>OU611793.1:10000000-12524166 GCA_914767645.1 Hydraecia micacea
TAAACTGAACTTTATTTTGTAGTAATTAAAGTTATTTTTCCATAAACTCATGTTTGTTTACATTTTTGGAAAATAAATCGCGAATGCAGATCGGTTGTAAAACAAAAAATCAGCTCTTTCATAGAATAGTGCAATACCTACGCGGTCAAAATATATGGAACAGCATTTTTTTTTTAAATAGCGGACTAGAAATTTCAACGCAGGGGTGTTCAGAATCGCGTACTGAATCCATGGTAACAGGTTGGCGTCGATGTCCTTGCCACCCTGTATGTGATATCCTATTGGTTCAATATTTTGCGACCAGCAGCACTTTGTAGAGATACTAGGCATTTAGAAAGAAAAGAAAAACAGAAAGTAAATATATACATTTAATTTGTACAGCCTAAAAGACACACAACATAATCAGAAAAAAATAGAACAACAGCTAATTCCGTTGTAAAAAAGAAAAAGTGGAAATGTGTGCGCAGCGGTGTGTGCAACTGCGCCAAATAGGCCCAGTTCAGCAAAAAATGCCTGACATAAATTCTCCTAATCACAAAATAAATAATAATAAATATCTTTATTAAAAAAAAAAAAGTGACAACATGGTTACAGATATTACATTTACAACATACAGTGGTAGAATCTCAAAACATAGGTCTCCTGACCCCCGCACATAAGGGTGGTCTCGGTTCCCCTTAAAAGACCAATTCCGGACCTCGCTATGCACGGCAGCACGTGACCACTGTGCCACCGTCTTCCCTGGAGTCACTTGGTGGGCGGACAGAGCTCTCACTCTGTGCGCACGCGACCCCAAAAACTAGACATATACCTGTGACTTGGGAGTCAGTGTTCCTCCATTATAAAAGTCATTACCCTTGTCGTTGGTTATGAAAAAGCAAACAAAAAGGCACATTTTTTAAAGATTAATAAAAATTTACAAAAATAATAATCATGAATTGTGTGTGATGGCGTGTTGTGAGAGAGAGGTGTGTGTGTGTTTGTGGAACGTTAAGTGTATGTATGAAGAAAAGTTTGTTATTACAAAACCCATTGTTGTCTCTGGCCTATGTTGGAAGCTACAACATATTATTATATTATGGTTCCTGCATTAATGAAACTGTGACGCTAAACAAGTACTACACTTGTTGAGTAAATATTATTTTAGCCCTTAGAGGGTCACATATAACACAAATATTGCCCGAATTAAACCATTGTTTTCATTACAGTATGTCATGCAGCTTCGAAGAGGAAGAAGTCCCGACCTTAGTAACAAAGTCGACAGCGCGTCCATTCGGCGTGTGTCGCGCCCTAGCGGCACAGCTCGGAACGCTCGCGCCCGCCAGACGGAATCACGCGCATCTACTGAAAAGAACCGATCGATTGCTTCGGGAGCTGAGGAATCTTGATGCACAGAGGTAAAAGGAAAAAACCTTGAGAGGCCCTGTAATGATAGACATAAAATAGATAAATAAATCTAAAGTAATATTATAAAGACAAAAGATTTGTTTTTTTTTTGTATGTGTGTGTGTTTGTTTATGCGTTTTATACGGCCATTGTTGTTTACATCTTTGGCAAATTTAGCGCGGTCGAACCTTACATTAAGCACGAGTAGAGTTTCGTCGATTTTAGCTGTTAACTGCCTCCACTAATATTCTTATGTCATTAACAATCTATACAGTGCGGCCGACGAGAGAATGAGTTCTTAACACCTGTCAGTTTCATACAAACGAAACGGATACGTGTTTGGCGAATTTGATCTTTATTAGCTACTAGAATTGTCGCACTGACAGGTGTCAGGATCAGGAACGTATGGTGTGTTCCCAACCAGTCACACTGTAACGTGTCACAGTGTGACTCGTTGGGAACAATCGGTTAGGTTAGGTTAAAACTGAGACCCCTCTACGCACGAGCCGAGCGAGCGAAGCGAGCGGTGCCGCGGCAGCGGCCGGCGAGTGCCAGAAACGACTTGCGCAAATAGAAAAAAAAGAGCTAGAAAGAGAAAATTGCGAGTTCCCGTGACTGGTAGTGTGACCGGTTGGGAATTTTTTCAGAAAAAAATCCCATCGAGTAACAGTGTGACATTTGAGGGTGTTACTCGTTGGGAACAAATGGAACGTATTATCTCAACCGACGGCCGAATTGTAACGAAATATTGTTCTTTTTCTTAAAAGGTGTCGCGAAACGCACAAAGTGGCAGTGATATACGTGGGCAAGGGACAGGAGACTCGCAATGAAATCCTGTCCAACAGATGTGGCAGTCCTGCTTATGAAGCGTTCCTTGCTGCTCTGGCGTGGGAGGTATGAACCTTTCTGACTTGTATAAGTGAAACTTTTTATTTAAGGGGGATGCGATAAGGTCTGCCAGGGTCGCAGGTTGTTCGAAAGAGTTACCGTGGCCCCTGGCACAGGCAACTGAAGAAACACGGGTGGGTTTTAGTCAATAAAAGTCTGACAGGATGAGCGGGAGAAGATATTTGGTAATTTCCCACTCAAAAAAAAAGGAGCCAAAAGTAAGGGCTTTTCGTCAACTATACGTGTTTAGATTTGGTAGTTTTACAGAACAATATATTGTGGTGCAGGTGGAGTTGGAGAGTCACGTGGGCTTCACGGGCGGGCTGCGCGGCGGCGGCGGCGGCGGCGTGAGCGCGCCGTACCTCGCCAGCCTCACGCTGGAGGCGCTGTTCCACGTGGCCACGCGCATGCCCGCTGACTCGCCTGATGCTATACTGAACAAGGTATGGGTACACAGATGAAACATCCTCTAATCGTGAACTTTGTTATTTGCATCATTTTCGACGTTCAAACGCATGTCAAGAGTACGACTGTCAAAGTCAAACTGTTAGCCTAAGTAGTAGCACTGTCAAGAGGCTTGCTTAGCGCCTAGAGCCTAGTGACTTAACATCTGTTCGATACACGCTAGGCAACTAGCGAAGGCGCCAAGCGCGCAGTGCGGCCGGTTGCGAAAATTCTAAAGCATTCGTTTCACTTCACTACTCGCAAGGTGACTCGCTAGGCTCTAGGCGCTAAGCAAGCCACCTGTCAGGGCGCACGTAGCCTTAGTGCCTTTTCACACGTCCCGGTTGCCGGGTAGCCGGTGCCGACTGTCCGGTAACACTTGCCAGGCAAACTACGCCGGTACGTGTGGGGCAGCTAACGTACAGACGCCAGCACATCAACCTACCCGAAACTGTCACATTTCCCCAATCAATTTTCAATTTTTGCTTTAGAAATAAAGTTGAAAATTTATTAAAGAAATTTGTCAGATTGTAGTAGGTTGATGTGCTGGCGTCTGTACATGGCTATACACTTCGCCGCCGGGTACCCGGCACCGGCTACCCGGTTTCCGAGACGTATGAAAAGGCACTTACCATAGAAGTATTGTTGACTTACTACAAGTGACATTTCGTCCCAACTTTTTTTTTAATTGTATGCCAGTAGTTTTTTTTTATGACTGGTTTTCGACTTCCTGTCAGCCACGTGATCATTATTCATCTAACAGACAGAAGTCTTCCGGCCGTAACAACTATAGATTTTTTAACGCAATCAGAGGTTTATCAATCTTTGACTCCTCTGCAAGTCTTAGGCACAAATGGGCCCCGATTTTTGTAAAAATAAATCGTGGAAAACTTATCCACGCAAAGCTTCTCGCAATTGTACTACTTAGCTACAGTCATTTGTTTTATACAACCTCTATTGTTTTTTGTCCAGACTCGTCACCTCGGCAACGACGAAGTACATGTGGTGTGGAGCGAACACTGGCGGCCATACAAACGAGACACGCTACCCACACAGTTCTGTGACGTACTCATAGCACTGTACCCGCTGCCCGGCGGGTTGCTGCGCTGTACTGTGTCTAGGAAACCTGATGTGAGTGCCATATTTATTTGAAATAAAGTGTATATAAGTATTTGTGTACTTTATCTTCTTGTGTTGGCCTTTCATGCCAAAAGAAAGCTAAAGCCGATGTCGATGAGAGCATGTGATGACTTGTTGAGATTATAAGATTTTTTTTACCGAAAAAACTATTTAAAATATAGCAAATGCTAAGTTTTCAAGTTTTTTTCGGAAGGCTAAAATAATAATAATAAGTTGCCAACCGACCTCTTCAATAAACTTTTTTTTTTTATATATTCCCATTTCCATTTATGTGATTGGTCTTGTGACTGGCGGGTAAGTATTTTCATAAATCAAACCAGCTTGAATCAATTATTATAAAATGAATAACAACCTGAATCCTCACAGGTATGCGTATTCGGCCCAATATGGGAAGAGTGCATAATCCGCGTGAGCTGCTGCGCCGCGCTGGTGCGCTGCGCGGCCTTCAGCGGCGGGCGCTCCGTGCGCGCGACCATGCCGCTGTACCAGCACGCCTACAGCGAGCGCGCGCGCTCGCTCGACGCGCTCGTGACGTCACACACGCTGCCCAGCACCTTCGAGAGCTTCGTGGAGCGCATGCGCGACCCCGCGCCCGCCGCCGCCCCCCCGCACGGTAACACTGACCCCGCCCCCGTCCGCCCCACGCGTCGCCTGCGCACTAAACATGACATGGACGCGTTAACTTAGGTGGTTCATCTTTTTTTTTCTTTATTTCATGTGGGGGAAGAATTTGTTTTTGTTTTTAAAATTGATGTCAAGTAAGCTTTAATTATGCTAAAAATCATCCAACTAAATAGCTATTATCAACCAGGCGAGTAAAATAATTCGGGCTGGGCTATTAATATTTTATTATATTAATATTTACGCTTACATTTTTAATCATCCTCATCATCCGCCTTCCATTGTAACTAGATGCGATCTAACATGACATTTTACATAAAGCGACTGCCACCTAACCTGCTTAAACTGTAATATAAAACAAGCTACACAAAGGTAAACATAGATAAAGACAATACTTCATATCGAAGCTGAACATACGCCCCGAAGCTGTAGACTCATTTTGAACGCGTTTCGAATGTGGGTTTAGCTTCTATTCTACATGAAGTAATATTTCTTTGTCTATGGTACACGGAATATTTATGTTCAATAGTCGATACTAATCGATATTGTATTGGCAGATCAAGGCTCGGGCCGGCTAGCTGCGGCATTGCTGGACCACGGCGCGAGTGGCTGGGGCGGAGGCGGTGACCCACACGGCGTGTCCCCGCGGCCCTCCAAGCGCCTGGGCCCCTTTAAGAGGCCCCCGCAAACCGCACCGCCTGCGCCACACACGGCCCCGCCCCTCTCCGCGCCACCCCCGCTCGCCGCGCCCGGGCCCCCGCGACGGAACCGGTGAGCAGAGCCAGGCCTCTTCATGTCGACAGCTTCCTAGGACCTCAGTTTCCGGCAGTGGCACACAGCTTCGTGTGTTCCACATACTCCATTTCATGTACTAAAATTGTGACGTAACAAATTTGTCTCAAGCCCCGCTAATGCGATGTTACACAAAAGCGTCGTCCACCCGCACGGCCGTATGTTAGTAAGTACCCTGCTAAGTGTCGGTGCTTGAGCGTCGCGGGTGGCGACAAACATTATCCGGTCGCTAAGCTATCATGGTGCGTAAAATGTAGTCGGTAATGTTAGAAATTGATCTGTTTTTTACCTGAGCCAAGTAGATCGAATACAATTAAATTATGATTTTATTCCGACAGAGAAAATATACGGACAAAAAATTAGATAAATTAAAATTCAGTAAACGTGATACATATTGAATTTATCCTCACAGATCTAAGTATCGATCTTCTTCGATCTATGTTTATGATGCTATAGTTATAATACTGAAGGCCGAACGCAGTCGAAATGTTCTGTGAACGTCTCCACTCTGTATCTTAAGTTAATTCGTCCATCGAGAGATTATAGCACTACTTAACGGACTTAAAGGAATTTTCATGTACTTAATATTTTATAAGCTTTTAATATCTGTAGAGTCTTGCATTTCAAATGTAATGTACATGCTTGCTGTTAGCTTGAAGTGTGCAACCGTAGAGTTAAAATGTTCAAAACGTTTTAACACATATTTTTATGTAAATCTTCAATATACAAACTGTAATCAGCAATCATTTGACATTACATTGATGTTTTCTGTACATATGTAAACTAGATGTAGAGCTTTAACTGTTGTAGGTTTGTTTATACTTTATACAATACTATTTATTTGCATAATTGAGATTTAAATCAAATCCCATTCGTTGTTATTATTTATTTTTGTTTAGAGGACGTATGTATATCAGGCAACGTACACGATTGTAACCAGGTAAATTTTTAATAAAAAATACGTAGTCTCACGTCATTATTCCACAATATATCCTACAAGATGCTCTGGTATGCTTTAAGTGTTTCCGGAGGTATTCAACATGAGCTTCGAACTCCCGTGTGTCTGTATATTGGTATTGATTGTTGTTTTTAAATTGTTTTGATCTTACGCCTACTGAGATTTGTATTGATAAAATAACCAACATTCCATTCTTTTATTATTTTAAAAGTAATTTCGAATCTATTATTATTTTTCTACAAATTAATTGAAATATCGTGGTGATAATATTGTGTAACAATCGACCTGCATTTATCGTTTACCTGTGGTACTCACATCAACTTATCTGATGCATTCCATTCAAAATATTTTTTGAAGAATCTGTATTGTTTCTCAGTATCTCTTAGTTTTATTATTCATTATAATAGTAATTATTATTATTTATTAATCTGAATGATTATTTCCACATTTTAATTTTAAACAGTATTTTTATAGTTGTTAAGACTGACACAAGATTATGTATTGCAAACACTAAGTATTAAAATGTTATATTTTATTAAAAACAATGTGGTGGTATTACTTATAACTTATTACAGCTAATTTATTATTGCTAGTTTTGTTGATTGAAATAGCTTCGAGAATTGTCACTTATAATAAGTAATCCAGATATTAACCCACAGACATTATCTAATGTAACCAAATTTTTATATTTAAAATGATGTAAAAATAAAGTTTTGTTAAACTTTTGGAAGTTGTTTTTGTGTGCACATACCCAGACTGAACATAAAGGAAGCGTGCTTATCTATTTACTAGCTTCTGCCCGATTGAAATTTGTTTTTCCCCCGACCCACCCCATCCGTCGCATCGTCGAATCGCCTGCCCGTGGTACTACTTCGTTTTCGCTTATCGTTATTTCTTACTTTTTTTCTATTTGCTCGGATTCTAAGAGACGTACCGTGATGTTAAATAGCCTTCCTCAAGAATTGGGCTAGGAAATGCAAAAATATTTCTTCAAATTAGAGTGGCAGTTCCAGAGATTAGCGCATTCAAACAAACAAAACTCTGCAGCTTTATTTTTAGTAAAGATATACATAATAAAAGTCAATTGCAGCGTGTTTAATCTCTAAAATGGCTCGACCCCGATTATGATGAAACTTTTGTAAGTTTTTGTGTGCTCGCCGGAGAAAGTTCCTAACAAAAAAAAAATAAGCAGGCATTGCAACGTATGCCGGGGATTAGCTAGTGGTTTATAAAAAAAGACGCCGTTATATCATTGTAAAATAATTGTTTATTCAATAATCCTTATATCTATGTCTTAGGCAGCTTATACATCCCTCCTTGTAAAACAAGTAGATGGGTTCGTACTTTCGTATCCAAGAACTGCCTGAGCTCTTGAAGACTGCATTCCGTACCAGGAGCTTGTGATGCAAACATTTTTAACATCTGGTGAATGCGATCCAGTGGAAGAGAATCTAAGTTGGTCAACATTCCAACAATATAAGACCAGAAAACTTGGAGTTCCCCTTCCCTCTGGTCATGGGCTGAAGCCATAACACTCTCTGTCTCATCATCCTCACAAATCATCTCCTGAACTTGATTTGTGGCGACATTAGCCTTGTTCCCATCAGAACCATCTACCAAAACAAAGTGGTCTGAACTTTTCTCAGTGATGAGGCCCATTGATTGCCAGTACGTTATTTTTCGCCTTAGAATGGTGACAGGCACTTTCATGACCTGGTGCAGTTCATCTATTGACCACTCCGGCTTATCTTGAAAATGCATTATCAGCGTAGCATTGAATGGCGACACTGTTAAGTCTAATTTCTTATCTCCTATTTCTATCTCAATATTCACATTCCCAAGATGTGGTTTCCAACTTAACGTTCTATTCCCTTTTAGAGCTTCAAATGATTTTGTGTATGCCTCTAAATGGCGCTTTATTTGCTCTGGTACCTCCAAACTCTCATCTTTGAAAGGAGGCCAAAACTGTGCAGATAAAATCATTGCATTTGAAGTAAACTTTTTGTTCAAAATTTCTATTTCCTTGTCTTGTTGAATGAGTGCATTAATTCTTTTGGAATCTGATATATCTTTGAGCATAACTTCACAGAAGTGTAGTTGTGATTCCCCAAACCTTAATTTGAGTAATTCCAGATATCTGATTTCCTTCTCTGTGTTTATAGCACTTTGTGCCAACAGTCTGTCTGCTAGAAGAGTCCTGTATTCATTCACAAATAATTCCTTACTGCCATATACATTGACAAGCATTGATATAATATCATTGGCTCTTCTATCACTGGAGTCAACAGTGGGGTCAGCATCAACTGGGTCAGGGTTCCACTCATCCCAGGCTTCATCTTTGTCACTGTCACCATCAGCTTCTGCAGCAAACTTGACTAATTCCTCAGCCAGCTCACTCCCTGCTCCTTCTTCAGTTAAACTACTGACAACACTGCGCACTGTGTCATCTCTATTCCTAAGGTAATTTCGAACCGGCTTGGTTACTGTTTCGAGAATCACCCCTGATGGATCAAGATGCCTCAAAGCCCTAATAGTAGTAACATAGGCAGTTAGTATATCAGGAGTGTTAACACCCGGATGCAACAGTCTTGTTTCAAGTGCACTTTGTAAGTTTGTACACAAAGTAGATCTCAAGTCAGTCTTTTCCAAACATATTTTAATATCATCAACAGCAGGCTGTGAGTCTGGGTATTCTATTATTATATTAAAAAGTTGTTCTATTCTTAATTTTGTGTAGCTGTGGTATAAAAAGTAACTTAATTTTTGCTTGAACTTTGATATAGCATTTAGAGTATTTTTATCATCAGGGGATGGTTTTGAGGAACCCCCACAGTAAATCCTAGTTAGCCATGACATAACAGTAGTGTCAAGCCAAGTTTCCAAGAATTCTATATGTGACATATCAAATGATCCTGTGCAAAGCTTCTGAATGTGACATTCTATCCTCATTTGTATGAAGGTTGTCAACACTTGACCAGTCAGTCTCTCAAGTAACTGTAACTCCATCAGTTTCCTGTTGGTATCATGAAACACCTTCACTATATACATACAGTTACAGTCTGAACACTCATTCAAGCACCCCGAGCATGTGACGTCTTCACCCATGTCAGAGTTTGCATACTCATTATCAAAGACATTAAAAGACACTTTGTAGAAATTATTAATGATCACTTGGAAGTCCAATGGCAACTGAGACAGCAGTGTTGCTCTAACCAGTTGTTTGAATCCTGAAATAATATCCTTTTCGCCATAAATAGGCTTGCTGTCATTACAGCTGTTGTTCAATGTGGTCAGTCTTTGTAAAATTCCTGAGAAGTTGGATACAGCGTCGTATATATCGTTCACAGCAGCCTTGAATAGTTGGAAGCCTTTCACGTCCTCTTCTACTTTAACAAACTTTGACCAGAACGAAGGGGCTACATGCTGCCGCAGATATTTCTCGATGTGGAGAAGAACAAGATCTCGTATTTTGATCTGAATGCCGAGGCCGACAATTATTTGTTGAATCTCGTCGTAGTCCGCGTTGCTGCAGTCGCTGAAGACAGCGTCGTTGAGAATTGGAAAGGCATAATTGATCTTGTTCCAGTAGACCTTTAAGTCTTCTTTTTTATAAGACATGTTGCACCGTTAATGATTCCTTTTATTTAAATATATTAATTATAAATTTTAATAAAAACAACAACACAACTCCTTTTGACCGTCTTGTCAACTTGACATTGACATAGGGGTGAGGCATATTTATCGTAACAGATAGAAATAACAGATATTTAAAAATAACAAATAACAACTATTCCTACCAATATGACTTATCTGTTACTAAAATAACAGACCCTCAAAGACTGTTACCACGGCTGTTACTGATAATTCAATAAATCAGTCCCCTGTCCCACACAGGCTCACAGACTGTTACCACGGCTGTTACTTTCATACACACTCACACTTTACAGGAAGCAAAATAACAAGGTTATCAATTTCTCTCTTTTCCTCATTAAAGAATGACCCTTGCTAAAAAGAGAAACACCTATTATTTACTTCGAAATATGTTTACTTCTCACTCTTACTAAAGCGGTTAAACTACGCTAAAAAGAGAAGCACTTAGTATTTATTATCCCTAAAATACAGTTGGTAGTCTAACAAGAACCAACATTTTCGAAAAAGTGACTTCTTAATTAGGTCGTGTTACCTACCTGATATTTGTTAGCCAGTTACCATTATAAAAAAAAAACTATTTTATTCTATTTTTCTTTATGGCAATGTCCTTTGTGATGCAACCTCAGAATAATAATTAAAGCAACAAAAAAAATTGTGATCCGTTTCATAGTTTCCGAATGCCTTTATTATCTTTGGTTCGGCGGAATTCATCGCAAAATGTTCCAGGTATTTACGTTTTTTTCATAAATTAACAAATCAATTTATTGAGAGTAATTTGCATGGTTTGTTTGTTATTGTTGACTTAATTCTTAATTCTATAATTCCATATTACCCCGTCATTCCTTCCTATTCAATACTTCGGAAACGATTTTCGACTTAAAACGGAAAGTAATAAAGAAGATACTCAATTGTTATTTTAATACGTATTTATCGTCGGTACAAAAATAACAGGCTGTTATTTAATAACAGATATTTGGATCTGTTATTTTTGTGTAACAGTAACAGTGATAACAGATATCGTGTTTAACCTGTTACAACCCATCTCTACATTGACATGATTGACCCTTTGCACATGCACAGACTGCTTAGTAAAAGAAAATTGCGGAAGCAAAATTCAACACCAGGGTTTGCAAGTACGAGTATGTAAAAATACTAGGGTCGAAAAAATACTTAAAAGTACTCGGTGGCATCTCAATCTAGTTCGTGACGTTCCACAATCTTGTATGGCTTTTTGTAGATGAAATGAAATCATTCCTTCTCCTACTTCTCATAATACAAACACAGTCCGAACTTGCTTCGTCTTTGGCGCCCCGAGTTAGAAGTACTTGCATAGGAAATCGGTCCATGTCACTATACACTACAGTGTCCCAGGCAACCTGTACAAGCGAAGGTCTGTGGTCAGGGGACACTAATACCCATCGATGGAACCCCTATGTATGTTCAGCGATATTTTGTAGTTTTTGTTTTTTTTTTTTTTTGTTTTATTCCTAATTTTTTTTAATATTGTAGGCGGTTTTAGTCGTAACTTTTTGAGTGGTGTTTCTTTGAGATTTTTATAGAATGTGTATTGACATGTTGTAAAACACAAAACACACAAATTCTAACTAGTAGCTAAGAATTTGATAACAAGGTTAAAATTTCTGTTGGAGAGAAATTTATAATCCTTGCCCCACCAGTGGGGCGGCTGGTGGGGCAAAGTGGAATAATCCCTAAATTTCGCGGAACATACATAGGGATCCAATCGATGGATATTAGTGTCCCCTGATCACAGACCTTCGCTGGTACCTAAGGAACGTTACTTACTCTATGGCTGGTACTGGGACACTGTATATAAATACAATCGTATTTTCAAATAAAAAACTTTGGACTTTCAAGTATTTTTTTCGCCGATACGATTATGCTCCTTATTTATCAAGAAAAACGCATCAATTTCCTATGCAAGTATTTTCAACTAGGACGCTAAAGGCGGGGTCGCGGGCAGCGAAGGGCTCGCGGCTAAATAATAAATTAAAATGATTTTATTTCTTTAAGTAGGTTTGCACAAACACTTTTACACGTCAATCATATTTTAAAAACTAGATGAGGTCGGCGTTTCCTATCTGACTACTCTGAGAAGAAAGGCCGAAACAAACTCAGAGGTCACAGTCTCTTTTAAAGTCCAGACATAATCTTGGTCAGGTTATATGAAGACCATGTAGATCGAAGTCCGAGGTGGTCTTTTGAAGAAAGAACCACACAGGCTTTGGCGGCACATCGCCAAAACACTAAAATACTTGCATAGGAAATTGATTCGTTTTTCCTACCTTTTTATTTAATGGTTAGGGCGGTCGCCCACGGCGAATTTTTTGCAGGAATTAGCGCGTAGCGCGATTCGTTTACGCGCGTCTGTATCGCTATTTTTGGCCGTATACCGCATCTGCAACGCGCGATAGAAGCGATTCAGTGGCTATTGGTGGCAATACAATCGCATAGCATGGATTCTCCATTGATGCAAATGCGCGACTATCAATGTTGACTTAAGTCTTGACTCGAGCGTAGCGTCCACCCACAGGCTTTCAATATTATAGTGTAGGTACTCGTGGGCATTCACAAGTATTCACTACAACATACGACCAGACTACAATATAGTATAGGGTACATACAAAATATAAAATTTTCTTAAATCTCTTTGGATACATACGACTGTATCAATTCTGCATCGCATCGGTATCGATGCTATTTAGCGACCTTTATTCCCAGTAGGTCCACATGGAACTACTGCAACTCACTAGGTAGTTCCGTGCGTTGCAGAATCGTGGTTACGTGGGCGAAGGTATACGTCCAGCGACAGTATCGCGGTATTTTTGCGATTGTATCGCTGCAAAGTCGCCGCGGTGTGTGGTTATTGGGTTTATCATTTACTTCTGCTAAAGACGACTGCCTATCATCTGCCACAGAGCACAGAGACGCCGTGCTAAGTAGTGGGCTAAATTAATAAGGTGAACCGCCTGCGCCAGTTTATGTTGCATCATCAGTTTGTTCCCTGATTTACGAGGACTAGTCTATCTAGTCAAAAACGCTGTTCGTTGGTTAGCGCATCTCTTGAGAATGGCTGGACAGATTTGGCTATTTATTACATTGTTTTAAAATGTTTGTAATGATTCAAATTAGGTTTTTATGGAAAGAAAAATTGGAACTACAAAGTCCTTTTTCCATGCCTATGGGATTTGTATGAACTATTGTTTGGACAGGACAACATCTGTTGGGTCAGCTAATAGGTGTACTCGTAAGATAATAAAACAAGAAGACTAATTTGTAAAACTTATAATTAAACTTATGTTATTGACATCTTATAGTATAGGTTCAGGTTGCTGTGTGAGAAGGAGTCCAAACCTCTTCTTGATTATAATTCTGTGCCTGGAATACTTGTCTTCAGGGGAGAAGCGAGCTGAAAATGTAAAGCAACTGTTAGTAAAAATTCGATTTCATATCTTCAGCTGTTCATAGGTAATCACCAAGCATTGTCAAGCAACGGGTTCAGACACAGCGTTGCCAGACCTACGGATTTGTCCGTAGATCTACGGACTTTAGGTCTTGTCTACGGACATACGGATTTTAGTCGCAAATCTACGGATTTTTGTTCGATTCCATCTACCAGAAACAAACTTAACACATAATCTATAAAAAGGACTGCATTATACAAAAAAGGACTGCATTATACAAAAAATCATGCAATTAAACTACTTGCTATGAGGTAGAAGCAAAGAGGAAGCATTTTGAATTATTTAATTCAAAATTATATGATACAAAAACATGTTAAGTACTGAGAATCATGATTGTGACACCGACAGTACCTATTTTTTTTTATATACCTACAATTTTTATTGCTTTTCGTTTGTCTTGGAGATTTTCCCGCTAATTTTATAGTTAACAATTTCTTTACCGGCAAATAATTAAGTTTAAGGTCAGTCTATCTCTAAATGGTCAGTTTATTTAACTTTAAAAAATGTCCGTAGATCTACGGATTTTTGTAGAGGCAATCTACGGACTTCTACGGATTTTTGAGGGTAGCCCTACGGACTTTTGAAAATTGGATCTGGCAACACTGTTCAGACATCAGTTGGTTATCTTGTAAATTCTCAGAGCCTCACACACAAAATGTATTGTTGTAGAAAACTGGTTGTTTATTTACCTGGATGTGCTGATATTGTAGGTTTGCCATGAGGATCAATGGTCTGTAAATAATAAAATGTTTCTAATTACCTACTCGATTTACTAGTAATCTACCTAATTCTGGAAATAAGGACGGTCTAATAAGTTGGTCGCAATGATATCATTGGTTGGTCGATAAAATTGTTCTTCGATTCGAGCTTTGGTCAGAGGGTCGTCTTTATGGAAACTTATTTTGAAAGTCGAGGGAATATTATCCAGAATTACCTTAAGAATCTACTTCGTTTAAAACGGAGGGCTAAAAATACAAAATATATTTTGTAAACAAACACGTGAGTTTTAGGTTATAAAATAATACAATGAATATTTACCGCTAATGTGTACTGCCTGTCACCCTTTTCGTTCAAATAATATCTGAGATACATTTTGATACAGCTGTCTTCACCAAATTAATGTAATATAAATATTTTTCTGATCGCTATTGCGTCTGAATTAGTTTTATAATACCACACCACTGTAAAATGGAGGAATGACGGAATGACAATGACAGATGACTTCAGCGACGAATTTTCAAAATAGAATGAGAATGAAAAGAAAGAGCTGAACGAGTCGGTTCACTGATTGACTTAGTGATGGGACAAAGCGTAGTTTTGGGCAAGTTTAGTATTTTACTGAAAAGAAGAAAAAGAAAGAAAATACGTTTATTTGTTTACGTTTACGAAATAAACTCTGTGGTTTTATGCAGAATACAAATTAACACTATTGGAAAAACCCCCACTGAGGTTTGTCTATTTGCCTAAGCCCACACAAGCTTTGTCAATGTGGCAAAGCCCGGGCCCCGGATCTAAATCCCGGAATTATTCACTACTAGCAGCGCCTCGCGGTTGCAACCGCATAAGATACCCGTGGGAAATTATATTCCGGGATATATCGGGATAAATCCGATAATCCGGTTAGACTGGAAGCCGACCCCAACATAGTTGGGAAAAGGCTAGGCAGATGATGATGATATCGGGATAAATAACTATACTATGTCCCTTCCCGGGATTCAAATTATCTCTATACCAAACGTCTGAATCGGTTCAGCGGTTTAAGCATGAAGAGGTAAAAGACAGACACACTTTCGCATTTATCAGTATGGATTAGGGATTAGCATGGATAGTATGGAAGTATGTATATTGACCTCTTTTTACAGTCTGTGCCGAACATGAATGACGGATCCATGACCTGCATGACCATCTGACAAGCAATGTCAAATCAGTTTGTCACTGTCAGTTTGGTAATGTTTGTTTGATTGATGGCGATTCCACTTTTCATGGATTGTTTTTATGCAGCGAGTTTGGTGTAATTTACGAAGTCATTTTGTGAAAATGGCAAATCTTCCCCCTCGAAAAGTATCGTCTTCAAGTAAAGTAAAACAAGATGCCTCTCCGCTTCAAATACTATTACAAATGGGATTTCCGAGGCACCGGGCGTAAGTAAAGTTTTTCTCATTTCTATAATACCCACAGATTTAAATCTCTGTTGTATAACACCAATATTTTTATTCAGTTAGTAAATCAATCATTATAAAGGGTCCTTCACCTGAAACAAGACAACCCTAAGACCGAAACTCTGGCTTGTCAATCAACTTAAAGGGTTGATGTGTTGCATAGTCCTTGAAATGTTGCGGTATAATAATTTAATTTAAATATAACTTGCGTCTTAAGTTAAATGCTTTCGGTCTTGTTCCTAAAGAAGTAATATGCCCATTATTTGCAGGCTGAAGGCACTATCAGCAACTGGTAACCGCAGTGTCCAATTGGCATCTGATTGGCTTTTGACTCATGTGAACGATGCCTACATTGACTCTGATGAGCCACGAGAGTACATCTTCTATGCCAGTCCCACCGGTCCCTTGCTTAGTCAGCTGCTCGAGTTCTGGGATAAATCTAAAGAAATCTCTGGTTGGAATGGAGCCCATAACTTTCCTCCTCATATTACACTTGTTTCATTTTTCAAGGTAAATTTTTCCTGTACCTATATTTATTTATATATACTTTATTGTACACTAGAAAATATGTAACAAAAAAAAAATACATTGAATGCAATACTAAAAAAACTGAAACTTGGATTTAAAAAAAAAAACACTGGTTTCTTGGTCTGAAATTGCCAACACAATCAGGAATAATTGTGATTGGAAGTTATCTTGGCCTTGCCAGACAGTGGATAGAGGCTAATTTAATTTTTGTTTTTCATTTCTTTTGAGAACCAAATTAGAATGTTATCTGACTTATCAAACATATTTTCTATGCTATTATAACAATTTGCTGCAGGCTCCAGATGAGACTTCCCTGCAACTAGGAAAAGCGGTGAAGCATGTGGTTGAAAATGTGGGAGAGCCTCCTAACTGTCCACTGAAACTGGAGCCCTATGTGTCACACAACTTCATGGCATTGTTCGTCTCCGAAGAACATGCGGACTATTTGAAAAGAATAGCAGTGCAGTATGTGAAACAAGTGTCCTCAGTGTGTGAGTAATTATTCATAATTTATTACTCAGCTACAAAGAAGGTTTTTTTTCAAAGTCAAATCATTTATTTCAAATAGGCACATTAAAGGCACTTTTGAACATCAAAAATTACAATAAAACGAAATTGATTCTAGTCTCCCCTTCCAAAAGGTAGTTTTCATATGGAGAAGAATGGGCAAGAAACTCCACCATTACTCTTTTAAAATGTTTTACAAGGTTTTGTATACAATTATAGAGGGTGTTTTTATTGAGTTAATTCCTAAATGTATTGTGCTGATGATCAATATAAACATTTTTTTAAATATAAAATCTAACCTCGGACAGACTTTCATGTAATAAACTTTTTCATAGTAAATCTTAACTGAAATTGTTAATACATAAATATTTTTTGTTCCCATCCGAAGCTACGATTAATTGACACAGTCTTCTAAGTACCCTGTATAATTTATAATGAAACCTACACCTACATAATCCATCAGGGTTAAAGGGGGACAACAAAGGAAAGACTGTTCTAAGGATTTCAATAATATGTTTATTATCCTTTTATTTATATATTGGAAGGTGTGTTTACTAATACTATTCTTTTAGGCTGCATTTCTACCAGAAATGAGCGACGATGCGAAGCGAGGGAGTTGCGTAAAACTAACCAATAACAACAAGAGCCACTATACTCCATTTATTATAACATTAGAAAAAAGAGGCTCGCAGAAGCAGGAGTACAAAACCTTTTATTTTTAAGTTAAAGTTCAAACAATTTTAATAAATAATGTATGTGCTTTTTTTGTAAGTAACAATGTATGGCATACAATAAAGCATATTCTATTTATCTACTCGTCACGATGCTTGGATGAAATGAAACAAATAACAACTAAACCACGAAAATTCAGGAATAACAACAAGAAAAGGTATAGCATTCTAAGTATCCACATAAACCGACAAAATAAAAAAACACGTGCTGCCACAACTTATGAAGGGAATAGGTAACATTTTAGATTTGGTAGAGTTATAGTGACATGAAAAACGTTCCCGGTACTTTCCGCCCCTGCTTCTTTTAGATTATAAACATTGACGCGACAACATTTTATGTAAAAACTAAATAATATTAAATGAAAGCCTTGTAATTTCAGAAGGTAGATAGGTTAAATAAGTACAATTAAGTGTGACTGCTGTTATTTAAATTGATTATACACACATCAAAAGTGTCTAGGGATCAACATATATTTTTGCAATAACTTTTCTCCTGATTGATATTAATTAAAATTTTCTTTAAGGATTCATCAAATAAAGTGTTTTCGTTTGTCACAGTAACGATAAACCAAGTCACCTTTGCATTAATAAAGAAATTTGCCATTTTCCTAATAAAGGGATTTTTGACATTTGAACCACTAACACAAAAGTTCGAAAAAAAGACTGAAATAACAGTTTTCTTTAAAATTTTATTGGGTAACTTAAACAATTAATAATCCGTGTTTCTACCGCGAACACTAACAACACAAGAACATCGGTTTGGCATACTCAAAATGAGTTCATCCAAATCACGCTGTGGAATGGCAGCCCATGTTCGTTGCAACAACAAAAAAAGGTCTTCTTGCGACTGGATACCCTCCATATTCGGCAGAGCTCTTCTCTGTAGCATATCCCATGCATGCTCAATCGGGTTCAAGTCTGGCGACTGAGCAGGCCAGGGCAGGACATTGATGTTAGCTGCGGCGAGAGTCTGTCTTACAACTCTTGCGGTGTGCGGTCGTGCATTATCATGCATTAACTGAAATAAGGGACCGATTTGCACTAGTAGAGGAACGATGACGGCTGATACAATCGTCTCAGCATAAATTTGAGCGTTGAGGTTGCCTCTGATCCAAATCAACTCAGTTCTTCCGCCGATCCAAATACCCGCCCATACCATGATGGTTCCACCACTATAAGGATGGACTTCCTGGCAGGATTTTAATCGCTGTTGGCGTCCAGGGGTTCGCCAGTGTCGTATACGTCTTGTATCCGGTCTCATACCAAAACGAGACTCATCAGAAAAGCACACGAAACGCCATTGTTCTTCTGCCCAATTTCTGTGTTCAAGAGCCCATTGATATCGAATCCTACGATTGTGCATTGCTATAGGTGGTACCCGTAGCGGTCTTCGGGAATGAAGGTTCACTTCATGCAAGCGGTTTCTGACTGTTTGGTCGCTAATTAAGTTCCCTGAAGAGTGATGAAGCCTCACGGCTAACATCATGGCGGTTATTGTTGGAGCTCTTCGAGTTAAGATTTGAATGTATCGGTCTTGTCTCCGTGTGGTGCAGCGATACCGTCCTCCATGGCGCTCAGCCACGGTACCAGTGCTTCGGTAACGTGTCCAAAGTCGACTGATAACACTCTGACTTGTATTCAGAGCTAAAGCCACAGTACGTTGCCGGGAACCAGCTTCTATCATTCCCACGGCTCTGAGCATTTCTTCCCTGCTTAAATGACGTCGCCGCTCCATAATAACGTTGGTTTTAATCAGTAGTAGGGAAACAGTAGCACTAATAATGTCTTCAATGCGTTGTATGTTTTTATAGGGAAAATATTGACAGCTGATTTTCATCTTTTACTCGAATTTGATTCACAGTTCCTGATTCAAATTATGAAATGCACCAAAAAGGATCCATATAAATTTATAAAATCATAAATTTATTACAAAGCCACATCTCAATCTCAAGAAATTCGCATAAAAATGCTTGATCCCTAGACACTTTTGATGTGTGTATTAAACTCCACATCAATCTTGACTGTAATAATGTTTGTTGTACTTTTATTACCAAGTGTGCCCCTAAAAGAGCCTTTTTTAACTTCTGTCTGATGCTATAGTAAATGGAGTATAGCTTAGCTCAAGATATGAAAATGAAGCGATGTTATTCGTTAGTTTCACACACATCCCTCGCTACACATCCTCGCTCATTTCTTTTGGAAACGCCGCCTTAGCCTTGTGTGTACAGTATTTCCCACATACCAACCCCTAACATTATTTTATAGTGGGTGTAATGGTGGATACTTATGAACATTTGGATGCTTTGGGAACATGTTTTCCATGGTGTACTGTGCCTCAAGAGAAACCTATCAAATGTAAGAGTTTCCTTTAGCGACTCGCTTCTGCAACAATGTCTAGCATATCTCATGTTATTGTCTATGCTTCCAGTCCACTTAACAAAGAAGTTGTAGAGTGCGTGCGCTGGGCCCTAAGCAATTTCTTCAGAAAGTTGTTCAGGGTGCTTAGGGAGTAAACATACTAAAAGTCCCCGCGTCTAGGAAGTGAGTCGGAGTATCTTTAAAACGGTGCGTCGCAGAGAAAAAATATCTTCTACGTAATGAAAGCTAATAAAATTTTCTACATCATTCATCTAAACACTTTTTTCGAATTCCTACCCATTTTCGAACTACACGTTCCGGAAAAGTGAAAATTTTCGAAAAAAACGACTTATCAAACACTAGCTGTTGCCTGCTACTTCGTTCGCGTTACTTCGGGATAAAAAGTAGCTTATATGTTAATCCAGCAGGGCAATTGCGTAACACACTATCAGTAGCAATGGGTTTCATTTTGACAGTTCAACAACATTCATTGCGTTATTTACGTTGCTGAGCAAACACATTTTTCGAACATTTGGAGCAATGGATTAGCAATAAACTTCAAAATGATTCAAATTGAGAGTAATAGTGTGTTACGCAATTAGGGTGCTGGTCTTAATCTACGAGTATCTACAGTCAGACAGACACCAGCGGAGCTTTTCAGAGCGTGATGCTCGAAAACTGATTAGAATTTAGAAAAAGTGTGACAAAAATTGTAGGAAATGTTATTAGCTTTCAGCTCCCTCCCACCAACTGAGAACGCAGCTAAACAGCATTGTCTTATACACTTTTTCTAAATTCTAATCAGTTTTCGAGCATCACACTCTAAAAAGCTTCGCTGGTGTCTGTCGGTCTGTTACCTCTTCACGCTTAAACCGCTGAACCGATTTAGATGGGTATAGAGATAGTTTGAGTCCCGGGAAAGGACATAGGATAGTTTTTATCCCGATATTTCCACGTGAAACATGCCGGGTAAAACTGCGGGGTGCTGCTAGTACATAGATAAAAGCTTCGATAACTCAACGGCTGAACGGATTCGGATGAAATTTGGTAGGTAGATAGATTAGAACCTGGATTAAAATATAAGCTACTTTTTATCTCGAAATAACGCGAATGAAGTAGCAGGCAATAGCTAGTGTTTGATAAAAGTCGTTTTTTCGAAAATTTTCACTTTTCCGGAACGTGTAGTTCGAAAATGGGTAGGAATTCGAAAAAAGTGTTTAGATGAAAGTTGTAGAAAATTTTATTAGCTTTCATTACGTAGCAGATATTTTTTTCTGTGATGCACCGTTTTAAAGATATTAGCGAAAAACTCAAAAGTGGGAACTTTTATCCCCGCCCCCCACTCCGGCTCACCTCCTAGACCCGGCCGGGGACTTTTAGTATGTTTAATCACTAAGCACCCAGAACAACTTTCTGAAGAAATCGCTTAGGGCCCAGCTCACGCACTCTACACCTCCTTTTGGGTTATTCGTTGAGTGGACTTACTATTCTTCATTTGCCATTGTTATTGAAACTGTTTCTTGTTGCGCCTCTTTTTCATTCAGAAATTATGATGAATATCTATAGCACGAAATATGGGTACCTATAGTAAACAAACATTACTTAAAATAAATACTCTTGTTTATCGATTTTATTCAATTACGAGCGGCCATTGTTGTTTACATCTTTGGCAAATCTGCCGCGGTCGGACCTTACATTGTTTGTGTCCCATTGCTCTTTCTTTTTTCATTTTATGTAATATACGAAAATAACTTTTTATAATTTATAAAAAAAAAGTGCGCGTTTGGGGGACCCCCGGCTGGAACAAAGTTCCTTACGCGATTGTCGCACGCATACACACACTCGTATATAATAGAAAGAGAGAGAGAGAAAGTCGTATGGAGGGGGTCATAACGCTTTTTCCTTACGTAGCGATTTCTACCAGTCAAATCCTACTGCAAGCCTCGTTAAGGAACTTTATTCCAAAAGCAAAAGCATTACATTGTTTTTGTAAGGAAGAAGTAATTTTTCTCGGAATTATTTATTTATTCATTCTTCGATTCTTCCACAGCTTATGCTTCTGTAGTACCTTATTATTTTTCTTCATTTAACCATATTTTAATTTATTATTTTATTTATCAGCTATTTCATAGGCTAGAGAAGTAGAAGACTCCTTGAGCATGCGCAACAAGCTTTTCAGGTAAATACATTTTTAGTATGTTTTGCCATCACTTTGCCCATACGTACTAAAACATTTTTTTTACATGTAAGTACAAAATTATTATTATTGATGCATGTTTATACAGGGTGTCCATTAAGTCGACGACAAGCCGGAATCTGGTAATAGGCCAAGTCATAACAGTTACCAGAAAAATATTTAAAAAAATCTTTGTTTTTTTTTTTTTTTGTAATGCTTATTAAATGTGCCAACTCTTAATGTTACTTGCCAAACTAGCATAGTACATTTTTTTTCAGTACAATCAGACAAAGTTTGGCAAAGTATTACTTTTGAATATTTGGTTGGGCAAAAAGTGACATTTAAATGCCAATCATTTTAAAAATACACAACTTACATTTTTTTTTTTCAGATAATTATTATGACTTGGCCTATTACCCGGTCGATTTCGGCTTGACGTCGACTTACGGGACACCCTGTATTTTGTTAAATATTAGGAAGTTTATTTATAAACGTTGCTTAAAGTTAACTAATGATTAGCGACTGTTTAACCATACATTTTTGACGTCTCTTAACTTTAAGCAACGTTTATGAATAAACCCCAAGGGTTTTACCAAACTTGGGGTAAATCTTCTATCTTAATTGTACCAGTAACTATTGTATAGTTACTGGTAAAATTAAGATAGAAGTGTATTACATTTATTTATAAACAACTTAATAAAAATCTCAAGGAAGAATGTGCTTAATTTAATGTGTAGGTGGTATTCACTTGGTTCACTTGTGGTTTAGAGTAAAACCACCGAATTATCAGTAAGTACATAACAACTCAAAGGCAGTCGAAGGGAACGGTCTAGTCGCCACAGGGGATAGAGCGGGACTCTCTCGAGGCGCTACCATTGAGTTGTGTGCTACATTTAATAGTATATCACATGTTGGTAAGTTTATATTTCATCAATCTATTCTTAGACTACCGTAATTTTTTGAGATGATTGGTTATTCTATGTATTATTACTGTTATAGCACTTAAGGTCAATTCTCGTACTTAAAATTCAAGTCGCAATCTCATCTCAGCAGTGATCAATGGTAAAATCTTGTCAACAATGTAGAGAAATTAGAGGTATTTTTGACAGGTTGAAACTGAGATTACTGTCCCTCTGAAGTTAAAGATAAGTAACGATAATAGAATGATAACATATAGGGTGACTGGTAATTAGTGACCGATACTTAAACACGTGATTGTACTCATGATAACAAACAACTTTTACTATGGGACCAAACCTGAAATCGCGAAAAAAAAAATCTGCTGTTCAGTACATTTTGACCAGTTAGGTGAACATAGACGACTAAACAGCAGATTTTTTTTTCGCAATTTCATATTTGGTCCCATAGTAAAAGTTGTTTGTTATCATGAGTACAATCACGTGTTTAGGTATTGGTCACTAATTACCAGTCACCCTATATAAGTTGTCGATGTTGCCATTCTACATGACGGGAAGGAACCTCGTGAAAGCTGACAAAGAATAATAAATCAAATATCTTGACTTAGCGCACGAGGTTGTTGACATGTGGAATGTGAGCTCGACTGTCATTGTGCCGATTGTCGTATTGGCCAATGGCGTGATGGCCGAAAGCCTCGATCTACATCTATGGAGGTTCTCGTTAGGTGGGCCTGATTCAAAAGGCAGTACTCCTTGATGTAGCTCGCATTGTGAGGAGGTTCCTCTATTTTTTTTTATATTTTAGGAAATAAGTATTTAAAAATGTAATAATAAAGTAACTAAATAAATAAACGAAACAGAATGATAATTATATAGGTTGAATGACAGAATGTGCTGACTGAACGTTTTATCAGATGTATGTACTATCAGCGGTGCTATTCTGTAAAAACATCACCGTGATAACTTAGGTGAAGTGAGTTTAAAGTGAGCTGTCATTCCACATTATGCTAGGAATTGACACTATTGGCCGCTCACTTCACCTAAGTTATCACGGTGATGTTTTTACAGAATAGCATTGCAGAACTTCAGATTAGTTTGTGAGACAGTGGTGCTGATTCTCTTGTCACAAATGCCTCTAAACTTGACTAAAAATCACCAAAATTTAGTTTATTCCTGTCAAAAGACGATTTCCCATTCTAAATTAACTAAAGTGACACAACTTAACTATATTTTAGTTTGACAGCACTAAGATGTCACTGAGTTATTAATCTATTGAAAATGGCAATTTTGCTATTCTGAATTTCACGTTTTTCACCTAAAATTTTGATTGTCTAACTAAATCGAACTAAATCTGACTATTTTTAATCGCGATTAAAAAGGTGTGGAATAAAAAGTTGTCATGAGTAGAAATTCACACCAACACCTCGACTTCAGGTGCAAAAACAGTACTTACTGTATCTTTTTTTTTTTCTTTTGCTTATATCTCAAAAATGGTGTGTCCTATCGCAAAAATAATGAAAATTTCGACCCCCTATATGAAACGTATAAACCCCTAAAATTCAACATGTAGGTAATAATTTTTTATATTTTCCATACAAAAGTAAAAAGTTCAAAAAATACGTCAAGGCTGCCCCCTGCTGCGCGCCCGCCGCGCCGCGCCGGTCTAAAGAAATTCACGGGTAGGGGAAACAAGTACCACGTGTCAGAATCGCGATTGTCAAATTCGATTTTAGTTGTGTCAAAATTATTTTTAAATTTACAGATTTTTTTATGCAGAATAGCTGTTAGACTCTCATAGCAAAAAGTATGGAATTTTAATGATAGTTTACTTAGATTAGTTCGGTGTACAAGAGAATCGGCACCAATCTTTTCTAAGATCAAATCACTGAGATTGTATAAGTAGGTACGTAGAGTAAAGCCGCGGTGAAGTGCCGTGACTGAAGCTGAACGCATTAACAGAAAACTTATGTGGGTTTATACAAGGTAATCTAGCTAGAGACTTATCTGCACTTTATAAGGGTTCCATTCCATTGATATAGGGGGATTTAAAAGTGTTTGCGTAGTAAATAAAGTCATCATTGTAACTCGTAACCGTACTACATGAAAACTGAAATTAATTAATAATGATGGCATTTTTGCCATTAGTTGCTTTAAAGTTACCCTTAGGTAAATATAAGCGTGAGTGACGTTATTTAAGTCATATTGATTACGATCTGTCACTTAACTCTCACGCCATATGATTATTTTCGACCATTCACGGCGCTCACCTTCCAATTTAGCCAGAAGTTGTTGAGTCATGAATCTGAGCATTTTTGTGTGCTTGGGAATTTATTCTTTGAATCCATCGATCACTAATAAATCGATGTTCGAATGGCATAATGTTATCATTAAATTCATAAATATCTACTCGTAATGATACTTGAGGCATCTGTCGATAAAAGTACTTAATAACCAAGTGATGTCCATTGCTATTGGTCGCTAGGTGGACTGCTGAGCGTGAGGTCCCGGGTTCGATTCCCAGGTCGGAGAAAATGTAAAGTATTGGGTTTTATCATTAGGAATTTTCCCAGTAGCAGCCTGGATCTGGATTTGTGCTTGTGACCGATTGATGGCAATAGGCTCGCCTCTTATTACATGTGACTTAAACAGAACTGGCGAAATGTGGGAGTTACTATAAAGATAAACCTCGAAGATGAGAAGTGTATTATACAGTTGTGATAGCATGTTATGTTTTGTTAACGTGCAATGCTTGGCTTTAGAATGTTGCGAGTCTATGTCATATCAATTTATGGGTTTGCCGCAGTTCGTCTGAGTGCAACGACGGCCCGCGAACTGAGCCTTACTTATACATGTACAGACGCCAGCACATCAACCTACTACAATCTGTCAGATTTCTGTAATAGATTTTCAACTTTATCGTTAAAGCATAAGGTTCAATGTTGATTGTGAAAATTTGACAGTTAGGGGTAGGTTGATGTGCTGGCGTCTGTACCTAAATCCAAGTCAATTATTCAAACCTAAAACATCTCATACTTAATTGAAATTGTATCTACTGTGCAAATTTTAAATAGGTAGGGTAGGTTACCTATTATAGGCAGATAATAGTTTCGTTGTATTCTAGAATTAGAAACGAATTTTGTAGATTGTGGAACGCAAGAAAAATTTAAGAGACCTCGCGCACTACGCGGTCATGATCAGAACCGGCAGTAATCTTGGCCGCTGAAGCTCTGACCGTGATGAAAGTTTGGCCGCAAATGGTCAGACGACCGTTTGTGCGGCCAAACTTTCTTCTAAAGTTGCACGACGATAAATTCGTGCAAGTGATAGTTACACAACCATCCAACCTTATACAAAGTACATTATCGACGATAATGTAACTAAGTATCACTTGCACGAGATTATTTTTATTACCTCGGTGTTCACGTGGTTAGAGATCCGATGACTACTTATAGTATAATAAAAAAAAATTGTGTCCACTTGAGCTATGTGGACACATTTTTTTTTTTTTTTATAAATCTAGGTCTCTGTTTTAATGAGATTTGCTTATATATGGATAGGCTTTGATAGACTATGCAAGCATTAGTCTTCTATTTAGACCTTTCATTGTCAAGGTAGCTTAAAGGCTCCCGCAAATTGTCTGCGCGACGCGACGCTACAGCGCGACGCGACTAGTAGAACAGTTTCTATGAAAACTTTATGGAAATTTTTCTACCAGAATCGCGTCGCGCATGTCTGCGGGAGCCTAATATAACAAATACAGTCATGGAAACCTCTTTCATCCTGCTGAGGGCATCTTTAACAAGTAAACCTGTCCCTCCAGCGATAAACTTGGAAGCCCACGTGAAGTCGCTTCATATAACCCTGGCGTACCACTTCGATGTGGCCGCTTACGATGAGCTGAAGACGTTGGTGGATGATATGCAGCCCTCGGACCACTCCAGCTGGGAACTGAGGCTTTATTCCAGGGATCCACGGTTTGCTAACCATCAGGTGAATATGGTTTTATTTCGGATTATGACATTTGAGATTGACGAGAGTCGAGAGATAAGATTCCTTCTTGTTTAGTCTAATATACCTGTGTCTTTTTTTGTTAAAACTTTATGTGCTTTGGGTCTGTGAAGTTAATCTCGATTGTAACTTTAGGAAAATTAATGTGTTTTTACGGCCTACTTATATACTTATTGATAGCTTGTTTTAGAATTTAGATAGACGTAGTTTAGTAGTGTAGGGTATAAGGTACAGTTTGAGTATGAGTTATTACTTATTAGTTATATTATAGTACGGACAGCAGCAAAAACTGGTTGAAGCTCTTAATTTTAAAATAAGTACGCGATAGGATTTCATTAAGTATAGTCTTTGAGTAGTTTTAATCTGTTCGATTTTTTGTATTCATTGTTTATTGTGTTCATTCGTGATCTAAAAACCGAAGTGAATGCAATTAACTGACTTTTATTGTTGGCTGTATTGTACCTGATTAAGAGCGTGGGAACAATGTCACCCTAGAACGTAATTGCTCTGACTTTATTGTAAGGATTCAAGTAACATTTATAAACCATTATCTACTGATATGCAATGATGCACACTTTTAGCATGTTATTATTGTATATATAGATAAAGCTTGTATAATACATAAGTGCGAAAATGTGTATTGTTGTCAGGTACACAAAGTGACTCAAGGTTACGCGCCCAAAGCTAGTGACGAACTTGAACTGGTGCTCGGGGATTATATTTATATTGAGGAGAAGGAATTTGCTAGCTCGCCCGATGGATGGGTACACGGGACTTCCTGGCTCACGGGTATGTCTTCAACTCCACAATCACACACACACACACACACACATTCTCACAACACACCATCACACACATTTCATGATTGTTATTTTTGTACTTAATCTTTAAAAAATGTGCCTTTTTATTATTTCTTTTTCACAATTTTTTGTTTTGTAACCAAGGAATACGTGACTTTTATAACGGAGGAAAAGTCACAGTTATAATACCTACCTAGTTTGGAAGCCAAGCCCATGTTTAAGATACTACTTCTGTATGTTGTAATTGTAATGTCTGTAACAATGTTGTCTGTATCTGTTAAATATCCCATTGTTCAACACAAACAATCCTTTTTTATATTACCATACATAATATTTAAACAGTATTGACCTTTATTTGTATTCGCGATAAGATTTGAACTCTAGATACGATGCTATTTTTCTGCCTGCATATTCTAGCAAATATTTGCATGTTGTAACTGTGTCGCTTAGTTATATATCTACACATAGCAGCAAGGTACTGAAGGTACGCATTCGGTTCGGTTATCGAAAGCTGACGACACAGAATACATATTAGCACTCCGTACTGACGCACTATATCACACAAATAGCACTCTAATTGGTAACGCTCGAAATAATGCGCTGACGAAGTTATATCAAATCTTAAGTTATATATTAACCGTTTATTTTATCGTGAATACGCCTTACAGTTGGTTCTTTGTATACTCGCCCTAAAATATGCTGAAATAGAGTCGCCTTGATAGCGATAGCCAATCGGGGCTTAGTTGTATATCTGCTGTCAGCTGTTTTTATACACCGGTTGCGATTATTTCGTGCTCTTTCTGTGATAAATTGGACTTTAACTCTCATGATTCGTTGATTCCACTCGGCTGTCAAGCTTGACTTGGATTAATCTAAGTATCAGTGACTTGCGGTATCGTTGACCACGTGACGTTAACGATGACGAAGATAATCAAGACTTTAGGATTGTTGAACTTGAAAATTGGAGGTTAGTGCTGTGTTGTGTAATGTTGAACTATTAAAAATAAACCTTGTGTGTCGTCAGTGAAAGTTTATTTTGCATTGTGCTGTTACTTAGGACTTCATTAGATTGGTTTAAGTTGACACTCATGTAGTCATGTAGAGTAGGTAAACACGATTACCTGTATTTGTGATAGGTCTCTGGTATCGACGTTTTCTTTACTTTCGATATTCAAATATTGCTATCTATGTAATAGGTATAGTATATTATCTTTTATGATAGATAAAAACATTATGAATCTAGGACCAACTGGTATTTAAAATCGATACACTGGTCAGACAACAACCTTAAAGGTCGGTTGTTGTTTTCAGCAATAAAATAATCAACTTACTGTAAGTACTTATTTATGTTTGTTGTTAAAGTTATTAATTTATGATCACCTTTCATTTCAATATTACAAGTCATTTATCACTCACTTACACTTTAATAAACTATTAAATGTGTTATGTGTTGTTTTCTGCATAATAGAAGCAATAATACTTACCATTTATAATACAATTATATGGTAAGTTATTTTATCTAGTTTTATATAAGTACATAAGTTGAAGAAAAAGGTTCGACATTACCGGCATTTTACGTATCACACGCTCAATGTAAACAATATCTGAGCTATGACTAGGCGTGACTTCCCATCCTAACTCGCGATGCTCTCTTCAAATGTTTTGCAATGCTTTTTTATAGGCGATAATTCCGATCTAGCCTGTCCCTTGCTGCCCTCTCCCAGCGACGCCCTAAGCCGAGGTCCGTACCCCCTAGGGGGTACCCTTAGCGTGGTCGCTTAGGCCGCGGCCGCACTGGTACGGCGACAGCGACGCGGGCGGCGACGACAAAAAAAAATTCGCTTGTCGTTTCTGCAGTGCGGCCACCGACATATGTATCATATGAGTTTGTTTTCACGAAATCGCCTTCGCGTCGCAGTCGCCTAAGTAGTGCGGCCGCGGCCTTAGTTTTTAAGTTTTTTAAGCCCCAGCTGGAGGCCTTAATTTGTTGAGGCATCCACAGGCAAGTCCGGTTAAGCCAATGATTTCATAGTCAATGGGTTAAGCAGACGACAACCTCATAGGTTGAACTGCGAGATGCCATTTATAAAAATATAAAAAAACATTTATAGGCGTCAGTGGGTATTTGCCGGCTGTGTTTACACGACGCACCGCTGAGTCGGACGCTTGGACACTGCACCGTGCTATTTCACTTGGGAACAATAACAGTAAGTAAACTACATAATATCATCTTAGACATACATTTTATAATTATAATAATAGTCGTATTATATATTTAAATATTTTAAATAGTATAAACCAAAGCCGTTTCTCAGCGTTTGTCTGTATATTACCTACTTCTAAATTGCTTGATGACTTTTGATGATGGTATTCCTTTTCTCTATTATTTAGAGAATTTATTAAAGAATAATTAGAACTAGAGGATAAAACATTAATAATTAGGTACTTACTTACTCGGCTAGCGAAGCCGGGGCATGTAGCTAGTGAATCTGAAAAATAAGAGTTCCATCAAAACCTGGCATCACCATGTTATTATTCGAAGCCCGATTCCTTCACACACATGTACGTGTGTTATTTTTAAAACTATTATTACTAAAATATTTTCAATGTTGCGTCGTTTAGATATTATACAAGTGCCACGTGATTCTATTTACGTCGTGAAAGTGATAGTGTTTACATGTCTATGTGATAATGTATAAACATTATAAATCGATCCAGACGCTAGTTCTGAGATTGATGCCTGTTATAAAATTTGGACTCTGTGCTGTACATAATAGAGTTTAAATATTCACGAAAACTACCTAATCCGGTGTCAGGTTGAATGAACCCCTGTTTTTGTGTCTAGGATTTTTTGTGACCCTGTTTTGCTGGTTCTTTGTTAAAATTGTAAATTTGTAGCTTTGTAGCCTCTTATGATACCTACTTATTTCATGTTAAATTTTTGAAGGTTTTAGTGCATTTCCTAACAAGTACCTAAAATATCATTAATTAATATACTTAACCCGAAAGTGTGCGTTTGTTTCAAAACGTTTTATAATACGAACATTGTTTATTTATCTAAAATTGTATTAAAATTATATACTTAGGTAATGCATTTGTTGACTTATCAAAGCGACGAGCTGCACGAAGGAAATTGAGTCATACAATTTATTATCAAATAGTATGTAATAAATGTATGTTTCCAATATTATTGTTGTATTGTTTGTAGTTGGGCATTTTCACTTTTAAGTGTACCCTAAAAAAATAAAAGTGACTGAAAATAAATGGACATTGTAGTGAAAATAGTGGTCAGTTTTGTGACGTGTATTTTCAGCCAAATGTGTTTTCAGCCTGTGTTATTGGAGTAGAATTCTGGGCCGAGTACATTTAGATTGCTATCGACACGCTAAGAAGAAGATTGGAGTTTAAATTTAAATTTTGTGACGAGAGAAACTATACACTATTGTTGCACCAACACTTTTAAATGTATTCGTAGTACTATTTTAGTAATTTTGACAAATTCAATGTTGGTAAGGGGAGGGACATGCCAGAAACAGTTATTCGGAATATTTAAAATACTCATAAATTCAATAATTCAAACGTATTTTACCAGGATTGCAGATGGATTCGTCAATTGAATATATGTTTTACAGTTTTATTCCAAAAATTAGACAATATGTCCACTATTTATCTTGCTATAAAATTTTGAATAAGTGGGACATCCTCAAAATGGCGGGTACACTTAAAAGTGAAAATGCCCAGTTTTGTACTCAATACATCTGTGGCAATATTAATACACGTTTATCCTGCTTGTGATGACAATATAGTCTCGCCCCTACTACAAGGTGGGGCAAACAAAAGTAATCACCCTATTGGAAAGCGCGATAACTTTTGCAAATGGCGGCAAATGTCAATTCTGTTTTGACATTTGTGCAGTAAACAGCTAAGTATGCAGAATACACGTCAATAAGCAATGGAACGCTATAGGTACCACGGTAATGATAACATATTTTCCGTGGCTATATTCCTCAAGAACGCGGGATAACTGTCCGCGTCGTCTAATCTCTCGGTTTGGCGATTTGCACTGGCCCGCCAGATCACCCGATTTGACCGCTCCAGACTTTATTTTGTGGGGTTACTTGAAGTCCCGGGTTTATGTAAACAAGCCTCAGACTCTTGAAGCCCTTAGAGCGGTTTCGCACTACATCCGATCCGAATTCGAATTAAAGATCTGACTTCAATCCGAATTGGGAATGTTCTAAATTCTGACGGATAGAGTTCGGATCTAGTGCGCAATCCCTCGTACAAATAGGACTATGGTCACTTCGGACCGGCATTTCTCGGATTCGGATCGGACGTAGTGCGAAACCGCCCTTAAAGAGAATATCCGACAGGAATGCGAGAACCTATCGCCGGAAGTTCTGACACAAGTGATGGAAAATGCCATAAAATTAACAACGTATCATCAATTTTGACGGCGGATATAATTTTCTCGACTTGATGGAAATATTTCCAATTCAATAAAGAAACATAATCCACAAGTAGAACTAAAATTTTCCATTGCTAAAAACACCACACAAACAGACACCAAACCGCCTTGCAGACTTATAGCTACACCACTACTATTGATTTTACACAAGTTTAATACAACTGCTATTATAAATGTGAAAGTTTGTATGTTTATAACTCAATCACGCAAAAACGGCTTAACGGATTTGGATGAAATTTGGCACACGGATACTTTATAACCTGGATTAGCACATACCTAAGATAGTTTTTATACCGGTTGTAACTTTGTAAGTTGCCATAGGATGATTACCGAAATCCATGCGGGCGAAAGCTATATACTTAGTAGAAGATTTATAACTCTTCCAGTCCAGATATCGCCAAGGGCTTGTAAATGAATAAAACAAAACATACTCTACTTACGTCATAGCAAACGTTGACGTATCGTGCCCTCATGTCAGTAGTCGATCGCACTCTAACTAACTTATCAAGCATTGGTATTGACATGTACTCCCAAGATTAAATATTAGTTAAATGTCTCCAATTTCTGATAATACAGACATAATTAATTAAACATGTATTGTATTTACAACATTTCTCGTCGCTATAAGATCAGTACGAACGCGACACAATGGGAGGAGGGTCCTATTTTCAGTGTTCTTTTTTCCCCATTTCCTTATTTTTTTTCTATGTTACAGGTATAGACACTAAGTCTGAATCGGATTCTAATACCGACGGAGAAATGGCTTCGAATTTCCCCCACGAAGATGCAGCGCAGCTCGCTCATGAGAAATCTGAGGAGACGTATCAAGAATGGAACAAGTACTGGACAGCAGTGCAGTTGGATAAGAGTGATAGCATCCTAAATGTAACCCAGGGTAAGACTCCTTAAGTATTTTATTATTTGTGCGACTTTTGGCACGGACGGCACGAATCGCGATCGAGACGTCGGCTGTAGTCCTCAGATCCTCTAAATGACAGGTGTATAGTCACGGCAGACCTCGTAGAAGATGAGGAGGGACGAGCTGGAGAAAACAAACGACCAGTGGTCCAGTTTAGCCCTGGATCGAAAAAGCAGGAAGTCATGGGGAGAGGTCTTTGCCCAGCAGTGGGATGATGGAGGTTAGCAGTAACCGTAAGATTGGCACAAAATTGAGAAGAATAGCGTGTAAGGGAAGGAAGAGGCGTATGTCTTAGTCCACTGTTGGATGTGGTCTACTAGACGTAGATAAAGCTAATAAACAGGGCCTAAGGCTCATTTACACAATACAAATCTCAACCGTCGAGAGACGAGAACGTAGGTCACGATCCGTGTAAACTACCATTGATAATATAACAGTACCTAGGTACGTAAGTCATTTGCATGTGGAAAAGGGACAATTTCCATGCAACATTGGCATGCAACCAGGTAAACAAAAAACCAGCAGCACCATTGATAATATTGTACAATATTATCAATGGTGCTGCTTACACGAGTCAACTTTTTATATCCTTTAATTAATCGCCTATTCATGGCTAAGAGCTCTTCGTGTGTGAATGATCTTTTATTTAAAACTGCAGTTGTTTCGCATAATTTTATTTCGAAATGGGCCAGCTCTGGAGCTCGATCTCGCCTGGTTTAAAGCTATAGATGAGGTCTATGATGGAACGAGCGTGCCCAGAAGATGCCGGGTTCACTCTTGCTTTGAAGGTTGACGGGGGCGTCTGTGTTCCCTTCCACGTGGAAGGGAACACAGACGCCCAATTATGGTATTTTGATCGACGTTGACATTTTTCAGGTATTTCTATAGACTGGAAAGCTAATGGGAACAAACCTGAGAGCGAAGCAGATGTGAGTAACCAATCCTTTATTTTTCTTCCCTATTTCTCTTCTTCACAGTATGATTTATGATTTCTCCTAAGTATATCGTGCCCTCGATACTTAAGTTTTATAAAAATTCATTATGCCCAATTCTATAATTGGGCATGGCGAATTTCCATTTTTTTCTCATTTTCAAGAAAATGAGAATAAATGGCCATTGAACCATTGTGTCACGTCCTCGTTTCGATGAGTTTTGTTAATAAAAAGTTTTACATTTGCGCCCTTACAGTTATTTACTATCAGTATGGTGGTCACCTAATCTCACCCTTCGATAAACCGGTACTAAGTAACAATAAGTACATTATATGTATGTACCTATGGCTGAGCTTTGTGGGGCCAGCGGTTATAGAACCCCTGCGATACTCTTTTAGGTCAAGGTTTTGAAAATATTGTTTAACAAAACTGGATCGTGTATGTAGCTTTTGTCCCAGTGGTAACAGCTGTGACTAACGAGTCGTAGGTCGTAGGTTCGAACCCAGGCAGGCGCTTTACTTTGTGTAAATTATTTCATCACCACTGCTCTCAAAACGTTGAAGGAAAACATCGTGAGGAAACCGGCATGGCCTAGAACCAAAAATTCGAAGATATGTGACATCTACCAAATCGCAATGGGACCGCGTGGTTGTGTGGATTACGGCACACTCTCTCACCAAGAGTTTCACCACCTGTGTCCCAGCAGTGGGAACATTACAGGCTGATTATGCTTATGCTTGTGAGAAACGAACCTATAAATAATAATATCACAGAAAACCTACCTAGCATATCGTCAAAGTAACGATTCAAGTCTTAATAAAAAAAAAAATATACTAGCTGGGAAATTTTTACTCAAATGTTTATAAGCAATGTTCTGAGAATTCTTACTTATTATGGGAAAAAAAATGTATACAATGAAATGGATTCTTGTCGATTTGTATATCTTTTTGATAAATGATTTTATTTCTGTAAGTAGGTTTGCACAAACACTTTTACACGTCAATCATATTTTAAAAAACTAGATGAGGTCGGCGTTTCCTATCTGACTTTTGAGGCCGACTGTACGTTCTTGCCAAGTTATAGATCATGTGATGGGGTCTTGATTGTGAATCTATTTCAAATTAAATGGCTAAACGTTATTCCGTCCATTATCATCCCTGCACATTACCTATTAATAAACGTAAACTACCAACCTTGTGGCAAATGTAAACAATCAATAAATAGGTTATTTATTCTATGCAGCTCCACGAAAATAACTTATTTGGCGCTTTGCCTAAATCAAAGTTTACGAAATATACAAACCTTCCATATCTTGAACTATCATTTATGATTGTATAAATATTTATTTCAGACTAAATCGGTAAGCGGCAAGCATCGTCGTTGGATATTTGCGATGCGGCATGGTGAGAGGGTAGACCTCACTTACGGACAGTGGGTTCCATTCTGTTTCGACGAAAATGGCACCTACGTCAGGAAGGATCTGAACTTGCCTTTGAAGTTGGGTGAGAGGTGCGTATTTAAAAGAAACATGCATTTTTGATGAGAAAAACGAAAGATTTTAAAAGAAACGCATTTATACTTTCCATGTTACTTAAGGCGAATTCGACCAAACTTTTATACCTCATCATCATTCTCCAGCCCTTACCTATCCCAATTTATTTGGGGTAGGTGCAACATGTCTTTTTCTTCCATACTTTTCTATTAGTAGTCATCTCGGTAGTCACCCCCTTTCTAACCATATCATTGAAACGATGGATGGACGACATGACAGACATGTGACGTCTACCAACCCGCACTGGGCCCGCGTGGTGGATTACGGCCCACTTTCTCTCACAAAGAGGATGCCTGTGTCCCAGCAGTGGGAACAAAATAGGATGATATATGCTATGCTATGCAAGTAAAACTTTTATTGACTCAATAAAAGTTGCCTTGAAAATAATGTCCATCTGCATTCCAAAGTTGGGCTTTATTTTATTCATGACTTCACTTCATTCTATGGTTAGGGCGATGTTCTTTTACCATCTATGGAGAGGTGTTCCATTTGTTACTGGCCAACTTAATAAGTAGCTTAGTTGCCATTTACGGTCGAAAAAAACGTTAAGTATGTTAAGAATAAAAATTAGTTAAAGAGTTACATGCACAACTTGCCCCTTGTATAAATAATATTCATCCATCAATTCCAGGGCTGGTGGCAAGGATTCTTACATAAAGGACTCGCCTCTTACTCGAGTGGGTCGTCTGCAGGCGCAGTTGGTTGGAGAAGGGCTGCGATTGGCTGGAGTTAACGTAACGCACGTGTACGCGTCAGCCGCACTGCGATGCGTTGAAACTGCGCATGCATTCCTTGAGGGTAAGCAGACGATTTTGTTTTGTGTTTTATTACAGTAAGATAAGGTTCAAATTGGTAAGTTACGCGACTTTGTGCATTGATGGTATTACCTACATTTAAACTAGGCCAAATCTGTCTAGACTCTAACCTATACTTTATCAGGAGGGCACTAGCCCATTATTCAATAATTATAATAAACTCTATTCCAAAGATCTAAAAGGCATAATCATGAATTACTTACAAATAGGAATTGTTATCACTAAATTAGTCTAAATACTGTCACGTCATTTTATCTTTGCTCCAATATTTTGATCAATGCTTATAATTATTGTTATTTACTATCACTACATATTTATTTATTAACACGTTGACTGCCAGACAACAGACGCAATAGAAAATCTATTTTTGGCGGAGACCGTGTGACGCGGTGGCATTCAATGACTTAATATTGTTTGTTTACTGTAATGTGTTGTGTATGTGTGTTTTTGTGTAATAATCGTAGTTTGAACGATTACAGGGCTACAAGCAGACCCGTCAGTGAAAATAAAAGTAGATCCAGGTCTGTTTGAGTACAAGATGTGGCATTTGCCTAAGGGAATGGCGCCTTTCATGACACCCGTAGAACTTTACAAGGCGGGATTAAATGTTGATCTGAAGTAAGTAATAAAAGTAAACATTATTATCACCATTTATTATTATCTATTACTTATTCACAACACACATACAACATAGCCCGATGAATTGCGAAACTGAATTGGCAGTGGGCAGGGCACATTGCTGGCAGAACAGATGGCCGATGCGGCCGAAAGGTTCTGGAGTATCGACCGCGTACCAGAAGACGTAGTGTTGGAAGGCCTCCCACAAGGTGAACCGACGACATTGTGAAAACCGCAGGAACCCGTAGGATGCGAGAAGCACAGAACCGGTCGAAGTGGAGGTGCTTGGGGGAGGCCTATGTCCAGCAGTGGACGTCTTTCGGCTGAAATGATGATGATGATTACTTATTTTGCTTTATCACATGTTTTATGTAAAGTAGGAAACTGGTTTATCTATACCTACTTACATATAAGTTAAATTCAAGGGTCTGTTTGTAAAGTCAAAATAACAGCTTGTTACAGTTTTTACTTATAACATTTTTTGTTTTAATTTTTGGCGTCTTTTTGTTAGGGCTAATCTCCGAAACGGCGCGACCGATTATGATGAAATTTGGTAACGTTAGAAAAGGACAAACTTATTACTTTTTATGGAGATACCATGCGGGCGGAAGATTTAGTTATCATAATAATAGAGCCGCTTGAGAGTTGTGTTATTGGCACGATTTTGGCTCTGCTGATCTGGTCTTGCTGAAAAACCACTCAGTCTGCAGCCTCTTTCTAAAAACTGTTAGTTTTTGTAGAGCTGCATATTGAAGGTGCTGGGTTTTGATGCCCACTTTATTGTCAACCCAGCCCCATTAACTAACTCAACTAGCTTAACTGCCCCGTTGGTCTCATGGTCGCAAGCGCGACTTCTGAGGGGGTCCTGGGTTCGATTCCCAGGTCTGGAAAAGTGTTATTAGGTTTTTCTATTGGGAGTTTCTCAGTAACAGCCCGGAGTTTGGAAGTTGGCGGTGTGATACCTCCATGCCTCGGTGCGCCAGTTTCGCCGTTGGTCCAGCACCTGATCCCTCTCCGGTCGTATTGGATTGCCGTCCCAAGGTACTATGAGAGTGCGGGAAGTGAGTGCACCTGTATCTACGCCTGTGTGCGCACACACTTGTGCACTATAATATCTCCGTTGAGATTGACCGCCATGGCCGAAATACGGTCTGGAGGGCTATTATTAATTGTCGACCAAAATTATAATCGATATGATTATGTAAAGTAGTTCATGATAACGTTCGTCTGGCATAATAACAACAATCGATACGACGGAGAATTTCACTTCATAAATATTTTTATTTACAGCTACAAACCCTATGTTGAAGTTGAGGTCAACACGCCTGAGACCTTAGAAGACTATTACAAACGAGGAGAGAAGGTCATACATTCTGCTGTCAAGGATGCGGAAATGGATGGTAAATTGAACAATTAACATGTGGAACAACACGACATGGGCTTATCGCCGTTAGGCCGGACGCATACGTCCGGTTTCAATTCAGATTCTGAGACCCCGAATGCACGCATTTCATACAAAATCTTCTCTTTAGCGCACACGTTCTTATATTTTCCGTTCGGTAACCCTGACGGAAAATATAAGAACGTGTGCGCTAAAGAGAAGATTTTTTATGAAGTGCGTGCATTCAGGGTCTCCGAATCTGAATTCCGAATCAGGTAAACCGGACGTATGCGGCCAGCCGTATATTAACGGAAATTGTAAATTGATTCTGTCTTTAACAAGCTTTGTATGCCATGTACAGACATGGAAGAGGGAGGTCTTCTGTTAAAGGTATCCCTATACTTATAAGAGGGCCTATAAATATTTTTGTTAAAATTGTTGATTATGAAATAAATAAACGTATTATTATAAATTGTGCGGGGGCTCCAGGACAAAATCAGTTGGAACTAATGACCTAAGCTTACAATCACAGATTTTGAGGCTGACGAGTTCCGCAGTCACACTGCTTTCCATTTCAATGGTATTATGGGAAAACATTAACTGAAATAATAAAAACAAGAAGCTATTTCGCGCGTGAATCTAATCAACAATCGCGAAAAAGTCATCTGCTCGGCAGTTGCGCCAATCAATCTGCCTAGCCTTTTCCCAACTATTTTGGGGTCAGTATCCTGGCTAATAGGATTCAGCTGAATATCAGTATTTTACATGGAGCGACTGCCTATCTGACCTCAGTTACTGGGTAACACGATACTCCTTGGTAATACTGGTTGTCAGACTTTTGGGCTTCTGACTACCCGTAACGACTGTTTGGACTGTCGGATCTACGAATGACAGCCGGAGCTAACGGCTTAACGTGCTTTCCGAGGCAAAGGGTCTCGATATGTATTGGTCAACCATCCACGAACCGACCGCGGCAAAATCGGCTTAATCTCGATCGGTCCGTGCGGCTGTTTTGTGTGCGGCCTCATTTAGCCACGAACCCCTCGGCCGACTAATTTTGATTGTCATTTTCCGCAGGCGGCAACGTAATATTCATCGGGCACGCTGGAACACTAGACATAATGGCGATCGCTCTCAAGCGCCTTGGCGAGACCAAGGAAGAGTACCCACCGTACCAGATACACAATAATCTCCTCAGGGTACCGTACTGTGCGCTCGGGGCAGCTCGGGACAACCCGTGGCAGATCGTGTGTCCCCCCTGCCCGCCCTCCATCAACTCCAGTTCGGGCAGATTCGACTGGAAGATGCTTCAAGATGCATAGGAATTTAATCCTGCATAAATATTTGTGATATACAATCAATCAATGTTATTGTGTTTAGGAATTGCATTTTTGGTCCTTATCTGTCAGCACGTTGGTTCTGGCATATTTTTGAGTGGCATGTAAGTTATTTTAAAGCTAGAGTATATAACAGTCGCATCGGGCAGCACATCGCATCGTTAAAAGATGCCCATCCATAGATGATTATCACCTATCTCTCCACTAGTCCAATGCTTACTCTAGGATGCATATCCAGTATGGCTCTTAAATCCTTCCCTATCCTACGGGCACGTCTTCCCTACCATTACCGCGCCACCCGGCCGTCCACTCCTTGATATGCAATGGTCGCTGTAGCACCATGAAACATGAGGCTACAGGGCCTAGTGCGAATCTTGGGGTCCATTCGATTAATCGAGTCTGGTCAAACCACGCTGGGGTCGGTGCATTTCATTCATTCTTTGCGTTTTAAATCTTGTTTGTTACTATGTTTATGTAACAAATTTAATGGCAATGGCAACACAGGGTGGGAGGGACATCGACACGCAAACTGTAACCATGAATTCAGCACATGATTCTAGACGAAAAAATTCTGCGCTAGGGGCAGAATATTTTCGTCGGTTATCAAAAACAAAATCAGCTGCTTCATAGAAAATTGCCATGCCTACGCGGTCAAAATGTATGGATTTTTTTTATGACGAAAAATTTCAGCGCAGAGCCGTTCAGAATCATGTACTGAATCCATGGTAATAGGTTGCGCGTCGATGTCCCTGCCACCCTGACTTTTTTAGGCTGGATTTACTTTTATCATTCCTGATGACTAAATGTCACCTACATTATGTTAAAAGTGTAAGTTTAAGATATAATAATCATAAGTGAACGTGATTCCTCTTATTATAATAATATAAATATTGACATACATACTTGAATCAATGGGATGTGTTTATTTTTTGTGTCTATATCGTACCTAGTAACTGTGTTGTAAACCATTTTATGCTGTTACTCTGCGGGGCAATTGCGTAACACACTAACAGTAACGGTTTTCTTTTTGACAGTTCAACAACATTCATTGCGTTATTTACGTTGTCGAGCAGACAAATTTTTTGAACATACGAAGCAATGGATTAGCAATATCCTTCAAAATTATTCAGATTTTGGTTGAAAGTGTGTTACGCAATTAGGGTACAGATCGTATATTTTTGTGAAAGTAGTTATCAATTATAATTCGTAGATAAATAATTGCTTAAGAACACAGCTTTATTTAATTGTTTAATATTTCCGAGGGTTGTGAAAGTGCAGTATTCTTAACATGTTGACTACAAAAAAATGGCTGCCAAATTAGTCGAAAAAAAGTTCTTGGGGTGCAAGCACAGAAACGTAAAATTTAGTAACGCTCGCTACATCGAAGTGAATCCTGCGCAGGACGCAACTGCGCGTGTCGATTGGATTAATGATCAGGAAGTCAGGTGACGATTCGCGCTTTGAACACCTCCATATGAGTTAGTTGACACAATCAACGCGAGCGAATTTCGTCCTGCATCCTGCTCAGGATTCGCTTTAGTTTTTCCAGAGTAAACAAAATTGGCAATTTTCCGCGGTGATCATGTTAAAAATGACAGTTATAGTATTTTTTTGCTAATTTTGTTCTAATCTTACACACATCGCAATTTCTCCTTGCAGATCACGCTTCCTGCATCTAATCAAATTATGAGCAAAAGGCATATCTAGTGTAATGTAAGAATTACGGGTAAACGTGTTTATACCGTAGCCTATGCTAGCTATTGTAGACATTTTAGGGTTGTAACGGATTTCCTTCAGCGGATGAGAATGGAACATTTTGAGGTTGTGAATGTGGATATGAATGACACAAAAATTCATTTTAACATGTTTTTTTTTTCTAGAAACGAAATTCCCGCTAGTAAAAAAAACATTGAACTGAACTGCTGTATAGAAATTATCAGGGTGCGGATTTTATTTAAAATCGCAAATATGTATATATGCAGTTAGGCGGTCTAGTGCGCAACCCACCAACAACCAGCATTAGACAACTAGACAAGTGTGGTGGGTTTAATTTGTCTATGTCCCATCCCAAAAATGAAAAGTGGAAGGAGGAAAGGGTGGGCTTTGCCTGGTATTGGGACACTAACGGCTGATAATAATTATTTTTCTTTTGGGAGCTTCGCAGTTGTGGATATCCGTTACAACCCTATATTTTATATTCTGTGTACTTACTACTTATGTACTTCGTCGGTACCTGTGTATTTTAGTGAACTGTTTACTTTGTATGCCTCATTAGACTGATTAGATATATGTTCATTACACTTGTATGTATTAATGTTGATTATATGTACAGACGCCAGCACATCAAGCTACTACAATCTGTCCTTTAATAGATTTTCAAATTTATCGCCAAAGCATAAGGTTCAAAGTTGATTGGGAAAATTTTACAGTTTCGGGTAGCTTGATGTGCTGGCGTCTATACCTACGTCAAAATGGGTAAATAAAACGTCTTTATAAAATCATATGGGTATTTTTATTAACACGTTTTGTTCATGGTCTAACACGATATGAAAGATCGCATGTACTTATATATAAATAAATATTTACAAAATGTAGGTCTTCCTTGTAATTGTTTTTTGGTAGAAGAGCACATTTGAATTAAGAAATCATTGGCTGTACTTATTTTGTATGGCGCCCACGACACCCAATACACCTACTGTTTCCATACAAAATAAATTCGCATAAATGATTCGATATGTCATTCATAATATCGCAATAAACACTTATATGACTAGAAAAAATTGGGGCAACAACCGTGATAAAAAAGAAATGCGAAACATAATATTACTTAAGCCAAAACAAAATGCAATTCATCACCCACTTATAACAATAAAGTATGATTTCAAGGCACAACTTTTTTTAGCACCGAAGATATACTTGGTAATTGGCACTCCTTGTTATACTACAGTGTACTGTAACTGACTGTAAAGATATAGTATTTTCATGTCACGAAGCAACGCGTGCTTTACTTGTGGTTAACGAGTGTACCTACAAACACGCTGTGAATGTGTAAGCGCAGGAGCTTTCGGTACCTTCCGAGACAATGGCGAAGTCGGAAAAGTCGTCTTCACGCACACATTCACAGCGTGTTCCTGGTGTTCCAAGTAAAGCTTGCGTCGCTTCGTGAGATAAAGATACTGTACCACCATGAGTTTAAAAAAAGTCGGCTAAGTAGAGAGTCCTCTCTGTCACTCATACTAGAATGACAGTCTCTTTCTTAAGCTCGGATGTGTCATGTTAACGCCCAGAGACTAACTATTTAATCCATACAATGGTACATACGACACTGAAAAAAATACGTTATTCAAGGTGTCAGCTAGATTATTAAAAATCATAAGTACTGAATTCATGGTAACGGTTTGCGCGCCGATGTCCCTGAGACCTGTATAATCGGGACGTGTATTTTATGCCTAGATCTGTATGCAACTTTTCAAACAAACGACATCATTTCTCTTTACACTTTACAGGCTACTTTACGAACTTACTTGCCTTAACCAATTGTATAGTCAGATTTACGACTGTGGTGCCTATTCAAAACTATATCGAGATCAAATTCAAACAAAACAGGGCCAATAATTAAAGATACATTTTCACACACTCACTTACTACTATCAGAACTTGAATAATTAAATTTCTCAGCTAAAACTTCTTCAACGATTTTCTGTATCATGAGCCTATCTTCAGATTTCATGTCTTCGGGCTTCGTCTTATCGTCATAAATTTTTCTATCTATTAATCTAACTATCACCTCTTCCACAATAGTATCTATATTTTCATTCGTCTTATTGGGGCCAACAGCTTTGTCTATTGTTTCTTCACTCTTTTCTGAATCTCCATTTTCTTTAGTTTCAGTTTCATCTACAACTTCTTTTTCTGGGATTTCAGGCACCATCTCCTCTTCAGGTATATCTCCTCTGCCATCTTTCGCTTCTAATTCAACAGTTATATCTGACATGATGCTTTCAGAAAGCTCTACAGCGATATGTTTATGGCGTTTCATAATTTCTTTAAGTTTCTCTTTAGCTGATGCCACAACCTCTCTCCGAGTTTCTGATTTAATTTTCTCAATTGCTTTCTTCTTTCTTTCTTGTCTTAATATCTTTAATTCGTCTAAAGATTTCTTTGCTTTTTGTAATTTTGAACTTTTCTCTTCTTCCATTTCAATAACTTCCTCAATTATAGGCTCTTTAATTTCTTCAACAATTTCACTGTCAGACTCGAAATTATTCACTAAATCATCGTCTGAAATTGGTGCAGTACTGTCTACAAAACTTTCATTTTCTGGTACTGTGTCAATTTTAATAGCTGGGTCGTCCACATTTATTTCGGCGTCAGATTCATTAGACCAAGTTTCATCAATGGTATCGTAATTTACGACATCAACAACATTTTCATCACTTGACATTGCTTTATCTATGAATATAGGTGAATTATCAAAGGACCTAATATTATGTCCGAGAGGATATTCTCGGAAATCTTTCCGCTCCAATATAAAAAGCGCTGGTTTAGTCTTGATTTTCACTGGTGGCATTATTTTATAATGCACGGATACTTGAGAAAATGATTCTATACTATCTAAGATACTGTGCGTTTGTGCAAAAGTCTTAAGATTGGGTGAATACTTGCTTTTAGCTTCAATTACAAGATGGGTGTAGTCTTGTAATAGTTCAAACGGCAAGGATTCGTTTTTGCTATACATCCAACGGTCATTAATTTGCGTGTATCTTGTAACGCCAGTTTGAGCAGCTAAGTTACAGATATGTACATGTACGAATTGTTCATTCCTTAGCAGTTTGTGGAACCTGGAAAATTTATTGAGGTTCATTAGTAACTACAATTTTATTGCCTGAGCACATAAATAGCTTGTTTAAATACATATTTATATTACTTATACAAACCTAGTGATTGCGACTCCACCTGGATAGTTACTCATGGCCACCAAAACGAATGATAATGAAATGATAATATTGCCCAGTATAACAAAAACTGTTCCCCAGAAGAGCAATTCAAAAATAGGTGCCTTCGTTCGTCTTACATATCTGAAAACAAAGTAGTAGAACTGATAATGATTTGTACCATAGCTGCTTGTTTTATGGAAAAGTAGATCATTGTTTGTTTTAATTTACAAAAAAAAAAAACAGAACATGCATGGATCGTTGCCACAAAATGTGAACAGCTAAGAGATCTGGTTAAGTTTGAAACTTGGCTGGCAAACAACGATAAAATAAAGCTCTGGCTACACAGAAGCGAGTCCCGTGTAGGACGCGTCTGTGGGCGTCAATTGTTTTAATAATTTAGGAACTCAGGCGACGATATACCTTAGTCTATATAGCTAGGCCGCAGGTGACTAAAATCTCAAGTTCGACAGTAGATTAGGTTTTGTCTTTTGTCATGCGGCGGCAGGTCGCATGCGGCGGGTGACTAAAATCGACCGTGAAAATACTTAGTCGCAGGCGATCGCCCGCCGCACAAAGGTCGACATTTTGATGTAAAATTAACTAGTCACCTGCGATTATTAACGACCTGAGTAAATGGGGTGGCGATTTGGTAAGCGACCAGCCGCACGGCGAAAATCGACCTAGTGTAAATCCCCTATTATATGACACAATCTGCGTGAGCGAATATCGACTCACATCCCGCACGGACGATTCAGTTTGGTCAGAATTTAAATGTTAGCCAATCCCTAAACAAGGCATTTACTTCATGAAAAAAATGTGTAAATACTTACATAAAGGAACAAGCGGCCGCAGACGCCATATTGAGCAAAGGGAAGACATAAATAATAAACCGCAGTTCTTTGTGTGGCAGGAAGGAGTACAGCAATATGTACACGATGGCTGGCGCGGCATATTGTATCAGTCGCCGGTCTAGGTACAGTCCTACCGGTATAAGTACCATACTGGGGCCCAACCCTCGCGGGAGAGCAGAGTAGAAGTACCAGAGGAATGGTGATGTCTGCGGTTGAAGTTAAGGATCTTATGGAAATTGTTTGTGAAGTTTCTATGTGGTCTTTTAAGGACTTGGTTTCTAGGAAATATTTCTCTGCTCGTGTTCTCTCTTGAGCAGAGAATTTACTGATCAAAATGTATCAGGGGTTTACTTTCTAAGTCCGACAACCAAGATACGGGCCCATCCGAAAGCAGTTGATCCGTCAAAACAAGTGTCAAATTTAATTTTTCGTACGGGCAATACATATCGGAAGTAGGGAAGGGAACTATCAAATCGTGTTTCCATTTATTCTCAGATCGAGCCCTGGACTAATTGTATGTCCATAAGTGATACGGCGTAGGAAACGCAATTACGGCCGAAACAACGGATTCTGTACTTAGGGTGCAGACCCCCTGAAACCAATGGCCAATAATTTATCAATAGCTGTAAAGTTGAACTCGTAATTTCTTTACCACTTTTGACAAAAACTGCCAGTAAATTGATACTTCACTATGATTGAACTATCTGTTACATTGGTCTTAAAAGAAAAAATAACCACAGGGTAGTGCAATTTCTAGGAAGAATATACAATAACATAAAATAAAATAACGCGACAAATTCTTCGCAATTCACGGCCGAAACCTGAGTTGCGGGAAATTTAGCACATGTGTAAACCACGACCTGGCTTATGACATAGTATACTTTTTATCCCGGCAGTAAGTTCCCGTGGGATAATTTCAGTCCTCCACGCGGGCAAAGCCACGAGTAAAAATTAGTAATCAAATAAAAATAACAATTTATGAAAAGGATACACCCCAATTTGCGCTCTTGTTCATGATGGTGTTGTACCAGAAGACCTCGGCTTCCGGCCACAGCAGCCGGCCCCAGAATATTGAATCCACTGTCACAGTCAGGGCTACGAGCCCTACTCCTGCAGGTACCACTATCTTCAATAGACTGGAAGACATTTGTAACATTATAACACTTCAAGATTACAAAAGGTTTTGCAACAGCTTACCATTTTGCTGATAAAATGGTCTCATGGTTTTCTCTCAGTTAACTGTTTAAGAAAACATTACAAAACTAATAACTTTTTGAGTCATGCCTAGAATTTTTATTTGTTTTTGTTTCATTGTTGTACAGTTATTATACTTTATTAGTATTATACATTATATGAACATATTGGAGGAGTATGTAGGGATTGTAGCAGGTAGGGTTATGTACTTTCTGCCTACCCCCATGGTAAGAAAGCATGAGTTTATGTATTGCCTCTTTATCAATAAATTATATCAAAAAGTTAGCTTACTTTGTAAAGTCAATCTTCTTGAAATACAAGTCAATGATGAGGAACAGTCCAAACAGCATGGCTAGCTCAGCCCTGAATATGACGATGGAAGCTCCAGCGCTCACCAGGAATTGCTTGTGTTTGCCAGACAACCAGCCTTCAAATGCTAGGAGTACTGAAAAAATATTTTGAAGCTTATTATTTTATGTTTTTGCACATCAATATCGTAATTTAGCTGAATTTAGCCTCTGCTGGACAGCCAAGTAACACCGAAAGACGTCCACTGCTGGACATAGGCCTCCCCTAAGCACCTCCACTTCGACCGGTTCTATGCTTCTCACATCCAATGAATGATTACAATAAGATTCAAGATTAATGTTTATGATTACAATAAGATAATAATCAACAGATTTTATTTGGAAACACTATCATATTATGATATTTCAAATCATTATGTTAGGTGTTAAATAAAACAATTGGTTTAAACAAGTTTTTAAAATCATTTGCTGTCAGTTATCAGATACTCATCTACCCTAGCTGATCTTATTGTTATTAGCAATAAAGAGTCCTATCTTACCAAGGGGTAATACCATGATATTAGGTAATGGCCGGCTCATATAAAACATAAAGTGGTATTGAGTGACAGTGATGAGAGTGTACCACCACACAAATGTGCTCCCAAACTGCTTCAGCAGAGTGCTCCTCAAACGACTCCATGCTCCAATCACTGACATCGCCAGCACCAGACGCACTGCAAATAGATACCACAAACATACTTGAATTATACAATAATAGATTTAAGATAAATAGTAGTAAACAAAATAGTTGTACATTTAATGTACAACTATCTGCAATAAAGCAACTCATAGATGACGTAAAAGCAGTAAGATAAAACAAAAACAAACACATTATTAGTATCGGATCTAAATTTAATATTTTCCACTAACCTACATATTGCATCCAAAATTTGTTGATTCCAATAAGATAAAAGAGTGACACCAATGGTGCTGAAATAGCTGATATTGCCAGCGGGCCAACGAAAGTGCGTGGCACAACTCCCGGGAACTCATTATGATCGTACTGGAAGAAAATAGTTATCACTGTATGTCTATAGGAAGCGACATAGGAATCCAAAATTAGATTTACTAGACACCTGTGAGAGGTTATGCCGATGATATAAAATGTCGTGTGTGGCTTGAATGTTGAAACTTTCTTCTACTTTTGTAAATGGACATAGCAACACATGTAAGCTGGCGACAATATAAAGTAATTGAACCATTTTATTGATAAAATCAACAACAACAACCAGTCAACCCATAGCTCGTTTTCAACTGAAAAATGTCAAAACAATTGTCATTTGTCAAATCAAGATAGAAATGTCACGAATGTCAGATACTCAGGACAGATCAACGAAAACAAAAAAAAACTATTTAGTCGATTATAATCTATAATTTTAAATAACTATTATTGTGCTCATAGAACATGCTGTTATTGTTTTTGTTTAACACATTTATACCTAAATAATCATTACTTGTATGCTAATTTTTATGCTTGGAATTTCTACAGCGGAATAAATTAACAATAGATTTTCATTAATATTTATTAACGAGTTGACAACAAAACGTAGTTTTGACAACAATCGTCAACAATGGTGGAACGGATACCGTGACATTTTATGGCAGTATTCGTTTTCTGATACGAAAAATATCAATAATGATCAATAATTCACTTGAAATAACCTTTGCGATTATATTGCAATAATATTTCGCTTAATCTTGACATAAAACATTAAGAATGTGTGATGTTTGTTCGGAGTTTTCACAGCTTTTAGTAAATTGTAAGTTACATTGTTTCGAAATTTAGCAGTCCATTTGTCCGTTCTATTTAACCATATTAATCAAAAATGTTTTTAATACGCTGGCGTCTAGTGTAGATAAATAAAATCTTAGTTATTGTGAGCTGCTATGATAATGTCTGACTGTGGTTTTAGGTGAATCCAGACTTACCGACGATGTGTCCCAGTATCCAACAATAACCCAATCTGAGCTGGAGATAGTGCTAAACTATATTCTATCATGGCCACAAAGGTAAGATATTTACTATACTTCGAAACACAACCAGATTTTAACTCCTACAGCTGGTTGAATGTGACAACCAATGTAGGTGACTGCTGTGCTTTGTTACTTGTTAGAGCCCTTTGATGCTCTTGTCCAGTCATGATAAGTTTACAAAATTGCCTATAGTATGGAGTTACTGGTACAAAGTGTATTTTAATACAGCAAACAGTAATTCTATTGTGACAAAGTGAAAACACAAAAAATAACCTTTCAATCTCAATAGACAAAGTCATTGTATTGGTAAATATGTGAGTGTAATACATTCTGTAACTTTGTTTCAGGCAATGTATGTGTTGCTATCGGGATGTGAAGAATTTTGAAAGATTCTATCTTGTAGTGCAGAGTATACTGTGCTTGTCTGTATGTCAACTGAAGCAGCTCAAAGATGAACTAGTAGAAGCAGCTAAAACTGCCCCAGCACCTGGACCACCGCAACCACCTGAGAATGCAGAAGACAAACAAAAACCTGAGGAGGACAGTTCACCCCCTGTTGAGGAGAAGAACAATGAAGAGAAGGAATCTCCAGAGGAGCCAGATGAGCCTGCCCCTGCAGCTAACAGTCAAGAAGAACCCAAGAATGCTGAGACACCTCCTTCTTCAACTGAGGACACTGAACTATGGTCTATGCAGCAAAAAGAAAAGCTCATGCACATTGTGTCTAAAGTGTTCCTCCTCAACTTCCCTTTATACCTAGCCTGCAAGCACTCAGCACTATGCCGCTTGGATGACCTCTCTGCTCAAGAAATATCTAATCTAAGTTTATATTGTGATCTACATGATACGGAGATACCTGCTTACTTGTTGAGAAATGTGAGCTTCTTCTGCAAGCTGGGTGGAGTTTGTGCAATGACATCCGTGTTTGAACATGCTACACAGAGCACTCTCCCTTTATCAATGGCACATGCCATTGTGGCAGCAGTAGGGAACCTTAAGCTATGGCTGAACTTCAGAGCTGTGTCCCAACTCTTTATGCCATTGAGAGCCAAGATATTGAAGTACATGTGCACTTTAGAAGACAAGGATCTTAGGGTGCCTGCAGTGAAATCTATGGCTGGTAAGTTAAGAATTTATATTAGTAAATTGTTAAGTTTTAATTCATGTTTGGCAGTATAGAAGAAGGTATATGATTAAGGGCTGGTTTCAATATCCAGACATACACTCAGTGGCACGGAATCTTGGCCAAGCGCTTTTCTGGCAAATACTCGCAATAACAAAAACTTCTAAGTATTTCCGATGATGATTGTTTCTTATGAGGGTAGTTAAAAAAATGTTTACTCTTAGTTCAAGAGGGTAATTCATTTTGTTTGAGTGCACTATGGTGCAGCTTTAAATTTTTTGTTGAATCATGTCTCTTGAGTAACTAGGTTGCGAGTTTAAATTTGTGTGTTGTAATAGTTTACGGTTAGCTTATTGAATTATTGTGATTTTGTGCTTTATATTGATTAACTGAAGGTGCTTTAACACCAATAAAAATGCCATTAACACCAGCACTGGTTGTACAGGCTGTAGCATTAATCAACTAAGGGTTGACACAGCGTGAAGTTGCTGTGGTGCTTAATGCATTCTTCGATGCAGCATGCCCTAAAACGATACCAGGAGACAGGCCACTCTTCCTGTAGACCAGGCAGTGGAGGCGTCAGATGCACATCGGCCCGGGACAACCGCTAACGCCCACCTGGTTTGTGACCACCCTCCCACCGGAGTCGCTGCGTCAAGCAGCCTGCTGTGTTTCGCCCATGCGCGGGAGTTCCGGTGCCTTAGGCATCTTCTGGGCACGCTCGTTCCATTATAGACCACATCCATCGCTTTCTATCAGGTGTGGTCGAGGTGAAGAGAGACCCACAGAAAAAAAAAAAATTGTCCTGGAAATTTTAAGAAACTGCTACCTGACTGCTGTTGAGATACGCCAGCGGCTCTAAATTGCAAGGAGCGTGAATGTTAGTGAGGACGAATGGAGGAAGTGAATTTAAATGCCCGTTAACCACCATGCGGTCCAGAACTCCTCAGTCATCACCAAGTAGCTCGACTTCAATTCGCACGTGAACACGCCAGCTGGACCCACAAGTAATGGGCTCGAGTGCTGTTCACAGATGAGTGTCGAATAGCTTTGCGTGCTCCAGACGGTCGGGAGCGAATGTGGAGACGAAGAGGAGAGAGATTTCTACCCATTACCACCACACAAACTGTGAGTTTCCATGGAGGCTCTATAATGGTTTGGGGAGGAATAAGTTCCGATGGTTGTATGTAGTTGGTTATCATCGATAACCGGCTTACTGCAGTCCGATACATCGAGGAGGTTCTCCAGGGACATGTTTTGGTATATTCGGGATACATTGGGCACAACCAATTCCTCCTAATGCACGATAATGCACGCCCACGCGTTGCACATTGCGTTGAAGAATACCTTCAAGAAGTTGGTATTCAAGAATTGCAGTGGCCAGCTCGTAGTATGGACTTAAACCCGATTGAGCATATCTGGGACATGCTCAAAATAAGGATGGTCCACCTCCGACCCGCCAGAAACTCTTAAACAACTTCGAAATGCAGCATTGACTGCTTGGGAAAGCATACCGCAAGTTGATGTCAGAAACACCATTGAAAGCATGCCAGATCGAATGCAGGCCTTTATTAGGGTTAGAGGAGGAAACACCCGATACTAAAACGTAGAGACAGTAAACCAATGTAGGTTTTTGTTATTCTATAATGTTTTAAAACTGATAGTGTAAAATTCTTTGTTTCTGCAAAAGTGCCCAGTTTAATAAATAAACTTATTGGTTTAGTGACGTTTTCAATTTCAAGTTCTAAAAGCATAAGAAACACTCACTGAATGCATCACCCTTATTTCAGTGTCAAAATACATTTACTTAAATGCGAAATATCGTGAAATTTACATGTGGCCAAGATTCCGTGCTGGTGAGTGTATTTGACAAACAAAAGCTGTCAAACCATAATGTTTATTCTGCAGATAAAAGTTATCCTCAGGTTAATTATATATGATCCAGCTAGTTGTATAGCTTAGAAAATGGCATGACTAACTTACAATAACTAATACTTCTCATTAGAAATAATAGGCAGTCACTCCATGTAAAATACTTGTATTCGGCTGCTTTCGCGAGAAGCGAGCGAGAAGCTGGTAGCGGATCCGAACATATCCTATGAAAATTTTCTCAACATTGGGAAAGGGCTATGCAGATGATGAGCTATTAGTGTTTTGTTCTGGTACAGCTTAGCTGAAACCACCTAGCTATCAATGGCAATATGAAAATGTCAATACTAATGTTAACCATCAGTCTATATACACCTTGAGTTTCGAAAGGCTTGGTGACATTTTAGGTCCAAGTTTTATAAAATGTATTACAATCTAATTCTGTAATATAATATAATAACCCTTCTTCCTCTATCAGATTTCATGTGGGGTGCAGCAAAGGAGCCTTTGGACGTACCCCTAACATTCGACGGGGATGGACTAGCGTTAGCTTTCAAGTACTTCAACAGCAGTACACTGACAATGCGCCTGGCGGGCGTAGCGCAGATCAACGCGCACATCGCGTCGCACAACGAGCTCTGTGCTGGAGAGTCGGCGACGGACGCCGAAGTTGCTGGTCAACAGCTGGCGACGTGGCTCACGAATAATAACATCATTGAGCATCTGTTTGGGCCTAATTTGCATGTGGAGGTTAGTGTGTTAAAGTTACATAGAATGTAGCTGTGCTCGATGGCCTATTACAGTTCTTGCAAGGCAAAAGCCTCTCTTCTCTTTATAGAGACTTGTTATGTATTCAGCTTGATTCTACACCTTCTTCCAAGTTTTACAGTAAGAAGTAAGGTGCTACAAAGTACTTAACCTCAAGAGATTGCTTTCAATATTTTTATTTTGAATGAAGGTAAATCACTTAACTGTGGTCAGTTATACACACTTGTTTGTTTTGATTAAACCAGTGGATATGATATTTTACACTTGATTTTCAGTTTCAATAATGTCAGCATTTATTTAGACTCTTCCTACTTGTTTTGTCCGCAGGTGATAAAGCAATCTCATATGATCCTGAAGTTCTTGGCGGTGGAAGGTCGCGTGACTCCCGAGCATGTGGAGCTGGTGTGGGCAGCCGCTCAGTTAAAGCATTGCGGCCGGCAGGTGTATGACCTGCTGCCCGGGTTCATCAGGGCGTTAGCGCCGAAGCCTTGCGCTCATTTGTATAGTCTGCTGTGCGCGTTGCCGCCTAAGGAGCATACAGAACAGGTGATTAATTTTATGTTAATTGGTAACTGTGGCATTAGAGCCTTGTACCACCACCAAAATACAAGATGGCAGGGATATCGACGAGCAACCTGTGACCATAGATTTTGCACATAATTCTGAACCCCCATGATTTGAAATGTTTCGTTGATAATTTAAAAAATAACCGGTCAAGTGCGAGTCGGACTCGCACACGAAGGGTTCCGTACCACCGTACAATATTTAACAGTACATATATAAAAATAATCACGTTTATTGTATTTGAGCCCCCCTTAATTTATTTTATTTTGATTTAATTATTTATTTTTAAAGTGAATATACAACTAACTACCTATTCTGTAAATATTTCAAGCGTCTACCTGTTGCCGTTATTAATATCGAGCAAAAAATCACGTCTGTTGTATGGGAGCCCCCCTTAAATATTTATTTTATTCTGTTTTTAGTATTTGTTGTTATAGCGGCAACAGAAATACATCATCTGTGAATGTTTCAACTGTCTAGCTATCACGGTTCATGAGATACAGCCTGGTGACAGACAGACCTACAGACGGACAGTGGACTTTTAGTAATAGGGTCCCGTTTCTACCCTTTGGGTACAGAACTCTAAAAATGCTGTTCCATACATTTTGACTGTACGTGTTTTCCACATTTGTGGAAAACAGCAGATCTTTTTAAAAATAACGGATACAATTTTATCACAGGTTGTGCGTCGATGTCTTTGCCACCCTATATTTTTCCTTCATAATTTTGGGGACAAAATACAGATAAATGGAGTTTACAGGGCGATAGAATTTGGATTTACATTTTTCAATAAAGAATCTCTTTGACTTACTTTCTAAACATAGCACTCTAAAAATACAGTCTAAAGAGACTGTACTGTGTGTGTGTGACTGAATTAAAGAATTATAACATTTCCATTAGAGCCTAGAAAACAGTGGTGGCCCAGTGGAAACGGCCACGATTTACTAGTTGTAGGTCGTAGGTTCGATCCCTGATAGGCGCTTTACTTTGTATAAATTATTGCATCACCACTGTTCTCAAAACAGTAAAGGAAAACATCGTGAGGAAACCGGCATGTCCTAGAACCAAAAATTCGAAGCAACGTGACATCTCACAACCATCTTCACATTGAACTACCAATTTGAATTCGTTTAAATCCGCGCTATTCCCTATCTATAGTTTCAGGGCGTATAATACTTTTGAACCAGTCAAAATTGTGTTATGTTTCACACCGCGTTCAAAATTCGCTGTGAGCCACACCATAAGAGCGTTAACAACAGCCAGTTTTTCATCTATACGAAACATTTTTACCTTTTGACAATAGACTCGTCCTCTGCTACATGGGACTTAAACATAACCGGCAAAACGTGGCTGTACTATAAATCTCTGCCTAACCTTTTGGAGAATACAGGCGTGGTGTTATAACTTTTTCTATGCCTATACCTCATACTGTAAATGTTAAAACATTACTTATTCGTAGGTTAAAACCTGTATTTTTCGTCCACAGAGCCTCTACCTTGCGTCCGCACTAATGCGCGCGATGTGGTCGCGCGGCGCGTCGGGCACGCTGGGCGGGTCGCCGAGCGCGCTGGCCGACGACCCCCCCCTGCGCCCCCCGCAGCCGTCCTGCAAGCCGCACCACAACTCCTCCTCCGAAGCCAGCGTGAGCATGGATCAGACTAACTCCGATGATGATCCTGTGAGTTTACAAAACATTGAGTTTTATAATATAGTTTTTGCAAATTCGAGCTTTTGTGCTGATTCTTAAGTTCAAATCGATCACATCGATCATTGTACTTATACAATGATCGATGTGACCTCGTGATATGGAAAAACAAAGAAGATTTTGGAATTTCAATCTTGATTAGTTGGAAAGCGCAAGTTAGGCCCACTTGCATGTTCATGTGTTAACCTAAATAACTCGGAGTTAACAGCTAAATTTGGATTAATAGAATAATTCATCTTGAGCCACCAAGAGTTAGCCCTAATTCTTTAAATATGTAACCCACCAATGTGGGAGGGCTATGTCGCTAAACTTTGGCTTGACGTATATGAGGTCAGCTGATAACTTATTTTGTATTCTATATCGTATTGCGTAATTTTGTATGTGGTGTGGTTTGTTTATAATATCACAATGTTGAAAGAATTTTTGTTTTCTGATGAAGACGAAGCAATCATTGAATTGATTAGTTCAAACTACTATGAAAGAAGTGTTACAGAACGATCTGATTATTAGAATTCACAAAGAAACAAAGATCTTCATAGAAGATTTCGCCTCGAGAAAAAAAATTTTTTCTTTTTACCCGGCAGCGTGACGCAAAGGAGGGTATGTTTATCAGCCTATGTATGTTCCTTTGTGGCGCTCGAGAGACTAAACGCGTGGGCAATTGGTCTTTATTGTAAAACTTAATAAGATGCCTCCAACTGCATGATTGTACGGCTCAGGGTGTAGGATTGAAGACAGAAACTGGTCATCATGTTTCTACTTTAATATAAAAAGTCTCTTCAATTCCTATGTTCTCTTGTCCCCAGTGTGAGGAGCTGAGCACATCGGGCGAGGAGGCAGGACCGACGCCGCGCAAACAAAGTAAACATCAACGTGACCTGACTGGTAAACATATACCTACAATATAATGCCGTGGCCATACTAGCTGCTGTATACACTCTCACTCTTGTCTTACAGCCGAACAGGAGTGGCTGAGGGAAGGGGAGGAGCTGACCAAGAAGGAATGTCCGACGCTTAAGTCTTGCCAGAAGTAAGTATTGTTTTTGCTTTAAACGTTTAAATTGAATATTCCATTGTGAGGAAACCAGCATGGGATTTTGGGATGCATGAAGAAGCTTCCTCGTGTAGCGCAGTTTGTTCCGCCAGTTAATCAACTGAACCGAGCGCTCGGCGCATCCTGGACAGTCACACCCTACACCTTATTTGACTGGCCAATTCTTCTCTTGCGGTGGTATGGCTAACGCTCGCCTGGTTTGCGACCACCCTCCCACCGCAAGCAGCCTGCTGTGTTTCGTCGATGCGTGTGAGTTCCAGTGCCTTAGACATCTTCTGGGCACGCTCGTTCCATCATAGACCTCATCCATCGCTTTCCATTAGGCGTGATCGAGATCAAGAGCGGGACCATTCAGCAAAAAAAAAAAAATAACGAAGACATGTCTTAGAACCAAAAATTCGAAGACATGTCACATCTACCAATCAGCACTGGGCCCGCGTGGTGGATTACGGCCCACTCCCTCTCAGAAAGAGGAGGCCTGTGTCTCAGCAGTGTGAACGTTATAGGCTGATTATGATGAAATTTTGTCAATACAAGTGAGATTGTACCTCTGTTCAGCCGGAAAGGGTAACAAAGAAAACATACAAAAAATCAAATCTTTTCTCTTTATAAGAGTCTTATGACATACCAAACTAAATATAACTCCACCTCTGCACAGACGGAACAAGCGCGCCGGCAGCAGCGGCAGCGCTAGTAGCGGCGCTGAAGAAATGCTGCGGCCGCGCAAGAAGAAGTTCTACAAGAAGCGCCACAAGCCAGGCAAACCCAAGCATTTCCGTGAGTGCATGGTCCATACATCACATACTATCACTTTTATACGTGCCTTTTTTATTATAAAACCTCTTTTATTTGAGTAGGTATTTCTTTTGTTTTGCTTGTGAGTTATATTGAAACCAAATATGAAATTGGAGTGGAATATTGATGTTGTGAAAACTTTCAGAGAGTAGCTCAAATAGCTTTGAAACGGTTTTTCTCACACGTTTAGGAAGGGTTGAGGTCTTTGCTCGCCTAAGGTCCGGCCGCGCCAAATTTTCCAAAGATGTAAACAACAATGGCCGCTCAAAATTGAATAAAATCGATATACAAGAACATTTATTATTTGTAATGTTTGTTTTCGTCTAAATCTCCGAGCTAACTAGACGAAAACAAACATTACATAAAATAAATGTTCTTCAAAATCGATATACATCGATTTTATTCAATTTCGAGCGGCCATTGTTGTTTACATCTTTGGCAAATTTGGCGCGGCCGGACTTTAGATAGGCTGGCAGGGACATCGACGCACAAACTGTTACCATAGATTCAGTACCTACATGATTACGAACCTCCTTGCGTTGAAACTTTTCGTCGGTTATTAAAAAAAAAAATTGCTCTGCCAACATTTTGACCGCGTAGGTATTTCACTTTTCTATGAAACAGCAGGTTTAAAATCATGTACTGAATCCATGGTAACAGGTTGCGCGTCGATGTTGCCGCCACCCTGTATTTAAGCAATTATATGATAAAATATTGGAAAACACATCTTTCTTGCCAGGAACAACTATTATTACACCTTTGGGGTTCTAGATTATGAGTGACAAAGATGATGATCAAACTATTAATAAAAGGTTAATTGCATGCTATGAGGAAATAAACTTTATAGCTTGTTGCTATTTCTACAGTATCTAATCCATCTTGTAATAGTGTTGACTACAAATCTAAGTGTAACATTATTCAGCAGCAACTCAACTGAAAACAGCTGATCTAGCTGAATCTGTGTCTGAAGTGGAGGAAGAATCGTCGGGCAGTGATACCGCGCATTGTCAGCTGATTTGTGACAACGTTGATGCAAGGTGAGCCTTATTGTCAAGAGTATGAGTGTTATTTTTGTTTGAACAAGAAAAATTATGTTGCTTGACCGTACCTACTTCATGCATAGCATGTATCGCCGCCAACTGCTTTTGTTTAGACTAAACTCGTTAGGATCAACTTAAGCCTAGGATATGACTAAAACAATTTATAATTGGTTTTACCAAGAGAAGGGGTTTTCTAATCCAGATTTAATTATCCATAGCATTGTTTTTTTACCCAAAAAATATCTAATGCGGGGTGGTTATGTGGGATTTGCACACACAAAAATACCCCGTGTGAGCTTTCAATTTCATGGATGGGCCCAACAAGAACTACTATGCATGAATTTCGCGATCAATACTCAACTATCAACTACAATGATCTTTTATCAGACTTTTATAAGTTCTGAGTTGAGCTGCATGATTACTGACAAACGCGCGCACTGACTGGACCGGTCTACTGAACCTGTTTGGTTCTTTGCTCAAAAGACCATTTCAGACACTAATCTACACACATACAACTTCACACATGACATGGTCTTCACATGATCTGGCCAAGATTATGTCTGGGTTTTAAAACAGACTGTGACCTCTGAGTTTGTTTCGGCCTTTCTTCTCAGAGGTCGGCGGCCTCATCTAGTTTTTGAAATATGATTGACGTGTAAAAGTGTTTGTACGAACCTACTTATAGACATAAAATCATTTATCACCTTTCTCTTCCTTCGTCAGGCGTCTTATGGAGCTCCGTTTAATGGAGAGCTACAAACGCCGCGGCGCGGCCGGCGAAGAAGAGGAAGGCAGTGCCTCATCAGCGCTGTCTCCTCACTCACATCCTCACCTTGCTGATTTGGATGAGGATGATTCGGCATGCGAAGAGGAACTGGCCAGGCTTGCTGCGCAGGTATCGCTAGTAGACCGATTATGTTCTCTGGAGTAAACTTACTGAATGATTTTAAACCATGTTGCTGTATTGACTTTAGTGAGACATTAACTACTAACTAGTTTGTTAGTTATTCTGTAGCTTATAATGATGCTTTATTTTCCATGTGTTTACCCAGGCGCAGTGCCTCACCGAGTACCAGAGCACGGCAGCCGCCAGCAGCGCGCGCGTGCGCGGCTCGCCGCCCGCGCCCGCGTGCGACGTGGACGACGTGTGCCGGCCCGGCAACACGCTGCTGTGGGACCTGCTGCAGGACGGCGCCATTGTGAGTTGTATGACCTGCTGCACTATCGGGAACATCAACATTTATCCTTTTAATTATAATCATCATAGCTACTGAAAAAGGTCTAATTACCGTTTTCACTAACACGAAATCGACACCCTAATGAATGCCTAAATAAAAGCGCCGAAAGTTGAATATCCAACAGCGAGCATTTATTTAGGCATTAATTTGGGTGTCGATAATTGTTAGTGAAAACGAGCATAAGTCGTCCTCATCCCTGGGCCTTCCGGTACGCACCACTCAAGAGCTTTTGAGCTCCATAAAGGCTCCTACACACTATGCCGGCGGCCCGGCCGGCGGGCATGCCGCCAACAAGCCCGGCGGCATTGCCGGCGGGTATTTGAGCTGCCGGGCTTGCCGCACAAACGAGCTGCACAACTGAAATGATGCCGGCGCATACCCGCTCGGCAAAAAACCGCCGGCTGTGCCGCCGGCATTGTGTGTAGGAGCCTTCAGACGTCCGTCCGACTGAAAGAAAAAAATCATTAACACAAACAAAAACATTCAAATTCACATCTTTTTTAAGCGTGTCTAAATTAATATGATGCCATTGATTGTGACGAGAAAATCAATTATTTGAATTTCGAGTTTGAATTTGAAAACATTGAATTTTGCATCTTGTACAAATTTTTTGCCGTATAGTAGAGTAGCATCAATATTGCAAAAATTATTAGACTGTTACATATTCCATTCTGCTACATCGTATTCAGTTATATATACATGCGAACTGTCAAAAAGAACTATGTACTGTCATAAAAACAATTTAAACTTTGTTTTTTCATCTAGGAACAATTGGGCGAGGGTTTAGCGCTAGAAGCGGAGAAGGCCCTCTGCGCGTTACTATGCTTCAGTACCGACAAGTTTATAAGGATAAAGTTCATTGAAGGATGTCTCGACAATCTTGCCAACCACAGGTAGACTAATTCAGATTTTTGTACTTAAAAACGTAAATTGTTGCTATGGTAAATGTTTTAATGTAATGTGTTTTGTCCCAGATCTGTTGCGGTCTCTCTGCGGCTGTTACCGAAGTTATTCTCCTCATTTCAACAGTTACGAGGCATGGATATGCATCAGGTTAGTTCGTAGATTTCTTCAGTGTTGTTTTGTGGCCGAAAGTTCTTGCAACTTAGAATGATGATTAATGGATGTGTATGTGTAACTAAATAATCAGATTTAGATGTTGGCGAAAACATCTCATGTCACTGAATTACCTTCCGCGGCACCCTATTGTCACAATAATCTTAATTACTATAACCTGATATGAATGCGAGAACAGGCTTATGTTATGCCCTTACTCAGAACGCAAAGTAAGCGTGCTTATTTCATTCACTCATCGCGCGACACATAAACCGTCCGTGAAAGATCGGCTGTTTCTTTTTATTTTTGTTTCTTATTTTTTGCTGTCTTATGTTGTCCAACTGCTGGACAAAGCTCTCCCCCAAACTTGTGCCTTCTCTTGCCAATCGGTCAGGAACGAGTCCAAATCGTCACTCTAACGTTTCCGACGACGCCCGTCTTCAGGCACCCACTGACGATCCTGGCACATCTGTTTTGATGTATCCTATACGTATGACCCGCATATTTCAGTCTCGGAGACTTATCGCCAACATCATCGGTGCCTGTTTTCTTTTTGTTAGACGATATTTTACCTCGGTTTGTATTACAGGTGGTAATGTGGGCAGAACGTGAGCGCGGTATGATGCGTCTGTTCCTAGAGGACCTACGGCACTACATGGCCCAGCCCCGGCCCGTGTGCGACGCGCCGCACTACGCGCACATCACTGAGCTCACCGTGCGCCTGCACTTCCTCACCGCCATCTTCTCTCCGGTCGGCTCCCCGCAGCATTTCAGGTAATACATCAGGATAGCTTTTCACAACCGTTCGATACGCTTCCGTGCCGGATCGAACATCAATCAATGTTATCAAAAGAGTCCTCTAATGGCTGTTCACAAATACAAAACCCGTTTTTTTTAGTTTAAATTAAATGGACGAGTGCCATTCTTCCGCCAGCTATTTGCTGACGGGGGCAAGGCGAATTAGTCATTAAAAATGAGTAATTTTAGATTCCACAACCGGTTGAATGGTTGTGAATAGCTGGTGTAACACCAAGCTCAAAGGACATCAGTATCTACGACAGTCAAAACAAGCAAACACCACACCATACATCGGCACACAGCAAAACAAGAATATTAAAAAAAATATGTGTGGTTTTCACTGCCAAAAAAGAAACACCATTTTTCTGATGCAATACCTGTCGAAAGAGACTGGATCCTACGGCACAGCGTGTTAGTACAGGATCTAGTTTCACATTTAAATAATGTAACAATCTTATGGAAATACGAAAACCAGCTATGCTAACGTTAACATAAAGTCGAAAATCAATTAACTTAAATGCATGCGGTTTACTTGGTTAAAACCGCGCTTCACTTGGTCTTGATTTCTGAGAACTAGATTCAAAGTTGAAGCCCTTTTTAGAAGCACTCATCTGCAGAGCAACCGATGTGTTTCTTTTGATAGACCCACAAAATGTACTTACAAATAGACTATAGTTAAACCATAACATTTCTCTACCAGATTAACAGTGGAACAAGTTGAAGAGCTCTGGCAGTGCCTAGTAGTACGCGGTAGCAGTGAATGCGCAGACTGCCTTTACTCATGGCTACTCTCCCATACAAAGTCGCCGGATCAACACGCGTTGGGACTAGACGCGTTACGCTTTCTGTACGTTGAGAAGATGCCTACGTTGGATCCTGAGGTAAATCCTTCTGCCCATGCCAGTTTAACATAATTATGTTTGTTTAACTTTTTCTCGTGCAGAAGTTTTTTTATGGAAAGAAGCTCCGTAACCCGGTTTGCGGTAGGAGTTGACTGGTAGAAATCGTCACGTTAGGAAAAAACAATTATGCCCCTTTCATGTGACTGTCTCTCTCTCTATCTCTTTCTAGTATATACGAGTGTGTGCGTGCGAGTATTGCGTAAAAAACTTCGTTCCTGACAGGGTGTCTGACCGCACACGGTTTTTTTTTAACAAATAGCCTGTGTCGCTCTCTGGATCACACCCAAGCAAAAAAAAAAAAATTGCGACTATCCATTACTCCACTGCTGCATGAAAGAAGGATAAACTATCATATTAAGAAACGCACTTTACCTTATCTTATAAATCTGACGGACAATTAGGCCCTAAACTACAGGGTGATTGCGTAACCAGCGTAACACACGTAAAATGACAATTGATCGCAATGGATTTCATTTTGACAGTTCATCAACGTTCATTGTTTGTTTATTCGTTGTTGAGCAGAGGAATTTTTCAAATCTATGAAGGAATGGATTAGCAATGTCCTTCAAACTCTTGGATTGTGATTGAAAGTGTGTTACAATTACAACGTGTCTTGCATCTCAAGGCCATGTTTTGTTACTGTAGCAAATTATGTGTATCTGTACCAAACTCCTTGTTTATATCTACACGGACCTCCTCCAACTCTCATTCACAGACAATCAGCATAATGGGCCTAAGTCTATATCAGCAACTGTGCAACTTAGCACGCATGGCTCTGGGCACGGGTGACTCGCGAGATGCCGCCCATCCTCACACGTTAGCTATGGACCATCTATGGAAGATCGCGCTAAGGGCTAATAGTACTGGTAAGTTGTTTCAGTATTAACGAGATATGATTCTTTTCAGTAACTTTGTCGATCGGTGTATAATTTGATAATGTGGCGGCATCTACATTGCCACATGCGAACTACGCATCACACTGACGTCACGCCAAATTCTGCATCGCGCAAGCAAAGTTTACCGCGCAACTAGCATATAAACGTCCCGACATCAATCGTCGGGCAGCTGCCCACCACACACGAACCCCGTCTGGTCGGAGGATCAATATTATCGATCAATGTAAAAATAAACACCATGTATAATTTTCAGGCTGTTTTTTCTTCTTCATAATTCTGTTATATCTCGAGGTCAGATAAAACAACTGTATTTCAATAAGACAATTCGGTTTATTACTCCTCAAAGTCGATTTCTACTTAAGTTTTTATTCTTTTGTCATAATTTTGGTTTTTGCCTCGCAGTGTCATATGAAAAACTCACCTGTTTTGTTATCGATTTAGTATGACGTTGTTATGTTGTTTATAATAACTATACACCGATTTCAGATGTATCAATGGGTGCCATCCAATACCTAAACAGCTACTACATGGGCCAACAACTCCAGCAAGAAGACGACTTTGTAGCCAAATGCATGTTCCACCTTTCCTCGGCCGCCGAAAGACTGATCACTAAGAAACACAACACGGCGGACGGCGAAATCCCATCGACGTCGCAAATGAATGAACAAGACGTCAAAGAAGAGAAGGTTCATGATAAGCAGAATATCTATGAGCATATGACTGAAGAAGCTGCGCTGCAGTGCATACAGAGGGCGCTGTTGCTGTTGAAAACGCATCTTGATACTTTTAAGAGGAGGTTTGTGTCATATATTTGGCTATTGTTTAACAGATTGAAATAATATAGATACCATTTTAAAATGGAAAAATATGTCCATCATTTTCTACAGATTCTCTAGCCACAACAGTTTATCCAAAGATAAATTACTGTTCTGGCTTGAAAATTTTTTGTAGTCTTTGGTCGCATTGTAATTTCAAGCGTGTACTTTGTAGTGTTTCGTTAAGAATAGATAAATATTTGTGTGATGTGACGACATAATTTTTAAATTTACGCCATAATGGCAATCTTAACCGCGTGGTTTTGCGATTAGTCGGCTCCAGGCCGGTCTTGTTCCCTTGCTAAGCATCCTCGCGAGCCAATCGCTCGAACGCGTAAGGTCTGTTGAAACGCAACGCGTGTCGCGCAGGGCCGTGACACTTAGCAAATGCTCGTGTGGTCGGTCTAAACCCGGCTGTTTATAAGATAAGCACTGTTGGCGACGCTGTATTCAATACTCAATCGTGTATAGCATTCCACAATGTGTATCTAGGTGGTAGGTGGTAAATTAACATTTTATGCGATCATTGTGGACCCTGTCGGGCCCAGCAAAATAGTAGGAGATAGGAAGCTTTGAAAACTTTTCTAAGCAGTCTTCTGAACTAAAGTTTCGAGATCTGAGTGGTCAATATTGTCTATAGATACGCGTACCACCTCCGGCGCTGGGCGCTGGCCGACTCGGGCGCGTGGGAGGGCACGTGCGGCGGCGGCAGCTCCGTGCGCGTGACGCTGCAGCCGGCCGGCGCGGGCCCGCGCGCCTCGCTGGCCATGCACCACGCCGACCTGGTGGCGCACCTGCGCGCGCACGTGCACGTGTGGTGGGAGACGCAGGTACGTGTGCGCGGAAACCGACACCGACCGAACCGACCAGCTTTCCTCTGCTACTAGACCATTAACCGTGACGATTGTCGGTACAATGATTGCTGACTCCACATCTGCTAAGTCAAGATACTTGATTTTGTTTATCTATCTCAGCTTTCACAAGTTCGCCATAAGGGACAGCGATATCGACAATCATTGTGTCCAAATAATTCTTTTTTTTTTCTTTCTTTCTTTTTTTTTTCATTGCACGGTGGTCTCGTCGATCTGTCACCACAATACCAGGCTTATTAACTACATTAGTCGTGTCAGTGATGATAGATCGATCCCAGTACAATGACGCGTGACTAACGATTATTATTATTACTAACTTCGTTCACAGATTCAAGGCGAGGACAACGTGACCGCGCTTTCAACAGATGGACCACTGCGCATGATCACCCAGGGCCAAGAGCTAACTATAGATTATGATGAGAGGACACTGTATGATATGGGGTTCAAGGATAATCAGGTAATATTAATTGGTATTGTTATTGACATTTTTGAATGGTCTATTTGTGTATTTCTTCTAGACACATATTTTTATCTAATGATGTATATTTATTCAAACGACCATTATGGACAATATTTTCCCGCCGTATCAAAAAGTCCTATTAGCAAACCGTCCTACGAGTAGTTTGTCCTATTAGCAGAAAGTATAGTAATGCTAAAAAATTACTATCGGTTTTTACGTTTTGATGCGGAGGGAACAATTTTATGCGATTATGACGATAGCTAAAAGAAGGCTTACGAATTTTATAATTTACTTAACGTACGTAGAAGATCGATGTATCGGAGATAGATTCTTTTCTCTTGTAGCTTAAACTTTAAACTTGACGATTTGATTTCAACAACTGATATATTGTTCGATTTAGTACAGCGTTTTCCAATCTCCATTGCTTCACAGAAAAATAATAATGGCAAACTAAACTATAGACATCAGTGAATTTTTAGATCCCAAAACTGATCCCCTTATGTAACACTAGCTGCGCACCGCGGTTTCACCCGCATAAGTTTCGATACCCTGGGAATATCGGAGTAAAAAGTATCCTAGCTCCTAATCCAGGCCATGGTCTACATATATGCCAAATTTCATCCAAATCCATTTAGTCGTTTTAGCGTGAAGATATTTTCTTTTTATAATATTAGTTTAGACAATTTTAAAACGAACTTCTTCCTTCGTAGCTCGTTTTCGTATCAGTCGGTGTAGGTGGGCGGGGCGCGTGGGCAGAGTGGCCGTCTGCACAACCCGCCCCCGCACGCACGCGGCTACCTACGTTACTGCTACTCGACCCTACGTACTTTCATCATCTGTTCACGCTGATGCAAGCGTTGGGGCAGATGAAGGAGCCTGGTGCTAATGGGGTAAGTTCATTTTAACTGCATGTATACGCATTGAAAAACTCGTGCGTGCGTCACGTGTCTTAAATTGACCTTTAGGGCATTGATATAAGGTTAAAATTCAATAGCTGACGCGCGCACGTGATTTGCGTCAACTATGGTTTGTTTATTGATGATATAACGATCACCGGTCCTTGTCGTTGGCTCTGAAATGAGACCCAACGACATACTCTACACATGACGAACATAAACGGTTACATGCCAAGTAGTGTCAAGAGTGCCACCTACTACACTCCTTTTACAGTAATTTTACATCTGACAACAGCAACCTTATTGTAACGAGAATAAAGATCACAATGATTTTGACAGACTTGTCAGTTGCAGCAACCCGATAGCAACCTTATTAGAATGATAATAAAGATCACTGTGATATGGACAGTGATGCAAAATCAGCTAAAATAACTGTGAAAGGACTGTAAATTGCCCTACGTCAATGATTATTATGATTCACTTAATAAAGTGCCCGGTATATCTTGAGAGTCTTCGCACGATTTCTCCTATGTTAAGATAAATTAATCTTTGTATTACTTTTTACCAAAAGGAACTCATAACCCACACAAAAGCTCAACTCCTATCCCGTCGCGTATGGGACATCCTTCAAGCCGTGCCATTGAACCCAACCCTACTGGAAGCGTTTCAAAACCCAATAGAAACTAACCTACCAGAATTGCTAGACCCGACCAGTCCACAGAAGCTCATGTATTACTTACATATCATTGACAAGCTGAGCTCAAGTCACACTGGTGCGTCGATTATTAGAGAGAATACGGTCAGTACGCTCAGTCCACTGATCTCTCATGAAAAAAGTGAGGAAGACAAAGCTGCGGTGCAGCGCTGGAATGAGCTGTTTATTAGGAAGGGAGGTCTAAGACTGCTGTATGATATTATGATGTCGGGTGAGTTGTATTCTAACATGTTATTAAATAGACTACTAGATTTTCCTTATTACTATTAAATTATACTAGATTTTTATCTATAATAATCTTGTATCTCAGGTAAAAAAAAAAAACATACAGTGTTGAAGTAAAACGTTGGTTGCTTTTCCTAACACTGATAACCAATCGTTAATCAACTGTGATCATTGGATGCTAAAACACGCATCTATTTCTAGTTTGAGTTACACTCAACTTTGTTTAGGCGTCTCGTCTGTTAGCGCGGGAAGCATTGAGAGTGGATTGTATTTTAGAGGCAATGGTTTATTGCCGGTCTTATTAACAAATATGCACTATTCCGCACAAAAAAATAATGAATTAAGTTAGGAGTAAGTATCGTCCGTCGCGGTGGAGTCCGAAGCGAGTGGTCGTCGGGCCGAGCCATGTCGCCGTCGCACCACGCCTCAGCGTACAGGATGACGCGTTGATCACGCCGCCTGCGCGTGCAGACCACGCGCAATAAATGTTGTTTTGGGTTCGATTTCCAACAGCGTCATTTGTCAAACATTCACCGCACTTATCCTGCGAATTTGCAAGTGACTTGAGACAAAATTTTCCTGAGCCTTCTAGTTAACGCGACTACTTTTAACTATAAGATGTATGATAATAAACATAACATAATCTTCTGTTGTAGGTGTTTTACAAAGGAATGACGACAGTGAATGGCGACAGGACTGCCTCGCGCTATTATTACAACTATTATGTAGAATCGGCACGCTACCTTTAACTGACCCAGCACAGACGCCGAAACTACATCCGGTAAGTTTACTGTTTATTAACCACTAGCTGCGCCCCGAGGTTTCACCCTCATAAGTCTCGATCCCGTAGGAATATCGCGATAAAAAGTATCCTATGTCCTAATCCAGGTCATGTTCTACACATGTGCCAAATTTTATCCAAATCCGTTCAGCCGTTTTACCGTGAAAGCGGAAGAAACAAGCATACAAAAAATCAAATCTTTTCTCTTTATAATATTACTTTAGATAGAGAATCTTGTTACCCATGCCTGTTGAAATGGGGTGGCGGGTTTTTTAAGCTAAAGGCCATTTTAAAGCCATCATTGTTATGTTGCGAAAAAGAGATGGTGCTGTAAGTTCATCTAACTCTCGCATTGGAACAATGCTTTCTGCATTATCATCTGTCTATTTTTGTCGACGACGTTGAATAAGTCCTATTTGGCTTATGATTGCAAACTTATTATTATGACATAACGTTTTTTGTTTGCAGTCATTGTTATCGTTGATGAGTGTAGAGGAAACCACAGAGCGATTAATATCGATACTGTGTGAGGCGGCTACTTTAAAGGAACCTACAACTTATAAGACTGGATTCTGGGGAAGGGCACAGGTATGTAACCTTGAAGTTAATTGATTGTGCTTATCATCATGAGCTCGGAATGTTCGACCTTGTCATACATGGGAATAAGCTAACTAGGGGTGATAACTTAATAGTATTTAACTTTCAATAAATGCTAAAAGCGTAGGCTTTAACTTACGTCCCGAGTTGCTGTATTGTAGGTTGGGATGTAAGAATCTCCTATGATTTTTAATGCAATGAATACTTCCTTTTATTACTTTCAACTATAACCGTGCCATCATTATAACATGATAAGGGGCTCGTGGTTAATTAATAACAGCCGCGCGGGTCTATCGATCAGGTTAAGTTACGCTTGCCGCGCTCGATCCGTGGAAGGGTGACCATCTTTACATACTGAGACCCCTCCGTGCCTCGGAAAGCACGTTAAGCTGTTGGTCCCGGCTGTGATTCGTGGATCTTTGGCAGTCGTTACGGGTCGTCAGAAGCCCGAAAGTTTGACATCCAGTCTTACCAAGGGGTATCGTGTTACCCGATAACTGGGTCGTGGAGGTCAGATAGGCAGTCGCTCCAGTAAAATACTGGTATTCAGCTGCATCCGGCTAGATTGGAAGCCAACCCCAAAAATAATTGGGAAAGGGTTAGGCAGATGACGACGTAACAGTAAGTTACTGAATTTCCCGAGCGTCATTGCAATTTAAACGTAACGTCAATGCCTTTAACGTGTATTATAACAAGTGATATGTTTCCAGGTGGTACAACACGCAATGCGTATGTGTGTATGGTGGGCGCGCGGCGGCGGCGACGCTGTGGCGTTAGCGTGGTCCTTACGACGAGCCGCGCCGAGACTGTTACTTGATGATGCTGACCCTGCGGTAAGTTCACATAATAATGTAATGATATAACCATTAGATAGTGTTACTGACGATGCTAATTCTAGTAATGCCACTTGTCTTTCGTCATTTAATCTTTGCACCGCCTTGGGCTGTTGCCCGAACGTAACACACACGATGATAACAGTGACCATTGTCTGAAATAAAAAAAAATCAACTATAAGCCGACTGATGTCGGGAGGAATTTCTCCTGAATCGTAAGGAATAAGGATCATGATTTATAAAATAAGCTCGGCATCATTTCAACAAATAACTTACAAAAATTAATTTATCACTACAGAATATTTTTACAAAATGTTCGTAGCATGCTGCATGCCTACACTTAAAAAAAAAATATCATAATAAATTTTAACATGCAAAAATTATATAAAAATTTTATTCGGTACAGTTTTAATTATTTGTGATTTTAATTTTGTGATAGTCTTTTTTTTTCGTTAGCCTATATTGTGTCCCACTGCTGGGCAAAGGCCTCCGTTTTCCTTCCAAACCTCCCTGTCTCGAGCGATCTCTGGCCATATTGGCCCTGAAAACCTCGTCAGCTTGTCACACCACCTTTGCCGTAGTCTACCCCGACAGCGATGTCGTCCTTCAAGCGTTCAGTGAGTGACGATCTTTGCCCATCTCTCCGGGTGCATTCGTGAGACGTGTCCGGCCCATTCCCACTTCAGCCTGTATGTTTTTTCTCCAACATCCGCTACTTGAGTTATGGAGCGCAATGTGGTGTTTCTGACTCGGTCTGTGCGCTTGACGCCTATTATGCTGCGCTCCATTGCCCGTTGGCAAATCTTGAGTTTGGACTTCTGTTGTTCAGTAAGTGATCAACTTTGTGCACCGTAGGTTAGGACGGGCAGAATGCACATGTCGATGTCCTTTTATGTGTTATAGGAAGATTACCTTTCATATGTTCTTTAAGGGACCAGTAGGTCTTCTTTAGGTAATTTATTTTGGACTCGACTTTCGACTTCCTTGTCTTGTCTATTTGTATTATTTTTATAAATATCACCACGAAAGTATTTGTACTCTTACGTTTCTAAAATACAACCCTTAGCACAGGAAACTAATAATTAATCTGTTTGTTGCCTGCAGGTGCGTCGCGAAGCCGGCAGCGCGCTATATCGACTTTGCGCGGGCGGCGAGGTGGCGGTCCTGGCGCCGCTGTTGCAACTGTTGTTAGAGCACCTGCCGAGGGCTGCAGACATGCGGCCTCATCACCACCACCATCACCATCATCACCATGACGTTAGTATTGCATTCAATAATTTTTTTCATTATGGGAACGCTTGTTGTAAAGCTTTCGTCTGGTGTTTAACAACAATACTTATTTCTGGACTACCAAGACCCCTCCATGTCTCGGAAAGCACGATAAACCGTTGGTCTCGGCTGTCATTCGTGGATCTTTGACAGTCGTTACGGGTCGTCAGAAGCACGAAAGGCATAGTCAGGTCATAGTCACAGCGCGTTTGTACACTTGGAAACCGCAAGTAAAGCGTGCGTTGCTTCCTGAGATAAAAATACTACTCGTATATTCAGAGAATTGTGGTGCAAGTAGGCCTAACTAAGACTTCGTAATTTACTGTATTTCTTTCACAGGTTGTCCACCATCACGTGGAGGAAGGCAAGGAGCCTTATGGGCCAGCGTGTAGAGATTACTTCTGGCTTGTTTGTAGGCTCATTGATGGGCTCCCTGAAGACTTTTTCAAAGGTAAGTTATCTGTTATTTAAAAATAATATCCGCCTCGTTTCCATCACTTTCATGTCATAACTCGAATCCATATGGATACACGCAAAAAAATACTTTTTGGGGTTCCGTATCCAAAGGGTGCCAACGGGACCCTATTCCATCCGTCCGTCTGTCTGTCAGCGGGCTGTATCTCATGAATCGTAATAAGTAGACTGTTGAAATTTTTACAGTGTGTATTTCTTTCTATTACCGCTATACCAATAAAAATTAAATACAGTTAAAAATTAAAAAGGCAAACCCCTTTAATTTTTAAATAGGATTTAACTCTATTTAATTTTATATAAGAAACGTGTTTTTTACCTTGTACTCCTTGTAGTACGGAACCCTTCGGACTCTTGACCGCCTTTTTTATTATTAAAATTGAAACGGTTGCTAGAGCGGTTTCATATTTTTTCTTAAACTAGCAATATAGCTACATATTAACCTTCGTTTTCAATATAGTGCTTCTTTGAGCTTGTCCAAAGCACTCAATTCTTTCTAAAACCCTCAGAAGGCGCAACATCAGAAGACAGTGGCGCACCCGACCTAAACGAACTTTGCGAACAAATCCACACTGCGTTAGAAAAACGTGAGATCATAGAGCGAAGAACGGAGCCGTGTTCACCGGATGACGGACTCTATGGTCAGCTGAGCTTGCTCACACATTTGCTCAAACACCCACTACGGTTTAAGATGTCGGATCAGGGAACTAGGACTCTGGAAATGGTGAGTTTGGCTAGATAAGATATATAATCTTCGTTGGGAAGTCTTTTCAGGCTGAAATCGATAGTTAATGAGTTCCCCTTAAACGTATTACTTAAGTATTGGATTTTAGTAGTGCGAGCACTCTGGTTTTTATCCACGACAGGTCAGCTAGACCCGACAGACATTGTCCTGTCCAAACAATAGTTCATATAAAAATTCCATAGAAAAAAGGACTTTCACTTATTCATTTTTTCCAATTTTTTTGGGAAACTTTTTAAATTTTTCTCTCCCTAAAATCCTTATTCGGACTATTACGAGCATTTTTAATTAAAAAAAAAATAGCCATATCGATCCAGTCGTACCAAAGTGATGCGCTTTGCAACGAACAGCATTACACTTTTATATGTCAGGTTTTGATACAGTAAATATATTTTAGGCTGTTTGTATGTACTTCTCAGCAAGAATGACGGGGTCAGTTTGAGCTAATGAGACCCAACGCCCCCTGATAAAGTGAAGCGACTTTTTCATAGAATTTAAAGCCTTATTTAACACTAGAAGAAATATAAAAATTCATAAATATGTATGTATTTATCATACATATTATTATATTTCTTTCGACAGGTCTTCGGCTTCCTCTTCGACGTGCCGAACCCAGAAAACCGTAACCTACCTAAGTGTAAATCGCAGAAGTCTCGCGCGGCGGCTTACGACTTACTTGTGGAGCTGGTGCGGGGCGCGCCCGACAACTACATGGTACTGCACAATAAGCTCATGGAGCACCATAAGCCTGGTGAGTTTCGTGAAGTTTTTTGTAGATAGGATTAGATATATACTTACTTTCACGAAATAACATACTTACCTGAGGTCGGGTCAAGCTAATTGCTAAAGGGCTACTGCTTAGATAGTCCGACTCGATCTGCGACATTATGCCTGTGTTATTTAGGGAGTGTAGTTACTCAATACCGAGGAGCTTGTGGCTAAGTAATATCAGCCGCACGGGTCGATCGATCAGGTTAAGCTACACTTGCCGCGGTTGGTCCGTGTATGGGTGACCATCTTTACATACCAAGACCCCTCCGTGCCTCGGAAAGCACGTTAAGCCGTTGGTCCCGCCTGTCATACGTGGAAATTTGACAGTCGTTACGGGTCGTCAGAAGCCCGAAAATCTGACAACCAGTCTTACCAAGGGGTATCGTGTTACCCAGTAACTGGGTTGTGGAGGTCAGATAGGCAGTCGCTCCATGTAAAATATTGGTATTCAGCTGCATTCGGTTAGACTGGAAGCCGACCCCAACATAGTAGGGGAAAAGGTTAGGCAGATGAGTTACTCAATACCCTGCAGTGTGTGGTGTAAACTATCGGTACTTATTATCTATTAGAGTTTAATCTCTGAAACTAAAAGACAGATTTGAAAAAGTTTTTTTTTTTTGCTTTGCCCAATTTTTGAGGAAGGCTAAGCTATTTCACATCACGTTACGAGCCTTAGGAGCCGAGCGAAGAGAAAAAAAAGTCTGAAAGAACGCTAAGCGAAAACTAAGTTATAGCTCGGGCGAGCAATGGGATGCGACGGCGTGGGTCGGGACCGAAATTTCACGCTGACGAAGTCGCGGGCAGAAGCTAGTCATAAGATAACCGGCGATGACAGTCTTCCAGCCGTAACCTTAGCCGATGTAATCGCAAATAAGCGTACCCTCCAATATTTCGGTTGCGTTATGCATACTGCGGTCGCTCCGTTAAACATCTATTCCAAACAAAACATATTTATTTGGCAGATTTTAAAGACTTCGCCCTTGTGACCCTCAAATGACTTAACCCAGTGTATAAATCAACTAAAATAAATGTTACAATTAATATTCTCCTTTTCTAAGGCTACTGTTTCGAACCAGGTCCACAATCCACCTACCCTTGGGATTATTGGCCGGCTGAAGAGTCCAGGTCTGAATGTGGTTACGTGGGGCTGACGAACCTCGGAGCCACCTGCTACATGGCTTCTTGCATGCAGCATCTGTATATGATGCCTCAGGCCAGGGCTGCGTTGCTGCAAGCTGATCCAGCTGCTAGCAGGCATTCAGCCACTCTGCATGAAATGCAGAGGATGTTTGCTTATCTTATGGTGAGTTTGATAGTTTAGTCGTAGTAGATAGATTGAGATCTTCAATTGTTAGCAGCTATAATGTATTTATTTGTTTAAGTTTAATTACAATAATTAAAGACTCATACACATAAAACAGAAAATTATAAAATTCACATGAAAACGTAAAAATTTAAGAACGGTTTCATGAATCCCTTTATCGGCACTTCTGTCATGCCAACAAAGTTCTCCCATTTCAAACACAGTGCTTTTTAATTCCATAGCTAAGCAATAAACCTATTTTCATCACTTCTCCTACAGGAAAGCGAACGCAAAGCCTACAACCCGCGCAGCTTCTGCAAGGTGTACCAGATGGATCACCAGCCTCTCAACACTGGTGAACAGAAGGACATGGCCGAGTTCTTCATAGACCTGGTCTCTAAGCTTGAGGAGATGACTCCGGAGTTGAAGAAACTTGTGAAGACACTGTTCTGTGGAGTGCTGAGTAATAACGTGGTGTCTCTGGTGAGTTATTTAAGCTATACATCTGGTTGATATAGTTTTTATTTTTTTACCATTTTCAAAAGACACAAATATTTATTCTAATGATATATAGTACAAGGTTGCTAGGTGAAGGTAAGAATATCGACTTTCATAGCCATCAATGCCAGTGGCAAAATAACTTTTTGATTGTTGTATGTGTCATGCGTAACCTTCCTCATTGAAGCCGACTATTTGTATAAATTTAAATTAATCATCTTGCTCTTATTTACGTACTAAATCATGCTTTAGATCACGGTAAGTTTAATTAGGATTGTGTGATTTTAGCGCTCTCAGCAATTTTTCACAAAACTTCTGCGTAAAACGCTGCGTAAGATGTTTTGCTTTGCATTGCAGCACAAACCACGGCCGATAACTTTACTTTCTCTAACAGGACTGCCCCCACGTATCCCGAACTCTCGAAGAGTTCTACACGGTCCGATGTCAAGTAGCAGACATGCGGAACTTGCATCAGAGTCTAGATGAAGTAACAGTGAAGGATACATTAGAGGGAGACAACTGCTACACCTGCTCGCAGTGTGCCGCCAAAGTGCGGGCGGAGAAACGGTAATATAGTATTAATTTTTGTAAATATTACATAAGGTTTGATCCTGTTTTAGAGTAATTCCTCTGGCGTAAAAAAAAAGCATAAAAGTGACACTGGCGTATCATACGCCCCGAAGCTAAAAACTAGCACATTTCTGAAGGATATTTCTTCAATGCCCACGGTCAAGAACAGGGCTAAGATATAATTAGCTATCGTATCTATCAGAGCAACATACATATAAATAAGGGCTAGTTGCGCGAAATTTAATTCAATACTGAAAAAGGCGCTGTAAGTATACGGTGCACGTTATATTGAGAAAAGGCTCCTAGATAATGTGTATTTACATCTACATGCAAATGAAATAAAAATGTTATGAAACCTAATTTAGAAGAATTTCTCCACCTAGCGCATATTTCCAGTATTATACACTTTTTATTTCACTATCTAACGATTAGCCAAAATAACTTTAGAAAATATAGTTTGTCTGTGACAAGCCAATCGCGACATATCCTTATCTTTCCAGGGCATGCTTCAAGAAACTCCCGCGCATTCTCTGCTTCAACACCATGCGGTATACCTTCAACATGTTGACGATGCTCAAAGAGAAAGTCAACACACACTTCTCGTTCCCAATGAGGCTGGACATGTCCGGATATGTGGAGAAACATCTCATGCCGGCGCAGTATCAAGGTAGTGTGACCATAAAATACAGGGTGGCAGGGGAATCGACCCGCAAACTGGTATCATGGCTTCAGTACATGGTTCTGACGTGCTGCGTGGATATTTTTGTCGGATATAAAAAAGACTATGCTGGTGGTCTAGAATCATGTATAAGTGTATTTTTTTTCATTGGTACTCTGAATTATGGCAATGACTGGAAGAAATGATTCAAAATATTACCTGTTTAATTAATTAAATCGATAATGAAAATATAAGTTAACTAGCTGCCCGGCGCGACTTCGTTCGCGTGGTCTCCTACTCCTACCCCTACCCTACTCCTACCAATCCTACCCCTGCCCTTCTCCTACCTTACTCCTACCCCTTCCCCACCTCTTACTACTACCCTACTCCTACCCTACTTCTAACCTACTCCTACCGTACCCCTAGCCTACTCCTACCCTAACCCTTCCCTACTCCTACCGTACCCCTACTCTACTCCTCCCCTACACCTTCCCTACTCCTACCCTACCCTACCCTACTCCTACCCTGCCCCTACCCTACTCCTACCGTTCCCCTACCCTACTCCTACCCTACTCTTACCCTACTCCTATCCTACTCCTGCCCTACCCCGAGCCTACTCCTACTCTACACGATCATCCTATCTTCTCTTTCGCCGCGTTGCTCGCTGCGCTGCGTGGAGCCACACTGGCGCGTCGCGTCGGCGGGTATTTTTTGTTTATATTGACATTTTTAATTTCGTAATATCTTTTGAATGGAATGTCCTATTTCAATAATTCAAAAAGTAATCAACAGGTATAGATACAGTCTTGAATACGAAATATTTTTTTTGGATAAGAGTTAATACAAAGGTATGGATAACATGGTCTGATTTTGATCGGCATTTCTATCAACTTTTAAAATGTAAAAAAGTAGTTATAGTGACATAACTACAATAGTTGGACATATGGTCTCGCGGAGTTTTTTGTAGATATTGATATGTTCTATAATATTGTAGAACATTTTTTTGTTCTATCATCAATACTTTCCGCAGCGCATGCGATGAAAGACATTTTATGCCTAATTTTACACCTTGGGTTGGTTTTAGTAGGGATTTCTAAGGATCTCTAATTTTTTTTAGAAATAAATATAGCCTATGTTACTCAGTGATAATGTAGCTTTCTAACGGCAAAAGAATTTTTGAAATCGGTCCAGTAGTTTTTGAGTTTATTCGTTACATACAAAAATACAAATCTTTCCTCTTTATAATATTAGTGTAGATAGTGTAGATAGCAGATAATTATTCAGTTGGATGCATGTCTATAGAAACAGTCTAATTGTGATGTTTATTTTATCAGAGGAGAAGAATAAATTATTAGCAGAAAAGAAAGATGGCGAAGCTAGTCCAACTGCAGCTGAAGTTGAAGATAATTCCGAATTTGAGGAGCATTATGAGTAAGTTGTTTAATTTTTTGTTTGCTTTTTAATTATCAGTAAAACCTGCTCACTGTACAAATCTGTGCAAGCTTCAAAAAACTGCACAAAACATGAATGCTAAGTTAAAAGCTCCTGAAAAGATTGGCGTTGCCTTCATTGAACACAAACCATTTCTTGTAACAAAAATCAGTAATTCTAAAGCCCATCTCATATGTCTCCCTCCAACAGGTACGAGCTAATAGGCGTGACAGTCCACACGGGCACAGCGGACGGCGGTCACTACTATTCGTTCATTCGCGACCGAGAACATGAACATCACGACCGATGGCTACTGTTTAATGATGCTGAAGTGAAAGCGTTCGATCCTGCACATCTTGCGTCTGAGTGCTTCGGTGGAGAGATGACGGTTAGTATACAGTTATAGTTCATTCGCGACTGAGAACTTGAACATCATGACCGATGGCTACTGTTCAATGATGCTGAAGTGAAAGCGTCCGATCCTGCGCATCTCGAGTCCAAGTGCTTCGGCGGTTATTGGTTATTGCCAAGTGTATCAAGATTATGTCAACTTTATGCTAGTGTAAATTAAGTTGATTTCAGAATGACTGAATATTTAAAGTTGTAGCGCAAACTGAAGTTTATGGGTTTTTTTTTTATATCGTTTACAGTTGACTTGTGTGGGCAAAAACTGTATAACTTCCAAAGTATTATGAACTTTGGTCTAACGCTCTGTCAATAATAATTTTCCTTTCTTTATTTTTGTTCTAGAGCAAAACCTACGACTCAGTGACTGACAAGTTTATGGACTTCTCGTTCGAGAAGACGAACAGCGCGTACATGTTGTTCTACGAATGGAGTCCGCCGCGCAGTCAGCGCGGGTCTGAATGTGGACAACAGGAGGACCCGCAGGTAACAACTACTTCGGAACTATTTGTTGTGAAAACCAACTGAGGTATAGTGGTGTGAACATGTATGGGCTAAAGAAGCATCGAATCCTCAACGCAATACCGCAAAACGACGTGAAATAATTTTTCAAATTTATAAAAAATACCTTTAGACATGTAAAGGTTCAGAAACTTTGTTCGGTTCACGTACAGGCAATAATTTGCTAACGTCGAGACCTTCTTTTCGCAATTGATTTTCTATTTATTCATCAATAAAATTGTTGTTTGATCAATAGCTGCCTTTTCGATAAAACGGCGGCTTAGCATCCAACTTAACTTTCGTGCAACTTTTACGAATAAACTTAGTATCGTGAAGTCTGTAGTTTTCGTAATAAAAAGAGCATTTCTACAGTATTTTTATCCCACGAAGCGGTGAGCGCTTTACTTGTGGTTACCAATTGTAAAAACTCGCTGTGAATGTGAGTGTAAGCGCAGGAGCCCTCGGTACCGGCCAAGACACTGGCGAAGTCGAAAGTGTGTATGTTGTGTGCTGACGCTACTCGTCTTCACGCACACATTCACAGCGTGTTTGTACACTTGGTTACCATAAGTAAAGCACGGGTTTTGTAAACGGGCTTCTACGTCTTAGCTCATATATCGCGAAGTTCCTAACTTAGTCCTTGTTTTATAGCCATCAACAGCCGAAGGTGCCAGCCCAAGTTCATCAGTAGAGCGACGCAGCAGCGATGCGTCACCGGGCGTCAAGCTACCTCCCGACCTACTCAAGTGGATATGGGACGACAACATGCAGTTTTTACACGACAAGAATATATTTCAGCATGCCTACTTCACGTGAGTATATTATCATTAAAAAAAAACAGTGGCACTCCGGGAGTGCCGACAGAAGTGAAAACAAAACACAAACAGAATACTTTGCCATCACTCACTGACATAATATCGGATATACATTAAAACCGAGTACATCCCGAGGGCAGCCGAACACATCCGAAGCGGTGTCGCTTACGGTAACAGTGGCGCGAATTCAATGGTTTTTTCCATCTCAAAAAATGCCCAACGCGCCTAAAGAAGTTTTCACTTCAATAATGGAAGCTCTCGACCCCAAATATCATGGATATGATACATCGTCAAGATACTTCTCCCCTGTAGAAAAAAAGCGTTTTCTTATTCAGTGGTCTTATTGACAAACAACCTTGCAATGTTCCTCCAACTGTTTGAGGAATCGCAAAATCACGTCGAGAATACGGTAATCTCCGATAGAACAAACTGTTTTATTGTGAATGACACGTTGTTATTTTGTCTTCAGTATTTTGAGATTTAAAGCCTCGTTCGCACTACAAACATGTAAACTTGTGCCAAAGATTCTATCCATTTCAAATATCAGGTCAGCAAATGAGCGTAAAAAAACCGTGCGCTGTAATGTGAACAAGGCTCTATTAATTATTTATGACTGTCATACAATTTATTTGCCGTCCTTTCGGGTTAGGTACATCTGAATGAATAGCTCAATATACAGACTTTATAGTAGTTTAGACGTCATATTGTTTACGCAGGTTCATGGGTCAGATGTGCAGCTCAGTGCCCCAGTCGCTAATGACTCTAAAGCCAGAGGTCACAGAAGTCGCCGCGCGGCTTTCGACCTCATTCTTCATCGAGACTTTCATCCACGCTAAAGAAAAGGTAAGAATGTGTGACTATTGTTTAGTTAGCTTGTTAAAAACGAATTTAAGATTTTGTATAAACTATCATTATACAAGGTAAAATTAAATTAGCTAGCGAAACTCCACAAACGTATTGGTTATCATATCTAAACATGACGAAGCTAAGAAAAACGATTTGATGATGTTTTTTGGGGTCAACGGGCGCAGGCTGTGTAGTTACTTGAAACGTAAGAGTTTAGAAAATCAGTTTTGAGTAAGCTTCACAGACATGATAGTTATTAAATATGTTTTTATTCCCTTTTCATAGCCAACGATGGTGTCATGGGTAGAGTTGGTGACGAAGCAGTTCAATGCATCTGCTGCAGCTTCAGAATGGTTCCTAGGCCATATGGCCGACGACACCTGGTGGCCGATGCAAGTGAGTACACTTCACATTTTCTATTTATATTATGCTATAGTCTTTGCAAATTACAAGCGAGTAACGTTATGTCTTTGATATAGGGTTTAAATTGCAACGATAATCGCGCGTTCGTGATAAACTATATTACTTAAAATGTGTATACTTTGTGGAGACTACAATACAACAATAAAACATACTTACAAACTATCAAATAAATCCTAGCATCGAAATGAAAAAGTAATTTTTTCAAACAAACTAAATAGTAGTGAAGTGATGGACCGACTATGGGTTTTACCATTCTTTGACTAGCTATAGTGGCTAAACTATTGGATATATTTGATTGAATTCTCATATGCAGACTGAGATCGTCATTAGAAATACGCAGTTTAATTTATTGTCGTATTTTCGTTAGCACATTGTAGTTTCACTACTTTTTTTTGGTGGTAACATTATAGTAAGCAAATTTTTGTTTTGTTACAGGTTTTAATAAAATGTCCGAATCAGATGGTCCGGCAAATGTTTCAAAGACTTTGTATGCATGTTATACAAAGGCTCAGGTAAATAAGATTTTACTTTTACTTTACAAGATTTGTATATACAATATTGATGAAGTTAGATGCTTGTTATGAACACTAGTACAGCATCATTTAAGATGTTTGAAATCATCCTTGTTTGATTGTATTTCATCGTAAATGTTGCCGAAATAAGGCCAGGGCTTGTCAAAACTTTTGTAATGCGGTGTTGTTTTGTTTCAGATCTAGTCATTGTGCCTTGTACCTGCAAGGTATGGAGGAAGGCGAGGATAATAGCAAGTTGGGCGAAGCGAGTTGTGTTACTAGGTTTATAAGAATGTTGTTATCATTGGTGAGTAGTTTGTTTATGGCACAAATTGTAATACAATAATGTTTCATCCGTGCAATGTCAACCATCCTGTTTTATAATTGAACAGCTGTTATATTGAGGCTGTATGGTACCTAGTTAGTTTTGACATACTATTAGAATCAGATGAGAACATCCAGTAGCACGTGTCTGTGTGTCCGTACGCAAAATACGCGCATTGACGTGGAGTTGCGGACACCAGCCCGTATTACCTATTACGTGCCTGTATGAGCGCATCTTGCAACTTCGCAAAATGAATTGAAGTGAGTTATAAGTTGTGTAGCATACATGCGTAGCACGTAGTACTGCGTATACTCAGTATGGCACATTGCTACGAGGTCAAACGTCATAACGTTTCCATTTACTATTTCTAGATGGAGAATGGCGCAAGATCTCATCTGCGCCATCTGACGGAGTACTTCAGTTTATTGTACGAGTTCAGCAAGATGGGTGAGGAGGAGGGAAAGTTCATGTTGCGCATCAACGCCATATCCAGCATGGTCAACTTTTATCTCGGACAGAATGCTACTGTGGTAAGTAAAATATTTTCTTTAGAATATTTTGTGTGGTATATAATAATCGTAATGATGTAGTATAACTTATAAGGTGTTCTGAAGAAGGCGTGAGTATTATGTACATTACATGTATGGTGTGTTTGTTGTAGTATAATTTATACGCCTAAAGTTGTCGACGGTAAATGTTGAACATGTCTTTGTCTAATGCTCGCCGCATTAAACAAAAGACATCCTTAAAAACGTTTTCCATTTTAATATTATTCATCCATTATGCCTATTCGCACATTATGTTGCAAGCAAAAAGAGACCTGTTTCGTTTTTGACGTGCAAACGAATTGCAATCCTACGAGTGTCAGACCACTTGTTTAGCCGACTGTACTGTAGTTGAACCTCAGGAAAGATCTTAACTTTAATCTGTTTATTGACAGACGGAGTCGCCAACCGAAGAAGCTGGGGGCAGCGGTAGCGGGAGCACTAACGCAGAAAGTGGCGGCGACAAGCTGCGACCCGGAGCTCTCGACAAGATGGTCGCCCTCGTGGCTGGGCTCGTAGAGCGCTCGCGAGATGCTGCGGGACATCTCGCGTTGTTGGAACCTGATGCCAGAGCGTTACTGCATGCGAAGGTAAATACAACTTAAACATTGGTCATTGGTGCTAAAGGCTACGCCAATAGGTTCTATGTCGCGTATTGGTACTTATTGTATGTGTTCAATAAACAATGATTTACCAATGGCGGAAACGGTTTATTTTATTTTCTTTATTTTCGGATGGCTTACAGACTAATAAAATTATAATAAAAATAATATATAACTAAATTTGTAATTATAAGCCTCCACAGATAAATACAAAAATTATTATTACTCCTTCATAGTTTAAGTTACATCTTATCTATTCTATTCCATTTAGTTATTCCCTCAAAGTTGGTTCATTTTGTTCAATCTTAAGCTAATTTGTTCAAATTTTAAGCCAATTGAACCATTTGCGATATTAAACAAGTAGTAGCATATATAATTAATATGACGTCTACGGCCAAGCGGCAGAAAATGGTACCTTCTGCATCGGCGAGTGTAATCAAACAGATATTTGTTTCGCCCTTTTTATTGTGTAACTCTATATTTTATAGAAAATCCCTTAGATAAATCAATCCTATTGACATTTGACGTTGTTTGTGGCATCGAGGTTGTCGTCATAGTCTCACTCTAGCCAGTGCTGGTCCGCATGTTGCGCAGGTCGGATACGTAATTATTGGATGCGATGTCCCACGTAGCGTTTATTTTTTAAGATTTAACAACACTAGTAACACTTTTCAATAATGGCTGATTTTTGAATATTCAGATAACTTTTATCTGGGAAATAAATATTGCGGTTTGACAGCTTTTGTATACAAATTATGTCAAATTGTCATAATTATTCTTTAGATGAAAGTTATATTCTGTCTATTCAAAAATCAGCCCTAAATCATGTAAATTATTTCTGTTTTGAGCACAAGACATGTTCTCTCTCGGTTGCGAATATTTTTACGGAAGAAGTTAATGCAAAACAGAAGACATGACTGTGAGCCATAATTTTTTCGTTGATGAAGAGAGAGAGAGGAATGATATATGGCTTTGACACTCCCCAGTTGTGTTTATTTTCTTTTATGACAAACCTATAATTTTCTATCTACAGGGGTTTCCTTTCATCTACCAGCAGACGCGCGACTGCTTAAACTTACAACAGACGCGCTCGCTTATCTTCGCGCTCTGTCGCTGGAACGAACCACTCGCTCAGAAGATAGTTAACATGATCTTTCAGGCCATCGCCAAACATTCTGAGGTATGTGCTTTATGATTTGACTTAGATTTTAAGAATATTGGTCTATTTATTGGAGGAGCAGTGGTAGCCAAGTGGTAACGGTCCCAACTTACGAGTTGTAAGTCGTGGTTTCGAACCCAGACAGGCGCTTTATTTTGTGTAAATAATTTCCAGCATTGCTCTCAAAACGGTGAAGAAAAAATGGTGAGGAAACCACCATGTCCTAGAAACAAAAATCCTAAGATATGTGGTTTACCAACCCGCACTGGGCCCGCGTGGTAGATTACAGCCCACTCCCTCTCAAAGGAAGTTGTTGTTGTTGAATCTAGAGAATATGTTAGCATAAGAAAGTTTCTACTACTGTTTCTAGTGCTGAATACTGGTATTCAGCTGCATCCGATTAACAACTGCTGCCTGTGTCCCAGCAGTGGGAAAATTATAGGCTGATTGTGCTAATTATAGGAGACTTAATGTAACCAACTGTATGCCATCTTTGCTTAGTGGTATCCAGTGAAACAATATTGTTTCGGTCGAAATATTAGTGAACTTTAGTGTTCTTATCAGTCAGAATCGACCTCGACCTGGCACATGCACATGATTGATAGTTTGTAGGCCCACCCACTTATTTTTCGCACTAAATAAAATATATAGTGGGGTGGAATTGTGGCGGCATCTACTTCGTCACGTGCGAACTACGCATTACACTGGCGTCACGCAAATTCCTGCATCGCGCATTCAAAGTTTACCGCGCAACTAGCATATTATATACAACGTCCCGACATCAATCGTCGGGCAGTAGCCCACCAGACACGACACCTCTTGTTTGGAGATCCATCCTTTTCTATGGAGGATAAGTGAACTTTACACCCTATTCCTCATACCGCTAAAGAATCACAGGAAAGCACTCCACATTCGTTCATATCATATTTTCTTCCAATCTTAGGATAAAGTTGGCAAATTGAATTAATGTTCTTTACTTCAATTTCCAGAGCTGCGGTCCCTTTTTTAAGCTACTAACATTGTTAGTGGAAGGAAGCGGGGGTGGTGCGGGCGCGACCGGAGGTCTGCCGTGCTTCACACAGTTAGTGCTGGCGCGCCTGTGGGACGTGGCCGACGTGTGCCCGCACGCCGCGCTCGAGTGGCTGGCGCTACAGGTATGTACCTACTCTATATTAGGCACTAGCTACGTTCCCGCGTATTATGTAATACTGAAAAAAAAAATCAACCTATGTAGTTTTCCAGGTCCCAGGCTATCTTTATTTTGTCAAATTTCATAACGATTGGTTCAGTGGTTAAGACGTGAACAGGCAACAGACAGACTGAGTTACTTTCGCATTTTTAATTTTAGTACATCTGTACTAAAATTAAAAATGCGAAAGTAACTCAGTCTGTCTCATTTATTCACATTTATTTGTTCAATCCATACTATCTAGTATGGATTGAACAAATAAATGTTGTAAGTGTAACACTTCGAGATTTAAATAGTTGATCTCGGATTTCAATCTGCATCCACGAAAAAACTAATTCGGATACATTCCCCCATCTCAATATAAAAACAAGATATAGTCGGGGCTTAGGCCGAGTTTAGGTGACAGCGGTATTCAAAATCCAAATTTTACCAGAAATAAATAGTCGGAAAGAAAAAGAAAACCATTTAAGTATATGGATACAGTTTAAACACGCACGGTAAACCAACGTAAAATAACAAATAGAAGGCTTAATTATTTTTTTAGCATGAAAATAGTGTTCCGTCTACAATTGTTTGCCAATTGTCCCCGCAGGTCCCGCGCAACAAAGCGGCCCACGCGTGGGCGCTGCGCACGGCGGAGCGCTGGGTGGAGGGCCAGCTGCTGGGCGCGCCCGCCGCGCGCGTGCGCGCCGCCGCCGCGCTGCTGCTGGTGGCGCTGGTGCCGTCGCAGCACTTCCGCGCCGGCTACGCGCGCGCGCGCCCGCCCGCGCCGCCGCACCAGCCGCACGCGCCGCACGCTCCGCACGCCAACCACGCCAAGCTGCCGGACACTGCGCATCATACTCTGCACCAGGTATGACATTTATCAACGTTCAGCAGAAACATATCCCCTGCTGGGCATAAGTGTATTCTGCCGTGGTGAAAATCATCTCATTGTTTAGCAATAGCCTACTCTGTCTATTATATATGACTGTGTTTGCGTGCGTGTGAGTATCGCGTAAGGAACTTCGTTCCTGACGGGGGTCCCCCGACCACACACTTATTTTCTTTTCAGAAACAATATTTGCTAACGGAACTCCTTTTATCCTCGCAGGTATACACGATGTTACTGGGCAAGTTGAAGGCGGCGCGCAAGTACACCGACGTAGCGGTGCACGGCACCATGAAGTTGACGGCCTACTTCGGAGTTATGTCCTACTGTGTCGTTAGCAGGGTCGAAAAACTTATGGTGAGTAGGATAAGCTTTAGTCCAATTTAAGTAAAACAAAAAAAAACGAAAGTAATTAAAAAATAACTCCATGAATAAATAAAAAAAGATCCTCAACAAACCCTGTCATGTCATTCTCTAAAAGAAGAGGTATTAAAAGATTGTCTTTTGTTTCGTCTGCATGGCGTTCAATTTGTCAATATGAGTAATAAGGTTTTATCGTAATAGTTTTAGCGCCATTACCGAATTTAGACAAGATTAGAGCTAAAAACCATTTTTGTTAAACCATATTGTAAAAAAAATACACCAAGCTTTTATGATATTTAAATGCAAGAATGAAGCTTACTTTTAGCACAAGGAATACAAGTCTAATTTGAAACTTTTCCCATTCCTCAGTTTGGTCAATATTTCAACGACCTGTGGGAGCTGTACCACCCGGCGATCTCGGAGCCTTCCGTCGCAGTTCACCCGAACAAGCAAGCATTACTTACGTTCTGGCACGCCGTTTCTGTGGACTGCCCTGAGAATGTGCAGCTAGCAGTCGCCAACCAGCGGCTCACCAAACATATCGCTTTTAATTATATCCTGTGAGTATCATTATACTTTACTAGCTAGTGAGACGGACTTATTCTGTTGTTCTCTGGGTTAATTATACATGTTAGTATCGATAAAGTTAGGATAGGCACTTTTATCGTCTTGGGTTAAAAACAACAAAACCTGTAATATTAGATGTTAGTAGATAAATCTGGCATACAAAGGCTAAGCGTCTGCAGTTGGCACAGTGGCTGCTGCACTTTATGTTACGTGTGTAATTTGTTGTAACCAGACCGGGTGTGCTTGTGAATGTAAAACTCGCAATATACAGGAGCAATTCCTAGTGACGTGCACGAAAAAAGCGAATTCGTTGACATAATTCGACTCGAATTACATGTTAAACTGCGCCGTGTTAGAATACGTAATATTCACGGATACACCAATGTTATAATAACCTCGCTTTCGCGCTCGTTTAAGACATAGTCCCATATTATTTTGATCATATTTTAATTTTCTGACTATTGATAATTTTATTCTAATCATTCAACACAGCAAAAATTGCGTAGGTGTTGGGGACAGCATGAATGACATATATTAACTGACCCAGATAATACGGACATGTTTTTTGCATCAATTCACTATCGGAAATGAAATAATCGCTGATTTCTATATAAAAACTGATAACGTATGCATTAAACAGGAAATATCTTTGTGAGCTCATGCGTTATTTCGATATCTCACTCATCGGGGATATAGCTCAGTGGTAGAGCATTCGACTGCAGATCGAGAGGTCCCCGGTTCAAACCCGGGTGTCCCCTGAGAAAAATCTCTTTTTGTATTTTCTATTAGCAATCTGTAACATTTTTCTTTTGTTTTATATATATTTTTACGGTGTTTTTGGTCAAATGGCGTTAATGTTTGTTTGTTAAAAGAGGTTTTATTTATTTTACAAAATAACGAAAGGTCGGGTCGCTCTTTGTTCTAACTTTATAACTAAAATGCTGAATAAATATAACTAGTATTCATGTCACCCGCTATACTTATAATAGTTAATTACATAACATAAGTTCACGCCTGTATTTCCTGAAGGGTTAGGCAGAAGTGCACCTATCACAGGTACATCCACAATTTTTTAGGAATTTTGTTTTTTTAAGGGTATATTTTGTATGTTTGTTACTCCAAGTAATATTATCTATATCATCACTCAGCGCGGACCACGAAGACGGCGAAGTAGTAGCGTATAACCGCGCTATGCTACCTCCATACTACGCACTACTTCGCCTGTGCTGCCGACGGTCCAGTTCGTTCGCGCGCTCGCTCGCTCAGCATCAAAACATACACTGGGCGTTCAGGAACATCGCGCCACACGCTCATCTGTACCCCGGCGCGGCTGACGAGTTGTTGAGGTCAGTAGATCGACTTATTTTGCTTTTTATGTAAAAGTTATTAATAATCTATGTTGATTAGGTAGATCGAGACCTCATTATAAGCAATTTTCTCAAAACATATCAATATCACTAAATGAAGACAATTAAAACATTGATTGAAGTGAGATTTTGTAAACAATCCATTTGCCCAATGGTTGGCAGGGTTGAAGAATAAATTGGTTTCTGATAACCATAACTTAGAATACGAGTACATAGTACATACGACGACATATAAAGCTATACATTTCCAGTTTTAGCTGACCTCGCATTGTACACGTACAGGCTTTTCGTACAATGAAAAGTCACGTTATACTGGAAATGTATAGCTTGATATGGCGCCGTACAATCTACAATAAAATTAATCATAAATAATAGTACCGTGTAAAGAAGCAAACAAACATGTCTCCCATCCAGGCTCGCTCGCATACTAGCAGCTCGCGGCGGCAACGGCAACGGGAACAACGGCAGTACAAGCAGCGGCAACGGCAGTGGCAATGGCGCCAGCAGTGGAAGCGAGTCCGCCGACGGCAGAGAAGCCGCCGCCTTCAGGCGAAGCACGCTCTCCGCCTACTTACAGGGTGAGCACATAGGTATCATACACTTCAAACACTAATAGAATGTAGCTTGTTTATGTGTGACGTAGTTAGTAGCAACTGTGCTTATCGCAGTTGTGAGCATGTTTTTATTTTATATTTATTCATTATGTAACTAGACATGTTGGATGTTTTCTTTTTTTTAATAGGATGATGACAATTATTTATTTTAAACTCAATAAAATATTTGTTTGCAAATTGTGCAAACAATACTGTGGAAAGTATAAAAGCTTTGACTGGTTATACACGTTTTAAATGCTAGACAAAGACGACACTTTAACAGAAGTGACGTCACGACTAAACTTCATACTAGCGCCATACATTGTCCGTACCATCCGTACCGCGTAACAAGAACGGGAACAATACCCTCCAAAAAGTTTTAAAACGCGCAGCTTCTCCATATTTCCATCGATTTTACAGATTTTTTCAATTATCTCATTTAACTATACCTTCCTTGAAATTACATTATTTGTTCGAACATTTCTAATATTAGTCATCATCCCCCTATTTACTGCTACTGTAAATCTTAGCTTTCAATGTTTTATTATACCTAGTGTCATGTTTTACTATAAGTGTTCATATATACGAGCGGCACGTTGCCAACGGAAAGAGGCAACTTCAGTCGTCGACACTCGTCGGCGACTGCCGAAGAAACGTCGACGGATGAAGTAGCCTCTACTGTTGGCAACGTACAGTCAACAGCAAAAGTAGATGATGAAAATTAATTATAACTTTTGGAGTCAAAACTGATCACGAATATATGGCAACTGTACTAGTAGTAAATGTTTGGTATAATTTAAAATCACATACTTTTGAATCACTTCGACGCCACACAGTTCTGACGCGAACTCCGTTCATTAGTATTGAATTTCTGATTTTCATCATCTACTTTTGCTGTTGACGAACACTAACATATCAGTCAAAGACGAAGTTACCTTTTCTGTATCTTTTGAAATAAGATGAATTTATCTCCGGCACAGTAGCCGAGTAAATAGCATCCTGCGATTCGGACCACGGGTTCAATTCCCGCACGTAACGAGTATGATGGTCTACAAATAGTAGTGTGTTTTGTGAATGTGCGATTTGACACGATATAGGAAAAAACATTGTGAAAGAAACTTGAATACATAAAATATCAGGGGTATAGAATCTCCTAACACAGGCGTTGTTTGCTTAAAAGGAGGCTCCAAATAGTAAACCCTTTTTGTGAACTGCAGCATAGATAAAACTTTATTTATTATAGAATCAAAACTTGTTTTGTCCACCAATTTTCATAAACGTGTTTTTAACGGCAACCTGTGCTATGTATCAGTTTTGGCATTATACCGATCTTTAAAACAGTCCCAATTCAACAATTTCAGTCTTACATAATTGCTCGTACATAGTGGAGCCTTATGCCCTAAACACAGTTGTTCTACATTCATATTTCTTGCAGGTCTAAACGGCCGGACGTGTTGGTCGACGCTAATATCTGCGTTCTGCACGCTGGTCGAGAATGAGGATGACAGGCTGTACGTTGTCTATAATGGAGGACTGCAGATGACGTTCGAAGTAAGTACACTATAGAGGCATGGACATCGACCCGCAAACTTTAACCATGAATTCAGCACATGATTCTAGAAAATTTCTATGCTAGGGGTAAAGCCTAGACATTATTCGTCGATTATCAAAAAAAAAATCTGCTTTTTCACAGAAAGTTACAATACCATACAATACCACATTAAATTAGTCTGAGCACTGATTGGTCTCCATTCAGACTAGAGGTCAAAGTACCCGTAGTGTAGTATTGTAAGATCTTCCCCCAGTTTCTAATTCCCAAACTAACTTTTTTCATCTATGTTATTGCTAACCAAAATATCAAAACCAAAAGATATTTAAACATAAAATCTTCCAGGATCACATTAAAATAACTTCAGACTTCTGTTCATTTAACCTTAATAAATGACATCCTGTGATCTGATACTTCGAATCGACAGTATAAGCAAAAAAAAGTTGTCTAAAATACTTCCCTCTTTCTCCAGGCTCTACACAGTCTCCACGCCGTCTATGTAGACGGGGGAGGCGCGGGCGGATCCGCGGGCGCTGTGCGAGCCGAACTGACGGCCGCCTTACGATGGGCGCGCGCCTTGTGTCGCACTCTACGGACCAGGCGAGATAACAAGGAGGCTAGGGCGTTACTACTGGCCTGCAAGGACTGGCCCGAGTGCGCAAGACGACTGCTTACCATGCTCAACTTACACCACAGGCATAATCATCTGAGGGACGCTGCGTTAGGTACGTATTTTTGCCTTTTGTTGATCAATGAAAATGAATAGTGTATAATGTCGCATCCAACTGGTTAAATTAGCCGTTTAGTTAACCGCCTGGCCTTTGGAAGTAGTCCTCGCCTCGCTTCGCTCTCTCGGCTCGCACGCGATTGATCACAGTTCTAACCTAACCTAACCCATTTGGTCAAGGTGTCCTGGCTAAGTTACTGCGAATAATTCGGATCGTGCGTGATTGGTTACAGACTTCCAACCTAAACTATAATTGAATATCATTCAGGCCGTTAGTTGAAAGGCTAGGCGGTTAACTAAACGGCAAATTAAACCAGTTGGCTGCGACATATATGCCACGAGGATGAAACGGATGTCTTTACACGGCAAGCGAAATAACAAAGCATAATTATTATGACTGTACACTAAATTAAATTCTACTTATAGATAGTTACATTCACATTAGTTTTCTTAAGAAGAAATGTTTATAGTTTCTTGCTCGTACTTTTCTATAGAAAACTACTATGCTTTGGAATGGGCAACTAGCTTCATCTTTCTGACTCACCGATTCTTTGACAATTCAATAGTGCTTGTAATTGGCTTATTTCAAGTAAATGCTTTGACTTTGAAATTTAATTTCATCAGCGATAGAAACTGAACCATTTGAAATGGAATTAAGGTGTCTTATGGCATGGTTTTGTATCCAAAACATATGTGACAATAACTATGAGTGATGTTTTCCTGTAGGCGTACTCCGCGAAGTAGTAATGCTAGGCGGCGGCGCGGCGCTGGGCGCGCTGGTCCCGCTGGCGGCGGGCGCGCAGTGCGGCGCGCGGCCGCGCCTGGCGCACGCCTGCGCCGCGCGCGCGCCGCCCATCGACAAGCACAACGCGCACCGCCTCGCCACCTCCTACAGGCCCTACCATAAGTTCATAGGTATACTTACTACATTCTTTGACTTGCCCCCATTTCAAGACATGTGATTGACTCTCTCTGTCCACTAGGTTATTAGTCTTTTGACAGCTGCCTTAGAACGTAACTATTCCAAATTACGTAAAAGTTAACTTTAAAATGCGTAATAAAATAAATATATAAACTACCTTATCTTATTGCATTACCTTATTTATGAACTTTATATACATTTTTACAGGCATTATAATATCATACGTGTATCAGTTTTTACAAACAAAAAACAATTGTTACGTAAATACGTATATAGTTACATTCTATCGTACTAGGTGATGGAATCGAATGTATTCGCTTCAAATGAATAAATCGAAAATTATTATTTTATATTATATGTAAATCAGTATAGAAAAATTTTGCATCTACTCAAATATCTTTAAAATATATAAATGAAACAATCTTAAAACCTCTATATTTTGAAAATAATTCAATGGATTTATATTGAGGTTTTTGTAAATTTGTACATCGAAAATTAAACAACCAAATAATTATTGAATTTAATAATAATCAGCACATGCATAGAAACCGCACCATTTCTTATTCGACAGCAAAAATTCGATAATCGATACTACATAGAAATTAAAGTGTAAATAATCGAAATGTTCCGTTGCTGCAATCACTAGTTCCATCTGTCAAAAAAGGATAAACTATTGGACAGAGTGTAGCCCCTAAACATACACCTTCAAATTATATTACCTTTTAAATATCTTAAATTGGTATAGGAGCAAAAGTCTGATAATAACTTATTTCAGATACGTGCTGCCGTGTGGCTCGCAGTCAGCGCTGTATGTCAGAACAACTGGTCCTACTGTCAGCTTTATGTGCACTTGAAGCCGTGCCGCTACGCTTCAACTACTTCGCGGCATTTTGGAGAGACGTGGCTACTTCGCCGGTGAGTTTTATTTTGATTGTTACTTTAATTTAAAAAAAAACCGGCCAAGAGCGAGTCCGGCTCACACAATTATGGATCCGAATCAAAGTAAACGTGTTACTGTCTGTTGAACAGTTGCTGACGTGCCATAATAAATGTATTTTGCGCAATTAATAGACGCAGGTCTCTGCTCTAACACCTAAACTATAAATCTAAATGACAGAAAGCCTCTGTGACAGACGGATATAAAAGGTTTTTAAAGGTTTTCTTTTAAGAATAAGTTACTAAATGGAGTGATCCCTTATTTTTAATCAAAGCACGCCTTTCGTCTTTTGATTTTTACAAGCCCCATAGTGATCACCATTGAGATGAGAAAGTTGTCTAATATAGACACCCAGGGGCTAGTGACCTATTTTACTACTATAGTTAAAAGTGTAAGGGCGTTCGCTAAGTTCGCGCGTGCGCACGCGGCAGGTGCCCGCCTCGCTTGTCTGTATTGAAACATAATATGAGCAGCGCTCTCTGGCGCGCACGCGTGCGACGGACTTGTACACGCAGTGCGCCCGCGTAGTGCACCCGCCGCGTGCGTACGCGCGAACGTAGCGAACGCCCTAAACGGTTTCAATGTTATTGACCTAAGGTTTGAATAAACGTAACATTGTATAAAATTGTGTTAAACTTCCAGGCTGATTCCAAGTTGGAGGAGATGTTACTTGAGTGCAGCGTCGCCACGGAGTACGTTGACGCAGTGTTGTTAGACGAACGCGAGTCATTGGAGGACCCCGTTATTTACCAGTTTATGCAGCATTATTATCCTAAGGTATGCCATACTTCTTCATAACTGGTAAAATATGGATATAAGTACTTTGCACCTCTGTCTAACCCCTCGAAGAGTACAGGCGTGTTATTATCAATGTTAAATACACGTCAATAGCACAAATGGCCTGAAACTTCGCTTCAATTTTATAATTTAGGGTACTTTTTTTTTTTATGTTGGAATGAGGCTACATAATCAGCCTATATTGTACCCACTGCTGGGACACAGGCCTCCTCTCTTTGAGAGGGTGTGTTGCCGTAATCCACCACCCTGGCCCAGTGCCGGCAATGAAGCTACGCTACCGCCGAATTAACGCAACATATTTCCTATACGTTTATACGCTATGATTTTCCCTGCAATGAGACAATACAGGCTCATAATAATAATAAAAAAACCGATATATCACGTCTATTACGCAACATTAGCGCAGCGAATGCTTTTACGTTGCGTCATACTGTACATACACTAAAACGACGACGTTCCTAATGCCTATACATTTATTATAATAGCTGGGCGGCGCCGGCGGATCAAACGGTTCAGACAACGCAGACGGCACAGACAGCGGCTCAGGCGCCGGCTCAGGCGCAGCTGAAGCATTACTCGAAGAGCTCATGTCAGCCGCCGCGCGCGCGCCCCTACGTGCGCTGTTGGCGCCCGTGCGCGCGCTGGCCCTGCTGCATGCGCGCGCGCCGCTGGGGCCGGCGCGCGCGCGCGAGCTGCAGCGGGTCACGCGCGCCTTGCGGGCTAGGTTGCAGCAAGCTACAGGTATGAGATTTGGGGCTGTGGATGTGCGCGTATATAGGAGTAGCGTCAACACATAACACATACGCACACACACACTTCCGACTTCGCCATTTTCTTGGACGGTACCGAGAGCTCCTGCGAATGTATGTGTAAGACTTACATTCACAGCGTGTTTGCACACTTGGTAACCACAAGTAAAGCGTGCGTCGCTTCGTGAGATACAAATACTATACTCCTGTATCCAAAGGTTGCCTGTTAGTGATAAGACCGTCGTTTTACTCTGTAATATTAATCAAATCAAAAGTTATTTATTCTAATAAGGCTGTGAATTTTTTTAAATTACATTATATACTCCCGAAGTCCCGAAACACCAACCCTTCATGGTTAATTCTTAATATTTATGTAAATAAGCATGGATTATTTTTGGTGTTTAGTAAAGCATATTTTTTCTATTACGTTATTACAGAAGAAGAAAGTTCTGAGCCAGAGAGCGGATGCGCAGGCGGGCCCAGCAACACGGCAACACGAGGCGGATCCGGTTCCGGCAGCTCAGGCGACGACGCCGCGTCCGAAGCAGCGGAACCCGACTCCGAACCGGACGAGGCAACGCCGCGCGGCGCCGCACTGACGCACTTGGCGCATGCGCTGGACGCACTGGACGCGCTGGCCGCGCCGCTGCCGCCGCAGCCGCCGCCGGAGCCCTAGCCGCCTGCAGCCGCCCCGGGTGGCGGCTCTCCGATACTAAAGTCCATTTCGCGTTCGATATCCTAACTCTCGGCCTTATGATAGTATGGAATTTTGTTTTATGAACTGCTAAATGAATCGCAAAGTGTTGAGTTTTATCTGGGAGAATTGGTTACTTAACGATGTATTAGTGTGTTAATAAAATATCGTGAGCACAGTGTAATGTGAAAATGGAGTAAGGTATAAGCTTGATAGCGACCATTGTAATATCTGTGCAAAATACTAGGAAATATACTGTATAACTTTTTGGCATCGATACGCTAAGAAGAAAATTGTGTCTCATATAAAAGAGATGAAATTGTTTGTTCAGTGAAAGATGGCTCTCCATTAACCTAAGGGTGTAACCAGACTGCGGTCGACTGAAGAACATTCTGACATATTTTGAGACATTTATAATGTATAAAGTGATATATTTAACCGACGCGACGGTCGAAATCGTTCGACCGCAGTCAAGGTCTACTCTTTATGTCCGTCAACGAAGGTAGGTAGGTGATCCATCAAAACAAGTGACATTCAATTTTTTCGTACGGGCACACATCGGAGTTAGGGTCTGAACTGTCAAATCTTGTTGTCGTTCATTTTTAGTTCGGGCCCCGAACAAATGTAACGTCCGTAAGTGATACGGAGGAGGAAACGCTCGTAACTTTGGCATTACGGATTCGGAACTATGGATTTCGTGCTAAGGGAGTAGACCCCAGATTGTACCCTAATGGTGGGTACACATAACTATGTGTGTAGCATAAAATGTAACACGTTGAAACGAACATGCCATCCAAATATATGAAACATGCAACAATGCAACATGAAATGTAACACAACAACTAGGCGAATTTGTTTCAACGTGTTACGTTTCACATTTCTGTACCTTTCTTTATACTCTGTGCTCGCGAGAAATGTAAGATCTCGACACTATTTTCAAGAAAGTAAGTCCCTCTGATTTTAGATCTGTTTACCAGACATGGGATATCAAATAATAAAACAATGTACACTGTGTACAATGGCGATTGGTGACTTTTCACCCTTATTGCCTCAGTTATAAGGCTGAAAATTATCAACCGTCACTGTCCGCGGTTGTACACTGTCATTGCGTGTATGTATTTCCTTGAATACGTTGCATAGACTGTCCTTTAAGTATATAAAGATTAATTTAAAATTGACATCTCATTTGAAAGTGCAAATGATGTGAGAAAAATTTAATATTTTTTGGTTGTTTCTAATATTATGTGTAAGTTAAATGTATATACATAGATTTGTGATCGTTGCGTTTCAGTAAGTATATGAAATAATTATTATTTAGTTAGGAATTGGAAACAATACAGTGACTTTCTCTACTAATATTTGGTTCGCGTAGAAAGTAGGAGAAGAGTTTGTATAAAACATCGATGTTTAGAATACATTCCAGACGTATCATCACAAAAGCCGGGCTAACATTCGCAGCGTGACAAGCCTCTATTTTAAAACGAGATAATGACTGTTTATCTTGGCATGTCTCGTTGCGGTGTGAGGTAATGGGACGACAAAATTTTGTTACGCCTGCGCGTTTAAGCCTGGTGGGACTCGTACTTTTAGTACATGAGGTATAACATGACGATGTCTGCCTATGTCGGTCTCTAAATACAGGCTGAAATAGATTAGACTAGATTATCTGCACTCGCTTAAAAGACATTACCGTATTACTGTATTCAAATTTCATATCAGTGTTTTATTTTACTTTATGAGAAAAAAATAAATAAAATCGTGTGCTTGCCACATTGACAGAACAATATTATTTTGACGAAGCGCTCGCACCATTGACTCGATATTCGCGAAAAGGATGCGACGACAAAACAGCAAGTCTTTAAGGGTTTCAAACCAGCAAGTCTTTAAGGTGTTTGATCTATACCTCCACAAACTATGCATTGGGAACACACGTATATTATTGCGCTTCATATGATACTTGTGTTTTTTCCAATGAATAGTTTTTTTGTTTAAAATCAAGACCCAAGGTCTTGATGTCATAATACGTTGCAGACGTTGCACGTTCGACCAGTTTGTCTCAAATTTAGTCCATGGTGTGCCTGCTCAAAATTTTAAGTAAGAACATTTTATTCATTTAATGTCCTAACTTATTTCATACAATTATCTATCTTTTCTGCGAGTGCAGCACTTTCCACAATGCAGTCTAAACAAAAGGTGCCGCTACATCGCTAAAGGCGCCTAAACATATTCATCATTTACGAAAATAATCCTGTAAATATTTAGGCGCCTCTATAGACGAAAAATATCACTTGTAACGTTTATGTAATCTGGAGGATGTGTATAAGAATTGAATTTGAATTGTAACTAAACATGACTGCATCATCTCTTTACATTAAAAACTTATTAGTACTCCTTTGAAACATAATAATGTTTTATAGAACTACTAATTTTGAAGGCCAATTCTGGTAATTTAAAACGCAGTCTCATCTCGGCGACAAAAAAATGTCAAAAACTTATCAAAAATTTAGGGAAATTACAGGTATTTTTTGACAGATTGAGACCGAGATCAGACTGTAAACGTTCTTAAAATTACTACAATTGCCCCTCTGAAGTGCTTTTATTTATTTACTTTGTAAGCTTATACTAGCTGGAGCTGGCGGCTATTAGGAAAAGAACTGTAGTGTTCCTATTTTTTTTAATTATCTAAATTAGATAATGTTTCTTTGCACGTGAAACTAAATTAGGAATCTTACGGTCAACGTTTTTTATGTATTTTGTAAAGTTGCGATCTCTTATTCGACCTGTGTTGGAGAAAGTCGAATAAAATCGCTAGGAGGTATTTTTGAAATTGCTGCTTTATACAGTTGATAAGTACTTTGATAGGAGTAGGTCGTGTATTTTAATTTTATTTCATTCAGTTTTCATAATAATCTTTCATGTTACAAAATACATGGTGGCGGGGACATCGATGCGCATCCTATTACCATGGATTCAGTACATGATTCTGAACCCATCTGCGTTGAAGGTTTTCGTCGGTTACTAAAAAAAATTGCTTTTCCATACTTTTTGACCTCATAAGTGTTCTATGAAACAGCAGATTTTTTTTGATAAATGACATAAAAAAAAAATGCTAAGCTATGGGTTTAAAATCATGTGCTGAACTCATGGTTTCAGTTTACTCGTCGATTTCCCTGCCACCCTGTATATGCTCTTATAGTGTGAAGTAAATGTATTGTCATCATTGTGCGTTAATGTTTTCTGTTATGAAACTCGTAGACTTCCTTTAAATAGCTATAGCTTTCAACTGATGTGCATTTCTGACTTAGTGTCTGTAATTAAATGGTATTTGTGTGTGTATGTATGGCTGTCGCAAAATTGATATTGTATGTCAAAATTATTATTATGTACATTTAGGCTGTGAGCATTTTGTTAATTTATCTTAAATATTGTAATCTAATTAGTCAAAAAATACCCCACCCTGCTTATAGTGTCTATGTATGGAAATGCTAAACGACATATTGAACAAAACACTCACCCGTCCAGGCGCGTAGGTACTTTTATTTGGTTATCAGATCTTTGAACATTAGGCAAGTATGTTGTGATAGTTGGATCTACAAACTCTTTCTAATATCATATAATCTGTAAAAACATTTTAACTTAAAGTATATATTTATCTAATATTTAAAAATCTCAGCATATTCAATTTTAACTGCTATCATAGGTGTTCTTTTAATGTTAACTTGAGATAATATTCGCATAGGTGGCAACACAGAATCACATACACTGCCCAGTTCGATAAGATTTTAAATAATTAGTCATTGTAAATCATATAATCTCACGTAGAAAGTACGGTTCATATTAATTGTACATAACGGCAATTTACCTGATGATGTTGCGGAGGATCCTGTCCATTTTATATCTTTATAGTGAACACTAGCATGATCTTTTTACGCTATAGTCCATCACAAATTTACTTGTCGTTTAGAATGTTTAAACGTGAAAATAAATGTTGTACGTAATTCACCATGTATTGTATTTAATGGTAATCTCTCGAATATCATATTTGTACACGCGTTCCACCCTTGTAGCTACAAATAGTTGCATGTGGACTTCGCTATCGAAAGAAAGCAATAAATTCGACTTAATACGAATTATCAAAAGAATAATGTCATTTCTTTTTCATGTTAGTTATTTTATTTTATTCGTGTACCTGTAATTATTACGGTTATCGTATCGGTAAAGCATGCGGTGGACAGTCACTGGACAGTTGAGGGGGTATGAAAGTAATGTGGTGCTATCTATCTGGAGTGACTGGAACATAAGACAAAACGTGTATTTAAGTTTGTCCTGTTTTTAGAGCTTATTAATATATACAACTTAATATAACTATGCTGTAATTATCTTTATTAATTTTAAGGTTATAATTTGTTTCTAATGAGATGTGGCAAAAGATGATCGCAAACGTATTGTGGTACTTATTGTGGTCACATGTACCCCATTTCGTTTTATGGCTTTGAATTTGTGTATTATATTAAAATGTGTTACTGGAACTAGAGTTTCAGTCGAATATAACTGTGTTATTGAATACAATTTGTGAAAATTAATGAAAATACTGTAAATCGGACTGGAAAGCCAAAGTAAACAGTATTTTATAAAAGAGTATTTTATTTCATCAGTCATCCCCAGTCGACGAAACATTATGAAAAATATTAGCAACTGAAAGAATTTGAAATACCTATTTCAAAAAGAACTCAAGACATTTGAGAATTTTTTGGTGTCCTTACGGCCTACACGTGGCCTCTGAGCCAATATTTAAGAAATTAAGAGTAATATAAAATAGGTTTATAGTAAAACGAGAAGCACACAAGTAGAACTAAAGTTTATCTGAAGACTATCAGCCGAATATTAAATAAAATAGTTCGTTGGCTGGAGGTCGACATCAAAAGCACTTACTGCTGCGGAACAAACAAGTTAGCACCACGAAAGATGAGACTTGACCCCGCCTCCCGCGCTATTTCCGCCGGGCGCCACCCCTATGACGTCCGGTACCGTCCCGCGCTTTCAAACCGCTAAAGAGACCTAAAATCGTGTACTGCGCAAGTCAAACCACGTTGCGTGTCGTCTTTCGTGGCACGCATTGTAACAGTGGAGCACATATAGAACTAATCCCTGGAACCACCCGCTCTATTGTGGCTAGGGGGCCACTAGGAGTGGACACGTTATTTTGTGCTAGCAATAGATAGCAGCAACAGCAACTTCATGCTAACTTTACACATTACAAAATAGCTATAATTCAATAGGTACTTCACGTCTCCCTTTAATCCGATCTAGCCAATCCCTGAGACCTCTCCCAGCGACGCCCTAAGCCGAGGTCCGTACCCCATAGGGGGTACCCTTTGACATTCCTACAAATTTGTACGGAACCCTCGGTGCGCGAGTCCGACTCGCACTTGACCGATTTTTAAGTTTGATAAGCCCTGACTGGAGGCCTTAGTTTATTCAGGTACCCACAGGCACCCCACCGAGTGTGTCTCCACGTTGTCGTCGTGGTGGGGCTTGCGTGTCTCGATGATCTTTGGGGCTATGCCGGTAGAGCCACTCATGCCGGGCAGGTCCAAAGGGAGAGACCAGACTAAGAGAGATACAAGAAAGGGGGCGGACATCGGCTTCGGCTGATAGTCGCGAGGAAGACAACCTCCATAAAAAATTACTAGGAGTGAGTCCGCAGGGCCTTTTTTGGCTCTGCAAGCTCATAGGAGCGACGGATATGGTCTGATGCAGACCCCCGATCGGTCCGACGCCACTGCGGTGCAGGCGCACCAATGCGGCGTTTGTTCTCTCCTTTTATAGGAGTGAACTTTCGGCGGGTTCGCTGAGTCGGGTCGGCCGGACAGCGAACGGAGGCATGTTTAATGCCGCCGTTGGGGGCTTGGCTTAATTGCCTGGCCCAGAGGAAGGCTACCTCTTAGATAAAAAACCACCTAATCCTAAGTTTTGAAGCGCGGCGAGAGGATGAATGGCTGGAGGGTTTCCAGTTCCTAGCGCTTCCCCTGCAAAGTACCTGCCGCCCTTTGCAGTATTAGGCTTACCCACGATATAAGGCTCTGTCTGGGTGGACTTTTATTTCCTTACTACTCGTGGGAACAAAAATGGAAAATAATTATATAATAAAAAACGGCGAAAACCAAAATAATGATGACTTAAGGCATGAATTACGGACAATGATTTGTGAAGCGGAAGGAAGTGCTGCGGACGTGGCGACGGGCAATCCTGCCCTTTCCACGCCCACGGTGCACAGTGAGGAGTGGATAGCTGCAGTAGGCAGCGACTCTGCTCAAGTAGGCGAGGAGGCAAGGTACAACTCCAAACTCCGGAGGAGGAAGCGCTCAGCCGTATCGAGAGTGTCGGAGTGTTCGACCAGCGAGGACAACATGCCAGCTCCAAAAGTGCCGACGGCTAGGCGAGGACGTGGTCGATCGTCCTCAGCTCAGACTGCTGCGGCGGGGGTGATACGGGACACCAAAGGGCGCTCTATTAAGCCTCCCGTCACGGCCACGCCCATACCTAGTGGCGAGAGCAACGGTGGAGGCTCCGATGGGTCCCACATGTCCTTCGATTCTCTTGTGTCGGGGCAAGCCACCAAGGCTGCCGAGCCCAGCGACCAGGCTACCAAGAGGGACATTACGGCAGCTGAAACGGCTGCCATGAGAGAGGCGGGGATGGCAGTGGAGAGGTCACCCGCTCCGTCTGCCACGGAAAGGGAGGCAGAAGAAATAACCGCGATGAAGCTGAGGTCGAGGCTTCACGATGCCGTTGCGGCTATCACATCTGTTGCAAAGGCATCCAAGGGCCTGAAGGGCACGTGCCAGAAGGCCCTAAAGGAGCCCAACTAGCACACAAGCTGCTGAAATGACTTCTTTACAGCCTGAATGTTCTATAATAGCTGTTCAAGGAGTTTACTATAATACTTAAGTAGTTCAGTAGCGTATTTAATGGTTCTTTAACAGGCATGTGGTACAATAGCCGTACAACAGTAAATATAATCCCAATGAAGATACAAAGGTGTGTTATAGAGTTATTGTACGAGCATTTAATATAAAGCAGAGTTATAAATACCTTTTAAAACACCGCAAGGTCTTATAGAGGGCTTTAATAGGTAAAAGTGTTTAAATGGAGTTATAAGCTTCCTTTAAAGCGCTTTAGGTTGTATATTGCATATTTCTAAATGTTTAAGCTCTTAAATAGTACTTATTACTGCCTTTGAAACTCTATAGCTACAGCAGAGAAATATAATTCTATAGTGGCACGTAGGACGTTATAGTGGTGAATTTTACAGCAACTGTATGGTAAATAGCTGGTTATGGCAAGAAAACCACGCCTTATAAACCTAAAAGCTCAAAAATTTCGTTTCTAGGGCCAATATAGCGGCTGAAGTGGGACAAAAGTGTTTTACTAATTTGATTGCTTTATTATGACTCCATTTTGTAAAAGATTATCGCGTGAATTTCTCATGGATAACCAAAAAACATGGAAATTAAGAAAAAAAACATGGTAGTGTAAAGAAAAAAATAAAAAAAAATATCGGAATATAATTAATAATCGACCAGAACATAATGACGGCAAAAACTTTGGAAACGCTAGTAATCAAGTGAAGCTTCAAGGAATTAAAATTATTTCGTCTATTAATACCGTAACTAGCACTGGCTTTAGCTGACAATATTAATTGTGATTTCAAAGAAGTTGAGACAGGTGCTGCTGCCTCAAATAATGTCGTCAGTGTTCAAAATACTAACAGTCAAGATTGCATCGAAAATAAAGAGGGTTCCGTAGATTTATATTCTACGTCAAATGTAACCAGGAGCTGTGATGTAGCTGACAGTATTATTTATGTCCTCCCAGGAGTTGAGGCCGAAGTAATTGCTGAGGAATCCATAGATGGCACTGCATCTAATAACGACGACTGTGCTGATCTCAGCTGTTCAGATACAGATACTACCGAGTCTACTAGTAATTTCCTAAAGAACGTTGATTTTCGCAATAAATTTCGAAAATGGGCAGTTAAATTCAATATATCGCATGCCGCAATAAGAGATTTGTTAGAGATTTTAAATAATACAATTCCTAATATTTTGCCTAAAGATCATCGCGCCACATTGCATACCGCTAGAAATGTAAATTTAAAACCGATTGCAGGCGGTGTTGTATATTGGCACAATGGGGTTAAGATTCGTCTCACAAAAATCGTACGTTCTTGGGCCCCAGATGAAATACCAGAATCTATTTCCTTAAATTTTAATTTTGATAGCATTCCTATTCATAAAAAGTTCGAAACAAGAATTCTGGCCAATTCTGTGCAATATTTTTGAAACACCTGAAGAAGACCCGTTTATAATTGGTATTTATTGTGGAAACAGTAAGCCAAAAGATCTGGATGCAAAGTGATTGACGATACAAGAGGAGTGTGTATATATGGTAATAAGTTGCTAAATAAAACAGATCAATTCCATACTCCGATAAAATCTTCACTTCTCAATATATATAAAGTTTCGACACGTTCAATACCTGATGTTATTCTAACAACCCAGGATAAGTGTAAATTAGTGTGCATTGAACATAAAAGAGAACATTATGTTTTTATGTTTTATAAAATAAAACAATGTTAATCTTAGTAATTATTTTAATTTAGCCTAACCTTACTAGAATCACAAAATCAACTGGCATCCCTATTATCTGGTGTACATAGAAAAATCATGTTGTCGCTACAGAAAATATAACGTCTATCTTTGTAATTATTGGACAATTGCAAAGATAGACGTTATATTTTCTATCTTGAAAATTTTCCTACAGACAATAATAGCTAAAGGTATAAAGAACCTCTTCGTTTATAGGACAATAATTGTCCTGTAGACGTAGAGGATCTTTATACCTTTAGATTCTCTTCTTTCTACTTTGTACTATCTTTGTGATTGTCCTATAATTCTTGTTAAAGTAGTATTAATTAAAACTCTGAACACATGTTTCTTATAATAATAACTAATAGTAAAGGAAACGGGTTTGAGCTTAAGTTAGTAAATCGTTTCAATGACAAGGTTTATAGTTTTGTATAGGTTATAGTTTACTGGTTCTCGATGTTAAAAGTAATAAGATTGTTAAGTTGTTAACACGTACCTACTATAAGTTGGCACAGTCCGCAGTTGTTTGATCAATATTTTTAAGTAACCTCACAGCTGAACACTGTCTCTTGAGATACAGGTTATCCTAGTTTGAGAGGCAGGGCTCACAATATCTGTATACAAACTACTGCAGCGTTAATTAGCTTCATGTTAAACAGTGTATACTAATGTATATTTCTTGTGGCAATAAACTATTATTATTATTATTATTATGTTGCACTGATCGTTGAAAAGTCACCGGCTCGTCTTCTTTCTCAGTATCGTAATTGTCTAGCATAGCTTGGAGTTCTGCATCGGCCACTTCATATGAGACAATATTTCGTCTCTTAACTGAGCAATTTATCTCCAACCAATCGGGCCCAGGAATCGTTTCCTAGTTTTGAAACAACTTTGCGGCACCTTTTTTAGGCCATTTTAATATACCGCTACTTTCCCACTGAGATGGTACAATGCACAACTCTGCTTTCCCCTTCTCCACTGTCCTTACAATTTTGAAAGGCATTCTGAAAAGAAAAATATACCTATTAATGGCTATATTTGTCATCAAAACTGTAGAATTTATTACAAAATAAATAAGTTCAATGATAACTAGTATAATAAAAGCATTTCTTATTATAAGGAGATATTTAAATGTAACTTTATACCTAAACAATGAAAGAAGCGCGTCGTGGTCGTCGTTTTGTTACCATATAACTACGAAACACAATAACTCACTCGCTAGCTCATACATGATACACATTTCACACCGGGACCGACTAGAAGGATTCATAGGGGTTTTAAGATTCAGACAATGGACCCCTAAATAAAATTACCTACAACGGACTATCAATGGTCCGTTGTACAACCTTAGACTCTTAAAAGAATATATTAATTACCGATGTACACCTAAAAAAGTACAATAGAGCGTCAATACCACAATCATAGAACCAAAAGGTCTACAATGGTGAATACTAGCGGTTTAAATCGATAGAATGGTTCTAGTAAACTCTGAAGGCTGTTGTATCCGAGACGCCATTATAGTTTTGAATACAAGCAATTCTCATGATTTTTTATAATTTATTTATATCATAAATATGTATAAAAACCGAATTCACGTCACTCTTTCTCATCCAGGATTCTAAAGAAACTACCTAGAAAGCTAAAATATCATATATAAACTAAATTCAAAATTCACACCCTATAATCAAATGTACTTTTTATCCAAAAAACTACATAAATGGCAGGCGCGTGAAAATTTTAGCTAAAATATATGTATATATTCACAATAAACTGGCACTCGCACTGGTACTTTGCATGTATAAAAGGAAAAATCAACACTGCTCACCTGTTGTTTATTTTCCAATTGTTTTGTCTTCCATCAATCACAAAAAAGTAGACGTCTTTGTTAAAATTTCAATTATGTTTTGTTAATTTCCCCAAAATATCGTTACTGTATATCTAATAAAGATCTGTAAACTCTAATTCAGTAATACAGACGCGTCTAAATAAGATGCGAGCACTACAGTCGCGCTACAACAACTTATTTTAGATAATGAGGTGCACACTACCGCTCGCATAGCACCTTTGTATCTCCGTACTAACACATATATACGAACATTGTAGAGACATTGTAGAACCTTAGGCCGTATAAATCGGGGCCTCTTTCGGAGGTACAGCGGTGCTGTAGCCGCTTGTACATCTACTGTAGAACTTAATTATGGAGGCTATGCAGTTATTAAAAACTTCTAACCGGCCGGTGTACGGCTTGTTATAGAGCTTGTGTGCTACTTGGGAGGCCTCGGCCTCTATTCTGGAGGCTACGGAGGCGCTCTTATCACGGTCAGCCTCGGAGGATACAGCCCGGCTTCAGGCAGCCAACACGTCCCTGCTAGCACAGATGGTGGAGCTCCGAAAGGAGCACGAGGTGATGCGTGCTGAACTGACTGCCCTTCGCCAGGAGCGCTGTAATGGCGAGACCACAGCCAGTAATGGGCCACAACAGGCGCGGCCGATCCAGCCCGAAGAGTCGGTGTTGCTTCGCCTTTTCCAATCGGAGATTGCGAGCCTTTCATCTCGCTTTTCGGCACTGGAAGGCATAGTTCTGCGGCCTCCTCTGGGCGCAGGAAAAAGCTCAGCACAAGCGCCGGCACCAACTTACGCAGAAAAAGCAGCAGCACGGCGCTCCTCAACGGCCTCAACGGCTCTAAATTCCACGGCGGCAAAAAAGAAGACCTCCAATAGACAAGACCCCACGGCATTGGCCCAGGCTTTGACCTCGGCACACGCCTCCTCCTCAGATAAGGATGCAACTTCAGTCCAGGCCTCTTCTTCAGTCCAAGCCACTCCCTCGACTCAGGCCTCTTCCTCGGCCCAGGTTTCGGGAGGAAACCAAAAAAAGAAGAAGACAAAGGCGGCGCTTAAATCCACGGCTGCAGAGTCGCGGGAGCCTCCTGCGGACTCCCAGCGCGGTCAAGGAAGGGAGGTCTGGCAGACGGCTGGGGCCAAAAAGGCGGAAAACAAAAAGAAAAAGAAGGCGGCCAAAAAAGCCGAAGCTGACAGGAGGAGGAAAGCAGCCATACTTCGCCCTCCCGGTTCTACGGCAGTGGTCATCACGCTGCAACCCGGGGCGGTGGGCAGGGGATTGACCTATGGCGAGGTTTTGGCCACAGCCAAGGCTAAAATAAGCTTGGCAGAGCTAGGGATCAAGAGCATCCAATGTAAGCAGACTGCAGCAGGTGCTCGTCTGCTCGAGATCCCTGGCAACACTAGCGGGTCGAAAGCGGACGCCCTCGCTGAAAAGTTGAGGGCATCTTTTTCTGAAGAAGAGATCCGAGTGTCCAGGCCTACGCTATGCGCTGATTTGCGCATTGCGGGCCTAGACGACTCCGTGACAGTCAAGGAGGTCGTGGCCGCTGTCGCGAGCTTCGGGGGTTGTTCTCCCGAACAGGTGAAGCCCGGCACTATGCGATCGGGCTTCCGAGGGACCAGGACCATTGTGGTCAGCCGTCCCGTTGCGGCAGCAAAGACCTTAACTAACGGCCACAGGCTGCTGGTGGGTTGGGTATCGGCACAGGTGAAGCTCTTGCTTCCTAGGCCTCGGAGGTGCTTCCGTTGCTTAGCCAACGGTCATACTGTAGCGCAGTGCACCTCCGTGGTTAACTGCGATGATGTCTGCCATCGTTGCGGTCAGCCCGGTCACATTGCCGGCTCGTGTGATGCCACGCCGCACTGTGTTATATGTGTAGCGGCAGGCAAGCCGGCGGGACATCAGGCGGGTATCAAACCCTGCGCCGCCTCCCAAAAGAAGGGCATGGGAAAGAAGGGGAAGAGTGGGCCCGCTGCCCAGGGAGTTTTGCCTCCATCGCAGCCGACCCAAACTTCGGCGTCTAGTGAGACGCAGCCAGAAGGGGAGCGTAATATGGACTGTCATTGATGGCCCCATATTTGCGCTTCCTTCAGGCGAACATCAACCACTGTGCCCGCGCTCAGGATCTCTTGCTCCAGAGTATGGCTCAGTGGTTGATAAATGTAGCGGTGGTCTCTGAGCCGTGGTTTGTACCACCCAGGGACGACTGGGTGAGTGACACCCACGCCTCAGTGGCCTTAATTTCACAGGCCGCAGTTGGCTCCCCGACTTTTGAAGATGTCACCAGGGGACGGGGATGCGTCGCAGCGCTGTTCGGGGAGGTAGTCGTTGTTGGGGTTTACTTCTCCCCGAACAGGCCTCTCGCCGAATTTAAAGACTTTTTGGTAGAGTTGGGCACCGTCGTCGGCCGCAGCCACCCTCGCCCCGTGGTCGTTCTTGGAGACTTCAACTCCAAATCCACGGCCTGGGGTTCCCCGAGGACTGACGCGCGGGGCAGAGTGCTCGAGGAGTGGGCTGTGGAAAACGGCCTGCTCATCCTGAACCGGGGTTCCGTCCAAACGTGCGTGCGTCAGCGGGGCGGCTCCATAGTGGACCTTACGTTCGCTAGCCCTGCTATTGCGCGCCGTGTTCAGGGCTGGCGTGTTATGGAGGAGGTAGAGACGTTGTCGGATCATCGCTACATTCGATTCGACGTCTCCTCCCAGACCTCCGCTAGCCCAGTCCCAGCGCCCCCCGGTGAAGTTGGCCCGCGTTGGGCTCTGAAGCAGTTGGACCGGGAGTCATTTCTGGAAGCTGCAATCGTCCAGACATGGGTGACAGCACCGGACAGGCCTGCTGACATCGAGGAAGAGGCAAAATGGCTCCTGGAGGCAATGACGCACATTTGCGATGTGGCGATGCCTAGGGTTCGGTCTACTCCGGCCAGGCGCCAGGTATACTGGTGGTCGCCAGACATCGGGCAGCTGCACGCTGCGTGTGTGGCCGCTCGGCGCCAGTATGCCAGGCTGCGCAGGAGGCGTCGCCGCGATCAAAGTGCGGCAGACGAGGAGGCGGAACTGTACCAGAGGTACACGGAAGCGAAGAAGGCACTCCAGCAGGCCATCGCGGAGGCGAAAGTCAGGTCCCGTGAGGAGCAACTTGAGACTCTGGACCGCGATCCTTGGGGGCGGCCCTACCGGGCCGTGCGGGGCAAGCTTCGCTCGTTCGCTCCGCCACTGTCCCAGAGTCTCCGGCCTGACCTGCTAGAGAACGTGGTAAGTGCTCTCTTCCCGTCAAGAGAGGAGCACTCGCCCCCACCGATGGTTCCGCCTACCCTGGCGCCTAGCGCGGACGAAGACGATGACGTGCCCGAAGTGACCCCACTAGAGTTGAGAGTGGCGGTGATGAGGCTTCAAGCCAAAAACACCGCCCCAGGGCCCGATGGCATTCCATGCCGCGCTTGGGTCCTGGCTTCACAGGCTCTAGGGCCTCGACTGGGAGGGCTCTTTAGCGCATGTTTGGAGCGGGGCCAGTTTCCAAGGCGTTGGAAGATGGGCAAGCTGGTCCTGCTGAAGAAGGAGGGACGCCCCGTTGACTCACCATCCGCATACCGCCCTATAGTGTTGTTGGACGAGGTGGGCAAGCTCTTTGAGAGAGTAGTTGCAGACCGCCTCGTCCAACATTTATCGGGGGTGGGTCCAGATCTATCGGATAACCAGTTCGGTTTCCGACGTGGGCGCTCCACGGTGGACGCGATCATGCGCGTAAGGACCTTGGCGGAGGAATCAGTGTCCCAGGGTGAGGTCGTATTGGCGGTGTCTCTCGACATCGCCAATGCCTTCAACACCTTGCCCTGGAGTTCCATTAGGGAGGCACTTCAGTATCACGGGGTGCCGAACTACCTTCGCCGCACAGTCGGGGCCTACTTGGCGGACAGGTGTGTCATCTACCCTGGACGAGAAGGATGGGGTCGGCGAGAGGTGTCGTGCGGTGTTCCGCAGGGTTCGGTACTGGGGCCGCTCCTGTGGAACATCGGATACGACTGGGTGCTGCGTGGTACGCTCCTCCATGGCATTAGCATCACCTGCTATGCCGACGACACGCTGGTGACAGCGCGAGGGAGTACGTACCAAGACGCAGCACAACTGGCGACAGCAGGAGTTGCGCAGGTCGTTACGAGGATCCGGCGGTTGGGTCTCGTGGTAGCCTTGAACAAATCCGAGGCCCTGTGTTTCCATAGGGCCCGGCGCGCGCCACCTTCGGGATCCAACTTAATCGTGGGAGGCGTTACTATCGCTGTTGGGTCGACGATGAAATACCTCGGGCTCGTCCTCGACAGTCGGTGGAACTTTGCGCCGCACTTCCGGCAGCTGGCCCCCAAATTGATGGGAGCCGCGGGTGCGTTGTCGCGGCTGCTACCTAATCTGAGGGGGCCCGACACGTCCTGCCGGAAGCTGTACATGGGGGTCGTGCGGTCGATGGCGCTCTACGGGGCGCCCGTTTGGGCGAACAACCTCACGGCTCGCAACATCGCAAACTTGCGAAGGCCGCAGAGGGCGATGGCCGTCAGGATTGTTCGCGGGTACCGCACGATCTCATTCGAGGCGGCGACCCTCTTGGCCGGATCCCCGCCTTGGGACCTGGAGGCGAGAGCACTCGCGTCACTATATCAGTGGCGCGGGGAGGCGCTGGAGCGGGGCGAAAGACCCCTGCCTCGTGTTATCAAAGCACGGCGGTCTGAGCTCCACCGGGCCCTGAGGACGGAATGGGAGACGCGACTTGCGCAACCCACTGCAGGGCACGCCGTTATAGCGGCAGTAAGACCCAACATGGAGGCGTGGATCGAGAGGCGGCATGGCGCCCTCAGCTTCCGGCTGACGCAGGTACTCTCTGGCCACGGCTGCTTCGGGAAGTACCTGTGTCGTATAGGTCGGGAGCAGACGCCGGTGTGTCACCACTGTGCGGCTTGCCCTGAGGATACGGCGCAGCACACGTTGGAAGAGTGCCCAGCTTGGGCAGGGCTGCGCCGTGACCTCATCGCGGCAATAGGCGGGAGTTGCCTCCTTTTGCGAGGATGTCATGTCTGCAAAGGAGACAGCTGAGCGGGAGAGAGAAGCCGCATCCTCTCTCCCCTCCCGCAGGAGACGCACCGCGCGCCCGAGGAGGGCGCAAAACGATCTGCGACCTCCATGAGAGGTGGCCTGTGGGCGGCGGACTAGGGGCGTCCGTCGTCCGACCAGACAGGCCCGAGTTGGCGTTGCAGTGTTCCACGCGCGCCACTCGAAAGTGGGTGCGGCCATTATAAGAATGGGCGCACGGGGAGGTGGGACCCGCTGAGGAACAGCGGGTCGAGGCCTGTCGGGGGAGCGGTGAATGCTTATGCGAATCCCGCACCCCCGGCCATAGGTAGAGGTGGAACACCGCGGTGGTTTTAGCCGGTAAGAGTCCGGCATGCCCCTCTGTCCCCCCCACGACGGAGGAAGTCCATGAAGATTTCCACCGCGCAACAAAAAAAAAAAAAAAAAAAAAGGTACCCACAGGCAAGATAGGTTGACCTGCGAGTCCTACGAGATGCCATTTATAAAAAATAAAACATCTCTCAGTACAGTATCATTTACACACGACAAGGACGGAGAATTTCCCCTTCTAAAACTCCACAATGGGCATATTGCTTTATTTTTACATAATATTCTCGTCTTAAGCAAAAGCCTTCCCCTTCGTCCAATTTCTCACGATATCGCACTTCCTCCCTGAGTCCCTGACGAATCCATCCAGTTAAGACTTTAGGTAAAAAATTGTCGATGTCGTTGTCTTCGTCCAGCTTGGTTGTCTATAACTTATTATTATTACAGTAATAAATAAAATTAATTAATGGCCGATTCCTGCGGCCTTCACGACATTGTGAAGGCCGCAGGAATCCGCTGGAAGCGGGAAGCACAGAACCTGTCGAAGTGGAGGGGCTTGGGGGAGACCTATGTCCAGCAGTGGACTTCTTTCGGCTGAAATGATGATGATTAATCACGTGGCAGCTGCGTTTTACAAGACCTCCCATCGCTTCTTTTGTTAGTGAAAACCGCGACTACCACTGCACTTCGCCAGGACCTTCCCATCGCCGAAATACCGGCAACTATGTATATGTATAGTCCGCGCAGTTCAGTAAATGAAACACCCAAAATTTTTAAAAACTTACTTTTTTTTCATTTGCACTAATTTACTTTTTATTTCAACAGGAAATGCTTCTATTAATTTATTAGCACAATCTAAACAATATATTTTTTTGTAAAATAAACTGCACTCTTTGTTGATACACACAGTTTTTCCACAAACAGTACAATCAGATCCCAGGACCAGAATTTCTCCTTTCCCTGGGGGACTAAAAGGATCCTTCATCACATAGCTTGGGGACTTAAGCACTATATTGCGTGAAAATGGCGGATTTGTTCCTTTGTAGTGAGGTTTCTCATCTAAACTACATGAAGTACACTTAAAATCATAGACTATGTGCACTGGCTCTTCCTTTGGCGATGAACCTTCCATAGTGTTACTGTAAAAAAAAAACTCATAAGTAAACAATGAATATTTAAATGCAATATTTTGTGTTCTGTTATGAAAACTGAACCACATCAGTTGTTGTCGTTCGGGTCGGCACATTCGATTCGGTAGTATATATTGAACAACAAAGACTACCCGAAGTGATTACTACAAATATTAGGCTCATGCCGATCAGCAAACTTCGTTCGGCATCTACCCTCGCTTAATCATGTTTGACTCGGCTAGGCACAAATCAAGCTAAGCTGAGCAGCTTTTACTTGAACATGTAGTAACTGTGGCTAATGAGACACAATTTAATTTCCTCTCTTATTCCTAACAGACAATTTTCCCTGAAATTATTTGAAACAGGGATAAAGCACAGCAACAATTTTAACATCAATTTATGCAAAAACAAGTGAAAGTGCAGTCTGTGAATCTTGCCTAACAGTTTGAATTATTTCTCAAAGTGGCAAATGGAGAAATTCCTGTACTACTTTGATGTTTGGTTAAAAGGCCTATATACTACTAATCTATATTATTTTAATACTTGAACGAGTTAATTAATACTGTATGAAATGTTTTACCTAAAGTTTTATACTGTACTAGCTTCTGCCCGCGAGTTCGTCCGCGTGAAATTTCTCTTTCCCCCAACCCACCTGTCACATCACATCGCCTGACCGCACTATTACTTCGTTTTCGCTTTCGTTCTGACTTTTTTACTTTTTGCTCGGTTTCTAAGGGTGCTAGCGTGATGTTAAACAACCTATAGCCTTCTTCAAAAATTGGGCTATCAAACGCAAAAAGAATTTTTCATATCCAACTGGCAGTTCCGGAGATTACCCCCTACATAAAAACTTACAAACAAACAAATTTTACCTCTTTATAATATTAGTATAGATAAGAGATGACATCATTTGGCTTAGGAGGGTGTTGTGGTATTTTCAGGTTTTATAGTCAACTTTTCTTTAGGAGCTTCTACAGGCCACCAATGTGGCTTAGTAATTTCAACTGGGTTCAACCCAATACTTATAGATTCTGCTTCTAGTGCCTCTTTTGTTCTAACTAACCCTAAAGCATGACTACCCTCACGAATTTTTAACTTCCCCAAATTAGTTTTTCTTCCATTTCCATAATGACCCCAGATTGTGGCATCTCTTTGAAGATCCTGCTCCGTTCTTATATTAACAAGTTCGATGGGCATTATTCTTTTCCTTACTACACCTGTGTGGTGAATGCGAGCAGTTAATTCTTGACCAATATAACAGCCTTTATGAAAACTGACTCCATGGAGGTAGTCACAATTAACTTCTAGAGGAAAACAAGTACCGGGGTACAAATCATCGGCCCCCTCGTTCACACCTAATTTATACTTCAGAGCTTGATAATCAGCATAGTCACTTTTAACAACAGTATCATTTCCAACAGCTTGATGAATATCAACCTGTCCCACGTCTGGTCTAGTTATCAGTCTATGACCAAGATCTTCCAGCCGTGGATCCTTGTATACACTTATAAAATATTTCAAATCCATTCCCAACAAATCTTTCTCAACGTCTGGAGGAGCTATCAATGCCCACACTTTGAACAGCTCACTTACATCTTCAACTTTTATTTTTCTTTTCAACTTGTAAATGTTTAGATGTCGTTGTAATAAATCTTTGATACCTTTGTCGCATTCAAGCATGAATGCATTTTCATGTTCATTACCCCATTTATGTACTAAAGTATCATATAAAACTCTGCCTTTGTTATTCAAAAACATAGCATACATGGATTTTGCGCCTTCTTCAAAATGGTTCATGTCGTTCGTAATAAGACCCTGAAGAAATTGTACTGTTTCAGGACCACTAACTTTAACAAGGCTCCGGTTTTTTAAAGGGTATGCCACTTTTAATGGATCTTCATGTGACCTAAAGAAACTAGACCATCTATTTAAGATTGTAAATCTGTTTACCTGACTCGCAAATGGAATCATTGTTGTATTTTTATATAACCTCTGAAACACAAAATATTTTGTAATGCTGATAAAAACTCAATTTTCACATGTTTTTTTTTTGTTTTTCTTGCTGAGAAGGGTGACGGCAAAGAATGCGATGACTCATCAGTAATTCAGTATCATTCATAATCAGGGTTGCCAGATGTGATTTTTTATTTCTACCCAGATTTGAAATAATTTTTCTTCAAAATGATACAATTTTTCTGTTTTACCCAAAGGCAAAAAGTTTGTACTATTAAGCAATTTTAACCAGTATGGAACAGTTTTTGATGACAAATTTTAAATAAAGTAGATTAACCAAACTGAACACAACATCGACATAATTATAAAAGGGCATTGCACGCTCTTTGATTGAACATTAGTACTGTAGTAAGCAGATTTTATTAAAACCGTCAAGCTAATAATTTCCAATAAACTATAAAAATTAGTTTGTCTTCAAGCTTCTACTTACTAAAATAGCGTACCACGATTTTTTTTTCTTTATAGGTATACGACGACAAATCAAGCTTTGGCTTATTAGTTTATTCGAGTCGATTCTATTAATAATCCCAAGCATACATTTCTAGTTTTAGCTGACCTCGCATTGTAGGTATAGGCTTTTCGAACAATGAGAAGTCAGCTTATACGGGAAATATATAGCTTGATATTTCGTCGTGTGCTCTCATAGAATAATGACTATCACCAATATCTTTCTGACTAACCATAAAAAATACCCAAAATCCTCCATGATTTTTTTCCTCTCTCCAAACATTTCTCCAAATATTTTAATTCTCCAAAATTTGTCCAGGAGCCAAAATTTTACCCAAAATTGCGAAAAAAAATAACCAATCTGGTAGCCCTGCTCATAATAAAAATAATACCCGTGAGCCAGGGTTGTCAGATATGATTTTCTATTTCTCCCCAAATTTGAAATGTGAGTGGTTGACCAAAAAGGGACCTCTTTCAAGGGAAAATAATGATTTCGAGTAAATCGCGTTTGAAATTTCGTGTAGAAACAAGTAGCGGCATGTTTTATGTCAGTATGCGACTTCGTTAGTGAGTGTCAACACGTGTTTGCGGTTACTACGTTATTGGCGACTTATTTAGTGTCAGTTTCTTGTCTTTATGTGCGTCTGACATTACAAAAACTAATTTTTCCAAAACTGCTTCGGCTCACAAAAAAAATCATAAAAAAAACACTACGGCACCTAAAAATATTCTGGTTAGACCAAAACAAAGCTAAAAGACCACAGATTAAAAAATTCACAAAAAATAAATAACGGTTTCCAATCCCTCCAGCATAGCTATTCACAACCATACGACAGGCTATCGTATCGAAAATTACACATTTCGATAACCTGATTTGACTTGCCCCCGACAGCAAATAGCAGTTGGAACAATAGCGGGCGTCTATTTGATTTAATCTGACAACATTTTCGGGTTTTGGACTTGTGAACAGCGTTTAGAAGACTCCTACGATAACATTGATTGATGTTCGATACGATACGGAAGCGTATCGAGTGTTTGTGAATCAATCATCAGGTCCCTTTTTGGTCAACCACTCACAAATAATTTTTCTTCAAAATGATACAATTTTTCTAAGTCTTACCCAAAGGCAAAAAGTTTGTACTAATAAAGCAATTGTAACCAATACGGAACAGTTTTTGATGACAAATTTTAAATAGACTAACCTAACTGAACACAACATCGACATAATTATAAAATGGCATGGCACGCTCTTTGATTGAACATTAGTACTGTAGTAAGCAGATTTTATTAACCGTCAAGCTAATAATTTCTAATAAACTATAATATAAAGGGCAAAAATCGCGTTTGTTGTATGGGAGCCCCTCCCATACAACAAACGCGATTTTTTGCCCTTTTTTGCTCGATACCAATAATGGCAACAGGTAGGCACTTGAAATATTCACAAAATACTCAGTTGTATTTTTACTTTAATAATAAATAATTAAATTAAGATAAAATAAATATATAAGGGGGGCACAATACAACAAACGCGATTTTTTTATATAATATGTAGTTTTAAATATTGTACGGTGGGAACCCTTCGTGTGCAAGTCCGACTCGCACTTGGCCGGTTTTTATGTAATAGAATAATTGCTGCAAAGGTTAACTGAAAATTCATTAGGGCGCGGTCATATTGACAACCTGTCCAAAACTTATCTCGCTGTCCTCCTAATAAATGCTACGCCAATGGTACTATTCGCACCGTGCGAATAGTAAAACCATTGGCCAACAACCAACCAAACATGTTTGTGCGAATCGCACGACGAGGCGACGACTTATTATAAGTCGACATTTCCAGTATAAGCGGACTTCTCATTAAATGGAAAGCCAATACAATGTCTACAATCATAGGCGTATAAATGGGGAGGGGGGGAGGGGGGGTAACCAAACCCAGAATTATCTGATGCCCACCCCAGGATGTTTGGGGACCAATTCGAAATTCTAAGCTGAATACTTACATCATATCATCATTACACACAAAAGCAATCAAATAAATAATCTAACACCAAGACCTACTCAAACTTATTATTATCTAATACATTCCATTTAGTTACTTTTGGAATAACAAAAATAATTTAATCTACTAATACAGTAATACTTACGCAATGTAAAAGCTAGAGTAGGTACATTTAAATTTCGCGCCACAATGCAGTGACAAGCGGGCACACGTCGGAACACCGCGCCCGCCGCCGCGCCGCGCCGCGCCGCTTCGATCGATTCATTTTTTTATTATTCTCTGGCCTATTTTTTGGCCAAAGAATCAGTATTGCCATACAACCAAAGAGTAAAGTAATATAGAACGTGGCAATGCTGCCAGCCTTTTGGGCACGTTTCCTGTTGACAGCGATGCGGACGAATTTTTTGATGCCCTTTGTTTGTAAATGTTAAATATTTGTAAATATTTGAATGTGTAAATATTTTAAAATAATTTTAGAGCATAATTGTTATTGGAAAGATTTTTTTTTTTTTTTTTTATTTAGATCTCGACAGTGGAAAGCATTTTGTGGGTATTCTCCAAATTGGCGAAAATCTTTTAATAGCAGAATGTTTAATAATGAAAAACGTGCTAAAAAGAAAAGGACCGGTCATGGGCTCATGGGATCGCCCGCACTTGGGGATGGGGCCCGCTAGGCATGGTGGACTGATACCAGTCGGGGGTGCGGAGAATGTACAAGTATCTCCCTGGCCCTCGACTTATGGTAGTAGAAGCAACAGAGGGATTTTAGTCGGTAGGAGTCCGACATTACCCTCCGTTCTTCCCAGACGGACAGTATCCATGAGATTTCCCAACGCAAAAAAAAAGGGTAGGGGCCAGGCCCCGTCTAGAAAAAAACCCTAGATACGCCAAATGTCCACATTGCGAGGGCACCCTATTCTGGGCCATCGAATCGAAATAAAATAGCGGATGCGATTTATGATTTGTATTTATTTTTAACTTAAATGGCAAATAATAACATTAAATTGTAAACAGTAGCAGTACAAATAAGTCTTGATTGACGATTCATTTTCATTTACAATACAAAAATAATAGTACCTACCTATTTATACGAACCATTATTATAGGTATGGTACCTAATTAGGTACTTACATAAACTAACTATATAATTATTATGAACTTCAGATTAGGCGACAATCACTGCACTGCCCCGCTGAGCGTAGCGAAAAATACCATCAAGTATTCTGCCAAGTTTGGTATTATTTGGGTCATTTGAACACGAGCGCAGCAGTACCAGAACGCACCTGCCTTAGGTGTCAGGAGTTATATTATTGTAAATTCGCTTGTTTTGCGAAACCTTCAAGGAGTTGTCACAAAAAAGACTTCACTGTCGGCTCAATTGCCTTATTTAAAAAACACATCTGCATAGCTATTCACAACCATCCGACAGGCTATCGTGTCGAAAATGACACTGATTTGCTTGCCCCCGACAGCAACCAGCTGTCGGAAGAATAGCGGTCGTCTATTTAATTTAGGGTTGATTTTTCTATTCTATTCTATTTTTATTTATAGCAAGTAAAGCCGATGTCGACTATTCTGCCAATGTTAAATCAAAAGTGAATTGGAAAAGGAAGTGTGCAATCTTCTTTATACATAAAACAAAGTCGGGTTAGTTATTCCATTTATAACTCAAGAACAGCTGGGCCGATTTTGATGATCTTTGATTTGTTTGATTTTTCTCCGCCCCGAATAGCAGAATAACTATTAAAACATGGCAAAAATTCGCGGAAAAATAATAATATAATGAAGATAATTATTTTCTCATACATTTTGTATGGAACGGGTTTTTTGATGATATCTCGAGAACGGATTTAAGTACTGATTTCGATGGCGGTACGAGAAGTTCGTCAGGTTAGCTAGTTTATTATAAAAATTATCTGAAACTTTCGAGGAATAGTTTTAAAATCTTGACAGTTCTTAGATGCAAAATCTGTCAAAAATCAATTTTATTTCTCGAATAAAAGTTATCTGGCGATGGAAAAATCAGCCGATTTTGTAATCTACAGAAAAATTTTATTCGTGGAATAAAATTGTCGTCTGACAAATTTTCCATGTAAGAACTGTCAACAATCCAAATTATTCCTCGGATAAAATTACCTGGCGTTGGAAAAATCAACCCACCTGACAATACTTTCGGGTTTTGTACTTGTGAATAGCGTTTAGAGGAATCCTACGATAACATTGATGATGTTCGATCCGGTACGGAAGCGTATCGAGTGGTTGTGAATAGCTATACTGGTTTAAAGTTTCATAAGCACAAAATAAATAACGTTAATAATGATTGTGATTGTTAATGCGTTCTTGCGACGTGTAGGTCATTTCAATGTCGTCAGTTTTGTGCGGCGAGTTGACCGGCGTCGACGTCTGGGAGGTGGGGGCGGAGTCCCGTTCTTGCTCCACGGACGCTGTCACCAGTTCTGTGGTGATCGTAGCCTCTGACCGCATCGACGTGTTGTCACGTTTGCTCGGCGAGCTCTGGTTGGACCGTTTATGGTATTTTTGCGTCTTCAACAGGTGTGGGATGACTTTCTGTAAAGAATTTTAAGTTTAATAAATTGATGCCATTTAAAAATATCTTACCTCATTAACTATAGCTATCTAGCGTACGAACAGGGACGAAGCTACTGAGGTATAGTCATTGAGCAGTGTAGTGGATACAGATTTAATAAGCGTCATTAGGAAATTCATTATTAGGTTTGCCATCCAATAAAAAAAAACTTGCCTTTTGGGGGTCCTTAGCAAGGTAGACATCCGTGCGCCTGAGAACGAAGTCCGGTGCCACGAGGCAGCGCGCCAGCACTAAGGCAGCGGCGCACGCCCAGCTGGCCAGGACTCCGGCGCAGGCGGCGCGCGTTGCTGCCACCCGCCCACTGAAGTCCCACGTCGCATTCCAATTCGGTTCCAGGAACGCGTTAACTGAAGAACACCTAGAATAAATAATATTCGTGATAATAATTGCAAATCATTGTAAGATACCGTCCGTCCTATAAGCTCAGCGTGCGTTCCCCGACTGTAGGTACATATGCTAAATACCAACCATGGTTTATTTAATTATTTACTTGAAAATTAATTTTACACCCGACAATACATAACAAAAAAAATACATTCAACACTACAAAACATACACCCCTTTATTCATAAGTATATTTTTGACTATTGACGTCACGACGTCATCGTTTATAAATAGATAGACCCCACAATGGGCGGCCTTATCGCTTTCTGCGATAGTTGTTAAGGTGATATGTTGAAAAAACCGGCCTAGAGCGAGTCGGACTAGCACACAAAGGGTTCCGTACCACCATACGATATTTAACAATACGTACGTAGGTATATAAAAAAAATCGCGTTTGTTGTATGGGAGGGCTCCCATACAACAAACGGGCCCTTACATATTTATTTTATTCTGTTTTTAGTATTTGTTGTTATAGCGTCAACAGAAATACATCATCTGTGAAAATTTAAAATGTCTAGCTATCACGGTTCATGAGATACAGCCTGGTGACAGACGGACAGTGGAGTCTTAGTAATAGGGTCCCGTTTTTACCCTTTGGGTACGGAACCCAAAAATAATGTGGTTTTTCTATACATATAGGGTTTTAACATTTTGGTATATGTTTTTTGACTCTTTGGTCTAGTAGATATCATGTAAAAGGAATACACGATTCAATGAATTTTTCTCGCAAAGTTAAGTTCTTATATTATCAATTTTTTTACTTTTTCGACATCACGGCGTAATGCTTAAGAGTTATTCAATGGAATTTACTCTAAAACATAGAGAATTATCATATCAAAGTTTACTCAAATTAATTAATTTAGTTAAAAAAGGAGTAAATTCGTTTTGACACACACGTCGTTTTATTTCGAGCGCACGCACACTAAGTATAGCCATCACTCTTCTTTTGCGTTTCAAAAGCATCACTTTCGCTCGCTTAGTAGGTTTTCGAGGTAGCGCCATAATGACTTTACTGCTCGTTATGGACTGTATGAACGACTACGTTGCCATATTTAAGCAAAGGTATAAAAACGAGGGCTTTAGTTTATCTATAAATGGTCGGCAAGACTGTTGGTAGTTCTAGACTTACGTGGTAGAATTAGTGACATTATGGAAGGCTGCACAAAAATCCTGCAGGCCTCCGTTGGTTAACGTGAAGCTGCGTCCAGTGACCCCAACCATCACCAGTGCGAACAAAAACGCTGGAGGCAGGATACGCCATGGCTCCTGCAGCCTGAAATTGATAGAGAATTGAGAGAAAGAGCGCAGTTTGCACATTCTCAAACGTTTTTTCTTTTTTTTAGGCCGAAAAAAATATCGTTCCCCCCTTTTCTCCGAAGTTTGCATAGAGAAAAATCTGAAATTATTCTATGTGATAGAAGTTTATGTAAAGATTACATGGCATACTTTTCAGAAATCATCAACAAAAGTTACATTAGTTCCACTATCGGTCAAGAGATGGCGCTGACCTAAAACTGCAATATTCTACAGTATTCTACACCGCAGCGCGCAGTGTTAAAATTCTCTGACGAATATAGGCCTCGCCGATGAAAATTTAAAAACATATTATTATGATGGTACGGAACCCTCGGTGCGCGATTCCGACTCGCTCTTAACCGGTTTTTTTTTATGTAAAACGGCAATTTCATATAAAGACCTAATACAAATCAAGAAGTGGTATTTTAAACAAGTAGGTATTTAAACTAGTTTCTTTTTTAATTATCTGACATCGTTAACGAGACTATCAAATCTTCCGCATTGTGACCTCTTTGGACTTTAGCCAACCAGTGCTGTTCCAATTATTACAAAAATGTTGTCTTGTATGTAATTTGTTGTAGTCTCCAGATAAAAAAAGATGTCTTAGGTGGATTATGGCCTGTCATAAAAGGACTTCCTTTTCAGGTTGAACCGAATACCAAGGTAGGTAATTAAGTAATTTTCCAAGATAAGTAGGAAACATAGATTCAAAGCTAACTCAGATGTAGGTCTAGGCAACATAAATAATTCATCGTGTTTCAAAACGGATTAAGTTGCTAATTAATCATCAAAACTAACGGAAACCCCACTGATGTTAATATTAGTTTAATTTTCCTTGTATGCACCACTGTTCCCCTTTATTCCATATACCATGATTAGTTACTAACCCGGATCTGGCACGTCCTCCTCGTGGACACATCGTGAACAGCGTGATCCACACGCCAGCGAAGATCATGGACATAATGGGCATGTACTCGGCAAAATCACAGTCGGTGTTCGTCTCGAACAACGTCCTTGATGTGTCCAATGCTAAGCGGTGCGTCTTGTTCTCTGAAATAAGTTTGAGAAGGAAAATAAGTTGACAGAACAGTATTAAGAAAATTACAATATCTTATGTACCTAACTTAAGTAGGTACAATTGCAAAAGTGTACATACTGAGTCTTTGGTAGTAGGTAATTGGAGCTATTCAAGACATTTTCACGAGTACGAGTTCTACTATTTTCTAGAAACAATCACATGCAACTATGTCGTTCACTTATTCGGTACCTACCCGAAAGTTGAATGATGGAATTCACAATAAAAATGAGACTAATTTAAACAAACGCAAACCAAAAATAGTTAATTTTGCCTCACAGTTAGTATTCAAACGAAAATAAATAAATCCACACGCAAGGAAAAAAAAGCTAATTCCCGTTACTTTTAGGTTTCCTTTTCACGAGGAGAGTCACAGAGAGATAACTAATCCATGGTTTCCTGGCGGGACGTGCTTCAGGCCCTTGACAAACAATTTAAATATAAGACGGTGGGTTTTAGGTATAGGCAGAATACCAGCGACCTGTAACGGTATCTACAAACGTGAAACGCCACATGCGAATCAGCCGTCACATAAAATCTTGCATCTCGCAAGCAGAGTTTACCGCGCAACTAGCATATTATACAAACGGCCCGACGTGAATCATCAGGCAGTTGCCCGCCACACACAATACCCGTCTGGTCGGAGGACCCTCTCTTTTCTATGAAGTAAGAGTGAATTTTACACACTGTTCCTCATACCGCCTCTGTTACATGGGACTCAAATATAACTGGCGAAATGTAGATGTGGAAAATATTATCAGAAGTCCCATACAAAAATTAAATTCTTACTCGACTCAAATGTTATTCTTCACACATTTCTGATACAAGCTGTACTTACATACCTACAGGTTGAAATTTTAATCACCCGTTATCCTCTTAAGGGGTCATTGTACTCATCATTATGAACAACTTTTACTATGGGACCAAACATGAAATCGTGAAAAAAAATTAGCTGTTCCCTACATTTGTGTTCGCATAACTCGTCAAAATGTAGGGAACAGTTGATTTTTTTTTCGCGATTTCATGTTTGGTCCCATAGTAAAAGTTGTTCATAATGATGAGTACAATGACCCCTTAAGAGGATAACGGATAAAAATTTCCCCTGTATAAATATGTTAAAAAAGAGCACAAGGAAAATTGGAAGAATATGGGGGAGGCCTTTGCCCAGAGTGGGACAATATAGGCTAACGGGAAAAAAAGAGCTGGGCTCCCCGATTTTCCTTTCTGGGAAAATATTATGTTTTTGCTACTTTGCATAACAAATAAAACATTCAGACGTATAAAAAACGTAACTTTTAATTCTTTTGTTTCATGATGACTAGTTTTACTGCCTCGCGACATGAAGTAACGCCTCGTAAAACTTCTTTTTATGGTGTAATAATAACTACGATAAGTACCACTTTAACCCGTACCCGTAGAAAACTTACCGCTAAAGAATGCCTCGCCATCTAACGTTGCCTCAGTCACAACTGTTTCATTGTCGTTGGTCTCTCTCTTCACTTTTCCACTGTCATCTGTATTAGGGACGGTTGCATTAGCTTGAGCATCATCAGTTACATTCTTAGTAAATTCGTATATTTCATTATAATTTTGAGTTTCAGGAGTCTCAGGCACCTCAACGGTATGGAACTCCAGTTTGCGCGGATACAACGGGCAGTTTCCACCAACCAATTCCATCGTATTTTGGAAGAATACGTAATTGGTGATGCCGAAAGCGGCAGCACAGATGTATAGAATTAGATGGCATCCTGAAAAGAGAAAAGTGCTTTTGTGAATCGGATAACACCAGTGTAATAAAAAAATAACAGCTAGCTAACCTCACGAAGTGTTGGGTCAACCCATCCGGAAACCGTTCAATAACTCATAGGTACCTTATTTGTATACAAAGACATTCAATTATTTAAACTTAAATCTCTTTGTTTGCATATTATGTAGACTATACATAACTAGCAGCGCCCCGCGGTTTCACCCGATAAGTTTCCCGTGGGAATATCGGTATAAAAACTATCCTATGTCCTTTCCCGGGACTCAAACTATCTCCATACCATCTAAATCGGTTCAGCGGTTTAAGTGTGAAGAGCTAACAGACAGACATTTATAATATTAGTATGGATTCCGTTCCTCGACCTTCTTTTACTATTCTTTCAAATTATGTAGTCATTAGCTGAAAGTCCTCGACTAATTGACACAGCCCTCTCCCAGAAACCCCACAGCAATCGGTTTTGCACTGACCGGCGCATCTAGCGAATTCGCTCGACGCTGACGGGTCCACCTTGTGAGTGACGCTACTTCACGCTAGTACTATCTGAAGGCACATCTTGCATTTACATTTCTGATTAGTTTGACAACAGAATCCTAAGTTAGTCGCAAACATTTTAACATCAAAACGCTACTTCGTTTAAGCTTGATACCAAATACTTTTAAACAGTGTTTAAAATTCAACTGGCCTAAAAAAGGTGTGGTGCTGGCAAACGTGAGCTCATAGTGACATAAGACCGATAAACGATGAGTACATACTTGAATGTGCTTGTTATCCGGTTGATTGACTTAACGATTAGTCTATGTTCTGCTCAATATGGTGATAATAAACTCGGGGAGTAGGATTCGTTCACCGTTCATGTATACTTCCCTAATACTGCCCGCCTTAAACCTCGGTGGACGAAAATAATTTATTAATGTTGTTGAACTGTCAAAATGAAAGCCATTCCTACTGTTGGTATACTTACTTTGTTACGCAATTACCCCACTAATATCTACCTAAACCAATTCATAATTGAATAAGCATGCTAAAAATAAATAACATTGAAACGTCTGTTATAGTATAGTTTCCGAAAAATCTGTTTATTTCATCGGTCCGTTTAATGATCATAACTGAACAATATTTTATAAACACTATCTATTCTTGAGAACACATAATAATTTTAAAATGCAAGTAAGAGCCTTATCAGGAGTCTGAGAGCGGTTTCGCACTACATCCGATCCGAATCCGAGAAATGCCGGTCCGAAGTGACCATAATTATAGTCCTATTTGTATGAGGTGAGGGGTTGCGCACTAGATCCGAACATTCCGAACTCTACTTAGGTATCCGTCCGAATTTAGAACATTCCCAATTCGGATTGAAGTCGGATTCGGATTCGGATCGGATGTAGTGCGAAACCGCTCTGATACTTACTTATAGTTATATCTTTTGAAATATAGTTAACCGATGCACTCTTTAAGTCATTTTTAATCGTGAATGTTTACCTAAGAGTACGTTAAAAGATAACGATATGACTAAACGGCTAATTAAACCAGTTGGCTGCGACAGATGTAATATTATTTGAAATGTAGACATGTTTGTGTAGGTTATGCGCAAGCGCAACGGGACTAAACATAGTCAATAACATTTAGTGTCTTACTTAGGGATCGCTGGGATCGGCGGTTCAGTGACTGCATTAGTCTTCATAATGATGTATGTGGAACTTTATATTTTTGGCAAACATCAATCCTTGATCCAAGTAATAACCTCCAACATTTGTGGGTGATTCGATTCAATACCCTCAAAAAACGTTATTTTCGTATTGTTCTATTATCGATTAACCCGAAGTGCATTGTCCCACTGCAGAGCAAATACCTCTTTAGTCCCTCTCCGTGTTCCACTCATATTCGTTAGTAATACCAGTCAGTAGGAGTGAGGAGTCAAAGGAATCCCTGCGGGGTAATTTCGTAACACATTGTAAGTAATATCAGTAGCAAGGGTTTTCATTTTGACAGAATTACAGAACCAACAACATTAATTGCGTTATTTAAATTGTTGAGCAGACAAATTTTTCGAACATAATAAGCAATTGATTAGCAATATCCTTCTAAAAGAGTCAGATTGTATTTGAAAGTGTGTTACGCTAATAGGGTTCTGTTGTGACTTGTGAGCTGCCCTTACTCATATAATACCTTTCCACACATTCAGTGTGCTGGAGGACCTCTCCTCCAGCTCGAAATAGTCGTAAAGAAGTATCGTCATGTTCGCTTCACTCCATGGTCATGGTGGATCTGAAATATCGAGAAGTACTTTGTTATTAAAGAATTATTGAATTAGAGGACGATGTTGAAGCATAAGCTAATACCTACTTAAGTTTTCTGAAAGGCATTGATATAATTGTTAAATAGAGGCTGAAAGGTATTTTTTGGTCAGACCTAGAGAACTGTTGAGTTTGAAGACCTAGTTAAAAGGTTACATGCTCTGTGGACCTAGTCCCTATAGTCGTCACTTCGTCAGTGATTAACTATAGGTTGACAAATCACCTAAGGCACAGGGCCACGGGAGCTTAGATGAATTCAGTGGTTTTCATAACACGTAAAAAAGTATTAAAAGAAAAATTCAAAAACCAAATACGATGGTATTTAGCATAAAATCATAGACTATAGAAACATAGTAACATAACATAGAAACATAGACAAACACTCTGTCCACTAGGTTAACCGTATTTTGGCAGCTGCCTTAGAACGTAGTAACTACTATTCCAGATGACGTAAAAGCTAAAATAAATATATAAACTTCCTTATCATAATGAATTATTTTATTTATGATTTCTTGCAGACGTTGTAATTATATCGTACGTGTATCAGTTTTGACAAAAATACTTATAAAATTTTTATGCGTATTAAATTACATGGGATCGAATGTAGTCGCTTCATTATGAATACTTACATCGAAAATAATCATTTTATTTTATAAGTAGGTAGGTACCAGAGTTGGGCGTAATCAACTACTTTTGTAATCGGATTAATAATCTGATTGAAAGTAATCATGAATACATCAATCATGATTACTTTTAATCTTGATTACTTTCAATCATGACTACATTTGTAATCATTAGTTTTGATTACAATAGTCAGTAATCTTAATTACATGGGTAGATTTGATTAATTTTTTAAGCATATTTTTAATAAATGCGGTTCTATATTCAATCAGTATGTATCTTGTATATCTGCGTTTTTCTAAAAACTTCTGATCCAATTTGGATGTCATGGACGTTTTGTACTCTTTCGTTATTTAAATCCTTAAGTAAATTCGAAAATAAAACACACCTCTAAAAAAAAAAAATATAACACACCTCTTCCGTCATCGGGTCCTGTCGAAAGACTTTTCTCATATGCGACCATGACCAATTTACCTAAATCACACAGACTTTCGGATGAGATGTTTGAAAAGAGGGTGCTTTTAAAATCTAATTTAAGCCACACATGGCACACATAAAAATAATTCTTGATTGTTTTCTTAAGTATACTTAATAATTATTAAAAAATTTTAATTCATGAGACTGATCAAAAAATAAAGATGATTTACAATGGTGCCGATTCTCTTGTCACAAATGGCTCTAAACTAGACTAAAAATCACTAAAATTTAGTTTATTCCTGTCAGACGACGATTTCCTATTCTGAAATTGACTAAAGTGACACAACTTAACTATATTTTAGTTTGACAGCACTAAGATGGCACTGAGTTATTTAATCTATTGAACATTGCAATTTTGCTATTCTGAATTACACGTTTTTCACCTAAAATTTAGATTGTTTAACTAAATCTGACTATTTTTAATCGCGATTAAAAAGGTGTGGAATAAAATTAGTTGTCGTTGAAGAAAAAAATGAACAGAAAGTCACACCAACACCTCGACTTCAGATGCAAAAACAGTACAGTATTTTTTTTTCTTTTGCTTATATTTCGAAAATGGTGTGTCCTATCGCAAAAATAATGAAAATTTCGACCCCCTTTATAAAACCCATAAGCCCCCTAAAACTCAACATGTAGGTAATAATTTTTCATATTTTTCATACAAAAAGTGAAAAATCCCTAAAAAAACACGCCAAGGCTGCCCCTGCCCGCCTGCGGCTCTAAAAAAATCACGGGTAGGGCAAACAAGTACCACGGGTCGACGAGTCGCAATTGTCAAATTCGATTTTAGTTGTGTCAAAATTATTTTTAAATTTAGAGAATTTTTCATGCAGAATAGCTGTAAGATTCTAATAGCAAAAAGTAAGGAATTTTAGTGATAGTTTAGTTAGTTTAGTTCGGTGTACAAGAGAATCGGCACCAATGTTAATGATTTTATTTTTCGAATTCCTAAATGTAGTTAGTATGCATCAATCAAAAAAGTAATCAAAATAACGATTACAAACTAATAATCATTAATCACCGATATGATTACTTTCTTGATTAATTTCCGTAATCTGTAATCTTGATTGATGATTACAAAATGTAATCGTAATCCTTAATCATTAATCTGATTACAATTTGCCCAACTCTGGTAGGTACCTGAAAACCAATAAAAAACTAAAAAACCAAAAAACCTTGCATCCACTCAAATATCAATAAAATTTATAAATTATTTGTTAATTTTCTATTTCGATTTTAAAATTTCATAAAATGTTATGAATAAAAAACGGTGTGTAGTCTATGTATAATTATGTAGTAAACCTCATATTTATGTAACCTGCTAAATTTAAATTAAAGTAAACAAAGCGACTAACTTATATTGTTTTGTATTTAATTATAATAAACACAGGCATAGAAACCGCACAGATTTTTGTTCGACTGTAAAAAATCGATAATAATTGATACTACATACTTACAAATTAAAGTGAAATTATCGAAATGTGTGTTAAGTATAACGTTGCTGCAATCACTAGTTCCATCTGTCAAAAAACGGTTTGCCTAGTGGACAGAGTGTAGTAGATTCTCGGGATGCCAAAAACAATACCTACTGTAGTCTATGATTTAACTCTACAAAAACCTCTTTTGGACGATGAAAATCATGGTAACTTGGTAAGATTTTCTATAGGTACCTCTCCTAAGCCTAACAGTGAAATAAGGTACCTACATCATGTTTGATATCCATTCCAGGCGCTTGACGCGCTAATTTTGTTAATTTATTAGTTAAGTAGATTAGCCATTTGTTTCAACTTTTGTAGGTCAATTAGCGTATTGAATTGGGACATCACCGCGTCTCTGGAGTAAATAATTTACGATCAGAATTTATGTGAGTATTCCTTATGGCCATGAAAGTTCGTGTTTTAATACGGAAAGTAGGACAAATACATCGAATAATGTCTAATACAATTGGCACCAATGGTGGTTTTAAATTAACTCTCTGGTACAATGGGTTATTTTTATCGTCGTGTGTTAGTAGGACTGTACTATATTCTAGGTACCTCAAGGTTATGTGGTTTCCTGTGGTGGGTTTATGTGGCCTTCTTCAAAGGCACAACTAGAATGTTTATTGTCTACACCGATTGCATACCTACTGTTGGACAATGCAACGTGAAAGTTCTAAACCACGTTTCAAGTGAAGTCTAATACCACAAGCAATTTCTTCCATAAAAGGTAATAAAATAATTGAAATAAACTCCTAAATTGTCAAATGATTAATTCTCTTAATCATTAGTAGTCTAGTCGCCGTTATTATTTAACGAATATTTTACATAGAGCCAATTTTGCTAACCTAACCTAAACGTGCCTAAACTATGATAGTTTCCAAGGTAAGTTATTGGATTAATTTTGTTGCATTGCAGTTATAAAAGCTCAACAGGAAATCAATTTAAAAATACCATTTCAGGACATTTGTTTAGTTGGTATATATCGATGGGGACAACGATTTTCCCGCTTGTTATCGGACTGGGAACTTCATTAATAGCATAATACCCGATAGTGTTCCCGATAAAGTATCGTAACCAAAATACCCATCAATTTTATTTTTAAGTTTGGTGCTGAGCTGGAAAAGCAGTGGCGTTAACGCAAATACGGTGCTCAAGAGGCCGAATGACGTGGTTAAGTTTAAACTTGAACGAAATTAATACGTAGGTCTAGTCATGCAGTGTAACAAATGAACTGTCACGTCACTGAGTAAAGAGTACTATTAATGTTCGTAGGTTCAGTCTACAATTACCGCACGAGAGCTTATAAATAGCTAACCATATTGAGATCAAGATCAACGCAAGACGAACCTGGCGATCATCTCTTTACGATGTACGCACGGTACTCATAATTAGGTACCTATTCATTCACCCGAATATTTTGTTGGATATTTAAATAATGTGCACTGCGTGTAGGTTTTATTTTGATTAGGGATTAAGAAAGCCCAATATAAAATAACATACAAGTAAGTATAAAAATGTGGCAGCTCTGGACAGAGAGAGTTGAAAGGAGAGTACCCGGCCGGCCTTTGCCGTGTACACTTTGCCCATAAGTGGGACATCAAAGGCTAGTAAAAAATATCACTATAAAAAATACATCTCGAGTTAGTACTTAGACTTTAACAAAATAAAACAAATATAAAACTGTGTTATAATCGCTAACTTTTCCTGCAATTTACTTTTGCACTTGCATACAATATCTACCTACATCCTCTATGAACAAAATCGAACAGCTTTACATTAGACATCGTTTAAAGCATATATTTATATATAGGTACATATAGTCAGGTGTCAGAAATATAATTTAATGGTGAAGGTCCAAGGGCACAGGGACTGTGTTCAGTATAGTAATGTGGCAAATAATGTATCATCTCCAGATATAGCAACAGGAAATACCTACAGCATGCCAAACGTTTATAAGTTATTGGACTGAAATAATGTTATAAAATTTATTTTGGTTCTACGGAACAGAACCACGTAACAAAGTGTATGAGATTTTTTTCATGTGGCATAGAAAAACCAGATCCGAAGCACGGCAGGTTTAATTCGACAAATAGACTACAAACTAATTTGTCTCCGCTGCACCATTGATGGTGCAGGTCAATGGTGCATACGGTACCTACAACGGGCATTATGATTGTGGGTTCCAGTAGGACCAGAAATTTTTTTGGAAGGAGGGGTTCCGAAATTGCTTTGCCAGTTTTCTTGCACAGATCTTTACGTCAAATCTTAGTTGATCTTAACTAAGATTAAACCTCGAAGAGCTGTGCAAGAAAACTGGCCAAGCAATTAGATTAGGATTGTATGCAGAAAACGGAGAAACCAAGTACCTACCTATAGTTTCGTTCAGAACCTGAAAGAAGCCGACATCATTCTGACAGTAGACTACAAAGGGCTGAGTAAATAGCAACGAATTACGAGTAGAAGACCAAGCTAATATTGAACCAAAAATGGCTGCAACGAGAGCCATTGCGGTAGGATCATAGGATGTTATTTTCTCAATGTTGATGAGCGAGATGTCGATGCAGAGCACGACCATAAAACAAATGAATGAGAATACATTTGAGAATCTATCGTGTTTATTAGCATTTATGTCACCGTATTATCTAGGTTAAACCTAGATAAAGTGGATAAGACAGAGATTAAAACAGAAGAAGAATTAGCAGGGGATCCAGGGGGGCGTGGAGGGCGGGTCCAGGGGATCAGACCGGAATAAATCAAATAAACTTAGAACGATTGTCTCATCGCATCAAAACATGAGGTAAACCGATATAATTTGCATAAGTCATGACCGCTACACCGAAGTATTTATTATGTTCCAGAGCTGATGAACATGTTACCAAATCAATTTCGTTTAACCTCTTTCCATACCTAGCACAATAAGATCAATATATAAATACACGCCATTCATTGTTTGTACATGTAAATGTTTTGAAGTTTCTGAACAAAATATTGGAGTCTTGGTTCAATAATCGCGCGAGGTCACCCACTTTGGATGTGGTGTATTTCGTTACTATGGTCACTGTTCAAGTTTATTGGGCATCTATTTTTAAGCTTTACGTCGGTCGACTTATTAGTCGGCACCTCTACTGGCAGCTTATGCTCAATTAGATCATGCCTACTTTCGTCTTTCAGATGCATGACTAAAATCATTGATTAATGAAGACTTGTCAAAGAAGCTAAACTATATAGCTTCAACTTTCTTACTAACTGATCGACTCCTTGACAATTTAAAAGTGCCTTTAAATGGTTTGATTGAAATAAATGCTTTGAGTTTGAGTATCTTTTGCAGTTCATTGATTAAATAATCTCTATGAACTTGACCCTGAAGAGGATTGGTTTCTGAAGGCAGAAACCCTGAACATTGGGCATTTTGGGCGGCAATTGCTATTTGGCAAGACTGATGTTGAGCATGATATTATTCATTCATGGTTTCCTTTTTTTTATAGGTATGAAATTGAACAAGCTGACACCAACGTAGTACTATCGTGTCTCCGGTGAGAATTGAACCTACTGTCAGTGCTTTCTGCTAAATATGTATACGGAATCGTGTAGATACATTTAAAGGGCCCAGTTCTGCTGTCCCAAAACATTCATCGATCGGGATCCATAAAAGAATCTCAAAGGGCCAAATTAGCACACGCTGTCCATCCCTTCAGGGAGTACATCTACACCAGTCCTAATATTCATATTCGTGACGAATTTAGACGTAAGTTTTGATAAACACATTACAGGCTACTTGGACGCCATACTGTAAATATTGAATGATTTCCCTCGAGGTTTACACTCCAGTTCATAATTGGTGATAATAAATAAGTATTATATGTAATACAAGGCCGTCTTTACTTCGTGTGTTGTTAATTAATCAATTACTATATTAGAGATGAAGAAAAGACATGTTCCTTAGTTACTTCACTACATAAATTATAAAACAAAGTGTCCTAGCGCGTCTAACTGTGTCTGTTTTCACCAATGGACGGAGTGATTCATGAGGAAGGTTTAGGTGTATTATTAAGGTTTTGTGTAATTAAGTACAATAAATGATTAGTTGGGAACGGAGGTGTTGCCGGGGACATTTTGCGCCCCTGAATGGCCTCAGTTTTTAAAAACACTTCAGAAAGCACAGAAGAGTGGGCGAATACATTTTTTGAGCATAATCTGTAACTAGCAAATAAATACAAATTACTTTTTCTTCACTTCTTTATCTTCAGCGACTTCAGCATTTTTATTTTTTTACACTGTTGCAAAACTACGTTAAAAACAGTTGTGAGACACCTTCAAGTCATGCTAAATATTCATGATCCTATTCATAGCCCAGTCTACCTCGATGTGTGAATCATGACATCACTCGTATAGTTAATTTTAATTATCGACTCTGTATGAATGTATATGAATAGTGAACATGAAGACATTAACGACTTAACGGGTAATTAATTTGAATCTAGCTTCTTCCCGCGACTTCGTCCGCGTGAAATTTCACCCCCCCATTCAAGAAAAATCCTTTTTTAGTGCACCCCTAGACCTCATAAGGAACGTACGTGCCAAATTTGGAATCTCTAGACCCAGCGGTTTGGGCTGTGCGTTGATATGTCAGTCAGTCAGTTCTCCTTTTATATATATATAAAATAATATATAGATAGACAAGGGTAATAAACAAATGAGATCCTTTCTCTTATTAAGTTGCCTACCTTTTGGGTAGGTGTAGTAATACTTATTTTATACAACATTCGCAGTAGACTGACGCGATTTAGCCGACTTCAACATAATAATTAAAGATATTTGCCACAAACTTATTGTATAAAATAGCTGCGGTAACATAATTTTTCTAACTAAATTCGCCTACTGAAAGTTGAATTAAAATTTGAATTAAAACATAATTCGCAACAACCTGTCGAGTCAGCTGATAGTCACATCTCAAAATCTAGTAGAGCAGAGTGGTTTAGTGAAGAGCTAGTTCACATGACATGACTAAACATGTAAACATAATTATGAGAAGTAACTATGCTCAAGTACGCTGCAGTTTTTTTCGACCAGCGTGGATTTGGAACTGGCTCAGTGGCCAGTTACAAATCGATTTATTGATTCTTTAAGAGGACTACATGACCTAAAGCGCGGTCTTTGTCGGACTGCATAGAAAAGAAAGAGAAGCGCGATGCCACAACGCAATTATCGATTTTCGAAAAATCTAGTGTTTGGCCAAAAAAATTAAAACACTATAGTTTTAGTATGTTGCTTGTAGAATAATCTGACAAAAAATCATAATGATTGTATGTATATTAGTATGAATTTTGTTGTAAAAAAACGTTTTTAGAGGTATCTTCATGATTTTTTTCTATCGTACCAAATAAGTTGTATTATGTTTTCAACACACTATCTTCCTAGCATTTAGCCTGAAGAATATCATATATTTTTTTGATTTTTTTACTGTAGTCTATCATATACTTTTATTGTTTCTAAAACTTGTGTTTTTTGCGTTTAGGTCCGAATCACCTACGTTTAAACTACGTTTATTGGGATTTGGAATTCGTCCTTCTTTTCTCCGTATAAATTTCAATACCATTGCACTTCGAATCACATTGCCTCCCAGTTAACCAAATAAACTGACAGCAGAGCAATACAAATTATTTCAGATCCATCAAGACGGATTGCTGGCGTCAATCTAAACAGGTGTACGACCTCAAACGAAGACCAGAAATACAATCCATTACCATCACGCCAACAACAGATGCACAGGCTATCAGCAAGTCGTACACACGGCTATACATCAAGCTTATACATTTCCAGTTTTAGCTGACCTCGCATTGTAAAGCTTTTCCGTACAATCAGAAGTTTGCCTATACTGGTTATGTATAGCTTGATGTGTAGCCATACGTACATAAATTTCAATTTGCAGGCGATAGCGATACACTACCCGGTCGAGATTGAGGTTTGACGGCAGCATACAAATGGGGAGGATTTGAAGTGTGTAGGATCATTGGCTCAGTTGGAATTTTTCTCAATTCTAGAGGAACCGCTTGGTAACTCTGTTTACGGCAATTTATGTCTATGCTAAACTCTTTTTCTTATTTGAACTAAAAAAAAATTAAGTAAGTACCCTGTTATCCATAAGGTATTTTAATCATAAAATTATTAATATTGGATCATTTAATCACTTATGTATTAAAAAAAAGTTAAATTATTCGTTGTCGTTATTTGTTCGTTTATTGCTTGCTCAAGTATGTTCCTTCCACCTAGGGTTGCAATCCGTCCGGGTTTCCCCGGATTTGTCCTAGTTTGGTGGGCGTACGGAGAGCGTCTGTCCGGGTGAAACCAGCACCCTAATTGCGTAATACACTATCAATCGGAATCTGAATCATTTTGAAGCAAATTTCTAATCCATTGCTTCATAAGTTCGACAAATTTGTCTGCTCAACACGTAAATAACGCAATGAATGTTGTTGAACTGTCAAAATGAAACCGATTCCGATTGATAATGTGTTACGCAATTGGCCCGCAGGACGTATTCTGTTTTAGGGAAATCCGACTTTGAATGCTTTGCAATAAAGTAAATCATAGTTAAAAATTAGGCACGCAGCAAAAACACCCGTGTGCTTGTGACAATTCATAATTTGCTTTTCATTTACTTACCTACTTTTTTTTTAATTTTCATTGATTCCAAAAAAAAAAATGTTTATTTTGTTACCAGAATACCTCTCACATAGAGAAGTGTGATTAGTAAATTAAGCGTTTTTTTTTTGTATTGTTGAGGTTTAAGTTGATATTCTATAAATAAGAAAAAAAATATGCTACTTAACGATGTTTTTATTTTATTGTATTTTTGAATTGAAAACTTCTTTAGCAGAGTCGTTGGGCATTTTTTGAGATGGGGAAAAACCATTGAATTCGCGCCATTGTTACCGTAACCGACACTGCTTCGGCTGTCCTCGGGATGTACTCAGTTTTAATGTATATACGATAATGTCAGTGAGCGATGGCAAAGTATTCTGTTTGTGTTTTGTTTTCACTTCTGTCGGTACTCCCGGAGTGCCACTGTTTTTTTTTCGAGGGAGTCCGGGGTTTTTTTTATTTTACCCAAATGTCCGGGGTTTGTGAAGTTTTTATCCGGGGTCCGTAATTTAGGTGATGGCAGCCCTACTGCCCTACCTCCACCAAAAATAATACTTTTGTAGTCTTGCACTGTATGAGATCGTTGCCTGGACAAATGTTTACCTCTATCCTAGATTCTTAGAGTTATACATATATGTGTGATTTAGATACTATTCCCAATGTTAACACGGAAATACTACATTACGATGCATGATTATGTCTAAAAATCTCGTTTACGGGCGTGACCACAGAGCATTTGTAAATGGGCATGACGTAATACCCCCATTTAATATTCTGTTTTTATAACCACGGCTCGCCTCGGCGCAGGAGCACGATTTATAATGTCGTAGTCATTGTTACTGTTTATATTTTTTATAGCAGTTTATATGGAAACTTTCAACGAAATGGCCACGGTTGTGGCTTCAATGTGAATGATAAGATAAAAAATGTAATGTGTCGAGCATTGTGATGGTAGTTATATTATACCTACTATAAATAGTACTGTATTTGTTAACTGAAATGCATTACTTTCTTTTGTTATGAATACGTGCATGCATTATAAATAACCTAGAAGTGTTGCAGGAGTTACAGGAAAATGTGAAAAACCTCAAATCCTGTATAAATAAACAGACGCTAGACGCCGCTACTGTGGTGCAGTGCAGTTCAATCAATATTGATCTAGAGATCACGGCTTGAGGGAAACTGCACTATAATTAGCTAATTCTCCTGAAGTGACTGTACCTATCCCCGATCTACGTTGTTAAAATAAGCGCGATGAGGAAATAAAGCAGGAATTGATACAGATTAAATTGCCCAGACTTTACCATTTACCACCATTTTAGTATGTACAGCAGTGGACTGCTACCTGCTGCTGGCTTATGATGAAATTGTCAAAACCTTTTCAATACTAGTCTCTCTATTCAATAAATAAAGTTCACGATCGCAAAGCTTAATTTTTATTACGTCAGGATCTTGCCACCGTCTCGCCTTCGCGTCGCCTTCGCAGGGGCCTCGAGGTACAGCGAGGTCAAGGATTTGAAGAAGGACGAATTCGAAGGCCCAATTCGGATATCTTTGAGATTATCAAGATACCTTTACAAGGCCAGGGCAATGAAGTGTGTAGGTACCTATCGTAAGAATGGATTTTTAATCGGGACCAACTTCAGACTGTCAAAACATAATTATGAATTCATGTCACCGAGTACTTACTGTGTACACAGCAGTAGATACCTCACATTATAAGGAAGACCCCAAAATAACGATGAGTAAAGATCCTAAATTAAAAATGGTTTTAAAACTAATTATAATAAAATCTATGGTCCAGTCAGACCGGCGAGGAAGGTTCTACAAAATACAGGCACAGTTTTAATTCCATAATTTATTTTATACTTCTTTCAAAAAATTACTTGGGAACTTCGAGGAGGATAGGTACATTCTCAGTTAGAGAAGAGCAATCTTCTATACAATGAGATCGATACCCAGTTTCCATAGTCGCTTTAGCTACCTTTTTTTTTACGTCGTGTTTTAAATTAAACTCTTGTGCCTATTTAAATTATGTATATCATTGTTTCCGTTCTGTTTAACGGTATCGTGTTTATTGTATTCCTTATTTATTGTACAAAATACCAAAACCCTACCTTATCAGAAATAGTATCCGAACGGGAACGATAAACACCGATAATTTCTTCACGAACAATTCACATTTTCATTGATAAAAATATTTTTTTTTTGTAATATAACATGAATATTCGTTTCAATCCGACAAACACACGGTTATTCTACTACGCATGCCGCGTTGACTTGACTTCAATAGAATTAATTCTATGAGATAAGCCGTTTTAGATTTGGAGGTTGCGGCTGTGGCAACTGCGCGGTCAGAAAAGAGATAGCAGGAAAACACAGCGAACGAGGCCTACATCTGAAAGAGATAGCGGTATAGTTATCGACTCCCACTGAACTTCCGAACTTTGGCGGCATTCCGATTTATGCCATAATCGCTCACAGCGCTCACATCAATAATTTGCGTTCCGATTTAGATACCACGATTATGACAGCTAAGAGCTGTCAAAAAAAAAAAAAAAAAATGCACACATACATAATTATACTCTTATTATTATTATGTTAAAATTATTATTCCCTTTATTTGTTATTAAATTATTGTTGTTAAATTATTCCTTTATTTCATTATTTACATATAAATTATTATTATTATTTTTTATGATTTTACATATCTCGGGACCATGGGGTCCCGGTCCTTTGGAAGGCGTACGAGGGGCCGAAGCCAACTCGCAGAAGCCCCTTAGGAAATTTTAATGAAATGCGGCACCATCCGACGATTATCCCTGTATGCACTATGCAAGTGCACCCAAGGATAACCCCCGGTTGGTGTAGGACTATTGTAGGATATGGAAAAATACAAAGTTGGACTATGGGTTTGGGTGGCTGAAGTGGACTGGTTACCAAGAACTATGGAAGAACTATGACCCCTGCCTGATCAATGTTTTATATATACACGGATAAAATGGCAGGGGGTGACTTGCACACTCAATAATGGGCCCCCGGAAACGGTCGCTAGCACATAGTGACGTAGCGACAAGGGGGCAACATGTCCTGAGGTGCTTATGAGGAGTGGAGAGGTATTCCACGGCTATCAGGACAATCCCGGAAGTACGGTCAAGATCCCTACCAGCATCTTACTGGAATACTTCCTTCCTCCGAGCACGTTTGCTCTTGCGAATCTCCACTCAAGCCGGCCAATAAAGGCAAGAATGAGGTGGGAGCTCTGTTCCTCGTCATTTTTCACTCCAGCCGGCCAATAAAGGCAAGCCAGAGGTGAGGAACAAAACTTCTCCCGGGAGATAGGGTCCGTGGGGTCGCTACTGCCCAACAGCTCGCCACATGCTGCCCTGCGGGTTTCTGTATCTCTCTTGGTCTGGCTCCTCACCTTAGACCCATTCCGGAAAGTAAACTCTTCCGGCACAGGCCCAGAGTTCGGAGCGCACAAGCCCCACCACGACGTCAACGTAGAGATACGGCGATGGGGTTATTATTATTATTATTATTATGTTGCCGTGCCCTAACCGGGTTTCATGTTGGAACTTACTTATATTGTAACAACTAAATGTAATGTATGTAAAAGAATTTGAATTTGAACAATTTTGAATGCTCATGAACGCGCTCACAGTGCTGGCTCAATGTCAAAACTATATTCACTTGCATACTCATGGTTGGATTACAGCATTTCTTTGTGTATACTAAACACCACTTTTCTTCTTCTTCTTGTGTTAGGTGGTGACTGTAGTCAGAAGCACAATTTCGAAAATGCGGCGTTAGTTTAAAGATATGATGCAACTCAAAACAGAAGAGCACAATTGTCATTTTTGACAGAGCTCACGGTGATTTTATTTTATGGCATGGTCAGCGTTATCGCAAGATGGCGCATGTCATGACGTCATCTATGAAGATTCACGGGACATCGTTATCGCGCTCACGCTAATTCGGAACGGGGATAAGCACGATCAAATCGAATACAGCGCAACTCGGATCGCACCCTTTTTGACAGTTTTGTTTACATGACGTAACCACATGATGTCATGGCAACGCCGCCATTTGCTATTATCTCGGTTTTGGCGGGTGTTTTGTTTTGTACACATTGTTACTGAAATAGCCTGCAGTTTACGAATTTGGGACGTTTAGCTACAGTGTTACGATTATGACATTCCAGTTTTTCACCTCATTATGAACAATGCCTGGATTTCCGAATACTTCATTTTCAATTTTATGACTGCACAATATAGGAGTACAAAAACCGGCCAAGTGCTTGTCGGACCACGCACAATGAAGGGTTCCGTAGTTGGAATGAATTTATCCCAAGAACAAACTTAACATTGTGGTTGAAAATCATGTTCTCTCATACATTGCAACTGCAAATTTAAGTTGGTCTACTAGGTATTACTTGTAAACTTGTAAAGTCTACTTAGCTGTGATAGTTTTCCTTTTAATTTCGATATAAAATATTGTCTAAATCTCCGAGCTAACTAGACGAAAACAATAAATGTTCTTGTAAGGCCATTGTTGTTTTGCATCTCTGGCAAATTTAGCGCGGCCGGACCTTACTTACATTCATTATCGTTGATACCTAAGTAAGTACCTATTATAAATTTCAGCGGAGATGACCCATTTAGATTACCATAACTTACGTCTAATATGACTTGCCTCTCTTTCATAAAGGAGTGGATGGGGTGTAGATACCTACACTTGTACCTTGTACAGTAGCAATTCGCAAAGAATATAGCTCGTAGTAGCTAGGAAACCTAAGTGTCGGTGTATGTATAGATTAGGTACTTACTACTCAGATACTCTACATCTCTCGTCCTTACCTTATAGATATAGGCACAATTTCCTTCAAACTTAGCAATATAAATATATTATACCTTGTAGAAATGTTCTAGCAATGTGTCTGAGCTACGTAATTCATAGCTGTAACATTGAAAGCCTAACTAGTATCGCTACTGGAGCCTTCTTAAAATTACTGACATACCTACGTCTGACTTCCTGTGCTTAACAAGCTCAAGAGTTTCTTTGATTGTTTGAACGCGCTAATCTCTGGCAACTACCTACCAGTCAGATTTGAAAAAATAATTTTGTATTTGGTAGCCCAATACTTGAGGACGGTTATACGCAACGACTTTTAGGACTCGAGGAAAAAGAAAAAAAGTCAGAAAGAACGCACCGCGAAAACGAAGTAGGTAATAGCTCTCTTTTCCACGGAAATGGGGTCGGGGCGTAAAGGCCGCAGGAATACGCTGGATACGAGAAGCACCGGTCGAAGTGGCGGTGCTTTAGGCCTATCTCCAACCGTTGACGTCTGTCGGCTGAAATGATGATGATGAGGTGTAAAGAAAACAAAAGACAGTCGTAGGACTTTAATTTATTGTACAAAACATTTAATACAGACTTGGACCCAAAGAAGGCGTGGCTAGCTCTACCTAACACCTGGGCACATGTAGGTACATTTATGAGGCGCGTTCCGTGAGCCTTCAATATTGATCAACTCATCGACGGTTCAACATCTCCAAACATTTCCTCCTTATACTTAGTTACTTAATTACTCTCCTCGCTAGCAGTGCTAACTCTTGGAACCCGTAGCGTTATGCGACAACGACATTAATGGATAAAACAACATTAACAGAGAAGGGCGTTTTCAAAAGTATAATAGCTTCTAAAAGTATTCGACATCTCAAGAGTCGAAGCAACGATGTTTGGAGTGAATAAATAAATAAATAAATATATGAAAAAAATATTACTTCGAAGCCTCGAAATGCTATAAAATATGGGTAAGATTTTTACATAATCTAGAACTGTGCACAAACCTCAATCGGTGTGAGGTGAAAGTAGGTACCTTAGTAATTTTCTGGATTTTATTTTTAAACAATGCAACAAAATTATTGACACAACAATGAAAGGTACGAGTATTAGCCTAAAGCCACATTACTTGTAAATATTACAACATATAAAATCGATCACAACAACGATCGCGCCCACGCCCATCGTCTACTTACGTACTAATAATCTTAGATTACTTTCATAATTATCACCTCAATCGAGTACATTTCCAAATCCACGATTTGGAAAAGGCGATTTTAAAAATTTCGTTTCAAGCAGTCTTATCCAAATGTAATAAGCCGACGGTCAACAAAACACGTATGGCCTGACACAAATAGGACATCTGTCCGAAGTAGCAAGGCATTTTCTCAAACAGTCTGCATGGAAGAAGTGGGCGCAGGGCGTGACACGTGCTGACTTCATTGTCCCTAAGCACACAGCACAGACGTCTTCAAGGGTCGCCAGTTCATCTGGTGTCGCTCGCCTGAACCTCGCCAGGGAACCTCTAGCTTCTTGCAGCTTCATTAGAGCTTCACCCAGCCTGTGCCTTCCATGAACGAAGACACACACGTACAACAGTAGAGCAGCTAGCCTCCACCGTTCGTACCATACTAAGGCTGGCACTAAGGGCAAGGCTAGCGCTGTGGTGATGCCTCTCGCCAAAGCACCAAAGTACAATAACTCCATGCCTTCTAATATCTCCAGTTTTAAAGCGGAGATGGCTATTGGCCAGAGTTCCAAGAACGTTCTCTCTGTTAGAAGGTAATATGTGCCGGTTATGGCTGTGTATAACGCTGTAGGTTTGTAATGCTCTAGTCCTTGTTCCAATCCTAAAGCAAGGAGGACGAATGTTATAGTGACGATAAAAGTGACTGCCTTCGTCCATTCCAGGACAATCTTCGTGGCTGACATGGCGAGGTGCTTGACGCGGGAATGGCGGTTGACGTTGACGTAGGGTGACCAGTCTTCCTTGGTGCAGATCTCGCGGACATAGCTGACGGAATAGGTGACCACGTTGTAGAACATCAAGGAGTAGAGGCAGGTTAATCTGCCTTGGGAGACTAGCAGTCGGTCGCAGGCTGTGAACATCAGCAACTGGAAGAAAGAACGATATTATTTTATAATAATGTATGAGACAGCAAGATGACTAATGGGAAGAGGTTAAAAGGTATGAATGAAGAAAAACGAAAAGGCGTTTATTTGCGATAAAAACATGACGCAAAAGAAAAAACACAAAAAATAAAAAGTTGTGGAAACATCCACGCAAACCGGCCATCGCTCAGGATAATGCTGTGATCCTATGCGTGATAGAGCCATAGCACTGGTTTAACTTGCGCTGGTACATGTGCGCTATTTAACTGATTTTGATTGACTGTGGAACCATGTAACTTCTGATGAGTTATCAAGAATTCGCCTTATTGGTAACCATACAGGAGTTGATCTATGCTTTTGATAAAGGGCAAAACAGCCAGCATTTTTTCCCCTAAAACAAATAATGACAAGGGTTACTAATAAGATCTTTACCTGTCCAATCATAGTTGAAAGATTGTTCATCTGCAGGAAGAGTTTCTCAGCCCGTTCTACCGGCGCGTACGCAGCCTTCATCACGCCCAGCACGCGCGACACAGGCGCTCGCAGCTTCTTCGCACATTCTGGAAATGGAAATTTCGTTTTTAGCTTTTATTATTTAACAAAGCCAGTATAGCTGGCCCTATTGAAATTCCGTCAAAGTCAGTGGCTTGCGGTCGACTGTAAAATGTTTTCGATACATAATTATTATTTTAACAATCTTATATCTACCTTTTATCACATTCATTCATATATTAAAAGCAATAAGTACTTAATAAAAAAATAATAGTATACTCTGGGTGCAAACCGAGCGCCCGCGCGATGTGTTTTTCCATCGGTAAAAACTTTCATAAAACTTTCATACCTATATTTAAGACATGAATTTTCGAAATTTGTAAGGTACTGTTGGGTTTCATGCTTCAATTATTTTGTAATCTTTAGGTACTAGCAAAGGAACTTTTGACCAGGCCCATGAACACTTATGAATTTTTTTAATTCTTAGGTAGGTACTAGACTGTAGTGGTGTGGACTGTATGTTGGTTTCAATATTCAAATACTTTGGTTCTATTCTTCTTGTTAATTAGTTATTCAGGTGAGCAGATAAACTATCGATGAACTACTGACGAACTAGTTATATGGCGAACTGTAGGTACCGAATCATTTTTGTCTAGTATTTAAATAAAATCAGTGTAGCAACAAGTTTTTCATAAAATGTGCGTGGGAAGGGTGTCCACAGCCTGTCACTTCGAGTTGTCCACAACAAGTTAACTCTTGACTGTTTCAAGAAATTTTCCCTCATTTGCATATTTTTTTCTTAAGGGTCTTATTTCTATGAAAAGAGGTAAAAAATGCGGACCGTGTATTCGAGATCGTGCCATGAAACTAATTTTGAGTAGAGAATCGAAAACTGGTTCGAATTTGTATAAAAATACCCTCTGTTATGTGCGAAAAACATGCAAGAAACATGTGATTTGTGGCTCTTTCTCATCAAGTAATATTGTAAGTATTTGGTGGCCTATATATCGTAACATCGTAAGTTTAGCACACCGGCCGATAGACTGAGTTATATGTTTCGATCACCATAACTCATTTCTGGTTTACAAAGCGATCCATTACGAGGATGAGCTTGAGAACTGATGGAAGTACCGATGTTAGCGTTCAACAAAAACTAATTAAGTATTTAAATACTTACTTCATTATTTATTTGAACTCGTGGTTCTTTAACATTGAAACTGTTCGCAGCTGCAGTAATAGAGGCTGTCCAGCAAAATATCGAGTATAAAAGGACCCCCAAGAAACAGGGATGGTCAGTTCAGAACAACGCTTCACTAGCACATCCACCTTCCAACAGTACATCGAAAAGAATCTGGTAAGTTTACTATCGTATAATTATTCTTTAGCTCAATAATTGTAGATATCATATGGATACTTTTTATTAAGTACCTACCTACTTCTTTAACCCTTCGTGGGTTGCACCCGTAAGTGCACCGTAGATCTTATAAAACTTATAAATCTTATAAAACTTACTATAATGATTATGATACCCTCACAAATACCTAAATCATTGAAAGACATCATTAACCCACCATTAGTATAAATATGTTCTAAATGCATCATCTTGTCTCGTAAGTGCACTGTAACAAACTAAATGAAATAACAGATAAAGAACTACAATCTGGGGACCGGGACGTGCAAGATATTTTAGTTACCTTTAGCTAAACCCTCCAAATCATACCGTGTAAACTACTAGACTACCAACGATACGAAGGTCGATAAAATCAGCCTCTTCTAAAAACTGCATGCACCTGAATCGTGCTTAAGATCACGTACTAATTTTAAATAATAGATAAAAATGCGCTCTATTTACGAAACTGTAACCATTGGGTAATCTGGCTCTGTCACATTAAATACAAATAATTAAAATTCCTCGCATCGTACGATGTCATGCCACTACAATATTGAAATTTCTTTGGCAGATCTTCGTGTTTATCACAGACAATACGTTTTACGTTTAGACTCACAAAAACAAAAATAATAACACGTACATTACTTATAATAGTTTGTCTCAAATCTGCGCACCATCTGGCGTGTCCTTGTATCAAAACAAAATGGTATTTTGAATTCGTAAATAATGACGACGAACGACGATGTTGGTGTTGACATTCGTCGGAATGGTGCATTTAGTTGAAAATATTCGATGCTTATCCTATCTCCAGCCATTAATCATGAAATAATAAAATATTGCTTCTATTAGGATTTTTAATCGAAGCAATTAGCAATTAGAATTGCTTCATTACTTTTCTGAACTTGCAGCAAATTGCATACAATGTAGCAAGTACAAACGGCAGATGATTTATTAAGACAATAATATCAACATCAACAGTCAAGACGTAAAAGTTCGGCTCAAGCCCAGACTTCTCTGGTTCGTTTCAAATGATTGGGGAGTACACAAGACATGTGTTCTTGTTTAGACGCAGAAAATACAAGTAAACGGGGATGACGCACGGACCCTGGCCTGTCGCCAGCTTCCGTCGCCCCATTCAGCTTCTACTCGACAATGACCTGACTTTTCCACATAAATATAAACTCAAGAGTACAACAATAACATTGCAAAGCTAATGCTTTCACAGTAATCTTTGGAATAAATAACGAACTCTTGCCGGAAGTTGAAGCTGAAGCTGGTTAATGTCATAGAAAGTGGAAACCGGCCTGATTTTAAAACTGATGGCCCTGACTGAATTACTGAATCGTCAATTGTCACTTGTCTATATTCAATGCACTAAGAAAGGCTTTCAAATAATGTTGAGGCAGTTAGGTTAGTGCACTTTACTAAACCCTGAAATACAAAGACGCCGATTTGAAGGGCTTTCAACCAATGACGATCATTGCTTTCAACCCATTTAATGCTAAATATGATATAAGTACTAGCTTTTGCCCGTGGCTTCGCTCGGGTGGAGGTCGAAAATTACCCTACGGATACGTATTACCGGGATGAAAAGTATCCTATGTGTTAATCCAGCATCGTCCGCATTGCTGTCAACAGGAAACGTGCCCAATGGTAATGAATTAATTTCAAATGACTAATGTGTTTCTGAAATAGCTATACCTATTCATAATCGTTAGAATTATTTGTCATAAATCATCCTAAAATTAAAAACATTCCTTCAAATAAATTAATCTGCCCGAGACATCAGAGGTTAGATGGATACAGTTGTAAATAATTATCTAGAACATTTTCAGTCGAGTAGCTCGACTAAATAGCTAAAAACATTTGACATCTCACAATGTTACACCATGCATTCCCTAATCCCTACGTCATTCGATCGCGGGATGTGGAACCGCCTCTTTAGTCAATGACGAGTGAAGAAACATTTGGAAGCGTGGGACGCATAGGTCGGGAGATTGGCACACCCCAGTGTTTTGCCAGGCATTTGCGACACAAACGTTGTGTTATTGTGTTTACTTTTTCTCGCTCTAGGCCTAAACATAAGACCTAACTAATAATTTCTTTGGCGTATGTTGTTTTCGATACGTAATGTATTTATTCCTTCCTTTTCGCCTTTTGAAATACTGCCAAATTGAATATCCGGCTGGACAATGTATCCGAGTCCTTTTATCTTGATTAGTGGTATTTATGAGCATTAAAAATATCTTGAAAAAGTTTTAAATTCCTTATCAGTCAATCAACTCAGTCTGCCTTCCAAATAAAGCACAAAACATGGAACTAGACTTCCCCTTTTACTCTACCTCGACTATCCTCATTAAAAAGATGAATTCAATCTATCTTCTTTTATTCCTATCAAATACCTCTTTTCAAACATCCTACCTTGAGCGAGTTTAACCACGGCAGGGTACCACCTCGCTGGGTACTTGTAGTTGGCGGAGATGAGCACTGGGACCACCAGGCATGTGTACGCGGCCATCAGCCATGCACCGCCAAGGGCCACCAGCAGCCCCCGAGGTGCCCAGTACGGTAATAACAGGACCAGTGACAGGAGCCATACTGAAATTTTAAAAGTGGTGTTGTTATTTTTCGGTCGACATTTCTTTCGAAGGCTGGTAGTTGATATTGCGAGTATGGATTTACTGGTGGTTCATTGGCCTTCAAGTTAATTAGTAAAGCTTCGCATGAATTTATGACTAGTTCCTAGATTTTTACGTCTTTTTCGGTCCTGGAATGAAAAATGATGCCCCAACAAGACAAGAGACACGACCAGTTTTCCTCCAATTCCTAAAGATACTCTAAAACTGCCATTTTCTCGTAAAAAACACGTAAAGAAGAAATATAACGTGCCAGAGTCAGTGTACTGTAAACAATTATTAATAACACTCTAAAAATAAAGCATTGACGCCACTGAAAAATAAGGCTATTTCAAATATTTTGCTCGGAGACTTTCCCTTCTGAAGTTAAGCACATTTTTATGGGTTTGCGTCAGCAACACGTTCTAAAAGCTTCCATTATGATTAACAAAATATTTCCTCTGTGAGTGAGAATTGTTCCTCGAACTGTTTACTTAAAATATTCTGGGATATCGAAGGTCTTTCAATAGTTTACAAAGTTGTTTACGAATTACTGGCAAAAACATCTATGATTATCGTTTTTCTCGTAATGTTTTGACATCGTTCTCGCTCATCGTTTAATTTCCACATTCATGATGTAACCTATATTTTGTTTGAAAAGAGTGTCCGTGGAGTTTCTTGTGCGTTCTTCCAGGGTACCAATGTACTAACTACGCTTGGAATGGGCAACTAGAGCTTCATCTTTCTGACTGACTTACCCCTTGACAATTCCAAAGTGCCTGTAGGTATATTGGTTTATTTGTAATAAACGCTTTGAGTTTAAGCTTGAGTTTTCTAAGAAGCACGAAATATTGTAGAGAAGTAAGTACGATAGTGCTCCGACCATCTGGACCACACAATATTATGAATCTTTTTGCACTACCGTGATTAACAAAGCTGAAAGAAAATCGCAAACCCTGGGGCGATAGGAGATGATTGTCAAGGGTCTAAAAAATGCGCCACAAATATCTAAAATAATTAAAATTATCATTTACTTCATCGTCTTAATACAACTAACTATTTACACTAGGTACCAAATTAAATGACTAGCTAGCTATATGTATAAATACAAAACAAAGAGACAATAGGCGTTGAAGTACTCGTCCGCATCGCTGTCATTCGGAAACGTGCCCAGAAGACTGGCAGCGTTGCCTCGTTGAATGGCAATGCTAATTTAGAGATTGAAAATATATCATAGCGATTGCGTGCTAAGTAGTTTAGCAGCAATACGACACGACACATACTCCTAAACTCACGGTTTTGCCCATGGGGTAAGGCAGAAACTACAGAACGATCTGTTACGATCCTTACATAATCAGTCTATAATGTTCCCACTGCTGGGACACAGGCCAGGCGTCCTCTCTGTGAGAGGGAGTGGGCCATAATCCACCACGCGGGCCTAGTGACGGTTGGTGGATGTTACAAGTCCTCGAATTTTTAAATGTTTTCCTTCGCTGTTTTGAGAGCTGTGCAGTGGTGATGAAATTAAATGCACAAAGTAAATTTAAGTGCCTGCCTGGGTTCGAACTCAAGACCTACAAACTCGTAAATCGGGGCTGATACTCGTACCACTAGGCCACCACTGCTCCTTCGATCCTTACATACTCCTTTTGTTTCGTACGACATGAGTATGACGAAAATTCAGACTTAGAAAACCCGATTTTATTCAGACATGATACCAGACAAACAATTCAAATGAAATGTCTTCATTGAATATTTTTATTAGACCGTGTTCGTCACCCATCACCCAGTCACCTCGTTCCATTTCTCGTCATACTTTCCGCGATATCAAAGCAGCAAAACTCAAATATTTAGCATTAACCGACTTCTGTATTATAAAATAAAATAGTGATAGAGTTATTAAAATATTAAATGATAGCCACAAAACACGTGAAGCTTTGAGACTGTCTACTACTGACACGAGAAAAGATTCGTTTTAAAACTGGATTCTAAACGTATTTTGTAAGTCAGCGACCGTATATTACTTATAATGTTTAAGTTATTGAGTATGAGTAAAGAAAATAAATGTAAAAAGCTTTAACACGTGAAATTATTCTCTTGTAACAAAACTGTATGACCGGGGTCTAGATATTAATACCATAGGGATAGGAAGACTATATTCAGAAATAGCTTCGTATCGTAGCGCTACGCCTGCAAAGGTCCTGCCACTACGTAGTATAGGCGTAGTTGAATCGTAGCGCTACGCTTCAAAAGATCCTGCTACGTCGTAGGCCTAGTTAAAGCGTAGCTCGTAGGACGTAGCAAATTCGTAGCGTTCAGGACAATGATTTTACGACGCCGTATACCCACCCGCCCGCACTTTACGTACAGAATGTAAACACTTGCATTTTGTCTACTGTTAGTAGGTCAAACATTTTGTTTGGGTTATTAAATTACATGGTGAGAAATGAATATTTATTGCATAGAGTATACGTAATAGCAAATGAGTTTATTATTATTCTTACCCAAATGAGTTTGGTTTATCATATTTCATCGCGTACGCGACGCTTCTATAAAGTTCTGATAAACTGCAATTTCACTTCGTTATTGTGATTGACAAATAGACACACGAACAGTCAGTTATATCCATCCGCGGTGATGCCTTTGCCTGAGGTAGCAGCGCGGTGCGGGAGGGGTGTGGTGACGTGTGGCAAGAGCTCAGTGATTCGTCAACTTGTGACAACTATCACCCCCCCCCTACTGCACAGCTTACTCAGGCAAAGTCTCGGGATAAAGTAGGCACTCAGATATGAAGTGAAAACGCGCTGAAAACTGTAACTTACAGTACTTAGCTACACAAATTGTGGCGATAAATGATAACTGCTTTTATTTGTGTAAGTTGGTTTGTACAAACACTTTCACACGCCAATCATATTTTAACAACCAGATGAGGTCGATCTTTCCTATCCAACTACTTTGAGAAATATATTTTCATCAGAGAATCTCTTTTAAAGTCCAGAAATAATCTTGTGCAGATCATGTGAGGCGTTGAAGTAACTTTCTGTATAGTTAATCAAGATTCTGAATCAACATTCTTGGAAGCAGTAATGACAGAGCAAGTTATGCCAGACCAACCCTCGTGCATTTGTGCCACATGTTCTAGACACGTGGAAGTGACAAGGGACAATGAGTCAACAAAGTAAGGAAAATAATTATAATAAACAATAACACGTCATTTGATACGAAATATATTATTGAACTTTCATTCGGACATGAATGAGACGAGGCCTTCGAACCCTGCTGGGATAATGACAGGCCGATACAGTCGCAAATTTTAATTTTGCCCTGAAATACTGGCAAAATGTGGCCCACATTTAGATATAGAAGTCCGATGGGGGAGGGGGGCGGGGGGGGGGCGCGTCATACACAAATTTCACCCTGCTGGGGTAATGACAGGCCGATAGTCCGATACAGTCGCAAATTTTTATAATTCCTGAAATACTAGCAACCATGTAGATAGCCCACATTTCAGAGTACAGATTTTTTTTAGTTTTGTCGACAGTTAAGTCTCATGTAAGCAGGGGTGCGCATTAACATAACATAATCAGCCTATAATGTTCCCACAGCTGGGACACAGGCTTCCTCTCTTCAACACGAGGGACTGGGCCATAATCAACCACGCAGGCCCAGTGCGGGTTGGTGGAATTTCACATTTCTTCGAATTTTTTGGTCCAAGACATGTCGGTTTCCTCACGATGTTTTCCTTCACCGTTTTGAGAGCAGTAAATAAAGTAAAGCGCCTGTCTGGGTTCGAACGGGTGTGTGTGTGGGGGTATGGGGGGGGGGTAAGTAGGGCCTTTACCTCTGGGCCACCACAGCTCTTCAGGGCACGCATTGTCTTGCACAAATCTAGACTCAGCTCTGGTTTAAACTAAAGATAATTAAAAAAAAAACTACTAGGTACCTACTTAAAAAGCTACTTACACATACACTTAGGTATACTTAATTACTAATCACAAGCGTCTAATTTAGTTATTAATTTATCTAAATTCAAATTACTTACTAAGCTTCTGCCGCAATTACAGATAACAATTAAAATTTTCATCGTATGCTCATTTCATTTTGCAAACATTGCTAATCGGTCAGCCAGAAATAATTATGATCAACAATTAGAGATAATGATATCGATTAAATATGTAGGTACCTACCTAAATGAAAGCATTAATTTTACTAACATTTGTCATCATAACACATTAATGACTGCATTAGCACAAAATATATTTGTCGAACCTTAACATTAAGAATTCCGAGGTTGATAGACATAGCTACCTATTCTCACATTATGAATTCATAAAGCAACAGTATTTCCGGAAACTCATTAACAGAATCATTCCCTTCTCTAAAAAAAAAAAACAAATTATCTACTTACCGATATTGGCAAGTTTTTCCTTTGATTTGATCGTATGAATCTTCGAGAAAGAATCACTACGAATGCGTCCGCGCACACGCGAAATCATTCCCATTTTGAACTAAATATCGAACGAAATATTCAAACAAACACTTTCTTTTGTAAAACACCACAAATGTTTTAGAAGTCTTTTAACGCTTATTTTAAAAGTGAAAATATTTTGTATTTGGCCTTCTTGCCTCTGTATTCTTCGAGGTGTGTCACATGAATGCGCATTTAGACACCGACGTTTGGGCGGGCGGCTCTCGCGCAGACGTATCTCTACTCTGACATAAACCGACTCTAAAACAAAAAAAAAACTGCTAAACATAGGTTGCTGTTTTCATCCACTCAAATAAAATTTACCGCAGAACAAAACCAGCAATGGTATAAATATACACATTCGCCACGATTTCGCATCTTCAGCAGCTGCGCCCACGTCACACTGCAATGACGTTTAATTTTAAATTTAATTCTATGTCACTGACTCGTGAATCGGAAATTATTATGTTTTGATTTCTTACTGCCATATTTTATGGGGAAATGTGAGCACAAAGAAATAATTACGCACATTTGGGTATGGAGTTTTGACCCCTCAGGCCCTCAAGTGTTCACGAAATCTACGTCATTGCTCTAAGAAGGCTATTGTATACCAAGGAGAATGCCTTATCTGCTGAGACTTTTACTTAGCTTCGACCTTTCAAGCCTAAAAATAGAATGTCTGATCTGCCAACGATAATATTACACCCATCTTCAAAGGCTTCCTTAAACTTTTTTGCAAGCTACTAAATTCAGTTTGGTTTTGTCTCAGACGACATCTTTCCCAGGAATCGCGAGTATTGAATTTCAAGCCTGTCTAAAGTCGCGTGTCTCATTCATTTAGTTAGACAGCTTAGCTGTGAAAATTATCACATGTCTCTTAAAGCAATTAGTGTTGCTAGACCGTGTGATAAGAGTTGCCTTTAAGATAAAAATAAGTCTTCTGAATACGTGCCGGTTGCCACGATGTTTACTTACATCTAACAGAAACACATATTATGACTCCCCCATTATTTTAGGCCGGAACAAAAAGACGTGGGCGGTAGGTACGTAGGCCGATACATTTTTGCAAATAAAACACCGTTTTAATAAAAAAAATTGAGACTAGGTACCGGTAAGACTGGGTGAATAGGGATGCAGGGGTGAATCGGGACGAAACTTTAAAATGGATTTTAACGTTGATGTAGGTAATAAAGTTTATTGCCAACAAGGACACTTAATCGTTAATTATAATATAATAAACACATTCGTCCTTTTTGACAAAAAAAAACAATTATTTCAATGTTAAAATCCATTTTAAAGTTTCGTCCCGATTCACCCCTGCATCCATATTCACCCCGTTTTACGGTATATTTTTTACAGAGTAATTTAACTGCCCCATACAGTGAAAATCTTCTTATTCAAAGGGCATGGAACGCGCATGATGGCAATCTTTAAAAAGCTCACCGTTGGATTCTCAATTCACGGCGCTGCGGCGAGCGTTGAAAACTCAGTGTGCTTTTATTTAATTTAGGTGTCAACTAGTGCCAATGAAAATGGGCATGATTAAATAATCGCCTCCCGCCTGCTACTGCGTTATTTGATCTACAAATATTACCAAGATATACTTATATCTACTACATTCCTACTACAGTGGCTGCGTCATTATTCATTCATGCCACCTCGTTGAGTTTTAGAAAAACAAGAAATGGTATTATTACAACTCTTAAAATAGGCCATGATTAATTTATTTGTAAGTTAATAATGTTTACGAATCATGTGCCCGTCGTTTCTATAACTCATTTTTTATTTTTGGAATATTTCTTATTGAATTTAATTTACTACCTGATATGGAATGGTTGACGAAGAGCCACGGTTTCCATTTGCGCACGTATTATGGGATTTATCTTATTACAGCAAATAGATCTTAAGTGTAGGTATGGATGAAACCTATAAAAAAAAAAAAAAACCTGTACAACATACCGAAGGGGTCTATACAACTGCCAAATCCTTTCGGAGTCTTTTGAGCAATTATATTATACCTACATGCAATAGCGAGCTAAACCGCGATCGCGAGGTATCGGCATGTAATTCTAATTACCCTAGGTTAGATTCAGAAACTAAACGTTATTCAAGAGTCATATTATTTTATTTTTATGGCTATTTAAGTATCAACAAAGTAAGAAACGAAAAACCTTAAATAAAATTAATGGATTTAAACAATTAATTAATTGCCTTGAGTTTTCACTGGGAGCCTAGGCTATTAGTTAATTGGATATTTGATTGGTTCATGACCGGCTACATTAGTTAATTCTTGGAGTCATTTCGTTTTATTTAAACAGACAGTCATTTTAAACTCATGATAAGGGCTTTGAACCTGACTCGATTCCTCCTTACGACATTTGTAGGAGAATTATCTACTCCTACAACTCCAACTGTAAAGTTTGTGACCTCATTTTTTTTTCAGAACTCTTCACTATGCATTCCCTGATGTACCTAATGCTCTTCGCCTTCAGTTCCTGCTTGGCCCACTATAGAGGCTCCTACGAATCCCGGAACTTCATCACCAGAGACGAACCTGCTCCGGTTGAAGGGTATAATGGATATTTCTCATTACAATAATTAATATTATTATTGACTGCGTGGTCTAGGTCTGCGCTGGTCGCAAGCGCTACTGTTAAGTTATCATACGAGCCAATTGTGTCTCTCTATTGTCATGTCTATTGCTATTTCAGTTAGAAGGTACTGTAAAGGTTGTATGCAAAGGGGAACCTTACATCATGCAGGCTGGCAAAAAATTATTCTGGTTCCTTGCGTTTGATCGGGGATTTTGAATCAGTTTCAAAATTGTAAAAGAATCGTTTTTTAGAATAAGACAGAATTGTTTTGTTTGTTTGTTTATTTAGTACTTCTTATATAGAGGTATTTATTCTGGTACCAGGGCTCTTATGTATAAGCCCTACAGTACCTAATGATAGGGGTGATGGAGAGCAACGAGGAAAGTAGGAGTAGTTCGTCATGACTTATTGACCTGTACTCCCTCTATAGTTACTTTACTCTTTGCCTGTACCGCATTCTGATCAGTGTGCATCACAGAACATATATACCCTAAAGGGGTGTGCATACTCGTACAATTCTAAGTTAGAAATAGTTGAGCGGTTTATGAACCTTCAGTTGGCATCATGTTTATGTTTATGGGGAAGAACCTGCTCAACCACGTGATCCGAGTCTGTACCACCGCTAGGAGTAATAGTGTTCTGTGGTATCTACAGATAATAATACCTCATAGCAGATAACTTCAAGAATTCAATTGTAGAAAGTAGAAATTCCCGAGTAAGATTAAGATGTCTTGCCAGACTATAAAAATAATTATGAGATCGTCATTAACACGTAATGCCACGTGTACGTAACTTGATGTCAATATTCGAAATGGTTTCCGGATTTTTCCAATCAATATTGATAATAGTAATTCGATTTTTTTCCCATTCTTATGAGCGTCTTATGAAATAAATAAATTAACAATAACAACAATAGGTACCTACCATATTAAGTATTTTAACCATGTTTTCTCAACTCTAGAGTACTCGTTGAATGTCCGGTATGCGAAGAACCTTCTTCCGAACACTGGACGGCGAGCAACGAGGAATGTCCCGTCAGGCAAGGCAATAAAACCTTCAAGATCTGCAAATTAGGCACCTACATCAACGAAGTTTGCGGCAAACGCCTTGACTGCTACAGGGTACGTACTCGCTTGGTCAAAGAAATAGGATCTTTGTAGATGTCTAATCATGTATTCATGAGTGTACTTCATAGCACAAAGGAAGAGTAACCTGTGCAGTATGTCCATTGTCCAATAGTGAACTGTTATAGGCTGATGATGTTTTGAAGCTTTGAACATTACACATACCTAGGCCTAACGCTGTGCCTAATGAATATTAAGATTTTTTTAATCCTTATCAAACGTTTTTCTCCCAGGGTCCTCGTGAACAATGCACCGAGAAACGTGAATTCGACTTGTACGGCCAAAAGTGCGCCCCCGGCTACTACTGCAATAAATGGGCTGGCGTGTGCACCGGCCCCGACTTCCGCCTGGGCAACAACTGGCCATGGCAGATCATCCCTTTCACCGGCCGCCGAAGTGAACTCAAAGTACAGCCCGAAGACGCCAAATTCTCCTTCGAAGGAATCCGCAACTAAATTCAAATTTCGAAAAACCCACCTCGATTGTTTCCCGGATACATGTACTTGAATTATTATGATCTCATTTTCTAGTCATTATTACGCTTATATTTTACTAAACATTCCTGACAGTGATCTCAATTTATTATTATGATATTTTTGTACGAAATCATCTGTTAATATGATTTATGTAAATGCATCAATAACGTTTTATTACACCTCCTCAACCTGCACCCTAATTGCGTAACACACTATTACTCTCAATTTGAATCATTTTGAAGCTTATTACTAATCCATTGCTCCAAATGTTCGAAAAATGTGTTTGCTCAGCAACGTAAATAACGCAATGAATGTTATGAACTGTCAAAATGAAACCTATTGCTACTGATAGTGTGTTACGCAATTGCCCTGCTGCTCAGCCTTTTCCCAACTATGTTGGGGTCGGCTTTCAGTCTAACCGGATGCAGCTGAATATCAGTATTTCGGCTCTGTGCCTACGGCCTGACCTCTGAGATTACCTCTTCTATTTACGTTCACGTATCGGTGTGTGTACCCCCTTATCTATCCCGTTCCATCCCTAGAAACAACCTACCTATCGCTATCTCTTTCTCATGCTGTGCTTGACGGCTAGAGTCGGACCGCGCAGAGGCCCGCTTACTTCAGTACGCTTTTATTTACGCAAGCGGATGGTGTGTGTACAAAATGTGACAATTAAAAGTTCTCGAAAACGTTGAGTAACGTTCGAAGAAAATAAAAAGGACAATAATATTCAAGGTGAGTACCTAATTAATATGAATGTTTATTTTTCTCAGATGAATTCTCTTTCGCACGAGAATATTGTGGTTCCTATTTATCCGGTTTGTAACCAGATTTATAGGTTAACTTAACATAATTTCAAAGATTCCGATCTCGGGTTCAAACCCAGACGGTTAGTCTGTCTCCTAAATCACGTATGAATACGTGTGCAGAGAGTATCTAGACTACTATTTTACTCGGTTGTAGCCAGTTTTATAGTAAACATACATCTCGAAGTAGACTCCGATCTCGGGTTAAAGCCCAGACGGTTAGTCTCAAATCACGTATAAATTTACGTGAATGGCCCGACCCGCTACGAAAGCTGGGCCGACCGGTCCCGAACTTTGACACGATCGGACTGAAAATGTGGCCCGACCGGACCCGGAGTCTGGCCCGACCGGGCCTGAAAGCTGGCCCGACCGGGCCTGGAGGCTGACCCGACCGGGTCCGGAGTCTGACCCGACCGGGTCTGGAGTCTGAACCGACCGGGTGCAAAGGTTGGTCCGACCAGATCTAACCTGATCCGACCAAGCGCTAAATCTGACCCGACCGGGCTTGACCACACTAACCCGAACAACCATTTAAACTCTGGGCCTTATAGGGTATTTCCCGATGATCGCCAATTACTAAGCGCTCTTTTCCTTTCTAATCAACAGATGGCAACTTCGCAAAATTTTATCACACTGGGTGAACTGGTCACGCGGAATTCCGATGAAGAAGAGGAGGAACTTTTAGCTAAAGTTAAATCTATCATCGAAGAGAGTCTTCCCACTGGTTGGAGAGACTGGAAAGTTATCGATTGGTCCAAGGAGGAACTCCTCGGCAGAAAGATGGACCACAAGGTCCTGAACAAAATACGTTTCGCAATCCCATCAGTGGAGCTGGTTAAAGCCTTCTATCCTGAAGCGAAAACAATCGGCGAAAAAGCCTACAAAAACATGAAACTGAAGCTATTAGACTGGGATATCTGCAGGGCTCTTATTACTAACCCAAACCACATAGCAGCAAAACTGCGCGGATCTTCTGCGCAAGCAGAGATATTTAAAAGGGCAGTAGAGACAATAAGAGCGTCTGTTTGCTCCAGGGAACAGATCTCGGACGCCTTGACATCAGACATAGAGTCTCATAAAAATCGAGTTAGAATCTACTCCAGGTCTAATTCCGAAACTCTAAATAGCCCCATCCAAAAGCGAAGACGAGCAAGGCTACCATCGACTTCCTCGGATGAAAATTCAGTACGGTCAGCAAGTGAACATTTCTATTCTTCATCACCGGAGAGAAACTCTCCCAAACGCAGACGCTACTCCACATCACCTTCCTGTTCACCAAACAAAAATGCTACCGATTCAAGACTAGACCGTATGGAGGGCATGATTCAAAACCTATATCAAATGGTGAGCACAACCAAGAATGAAAATAGACCCGATAGTACGAGCTGGCGAGCTCCCAGTCCGGTACTGGTTTTACCCGGTGAAGACCGCAATACGACCAATAATAATTGGGACATATTTTCGCCTTCGACAAAAGAGAGTGAGCCTGCCATACCCAGAGCAAATCCAATTCTGGAGCAACAAGGGATTAAATGCCAAAGGCTTGGGGAACCAACTTGGAACAAGATTCGCTACGCTGACTCTCAGAAAAAACTTCAAGCATCACCTGTTTTCCATTGTCTTCGGATAAACGGAACTATGTTCCAACACTCCCACCCTAATCAGCTTAAAGATCTGCTGGGAAAATGTGACGCCGCGTTTGGTACCATAACTCATGGACTTTTGGTACAACGGCTGAAACTTCAGGAAGCCCTGAAAGAAGTAGCGGAACAACACCCAGAGGCCACAGATAGCCTGAAGAAGATGCTAGCGTCAGAAAGTGAGTTCCGCTCAATATCTGACGACTTGCTTCAATAAACTTGTGGCAAACGTGCCGAAGTAATTGAGTCTCGACGAAAACTGTATGAGCCGAAGAATAATTTTTACCGATCAGTCCTCAGTGACATCCCGCCATCGGGAACTCATTTATGGGACGAAGACAAACTACAAGAAGCAATCAAAACACACGGGGTCTCCAAAATTGCTCCGGCACCTCGTCGAATGTTATCGAACCATACAGAAAAGGAAAACAGACTAAAGACGCCTCGAGACCTTAACTCGTTTAGAAAACCACAGCAAGGTGTCAAGAAATTCAGAAAAGCAGAGTTCAAACAGCGACCCCAGAAGCCGCATTCATCAAAGGACCATAAACGTCACAATTTTAAGGAAAGGGGCGGAGGGGAGAGACGGCGTTATCTTTGACAACCAATGCTTTCGGGCGGGACAACTAGCAGACCACATAACAGCGTGGAAAAATCTAGGTGCACCAAAGGCCATTATAAGTATCATAAAAGGCTACGTAATTCCGTTCTTGGAAAAACCACCAATCACAAACTTAACGTCATCGTTACTAGAAAGATACCGAACACCAACTTCTCCGCTGATGGACCAAGAAATTACAAAAATGATTCATCAAAAGACCATAATAAAATTAGACTGCAAGACTGGCTTCCTCTCAAAAATGTTCATAATACCAAAGTCAGACGGACAATGGAGACCAGTCTTCAACTTGAAAAGACTGAACGAATTTGTCAAGTTACAAAAGTTCCGACTGGTAAATCATCGAAAACTACAATACTTCCTACAAAAAGGAGACTACATGGCCAAAATAGACCTATCACAGGCATATCTTCATGTACCAATAAAAAAAAAAAGGCACTGGCGTTACCTAGCACTACACTACCGCAATGCAACCTACGCGGTAACGGCACTTCCTTTTGGTCTGAGTTCTGCGCCTCAAATATTCGCAAAAATAATAAACTGGGTTGCCAAGTTACTCAGAAAACAGAACATAAGACTAGTCGTGTATCTCGACGATTTCTTGATAGTGAATCAAAACCCACGACTTCTAAGAAACGAGGTGTCAATGGTTATAAAGACTCTTACAAATTTGGGCTTCAGAATAAACTGGGAAAAGTCAGTGCTAAACCCAACGCAAGAAATAATGTTCCTCGGAATAAACTGGAATACAGAATTGAATCTAAAAAGCCTTCCTGTACAAAAAATACAATCTCTAGAGAAAACCATCCTAAAAATCCTAAGAAGCGAAAAATGGAGTTGGCAACAAGCAAAGTCGATACTGGGCAAAATGGAATTCGCTTCGTTCGTAATACCGCTAGCTCGGCTACACTGTCGAAAGATTCAACGTGCGGTGAACAGGTTACCAGAATCTATGCCCAACGTAAACTTCAAAGTAGAGCCAGAAAACATTCAAGAGTTGCAGTGGTGGTCAGTAAACTTAGAACAAAATTCAAAGATAATTCTGAAAGAACCGGAAATCCATCTAGTCACAGACGCCTCAAATACGGGTTGGGGAGCAGAGTTAGAAGACAAACTGATCTCAGGACTATGGAATACCTCCCAAAAGAAATGGCACATAAACAAGAAAGAAATGTTTGTTGTCTACAAAATCTTGTTAAACTATCAGACCATTTTAGAGAACAAAAGTATCCTTATACAATGCGACAACAAAACAGTCGTGGCGTATATAAAGAACCAGGGTGGGACCAAATCGGTATCACTCCTAAAACTTGCAGGCGACATCTTGAATATGGCGATACGCAAAAATATAGAAATACGAATAGAACATATTCCAGGTCACTACAACGTAATATCAGATCATCTATCCAGGGGCAAGAGATTACCAGACTGGCATCTATCGAATTGGATACTGAAAATAATATTCAGAAAATGGGGCACTCCATGTATAGACCTATTCGCAACACAGAAGTCGGCAGTAGTCGCAAAATTCGTCACAAGATTTCCATGCCAACAAGCAGAATTCGTAAACGCATTCACAAGGACATGGAACTACAAACTAGGATGGATATTTCCTCCTCCACCGTTAATACCGAGGATCTTACAACACCTCAACCAGTGTCAAGGTACCTACATATTAATAGTTCCCAGGTGGGAGAATGTTTTCTGGCGACCAATACTCAAGAAAAGATCTGTAGACAAACCATTCACAATACGGAACCTGGTCGACCATTTGATAGACCTTCAAACCAATCAACCTCCTCCCAGAACACAAGATTTGTACTTGGAAGCATGGAAAGTACGGGGTGGGCCGATTTAGTGAAAGATTGGTCAACCAAAGAAAAACAAATTCTAGCAACTTCATGGCGCAAATCATCTCTTGGCACTTACTCGGCAGCATGGAAGAGCTGGTGCCGGTGGGCTAAGGATAAAAAGGTTTCAATTAATAACCCAAATCCTACAGAAGTAGCACAATACCTTTGCTACTTATACTATAAGAAAAACATGTCATACAGAACTATTTATTGCACAAATCAACAGTAGCAACATTCTCAAATCCTCTAAATTCGGACAAAATATCCAACAACCCACTAATAAAACATACACTAAAAGGAATATCAAATACAAACCCTCAAACCTTACGAGCAAAAATTTGGGATGTGAATAAATTATTATCCTGGATACGCCACAATCCTCCAGATCCAAGCAACCTTTTTCAAGTCTCCAGGCATTTAGCGATACTACTGCTTTTATCATCTGGAAGACGAGTACATGACCTGACCCTTCTTAGAATAGACAATGGTTTCCTGGAACTGTCAGAAAATGAAATTATTTTCTGGCCACAATACGGGTCGAAGACAGATAGGTTGAAACATCTACAATCAGGATGGAAACTAGTGAAGAATGATCAGGATCTATGGGATATCGTAAACTGGGTTAAGAAATATATTGAAATATCACATCCAAGACGACATGCCAATAGTCAGATGATTCCATATTTATTTGTGAAGACACGAGGTAAAACAGGTCCAGCCTCTCGTTCTGTAATAGCTGGATGGGTGCAAACAACCTTAGTGTCAGCTGGAATTGAAGCAGGTGCAGGTAGCACCCGATCCGCAGTGGCCACTTACAGATTTAATAATTGTCTGCCACTAGATGAAGTATTGAAGAGGGGAAATTGGCAAGGCCCAAACAATTTTTTTAAACACTACTATAGAGAGATTGATAAGTGTGAAACCAGTGAGGCTAATATTAATAGTAAGAACATTGTTACCGAATCTTTTGTGCCATTGTAATACATGGATCTCATTTATTTTATGTTTTGTTTGTGTATTCGAACTTGATATTATTATACTCAGTGTTAATTTTTGTACCTACCCCTATGTCTAAAAAGGGAGATTGTTATATAGTAGGTACTCAGAAGTTTGTTTACCTGTTACTTATTATCAAGAAGTGATTTTGTTTGTATGGTGTATTATTAATGAAAAAGGCAGAGCTAAAGTCAATTTGATTAGATTTTCCATAATTATGTGATTGATATGCCTAAGATAATACTTAATGTTAAAAGTCTAGGTTAAAATATCTTTATCTGTATGATACCCTCTAGATTAAAACTATGGTATCTAATAGTTTGTTTCTTTTCTAATCATCAACTTATAAAATCTATCCAACAATTCAATTTAACATCCTCCCAAGAATCTTATCACAGTACGCTGCTGTGCTGATAACTAACAAGCCGGCAGATTAAAGACATATCTCAGAGGTCAGGCCGTAGGCACAGAGCCGAAATAGACCAATTTTCCCCCCAAGGGGAAGAAAATTGATATTTCGGGTCTTGCCGTAGGCCTGACCGGGGCAATTACTTGCCGGCTGATCTATGGTAGGTACTGAAGTAAGCGGGCCTCTGCGCGGTCCGACTCTAGCCGTCAAGCACAGCATGAGAAAGAGATAGCGATAGGTAGGTTGTTTCTAGGGATGGAACGGGATAGATAAGGGGGTACACACACCGATACGTGAACGTAAATAGAAGAGGTAATCTCAGAGGTCAGGCCTACGGCAAGACCCGAAATATCAATTTTCTTCCCCTTGGGGGGAAAATTGGTCTATTTTACATGGAGTGACTGCCTATTTGGCCTCCACAAAAAACATACGAAACCCCTGTAAGACTGGTTGTTAGACTTTTTGGTCTACCCGTAACAACTTAAAAGATCTACGAATGATAGCCGGGACCAACGGCTTAACCCTGCTTTCCGAGGTACCGAAAGGTCTCGATATGTAATGGGATGGTCACCCATCCGCGTACTAACCAAAGAGTAAAGTAACTATAGGTACTAACCACGGCAAGCGTAGCTTAACCTTCGGTCGACCCGTGCGGCCGTTATTGTTTAGCCCACGAGCCCCTATTACACCAGCCTGCCATCTATTTATTTATTGAAGCAACTTTCATAGACGTGGCAATTTGTTTTGCCTGAATAATGAATATGCTGTTTCTGTTTTTACATGAAAGTACATAGTAAGTACCTACTATTAAGTATTCTGTGATGAAAGTAAGGAGACTATTAAAATATACTACTAGGTAGGAGACTACTAGGAAAACCCTCTTCTACCAACAATACATATATATCGCTCATTTGGAGGAACATTGACATAAAGGTATTTTTTTCCAAAAATTAGTTAATATGACAAAGCACAGCGTATTTACGTTAGGAAAAAAATGTTTTAATTTTAACAAATGAATGCGTTTAAAGTTACATTTAGCATGTTTAAATATTTGCATGCCAGTCCATGGCGAAACATGTAAGATCATCACTTTATTTATAAGACCTTATGTATACTTACCATGTTTTAAAGCAAATAAATATATTCTATTCTGTTCTATAAAAAAAAAGAAAAGTAGCAGTTACGTCGATGTTTCTCCAAATGAGCGATATGATAATAATAATACAAACAAGTGTTTTCTCTCTAGTTTGTACGATTTTCGTCTACTTATATAATTATGGTATTTATCTACTTATAAGAATTACTCTGGCAATGCAGCCGGATTATTGAAAAATACTTGAAAATCCCCGGCTAAACATCTATATCTTTACCAGCTCAAATAATATTTCTTACCTAACTTGAATTCAAGGCTTTTAGCACTCAGTTCCGTAAAGACGGAAAGTAGAATTTTCTTTTGAAATAAATAATAAATTATAGTTTCACAAAGTTTAGTAACGTATCGGTATATCAACATATTTTTATCATGAATAGCAAATTCATGTCTCATAGATTTACACTACGAAAAACAAAAAATAATATTATTTATTTCCCTTTTGAATTTTGTTTTGTTTTGTCTTTTGTGGTTTACTAACTTAGTTCTGTACAATACAACTTACTAACACAAATATGGATGGTTTTTTTTTAAATAAAGTTATTCGAAGTAATCACGTTAAAAAAAATCAAAATATTTTTAATTTGGTAACCCAATCAGTGCGCCTCTTCGTAATCTGCATAAAATCAAACTTTCGTTCGTTTCTCCATTATTTTGTTTTTCGCTTTTGGTTTTAAGTATGAGTGCACCGTTTAGCACTTGGCTTTTGTCTCTTAGTTAATTTGTGGTAAAAGTGACCTTTAATTATTTTAGCAATTTGAAACGAAATCTGGAAAGATAATAAGTTTCTCTTTGCATAATTAAATTCAAGTGCCGAATGCCGATAGGCGATACTTATATATTTACCAATTTGATAAAATAATCATTTGGAAAATGAGTGATTGTGCTGTGTGTTCGGCCCGGGACGTGCAGCCGGAGCATTTTGCTACAGAAAATCATAAGAAAAACGTTTCCTTAAAACAATTTGCATCGAATAAGTAAGTCTTTGTTTGTTTTGTTTGCCTATATTTATGTTTTTTTTTGTTTGCTGCGGGTCCTTTTTACGGAACATAGTTTTTCCTGTTCAGAGGATCATCTTGCCCATTAAATGATAAATCCGCCCCTAAGACGACCCACTGACCAAAATTAATACTTATAAATAAATCACCCAGGAACTTCTTTAATAAATTCATACTCTGATAGTTTCCTATAAATTAAATATAAATTTACCCATTTCTGCAATACCAGAAAACAATTTGTTACAAATCGGAAAGGAATCGCAGCGGTGTCCTGCTCTGTTAAGACAAGTCTTGGAGCAGAACTTGAGAACAAGAATGGAAAAATTAAGATATCTGTAAGTGACTAGTAACTACCACTTTTAGAAATTCAGCTCATTCGTAACAGGTATTGCATATAATGCTTGCCATTGACTCACCAATGTAATATATGTATAAAAACTATATTAATATTCACAATAAACCTAGTCTGATAAACAAATAGTAGTATAAACAACCTAGTCTTGTTAGTGGTTGCTGCACAATATTTATTAATTAAGCACTTAAAATAATTTAGTTTGAAATTTAAGTAAGTTTAAAGCCTATTTACCTAATAGGTAATACGGGCTGGTGTCCGCAACTCCATGTCAATGCGCTTATTTTGCCTATTTACCTAATCAAACTTTCGAGTACTTATTATACATTGAGATTGAGAAAGTGACAGTCATTCTTTGCGCGTTAGGTGAGGAAAAGCTACAAAACCAAACTTGTTCTATTACTCTATATACTGTAATATTATGTTACTAACAAAACCAATATCTTTGGCAGGCAAAACCTAATGAGAAAGTTGAATTTAAATTCTCATTGTCCAATGAGAGCCAAACGGATGATATCCACGTCACATACATACAGCTGGTGCACTCACAATTCAATTTTGTGTTGGAAACCAATCCTTTTAGTGCTGAATGTAAGGCACGCCGTTTGGCACCACGTAAGTTTGGTAAAGTATTACATTCCTTAAAAACTCTTAAACTAACTATTGGCTTAAGGATCAGAAGCATTACTAACACAGGGTATGGTTGTGGCATTGCATTAATTCATTACTTATTTGTTTTCTATTTATGTCTTATTTTTTCACATATTTATAACTCATTTTCAAATGTCTATTGCAACTAACAAAGCTATGGGTGTTGGGTATATTTAATGTGTTACATTAGGGAGAAAAAAAAACCAATTGCTTAATACAATCAAAATTAGTGTGATTTTTTGGGATTCTTTTATCAACCATAATGTATGGCAACAGTGTTAGCAATACAATGTTGTCATGTTCAACAGTAACTAGACTGATATTCTATATATGTATAGTCTATATGAGCTAACTGGACTGCCTGCTCAGTGCTCTAGTTCACATCACTTTGTCTCAAGCCCTTGTAGGGTTTACATTATTTTATATTTAAAATATTATCTTTTTCTAATAACTGTTGTACGTATTATATGTCGTTGATAATTAGCTTCATTCATTCAATAATTAAATAAGCAATTAAATGGTCACTATTCTATTCAGATTAATTTTATTAAAAAGTCTTAAAAGTTCAATTAAAAATTATTTTATCGTTATGATTTTTTAAAACAAATTGAATCATTTTAAACTATTATTCTTTTTATTAATTGACTTTATATGTTTTAGGGAACAAACTTTTGGAAGATATTGTGATTTCGTTTAGTTCACCGAACATTGGGCAGTATCAAACTCCAATAATATTCTACTTTCAAAAGAAAGACACAAATGAAAGTGTTATCATCATGAAAGAAATGGTAAGTGACGTTATTCGTTTTCTTTTTTTACCATTTTTGAGTTTGTAGGTTCTTTGAAACTAGAGATGCATCCGATACCGATACCGATGCCGATATATCGGCGATACTCGAAGTTTGCCGATATATCGGCATCGGCGATATTTTTATGGCCAATTCAATGATACTATTCAAATTTCGCGCTTTAAAAATGTTATGTAAACTCGCGTGTTGTCTCATCTATTTCGTTGCAAACGCGAGGCACGAACTAACTATGCTCGGGGAAGCCCCGCGCTTTATTCAGTGTCTTGCTTGTTTCGCCCGCCAGCTTTGGCCTCGCACTCGGGTAACCTGACTTGTTTTATTTATTTTACCATCATTTTTTAATTCAATAAGCGAAGCGGTATCCGTATCGCCGATATTTTTATAAGAGCATCGGTATCGGTATCGTATCGGCAAAAAGGCGTATCGAGGCATCCCTATTTGAAACATATTGCAGGCTAATCAAGATCTTTCCTCTTATTTTCGAGGCAATGGCAAAGATAACAATATAATAGGTATTAGGTTAGATAATTTGGGCCCCTTAGATAGACACGCCATTTAAGTAAAGAAAGAAAGAAAAATATTTTATTTGGGTGATGCACAGGAAATACAAACAGTAAAATGAAAAGGAGCATTTAAAACTAACAAAATTAACATTAAGAACAACCAAAAAAATTAACAAGAAAAAAAGACCTGTGCGAGGTCAAAAAGGCTCCTATCTCAGCGTGATAGTGCAATATGTAAAAAGAGTGCATATTAATTGCAAACATTTGGCCTGTACATATTTTGAATTTGTCATTCAAAAAAGTATTCGCTCAGCGAATCATCATCATTTCAGCCGAAAGACATCCACTGCTGGACATAGGCCTCCCCCAAGCACCTCCACTTCGACCGGTTCTGTGCTTCTCGCATCCAACGGGTTCCTGCCATCTTCACAAGGTCGTCGGTCCACCTTGTGGAAGGCCAAAATGCCTTTGAAAAAGAACAATTAATTTGTATTCAGAACATCAAATAATCCCCTATAACATAATGGCACCTAGTATTTAGTTCAATTTATCAATTCGGCTAAATACAGACTACACTAGTCCTCTATATTATTAGCATAAACTAAGCATTCGATACAATGATTTCATAGTAATATATAAGTCAATGATTCGATATAAGAATTCTGACTACTAATTCCGGATAAGGCTGATGGAAAAGCTTTCTGATCCAAAATACCTAGTCAGAATTGATTTGCAAAACATAGGTAGGTACTTACACAAAAAATGCTTCATAATATAATGTTTCTTTATCGGTTGAAATGAAACTTAATACAAGTTCCTTTTATATGACTTCATTCTTTAATAAGTTAATCTTTAAGAGGTCAGATCACGACCGAATAACATAGATGTGCTTGTTTCGATGTTCAATTGATGACCAAACAGATAATCTAATCACTGACTAAAATAAAAACAAGTTTGATAAAGGTTTTTTCCTTTTGCATCATTACCTACCTAATCATTTTCGGTAATCGACGAGACAGCTGTAGCTTCTGTTCCTGACCAATGATTCTTTTGTGAAAACCTATTCAACATTCAAATAATACCCACATTGTACTCCCATATATTTGTGTCAGTATTATATACTGTTGATAAAACAGGTTTAGGCAGTAATACAAAATTGCGCGTGCACTTTTAATCTAATGACTACGTTTCAATGAATTTTCGAGTATTATTTTGCGCATTCAAAGCATCACAAAAGTTTTGTTACCATGTTACAGTGCATTGTTCTGGGCCAAAGTAATATGGTTTTTATTGATAACACTTTAAAACTCAAAATAATCATGCAATTCATTTAATCCTTACTCGACAATTTCAATGCGGACTTTGGCCCTAGTATTATAATGGTATCATGTATATCGTGCTTTTATGAGAAGGTCATTATCTGAACTTATTGTGTTGATACGAAAATATGTATATTTGTATCGCTTTTCAAAAAGTCATACCCAATGATTTCAAAAGTAATATATAAGTCAATGGTCATACCTATATTATGTCGCAGCCAACTGGTTAAATTAGCCGTTTAGTTAACTGCCTGGCCTTGGGAAGTAGTGCTCGCCTCGCTTCGCTCTCTCGGCTCACACGCGGTTGATCACAGTTCTAACCTAACCTAACCCATTTGGCCGGGGTGCCCCGGCTTAGTTACTGCGACCAATTCGGCTCGCGCGTGATTGGTTACAGTTCCAACCTAAACTATAATTGAATATCATTCAGCACCCTAATTGCATAACACACTATCAATCGGAATCTGAATCATTTTGAAGCAAATTGCTAATCCATTGCTTCATAAGTTCGAAAAATTTGGCCGCTCAACACGTAAATAACGCAATGAATGTTGTTGAACTGTCAAAATGAAACCGATTCCGATTGATAATGTGTTACGCAATTGCCCCGGCCGTTACTTAGTTGAACGGCCGCCGTTTAGTTAAAAGGCTAGGCGGTTAACTAAAAGGCTAATTAAACCAGTTAGTTGCGACATATACATCTGGCAAAGTATAGGGCAGCCATAACTATGAAACATCGACCAGCCAAGCCGATGCTACTCAGACCTATGCAGTTAGTTCAATAGTCAGTCAATGTCACGTGCATCGCAGTGTTGAATAAATAACAAGTATTGATTCCAGACACAGTTTTTATTAAGGTCTTTACAGCAATCTATATTGTTACACAAGGACATGATCATTTATTATAAGTTGCTTCAGTACCTAGTTGAGCGAGATCTTTGCGAAGGAAATAATACCACCATATCTATTTCCGCCGCCAAGCCGTGTTGCGTGTTCCGATCTGAACTGTGTAGACCATAGATATTTTTACATTTCTATGGTGTAGACTATAGACTGAGGGCGGTGTTGTTGCACTACGTCCAATCCGAATCCGAGAAATGCCGGTCCGAAGTGAGCGTAGTCCTATTTGTATGAGGGGTTGCGCACTACATCCGAACTCTATCCGTCAGAATTTATAACAATTTCCAATTTGGATTGATTTCTCGGATTCGGACCGGACGTAGTGAAAACAAACCGCTCTGACGGTGTTATTAGCCCACGTACGCACGCACGGACGTAAAAATATCGCGCGCTGGATTTTCAATTCTCGAGTCACAGGGACTCAAACTGTAACCGTAATAAGTGTTTTTAACACTATTTTTAAAACTGTTTTAAAAGAAAAACACTTCTAAATGTAACAGATACAATAATGTTACAGAATCAAATTGTAACCTTTTATACATGTGTTTTTAAGTGTTAATATGTGTAACAGAAATAAGCATTTGTAATTTTTTAGGTATAATTACACGGTAGGTACAGCAAAAAAGCGCGGCGGACAGACAGTCGCGGCAATGGCAAAATAGCCTTAATCTAGTCGGAATTGCGGCTATTTTGGCAATGCCGCGTATACCGGTTACACTTATTAACACTTTTATATCGCAGATATAATATTACTGTTACACTTTTAAAAATGTTTTGGGTTAACACATTGAAAGACACATTTATAAGGGTTACATATATTATTTGTAACACTTATAATTCTGTGACCTTTATGAAGGTGTTTTTAAATCCCTGGTTGAGTCGAGCATTGACAATCCAACAGAGCGCCAAAAAAACACTTGGATTTTCAACTCGGCGCTAAGCAGTGCCTAGAAAATCCAGTACGCGAAAAAAAGTCGCCGCGGGAAAAACGCCCGTCCGTATGCAGGCACACAAGACATTTCAGTTTATTCGCCCCGTCCCGCGCGCCTTTTTGTTTGCCATTCAATAACTTAATAACATAACTGGGCGCCTGTTTCCCTCGAAGGGTTTGGCAGAGGTGTACCTAGAAATCCTAGAATACACCCACATTTCGCCAGTTAAAAGTCTCATTATTGCGAAAACAAACGAATTTAAAAGCGTACACTCCGAAAGTTGACAACGTCGCAAATAGCTGTCTTATATTTCGCTGTTTTGATTAATTTAATATTTATCAATATTACGTTCTAAATGGAATGATGAAATATCGCTCTATAGTGCACTACAATACAATATTGATCAGTAGCTTTTGCCTGGAGGTGGAATTTATCCCACGGAAACGTACTACCGGCATAAAAAGTATCATATTTGTTAATCCAGGTCTCAGCGACTTCGTCTGCGATCCAGGATGAAAAGTAACCTATGTTCGTCTCCAGGTCATGGTCTACCCATGTGCCAAATTTTATCCAAATCCGTTCAGCCGTTTTAGCGTGAAAGCGTAACAACCAAACTCATTTTCGCATTTATAATATTACTTAGGATTATACATGTAACATCATACATATTCAGCCTATAATGTTCTCACTGCTGGGACACAGGTCTCCTCTCAGTGAGAGGGAGTGGGCCGTACTCCACCACATGGGTCCAGTGCGGGTTAGTAGAGTAGATGTCACATCAGATTTCTTCGAATTTTTGGTTCTAGGACATGCTGGTTTCCTGTCGGGGGAGCGGTGAATGCTTATGCGAATCCCGCACCCCTGGCCATAGGTAGAGGTGGAACACCGCGGTGGTTTTAGCCGGTAAGAGTCCGGCATGCCCCTCTGTCCCCTCCACGACGGAGGAAGTCCATGAGGATTTCCAACGCGCAACGGTTTCCTCAAGATGTTACCCTTCCCCGTTTTAGTTAGGATTATCAGTAGGATGGGTTATTGCAATTGCAACATACAATAAGTTGTAAATTCTGTTGCAAAATTAACTCCTCTAGAACTTTTTGACACAAGAATTGCTCTATTCCCAGCAGGATGCACACGTAGCCTATTTTAATACATTCCTAGAACAATAACCATGGGTCTTAACTTCTCAGTATAGACCGAGCCTTCCCACAAATATTTTATCGTTTCACGGAAGCTGTCGCAAACAGAAATGTATTTTTATTCAACTACAATTCGTCCATGTGTTTCAGTCCTTTGGATGCTACCGAGAATTTAGTAATAGGAGGTTTTTTAGGCTGAATGGAGACAATAGATGATAAGTTTCGAATTATGGAGATAATGATCTTTTGGTGCGCGTGTAAGCCAGATATTTAAATATGGAAAAAACAAAAGGAGTATTTATTTTAAGGCTTAAGGATCGTAGCACGTGGCGTTCTATAGTTTCTACCTACCCTTAGTAGGAAGTGTAGGAACAGCGTGACGTAAAGCTAAAATAGCTAAGCGAGGCTAGTGAATTAGTGCTACTAACATAGTTTTAAAGCTATATTTTATTAACAAAAGTTTTGTGTTATCTATACTTACTAATATAAAGGCGAAAGTTTGTTAGTGTGTGTGTGTGTGTGTGTTTGTTTGTTTGTTTGTTACTTCTTCACGCTCAAACGGCTGTACCAATTTTGATAAAATTTTGTATGAAGGTAGCTGACACTTTGGATTACCATATAGCATATCGGCTACTTTTATCCCGATATTCCCACGGGATCGACAATTACGCGGGTGAAACCGCGGGACGCAGCTAGTAAATAATTTAAAAGAGTTTAGTTTGATCGCGCTAATATCAGGAATTACCAGTCGGATTTGAAAAATTATTTTTGCACTAGCAGCGCCCCGCGGTTTCACCCGCATATGTTTAGATCCCGTGGGAATATCGGGGTTATAACTATCCTTTGTAAGGAAAATAAAAAACACCGGCCAGGCGGCAATTTTTTTGTAATTACATATAAATCGGTTCAGAGGTAACAGACAGACAGACACACTTTCGGATTAATAATATTAGTATGGCTTTATTAATACCACAATTCTTGAGGAAAGCTATAGGCTATTTAATATCCCACTATGACCATTAGCAGCCGAGCAAAAAAAAGTCAGAATGCTAAGCGAAAACGAAGTAATAGCGCAGCGCAGGTGATGCGATGCGACGAGGTGGGTCGGAGGAACAAGAAATTTCACGCGGACGAAGTCGCGGGCAGATGCTAGTACTTAATATAATATTATGTTAGTTTATAAGCTATATGGCTATCGGCCATAGTAGCCTGAAAAAAAAAAGTTTATTTTATTATTATTAACTTTCGATAGTATAAAGAAGTAGAAAGCAAGATTAGTTTTAGCATCATGCTCCGACTTCTTGTAATTGACCGCCGCCGCCGCCGCGCGCTCTTATCAACGTTTATGTAACCTCGACAATATTGTTTAGAAATTCTTCATTAGATAATTAGATACCACGTCCATTACGGTTACCACTTCCTTTAATACTTGATAGATGAGTCATCATTTGACTAAAATTATGTCTGGACTTTAAAAGAGACTGACCCCTGACGTTGTTTCGCCATGTCTTCTCAAAGCTAGTCATACTTCAGATAGGAAATGTCGACTCCATATAGCTTATTTTTTGTTCTACATCATCATCATCTGCCTATAGCCTTTTCCCAACTATGTTGGAGTCGGCTTTCAGTCTAACTGAATGCCGCAGAGCTGAATACCAGTATTTTACGTGAAGTGACTGCCTATCTGAGCTCTACAACCCAGTTACTGGGTAATAAGATACCCCTTGTTAAGACTGGTTGTCAGACTTTCTTAATATGACATGTAAAAGTGATTATGATATCCTATTTACAGATTCATTTCTTCACTGCTGAGCTTGTGGTCCGATCAAAATAATCGTTAGTAATGCTCAGTAACGATGCGAACTTTCGCTTTAGTTTTCAATGCCTCATGCACTCAGGAGTTAAATAAATAATGAGTATTGATTTCAGATCATACTGAACGTAGTAGTAGTCACAAGAATAGCCAAGACTTTTAACGGTCGATAGCTTGAAGGTTCTTAACACAGGTTCTTCAGGACGCGACGTGCATTTTAGTTCGAGACTAGCTGCGCCCCGCTACACGATCCCGTGGTTTCACCCGCATAAGTGTCGATCCCGTGGGAATATCGGGATAAAAAGTAGCCTATATGTTAATCCAGGGTGTCAGCTACCTCCATCCAAAATTTTATCAAAATTGGTCCAGCCGTTTTAGCGTGAAGAAGTAACAAACATATAAACACACACGCTCACAAACTTTCGCCTTTATAATATTAGTGTGATTTGTAACTAGACCAAACTCTAAATAAAAAAATATTTTCATTTATTTAGACATCTTGGATGAATTCGAGTCCACAAATTGGTCCTTTATGTAACTACCATGAATCATTAATTCATAAGAAAGAAAGAAAGAAAAAAGTTTATTTGTTAGTTAATTCATGACATTTTATTACTAACCACATAATTATGCACAGGTAGTGGTTAAATACTTCATTTTTGTAGTCATGCAGGATTCGCTGTTATATGTATATCAGTGGATATATAATTATCATGATATAATTATATCAATTGATATTTATTGTCAAAACTAGTTGTATTGTCATTGTTATTCACCTTAATGAAATTCAAACCCTATAACCATGTCGTAGGTTACGTTAATATAAGGTATTCCCCTAAAGTTAACAATTTCCAATTTTATGGGATTCCCCTCACGCGTACCGTTTGAATACTTTTACACCTATTCATTCATTGTCGATTTTGACTTCGTTAGAAGAACACTTCTTTTTTTTTTGTGGTAAGACTTTTTATTATTCGTCAAATATGTAATATTAATATGTTGTTATTTTCAGAATAAAAACATTAAATAATTAAACACAAACTATATTCCACAAGTCAAATATAAACACAATGAGAATATGTGAGTGGTTGACCAAAAAGGGACCTGGAGGGATTGGAAACCGTTATTTATATTTTTTGAATTTTTTAATCTGTGGTCTTTTAGCTTTGTTTTGGTCTAACCAGAATATTTTTAGGTGCCGTAGTGTTTTTTTTATGTTTTTTTTTGTGAGCCGAGGCAGTTTTGGAAAAATTACACCTTACACTAGTTTTTGTGATGTCAGACGCACATAAAGACAAGAAACTGACACTAAATAAGTCGCCAATAACGTAGTAACCGCAAACACGTGTTGACACTCACTAACGAAGTCGCATACTGACATAAAACATGCCGCAACTTGTTTCTACACGAAATTTCAAACGCGATTTACTCGAAATCAATTATTTTCCCTTGAGGTCCCTTTTTGGTCAACCACTCACATATATAATCTTTGTTTTAAACACGATAAATATATCGGATTTTTACGAACCTTGCGTCTCAGGTATATTTTGTAACGGTTGAAAATTATAACCCATTATCTGTAATACTATCCATAATTAGAATATTTGACATTGAAATAACCCGTTTATTTCTCTATACATATAATATTAAGTTAGATAAATATGAATGGGATACATGATATTGATTAAATAATAAAAATTCCGAAATGATCATCGCATTCTACCGCTGGCTGTACCTCTAGCAGTGAATTGGCAACCTGCAATTATAGTAGGGTTTACTCATAAAATACTGGTTTTAATTTCCTGTGTGAGTATATATATATATATAATAAAATGGGGCTTGGGCTTCCCTCGATCTTAGGAGTATCATTCATAATGATACATCATAACATTACACTTATAAAACTGAATACGTATAAAAAATGGTAAATTTTAAACAATGGGTAATCTTCAGTAATTTTTGCTATTCGGGATGTGAAGATATGGCCTTGAAAGAGAAAGGTTTGCCCGGGATGTATGTAGAGTTAATTCGTGGTTCGTGCTATGTACAGTCAATCGTACCTACGTCCGGTTGGCTGCTGGCAATACCGACGAGTTCAGTGTGGCTGTAGGCTTGCACCAGGGATCGGCTTCAAGTCCTTGCCTCTTCCTGTTGATTATGGATGCTCTTACGTCAGACATCCAGGAGGAGGCACCCTGGTGCATGTTGTTTGCCGATGACATTGTCCTTGTCAGTGAAGATGGACCTGAAATCCAGTGCAGATTGGAGAAATGGCAACTGCATAGCATATTCACAAACACTCGATACGCTTCCGTATCGTATCGAACATCAAACAATGTTATCGTAGGAGTCTTCTAAACGCTGTTCACAAGTCCAACACCCGAAAATGTTGTCAGTTTAAATCAAGTAGACGCCCACTATTCTTCCAACAGCTATTTGCTGTCGGGGGCAAGTCAAATCAGGTTATCGAAATGTGTCATTTTCGATACGATAGCCTGTTGTATGGTTGTGAATAGCTATGCAGAAGCTGGAGAATGTTGGCTTCTGCGATTTCGGCGGTCTCCAGTTCTGGAGCCATAGCGCTTAATGGCGCACTTCTCCCAGTCTGCTCCGTCTTTCGGTATCTCGGTTCACTTGTGCAAAGCTATGGCGAAGTAGATCGGACGGTTAAGCACAGAATTAACACTGGATGGATGAAATGGTGGCAGGTCACGGGAACAATCTGCGACTTCCGAATTCCCCTTAAACTTAAGGAGAAGATATATAAAACCATGATTGGACCTGCTGTCTTGTATGAATCAGAATGTTGGGAAACAATAGGGATGAATGAAAGCCAATTGCATGCAGCTGAGATGAGAATGCTAAGAGGGATGTGTATGGGAGTTGTTACACGAATGGATAGAATAAGAAATAAGTACATAAGAGGAAGTTTGAAAGTGGCACCGGTAACTGAAAATTTGTGTGGAAATGGTATGGGTAAGTGATGTGGATGAATGAGGAAAATGTAGTGAGGAGAGTTTTGAGTATGAATGTCGATGGCTATAAGAGTATGGAAATACAAAAAAACGATGGATGGAATGTGTGAATGATGATATGGTTAGAAAGGGAGCGACTACCGAGATGACGTCTAATAGACAAGTATTGAAGAAAAAGACATGTTGCGCCGACCCCAAATAAATTGGGATAAGGGCAGGAGAATGATGGGATGTGAAGAAATTGCTCTTGTATGTTTATAGATTTTAAACCAATTTCGTATACCGTACGTGGGGCTGGCGCCTGGCGGCACGTTTTATCTGTGAAAATAACCCGTTTAGTCGTCGGATTCCGATTACTCGTCGTATGTGGTCGTATGAGTCTTATAACTCTGACATACATATGTTCAAATTATAATTATTCGATTTCCATCGCCAAAATCACTTATATCATAAGGTTGGTTCAATTCAAACCCCTATACAGGGTATAATTTTAATCACCGTTTTCCTCTTAAGGGGTCATTGTACTCATCATTATGAACAAATTTTACTATGGGACCTAACATGAAACGCGAAAAAAAATCAGCTGTTCCCTACATTTTGACGAGTTATGCGAACATAAATGTAGGGAAACGCTGATTTTTTTTTTACGATTTCAGGATTGGTCCCATAGTAAAAGTTGATATACTCCTTTTTTTTTTCATTCTATGTCTATCTAAATAACTCAAGGAGTAAGATAAAATGTACCACAAAAATAAAAACATTTTAATCCAGAGCTCTTTAGCCGCTTACGTGTTACAAGTGTTATTTTGGTGTACAAAAAAGTATATACTATATTTTTCAATCTTCAAAGTGTGAGCATTTTTATTAGATAGCCAACTTTCAATGCAAAACTAATTTTTGCAATTAATTTCAGGTGGTCTTCGTGGAGCCGAACCAGACCATGCACGACAAAATAATCAGTCCGTACGCAAGAAAAGGAGTGTGGGCCAAAGAGCTTATCAAGTCCAATTCTGTTGAGTAAGTATTATAATAAACTACCAAGGGGTAAACAGGTGTATTATAAAGAATGAAAAGTATTTATTGGGATTGCACAGAAAGCTGAATATTATAACAAAAACAGTAAATAAAAAATCAAAACGAGCATAATAATATAAAAAAGTAATAATGTGTAATTAATTCATTATAGAATAGAATACTCTTTATTATGTACGTGCCATGTTAAATACAGACATAAATACTTATAGAAATTTTACAAAAGAGTGACATAATGGGCGGTCTAATCGCTAAGAGCGATCTATTAAAAACAACCTTTGGATGGATTGAAAAGGGGAAGGAGAGACAAATACTGTAGGTAGTCTGTGGTGTACCATTTACATAATAAACTAAATACATACATAAAGTATAGCATTCTAATCTACTTAAATAAATATATCGCACCTAAAGGGATTTTTTTTTATCACCATCCAAGTTTTTACAGGGTTTTTGTTCTGTTCTACCCATGAATATGAACAACTTTCACTGAGACCAACTCTGAAATCACGAAAAAAAAAATCTGCTGTTTAATACAAAAGTTCAATACCTACTTGACCAAAATGTATGAAACAGCAGATTTTTTTTTCGTGATTTCAGTTTCTAGATTCGTGATATGAAACGGCAACAATAGCAAGCAATCCTATTGCCATCAACGGGACGCAAATATGGCCCAATATAAAATATTACCCTTTTTTAATCCATGCCTTATTTATTACAGTCGGAGCGACGATATGTTCTGTATACCAAGAACTTGCAAACCAATCTTTGCAAACAGCTTGAAAGTGGTTGAAACAGCAACACAGGCTGAAAGAGATTTAGCAACGGATCTCAGGTACGAATGTGAACTTTGGCGGTTAACCAATGTTTAACCTTATTATTAAGTGCATAACGGTGAAAAGTGGACAAGTGCCAATGTTGGCGGTTGGTAAATTATTTTATTATTATTATTATCAGCCATTTCTGTCCCACTGCAGGGCAAAGGCCTCCCTTCCCTCCTTCCACTTGTCTGTATCCTGTGCTGTTATACGCCAATCCTTTTGGTAAGAGTCGAGTTCGTCCCGCCATCTCATTCTGGGCCTGCCGCGTTGGTTGGTAAATACATAATATTATATTTGGGAATGTTACTGCACACACGTTTACCGCTGCGACAACATCGCCCCTTTTACGCCCCGGGGGGTTAAACAGAAGTGTTGTTACATTTAGTGCACCCACCTTCGCTATCATTAAGTCCTTTTAACGTAATGGAAGGCGAGCCAATTGCACCTTGTCATTAAGTCTTTTAATGTAATTAGTATTATGTACAGTAAACAAATGTTTGGTTTTCGCAACAAAATTGTAAACATTTTTATTTTCAGGCAGACCTTCAGCACGGGTATAACTAAGGATAATTACATCAAATTCTTCCACAATGTTCTGTGGTACGAAGAAACCGTTATCAGAGTTAATATAAAGGTATGTGTGTTTCCAAGAGTACTAGATTCTCTTATATTGTTTTTTATTCGACGTGTACCCCTTATGTACTGTATTTTTATCTCACGGAGCGACACGCGCTTTACTTGTGGTAACTGAGTATACAAACAAGGGTGTGTGTGTGTGCGTGTGTGTGCGTGCGTCCGTCCGTCCGTCTAAGGAGGTAAGGTCCGTCTAAGGTACCGAGAGCAGGTGCTCTGGTGAATGTGTGTGTAAACGCACCTGCGTTTACACACACATTCACAGCGTGCACTTGGTAATCACGAGTAAAGAGTGCGTCGCTTCGTGAGGTGAAAATATTACCTATAACATATTATACAGAGTGGCGATTAGGTTATCACATTAAACAGTACAGCGGTTATTAAGTTGTTATTAGTCTGTTAAAAAAATAAAATAAATAATTTTACAAAAAATAGAAACAAAAAAAAATATTTTTTGAATTTCCGATTTTTTTTTCATACAAACCTTATGTCCTGACAATACCGAACAACAAAAAAAGAATGATCCAATTTGATGCAGTTGTTCGGAAGTTATGCGCGTACGTACATTTCAGCGATTCATTTTTATGGTTTTCATATTAGGTACCAAGGCTAGAATGTTAATTGTTATGAATAATTTTAATTGTGTATGTTTAAAATACGTGATGTAGAATACGTGGTTTCAATTAATGTGATAACCTAATCGCCACATTGGGCTTGGTGTCCGCAACTTCACGACAAAGCGCGTAGTTTGCGTACTGGTGAGAAAATCGATTATTCGATCCACCCCAGCTGGCTCTGTAGCTGGCTCAAGGAAGGCCAGCATGATACATTATAACATTCGTAATATACTGCTCTTCAAGTAATAACACGATACAAATCGAGCCATTACCGCCAATTTATCGTAAGCGACATTATCACGAAAATGGGATTTTTATAATAAACGGATCTTTACGATGAAAATCGTATTTTGCTCGATATTGTATGAATGCTGCGACTACGAATAAGTAAGATTGCACTGCAAATATTTGCATGTTAAATATAGTATATACAAAATACAATAAGTTGTATTTAATTTGTACGACACTTTTGGAGCAGCGCCTAAAGTCACAGACACATTACAGTCGTGTTGTGTCGTGACTCGTGATACACCAATCAAACGAATCTGTTCAGGACTATGTCGAGTCACGAGATTGGCTAACACTGCGTCCGAAGATGTCACGCACAAGACGACACAACACAGTAATAAGCATCCGTCTTAAGCGTTTGACTGCGCCATGTGTCGCGGATTCGATTCTCGCATGTTATTCTTTGACCTTTGTCGTTAAGTTTCCGACTCTTTTGACAGAAATACAACATGAGTGGAGTGACAGTCGTGATGCAGCTTCACATGGGCGGCACCTGCTACGCGCTGGTAGTGCCAGGCCTCGGGGAGAAGAGGCCTTCCTTGATGCTTGGTAAGTTATATTAATATAACACATAAGTACAACATGAGTGGAGTGACAGTCGTGATGCAGCACCACATGGGCGGCACCTGCTACGCGCTGGAAGTGCCAGGCCTCGGGGAGAAGAGGCCTTCCTTGGTGCTTAACTTTTGTGTATCCGGCGAACTACGCATGCTAATGCGTTGTTCATACAAAACGTAATACCAAAACAATTTGTAAATCAAACATATTCTTAAGTTAGTGTGTATTTATTCCGATTGGATTACAGAATATCTAGGTTTCCAAATATATATTTTGAAAGGACTCTGATATAAAGACGAGATATGAGGAATTTAAAATGTCTATAGAAAACTTGTGTTTCTCAAAACTCGTCTTTAAATCAGTGTCCAGTTTCTTAGCTATTTTGATTTAACCCTCTATTCACGTCATATAGGAGAACAGTTCATCCCGCTGTCTCCGTCTGGGCCTGAAGTTATTTATTGTTGTTAAGTTTTACACTTTTTAGGATTCTGTACCTCAAAAGGAAAAACGGAACCCTTATAGGATCACTTTTTTGTCCGTCTGTCTGTCAAGACCCTTTATCTCGGGAACGCGTGGAGGTATCGAGTTGAAATTAAAACCATATACTCAGGTCTACAGTCCCTTGAAGCTGTGAAAAAATCAAACTTCTAACTTAACGTAAAAACAAAGAACCGGCCGTTTATGCCGCAAAAACCGTATATTTCGACACTCAAGTAAATCAAAATTTATAGGGTAGTTCCCGTTGACCTAGAATCATGAAATTTGGCAAGAAGCAAGGTCATGTAGCACAAGTAAAGGAAAACAATCTGAAAACCGTAAATTTGTAGATACATAAAAAAAATCCCGTGATAAACTATTTACGTACGGAACCCTCGGTGCGCGAGTCCGACTCGCACTTGACCTGTTTTTCTTTACTTTAGCCACTTTCTATGACTAGGAGGGTGTTGCTTCACCCTTTTCCGGAAGAACAGACATCGTCGCGCGAACTGTTGACCATGAATTCAGCACAATGATTCTAGACATTTTTTTTATAACTGACGAATACTTTCGACTCCTGGGTCTAGTCCTGGGATAAAATCGTGAACTGAATTCATAATAACAGTTTGAGCGTCAATGTTCAAATGGATAAGAAAAAAACTAGACTATTCATATCATAACAATACTAATCGATTATTTTGTTATTGCAGGGGACTTGTTATTCATAAAGCCGTGCAATCAAAACGAAGTGATGTTTGAAGCTACTGTGAAGGAGATCAATGAAAATGTGGCGCTTATAGGGGGCTTAAACCAATTGTAAGTAAGATTTTAGTTGCCTAAGAAACATCTTGTCGTTAGTTAAGAAGCAGAATTAGCAAGAAACTATATCGTTCATTTTGGTAACAGACTGGCTACTAGTAAACGTTAAGTACTGATTATGTTTCTGATCCAAGCTCCAATAAGTAAAACAACACTCACGCGCGACATAATATATCGATGGTATTGATCAACGTCTTGTTATGCGTCAGCCCAGGGTCTACCATATTTTCTTATGTCTTGAGATAGTTCGGGGCAATACGAGAGAAAAAGATAAAGGTGCCGCTCCACAGTAACCCACTACTAATGGCTCATTATCATTAGTCTATAACTTGGTCGATATTCAGCATGCGGGGGGACTCTCCGCAAGTGGGGTAATGACTAATGACAGTCATAAGTCGATAACGCGGTCGGTACACCCGTCTGCCGGGAATCCTCGTAGAGGGCGTAGCGACCAATGAAATTCATCGGTCGGTAAATATCGTACGGAGGCTGAAAAAGAGCCTTCAAAGCAACTGCCAACGTGCGATGCAGGCTCTCCGTATACCGCAAACGTTTCCTATCGACTAATGAAAACGGTTCGGTCCATGCGGGCCCTATGGCATGCGTTACAGAAATCTCCCGCACCACGCGACCACTGAAAATAAGCTTTATGTCACCTCTCCATACAAATCCTACGTACAACACTACCAGGCTACTGTGGCGCGTGGCCAAAATTGGAATCAATTTCGTCATCTTTTTTTTTGTAAATACAATTATCGTGACACAATTTCACAAATGTTTACCATCAACGCTCCCCTTTCAAGAAGCCGACCCTAACATAGTTGGGAAAAGGCTAGGCAGGTGATGATGATGAACGCTCCCCTGTCATTGACATTCAGGCGCCAAAATATCCTTTGAGCACTCTAGTAGTGAAAAGGTACTTGAAAACTGATTTAAAAATAAACTGCATTTTTAATACGAATATACTAAATTAATTCTACTTTTTTAACTCCAGGTTCACAAACTATTACTCCCAGGGTGCGCTATTCGACGTGCGTTTCTTCATTTCCCGCATTCCTCTCGAACGCATGCACTGTGCTGTCCACTCCGTGAAAGCCGAGGGTCACGAGGCCAGGATCTTCCCAGAAGAGCACAAGAAAATAAAAGCGGTAATGCCGATCATGAAGTGAGTAGAATTGTTCGTATTTTTCTTTGTTTGGTAGTTGTTTTTATAAAGCCCAAAAGTCTGTCAACCAGTCTTACCAAGGGGTATCGTGTACCCAGGGTTGTGGAGGTCAGATAGGCAGTCGCTCCATGTAAAATACTTGTATTTTGCTTCATCCGGTTAGACGAACAAGACATCAACATAGTTGGGAAAAGGCTAGGCAAATTGATTGGCTGTTGTAGTGTGTTTATTATTTTCAGATATCCCACTAAACATATATTTAGAAGGCGAAAGGAGGGCTATGCCCAGGAGTGGAATAAGAATAAGAAAAAAACATCCTAAAACAATTTGTTGCTGATGGCAGAATTGGAAAAAAAAGACTAGCTTGGCTTTTGCGTTGATACATTTGACATAATATACTTCCTCAGCAAGTACAACCGAGCTAAACACTAAAACTAACTTTTTTTTTTACTAGCCGTTAATGTCCCACTGTTGGGAAAAGGCCTCTTTTCACCTCTCTCTGTCCAGAGCTGCCAAGGACAAATCTTTGTGAAATGAGTCCAGCTCATCCCGCCTTCTCCGTCTGGGCTTGCCGCGATGTCGTTTACCATTAAGCGGGACCCACTGGGTCGTAAGTTTGGCCCATTGATCGTCTGACATGCGGCAGATGTGTCCAGCCCAATTCTATTTAAGCATTACCAAAAATTTCATTGGACGACCTATTTGTCGTAGATATTAATTTCTTGATTTATGAGCTGGGCGCTGGGGGCACAGTATTTGATATAAAACCAAGCGGTCAATAAGTCAAAAAACTTGTTTTGAGGGTTCCTAATGATGCAAAATGTTCTATTTATCTGTTTACTTTATTCAAACCCTGTTTCCCTCTCACTAGTTTCTTCAACCCACTGGTTGACGCCAACTTGGAACAGCGTTGTGCCGTGGAACGCATCGTAACGGGTACTTCGGGCACCGCTCCTTACTTGCTGCACGGACCCCCCGGTACTGGCAAGACTGTCACCATAGTCGAAGCTGTGTTGCAGGTACAAAAAATAATAATTTGCATTTTTTTCGCTGAACAAGTCTAAATATTCTCTGGATACAATGACGTTCACATGTTAAACACACAAACATACTACTCGTTTTTGGGTAGTCCCGTAAACAGAACAAAACGTAGGCTATCTTATCTAACACATACATAACTACAATTATAAAGAACCTTTTCCTTAATATGGACATGGGGATACTATAGTAGAACGCTAGTCTTGTTTTATGTCTATGGGGAAACAATATCGGATTACATTACTGCTTATCCTCATTAACCTTATGGCCAGTTAAAATTTCAAATCTCAAACACAAAATAAGGGCCACTTGCACCAAAAATCACGGAATACAGTTAACGCTGAACATATTTCAAACATCATTCTGGCTTTGCCAACATCAAACAATTGATAGAAATAGAATGATGGAGTTTGCATGTAATACTGAAATGTAAAGGTTTCCCTAATGACACTGCTTTCATTCTACTAGTTCTTTTGTTAATACAACATACTTCTCTAGCTCTTAACCTTACTATAAATTAACCTACGTCCTTCAGTTTCATAATGACCCCACTTCCAAAGAGTTAACACAGTAACATTTTCCAGCTGGTACAAAAGAACCCTAAGAACCGCATCATGGTGTGCACTGATTCCAATATGGCGGCGGACCACGTCGCCACCATGCTCATCAAATACTCGCACATGTTTGACAAGGACAGCTGGCTGCTACGTGCCAATTCCAAGTTCAGGGTCTGGTAAGTACACTAATAAAAAATATTGCATTCGCCAACGTTTATGGCAAATTACTCCAAACATTAACCAACTATCAACTTAATTACACTTCTACAAGTCCGTTCACAGTTATGTTTATTCTCATCCTAATAAAGTCGCTGTTGGGTTGCTGCCACTGACTAGTCTGTCAAAATCATTGTGATCTTTACTCTCGTTACAATAAGGTTGCTGTTAAGTTGCTGCTATCAGAAGAAAAAAAAACGGTGAATGGACCGTCCATTCACAGTTTCGGATATCTTGATGTGCTGGCATCTGTACAACTATACTTATTGTGTATCGGCCTGAACTGTCTAACTAGTCATTGCAAATCACGAGCATGCATCATGTGACTTATGTTCATAGCCATAAGATGCAAGTTACAATGGTTGACACTGGTCCAATGCAGCACTTAAGTGGATTTGCAAATACTGAACAATAACATTTATTAATCTTTCAGGGAAACTCTCCCCGACTGCTTGGCGAAGTACTCGAACGGAACGTGTCGCAATGACTTCTACAACGTGCAGGTAGAAGACTTCATGGCATACAGCATCGTCATCACCACGCTCTCACATGCCGCCAAGTTCGCTAGGTAACATATCACATTATATGCCGTCAGTAATTGTAATATTAGGGCCAGGAATTTGAGATAATTTTCAAGTAATGGAACAACAAACTGAATGTCATACTCAAAAAAGTTCAAATTCCATCACAACCAAAAACTTATTAGGACCTTTTTGTTACAAATGGTCACCCAAAAACAACTTCGAATACATTTCACTGAAGTAGATAACTGATTAAGTGGCGATGTATTGTAAATTATGTGAGATTATGAACACTGCTATAGTATAGTTTTGTGATTTTGTGCTAACTCAAATTGGAGCTTTGTTAATAGTTAAGTAAAAAATAAAAAATAGTATATTTACACCCTCAAGTAAAAAATGTAGCCTACAATAAAAATACGCCTAAAGATAAGTAAAGTTGCATCTAAGACTTGCAGCTAATACCTAAATACAAACCTTGTTCGTTCCTCAGACACATGCGCTCCCGCCAGTTGGCTCACCACATCACTCACTTGTTCATCGACGAGGCAGCTCAGGCGAGCGAGCCAGCCTGCCTCATCCCCGTGTGCGGCATGCTCAAGCGGAGCGGCTCCCTCGTGCTGGCCGGAGACCCTCACCAGCTGGGACCCGTCGTCATATCGCACAACGCGCGCAAGATAGGACTAGGTATGTTTGTACATAATATGTCGAATAAAAAACGTAATCTTTCAATAGCATATAAAACTTAACGTTCAAGTTTCCCCGTTAGCAAAACTCATGTCCAATATAAGGGTAAGCCTGACTAGTTTCGGACTCATATAAATCCTAAGCTAAGTAAAGTAAGCAATTCATACGAATATGAACCTTATTATATACGTATAACGTTCTTATTCGTATAAGCAAAGTGAGAAAGTGTTTCATGAGAATATGAATAATTAATTTATTTTATAGATTCATGAACTGTTTGCTTATTTATTAAAACTTTATACACACGTAAATAAAATCTATACAAAGACGGATTCTGACAGTCTGGGACATTTTCTGCTAATCAAGCTCAGGGTGATGCAGAGACAAAACATGACAGGTGCAACATAAAGGATAAAAAAAAAAACTACTGTTTACTTATTACGTCATTGTAACAGGAACGTCCCTGATGGAGCGTTTGAAGAAGGACTGCCCAATCTACAGCGACATCCGGAACGACCCTAACTACGTCGTAATGCTGCGGAACAACTTCCGTTCCAATCCGGACATCCTCGAGATTCCTGATAAACTGTTCTATAAAGGACAACTCAGGGTAAGTCAACATGCTGTGTGAAATAGGCTCTACTTTCAAATAGGTCAAATCTTGTTTTTCCCTTTTACAGAGAGAAGGCCTGTCCCAGGGAATGATAGATTGATTATGCAAATATTTACTTTGTGTAAATAATTTCATCACCACTGCTCTCAAAACGGTGAAAGAAAACATCGCAAGGAAACCGGCATGTTCTAGAACCAAAAATTCGAAGACATGGTGACATCTACCCCACCGGCCGCACGTGGTAGATTACGGCCCACATCCTGTCACCGAGAGGAAACCTATTGTCCCAGCAGTGGAAACGTTATAGGCTGATTATGCTATGCACATCGTGTTTCAATGTAAATGGCTATGCACTGTCTGTCATTGAGTGAATTAAAGATTCTTACTATATCGATTTTAATAATATTTTGCAGGCATTAGCCGAAGAGGACGAGATCAGCGAAATCGACATTCTGGGTGAGAAAGAACACAGCCGCGCTGTGGTGTTCCACGGAGTGCTCTCCAAGGAACAGAAGATTGGCAAGTCACCGAGGTATGGAAAAAATATGACGATTAACTTCACTTTCAAAAGCAAACAGCAATGTCTCCCAGAACTATAAACAAAAAGAATTGGTTATTTTTTTTTTACTTTTTTACCTATTTGAGAAATTCACTTTATCATCGGTTAGTCCGTGTATCCTACCCAAAAATCCACCCTAAGGTACTCGTAGATACGCAGAAACGCTTGTCCGAGATTCCACCCTAAGCCTATAAATTCCGTTTATCCAACTAGGCCTAGGTTGATTCTCGGACGTGCGTTTCTGCGTATCCACCTCAGGGTGGATTTTTTCAAGTAGACAAACGGAATAACCCTTTATCATAGGAGATTTTCGACATTACGATATGGTACGAAAGCGCTAAGAAAATATTTCGCCCTTTTATTTCTTTGTAAAAAAATAAAAAGATTTATTCTTGGATAAATCCAGTCGCATTGTCTCCAAATATGAACTTTTTATTTGGCCAATTTGGTCTATTTGAAGAATTTACCCTGTGTATGCAGTCTTACCACCAAGGGGTATTGTATTACCTAGTCACTGGGTTTTGGAGGACAGATAGGCAGTCGCTCCATGTAAAATACTGGTTTCAGCTACATCCAGTTAGACTGAAAGCCGACCCCAACAAAGCTGGGAAAAGGCTTGGCAGATGATGAGCCTCTGTACGCAGAAAGGTAAAATAAATGAACACCGAGTTACAACTAGCTCTTTCCTTGCAGCTTCTTCAACATGATGGAGTGTGAAATAGTGCAGCTGTATGTGAAGCGTCTAGTGATGGTGCATAATGTACCGATGCATGAAATTGGGATCGTCACACCATACATACGACAGGTGAGTTTACATAACATAATGGCTGTATTTCCTGGATGAGCTGGCCGATGTGTATGGTATGGCACACGCCACGTTAATTGTCACATCACCCGACGTCGCGTGATATGCTGTGGCCGTTCACGCGAAGGGGCGCGTGATGGTGCCTTACAATTATGTACGAGCCATAAAATAGCGGCCGCAGCGTTTTGGGTTCTGGTATTTGTTTTGGCCACTAGGGTACAATAAAAACACACCAACGCCAGCCAAATGTTAAAAACCTACTATTTATTTCATAATGATAAATTATGTTTTATTTCAGGTGTACCAAATCAAGAAATGTCTAAAAGACGTTGGCTATGACAAGATAGAAGTGGGCACAGTGGAAGCGTACCAGGGCAAAGAGAAGCGTATCATCATCATATCGACCGTCCGCGCCAACTGCAACTTGTTGGACCATGACGCCAAGTTCCAGCTCGGATTCCTTGTTGATGATAAGGTAAGTGACATATATTTTTTTTAGTTAGCTTACGCTGGTGCCGATTCTCTTGTCACAAATGCCTCTAAACTAAACTAAAAATCACTAAAATTTAGTTTATTCCTGTCAAACGACGATTTCCCATTCTGAAATTGACTAAAGTGACACAACTTAACTATATTTTAGTTTGACAGCACTAAGATGGCACTGAGTTATTTAATCTATTGAAAATGGCAATTTTGCTATTCTGAATTTCACGTTTTTCACCTAAAATTTAGATTGTTTAACTAAATCTGCCTATTTTTAATCGCGATTAAAAAGGTGTGGAATAAAAGTATTAGTTGTCGTTGTAAAAAAAAATGTATACACCAACACCTCGACTTCAGATGCAAAAACAGTACTGTATTTTTTTTTCCTTTTGCTTATATCTCGAAAATGGTGTGTCCTATCGCAAAAGTAATGAAAATTTCGACCCCCTTTATGAAACACATAAACCCCCTAAAACTCAACATGTAGGTAATAATTTTTCATATTTTCCATACAAAAAGTGAAAATTCCTTAAAAAAACACGCCAAGTCTGCCCCCAGCGCGACTGCGGCTCTAAAAAAAATTCACGGGGTAGGGCCATTGACATAGAACTATCTCAATGGGTAGGGCGGGCAAACAAGTACCACGTGTCGGCGAGTCGCGATTGTCAAATTCGATTTTAGTTGTGTCAAAATAATTTTTAAATTTAGAGAATCTTTCATGCAGAATAGCTGTAAGATTCTCATAGCAAAAAGTAAGGAATTTTAGTGATAGTTTAGTTAGTTTAGTTCGGTGTACAAGAGAATCGGCACCAATGTCCCACTACTGAGCAAAGGACTCACCCAAATCCCTCTAGGAAGCCCCCGCGACCATAAACTCTGTAATACATGCATCGAGATAGTAATATCTACTTTTTCTTTCACGAATCCTGATAAGAGTTTCATAGCGAAAGTTGTTTAGAATGACGGGCAGAGTCACCCCCTTGACGGATGCAGGTTAATAAATCGCCACCCAAGTGTAATATTACAATGATGATAATAATAATTTACTTACTAATGAATATTGTTCTTTTCAGCGCTTCAATGTAGCTATCACCCGCGCCAAAGCCAAATGTATCATCGTAGGCAACCCACTATGCCTCGAAAAAGATATCAAGTGGCGTATGTATATGCAACGTTGCCGCGAACTAGGTACCTACCACGGCTTCGACTCTATGGGTGTGGACCACGACACCTACGGCAAGGAAATAGTCAACAACCTGACGCCCATGCTGGAAGGTAATAAGTAATATCATTTTATCGAAGTATTAATTAAAAATAGAACAAACTCGCTAGAAACCATATTTTCTTTTAAAAATAAACAGGCAGGGACGTAGACGCGCAATTTGTAACCATAAATTCAGGACACGATTCTAGACCCCTTAGCATAGATATTCTTGTCGGTTTTCAAAAAAAAATCTGCTGTTTCATAGAACAGTTCAATACCTACAGAATTTTTTTTATTGATTACCGGCGAAAAATGTGTTTTTCCAATAACCCTGTATATGCTAATATTATTTTATTATAACACAACTAATTAACATCCGTTACACAACATACGGTCCAGTTGAAAACCAGCGTCAGGCACTAAGGCTCTAGACAGACGGACCGCATTTCAACTGCAATCCAACCGCAAATTGCAGTTCGGATGCAGTTTGAATGAGTTGATTTCTATTGCAGTCATGTCAACTGCATTTAAACTGCATCCGAACTGCAATTTGCGGTTGGATTGCAGTCCGTCTGTCTAGAGCCTAACGCGGCCGTGAGGCACACCATTTGTTTTTTTATAAGTTTTTCTTTGTGTCCTGTGATTATGTACTTATGAAATGTGCCAAATAAACATATTTTCTTTCTTTCAAGGTATCAAGTTAACTGTTAAAATAACGCCTAAGAAGAAGAAGTCGGCTTCGTCACCTGCGGTCGCGCCCTCCGTTCCTGTAGCTGAGTAGTAGCAGACATATTACAAACTAAGGGCCATAGCGGACACGATACTCTAAGCCCGTTTCCACCACTTATTTAAAACATCATTACGTCTCTGTCATCTTAAAACGGTTGAAACAGAACGATGTTTCAAATACGTCGTTTAGTATTTTGTGGTGCACCGTGGAAGCCATTGGCATCAGCGATCGATGATTTACGAGTACTTACATCACGTTTTGGTGACTCGCGACGTTCGGTTTACTGGTCGCTTTTATGAGCTTCTGAAAACGCTGATCGCTAAAAGTATCGTTACTGTGCTATGGCCCTAAGGTAGAAACTCGATTATCAGGACCTCGGTCACCCAGATTTGCGGATCGGGGGATCCTCAATCAGTCTGATTAAGGGGTGTGGTCGCTTCACACCAAGCGACCCTCGTTCCAGACTTTGATTTATTTTCATTTTCAACTTTACGCTCACATTTAGCGTAAATATTTATAACGTTTGGTGCGAACCGTATTTAAAACTTCGGATTATCAACTATCCGTATGACCTACGACAATAATTAGTCGGGTCCCGATAACCGTGATTCTACGTATTTAATTACTACTGCAATCGCCAATCCGCCTATCAAGCATGGTGATTACGGTATCCCCCGAGATTCAAACGCCAGTAGTGATCAAAAGGGGAGTGCTATTGGGCAGTTTTTTATGTGCTATTAAGGTGTTTTTATACTCTTAGATTAGGAGTTTCGATTTGATTGAGACTCTGTGGTTACATTCCACTTTGTAGGTATAGGTGTCCAAACGTCTGTTGTCTTTTAATCCTTATAGCACGTCCGCTGCTACGATATAAGACGCGAACATTATGTGTTCGTATGTATTGCGACTGCCTGCGCAGTAAGATTTAAAATATTATTATTTGGTAAGACACACTAGCAGCTAACTGATGCGTGTGTCCAGTTGGTTCTTGTAGCAGTTCAGTGTGGGAGCCGTCACAACATTTTCCGGGAGCCTATTCCACGCTTTTACAACTCATTATTTTATTATTGCTTCAAAGGCATTTTCTTTGACGAATTTTCTCATAGGTTTAGGGAATAATTATTAATTAAATGTAGTGTGTATGATGTGGGCGTTTATACGCACATATATTGTGTACGTCACGGTGAGCCATGCTGCACTACCCTTTTATGGTGTGCTGATGCTGTCTTAGCTTTATTTCTAATATCTTGTGTCAAAACACTAATAAAGAAAATTAAAACGATGTGTCTGACACTGGAGCCTTATATTCAACTGGGATACGAACGTTTGAACTGGATGTTTTAAACTCAAAATGAAAGTGGCAACTACACTCAAATTGAAGTTAAATTTGTATGAGAAGATTGTAAGATGACTATTATAATACTCTTATGCTACGGCTATATTGTCGCGATACCGCGAACTACACTACTCGCGCTCTCTCGCACACGGCTCGACATCTTGCTGTACAACAGAGAGCGCGCGACATGTAATTTGCGTTATCGCGGCAATACAGCCATAGAATTAGGGCTAAAACTTCTTTACGACAGCTATTTACTGTGCCCATATACAGCTACTAAAGTTAAATTAAGGAGTTTATAAAACCAAAAGACGCATTTCATAATGTGTTAGAACTATTTGAAGTCAAAGAAAACTGGCCCACAACGAAGCCGGGCAACTTCATTATTAAATATTTGTTGATTACTGGTAGAAATGCCGCCCCCCCCCCCATTCGCGAGCACGTGAATCCTATGTCATTGTTATAAGGTATAAATTGCAATGATTACTCGCGTCCGTAAAATAATTCCGATCCAGCCTGTCCCTTGCTGTCCTCTCCCGGCGACGGGTGCCCTGTCAGTTCACCAAAAATTAATTTACAGATTTTTAATTGACAAACAACGATTAGCAAAAACATGATTTGTCATTTCATCATTATACAACAACAAGTTTGCCAAATAATTCACTTTACAAAATAATTACCCGATAAACTTTTGTTTAATAACGTGTTATTTCACAAACAATTAATTTTTTATTCATTTTACCTCATAAATAAACGTTTGGGATAAAAACGTTTTACATATTGACTTATTATTGCATTTGTAATGAGAAGCATTTGCCAAATAAATGTTTGTAAAGCGAGTGTTTATAAAATAAAACATTTGCGGAATGAGTTGTTTGTGGAATAAATAGTATACGAAACGTTGGTTGTAAACTAAAAATTTGTCAATGGAGTTTTGGTGAAACATTAGTGAACCCTCAGCGACGCCCTAAGCCGAGGTCCGTACCCCACAGGGGGTGCCCTTAGCGTGTAGTCGCTTAGTTTTTAAAGGGAATCCCCCTCTTGGCATAAAAAAATAAGGCATAATATTGTTTGGCATAACGTTTTCGCATAAAATTTATTAGCATAATAATACTTTGGCATAATGCAAAGGTTAGTATAACTATCAATTTGGTCTAGTTGCATACATTTTTAAGGCATAATGTTTATTCGTCTAATAATCATGATCCATAAATATTGGTGCCCTGTCAGTTTACCAAAAATTAATTTACAAATTTTTACTTGATAAGCAACGATTGGCAAAAACATAATTTGTTATTTCATCATTACACAACAACAAGTTTGCCAAATAATTCACTTTACAAAATAATTACCCGATAAACTTTTCTTTAATAACGTGTTATTTGACAAACAATTCATTTTATCTTATAAAAAAACGTTTGGGATAAAAACGTTTTACATATTGACTTATTATTACGCAATTTCCTAAAAATGAAACTCATTCTTTCATCGACTTGCACTAATAGAAAAAAGAGGGTATTTTTAGTGGGCTACCCGGAACCGAACTAGTTAGATTAGGTTAATTATTAAAAACAAAATTGTTAGGTTAGGTTAGGTTAAAACTGTGACCCCCTACGCACGAGCCGAGCGAGCGAAGCGAGCGGTGCCGCGGCAGCGGCCGGCGAGTGCCAGAAACGACTTGATTATATAGAAAAAAATATTTGCCTGTAAATTATTTGACCCGAATGGAAAATACCGTCATGATCACTGTGTCTGATTTAGAAAATCTTTACATAGTATAAAACAAAGTAGCTCCCGCTGTCTGTAAGCTTAGATCTTTTAAACTACGCAACGGATTTTAATGCAGTCGCTAGTGCATTATAAAATGATAGTTTGTATAAACGTGATTTTTTCAAAAGAAATGTATAAATGATTAACTATCATCCGAAACATTTGTAAAAAGAAGCATTTGCCAAATAAATGTTTGTAAAGCGACTGTTTATAAAATAAAATATTTGCGGAATGAGTTGTTTGTGAAATAAATAGAATACGAAACGTTGGTTGTAAACTAAAAATTTGTCAATGGAGTTTTGGTAAAACATTAGTGAACCATAAATATTAAAGGGTGTCCTGTCATTTGACAAAAAACGAATCACAAATTTTCATTGTAAAAATAACGTTAGGCTTGATAAAGTTATCATTTTACAAACTATTCTTTCTGTAAATAACTCATTTAACAAATAATTGAAAGAGAATATTTCATTACATCAAAACATAATTCGACAACCTAATCTTTTTATAATCATGTTAATTGGTAAAACAACGCAAAGCATAAATAACGTTTGACAAAATGTATTGCTTGATAATTACTTAATTTATTTGAGAAATTTTTCTAAGTGTCGGTCCAAGAGCGAGCGAAGCGAGCTCGGGACTTGGGGCACCCCGACTCGGACAGGTTAGATTCGAAGGGGATGACGGGGGCTCAAGTGAGTGAGCAAAGCGAACGAACGAGTCCCCGTCATCTCCTTCGTGTTAGGTTCCTCAGAAATAGGGGCCCCGCGAATCGCGCCTCCGTCGACTACGTCTTATTATTACATTACATTCGATATTACATTGGAGCAATAATCAATCATGCGAAATAGTGTCTACAACCGTTAGGAGTTATTAATTAGGGTTTATTATGTTTATACCAAAGAACATTATTTGTAAATATCATTATGCGGTTATATTATGCTTTATAAAATTATGCTTCATTATTATTATGCCAACAGTATTTATGGCAATAAACATTAGGCAAATCATATTTTATGCCTAATAATATTATGCGTAGTGATCATTATGCTGAATTTCGTTATGCCAATGTAAATTATGACAATATATTTTATGCTTATCATTAGTAAACCGTTTTAAATTGTTTAAGCCCTGGCTGAAGGCCTTAATTTATTGAGGTATCCACAGGCAAGCCCGGTTAAGCAGACGACAACCTCATAGGTTCAACTGCGAGATACCATTAAAAAAATAAAATAGCGTTCGTAAAAGTTACATTTCTGTTCAACTGTAGCAGCGGACGTGCTAGTCAATATCTATGTCCATGACACGTGGCGTTCATGTGACGTCTGATAAATGTGATATTTTTGTAGAACGTGTTGTTGACCGTAGAGCAAATTAAACAGGAGTTTATTCGTAAGGTAACTTTCTGCCGACCGTATAGGTCACGTTGACCAGTCAATTAAGATTTGAAATCAACAATAAAATTTGTATTTGCTTATGGAGAAACTCCCTTGAAATTAAAATTAAAACTTTTAAAATTAATAACTTTGCTAAAAGACAAAGTATGCTTGAGAAGTACCAGAGATAAGAGCTCATTTACACGGTAGACGTAGATCTCAAGATCATTTCGCCCAAAAAATTAACTCTTATAAAATGCAACTTTATATCATATTTTTGTAGACATTTTTCTTAGTTATTATTTCTAGAATTTCTTTATTTACATGTACAAATTTGTGAGTAAGTACATTCCTAGATTTTTATGGAAACAAATTGTGTTTCGTAACTGTTTACGCATAACCTTGGAGGACACGGGTCTTTTACCGACTCCGGTTTATATGCTCTCAAAACGATTGAAAATTATTTTAATATCCCTTGATAATATTTAGATCGTAAGTTGTGGTAGGAGGCAAGCGCCACATTGTTTTGGCAAAGCCCTTATATTGTAGTTGTAGCTAAGTATAAGATAAACGGATCTTAACCAAAGATTCAATCTAAGTATTAGACGGGATGTCGTTACTTTTAAAATATTGAGTGCTCTTTTATTTTTGTATTACCTACTTCGTAAGTTTTTTTTTAGATGACAAAATAAGACGAAAATATTCTCATCTTTTTTTGATGTGATAACGTCTTATAAATCGATGAACGCCGGCTGCACGCACGAAAAAGCATGACTCATTGTCACGTTCCACCTGAGCCGAGTGTAATAGAGAGGCACGATCGGATGTTTTCTTATGACGTTATCACGTAAAATTATCGTCCGTAAACCGACTTTACAGACGACCAATGTTTTTTTTTATTTGCTGGCGTGGTGATCGTAATCTTCTGATGAATAAATGTCGATTATGATGATGAATCAATTTATGCACTAGATTTAAGAAAGTTTTATGGAGTGTAACATGGTTACAGCCACAAGACGGTTGACAAATATATGTATAAATAAGAGTAGTATCGAGTTTCGGTGACTACAGGGATATACATTATAGGTATACGGGCATACCTATATAAAAGCCAAGATTTTTCCAGATATTCTCCTGCGAAAGGTTTAATTTACCTATATGTGTGTTTTTATTGGCATTGTTTTTGAGTGATACAAAATTACTTTTTGATGTTTTTTACAAACAACAAATGAACAGTCATTTGTGTGCCATATTACGTTTGGAATATTTTGTTTTAAAATACATCTCTCTATTTTAGTACAATCATTTAAGGTTTATATTTTGGAGATTCAATTATTGAAATATCTTGGTGCTAAATGTATAAGACTTTGAATAAATTTCTACACGGAATAAAAACAGTAGTAAACAATCCTTTGGTTTAATTTTCTATAGTATCCGTTCCTTGTATGTCTTTTGTCGATCATAAGAATAAGTCGACATTCGCACGGACGTAAAGGCGCTTTGCAGATGGAGCAACTTTAGTTGAGACAACTATCAACTTTTTGAAATTTTCCTTTAAAAGTTGTCAGTTGTTACAACCAAATAGACCGAGATGTATGATGTACAGATAGTTGCCAGTTGCTGCAATAGTTGCTCCATCTGCAAAGCGCCTAAAATATCTCGGCGTAGCGGGATCGTCCGAAAGGGTTACCGCTGCCCCGGAACATAAAGGGCTAAGGAAGGAACACGGGTGGGTTTTAGTCGTGTCTGACACTCCCTTCCGCTCCACCCAGAGCGGGAGGAGTCATTAGATGATTTCCCATCCATAAAAAAAAAGTTCTAACCGTTACCTCTACCTATCTGACAAAATAAGTACCTACTTAACACCCAACCACCAATATTGAATCATTATATTTTTTTAATTGTTGTAAAATAATGGAGATTAATTAGACGAAAATAAAGTAAAGAGAAATTAAACGTCGCTGTCAGTGTGTGCTGTAATCCTGCCTGCATCCCTATTCACCCCGTTTTACGGTTGTTATTGTTCTGAGGACACTACTGACGTACTATATGATTTATATGCCAGTGACCAAACCAGTGACTATCTCTATCAAAAAGTACTCTGTGCCAGTGACCATTGAGGTACATAAAACATGGAGATGCCGCGTTATTCTATACATACATTTGCTTATACAAATATGAGTGAAATAATATATGATTCAGAATGTGAAATATCATTATGTCTCATTCTTTCTAATGAGATAATTTTATTTGATAAAAGAGACAACAATATTTAAGTTGTTGCTCATTATGGCAATATTTTATCGTGACGTAGTGACAGTTGTAGGTAAGTGCCATAGCAGCCATCTTATGCGAAGAATTTCATGGTAGTTTTGCTGTCAAATGGTTGTTTATTTTTTGTATTATTGAGGATTGCAAGAAAATTACGAGGATTTTACCTGTTAAAACTGCATGTAAATGTTGGGAAACAGAAATTCAACATGCCTGTGTGTTGTATTGTGAAGTGTGGTGCAAGAAAGAATGAAAATCAACCTCAATTGTCTTTGCACAGGTTAGTAGCCGGTTTTCATGCATTAATACATACAATAATACACATTCGATGATAAAATTGTAACGTGATCATGAATTTATGGCTAAAGTATTGATATTTGGGTTCATTTCCGTATAACAGGCCTTTCTATTATATTTGTTAATTCGTTTGTTTGTTTACAATAATATGTCATAATGGAATAGTGTTGTACCGTTGCCGACTTGGCGTAATCGTTTCCGAAACTAGTTCCTCCACTGAAACGATACCGGTATATTCTGCGATGTTAACATAAATAATCCTGCGTCTTATTCAGTCCGAGTGACCTTGCTAGGTCCGACCTGTGGTTCACACTTCACAGCACCAAAATCAAAATATTTCACATAAACCTACATGGACACTTTTATGAAACGTCAGAAGCTAGGTGCACGGTTCCAATTGGTAGTTTCCTATGGAGAAGAAACGGTAAGAAACTCAATGGTTACGCTTTTAAAATAATTGGCTTTTACAATGTTTTCTATTTTGTTAAGTACCTAGTACAGTTTGGCAAGAAAGTCCTGAAACGGAACTAAAATATTTAATCATTGGCAACACTCGCTTTGCCTCGTCGAGTAAGGTACAGACGCCAGCACATCAACCTACTACAATCTGTCAGATTTCTGTAATAGATTTTCAACTTTATCGCTAAAGCATAAGGTTCAATGTTGATTGGGAAAATTTGACAGTTAGGTGTAGGTTGATGTGCTGGCGTCTGTACAAGACATATTCTGTCATTTCTTGTAATCGGTGACTGTTTCTCGTGTTTATTTTTATTTATTTGCGTTATTGTGGTGATACTGGTGACCCATTGTGTACATAAAGAACAGATCTGTTATTCGCAGTTCCGCAAGAGCGATAATTTGTAGTGTACGTGAGATATTTGTCGGAACTCGAGGTCGGACAAATTTTATCCAATCTCAACGATGTGTATAAAAGAACCGGTGAAATGACAGGTAAAATTAATATTTATACATGTAATGAGATGTAATGTGTGTATTTCAAGGTGCAATATCTAGTATAAACCTTTCATACAATTATTGAAATGTACATTTACGAATTTAAGGTTATGTTTACAAAACACATTCAGAATGCAGCGCATTCGTATAGTTTTGATACTTTTGGTTAATATTGTTCAGTTGTTTTTATTTTATTGTTCTAGGCAGTGGCTGAACAAGCGTTTCAGAGCATTTCAGTTGACGACTGGAAAAAATCATGTCAATATGTCATGAAAATAGAAAAAGGTTATTTTCGAAGGGGGCAAACTGTATAGTGACATTGAAAAAATATCATAAACCTACAAGATGAAAGCAGCAATAGCGACACATCTGCAGGTAGCCAGCAGAGTTTTGGTAAAAGCTCACACCAAGACATGGATGAATACTTAGAGAAAAACATTTTTGATTCTGATTATTTTTTTTTTTAGTTTTTGTTTAGAACACCAACTATGGAACATTTTGCCTGTGGTTAGAGGAGAACTTGGAATCGTGGGATACAGTCACACAGTAGTAAAGCTTCCAACTTGTCACTGTGATCTAAACCCTATTGAATTAATCTGAGGTCTTGTAAAATATGAAATTGTCTTACATAATGTGGGATTAGTTGAAATCAAGGTATTTTGAAATACCTAATAAGATTATTTTGAATTCATTAAAATAAATAACTATAAATGTTATCGTTTTAGGCAGTGGCTGAACAAGCGTTTCAGAGGTTTTCTTTTTTTCATAAAACCCACCTATTCACATTAATTGTCAAAAAAAAAAGAAGTATCAAAACCGTTTTCGTCGTACTATATAGGGTTACAACATGCACGATAGTAGCGCCACCATTATTTTCACGACTTTTTTGCCAAGCTGTACTTGTTGACAGGCCTACACTGTCCTCCCCTATCTATTAACATTGAAATTTCAAAAGTTTTTCTCGGCTCCTAAGGGTCGTAACGTGATGTTAAATAGCCTATAACCATCCTGGCTACCAAACGCAAAAATAATTTATGCATGGCATTTTTTTTGCGCGGAACCCTAATTATTTTTCTAAAATAAAGGTAGCCTAAGTTACTCCTTGTAACATATCTGTCAGTGAAAGTCCCGTCAAAATTGGTCCAGCTGTTTCAGATTAGCCGGAACAAACAGACAGACACAGACAAAAAAAAAAAAATATGCCATTTTGTTAATAGTACTGTTTAGATTTTTATAAGCATTTAGTAAAAAGCTGTTATTTTGACAGTACCAACAGACACTTCAATTTTATTTATTTTTATAGATAACGGAAAGTAAGATAACCTACTCATCTTTTTCTGTTACAATTACAACGGACTTTGTATACATAATATTAGGTATGATCTAAACGTGATAACTAGTAAGACTCGTATTTAGTATCGATACTAGTTATAGTAACACCTATGTTCCTTGATAGACACAACACTAGCAATGGCAGCCATTTTATGAGACAATACCAGTTGTAGGTATGCACCCTTTTTTCGTAGGTATTTCCAGTCCATACTGTTGTATGTCAATGGCCAGTGACTGACACTCAGGCCGCTTTCCGAATTAGCTGTCAATGCTCACAGCGCTCACATCATCTCACATGCGTTCCATTTTAGATAATACGATTATGATAGCTGACGGCTGTCAACAATTCGGAACGCCCGTGAACGCGCTCACAGTGCAGTGCTTACTCAATATCAAAACGATATTACAGCAGTATTTCTTAGTATAAAATAAACACCACATTTCTTCTTTTTCTTTGTTTAGGTGGCGACTGTCAGCCAGATATGATGCATCTCAAAACAAAACACACTCGCATTTTTGACAGCGCTCACGGTCGGTGATATTATTAGAAAGCATGGTCGGCGCTATCGCAAGATGACGCATCTCTTGACGTCATCTATGACGATTCACGGGACGTCGTTATCGCGCTCACGCTAAACCGGTACGGATTTAGGCACGCTCAAATCGATTATATCGATTACATTCCTAACTCGGAACGCACCCTCAGACACTGTCTACTGTCACTGTCAGTCAAGGAATAGTACTACTGGACACTACTCTTCAGGGTTACCAGATTGGGTATTTTTTTCGCAATTTTGGGTAAAAGTTTGGCTCCTGGAGAAATTTTGGAGAATTGAAATATTTGGAGAGGAAAAAAATCATGGAGAAATTTGGATATTTTTTATAGTTAGTCAGAAAGACATTGGTGATAGTAATTATTCTATGGGAGTACACACGATGACATATCAAACTATACATTTCCGTATAAGCTAACTTCCCATTGTACGAAAAACCTATACAATGTGAGTTCAGCTAAAACTGGAAATGTATAGCTTGGGCTTATTAATTGAATCTACTAGCTTGATAATAATAGAATAAACGACTTGCGCAAATAGAAAAAAAAGAGCTAAAAAGAGAAAATTGCGATTGTTCCCAAAATCCCAACGAGTCACACATGTTACAGTGTAACTCGTTGGGAACAATCGCAATTTTCTCTTTTTAGCTCTTTTTTTTCTATTTGCGCAAGTCGTTTCTGGCACTCGCCGGCCGCTGCCGCGGCACCGCTCGCTTCGCTCGCTCGGCTCGTGCGTAGAGGGGTCTCAGTTTTAACCTAACCTAACCGATTGTTCCCAACGAGTCACACTGTGACATGTTACAGTGTGACTGGTTGGGAACAAATCGAATAGAATACTCTTTATTATGTACACCATATAAATTATTACAGACCTAAATATAGAAACTACAATGGGTGACACAATGGGCGGTCTAATATATTGTCGTTGTGCTACCTCTATAGACACAAAAAAACGATGTGCATCACGGTACGCTACTTTAGTAAGTAGAAGCTTGAAGTCCAAACTATTTTTTATAGGTTATTGGAAACAATTAACTTGATGGCTTTAATAAAATCTGCTTACTGCAGTACTAATGTCCATTTAGTTTCAATCAAAGAGCGTGCAATGCCCTTTTATAATTATGTCGATATGTTCAGTTTGGTTAGTCTACTTGGGATTGAAATTTGTCATCATAAATTGTTCCGTAATGGTTAAAATTGCTTAATAGTACAAACTTTTTGCCTTTGGGTAAATCTTAGAAAAATTGTATCCTTTTGGAGAAAAAATATTTCAAATCTGGGGAGAAATATAAAATCACATCTGGCAACCCTCCTACTCTCTAACTGTCACTGTCAGTAATATAAGTCATTGTCGAAGAGACAGGTTGTCTGGGTTGTCCAGTTTTCGTAGAATAATTAATTTCAATAAAACACTATTTACGTGCATAATAAATTAACAGATTACATTCCTTTGAAGTTGTATGATACAGGTCCTTTTATGCTGTTTTTCACTGCATAACCCTTAAAGGAAGTACAGAAATGTGTTGAAGTTTGTGATATTTATTGAAAAAATTGCGAAAATGAGTGAGCAAGTGGAATTTGTTGATATTTTGGAGCCGAGGAGGACGCAGTCGGGGATCTTCAGTTTTATGACTCGGAACTGGTATCCCCAACGAACTCTGACGCTGGATAAATATTGTTCACCTCAAGAACTAAAAGAACTTGTCGCAAATTCAGTTTATTTGGACGCTATTATCGAAGCGGTAAGTGTTTTGAATGAATTCCTATTGCTATATGTTAGTGTATTTATTTAAAATAGGTAAGGCAACAACATATACATTTTACATTAAATAATAACATTTAAACAGGTATGGGTTCTTGTTTAGATACCAATTACTGGTGTACTTACATAATATTCACATAAAACAAAGCTTTCATAAATTATACATATAAAATAAAAATATTTATTATAATTAAAAACAAAACAACTTACCACCGAGGAGACTTACATCTATACACCATAAGGGCTATTCTTGCTTGCAGCGCTCAACCCCTATAGTAACACTTGCTGACAGAAGTGTTTATCATGTACATAGGATTTTGTTTTCAAATTGGTCTGATGTTTTAAAGTTTTGTTAATACTAGCCTGTAAATAAGCTCATTATAAGGCTAGAGCAGAACATTTCTCGGTTAGTAAAGGTATTTCTTACTCTTACCCTTAAGTTCTAGTTACAAAAGTTAAGCAATTCCCATGAACTGCATAGAGTATGCTGAACTGCTAATGAGTTAAGTCTAAATTAAAATATCACGTACATTTATAATATAATGCAAAACTGATTTATTCTAATTAGGAGAAAATTTAAATAAGAAAGCATAGAAATACAGCGCTTTTTGAACATCAAAAGATACAAAAGACCACCCCTAAAGGCCTTAGCACACCTCCACTGCAAAAATAACAAATTCAAATTCATTTATTTGTCCGAACATGGTAGTACATTACATGGTCTTAAATTAATAAATGGTCTCATCACATTCCGCCACGTGGGGCGCGCAAATATCAGGTACACAAATAAAATGATTACAATACAAAAAATAAATTTATGAGGTTAATATTGATACTATTGAGTAATTAATTAAGTACAAAATAATATTACAATATGAGGCATGTCATTAAAAAATCAAAGTTAAAAAACAATCGGAAACTGCTTATCGAATTCTGCTAAGAAACATTACTACACTATGTTATTCGATTAGTAGAACATCATGAGAGTCTGCTGAATTGTAGCCATCGGAGCAAGTGTTGTCACTTTCGACTTAGTTAATACAGTATAAGTCTACGTCAATAACAGAATAAATTATGTTAAATATTCTTAAAAAATCAGTTGTCCTAATAATAATTGTAAGAGCTCATGCTACCTGTGATATGTTTATCATAGTACAGGCATGTAATACCTAAATTATTCTGAAGATTTAAACTGTATTTTACCAATTTTTATTTTTGTATGTAATGGTATTAATTATTATTTAATACATCTCAAAGTAACGGCAACATAATGAGGCTTAACAGTCACTTACTCTTTCAAACTCCCTCAGGAATGCTCAAGAAGTGGTGTGAGCAAAGAGAAATTGCACCAGGAAGTGCAAAATTATTTGGAGGAAATGGGCCTCGACAAGAAGCTTCATGTCATCAGATGGATGGGAGTCGTCTTCCTGAAGATATCCTTCATGATGAAGATCAAGATGTTTGTCAATGAAGCAGCTGCATTTGAAGTAAGCGATCCTACTAATATTATAAATGTAAAAGTTTGTATGTTTGTTACTCAATTATGCAAAAACGGCTAAACATACTCAGATAAAATTTTGTACACAGATAGTTTATAACCTAGATAACACATCCCCGTGGGAAAAATATCGATCTTCACGTGAGTGAAGCCGCGGGCAAATATACATAAGATGTATTATTTTAACTATTTGCTTACATAACATTATTTATGTTTTCTGTTTTGCTCAAGAAAAATTAATAGTATACATCAGTAAAATAACTATTCATTTTAAACCTATTTTGAGGCCTGGAATACACTAACATAACATGACAAGATATAAATGAAACAAATATTGTTGAACTAGCTTCTGCTTGCGGCTTCGCCCGCATGGATGCCGGAATAATCCGCTCATTGGTTTAGACACTGTTTAGGCGGGAAAAGGTAACACACAAACAGTTATTTTCGAATTTATAATATTAGTAAGGATTTTGGATGTGAATGTGATCGTAAGCCGACAAGCATTATTGTTTTTCGTTTTGCCCCACCCTAATGTGTTTAATTATTATTGTAGCTCAAGTCAATAATGGGCAAGAATCCGGTACTGTTCCTGCCCACACACAGAAGCTATGCAGATTTCTGCCTAATGACATATCTGTGCTATCATTTTGACATTGACTTCCCAGCTGTGGCTGCTGGCATGGGTATGTGTGTATGCCTTTATGGATTGGTAATCCTAACGCCTTTCCATGAAGTTTTCATAGAAATAACTGTTCTACTAGAGTCGCGTAGCAATCTATTCTCATATTAATCGCTCCGGCCCGGCGCGTACCACTGGTGGCGTGTTTTCGTCTAAATCTCCGAGCTACCTAGACGAAAACAAAAATTACAAATAAATGTTCTTGTATATCGATTTTATTCAATTTCGAGCGGCCATATCTGTTTACATCTTTGAAAAATTTAGAAACGCCATAGATGTTCTCTTTTTAAGCTAAAGTATGGTTTTCTAGATTTCTACTCAATGGCGGTCATAGGACGCCGCATGAGAGAGACTTGCGCCTTCTACATCCGTCGCACGTTGGCTGGGGACCCGTTGTACGCAGCCACTTTGAAGCAGTATGTACGGACCGTGGTTGGAAAGCACTGCGCTCCCATTGAGTTCTTTCTTGAAGGCACAAGGAGTAGAAGCAATAAGAGTATGCCTCCGAAATATGGTAAGCTAATCTGAAATAAGCCCTATTAACTGAAATATAAGTTATTTTTGAGTACCTAAATGTTGCGCAACTATAGGAGTTCTTCTGCATGTACCGTTAGTTCAGAACATTTATTGGGCCTTGAAACTGATACGGAATTTAAACTCGAGACCCAGTGCAAATAAGTCGGTCCAAATATAAGATCCTGGGACTTTTCGTTTACACATCCAATTTTCTCTACTTTATAAGCTTTAGCCATAAATAGTAGACAAAACAAACCTTGTCGTGTTATGACGTGCACATGATAACCTTATGTGGTAAATCGCCAGGTACCCTCCTCCGTGAGATTGTCAGTAATAACAAGCGTTGGTGGCCTTCCTTGAGGAGCTGAGGTGGATCGAATAATCGATTTTCCCACACATACACGATTTGACGTGTAGTAAATCAAATAAGAGGTCGAATATCATGAGAGAAACATAAACCCGCGACCTTTGCGTAAGAAAAATATAAAATAACACAACCAACATCATCCTAGTTTTCAACGCAAAGCATACACTCATACACTGCATACAGTATCCAAAGCTTTTGACATCGTTTCTTGGTACACAATATATTATTTGTTTTGGTACAATAGTTAATGTAGGTAATATAGGTAACTGCTGTTTATCCAAGCAACATAATGAAGTGTTTGCCATCTAAAAACAAATGGAATTATGTAGGCAAACGTGCGATGTATTTGCACTGTCGATGTATCTGAAGACCGAATTGGTGTGATGTAATTAGTTAGGTATCGTATATGCAGCGTGTATCAGAAGGATGTGGCCATATTTAAGGGTGTGTGGTACAGCGTAAACTGAACAACTTCCTCCATAGGAACAACATCGAAATCGCGAAAAAAATATTTAGCGTTCTCAGATACATGCAACACATGTGTAGATTACACATTTGAATCGAGTATTAAAGTTTTGTACGGGACATTTGATATTTTGTTGTGACTAAGTAATAACAGCCGCACGGGTCGATCGATCAAGTTAAGCTACGTTTGCCGCGGTTGGTCCGCCGTGGGTGGGTAACCATCTTTACATACCAAGACCCTTCCGTGCCTCGGAAAGCACGTTAAGCCGTTGGTTCCGGCTGTCATCCGTAGATATTTGACAGTCGTTACAGAAGCCCGAAAGTCTGACAACCAGTCTTACCAAGGAGTTTAGTATTACCCAGCAACTGGGTTGTGGAGGTCAGATAGGCAGTGGCTCCATGTAAAATACTGGTAAGGTAAACGCGGGTGAAGTCGACAGTGACCCAGAAGTCGTCAAATTGTCTAAAAACATCAATATCTTTTTCTACAAAACATTTAACTGGCCGATTTTTATGGCAACATATTTTTGGTAATATATTGCACAATTAAAATAAAACACTGAATTTTAACTGTAATGGTGGCTGAGATATCTCTCTTGAAAAGTTTGTCCCACAATTTTTTAATTTTTTTGCAAGTTTAGATGCTAAATGTCAAACTCAGCTCGTAGTGTTGTGTCTTGATTTACGAACCTTCAGTGGGGTCTATGGTAAGTCTGATTGTTTGATGAATTAGTTAAGTTAATTTACTAATGATATAACTTGAAGTTTAGAACACTTTTATCATAAAAGTATTTTTTTTCGATGGTGACATCTACTGGTACCTAAAAATTCCTATTTGACCCAAATCTCGTCATATTAAGTACTTTTTTGACGATTACTGGGACACGCTTAATACTGGCCTCTAAACTCGTCATTTTGTAACTGTCAAATGTCTATAATAGATTTTCAACTTTATCGCTAAAGCATAAGGTTCAAAGTTGATTGGGAAAATTTGACAGTTGCGGGTAGCTTGATGTGCTGGCGTCTGTACAAACATATAATAAAGTTTGGGCTACATTTGACGATAAAACTGGGTTTCTCTTAAGCTGTTTTCGCTTCGCTCACTCATTGTTTGAGTAAGCGTGCTCTGCTTGGTCGTTGCGTCATTGGGCTCGCTTCGCTAGCTGGTTTAAGAAGCTCTTAAGACTAGCAAGAGAAGTAAGCCCATCTTCTGATTAAGCGCGCTCATCGTGCGATTAAGCGTGCTTTGCTTATTTGTATCTAGCAAGGGCTCGCTTCGCACGCTGTATCGTAAGCGCACTCCTCTCGCTCGGCCCGTAAAAAGAATTCTCAGTTCTAACCTAAACTACTTTACTGATAAGCCCTGACTGATTGATGCAAGTTTTTCAACAGTACCTTACTCAGATCGAGCGCGGATATTACAGTTCTAATCAAGTCGGCTACAGGTGTCTTCTTACTAAGTCTTCTGCCGTTGAAACTTCCTAATGTTCTCGTAATATTCACGCATACTTGCACGATGACAGGGCGCCGCCGATTAATAACATGGCGATTGGCGATGATTTTATTAAGTTTATCAGGTATTACCCTAGCTTTTGAATTGCTCATACGTAGATTTTGTAGGCTTATTGGGTTTCTTATGATTTAAAACTTACTTTGGTTGGCTTTTCTTATAATTTCGATCAGATTTATAGTCATTATGAGGCGTAATCTTTTTTTACATTATAGGCTTTTGTAAAAAAAAATGGTTTCTGATACAGCCGTAATCAATGTATTTGCCCGATACTGGACTTAGTAGGCTCATTGCATTTCGGGAGCGGACGCCCGCTTGTCATCATTGTATGGACTGTCACGAGGACACGGCGCAACATACGCTGAAGGAGTTCTCAGCTTGGGCCCAATAGCGCTGTGCCCTCGTCACAACACTTGGTGTGGGTGATCTCTCACTTTCGGTCGTGGTTCAGTCCATGGTCGGAAGCGAAAGCGCGTGGGATACTGTGACCTCTTTTTGTGAGGAGCTGATGCATGTAAAGGAGGCGGCGGAGAGGGAGAGAGAGCATAGCTCTCATTCCACCCGCACCAGAAAAGCAGCCGGGTGTGGAAAGGCGCTTAACGATCTCCGGTCATCATAAGAAGAGGCCTGCGGGCGGTGAAATAGAGGCCGTGTCGTCACTCGAGCAGTCAGGCTGAAAGAGGTGGCACACAGTATGCGCGCCTTAATGGAAGGACGTGCAGTTGTGGGATCAGCCGCACTTGGTAATGGGGCCCGCTAGGCATGGCGGGCTGATAATAGTCGAGGGTGCGGCTAATGTACAAGTATCTCCCGGGCCCCGGACTCATGGTACTAGAAGGAACAGTCGGGTTTTAGTCAGTAGAAGCCCGACATAACCCTCTGTTCTTACCAGACGGAGGGTATCCATGAGGATTTCCCCACGAAAAAAAAGGCTCATTACATTTCATATAAAGCAACCTTTCACCGTATGTGATATTTTTCAGTTCTAAGCAGATTTACGGTCGATATGAGACGAAATCTTTAACTTTTATACTACTTGCTGCAGATTTTCTTTCGTTTTTTGATACTGCCGTAGCTATTGCAATTGCTAGGTACTGGGCTTTTGAGGCTCATTGAATTTCTTATGATGCAAGCTTACTTTTATTGAGATTTTTTTTCATTTCTGGCCAGATCTACGGCCGTTATGAGACGACATTTGAAATTATTTTGCTATTGTCAACTTCAAATACATTTTTAACTCGGCCAATATTTCTGTTGAGTGCTGTGTCAATTCTTGACAATGGCACCTAGATTACAGTACCTAGTAGCTAAACATGTTTTTGCAAATTAAAATTTCGACGCATAGTAAAAAAGGAGGGCCGGGCGCACTGCACCTGCGATGTGACGTCAAAGACAAATTAGATCCTGCTTCAAATTTGGTACAATTATTACTTATCTATTGAATGCTCAATCATTACCCAAGCATTCAAATTCTCGTAGTTATTAACGGTTCAAATGTTACATGTTATTGTCAGTCAGAAATATTGAATTTACCACAAAGTGAAACTACGTTTTAACTTCAATAGGAGACCAGTCACGTTTCATACAGAGTTGGGCTCAAAACCCAAAGTGACAGCGAAATAAAATTTATTATTATTTAGAACTTTTACGACCATTTCTTCAGCTGTTTTTAAAGTTGAAAAATCTAGAACGATTGGCGAAAATAAAAGAAATATGACCTTAAACAAGTATTACCTACTATAACAACAAACCTCTGCGAGTGTTACTATAACAATTTATTTTGCATAGGTATATTCGTAAACTTCTAAAATCAGGTTTTTTTAATGTATAAAACAAGATTTTCCAACTTAAAAAACAGCTGATAAAATGGTCTTAGAGATTCGGCGCAATAGTAAAATATAATAAGAAGGTCTTCCCGACCAGGATAATACATTTCTTTTCGTTGGTCGGCAGTTTTGGGTTTTGGGCCTAATATGGCTGATTTATTTATTTATGTATACTTTATTGTACACCACAAAAATACATAACATAAAAAAAATACATCAAACACTTAATATTCTATGGGCTGATCTCCTTTATTCTGATAAAAACTGATTCTGTGATTCGGATATCTTAATTTTTTAAGCAAAAATTTATTAGTATTTACCTACCTAGTCTGCTAACAGCTCACAACCTTTAATAATTTCTTGCGATTTGGTTTTCTACCTACCTTTTGTTTCTTAGACTTGCCACTCATATGAAAGATAATTACAATATGTTTTAATGTGTAATCATCTTGAACTCTATGTTCAAGGCCTGAAGGTTCATATTAGCATCTAAAATTGACGACTACTGGGTCCTTTTGATGAGTAATAGTACAAATCTGGCGAGTACTGGTACAAATCGACCTTTTTTCACATTTGCTTAAATAAGTATTTATTATGACTAAAAATTATAAAAATTAACAACTTATTTAAAATAACGGATAATTTTCCTATTTCTTCATTCAAAAAGTTTAATTCTAAATGAAATACTTTTCACGCAGTAGTTCTTCAAAGTCAGTGAATTTCAAAACCCGACGACTATTGGTACGTTTACCTTACTCAGCTGCATCCGGTTAGACTGGAAGCCGACCCCAAAATAGTTGAGAAAAGGCTGGCAGATGATGACATGCTGTTAAGAAAGTTTCGGGGAAATGGGTAAGAAAGTTGAACTCTGTGATTCCCGATAGTGAATAGGTCTGCCTCGTCATTTACATTTCTTAAAAGGGGGCTGAAAGTTTTCAAGACCAGCAACAATTGAACAAAACAAAATCATAATTCTCACATAAACTCACGCCACACATAATCGCCATACATTTAGGTACGCACTGCATAACACCACTTTATGTTCTACCAATAAATATTTTATGACTTATTCAACTAAATCAATCTGCCTAGCCTTTTCCCAACTATGTTGGTATCAGCTTCTAGTCTAACCGGATGCTTAGCTGCATCCGGTTAGACTAGAAGCAGACCGTATTGATTGACGTGTGAAAGTGTTTGTACAAACCTACTTACAGATAATAAATCATTTATCAAGGCATGAAGGGGTGTCGTCGTGTCGGTATGTAAAGATGGTCACCCATCCACGGACCGACCGCGGCAAGCGATCGACCCGTGCGGCTGTTATTACGTAGCCATGAGCTCCTCGTACGATGAGCTATTCGACATATCAAGGGCTGCATCGTAGCAAAATATTCTTATTTTGCTCGATTGGTAACAAATTATGTCCTTTTATGTTTACATAACATCACGCCATAATCCCTGAAGAGTTATGCAGGGGTGTAACTCATATAGCATAATCAGCCCATAATGTACCCACTGCTAGGACACAGGCCTAGCTCCTCTCTATTTTTTTTTTTTTTTTTATTTATTTGGGAAAATAAACAGTTATACATTAAAATCTTATACTAAGTTATAAATAAACAAGAGTTACAAATGTATAACCTACGACATTTTCCACAGCATATTAACAGTTATATCTAACAGTGCGCTATTCTAAGCTGTTAAAACAGAAAAGTGGTTAGAAGTGAAATTAAACATTGACGGCATGCAAACAACAGAGAAAGAGAGAGGGAGAGAGAATGAGCAAATATTATACAAAACTAACCCTTAAAATCTAAACCATTTCGTGGATAAGCCCTCTGAATTTCTGAGCAGAAACAGAAAAGAAATCAATATTCTCAAAGATCTCTATGAGAGGGAGTGGGCCGTAATTCACCATGCGGGCCAAGTGCGGGTTGGTAGATGTCACATGTCTTCAAGTTTTTGGTTCTAGGACATGCCGGTTTCCTCACGATGTTTTCCTTCACCGTTTTGAGAGCAGTACTTAACTCTGTCGCTAGTCTAATCGTACAAATTGAACGCAGGTCTATTGTCAACAGGTATGTTATCAATGACCCTGGTCCCGCTATTCGCTCACGAGGTCTCCGACATCACGATAGTGCCCGTGAACATCAGCTACGATAGACTGATGGAGCATTCCCTCTTTGCTTATGAGCATCTTGGCGTGCCGAAGCCTAAGGAGTCTACTGGGGTAAGTACATTTATGTTATACAAGCTTCTGCCTGCGACTTCGTCATCGTGAAATTTCTTGCTCCTTCGACCCACCCCGTCGCATCACATCGTCTGCCCGCGCAGATACTACGTTTTCTGGCTCTTTTTCTTTTTGCTCGGTTCCCTAGCGTCCTAGCGTAATGTTATAGCCAATAGTCTTCCTCAAGGATTGGGCTAACAAATGCAAAAATATTTTTTCAAATCCGACTGATAGTTCCTGAGCACGTTGAACCAACCAAACAAACAGACTCTTCAGCTTTATAATATTAGTATAGATAGTGAAGTAGGTACGTTTTCATAAATACCTTATGTATTTTTGAGAATTGCAAAGCCAGTTCTGAATGTAAGTTTCAGGGCTCTTTGGCATGAATGATAAATATTATTTTTAGAATAAGTAAAATTGCAGGAATAATTATGATCTCGTACATTTGTAGCCAAAACCTATTTTCCGATGCTCACAATAAACAAATTAATAAGCCTGCTACTGTACTTTAGAACTAACAGTTTTAACTTTAAATAATAAGTAACCTCAAGATTTGGCAATGCCTGTGAAGCCGGTTCTATAAACGTACACGCACACGTTGAGAGATTCGTCGATCATTCTGTAGTGAATAAAGAGGTCAATGTTATATATTTCGTAATCTCGTCACAAGGCCGTTTCATGCATGTTATTAATCAACTGATAATGTTATATTGACCTGTATGTGTATGCAAAATATTGTAGTAATAGAGCAATGTACGAGATAAGTGTCTATGTCTCCTAGCAACATGACGTATTTCTTTATAACGTGTTGAATTTGACTAGAAACAACTCTGGTATCGCTCTCAGAAAACATAGCAAGGCTTCTAAAGACACCGCAATATAAATATACTCCCGGACTCCTTAATCGAGCCACTCTGCAATTTTGGGCAGTAAGGGCAGCTACCTTCACCGTTGTGGCTTCAGGAAAACGGTCTTAGAAGACTAAAGTTAAGGAAAGTCTCCTAAGACCGTTTCCCCGTAGCTACAATCTTACTGCCTCATCTCAAAAATCTACTTTGTATAAGTTCATAAGTTTTTAAATGGTCGTGAATTCAAAGGCCGTATGTCAAAACTGCATAAAATCTTTTTCGTTGACTCGTCATTATTTCGATGTTTTAGACCTTTATACCGCACATGGAATTGCACGCTCGCTTAAAAGGTCCGGGAGTGCATTTAGGTAGGTGTATCGGTGTATGTATATGTATAACCCAAATAGGTACCCCGAACAGCAGTGATCTTCTAAAACTATGTCAAATCGTAATTTAACAGACGGTTAACGCGTTTACTTTCGCTTTACCAAACAAGATGTGTGAGTGTGAACTTGCTCCAAGTTACATCATTAATTGATCCGGTCGCAGTCGCGTATAGACGGAACCGGTTATGCGAATTCCAACAAATAATAAACTAGGACAGAGGTAAACCGTCGCGTCGTCGAGCGTTTAGCAGCAATCAACTGTGAAATACATGACATATTGCGGTCCTCTGTTACACATACATAGGTACTTACATGAAATCACGTCTTCTTACCATAAGGGTAGGCAGAAACTACAGAACGCCACCTGCCACGATGTTTATTACATACTTCTTATACGTTCATACATCAGGAGGCCTACCACAAGCTCTTAACGCGATCCATTTTAGGACCTAAACTGAACTGTTCTTCTAATTCGTACCATGACGTTAGTTTAACGATTCAGTTTAGGCCGTGCCATTCTGCTGATAGCGATTGTCCCAAACTGAGTCGCAAGTTTTGGTTTCATTCATACTTGTTTGGTACTATGACGTCCATAGAGCAGCTCAAGCGATGCAGTTTAGGAACCTAAACTGAAATGTCTTGTTTTTGAATCGTTTTTAATTAGATCATGGTAGGCCACCTGGTCTTACATGCACGCCTGTTGCGAGTACTACGCACCTTGACCTGAGTTTAGTTACCGATAGCGAGTATCAAATACAGTTTTTCGCACTCATGCTAAGTGGTCGAAACGTGATTGTTTTATCTTTTAGATATTAGACTGATTACCACCAGTGTCGCATATTTCATGTAGACGCCATAACAACAAACAGTCGTATGATATTCAAAGTCAATATACGTAATAAGTAAATATACACTGCTCTTGAAGCTTGAGCATTACGGATTAGGTAAACTTGCTCTTAGTTTAATAAAATCATATTTAAATGATAGATTATAAGTTGGATGATTATATCGTAGATAAAAATGCTTGGCTAAATGCTGGTCCTGCTCCACAGGCACTTGGGCTCACTAGTTAAAATTTTCAATATTTGGAAGAGGTGCTTCCCTTTTCCTTTTTTTTGTGTTTCTGACATTACGATCTCAATGTTTATTTTTATTTTATTCAATCAAGTTTTAATTTATTTAATACTTCAATACTAAACACCTTTTCCTGTTTGGTAGTAAACAATTTTATTAATCTCTTGAATAAATTGCAATCTATAGTTTTGTATAATTTAGATGTCATGCTAACTTAAATGTCTCACTGATGGTGGCGCGTGTGTTGGATCATTCGGTTCCCTACAAAATGGTTGAGCTGGATGCTGCAGATCCACGCGTCATGTTCGTGAACGGGCGCCGTCGGTTGAGACTGGTCATCTCTTAACTGCCAAGGCTTATTTTTAATCTTATATTTTGAATTGTTTCTTCATTTGTGTGTTTTTTTTTTACATTGTTCTCACATATAGAAGCAACAAGAATAATGTACCCAGGATTTTGTAATATCTTGATTTAAAAGAGTGTCCATGGAGTTTCTTGCCCGTTCTTCTCCATAGAGATCTACGTTTTGGAATGGGCAACTAGCTTCAACATTCTGAATAACTGACCGACTATTTAATTTAAACAATTCAAAAGTGCCTGTGCATGGTTTAATTGAAATAAATGCTTTGAGTTTGAGTTCATAGTCAAAAGCATATATTTCAAATAGGCACATAAAAGGCACTTTTGAACGTCAAAAATTACTTTCAATAAAATGGAATTGATTCTAGTCGCCCCTTCCAAAAGGTAGTCTTCGTATTGAGAGGAATGGGCAAGAAACTCCACCGTTACTCTTTTAAAATGTTTTACAATATTTTGCATAGGTACATTAATTATATAATAATATGTGAAGACGATGCACCTAATTTCTATGTATGTATTTATGTATTTTCAGTGATGTATGAACGTAAACGAAGCAAAACGAGTATGTAAGGATCGTAGCAGGTAACGTTTGTGTAGTTTCTGCCTACCCCCATTGGAAGGTGTGAGTTTATATAATATATGTGTATCAATTTCTGTGTTACACCCAAGTTTGGGAAAAAAATAATTACATATTATAATATTTATTTATGTTAAGTACTATTATTGTTAACTTTTATCGGTTGATATTTCTAAGGACCTAAACTTAAGAAAAAACGGATCCTTTATAACATCAGTTTTTGTCCATCTGTCACAGAGAGGTTTTGCTCGAGATCTATGCAAGAATTTAAATTTTCGCCGCAAAATGTTTAGGCCTCGGTGCGCGCACACAAATCGCCAGACAAAGAAAAAAAAATAATTGATCTATTTAGGGACTCACATCGATCTTAGGAAAAAACATATCGTGTTTTATATCATTTCAAAAGAGCTTTCTTTGATTTTAATAGAGTTATATTAGATATTGATCCAAATACAGGAAAATTATAGCAGTTTGCAACACTGTATTTTTTTTAAATATCAATAAAATGTACAGACGCCAGCACATCAAGCTACCCGAAAATGTCAAATTTTCCCAATTAAACTTTGAACCTTATACTTTAGCGATAAAGTTGAAAATCTATTAAAGAAATTTGACAGATTGTAGTAGCTTGATGTGCTGGAGTCTGTAGTTACTTACGGAGGGCTTATGAGTATGACCCATAGAGGTATGACCTATGTAGTATAACTCTTTATCAAATAAATATCGGTAGTTGTATAGTGCAGATACTTTTTTCCTTGACACTGTCATTTAGGTGTATAGTCTAGGAGCTAGCGCAGGTAGGTACATATTATGCGCCTACAGTAATTACAGCATGCCAGCAACCGTTTCGCAGACTACTCAATGTAGTTTGGATAGGAACTTTATTCGTGTGCGCCCGAGAGTGGCTCTTGCTTGGCCGGTTTTTTATGCGAACCTAAAGTAAAAAGACTTTTGTGCTGGGGAGTTTGTTGCGCCACTTCTTCTTCACTAGGCAGTAGTGAGTTGCAGGCGTTTTGGGGGATAGTCTTATGAATTTGCCATTCAAAAAGTTCTGATTACCAGCCTAGCTTGAATAAACGATTTTTGAGTTGATTTCTGGTAAAAAAAAATAAGCACCATGGTTCGTAAATCTACAATATTTTACGAACCGTTCCATCAATTCCATTGTATAACCTATGTGCAACACAATATATTGAAATCGTAGCAATATAAAATATTTATGTCACAAGGTTAAGAAATTAAATTAGCATGTAAATAATAAACAGAAAAATTAACTATGGCTTGGAAAGGAGATGTCAACTCCGTCTAGTTTTTTTTTTTTTTTTTTCAATATGTCTTAAAGTTCCACAGAATAAACATTTTCATTTAATGTGCATTTGGTATATTAATTAAGAATAGGCTTTTATACAAAAAAGTTCGCCTAGCAACGTAACTATGTACTTAGTAGGTAATAAGATTGTGATAAACAATAATCACCTTTCCACACTGTAATTAATTTATCTTACGTAGATACGTAAATTACCTAATATCCGCACATGCTTGGGATACATCTCAGGGTACAGTCGGATTCAAAATTTATGGCGGCTCTGAAAAGTGCGCTACTCACTGCGCAGACCTCTCCCCTCACCCCCGCTGAAACGTGAATTTGTTACTGTGCAGCGACTCGCCTCATGATCCGAGGCTCTATAAAGTTTGAATCGGGCTGTAGGTAATTTAACAAAATCTTAACGTGTTAAACGATTGTATCAATATTTTTCTTCAATGGTCGTCATTGTCAGTTTTAGCATTGTCAATATTTGCCACGCAAAGGTCATCGTTAGGTTGCAACATTATTAAGACAGAATTTAGCATGACGTAACGTCACGCTTGTTTCTCGAAAGATTGGGCAGAGGTGCACCCATAGTACACCCACATTTCACAGAATTTATTCACTCTTTCATTAAGAATTCCTCACGTTTCTAAAAAAATAATTCAATGGAACATTTCTGCAATCAAGCGTTATATTGTTTCCATTGATGATTTTAAACATCAATGATTGTTTCTATTATTTTGTATATTCTAATAAGAATTCGCTTAAGTCATAATTGTGTCCATAAACTTCTATAAGCTCCTACATTATCTAGGTATAATACCTACTTCATTCATCATCACCATAATTTCAGCCGAAAGACGTCCACTGCTGGACATAGGCCTCCCCCAAGCACCGCCACTTCGACCGGTTCCGTGCTTCCCGCATCCAGCGAATTCCTGCGGCCTTCACAAGGGCATTGGTCCACCTTACGCCAGCTCACCGCGTCTAACAAATTATGCAAATATTAATTTTATCACCTTAATGAATAATCTAAACACAAGAATGGCTCGCTATTATCACATTCATGTAAAGGACATATTGTTGAGCCACGCCCTCTTAATGGATAACTTTAATGTTCTTGTCCGCTTCCCATTAGTGAAAGAATTTTCGGAATCGGATCAGTACCTAGTTCCGAAGATAACCCGCTACATACAAAGTCACTTTGTAATATTAGCATAGAATAGGTTTGATATGCTGTTGACAGCAACGTACACGTGCAGTGACAAATAACAGTATTTGTCACTCCTATTGTACAGGGCGATATTACTCGCCATTTTCTTAGAAAAAGGAAAATAAGCATAAAATGGAAATACCTCGTCATTCTCAAAATTGATTTCGAACAATGGACTCCTATGTTCGCACATAGAGTACTCGCGCACTCGTACGATATTGATGTAAAAAATATTAGTGTACAAAAAATATTATACAGATATATTTTACGTAAACCGTCAAGAGACAAACAAAGACCGAAGACGCAAGAGCAACAACCCAAGTGAACAGACATTTGCGTCAATGGCCTAATTTATGTTTGGCATCTCTTTGACTAGATAGAAAAAGAGGTAATTACACTAACAAAATTACCGGAACAGAGAAATCCTTAGGCGCCATCTCCACGGGTGTGAAAAACGAGGCGACAGTCATGCGGTGCCATCAAATTGTCGCCGTGCTGAGATTGATTCATAGTTTATATTGAATTTGATGACGAGCCGAGACTATCGCTGCGATTCTCTCGCTCGTGAGCGATAATCTAGAGATGCGCCATCTCTACAAGAGCTCGTGGAGATAGCGCATTAGCCATCCAATGGCGATCGCAGAATAATACAATCTTACATTTAGGTTGATACTTTAAACGATTTTAGTTCCTAATGTCTCGATAGATGGCGTTATTCATTTAGCACTCTCCGCTGAATCGCGGTGTTAAGATTCTCCGTAAAACATGACCTCTTCGTGTATATTTAAATAAATTGTCTTCATTTCGTATAAGTAAACATTGGCTTTTTTTATTCACAGAATATTTCTTTAACGCATAATAATTATACAACCATGTAGCCCAATCTTTTGATATAAGTAGTCCATTTATAGATGTTAACGTCTCTTGGGTGGCTTGTAGCTACTTCTTATTATAACAGACTGGTAAACTGATGATCACATAACATTTTATGATCTGCCTAAAAAACCTCATGTTATCACATCCTTATCAATACAGTTCTTATTCCAGGGTTTCCTAAAAGCGCTACACAGTTTAAACGACCACTTCGGCAACATCTACATCAACCTTGGCTCACCGCTGTCCGTCAGAGAGTACCTCAAAAACGACACCTCCCATTCCAAAGAAACCCTAAAACCTCTAGACATGCAACAACTCACGCCTGACCAGTTCAAAAAAGTTCAGAGCATCGCTGATTACGTCATCAGCCTGCAGCAAAAGAATACTGTGGCAACTATCTCGAATCTTCTATCTTTAGTGCTAATGGAGAGTTTGATGAAAGATAGACCATTAGAATTTGAAGAGGTTGTGGAAGAAGTAGGCTGGATGGTCCAAGAGTTAAGGAATTTGGGGGCTACGGTATTTGAGAATGATGTCAGGAGCAGTGTTGAGAGGATCCTGGTGGTGCATAAGAAGATGATGAGGCTGGATAAGGAGAGAAAGTTGAGACTGATCTCGGGAGTTCTGACGGACTTGTCTAATGACGTGAAGAAGCAAATGAAAGGTAAATACAATATACAACCTTAGTTTTTGCTCGCCCTAAGGGGGGCCGTACACCGGACTGCTTCAAGCAGTTGAGACCGACTGCTTAAAGCCGCGACCGCGCGGTGAACTATAGGCATTCATTCGCTGCCGTACACACGACTGCTCGAGCAGTAGCGACCGCTTCAAGCCGTCAACTGCTCGAGCCGTTGACTGCGCTAGAGCAGTCGACGCCGACCGCTCGAGCGGTCCGTGTACGTCGCTCAGCCGCTAACTGCTCGAGCAGTCCGTGTACGGCCGCCCTAAACCTCTAGAGATCCTCATTATGAACAAATATCACTATGAGACCATAAATGAATTCCCGAAAAAAAAAAAAACAAATGTTACCTACATCGTGTCGATTTATGTGAACACAGACCTAGTTACTGAACAGTAAATTTTTTCCTCTCATAACGATGAGTAAATAATCCCTAAGGCCCTTTTTACACGGCACGGTTTCTTTATGGTACGACGAATAAACTGCGACGTAGAAAAAACGTGTCCGTCAACAAGCTTCCATAGTGATCCATACAACACTGACGATCGTGCCTACACATGGCGAATAAACCGTAATTGGCGTTATGAGGTTTAAGGTGCTACTAGTCGATATTTTTTCCATACATATTTCGGGAGAGTATTACTCCACTGTTTGACATTGTGCATCCAAAGTTAAAACATGATATCGTTTTGACTTATCATTAATTTTGTCTGTACGGAAACAGCATAGTAAAATAAAAAGCTATTAAAAAGTTATGAGCCAACAAAGATTAGTTTTTCTTGCTATTTTTAACGTAACTGGGTGTAAGTAAGTAAGAAAAGAACTGTAAAATCTTCAAAACCAAGTCCGTACCAAAGCACTTTTCGAAGTTATTTACGCGCCTATCAGTTCGGAACGGTGTTTCTGTGCGTGAGAACTAGACGTTGTGCGTGTAGACTAGCGTCTAACTGCTCATCACTGATACTAGCTCTGTCAAACACGAACCCTGAGGGGTAATTCTCGTAATTTTAAGATCGTTCACACTAATCTCAGTCTCAATCTGTCAAAAATAACTCTAATATCCCTACATTTTGAAAAGTTTTTGACATTTGTTTGTCGCCGAGATGAGACTGCGACTAGATTTTGAACGTTTTAAATTACGAGAATTGGCCTTCAGGTGAGACAGCGTGCTTTTTGGCCATGACCACCAGTGAGTTCGAGCTCGCGACTAGTTTACTCTTAAGGTAAACAAAAACTAAGATTGTTCTATCTCTCTCTGTCTCTCTCTTCGTTGCTTTTTTCCAGTGGTAAGTGGCCGGGCCCGGAGTTCTTCGTTCTTTTCCCAACTACGCCTTATTTTTTAAATAAGTTAGTTCTTATTGTTTTCAAAGGTAAATATACTGATTATGTTAGAAAGAATTATGAAACCAAGGACGTTGTTATAATCAGTCGACTTCTTTATCATGCTTTACGACTACGTACTACGTTTTACGGTACATTGTATAACGGCTATGTGTAAAAGGGCTTCTTGGGCAAATAAATAATTTATTGTAACCAAACAAAAAACACTTTTTTTCCGGTGTGTGGAATTATTTCGGTGACGATAACTTTACTAAGAAACATTTATCATTTTTTAAGAACATAACTTTGTCATCCTTTATCGAATAAGACATCGAAATGACATGATCAAGACGATAAAAGATTATCTATAAATGGTGTGACGAAATATTGTAAGTAGGTCATTCATTTCCTGCCGTACAAAATTACAAAGTACGCCTTTACAGGAATCGAATTTGCAATTGAAATCCGTGTTCTTGACCAGATATGCAAATCAGATCATGTGTTGGTCACAATATTACGCATTGGACCTCGATGAAATAAAATGGTATTTACACTGAATATGGTAATTTAAATGAATGCAAACATACTTGAGTATCTGTATTGACTTAGTGCAGGATCACGCGGGCGAGTTTTTCCCGCGACAATGGAATTTTAACTTACTGCTTAGCGCCGAGAGCTCAAAATCCCAGTGTTTTTTTTGACGCGCTGGGATGCGCTCTGTTGGATTCTCAACCCTCGGCTCAACACCGAAAGTTGAAAATCCAGTGCGCGATAAAATCCCGCCGCGATATTTTTACATACATGCGAACGTGGGCTTATAGTCAATATTAACTTGAACATTTACCCCCGTATAAACGAATATCAGATGATTAGTTACACACCGATTTCTCACTTTCAGACGTCAGTAATTTGAATTTCGAAAGAAGAAGACAAAGCGTTGTGTAACTATACAGACGCTATACATAGTTTATTAGTAAGGGGGTATAACTATTGTGGAACTTATTAGTAGGTATATAAATTATTAGCTGCTGTTAGAACAGTTTGCCAACCCGTCTTGAGCAAGCGTGGTGATCAATGCTCGTGCCTTCTCTGTATAGGAAGAGCCTTTGCCCAGCAGTGGGGCAATAATAGGCTGGTATTATTACCATATCAGGTAGAATATGTTCAGCTTCAGCAGTACCCCGCGATATGCTGAATTACTTAATTTATTAACGCGGATAGTGGACGGAAGAAAATGGATTCCTATTTTTATTCACAGGTCAAGAATATGGTCTACCGGGAGAACAATATCGACCAGTAATTCAAACTCAAAGCATTTATTTCAATTAAACCATTTCCATGCACTTTCGAAAGTTCAAAGAAGTCGGGCAGTCATAAATACGAAGCTAGTTGCCCATTCCAATGCGTAATAGGTTCCTGTGGAGAAGAACGGGCAAGAAACTCCATGGACACTCAAATTATAATGTTATAAAATATTAGTTACATCAATAATGTTGAATTAAAAATCATATGTGAGAACGATGTAGAAAGACGTACACGTTAAAAGTGTCCAGTCTAATTAATAGTAGGTAAATAGGCCCAAAATCCCAAAACATGACCCCTTATGGTATTTTTAATAAACTGTGTGTAGTTCAAAATTCTTGTTTAACAAATCCACTCACTATCGTCCACTTACATGCGAAATGTATTACTTATACGTAAATAACTACGACTACTACTTATGTAAATAATTTGGTTGATATGTCGAGCCTACCAGATAATATGTCTAGTACGATTTATCGCGCCATTAATCCATGTATATAGATAAAGCAATCCTACCAAAACCGTCAATAAAACTTACGAATATATGTCATTCAAAGACTTACGTACCTAATAATGATATCGAATATTAAAGGGAGCTTATCTAATTATCTATTTTAGTAAGTAGTGAAAAAGGTATTTAACCCCGAAAACTGAAATTACCTACTCTCAACTTTAAAATGAGTTCTGTCGCAAAACAGCCACTTTCACGGTATCTAATTACAAATTTTGCATTCGAGTCTTTTTGATTCAGCTCTAAAGTAATATCTTAATGAATGGACAAAATAGACATATAACTCTGAAACCTCGTTTACATGAAATTATACTCAACTAGCTGCTGCCCGCGACTTCGTTCGCGTGACATTAATACCTTCTGATTTCCCTTCATTTTCTAAAATCTCAAAATACTAAACGCAGTCTTCGTCGACCAAGTCTACTTGTTTTGCCAAGAATACGCACTAATTACGCTAGAAAGAGTATTACATATGAAGGAGCACAACTATTTAATAATTTACCCTCATATATAAAAAGTGTTAGCTCTCTCAGCGGTTTCAAGTCTCGGCTATCCAAACACATAATTGAAAACTGCCTTGACTAACGTCTTCCAATGAACTTTAATGGTTGAGAGTTGAACTGCTGAATGAGTATAGAATAATTTTATATAATATTATACATATACTTTGGTGACGGTTACCTAAAATAAGTTTACTGAATGTTTCTTGTCTGTTCTCATGTAAGTGGCTTTTGTCTTTTATGAGAATAAATGATTTAAACCTAAACCTAAAATAAAAGCCTAAGTTACTCCTTTTATCATCAGTTATCTGCCAGCGAAAGTCCCGTCAAAATCGATTAAGCTGTTTCGGAGATTAGCCGGAACATACAGACAAACATACAAAAATTATAATAAGTATTATAAGTATCGTTATGCTCGTACCTTCATATGCATTTAGTAAAAAGCTATTATTTTGACATTACAAACAGACACTTCAATTTTATTTATTTGTATGTACTTATAGATAACACCAGAATACTATACCTTCTCCCTGCTTTAGTAATTTAAATTCAAATCTTTCATCTCATACCTAGTCATATTTTAATACGCTACTTTTACTGTAGAATCATGTCATAGAAAACATAGGTAGATAGAATACAGTTATATTGTTATCATTTCAGGTCACATACTGCAAGCAGAGACGATGGTGGCGGCAGTGCCTATAGTCCAACTGCAGTTGTACGTGAATCCCATTCTACATTACCTAGTACCACCGGCCATCATTTGTCTGATTTTACACAGATGCGCAGTTGCTAGAGGTAATCCTTTTTTTGTTAGCCTATACCAGGGATGGCGAACCAATGGCACGCGTGCCATTGCAGGTGACACGTAACAAAATAATTTGGGCACGGCATCATTTCAGGAATTGAGGTACCTAAGTTATCTAGCTTGCAACAGCAGAAGTCGAACTAATTTTTCATGTCATTTAAATAAATATAAAACTGTTAACATTAGTCCTTCACCTCCCGGGGTCCTTGGGTGCACTTTCATAGTGCGAACAGGACACAAACAGCGTCGATTGCGAGTTAGTTTCGGCCCTTGTACGCCTTCCAAAGGTCCGGGTCCCCAGGGTCCCAGGAAATGTCAAGAGAGATTCAAAATTATAATAATAATACGAAAGTATATAGCTTTTTTTCCAATAATCACTGTGATTGTTTAATGGCACGTCATGGCCGCATGAAATATTTATTTGGAAAAGATGGCACGTAGGTGTATAGAGGTTCGCCATCCCTGGCCTATACTGTCCTACTGCTGGGCAAAATCCTGTCCATCCTCCAAATCCTTCTTTTCCCGCGCGACCTCGAACCAGCCCTCGCAGTACTCGTTGAGGTCATCTCGCCATCTCTTTCTGGGCCGGCCCTGGCCGGCGGCGCCGTCGATCTTCAGGCAGCACCCATTGTGTGGAGACTATTGCCTAGCGGTCATCGTGCATGCGGCTGATGTGACCCGCTCAAGCTTACACTGCTATTATTTATTAGAGCGACACGTTACATTATATGGAGAAAAACGTGAGAATAAGTCACAAACATACAAAAAAAAAAAAAAATTGTATTACCCAATTCAATTCTTTTTTCGCATTGTAACGGTAAGTAGATACATATATAAATATTCAAAATTGTTTTCGAAGCCATAAAAGAGCTATTTATTACGGTTTGTATTGTTTATTTTCCGAGACAATTACAATTTTCATAGCTGAACTAGTAGGTAATTCAATTGTCACAATTCTAATCTTGTAATTACAGTTCATGCATTCCATGAAACTCAAACACAATTTGTAGTAAAATGTTATTCGTTATTTTTTCAGATAATTTGGAGGTAGATTACCACCGCGTTAGGAAACTGCTTAGTCACGAATTCTTCCATTTAGAAAGAGAAGCAGCAAATGTAAGTACGGCCACAATGTAATTTGTGATTATTGGATGTCGGATTCTGATGCTGAAGGGCCTTTCTTAACTGAATGATAGAAAATCAATTGTGTCTCATTAGCGGTGATTAAGCGGTTAAACGAATTTATACTTTATTAGACACGCAATAGAGTTCATTTCCGATTGTCAGTTACATGAGTCCCATGATGTGATGTGTGTGATGGCCAGCTCATTGCCGCTTCACTAAAATCAAACTATTCACCTACTTCTTAGTGTTGAACAATTTTCTCCATCTTTCAGTCATTCAACAAAGCGCTAGACTACTGCATACAAAATAGAGTTATTTCATATAACGGTGACTTGTACGCGCTGGGCGACGATACAAAGACACAATATTTATTGAAGTGGTCCATTTTGCCGGCGCTTACGACGTTATTGAAGTGCGCGGAAGTTATGACAGAGGTATGTAGTGTACAAGCTTTATATGTATCTTGAAGTTGAAAGAAAACAATGTTCAAAATTTTACAAGATACAGTCGCACGTAACTTGGCAAGAGTTGTTAGTCGTTCCTCTCCTTTCTTTTTTTATTTTTAAACATCTGTTTAGATGTCCCACTACGCCAAAACCTTGCCAAGTTCTAGCCGGCGACTGTGACTGATCGTTAAGATAGATACAGATAAATAATTATACAGGGTGGCCAGGTACATCGACGAGCACCTGACGACGAGAACCTGTTACCATGGATCAGTACATGATTCTGTACCGCCCCCAACCACAAATTTTTCGATGTCCCTGCCCACCTGTATAAGTTGTAATACGATGTGTTTCAGAGGGTTGTGACCAAAATTGGGGGTGTGGTACAGGCCATCAAACTGAACAACTTTTTCCCGGGGACCAACATCGTAATCGTGAAAAAAACATGAGACCAAATGTATGGGACGACTGATTTTTTTTTCACGATTACGATCAAACAAAAAAATTAATTTGCAACCATAAACAATCCCGATACGTTTTTTTTGACTGAATGTATATACTATGTAAGATATGGAAGAAATAAAGGCTTAATTATTATCATAATAATTATCTCGTTTATTTATCTATATACATATTTTAGTTACATTTTTAAATATTTCTTAAAATATAAAAAAATAAGTATCATCATCTGCTTAGCCTTTTCCCAACTATGTTGGGGTCAGCTTCCAGTCTAACCGGATGCAGCTGAATACCAGTATTTTACATGGAGCGACTGCCTATCGGACCCATAACCCAGTTACTGGGTAATACGATACCCCTTGGTAAGACTGGTTGTCAGACTTTCGGGCTTCTGACGACCCGTAACGACTGTCAAAGATCCACGAATGACAGCCGGGACCAACGGCTTAACGTGCTTTCCGAGGCACGGACGGAGGGGTCTCGGTATGTAAAGATGGTCACCCATCCACAGACCAACCGCGGCAAGCGTAGCTTAACCTGATCGATCGACCTGTGCGGCTGTTATTATTTAGCCACGGGCCCCTCCCTCATAAAAAAATAAGTATCAAAAACATTTAAAAATATAAAAAAATAGTAGTCCACCGGTGTCGGGAACAGGGATAATAATATTATTATTAACAGATAGGATGCTTACTTGCCAGGAACTTGCCTTCTCTTTCATAATCATTTCTTTAAATTATTTTTACTTTACCAGCAAAAAAGCTGCGCTCACAAGCAAGCCTTGAAGCTAGTTCAACAACGCGTAGAAAGTCAGCGAGTACATCCGTACTGCCTCAGTTTAGAAGCCACTGCTAACTGTCTGAACGGACTTGTTGCTGCCGACGCGCTTGTGAAACTTAAAGGGTAAGAGGAAGTTATATTTTGGAGCTGACTACCCAGTGTGACTTGAATCTAATGACTAATTATTTTTACTCAACTTACTTCATACATTTTCGCGCCGATTGGTACAATCGACCTCGTAATAGCTTTACATTTTTGGCTACAATTCTCAGTAAATCGAAACTTCCCTAAGGTTGAAACTGTCTCATAGAGAAATAGACCTTGTTTTTTATGACGTACAAGTGAAATTCAACCTTAGGTGATAATGCATTTTCTCCTGTCTAAAGACGAATGCGAATGACCTAAAAATCTCATGTATTGTATCGTCATCTCGTTTTTTTTTTTCTTTTTTTCAAGTCTACTTCCAATAAATATCTCAACACATCACTATAATGAAGTTATATCATTTGTTTCAGAGAGAACGACGTTATATACGAATTGGTGCCTTCTAAAATGCAAGAGTGTCACAATCTAGTCAATTCAATTCTACCCTCATTTAGCGTAGACTTCGCGAACAATTCCGTCGTTATAGACCACAAGGCGTTATCTAGGCTATAAATATCAACAGATTGTGGGGTTCTTTAAACCACTTTTGGACTCATTAGACTACTGTGGAATCTTTTATACCACTGTGGGCCCTTTAGACCTCTGTAGGACTTTGTATACCGCGCTGCGATGTCAGACGCTTCACTTTTTGTTCATTCTTGTCATTTGGTATCTTACACTCGAAGTTAAACTTCTTGACGAAAAATGGAGCAAAAGCGAAAAATGAATTGTTTACTAAACCGATCAAACGATGTTGTATTTCAGCACTCGCCCATCTTTCAATCGCCTACTGAATGAACGAAAAGAGAAATTAAAGAAGCACGAACGTATGAACGTTCTATTGAGCATAGGTTAATAAACAAGATTTCTTTGGGTTTGAACTTAATAAACGTTTTTATTAGCTAGTTCACACACAGTGCACATAAAAAGTTTTACAACGAACAAACATTAGTTGTCGCATACAAAGTGGTGCCATCTGGCGTTACAATATAAAAGTAAACAGGCAAACAACAAGTAACATACAGCCTAGAATTAATTATAAAATTTTATCCAATACTCCCACTAAATTTTATAAACAATATCTCTCATATTTGCCTGCTTTTAATAGAAAATGAACTTAAATTATATAACTGACAATATTTCATCTCTTATATGTTCGAATTTAACAGTAGGTAGAGCCTTAGTAAAAATATCAGCCAGTTGATCTGAACTTTATTGCACATACTTAATAACAATTAATTTTCTTTTAACTTTTTCTCTAATGAAATGGAATTTAACATCAATGTGTTTCGTCTTCTTATGATAAACAGGATTATTTATTAGTTTGATTGCACTTTGGTTATCAATACACAGAGTTGTACAATTTTGAATGATATCAATTTCTTTGAAAAACTGTCTTAACCATAAAAGATTTTTAGCAGCTTCACAACCAGCCACAAATTCAGCTTCAGTTGTTGACAAGGCAACACAAGGTTGTTTTTGACTAGACCAAGATATAGGTCCACCATTTAACATAAAAATATAACCAATGGTTGATTTCCTTGTATCTAAATCCCCAGCAAAATCTGAATCTGAATATCCAATTAAACTTTCATGACCTTGATACTTTATACATACATTTTTAGTTTTTATAAGATATCTAATAATCCTCTTAAGCTGATTAACATGATGTATACTAGGATTATTGATATATCTACTTAATAGATTTACTCCATATGAAATATCTGGCCTAGTTGCTGTAGATAAAAACAGTAATGACCCTATGGCTTCTCTGTAAGGAAAATCAATCTGCTTATTTTCGATATTTTTAGTTAACTGAACATTTACATCAATTGGTGTACTGCTTGAGTGTGCAGTACTCATATTATATTTACTTATTAACTGTTCAATATATTGTCTTTGACTGATACAAACAGAATCATCATCTTTGAAGATTTCTAAACCAACAAACCGATTTAAAATTAACTCTTTGATATCAAATCCCTGCTTTAAATAACTAACAATTTGATCTAATATTGAATTTGATTCTGACATTATTAGAGCATCATCTACATACAATATTAACAAAGCTTTAATACCATTAAAGTTGCCAACAAATACACAATTGTCTGCTTGTGACTGAACAAAACCAAACTTTAATAGAAAATTAGTAAACTTTTGATTCCAGCAACAAGATGCCTGTTTTAGGCCATACAGGGACTTATTCAATTTACATATTTTATTTGGTGGTGCTTTCACTCCATCTGGAATGACCATAAAAATATCCTCTTCTAACTCTCCATATAAAAAAGCTGTCTTGACATCTAATTGTCTTAGATTCCAATTATATTCAGCAGAGATAGATAACAGTATTCTTATTGATTCATATCTTGTAGTAGGTGAAAAAATTTCATTATAATCTATCCTTTCAATTTGTGTGAAACCACGGGCACAAAGTCGAGCTTTATATCTTTCTACTTTACCATCTTTGGTTCTTTTAATATTAAAAACCCATTTGGATGTTATAGTTCTCTGCTTTTCATTATCCACCAAACTCCAGGTGTTATTGGTATGATGAGCTTCTAATTCTTCATTTATGGCCTCTAGCCATAAACTCACTCTCTTTACTATTAATTGCTTCATTGTAACTCATAGGTACATCCAATTCCATTATATTTGCCTCAAAAACATTATTTCTACGTGGTCGCAAAGTAATATTTGAACGATCCATATCTGTGAGGTCAATTTCTTGTGAAGGTTCATAGGTCTCACCATTTTCATCAATGGCAGTATGTGTGCTGTCATCACTTTCAGTCAGTTCAGTGTTATCTATCTCATCTTCAGCATTTTGTTCATTATCATCCCATATAAAAATTTCAGCTTCATTCCGCTTTATTTCAGGACTTTTCTGTTCATTGAAAATAACATTCCTTGATATTGTAATTCTTTTTGTGATTGGATCATACATTTTGTAGTTTGAATTATCATATCCAACTAACATCATCTTACAACTTTTACTATCAAGCTTCTTTCTCAACTGATCTGGCACATGGACATATCCTTCGCATCCAAACACTCTGACATGATCTAGACTAGGTTTAACACCACTCCACAACTCCATAGGGGTAATATTTGGTGTCTGACTTGAGGATGTGCGATTTAACAAATAAACAGCACAATTTACTGCTTCTGCCCAAAGATTGAGTGGTACCTTACGGGCATAAAGCATGGATCAAGCACTTTCAACAATTGTCCTGATTTCTCGTTCTGCCCGGCCATTTTGTTCAGGCGTGTAAGGGGCAGTGAGCTCATGAGAAATACCCTGACAGTCAAGATATTCTTTAAAGTCTTTGCTTGTGTACTCTCCACCATTGTCAGTATGCAATATGCGTACACTATGTGAGAACTTGTTTTTAATCATTGAATTATATTTCTTGAAACAGTTTAATACATCACATTTATTCTTTAAAAAGTACACATACCTAAAACTTGTAGCAGCGTCTTTAAAAATCACAACATATTTCATACCTTGTACAGAAGGCACGCTGAACGGTCCACAGACATCACTGTATACAACATCACCTGGTTGCTGTGGTCCTCTGTTTGATTTCTTGAATGGTTGACGAGCATGCTTACCATAAGCACAACCCTCACACACAAACTTGTCGCAGTCTGATAAGTCCACACCAGTAATCACATTGTTTTTACACATTTTCTGTATTTCTTTGACATTTAAATGTCCTAGACGTTCATGCCACGTTTTAAGGTCCAATTTTTGCACTACATTACACACTGGATTTTGAAGTGTTTTCACCTTTAACTCATATAGATTGTTGCTTTGCAAAGATGCACACAGCACTATTTTATTGTCCTTGTATATTAATGCATCTGTATGTTTCTTTATAATGTTATAACCTTGTCTTGTCACTACTCCTTCAGAAAATAGATTTCTTCTCAACTTTGGTACATAAAGAACATTTTTCAGGATACTTGTCTCCCACTGCCCATTGACACACTTGTCTATCAATACATTTCCTTGGCCAAGTACTTCTACAGCTTCTTGGTTTCCAAGTTTCAGTGGAGATCCCGTATACTCATACAAGTCAGCAAAATTTTCACGTTTATAACACATGTGAGCTGAGGCACCGCTGTCTAAAATCCATTTTAAACCATCATCATTATTTTTCCAATCTGTATTTGCTACATTGAATGCTAACATATTTTTTCTCCTTGTTGTTTCTGTTTTTGCTTTGGGGCACGGCAATCTCTTGCATAATGACCGCGTTTCCCACAGTTGTAACATATAAAGCGATGTGACTTTTCATTTGACCCTTCATTTAACTTTTCATTTAATTCTTTATTTGTTTTCTTTAATGAAACAGTTTTCTTCTTTATACTTTGTTTTGCCACTATTAAAGCAGTTTCATTATCTTCTTCTACATTCAAACTGGCCTCCTCATCTAACAAACGAGCTGTCAGATTAATTACAGTTTGATTCTTCGGATCAAGCGACATCCAAGCCTGGCGAACAGATCTGTACTTGGGAGGCAGTGTACTCAAAATGTTTGTTATGATTGCAGTTTCACTAATAACTTCTCCACTTTCTTTAAGTTGCTTAGCCAAACTTTCTACTTTGGCTATATGCCGAGCTATGCTGTCTGTTGGTGACATTTTATATTGATAGAAACGCTCATGTATCATCATTTTAGTCATCTCGGATTTTTGTTCATAAATGGACTCAAGCTTGGTCATCACCTCTAGCGCTGATTCGCAATTTTCGATGAGTGCTATTTGATTTAAATCCATAGCAGACGTTAATACAAACATCGCCATGCCATCATCTTTATTCCATTGAATCGCATTTCCATCTGGTTTTGGCGTGTTAATATCTAACCCCTTGGCACGCAGGGCACATTTAATTTGAAATTTCCACTGTTTAAAATTCGTCGTCTTTCCAAACTCCATTTTAGGCTATAGAAAGCACGCGGTTCTACTGTCGAAAATCACTAACAACTTTTCTGTTTTCTCTGCTCTTTGTTTATCACCAATTGTTAATTAACGTGGACCTGGGCCCATAACCTATTGAGCATAGGTTAATAAACAAGATTTCTTTGGGTTTGAACTTAACAAACGTTTTTATTAGCTAGTTCACACACAGTGCACATAAAAAGTTTTACAACGAACAAACATTAGTTGTCGCATACAAAGTGGTGCCATCTGGCGTTACAATATAAAAGTAAACAGGCAAACAACAAGTAACATACAGCCTAGAATTAATTATAAAATTTTATCCAATACGTTCATGTGTTCATCCTTTGTAATTTTTTCGGTGTCGTGTGAACGAGGAATAAAACTAAAGTGAACATTTATTCGGGTGAAGCGACTGATATCAGCCTTAGACCACTCGGGGACTCTTTAGACCACAGTCAGACTAACTAAGCCTCTTAACTCAGCAACACGGTAATATACTTAAAATTATGTATTTATTAGAATATAATTAGGATTTCCAAATGTGTCCAAAAATAGTCATATAAATTCGCCTTTTTATACAGGATCAAATTAAATTAGCTGCGAGCGAAACTGCAAACGTGATGGGTATCTAAACACGATAATATAAAATGATATGGTGTTTTTTTGGGGGTCAACGACGCTGGTAGTGTTGTTACACAAAGTTTGAGTTGAGAAAATCTGTTTTCTTTTGTTTTATCGTGTTTAGATATCGTCACGTCTGTAAAGCCCATCACGTCTGTAAAGTTAACACAAAAAAAAACTGATTTTTTAAACTTATATTTCAAGTGACTACACTAATTACGGTCGATGACCCCACAAAAAAACATCAAATTAATTTATGATTTGTTTTATCATGTTTAGATTTCGATACCCATCAAGTCGGCGGAGTTTCACTAGCTAATTCAATTTGACCCTGTAGTGTCACTGGACGTGTACCTATTCGAATGTATTATGTTTTTTAAACAACCGTATTATTTTCCATGTTAATATTACTACCTATTGGATATCAGCGATATTCGCTGGCCATGTGGATAACGAAAACGCTGCCCTAGAAAATTCATCGCTACTTGTCGCTTTCCACACCTGTATCGAATATTACCTATTTCTAAGGCCTCTGCCTCGAATCTTGCGGGCAGCGGCAGCGGCAGAATCTTATGCGTACATTTAAATGGACCGGTTCTCGAAAACAGCGGCGCGGGAGCGGGTAACGAGCGGTGCACTCCAGTCAAGCCGAAACCGCCCGCGCCGCCGCCGCCGCCGCCTCGCTGCCCGCAAAATTCGAGGCAGCGGCCTAAGGGTGCGTAAGGAGCGGAGCGGAGCAGACGTGTAAGAATCGACTATAGTTGAACAAGGCATGTGGCGGGAATTCTAATTAAAAAAACAGAATGGCGACGTCAGATTAGGAACAATAATCTGGCAAAACAACAATCAAAACCAAGACGGTGAGTGCCTTTTCACACGTCCCGGCAACCGAGTAGCCAGTGCAGAGCACCCGACGGCGAAGTGTATAGCCATGTACGTTAGCTTTCACATGTACCGGCTTAGTTTGCCTGGCCAGTGTACCGGATAGTCTGCACCGGCTACCCGCTTGCCGGCACGTGTGAAAACACACTGATTGTCGTAGTTGTTTGTGTCTCTAACTAACACCGCCATATTGATTTTTAAATACAATTTGACAAATGTTTACCAAAAACGTCCCCTGACAATGTCATTCAAACGCCAGTAGATTCTTGTAGCACTGTAATCTCTGACACGATGTGGATTTCAACCAATTGGTCGACTACTGCACGTTCGCTCCGCTGCCGCTGCGCCTGAAGGGAAACACACCCTAAATGTCTTAAATGCATTTTTGCTTCGCTTTTATTACGGTTGCAAGATTATCGAGTCTCGTTATTATTTTGAGTGATTTTATTGGTTACCAGTAGCTTATCTCTGTATTAATTTATTTTAGTTGATAACTGGTGTTTTCAAAGCAATAATTGTAAATATGGGTGTGTCAATTAAGTTTATAGGATAAGGTATGGCGTATGCAACGAATGTTTGAATGATTTGGTAGGATTGAAATTATGGGAAACTTTTTATGTGTCATCTTTCTATGTGAGTCAGTCACATAAAGATTTGGCATTTTTTAATACTGCAGCCAATTTATATGAACATGGCAGTAAAGTCACGAGCATAAAATATGGACTATGGACAGATCGGCAACTGTTCTCAAGAAGACAGCACACATATTTGATCATCTGTGGAAGGCACTAACTGCGATAATATAGAAGAAAACTCGGAATATAGGCAAATATTTCTAGCTCAAGACATGTCCGATATTTATGCATTCTGAGAGATGACACATCGTTTTGAATCTGTGTTTCTAGATATCGCATATTTGTGCCGCTATTATTATATTCACCTTCCACAGATGATCACATACATATATTTGCTGTCTTCTTGGAGAAACAGATATTTATGAATGAATCATGAAATCAGATATTATTGCCGAATTGTCCATAGTCGTGATTGTACTTAGTTACATACATGTGTTCACTGTTAAAAGAAATGATAACTTGTAACTCTATATAGGAGAAACTGTATGAAAACAATGAAATTTTGTTATGTATTGTAGCATTTCAAAATCAAAACATGGTAAGGTAAAGAAAGGAAGAATCTTCGACGAATGGTTCTCAAAAAAATTTACTCTACATCACATTTTAATTATGATGGAGTAATTGCATGATTTTGCTGATTTTTGCTGCGTTCTAGTCTATAACACGCTTTATTACTTATGTATTTCTATTAAGCCGGGTACTCACTAGCGCGCCGTAACTGTAACATGCTTGATACAGTAACAAGGTTCTAGTGTGGTGGCAGGTTTGCGAACCACGTACACACTATGTTTTCTTGGTAACAGTACATGCAACGGTTAGTTACGGCTCGCTAGTGAGTACCCGGCTTTAGATGCTGCTAATTATTTTCTCTGGTTTGCTTTATACAATCAAATCTGAGTGTCGAGGAAAACATTTGTTTATATTCTGTGTATTAAGAATTTTACGTTGTTAATAATTAGATGACAATTTTAATTGAACCATACCATGTTCGATTTAAATGTTCATGTATTTACTATTTTTCATTGCATTTTAACAATATTTTTACTATTTGAATTCAGTATTGTGCACTTGTTATAGTATTATTTGCTGCAACACTCAGTATCTCAAGTATATCTTAAATTATAGTCTTAAATCCCGACTAAAAAGTCTATTGAAATCCTTCTTTCCAATTAATGTTATTTCCACTTAAACGAATATCAACTTTATGTCAGTTTTAACCGACTTCAAAGGATGAGGAGGTTCTCAATTCTGATGTTTATATATTTTTTTAATGTGTGTTCGCCATAACTCCCGTCATATATAGAAGGATTTGCAAAATTATTTTTTTGTTTGAAAGAGGTTTTAATTATGTTAATTTCAGAATGACTAGTTTTTGTATTGTAAAAGTCATAAAAAATGTTTGAATTTGTAACGCAAACTGAACAAAAACATGTTTGCAAACTAAACCGCGAGAGCAGTGGTAGCCAACGCTTTTTTTAAATTGTGCTAACGTTATCGTTATTATAACTGTATTATTTATTCAGACTTTAAAGACAAGCCTTATAGTGAATTCGTATTCCATTTTGATAAACTAGTGTAGTTTTACACATTGGTGCCGATTATCTTGTCACAAATGCCTCTAATCTAGACTAAAAATCACTAAAATTTAGTTTATTCCCGTCAAACGACGATTTCCCATTCTGAAATTGACTAAAGTGACACAACTTAACTATATTTTAGTTTGACAGCACTAAGATGACACTGGTGCCGATTTTCTTGTACACCGAACTAAACTAACTAAACTATCACTAAAATGCCTTACTTTTTGCTTTGAGAATCTTACTGCTGTTCTGCATAAAAAAATATCTTTTAAAAATAATTTTGACACAACTAAAATCGAATTTAACAATCGCGACTCGTCGACACGTGGTACTTGTTTGCCCTACCCCGTGAATTTTTTTTAGAGCCGCAGCCGCGCAGGAGGCAGCCTTGGTGTGTTTTTAAGGAATTTTTCACTTTTTGTATGGAAAATATGAAAAATTATTACCTACATGATGAGTTTTGGGGGTTTTATAAAGGGGGTCGAAATTTTCATTATTTTTGCGATAGGACGCACCATTTTCGAGAAATAAGCAAAAGAAAAAAAAAGATACAGTACTGTTTTTGCACCTGAAGTCGAGGTGTTGGTGTGACTTTCTAATTAATTTTTCTATTATGACTATTTTTAATCGCAATTAAAAAGGTGTGGAATGAGCCGTTTGGGGTCGAAACGCTCGGGTCATGGGGCCCGAGCGCGCGTCTCCTTTTTAAGGAAATTTCTCGCCGGCTGGTCGATACTTCACGTGACCAGAGGGCTGGGTCGTTCTTTGGTCAAAGAATTAGCATTGCTATTCAACGTGGCAATGCTGCCAGTCTTCTGGGCACGTTTCCGGATGACAGCGATGCGGATGAGTACTTCGACGCCTAAGTGTCCTTTGGGGTTTTTTTTTTTTTTTATTTATTTGTATAGTAGGTTAGTTAGGCTTTTATTTTAGTATCTAGTGTATATAGTTATAAGCCGATGCATTGAAGAAAGGAATCTTAAATGGCGGCTTGTACTTGCGTTGACAGATAGTACAGTTAGCATGTAAAATTTCAAGCCAAAGTTTTTTTTTCAAAGGAGGCATAATAACTGTCTCCGCACAGTACACACGACCAAACAACGAAACAACAATAAAACAAAACTGAACAACAATAACAAACAGGTAACAACGGAATATATAACAAGGAATTCGTAAAAAGGATCACTGAGCGCGTCAAGACAGCGTGGAAGCAAATCAAGACTAATTTTTTTTGCTTACGGTACGCGAGAGAGTGAGTATAGACGGCACTAGTGTGCGAGCGAGAGAACATGATAAGCGCCGCCATTTAAGATTCCTTTCTTTAATGAACCGGGTTATATATTGTAATTATGTGTAAAAGTTATCTACATGTAGGTAATAATTTTTCATATTTTCCATACAAAAAGTGAAAAATTCTTTAAAAACACACCAAGGCTGCACCCCCGCGCGACTGCGGCTCTAAAAAAAATTCACGGGGTAGGGAAAACAAGTACCACGTGTCGACGAGTCGCGATTGTCAAATTCGATTTTAGTTGTGTCAAAATTATTTTTGAATTTAGAGAATTTTTTATGCAGAATAGCAGTAAGATTCTCATAGCAAAAAGTAAGGAATTTTAGTGATAGTTTAGTTCGGTGTACAAGAGAATCGGCACCATTGACAGTATTTGTGTTGTTATTTATGTTTGTGATAGTAACGACATAGTATTGTTACCATGTTAAGTTTTTAATAAATACAATTCCAATGCAAACTATTTTTTTTATATAATTTCATACCTATCTCGCGATCCCGATACAGCGGGGTAATTGCGTAACACACTATCAAGTAGCAATGGGTTTCATTTTGACAGTTCAACAACATTCATTGCGTTATTTACGTTGTTGAGCAGACAAATTTTTCGAACATGTGAAGCAATGGATTAGCAATATCCTTCAAAATGATTCAGATTAAGATTGATAGTATGTTACGCAATTAGGGTGCTGATCCCAAAAAAATATACACATAAACTCACGCCCTCTTCCCATGAGGGTAGGCAGAAGCTACAGAATGTCACCTGCTACGATCCACTCCTTTTGCTTTGTTTGTCTACTCGTGCGCCGGTTGCGAGTACTAAGTATCTCACCTTTCTGAAGAACATCACCAATATGGTTACTATTATTTTATGTCCTAGGCACTCCTAGGGCATCCTTTCCCAGCGTTTCCACTCACATTTGTTTTACCTGCTGCACCTTGTATACAGTCAACAAAAGAGATAAGTATGCAGGATCGTTGGATATAGTTGAAGTTTAGTAAGAAACCGATGGATGTTCTCGAATAAAATTTCATTTTATTAATAGAACACAAACAGCTCATTTATCAAATTAAATTTCAGTCGGCAACATCCATCGGTTTCTTACTAAACTTAAACTATATCCGACGATCCTGCATACTTATCTCTTTTGTTGACTGTACATTGATATATACTTAGGTATAATAAATAATAGACCGAGTCCATTTCAACACAATCTTCTATATTTACATAATTAGTTTAAAATACATTTAAATGCATAATAAAACAGTATAATACAAATCTCACTAATATTTTACATAGATAGGGAAATAATTCAGAGGAAATTCATCATACACTGTAGTACGTATAATCAAAAGATATCATGACTTTCTTAAATAGGTTTATGATGTTAAAATATTGAGATCTTTATGTTAGCCCATGGGCGACATTTTTACGCGACGATCGCGCACTGGATATACAGGGTTATTGGTAAAACACCAACATCCTCTTAAGAGGTCATTGTACTCATCATTAAAAACAACTTTTACTATGGGGCCAAACTAGAAATTGCGAAAAAAAAAGTCTGCTGTTCCCTACATTTCAACGAGTTATATGAACATAAATGTAGGGAACAGCTGATTTTTTCTTTCGCGATTTCAGGTTTGGTCCCGTAGTAAAAGACGTACATAATGATGAGTACAATGACCTCTTAAGAGGTTGATGGTGTTTTTCCAATAACCCTGTATAACAATCAGTATAGTGCCGAGCATTGAAAATACAACAGCGCACGCCAGCACGTCAAGAAAATACTGTTGGATTTTCAACTCTCCGCGCTAAGCAGACCGTTGAAAGTGGAGTGCGCGAAAAACAATCACGTGTGCGAACCTGGGCTTAATTTGTATCGAGTTACACTAGACGGAATATTATATTGTAACGTATAGTCGATGCAAATTACGAGCGAGCATCACGTATTCCCTTTCTCGTTTCCATGTTAAATTTCAGACACCGGTTGCGTGAAATTACCAATCCAGTCTTACCAAGGGGTATCGTGCTACGCAGTAACTGGTAGGGCGATTGTGCACTACAAGGAATTTTACTGTCCGGCAGTCCGATTTTATTTTTTTATTATGGCGTGCCAACATGGGACCGTAAAAAATCGGACTGCCGGACAGTAAAATTCCTTGTAGTGCACAAACGCCCGTACGGTCAGATAGGCAGTCACTCCATGTAAAATACTGGTATTTAGCTGCATCCGGTTAGACTGGAAGCGGACGCCAACATAGTTGTAAAAAGGCTAGACAGATTGATTGATTGTGTGAAATTACCACGCTTTTGTCGCACAGTACATGCCCATCAAAACCGTTTTCAGTTTGTGTCACGTAAACACTGTTTAATAATCAACTAACCTAATTGGTTTTACAAAACAGTGCATACGTCTGAATTGAACACTGGTTTGAAATGATCTGTTCCAATAGCAATCCGAGCTGCTTACAAATTACGCTATATAAGCGGATTAAAAAACTGTTTTTACAATAGTCAATATCTATGTTAGGTTCAAAGACATAAAACGCTCATTGCTATTATTTCGCATCCGGTGTCTCGAATCGATCATGAAAAGAGAAATACGCGCGAGCGTCATGTCTCTTATATCATTGACATAAGGTTTAATTTAGAATGATTGACTTGTACTCGCGAAATGCTCGTCAATGTTAGTGATACGGCGACAATCACACTGAAATCGAACAGATTTGACATTGTATCAGTTTGTATAGAAAACAGAATCTGAAAATTGTTTGCTATGGCCGCTTCGCGCGCAGTGTGATAGTCGCCTACCTTAGAAACAGATTCTCTCGGGGTGCATTAATAGTATTTGTAACTACGTTGTGTGTTACCCCAACAGACTTTGTTTTTAAGCTTCCGTATATTCTTCAGTTTGGAAGGCACGGCACAAGTAAAAATTATTTTACATTTTCCTCGGTTTCGATGAACTCGATAATTACATTATTTGTGCTACATTTTTAATCTCATAATGTAACAAAAACAATACAATTTAGTTATATTAATATCGTGCGTCGACGGAACAAATCGAATACTCACTAGTTTGGTTTTCTAAGCGGTGAACGGTCAAACAATAACGTCTGTCCAAATACGGAGCGTTTTTTGACATCTTAATGTCAAATAATATTACGGAAGTGCTTTTCTAGGTAACTGTAGATGCATGGTTTCGTACTGTTCTAAATAATTTACAGTTTAAAAAAAAATTAAATTAGTTTCTATAGTAGCAAATAAAGTGTTTCAATTAAAAAGGACGAAAGTACGAAAGCCGTATCACCAGATAATGTCACAATTTAGCGTCAAATGACGCCACGAACATGTTTTCCATGTTAATAATGTGGTGTGGTTTCCTAGAGAGCGTTTTTTGTCGCCCGTATTGAGTAAAATTGCGGCCGTTATATAGCGTCACCGCTTTCCTAAGAAACGTAGCTTAACCATATCATAGATAATGCAATTCAAATATACTTACATACAGTTCTAATACAAGTCTATCACTAAAGTGACCTTTAAGTATTCACGTGCAAATATATACAACCCTAACACTAGTAACTTGGCGAATAGCAACCATTTTTAGTAAGAAGTTGAATTGTTGCTGCATTATTAACTTGGCAGTATAATTATTGTGATACACTGTGTACTTTTAGTGGCTAAGATAACTCAATTAAAATCTTAAATTATTGACTGACAAAGCACAGTCTAAGCCGCTGGATCTAGAAGCATACAATTTTGAACAAAAGTTCCTTTTACAACATAAGTGCAAGTACCTAACCTACTAAGGAAGGATTTTTGGATATTCATCCCCTAAAGGGGTCCGATAAGGGATGAAAGTTTGCCGATGGAAAAATTCCATCGGGCAGACGACTTGTCTAGTAATAAATTACAATATGGGCCAGCAGTCTTTTTGTGATGAAAATAGAGTTTAAATCATGAGATCTTTGTTGTGTTCACCTTTCTTAAGTAGCCAATAGATGTTCGAGTAAGAAAAGAAAGAAATAATGAAATAAAAAAATGAATACTATGAATGTTTTATTTAATGTTTTTATTTATATGGATGTTTTATTTTTTGTATGAATATTTATATTTTATTTTTCATTTCTTTTTCTATAGTCCTGAGAGCAATCAAGTGATGGCCCAGTAGTAAAGGCCGCGACTTACGACTTGTGGGTCGACTGGCACTTTACATAATCAGCCTATTATGTTCCCACTGCTGGGACACACGCCTCCTCTCGGTGAGAGGGAGTGGGCCCTAATCCACCACGCGGGCCCAGTGCGGGTTGGCAGATGTCACGTCTTTGAATGTTTGGTTCTAGGACATGCCGGTTTCTTCACGATGTTTTCCTTCACCGTTTTGAGAGCAGTGGTGATGAAATAATTTACACAAAGTAAAGCGCCTGTCTGGGTTCGAACGTACGACCTACAACTCGTAAGTCGCGGCCGTTACCACTTGGCCACCACTGCTCTCGACTGGCACTTTATTTTCCGTTTTCATCCATTTCAGAAGTATACTTGTTGATTACATATAAAATACCTAAAGGCATCTTAGCCACTAAAAGTGCACGTTATAATTAAGTATTAGAAAAACTTATCAACCTTAAAATTATACTTGTCTCGAAGATCAAGAATAGTGGAGGTTTTAAACATTCATGTCAAAATGAAATTAAAAACTAAATAAACTTAAGGATCATTGCTTTTTCTGTAATATCAATGGTTCAATATTATACAGGATGAAATTGAAAACATGCGACAAATCGAAATGGGAAATTGTACTCATCATTATGAACAACTTTTACTATGGGACCAAACCTGAAATCGCGAAAAAAAATCTGCTGTTCCCTACATTTTGACGAGTTATGCGAACATAAATGTAGGGAACAGCTGATTTTTTTTTCACGATTTCAGGATTGGTCCCATAGTAAAAGTTGTTCATAATGATGAGTACAATTTCCCATTTCGATTTGTCGCATGTTTTCAATTTCACCCTGTATTAGATATAACATATACTATTTTTATATAAATTATACTATATTTATAATTATAATTTTCCATAGCAATAATACCAGCTTATACAACTAAATAAATAAAAAAAATATTAAAGAATTAGTGGTAAACATACAGATGGCTTTAAATCGCGCATTTATCAACACAACCAAATTTTAATGCGATAAATAAACATATATTGTCTTATTCTCGTATTGTTAAAAATAAAAGGCAAAGCTGCCTGTATTGTTTAACTTGGGGATATTTTTTTTTGTAAACTTACTCTGTGTGAAAATTAAATCAATATAATTATTTGATAGAACTATTTTTTTCTTCTTCTTTAAAACTGATTGGTCATTAGTAGAGATCCGATATTCGGATGCTTATTTACCTAAAGTGAATTTTTAGCAATGAAAGTATGGACGCGGCTTCTTAAAATATTTTTTCTGTAAAAAAAACACGGGATGCCAGGAACACCGGGAATGCATAACTAGTCGGGTGTACTTATAGTATGGAGGGAAGGAACCACATAAAGAAAATTATTCTAAATATATGTAGTCCGTTATCTTATCTTGTCGTTATTTGCTATTGCAGTTTGGTATCTACCTACCTAAGTTACAATATTAGGTAGATAGATAAGCATCCGATTCTATAGTCAGAAAAAAACACAAAATTCCGGTTTCGCGGGATTTTTACGATCAAGACAAAAGTGCATTCCATATAAGCCAACATTTGAAAGTAAGTAAGTAAATTCGATTCTTTATTCAGAAACCTAAACGGAACCGCAGGATGTTTTCGATACAAAAGCGCATTCCATATTAGCCAAAATCTCAACTTTAGGTGAATATGCATCCGAATATCCGATCTCTTAGATTACGAGTATTTTTGTACCAATAAAAAACCCAGGATACTAAGACAAAATCTATGATCCCAAATAATTATTTTATGTAACCCAGTTTCTGAAAACTAAAACTAGTCTCTGATCAATCAATCTCCAGTCAAAACTATATTATACAGTCCGTTCACATTTACCTCTGACAGCAGCAACCTTATAGTAACGAGAATAAAGATCACTATCATTTTGACCGGCTTGTGAGTGGCAGCAACCCAACTGCAACCTTATTTCAACGAAAATAAAGATCACTTTGTTTTTGACAGTGATGCAAAATCAGAGGTAAAATAACTGAACGGACTGTATTGCTTTTAGCGCTTGAATGACATTGACAGGGGGGCGTTGTAATGTATTGAAAAAACAAGATGGTGCCTTTAATTCCGATTTTGCTAAAAAAATCCATTACATTCCGTTACCGTTCCATTCAAACCATACAGTTTAAGTTCTTGTTGATAGTTGTGATTGGTTGAGCAAAATGACAGCAGACTAATTTCAATATTTTTCATAGACTTCCAAAAACCAGTGGGATCAATCTCTTTCTTCTACCACATCAAAATCATAACCAAAAATCAACATAGCTATATCAGTCGATTTGTTATTCCTCTAGCTAGTCCTTTGTCTCTAAAAGTATATTGGCTGCCTTTGCAATGTAAGTGCGTTTTAAACTGACGAAATTCGAGTTTTCCCTTTTACCTGTACATTTATATAAAAGTACTAATATTTCTTCAGAGTCTGGTTAATAAATACGGATCTCACTTCCATTGGACAGAGGGTTAGCACGCCGCTGGGCAGCGGGTTCCGTACGGTGACGTATGTTAGAGAACTGTCGTAAACGTTGTCTGCAGATGCCTCGACGAGGTCTGAGAGAGATACCTGCCACAAAACAAAATTAAATTAGGTTATAATCGGAACGAAACCTATTATGTGGACCTAGTGGTATACTATGTAACCAGCCGATGTATTCTGTAAAAATTTCACCGTGAAAACGTGAGGTGACGTGAGCTGTCAATAGTGTCAATCTCTAGCATCAGGTGGAATGACAGCTCAGTTCACCTAAGTTGTCACGGTGATTGATTAATCTGGACAATGACGACACGCCCACGTTGGTCTAGTGGTCGCAAGCACTAGGTCTGAGAATGGGTTCGATTCCTAGGTCGGGTGCGGCGAATGTAAGTATCTCCCGGGCCCCCGACTCATGGTACTAGAAGGAACAGTGGGGTTTTAGTCGGTAGGAGCCCGACATAACCCTCCGTTCTTCCCAGACGGAGGGTATCCATGAGGATTTCCCCACAAAAAAAAGGTTGGGCAAAGTGTAAACGGGTTTTTATATCAATAATTTCTCAGTAGCACCCCGAAGTCTAGATTTCCGGTTTATGGCATTAGGCTCGCCCTCTATTACATGGGACTTGAACATAACTGGCGAAATGTGAATGTAATATGGGTACACCTCTGCCTAACCCTTCCGGGCTTACAGGCGTGAAATTATGTTATATGACGGCTAACAGAGATGTTTAAAAGAAACTCTGTATCGTGATAATGATGGATGAGACACAAAAAAAGTAATAATCTATAGAAAGGGTGCTTACATAGAGACGCGGGTACCCGGTAAAGACAAGCCGGTACCGATCGGTGCGGGTAAAATATCCCCGTATTAACTTATGCGCTCACACATAAAGAAACAGGTAAAACATTATGACCGTTTCTTTCCGTAGATCAGTCTGCAGCGATCTGTACCGGATAAACCCGCTGCTTTATGTTAGCACCCAAAGTTAATCTAAAACTTTACTCACTTGTCCGTCTCCCACGTGGTACCACTTATTTATTTCTGCACTACCATAGCAACTCTCGAGGTACACTCGCTGCAATGTCATGCCCATTCCGTGTAACACATTGTCTTTATTCTGTAAAGAAAAAAATATTTAAATAATGCCTTGTCTATTAACATGATAACTTCCTCTGTTTCGCCGTTGGTCGCGGCTGTTACTCGTAGATCTTGGACAGTCGTTACGAGTGGTCAGAAACCAGAAAGTCGGACAACCAGTCTTACCCAGTGGGTTATGTAAATGTAGGTCAGATAAGCAGTCGCTCCATGTAAAATAATGGTATTCAGATGCATCCGGTTAGGCTGGGAACCGACCCCAAAATAGTTGAGAAAAGGCTGGCAGATGATGAAGTTGATATGCAACAACCCAACAATTTGAATCCGATGTAAGAATTTCGGACTAAACCTTCTGGAGTAGAGAAGAACTAATGTCAGATACTTACCCTAGCAGTGACGTGCGAGTGGTACGACGCGAGGACCAAGTCCGCATGGTTGATGCTGGCTCGCGAGTAACCAATGCGGGTGGTGTCCTTCTTACTGGTGTAGTGCATCGCTATGAGCGGCTGTAGTAAGAACTGTTGTGATACGTGAGCCCCTAATGTTAGCTGGCCCGATGGGTGGTCTGCTGGTGTCTTTTGCTGAAAACAAAATGGAAGATTTATATTGGTACGGCAATGTTTTAACATAATTTTTAAGTCAACAATATATAAATAGATATCTCGGATGTGTCTGTAGTCCTAGTCGGGACATCCTAAAGAGATGCTTAGGTACAGACGCCAGCACATCAAGCTACTACAATCTGTCAAATTTCTTTATTAGATTTTCAACTTTATCGCTAAAGCAGAAGGTTCAAAGTTGATTGGGAAAATTTGACAGTTTCGGGTAGGTTGATGTGCTGGCGTCTGTACGTGAATAATGATTAATATCGTAAATAAACTAATTATGATTGTTTTTGCTACGTTTACTTTATTCTAAATGCCACCTCTTTCCTCCTACTATTTATGACACTTACCTCGCATGTTTTCTTAGCGTTCTCAATAATAACTTTGAACGTATGTCTCGTTCTAATGTTATCCAGGACACCCTGTACAAGTCCTCTGTTGTCATCCCGACTCAGTCTTCTGTCTTGCATTATCTAGAAGAAAAATAAACTTTTTTTTTTACTAAACTGGGTCAAATAAGGTTCTTTCCTATTCAATTTATCTGCTGTTAAATGATCAGTTGGCTGTGTTTTATTTGTACTTTTTTTATAAACTATTATGAACCTATAATCTGCAACATTGCCTTTGCGTAGCATTGCCGGATTCCAGTTAGGGTAAAAGTATGGATCCCGATGAAACTGCGGATTTATCTCTAATCTTTGTGGTGTACATAATAAAGAGTATTGTATCTATCTCTATATTTCTCTCTATGGGCGGAAGTAATATCAACAGAAAAGCAGTAGGTACTGATGTTTACCATTTCGCTACTGAATTTATATATTCTAATAATAAAGCTGAAGAGTTTCTAGCTAGTAATCCTATATTACTTCAATCTGTCCGGGCTGCAAGGCGGCCATGCCGAGCGGCGTCGATGTCAGCACTGTGAACCTAATCTTCTCATCTTCTATGTAAGTTGCGGCTGGCAATGGGTAGAAGTTGGCTTGCAGTGGAATCTTGTCGAAGTAACGACGCTTTATCATCTGTGGACAATATTTAGTGGGGTGAGAATGCGATCATTGGACGACTGTTCAATATTTCACAAGGCAGTCTCTTTAAAACCATATTAATATAATGGGACTAAATACGACGAAGCTATTGCGCGTGCCTTTCAATCTATCACGGCTCCGCGTCTGACTGCCCCATTGATCTCGTGGTCGCAAACGCGAATGCTGAGCGTGGGGTCCTGGGTTCGATTCCTAGGTTGGGCAGTGTTAATAGGTTTTTCCATTAAACATTTCTTAGTAACAGCCCGGAATTTGGAAGTTGGCGGTGTGACACCCTCGTGCCTCGGAAAGCACGTGTCGCTTCGTTTTGATCCTACACCTGATCTCTATCCGCGAGCGTTGGATTGCCGTCCTATCATATTATGAGAGTGAGATAAGAGCACAGCTGTGTATGCGCACACACATGCACTATAATATCTCTCGCGCCGAAGGCTGGTCTCCTTTGAGATTGGCCGCCATGGCCGAAATACGATCTAAGCTTAATAAAGCCGTTTAGCACGCCACGTAATTTAATCAAATATCTGAAAAAGACACAAAACAGGGAGAAATGGCGTGAAAAAGAGGCTTATTTCTTATAGAGGATTTCAAATAGTTTCGATGATGTTGAAGAATTTATCTCACCTGCATGCCATTGAGGTCAGTATAGAAGACGGGTCCGTTCTTGACGGCTGTGCGGAACCTGAGGGCTAGCTCCAGGTCATCCACCTGAGGTTCTATCATTAATGTGTTGCTGATTTCCACCTCGCTGTGTGGTAGGGATGGGTTGTTGTGGACTGAGATCTGTAGAAAATAAGATAATATAAGGTTAGTAGCCTTTCTAGTCCGCTTTAAAAAAAAATACTGTCAAAGATTGAACCTTAGCCTAGCTCTTGGTCTGCAGCCCGCATAACACTTTCCGGCGCGGTACTTTATTACGGAATAAAATAGGGGACAGTGGAAATTTTCATACAAAATCACAATACTGTCACAACCGTACCAACAATATCACGGAAAATTAAATCGTTTACCTAGGGCGGTAGACGGCTATAAACGTATCCGTATAGAGCGTTGTGGATGAAATCTGTTTACGTGTGGGTATGGCACACATTGAGAGCTCGTACACCACTTGTTTTTTACAGTAAATCAACGTGATCTCAGCCTTATTAGTCAATACAAGCGGTAGCCGTGTTTGACGTAAAGAAAGTACCAAATTATACGGCTGTCGCCGTACTGTCATTCCATGAACTTTTAAAATACGGCTACAGCCGTTACCGTGTTAAAACATAATTTAAAAGTTATGAATTCTTACAGCTAAAACAATATCTGCGGCTTTAGGCGAGTTAAGTGCTGCATACATGGTCGCCTTGTAGATGCCCTCAGTGACCACCATCTCAGGGAAAGGTTCCGCCTTGTACTCAGTCGCAGGACCAGATGGGACAAAGAGGTACGCGCCGCTGTTGTTGTCTTTACCACGCTGACTGTCATATCTGGGGAGATACCGTGCTTGTTTTATTATTATCATTTATGCGAAAAGAGATAGTATTTCTAGCTTTAGCTCTTGTACTAGGGGTTCCTATATCGCAAGAGTTAGAACTATCTCTCGACCTCTTAGCTAAGAATATGGGTATTGTCATAGAAAAATCAGTAATCGTTCGTATACTACGAGACTCCCCATCCGAACGAGTTTAACATAGCCTTATTTCTGTTCAGTCTACACTTTTGGAGCGTTTGATGTAATCAACCAATGCGCTTTGAACCTAGTACAGTCCAGTCCTAGCTAAAAGTAACAAATCCTCCGAAAGTATTCTGAATAGCGCTAAGAGCGTATTGCCTATAGCTTTGAGGCGTATGATATGCTCAGTTTCGTATCCATAATAAGTATTACCACTTTTTCTATGATATTTCTTAATAGTTGAGTTTTAAAGATGGCAGTTGCTGCATCGATCGCTCAATCGATAAGAAAACGGCTCTGAAATTTGGTGGAACGCACCGATTCGTCATCCTGGGGAAACTTCAGCTAAACAATAGAACTTAGACCTTAAACAAATAAAACAAAACACACTCACTGCGCAAAATCCATATGGACAGGCACAGTGGTCCCTTGCGGCGACACAATAGCCTTAATAAGTCCATTCATAGTCGCGACCACGCGGGTACTGTTGCCTGCCTGTATGGTGATGTCTTCCATCAGTCGGGCTGAAGGCTGGTCTACTGGGAACATCTTCGGAAGGTCCACTGTCCAGTAGTCTCCGTTGTATACTCGGACGCGGGAGTAGGATGTATATCTGGGGAAAAATAGAGTCGTTAACTAAGTACTTGGCCAACTTGCGTTTATTGTAACTCCACAAAAAAAAACATCGTGCTACTAATTCCCATATATTTGTTTAGTTTGATTAACTTTGATGTGGATACTTGTTTATTATCAAAGCACCGCAAAATTTAAAAAAATAGCGACGCAATTACAGCAACTAAAACATATCTTTATTTTATTTTTCATTTATTGTCCGACTAGCTGCGCCCCGCGGTTTCACCCGCGTAAATGTCGATCCCGTGGGAATATCGGGATAAAAAGTAGCCTATATGTTATTCCAGGGTGTCAACTACCTCCATACAAAATTTTATCAAAATTAATCCAGCCGTTTGAGCGTGAAGAAGTAACAAACATATAAACACACACAAACTTTCGCCTTTATAATATTACTGTGATTATTAAGTCAGCAATTTAATTCTTATTTATAGAACTTTACCTGGTTTGGAAATGTAATGCCACATTAAAATGGACTTCATCGTAGAAATCCGCTAAGAAAACGTTACACGGCAGGAACAGACTATAGAAATGGTACTGTGTGATTCTGTCCTACAGTAGAGGAATTCTGGTCTAAAAATGCACTTACTTATTAAGCCTAGTATTATCTCTCAGCGAGATAGTATAGACGGTCAACGCCAGCGGTTCAACAACCGCGGGGAAGGACAGCTGGTATTTATTTGCGGCGAACGCGAGGCGCTTGTCGCCGGCAACTACAGGTGAGATCTGGGCCATCATCGGGTTGCCCTCGGGGTCGAATACCTGAAAATACGATAATCTGTACTATTCAGAAGGTTCTGGAAGAAAAAAAAAGGGCTAAAAGCGGCAAAATCGTAATTTCAGTTGATTTCCTTGCTGTGTGAAAAATGCTTGAATATGGGCTATGGTTGACTCCATAATTCTCACTCAAACAATCATGGCTACATCTATCTGCACGCATAGGCCATAGATTATATAGAAAAGGAAGGATCTCATTGGAGAATCTGATTCATATTTGGAGCTAAAGATTAAGTGACAATCACATACCAAATACATTGCGATGGAAATCTAAGCTAGTCTGTTTGAGTAAACGGAACGAGACCACGATATAAAACATTTAAGCGTTAAAAATTAAAATACCTTTCCGTACCGATTAAACAACTTATGTTAAAAAAAAAACTTATCTACACCCATGCTATAAATCCTCTATAAAAGTTTCAGAAACAGTTAGCTTATTGCCAACATTAAAACAACCAGTGTCATAGTAACCAAAATATGATCCAAATTCCAAACGTGTTATAATGTTGTACTAAATTTCACTATGCAACTCTTTTTCAATAAAAGAACATTGTCATGCACGTGCGTCTCACTACCACAGCGCCTTAATAAAAAAAAATAACTTATAGGTTATTCGAATTCACGTCATATCCCGTCGGCCGCCTTTTTTGTTCGATATTAGTATTGCAAAAAACTGTTTCAGAACCTTTTATAGAGGATTCATATCATGGGTGTAGATAAATTCTTGTATGCAACTGTACATAATTAGGTATTAAAACACTCTGGTGATACTCGTGTTTTAATACCCCTTCATCATCTGCCTAGCCTTTTCCCAACTATATTGGGGTCGGCTTCCAGTCTAACCGGATGCAGCTGAATACCAGTATTTTATATGGAGCGACTGCCTATCTGACCTCCACAACCCAGTTACTGGGTAATACGATACCCCTTGGTAAGACTGGTTGTCAGATTTTCGGGCTTCTGACGACCCGTAACGACTGTCAAAGATCCACGAATGACAGCCGGGACCAACGGCTTAACGTGCTTTCCGAGGCACGGAGGGGTCAATACCCCTTGTTATATAAAATATTTATCCACTCACCTCAACATGCGGCGAAGAGACCAACACCGTCATAATCTCATGCCTCCTGAACGGAAGCGCATTATACAACACAACTCTCCTAGAAGGCGACACCACATCAAGCGCAATAGTGATGCGCCTCGGTATTTCATCATGAGACCGCCAGATGTCGTCCACATCGAAGTAGATGTCTTCTTGAGCTTGGTCTATGATTAACGGCTGGTTGAGGAGGTAGTAGGCTGCTTGTTGGATCGCCGATTGACTGTATTTTATTGCAGTTAGCATTCTGTAAGGAGAAGGTTTAGTTAGTGGCTTTGTTGGAAACAGATGAGGACTTGCATGACGCACAGTGTATTAAGAAATCCTTTTTCCGGACATCGCATTTTAATAAAAAAAACCTGATAGACATATCATTTAAATGCAAGATTTCTTATCTCCATATAGCTATAGGCCGATCGCTTAACTGAGATGTTGCCTGAGACAGCAGCGCGGTGCGGGATGCGAGAGCCCAGTGAGTCGTCAACTTGTGACAACTATCACCCCTCCCGCACCATGCAGCTACTCAGGCAACGTCTCAGTTAAGCGGTCGGTCTATAGCATGATTAGTTTTTGGAAAAATTTTGAAAATCGACAAATCATAAGGATATTTAGATAAAAAGTATTCCGCTCTTGATGTTGGCGAAAAAACCGACGTCGTCTAGACATTCGTTGCGACGAAGAAAGTGCAAGGGTTGTCATACAAACCGAAGATGGAAGTAATTTTAAAATCTAATATAGTGACTATGAGGAAATTATTCGCCAAGAGTCATTTCCCCGTTTTTCGAGAGCGCGGATGCAGAAAATGAGGTCAAAATTTAAATCCAAAATAGCGGCTATGAATTTTTATAAATAATTCGTAATTGGTATAATTTCTATTGTTTTTGGGGGTACTTATACTGAAAATGAACATGGAAGATGGCGGCTAAGATCACGATGTATTTATTTTATGACGTCACTTACTTCTTAGCGTAGTCTTCTCGGACCTCGTCGCGGGAGGTGCCAGTGACTCCGTCGTGATGCTGGAACAGTGACAGCGAGCGACGAGCCTGCTCCACTCTGTCTCGTAGCTGTAGCGACATTATGTTGGATACCGCGTGTGAAGCTGTGGCTTGGGCTGTGATTATTTCTGCTGCCCTGGAAGTGAACATTTGAAGCCGTAGTTAAAGGCAAATATAGAATGGATACCTAAGGCGACAGAGGACGTTCGCGACAAAGAACTCGCGCACGTAAATGAAAGAGCACTGCTACGAGGCGCAAGCCGTCACACGATGAAAACAAATGAAATAACGCCCTCGTCCGCCTAGCGCAGCGGACGACTCAAGAAGGTTGCGATAAAGCGCGTGCTTTTTACTTCATAGATTTACATATCCCAACAAAGAACTACTTTGAGAATACCAATACTCATTTTCCTCTCTGAAATTACAACCCACTTCTGCTACCTCTTTATATATTTTTGTTTTAATTCTTGCTATCGTTATAGCGAGAATTTCTTATTTAAGACTTATGCAATTTAAAAAAACATGCTAGTGGAATAAATAATAGCGAAAGAGGTAAAGATAAACCATTGCCGTCTATTAAAATGTTTCCTTTTTCATATAGCTAGGTATCAAAATAAACCATACCTAACATAAGCTAGCAACACTCTATCCATATTCTTATAGAAAGGCCTTGACGTGTAGTATCCACTCCAGTAATGCTGGTTCCTGTCAGCATACGTGAAGAAATCCCCTGACAGCACAGGGAAGGATGAGGACTTGACCTCCTCGTGGACAGCTCTGAAGTAATCATGGAGGGTGCCGAATTGTACCTGAAATGTTTAGGGCTTAAAAAGACTGGGAACTTGGAAGCACAAATGGACGTTATTAGGGGCTGTCTTTATCATCATATTAGCTAAAACTAGCTTAGCATAGCAATACATAAGCCTCCTACACAGGGTGTTTGGTAGAAGGACCGCCACAATTTTCTTAGGGATAGGAAGTGTCATGTTTCTTTTTAATCACCCGAAATATTGTCACAACTTTTTTGTGGGTGGTTGTAATAGAGTGCAATAATTTGGTGTAATCTGCAATGTATATTTATGTACAAACTAGCTGCGCTCCGCGGTTTCACCCGCATAAGTTTCGATCCCGTGGGCCTATGTCCTTTCCCGGGACTCAAACTATCTTCTCTATACCAAATTTCATCTAAATCGGTTCGGTGGTTTAGGCGTGAAAAGGTAACATACAGACAGACAGACAGAGTTACTTTCGAATTTATAATATTAGTATGGATGGTTATAGAAAATGACTTGAGTGCTTCCAGTCGTAAAATTGTATTAAGGAACGAAAGTTTCAATTTAAAAATCCATACTAATATTATAAATGCGAATGTGTGTCTGTCTGTCTGTTACTTCTTCATGCTTAAACCGCTGAACTGATTGAGGTGTTTGGTATAGAGATAGTTTGAATCCCGGGAAAGGAAATAGGATAGTTTTTATTTACGAGAAGCTTATGCGGGTGAAACCGCAGGGCGCTGCTAGTTCATAATAAAAATGAAAAATAAAACAATTTTGTGGGATCCTGCCGTTTTGCCGAAAAGATTTTGCCAAATTTTCATTACCCAAACAAATTTTAGCAACCTTTTTTTATACCAATGCAATATTTGGAATGATTTTAGTACGCACATTTTCATTTGGTCAAATTTTTACTCGGCAGAATTTACCTGGGATAATGTCATTAAGGCATTTGGTCTTTAATAAAATGATTTATTACAGCAAACAATATTTAGACAATGAACATAATAGTCAAATGTTTGTTATGGAAACGACATTCCGATTTTCAATACTCAGAATAAACTGCTAAAATTAGGATTCTGATCCAATTAGTATAACATTCATTTACGCATATAAATTCAAAATCTTTATGTAACGTTTAATGCAATTTACAAAAGTCTACTTTGTTATTAATATTTGTGTATTAATATTATTTTTTGAGCGCCAGATCCCCTCTATTGTTAGTGAATCATTTGGGTTAGGTTAGGTTAGAACTGCGACCATTAAAGCGCGAAGGCGAGCGAGCGAAGCGAGCGTGCCGCGGCAGCGGCCGCCGAGCGCCAGATCCCCTCTATTGTTGGTGAATCATTTACAGTCCGTCAAATCTAAGAAGTACCGTTTGACAGTTATAAATATGTGTTATTTTGCTTTGTTTGAAAGTTTTCAATTACATTTAGATATTAAGAATTGTACATTTTTAGATACAATAATGAAATCTTTCTAAATTCATGGTTTTATGATGAATTCGTATGAACAAAGTTGAAAAATATGAAACGTCAAACGGTACTTCTTAGATTTGACGGACTGTAGGTTAGGTTAAGTTAGAACTGTGACCGTTAAAGCGCGAAGGCGAGCGAGCAAAGCTAGCGTGCCGCGATAGCGGCCACCGAGCGCCAGGTGCCCTCCATTGTTGGTGAATCATTTGGGTTAGGTAGGTAGGACGACACCAAATATTTGGCTTATTTAATTTTGCGTAAAATATTTTATACCAACTGAAATATTTGACTAGATAAAAAATGGTAAAAGTACTAGTTGGTGAACAAGTTATTGTTCAAACGTTCACTTGCCAAACATAGGTTTTCGTAACAATTATTTGTAAAGAGATTTTTTGGTAAGTAATAATTTGGCAAGTGAAATTATGCGAAAATTTGTTTGGGAAGTGATAATTTGGCAATTTCTTTTCGGTAAAACAAGGGAGACCCCAATTTTGTGCTAGCAAATGACTTTCCAATCCCTCAAAAAATTGTGTCGGTCCTTCTACCAAAACCCTGTATAAGCGTCGCCACAACGACTGGTTTACCGTGACTGTTAATTCGAGTGCCACCGTTCTTCATAGGCATTTAGTATTAACTTGTATTTCTCATGTTAACTGAATTTGTACTCTTTCCGAGAAATAAATGTCTTAAACTGTAAATCGTTTGAACACTCCATTGTTCTACCTTGTGGAAAGCTGACTTAATCATACTGAGCGTTCTCGTAGTCGTCTCTTCGGAACTTTTCAGCCTCATCAGGCATTTTGTTCAACGATGAGGCGTTGGGGCGGGGCTCACCTATAGGTATGATGCACAGGGTGTAAAGTTCATCATCCATAAATAAGGGAGGATCCTCCGACCAGACAGGTGTTGTGTCTGGTGGGCAACTACGCGACGATGGATGTCGGAAAGTTGTATGTGCTAGTCGCGCGGTAAACTCTGCTGGCGCGATGCAGGATTTTGCGTCACGTCAGTATGATGCATAGTTCTCATATGGCGTTACTTAAATTTGCATTAAAAGGTGTTCGGAACCTAGACTAAGGCGATTGGCACACTGCACCGCATTACGCAACGGGGTGTGAGAAACGGAGCCAAATTCCCCGCACGGAAGCGCGTTTTTATTGAATTTGTATGTAAAAAATGACGCGCGGGGGCACTTTATATGCGTCCCGCTGCGTGATGCGGTGCAGTGTGCCAATCGCCTGACAATGTGATCCTCACCTCAGCATTCCATTTATCATTATTATTAATAAAATCGATGAGTATCTCGTAGTTCTGGAACTGGTTGTCCCACTCGTTGGACCGGTCGTACCGGAAGTCGTCACCAAGCGGGATCATCACCACGTTACTGCGGTATAGCTGCGCTTTCTTACGCCATTGGTCTAGGATTGTTTGTGCCCTGAAAAAAGACAATTATTTAGTACTTAAACTATTAAATTTATAAACGTGCGAGTAGAACGGTGAATATGTGGTAGAATTACTTATTTGTCTTAAAAATTACAAGGATCTCATACATGCTTATAAAAGTATAGTTTAAGGTGATGAGTAAGGATTACGTCCTACAAACTGTCTTCAAAACGAACCTTTCTTGAACATTCTTCTCTGTAATTTTTCGTGGCGCCACACCCCACGGACAGGTTACACCGTTGCCCGGTAACCTTTTAAAATCGAATTGACAGCACACCTAGAAATAATATAGAAGCATTTACATTATACCAAAATATTGTTTTTTTTTCTTTTATGGATTACCAGTCTTTATTTTAAAGGTTAATTTAAAATGTATTTTACTACAAACACTTTGTTAAATTGGGGCTTGTGGCTAAGTAATATCAGCCGCACGGGTCGATCAACCAGGTTAAGCTACGCTTGCCGCGGTTGGTCCGTGGATCGGTGGCCATCTTTACATACCAAGACCCTCCGTGCCTCGGAAAACCGTTAAGCCGTTAGTCCCGGCTGTCATTCGTGGATCTTTGACAGTCCTTACGGGTTTTCAGAAGACCGAAAATCTGACAACCAGTCTTACCAAGGGGTTTCGTATTACCCAGTAACTGGGTTGTGGAGGTCAGATAGGCAGTCGCTCTATGTAAAATACTGGTATTCAGCTGCATCCGGTTAGATTAGAAGCCGACCCCAACGTAATTGGGAAAAGGCTAGGCCGACAGGACGATGACGATGAGTTATTTGTTTAATATAAATTCTTATTTACCTTAGGATTAGGCCCACAGGAGTGGGGAACGTCATAAGAATAGAAAGGCATCATGTGTGTAAACATATCCGTTTTGCCGACACCATCTGCAAAACAAAACACAATTTAACATTATCATTGAATCTTATGTCATCAAATACGCTGATGTGCAGTTCTTACTTATGCCCAAAGTATAAATAAATAACTTACCAATATGAAAACAGAAAATATCATGAGATAATTTGAAATTATATCTCGTTACCGTGCAGTGAAAACCTCGTAAAGAAAAATCTATTGTTTTTAAAAAAAAAAAATTTAGAAAACCTCGTAATGCATATTTAGGACGAAAGTACACAGCTCTATGATGCTTCTAATGCCTTCTATTGATGTTAAGGATAAATTCGGGAAACGTCATTGACGTCCATTTTTACAAGCTTTTATTTAACTTGCCTTGTCTAATATATGGGTCAAATCTTGAAAGCTGAATTAAAACCACATATTCTTATCCTAAAGTTAAAATTTTATATGTTGATTCTGTTTCAAAGACAGTGCATTATTATGATGCATGACCTGGCTGCTGCACCTAGGATTGGCACCGAGGGAGCCCCTCAACGGTCAACAAACAGTACAGACAAGAAATTTTATTATTAGGATAGTTTTTATCTTCCCTGCAAAATAATCATATGGCGACGATATTGGATAGTAAGATTCTTACCCCATAACTGTCTCCACTTAAACTCCAATTGTTTATGAGCTGCGAGTTCCTTCTTAACTCTGTAATGCACCCTTTGTATAACAGAGTTCTCAAACCCGGCCAACTTGAGGAGATAAGGCTGGGTACTAGAGTACCCAAAGGGGTCAATAGACCAGGCGTTCTTGGGCACAACGTCCAGGTTGTCCATCAGCCATTGGTGGCCTGTGGTTAGCTGCCGAATGATCGAAAGCCAATGGGAATTGGCCTCGTCATTCATCACCCAGCCCCCTGTTACTATTTCTATCTTGCCGGCTCTTAGGAGACTGGAATAATAATAATAAAGATGAGTTGTAATAGTGTACCTAATCTGCATTCGGGATTTATTTGCCAAAAATGCAAACTAAATATGAGTTTATGGAAAAATAAATTTAAATCCTACACAATAAACTTCAGTTTACGCTACAACTTCAAATATTTTTATAACTTTTTCAATAGTGCTAGTCACTTTGAAATCAACTTAATTACCATTGAAATAAAGTTGATATTTGTTTAACTTGAAATAATATTATTTGAAATATAAGTTTGAATATTACTTTATATCTCGACACAAACGGTTTTAAAAGCCCACTTAAAACGACCACCCTAATTCCAATTAGCGGATAGGATTCCAAAACCGGGCTGCTTTTTCGCTGAACTTCGACGTTGCCAGAACTAGGAATCGAACCCTAATTTCTCGGGCAAATCAATGGTGCCTAGGGAATGTATAGGGAAAAGCCGTGAGAAATGTATTCTTTTATTTTTTTAATAAGTACATATTTGGACCAAAATATAAATAATTATGTTTAGAAAAAGAAGAGCCTTAAAAATAACGTATTTATTTATATTAAAAAATAAATACTTTGAGCAAAATATAAATTGATATAGTTATTTAGGCTGTCTTTTCACCGAGAGGTGTGCAAAGCTGCGTAGGGAAAGATATGCTATCATGATATCAAGTAATAGGTTTCTTTGACTTTCATACTGTAGCTTAGCTCTCGAGGAAAAGGGTTCAACGAAGCTAAGTCTTTCACATACTCGCAAAGCGGATTTTTATAGCACATCTTACCCGCTCCGCTACACCACGTCACTTAGCTCTGGTGGAAACACATAGTTTCGAAGCTTAGCTTCACCACTTAGCTACCTAGCACATCTCTGGTGGAAAGGCAGCTAACCTAGAGGGCTCATCTAGACATCTACTATAGTTTGACCGTTTTGAGCTGAGTCATCGGGCCATGTTTTTGGTCAATCTGTCTAACTAGCACTCGTTGGGCTTAGGGAGCGCGCTAGTGATGGGTAGGTAATAGTAGCGATTGTTTTTTTACTGACGTTTATGACTCAGTGCAAAACGCCCGAACTATAACAGCACATACTTACCGCAAAAATAAAGCCTTATCTTTTTCAGTCGCGTCGCTGTTCCACCATAACGCCAGGAAACTGATCTCGGCCCAAATAAACTTCCGGCCAACGCCTTCCGACAATTTCTCCACCATGTTATTGAATATTGCGCGCGTTTGCGTCTTGTAGTAATTCTCGAACGTCTTTATCCAGCCTGCAATGTTTTGTCAACAATCATTGATGCTTATCCGTTTTTTTTGTCCTGAGAAATGTAATGGTACATTCTTTTGTGCGAGATTTCACTCGCGGATTTTGTTTTGACTTTCATTCAAAATTCTGTTATAGGTAAACGATTGGGATAATGATGGTTCTAATCAAATTGGAAACTAGCAATTTTCCAACTATTTCGTCCGCGTGGCTTTCGGATTTTCTCATACAAACTTTCATTCCCTATTTTAACCCTCTGCGAGTAGAATTTCTAAACTATCCTCCAAATTTCATCTCTCTTTCAGATGAATGAGATGCGGTGATGAATCAGTCAGGACAAAGATCTTTATAAGTAATAGATTTCTTCAAGCGATTTAAATTAGCTATATTACTTACTGTCTGAAAACTTTCGTAACTGTATATCAGTGGCAAAGGGTGTAAATATAATATAGATGGGTACAGGGTGGCAAGGACATAGACGCGCAAGGTTGCCATGGATTCAGTACATGATTCTGAAACCCCTGTGTTGAAATGTTTCGTTGGTTGTAACAAGATTCCACGTCCCCTGTCTAAATATGATAATCCTTTGTGCCGTAAATGTTCAGACTATGCCACTTTTGCTTACGCTTTTTGCTTGGGTACAGTTTGTTATGCAGCCTTATCTTTTTGTACGGTACAGTTAACGCTATCATAGCAACACGATAATCACAGCTGTTTTTTTTTACTTCATAGTTTATGCTGTGCGAATCTAAATTATAAAGGCTTATCTTTTAGCGTGGGTATTACGCCGGGCGCTTACTTTACAACACATATCCACAAAACAACACCAAGCTTTTATTCCCGGATGGGGCAAGCAGAGATGGCATTATATTTGTCTCATTTAAAAGGGGGTTATCTCCAATAAGCCAGGAGCGTGCCCTCAGATTTTTTGGACATATTATGCGTAAATATAAGTATGGACTGGAAAGGTTTATGATACTGGACCGGGTGGAAGGAAAACGCGCTCAAGGCAGAGCACCGGCAAGGAGGTCAGACGCGATCAAGAAAGCTGTTGAGAGGCAGCATCTACCGACTACCGAGCGGTCCATACTGCCGAAGACCGCCGGCTATTAACCGGGCGTAGATCTGGTCACCGGGCTGCTATTTGAGAAATTTCATTAAAATAAACCCTCTAATGCTTTGCTTATACCGAAATTAGAACAAACGAACTAGACAAACGTTGTCTATAATATATATCGATGTAGATATAAATTGTCCATTCAAAATGTTTTATCGCGTGATCTACATAGATATTATTATCGAGTACATATATTAAACCAATTTAATTGCCGTATTACTGGTATTACTGCTAAATATCAAAGATAAACCAATCGACCCGATATTCATGGGATTTTTACCCGACTGCGCGTCAGCAAAGACAGGGTTATGCTTTTAACCGCTCCGTCCCGGCGCGGGCCTCTGGCGGGCCATTACAATAGAAAATCAATTGTGTCTCATTAGCGGGATCAAACGATTAAATTAACTAGCGAAACTTCACAGACGTGTTGGTAAGTTTTCTTTTTTTTTTTGTTATTGCCCACTGCTAGGCAAAAGTCTCTCCTTTCTTACAAATCCTCCTTGTGCGACTCGCGCAAAAAATTAAACGCAAAACTTCATTAGGTAAGTTGATAATTTTTTTATTATAATTAACAGATTCATTAGCATTTTTTACTGCAAAGGAAAGAAAAAATGCTAAGCAGTCTGAACCGAAATTCAGTTAATAGCCGGTGATCAACCGAAAATTGAAAGAAAGAAAGAAAGAAAGAAAAAGTATTTATTGCGACTCGCATAGGATGATCACAAACTAAACTAAACACAGTTAAAAATATACATAAAAAATCCAAGTTATATAACTAAAACAAAGTAATAAAAAGAAAAATAAAATAAAAAGTCCTATACGAGGCCAAAAGGCTCCTATCTCAGCATGATGTTGCAACATTTAAAAAATAAATGTCACAACGCTGGTATTCTGATAGGACCCGCTGTGATGTCACGGGCAGTTACCGAAATAAATCTATATATATAAAAGGAGAACTGACTGACTGACATATCAACGCACAGCCCAAACCGCTGGGTCTAGAGATTCCAAATTTGGCACGTACGTTCCTTATGAGGTCTAGGGGTGCACTAAGAAAGGATTTTTCAAAATTCATCCCCTAAGGGGGTGAATGGGGGGGGTGAAATTTCACGCGGACGAAGTCGCGGGAAGAAGCTAGTAAATTATAAAATAGGTGTAATAAATATGTAAAATATTAGGAAATACGATAAAATATTAAATTTTTAATCCGCGCCAGACGTAACCTCATTACTTGTCTATGCCTTGAGTCTCAGAGGCACTCTTGTGTGTCTGTGGCATTCCTGTGACAAGTAAGGGGTCGCAGGCGCCGACTTATATCGTAGTCTTTGGCGCCGACCTTCCGGCATCATGAACATAGTACACTTGCGAATAATATGATAGGTACGGTACACCGTACTTAAGTACCTATTATTTTATTCGAACGGGTCAATCGCTCATGTCAAGCTACACTTGCCGCGGTCGGTCCGTGGATGGGTGACCATTTTACATACCGAGACCCCACCGTGCCTCGGAAAACACGTTAAACTGTAGGTCCCGACTGTAATTAATGGATCATTAACAGTCATTACGGGTCGTCAGAAGCCCGAAAATGACAACCAGTCTTTCGGTTGTTTGTGGAGGTCAGCTAGGCAGTCGCTTCTCATAAAATACTGGATGGTATTCAGCTACATCCAGTTAGACTAAAAGCCGACCCCAAAAATTGTTGGGAAAAGGCTAGGCCGACATGACGATGACGATAACTCACACACTTGTTAAAATTATATAAAAATAATCTACTTTAACAATAGTTGTAAATATGTGAGCACCATGTATCTATAACATAATTGATTTACCTGTCATTGCTTTATTTTTAATTCTTTTTACCTTTTGTTGGCAGACTAATTTTTATTCTAGATGCATCGTCTTCACATATAATTATATAATTAGTAATGTACCTATACAGAACTTGTAAAACATTTTAAACTTTTTGAAGTCTGTAACTTTTTAAATGGGCGTAAATTCAAATTCGGTACAATGACGGCACAATAATTATGACCAGAATGTTGGCTTCAAAACTGCATAAAAACTTTTTGGTTTAATAATAATTTTGATTGTTCCAAAAACAGTGTTACAGATTATTTATCCACCAGGTAAGCAATACAATACAGTACTTAACTTTAGTGAAAAAGATAACCTGTATGACCTGTATCCTGTACTAGATAAATAAAACTGTATCACAGGTTGACTCATAATTATTTTGATATTTTAGGCCTTTATACCTCCCGAGTTGGCGTTGCAGTGTTCCACGCGCGCCACTCGAGAGTGGGTGGGGCCATTATAGGAATGGGCGCACGGGGAGGTGGGACCCGCTGAGGAACAGCGGGTCGAGGCCTGTCGGGGGAGCGGTGAATGCTTATGCGAATCCCGCACCCCCGGCCATAGGTAGAGGTGGAACACCGCGGTGGTTTTAGCCGGTAAGAGTCCGGCATGCCCCTCTGTCCCCCCCACGACGGAGGAAGTCCATGAGGATTTCCACCGCGCAACAAAAAAAAAAAAAAGGCCTTTATACCTCACGTGGAATTGCACGGTGACTCGATTTAGGAGTCAGAGTGTAAATTCTAAACTCAAGGTTATACAGAGTTATTACTTAAATTAATCGCGAGATCAAATAGACATCTCATTTTGATTAACCAATCACAGCAATTGCGAAATAATGATTTTTCACTTGTTTTCACCCCAACTTAAATGTTGAGTTCCGCAAGTGATCAAACCAAGTGATTTTACAAAGAACTAAAAATGCTGTTCAGGTTTTCTCAAAAGCATGGTTCTGTTGACTTCTTTGCTGTCGCGATTTAAGCCCTTCAGGGGTTGTACTATGAAGTGCAAAACCCATCATGATTCCAGTGTGAAAAAGAGATAGAGTTATGCAGGATGCATAGCACTGTCCCTTTTCCTCAATGGAATCATCATAGCTTTGGCACTTTGTAGTACGGCCTCAGGGCTTATAGCCTTATTTCAAAAGCTCATCCTGTATAATATCAGCCACTTTAGATAATAGCATAAACAACGTATGTACCCACTGCTGGGACACAGGCCTCCTCTCTTCAAGAGGGAGTGGGGTGTAATACCACGCGGACACAGCGCGGGTCGGTAGATGTCCCATGTCTTCGAATGTTTGGTTCTAGGACTATGCCGGTTTTCTCGATGTTTTTCTTCAGCATTTTGAGAGCAGTCAGCAGTGGTATTGAAATTATTTACACAAAGTAAAGCGCCTGCTTGTGTTCGAACCCACGACCTAAGACTCGTAAGTCAGGGCCGTTACCACTGGACCACCACTGCTCTCACTTTACTTTCTTTAGATAATAGCGCAATAACACTTCGGGATAAAAAACATTGCTTTGAAAAAACAAAGTTCAGTTTTATTCAAGAAATTTCATTTTTGCAATCATACTTGTCATTCATAAATTAATTTTAGCTCACGATAATTGACGACTGTGTAAATTGGCAATTTTTAACGGGTGTTATTTATGGCTATAACTTTTTCATGTAACTTCGTTTGGGCGCAAATTTATAGTGTCTTGTTGATACTTTTAGTGCCCGTAGTAGTTGGCTTATAATGTTGGCCATCTCTGCCTGGTCTGGTAAATAGAAGATATAACGTAATAGAGCATTGAAAAATGGACTTTAAACTGTGTATCACATAGTTTATTTTATAGATGTTAACGAGCTGATGGCCCGCGTCATCACGGTGTGTAGCTATTGTCAACTTTTCTCATTATTTATATCGATTTCTAGTCCAATCTATATCTATACTAAAAATAAAGCTGAAGGTTTGTATGTGCGGAGCGCATATAACCTATCTACCGATTTTTATTTATAGGTAATACCATTGCCTGTCATACTTACAACATAAATTATGAATCATAGCACTGCAATCTATTTCCCTTGATAAATAATGAGACAAAATTATACTACGGAAATGTTCGGCCGTTCGAATCACGGTGAACTTATCGCCCTGCCAATGAAGGTGAATCCTGCGGGGTAATTGCATAACACACTAACAGTAGCATAGCTCTTATTTTGGCACACTACAACGAAACACAACAACAATCATTGCTAACGCAGTGTACTGTGTTTTTGATCTGTGTTTATGTTGTTGAGCAGACAAATTTTTCGAACATATGAAGCAATGGATTAGCAATATCCTTCAAAATGATTCAGATTATGTATGAAAATGTGTAATACGCAATGAGGCTGCCGGTTGATTTAAACTGCAGCTAATACTACCCGCAACAGAAGCAGCAAGTTGAAATACACTCATTAAACGACGACTGAATATCCTACTAACTCTCGCTAAGTTTATTATATTTTATTAAGGCGACTACATGACCTAAAGTCTTTGTCGGACTGCATAGAAAAGAAAGAGAAGCGCGATGACACAATGCTGGTAATTTATTGCAAATTATGAAGCAATTACTTATCTATTTACAAATAAAAAGGTATTGTTTGGACTACAAAATTAAAACACTAGTGCTTTAGTATGTTGCTTGTAGAATAATCTGACACGGATAGGGAAATGGCCTTTAAAGCCCAAAAAAAGTGTCTTCGTGCAGTATGCATGATCCAAAACACCGACACTTGCAAACCTTTTTTTATAAATTTAAATTTATTAACACTTCCGTCCATGTACATTTATGAAGTTGTCATGTTTATTAAAAATAATCATAACCTATTTGACACCCTATCCACTAAACGCCATCCAGGTGCTCTTAAGTCCAAAACCCATCAAACCGCCCTATTCTCAAAAAGTTTCCTAGGAATGGCTCCAAAAATATTCAACAAACTACCCAAATCAATAAAAGCTTCTAAAGACTTAAGTACTTTCAAAAAAACACTCCATAGGTTCCTGATACAGAAAGCATATTACAACATAAATGAATATTTAGAAGAAAAACAAAACCCGTAATACCATTTCCTCATATTTAATAATTACCTACTTTCTTACTATACCTAGTTAATAAGTTTAGTTAATAATATTAGTTAGTTATCTTAATTTGTACAATTTTCCTTTTTTATATTATTGCTAGAGATTTAATACTGTTATTAAATTTAACAGTAATCTATAATTTATAGGCCTACCAATTAATTACCTACTATTTTGTTTTTTTTTTACCTACTAATTTGTACGCTTACTATGTTAGCGTTTCATTTGTACGCCTTGCAAGGCAGCACATAGTGACACAAAATTATTTTTATTATATCCATCATGTACGACTACATTACACCTATGTGTACAAATAAATATATTTGAATTTGAATTTGAAAAATCATAATGATTGTATGTATATTAGTATTATTTCTATTGTAAAAAGAACGTTTTTAGAGGTATCTTCATAATTTTTTTCTATCGTATCAAATTATTTGTATTATGTTTTCAATACACTATCTACCTAGCATATATCCTGAAGAATATCATATATTTTTCTGACTATGTTTACTGTAGTCGATCATAATACTTTTACTGTTTCTAAAACTTGCGTTTTTTTGCGTTTAGGTCCTGAAAGCCCCTTAACCAACTTCAAAAAGGAGGAGGTTCTCAATTCGACTGTATTTTTTTTAATATCGTTAAGATATCTAGACCCAGCTCGTTTGCAGTTTCGCTAGCTTATTAAATTTAGCTCTGTATAGTGTTATAAATATGTATGCATAATTGCCAACGCCGTCTTGAGACGTAATTTCAGTTAGCGTCTGAGCGACAAACGCAATTAGGTACACTTATCCTACTTCCTACTAATCCTACTAATATCCTATCCTACTAATATTATAAATGCGAAAGTTTGGATGTTTGTTACTCCTTCACGCAAAAACTACAATTTTACAATTTATAAAGATTTTGTGTGATTTGACCATAATATAACGATAAGTATCAAGTAAGTCGGAAAAATTCCTGCCCTCTGAGAGCTATCTTGGCGTGCGCTGCCTAAACCGTTAGAGTTACACGGAGATAATTTATTGTGGGACTGTTTGTCTTAAACAGTTCTAAATAAAAGTCCGCGACAGCATAAATATCTATCTTTTATGTGGAAGCCATTGTATCCAAAATAGTGAGCCATAAATACATTTAAATTGGATACATTTTTTACAATGCACATTTTAGAGTACTTACTTAGTTAATTCTTGTCAAAATTAATACATTTATCGCTTTTGTTATTTAATGTAAATAAACTTTGTCTTTTACACTAAGCAATTTGGACGAATACTTTAAAAGTTATCACGATAAGATTGACTTGAGTGGAGCGCCATTAATGGCTACTATGAGTCGGCGGCGCGCAGAGCCGGGTTGGAGGGCGGACCAGGCAATGACGCGCCATCGCATCGCCGACTGTTCATTTTGCGTATTTTTTTTTATTTTTACAGCTTACTCGATTCGAAGCGATTTATTACTAAGTTACAGTAGGTAGGCATAATTATTATTAAAATTTTTAGGTAGTACATTTTAAGTAGAAATATAGATTCGTTTTTAATTTAATTATTACAGTCATAAATTAGAATTGTTTTTTTTGTTTGTTTAATTATAGAATTGTATTTTTAGTTAGTTAGGTCACGGGTTATCAACATCAACAGCATGCTGAGTATCTGGTGTCTCAACGGGCTGCAGAAACACCAGTACAGTCCCAAGCCCGACGTCAGCAGCAGGCCACTTACATGGCATCCCAAAGAGCCACAGAAACCTTTACAATGACTGAATCTCGCAGACGCGCTGTTGTTACACGAGTATAATGTATCGTGGGACTGTTCGTCTTAAACAGTTCTAAATAAATGTACGCGACAGAATATATCTACCTTTTATGTGGAAGCCCAAAATAGTGAGCCATATCGAAAGTACCTCTTTCTGTATTTTTCCCTTTTCGCGCCTAAACCACTGAACGGATTTCGATGAAATTTGGCAAGGAGATAGGTAGCATTCTAGGGAAGGCTACTTCATCGGTACTGTCCCTTGGGATAATTTCCGACATCCACGCGGGCGAAGCCGCGGGCAGAAGCTAGTTCATACATAAAATGAAAAATTGGTAAGTACTAAAAAGATAGCGTGAATTCGCCATATTTTTATTTAAGTACGAACTTTTCATTTTATAAGAAAATAACACATTATCGTAAAATCAAAGTCAAACTAGTAACATAACCAATTTTTTCAAGTAGGTATTAAGAATGGGCAAAAAAGACCTGAAAGAAAATATCTGAAATTGCTTCAATTTTACCTGGATCATTGTGTGAGTGGGGGACTATAAAAACTTTCAGCTTATTCTTCTGGCTCCATTGATCTTCTTGGTACTCTATTTCCCAACCTTGCTTCCACACTCCGCCATCTTGATCGTCAAAGAAGATTCGGTCGTACATTGACAGCATCTGTAACAAATTATTATTTTACCAGCCATTTGAGTTGAAACTATTATGCTATTCATAGTAAATCAATCTTCTATAACGGTGAATGAAAACATGAGGAAACTGGCATGTCCTAGTACCAAAAATTCGAAAATATCATATTTTCGAATTTTTGGTACTAGGACATGCCCAGTGCGGGTTGATAGATGTTGCATATTTTAAATATGCAACATCTATCAACCCGCACTGGGCTTGCATGGTATATTATAGCCCATTCCCTCTCCAAGAGAGGGAGCCCTGTGTCGCAGCAGTGGGAACATTATAGGCTGATTGTGCTATATGGAGTAATAACGTTTGTATTAATAGTATTATCAAACTACTGCCTTGTTGGAGCTGATTCAATGACAATCAAATATTCTCCCAAGAAACTACAGAAGAAATGGCAATTGGAAATCATTTTCACTATTCAATATGTTGAAACAATTTAAGAGCGTTTACGACGTACGGCATTTCATACAAACTTTCAAGCCCTTTTTTTCGAAATGAATGAACCGATTTTAATGAAACCTCGTACGCATAAGCAAAGATCTAAAAAGCTAGTAAAGAAAATTTTAAAATCGGTTAATTCATTTCGAAAATCAAGGGCTTGAAAGTTTGTACCTATTTAATGCCCTACCTACGTCGTAAGCGCTCTTAATACTACAGCGAATTAATATTCTTAAACAGGTGCTTATAAGCAGCTTTTAAGAATATTAAACTAGAGGACAGTACCTGTATATCCGTTTTCGGAATAGTTTGTTTCTGTATAGGACATGATGACATATTGAATGGAATGCGCATCTTCGGTGGCTCATCTCCAACAACCTTGTACTCCTTGACCTTTGGAGGTTCCTTGTAAACCACCTCTTTAGGCCTCTTTTGGGGAGGGTGGTACTCTTGTGACTGTTCGACAATTTGGTCTACGGCAGATTTAATCTCACCAACCACGGCGTGATGTTGGTTCAACTCTTTCTCTATGTGACGCAGCTTTGATTCAAATGACGACCATTTTGTCTGCAAAATTTATTAGATTTTATATCTAGATTGCATAAGTATGGTCTACTTATATTTTTTTTATATTATGAACCAACTTTTCATTAGTCAAACTACGTATATTTGAAGAATTTATCTGACAAAACATCAGCCCCCCAAGTAAATAGGTATGGCTATTTGAAAAATAATGTATTTAAAATTAAGACGTAAATGAAATAAGCAAGTAATAAAATGTCTTATTAGCACATTGTTATTGCTTTGATAAGACTTAAGTTGATTAACCGGTTGAATGCCGTAATTACCGAAACAATTAAAAAGCCATTGTGTCTCGCGTGGTTAATACGGGCGGCAGGAACATCGACGCGCAAACAGTTTCCAAGAATTCAGCACATGATGCTAGACCCCCTAGCGTAGAAATTTTTAGTCAGATATCAAAAAAAATAATCTGCTGTTTCATAGAAAAGTGCAACACCTACAAGGTGAAAATATATGGATTTGTTCCATACATTTGCACCTCGTACGTGTTGCATATTTAACGCTAGAGGGTCTATAACACTAGGGGGTCTATAATCGTGTACTGAATCCATGGTAACAGGTTGCATGAAGGTGTCCCTGCCGCCTTGTATACATTTTATGCACAGTGAAGTAGGACGAAAAACTTGGTATGAAGGAAGCAAGTACTTATTAGACCTACCTAAAATCTGATGAAGTATATTAAAAAAATATTTAATCGAAAGAAGAAAGACCACATTACAGTCCAGCTGTCGAGGGAATATGCTCCTGCCTGACACCTGTCAGTGCGACAATTCTAGTAGCCAATAAAGATCAAATTCGCAAAACACATATTCACAGCACTCAGTTTTATACAAACAAATAAATAAATATTATTTGTTTGTATAAAACTGAGTGTTGTCAAGAATGCATTCTCTCGTCAACAGCACTGTAATTGAAATTAAGTATTTACACTTAAGTTCAAAACTTATTTCGCTTTCCATCAGGCCAGAGTGAATTCAAGGGGAACCCCATTAAATTATAAAAAATAAGTCTAAAGGACGATAATAATGTTGATGATAACCTGAATATAGCAGTATTTCATTAGTTCAGAGGTCCGTAAAAAACTAAAAAGTTAAAATCTATACTAATACAATAAATGCGAAAGTGTGTCTGTTTGTCTGTTACCTCTTCACGCTTAAACCGCTGAGCCAATTTAGATGAAATTTGGTATAGAGATAGTTTGAGTCCCGGGAAAGGACATAGGATATTTTTAATCCTGATATTCTCACGGGATCGACTTATGCGGGTGAAACCGTGGGGCACTGCCAGTAACACATAAAGAAACTATTGCGGTTGAGTTCAACCTCTTTGAAATGAAAGATAGACCAATGTAATGGGTAGTAGGCACACAGAAAATTTACAGCATAGGTATAATAACTATAGCTAAGAATATAATAATTCCAGAATACTTAATTATTTTCATACTTACATCAAGATCTTGCACTGCTGGTTTTATACTTGGCAACTTGAAACTCAAATCTGTCACCACGTACAATATAAAAATAAATGCAATGATGCATGTTGTCCAAAACACAGCCGACAATCTTCTGATCCTCATATTGGAACCTACTACATAAATAAAAAACTTTAGCGCTCGCTTACAATGCGTTCTATAATTACTATCAACAAATAGTGTACATGCTTGTCTTCAAAACTAGAAGTAGGATTCAGATTCAGACATTAATTGAAAAGTCGTCAGCAACACATAAGCTGTTGAAAATCGGCAAAATATAAAACTCAACTTCACGATTAGGCGTCTACGTAATTATATGGTTTCGAAAATGCCGGTTTGTAATTTTCTGATAATATTTTGCAAAAGCATTTAACCTTGATATTACAGTGCTAGTTTACGCTATTTTTATTATTTTATGACACGAAAAAATTTTTTACCGCTTTCGATTAGGTATATTATCTCACAGTTCACACCTATTTGTTATGTAGTGTAGTCTGACGTTAATGACGTTTCAATGTTGATAAGGCACAGAGTAGGTAAGTAGTACTTTTTTTTAAAATAATATTTTAATGGCCTGGTTGCTGGGACCTTTTAGCCAGTAGTACTTTGATAACTAATACCGGGGTTGACACCCTAACCGCTTACAGAATACCACTAAATTAACTTTATAATTTCTAATGATTATAAAACAATAATAGCTAACAGAAAATAAGACTTGCAGAAACTTTGTTACATAAAAGTCATCTTAAATGACAAATATGTTAAGATTTCACCCTATCAAAAAGTACTCTGTTATTTCACCTGTCGATTTTTGATATATTTGTCACTTTTAAACAGCCTAAGGGCCGATACACATAACCGCGTTGCGGCACCGCACCGCCAAAATCGGCAATGCCGCATGCCGCCCGCCGCCGCTACTCGTTGTTTATTATGCATACACCACACTAAACTTGTTGTTGCGGCGCGGTGCAGCAACGCGGTTATGTGTTTCGGCAATAAGCGCAACAATTCTACAATTTTGTCATTTTTTGACATATATGTCGAATTGTCAACATGGCCCTAAAATAAATTATTGAGAATAGATGGTCTAACGACCAATAGAGAAATATCGATAAAGAAGACATGTTGCGCCGACCCCAAATAAGATGGGATAAGGGCAAGAGAATGCTGATGAGGTGGTCTGAGTCACTCGAGTAGGGCCACAGCGAATCGCGTCATACAAAAGTGGCCATTGGCCAACTATCCATTGATTTGTGTGATGTTGAGAGGCTGGTTTCCCAAATACCGGCAGATGATATTTATTTATCCCTTCTTTATGAAAATGCTAAAAGCAGCATAAGTTTTCCGCTTTGTAAAGTTACAGTTGATATTTTTCAAGGAGCGTATCCGAACGGACCTACGAGCCTTGTTATCGATTTTTGGAGAAACGTCAAACTAATTTGTTTGTGTGTGAAAGATGGCGTCAAAGGAGTCCCTGGACGTGAGTATTAATTATTTTATTAGAATTTAAACGCCGGTTTCGCGTTTAAATTAATTTAACTTACATTTGACATACTAGGGAATGTAGTTTGCGGCAAATTATATCGGTATACTCGTTTTATAAAGAACAAATAACTGAAGAAGGCCACGCCCCTGCCGTTGGTTTCGTTTTTGATTTGTATTTCTATGATTTCAACGAGATTTTGAATTAAAAGTTATGCTTAACGCATTTATATTACGCATAGTTCTGTTGAGATACTTATTGTAGCAAAATCCTGCATAATTAAGATATTTTTAACTCATGATTAACTCCAGAGTTAATTATGCAAAAGAATAACAAATACTTACCGGCTAACGGCAAAACTATTAACCGGATATTTTGTTGATGTAATATATTTTACAAAAGTAACCATTTGTTTTTTATATATTTTACTATCACATCTTAGGAAAAAATCATAACTGCAAAAAAAACTATTGAGGCAGATATTTGTATCTTCAGCATCATTAGCTACAATCCAGGAACTTTAATTTGAAATATGATTCAATTAGGCTGATCAGACGGTAACATCATTATGTGACAATGGGTGCGGTAAATATATAAGTACTTACATGATTTCATACAAATGGTACTTACCCAGTTGGTAGATTGTCATTGAATCAAGAAAATTTTAGGGCAAATACTTAAAAAAAATTTGAATTTATTCCATATTCTTCTTCTTCTTAGCGTGTTGATAGCAATCTAAATGTACTTGGCCCAGAATTCGGCTACTTATTTGGCGCCATCACTAGCGTCCATCAGCTCCTGTAACATGCAGCTGACAGGACACGCAGGGCACGATATTAAGTGTCCCATTGTTTGTGGAACAGCACCACATTTACACTCCAACGTGGAGTTGTCTATAAATCTCCACCTGAGCAGGTTTTCCTTGCTTCGGCCAACCTGGGTCCAGAGTCTGTTTAAAGACTTCTAGGTTATCCAAGGTAACTCATGTCCAGGTGTGAGGCCTTTAATCTTCTCCGATATTATTCTTTTTCTTCTTCATTACTACTTATTTTCCAGATAATTTAGTTATTTGTGGAACAATGTGGAAATCACAGGATCACTGTGAGCCTGTATCAGTTCCAAATCCAAACATTGCATTAACCCTTCGTATGTGCACTATCACCAACTGCATCATTGCTTCCCATCTGGTGAAATAGTTGTCAAATGCGACAATTGGATCGGTAGATTAGGTACCAATGTATTGCATCCCTTTTTATATTGCACAGAAAAGCTTCAAATTCTACAATTTAATATACAAGCCCTTCTGTAGGTGAAGGTTCAACCATTCATGTTTTTTAAGGCATTTAACTTCAATAGGAATTTCAATTAGAAGTAAAAATATATTTCCGAACTTTTAACCAACAAAATACCTACAGCATACAAGACACAAAAAATAAGAGGTACTGATAAAGTTACTCTACAAGATCTTTCAAACATCATAATAACAATTATTAGATAGAAATAACCTTCCAGCTCTGAATGCTCAAGCTTTGGAAAAGCATTTTTGTTGAAAATTATGTTTAAAATTTTTGTCTAAGTTAAATAATAAATGTGTGAATAGCAGATATTCATCTTCATGGGTGTGGCTGTTACATAAGGTTGGATCTAGTTCCCTTTGGCACTGACTGTCTTTGATCCATAATTACTTTGTAACAAATGGATTTAAAAACTAAGATCAGGCATCTACCATACCATACATTAATGATTTTATTTAAGACAAAAATATTTTAAATATGTAGTTAAGTTCAGTCTTTGTGGTCCAAAACTGGAAACCAGTTCCTCTCTCACTGCTCCCCAAACCAAACCCAAACCATACCTTAATCTTTTAAGACAGAAAAAGTATAAAAGACATAGTCAAAGTTCTATCTTTGTGGTCCAACACTGGTTACCACTTTTCTATGCAATTATTTTAAGGGGACTACATGACCTAAAGCGCGGTCACTGTCGGACTGCATAGAAAAGAAAGAGAAGCGCGATGACACAATGCTGGTAATTTATTGCAAATTATGAAGCAATTATCTCTATAAAAATCTATTGTTTGGACAAAAAAAATTAAAACACTAGTGCTTTAGTATGTTGCTTGTAGAATAATCTGACAAAAAATCACAATGATTGTATGTATATTAGTATGGTTTTTATTGTAAAAAGAAAGTTTTAGAGGTATCTTCATGTTTTTTTTCTATTGTATCAAATTAGTTGTATTATGTTTTCAACACACTATCTACCTAGAATTTATCCTGAAGAATATCTTATATTTTTTCCGATTTTGTTTACTGTAGTCGATCATAAATACTTTTAGGCATTAAAACTTGCGTTTTTTGCGTTTAGGTCCTGTAGTCCCCTTAAACCAGGGAATATAATTTCAAACGTGATTGGCTGATTAGTAGGCGTCGGCGCGTCGGTGTCGTTGGTTCCGCATTATCGTTTTTTGACACCGACTTCCGAAATTAAAGTTATTTTACACTTTGTAGTTTTTTTCGAAGTCGGTTGTTTTTTTTTTGTAAAAAAGTTTTTATTTTTCACTTTTTAGTTGCCTACCACACACAAATTCAATTAACACTACTTGCTATGTAAATATCAGTTAAACATCATATAGCTAACTCAAAAACTACCCAAGCAAAGTTAAAGCAAGCAAGCAAAATTTATATGGGACCACCCCTGAGGCATACCTTATCCATTAAAAACAATACATAGATTTGCAGCCAAGCGGTGCTAAGCTGGTGCATTGAAGTATTGAAGACACCGACTAGAAGAATCATCAAAATTCGCATAGAAATGCCGGAGATGCAGTACATTTATGCATATAACTTCGTACATAAATAAGAATGTATTATTTACTAAAATCTTCTTGAAAGTATGTAGATCACGTTAACGATGTTTTACATCAAAATTGGTTTATTAGTTTTTGAGAAAATCGTGGACATACAAACATACATACGGGTCGAATACAGAACCTCCTTTTACGGTCGGTTAAAAACAAGAACTTTCACGCGGGGACTATAGCTAAGCTATATGATAGGGGAGCCCAGAGGGTTTTTGAGCAAGCATAATTATGCAAGGCGAAAAGTTGATAGCTGAGTGGGTGCGGCATGAAGAGAGAACACCGAAAATATATTTGCAATGTTTCAGATAGGAGCCCCGTGGTCAGGAGACCACTTTGGGTTGGAAAAATCAGCCTTTAGTCTAGTTAACTCGCCGCTGGCTGCCTAAGCAGAAATGTTGGGGCTTATTTAACAAAACGCACAAAATCGAACTATCACTGGAATTGGAGTGTCCTTCACCACACAATCCTCACATTTGCAAACTTCATTAAAATCAAATTTTGAGAACGCCAAAACATATTTAACTAGTATTATATATTTTTCAAACGATTTAATTAATTAGTCTTGGCATATCAAAGGCCTTTCTTCTTTGTTCTCCTATCCCACCAATTTGATGAAACATCGCAAAAGTGCGGGAGTGCAGCCTTGCGTGGTGTTTAACGCGGTTCGATAACGGCCGCCTCGCCAATTGAACGCATCCGCATTTGTGTCAAAGGACACAGCACGCGCTCCAAGACGAGCTCATCTTCATCCAAGGCTACCAACACATCCGTAGGCGAAATACTCCACTGGATACCCACGTACGCTAGCTTTTATAGCGGAAAAATACAGGGCAAAATTTTGTACGGCCCCGGATAATAGCTTGAATTATTATTTTCTGTTGGTTAGTACAGTACAATAATGTTGCCATTGAATTTAGTTTTTTTTTTTAAAACCTAACGACATAAAACCGGCTTTTGTTCTACGGTAGTGTGATCGGCCTATAATCAATTGCTAGAGCGAAACTTGCTTCTACCATGACCGATTAGAATAAATCATTGATCGCCTAGTACCTACTACGACATTTGCAAATTGTAAAGTAAGGTTACTTCCTCATGTGAATGAATTGATGGACACACTAACCAGTAGGGATCGCCGGCTAACACATGAATAGTTGGCCTTCCACACCCGTCCCAACATTGTGCCATTCGCATTATGGCTTATGAATGAGTACACCTGAATAGCCCATGCGTCTCATTTTTCAACATCATTAGCGGACGTACTCACCTATTCAAAAGATTAATCCGCACATCGTTTCATGCTCAGTGCTACTGAAAATATGTTTTCGTGCCGGCGCACAGTGGGCCCATACTGAAAATTAGTGGACTTAGGCAACAAAGTTCCAATATCGATGCGATTTTTTTTTATATGACGTGTTATGATATTCCTGACAACTTTTATTCTTATAACATTTCTTCTAAAGTTGATAGTTTGTCTTGAAAAAAATTAATTAGATTATTTTGTATGGAGCGAATCACGTTTAATTTTTTTTCTTCAATTGTACTAATATGTTGGGTGTGTGGCGTGAGTATATGATAGCTAGGGTCATTCTCTATCCACGAAAAAAAAAACAGCGCCGGCCATCTGCGGCAGCGCGAGTAATCATTCGGTAAAAAAAAATGTTTTGTAAGATTTTTTTTTGCCATTTAAAATAAATTCAAAGTAAATTTTTTGTGTCATTAGGCTAATTCACCTTTTCTTTATTAAATATATAGTTTTAACAGCGCATAGGTACTTATAACTAATTATTCTGGTAGAAATTTAGTAATTATTGCTATGTTATCGGTAGCACCTGCATTGTGATTGATGACTCATTTGTTATTGCGCTCGTCTAAGCGTATAACTAATGAGTCGTCGAAAAATGCTTGTCTCTGATTGGCTGTGTTATTTTTTTAACTGCACGTGATCTATTGTTGAATAAATATCGTAATAAGTTTCAGGTTATACTAATTTTGTTAATGATAGGTGAAATAATTTAAATTTGTACGGGCAAGTCGTTGATAATTATCTACATAATCAAGCGTATGAAACTGTGAAGTAATTGTAGCCCTGAAAAGGGCTGTTTGTCATATACCTAGCCCTGATGGGCTTTTGTGAGGATAATCTAGAGCCGAATCACATTATTTCTTGTTCCAGAAGTGCTAGTGGGTCCGGCAAATTTTCGGACTCTGCTATGAGGCATTCTTCTTCCTCCATAATCTCACTGTCACAGGGAGGCTCAGTAGTCTGTAACAACTGAATTGCTTCAGGCAACAACTCATTATGACCCTGTTTCAATATTTTAGGCCTTATGTAGGATATGTGGGGATCAGAGCTTATTAGAAGTCCATGGAGGATGTCTTCGTTTGTTGCTATTCTCCCCGTTTTCCGAGTGTGCCACTCCCTGACGTTTCTGAAGTCCTTATTACGGGCTTCCGAAGCTTCTTCAGATAAGATACCTAAAACGAATAAGTACATACATTTTAATTTCAAAACGCAATTGAGTCAAATAATACATCAAACTATATTTATTTTTTACTTACCGATTGGCAAAACACCAAAGTGGTTACAGATGTCTGCACCGTGCATTAGAAGTTTATGTACACTAACTGGCATGTAGTACCACGAATAGTGTTGCACGTACACATCAGCTGTTTCTCTGCAGTATCTTCTAAATTTTTCACAGTCAATGTTTTTGCCTGATGATATGGCTTGTAGAATAACGGAAAATCTGAAAATCAGATTTTCGTCAATTCCCGTTATTCTGGATGATCTTTTGTAATCTTGGAAAAAGCGCCTCGCAGTATTCCCGTCATTTGTAGTTCCAAAACCCTAAAATGGGAAAACAATACTGTAATATACAATACATAGAGATATAATACACAAACAACATAAAAAGAGCCAAAATTAAATACATACCTGTTTGACTATATCAATCAGCATTCCAGTTTGCTCACGAAACTCTTGTTGCGTGGTATTTTTTTTAGCTTGTTTCAAAGCCTTATGTTCGCCTCGAGCAGTCCATCGTTGAAAATCCAGATTATAAGATATATGGAGAAGACATTCCATACACCGAATCTTCATATGCAGTGAAGAAATTCCTTGTTTGTAAATTTCTTCACGAAGTGGTTTGGAAGTCAAAGCGTCTAAATTATTCATCTCGCTCGGTTTTGCCAAGCAAATAGGACACGTTGCATATGATGGTACTTCAGCAATAATATTGGCCACTTTTCCATCAATCATGGTCATATGCAATTCATGTGATACAATAATATTTCCACACTGTGTAGATATTCGTTCATCAATTTGTTTTTTCATCTCAGACTCTTCAGACATTATAAAATCAGCTGTCTCCGAAGTGAAAGTGAACTTCACCGGTCGACAGTACAGAGTTGAGCAAGGTGTGGGGTTCTCCCAAACTATATTTTCATTCCCAGAAGATGGGCTAGTAGACACTAGCCGAAGAGGGACGATGCTTATCATGACTACTGATGAATCATCGAACTCTGTAGACGTTTTCTGTTTATAATTGCTCTGCGACGAAGAACCATCAAGTCCCCATTTCCAGGTCAACTTGAGTTCTTTATTTTGTGACCTATCAACAGAATTACTAATACCTAGTAAAATCCTTTCCACAGTGTGGTCCAATAGCGCTTGCAATTTAATTTGAGCTCCTTTTTCGGTAATCTCCATACTCTCTTGTGGTGGTAACATCTTTTCTTGGCATTTACAAGCTTTGGATAAGATGGAAAGGCAGCACAGTTTTCTTCTTTCAGAAATTGTCGAAGAGCTAAGTACTTCCATTTCGAGAGCGCAAGTGATGTATAAAGAGCTAAACAGTTATCTTCAGAGACAGTACTTAAGCTCTGCTTTTTGAATAGTCGCTCGTCTACTTCGGATAGGGCATCTGGATTACTGGAAAGGTATTCGATCACTTTTGCCAGATTCGTTTTGCCGTTGTCTTTCAATTTTGTTATGTACCAGGTCTGCAACTCTTCTTCGGAATTTTCTTCTACTATGGAAGTAGAACGTCTTTTTTTTTGCTTCTTACTTAACTCTTCGAATGGTTTTCTGTGCTCCTTTTCTGTAGATGTTCCCGCTTCCGCAGTACATACTGCAAGAGTAGGAACATGGGAATCTATATCCACAGGTTCAGATAAGACTGCGTCCGAAAAGCCCATCTCACTTCTCAGGTCAACACTGTCACAAACAGGCCAGTTGATGTTTTTTTCCAACCACTTGCGATTACTTACACGATTCATAAAAGTTTTTTGGTTTCTACTTGACTCTATCCACTTTTTATTTAGATTTACACAAAAAAGTCGACAGAACTCCTTGATTCGGTTCTTGTCTTCTTCAGAAACTTCGGTAGTCAAGACAGAAATGATACTTTCATATAGAAACATATGATTTTTCAGATCACCGCCACTTCTTAATTTCACAAAAAAATCTAGGTTGGTACAAAATCCAGCCATAGTTCTAATGTAAATATAAAAATAAAAGTATTTCACTGTGTTCACAAATAAGCGACAAGAGCGAAACTAGATGGACTTAATGAATGTCTTTATATTTATAGACAGTGTTAATTACTCAAGTAGTGGACACTGTTATCAGTGAGTGAAAATTATTCAGCCAATCAGAGACGAGCATTTTTCGATGACTCATTAGTTATGCGCTTAGCCGAGCGCAATAACAAATGAGTCATCAATCACAATGCAGGTGCTACCGATAACATAGCAATAATTACTAAATTTCTACCAGAATAATTAGTTATAAGTACCTATGCGCTGTTAAAACTATATATTTAATAAAGAGAAGGTGAATTAGCCTAATGACACAAAAAATTTACTTTGAATTTATTTTAAATGGCAAAAAAAAATCTTACGTAACATTTTTTTTTTACCGAATGATTACTCGCGCTGCCGCAGATGGCCGGCGCTGTTTTTTTTTTTCGTGGATAGAGAATGACCCTAGCTATCATATACTCACGCCACACACCCAACATATTAGTACAATTGAAGAAAAAAAATTAAACGTGATTCGCTCCATACAAAATAATCTAATTAATTTTTTTCAAGACAAACTATCAACTTTAGAAGAAATGTTATAAGAATAAAAGTTGTCAGGAATATCATAACACGTCATATAAAAAAAAATCGCATCGATATTGGAACTTTGTTGCCTAAGTCCACTAATTTTCAGTATGGGCCCACTGTGCGGCGGCTACTTCCACTAACTTTATGTAATCCATTGTACTCTATTCCAGTTAGCACAAGTTTCCTCTGAATCCGAAAACTTTTCACGCCCCACACAACTCCACTCGTATCTTTTAGCGCCCGTAATAGGCAGTCAGCTGTGAAATTAAGAAAACAGCGTTGCGAATATAGGGCACGTCAAAACGGAAACCCTTTTAGAGATAACTCGATTCAATTCGCAGAGATCTCCAGGGTAAATTCATTAGATGCAAACCCGATGGAGGCAGTGCGAATTGTACGTGCTTGGAGAATTTCCATTCATGAGATCAGAACAGGCGGATCGTTAATATTCTTGGCCCTTAAGTGTTTGATGGCGAATCAGTTCGCTGACTATTTACGACGAATATCATATATCACACTTGCAATCGTCTGAGAGATCGTCTACAACAGGCTAACTACAGAGTGAGGCTAAGGTCCTGCACGATGCTGACGCAAGTAGCCGCACATCCCGCAGGATGTCGGGAATGAGAGCGTGTCCTCATAACTCTTGCGCTGTCGTGGGTGGCGATCGCAGACGTTGTGTAACTTCTTGTTCTAATGAGGATATTATTCAGGAGTATCTGAACATAAGCAAAGAAACTGTCGCGCGGCTTTTGAAGCGCTTTAATTACACCGCTGTCGGCGGCTACCTCGTTAGTGCTCGACGAAACAACAGACAGATTGTGCCATTAATTAAATTCAATCATCTGTTGGTGTTAAATACTCAGTCATTCAATAGCGTACTATAATAGATTTGTGCCTGTAGGTATATCTTCTTGTAAACTTACTGTCAACTTAATAATATTATTAATAGAAAAGTAAAGCGGTATTCAAATAACTAAGTATTTGTTCTTTGATTTGAATGAATTCAAATGACTACATTTAGCCTAAAAACAATATAAAAATTGAGAATATGACAACCAAAAATTGGCAAAACCACTTTGTTAATTTGCATTATTTAACTTTTCAATGTTGGTCCTTAATTCCGTATTCAAAATGATCGCTACGCCAAAAAAGAGAAGGAAAGCTTGGCATTGTTCAGTAAATTGCGTTACTTGCCGAAATATTCGCTGCTTATTATTTTTTCGTACATTGCCTGAGGAGGACTATCCGGAGCGATGTCGACTTCAGAATCCCCAGCGAGGCGTGAATATTTATCTCGGTCCAGGGGGTCTACTCCCTAAGTCCGTCAACGAAGTGAACGGCCCGTCCGACAGTAGCCCGATACGTCGGACTGAACCCTACTCCCTAACGATTTCGGATTCATCAGTTTCAAACGGAATCATAGACAATATACGTGAACGAAGGACGCATGGCGATAGAGTTGCGTTATTTTACCGGTCGATTACCGGTTTACTTATTTTGTAGTTTTTTAGCTTATTAAACAAAAATTAATACTTTTGTCGTTAGAAATTGACAACATATTTTAAAATATACTTTTTATTATGTCTTAAATATAGAATTGAATTATTTTTGCCATTTTTGTCCGGAAACCGGCATCATCCTGTTGATACCTTTGCCTGTTTACTTTTTGAAGGAAATTTTCAAATGAAATGTCAAAGTATAGCACGGGTTTTTCTATGGCTATAGTAGGTACGATGTTGAGTGACTTTAAAAAAGTTCATATACTTTGTCAGCCGGGAAATTTTCTGTATTCTAATTAGCTTTCCATTCCATGGTTAATTTTGTAAAATGTCCCCAACCGCTGCAGCAACTCACTGGCAAATTGAGGCCCTTCTCGATTTTATGGGTGAGAACAAAGAATTGGCTCGCGGATTATTGAGGGGTGCCGACGGGAGAGTTCGCTCAAAATGGCTGTGGGAAAACCTGTGCAACTCCCTTAACTCAATGGGAAGTTGCACTGAGTTGGGAAGTTGCACTGAGTCCGTCGAGCAGTGGCAAAGAGTGAGGATCCAAAATATAAACAAAGACCACAGTAAATGGGTGGGACGGATTGGTAATACAGCTCAATAAGTTGCAGAAACTTTAATATGTCCTTACTTTCATTCTTGGATCAACACCACTTCGGCGTATGTGTTGAAGCAAAAGAGGTATTAATTCCGCACATACGTCTTCGAATAACTCCCGAGTGAGCCTATAGTTCCCTATGAACTCAACGTCGGGAATACTCGCCAACCTAAAGTTTTGGCGTAAATAATATCGACGTTGCCTCCGCTCTTCCTGTAAAGCTTCTTCAATCAATAAAAAAGCAGCCATAGTTTGAAATTATTTTATTTTAGTAACTTTCGTCGATAGCACGAGAACTATTTTGATGTCGTACCAACTGACGTAAGTATCCGTCAAAACCAGTGTCATGTTCAACTGTTCGGACGGGCAAAAACACATCGGGAGTAGGGACAACAGTCAAATCGCGTTGTCATTCATTCTTCGCTCGGGCCCCGAACGATTCATCCGTTCGTAGGTCATAGGGAGTAGGAAACGCCCGTAACGAAGCCCGAAGCGACGGACTTCGTGCTTAGGGAGTAGACCCCCTGACCCGTCGAACATTGTTACTGGCAACATAATGACCGCCACTTTAGGGTGAAATCTCTTAGGGCGAGAATTTTCTTCGACCGAAGAACTTTTTAATACTGAAGGTCACGCAGCTTAAGTTGTTAAATATTCCATAAGGGATTTTCGTAATTTGAAGTTAATACGAATATTTGAAGGAACGTCTGGGGGACGGTTAGCAACAGACGTTTCGGCTTATAGGTTTATTATTTTTTCAAGGGTAGGAAAGCACTGAAGCTGTTACGGGCGTGGTAACAGCTTGTCTTTGTTACGCGAGGCTCGCAACGTATGTATCGGAGCTTATAAATTTTGCAGTTACGTAGAATTATAAAGGGGTAGACGTTGCGTGCTTCTGCCTGGCCATGATAAGTTCGTTGACAACAAAGAATATTTTGCAAAATATACGGAGGCCACTGCTAGGGATATAGACTCGTAATGGGGCGCAAACAGCAGGTATTGCTTCGTTATGATAGATAGGGATCTAGAAAAGCCGATAGTTATCGACCGCTTAGCAACAGTTTACGTGAGTAGGTAAAGCTATTTTAATTTAATGGTAAAAAATCTTTTAGATTCTGCATACTCGATTATTTGTAATACAATTTATTTATTTAATTTTATTATTAGTGCTACCTAGTTCCGAGTCCGGCAGCCATAATGGACAAGGACAAAGTAATGCATTGCACGTAAACGTCGACACCTGCCCAGTTTTAATTAAGCTACGGTTTTCTAATTACTTATACCTTAAATAGGGCATTGTGCCTACTTATAAATACAGGGCGGCACCATTGACGCACAAACTGTTACTATGGAAGTATGGGTTCAGTACATGATTCTAGACACCAGTGCGTTGAAATTTTGGGTCGGCTATTAAAAAAAAAACCTGTTTCCTACAAAAGTGTCAACATGTACGGAACAGCGCATTTTTTTTTAAATAAATTTGTCGCTATATCCATGCCAGCCTGTATAGGAACAATGCCTTATTTTTACTTATGGCCAAATGTGTATCTATACAGTATACAGTTACCATGTCAATAAGAAAAATACGCCCAACTTACGTCGTAAAAGCACTTTTACTACTCGGTTTATCTAATATTTTCTCCTTTCTTCTTGCTGCGTTAAGGTATCAGTAACTAACATTCACTGTTCGCTCGATATCTTCAAGGACTGTACCTAACCTACGTACCTACAATGAAGCAAGTTTCAAATCATTACTGTTTCAGAGGTGGTGTTCGTGATGTGCCAACATTAAGAAGACGCAAGATAGATTTTTTTCTGGTTGATGATATCATTTTTTCGCACTAAACCCTCTACGCCGTTTTTCGCAAGACCTCAGAGATAACATGTTTTGTAAGAGCAGCTCGTGTTAAACTACCTGAAATGGCACCTTTTGTTAACGCTAAGATATCGTCGGCGGAAGTAACCGTATTTTCCACAGTAATGGAGCCTTACAAATCTTTCTAGAAGGTCAAAAGGATAAGACTATAACATGTAAGATGTTAAGTGAAGAAAACACGTCATATTCAGAATTTCCGTATTCGATTGTCCGTAATTGTATCCTCAACAATTCCGGTTATTGATTTGCTGAAAATGTCAGCAAAAACTTCTGAGCTTTCAAACAGAACAAACGCTTTTACTGACAAAAACGAACATTCAACATCGGTTTTTATTTTTGCTCTCTCGTTTCCTTCCTTTACTTTGTAAAATGGCGAAGTCTTCATCTGCCCAGCTTGACTTTGTATAGGATTACAACGATAAAAGTCTTCGCGAATATCTCGAGGTATTTTATTTCATACAAGCTAACTGAAGGAAAATTGTTTGTGTTTATACAGACGATGGTCGCTTACCATTTCAGAGCGTTTTTAACCGACTTCAAAAAAGGAGGTTCTGTATTCGACCCGTATGTATGTAGGTATGTTTGTTTGTATGTCCGCGATTTTCTCAAAAACTAATGAACCAATTTTGATAATTATTTCACTAGTGTGATCTACATACTTTCAGGAAGGTTTTAGTATAATACATTATGTAATTATTCTTATGTACGATGTTATAAATGCATAAATGTACTGCATCTCCGGCATTTCTATGCGAATTTTGATGATTCTTCTAGTCGGTGTCTTCAATTCTTCAATGCACTACTGTTATTTGAATTTGTGTGGAGTAGGTACAACTAAAAAGTGAAAAATAAAAACTTTTTTACAAAAAAAAAAAAACAACCGACTTCAAAAAAAACTACAAAGTGATAAATAACTTTAATTTCGGAAGTCAGTGTCAAAAAACGAAAATGCAGAACCAACGACATCGACTTCTGAAATTAAAGTTAAATTTATCACTTTGTAGTAAAAAAGTTTTTCATAAGTAGATTCTTTTGTCGTATTGTAGGTACGGTCACCAAAAGAGATAAGTAACCAGGGTCGTAGGATATAGTTGAAGTTTAGGAAGAAACCGATGGATGTTTTCGAATTTGATAAATGAACTGTTTGTTTTTTATTAATTAAATTAAATTTCATTCGAAAACATCCATCAGTGTCTTACTAAATTTCAACTATATCCGACGACCCTGGTTACTTATCTCCTTTGGTGACTGTTATAATTAGGGCACGGTTTTCGTTCTTAAATACTAGCATTCATTATAAAGCAATTTGCTTTTTAATTCACTGGAATTTATCGACATCATCATTCATCATGCTTTGCCGTTACTATAATTAGACATCTCAATCTATACTATAATAACCCACAAAACCCTTCTCTATAATAAGAAATTTGTGAATTTGTATGTAGGGGTAATCTTCGGACGGAACTACTGATCCGAATCTAAAAATTCTTTCACTAATGGGAAGTTACAAAATTTCAGAGGATATATTTTATACTTACCTACAAGAAATTTGATGACAAAATCAAAAATCATTTATTCAAATTAGGCTGAGTATCATCACTTTTCGAACGTCAAAATTACATAAGACAGTCTCCCAAAACGTCCGCCCATCACCACTTCCTAGTGCTTTCGCTGGGAAGAAGAACTGGCGCAAAAAACTCCCCAACAGTCGGGGCCAGAAGCTAGTTTTCTATAAAATCCTTTCTTTAGCAATTAATGATTATTTTATTGGATCTGTCTTTATTCAGTAATATCTTATCAATGCCAATAAGTTTATTTAAATGATTACCAGAAAAACATTAATACAATCACCCTACACGCCACATCTTCAGTTACACTTTACCGAACAAAGTGCGATTGGGTGTGTCTAATCCGTTTTCTGTCACTCAAGTTATGTGATGGCAAGACACTGTTCAACTGGGTCAGGTCCGGGTCCTTTGGGCAACATTTTCCACGACGAAGAATTCGCATTTCAGTCACAAAAGACTGTTAAAACTAGTTTAAAAACTAGATCGGCAATCCATATAAACCAGATTTAATTCGAGGCAACTTATTTCTGTAATGTAACAAAGCACACGCTACGGTTTTCCCGGGCAGTTAACTTGGTGCATTGGTCGCTAAAGAGGTCGCCATCGATCCGGCCAGGTCGAGCTGCAAGTTTCATAACTTAGATGCACTGGCGCCAAATTGTTACCAATTTCTGTTTACGCGTTTCAAAAACTGAGCCTTACGAGTAAGCACGCTTGAACTGCTTCCAACTTTTACGAGTGTCATTACTAATTACGACGAAATTTTGTTGTTGAGACTTGTTATCTCTTATTTAAATTAGGGCGGGGATAATTCTGTTTTTTAGTTGTCGATCCATTTGTTTTTAGTCGCCCTTTTTTTGCATGTCTGCTATCTGTATCAGACATTTCGGTAAGTAGAATTACAAAAATGCATTTGTCAGTTTTTCAGTTCAGTTTCAGGATCGATAACTTACGTAACACGGAACTAGGGTTTCGAATACCGGTTTTTTTCCAATACCGGTATTTATTAATACCGCACAGAAAATTTCCAATACCGGGATCCCGATATTAGACTATATTTTTTCCAAAATTATTTAAAAAAAAATAATAACTAATAAGTTTCACCACCAAAAAATAAAATATCGTTTAAATATAAAATCACTTTTTTTAATATAACTATATAGGCCAGTACCGTAGACACAAAAATCGCGTTAGGTCGTAAAATATTGCACTGTACTGATTTTTTGGGATGTTGTTAGGATAGATACGAATAGTGTAAAACTAAGTTTGCAGCTTCGAAAGACCTGTGCAAACTGCATGGTGCTCGAAAAACCTCGTTTTCGGACTTCTTTCAGTTTTTGACTTATGACTTCTAGCATTCTACGGAAAAGTCACCCAATACATTTTTAAAGTATACAAAACATATATCTCGAATTTTGTTGAACCTACAGTTATGGCTGCGTTCAAATTTTGTATCCTTTAAAAATGTATTGGGTGACTTTTCCGAAGGATGCACCTTTTAGCGCATGGGGGAATCCCCTCCGCCGTTCCCCTACCTTCCCTCTCACCTCAGGAATCTCAGGATAGTACTTATATTGTTCTATGTCATCTCTTGCCTTGATCGAGAGGCAAATACAAATACTACCATTTTTTTAATCCCATTATTTACCTGCGCAAGTCTAAATAAACCACAAGATAATTAAAATGAGCAGTTTTGTAAACTTAACCAGCTAAAAAATTGTTGGAAATATAATAAACAACACAACAACAACAACAATAACAATAGAACGAAATAGTGTCACTGTAGTTTCTACTGAAAATAAAATAAAATCACCAATACCGGGTTTCAGGTATTGGATATTTCAATACCGGTATTGAAAAATGAGAATAAATGTCCGGGATCCCGATATTGGAAGCCCCGGAACCCATAACGAAGTCCGAATGGTTCACATTCTACTATCCATATTTCACATGAATACTGCCCCATATAGGGGATGCAAGAACTGGTCATAAGTCAACTAATGAGCACTCGACCACTTCCGTTCCTGGAGCGGAGGGGATCCTGGCAATATGCCAAATAAATAGTAGTGTTAAGCATTAGTGGAAGTCAATCTTGAATTACGATACTAGCATTTCATTTATCGAATCTTGTTTTTAACAAGAGATTAGCTCCTGTACTCGTATTAATTCCTCATGATATGGCGTAGTACGCTACGCTGCCGCTCGATGTCCTAGGCGCGCATGGAGACTAAATCGATACGAGGGTTGTACTCGAGTGATTATATGGGATTGTGCGCAGATAGGAAATTTTTTGGGCGGTCTATCTTGAATATTCTGGGTTTCATTGGATCCATTTCATGTTTGATAATTTCCTGAGCTTCCTTGCTTCCGTTCACTTGGCTTCCATAATACTTCCGTAGTGATGCTGTTTACTGATTTTCTGGTAAGCTTTAGGAAAGAAACGTGGATGTTTTAAAAAAGATTTTCAGTATTCCAGTTCGGTTACCAGGGAAACCTGTAATAGGCAACCTTTAGACACACGGTACTTAGTTATTACCTACCTTAGGAGATTCTAGAGCGCTCGTGTAGCGCGATCCACGTGACTCCTGACCTCTTAGGTGATTTACTGCAAATTGACTGTGTTCAGTGTCTGGCACGCGACATTATGCACTTAAGGAATAGAGGCGAAGTTTCATAAGAATATCAGCTGTCATGACAAAGCATACTTTACAGGAAATTTTACACGGAAAATCACTTGGTTGTGGGATAGTAACAAAGTGCTGGCCCCAACTCAATTCACCTGCCAAGTCAGGCGAAAATATTAAGCGAATTTTCATTTAGGATGCAACTGAAAGAAAAGAAAACAGGAATTGTATTTTTAGAATTACCATACGGCTTTGCCAATAAGTGTGCAATTCAATTTCCTTGCCACTTTAAAATGTGTTTCTAGTTCCTTTAAAATGTCACGTCCCACGTTGTCACCGGATCAATAAGTCGAATGAGATGGATGGCACGACTGCCAGTACTTCTAGACAATTTCGGCGCAGTTGACATTTCATCTAGTTTTGTGGATGAAATAAAGGGAGTTATAATGTTTTGCAGACAATATGCAGTCGGAAATTGAACTACGTCACGTAATATTATAAAACTGCTCCGGTTCGTACATACGTTATTCCGAGTGGTTGACGTTCGTTCGTTTAGATTATGTGCTGAAAAGACCAGAGGTGAATTTAATACAGTTTTGTGGTAAAACTAACATTTGCCCCGAGCTGCACTCCAAGCGCTACTCTCAGCTGGGTACAAAATAAAAAATGATGGTTCAATCCTTTCTAGATGCGATATAAGTACGCGGATAGATAGATATATCTACGGTTAAGTAACCGCGGGCCATCCTCGTAATTTCAAGTACGTTCACAGTCTGATCTCGGTCTCAATCTGTCAAAAATACCTCTAAAATCCCTAAATTTTTTTTGACATTGATTGTCGCTGAGATGAGATTGCCACTAGATTTTGCGTTTTTAATTATGGAAATTGGCCTTCAGGTCCTTAATGGTTTTAACAAGAGCATAGAAGTCCTTATTGATAACCTTTTATTAATATTTCCGACCAATGCGTAAGTTCAGGTCGTCAAAATATACAAAATGAAAGCCCAAAAGTTTTTAGGTTCACTGATCCGGATGCAAGAAAATTCAGGCCCAAATATACAACTTATGTCCAGGATTTATCCGAAATCCGTTCACATAAAACTGACTAAGTTCTTCAAAATAAAATAATATAGATAGAGCATTTTCTGGGGTAATCCCGGAACAGCCCGGGATTCAAGCAGGTACGTATTACGCGGGCAGGGAAAATTCCAGAACATTGGGCGTGACCATCTGTACCTATACTCGAGAATAGTAGATGGATAGATATATAGGACAGTGAATAGAAAGCCATGTACTATAACTACATAATTACGTGGAATCTCATATCGTAAAACCTGCTTCAATTAAGGTTTTGTTTACGAAGCTTAAATAGCTCATGGTGGAGTGGAAAAGCGGAACCAATTAAGCGCGTGAAGGCCAGTTTACTTTCCCGATTAATTTTTCATAGGGGAGTGCCAGCATAAAAGTGGACTATTAATAACGACTCAAATTTTTTACTCAGCTTCCCACAAGCTTATAATGTTGAATATGGAGTATTTGAAAGATTCTTTACGCACTTAAAAAAATACCTACTAACATCGTTCCACTGGTCAATAAAATAAATATTTGATTTGTTTTCTCGGGGTCACCGGCTAGAGCACATAAATAAAATAAAAAAATACAACATTAGAGCTTAGATACGAAGGTAGCAGCTTCCAAGAGATTTTTACCCTCGTAATATTTCTTGGAGTACAATAGCGTTAGTGGGGCTTTAGAACTACGCTATTCGTATCTATTGTTAACAACGACTTTGCTGAACTCAAATGTTGCACAACATTCCAGTTCCAGTCCAGAAAACATTTGATTGAAAACTTGTCGAGCTGAATCTTGTTCAAGGTGAATAAGGGGACGCTAACTCGCATACGTTTTCCAACTCTGATTAAATAACTCAATTAAGTTCGAGGAAGTTAAACGAAGTAATTTCGAGTTTGATCATTGAGAGCAGTCGTGTGGCGGAATAATCTTATTTGTAAGTCGCCTAAGCTGTTCAGTATTTGAAATTACGTTTGTTCTAGAACGTTCTTACATATACAGAGTTATCCTGTTTCCCTCGTAGGGTTGAGAGCCTCGCCGATGTTATTCAAATGTTGCGATTTCATTATGTAAGTAGCTCTCGGGTACATTGTCATCCTTGCACGTAGGAATAACCCCCTGTGGGTAAACTGTACGAGATCCAATGAAACATTCAGTAGTTTTCCTTCGGGTAAGGAAAAGAAAATGACGTCTAACGTCTCATCTTGTATTCACATAATTTGATGAATGAAGAATAAATGAAAATAGTCACTTTCACAAGTAGCGTAGTAAGAGAAATCTAATTAAAATTTTTCGTAGCCGATCGATGGTCTACGAAAATATCTTGCGTAGCGCGTAGCGTTGAAATTCCGCGACAGTCTAAATTACTCAAATTTTAAACTTCTTATCGCTATAATCACAACGCCACTCAAGTGGGCCACATTTCCAACTTTTAGGCATTATTTCTATTGTCCTTAACACACTTAAAAAATGTAGGTAATCAAACAATTTTTTTTCCAACAGAGTACGCTTTTGCTCTTAGTACTTAACCCTTTCATGAATGTAAGTGCAAAATATTCTCAGTATGTACTCGTATGTATAAATCAGATGGGATTACGTATCAGACATACCACTGGGACCGTTCCGTCTTTCTATTTCGGCAAACATTTTTATTATCAGATTATACGGGTTCGAGGATACTCGTAGCGTGAAATGGTCAGTTTTTTCGTATTCCGTAACAAAAATGGCATAACGTAACCTTTGTAGAACCTCGACTCTTGTCTGTTTGCCTTTTATTTCAGAGACATATGATTTTACTGTCCCTAAAAATAAAAAAAAATGCAGTGTCATGTAATTCTGTGCCATACCGAATATCATTGATTCTGATTCTCACCAGGTGATAAGTCCGTCAACGAAGATACGGGCGCGTCCAAAGTTGTATATCCGTCAAAACAAGTGACAAACTCAATTTTTCGGACGGGGACAAGCACGTAGGGATTAGGGCAGCTGTCAAATAGTGTTGTCATTCATTCTTAGTTCGGGCTCCGAACTAATGTTATCTCCGTAAGTTATACAGAATAGAAAACACCTGTAACTACGGTTAAAATTACGGATTTCATGCTAATGGAGTAGACCCCATGCTCGGCACGAGCCGAACTTATCCATTTTCATCTCAACTCTGACAGATCTAGGAACGGATCCATCAAGGTATTTTTGGCGTGGCAAAAATTGACAATTTGTATGTAAATGAACACCGCCATTAGGAGCTTCCAGTCATCGACCATTTTCGATATCTTTATACTTTTGGTATCGATTTCCAGGAGTCGGTAATGTATCTCCGCTTTCCGTGCGCTCGCCGTACCAAAAAAATGGAGGACATTTCCTATAAGTGCTATATTTACAAATTAGCAGACTGACACCGTTCGTTCTTACGTAAAACTTTTATTAGTAAGAAAGGTCATAGGTTATAGGGGACTTGCGTGTCGCTATTCCAATACATTCCGTGTTTATGACTGGGGTTGCTGAAGAAAGTCCTTGAAACAAAATTCAGGGTATCCTTTCGCAAAAGCCTGTTAGGGTTACGTGCGTGCTTGTCATTGACACAGTTACTTGTAGTTCAATTTTGTATACTCGTAACGTGGAACATGGCTAGGACAGCAATATATGTAGGTAAAGACAGTTTTATTTTTCGTCTTACCTTTTTCCTGGCCCATCGCCAGGGTTTCCTTTAAGAAAACTATTCGTGTTCTTATCAGTAAGCCCACTTCTGGCTTTTCGACGTTACGAAGTTTTTGTTTTCTTACGGAGCAATTTTTGTATTTTCGGCGAAAATATACTTGGTAAATTTATGAGATCTTAAATGAATGTCCATCCGTAATCAATCTGTCTAGTAGTTTTCCCAACTATGTTGGGGTCGGCTTCCAGTCTATCCGGATGCAGCTGAATATCAATAAAGTACATCCATAAATGTCCGAGTACATCCGTAATACAATTATTTAATTATAACCTAATCATCTGTACTTAATTAAAAATAAATATTATTACAATGACAACTACAACGTTATTTAATGTTTCTACGACGTAAATGCGTACCTACAGATTATACTCTCTTGACAATAATTCCATACCCATTCAAACTACTTACTACTCGTTTCATGTTATTTCTCTCGAATACCACGTGGTTTTTTTATAAGTTATATGTGTGTTTTTACCTCTATAAGCTGAAAGGAGAAGGAGGTAAAACGCTTGTACTTTATGGTGCTGAATTTCCATAGACACTTAGACAGATCTTATTATTCAGTTTAGTTTCGAAAAATTCTTATTTCACCTGAATATTTATCTTGATTCTGCAAGAATATAAAAAAGCTCTGGCTTTTGGGTCGATCCGTATAATTTCTGACAGATTTGGATATGTACCTACCATGTGGTCTCCGGCTGAAAAATCCCATCTATTTTCGGGAGTGCCACATCGAGACTAAGAAAATATGTCTGGTGGTTGCCTACCCAGCCAGCCATTTGTTTACCTATAACCCAAAGACGAATAAAAAATTAAAAAAGTTGTCTAGTCCTGGCGTATGAATTATTTCTGTGAATAATATGCACTGAAATGGGGATGAAAATGGGGTAATATGTTTAAAATAACAATACTACAACGATATAGAGCTTTAAATTTTAAAATTTAATGCATGTAGAAATGTATCATATATTCCACTGTCACAAAGAATAATGTGATTTGTGGCCTATTTGTGCCAAAGAAGGAATGCCAACGCTAGTAATAAAATTTACTATGACATTCTTTATCCGAACATTGCCCCTTACTATTCTGAGAGTTCCCCTACTTTATAGACATTCTGCGCAAATTGGCCTAGTTATGACAATATTACCCAAAAAAGATCCATTTCATAGACTCGCAGACGATTTCAGGCAATGCACCTATGGTTACTCGGCTGGGAAATAGGTTTTTATTTAAATCGTTTCGCGCTGAACCGGCAGTTCGTGAACAATCCTATCTTCTTAATGCTTTCTTGTACTTTGTAGGCAATATTAAGTTATTCACATTGTAAAACTTGTGGGCGCAGTCCTACTTCCTCCACGTAACACTCCAAAGATAAGTTTTTAGTATAGTCGGCATTATGCTCTCTTTCTTGGAGATGCATTCTAATGACCGCATTTTACCACCTTGGGGAGTGGAAACCTTAATTTTTGTGCAAGAAGATAAAAAGAAGTTTCTGCAGAAGTTTTATCAGTACGTCCTTGTATCTCTATGTTAGAAAAATATCCAATTACGTAACGAAAACAACATCCGACATATCAATTTTTGGTTGGGCGCCACGGAAATCAATTCGACCGATATCTGGAACTTGAATCTAAACAGTCACATTTACACGTGATCCTATAGACTTAAAACGTCAAAACGGGAACTCCAACGTCAGGCAGAGCCTGTGCCAAGATGGTAGCCAAGATATCCGTAGAGTGGAGCTTGCCTCGAGCTTTTTCCTCGTACATTGGCCCTAGCATGAAGTGCCGGGCGCCCGTATTGATTAGACAGGACTGCTGAATGTTACATAACTACGCGACGCGCCCGCAGACTCGCAGACTGCAAGACTACATTGATTATATACTTCTATATTGGTTTCGAAAACTTCATCGACCGAGTTCTCATAGACTACATTTTTGCTGCGTATTGCTCTGTTTCTCACAGAAGGATAATGAAATGTCTTTCCCAATTCGAATGAGCCTTTTTCATGATTCTATTTTCTACTACTATTAATGTAACTTGCATTCATCTCATTTCGTCGTTTTTTTTCCTCGTTAGGGCGTTGAGCTAAAATCTAACAACACATTAATTACCCATACCTACGTCGCGGGTGTAGCTATGTTGCTGATAAGGCTTTTTCCATAATTGAAGTTAACGGTACCGCACCTCTACATTGTGAAGTATAAACTCCTTTCAAGCTGATTTGATAAAGAGTATTGATATAATAGAGAATGATTGATAGTTTTGCCACCAAAAATTTTACGATGTGAATGTTTTATTCAATCTCGTATTCAGAAATGGTCTCCAAATTGATGCAAAATCTGAAATACATTTGTCTCAATCTAAAAATAGAAACTGAACTATAATACTGCCTGAGGACATGAGGTAGTTCACCCTATTGTTACGACATAGGGAAAGGGGGTTCGTATTTAATTCTAGTACGTTCCCACCAGTTTCTACGATTCCACTGAAGCTCTGTATAATTTATGAAGCTCTGAACATGTTCACGTCGATTCTATTACTCATATTGAAACCTACTTTGTGAGTATAATGGCGTGAAATCAATACATTGAGCCGTGCTAATGTCTTTCCGTACAACGTACATTTTCTTAAAGCACTGAGTTTTCATGCTTTCATTTTAAATGGGAAATTGAATATAGAGCCACTCAGTGTTTCCGTTATGGAATCGAGTGGCGTGATACCTTGATGTGACGTGACGCCCACGCTTGGTTTTCCGCACAATTGCAATAACACTGAAAGTACACGCTGAAAATGTTCCCCTCGTACATCGAAGACTTCAATTGAAATTAAATTTTATACAAAACCAAGATACAAACAAGAGACACCGCAATTCAATCAAAGGAGAGGTCAAAACTGGTACAATATTCCGAAGATTTTTAAACGCTCACGTGATGTACCTTATTAGAAAGCTTATTTATTAAGCTACTCGATTAAAGTTAAATATTATTTTTTCAGGCGCCCGTTTTTGTAAAAAAGTGAAAAATGTTTCAGTACAAACAAAACGCACATACACTTTATTTATTCATTTCTATGCAATATAACTATTTTAAATGTGGCTAAAGTTTCCGTTTCTATTAAATACTTTGAGATTTTATTATAATTTTAGCTGCAGCTCCATGAAATTGGGACAAAAAATATTGATTATCATGACAATGCAATAACAAAACGTGTCGAAAAAGGTCAAATCTGTAAATGTCAGAATGACGTTGAAATAAAAAAAAAACATAACCACTGGTAAAAGTCCGCGAGGCGGAGTGTTTTTATATGTAGAAAAATACGACACAAATGTATTAATGTACTTAATTATAAAGTACAAGTATGTACATAGCCACTTAATTCTATGATATTTGACAATGAAAAATGACAATGACAATGTCAGTCAGCTGTGCTGAGCGACATTGTCATTGTCACGTCATTTGCCACAGGGCTGCCAACCCTAAAATATAAATAATGTTTGTAGTTAGTGATGCAAGCATTTTATTTTTCAACACTTGTTTAAAAAAAAACGGGCGGCTGTAAAAAAATATTAAATGCCCAAAGACATCAAAATAATTACCCTCTTTAAGCCTATAAAGCCCAGAAGGCTGTTTAAATATTCAATTATTTTAGTACCAAGCCCCATACATTTATTGAACGTCTCCTTTCTTCTTTGAAACTTACTCCAGAATGGTTTCATTTCACTGTGCAGGTTTAGAATACAAGCGAGTTACCTCAGTATCGACATTTTTATTAACAAGAAATTGAAACTGCGAATGTTCACAGAAGTTTCTTTCTATTTCTTTGAACTGAACATTTTCTTTGTATTATGAAACTGTTAAGCTTCCTTTTCATTCCTTTTAACTTTTTAAAAGCATTCCATTCTAAAGGCAAGTGACTAATGACTACGGCTTGCCACGGACCACCTGATGTCATCTCTGAAATCTCTTGAGGCCATGTCCTGATGAAAAACATTAATTATGTTATAGTAGATTTAATTATTAGAATTCTTGCTTTTCACGAAAATTTTAATAATGCAAGTCTCAGAGAAATTTTCGTCGGTGTTACGTACTATATGGGGCTGTATATGGTGCAAGTAATTCACGAACAAAACGCTTAAAGTCAACACGGTGAACGTAATTATGTGTGCCTTGGGTCGTGTCGGAGACAGTCTCGTATGCATGCTAAGCTCGATAGTAACCTGTCTCGTCAGACTCACGACATTTGTAATGTGTATGCTACTCCATTTCGCCAACAGAATTTTAAATCCTTCATAATTGAAATGGAATTTTCTGGCTTTGTATCAAAGATACGTGGTTTCACAAAGGGTTCAACCGCTTGTAAATACCTAATTCTTCATTTAAATACAGTTTTTGTTTTCTTTGCTGAAAAGTTCCTGATAAATTTTTCCCACATCTCCATTTTTGTAAAACTTTACCTCATATAACGTTGTTCTTCCTAGAAAAGAGATTAATGTAACTTTGTTAGGTACTATTCAATTTTAATTTTACTAAGGTAGAGGCGGTATTGTTACTTGTAAGATTTACGCACATTTACGCTAGATTGACATAGGTAAACAAAATCCGTTGTTCAAAGAAATTCCGAGAACAAGGAATAGGTATACATTTTCCTTAGAAGTTTTATGGTGTTCAGGGTACCTAACTAATTCTGTTTAGCTCCATAACAACTATGATGTATCGTTAACCATATATTTTCATGTATTTGCTACATCAGGTGTAAATTTGATAATTTGTGTAATCTTTCACCACTAATTGCCATTGCCAGTAATTAATCTTTTCGGGCTTGGTTCTGGGTTTGCTTAATTAATTTCGGCACTTGTCAGGATTCAATCATTCATCTCATAATTTGAGAAATTTGTCTTGAATGACTTCGTGTTCATAACACCTTCTACCACTACCTCTGCATCTGTATAGGCTTCTGAACAGACGGTTTCGGAAAAGCCCTGCCATGTCTACCAATCTCAACCCCCAAATATAATTAAATTACAATTTTTTCAATTAGATTCCACTTTGTAATATCACGTTATCTGTCATTTCAGAGCCAAATTAATGACTAAAGCAGCCCTTCAGTAAAACGAATCAGATCAGTTTTGTCTAGAGTTAACTGCACCGCGCAAGAGAATGAATTCATCTCTTTTGAATAGCCATCCCGTTTATGCGCTCCGGTTATTGCTGCCTGTATTTTGATGTGTGCAGCGTGCACTAGTGTTTTTCGGACTCTTCCAATAAGCATTTGTTTGTCATTTAATTGCGTTCGTGTAATAAAATTTTGATACATTTCAAGTCTAGTGCTCTAATAAATTTGTATGTAAGTTAGTGTCTTTTATTTGGCTGTGAAACGAGCCAGTGGACGGATTTTTGCCATTAATTTTTACACAAATTCAGCAATTTCTAAATGCTACGTTAGGGGTGTAGACTATCTTTGAGGAGCGGCTAGAGAGGCGCCACGGCGTCGCCTCCTTCCGTCTGACGCAGGTCCTCACCGGACACGGTTGCTTCGGGAGGTTCCTGTTCCGTATAAGGCGGGAGGAAACGCCGGGTGTCACCATAGTGTGGAACGCCTGGAGGACACGGTGGATGTCTGCCCGGCTTGGACGGAGCACCGCCGCGTCCTCACGGCGACGATCTCTCGCGTCCGGCCCTGGTCCAGGCCATGGTACGGAGCGAGAGTGCATCGAAAGCCGTCACCTCCTTCTGCGAAGCGGTAATGCTTGCGAAGGAGGGGCGGAACGCGTGAGGAAAAGGTAATCTTTGCGCCCTCACGCCCCTAGTCGCCGCAGGAGACGCCCTGGGCGTCGGGAGTCGACAGCCGATTCCCGGCCACCGTAGGCGCAGGCTTGCGGACGGCGAGCAATAGGCAGCTCGCCGTCCGGTAAGGACCGACGTTGTGTTCCACGCGCGCCTCAAAGAGATGTCAGCACTAACTGACGGGGTCCGCTACGGGCGATGCCTGCCAGAGTCGCGGAGTTGTTCGAAAGAAATACCGTGGCCCCAGCCACAGGCAACTGAAGGAACATGGGTGGGTTTTAGTCAGTAAAAGGCTCACACGCCCTCCCCGCTCCGCCCAGAGCGGGAGAAGTTATATGATAATTTCCCACAAAAAAAAAGAAGGGGTGTAGACTACAATATCTGAACCTTTGGGTTGGCTTATATGCCCAAAATAAGCCAATGTTTTCTTTATCAAACTGGGCCCTAACCTAAATAAATATGAATGTGTAAAATATTTGTGAAACGTAACGAAAATGGTCACACATTCAAAATATTTACTTTATTTCGCAATCCTATACTAGTACATATTGGAATGATTAATACCACGAAACTCGATCCCCTACACACGAGCAGAATACATTCTAATAGCGTCATAATTTACACGGGCAGGCTTTTCCTACACACCGCCAGACATAATCCTCCCCCTCTTTCCATTTACGATGTTTTTCCTTAATCTGCTATCGATTGTTTGGAGCAGAGTTTCAAAAACTTTATCTACCCATCTGATTGATGCTTGTCAAGATAATAATTCAGTTTTCGAGACTACTAAACGTTATCATTTCCTGAGCCTGCATTTTCTTCTCCATGAAAATGGGACAGTTTTTCTGGTTTTGTTAAATTGATTCACCGCTCTGTAGAAGTTAATGCTTCAAAGGTCGTCTGCGTCCCATCCTCACTAGATAATTTGGCTAATTTAAATTAACAAACCTAAACAGTTCTTTTCCTCTGACTCAGTCTAGGTACGCAGATTACCCCATTGAATAGGTTCAAAGGCCAAAATGAAATCCAGCTTTAACTGCAGTGTGCCCGCCATCCAGTCTTGTGATTGTATGACTAATGCGTGTGTCTGACAACGTATGTATGTGAAGCTGCCGCTTTATTGTCATGCTTTAGTGTAGAGTCACGTATTGTGTAACATGATTTATTGTTGTTATGTAAAGCCTAACATCACGAGATATTTCTGTACAACATTCCCCCAGAATTATACGCTTTTGAAGTGGGAAGAGTTTGAACCCCTGTAACACAGTGTGAAAATTTTCGTCAGACTCACGACCATGACATAGTCGACGTAAAATTTTTCATCCTTTTAGATTTATTGGTCAGTTTATTGTCTCAAGTTACACGGTTTAATTAATTTAAAAGCAGAGAGATAACGAAGCATACAACTAACGCTTTACGACGCCCACATCCAATTTCTCGCAAACGTTGCTATACCGCGCCGGTGCGGCACATAATGATACCTAAATCATTTAGTGTGACAGTTAGTTTTTGTACTAGTGCGCTTATTCCCTCTTTTTCTAGCTCGGTGTAAGTGAGAGTAATGTGGTCATAAATTTTATTAATTGCTCCAAGAAAGTGTGCGTTTTCTAATAAGCGCTCGATCACTCCTGTCCGCGATTAAACGTGGTAAGGTAATAGATCAAAAATCATTGAACCTCGAAAACGATTTCTTCACTCCATGCTGGTCTAGGAAAGCAATTTTTATTTGCCACGCTGTTTTAAAGAAACCTATTTCATTACTATTCTGGAAAGTCCCGTCGTGTCCGCAGCTTGACCTGATGAAAAGCGCAGACGTGCTTTAAAATGGAGCACACTTACCTATAAGAAATGAAATAGTTCTAGCGATACAAAGTTACAGTCTGTAGCTGTTCTTACAATGAAAAATAATAGTGGAGTAAACAACTTTGTATTTAATAGCCTTTTTCATTACAATCTTTACTTTGTGGAAGTGCGGGCGGGCAGCTGAATGTCCGGTGCTCAAATCTGATGGAATCCAGATGTTCAACCAGATATCAGGAATATAAGAAGGAAGGTTTTATTTACTCTGATCACACAGATGCTTTTCCTGGGGGGGTTTTGGGGCAGGGGTAGAACTGTCTAATGCAATCCAGATGTTCAGCCAGATAAAGATATCCGATGGGTAAAAAGGAAGGAAAGTTTTTGTTCTCAGCTTCTTGGTTCTGGTTTCCTACATGAATAGAATTTTGGTGATTGAGAAACAAACTAATGCTGCTTCCACTACTTATTTGCAATATGTGACCACTTTACTACTGTAATTTAAGATTTCGAATTACTTAGTCTGACGTCGTAATCCATCAGACCAAGGCCTTTATCATCTTAAAAACTTGATAAGTCAGGTACAAAAATACTTTAATGAAATAAGAAAGCCCATTTTTTTTTTACACTGAATAACATCGCAGTAAAGTTACTAAGAAGAAATTAACTGATTACTATTTTGCGTGACTACTTGAGTGTCAAATGGAACTACAATGTTCTTCCACAAATGACTAGAAAATAAACACCTGTCACTTTTATCAACTCGTTTCATCATTTTATAACTTTTTCTACCTGTAACTGTTTTTTTACACGAATTAACAACAATTAGGAACAAAATCAAAAACATATTCGCTGGTTTTGAATCGATGTGGAATTATGGACATTTTCTTCACTTCGGCAGAATATAGGTGCTCACGTAACCAAGATCCTAAAATCATTTTCATTTTAATTCAGTAATTTGCTCACATATTAATTAAACGCTAGAAGTTTAGCTTGTTATGCCGCGGTTGCTATTATGTTTAATTCCTAGTACATATTCATCCAAGTGGCGATTTTTGCAACTTTTGCACTCATTTAAAACCCGCTGGGAGCGCAGCAAAGCTCTGGAAAAATTAAATTTGCAATTTTGCGAAGCAGCAGAGGAGCTTTTCACAAATCTCATTTGATCGTTCCGGTCTTTGCTTTGATGACTGTATACAAAATAATACAACCAAAAGAGGGTACATTAACATTAATAAAGCAATCGACACAGACTGCAAATAAAGTGCACGAAATCGATTCAATGGACTACTTTCGTTATGATTAATTGAATTATCTGGCAGACGTTCCAGAATAATTCAGTCACTTCAGGTCCTTAACTGAATTACTAATAAAATCCAGAGTGCACAGGCGCCCGATGACCACGAACTCGGGACAGACGCGAAATTCATTCATATACCTCGCCCACGTCCAATTGGACCAAGCAGTTAATGTAGTAATGGGCAACGAACTTACCTGAAACTTTCCGTTATATTCGCAAACTTCCAACTTAATGTTACTTGGAAATTGCTTATTTACTCTCCCAGATTACTAGGAATCTACTATTTTCTTAATTTTCTCGTCCTAGCACTAATTTATACGATTAATTCTTTTAGACGATTTCAAAGGAGAGGAATTAGTGAGGCTGAGCACGGACTTAAGTTTTTTCAAACAACATTAAGGCGTTTTTTCCATATACTTAATTTGATTCATTTCCCTTTGAGCCCTAATTAGTATGCGATGCACGTCCTCCACGGACGAACGGCTTTAGCGTAATCTCACATGAAATTCAATCATTTCGTAATTTTTGGATTACGAGATTCTTATCTGAATACTTAATAAAATTTAATTTATAAACGTTGAAAGCTTGTGTATCATCGTGATTATTTTTTCGTAGCAATGTGTGTCTAAAACGTGGTGCGTTGAACTGATCTAAGTGGTGTAGTGAACGGAAATCGCGCGGGGGGCTGTCCAGTGTCCAGATCCACCGGTGCGGACCGCTTCGAGCAGATATCACCGGCATTAGTCAGTAACGGTCAAAGGATAATCGTTTAGATTCGGGTAATACTCTCATATGCACACGACGACGGTCCCCCGGAGTCCTTTCAAGACCTTTTCACTGTGCAGAGAAGTGGATTTAATAATTAATTTGGGATTTATATCTCACATTCTCAACCTTTGTGTTGGTAATTAATTAATGGTAATCCCTTTAAGGAGGTCAATTAATTTGTTACACAATATCGTTGCTTGTGTCTAGAACATATACATAGGCACAGGGTTAGTTTTTACTTTAATCATGTTACGATCTAACCAGTTTACACCGTAATACCTTCAGTAAAATGTTGCCAGCGTGAATATTAACAGCAAATATGCCTATAATCTGAAAGATTAATACCTACAGTCCGTCAAATCTAAGAAGTACCGTTTGACGTTTCATATTTTTCAACTTTGTTCATACGAATTCATCATAAAACCATGAATTTAGAAAGATTTCATTATTGTATCTAAAAATGTACAATTCTTAATATCTAAATGTAATTGAAAACTTTCAAACAAAGCAAAATAACACATATTTATAACTGTCAAACGGTACTTCTTAGATTTGACGGACTGTATTATGCGAGCGAAAAAGTTATAGTGTTACTCCAATATGAAGGTAATGTGCCTATGCGGTGCCGTCAAGCTCATAATTGAGTTATGTGGAGCGCGGCAATTCTCACGTGCACTTAACACCGACTGATTCGCGAAATACCCTGGAGCCTGGTTAGCACACCCGAGCAGTCGCCAATGCCAGGATTAGCTAATTAGTGTTACCCAACAATGATATCCACAACTGCCCCGTTGGTCTCGTGGTCGGAAGCGCGACTGCTGAGCGTGGGGTCCTGGGTTCGATTCCTGGGTCGGGCAGTGTTATTGAGTTTTTCCATTAGAATTTTTTAGTAACAGCCCGGAGTTTAGAAGTTGGCGATGTGATACCCCCATGTCTCGGAAAGCACGTTAAACCTTTGGTCCTGCGTCTGATCTCTCTCCAGTCGTGTCGGATTGCCGTCCCATCGGGCTATGAGAGTGGCGGAAGAGGGAGTGCACCTGTGTCTGCGCGCACACTTGTGCACTATAATATCTCCCGCGCCGAAGGCTAGTCTCCGTTGAGATTGGCCGCTGTGCCGAAATACGGTCTGGAGGACTTTATCCACAACTAGCTCGCAAAGCTTTCCTGTCAAAAATTTAATAAAACCAAAAAATCCTTTATCTGATGGTTTTAGAAAATGTCAATCAAATTGTACGCAAATAGACTGGCGATCTCATCTCTACGTCGAAATGTCTACGTGAGCTTTTCCGTCAATTTCGAAATTTTCCCGTCGTCGTAACTACAGCAAGGTGTATGTATGGAGAGCTTTGACATTCAAATTTGTCCTTTCAGTATAAAAGCTGCAGATGTCAGTCCACAGAGAAGTATTACGCAACGATGCGTACTTTTCTTTGTTCTGCTTCTAAAAAGGTTTTGTCTCCGACTTGTACCCTGCTAATCCCCTGAATGTTAATGCAGCCCTCCTACCGCAGTTCTCAAATGACATCCGCACTATACTACGCGTTACTAAAACATTTCGTAACAGTTTACCGGCTTCGTGGTTCACTAATCCACTGCCCCATTGCTCAGAATCAATATATTTTGTAGTATGTTTAATAGGTACCAAACAAACAAAATTATTACGTAAACCGAACGGAAACAGAGTTGTTAAGTACTAAAACTTGTCGGTGTAACCAATATTGTAAATATCAGTGGTAGTTTTTAATTTATGATTCAAATAAATTTGCTGTTTCTGTAAATATTGCGTTTATCATGTTACCAAAATACCACGATGAACCTTGTTAAAACGTTTCTCTTCAAGCATCAACCAATGGTGAGTGGAGTCGAGACGTGTGCAATTTTTAGAATGGTTCCTGAGAACTATAAATATTATCTGCTAGTACATATTGCAATAAACTTCCTTCGTCTTCACCTTCAGCCTGTACGCTGAGCCGAGTGAATCAACAGCACAGGCCGTAGCAACGACTGTGACGTCCGATGTTTATACTTGCTCATATAATGTTTACTCTGTAATAATTTCATTGACTGAATTTCGTGGAATACGTATCTCACTAAGCAGAGACACGTCTTTGGCAAGGCCGCCCGTTCTCCGGACGCTTCTGATCGAAATCCCCCTTGACGAACGCAATCCCGTGAATTTTAACACGATTTCCTATATTTTATCCGTGCGTAGCTAATGGCATTGGATGCAAAATTTGGAGATTTTATGAAGCCCCGTTCGCGATATAACTTAGTCCCGGAGTTTATTTATTGAATATTATGTGCCTTTCATGGCAGTTGATAACGGCGTATGTAGGTACCTACTGGAAATGGCACCGTGCTTATAATTTGTGCATACATTCGTTGCTATGTACAGGATTTATTTTTATCTTGTTCCTTCCTCGTATGCGTACATCATGTCTGTCGACGTTCTAAACTAGTAACTAGCCGACTAGATGAACTACTTAATCATGCGGTTGTTAATGACAGCATAATATCGTCCATTAAAACGAATTGGAGCATAGCTGCTTTTTAAACTCGCAAGTTGGTTCAAAAGATTTTCAATCGAATTGCGTTCAAAGAATTTTACGTAAAAAACAAGAAAAATGTCGAACCCCGACCTTATTTTCAATCAGTATTAGTCGTATCGATCAAGACGCCACAGTTTGATTGAAAACACCATTCAACTAATGCCCTAGCTAAAGATAAAGCAGACTCGGAATACCGTCGCCTCACTTCTGCCTGTAGGCAAATCTAATATCGGAAATTGACTCGACTCGACAGTTTATTCACTTCGACCTCGCCCGACTCGGCTGGAGGTGAGGTAAAACTATTATACCCCACTTTATAACGTTAGCGAATCAAGAGCCCCGCTGGCACAGGCCCACATCCCCGTTTATACAGATTCTAGAATATTTCGGAGCGGAAAAGCCATGGTGAATAGCTTCCAAACCTCTCGATACATTAACTAGATTTAAAAAATCATGCAAATTACACGTTTTCGTTTTCTGCGGTGCTGGAAAGTTTACTCCTCATGATCTCCTTATGTCTTTTTTGTTTACCAATGGTATTGAGTCACGTTGTTGTAATAAACGTTACTTTATTCTGCACACATTTGTTCGCGTACCTAGCATCAGCTATATTATGTTTTATATATGGAAACCTAATATTGAAATATTGACACGACAATAGCAAGGTACTGTTATCGGTCACGTTTTTCCCCATATTCTTTCAGGCGGTTTGAAGTGGTGGTTGATCAGCCCTAGAGCTAAATCGGTTATTTCTTGTGGTGCATGCTGCTATAAACTTAACAACTATCTAATATTGATATTTCTCAATCGCCACATGAAATCATTCGCACCCATCGGCATTCAGCGCTATGATTATCTTTTGATAAAAATCTTCAGACAAATCTTTCCAAATGATTTACGCTGTATATTTTGTGGTCGAACCAATCGCATTCCAGCGCCATTTCGATGTGTTCTTGACCGATTTTTTATTTCCTACCCTTTGCGTAGCTACCGAGATTAAAAGAAGCCAATATAAATTTACGAATATCTCGTGATACTTCTATAGTTAAACATAACTTTGAATAAGTGCATCGTTATATAAATTGCTGCTTTCGTTTTAGGGCGAGTCAAATATCTTGGCTACGTTAACTGCCTTTTTTACACTTGCTATTATATTTAATGCGGATTACACTCAGTATCTCCGGTCGTTTTCTCTTATGGGTTTAACTAACCCTAAATTAGTTGGCACCACTCTAATCCACGTGTAGCGTAAATGTAGCGTACCCGTTCCTCTTAGCTGACTCTTAGAACGTGGAACTAATCATTCATCATCTTAATCCTTGCTATTTATTTATAGTGTCTTGTGTGGATCAGCTTGGCTTACAAGAATGTTGGGTTTCATCAGCTCGACCTGTTTTTTTATTTGAGTATACTCTTTTCTGATTTTATAGGGACTCTTATTCGTTCATTGCAAACTAAGAGTCACTAAATTAAATACACGGTGATGAAAACCGTTTCGGTTTATTCATTATGTATCAAAAAAGTCCTACAAGATTTCGAATGAATTTTGAATTATAAGTAATTTGATGAATATTCGTTACGTTATTAATAGGGATCATCATGTTCAAGCTCCTTAAAACCTTACGACTTCTCAAAGCCCTAAGTAAATCTATCGTGATAAGTAATTTTATCTGTTACTCGCACATTTCTCGTCATTTAATGAGTTTTAGCCCTTTATATGGCGTTTATTGAGAAGGGAGCCGTAAAAGTGGCGTTAAATTTCAATTAATTGTAACAGTACCGGCAAAGCGTAGGTAATCCTTAAAATTCATCGCTTTTATTGAGTTTCCTTTAAAAATATTATCTTTTTGTCCTGGTATTTTAGCTAAGTTTCTTGTCCTGAAAGTCATCGGGCCTCAAGTATTAGTTATAATATTGCGGAAGTCAGGTGGAATAAAGACCAGACACACAAGGAAAAAGAACATTCAGATACACATGACGAGCACATCAGTTCCTCTCTTTCAGATATTCTTTTTATCTTGTTAATGTTTTCTGAATGTTCTCGTAATCTCGTTTCATTTATCTATATAAATATTATTCTTTCCATAGTTTAGAAAAGCTATCCTAACAAATGATTAATTAACAATCATTACGACGGAAAATAGTCTAAACTGTTTTATGTCTTGTAAGTGTGGAAGTATATTATTTTAACAGCATCTCATTTGTGTTAACAATCATAGCTTCAGTTGAGTGGGAAAATAAACATTACGGGCATTAGTGAGAAGCAGATCTTTTAGCGAGATATCTGTTTGTTTTTTTTTACATAAGTATTTAATAGCGTTTACGGCATGAAGAGCCAACTCAATCGACTGCTTTATTAGAATGTTAATCTCACTTTGGGTTTGATTGATATATTATTGTCTTTATGTATTCTATAGTCGTTGAGCTCCTCAAGTTCTGAGTTGAGCTACACGATTACTGACAAATGCTTGCCTAACTGTGTGGTTCTTTCCTCAAAAGACTATTTCAGACTCTAATCTACATTGTCTTCTACATGATCTTACCAAGATTATGTCTGGACTTTAGACCCTTGAGTTTGTTTCGCCATTTCTTCTCAGGGGTAGTCAGATAGAAAATGTCGACTCCAACTACCTTATTAATATGACGTTTAAAAGTCATTTCTATATCCTATTTACAGAATAAGCAATTTCATTTCAGTGATTTCTTCTTTTGGTACAAAATGTCAAACGGAAAACTACTACTCGCCGCCGACTGGTAGTAAAATCAAAGCCGTAGGTTATATATTTGTGTAAGAGAAGTTCAATACCTTGTTACTGTTACATAACGTTACGAGCCGTCATACAATAGGTTGCGGCACAATATCCCAGTTTTGCGCAAAACTGATATTTTACCAAGATTTGTGGTTCAAAGTTTCTCGTTGAAGTCCCGTAAACCATAAGCTCTTTAAATCCGGCTTTTGATGTGGTTTACAATAACTTCAGGGGTTTTATGGACACATTTCGCCAACGAAAATAATGTTTTAAGGCATACGTCACCTAGTTACCTATATACGAAAGTTTACCTTGTATCTCGGCGTACTTACTCAAGCTGGGCTATTTCTGAAACACGCGGATTGCGGTCTAGGTATTTTGCCTAACAATAGATGATTTATTATGTTCACGAAGAATACGTTGCTAACAGATACGAACATCTAATACGTCTTTCCAGAATTTGGATTGATTTCTAAAACCCCAGAGCAGAACACAGTTTCCTATCTGAGCCGATGAACTTTAATGTAAAAACTTCGTCCAAATAATTCACTCAAAATGCAAATGTCCAGAATTCCTCCGAGACCGATCCGTTTGTTTTCCCGTTTGTTTCAAAAGATGAAGGGTATTCAATGTAGAGATACGACGACGTTTGACGTTTGATACGTTGACGTTTGATACGTTGACGTTTGATACGTTGAAGTTTGATACGTTGACGTTTTTTATACATAGAATTGTGTAATCTGACATACACATTCCATGCTATCCTTGAGGGAGGCTCTATTTTCTCACCGGAGATGAGCATCTTCAGCTAGTTAGCATTCCCCGCTTTATCGGGTACTCGTCAGTAATATTTATGCGCCCACTTCAACCCGCTCCTCGACTCGGAACGCCTCATTATAAGCTTTCAGCGTAGTTTTAAAATTATGAGCCGTTTGAGATAGCGCTGACTGGCAATTTATTGCACCATCTATTCTACTTGAAGATGGCCACTGAATATCTTGAGATGGATCATTTAGAACCGCCGTCGACTGATAAAAATCTTTACAGTACTCCTGTTTACTGTACATTATTTTTTATATATTTCGTCCTGGAGTTACGTAACTCCTCCAGTTCAGTTCAGGAAAGGACTAGGATATCAGCACTATAGGTTATTCTTATTTGTTTATTCTGTATTGAGTAAATGCGCAATACATTGTCCCTGATCGAGCTTGTGGCTTGTGATTCCTAATGGGGTAATTGGTAGCATTCAGTATTATCTAAATAGTTCCCATGTAAGAGGCGATTTGGAAAATAATTAATGTTGGTGGGGCAGTGTGCGAGACGCGTTAGGTAACTGGCGGCGCGCGAGCGAGAGGGAAGACGGCGCGCGCCGACTCCACTATTGATCGTGGAGAATGACGCCCGGGGTGACCCAAATAGAGCCTCCGTGCACCCTCCGCCCCCCTAACCGAACACCTCTCTCTGACGCCCCGCCCTCCGGCGGCCGCTTCACGACGAATTTTCATATCAGCCGGTCTTTCACGACGAAGGAATGGCCCGCTGCCCCGACTTTGATACTAATGCTTTACATAATATATCATGAACAACCCTGTGAATTATCTACGTTTAAAATCTCTTTGTCCCCATAGCATTTTGACATGAATTTCATATCAAGCGGCCACATGACCTTTTTTGTGGCATATAGTCTTTATGACACCAACTAGCAGCGCCCCGCGGTTTCACCCGCATAAGTTTCCCGTGGGAATATCGGGATAAAAACTATCCTATGTCCTTCCCCAGGACTCAAACTATCTCTATACCATCGGTTCAGCGGTTTAAGTGTGAAGAGGTAACAGACAGACACACTTTCGCATTTATAATATTAGTATGGATGTCCATGTCCAACACATTTGGTGTACCTACTGCCCTAAAATTCATAAAATAATACTCAAACAAACTGAAATTACTTACCTGGTTACATACTTAATTGAAATAACATGCTTAGGTACTGTTTGTTTAGCTCATTCCACTTTATGTAATGCCTAAAGCGACTTAACTTAGGTCTTCAAAAGTGTTCAAAGTTTTAACAACGCAATATCAGAACGAAATTAGACTTTTCCATGTTACGTAATTTGTGGAAGGAACAAAGAAAATGGTTGAAAGTGCATTAAATATAAATTCAACCCCATGCCGTGCCGTGACAGCAAGGCACGGTAACTGACCTATGCTGGGGAGCCACCCTGGCGGGCGGTGCATGCGTACTATATTATTCACGTAGCTGACATATTGCAATTATATTGATCGCCACCGGTACATTTTACCTGGTTGTCTGTGGCGATGTGTTGCTAACGGCTTTACTCTAGGTTATTTAATATTTTTATTTCAATTACTATGGAAAATACTATTGTAACCTACTGGCTGGGCTACGCATTCAAAGACCAGTCAAATTGCAGTTAGTTTACATATCTTCGATGCCTGAAGGACTAATTAGGTAATACGGAAACGAATGATGAAATGAAGCAAATACTTCATATTCTTATGAGCGGGCTATGTACGGAAGTTTCCATATTATGCTAGGGCCTAGAGCTCCATCGAGTTTAATTAATCCTCGGCAATTACGCAGAAAAACTGTTGAAATGCTCACAATTCTAGATCAACTGAAACAATGAGTGGAAAAGTCCTTTTGTTTCACATCCCAGTCCAGAGCTAGTAAAATGAAAAATACGCGCACAGGCGGGGCACGACGGACGCTGAAATTGAAAAGTGTGCAACTTTGCGTTTTATTGTAACAGAGGCATAGGCTGTAAGAGATTGCGAATAAAATGTACCAACGATTGCTTCAACGCATTGACGATCGAGTTTTTCATCCGACTGTTGCAAAGTTGCAACATAAAAATAACATTTATTGTGGTCGTCTAGATTCAAAGAGAAAAGAATTTTCTTCCTTTATTAAAGAAGGCCTTTTACAAATGTCGAGGCCTAGCTATGCTTATTATAACGTCATTTTAGCATCATTATAATTAAAAGCTAATATTGTTCGAGGGCTTATGCGTGCTCAAGTGGGGGTGTAGGGCTGGTCGCTGGCTATGTAGCGTCTACGATGTGTCTATATTTGCTGACGTGTAATTACGATGGGGCAGGCGGTGTCAAGTGCCGGAAATTAATATCTGACAGGTAGCGCCCTCGGTATAGCGGAAATGTATTCCGCGGTAACCACTTGACGTCCATCCAGGACATTTTCGCTTTTTCGGCTCGGATACCTCGTGTTACTACGCCTAGTTGCATGCATTTAAAATGTACCCCTGTTTGTTGAGGCCATTCTGACGTTTTATATGTTGTAACACTTATAGTAGTCACGCAACACGCATATTAAAACAGCGTGTCTACGTCGGGAAACCCTTATAAGTGAGTCATTGTCATAGCAAATAGATAAATTGTTAATGACGACAATATTGTATAATCGAAGAATGTTTCGATACACCTAAGTGCCTCTAATCTGGTCATTATATCAAGAGCTGACAGGCAACTGTAGATGTATGATGTTCGTAGGAATGACGTGAAAATTGATGAGTTTCAGCCCTGTCATTAATCCCTTCACCTCGTATACAGAGGGATGAATTGCCAAATTCAACACTGGCGTGAAACAAGATACTGATGCGATGCCGAAAATCGTTAATATTTTAACGTTTAAATTTTTTTGGTATCGGAAAATGGTAGCATTAATTTTTCAGGCGGAAACGTGTTTATCTAATGGCCTTAATTTAAGAATTACGTTACTTAAAGTGAATTTGTATAAAAGTTACTAATCTGTGTTTTGTATTCTAAAATAGCGTAGGCTTTGTTTCAGTAGATTACGTCATATTGTTTTCGTCCATAATGGGATTATCTGTGTACTTTAAACCTACTCCAAAAAATACTATTTCCACGTAGGAACATTTTTGGACTTCCGTGATTTAAGTGATTCAGATAAAGGGATCGAAAATGAATATTTTTCTAAAACACGTTGTCTCGTTGTCGTTATCTGAAATTAGGCTATTTCAGCAAAGGGTGGAAACCAAAAATGGGACAAACATTGCATTCCGATGACATGATTTTTTGTTTTAATTCCAAAAATAAAAGATCATGTCATGAAAAGTACTTACTTGCTTTTATTAAAAAAAAACGGTCAAGTGCGAGTCGGACTCGCGCACCGAGGGCCCCGTACTTTGTAGGTATGTGTTTAAATAGTTACATTATAATTTACAAATTTACGCTTTTCGGATTTTTTCAACTTGATAACTCCACGCGTTCCTGTGAAAAGGTTCTGGACTGACGGACCGACAGACGGACAACGAAGTACATATTTTTACGATTAGATGACTTGAGTCTAGTTTATGCAAACCGCAATAATCATGGTAAAAAAATACATTATAGGAAAAAAAACGCTCCATAAAATGCTAACTTATGTAACGTATTCCACACCGACACGTGAATACCCTTTTGATCTCTTTGGTATAAACAACAAAGGATTTGTAAACAATTTCGGTTATTAGGTATAGATACTTTCCGCCGAACATTTTCTGATCTTCATACATCTTTTCATTCGGTGATTTATTTATTACAGCCATATTTTTAAGACATCAATCATTTATTCAGACACTAGTTCGCTGTTAGTGTTACGTTATTCATGGCCCGTCCTCGTTTCCAGGCAATCGGATCGATCACTACTTGCATACGGTAAATCGAATGTGCCACAAAGAGGGCGATGGCAATTTACTTCATCGATTGTTTAAAATTAGCTTCGGAAATGCATCGCTAGTTCGTCGTTTGGAATAGTTTCCACGTTTTTGTTTGTGGCCACAGTTTATCACGACTTTTGTTTGAAACTTTCCAAAATTCATTGAACATTCTACGATGTGGTTACTATGCTCAGCTGAGCAAAATATGGGGAAATTCAAGCTTGAAATACAATGTGTAGTACGGTTTTTTCGGACAAAAGATTTAATGACCCCCGTGTAACACGGCAAAAGCCTCTTTTTTCGAGGTAATGCGGATTTCTAGGCCGCGATCAAAAGCAATAAATCCCGCGTGTGCTTCAGATGCTGAAACCTACGGATTTAGCCGACCGGGGTTACTCTAGGAGGGCCTCTGACTATAAAACATTTACGTCTAGAATTTATTTATAAGCGGAGGTTATGAAATTATCATAATACGAATGCAATAAAATAGACGCAAATGTATTCACTTGCTATAAAATTTATTGACTACCCAAATATATACTGATGGTAACGGTAATGCTCTACGAAAACCACAAGTCTTGATCAAATGAAAAGTTTCCAATGAGTTTGACATTTTAAATATCTGTCTACATCTTATTTTGCCTATAATAAGCCCTCTTCCGCGAAGAGTTTGCCCTCAAGATAAGACCGTTTGTCAATAAGTACTCGATATAGTATTAGGGCTGGGCGCGCCGCGCCGCCCGCCGAGACGGCCTTCCGCCCGCCCACGCCGCGCGCTCTACCAACAAGCGCTCATAAAAATTTATTAACGCCGCCGAGTACAAGAACTTTCATATAGTGGCTATTATAATAGCCACTCTATAGGTATATCAGGTTGTGTAGAATTAAGCTAAATAAGTTATTTAAGCAATTCGGGAATCGTACAAGTATTTGGTAGATAGTATCTTGGAGAACGTGCGTCGCCGGAAAGCTTGTCGATCAGTAGGGGCTGTTAACGTACCGGTTGTGGAAGGTTACGAGCGGGGCGGTGGCAGCAGAGGGCGCCGCGCGCAGCGGGTTGCGCGCGTCGCTGGCAGCGCGGCGCTGGCGTCGTGACGCAGTGTGACGTCAGTGCGCCGTCGGCTCGATACGCGCCGGCCCCACCGTCAGTCGCCGCCCGAAGCAGGCCGCCGAACGTCGCGCCCTACGCGCCTCCGCCATCCGCGCACCTCTCTCATACCGGGTTTTAGTTTCGTACAAAGATGACTTAGCCAGTGCCGTGGCACGAGACTACGTGAAAGCGCACACTTTTTAAGTTTTTACGTTGGAACGAGGAAACCGTAACGGTCCCCGTTGTTGCAGAACTAGCGACGACCCACCCCACTCCGTTGAGGGAAAGAGGCGAGACCGAGAGGCGGCTTGTTCCTTTTTATCCGCCTTTACATAAAGACTAGCGAAAATGGGCGAGGTGAGTGCGGTGCTTGCAGTAGTGCTTGCCTTAGCCTTTACAGTAGCGTGCCGAGTCGCCGAGACAGTGCTTTCGTGAAGGTGTAAGTGCATGTCGCAAACAGTGAGTGCGGAAAGGTAACGAAGGAGCCCCCGGCTGCCATCGGGGGCTCGGCTGCTCGTGAACAGTGCTTGCGATCCTCGTCTCATGTCTCTGTGCAGTCTCACCGCAGGAAACCATTTGCACGTTCCATCACCTTTGTTCTGTCACAAAATGTAAACCGGTCCATTATCCTGTGCACGTAGCCGAAAAGTCGTCGTTTTTCTCTTTGCAACCGCTTGAGTTCCTTTGTCTATTTTAATTATAATATTGCACTGAATGTGTTTTAGTCTGTAGTAATTATGTTTTTGGATAGGATTTAAGGATATAATAAATTGCAAAGTTTGGGCGACTGAAGAGGAGCAATGTATCGGAGACGGCGCCGGTCGGGTTGCGTAACTCGGCGTATCGATCTGTGCGGAGAGGGACACTCCGCTCGGTCCCTCATATGCCAGTACCAAACACTTCCTTGAAACATCCTGATATATTTCTATTTAATATTTTTATAAGAATCTCCTTAAATATGGAATCATCTTCAATCCTCTTTAGTAATTCGGCACTTCGGTGACTTTGTCTTGATTTAATTTTCGTACTTACATCGTTGTACTTGTATCTTCATAATTTTGGCATCTTTATAAAAGTTAGGAGCAATAGAGATCAATCCTAAAATTTGCGGAACTTTTAACAAAAATAATGGTAATTAAAGAATCCTAATTGAAATATTGGTTTCAGAAAATTACGATCTGGTTAGGCAAGACTCAGATAATCCGTCTTAGGAATTAGACGGGTTAAAATTCTGAGGAACCATTAGTAGGTACCGCCTCGAAACTACGATTTCATTTACTTTTTTACATTGTGATTTGAATATTCCTCAATATCCCAATTCTAGCTCTGTTGGTGGTACATAATTATCATTGATTATTTATCTTTATCCCACTAAAATAAAATCTTGCACTTCGTTAATCATGCGCACAGAAATAGAATCATCAATAAATATATTTTTGCCAATGTTGAAAGCAGCATCAAATACAACAGAAAGCGCAATTCGCAAAATCTGTACATTTCGCGCAGTACAATTCCTTTTAGCTGAAAATATTGATTTTAGCTCTCAGCTTGCCCTAGTTTCGGGACGCCCATTGAGGTCGAATGTCCTGTCTTCTACGAACGTCATGTCCTGAACACGTGATCGTATTACTAAGGCTAAAAGACCATTCCTCACTAGGTGTTCTGAAGGAAGTGGCTAACAGGTTGTCGCGGGAGCCAACCGTGGTTCGGACACGACAACTATAAGAGTACCGAAGGTTTATTAGAAAATTGCCTTCGTCATTATGTCATTTAAATCGCATAGAGTACCGTCGCTCTATTGGAGTATTTCCTTTATCCTTTATGACGACAGCACGCATCAATTAGGATGCTAGACGTGGTCCTTGAAGGTGTTTCCTAATGCTTTAAAGTTCTTCTGTCGTTTTGACACATCTGCAATCTATTTGAAGCTCTAAGTTAATTGAATTCTGAACAAACAATGGCTCCTCAGCCATTCTTCTCGTGAAAACTTAATCCGGCTTGTCTCCGTTGACGAAATCTTTTCACAATTAACGCGGATGGAAAGCTCTTCTCATATTTTTTGAACTGCAGTAAATTAATTTAAGTAACTTTTAATTATATTAATATCATATCATCATTATAAAATGCAGTTTCTACTGCAACAGCGATTTATATCATTCAGGTCATAAATGAATGCATTATGATTAAAGGACACATCTGCAGTAGATTGTCGCCTGATAGATTATCCACCATTTGTTGCCACGGCCACAGTGCCATGGACTGGTGCCATGCATTACGCAATTACAGAACTATTGCCATCCCAGTCTCGTCTTAATCACTTCCTCTTGCATTCCTCGTCAGGTACACCCGGTCCTTCGTCTCCTTCGTCTCATCTTTACGTAACAATCCCTTCAGTATTCAGTTATAGTTTTGGACTTACACTTATAGAATACTAGCTGCGCCCCGCGGTTTCACCCGCATAAGTGTCGGTCCTGTGGAATGTCGGGATAAAAACTATCCTATATCCTTTCCCGGGACTTTAACTATCTTTACCCATCTAAATCGGTTCAGCGGTTTAAGCGTGAATAGGTAACAGACAGACACATTCGCATTTATAATATTAGTATGGATTTTTCCTTGCGTATTATATTTCGAGCTCGTGGTTCAATGATCTTTAATTTAAACAACAATATTATTACGACTTCAGTATTCTTAATTTGTCAATGCCATTACACATAGGTTATCAAAATAAAATAATTATCTTGTAACTTTCAACCTTATCTTCAGGGTGGTTTGACCCAATAACTTTAGCGGTTTTATTCTGATTGTTTCTTATGATATGGATTTATTGTTATTGGTAAATAACAATAAATCATAATCGTTTTTGCAAGTGAAGATCGAGTGCTTCAACTTGTTATTTAATCAGACATCCAAGAAATAGCACTTGCTAAGAGCTACATCTTGGGAATGTAAACGCAGTAACAGCTCTGAAATCTTCCGGTTGATTTAAGTATCACGGTTATTTAAATGCAAAAACAAATACTGAAAGATTTTCGCTAAAAGTTTTCGTTTAAGAAATATTGTTTTAGCACCGCAATCAATCACTAGTGCTGCTAATGCAAGATTATAATAAAATAAATGTAATATCGAAAAAATTTCGTTGCTTCTGGAATTCAACGTGGATTCGCTCACGTTGCATGTTTATTGTTCCTTATGCTCGTCTAGATCTTCAGCTAGGCCGCGGGAAAGTAGGGTTTAGATAATAATAGTGTTTTGGCAACGATCGAGGATCGCGGCGTCACGGGGATCCGGAGGCACGTCACATGCGCCGCCGAATCATTAATGTTAAAAATAATTGTCTCATTCACGCGTCACGCATCTACTACAGTAGTAACCACAAATTTTCGGTTGAAAGTAGTTTTGCGGCCGTGGCAATGAATCTTCGCCGACTGGCTGACACATGACATGACATTTGTGTGCCATTCGTTGTCTGAATCACCTCTATTTAATGTTTTGATATTTTAACTGGATAATTTTGATTCATTCGTCTGGCAAAAGGTCAAAGATTTAATAGGAGTGCGTTTTTGGCAGTACTATTATTATTTGACCTTATTCGTGTGAAGAAATTCTGCTTCTCACACGTCGGGGAACAACACCCTTCCGCAAAAGAATCACTTTTAACCGATCCTCTCCTTTCAAGGTTTTGAAAGTGGGTTAATCATCCCCATGTGTTTTATTCTCGCTAGAACCAATTTCGATTTTCCATCAGATATTCCGGTTTAACCTTTATAGAGATTATAAATGCGGTCGTCGGGGCCCCGGGGTGGCAACCTTGTCTTTTAGCTATTTATGTCGAGGGTAACGCGCGGGGGTTGGTCCGCAGTGCGCATGCCCGATGTGCGCGCCGCTTATGTAACTCACGGGACACACCGCCGCGCCGCTCCGCCTCCGTTGCCGCTGCCGCATGTCAGTCCCAGTGTGGCCCCTGCCTTGCACCGTGTGGTACAAGGCAGAAGCCAAACTCAATATATCCTATGAATATTCCGTTTTCATCATGCTCTCTCGCGCCCCGGTTTTAACAACACCCCTTCTGTTAACTTCAATCCATTTTGGGCATCCATTATTCATACCACCCCTACCCGTAACGGAAGTCGGACTTCTCAGCTAACTTGAAGGTTCCCTTAATTATACAATCCATTACTCGTAGCATTTTCCGGCACGACTGCATTTCACAGCCTGTTATTCTAGTTATTCTCGCGATAACCTTCACGGGAATTCAGGGCGCGGTTTAATGAGGCCTGCTATGAAAACGTTCATCAATTATCGACGGCGACGGCTGGCTTGTTTACGGCACCGCGGACGCATTTAGACTTTGTGACATTACTCCCCTTTAGCGCATATAGCGTACTCGTTTGTTACGTATGAGCCCATATCCAGGCAATTTTAACTTTGAGGCCATTCATTGCTGAGTGACTAGTTGGACAGTTAACAATAACACACCCTGCCGGTAGGACGTACTCGTTGAAAGATAAATAATCCAGAACACTATGGAGAAAGATAATGTGAGTATTCAGTTGTAGTATGGACACTTGTATTATACTTTGGTGTTGAGGTTCTATGTGTGAAGTCGTCCATGCGTAGAGGTGTACCTATGCCTGTGCGGTGTCCTTACATTCGCTCAGGTTCGCACGCGCAACTAGTTCAGACCAATTGAGCGCCATTGAGCCGTTGGTCCCTAGCTGTATAGAGCATTCAGTTGGCAAGGTTATGCCTCATACGCACTGTTACTGTGTAATGCTTTGCAATTGAACGCTTTTCAAATGAATACGTACTTCTATTGAATTTTTCCCTACACCCTTACAAATTGTAGTTTATTACATCATAGTTAGCACAATCATCATTAGATGCAATTTGTATATTAGCGCTACCCTTTCTTATGTTAACATCAACATGCATTTATTTTTTATGTTTGAACAAAGTGCCTGGATTGTTTCATGTTTATTGATTGAAGATACAGCATCCAGATGCTTTCTGATTTTCTTTTACATGTTTTGTTCTTGAGTATCAATATTGCATGCATCTTACTTTTGTTCTTCATGCATATCATGAGATCCTTTTAAGATGGTTCTATGTGATATTGATGCTCTTCACTGCCACCCATTCATCCATGAGTGCATGGCCCATAGGGCCGCCTAGTAGAATGTGTCTAGCCCCTAGTTGTGTTTACAGCATGGCCGTACCGACTCGTACCGCGTCGCCACCATTGGACCCATTAAGGACGATAATAGAACCGCTGACGGACAGTACAAGGTTTTTATTTACATTACCATATCATATACTCTTGCTAAGTGACCAATGACGCCAGCAGTCGCAAGACAAGCAGCTGTCAACATTAAAGTATTGCATGGTTTTCAATACACTTTATTTCGCATTGCATTTTGATACTTCATCATTTCGCTTGTATGATATACCTAAGCGAAAAATTGTTCAATTGAATAATGTGTTAAAATATAGATCCGTGACTACTACTATCACGTATTCATATATTCTTTGTATAAATATTACAGACACGCCGGAAACCCCCCGCGAAAAAACGGAAAGCAGGAGATTTAGATGATCTCAAACAGGAGTTGGACATCGATTTTCACAAAGTAACACCCGAAGAGCTCTACCAAAGATTTCAGACACATCCCGAAAATGTAAGACCATAATTTATAAAATACAGCTTGATGAAACTAAACTTTACCAAGTCTATAAGCGTAATCTGGAATACACATATTATGTTCTTCTTTCCAGGGCCTTAGTCACGCAAAAGCGAAAGAGAACCTCGAACGAGACGGTCCAAACGCACTCACGCCGCCAAAACAGACGCCCGAGTGGGTGAAGTTTTGTAAAAATCTGTTCGGCGGTTTCGCATTATTATTGTGGATTGGTGCTATCCTTTGCTTTATTGCCTACGGAATTCAGGTCAGTAGCAGTGCATTGAGAGATGCTGATTAAGCTTAAATAATTAAGTGAAGTAGCAATCCAATTGACCCTGACTAATTTAATCCCCAGGCGAGTACTGTTGAAGAACCTGCAGATGACAACCTGTACCTCGGCATTGTATTGGCGGCTGTAGTTATCGTTACGGGCATTTTCTCATACTACCAGGAAAGCAAGTCTTCAAAGATCATGGAATCGTTCAAGAACATGGTACCTCAGTTCGCTACCGTCATTCGTGAGGGTGAAAAGTTGACGCTGCGCGCTGAAGACTTGGTGCTTGGTGATATTGTTGAGGTAAGAACCATGATCTAACTATCCAGCATATAACTCATCAAGGTCCCGAATGTACAAGCTAAACTTAAACATTGTCCATAAAATTCCTAGGTGAAATTCGGTGACCGCATCCCTGCTGATATTCGTATCATCGAGGCGCGAGGCTTCAAGGTTGACAACTCAAGTTTAACCGGCGAATCTGAACCCCAATCGCGTGGATCTGATTTCACTCATGAAAACCCATTAGAAACCAAGAACTTGGCATTCTTCTCTACTAACGCGGTCGAGGGTACGGCGAAGGGTGTTGTCATCTGCTGTGGCGATAATACGGTAAGTCTGAACTTCGAGATACAAAAGTGAGATTAATTAAATCTCCCCTACGAAATAAATGTCTAATTATGCTATGTAATAGGTGATGGGCCGTATCGCTGGATTGGCTTCGGGATTGGACACTGGAGAGACCCCCATTGCCAAGGAAATCCACCATTTCATTCACTTGATTACCGGCGTGGCTGTGTTCCTCGGAGTAACCTTCTTCGTCATTGCTTTCATCCTCGGTTATCACTGGCTGGACGCTGTCATCTTCCTTATTGGTAAGTTCTGACACCAAAACAAGACACTTGATATTTTTTCTATGTTAGGTATTCGTTGTTAAACCTATATCCTTCCTCCAGGTATCATCGTAGCCAACGTACCTGAAGGTCTATTGGCCACTGTAACCGTATGTCTGACTTTGACTGCCAAGCGAATGGCTTCCAAGAATTGCCTGGTCAAGAATCTGGAGGCCGTCGAGACCCTCGGATCTACTTCCACCATCTGCTCTGATAAGACCGGAACCCTGACACAGAACAGGATGACTGTCGCCCACATGTGGTTCGATAACCAGATCATTGAAGCTGACACCACCGAAGATCAGTCTGGAGTTCAATATGGTATGTAATAGTGAAAGTTCAGAAATAACTTGTCTTCGATTTTAGGTGGAGTTCATAATAATGATATCTTTGTCCACAGACCGCACCAGCCCCGGATTCAAGGCCCTCGCTAAAATCGCTACTCTTTGCAACCGAGCTGAATTCAAGGGTGGTCAGGATGGTGTCCCAATTCTGAAGAAGGAAGTTGCCGGCGACGCGTCTGAGGCTGCTCTGCTCAAATGTATGGAACTGGCTCTTGGAGATGTCTTATCGATCAGGAAGCGCAACAAGAAGGCCTGCGAGATTCCCTTCAACTCAACCAACAAATACCAGGTTTCGATCCACGAGAGCGATGACCCCAGCGATCCTCGCCACTTGCTTGTCATGAAGGGCGCCCCCGAAAGGATTCTGGAACGTTGCAGCACGATTTTCATTGGCGGAAAGGAAAAGGTAAAACATCTGACAAAAACAAATGACGTAACAGTTCTACATTCCAAATATAATACATACTTCTTTTTTCAGGTTTTGGATGAAGAAATGAAGGAAGCTTTCAACAACGCTTACTTGGAACTCGGTGGACTTGGTGAACGTGTGCTCGGATTCTGCGATCTTCAACTGCCCTCAGACAAGTACCCCATTGGCTACAAGTTCAACACTGATGACCCTAACTTCCCATTGGACAACCTTCGTTTCGTCGGCCTGATGAGTATGATTGATCCTCCCCGCGCTGCCGTGCCTGACGCTGTTGCTAAGTGCCGATCGGCTGGTATCAAGGTACTAATGAACAGTTAAATAAATAACAGTTTTAAATTGCCCTTTTTCAGAACTTCTTACTAATATTTTTGTACCTTTTCCAGGTGATCATGGTAACTGGGGATCACCCTATCACTGCCAAGGCTATCGCAAAGTCCGTAGGTATCATCTCTGAAGGAAACGAGACCGTTGAGGACATTGCCGCTCGGCTGAATATCCCCGTTTCTGAAGTCAACCCTCGCGAAGCTAAGGCCGCAGTCGTCCACGGAACTGAACTCAGGGAGCTGAACGGTGATCAACTGGATGAGATTTTGAAGTAAGTTGCACTTGATATATTAAATTATAAAAAAAATATAAGTTAAAAATAAACATTTCCGTTCTACAAAGCGGATGTGCAATATGAACACATGAATAATCAGAAAAATGCCTGTTAATTATTTATTTAAATCACATTTTTTTTATATTAATAACTTTTTATCAATCAGATATCACACGGAAATCGTATTCGCCCGTACGTCGCCACAACAGAAGCTGATCATTGTGGAAGGTTGCCAGCGACTTGGAGCCATCGTGGCCGTAACTGGCGATGGTGTAAATGACTCGCCCGCTCTCAAGAAGGCTGACATTGGTGTTGCCATGGGTATCGCTGGCTCTGACGTGTCTAAGCAAGTAAGTGGGACATACGAAAAAAGAACTGTAAATTCGCATATTCATGGGAATCAAGAGTTGCGAAATTATGTTGCAGCAACAAAGTCTGAAAGCAACATGCTTCCCGCAATACAGATACATGTTGGAAACAATTTTGTACAACTTTTGTTTACCTGAAAACGATGCTTTAAAACAATAAAACAAAATGTGTGTAAAATTCTGGTAATATTGACCATCAAACAATTTCCTAGGCTGCCGACATGATTCTGCTTGACGACAACTTCGCTTCAATCGTAACTGGCGTAGAGGAAGGACGTCTGATCTTCGACAACTTGAAGAAATCTATTGCGTACACCCTGACCTCCAACATTCCCGAAATCTCGCCTTTCCTTGCCTTCATCCTCTGCGACATTCCACTGCCCTTAGGAACCGTTACTATCCTCTGCATCGATCTTGGAACTGACATGGTAAGTTCGACCTTATTTCTAGAGTACTATGATCTATTCTGGTATAAAAGCTGTTACATTGTAAGAGTCAGTTATTTTGTTTTTTTTTTTAATATTAAATAAGAATTTTGATACAAAGTTGAGTTTTGACGTGTAATTTGATCTGAATTGTTACTTGAAATTGTGCTCCTACAATGTAGCAATAATGACTATTTTTATAAATTTATGTTATTTTTACTGATATTATTCACAGCTTTTGTTCATTAGAAAGACGAAAGCTCTCAAAATTCATACGAAAAATTCTATTACTTTACCTAGTGAATACCATAACAAAGTACTTTGGCAAACAGATAGTGGAGCCTGCTTAAAAATATTAAAGAGTGGTCGCAAATAGTAATAAACAAAGGCTGTCGAATAAAGTATAAGTATATTATAGAAGATACTATTTTACTTAAATATTTCAGCTGAAGATCCCTCGAGCTGGTATTATTATTACAGTTTATATTAAATTAGTGATTGACTTAGGTGCCAGCGATCGCGTTGGCCTACGAGACGGCTGAAGCAGACATTATGAAACGTCCGCCTAGGAACCCATTTTGCGACAAACTAGTCAATGAGAGGTCTTTATTAAGTGATTACATACTGTTATGTTGCCATATAACTACTAACTGGTTTTCAGCTAATAACGTCGCTGTTGTCTCGATATCGTGACGAGTGGGTGTTTTCTAATGTGTACCTTATTCACGTAATCGTAACGTTCAGAATATTATACCAATTTAGCACTAAATACTAAAGTAGCTTTTGTAAATTATGCTTTGTCAGGATATAAGTTTGTAAGTTACGATTACGTAAATAACAAACTTGTGTTACAGTGTTATAAAAATGTAGAGTCATGCATGATTCTACTAAAATCAGGCAGACAAACTAATAGGCTACATTACTAATACATGTTGTCCATATCATGTTCCTGATAAGAGCTGGAAGTCTAGTAGGAATGAGGAGATGATGTACGTAGATGTGTTTTGTTCAATAACTAAACTTGCTGACATCCGAGAAATACTAGCCGTTTATAAGCCCATGGTGGACAGTATGTGACGTCCGCATAAAGGTCCACAGAGATATGTCCCACAGCTAAGACAAACACAACACACGAATGTTACCACAGTCATATCACTCCATCACCATCAATTCAAGTCCAGAACGTCCATCGAACATTGTGATTTATTTCAAAAACATTCCATTCTCATCCACATACCATTCGGTTCATTTTGTATTTTTTAAGTTACAAAGAGTCCCGTCTGCAATTGAAGTCATCTCATGATCTACATTTTTTGTGTTAAATTTTATTTTTGTGATAGTTTTAAGCGTAACCAGTTGCAAGCATACGCTGCTGAGCTTGGCGTGGACTAACGTTCCTGTCGTGTCGCCGGTTCGGTAGTGGCGTCTGATTGTAATGTCGTTGCTATATGTTCGATGTTGTACACATGTGACAATGATGCACCACGCTTTCGTGCGATGCGTGAGCGCTTGTGGCGCGGTTCGCTTCGCCCGTCGCTCACGTCGCTAGTGTTTGTGTAGGTGCCCGCCATTTCCCTGGCTTACGAGGAGGCCGAATCTGACATTATGAAGCGACAGCCGCGTAACCCTTTCACTGATAAACTCGTTAACGAGAGGTAAAACATCACGAGTGACGAGACTCGTTCAAAGATATTATTCTATCCGCTACTTGCTTGCTACCACGTGTCTAGTCTTCAATATTGAGGCTTGGTTGTTGCCTGCAGTGTGTGGACGGTGTCCTGTAGGTACACGATTCTAGAACTCTCTGTGTGTGGATATTGAAGGCGACAATCGCACCGCTCCTAACTTTGCCTTGCGATGTCTTTTTATATAATTATTTTTCTATACTAACGTATCTCCTATTTCCTTTAACTATGTAGCTTGATGTGGTGATGGAATAACGTGTTTCGACACACGGCGTCGTGCTCATAGACCAAACGCATTGTTCCATTGTATATTTGTGGTTTTTTAATACTCTTTTCCGCTATGTTCTGTGTTCGCGTGCCAAGGTAAGTTTGGTGTCTCCCTGTCTCTGTCATTTGTCTATCGTGCATGTATGAACACACCCGACGTCTTTACAATATGACTGATATTTATTTATTCTATACTTATTGTGTTTTGACTTTCTCATTATTTGTTACCTCTCATGATCTCATGACACGATATTTATCTCACAAATGACATCCTTTCATTCGGTATTCTCTCACACGTTTACGCAGCAGGCTTCATCACACGCATACTCATATATTATACACAACGTCTCTACGTATCTATATACTGTTAGGTACAGCAACACTGTATTATAACTTACATGATACAACATGCTGCTAGGGCTTATATTTGTAACTTCTTTCACTAGCGTAGTATTTCAGATATTTTGTCTCCTCAAGGCTAGTACCAGCTGCCATAATTTTTGAATCTCAATCACGCCAATTTTTCCACTTTTATATTTACTAGCTAATTTTTTGCGTAATTTAAGTACCTACGATTAATAGTTTAATGTATTTTTTTGATATTAATTAATTTCTAATAACGCTAGTTGTAGATATAGGTTGCGGCGTAGCCGAGGGGTGTATGTACGTATATTTATTATGTATAAGTCGGTGCGTGCCAGTCGCGCGAGTGTTGGTTTTTCCTGATTGCTTGTGTTACCGAAGGTGCCTGCTATATCATTGGCGTACGAGGCGCCCGAGTCCGATATCATGAAGCGGCAGCCCCGGGACCCTTACCGTGACAACCTCGTCAACAGAAGGTTGGCCCCGCACCCACTCCGCCACCGGGCGCGCGTCACCACGCGAGCCCAGACGCTTACTAGATTCTCATTTGGGTGTTAACACAATGACTAGCCCACCGTCATAACTTGTGCATACAACCACCTTCATTTGGTGAGATTAAATATTCAGAGCGGTGAGGCTACTTGTGGTTCAACAGTACCATTTGACACTGGATGTGGAAGAGTGATTATGACGATCCAATCCCCCCACCTTGTCCATCGTATTGCAATTGGCTGTCAACCCGATATATGAATTAGAGTAAACCCTTATCCCGATAGAAATCAATAGACGCGACGCTTTCAAGTACATAATACAAAATAAATATACCGAATTCTTCATAGCAACAGTATTTATTTTAAGTAAATCTATTATCTTGTTTAAATTTATTTAGATTTATACAAAATTACCTTAGAAGTCTCTAGAACTAGACGACTTAGTACCTACTTTCTATATCTGTATAATCTTCACTCTTCCATATTTCAATATTAGAAATTCAATTATTAAAGTTAGCGATGCAATGCTGTGTCGATAAAAAAAAAAGTTGCACGTTTTAGCGAGCAATTAGAGAAATGTTTTTAGTCTCCATCATGGAGAGCGCACTAGTGGTTATTATTGTGTGTGAGTTTACGTGTTAGCCAAAGTAGAATAGTGGTGGTCGAATGGTTCATGACTAATATTTTTAACAAACGTTTTTGTTGAAGGAATGTCTTAGGCGACATGGAGCATCTTTTATATAGTAACATTTATTTTTATATTTTCTTAGTATATACTTTATATATATTTTGGTTTATATTATGTAGTATATTCTTCATAGTTGAAGCACGTTGTAGTGCCGAGATCACACCGCTGATAGCGCTTCCAAGCCCCACATGTTACATACACCACGGTTAGGCAGTTTTGTACAGCTATCGTTACAGTTCCTTTATTTTTTTATATTTATTTAAACTCTTCTTGCTTATTCTTCCAGTATTTTATTTTATTTATTACATATTTACTAACACAATGAAATTGTAAAAAAAATCGCTTGAGCTTTCTTCGCCAGATAGTTGAAAAGATACTTGCATGCTTGTGTGAACCTTCAATGGATCGTCTTACAACCTAACCTGAAATTTAAAATATTGGTAATGGCTTGAAAAACGGAATACTCAGAGGAAACAAAAATCTAACTGTATACAACAAAAAAATATAAAAATAAATACCAATGTATTCTGGTTTTCAAAGCATGCATTAAATATGAACAAACTTATATGACAAATGACAAATTAGACTGACGCTAAAATCGTAAACAGTAACAATTTAAAACAAAAACATATTGGACTCTATTAAAATAGAAAAATAATATTACTTTTTTATTTTAAAACAAAGTCTCATTTGTCATTCTTTAGACGGTGATATTTGCAAAAAAAGAACTAACTGCTTTATAGAAATTTTCTTTTGATTAAAATAACGCTTGACCCCCAATCAGAGTAAAAACTAATCACTGAAAATTAACATTGATATTCTCTCACAAGCAAAATTGCACTTAAATTAACAGATTATACAATTAAAATTAGAAGCCCTTCAAAAGAAAAATAATTTACTAACTTGCAAGACCTTATGAGTTCAAAACTTGACATTGTGCCCGGGTGTATACAGGCTTATTTCAATGGCGTACGGCCAAATCGGCATGATCCAAGCAGCGGCTGGTTTCTTCGTGTACTTCGTCATCATGGCTGAGAACGGCTTCTTGCCGATGCATCTCTTCGGTATCAGAAGAGAATGGGACTCAAAGGCCATCAACGATCTGACTGACTCCTATGGACAGGAATGGGTACGTTAACCTCACGCTACCTCCAATTTGATCTTGCTCTACAATGGAAAAGACGACTGAAAACAGAAGATCGCAGAATATCATCATCAGAACGTCTTTGGCCATTTGAACCAATCATATCGACCCTGTGGCATCTGACGTCACTGCATACTTGCCTTTTCCATTGTATTAGCGAATTCAAAGACACATTATTACAAATCATTATCTCCCAAGTATTTATCAGTTGTTCAGTTTATAATGAAACTTCCCAATTTTCCAGACGTACCGCGACCGCAAGGCTCTCGAGTTTACCTGCCACACCGCATTTTTCGTCTCCATCGTGGTAGTACAATGGGCTGATCTGATCATCTGCAAGACGCGTCGTAACTCGATCATCCACCAGGGCATGCGCAACTGGGCTCTGAACTTCGGTCTCATCTTCGAAACCGCGCTCGCTGCATTCCTCTCCTACACGCCTGGAATGGACAAGGGATTGAGGATGTACCCTCTCAAGTGAGTATCATGCTCTGGGTCAATACTTGAGAGTTGAAATACTTGATCATGTTTGCTTGACGAGTGCTCACGTTTTATCTGTTTGTCCTCAGGTTCGTGTGGTGGCTGCCTGCCATTCCATTCATGCTGTCGATCTTCATCTACGATGAGATCCGACGCTTCTACCTGCGCCGCAACCCCGGCGGCTGGCTCGAACAAGAGACTTACTACTAAATCGCACCGACCACTGTCCACACCGTCGTGCATCAGTTAGTTACTGCGTACATAAAGTTCATTTGTGTTCTTATATCAGACTGACAGAGGTTTGCGGTGCCGTTCCGGTATATGTGTAATCGCTGTCGTGTACGCTTCTCACCGCTTGTTACCGCATCGCTCCGCACAGGGCCACCTGTGTTTGTACCTGTCGAGTGTTCTATGTTATTCTGATGTTTCATTGCGTAACGTGACCGAGAGGACGCGGCTGCGCTGGCGCCGGTCGGGCCCGCGCCCGCCCCTCGCCACCGCACACTACACTATCATTTTTAACGAACTATGTATGTATATATGCACAGTGGAGAATGAAGTTGGTATTTGTGATGATATAAAAAAAATATTATACACATAATTATTTTAAATCGTGAATCATGTTATTTTTGTATCGAGATCGTTTAAAACGTTCGAGTATCTCGACTGTCATGCGACAATTTGATGAATCTTTCGATATTTGTTGAATCTCTGTCTGATATTATTATGAGTTAGTCGCGCGGCGGCGGCGGGCGCGCAGGCGTGCGGCCCGCGGGGCGTGCGGCCCGGCCCGCTCGCCGCCGGCCCGCGGCCCGCCGTGCGGCCCGCCATGCGGCCCAGGCCTCACGGCACGTCACGCGCAAGCGGCCGCCGACTCGGATTTCATGTTACAGTAGTACGCCCTCAGTGACACTGATGACATTATAAGATAGATTAAAAGTAATACTAATAAAAATTGTTTTTCACATACTTATGTAATAAGTAATAAATTATCGTTTAGCGGTAGTTCATCGTTCGTGAATCGAGTGGGCAGAAGTATGACGCCCGCCGCGCTCCGTGCTCGGCGGCCAACGAAACGCATTTGTTGTAAAATTAACAGTTAAGAAGCCATTATTATTATTATAATTTAAGTGAATTAGATTTAAGTTGAATTTTTCGAGTGAAAAAAGTTTAGTTGACGATTCGATCGGGTGCATGGTGTATGAGAGGTCGATGTGGAGTGCCTGAGTTTTAGTGTACTACTGCTTACTGTTAGGTAGGTAGTTGAAATTTTGATGCCGTATTTTCAATTGTAAAAGTAGATAAATAAAGCATACACAGTCGCGAACGCTTAGAGGCGCGGGGGGCGGTGCGCGCGCGTCGCACCGCTACACGTTCATACAGCACTGCCGTCGACTATTGTTCGTTCGTATCTCGTCAGCCGGCCGCCCGGCCCGGAACCGACGCTTTTCTTTTCTAAAAATAATCAGATTATTAGCGAATTTTGTCAAATTTATTAAAATAGGCTGCTCATGGTAATTACGTAAGATTTTATTTCTTAATTAAAAGATAATAACAAAACGTAGGGATGCGTAATTAGAAATTTTTAAAATTATACAGTTATGATAGAGTCATCTTGTTTTAGTACGCACTTGGCCCTTGCGCGGCGCGGTAGGTGGCCGATCGTTGCCGAGCGGGCGCCGCACACGGGGAGGCAGTCGTGCACCCGCCGAGGACCAAGTGGAGCGATTCATTTCAATTTTTCGTAACGAATACATATAACATTATAATAATGGTTACAAAAGTAAAATATAACATTATAGCGACTAATAAAATCTAAATTATATGAAATGTTTATAGATTTAAATGAAGTTCGTTTCTTTAGGGTGACCTTCTGTGCTTGTTTGATGAGAACGATGTACATCTCACTGACAATAGTCGTTGATGATATTATTGTAATGATCTGATCTTTGTAAGCGGTTTGTTTATCGTACACTGTAGAACTAACATTGTTTTGCGTTCGACAGTTCTTTACACCGATTCATTTTATAGTATTACTCTGTTGGCTAGGAGCGCTGTAAAAATGTAAGTGTTAATAAAAAAAACATTTTCAAAATATTAATGTGGTATTTCATTGTTGATTTTTTATTTATTATTTTCTACCCAAAATATTTTTGATACTAGCAACACAGTCTAATGACAGGCAACACTGGAGAAAATCGATACTTGACCACATCTTCACATACACACACATTAAAAAAACGCTTTCAAAACTTGTTCACACAACACTGAATTTGTTACTAAAAGATATTCAATATTTAAAATTAATTTCATAATTCAGTGTTTACATAAAGATTACGGTGTAATTGATTATGCTAGTCAATCTTTCAGCGACATAAAATTAAAATAAAGCTAATATGAAAATCATTGCTACACTAAATAAGGTAGAGGAACCAATCATGGACGGTTTAAGAATGAAAACGGTGTTCATTTGCATGTATTGTTTCTATTCTTTTGGTATTGGGAGAAAAGGTTATATCCGTAAATAAAACATGCTTTTTATAATCGATATATTTGGCACAGTAAGTTCCTCCAAGGTTTACTTTTGAGATATTTAAAAAATGCAAGACCCCTTATCGAGGACCTATTATGAACAGTTAAATTCTTATAATGGACACCCATTCATAAACAGTATCTAGTCTTGGACACCTAGTGTTGAACACTATCTAGTCTTGGACACCTAGTCTTGAACATTTTCTTAACTATTTTTACGCATCCATACACAAATAATAACATCAAAAATTTGTTCTTACATATCAAAATCTTAAACAGGGTAATTTTTTGCCATGATACAATGATTATTGCTTTCTCATCGTAGAGACACCAGCACATCAAGCTACTACAATCTGTAAAATTTCTTTAATAGATTTTCAACTTTATCGCTAAAGCATAAGGTTCAAAGTTGATTGGGAAAATTTGACAGTTTCGGGTAGCTTGATGTCTGTACCATATTTGGTCTGGGGTTTCAGGCCAACGAAATGTATTACCTTTTAGATAACACCATTGTGCCTATTTCATATTGTTTGTTTACCCTCAGCTTTCTAATGCCAGGAAAATATTCTCCTTCATACCTTATTATTACGTATTTGTTTTTCGTTTCCCTCTTTTATGACAGTGCTAATGTTTTCAAAGATATCTTATCTTCTTCAGATCCAGATTCAGACAGGTCTTCTTCTAAATCATATTCACTATCTTAATATTCACCATCAGTGTTATTTTCCTCCGACGATGAACTTGTTTTGACGATGAATTTGTTTCCTCTTTGTTGACTTTGCTGTTTTGGTCTTTGCTTTGCCTCTCTTACTTTCCTTATTTATTTTCTTTTCTTGCTTTAGTTTTTCTCGTAATGTTTTACTTTTCTTTCTTTTGCACGTTTTTCTTTTTCTCCTATCTTTTGTTTCTTTTCATTTTCTTTTTTTTCTACGTATTCTTTGTACGACTGCCGTCGGCTATCACCAGTGACCCCCGCTGGTGATAGCCGACGGCAGTCGTTCCTTGATACGGCGTTTTTAATCTCTGGTTCGGGCCAGTACAAGGCTCGTTTAAGCGGTGTACTGGACGTGATTGTGGCTGCAACCGCGTTGGAATCATCAGCAATAGGCGGCACACTGGGGGTTTGATGAGTTCTAAGCGGTGGTGTAGATATTGTTGATAAATCTGGTGAATAATCTCGTTTGGGTACCATATTATCTGTGGTAATAAGAAAGTAGCGGTAAAGAGTGGGAGTTACTTTATGAATCACCAGTCATGAACATCCAGTCTTGGACAGGGCTGTCCATCATTGGGTATGAATGTAATAATTACAAATTATAAAGATAAAAAGACTAGTCTCCCTTTACACAACCAGATAAAAACTAAAAATATGAGAAACACAAAAATCCAATGTTGGACAGTACTGTCCATGATTGGGTAAAGACACATTTAAGTTTCCAGTCATAAACACTTTAAAAAAAAAATACTTATTTGAGAACTGACGATGAGGTTTTATGCAAATATGCTCCACAGATTAATGATGAATCATTAAATAAATCAACAAACATTCGTAATATAATGTAAAGTTTTGAAAATGTCATTAAAGTAACCCACCTGCGTTAAGATTCTTCTAATAAAACGGATTTTTTTTTAATTGGTTTCAGTTGCACTCACGTGACCGTAGATAATTTCGGAACAATATGGCCGTCAAATATCAAAATGAAAAAATCTTGTTCAGATATCTATAAAGTTCATAAAAAATGTTGCCGTGGTAAAATAAAAGTTAGGGTTTGGTTATTTTTAGCATCTGGGTTTGAATATGTCCATTATTGGTACACTGTCCAAGACCGGTTCCATTACCTTACCAATACCATTTTGGTTTTGTTTTTCTTATTTTTGTTTGGATAACCCTTAGCTTGAATGTAAGACGGAGGATTTTAGGATATATTGAAGTAACAACACTACTATAGCAAGATAGCACATACTGATAAATATAAATACTATTGATCCCAGACATTTCTAATATTGATCGGATTGTGAAAGTGACAGATAGGATATGTTTGATTGTACATGCACCATAATTATATTAACAATGCTCATATACAACTGATTACTCTGAATACCAATCTCGAAGTTATTTGTTAGCTAAAAAAGTACAGGTTGACAACCTTTACAAAAACAAAAGAAGATAAAATGTGGTTAGTCCGGACCTCAAAAATCATTAGATTAGAATCATATTAGAAGAATTACCTATAGAAAACGTCAGGTTGATTTGATATTATAACTTATAAATAAAATCAAAATTATAATTTGGTTAAGTACTTCTTTCTTAGTGCGAAAGAACCTACGTTACGTACTTAGTACCTATGGAATATAGTATGTTTTGGTAAAAAATATGTCAGCAAAAGTACTTAATAGGAAAATTATACACAGTGCATGAGACATCACCGTCAAATATTGTTACCATGAATTTAACATAATTGAAATGTCCAATATAGCCTGTATAATAAAGACATAGATAGTGGCTGTCACCGAAAACAAGACAAATCGATTATGTACCCATGTGTTCAGTCATATTATTATGATTATTTTTTGACAAGTTTGTTATTATCTGATATCATTTCAATTAAGTACATAAACCTACTTCAGAAATATCGAAAATCTATACGTGTTTTTTTTATATTCTATAAGTAAAAATAATACAAAAAGTCTTAGGATATGTGGTCCAAAAATGCATAATTTCGAAGATATCATGTAGGTATCTAAGTTTCATTGATAAATAAGACTAATTCATTTTCATTCAAACCAATCATTCATATTTAAAGCCAAGAAAATGCGACGTTGTCATATTCACGTAGGGGTGTTTTACATTAAAAATCGTGACTTGTCGAATTATTTTGTATGAAAAATGAAAACAAAAAAAAAAGATAATTGAAAAATAATTCATATGCCAGTTGATTCTTTGATATGGTCTCATTCATAGCCTAGAGTTATGGGATATAATAAAAAAACACCTTGTATAGAAAGTAGCATAATATAGCATTTTATACTAGTAGGGATAATAAAATAGAAAGCCTTTTATTTCAATACGACAGTAAAGCTTCCATTAGCCAGGCTGTTACCCTCTAATGGATTTAGAACTCTCATTTTAATCCGGAAATAAACGACTTGGATTTCAGTATTGCCATTTCCTTTTATTTATCTCACGAGTGTCTCATTTTTATGCCAAAGGGCCGCCTATTTCCAATACTAATACATTCCCTGAAAGACACCTGAATAATGTTCAATTTGCTAAAAGCCTTCCATACTGATGGATAGTTTATTTATATTTACACAAATCCTCTTTGATTTAAGTGTGGGTGACGTATTACTGCAGTTCTATGGCTCTGGCAGATCTCCAATGTTCTAATTGCAACATTGTAATGTAGGTACCTACTAACTGTAAATGCGTAGGTGTACAAATAGAAATTTCCTTACTGTTCTTCTGTTAGGTAGCTGTTTCTCACTGGCATTTTAGGTAGGAACCTATTAGGAATTTTAACCAACTACTTACTAATTAACTTTTTCCTAAGTAAGGGTTAATTTCTAGGGCCTACATTCCCTAGAAATTGACCTTTATGTTAAATATACTTTATGCAGACCTTGTTAGTGTAATATGACATATGTATGTATATAGTTACTTAGGTATATATACATAATTCTAGATGTATGTAGGTATAACCGAAGGGTGCGAGGGCACGTGCCGCCCTCGGCCTTGACGACAAGCTCCTCCGACTATACGTATGTATACAGAAATGAAGTACACCTGTGAGCGGGTCCTTCGTCCTATAGCGGCGCAGATTATTCCACACGCCCCAACGTGCCCCTCGCGTACAGCGCATGTGCACCACTGACAGCTCGGCCGTGCCAACACGTCCAAATTATTTCCCTCAGTTCGCTTTATTGTCGCATTATATTCAACGGAGATATTCGTCGAATGTTTCTTATAAGATCAGTGAGAGTCGGGAGCGTGAGATCGCGGCGCGCAACGATGCGCCCCGCGGGCTCCCAGTGAGCCAGGATGGTGGCCAACATCGGCGTCATCAACCCGTCTAATGGTAAACATCTTTGTCACAAGGTCGTGTTTGAAGTTTGAGCGGAGTCTTGAGTGTCTGTCGTGTGTACAGTGGAGGCGACAGCGTACATAAGCGCGGTAGCGGCCTTCGCCGTGGTGGTGTTGGTGGTGCTGCTGTTCCTGGGCAGGCGCTGGTGCTACTCCGCCGTCTTCAGCCGCAAGTGCTGCGATGACATCCTCGCTGTGAACCCCCGTGTCGCTGCCCCCTGTCTTCCCCTCGACAATGCTCAATTCGGTAAGCACACAACCTTTGTTTTGCTTCTGTGTCACAGTGTTACTAAGCTAACTATTGTATATCTTATCATATTTCATTAGAACGGTACAAAAGTTTTCTTTGTTGCTAACACAATAGATGTTAAAATATCACATTATAATATTTTTCTCTATAAATTCCAAGTAGGTATAGAAATATGAAAACCTTCACCTTTATAAATATACCTATGGCTATTGATTATGTGATTAATTATTAACATTTGGATTTCGGTAGAGCGAAGTCATTTGTGAAAGCGTTGTTGTGTAGTATAGATGAACTAACATTTATTTAGTGTTAAATGTACCGTCAAGGGCGTCGTGTGCGTCATGAAGGTTTCGTATTAATTTCTTTACCTGTTATATCTAGGTGTTTGTTTACACACATAGAAACGTAGAGGACGATATATGCTAGAACTTAGTCATAACAAGCTAGAGTAGTTTAGTTCGGGTTAGGGCAATATTGTATATCGATTGACGTTGTCCGTACGTCTGTGTTGTTATAGATGCTTTGTCGAAACCGAACCATTACCCCGAACGAATATTCACGTTCGAGGCGTCCGACTCGGATGAAGAGCTGCGTTTGCGCATCCAACAGGTGAGACAGTAGACCGTTCGACATTTGAATTTGAATCTCTTCCGCTATGACTTGTTTCATGCTTTTATTATGTTAATACTTGCATTCCGTATTTGTTACATCCGGAGATCTCTTCAAAATCAACCAGTCTGCGTACGACTCATCGCGATGACATTTTACTGTTAATAAACCTCTCATTTAACTCTGGTATTTAGGCCACCTCAGATATATTAACTCAACGTCAGTCCGGAAATAAACGGAATTGCAATAATTTACATAATTTAACTCCCTACTGCGCAATATCCTGTTATCCTGAGTGCATCACTACTAAATGTACGAAATTCCAGTGTCTGTACTATAAATATAGCCCGCGCATTTGGTATTTGAGTGAGTTCTGAACGCGGAACGGTATTATAGCGCCGTTTACTCGAATAAGATTCTCATTACCATTTTCTTAAGGCAATCTAAAGCTCTTCATGTGGTTAAAATAGTCCTAGATGGAATGCCTCACAATCAGGAGATTCCCTAGCCACTCTCGCGGTATTCATGAATTGCAAATGAAATATTCATTAGATGATTACCATCTTGATATGCGCTGCGTTTTAAAGGAGTAGGTACCTACACTAAACTACGTAGTTAGCATTTTATTCTTAGTAAATTTTATTAGCATGTGAATTTTATTCTCTTTTATATAATTTCGTTCTCTACTACTTATGTTGTGACTAATTCATGTATTTAATCACTCATAATAAATTACACGGACATTCTAACCGCATTACCTTCGTAGTTACGGCTTGCAACATCGGCGATAGCAAATAATAATATTGTTTTATTAACAAAATGTGTGTACGACTAATCTATCCTTAACAAAAACACAATGTATATAATAGATATATAGAGTAAATGACGATGCCTGTGCTAGTATTAACTGACAGACACCGGCAATTGTTTTATCACTATGATCAGCCTTGGACACCACGACAATTTGGTGCTGAAGCAAGAGCTAAACTTGTCCAGTTATTGTATTATGACGTTTTAGAACCATGCTTGTTCGAGTGATCGAGAGAGATAATGCTATGCAGGACGCATACCCCCATCTCTTTTTCTCAACGGAACAATGATGGCTTCATAATACAGCCCCAGCGCGCTCATTTGTTTTTCGCTCGCCAATCTGCCGCCGTTGCTTCAACGGATGTTGCAGGCCTTCCATCCCACCATTAAAATACCTGACAAAATCCTTGCTTACCTACGATTCCTGAACTCTGAACATTCCCAGGATAAGGAAGAGGTGGAATGCCACTACGAGGAAAAGAACGAGAACGCGGCAGCTCCGAAGCTGGACGTAGAGCTGGTGGAGAGCAAGCTACGGGAGACCAGTCTGAGGGAGACTGCGCTCAGAGAGACCAGGATTGATGAGGTGGTTCCGAAGAGAGCGGACTACATACACACGCTGGAGGCGCAGAGCAGCATCGATAGTGATGTTATTGCTCATAATGTAAGTCTTAAATGGTACACTACCGTGCTTTCACAGTTATTTTACCTCTGACAGCAGAAACACAACAGCAGCCTTATTGTAACGACAATAAAGATCACTGTGATTTTGACAGACTTGTCAGTAGCAGCAACCCAACAGCAACTTTATTGTAACGAGAATAAAGATCACTGTAATTTTGACAGTGTTGTAAAATAAGGCAAAATAAGCGTGAAAGGAGTACCTTATACTTCTGATCTAAACTCTAGGGTTTAAAATTGTCTGTGATCCCAAAACAAATGACGAACGGCAGCCTGCTTGATAAAAAAGTGTTTGCTCCCGCCTGAAGACCTGAACCACTTGTAAGGGGTTTGGCGATGTATTTCCGATCTTACAGACAAAATGAAAACTTTGAGTAAGTTTCATGTGGCTTTAATTTTGCCAACGCCCTTTCTCTTCAAACCAGAAGTGTGTCTGATTAGTAGCAGGAATGTGAAGAGTGCAATTTGTTTCCCGGTGAAAAATGTCCCCAAAAGCTCTATTTCCTATCCCGATATCATCAAAATAGCGTGTTAAGGGGTCTTGTTTGTATATTTCAGAAGTTAACGGACAGTCTTTATGTTTTTTCTTCACCAGGACACCTCTCTCCTCTGCGGCGAAAGCAGCAGTTCCCAGGAGCGTGGCTCCTTAGAACTGACGCTGTTTTACGATGCTCCAGTTCGCAGTATGACAGTCCACATCCTGCAGGCGAAGACCCTGCCGCAGAGAAACACGGGGCAGATACTGCAGAGCCAGGTATGTTGTACCAGTTCTCAAAAAGGAATAGAGATGACGTTGGTTTGAGACCTAAAACTAAGTTTTGGATGCGCTTAAGTTAGTGGCTTTACAGCTGTAGTGGCCCAGTGGTAACGACCGCGACTTATCATTTCATCACCGCTGCTCTTAAAACGGTGGAGGAAAACATCGTGAGGAAACCGGCATGTCCTAGAACCAAAAATTCGAAGACATGTGATATCTACCAACCCGCACAGGGTCTTACGGCCCGCTCAGGCCTGTGTCCCAGTAGTGGGAATAGAATAGGGAGATTATTTTAATGGTGTTTAAATACAACGGTCTTTTTATACAGGGTGAATTTTCCAAGTGGGCGTGTATGACCAAATCCGAAACTATGAAGAATAGCGAAAAGTACTCAAAGGAGTCGCGGGCTCGATTTTGATGAAAACTAAAACTGCATCATTGGATTTTTGAAAAATCAATATTTCTAGCCAGGAGTCGAACCCGTTGATTTTGAAAAAAAAACACTGTATTATTACACCATTTGATAGTGTCGCTAATAAGGATCGAATTCTGGGAAGTAATGACATACGGGAAACCCCATCACTTTTTTGGCTGGCAATTCGGATTTATACAGGAAATCCGAATTGCCAGTCAAAAAAGTGGTTTATCACTCTAAAATTCTTTCGCACTACGTAAAACAGTAACGCCTGTTTACATGTGTATTAATAGTTTAACAGATGGAGGAAATATTGTCATGTGATAGTCCATTGACTTGGCCGACCGTATACCTCCCCACTTAACAACGTTACAGTTGCGTTCAGCCCACAAAAACAGAGAAATGCAACTCCCTAGATCGTAAGTGTCATGTCAAAATGTTACACGAAGCTCAAGAAAGATCAATAATGTGCATACCAGAATAGGTACTTTATACCTCCCATAAACATTATGCTAAGTATTATTTATTAAAATTGATAATATTTGCATTTCCGTTTGACAATAACGCGTAAATCATTTAAATTAGAACGTTATATCAGTAGCATAAACGTCTCTCGATGCGTCATGGTGGAATGCAACAATGTAAGTAGGTATTGTGAATAATCATTATACTAGCCTTTTTCCACAGGTTCGAGTTGTGTTATTGCCTTTGAAAAAGCAAAAATACAAATCGAAAATACGGAATGGCGAAAATCCTCAGTACATGGAGAGCTTTGTGTTTCACAAGATCAATCCAGGTAAATAGACTCTTTTATTATGCGTATCTTCTTCTTCTGAAGAAGAAGAAGATTTTGCGTATCATCTTTAAAAGCTCGGTTACACGCAGCGCGCAGGGAGCAGTGGTGGACTGACGAGTTGTGGATCGTGGGTTACTTTGTGTAAATAATTTCATCACCACCGCTCTCAAAACGGTGAAGGAAAACATTGTGAGGAAACCGGCATGTTCTAGAATCAAAAATTCGAAGACATGTGACATTACAAACCCGCAATGGGCCTGCGTGGTGGATTACGGACCACTCCCTCTCACAGAAAGGGGGCCTGTGTCCCAGCAATGGGAAAAGTTAAAGGCTGATTATGTTATATATGCTATTATGCGTATCATCTTGTGAGACTCGGCTTCACGCAGCGACTTGCGTGTGCAAATAATATGGTGCACTGTGTGGCGTCCACACGATACCGTTTTACCGTCTAAACGTTACATACTTGCTTGTGCAAATGAGAACTTGTGTAAGTAAGATGTGTGTGAGTGTAGCCGGGCTTTATTTCTAAGGGCTGATTTTTCAATATTCAGATATCTCTTTAAGTCTTAACTGTAGAGTAAATATTGCTGTCAGACAGCGCTTGTATAGAAAATATGTCAAACGGTCATAGACAGACATGGACAGATAAAAGTTATTGGACTATTGAATAATCAGCCCTAAAAATTTGTTGCAAAAAACGAGATTAAAAGTCTTATTTTTAAGGTAAAGAATATATACCGTTTTCCTGTAACTGCATCAGTTACGGAAACTGCCCATTACTCCTTATCTCAAATTATAATTCTAAATTACTGGCGCTTTATTATTGATTTCGACGAAATACAATACTAAAATCGCCATAGTCTCCTTATTTTGAAATGTAAACGGAATTAAATGTAAACCAGACTATAATTATGCATATTTCCAGCATTAAGTGCATTTCCAAGAAACCGTTTGTTTATCCTGAAATCAGTAAATTCTGAACATAAACATTGTACAAATAGAACCGAGGAGTTGATATTATCATGTCCACAGACATACAGATTGTATATACGATATTCTAATACCAGCCAGGTTTAGTACTGTGGATTCTGATTACGGAAAATTCCAATTAGCATACATAATTTTCATTACTGAAAAATTCCAATATGAATGGAATCAAATAAAACTCATTAAATCAGAATGGGAATCTTATATACATACAAATAAATAAAATTTGTCTGTTTTTAATGTCAAAATAACAGCTTTTTACTAAATGCATTATGTTATGATACTTAGTATATACGGTACTTACAACAAAAAAAAAAGAAAAAATTATAATTTTTATCTGTCTGTCTATTTAGTTCCGGCCAATCTCCGAAACTGCTGGACCGATTTTGATGAAATTGGTATTGGGATACTTTGAAACCAGAACAAGGACTGGCTTTTATCGACATACCACGCGGGCGTAGCCGCTCAAGCAGAAAGACCGCGAAGGTCTTTCTGCTGTGACCAAATATAAAATATGTGGCTTAATTTTCCTGTGAATAATAGATTTCCGAAAGGACAAATAAATCGTACATCACGTTATTTTAATTTATCTTGCTTTTTGATTGGTACAACGCAAAGGAAAATACTCTGATGAAAAGAGAGATATACCTGCACCTCATATGCAAAAAAAAATTGAACTACCAATCACGGTATATAAAAAAATAGATACTACAAGCAAAGTACTCAATTACTTAAACGTCAAAACCTTTCTCAGAGGACGTGCACGGTCTCGGCTTACGTATACGCATCTACGGGTGCGAACGCATGCGTCGTCAACGCTTACTGGGCGAGGCAGCTGTCACCTTTGCTACTCTCAACCTGGAGGTGGAGAACAGCTTGTGGATGCAGCTGATGCCAAGGCAGCATCATCAGCCTAGCTTGCAGATTAATAAGGTAACGGAAAAAGGGTTAAAGGTTTATGACAGCACTAGCTTCTTCCCGCGACTTCGTCCGCGTGAAATTTCACCCCCCCCATTCACCCCCTTAGGGGATGAATTTTGAAAAATCCTCTCTTAGTGCACCCCTAGACCTCATAAGGAACGTACGTGCCAAATTTGGAATCTCTAGACCCAGCGGTTTGGGCTGTGCGTTGATATGTCAGTCAGTCAGTTCTCCTTTTATATATATAGATAGATGAAACTTAAGAAACTGTAAGCTCAGATACGTACGGGCGCGTTTGTCCCGCGGCGATTTTTTTTCGCACACTGAATTTTCAACGTACTGCTTAGAGACGAAAGTTGAAAATCCAACTGTGTTATTTGACGCGCTGGGTCGCTCTCTGTTGGTTTCTCATTTTGTAGTCAACGCAGTCTTTTGAAGCCTACTATGGTTTTTCTCATATCATTAGGATCTTATCTTTTTGAAGAGATTTTATTTTAAAGATAAATACATTTAGAATATAAGAACGGACGGGACGTAACATTAAAATAACACGACTTCATAAAATGCTGATAAGCTGTAGGTACACACGGCTACACATCAAGCTATACATTACCAGTATAAGCTGACTTCTGATTGTACGACAAGCCTATACAATGCGAGGTCAGCGAAAACTGGAAATGTATAGCTTGATGTGTAGCCGTGTGTACATCGAATAATTTTGTGTCATTGTAGAAATGTTATTATAATAAAAGTGTTAACAAATTTTCGTTGCTGACCATACTATCATTCGAGTTTTACCAATGACTTTCGGATTATTTTTAAACTTTTTTTAAATTTCTCTTTCTGTATTTTACTGTCGAATACGAGGTTTTTGACTATATTGTATTATTTTATATTTATTTTATAATATGCGCCTTATTTTTGCAAAAGAAACAAATTTTCTTACATTCGTTCTATTTACAATTTACACCGTACATTAATTCTTCATTACCAGCTCCCGAAGTTAGAACTGAACCACTCGTTGACGGGCATCCTAGCCAGTCCATCGTCCATAGCAACAGTGACAACTCCTGGGGCAAGTGGCCCCGGCGGCGAAGCGTGCAGCCTCGCCCGTTCAGACTCCGCATCGTCCTGCTGCAGCGCCAGATCTGCCCCAGAACTGCTGCTCGGACTGCAGTATAATCCTACCACCGGACATCTCTCCGTAGAGGTAGGATATGTTGCCATAACTACGATGTAATTAAGCCTCGCTCGTTCAAACTCCGCATCGTCCTGCTGCAGCGCCAGAGCGCCTGATCTGGACGTAGGTCATGATAAAGGGCGCCATAGGTTTACGAGATTAACACGTTTAAATTTGCTTTAAGTGCGCACTTGGATTTAGACCTGCAGTTGACATGCAAAGTTAGTATCAGACCGTTCAGTTTTGTTCAGAAGAATTTAACTGGGATCTCCCAGCTAAATTCCAGAGCCTTTATGGCCCCGTAATTACGCCCAGTGTGATGAAGACATGGCGATGTCTTACTGTGTTAATAAATGGTGGTTTATTGACATAGTAAGACTTGAACATGTCTTTGAGTCCGAGATTCCCGAGGAATTATACTCACATTAAACTATTTAGTACTTACATGATTCTAGACGTAGCGCTGAATTTTGCCGGGGGTTATTAAAAAAAAAATAGCTGTCCCATACGTTTTAACCGCGTAGGTATTGCATTTTTCTACGGAAGAGCAGTTTTTTTTTTATAACCGACGAAAAATTACTACGCTACGTCTAGAATCATGTAGTGAATTCATGGTAACAAATTGCGTGTCGATGTCCCTGTCACCCTGTTTAATCCTGGCCTGTTTCCCATGTTATTTATTCCTTTACATGATCACAGATAATAAAAGGCACCCACTTCCGCAAGCTGTCCCCAAACAAAGCGCCCGATACGTACGTGAAGCTGTGCCTCATCAGCTCGCTCGGCATGGAGATGGGGCGCTGCAAGTCTACCACACGACGCGCGCAGTCCAACCCGCTGTATAAAGAGCTCTTTATATTTCAGGTACGGGCAAAATAACATTCTTATTCAGACATAATGATGGCTTGTGTGAGACATGACAAGAAAAGGGAGTGAATGATAGTGTGACGGTTGACAGGGAAGAATGGAAGAAGAAAACGTGTTGCGCCGACCCCAAGTATAATTCGCGTCAAACTTTATGGCGGCTCTGAAGTGCGCTACACGCTGCGCAGTTCCGCACCCCCGCTGACATATAAATTTGTTACTGCGCAACGACTCGCCTCATGTTCCGAGATGCCATAAAGTTGAATCGAGCTGTAACATAGGACAAGGGCAGGAAGATCATGGTTCAGATGTAATGTCTATACTTGGACTTTTAATTATAATCGAATTCAGTAACTTGACAATTTAAAGCAAAATAATGTCACTATGCTACAACTAATAGCGTTGTGGTAGTGAACGAATTTGCGAAAAGAACGAATGATAAAAATAATAAAATTTGAATTAATCTCAATAAATGTGTTTGTTCTATTGGAATATTGCAAATATCCTTATAATTCGGTTAGCTGCGCCTCGCGGTTTCGCACAAATCTCGATCCCGTGGTCCAGGTCATGGCCTACCCATGTGCAAATTTCATCCAAATCCGTTCAGCCGTTTTAGTTTGAAAGCGTAACAAACATACAATAAATCAAATCTTTTCCATTAAAATATTATTTTAGACAAAGACGCTTTGTTTTTTAACTTTCCATTGTCAAGAGTAAAAATATATTCAGTTCACAGACTTTTCAGACGTGGAATCGCTCAATAATTACTCATTGTTTAAGTTGTGTTATAAACAAATTAATGTGTTTAAAATTCGATTAAAATTGTGTATTGGTGGCCGAGCAGTGGTGGCTCAGTGGTAACGGCCGCGACTTACGAGTTGTAGGTCGTGGGTTCGAACCCTGACAGGGTTACCACTGCTCTCCAAAAATTGAAGGAAAACATCGTGAGGAGACCGGCATGACCTAGAACAAAAAATTCGAAGACATGTGAAATCCGCCCACCCGCACTGGGCCCACGTGGGATTATGGCCCACTCCCTCTCACAGAGAAGAGGCCTGTGTCCCAACAGTGGGAACATTATAGGTTGATTATGCTTTTTCTCATAAGCATAATCAGCTCTCCAACTGTCAAGTTACCTACTCAATATGAACAAGAAAAAGCACGCAAGTTTAGCACATAATTACTTTAGAGTTCGTATGGAAACTAATGAGGACAAGTATGAAGTTTGGTATTGTCAATGTGTGCAACTCAAGGTAAAGCAGCTTTTGTTGCTGTTTTGTCGTGTAGGGACGGCCGTAATCCTCACATCAAAAGACCCCTTGCTTAAAAGCAGGTTAAGCTGTCATTCCGGTTTTCTTTACACTTTGAGACTGATACATCCCCTTTGCTGCGCAGAAATCTATCGTTCCGGTTCTTATAGAAACACTTACTTTTATAGGCTCAAAACAGTCACTTTGTACCTTGCGAGTCCAACTACGGTACTTTACTAAATATCTTTAAAATGCTTTATAACCAAAATCTGACAATGATTTAATTACTAAAGAGCCACTACTCTCAAACCGGTACAGATTTCCGCTCCGGCTTTAATCATTTGAGCCACTCTCTCTCTCTCTCTCTCTTATTTAAGCTACATCAACGAAAATACGGGCCCGTTCGAAAGTAGCAGATCCGTCACAACGAATGACAAATAAAAACATCTTGGAAGCGCAAAAACACATCGGGATTAGGGACAACTAACAAATCGTGTTGTCATTCATTTTTAGTTCGGGCTCCGAACTAATATTATGCCCGTAATTAATACGGAGTAGGAAATGCTCGTAATTTCGGCCGGAACTACGGATGTCGTGTTTAGGGAGTAGATTCCCTGCACCTGTTAGTACGCTGATTGCAGCGTATTATGCCAGATTTTGTTAGGTCCATCTTCCAGGACGTTAGTTTAAAGTAACGTGTTACAAATTCAAATCACCATGAGTTAAGCCAAAATGTCATAGCACTTGTATTTTAATGGCGTTTTGTACGCGACCCGATTAACCAACGCGTTATTAACTAGTTATTTAATGCGAATTACTTTTATTTATATAACTAGCTTTTGCCCGCGACTTCGTCCGCGTGGAATAATGACTTCCGGAAAAAAAACAATTTATCCCCCTTTTCTCCCCGTTGGGAGGGAATTTCCAAAAATCCTCTATTAGTGGTAGCCTACTCCTCCCAACAAACACACATGCCAAATTTCAGCTCTCTACTGCCAGTAGTTTCGGCTGTGCGTTGTCTGTCAGTCACTCAGTAACGGAAGAGTTTTATATATATAGATATAGATAGCTTCGCAACTTCGTCAGTGTGTAATTCCTTGTGTGTTATTAAGTTAATGTATTGGTAATATTGTTTAGATCACGTTCACATGAGGCTTAAGTACCTATACAACAAAATAGTAATTTTGTTTTCATGATTTTTGTGAAGTAGTAACTTCACCTAAAAATAAATAAAATGTAAACTATTAATAATTTGTAATTTGAACGAATATAATACACTATCAAAATAACTAATACCTATTTTATAAAATAACAACAAAAGAAAACTAAATAAACTAAATTAATTTAAAGACTAAAAGTCGCGCTGTTAAACAATATTGTCTGTCAATAAGGTCGAATGCTCGGAACGTCTACTCGCATCAACAGCCAAATATTGTATGAAGTTCGCGTTTTTTTTTTTTTAGAATATGGCATCTCGTAGTTGACCTTGAGAGGTCGTGACTACTTAACCGGACTATCCTGTGGTTGCCTTAAGTAAACTTAAAGCCTCCAGCCAGGGGCAAATATCTTATGTACTAAGCGACTACACGCTAAGGGCACCCCCTGTGGGGTACGAACCTCGGCTTAGGGCGTCGCTGGGGGAGGGCAGCAAGATGGGACAGGCTGGATCTGGTTTTTATTATTTAAGCTTGATGAGGCCGGCGTTTCCTAGCTGACTACTCTGAGAAGAAACGCCGAAACAAACTCAGAGGTCACGGTCGGGAATTTAGAACTACTGGCTCAGCTGCGGCGCGGGCTGGCACTTCTTCGAGCAAGGGTCGGGGGGGGAGGCATTTAATTGAGGACTTCGCGAGGGACCTCGGCGGCGAGGTCGGAATGAGTTCTGTATTTGTGCACTGTACTGGTTGACTTATTGCTCTCCTGGAGGAGGGTTATGGGTTCGTCAGGGTCGGAAAGGACATGCCTTGGACGGCGGCATTTGCTGATTTTGGAGGGGGTATACCTGGCGGCCTCGACAACCAGAGGGTTGCGGTGCTTGGCGGCGGTATCGAAGAAGCGCTTGGAAAGGCGCTTCATGAATTGATGGATGGTGGGGATTTTGAGGTCAACATGGAGGATCTCATTTCGAACGAACCAGGGGGATCCTGTAGCCTTTCGGAGGAATCGGTTTTGGAGGGTCTGCATCCTATGGATGTGGTGGGGCTTTACGTGGGCAAAGACTACATAGGCGTATGTCATTATTGGACGTATGCACGCTGTGTAAATGCGCATTTTGCACCTAAGTGACAATTTGCTGCGTGCATTTAGGACGGAGTAGAGTCTGCCGAGAGCGAAAGCGGCGCGCGAGCGGACCGTCTTTATGTGATCTGCGAAGGAGAGGTGATTGTCGAGTATTACTCCTAGGTATTTGGCTCGCTTCTCCCAAGGGATCGGCTTGCCGAACATGGTAATAGGTCGGGGGGGAGTGGGTCTAAGTCGTGGTTTCGAGTAGAAGTTCGCGTTTGGATCCCCCGCCCTTTTATACCTCCCGCCGCGAGCCGCGTCGAGCGCGGCGACTGTTACACAAAAATAATCCTTATAGCATGATTCAGTATTCACGCGCGATGGCTTATTAACGTATTTCATGTATAACTTTGGTGTTTCTGTACCTATTTCTATGATTCTTTTTTTATTAAATAGGTAATAATGTTAACATTTTTTAATTAGGGATGAGTGAGAGTGTTATAAACGTAAGAGTAGACAAACATAATCAGAAAACTCCGAACGGCTAAGCTATCGGGAGTTACACGTGTTATTGTGAGTCAACCATTAAAGATAGACATTTGCTGTCGAGGAATATTTTTTATATAATTTTAAGGAGAACATTTCCGTCATACATGATTTTTGTGTAGCTTTAACCATTAAGGCTGCACACGCGACGGAAGCTTAAAAAATGGTGTAAATTCTCCTGTTTTCCCAACATTTCCCTTCACTGCTCTGCTCCTATTGATCGTAGCGTGATGAAAAGTATACTATAACCTGCCCAGGAGTATGAAGAACAATTGTACCAAGTTTCGTTGAAATCCGTCGAGTAGTTTTTGTTTCTATAAAGAACATACAGACAGACAGACAGACAGACAGACAGACAGACAAAAATTTTACTGATTGCATTTTTGGCGTCAGTATCGATCACTAATCACCCGCCGATAGTTATTTTGGAAATATATTTAATGTACAGAATTGACCTCTCTACAGATTTATTATAAGTATAGAAGATTGTACACCACAAAAATACATACTTAACAAAAAATAAATCAAACACTTCAAAATATTCAGTGGGCGGCCTTATCGCTTTCTACGATCTCTTCCAGGCAACCTTGCAATGGGTGGTGATTTGCCTGGACATAAAATGGGGCTATCGTTGTCGTTGGTTGTCATTTTAATCATCTTTAAATATTCGTTTCGCAGGTAGCTCTATTCCAACTAACAGAGGTAACTCTGATGGTGTCAGTGTGGTGGCGACGCAGCGTGAAGCGCAACGAGATGGTGGGCTGGTTTGCAATGGGACACAGCGCTTCAGGACGAGAGGAGGAACGGCACTGGCAGGAATTGTGCGAAAGACAGGGAGAGCAGGTGAGAAAAGAAGAAAGAATCGTAGGGATTATCAGTTTCGTTATATACATAGATAAAATTACGAGAATTGCCCCTCTGGTCATATACGCACGCCGATTGCGAGTACTACTTACAAGTAAAACTTATTATAACAGAAGGACAGACCTTTTTGAAGAACGATATAAGTTTTGCGATATAAGCAGGATAATAAATTATATCAATCTGAATCTCAACTCAATAAGTAGCCCTAATTATTTCACTCTTGCAAATACCTAGGTGTACAGGTAAACCAGAAAAAGTATGCGCTTCGCTAATGTTCGTGTTTCCGAATTAGTACGAATGTTGCTCCAAAGAGTAACCCTCCTACAGAACCAAAGCTAAGTACACCTATTGTACTACCGCGTTTTGTCGTATTGCACCTATCATTACGGCTTTGTATGAAGCTTTTTCTCGGCTTACCCACTCTGCGCAGCACTGCGAAGTCGATTGACAAGGTTTGTTTAGGGGAAACGCTACAAAATGTTAACTTTTATGGTAGAAAATGTTTAAATGGTAAATAAATTATTATTATTAGGTATTTAGTAACATACATTAAGTATTACCATAAAATATACATTGAATGCTTAATTAAAATAGGAAACAAGCAGTAACTTTTGTTTCCTCTAAACGAAAATTCACAACCAACTTCGATAGCGAATCGAGCGGCCGTGAATAGCTGTGCTGTAACGGCTCTGTAACCTCTAAACTATAACCCCATACACGGTATTTAATACCCGATATTTAGGTAAGAGTCCCTATTAAAAAAAACACGTGTTTTCGTTTTCTGCCTCCTGGGATACTTATGCTCGGCTTATTTTTAATTATTTATATTTGGATTGTTGTTTTGTTACTATTTGCTGTACTCTAGACGCTTTTAACGTATACGTCTTTTTTTTTTACATCGTTCTCACATATAATTATAAATTCAACATTAATTATGTAACTAATATTTTAGTAAAAATATAATTTAAAAGAGTGTACATGGAGTTTCTTGCCCGTTCTTCTCCATAGGTACCTACTACGCTTTGGAATGGGCAACTAGCTTCATATTTTCTGACTGACCGATTTCTTGACAGTACAAAAGTGTAAATGGTTTAATTAAAATAAATGCTTTGAGTTATGTATTTTAGAGCGGCGATCAACGACGAAACTTATTCTATTATTCAGGTGCAGCGCTGGCACGTATTGCTGGACTCCTGACGGGCGGGGACATAGCGCGCGGCGGACGCGCACGCTTGAGCCTCTGTATGACGTCACACCAGGGCCCCTTGCCCCTCGCGGCCGGCCGCCCCCCCCCGGGCTTGTGTGGCTCCGCGCCCGCCGGCCGCCCCCCCGCACCCCCACTCGATGTTCGATGCGTCGCTTTCGTTGTTAGCACGCGGTTTGCTTTGCCGTCGACCGGAGGACCATTGCGTTGACTCCGTTTGTTGTAACACGAGCGAATCACTCAGTTGCACTGTGGGCACGTTTTTGACTGAGTTTAGATAGGTGATTGTACCGGCGAAAGATTAAATCTCAAATGTAATTTCTCCAATATTATATTAAAGCTTATATTATGTATGTTGAACGGGAATTGTAACGTTCGGATATGTTCATTATTTAGATGGAAACTCTTTCGGCTAACGCTTGGTTTCGAGAGTGTTTTAGCACTTAATTTCTCATTTTCGGAAGTTTGAACGTTAACGTTTTGTAGTATTTATAATGAAGATGAAGACTTGGAGCGCACAATACATGTGAGATAGAATTATGATACTAGAAAGGATATTTATTGAATATTAATATATTATATTATACTTTAACATATGGACATTCATTCTATATGTCTTGAATATACTCTTCATATATATGTGTAAGGGAACTAACAATTTTGTATAGTAACTGGTATGAGTCCATTGTTCACTCATCTCTTAGATAATTACGAAATATATTAATACGAAGATACTCAGATTTCAATAATAATTTTATATGAAAATAGCTTTGGCATTTTTTCAGGAAAATAATTACATTTTTCTATACAATTAGTTTCCATACTTCAGCAATACTATCAATAAATATTTTAAATAGGCAACTTTCGAAAATAATATGATCTTTACTGGTTTTTCAAAGAGAAGATTCGTTTGGATGTAGTTAACTTTATTCTGAATCTGTTTTACTTATAATATTGAATTCTAATTGTTATAATGTCCTCGCTGATATAATTAAGATTATATAAAAATACCATTATTATTTGAAATAGACAAAGTCAATTTAAAGCAAAACGCACGAAATATTTATAAAATCTATACAAATATATATTTAAAATTTTACATAATATGAAAATTAATTTATTTGGATGGAATTAGAATAAAAAATTAAAATCATATAGGTGTTATATGTACTCATGTATCTTGAAATTATACATTTTACAAAAAAATAAAGTAAAAGCCTGCATGCCTAATATTATAAATAATACAAAATGGTATATAAAAAAGTATATATGATATAGTTGTAGGCAAGGAGACGAAATATTGGCTTGTATATAAATAACACCAAAGTGGAATGAACGACGAGAAGTCTTTTATAGTAGAATGATTACAAATATGACTACTTACTTCTTCATACACACTTGGACAGTTATTTAAATTTTGTTGGACCAATAGGTTCTTCCCCATTTCCACGGCGTTATCGGTGGCAGCCCAGATATCACTTTGGCTGCATGTTTTTGGGCATAAAGGACAGGATAAGAGGTGGAACATAATTGTGATACAGTCCCCACATCGACACCCTGCTGCCGTTCCGTCGAGATAGCCCCACTTTACGAGGTTCAACTTACATCTTCCCACTTGGATATGGAGACGGTCCACCACTTACTACAATATACTATTGAATAACTGGGAAGTAGGTAGATACATGTATATGCGGGCATAGAAACGAATTATAGTTTTGTAATATTAGCGTTGTAAAATATTAGGAAGATCCCTATTTGCCTGCAACTGTTTGTCCAACGGTTTTTGAGTCGGTAAAAAATTAAGCTTTCGATAGTCGAATTTATCATAGAAATTTTATGTGACTTTTGTGTACAGTCAACAGAAAAGTTTGGTATGTAGCCAAAAAATTAACATCGCATAATTAAATGCAGTAAGTAGGTCTGCGTAATAACTTTATAAACGTACGAAACACTGACAAATAGTGTCAAAGATTTGGCCACTTCTACTAAATTCGTAACCTATCTGTTTTGCTGACAGTACCCATTACATGTCAAGTAATTTAAACTTCGTCTGCTAACCTCCGGTGTCTTGTTGATGTATGTATTGCAGTGTCCCAATAAATGTCGCATTCACAGACACTTTAAGTTACAATGTAAGAATTTAACACTCAGAGTTGTGTATCATAAATATTGCATTATTTAATTTTTACAATTAATAAGTATAAATGGTTGTTTTGATGTAAAAAATAATTATTTAAGTACACACATTCATTAACGTATTAAATACTTTTTTCTACTGAATCTCTCAATGTTTGCTCATCATACATAGATATAGATAAAATTGAAAAAAAAAACGATACAAAATATTTATTCATTCGTCTATTTAATACTCATATTACAGTATTCAACCGAAGAGATGTATTTTATATTACAATAGTCTTATATATTTTACGCGAATACTCAAAGAAAAATTATATATTACAATAAATATACCAGAAATATTATTATATATATCACCGGAATATTTACAAGAGTTGCTCAGTTTTTGCGGCTCAACTTCGACAAGTAAAATGTCATTTAGCTTCATCAAAATAGGCTTATTAAGACGACCAATTGTAGATATCACATAAGTTTCCAAAATTAGCCGGAATTAATAACAATAATAACTCATCCAGTATTTTATATAAAACATAGAATAACCAATAGGTGTGCGGCAGCGCGGTTGTGTGGTTTGGAAATGCTATAGCGTAGTCGAGAAATAATATTTCTACATTATTATTTTTAGAGCAGTGGTGGTCCAGTGGTAACGTAACGACCGCGACTAACAAGTTGTAGGTCGTAGGTTCGAACCCAGACACGCACATTACTTTGGGTAAATTATTTAATCACCACTGCTCTCAAAACGGTGAAGGAAAACATCGTGAGGAAACCGCCATGTCCTAGAACCAAAAATTCGAAGACATGTGACATCTACCAACCCGCACTAGGCCCGCATGGTAGATTAAGACCCTCTCCTCACCGAGAGGAGGGCAGTGTCCCAGCAGTGGGAACATTATAGGCTTATTATGCTACTGTTTTATACCTCAAAACCGCATTACCGCGTACTCTACTCTTCATATTGTTATAATCTCTACATGAAAGCCAAAATAGTACCTGCTCTAAAATATAGAAAATACTTAATACCTAAGTATATAGCGAAAAATGTCTATCTACGTTATTGTAAGCTGGATCAGTTTATCATTAAAACATGTGGAAAATAAATGTGATAAGCACTTGGAAAATAAATGAGTATTAAAGAAAATATACTTAATAAGAATATATATTTTGAGTTTTTGTAACATGTAGTAGTGTTAGTAGGTTTTGAGTGCACGGTTGTGCACCCCTACGTTCTTTGCAATGGATGTCGTCGGCGTATTGTACGCCAAAAATTGTTTGGGCACTATTTACCTTTGAACAAGGCGAATTATTTGAGTGTAATCTTGTTGTGTGTTATATTTTAAACGTGTATATTTATAAATGTCACACCACACTAAGTGGAATTATATGATATATTATATTAGATATAAACTATTTACTTCTCCAGTGGTAAACTGAATATCCGAATGTCGAAAACTTTTTAGATCGATATTTATAAATATAATTATTATAAATGAAAAAAATATAAAGTAAATATATATTATATTCAAGTTACCCAAAACGGTAGTGTGCCATTGTTTTAATTTTTTTAGTACCTATGTATTCTGTGAAATTCTATTATTTCTGTAGAAGCAAAAGGATAATCCCTAAACGCCTACCTTAATGAGAAATTAGCGTAATTTTATGTATGTATACCTTACATTATCAGTAAATGTTTGATGTATTTAATTTCAACACGAGTGACGATATTATGCACCGTGTATTCATAGAGATATATATATATATAACATTATAATATATTTGTTTGAAATTGTCAACAGAAACTTTAGAACAATGTTAACCTATAAAAAATATGTAATGAGAATTTCTCAATAAAATCACTTTATACATTTTTCCTAAATATTGTATTTTATTTATTAACACACACACACGCACACACACACACAAATCAACTGTTTGTTTTTTGAGACACTTAATCTACGTGGTATTCTCATGATCTGACCAAGATTATATCTGGTCTTTAAAAGAGACGACCCCTGAGTTAGTTTCGCCATTTCTTGTCAGGGATATTCAGATAGGAAATGTCGAATCCATGTAGCTTATTTCTTTTTTATCTATACTATAATATTATAAAGAGGTTTTGTTTGTAAGTTTGTATGTAGGGGGTAATATCCGGAACTACCAGTCGGATTTCAAAAATTCTTCTTGCGTTTGATAGCCCAATTTTTGAGGAAGGCTATAGGCTATTTAACATCACGCTAGCATCCTTAGGAGCCGAGCAAAAAGAAAAAAAGTCAGAACGAAAGCGAAAACGAAGTAGTAGTGCGGTCAGGCGATGCGCTGCGACGGGTGGGTTGGGGGAAACAGAAATTTCACGCGGACGAAGTCGCGGGCTGAAGCTAGTATGATGTAAAAGTGATTCCGTTTTCGTATTTACACAAAAAACAATTTCATTTCATTAAAGTTATAGATATACGGTACACGGAGTGACGTCAACAAAAATTAAATATGAAACACCGCTGCTTGTTCACAGCAGATTTAGAGATTACAATGATTTAATTATTCATAATTATAATTAATTAGCATATCGTGACTGTTTATACAGTGTATCAATTTTAATTACTGATATGATTTTCCGATAAATATTTAAATACATTTGTGATAAAGCATTTAACTGCTGCCCTTTAAAAGGGAAAGCGCTGAACGCTGCTCAAAGCTGTTCTAATTTACATTATTTAAATAGGATATCAGTAAATGTGATGGAAAACTTTCGGCAGCTCCTGCGGACATACTGTTTGCAGAGTACTATAGTAGGACTCAAATATTTCTACCTCTATCCGGATATCATTTCAAGGTATTCTTCTACTATTTCATTTGGTCCTACAGCAAAGTGATGGTCAACGACATACTTAGCAAACATATCTACCATATTACTAGTAATATTTCAAGGAATTTGTTGAATTATATACCACAGTTGCGACGTATTATGGCACTTATGCGTATATGGCGTTAGAAGAAGAAATCATACTTTGTTTAGAAGCAAAAGCGTTTGGGCGTCTTATACGCCCCGAAATTCTAAAGTGCCTTTTCAAACGCTTACGCGAAACGCATCGAGACTCGCTTTTAAACAAGTTTTTCTTTCTACTTATTCTATGATTGCCTCAGCCCGGAGTCTGGATTTGTGCCCAGTTGATGGCAATTCGTTCGTAGTATTACTTGGGCCTAATGACTAACTGGCGAAATGCGGATGTACTTACTATTAGGAGCACCTCTAGCTAACCCTTTGGGGAATACCGGCGTTGAGGCGTGACGTTATAATATGTGTTATTATTTTTTAAACAATGTTCTTTAACGCGTCGTGCGGAAGGTATAAACTGATAGAAATCGTAACGTACCGAAAAAACGTTATGCCCATGAGACTTTCTCTGTCTCTCAGGGAGAGAGCCGCACGCCTCAGCCGCCGCGGGAGACGCTACGGGCGTCGGGAGCCGCGTGACGACTCCCGGCCACCGTAGGCGCGGGCCTGCGGACGGAGAGTAATGGGTAGCTCTCCGTCCGATCAGGACCAGGCCCGTGCCGGACGGCGCGTATGTGTTCCACGCGCGCCTCAAAGAGATGTCAGCATTAAGGAAGGGGCCCGCCAGGGCCAAAGCCTGCCGGGGTAGCGGGATCGTCCGAAAGGGTTACCGCTGCCCCGGAACATAAAGGGCTAAGGAAGGAACACGGGTGGGTTTTAGTCAGTAAGAGTCTGACACTCCCTTCCGCTCCACCCAGAGCGGGAGGTGTCATTAGATGATATCCCATCCAAAAAAAAAAAAAAAGACTTTCTCTGTCTTTTTCTCTTTCTTTTGTATATAATAGAAAGAAACAGAGCTCTAGAGTTTTCAGGGTTTTCGAGGGTCATCCAATAGTGAGGACACACTTTCTCTCTCTCTGTCTCTTTCTATGAATTATATACGATGTGATTATGAGTGTTTATCACGTAAGGAACTTTGTTCCTGATGGAGGTCCCCCGACCGCACACGTTTTGTTCTATACGACGACACTACGAGTGATTCCCACGTATTTCATAGATATTAAATTTTTCACCCACACAGATGCTTCTGGGCGGTTAACATGATAGCAGTGCTAGTGATGTCGTTCTTGCTCACTCTCCTTCTATACAACCGTTTCGCGGAGATGCCTACGAGGGTGACTATTGAGAGTCAGTTCGAGCCGGTGAAGAACCTCCCCTACCCTGCCATCACCATCTGTTCTCCTAACCAGATGACCATCTCTTCTTTGAAGTATTTTAACCGGAGTCTCGTGTAAGTGTTGGGCATTTATGTCAACTGTCATTTTAAATTACGTATAGTACAGTCAACAAAATAGATAAGTATGCAGGATCGTCGGATATAGTTGAAGTTTAGTAAGAAACCGATAGATGTTGTGGACTGAAACATAATTTGATAAATGAGCTGTTTGTTTTCTATTAATAAAATTGAATTTTATTCGAGAACATCCATCGGTTTTTTTCAAAATTGGGGCCCAGTTTAGCCCATCTTCCGAATAAACTGTGCCTTAGTATTTAATATGTTTGCAGAGATGGTAACGTAACGATAAACTTGGAAGTTGCACTGCCCGTGATCTTAGGTTTCTATGAACTTATGAATGACTTGGATGACAACATGCTGAAACAGTTACAGCATCTTTTAGACCTAAACCGGTACACCGTAAGTATTTGACTCTGTCTTGGAATAACAGCTTTTTAAACAGGAGAGCTCTTTGTAAAGGGACTCGTTTGGGGAATTACTACCACTATACCTATTTTGGCCGCCACGCAACGTCGCTGTGTGCAATGGTGTATGGCCATGTGGATGTGAGACATCGGCTTTGTCTCTGGGATAGCAACGCTTTGGCATTGTCTCTGGTATAGCGGAAGTCCTTACGTGCCTATTAGGTATCGGACTTCATATAGACCATAGGTTCTCAACGTGGGCGACAACGCCCTCTCGTGGTTGTTTGAGACTTTCAGGAGGGCAGTAGAAGACCCAAAGAAAATTATATAAACTATCTTACGACTGTATAATATTACACGTTTTTAAATATACTCGTGGCAATAACTGTTTCAGAGTCAAGAAAGAAGGTAATTTAAAAAAAAATTGGGAGCTCTAGAAAAAAAATATTTTCAAAGTGGGCGTCGCGTCGGGCAAAATAAGGTTGAGAACCTGTGATATACCTAGTAGTAAGGTTGAGAACTTATGACATAGTAGTAGAAAAACTATGAAGTAGATATATTGAGGTTTTATTTCCTATGTTTTTCTTACAGATACCAGAAGTAATGGGCACGATGCCTCAGAGTTGCGACAGATTCCTGAAACGATGTTATTTGGAAGGCAAGCTCTATCAGAAGTGCTCAGACCTGTTCAAGCCCATCCTTACCACTCATGGGTACTGCTGTGCCTTCAATAGTCGTTACACTTTTGATGGCAAAAGGTACAAACAGCTGATTATTTAGAATATAATAGAATAATTAATTTGTCAAACATAGGTGATTATATACGAAGATCTTAAATATTAGGTAGTGCGCTGTTTTGCCAATATTGACATACAAATGATTAATATTATTAAAAGCTATTCAATCATTAGTATTAAATTACAATGCAACTCATTTAATACTTCATACTGCATAAGGTTGCCTCGTAGGTACTCGTATAGTAATTTCAAGCACGTGGATGTTTGAGTTTTAAGTCGGACCTTTGGATCGGGAAAGCAAATGAATTGTATTGAGAGCAGGAGGATGATGACTCATATGTAGAGTCCTAGCTAAAATATGTTCGTCACCTAAACGGCTATATTCTGCGGTATTGATATCGCTAAAAGACATTTAACCACCTTCTTTACATGTCAGACCGAATTAAAAATGTGACACTGACAGACTGACAATTAATTTTAAAACACACACTGCATTTTATTACACTGTATTTATTAACATTCTAGTGATATTTTTTTTTTCGAAGTATGTATGATTTGTCATTTATTTTAATTTTTTTATTTAAGTATTATTTATTTAATTAAATAATGTATATTTACAATATTAAGCCTTACACTAAAGTGGTAGGTATATAATACCGGAATCGACCTGAACTAAGATAAACCTGTATCTCAGGTATCATAATAGAACCTGTAATTGGCTTTATGTCTCATATAATATTGTTATACTTCTGTTATAGCTGTTGGTTCTCCTATAAATAAATAAATAAATATTGTGTGTAGGTACATAAATAAATAAATTTAAAAAATACTACATCAAAATTCAAAGGTGTATGTTATTCTTATATGTATTATCATATCTTAATTAAATAATAATATACCAAATTTTCTATGCAATAAGCTTCAAAGGTTATTATGTGTCCTAACTTGATTAAGGAAAGTATTTGATAACTGACTAAGATATAAAAGGCTTACCTATATACGGAAAGAACAAGCGTGGTAATCAATCATGACAACAGTCTATAGTCATCGCTGCATTTGTCCTGCAATAGGACAATAACAGGTGTATCTTTTCATTTCAGAAACACAATGATCCCAAACTTCAGTAACCGCACGGTGAACGCCGTGGGCTTCCCTAACGCGCTGATAGTGGTCACAGACTACGATGTAGACGACGCCATGCCTGACACACTACTCAATGCTGGAGCTGTTATGGTATATCTATTATTTAATTTCAAAGATGAAAGTGTATTTAGGGCTTATGCACGCGGCGTTTTCGCCACGCGGCGCCCCCCGCAGCACGCATATACGCGCTGCAATAGCAACTACGGCTTTTTCTAGGAGGAAAAATCAGTGCTACTTGCATTATAAAAACGCGCGGGCTTCTTTGGTCTAAAATGCCTAAAGAAGCGCTACTTGCGTCTCGTTTCTCCAAAAATTATTGAACCTTCCTAATTTCGACATGTTGCAATCTTGTGATTATTTCAGACAGGAATTTAATTTATTTTTCATTTCTCATACTCGGAAAGTAGTGTTTGTTTGACCCGAATAGCGGGTGGAAGACGCTGCATCCCACCTTTGGACGGGAAGGACTCATATAGTAATTGCTTCCCTCTCTAGGGCGGGAATTAATTTAAAAAAAAGAACTAAATTTGTTTAGGTAAACAGCTACGAAATTTTGTACATACTTAATTAAGGGGACTACAGGACCTAAACGCAAAAAACGCAAGTTTTATAATGCCTGAAAGTGTTAGATCCACTACAGTAAACAAAATCAGAAAAATGTAAGATATTCTTCAGGATATATGCTAGTTACATAGTATGTTGAACACATAATACTACTAATTTTGTATAATAGAAAAAAAAAACATGAAAATACCTGTAAAAACCCTTTTTTTTACAATAAAACCGTACTAACATACTCGTACATACAATCATTCTGAATTTTTGTCAGATTATTCTACAAGCAACATACTAAAGCACAAGTGTTTTAATTTTTTAGTTCACACAATAGATTTTTGGTAAATAGATAAATGCTTCATATTTTGCAATAAGCGTTGTGTCATCGCGCTTCTCTTTCTTTTCTATGCAGTCCGACAGTGACCGCGCTTTAGGTCATGTAAGTAGTCCCCTTAAGGAAAATGCTGCGGTCTTGTGTGTATAAACAGCCAGTGTGAATTAAAAAAATACCTATTACACGTGACGGCCCGCAGCGGTGACGCGGTGTGTTCCATATTTAAAATTTAATGGCGGGATACTAAAAGCTGTACCAAAATTCAAAAACTTGGTTTTATAGACTAATATTTGATTAAAAAAAACATACAAACAGCCGAACATAGTACCTCCTCCTTTTTGTGAAGTCGGTAAAAATGAGTTCAAGCGATTCTGAAATGTTGTCGGTTAAAGACGAGGCAAATACAGTTATCGAAAATCTTTTGCCAGAAATTTCAAAAGAATAAATACAATGATTTTATGAAGTGGCGAGCAGACAAGAACTACTATTTTTTACTTTCATTATATTCGAAATGAAAAGTAGAGTGTTAAACACGGTTGAAAGTCATCAATTCCTTTCGACCCTTGTATAACAATCTTTTAACACTCCTCATATCCAGGTGATGTACTCGGACTGGTCTGAATTTCCATCAGACGATGAGATGGCCGTCGTCGACACTAAGGGGGAGTCCTACCACATTCTGCATGCCACCTACACCTACTGCTCCGATGAAGTACAGTCGCTGCCTATGTGGAGGTAACACAACATTATATTACAGATCTCCCAGGAAAAGGATGCACTTCGGCAATTATCGTCTTCGGAAATACGGAGGCGCAATGATGCAATGAGATCTAATAGACAGTTATGACAACCTAGTGAGGCATAGCATGCATGGTATAGCATGCATGGCATAGCACGCATGGCATAACACGCATGGCATAGCATGCAAGAAGCATGCAAGAATCATGACAAAGGGCTTCCTACAGATGTGGATGTACTTGGATTATGAAAAAACGAGATCGCGTCCCCTTGCCACGTCTTATCCATAAACTGGAACACTTCGGCATACGCTGCAGTGTATTAGCCTGGATAAGGGATGTTCTTACCAAAGAAACATTCCGTGTGCGTATTGAAGACGTTCTTTCTACGACTCCTATAGTGCTCAGCGGTGTTCCTCAAGGATCGGTGCTCGGTCCACTGATATTTATTTTATACCTTACAGGCTTGAAAAACACGCTCCGCCTGCCATTCTCATTATTTGCAAAACATACAAAGTTTTTTGGGAATCCCCATGACCAAGGGAAAAATATCCAAAATTATTTCAACGGTCTATACAGATCGACTCAAGACTGGTTGATAACGCTGGCTGATGTTGACAAATGTACCATTTTGCACTTAAGTAAAAACAATCCTCGAACAAGTTTTGTGTTTGACTTCAAAAACTCTCAGCTGTTGAGTTGTAGAAAGATCTAGGTGTTAATAATAACACATTTACGCACGCATTTTAGGTCGTCGGACGTAAGTCCGACGATATAATTCTGATTATGCTTTTTGGGACTTCTAACCCTCTTTAAAGACCGTCAGTTTAATTGCATTGGTTTGGAAATTTTACAGTCGCAAATGCTATTTCGAGGACGAATACCACCTGCCGTTCTTCAGGAAGTACCACAACTCCGACTGCGACCACATGTGTTACGTGGTGGCCGTGCACAAGGCTTGCGGGTGCTTCCTCGGATTCCTGCCCAATATGAGGGTGGAAGCCGCCTGCAGGATTACCAGCATACCGTGTATTATTAAAGTTAAAAGTAAGTTATATTGGCCTGCTTTACCTAAGTAAAGCAGGCCAATATTTGACAAAAAGTATGTGCTTGTGCAACTATGCAAACAGTTGTAAAGGGTCCTGTACTTCGTATTATCGGGGCCCAGTTAGTAGTTACTGACGTATAGGTAGGTTATTATACAGAATAGCTAAGTAGAACATTAACGCTGCTTATTTTATCCCGACTACGGCGAAGCAAAAAGGAGATTATGATTTTTAACACTCGTTTTATTGGCTACACTCATCTAACGGGAAAAATTCTTAAGGTCAGGCTACCGCAGGCTTTCTTAACAGAAAAACCCAAATTATAATTATTGAGTCACAATCATTTGAATGAGCTCAATATCGTAGGTAATACCCAAGTTGGGTCATTAATTCTCAAGTTATGAAGTTAATCAAGATAGACCTTGTATAGTACTAATGTTTTGCATTTGGCTTGTACCGTTAGTTAGTAGTTGAGTTGCACAATGTTATGAAATATTGCCAAGTCATGATGACGAATGAAAGGGTGTGCACAAAAGAGAATTACACGATTATGGTTTTACACTTTCCTCTAAAGAAAAAAGTCACATGTGTGGGGTCCTGGGTTTGACTCTCGGGTCAGGCAGTATTATTGGGTTTTTTCCAGAAGGGTATGAACCGTAGCAGTTTGTTGTAGATTTTTGCCCGGTTCAAGGTTCTTGGCCTAACTAGGCTCTCACACTTTTATACATGATGTTACCTCTTTATAATATTTATTATATGAAACTAAAAACATAACTTGTGAAATGTGGGCGTAATATACATCTCCGCCGGGGGTAGGCAGGTGTGTGTATAGTGACAACACAATAACATACATACATAATTCACAAAATATTAAGAATTAAGTATAGATGACCTCACAATTGCCTATCACTTTTGACAACAATTCCCAGAAAATTTACTAAGGTTGAAAGTATCTAACTGTCACATAGAGAAATAGACCTAGTCGTTTTAAGACGTGCAAGTGACATTCAACCTTAGGGTGTTAAAGCAATTACGAGGTCGACTCTAGAAATTACGTCTAAACCATATTATATTATGTTTACAGCTGTTCTGGCTTCTATATTTATGTTTTAAAACATATTTTCATAAATGGCAATACTTTTCAGAGGACATGCAAAACTGGCTGTCGGCGCAACACTGCGACTGTCCTCGAGACTGCGTATCACGGAAGTACCGTGCAGAACTGACCATGGGCAACCTTAATGCTCTGCCTTACGTTCTTAGGAACCCCTAGTTAGTAGCACTGTTTTAATAATACACGTAGTCTTCTTCTTTTCGTATCGATGGTACATCTATACTAATATTATAAAGAGGTAAAATTGTTTGTAAGTTTGTAAGTTTGTAAGTTTGTATGTAGGGGGTAATCTCCGGAAGTAATGAACCAATTTTAAAAATTGTTTCACTGGTAGAAAGCTACATTATTCGGGAGTGCTATAGGCTATAAATTATAAAGATATCATGCATATTAGCCGAACTATCTCAATTTTTGTCTAGCCAGGCGGAAAAAAATAGCACTTACAACAGAGTTATTTGCATGCGCTGCCTTAACAGTTGTATATAATTGAAAACAATGTACGGCAACCAGGTCCGCTTTGAATAGTTCTACAAAAAAGTCCGCGACACCATATTTCTATCTTTTATATTTTAGCAGATATAGTAGCTTTTATGTGTTAAAAAAAGTATTTTTCGACGTACTTACCTTTGGACGATTTTTTAAACAACAAAATATTAAACCTTATCGAAAAAAATATTATTATGATCACAAGAACATCGTAGAGATACGATTTGCCCAAAACAGTATGTCAATTGGTTAAATAGTTTCGAAGATAATATAAAATTACTAAATCGGAAAATGCCGCCGTCCATTCACGAACCGCATTAGAACATGCTTTGTACGGACGTTTTATCCATTTACCCATAGATGGCGTTGTGCATAATCACCCTCTCCAGTTATTATTTAACTTTCGTCGTTAGGTAGGTGAGTTGTACGCACTAAGTAGTTGGTTGGATGTTGTTGGTCTTTAAAATTGTTTTGGTTGCTCGGTTTCTTAAAACACAAATACTACTTCGTTCTCATTCTTCGAGTTCGAAGCTGTGGTATTTCTGTTTTTGGGATATCGGACAGTTTCAGCGATTGTTTATCATGCCTAAAAGGAAATCACAACTTTCCCGTCAGACGTCCCAGACAAGAGCAGCTCGAGTACGCCGTACGGAAGAGTCTGCTCTTGAAAATCATCAGCGCCTCTCGAAGAATAGAGAAAATATTTCGCAAGCACGCGCTGGGGAATCTAGCGTCTCAGTGATTTAAGGCAGCATGTCTCTGCAACAAGGGATAGGGAGTCTAGCGCTGAGCACTCGCAGCGGCTCGCTGGGCAAACTGTGAGAACATCGCAGGCCCGTGCTCGGGAATCTAGCGCTGAACGTGCGCAGCGTCTCAGATATTTAAGGCAGTATATCTCTGCAACAAGGGATACGGAGTCTAGCGCTGAGCGCTCGCAGAGGCTCGCTAGCCAAAGCGCGAGAACATCGCAGGACCGAACCACACTCATAATTTCATCACAAGTTAAAATGTTTACCGCCCAACGAAGTGGGCACGGGTCAGCTAGTTTATATTATACAATAGGTGGCCACGTTTGTTGCGGGATCATAGACCTTGTTCAGATCCTCAAGGCCTCAAGGGTGTATCTGAACGGACATTCTAGCAGATGGGACATAGCCTGATCAGGGGCGCCACACTCACACTGGGTGTTTGCAAATAAAAGCAGTTTTCACTTTATTATCCACTAATTTGCATGCTATATTAAGGCAGAATGTACATGGATTCTATTACATAATTTAACAACTTATTTTTATGTACCTACATTCTAAGCAAATAAAGACCTATTCTATTCTATTTCATGTATTCTATCCGACTGCAAAGCTTTTGCCGTTTCAATGTTTACCTTATGACGTATACAATTATGTTACTTTTGCAGTATGGGATTGGTTATGAACGCTAGCACCAGTGCAATGCACTTCTTCTTCACAAACCCGGTTTATTTGATGCAAAAACAAGAGACGGTCATGTCCATCATCAGTTTAGTATGTAAGTAACTTCATTACCATTTTCCATAGATTATATTGTGGCCGGAAGTGCGACTGAGCATGGGTCGTGCTGGGTTCGATGCCCAGCTAAAGCTGCTCGAACTCAGGATTTGCGCCAGTAGACGACACGCCAACATGGCACTTATGGCCAGGGCATCGCCAGCCAATGTCTGGGGGGTGGGGGGTTGGACGGTCAAAATTACCTCAAATGGTCTGGCCATGATGAATGAGCGCAAATATTTTTTTGAAAACTACAAGATTTTAATAATTAAGTGGTCGAGCGAGACCCGTTTTGCAGCTGTTGTTTAACTTGCCCTGTCTGTATGGGTCAATTCTTACTAGTGGAATTAAAAGCACGTACTCTTATCCTACGGAGGGGGGCAGGCGTCCCTGCCACTCCTTGGCGACGCTCTTGACTTTTGACATAACATACGCATAACCAGCCTATAATGTTCTTACTGCTGGGACACAGGCCTCCAAGAGTAAGCCGCAAGAGCAGTGGTGGCCCAGTGGTAACGGCCGCGACTTACGTGTTGTAGGTCGTGGGTTCGAACCCAAGCAGGCTTTACTTAGTGTAGATTATTTCATCACCACTGCTCTCAAAACAAGAGAAAAACATAAAAGAGACTGTGACCTCTGAGTTTGTTTCGGCCTTTCTTCTCAGAGTAGTCAGATAGGAAACGCCGACCTCATCTAGCTTTAAAAAAATATGATTGACGTGTAAAAGTGTTTGTACAAACCTACTTATAGAAATAAAATCATTTATCATTTAACAGTGAAAGATAACATCGTGAGGAAACCGGCGTGTCGTAGAACCAAAAATTCGAAGACAGAAATGTCACATCTACCACCCCGCACTGGGTCCGAGTGATGGATTACAGCCCACTCCCTCACTTATGGTATAACTAGTGAAATTAGGGCGGGCCATGTTGTTTTTCACTGGTACAAACATCTTGATAGTTATATCAAGATGAAATAATATTATGGACGCTAGTCCGCAATTTTATTTTTCCAGCATAAAACACGATGCGCCGTACTTCACTGTGTGCTCCAGTCCATATCATGTTTTCTTTTAGCAAATCTGGGCGGTGTATTTGGCCTGGTCATGGGATGCAGCTGGATCAGTGTGTTAGAGATATTATTTTATATTTATCTTGGAATCAAAAAATACATCAGATGCCGGCTTGAGAAGGCGGTGCGTAATACTTTGAGGAACAATTAATAAGTGCAGTACCTAGGTATGTTTTTATGTGTTTACTATTTTTTTCTGACTAGTGAAGTATTCGAGTATGATAAACAGCAATAAAACCTCCAAAACAATCGCTGCACTTAACTACCAGCCTACAGCAGTCCACTGCTGGACAACAACTCTCATGTTGCCCGCCATTCAACTCGATTTTCGGCAACTTTCATCCAACTGCTACCAGCCACCCTACTAAGACAGTCGCTCCACCTAGGCTGAGGGCGTCCTACCTTACGTTTCCTGGCCGGCTCATTACCAATTCAGCTTGCTTATTCTATGAGTTAAGTCGACAATGTTGACTCTCTGCCGGATTACCTCGTTGCGGATTCGATCCCTCAGAGACTCCAAGCATAGTCCGTTCCATAGCTCGCACTTACCTATACCTACATGAGAAATAATATGGGAGTAAAATGGTTTCTCAAATAAAATAAAAAGCCAAGTTCAGGTGTATGTAAACAAAATTTATATTTTCTGATTTACATATATATTTTACTACATCTGCTTATAAATTCCAATAATTTTATCAAATATATTGCTTTGCTAATTTTCATGAAAAAATACAAAAGTATTCTACAATTGCGTTAAGAAAAATCGTCTAGAAAAAATTACATCTCTATTAATCCTAGATGTTCATATTATGCGTAATAATATTTCGAATGAGTAATAACTTCATAGCAAAAATTGTCGCTTATAAAACCATAGGCAATATTCCGCACTATTGCACTAGATATAATTCATGCAGCGGGGTAATTGCGTAACACACTAACAGTACCAATGGATATTTTGACAGTTCAACAAAATTCATCGCGTTATTTACGATGTTGACCAGACAAATCTTTCGAACATATGCAGCGATGGATTAGCAATCCTTCAAAATGATTGAAAGTGTGTTACGCAATTAGGGTGCTGGTCATACAGTAAGTCGTAGATTACTAAATAAATACTCTCCGCTCTCGGCGCGTAGACAATAATACTTTAACGGGAATAACTAAACCTAAAGTAACGACATAAACTCAATATTTGGCTTAGATTTTAATTACAACTACGATAAAGCACATGAAGTAATAATTTGGTCTAAGTTATGCATATAATATATAATTAAATCGTTAAGTGCCCTTACGCTAATTATTGCCTTAAACTAATTTATTTTTTATTCCAGTGGTCTCTACTGATTAAAGACATCCTAGGAAACTCATGCCATGGATCAATAAGGTATCATAGCATTAATGTTTATATAATATTATAATTGACTTATATCGGTATTTACTGTAACAATTTAATAACTGTAATTAGAAAATAGTTAATTTCATGTAGTTAACATTAGGTTAAGGTGAGTATAAAAATGCAGTCAGTGCAGCATATTGTATGTACGTACGTTCAACGATATTACATATGTAATGGCATGAGTTACAATATATAATAAGACAACCGCGCCGGGCCACGAGCCGCGGGCGCTCACAAATCACTGGACGTATCACAAAAGGCTTAACAATAATTTTACACTACCAGTACCTAATCCAATGGAACGGTAAGACGTTACATCAACATTGAGCTAACTTACATTCAATATATTAATTATTCTTTAAGTAATATTGCTGTTAGTTTATGGTTAACTAAATATTTCGTACTCGTAATTATTGTATTCCTGAGAGTAGACGTAGTAAATGGCACGAGGTTTATTATGACAAGATACTTTGAGGATCGTTCAATAAATACGTTTTGTGCCGAAATATTCCGAAGTGAACTGTGTAAAAGAGATCTTTTACAAATATTACCTTACAATATAAAACGCACCGTCTATTCTAGCCTCGCTAGACATTAAGCACAACACGAAAATAAATCCCTGAAATGCTTCAAATAAAACTCTGTTTTATTTTTCGATCACAATATTTTTTTTCTGCAGAAATACACATCTATTTATAAAAATATTTTTTCTTTAGAATGTTAGAAAACAGCTCGTAAATTGACTTCAGTAGGCCGCTGACGGCGACGTAGCCGTCACTAACTTTAACACGACTACGATTATAAATACAAAGCACAAGTGAGCAAGTATGTTACTTAAATATAGCTCTCAATAAATAAAGAGTAATAGAATAGAAAGATTCGATCGGCTTCCGACCGAACCGGAAGAAGACGAGAAAGAGAGATTTCGGCGCTGCCGATACAGGTTGAATAAATAATTGTAGCGTAGTCTTTAGAAGACGAACTAGTCGCGACGCGTGACGTCACGTTCCGAGGGGCAGGGGCTCGCCGACGGCGTGCAGTAGGTCTCAGAGGCTGACGAGCGAGTTGTGTGCGTCGGGCGAGGCCGCGTCCGGCGCCGCGCGCTGCTGCTGCGCGCACGGGTGCGGGTGCGGGTGCACCGGCGTCAGGCCCGTGCCGCCCTCCATCAGGCTGTCGAAGTTGAACGGGATGCCGTTGCTGGGCGTGCTTATCTCTATGCCCGCTATTTTGTTGTTGCCGAGGACTTTGTTATTGTGTAACTGGAATAGAGAAAGGTTTTTGTTAGTTATGGCTATTTAGGTCCTTGACGCATTTGATAGGAAGCCAGTAGGCATAGAACTTTTATAAACGATCCAAGCAAACTTAATATCGGAATAACAAAGAACAAAACTGTTCATCACCACTGCTTTCGAATTAATCCAAATATTTTGCACGGTCAACTTTTAAACTCAATTCCTCCAATTAGCAAATCTCGCTTAGCGTACACTATGGTTAAAAATTAATAGAAAGGCCTTAATACCTGTGCGGGTGTAAGGCTGAGCGGCACCTGTAAGGAGTTGGGTCTGTTGGGGCGCGAGAGCACGGGCGGCGTATCCAGCGGCGCCGGCGCAGAGCTCGTCACCATCGGGTTGGCCGCCGACAACATTATTCTGGAAAAAGAAAAAAACACAATTTAGTTTATTGTCGATAACACGCTTAAATCAAGGAAATTTAAACGCAAGGACATTTAAAAAATTACATGATTAAAAATAGACGTTTTTGTCTTCACAGTCAGAACTTTAGATCATCCTGTCTAGCTGTTTCCCAACAAATTTGGGGTCGGCTTCCAGTATGACCAGATGCAACTGAATACCAGTATTTAACCTTAAGATTAATAACAAAAAGTAAAACAAAAAGTCGAACAACACTGTCTATCTGACCTCCACAACCTAGTTACTGGGCAACACGATACCCTTCCGCCTTCTAATAAGTTTGCAATCATACTAGTTAAAAGAAGACGAGAATCCAAAAAAAAAAGTGTACTCACTTCTTGTCATTCGCCGGCGAAGTAAATATATTATCCAACACCATGACTGGGTCTACAACAGGTTCCACAACTTCCACTTTAACTCGCACGCCGTCTTCGGGCATCTCCGGGTAGGCATACTCTTGGAAGGGCTTGACATCGGGAGGACTCGTCGACCGCTTGCCGAGAGGACACGACAGCATATGAGTCTGTAAAATCGACTCTAACTGCTCCCGATCATGGTTCAATTTCCGAATCTCCTCCTGGAGAGATTGTTTCTTCTCTTCGAGTTTATCAGTCTCGTCCTGCAGTTCGTTTGTGTGATCGAGTCTGCGCTTGCGGCAGCGAGCGGCGGCCATCTTGTTTCTCTCTCTCCTGACCTTGCGTCTCTCTTCCTCCTCGGGGGAGATGTCAGTGGGTGTCTTGGTGGGTCTGCGGCCGCCCATGTTGCGCCGCTTGGGCGTGGGCAGGCCGGGACTGCTACTACTGTCTCCGCTGGCAGACATTGGGCCCGGCGACACATGCAGCGCCGTCGTCGGGCCCGAGTCGCAGTACCCCACCGAATTCAGGATGCCTGGAATTAGAAATGTTTTATTATAGTTTTATATTGCGGTCGATTTTTTTTATTGAAAAACATTGATTTTAACAGGTCACTGCTTCGTTGGGTACTTAATTGAAAAAGATTTATGAAAATCTTTGCTAATTCCGTTTCTAATTTCGAAAAGTTTTACCTATAATTCCTTAAATTTGGATAAAGAAATGTTCTCCCCACCCAAATACCCAAATTAACTTTTTAATTCCACAAATTCAATTTTTAAAACTCAGAATTCCCTTTATAATGCCCCAAAAATAGCTTATAATCCCCCAAATCTCGGTCTAATTCCCCAATATAATCCTCTACATACCGTAGTTGTTGGCGTGCGTGACTGAAGGTGGTACGAAGCCGGCGTGCGTGGTCGGCTCGCTGCGGCAGTTAGTCAGCTCGATGTAAGTCTGCTCGAAGTTCCGCAGCTGAGTGGGCGTAATGGTGGCCGTGGTGCGGGTCGGGACCCCTGATTGGAGACCCTCAAGGTTTGCCAACTGGAAAAGAGAATATAGCTATAAGTATTGGAAGAAAAGGGAGTTATTTTCGAAGTTTGCTTAAGAGCTTTGAATGAGCACAGAGCTTGCTAAACAAATTCATTGTTGTGTGGGAAAAGACGTGAAATTGAAAACACATTTTAAGCCTCCAGGGTCTAAAGTGAGATTCCGAATAAAAGCCACGTTTTTTTACTGAGAAATGAATAAATAAAACCAGCTCTGAATGGGCCAAAAGAGCCAAAGAGAGCCAAAGACTCCACATCTTTCTTCAAATACATTTATCTTTCCCCATTACATAAGGCAATAGCCCATTGATGATTCGATAAGCTGCCGCCAAATGCCATGGTATTTCGAAATAATTCAATCGCAGAATGAAAATAAACTAAGAGTGTCAACCTGTTACAACCTGTTTGTCAAACTCGAGACTAAACAAATTAACAAAATAGACCTAACATAGCATCCATCGTCAAATCATGAACTCGACCGATTATTCCAACGAGAAGTTCAACTATACAATTAAATTTATCGATAGTAATCGCAACTTTTCAATAATTCATTGCAAAATTATTACAATTAAAATTTGTTATGCAATATTTATTGTTATGATCGAACGGTGGTTGCTTCCACATTCCGATCGCAATTTATCAGCAAAATATTTTCACAACACAAATGTATCGTATCATCAACATAAAATAACAATTTTATTTACATATTAATTTAACATTCTTCCGTAAAAGTAAATAGTTTAATGGTTTTTTTAAATTTTCTTTTTTATTCTCTATTTTTGTTTATCTCAAGAGTCTGCGTAAGTTTAGTGAGTACGGTAATGGCATGTGCGTTGAAAGCCGACCAATAAATCTGTCACCTCAAAACTGATGCTCTAGTAACAAATGTAGCGCTCTCGTTACTTGCGTTGCAAATTACTTGTGATAAGGATTTATTAACATAAATTAGGGAGTTCTAGTTGTACTAAATTATACCAAACTGTTAATGAGTCTAATGCGGAAAGACACCTTTACTCAAAATTTGTGACAACTTTAAATGGAGCAAGAGCCAATTCTCTGTACAAACGACAGAGTCCTAGAATGTGGAACGCATTGGCTAGTGCGAGTCTAGCATACAATAGTGTTAGTGGGCGGTATACCTGCTGGCACCACAGCTCCGTGGCGAGGATGTTGGCGATCTCCAGAGGATCAATGTTCTGCATCTTGCGGTGCTAACTCAACCACGTTTATAATTAGACGCTTACTCTATTGTGTTGCGCTTTTTGCGACGCGACACCTTCGTGCGGTTCGAGTTTGTTAGTCGATTTGTTCGTTATAATCCGCCCTCGCAAAAGTGCAGTAGGTATTAACTACGTGAGGTCGATCCGTCTGGGCACCGTCGAGATTTGATATCGCGGGACTTTCGTATAGGGGTCGGCGTTAACGCGTGTTTAGGGGCGGATCGTAGGTCGTATGTCGCGAATATCGCGTGGAGAATCGTGTGCGCGGGAGTGCGGGTCGTTCGTTCGTTGCGCGCGCGTACGGCGGCCGGCCGCGGCGGATCGCGCGCTACTGAACGCCGCGCCCGCGCACGCTCGCCCGAAATCTTCGCCCACGAGCGACGTCGAATCATTTATTAATAGAATACTCCTCTAACTCCGGAAATATTTCGCATCATTTCGCATCGCACGCGGCGATGGTTACTTATCTGAGGTAACGCTTTATACTCAAAACAAAGCCTCTGCACTCGTGCAATCCAACAGCTTTCAAAGATAGCTTCAGAATTTTCCGCGAGACAACACATTTTCATTGCTTCTAAAGACTCTGGGTCCATTTTGATGGACAGTTAGTGCTACGGTATTTCGAGCTTAATATAGTAGTATCGATTAACTATTGTAGATTTATGATGCGAACGGTGACGCCACTGGTGGGCGGGAGGCTCGGTCGGACCTTGTCGCAAGGACGCGTGGACCCGTGGGCGAGCTCATTACGGCAATAGACGCGCGTCAATACTACCTTAAAAGGCGTGTTTTAAAAGTGCAGAAATCATTTTTGAACATATCGAGTCAATGTATAACCTAATATAGCCATTTATTACTTTGTTAAAATACCGTGCGAGCCTTGCTAAGATTCGATTAAAATGATGGATATAAAATAAAAGATCGTATAGCAGATAACCCGACATTCCCGACCTCGTGCATCAGTGCAAGTGCGGAGACAAAGCAGGCGGCTGCTCCGGAAGGCGCTCTGCCCGGTCAATTACTACAATTGCTTAAATGAAATTCGTCTCAAATGCGCGCGCGCATTGTATAGCTAACATGTACGTTAATTGGTCACGGTGCTTTACCTAACAATTAACCAACGCTTTATTATCACATTCTTGCTTGTTAGTCTTGGTCATGTTACTTTTCGGGTGTTTGGATCCTTGTTCGCATTTCTCTTAGTTTCCGATCGCTTCGAAAAAAAATTGGGAGTCTACTTGCTTTGTCTGGTCGTGTGACGACAAAGGATTTCGCAAACATGTCACGAATTTTTCTTTGCGTTGAGACCTCTCATTTCATATTGCTGTCACACTGTATAAAGAAATTGTTACCTTGACCTATAGACTGAACTGCGTCATTCCTGCGTGTATTGTGTGCTAGGGCTTATTCAAATTTTCTTGGAAGCGTCGAAGCATCGCGGCATCGTACGCGTTGAGCCCTTGAGGGTTCTCAGAGAGCGTAGTACGCGCTATTATCGCTAGCAGCACGCCAATGAGATCACCACTATAACTAGTTGTGACGTATCAACGTACAGCGCTTCTATAATGTTTTGTTCTGTTACACTTGAACCATTATTTGAGGCACTCATTTTTGTTTACCTACGTCACGGGTCTAATGTGTACTGTTTGAGAATTAATGACCGGACAATTTATCCTGCTGACTTTTTAAGAAAACTATTGAAAGAATTTCTAGAAATGAAAGGGGTAAACCAAATTCACTTCGTTATCTATAACAATTTGCACAATAATTTCGCAAGAGTTGTGTCGCAACGCAACACTATACTTGTGAAATGCGGATTTTCTTTTGTCCAGCACAACTAGGTGAGGTTTGTAAGCTCAGTTGATAAGGCAAACCGTTATCCGCACGTGTGCCCTCCCACATAATGCAATATCTAATCGAGTGTGCAATGTCCACATGCATTCGAGTTCCACGGAAAACTGTCCTCACTGACCCAAATAAAATGAAACTTTTTCACGTATTTCCAATTTGTCATCAAAGTCGTACTTATCTTAAGACTAGTTCAAAGTAGAAACTAGAAGGTATCGTTTATGATATATCTTCACTGTTCCCTCGGCAACTGGGTTCAGTTCAGTTGTTGGACATACCGTATCATTTTCCTTATAGATATTTAACAGATATCAAAGTTATCGCTGTAATCATTCGCACAGGTGCTTCGAGGAAGAGCAAATTTTTTTTTTTGTTTATATTTTCCTCAATTGAAATTCGTGTCGCGATGTTTCCCGAACTGCGTCGTCAGAGTTTTATTTAGCTCGTATCAGAGCACGAGGTTCGATGTGGCTTTCCGGGAACGATGCCCGATACTATACATCTGCACACTGTTTCACATTTTATTGTGCAAAACAAATAAAAACATAATTTCACAAACGAATAAAAATGGGTATTGACTGAAAACAGGAGCAGCTCGTAGACGTAAAAAAACATGGGTGTGATCCACGTTACGCCATGTGGTTAAGAATTGACCAGAACATCGGCATCCATAGTCAAGTTCTCATGAATATCATAGGAATGGCTAGCAGTATCTAACTGTAATTTATTAGCCTCATCATTTTTGAAATTTTCCTTGCAGGTTCTCAAATATGAGGCCCAGAAACACTATATCACGGGTATGACAGTAGTATATTATGTACATATTAATTAATTAATGACTCGAAAGTAATTCATCTACTTAACATTATTTGTTGAATGTGAGCCCTGGCAATAGGCCAGGCACCATGAGAATAAAGAAGAACAACAAACTCCATAAAGAGACTAGTCAAGGGATATTGGTAGAATCGAAAGGCAGAAGACCAATACTGAGAAATTGACCATAAAAATGGATATTTCCAAATTGTCTCTTTCCCAAAACAACAACCATTAAAAGCAACAAGCTTTAAAATAAGACGCACATCACAATATCAATATGTTTGACAATAACAAAGCGAAGGTATATGACCCCATAGAATAGTGCGAAATTAGTATTCGGAAACCACTTGTGTCATACATAAACGGCACCGCGGTATTTTATAGATTTGTATTGTTGTTTGTATGACCATTTGGGTGGTCATATAGGATAGATAGATTTACTCCAAAGATAATATTGTTCAAGATCGTGATGGGGTTACTGATAGAGTAAAGCGTGGACCCATTGTAGAGGATGGCACTATTGGGCTCTGCTATAAAAGCTTTTCTTCAATACAATATGTAAATAATCATCTACCAAGAAAGAATCAGACTTCCAAGAAGATCAAATTATTATATTGCAGCTATTGGGAAGGGAAGTTAGTCTGACAACAGTCAGCCTTAAAAACTGATGGGGATTTTCTGACTGAGGGAAATCTCCATCAGTTTTTAAGGTTTTTTTGGTTGAGTTACCCTAAAACTTGGCCTATATGTAAAAATACGTGTGAATCCTACGAGGCTTGGGATCAGTATGCACGTCGCGTACATAGAACATGCGCGAGCGCACGTGGCGGCCGCGTGATGCGACAGGTGAGGCACGCCCACCGCACAGAATATTTGGTCACCTTTGTAATGAGGTTACAGCTATGCATAGAACTTGTAGATGGAGGGAGCCTTTTAGGACCGAAATTACCCATCTACCCCACCGACCGACCTAATTTTTTCTGACATTTTTTTACTACTGGGAATGGGAACTCCATGAATGATAGTAGAAATAAAAAATAATATTTTCGCCAGCAGAAGATATCGAGCAGAAACCTCTTTGAAGGATAGCCAAAGTACAAAGGCTAAGCGGATAAACCACCCTTCCAAGAAAAGCAATTACCTACAGATGCAGGTTGAAGAAGATTACAAAGTCGGAAAGCCATTGACGTAAAGATGAAAGAGAAAGATAAATAGGTTAAATTGCTAGGAGTAAACAATAGATAGACTGTAGTTAGACTACAGCCAGAGCCGCCCAGAACTGTACTGCACAGGAGTACGCAATGTGAAATTTCTAGCTCGCCATAACAAACCTTGCGATGTTCGAAAAGTGACCCCAATTCCATGGAGATACGGAACTTATTGACATCGCTAACCACGGGCGCCATAAAGCACTCCCAGGCTATTACCCCATCAAGTTTAAGTGGCCAGTAACCCGTTAAGATGTGTACTTTTAAAGCCGTCTCTTCGTATCTGGTCGGCTGTCTGGGAGCTCATTAACGGAACGCTAATTGCTCATACTAATAGCGACGCTCCGGCGAGTTAGAAAATTCCTTGAACTGATTCTAAATAAAATAAAGAACAGCTTGTGTTGCATTACTTTATGTGATGAGGATAATTTGGAGCGCATAATTAAATTGAAATTGAATGCAGAGACTACGGGCAATTTATTTGATTTATGTATAGCAATCTTATTCCACTCCTTAAGTATTACGACTGAATAAATAGCACCTTAAAAATGTGTGCTAGAAGCAGCAAAAAATCAAATATCCTTGATAAATTGTTCGTCCGGAAAGGAAAGGTGCGCGTCAAGGTTCCGTTAGATCATTATTTGAGGTAAGTAATAGAATACTGTTTATATATAAACTTAAAATAAAATAAGCAGATACGAGACCGAAATATAAATCAAGCATCATTAAAAAAACCGGTCCATCTTCATATTGTCACACATTGGATTGATTCAAATGATATACATGTCACATGTAAGTAACAAAGTATAATAACAGTTTAAACTGTAGAAATAATAAGAGAAACACATGCAACCGATGTGTGGTGTGGCGCCGCCGACGGCCTGTCGCGACATTGACCGCCACCGAGCGAATAATAAAATAAATCGACGCCCTGGCACCGCGCCAGCGTCCCTTCACTTTACCTTTATTGTACGAAACTAACGCTCAAGCGAAAACCATCGCTGCACACACGTAAACCATGGAAAGTGAAGCCGAACCTAGGCAGCAATGAATAAAACACCAGATAGCGATGAAAAATTTGCGTTCAGTCAGGACGACGCGATCGATGCACTGTCGCTTTCCATATGCACCCTTCACACATACCCTAGGGACTTTTAAAGGACAAAGGGTTAGAAGTAAAGTCACCAGAAATTCTTTGTAATAGTTAATACCATGCTACCAAAGACCAAAGTTGGAAGTATAAAGAAAATTAGTCTTTGTTGGCACAAAAGAGGTGGTCATTATAGCGACTGCCCGACCGGAGTCGACCTTCGTTTTCACGAAAACTGCTCCATTCTGTGTTTCTCGGAAAACCCGCGTGACTCACCGTCACTCGCTCTCTATCGCGGGTCACTACGATCGCGTATTTACATTCGTCGTCGTCGGCTCAATTCAAAAACTCGATTACGTTCAATGATTCATTCTGAACTATGAATCATCGCGCGACATTGGTGAAAAGTAAAAAAAAAATGAGGTAACAAAATATGGATTCCATGAATATTGCGTGTAAACTGATAGGCTAATACTGTATTATTTTACTAGAAAAAACAAGGATTAACAAGAAAGTACTTAACAAGTAACTTGCAAGGAACTGGAAAAACTGTAGAGCCAAGGAAAATCTAATAGCTGATTCAGAAGGACAATAAACTATTGAATGTATACTTTGTAATATAGAGATTATGATTCGTCTCATTTAACTGAAAGATAAGGTTATCTAAAGCGCTACGTATGGCGCCGAAGCAAGGACCGGATACCGTCCGGAAATGGCAAGCATTCCGCGCGGCGCCGACGACTAACCGCACACTTGTCGAAAAAACTCGCGCTTTTTTACAGACATTATGTTCAATACAATTACTGTTCTCGCCATGAAACATGAATTTTTAACACTCCTGGGTTTTAGGTCATCTTATGTTTCGTGGAATTTTGCTAAATTTTGGACAAAGACCAGTTAATTAAGATTGAAAATTATAGAAGGGCATAACGGGTTATCTACAGTGAGAACTGTTTTAAATCGGTATTTATTGTTCTGCGCCGATAAGGAACAAGCAGCTGCACGAATGCGGTAGAACAAAGAGGTATAATCCTAACGCGTTAAAAGGCAATGCAAATTATATCGCCGCGCTAATAGTTATTGTGACTCTTCGCGCGGTCAGATTACGTACACTTATGTGCATTTATCTTGAATTAATTAGCTGGAAGGAGTGACGCTATTACGAAATAAATGCAATATGAACACTCAAGTACTCTCGGAGCGTTATTTTGACCGCCTGAAATGATAAATGACAAAAATATTACAGCAGATTATGTGGCCATACCAAGCCCAAATTACCTACATGCCTTACTATTTTGGTCGTTTTGATAATAATTTGATAGGTAAATCGCTTTAGCATGTACCTACTTAGATTATTATGTGGATGTTATCTACAAAATATGATTGACAAAATATTTACAATATTTTATTCTTGATAACAATGTTTTTACTAACGATTAATCCGACATGAAAGATTGCATGTCTATGGAGCTAATAGAGTGGTGAATTGAATTAACACTACGTATTATTAGTCGAGATCCTCGGTAACCCGTCGCCGCGTCGCGACTGCCGTCTTCAGACCGACGCCTACGCAAATTTACTCCTTGTTTTGTTTTATTCATTTTTTAATTGCGTCGCCTACATTGCCATCAAAGAAATCGTCTTTGCAGTACTTAAGGAGTTCATTTAAAGTTAAATATACTTCGACCAAAATACGATAAAAGTTGGCTAATTCAGTTGACTGAAGTGTCAATGTAGTACAAATTCTCATTATTAAATCGTTCCAACTCGAAACTTGGAAATAACATGATACAGACGGAGAATTAAAGATTCGGAACGAGATAATAAAGCAGCTCCTTATGTGGGTAATGGCATTTAAAATAAAATACATACTAAAAGGTTAGGTGAAGCAGATAAAGAGTATGAAGTCAATGTAGGCATTACTTTCAACCAGTAACTGCCGGTCAGTAATAAATGAGCTACGGCAAATGTTGAGAACAAAGTATACGCCACTCATACTGTATGTACACACGGCTACACATCAAGCTATACATTACCAGTTTTAGCTGACCTCGCATTGTATAGGTTTTTCGTACGATCAGAAGTCAGCTTATACTGGTTTTGTATAGTTTGATGTGTAGCCGTGTGTACGACGATTTGGAATCGCAATGCAAAAATATAACCACTACCTATAATTCACTTTGTCGGTGCACATTTAAAGAAACATTGTAGAACATAACGAAACAGTTATATTAGGCGACGTATAGACGGATAGACAGACAAAGCCATTGTCTCGATGCTCGCTGTGTTTGGCAGCACTTATGCTAATTTCTTTTGAGGTACACTCGAGCCTTCATTGCGGGCTAACAAAATGCTTTATTACCTGCAATATTTTAGCGAAAACCAACACTAAGTAACCGATTTGACATTTGGAGACATTTTGTGAAATCGTGAACATTTTACCTGATCCATTTTGAAATGATCAGAGCTTCAGAAAACATAATCCAACCTGATAAAACAATGATGCAACTGCAAATCCTTCATCAAAAACAGGCGTTGAGGGATCCCGTTAATCTGTTACAAAGTGGGCTCAGCTGCGCGTGCGCAGTTGAAAGCATTTCGGTTTATCAGTTGGGTGCGGAAAGGCCGCCACTTCGCTGTGGCCCTGGCACCGCCTAGCACCACCCGAGAACCGACGAGAGAGATAATTGTACGCCCATCATCTGACGTCACACAGTATTTTGTTGTGTTCAAGGAAAAAAGTGATGTTTCGACAAAAAAAGGTGTGGAAATTCCAAAATGTTGTTGTATAGGTACCTACTTCCTTTTGCGTAGAAAGTTTTGAAAAACATACAATATTTCATTTATCTTGTCCAAACATAAGTAGGAACATTACAATTTATATACCAACAAATAATAATATTTACTAAAACTAGCTACTAATCAATAACTAAGTAATTAATTTGAAACGGGTCGTAGAATTACTTACATAAACAACATTTCCATAAAATATCATTGTCTAAATCGCAATTTATTGATCAAAATATTATCTATTGTTTGTTTTGTCCGGGTTACGTCTCAATTTGCAGGACTCGTCCCTTCGTTATCAGTGCAGATAGCGGCATCCCAATCGCTGCCTTCACCGGCACTATGCTTATCGCCCTTCCACGAACACTTAGCTGCACAAACACTTGCACTTATCGCAAATTGTTTCACAACTACTCTTCTACAGAAAATACCGATGAAGCGGGAATCAGCTATACAGGAATGATATTTACGTCTTTTTAGTAAGTTGGATTTTCTTCTGGTGCAAATTTTGCTATCGTGAATTTAGATTCTAAAGCTGTTTCACTAGAAATAACATGGCAAAAGAGTGCTGGAGACCTTTGACCTCTAGCAATTTATCGAGCTCAATTTCAAATCCAGTCAGAAAGATGGAAAAAAGGTATTTGCAGTATGTTGATGAACTTCAAGATACCAAACGTTACACAGAAACTTAAATTCATATGATAAAATATGAATACAGACAATAAAATATGATGTAAACGCAATACTGGAAGTATTAGGAAAATATTGTCCGTAAATAACTAAATGAGACGTAATTTCAGATGTACTCGTAAATGTGTGTAGATTCAGTGTCACTACGAATTACAATACATCAAGCAAAGTGTACAATCGTGTAACTGACATCAGCTTGGCAGAAGCCCAAGGTTTTGTCAAACGTACTTCATATCCGTGTATCACAATGCAGACAGGTAACCGATTAGTATGTCATAATTTGTGTTCCAACGCTTTCTACGTGAAAGGAAAATGTATATTAAAAGACCTGATTAGGAACCTAATTCATCACAGTGAACTTTGGAAAAAGTCGACCGGAATTTTCTTTGTCCTGGAAGTTTTTCAGTGCAAAAACAAAGTTTTATGGCATCCTGCATTACGAGTGTTAGGGAAACTATCATATCAGATGATATGATATGTATGATGGGATATGTAGATACATATACGACGTTTTTGGGCCCTTAAGATAATGTTCTATACCGTATATACATAGTATATGCAAAAGATAAAATAATTGCTCATGTCATGTGAAGCAAAGTAATAAAAGTTTGCCTACATACAACTGTAGATAGTCTTTATGGATGTCATCAAAAGAGGAGACGCATTTAAACGACACACGACGAATAATAAGCCCGCATAAAATAGATTTTTATAAATTTTTATGTTACGAACAGAATAATGCCTACTGTATAAAACTAATTTGAATAGCGCAACAGGATACCCTGTTGTGCATGTATATGTCCCCACATTTGTCTTAAATTACTTTGATAAATATTTATTATATGCTGATAGCTTCTACTTAATCAAGTCATTGTCGGGAGTGTCGGGACTGAAGATTTCTTCAATGATAGCTGTAACTCGGATATTGTTTTAGATTTGTCTATAGTAAAAAAAATGCATCGTTATATCCAAACAGTTAGTTAATGTTACTGTTGTGTTATCGCAGCTTATATTATGAGGAAGGGATAGCCAGCCATCGATGGCGTCAATAGAGTCGACATTTCCTAGTTACTATCTTATCATTAAAAATATCATCCTACCTACAGTCATTAGAATTTGTTTTGTGCTGTAGATTTTTGATATTATTATGTGTTTTTCTTATATTAAGAAAACCAATTAGGGTGTATAAGTATTGAGATAATGTGTTACTATTATATTCCTATACAATATCTATTTATACCGTTTTCAGAAGTGTAAAAATACACTATCATGACTTCAAGGGACGATGGGGCATTCAATAAAAATTATCAGCAGCGGCGCCGATAAACTAGAAAGCAAACAATGTTCCACAGTATTCTTATCATGATTACAATACGACCACATTTACTCTAGCTAAACGTTAAATAAAAAAATTGCCAAAAACCGCATAGGTACCATTGATTTTTTTTTTGCTCATTGATCTGTTGTATCTGGGTTCATCCGCGCACTCGACGAGACAATTAGAGGCTCACTTACAGCCCACAGTGGATACAATGGCGATGCAAATAATCGCGATTATGGCAAGGTTGACGTCGGTCGGCGGAGGGTTCGTTCAACTGACCGCGAGCGATGACACGGTGCGCGCGCGCAGCGTCGCGGCGTCACACGCGCGCCTTCGCCGCACCGCCTCCAACACGCTGCGGCAACCACCATCTCAACAACGATTAGACCCCATGATAACAAACAATACTGACCACGCGGACAATCATCTCGATAGTATCAAGCGACATCGTATTGCAACAACTTGCCTTGTTTACTTATGGCATGGGTGTAAGTACGATGTCAGGTAGCTATTAGTATAGCTGAACATCATTTAGTGATGATAATGTCGCAATCCAATAACGAACCTAGATGATGCAATAAAAAACAGATAATAATGACAAACAAAATAATCTCTGTTTGTCATGTGGTATCATTACGAAACGACCAGGGTATTCCCATTCTGCATCGCTATATATCGGCCTTTTTTATAACAAACAAACAACATCGGTTTGATTAAGACTTACCGATATCCTCTAACTGCAATCCAAATAACGCACTTCACAATGCAACAGGAAACTACATTAAAAACTTCAAAAACTTGTCGTAACTTGATACAAGCAAGCGCGATTCCCGCGTGCGCGCAACTAAAACAATCGGCTGACAGATGTCGGTCGGCGTCGGAAAACCCCTCAGAAACTACGCGGCGCGAAGCACGCAGTGTAAATATTATTGCCTCGACTGGACAAAGGTTTTTGTTATCTAAAACCGGTGTCAGCGAGCGTGCACGACACGCGCGGCCAGCGATAGAACGTGGAGTGAGGCTCGCGCGCCGGCCCCGCCACCGTCTGATAAGCCTGGCGCGACGCCCCCCGGCGACGCCTACGCCCCACTCGGCGCCGCCGCACCGGTGCATCGTAAACACCACCGGCCGCCCCTCGGCACCCGGCACCGGCGGCGCAGCCACCGCCACCGCCGCCGCCGACCAGACGGGCCCCCGCGCATTATGCACCGCACCTACGCACAATTTCACAACTGCAAGGCACCTCGGCGCGTTGCAGAAAATCAACAACTTTCGATTCCTTAAAAAGACGAGGAAACAGAGGCTTGCCAGTTGCGAAACTATGGCGGCAGCCCAGATACCGATGAGAACAATGAGGCGCAAACAAACGCAGCACCTTTTTAGTGTCCTCCTAATTGGGCTGGTGCGGTGGTGCGTCGGGCTGAAACTCAATATGCAACGCGATCGGTGCGGTACATAAACGGAATAATTGAATTAGTGCAAGCATGTCGAGCACGACCAGCCAGGCCGCCGCCGCCGACCAACACTGCACACCTATGGACTCAATCATCCACACTCACGTATAACGTTTGAAAATGCAAATGACAGATTTGATAAAAATATTACTACAAAATGGTAAACAATCATAAATGATGATATGCAGCTATTCAGTTTATTAACCATCAATAAACTTTGTGACCATTGACCCATAGAAGTTATAGCTGAGACCGTCATCATTAAATGAGAAAATAAAACAAGCAGCAATGTTTTTACCGTGAAATACCAAATTCAATAGAATATATTATGTAGTTTTACGATCTACCTAATTCATAAAAAGGAAGCGGGCTATATTTTTAATATGACGTTAGTGGTTAGCATTGAAAAAATATTATAATGTTTAATATCTCCAACAAGTTTGCAATGTGCAATGCTAATAATTTAATAAAGCAATAGTCATTAAAACACAGGGCTGTTTCATAATGATGATTATATAATTAAAAGCGTGCTAATGCCGAAGTTTGACAAAGTCGTGCAATCAACCGTGCATGTGCAGAATCGTTTGCATAAGCGCGCACAGACGAGTACCTAATCAACCATAAAACGGAGGGAAGAACAGAAAGAGAAAGATTGAGGAAAATATGATTATTTTGTTCAAAACGAAAATAAGTAATCAAATTGTTTAAAAAGAAAACATATATATTGATACCATTCAAGGTGATTGGTCGGTAAGGTCATGCAGACTTTTAGTCCCATCACCCATACGCAGAGGTTCAATGATCTGCGAAGTTGTACAGCATACAACGTAATAGGTAACTATTAACTACGTCGTTTGTATACTTTGTATTCATATAGCGATGAGAAAAATATATTTGACGAAATAAGCAAAGTTTTCAACATGTTTTCATAAATAGGTGAACATCGCAATATTCGCAACATGGTTAATGAGATACGAAATAAGCAAATTAAAAAGAAACAAAAATCGGGATCCAGTAACAACATGACACGCGACCTTTTGCAAATGTTTCAGAATTAAGAACTGCGTAGGTGTAGTCAAATACAAAATTGGATTCGAAGAATTGCGGCAAATAAGCAGCCATTCGAAACCCATTAATTCAGTTATTTACCGACATCCCATGTTATCAAAACAATTTATTGTATGAACGAACAACCGAGTTGGTGTCTGAAATAATAACATACAATCAAAATACGACAGTATGGAAAGCATTAAGCAACACATCTTCCACTTCTGAGAATAAAATATGTAGGTATATTAATAAAAAACGATTCAGTATGCAATCTTTACACGCTCTGAAGGTCATGGCGATAAAATTTCGCACAAATTCAGCGGAATGCCATAAAAGTAAAATATTTATCATCGATAATCCGTAATGGCAAAACCTATATAGCAGTGCCAGAGGAATCTCAAAAAAATGATTTAAATAACATTGAAAACGCAGCCACAGTCGTAAACATTTACGAGTACATTACTCTCAGTAAACTGGCATGCCCGTGCAAATTATCCGCTCGACAATTTATACCACACTAGCTTCTGCCCGCGACTTCGTCCGCGTGAAGTTTCTTGTTCCCCGACCCACTCCGTCGTCGCATCGTATCGCCTGCCCGCGCTCTTACTTCGTTTTCGCTTAGCGTTCATTCTGATTTTTTTTTGTTTTTGCTCAGCCCCTGAGGGTCCTAGCGTGATGTTAAATAGCTTATAAGCTATAACCTTCCTCAAGAATTGGGCTAACAAATGCATTTATAAAGAATTGGTCAAATCCGACTGGTAGTTCCGGAGATTACATACATAGGAACATACAAATTTTAGCTCTTTATAATATTAATATATTATTATAGTATAGTATATATTGGAATATACGTTCTTTGATTAATATTAACCCGAGCAGTTGGACACGGTGAGCCGAGAAATCAAAACAATAGTGATCAAAATATTTAGAGCACAAAAACTATTCTGTATCAAACAATTGTAGGAGACGTTCAGAAAAAAACGAATCCCATATTTCTTTGTGTTACATAAAATATAAAATCAATGTCATATAACTCTGTCCGTCAGGCGAGAAATCTGTCGGGGCGCGTTAGGCCCACATAAATTACAAGATTAATCTTTTCAAATAATTTGACCTTTTCATCTGACGAGGGTTCATTAAATAATGGCGTCGGTATTGGTAGTGCGGTTATTGTGCCGTCTATCACGAATTTTGTTGTGGGCGGGAGAAGACTGCCTACAATTCATAGCCCTATTATTCAAAGACTCTTCGAGGGTGGAAATTATGATTCTTATGTAGATGATGAAGCTATCTGCGATAACAAATTATAGAAAGTTTATAATCGTAAATGGTATGCTAATTGCGCTATACTCTTTTCTATATGTTATGTAGTTATCAAAGTAACTACCTGGAAGTCTATTGTTTGTAGGCGCAAGTAGAAACATTAGCTTGACTTCATAGTTTTATTAATTTAATGCATCACTGCAATAATAAACTGCATAGCATATTAAAATATGCTGGTTTTATAGCTTTTCTTTCTAATTAATTTGTTTCTCAGTCTCACGGTGTCCCAACAACTTTGAAATTCCACGAGTTGATAATTGTTGCTCTATAAATGGGCCGACATCAACGGACAAATCTTATGTGCGTAAATATTTATAACAATGATCTAATGCAATTAGTTGGCCTGCAACGGTATGACATCTTTTAATAAGGCACTCGAGGCGGAAACGTGGAAAATGTCAGTAATCTACGGAGCGGTAAGCACGATTCTTGCCCATAATCGGAACAAGGACTCCGCAGCTGTTGTAAATATCAGCTCCATGCTTATTATTGTGACGTAATTATTATTGCTTCGTGAAACAAAGAAAATTAAGCTCGCTAATTTATACAGGGAATCCTTTGTTTAGAATTTATAAAACTCAACTTTACTGCACTTATGTAAATGTTTAATTGTAGAGGCAACCTAGCTTCATAATCCCGCGATCAAGATAAATAAATGGTATGGACAGAATGTCCGGCGGAATGCCGTGCGAGCCGAACCGGTGACTCATTGGGTACCCGTGGTCAACAGTCGGGATCCTTAACTACCTTTAACGGATCCCTGGTACAAACAGAACTCGATGCAATTATTGTTGCACCGTTACAATGTCTCCCAAAAGTACTCCAAGAAATATTTAAGTGGCAGGCTTTGCGGCATTATTTGTAAATAGACTTCTTAAAATTGTATGGCACGTCATTGTCGTCCTTGTGTTTGACGAGATCCGTATTGTCGGCCAAACCCAACAATTAACGTTAACAATAGATCAGGAGTCAGGAGGCAACAGCTATGGACGAAACTGCAGAAGACTATTATATTTTTTTTCTTGATTTGTACAAGGTTGCGTGCTTGTGTCTTTCAACCATAAGTAGCCGTAACTAAAGGCGCGATGGGACGCATCAATCAACCACAACTTTCAGAATTCATTTACATTTTGGAATGTGTTGGACCTTATTAAGTCATTTGTTTGATTTTTTTTACTCCTACAATAAGTTCTCATCAAGGCTGGAGATTAATCCCTTTATTTAAGGTTGTATATAATGTTCTGTAACCAAAACACAATAATTCTCAAACTGATTTATTAGACAATGAACACCTCGGGAAGATTTATCAAGCGATGTCAAGTAAAGTCAAGTTTATGAATAAGGAAGGGATTTAGAATAATACAATGACATGGACTTTGTCCAATATCACATTCTATAATAAAACTGATGAGCTTACACAAACAGGAAATTTCAGTATCAAACGGATAAGAACAGTTGGGTCTGTAACTAAAATAACTTTATTTGTATCTATGTATTCGCAATTACTATTAAAGACAAAAACGTTTTCCTGTTTCGCCTTAGATTGATGTGGTCGTCACAATGGTTTGGTTAGTTGTGACCGGTTATTACAATAGATTTTATTGTAGGTTCTACTCCAGTCTCCAATTTATGGGTGAAATTTCTATTGAGGACAAAACTGAAGTTGCAATTGCTCCAAACATTTCTATGTGTGAAAAGAACCTGCTTAGAATTGTCTTATAATTCTAGAAACAGTACATAGAGAAGAGGAATCCCATCAGGTTAACAGTATTGGCGACCTTGCATTTACTTTCTCACGAAATATGCAGTTTTGTGTGGGAAGTACCGTTTTAAATTTTTCCTCGAAGTACATTATGTCATCGCAAATTCCTGGTTCAAGAAATAATAATCTTTGCGTTGAGAGTGTTGAGACTTCGTCATAAATCGTTAGAGGATTTGACAGACATTTTAAACAACTTCCCAAGACTAATATTTTTTAATAACTTTAATTCCAAGAATGTGCGGGCTCGATTAAAAAACAATTCCACTAGCAAATACTCTCAAATTCGATGTAAATACCCATTTCTTGAAAGCAATTTTACACGACAAATATGCTACATTTCAATTGCAGACAAATATTGGAGTTTACGATGCTTTTGATATGGATAAACGTCAACATGACATTGTACAACGTGGGTGGTTGGTTATGGTGCGACAAGACCGGACCGCATGACTTAGCACCGCGGAGACAGCTACCATGCTCTAACAACTTAATGTGACCGAGATAGCTAATCGATTGGAGGAGAACCATTTTGTACAAGAAAAGACAAAAGGGATTATGGACAATATAGCAGCAGAAAAAAAGCAGTGGAATTTGGTGATAGACCCTGCTGTGGCCATAATTTAATAGAGAATAGAATAGAAAGCCATATAACTTTAACAAATATACAAAGGTGAAGACAAAGGGATTAAATACAAAAATGTATTATGGCAAAAAAACCAATGGTATCTGGTGATAGGCTCGGCTGTGATCCATAGAACCAAATGTTGTAAAGCAGTATAACGTTAACAAATATCCAAGAGTAAGACTTATTAAAATGTTCTTTGACTATGATCAGAGGGAACAATATAATATTATAAGCAATCATGATAAAATCTACATTCATTTATTGTGAAGTTGCCTTGACTTAAAATTTCATGGTTGTACTTTACAGCTTTATTTGCAAGTCATTATATTGCCTGTAGACTAGGAGTCTAGACAAATTACAGTTAGGTATAATTGCCAAGTTTTATAATATCCTACACTTCATATAAAATAAGACTGTCTAGAAAAAACACTAAATTACAACTTTATTAGGCATAGACAAAATTTGAATTGAAGAAGAATGCTTGCTTCGCATAAGTATTCCATAACCACAGACAACCACAAACAAATCTGTAGAAAGAACCACCAACTAAACCTTTTTACTATCTTTCCAATATAGTTCTCTTTGTAAGATTTGTACGCAGCATAGTTCGAAAGCAAAGAACGCCAGGAGACAATGGAAAACACTTTGTGTAATGGGTTAAAACGGATAACGCAGCCGTGTTATCTTTTAAAGGTAATAAAGAAGTCAGCTTCAGAGTTTATTGTAGCTACTTGTGCAACTGCATAAAAGCTCGTTTTGTATAGTACAGCTATCACTTCGTAATATCTTATTGTATTTGGTGTAGTGCAATTTAATGGAGTCGGTGTAATAACAGGTATTGTTACAATAGAAATGAAAGGATATAATAATAAAGGATCTTTGAAATTGTCGTAAAGCAAGACAGACAGGCAGGGATCATAGGAATGTTAACCAGGAGTATAAGTCAAAGACAGATCGAAGAAAAAAATGGTCGTAATAAGGTAATTTACTATTAAAATTGTTGCACAGACAATAAGTTTCACATACTACCACCGTGTGCTTTATGTCTGACGTCACTAGTCAGCGCGCGACTGCGTGCAGGTGTGCAGGCCGCGAATTTTTTACCTACATTGGAGAATTGCATCAGAACACCTATCCATTGCAATTTATGAACATAAGAACTTATATTGCATTACAAAAGACCGTAAAATAGAAGATCAGACAGCTCACAAAAACGGGACAAAGAATAACGACTTAATCAATTGGATACGCCAAGAGGGCCAGTTATTTATAATGACTTTAATACTGGCCATATGTGACTGTAAATATTTATATTTTCAAGTGCTTATGTAATAAATATGGAACTAGATGACGATGAAGTTACGTAAAGTTTTCTAGAAGTGAGGATAAAATAAAAACCGCTCTTGGTGTATTTACATAACATCTAATTATAATATGTTTTGTCATCTCGTTCGCAATTATGTTATTTTACTGTATAATCAATTAATAATTTGGCCCAGTTTAGTGTTACCCGACGGCCAAACGCTAAAAGCTTGAAGTAAATTATGGCATATTAACTGCTAACCAGTAATGGTACAAGTATTTGTCATGTCTGTATTAAAAAATATGGCTTGCCTACTTCCGATGATTCACAATATTCTTGGAAAACTCAGCGTGTATTAGTATAATAAAGATTATCTAATCCGTTGTTATACGATACTATCGATAATAATTCATTCTACTATGGCGAACCACAAAGTTGTATTACGCATCTCTTTACAATGTAGGCATTCGTTTTGAGGATAAATTCGATTCACGATTTCGAAAAAACCGACGGAAACAGTGAAAACCTCTTTTGTTAGAATTAATTCAAACGAAATGGGAAAAGCCATTTAATGCATAACCGTAGACTTGATTGTTATAGGGTAAAAAGTAAGTATTAAAAGCCACAGAGTCCTGTTTAGGTAAGACCACACAAGAAAGTCCAGACAGTGGTTTTCCTTGACAATATTCAACTAAGGCCGATTCAGAGTTGATTACAATTAAAACAAATTGTCCACATCCGGCCCGTATTTACTACAACGTCTACCACAGTTTAATAGGTAGTCCGTCAATAAAATACATCTGCTCAAGTCAACGAGGTTAATGGTCGGTAGAAATCAGTTTAAATTTCAATAGACAATGCATCTGTTACGATACTTGCGTCAAGAGAAATAAATAGGTCACCAATTAAAGGTCGAATGATCTAAATGATGATACAGTAACAGTAAATGCTGTAATAACAATTAATTGTTCAAGGCAGGTAAATGGCGGCGTGTTGCGTTCTAGCGTGTGGGGGTTCCCCAACAACAGACGTGTTCTTGGAAGCAGTCAGGCGCAGGGAAATTTCACAAGCGCGCGAAGTGGGTCAAGTCAGCCGGACTTGACGTTTTCGCTTCGCAAAGGTTACCATCACCGCTGCGCTGCGCCTGCCCCGCCGCCCGGCAAATCCGGTTGCGCTTGCGCAACTGATAGTCTCATTTATCAGATCCTAAAAGATCAGTTGTTTCTGCAACATACACGGAATTAATGGAATGTTTCAGGGGGAATAGAGCTGCTGTCTTAGTTGAATTATTGAAAGTCCTTTGAAGTTATCAACGAAAGAGGAGGGAATAAGATCCCCACTTTCGCTTCGCCACGCCTGTGTGATACTCTCACGCAACACAAAGGAGGTTACTATAATGTGGTGTGATTATTTATGATATGGTAATCGTGGATAAGCATAAAACCTCTTAGGTATCAAATTTGTAGGTAACGCACATTGTTAAGTTAAACTAAGTGTTGGGGAAATCCAAGGATTTCATTCATGCATATTGAAAGTAAACAAGTCTAGCGTATGACGTCATCCGATAAGCATGTTTTCATTATATATTTTTTCCTGTTTTATAGGTAGTGTGGGAATTTTCATTTAACACTTTATATAAAATATAATATTATGGCACCATAGGAGAAAACAAAAATCTAGGAATAATAAATGTTCTCATGCAAGATTATGAAATAATATACTTACCTACATAGGTACGTGCCGTTTAACTATATGTATGAGTCACTAGTAGAAAAGAAATTAATTGAGGTTGAAAAACAAGTTTAGGTGCCTACATGCACCACAGGTATACGTGCCCAAACCCACTTCAAGGAAGATATCGGGCAACGGAAATACCAAGCTGAAATTTCCTTAAATCTGTCTAGGTAATATTTTAAAACTCAAGGCGGCAGCTCAGATTTTTATCGCCATCTTGATTATAAATGATCAATAAAAATAATGTAAAAACTACAGTCGTTACATTATAATAATTGTTCAGGTAGCGAAGTTCGTGGAACTTCTCAAGACTCGCGCACTGCGCAGTGGGGCAAGATGACGTCATCGGGTGACGTCACCCCGTCGAACCATATGTGACGTCAGGCACGCAGTGATAAGGAGAAAACTTCAACACGAGACAGTGAAAATGATGCACAGTGCGTTATTATTTAAAAATAAAAATATTGATAATGCTTGTTTAAATTTTTCTGTCCATGAAAATGAGTTCATAACTGTAAATAGAATATTTAGGGGTCTACAGTATATTATCACATCATGCTGTATTCGTCGTATCTGGAGATAAAATTGGCGCGCAAAGCTGCCAGTAGCGCCATCTTTTGCAAACTGACGGAACTGATAAAGGCGGTATAATGCGAAAATTGTAACAATATATTTTATTGTCGCCGTGGACGACCATACTGTTCGGATAGTGGAGGTTGCGTCATTGTCTAATAATAGAAATAAATTATTGTAACCATACTAATAAAGACAAACAACTCCTGGAATTGCTACTGACGTTTATAAATATTGTCAAATGAACATATTGTAACACAGGTGTTAAATGCTAGCATTTCTAGAACATTCCATATATTAAGAGCAAAATTAGGTACTTATACCATTATTAAAGAGAAAAATTAACAAGACTGCAAATAAAGGTTAAAAGACGGTGAAGACAGAATATTAAACAAAAAGTTCATACTTCAAATATTGGCAAACGTGATACGGGTCACGTTAGATCTAGTCTTCGTCCTTTTCGCACAAGCAACGGACCAATAGCGTTCTAGCCAGTTCCAAGCGACAGGGACCCTATTATTGGTGTCACAACAGTACCAGTATTGTTTTTCAAATTAAAACGTAAAATAAATTCATGCATGGAATTCAAATTTTTCAAAAAAGTTTATAACTGTTAAGAATGTTTTACAAATTATAATAATAAGAGCGAATGTAGGATATCGAATTTGTCCCAAGGTCATTCAAATAGACTGTGTTAAAAGTGTAAAAGTGACGACAAAAAGTAAAAAGATTGCACCATTCACACATTGAACTAACTGTCCCCAACTTGAGAAAGTTGTTTACGAAGTCACTTCACGCAGTGTCGCGCTAAACTCCGACTCCAATGCCGCAAAAACTGACGAAAAACTTGATGTTTTCAAAACTCACCATTGGCTTCTTATACTCGTCTGCCTGGTAGTCAAACATGGTAGCGAACATCAGACTTTCGTCTTGCTCGCTGCTGATGAAGGTGTATGGCACCAGCTGAGACATGAAGACCACTTTCCACAAATTTTGTCCAAACTTACTATATAAACTATCCACTAAGGGTAACAAATTAAAAGTTCACAATGAAAAGAGTTCGCGAAACACGGCGCGGCAATTCACAATATGATAAGAGTATGACTCATATGAAGGCTTCTACAAACTGTAGACGTACGCGTAGCTAGAATGTTTTATATCAGACTGAGTCAGTTGGCGCGGTTGTGGCTGGTTTTGTATGATACTAAGCGGCGGCACGGCGCACGCGCAAACATCGCCTCGGAAACAAAACGTCCTATGTCCAAGCATTTCAACAATTCGCTAACCGAGCTAAATACATTTTTTACGGTTCTTTGAATGAAGCGATGTTCCAATGATTCAAGGAATAGCTTTTACATGACATGGGAAGTAAATATTTTCATGCAGTTAAGAGTATCAGTTGGCAAAAGAAACAAAATAGCGATGTGACTAAATGATCTGGGATTTCCATTTTCTTTTTTTAGTGTTTAGCAAGAAACTGAAGCAAACAAGTCGTCCAAACTTTTCGTGCAGTAACTCAAACTGAAACAAAAGTTGTGATAGACGAACATGGTTAAGTAGGTCATTTGGTATCCTTAGACAGTAGGCAGTGGAATAGCAAACAAAGTATAAGTACTTAATATTTTACCGCCACAAAGCCTGTAATTACACTATAATGAATCATCTAACAGAACAAAACAAATTGCATCGCTTCAAACTGTTACAATTAATATAAGTATCAATACCTCTAGCTAGTGTGTGCAATTCTTGAAGACCAGTGACAACTCGAAAATAGAGACTGAAGATCAGTTAGTGAACAGTAAATAGATAGGTACCCTTAATTCAATAATGTCCGTCAGAAATAATGAGGTTGGTGTATGCGGCAAACTGCAGCTGGCTGTAGCAGTAAGTAACTTATCCGAGGTTCCAATCGATTTGCCCGTAGATATTTAGAACGGCATTTGTTAACAGAAACACAGTAAAATGAAGAACTGGAATATTAAACTACCGTCTACTAAATGTATAATATAAAACCACTTCTGAGATTTTGAAATCAAAGATTATCGAAAATCGACGAATATACCATTAGTCTAGTTTCTCAAGTGAGTTGGAGTAATCTCCCAGTTTATGTTAACGAAAACATTGTATGAATCATTATTACAATTATAAAATTATATTACAGAATAATATTTCCTCACAATCATATCAACTCTACCCTTTAGACTCTTGATAAGTATCTTTTAATTATTTACGCGTTTAAAAGAAGCATGAGTATAGACTCCAATGATGATAGTGCACGTTTTGACGTAGACTTGAAACAAATAAATATTGACACTATTTTGAATTTATATGTATATCTCGGGACCATGAGCTCCCGGTCCTTTGGAAGGCGTACGAGCGGCCAAAGCCAACTCGCAGAGGCCCCTTAGGAAATTTTAATGAAATGCGGCACCATCCGACGATTATCCCTGTATGCACTATGCAAGTGCACCCAAGGATAACCCCCGGTTGGTGTAGGATATGGAAAAATAAAAAGTTGGTCTATGGGTTTGGATGGCTGAAGTGGACTGGTTACCAAGAACTATGGAAGAACTATGACCCCTGCCTGATCAATGTTTTATATATACACGGATAAAATGGCAGGGGGTGACTTGCACACTCAATAATGGGACCCCGGAAACGGTCGCTAGCACATAGTGACGTAGCGACAAGGAGGCAACATGTCCTGAGGTGCTTATGAAGAGTGGAGAGGTATTCCACGGCTATCAGGACAATCCCGGAAGTACGGTCAAGATCCCTACCAGCATCTTACTGGAATACTTCCTTCCTCCGAGCACGTTTGCTCTTGCGAATCTCCACTCAAGCCGGCCAATAAAGGCAAGAATGAGGTGGGAGCTCTGTTCCTCGTCATTTTTCACTCCAGCCGGCCAATAAAGGCAAGCCAGAGGTGAGGAACATGACACTTTCATTATTATGGTGTATAAAGTACCGTACGGAAGGAACCACGCCGTCTGATAACACGATTGGTCATTACATAAGATGGACTGATATAGACATGACGTCACCTCTCTAGCAGAAACACATATTGCTTATCATTTTCACGAGAAATCGTAGCAGTTCAATCAAGTAATACGTTGTATTTTGATAACACTATACCCTTTTCCTACTTAAAGGAAATAACAAACAAAATTCACCGAGATGTAGTTTTCCGAACAATTTATAGGTGCTTAATTATTTTTTGCCTCAGGGCTACCAATATTTTTTCCGAGAATTTCGGAATAAATATTATAGCAAGTTCGATACAAAATTACAGTCATGAGAGGGCCTGAAAAATAATTTAAATATTTTGCAGTGTGGTCTAAAACAGGAAAGCCGAGCTGTAAACCAAAGCCCGAAAAAGGATGTGTGAAAGAAATCTCCAAGGCTCAAGTATCCTCTGGACATAGGAAATAGCAACCCAAACTGTTCCTCGAGTTGTTCAAACGAACGATTAATAGGATTTTGAGGTTAGTTTTAAGATAGGGGACTTCACCAGAACATTAAAACTTCTCGCAAAAACTAAACCCAGGATGTGATACAACAAATTCTTTTGGGAAATTCAACTTTTGCCATTAATACGGCTGAAGATAGCATGGACGAAACCGTAAACCCAGAACCTACGCTGAATACTGTTTAAAAGTCTTGGATTGATTCAGATAAAATTTAAATGAACATCAATCAACATACACGAGTCATCAGTCATCACCACCATAAAACATGTGCTTATGGCTATCGTTCGTGTGAGATCGTGAGTCGTTCAACTCCCGGACAGTTCAAGGGCCCGTCCTTGACTAGCAGTCACGCGAACCAATGCTTCTACTAGTTCAGCCCCATTTTCCACGAAAACTGTCGATGTCATAGTTCGAAATAAATGTGTTCTCATATTGATATCGCATCGTATCGGACCATTTCGATTTATATAATGTTTTTCACTGGAATTGTTAATACTTTATATAAATTGTTTTCGACATTTTACTTTATGTATACTCGTACTTACATTTTATTTTCTAGAGGTCGTATGTTTTCAACATTTTTTTTCTTTTCGTCAAAACGATTCAGCACCAATTTGTATTGTAGTATCCCAGCTGCCAAAAAATGTTAAAACAAAGATCGTTACGTGTAGGTAAGTACTTTTTCATAAAATATGTATTTAGTTTCGTCATTGTCGTCACATTTACTTAATTTATTCGAATACACTGCCGTTACGTTTTCTAAACTTGTATGCTGTATTTTCTGATGCAATTTTTAATCCTATCATGTTTCCATTGATCCTATTCAATCGTTATTGCGCGTTGTGAACATGACAAGGCAATTTTTTAAATAAGCGATGAATATTAAGACTGTCTGCAGAATGGATGTAGGTTGGAAATTCTGCCCAAAGTACCCCACGGTAATGAGAACCGTACTATCTAACTTTAAACAAACCACGCCTCAGTATAATTAACTAGACCAAAAGGAAGTATCACTATCTATGTAGACTATCTTGGAATCATTTACAGGAACAATAAATCTGAGACAGTGGAGGTGTGAGGTGCTTGCCCAACCTGAACCCGCGTTAATTGACTTGCTAATCAACGTTTGCGCACTGCCCACTAATGCGATACAATTAGATGCTCAATTCCTATTTAGCAGAAAAACAATCGGTAGGCTATTTTCAGCCAAACAACAGAAACGAGTTTGAAATCAAACACAATGACGGAATGAAGGTCAAAGTCAACACCAAGTAAAAAAAAAAAACGTTGCGACGAAGAAAATAATTGCAGATATTATTTTATCTCATATTAATTTAATCAGAAACATGTCATTTTATTATTGTGTCAATAAGTTACAGACGGATAGATAAATGGGTCGTTTAGCTCACTTGGAACTGGACGCCAGTAAAACTTTGCATAGATGATAGGTATCGTTCAAATTGTTTACATGTTTTATTATGTCATTAGGACACTCGCTTACATACTCGTCTAAGGGCTGATTTTTCCAACGCCAGATAATTTTATCGGTGAAATAATTTCGAAATTTTGACAGTTCTTCCATTCAAAATCTGTTAGTCGTCAATTTTATTCCACGAATAAAAATTATGTTATCGGTCGACTGAAAAATCAGCTCTTAGTGAAACACCTGAAGGCCAATTCTCGTAATTTAAAACGTTCAAAACCTAGTCGCAGTCTCATCTCGGTGACAAAAAAATGTCGAAAACTTGTCAAAATGTAGGGAAATTAGAAGTATTTTTTGAGAGATTGAGACTGAGATCAGACTGAATTAACAACACGTGTGTACACCAATGAATATTTAATTATTTATTGCAGATCACACTACCTATACTAATGCACCAGTATATTGTCATGAATTAGCGGAAAGACAACCGTAACGAGAATTGTATTCTCATTCGCCCATTATCAGCTGTCCTATTCTAATTAGCAAACAGATCTATAGTTTCCAGATCACAACAAGTGAGCTAAGGCAATATCATGTAGGTCGTCTATTTGCTTGTACATTACATTGCCTTGAGCCATACCTACACATGCCACTGTTCAAGGTCTCAACGCTAAATCGTAGCAACAAATTCTGCGAACAACGTCTTGGGTTTTAATGATATTATCATCGAATGATATCGTATACTATCCCACCAGCCAGTCAATGGTAACATAATGTGTGATCAATTTACGTTCGTTTGTTTCGCGAGTGCTGGTTGGTAGACATGCGCAAGCGACGCGTGGGCCCCGGACCCGAGTTTTCCTCGAATCGCTGACGTCAGCGCCGAGCGCGGTCATCGCCACTCGGCAATGTTTTCCTGCTATAACCTTTTTCAAACATGAAGCGGCAAAAGGTTTATGGAAATTAATGTAGTTATTACATTATACTGTTATTTACCCTAATAAGTAGGTAAAGTGCCGTATGGAACCAGACACAGTACCTACTTCACTTCACCTTGAGCAAAACTGTCATGAGAATGCGTAGTAATTAATGTAATGATATTTTTATATTATTTGTACGCTACAAATAAGCTCTAAAGCATAAAATATTGCTATTTACACAGTTAATAAATCACGAGTCGGTACGGTTCGAAGTTAGTGGTTAATTTAGACATGTTTAAAGTCCGACGCAGACGAAACGACAAGTCAAATCAAAGGCTAAACAAGTCATACGTTTTTGTCGCAGCCCAGGCATTCAATAGCAAAAACTTGAGTGTTTCGCGGACCGTGAATAAATAAATAACACTAAGTGAGACTATTTTTTGCAAGGAGTGTTAAACAAAGGGTTTAAATTCGAACGTGAACCCTCTCATTCATCGTCAATATCACACCGGCAGCGTGTGGTTATCCTAAGGGCATATAACTATTTGTCATAATTATAATTTTTTTTCTTCTATGGAATGTAAAACAAATCTCAAGGGTCTGTAAAAAATAATACTAGAAATCTACATAACCTCGAAGGAAGTTCAGATCGCTTGGTTTCCATCGCCGAAGAAAATCAGGTGCGGACTACGATGGAACGTAGCGGAAATGTCCGTTTGAAGGCTTTTCTGGTTCGCCAAACAGGGCAAGACTAAGGGCTGGTTGTTTCAAACGGTTGGTTAACGTAACATACGTACATCAAATATTAACGAGTACGTGGGCATTTTCATTTTAAATGGTGCAGGTTTTAAAAAACAACCTTTTAAATTATTATTGTTTTAGGACACTTTGAATTTTGAATTATTGTAAAAAATATATTTATGTTATGATTAAATGTAATAATTAAGTGCAGAAATGTGTATTTTATTTTCTAAAATTATTTTTTTAAAGTAAGTCAGGCTAAAAATGTCTTTTTAGTAACAAAAATCAAATCGCGATAACAAATAAACTGCTGGAAATTAAATGAGAAAAACGCTCAGTATAAGTTTATGATATCAATTAATGAAATTAAATATTACTACTTAGTCAATAGATATTTATCTTTATTTAAAATTTCAACAATTTGGTCTGTATCGTAACATTTTGACCAAATGCAAGTTTTAATTTTCGTGTAACTTATTTGATCAGTCAAGGAATAATAAACTTGGAATATAGTGTTTATGTACTTTTTTTTCTTTATTTATAATATTTTAATAATAATATTCCACATAATATTTAAAAAAATAAAAATAAATAACGACAAAAATATTTTGGGACTGTTACTAAAGGGACATGTGACGTGACGAAACAGAATTGTTAAGAATAGTGCTCACTGCAAGGTTTAAATCGTATAAAATGTTAGTTCTTCTATGAAATGTGTAAAAATACATAGATCAAATTAAATAGAAATGCATATATAAAATATGTATTTTAATAAAACATTTAGTAAAAAACTTGAAAAAATTTATTTGGTACATCGAGTATCTTAATCATCGTTTATATGTAGTTCGTTCGCGTTAAGAATGCAGTGAGTCATCAGTGCAACTGCAAGATAAAAGTGTATTCACAGTTGTGTTAAATTCAATCAAATTATATTTTAAAAGAGAAAGTTTAATGAATTTATAAAAATACACTTAAAAGTTTAAAATTGGTTTGGGGGGCGGGGCTAGGCCGACGGACAATGATCTCACCACTGTAACCTGTAAAGTTAAAAAAAAAATTGTTGATAAGTACATTATTTTCCTATTAACTTACCGCCCCACAACTTTGCCCGCGTTAAATCAGGTTTTCCTAAAAAATATCGTAATAAAAACCTATCTAGGTGCCAAATTTCATCCAAATCCGAACACCCGCTTCTGCGGGATTGAGTTTCAAATATTCAAACTTACGAACCGACATTTAAAATATAAGGAATATATTTAAAGAATCTAACCGTTGTCATCAATAAATAAATTTCGACAGTTTAATTCATGAGTTCTAAGCTTTACATGTCTGTTTCGTAACATTTTTTGTCCATCCTATAGTAACGGTTACTAACAGGACGTGACGAATGTCGATCATTTTGAAACGAAATTAAAATACTCAAACAATATTATCACAAACCAATAAAATCTTACTTTTATGCCTTCAGCAGTGTTTAAGTTATGTACAGATAAAAAAGAAATAAAGACAAACTTTATATTTACGTAAAAAAACGTTACTAACATCAATAGATTTTCTTTGACCAAACTTTTTGTGCCGCGAAACGTACCGCACTAGCTGGACACCTTGCGTGACTGACTACAAAATGGCGTTCCAAACTTTGACATTTGTACCCAGAGTTGCCATGAAAACCGAATTTGCACGATATTTGTGTATTTTAATAGTAAAAAGCATGTCACTAACCGGACAAGTCCGGTAGTCGCGAATTCGTAAGACAGGTTTTAAATAATTTATTAAATATTGTTTTTAATAACTGCCCTGAAATGCTTAGTTTAAATGATAAATTAACTATCTAACAATAAAATCAAACTGTCGCTACATGAGTTGACGTACAAAAAATATCAAAAAAATTAAATACAATAATGCATACTGTCATTGGGACTTCATGATTTTACACCTTTTCGAAACATTATTAATTAAAATAAAATTGTAAAAGTGTTCTTTCAGGAACCAATAAAACAAATCCATATATATATAAATATACCTTCAGTGCACATACGCTTTTTCTTAAAAAAAATGTTTCCAATTTTTTTTTATATAATTTTGTTGTCATGGGACAACCGAAAAACCACCTGCGCCATTTAAAATGAAAATGCCCACGTACGTAATCGTAATTATTTGATGTACGTATGTTACGTTAACCAACCGTTTGAAACAACGGGCCCGCTCGGTACCTATAAACAAAAACGAATCGTTTTGCTTACCAATGGTATTATTTTTATTGGCAAACTGGGCATATAAATAGATTCGTATATGTTGTAATATTACCTGTGATAGCTCTTCCATATGGGACGGTCTACTATGCAAAGCTATGAGGTCTTTGCTTCATTATTGGTAAAGATACAAGAGTCTTAATTTTAACCAATAACGGTCCGTAAATTATAGGAATTGTAAATAAGAGTCGTAAAAAATTATGTGCCCTTTGCATCAGAAAAGCATGAGCGATGACTCTTCTATTTACTTCACCAAATAAGGGCGAAGCTAATATTGTGTAAACATTACATGCATCTCAGACAGCTACATAGAAAATGATGATATCCTCTTCAGCAACGAAAATTGGGAGTTATTTATTTAGAATTTCTTTGGGACATAACAGAAGTTCTGGGGTTAAATTTAATTTAGGGAAGCAAACATGTTTCGCCAAATTATGGTGAGACAAGAATTATAGAACGTTGCAGGAATTTCAGAAAGGCATATATTCATCGAAGAAATGCTTACCTAAGCAGAATTGTTTGGGGGAAGATCGGGGGCTATATTTGTTTCACCAAATAAGAGCGAGACTAAAACTGTACAAATTTGCAGGAATTGCAGAAATCTATGCCAGCGAAGCGTTAGCAGATCTGTTCTGGGCAGTAGAAGCTCTAGGGCTCTTTCTTTTCACCCCATAAAGGCGAGACTAGATTTCAGAAATTTTAGTAGAGCGTTGCATTGCATGACTCTCAGAGTACTCTGTCAGCACGCGACGACAAAAAGAAGGTCCAAAAGCTGGATTCAAAATTGCCAGCTACATTATCTACTAAGTATTTCGCTAGTTTTAATGACTTGGCAAGCCTAGTTGGATGTCGTACCTGCGTATAAAGTCTTATCCTTTCTAGTTGAAATAATTATATTGCCTTTAAATTAATGCTACAATTGCCGCCAGTAACCACATTGGCTTAGGTCAAAACCACGATAACACAAACAAACAACTCAGAACGGAAAAAGCAGATGGAAATAGGTAGTAAGTAGGTAGGTACCCACTACCTATTTCCATCTGCTTTGCACCTACTTGGTAGGCCATTTTACAGCATAACTATTACATACATAATTGGCAATGCTCGTTTCTCTTGGTTGCTAAGTTTTTTTTAATTGAGGAAGGATTTGTGGTATTAATTAATCCCAGATAGTCTTCTTGGAAAATAAGCAAATGAGGTTACATAATCCTGTAGTTTATACAACAGTATTACCTACAATCAAAGTATGTCTCGCTCAATTCATTATTTCAGTTAGGGTTTATTAGACAGTCTGCATTTGAGCTGCACGCGGACTGTACGCTAGCTGCACTTTTATCATGCAAGTCGATCAACATTTTCCATGCAGATATCAACTGCACCAAAACCGCATCCACAGTACTATTTTGCAGCTAGCTTGCAGTTTAAATGCAAGCCGTCTGAATAGACCGTGAGGGGGTGCCGGGTGGCTACGGCTATGGCTGAGCATTCAGCCTCGCTACTAATCTTTTTTCTAGTATATTAACGAATAGCTAATGTCAATACTGACGACCTAAAGAAAGTGGATGGAACAAACTGGATGCGGAAGGCGGAGGACAGGGTGTTGTGGCGCAGCCTTGAAGAGGATAGCGATTGATTGTTTGATAATGTCAATACGAAAGGAGATGATAAAATCATACATTACGTAACATTTCATGAGTCATGCTAATTATTATCATAACAAATCTTATAATAAAAATTATTTCTCAATATTTGTTATATTATACCACAGAACAGTTAAAAGTTCTGTGGTTTATACCGCTCAAAAACAAGCCTTGTAGAACAAGTTATCTTCAGTTACAACTTTAAATTGGGTTTATTTGTTTTGTCGTAATTCACAAAATAACATACATAAACGGTGTTACCATATCCCCGTTATAATTAACCATAATAATGTTAATTAAGGATACACTGAGATTTACATATTGGAAAATTAAAGCCGAGGTTACGCAATTAAGGAAACACCATTGTTCAAAACAAAATTGTTATCATAACTCCTTAGTATTTGTTTAAGTTGGTACATGGTTCACTTACACGTGTTACCTTTAACAAAAACACCGCAAAAGAACTCAATAATTATTATAATTGCGCCGTATTTTTATACGCATTTCCGTCTGCTTCGGCTCTTGAGGTTTTTAAGAATAGTTTTCCACATAAATCATAATCATTTATTTGCTAAAAAAATTGCATAGAGGTGTTTACAAAACTGTGATCCCTGTACAACATGCAACATTCCCCCCCGGTGGGTTCCCGCATTGTCGAGGTAGGGGGGCTCAGTAGCCGTGGCTTGGTCACCCATGGTGAAGCGAAGATTAACCCGAGGAGGGGCCACTCGTCAGGGCTTTTGCCGGTAAGCCGACGACGTAGCGGCCAACAAGTAGGTTGCGGACTTTGCGGTGCCGCTTGGGCGACATCGCAACTGAGACGGGCCACGATGTCGATGTCGTATGGGAGGCATCGCGGTTGAGGGTTGGAGGCATCGCGGTTGAAGGTTGGAGGCCGCGGCGGGAGAGGAGTGCCAGTATTGAGGTGCGCGGCTCTCCCTACCTTTCGCGGTCTTGACGGGGTCGCCACCGTCTGATGGCGGACGCGGTGGGGCCGCAGTGGAGGAGTGTTGGTATGACTTTGGCCGCTCTCCCTATCCTCTGCGGCCGAAAATTGGCAGGCGGGTACCCAAACACGAGGTCGTCTGGCGCCCATGTGCTGGTTTGGTCCCTGGGGGTAATCAGGGCGTGCTATGTATTCTGGTGCGCCGGTGATGGGGAGTACTCCCCAGAGGAGTGTCCGGTGACGAACAGCCGCGGCGGGTTCACGGATGAGTGCTAACGCGTGCCCGTGTTCCCGCCGTAAGCGACAGAGGAGGACATCGAGGAGTTTTAGTGGGTTAGAGTCCCACATAACTGCTCTATCTCTCCGTGGTAATGCAGAATGCATGCGCATTTCTCCACGATAAAAAAAGGCATGCAAAATTGTTAGTTACACCATTTTATAACCCAAGAACTGCTGCTGAACCTATTTTTATGATCTTTGATTTGTTGTATTTGTCTCCGTCCGACAAAATCTGAACAGAGCTGAATAATTGTGGTTAGTCCCTAACTATTAAAACTTGGGAAAAATTCACGAAAAAATAAATTATGTAGATATTTAATTTTCTCATACTTACATTTTGTATGGAACGGCTTTTTTTGATGGATAATTTAACACAACATTTATTGATTCTGACGCGGTACGAAATTCACTGGGTCAGCTATTAAAAAAATAAAGGAAGGCGATTATTTTTACTGGCAGAGAACCAAATAACATTCCATTGTTTTTTTTTTATAATTTTGGCGGTCTTCAATAGGAAGTAACGTAACTATTAGTCCCTATTTATGTTTTTATCTGCTTAGGTACTTATTTTATCATATCGGCAAGCGTAGTGTGGGGTGCCCCCCAGCTCGGTAATTCCGTAACACAACACACTATCAGTAGCACAAAGGCTTTCATTTTGACAGTTTAACAACATTCATTGCGTTATTTACGTTGTTGGGCAGAATTTTTTACGAACTTATGATTATGAAGCAATGGATTAGCAATATCTTTCAAAATGATTCAGATTGAGTGTTACACAATTAGGGTGCTGCTATACATTATGGACCGACGACCTAAAAAGGTGGTTGGAAGTTGGGACAGACTCGATGCGGAAGGCGGAGGACAGGATGTTTTGGCGAAATTTGGGAGAGGCCTATGTCCAGCAGTGGACTGGGATAGGCGGTTAATTGATTGCCTTATTTTATGGATAGACCTTATGGCTTATTATAATATGTCTAGCTAACTGTATACTTAGGTAGTAATCAATTCATCTGTCATTGCTTCATTTTTAATTCATTTACCTATTGTTGTAATGGTAGTGGAGTTTCATGGCCATTCTTCTCCTTACGAATCTATCACTATTATTGTAAATTTTGACGTTCAAAAGTGCCTTTTATTCCAATATAAAATAAATGCTTTATCTTTGCTTAATTTTCAACCTTATTTCAGTTTTCGCTTAGAAGGTGTATAAAAGGATTGCAAGTGCCCAGTGGAGATTTAAAAGAATTTGGTAATAATTAATTAAGTACAGGTTTTTAAAACACATCATCAACATCATCTTGTCCTTATGCCAATTTATTCGGGATTTATAGGTTTTCTAATGTAGTCTTTTCTTTTTGGTGGGAAATTATCAAATAACTTCTCCCGCTCCGCCCAGAACGGGAGAAGTTATTTGATAATTATCTGGCGTGACGATTTGGACTAGTTCCTGACCGATTGGACGGAGAAGGCACAGCACAAACAAAAGTGGAAAAATATGGAGGAGACCTTTGCCCAACAGTGGGCCAATATACAAGTTAATTTAAAAAAAAAGATGTCTTCTTCAATAGTATTTTGTTCAAGGTAGTTTTATATTACCTACTTGTATAAGAAAATGTAATAGACATAAAACATTGGATAAAACTTGTGGTATCTGTTTGTGTTATGCATGTATTACTAATCACCACATTGTACCTAAAAAGAAACATTCTTTGTAACCCTTTTATAAACCTATTGTGGTTACAGAAATCATTCATTTAAATAAATTCAAGTCTATTTTAATTATCATTATCTATTCATTGAAAACAAAGCTAATAAAAAGAATAATTTACAAGATTTTTTTTCTCTCAGTATGTAGCTGTTAGGGCCCGGTTGATGGTAACAGACTCACACACACACACAGGACTTAAAACATAAACGTTGAAGACAAGGTAGTTTGGCAATAATTCCTTCTGCACATGTGGCTTCCCTGGCACCTCTTTGACGGCATAAGTTCTACGTAAATGTCTATTAACTGCTCTCAAATTACGATGTTTATTTTTTATTTGTACATACTTCTATGACATAATCTTTTTATTATTTGACATTATATACAGACAATTTTAATTTTTCACCTCTTTCTTAGTTGAAATGGCAATCATATCTCTTGGTTTTAGTAGATTTTTATATTTTGTTTATCCTTTTGATACATCCTTATTTTGTAAATGTGAGGACTTTGTAAGCCTTGTAGACTTTAGATCTGTAGACCATTTTTTATTTTATCAAGTACCTGGTACTTGTTGACAGGCCTACGCTGTCCTCCCATACCTACTGTAACTCGAAAACATTGTAAAAGCCAATTATTTTTAAAAGAGTAACCATGGAGTTTCTTGCCGGTTCTTCTCCATAGGAAACGACCAATTGGAACCGTGCACCTAGCTTCTGACGTTTCATAAGTGCCCATGTTGGTTTATGTGAAATAAAAAATATTTTGATTTTGATTTTGATAACTGGCGAAATGTGGGTGTGGTACACCTACACCTCTGCCTAACACTTCAGGAATTACAGGTGTGATGGTATGAGTTATGTAATTTAAAAGGTTTTTTTTTATATAGTTGTCAAGTAAACCCGTATCAAATTCACAGTATGTATTGTTTTATGCTTATTTAATAAATAAAAACAAATAACATACAGTCGAATTGAGAACCTCCTCCTTTTTGAAATCGGTTAAAAATAGTGTTTCGTTCATACTAAGAAGGAGGTACCTACAATAGTTACTATGCTGATTCTGTATCCAAAGATATTTTAATGTATAAATTATTAACATGTATGAATGTAAACAAGGTAAAGGAGTATGTGAGGATCTTAGCAGGTGGCGTTCTGCAGTTTCTGCCTATCGCCATGGGGGAAGAGAAGGCGTTACAATGTAAACAAATATCCAGTTTATGGAAAAATACATTTAAATCCTACATAATAAAGTTCAGTTTGTAATGCTACAACTTCAAACATATTTATAACTTTTTCAATAGTCCTAGTCACTCTAAAATCAATCAAAATCAATCTTAATTACCATTAAAATAAAGTTGATATTTGTTGAATTTGAAATAATATTAATTTGAAAGATATGTTTGAATAGACTCTTGTAAATTATTAACATCCTCATTAGGACAATAATAATATTCTAACAATATTATAATTTCCTTCATAGAATAGGGATTCATATTAGTCGACTATCAAGCCCTATAAGGATTTAAGATCATTTTAGTATTTTCCTGTCACCATTATTATTAGTTGGTATTTGGTCAGGGAAAATGTTTTGACAATTTATATTTTATAGGACGTAGGTATTACCATAATTAATTATTATTCTTATAATACAGTTTGGGTCATTAGCTTTATAATGAAGACAATGGTAAAAACTTTATATAACTTAAACTCAAAGCATTTATTTCAAATAAACCAATTACGGGCACTTTTGAACTGCCAAGGAGTTGGTCAGTAAAAAAGATGAAGCTAGTTGCCCATTCCAAAGCGTAGTAGGTACACACGGCTACACATCAAGCTATACATAACCAGTATAAGCTGACTTCTGATTGTACGAAAAACCTATACAATGCGAGGTCAACTCAAACTGGAAATGTATAGCTTGATGTGTAGCCGTGTGTACCTATGGAGAAGAACAGGCAAGAAACACCATAGATACTATTTTATACTATTTTAAATCAAAATATTAATATATATAACTAAATGATATTATATTATTGATATTTAAAAAAACTATTGAATTAAAATGTTTACCCTACATTTAAAAGATTGTTTTGTATATCTAAATCTTAATAACTTACATATCGTCGTCCAGCAGTGAAAACCAGGTAAGTGTTTATAACAAAATTTTACAGGAGGAAGAAAAAACTGTCTACTGAAAAAAAATGTATGAGTGGGGAAGATATTACCTTTTTTTTTAGATTTTATGCATTCCTTAGGAGTGGCTGATTCGAAAGTTTGCTAGAGTAATCTGTGCTTACCGAGTTTATAAATCCAAAGAACAGATTTTTTTTTTTTGAGGAAATGAGACATCCGAGGTTTTCACTGCTGGGCGACGATATAAGTAATAAAATTAAACTTATATCAAAATAATATTTACTTAATTACCTAAGCAAAACATGAATGTTATTAAGATAAGCAATTAATAAAAAACCGGCCAAGTGCGAGTCAGACTCGCACACGAAGGGTTCCGTACCACCGTACAATATTTAAAACTACATAATTATAATATACAAAAATCACGTTTGTTGTATGGGAGTCCCCCTTAATTTATTTTATTTTAATTTAATTATTTTTAAAGTGAATATACAACTAATTACCTATTCCGTAAATTTATATTTCAAGCGTCTACCTGTTGCCATTATTAATATCGAGCAAAACACGGCATAAAAATCACGTCTGTTGTATGGGAGCCCCCCTTAAATATTTATTTTATTTTAATTTTATTATTTATTATTAAAGTAAAAATACAACTGAGTATTTTATGAATATTTCAAGTGCCTAGCTGTTACCATTATTGACTTCGAGCAAAAAAGGGCAAAAAAATCGCGTTTGTTGTATGGGAGCCCCCCTTAAATATTTATTTTATTTTATTTTTAGTATTTTTTGTTATAGCGGCAACAGAAATACATAATTTGTGAAAATTTCAACTGTCTAGCTATCGCGGTTCTTGAGATACAGCCTGGTGACAGACAGACGGACGGACGGACAGACAGTGTAGTCTTAGTAATAGGGTCCATTTTTACCCTTTTGTACGGAACCCTAAAAAAAACAATTTAGAAATATCACGAAATACTTAGTTAATAATAGTTTCAATCATCAATAAATAATAATTTTATCAGCATTTTGGTGAAAAAGCCCACACAATTTCCAAGAACCTAATCAATGCTGTCTTAAGTATGTTTGTAATGACACAACAACTAAATTTAAAGAAACGTGACTCACTTTAACAGGTACAAAGCCATAATATCATAAGATAGATAAGAGCTGTTATCAATCCACAAAACTTATCCACTTATACGATTCTATTGTCATGGGCTGTGCAGCAAAATATGTACTGTAATAAGCCTTTATTCATTACCAGCTTCTGCCTGCGACTTCGTCCGTGTTTAATTTCTTGTTCCCCCGAAACACCCCGTCTTCACATCATATCACCTGCTCGTGCTGTCACTTCGTTTTCACTTAGCATTCTTTATGGCTTTTTTAAATTTTGCTCGGCTCCTAAGGGTCATAGCGTGATGCTAAATAGTCTATAGCCTTCCACAAGAATTGGGCTCAAAAATGCAAAAAGATTTTTTCAAATCCAACCAGTAGTTTCGGAGATTAGCGCATTCAACCAAACAAACAAAACTCTTCAGGTTTATTATTATATTATAGTAGATATATGTAGATTTTTCTCACTCAAGAGCAAAGGCCTCCATTTCTCCTGTTCACTCTCTGTCTTGAGCTAGTGTGGACCAATCCTGTCTGTAGGCGTAATAATTACTATAATTATAAGAGGCTTTACAAAGTTCTATCTAATCTATCAAACTAGCCTGTATTGTCCCACTGCAGGGCAAAGGCCTCCCTCCCTCTCTATTTTCCACACAATTCTGTCTTTTGCGAGTGCCGGCCAGTCCCTAAAGTACTAACTTTATTCAAATAAAAGCCTCTTATATAATCATTGATATAAATATAGAGTGAGTGTTAGTATCAGACAGTACACCGTGGAGAATCCAATCATATTAGTTTTATTGTTGTTAGATTGTTGCTTTAATTCAACACACATTTCTCAGAATGTAATCTTATTATTTGCAGTAAATATTGTACTTTAGATACATTATTTGATTAACATGTTATCCACCTATTTCATTTCAGCAATTAAATAAAGAAAAACAAACATTAGTTATACCTATAAGTATTTTTTGTCAACTTATACAAAATTAATAAAAAATAATCTTGTATAATTTAACACAAAATATTAATATTGATTCATGGCAAAGTTACATAGCTTATGAGGAGTAGGCTGAGGAAAATAATAAAGAGAAAAAAAAATCAAAGGGTTCCATATACAATCAATAATATTGTATTACCAAACAATCTCTTAGAATACAACTTGTATTATATTATCATTTGTATTTTCAAATCGGCAGTAACTGTATAGCACCTTGTTTGTTTTCCCTATGTAATGTTTCAGATTCAAGTACATAATACTCCTATTTCAGTAATTGTTTGTATTCTTAGAATATAATTTGTTGTTTTTTACCTTTAGACACATAATGGTCTATTGTAAAAGGGATTTCCTTAAACCTAAGGAACCTCTATAAAACAGTGCAGTGAAGTCTATGGCATGTATTGTTTATAGAATTTGGAAACAGAAGCGCAGAAGGTACATGTTGTGAAAGGACAGTTACATTTTCTTAATAACAAGGATAAAAATGCATTAAAATACTTTTCTGATTCAATGTCCATATTGGTGTCATTTTTCTTTATCAATTCATGATGCTATACCAGGAAGTCAGGTTTCACCAAGGTCTTACTAAATTATAACAAAATAGATTAATTATAGCTGTTGTTACTATCATAAGTGTAGTGAAACTAAGAAACTTCGACCATTATGGTGAAAAACTGATACTTGGCAGGCATCACATCATCTCACAGCAGTAAAAGACATTCCAAACCCATTGAAAATACTAAGAAACAACTTAAAAACTACCAAAATAAAGTTATTTGGAAGTAAGTATGCAAATGTAACCTTTGTTTGAAGTAATTTATCATCAAGCTGAGGAGTTTGGACTGTGTATTGAGTTACTTACCGTAAGTAAGGATCGGGAGGTCGGTACGGAGGAAACGAAATCATTTGTGGAGGAGTCCTGCGACGATTGACTATCATCACAAGAAATGTCCGACTGGTTTGATTGACTATCACTGATTTCTAGCTTCATCGTCATCAGTTCAGATTCACTCAAGTCCAAGATTCAACACGAGATACGATTTACGTAATTTGTCCGTCAAACAACGCGTATTATCAATGCGATCTACAAGTTCAAACAAAGTTTGTAGTTCCGCGTAACTATCAAATGCTGCGAAGTTTCTTGTGACAGTTCACTAATGACAGCAATGGAATCAAAATAAGGCGCCTTGAATAGAAAAAGATTATCCAACGAGAACACAACAATGATGACTCATCATTGCAGTTTGCACACAAACGATGACGTCGTCGTCAGTTTGGGGATGCCCTTCTCTCCTTAGAATTTGTTACGCTCCGTAACGAAATGACATATGCGCCGACTATTATCATAAACAAAATTACTTTTTGGATGTAACGTCATACTTCAAACTAAACGAAACTGAAGGGTGATCTCATCGTCTAAAAATACAGGATAGCGTGATATCCGACCAATAGCGAAGCTTCATTTCTATGACGTCACTAATATTTGGTTGAACAAGGTTGCCTGACTCAGCGGAGATACCAAGAAAACTCACTACATTTTCGCTGTAGTTTCAAATGATTTAAAATTTTTATATTAGATATAAATATAATTTTTATAAAATATAATATAAAAATAATTTTCATAATATTTTTTTAAGCTCCCTTGAAGCACATTAAAAAAAAGGCAAGTCTGTTTCCTCTCTCTCTCTCTTCCACTCTAAGCTAAGCAAGAGGACCATTGAATTTGTCTTGTGCGCAACTTGATTATTATGGCAAGGGCGGAATTGAACACTCTCTCAACATTGTCCGGCATGGGATTAATGGAATTAAAATACGTACTGGGCCGACCCGAATATAATTAAGAGGCCGGTGGAAGATGAGAAAGAAGTCTGAGTAACAGCACAGGGTTGACCCTCGGCTAACCATAATTTGAAAATCAGGCGCTGTTCCACAAAGCACTGCGGACAGGGTCAACATTATTTATGAGAGAGTAGAGCGCATATTTGCCTAGCTTCCCAATTGCGTAATACATTTTCAATTTCGAAGAAAATTCTATATTCATCATTTTGTAAGTTTGAAAGATTCATCTGCTCGCTAACTTAAAATTATTAATTGGGAAAAAGTTGGGAAAATAGAACTTAGCACTGTGATTGCAATACACTACAACTTTTTTGTATAAAAATGCGTTGCACTGCGGCCCGTTGCGGCTGTAATGTGCGTTTGGCTTAATTTGAATAATTTACAAACATTGCATGGTCTCTCTAATAAGTTTTTGAAAGATTTTATACGACAAATCTGTAAAAAAACTCACAATTACTAAAGCAACATTTGTAAATTAGTAGACTCAGCCCCTAGGTGGAAAATCAGTAGTCTTGTAACCTGTTTTGTTTCTACTCTAGTTTAGCAACTATAGTTACTAGTTACTAAAGTAGAAACGAAATTTAGTCTTTTCTAAAATGAGTACATCCCTTCATACGTCAACTCAACTTGTGTCAAGACTGTCAAATTGCCAGTGAATTATTTTGCTCTGATTTTGAGCCTACAGGAGCCTACTCATTTTTGTTTATGTCCTCTTCCAACTCGTAGGGTTGCGTATAGTCTCTCTTTGTTATTAAAATTTCAAACGCCAAGTTGCCCTTGCCAACGTCAAGTACCCAAAAAGTACTACACTACAGCCATCTGCACTGCGAAAGTGCCAATATTTTTATGTTTTTACTCCGGCTTGAGTAAGATTTAGTGAATACAAAGGTGAAACATAGAGTACGCCTATTGTATAGTACGCTAGTTTAGGACTAGTTGCTAGGTAATTATATAAAGGTATCGGTAAAGTTTTATAATTGCTATATCTCCACTTAACCTAAATCTTAGTCAATGTTTATGTTCTCATTTTTGTGAACAGAAGAATGTCTGGGAAGAAATGTAAGCACTGCGGGTCTTCAGACATCGAGGTGGACCCGGCCCGTGGTGATGCAGTGTGTACGAACTGCGGGTCGGTGCTGGAAGACAATATTATTGTTGCTGAAATCGAGTTCCAAGAGAACGCCCATGGCGGTGCCTCTACCATCGGACAGTTCGTATCTGCTGAGTCTAAGGGAGGAGCTACAGGTTTTGGACGAGGTAAATACGGTCTTGATATAGAAAGCAACAAGTAATTTACTCAAATTTTAGTTCATAGTTACCACTTTAGTTAGTAACTAGGTATGTATGTTTAGCAAGTTGGATATAATTTAATAATCTAACTGGATACACCTAGTTAGCAAGTACTAAAAGAGTAGAAAGCCTTCTTGTAAAAGTAAGCAGCCGGTCTTTTTACTTAGATATTTGATACTGTATCCCAGTCAAATACATTTAATTTCTGACAAAATTCCCATAGAACCTCTTTTTAAATGAATTGCTTGCGCCTTTGCCCGTGGAGGTTGGCAAAACTTGTAAATGATAGTAATGTACAGATCTTAATTTAAATTATTTAGGAACAAACATCAATTAAACAATCATACTTTCTTCTCTGCAGCCTTCAATGCTGGTATTGGGCAGGAATCTAGAGAGGTGACACTAAGAAAGGCCCGTGAAGGCATCACAGCTCTCTGCCAACAACTACGTCTCAATCAGCAGTGCATAGACATTGCTTGCAACTTCTACAAGATGGCGCTGTCTCGCCATTTGACTATTGGAAGGCCCTCCAGTCACACACAGGCAGCTTGCGTGTATATGACATGTAGGACAGAAGGCACGGCCCGTATCCTTTTTGATAATCTTTATTTTATTGATCAAGCAACAGGGTGATACGATTTTAGCTGATGTCTAATGAAACATGTAATCAGGTTTTACTATCATACTCACCAAGGATCTAATCAAGACCACCAGAGGTATATGTGCCGCAGAAAAATGTATATTAGTATTTTGTCATCTCATAGAGTACAAGTAGACAGGGTGGCAGGGACGTTGATGTGCAACCAGTTACCATGGATCCAGTAGATGATTCTGCATTGAAAATTTCATCAGTTATTTAAAAAAATCTGCTGTTTCGTACAAAAATGCAATACCTATGTGGTCAAAATGTATGGAACAGGTTTTTTTTTAAATAACCATCATAAACCAACCGAAAAAATTTCAATGCAGGAGTGTCCAGAATCATGCACTTACTGAATCCATGGTAACGGGATGCGCTACGATGCCACTGCGACCCTGTATTTACTTCTTACAAAGTAGGGTGTGTGGTACAAGCCTGGCTTTGAATTATTAACAAGTGAAAAATGGGTGAAGGTACAATACAATATCTATTTGCTACCAATGATACATAAAGTATAATAGTTGATATAATTATCATTGTTTGATACTTCATTAATTTTAGCCAGTCTATTGTATTTGATTATAAGCAGGGTCAATATTATAACTTGAAAAAAGCCATTTTGCCTTCATAATTAGCCTATAATGTTCCCACTGCTGGGACACAGACCTCCTCTCAGTGATAGGAAGTGGGCCGTAATCCACCATGCGGGCCCAGTGCGGGTTGGCAGATGTCACATGTCTTCGAATTTTTGGTTCTAGGAAATGCCGGTTTCCTCACGATGTTTTCCTTCGCCGTTTTGAGAGCAGTAGTGATGAAATAATTTACACAAAGTAAAACGCCTGTCTGGATTCGAACCTACGACCTACAACTCGTAAGTCGCGGCAGTAACCACTTGGCCACCACTGCTCCCTTCCTTTGCCTTACACATAACTATTATTTTGGCTCTATACATATAAGAACTGTCGTTTTTTGTTTCTAAGTTAGTTTTCATTAAGGGGGATGCTCTAAGGCGACATTTAAGTTTACTTACGTTTTTTTGAAATTTGCAGGTCAATGTCAGGTTGTATGTTGATTAAAATATGATTCGCGACCGTGACAAATATGGCTTTACAGAATTACAATCATTAGAATCAGTTAGAATTGGCCTCAAATGTCATGATTTCATGAAATAGTAATTCAATAGGGTAAATGAACTTAGAGAGATGTATTGATGATTTTTATGATTATATTTCTATATAAATAAATATTTGTTACGGCCGCGAATCATATTTAGATTAACATACAATCTGATACTGACGTTAGAAAATTTGAATTTCGCGGGCATCCGCCTATAGGAGTCGTTTGTATTTAACATAAAAGCCTCTCCGATGGCTCGCCATTTATCTCCAAACTACCACTCTCTTCCCTCTCTGCAATTACAATTAGTTTGCGTTATAATGTATCTTTAGCTTTCTGAACAAAGCACCACAGATCTCTTGATTGATGTGAGTGACGCAGTGCCAATCTGCTGCTATCAAGTCGGCCGCACATACTTCAAGCTGTCGAGAACATTGTGCATCAACATACCACCTACCGGTAAGTACACTATTTTTTTTATTAACTTAGGTAGGTACTAGCCGTTCGTGCCCAGTGTCGCCTGCGTGATCGGCAGGTCCAGCGGATTTTCCAAAAATTTTGTTTCGTCCTGACAATAAAAAAAAAAAAAACAGCCATATTGTCGAGCTGTTGCGTCCGTACTCGACTCCTAAGGGTCATAGCCTGATGTTAAATAATCTATAGCCTTCCTCAACAATTGGGCCACCAAATGCAATAATATTTTTTGAAATGTGACCAGTAGTTCCAGAGATTAGCGCATTCAAACTCAAACAAAATCTTCAGCTTTATTATTACTATTGATATAGTATGTAGGTGAGCCTTTGTAGCGTAATTCTAATTCTTGAACTGCCTCCAGTAGGTACTACTCTGCTTGTGTCGACTTATGACGACCTCTTGCAACCGTTGTCACAATTATGTATCCCAAAGCAGGGATAGTGTAGTTGGTTGCGACATATACATCACACTAATATTATAAAGGCGAAAGTTTGTGTGTTTATATGTTTGTTATTTCTTCATGCTCAAACGTCTGGACAAATTTTGAATGGAGGTAGCCGACACTACTTTTTATTACGATATTCCCACGGGATCGATATTTACGCTGGTGAAACCGCGGGGCGCAGCTAGTATTTTTATAAATTAAAGCCGCTTTTCATGTGTATGTGTGGCCGCGTTATTCTTCTAACTACGCAACGGATTTTGATGCAGTTAGTTTCAAAACTTCAGTAGGACCAACAGCAATAACATACCCTCGTGGACCTACTGGTAGGACAAAATAGTAGGACCACGAGAAAATACCCCAGTTTTCGCCATCATTTAGAGAGTTTATTTTGGAGTTTTACATTAAATAAAAAATCTCGATGTTTTGTCCAGTCGTATAAGCCACGACCTTGCAGAATTAATGATTTAAATAAAAAAAAAGACTGAAATATTTCCAAACATCGCTCTTACGACTCTTAAGAGCCAACACTTCGCGAGCTCGAACTCGAAGGTGGGCGTGGCCAAAAAGCACGCTGTCTCACCCGGCATCGTGTCTGACAGAGATAGTATCAGTGAAGAGCAGTTAGACGATAGTCTACACACACAACATCTAGTTCACACTCACAAACACCGTTCCGAACTGAAACGACACGTTAGACGATGCACACATGCACAATAACGCTAGTGTTTACATTCTCTTTGACATACACCGCCATTCATCGCTCCACACAAACAGTCATCGCTCGCCCGACGCGCAGCGCAGTCGGTCGGGCGAGTGATATTATTACCTACTGTTTATGTCGTACCTATTAGATAATAATAAAATTGTAATTATTATCATTATAGTTGACTACCAATATTGTTTTCAAAATTATTTACCTGTCTTATTTTTTTTATCAATACCCAAAATATTAGGTACCTAAACAATCTTGATTCTTGAGTTTGACACATAATTATTTTTATCTAAATAAACCGTTTAAAAATCTAGTGTTTTTTACAAACGAATTTATAATAATTTGAGTAAGTTCTAGAGTTTTATGAATTTCATGACAAGTAACACGGACAACGTAGTACCTACATAGATACCTACTCGCAGACGTACGCTAAGGTAGGTAGGTACTTACCTACATTTTAGTGCCCACGACACAAGACGGTTTGTTATTTTTGGTGGGGTAAGTAATTATAACAGTAGGTACCTAGTTACCTACTAGAGAGAGCAGTGGTGGCCCAGTGGTATCGGCCGCGACTTACGAGTTGTAGGTCGTATGTTCGAATCCAGACAGGAGCTTTACTTTGTGTAAATTGTTTCATCACCACTGCTCTCAAAAATGGTGAAGGAAAACATCGTGAGGAAATCGGCATGTCCTAGAACCAAAAATTCGAAGACATGTGACATCTACCAACCCGCACGGGGCCCGCGTGGTGGATTACGGCCCACTCCCTCTCACAGAAAGGAGGCCTTGTGTCCCAGCAGTGGGAACATTATACGCTGATTATGTATGTATTATGTACCTACTAGGTATGCAGATAAGTATAATAATATTCTATTGGGTAAACTATGATAATCCCACATGATGTTATGTTCATTTATTACGTAAGACGATTTGAGGGGGGAGGGGGTTATAACAAGTCTTATTTTTTCTTACGTGGGGGTGAGAGGGGTCTAGACTGTTCTTAGTAGATCACAAAAGTAAACAAAAATTATAAGTTTTTCATTTTTTGCTAGGTACTTTTCTATGCAATTTTGGTAGATACTGATCTTACGTAAGATTAAAAAGGGGGGAGGGGGTTCATCCAAGTCTTTTTTTTGTTACGTAGGGGAGGGGGACAGAAAGTGGTAAAATTGTATTACGTAATAAATGAACAGCCTAGGTACCTAACCTAGAACCTACGTGAACCTATTACATCCGTGGCAAGTCGCCGACTCCGTACATCATGTAGGGACATACGTCTTTTTTGTTATCTAGGGACATCTACCTATTGTACAGACGCCAGCACATCAACCTACTACAATCTGTCAAATTTCTTTAATAAATTTTCAACTTTATTGCTGAAGGCTAAGGTTCAAAATTGATTGGGGAAATCTGACAGTTTCGGGTAGGTTGATGTGCTGGCGTCTGTTTACCTACCTACAGAAAATTGAATGAAATTATTTCGCAAGTAAATAGAATGAATCAATGAACCAAGTAGGTAATATACAGCAGGATTTTTTTTAGAAAATAATGTCGTCGGATGATGGGACATACTTTACGCACAAAACACCCACTGCCGCCGTTTTATGCTTTACGTGATGAAAGTATGCATCAATATAAACAACTTTTATTATGAGGCCAACCTTGCCTGCCAGCTGACTTTTTTTCATATTTCAGGGTTGGTCCCATAATGAAAGTTGTTCGTATTCATGACTACTGTCAAATCACCTGGTAGGTATAAATTAATGATAAACCCTGAGCGTATGATTAGTGTACCTACGGTGTCGCGAGCGCACATCATAGGTAATAGGTATGTAGTATGTAGGTAGTAGGTATCAAACTCGTAACGTTGAGTGAGTAGCGGTAGATTGCTACAAGGATTGTCAGTTGCTTACTCCATTATTACGAGTATAAGGGTGATTTTGTAGTGTGTTAGGGTAGGTTTAGGTAGGTATACCGTATACCTATTAATGAAACACTACTATAAAATAAAATATAAATGTTTATTATCACTAATAATAACAATAGATTTAAAACACTAATAACTAAAATGCGCGGCGTGAAAGAAAGAAAGAAATGGCATGCATTTGGCGTTGAGGTTTGTAGCGGACTGGCGAGGGCGTCCGAGGGGCGCAATCCGTGCGCAGGGGACGCGCCGGCGCCGGCGCGGGCGGTGATATCCGATCGTCGTCCTCGCGTCGGTCTTCGCGGTAGGTATGCAGTAAGGCGGTATACAGGCACGTCAAATTATATTAGCTCGTGTACGCACGGTACTTGTAAGAAAATTATTCTTTTTCTCTTTTAGAACCGACAATTTATTGTGATTGTGCAACTTTAGAAAGAAATAGGATAGTGAGTATTGCTTATCTATTTCAACAATTGAAAAATATTAGACATGATCCATTTGAATGTAATTTTCAGCATTTAGAATTTATGAAAGAAAAAAGAATTAGGATTTACAATTTTATTTTCAAAAGCAATTTGTGCAACAAAATAGAAAAGATCGAATCTCAGGGAGTCTAATAAAGAATCTAAAGAGATCCCTATTAATTAAATGTGAGGGTAGAGGGTATTTCACTAACTGGCAATGGATGGAGCCAGCTTGATAAGGTTTGTGCTAGTTTAAATATGCCTAATATGAGCAAAATTTATTATGTAAAAAATAATCAAAGATTAGCCATTTCCAAAAAGACATAGCGTTACAGCTTATTGTTGGAAGCAGGTGCAGAAGAAAGGCGACCTGCTTTGGAAAATAAAAATTTTAGTCAAGGTGTACCATGTATGACCGTCGTGGTGACAGACGCTCATGGACTAAACGTAGCTACGGACCAAATTTTAACTCACTTTCTGAAGTGGGTTGTATAATAGGGCACCGGATATTCTGCTCGAATGACTCTAGTGTCGATCTGAAAAAAATATAGATTATATAAGTGAAGACAATTACAAGACCAATCCAACCACACACCATCCCAGTACCCATCCTCACAATAACCTGACCCAGTTAAAAAACCACTTCAAAAATGTTTAATTTTGGTCTACGTGAATTTGAGGTAGTGGTCGTTATCAGTGTATAATTGACATATTAGGTCGTTACCTATACACTCAAAATAATACTTACGGTTGGGACGTATCCAGTCCAGGAGGAATATTTTCTGTATTCAAGAAACATCCCCTCAATGTTCTTTTGAACTTCTTCTTGCGATGGGCACTTAGTTTTAGGCACCCTTTTCTTCCCGTTCGTCAATTCTCTTTTGGATCTGTTCCAAAAAAAAAAAACAAAATTATATATATACAGTGTCAAATTAAATTAGCAAGCGAAACTCCGCAAACTTGATGGGTATCGATATCTAACCATGATAAAACAAAAAAAATATATTTGACTAGCTTCAGCCCGCGACTTCGTCCGCGTGAAATTTCTGTTTCCCCCAACCCACTCGTCGCATCGCATCGCCTGACCGCACTACTACTTCGTTTTCGCTTTCGTTCTGACTTTTTTTCATTTTGCTCGGCTCCTAAGGGTGCTAGCGTGATGTTAAATAGCCTTCCTCAAAAATTGGGCTATCAAACGCAAAAAGAATTTTTGAAATCCGACTGGTAGTTCCAGAGATTACCCCCTACATACAAACTTACAAACTTACAAACAAATTTTACCTCTTTATAATATTAGTATAGATGACTTTTTAGTGGAGTCAACGACCGCACTACCGCACAGTGTAGGAGGCACTTGTAAATATAAGTTTAAATATACAGTTTTTTTTATGTAAACTTCACAGACGTGATTGGTATCGATTACTCAATACGATAAAACAAAAGAAAACAGATTTTCTATCTTATACTTCAAGTAACAACTCTAGAAGCGGTCGTTGACCCTCAAAAAATACATCAAATATTTTTGATTTTTATTTTATCATGTTTAGATAACGATACCCATCACGTCGGCAGAGTTTCGCTGGCAAATTTAATTTGACCCTGTAATAATAAAGTAATATACCTACACACTATTATTTATTTATTTTATAAAAGTAATGTATTTATACATATACCTTTTTTTGTACTAGCTTTTGCCTGCGATTCAGTGGGTTTAGGATAGCACAAAAAGTTTTTTTCGTCTTTATAATAATTATTAATAAAGAATTGCTAAACTATAAACAGTCACATAATAATTTGTGCCTATGATAGGGTACCTCCTTGTGTAGGTACCTACCTACCTACACAAAACACCGCGCCGCGCCGCGCCGCACGCTTGTGTTTACATTCTCATTGCCGCCGGCCGCGCGCCGCGCCCGCGTCTGTCGCCAAACCCCGAGCACCAAGTCTTAGCTAGCTATAGGCTACTAGGACCCTTAGGAGTTGAGTAGTAATAGCGCAGACAGGCGATGCGATGCGACGCGGTGGTTCGGGGGAACAAAAAATTTCACACGGACGAAGTCGCGGGCAGAAGCTAGTTATATTATAACAAAAAATATGCTCGAGGAGGTCCCTACCGAAATAGGTTAGTTCTAAGAAATTGTACGACTTACCCTTTGTTTAGTTGTAGTCCTTCAATCAACCAACACAACTTCACTGACACAGCGTCCACTCAAACCAACAATTCCGATTTCAAATGAAAATACAGAGTCCAAATTGTAGTGCGAAGTCAAACAGATAATGTAGGTAGTATCGAAATCCAAAGTTCAAGCCAGGGGTCAATGTAGTGTTTACGTGCGAATGATAATAATAATTTATAGTGCACGGGAGCTTAGTCTACATACGTACGAACGACGTAGGCCGCAGCAGCAGACTGAGTCGAATCGAAATAGTTCGTAACGCGCGTGAGATATTGTGCATGTGTGCGTGAGCGTCTCCCCCCGCACCGCGCCGGGGGGAACATTATTGAGTGAAAGGCACGATCATTCCATAGTAAAACGTGCGCGTAAAAATTACGAAACGTCCTTTGGAAAATCGAGTTTTATGAAAAAACCACTGCATAAGTCAATTACAAATAAAGCTTATTGAACTCTTCGATAATTGAACTTTGTCGGTACGGTTTTTGTTTTGAAGATTTTGTCCATATTTTATTACTTATTTACATCCAAAGTTACGTTAAAATTAGCAAGAAAAACGAAACTTTGTTGGCTCATAACTTTTTAATGGCTTATTATTTTACTATTCTGTTTCCGTACAGACACAATTAATAATAAGACAAAACGATACAATGTTTAACTTTGGATGTACAGACGCCAGCACATCAACCTACCCCTAACTGTCAAATTTTCCCAATCAACATCGAACCTTATGCTTTAGCGATAAAGTTGAAAATCTGTTACAGAAATCTGACAGATTGTAGTAGGTTGATGTGCTGGCGTCTGTACAATGTCAAACAGTGGAGTAATATTCTCCCGAAGTTTGTATGGAAAAATTTCGACAAGTCGCGCCTTAATGTGATAGGATCCTACACCCTTGCATTAATGTTATTAACCATAATGATAATGATTAATAGGTCAAGGAAAAACAAACACCATTTAATTATTAATTAATAACTATATATATTGCAATGAATTTGTATCATGATAGGTCTAGAACCTACTGATTTATAGAGAGCTCTTACGACACCCATATCACAATCTTAAGGTACGTATCTTAATTGCTATTAAAGTTCAACAATATACACAAGAACTTTAAAGTTTTCCAACGTAACAATTTTAACATTTGGGAATGGTTAAGTAGTAAGTACCTATAATAGAATTTTAATTTAGATTTTCGATCAAATATTACTGAGTTTCTAAGTGTTCCGATCTTACTATACGGAATAATAGTTAAAGGGGCGAGATCTAGTCAACTGTCAGTCCTCATTAGTGGTTGTGTTGGCCATTGAAGTGTTGACTGTGGGTCCATAATAGATCAGTTCTGGGATCTGTCCTCCCTGCACTCCGGTACCATTAGTACTCTCAGAAGAACAATGGAACTGGAAAGTCACTGTTCCCATATACACTTCACTTAACCCTTCTTGTCCAAAATAACTTAATTCACTCCCATCTAGTATCGCCGAAGCAGTGTAGAAGCACTCTGGCTCAATTTGTATCGGATTTTCAAAGTACACATGGAAAGTGTTACTTGATCCATCTGAAAAGAACTTTGTGTTGTTCTCTGCCAGCACTCTGCCCAGGCGTTTCAGTTCAATCTTAACATTATAATCAGCTGCCCCATTTGAGGATCCATAAAGACCAAATCCGACGACAAATATTCTCTTGTCCACACAGAACTGTATGGAGTCACATCTGCCACGGTACCTCCACTGATTGCTCCTGTAGGCACATGACTGGAATCTGTGACAAATCTGTAATGCAATACAAAGATTTTATTTAGTAAAACATTCTATTTTCTATCAGTAAATTGTAATCTGATTTAGCATCCAAGATGTAATTACCTGAGCTTTCAGTCCTGCTCTCGTTTTTATCGGATACGATAATTGTGGTTTGCTTGATGCAGTAAAGTGTAAAAATATATCAATTGTCTCTTGTGGAGTTAAAATGCCAATCTGAGCTGCACTGTTAGCAAACTCCTCTAACGACATGGTGGGAAATCTTATCAAGTATATGGCACCTCCCAACATGACTCTTTTGTTTGTTGGTGTAGGGTCTATATCTCTTCGTACACATTCAGCATGTGCCCAAGCTAAAGCTGCCTCAAACAAGTTTATCTCCTTGCAATTGAGTGTTTCCCTCGCTAATACTGATTCTAATGTTGACACATCAATGTCAACAAAGCCTTCTGACGTCAGGGCCATCTCTGCCTAAAATAAAACAATATTTGTTATAAAAGGTGAAGGATTATTGAAACTGCAATACAATTTGTACAATACTTTATTCAGATCTATATTTTTTTATTACATTATAAATATTACAAAATTGCCATTTAAACAATTACATGCATTACACAACATTCATAATGTATGGAAAACATACCATTGCATACTAATGCCAGCAAACTGTATTGCAGTTAATCTATATCTTGTATTATATGAACATGACTAGAGATACACAGAGAGAGCTTATTGGAATGTAAAGTAATAACATCTATTTACATTATATAAAGTATAATAGCATTCACCCTTAAGCCTAAATCACAACCTAAAATTGAGTATACAAATGCATTTTTGTGACACAAAAGATATTTTTTAGTTAATTTAGATAGTTTGTGTCAACAATTATGAGAAGTCTGACAGAAAACTTTCACAACAAAATCTAAGATAGTTGCCAATTTTATAAAATAACTTATTGGTCAGAAGATCAGTCAGTAATGGGTAGAATAAAATTACAATTCTTTAGTTAAATTATTAATTGTAAATACCATGGACATTTTCCATGCTCTCTGGACTAGAAAAATTTCGACTGGACGATTCTGATAGCTCCATCAAAAGACTGCTGTAGGATGATGATTGTTCGAGACACATTGTGGCGAGATTCTCAGTAGATTCACATACCTGGGCATCTATCACTTCCCAGCATCTCTGCATCAGTTCCGGTTCCTCAAAAAGACGGGACTGGCTGAGAAGAAGGCATGCATTCTTTGCTGTTAGACTAGTTTCCAAATAATTGACACAGGCCTTGGCCAAATGTGGAACAATGTATTTTTTGGCAACATAAAGTGTTGATAATACTGTATCTGCTTCTAGTTGAATTTCATCACAGTAAATGTACCTAAAACAATAACAAAAAATTAATAAATACCTAAATACATGCTGATCTTGACAGTTTTAAAGTGATAAGTACAAAACTCACTTGAGAAGTGTAAGGAAAGCAGATGGTTCAACATCAGGAACCTCAATCTCTTGCTTGCATTCAGCGAGCCCTCCATAGAACATGGCGTAGAACACAGAGCTGGCAGTAGCTAATACATATTTGTGAGCGGGTATTATCTGTGAGTGGCCTGGAACATAAATAAATTCACATGTTAATATTATTATAATCATTAGTGTACATTGATTGGGGAAATTCAACTGATAAGATGAATAACAAAACAATCATCAATCATAGATAATGATGTATTAAAAACTTTCCTCAATATGTATTTGAAGTTATCACTAAAATAAACAGGTTATAAAATAATAATTTTAGGAAAACAACAATTTTAAGGATATACATACCGGGTCCTCCTACAATGAATGTGATGTCTGACATGAGTTGGTTATTGAACATAGCTGCATTTCTTTCCCGTACTGTGGGTTTAGTGGCTTGCCAATTAGGGTCTAAAGTGGCGGTGCCCGGCGGAGGGGCCGGGGAGGTCGTGGGGGAAGGCGTAGCGCTCGCGGACCCGCACGGAGACGGCGGTCCACTGTAGCACTGAGACACCTGCGTACCCGTCTCACGCTGCGACACCGTGTGCGGTGGGGACAACGACAGACCGCCACCATTGTTGATATTCTCAGCTGGAAACACATAAACACCATCCCGTAAATTAACAATACCGACAAGCTATAAATACAACAGAAATCAGGTCGCGAGCTAAATTAAATCTTAGGAACCATGACACAGAACTACATTTGTTAAACCAAACAACCGTAATTAACCTATTTGTTGACCTCTACGACCATTTAAAAACACTTATTTAAATTGACACATGAATAAATCAATATTTACAATGCTCCAACAAGCTCACCATTCATCCAAGCGTTTGTTTGCGCTACAGACATGCTAGGGATACTGTCCTGTAACCTTTTCGGAGGTTTTGAAACGATTCTAGAACACAAATTCGACATAGTGATTCTGTGACCTCACAATATTTTAAAATTCTATCGCAAACATTTGGGCCGCGAGCTTCTAGGCACTGACGTCAGCCATTTTGTTTGCTGGCGGGCGGAAAAGACAGTGTTGTCATATCGCAGACATGGAAAACGTACGAAAAGTTAAATATTGATTAATTTGATAAAGTGAATGACTTCATAAAAGGAGGAGGTTCTCAATTCGGATGTTTATGTTTTTCATATCTAGCTAGTAAGTATTATTTTATTTAACATATTTATAATATAAGAAATGCAATAGATTTTTAATAGTTATGATAATAGATAGTGTTCCGCTCGCTGTAAGTGAGTAAGGTAAGACAAAAAAAACCTAAAACTTTACAACCTATTTAGTATCTCCTATATTTCAGTAAATACATATAAATTATATTTTTAAATATGAGAATAAAAACATTTAAAAATATAAAGAAAACCTAGGTTATTGTTATTCCACATTCTGTGAAAGGCTAACATAAAACAGAATTTATATGCAGTGAATAAACATACATAGGCTGTCAATGATGGTGATGCTGATATTAAAATTCATGAGACACATTAGCATTTCCTCTTTTGAACGAAAACAATTGGTTAAACACTCATATCTGTTAATAAAACGTACAGTTGGTTGATTTTCTTTAGGTAGGGCAACACTGGGACTTAACCGAGGTCGCCGCGCATGCCAGAGAACGGCCAGTGACATTTCTATTTCTTACGTTCGGAAACGTGACATTACAAACTTTTTATTTTTGTAAAAACACTACTCCTTTTTATTTTTATTTTAACTTGTTTCTTGTGCAGTGGCCAGTAAAAATGTACAGACGCCAGCACATCAACCTACCCCTAACTGTCAAATTTTCACAATCAACATTGAACCTTATGCTTTAGCGATAAAGTTGAAAATCTATTACAGAAATCTGACAGATTGTAGTTAGGTTGATGTGCTGGCGTCTGTACAATAACAAGGATATTTTCAATGGCATGTCTTTTTCATTTATTTACAACGAAAACTTTATCTACCTTGAGGTAACTGTCGTTGTCGTGGCCGGTAGCCTCGCGGAGGCTCTTGACAATTTAACTCGGCGAAGCGCCCATCTTCGTCTATCAGACTTTCAAAGAAATCCACGCTGCTATTCATCGATGACCGCACGTGTAAATGACACGCATACCCAATAAAGCTGAAATCAAAGAAAACAGAACATGAGTATCGTTATCCAATTAAAACTGTAGGCCTCAAAAGTTTGGATTATAAAAGTATATTAGTAGAGGAAGACAAGGGAAACGATGGCTGAAAGCTAGGAAGGGGGTGTAAACAGAGATGTTGGAAAAAGAGATGCCGCACCAACGCCAATTAGATGGGGGAAGATGAGTAGGTACCCTAATTGCGTAACACACTATCAATCACAATCTGAATCATTTTGAAGGATATTGCTAATCTATTGCTTCATATATGCTCCATTTTGTCTGCTCGATAACGTAAATAACGCAATGAATGTTGTTGAACTGTCAAAATGAAAGCCATTGCTACTGATAGTGTGTTACGCATATACCCCGCTATCCCGCTGACCTTCTTTTTAACGGGAAAGGGACACCGCTAGGTTTACTCTTTGAGGCGGGGAATACTGAAGAGATATTTATTACGTCTTTTGTAGGCGTATGTTTTTCAGGTAGGTACCTACGGACTGACAGAAAAGACAATATAATAGGTACCTAGGTACATACCTAATAATAATGATAGCGAACAACATTTTTGCCGTCGACTGGAGTCTTGTATTTAGTTTCCATTTCACGTCAATTTAGTGTGCATACACAAGAGCGACACGCCGCAACGACAGAGGCAACTGCAACCGACAACGCGTCGGCGGCAGCCGTACTCAAATGAGTACGGTGCATAAATAGACGAGTGGCATGTTCGCCGACATGCGTCGACGCTTGCAATTGCCTCTGTCGTCGACGCGTGTCGCTCGCGTGAATGCACAATGCACACTTAGGTACTAAATCAACAACTTTATGCATAATGCTGTAATTTCGTCTATTTTAAATAAAATCAGAATACATTTTGTAGTCTGCGCAACGAACCTTTTTATTGTCACAGGCACAGATAATATAATACTCTACGTCACAGGTTGTCTCCTGTACAGTCGTCGCCAAAAGCGTTATCATAATATTTTTGTAGCAAATAATGATGTAAGTATTCAACCAATGCATTAGTAATTCGATATCCCTAGCAATAATATTGTTAGGGTAATTTTAAAATTCAAATACTTATTTTCCTCTGCTTATTACGATACGAACGAAACACAATGACTCTTGGTGTAGGTAGGTATTGGTTTTTGGCACAAACAGTAATTATAATTAATTACCTTATAAGTACGATTATGTATGGGTAAGTACACATTGGGAACATGGGAATATGATCTATGCGTTTTTTTTATATTTATTATAAAGACAATAGAGAGAGACGGACGTGAGCAAGATGTTTCTTATTATCTTTGCAGGCAGGCAATCAGGCATGTACCATTTAAAATTTTCTTATGTCTTACATTTTAAGGGGGGTGATTTAAGCACGAAAGATTGCAATCATTTTGGCCTCGTACAGCACCCTAATTGCGTAACACACTTCCAATCACAATCAGAATAATTTCGAAGGATATTGCTTCATTTATATTCGAAAAAAAATCTGCTCAACCACATAAATAACGCAATGAATGTTGTTGAACTGTCTAAATGAAAGCCATTGCTATTGTTAGTATTTTACGCAATTACACCGCAAGACTTACTGTTTTTTGTTTGTTTTATACAGTTAGATTAGGTTAGTATTATTTTGTTTCAATGACTATGTTCTTCCATGTGTGTGAGTCCCAACTCCCAATAAATACTTTTCTTTCTTTCAAGAAAAACTTATTTTTCTTTCAAGAACTACAGTCCTAGTCATTTAAGGTACGTAACGTAAAAAAAAAGCAACATTTTGACAAGGCGTAGTCTGCTAACAGAAGTAACCATAGATAGAAGAAAGAAGTTTTGATGATTTTTACATTTCTATGGAAGTAACAGAGTTTCAATCTCATGTAACTACTGTGATTTGCTAATTGAAAAAACAACTGTTAACATTAATTGTGTATTTGTTTGTGTGTGACAGTAAGTAGCTAATATTATCTGACTTTAAAAAAACCGGGTTTACTCTCCATGAACAATTAAATATTCTGGTGATAGTAAAATCCGATGTTGCGAAACGTCATTTTGCGCTTTCACTTAGGTACCGTTATATATCCTTGTTATCTTTATTATATTTTAATAATATAAAGAGGTAAAAGTGAGTTTGTATGTAGGGCGTAGGTAATCTTCGGAACTACTGATCCGATTCCGATTAAAGTTCTTTCACTAATGGAAAGCTACAGTATAGCCGAGTGTTATAGGATATATTTTATGTTAAAACATGAAAATTGACACGGATGAAGTCGCGGGCAGAAGCTCTTTTTTTTTTTTTGTTAGCTTTATACTGCCATTCTGCTAGGCAAAGGCCTCCCCCAAATCCTTCCAGGAACTCTTTTCCCGCACCACCTCCAAGAAGAAAAGAAGAAGAAGCTACTTAAACCTAATAAAATAAAAGCCTGCGAAACTGTAGAATGCGGACATGACACATTATACGATTGATGCATTAAAGTATGGCGCAGACCATTTTAAGTTATGACGTATTTTTGCAACTACGCGACGTAGGTATATACAGTCAAACATAGGGACACAGGTCAATAATATTACCATCATATTAAGCATAAATAATATTAACATATTATTAAATAACTATCTATTTCTATTTTATTGTTACCACGTAAATAATGGTGCTTCATTGTCGTCTTGCGAAAGTTGCAAAGTTGTAGGATTTCCCTTGGTAAAGCTGTGTGGCCATCATTGAGATGTAAGCATGACCGATCCGACTGTGACCACCTTAACGATGATCGATGGATAAAAACGGGTCAGGAACAGCCTCCATTTTAAGTAAGAATAGGAAAGGTACTCTACTGTGATTTATGAGAACGGAAATGCAAGTTTATACGAGGCGGCGGCGGCGGCGCTAACGGAAACGCAAGTTTATACGCGGCGCTAATACAACTACAACAACTTTGATGAAGTGAGTTGTCATTCCACCTGATGCTAGGGATTGACAGTTTTGGCCATCACTCACTTCACCTAAGTTTTCACGGTGAGATTTTTACATAATCGCTCGGCTTGTATGTCGGTGCTCACACAAATATTATAAAGGCGAAATTTTGCGAGTGTGTGTGTTTATATGTTTGTTACTTCTTCACGCACAAACGGCTGAACGGATTTGGATGAAATTTGGCAAACAGATAGTTTATAATCAGGATTTGTTAATCCTAGGCATATGCTACTTTTTTATCCCGATATTCCCACGGGATCGACACTTACGCGGGTGAAACCGCGGGGCGCAGCTAGTTTATTATACACTAGCGACCCGCTCCTGCTACGCACGGGTGCAATGGCGTTATGTTAAAACAACGAGTTTTCTGTGCTCTATATCTAAGTTAAATATTAAAGTATTTTTATATGTATAAACTTTCCGGAATAAAATTGCTCTAAATGTTGGTAAAAATCGCATAAAAAACTATTGTGTGTTTTAGAAGATCTAAGCGGTCACATGTCATACAGACTCGCGCTTAGGGGCACGCGATGAATCGGTGTTGGTGCTCTATGGCCCCTTGCCCGAGGGTTTTGGGGACCAAGCAAACACAGACGGACAAGAATAGCAACTTTGTTTTATACTAAGCTAATTTATAAAATCAATCAATCTGCCTAGCCTTTTTCCATTCCCAACTATGTTGGTTGTTGGGGTAGAATGACAGCCGGGACCAACGGCTTAATGTGCTTTCCGACGCACGGAGGGGCCTCAGTATATAAAGATGGTCACCCATCCACGGACCGACCGCGGCAAGCGTAGCTTAACCTGATCATCCACCCGTGCGGTTGCTATTACTTAGCTACGAGCTCCTCTAATTTATCGCTAATTTATAAAAGCAAACAATATTTTAATAATCTCTAGTCTAGATAAATTACTGAGCGAAATGAGCTTGAGCAAAAAGTATGGTCTACAAAAGAGTAGACTATACTTTCTTACTGTATACTAAACCAAGAAAGAAAACGAGCAAGCTACAGAGATATTATACTTAGCATTTTTTTAATCTTTAAAAAATTAATTATGATTAGTTTTCCTGTTAAACTTAATATAGGCTAATCACTTATTCTGCAAGCCAATAATCATTGGACAGAAAACTTTGACTTTCTCCCCAATGATTGCAGTGTTTTTTCCGTTATAAAAATGTTTCCAATTAACATTTACGACTCTGACCCGTGTCTGTGCATTTAATGACAATTCCGCTTTGGGAACCATCTTTATAGAGGTAAAAAATAACCGTAAAATAAAAAGACTCTTCAAGCTGTAAATATGATTGAATTACATGTTTTAGTTTATGGAATGAAATACTTTTTACCGTTTTAGGGAAACAGTATTCAGGAGATAAAATCAGTGTCTACAGCGTATCATTGCCATTACTTAACGATTATTGATAGGCGGATAATTGAATTAATGCTCACCCTAAACAATCTTCTATACCCAGTAGGATTAACTCGAAAGTTCAAATAGTCTTCACAAAACTCTTCAGACTTTTCATAAGACTGAAGACTTCATTTTGTTAGTTTTTGACATTACTCTTTAAGGTGAATGCGCAGTGGTAGCCCGCGAAATTCAATTTTTCTTACGTTTTTTGCAATTTTCAGGTCAGTGTCGGGTTTTATCTTGATAAAAATTTGATTCACGACTATAACAGGTACGTATTTACAGATTTATAATCATTAGAATCATTACCTAATACATCTTTCTAAGTTAGATTTGTACCATAACAACAAATCTCTTATGGAAAAGTCCTTAATGATACAAATCTAACTTGGAAAGATATATTAATGATCCTAATGATTATAACTCTGTAAATACGTACCCGTTATTGTCGCGATTCGAATCAAATTTTGATCAAGATATAACCTGACACTGACCTGTAAATTGCAAAAAACGTAAGAAAATTTGAATTTCGCGGTGTACCACTGCGCATTCACCTTAATTGAACGAAAGTCAGGTCAATCGCCTTAGTCAGGGCTATTCGACCAAAATTTAAAAACATTTTGCCTTGACCGTCTTAACTTTTATTGTTCGCCAAAAAGTCGTGTGTTGGATGTCATCCTTTGAATACAATACTCGTACAAACACTTTGATATATAGTTCACGATTTAGCAATTTATCTTTGACTACAATTTAACGATTTAGAAATAGTCACAAGTTCACGGTGACAATTTTATTGTCTACTAAAGAAAATATATGGTTTTTAACCGACTTCAAAAAAGGAGGTTCTGTATTCGACCCGTATGTATGTATGTATGTATGTATGTATGTATGTATATTTGTTTGTCCGCGATTTTCTCAAAAACTAATGAACCGATTTTGATAATTCTTTCACTAATGTGATCTACATACTTTCAGAAAGGTTTTAGTATATAATACATTATATAATTATTCTTATGTACGATGTTATATGCATAAATGTACTGCATCTCCGGCATTTCTATGCGAATTTTGATGATTCTTCTAGTCGGTGTCTTCAATTCCTCAATGCACTAGTGTTATTTGAATTTGTGTGGAGTAGGTACAACTAAAAAGTGAAAAATAAAAACTTTTTTACAAAAAAAAACAACCGACTTCAAAAAAAACTACAAAGTGATAAATAACTTTAATTTCGGAAGTCGGTGTCAAACAAAAAACGAAAATGCGGAACCAACGACACCGACTTCCGAAATTAAAGTTATTTATCACTTTGTAGTTTTTTTTGAAGTCGGTTGTTTTTTTTTGTAAAAAAGTTTTTTTTGGCAATCTTTTTTATTGCTGAATGGGCCTGTTCTTGATCTCGATCACGCCTGATGGAAAGCGATGGATGAGGTCCATGATGGAACGAGCGTGTCCAGAAGATGCCTGTTCACTTGCTTTGAAGGCAGACGGGTTAAATATGGTAGACACAGACGCTGGTAGAGAGTTCCACACACAGTACACACTCACACAAGCCTTTTTTCTCTCGTGAGAGAACGCTGTCATTGACTGTACTTCAACTTAAAAGGCGACATGTTTTTTTATGTTCTAGATTCCTTTTAAATTATGTGCGTTATGTAACTTCTTGATGAGCTTAAAATAGCATCTGTGTCGTATGCCGGTGATCTTATAAAACTTGATCACAAAACTAGTTTAGCTCAAAAGCTGTATAATATGATCTAAGCCTTAAAATTGTGTTTGTATAGACAAAGAAGCGAATGTTCATCTTCTTCTTAAAGTATTTTTCAAAATAAGGGAACAAATATTAATAATCATTCGGGGCTAGGTCCGGGCTATAGGGTGGGTACTGGGTGGTTAATTTCTTCGAAACCACAATCTCGCCTTGGAAATACGCGCCGTGTCGACTGGGACTTTGTCGTGAAAAAGCAACACACCGATGGTCATTTTACCCCGTTTTTTTTCTTTAATTGCTTCCCGTAAATTTTGTAAAGTGGATGCGTAGGATGCTGCGTTTATGGTTTCACCTTTTTTGTGTACTCAATCAGCAAAATTCCCTTTGAGTTGAGAAACTGTGGCCATGATTTTTCCGGGAAACGGAAAGACTTTGAATTTCTTAGGGGGCGCAGTACCCTTCTTGTGCCACTGCATGGACTCTTGCTTAATTTCAGGGTCATAATGATGAACCCACGTTTCATCTCCAGTAACAATTCAATAGAAAATACTTGATGGAACTTCACCACAGAGCTCTAAAAACTATCTACAGCCCTCGATTCGCACTTGTTTTTGAGGCGCCGTAAACGTTCGCGGCACCCATCTTGCACTGACTTTTAAAAGGTAAGGAAGGTCATGAAGAATAGTGTGCACGGAACCAACAGAGAGGTGGGTCCACTCTGCTATCATTTTGATATTCATTAGGCATCCTCCAGTATAAGCTTCTCAACTTTTTTCACATTTTCTTCCGTAGAGGCAGTTAACCGAGCCGCCCCGAGCGAGTGTCGTCTTCAATACTCTCTCTGCCCCTTTTAAATTCACTTGATCACTTTTGAACCGTAGATAACGAAGGTGCAGAATCTTGGTAAACAGCCACCATCTCTTCGTGAATAGTTGTTTGACTATTTCCTTGTTTGGTAAGGAATTTAATAACAGCGCGGTGCTCGATTTTCTTCAACATTGTCACGTTAGCCATTCCAGTTGTCGTTGACTAAGGATAACTAGCAAACTAATGATCACAACTATATAAAATTTAACCGTTATAACCATAGATAATGTGAATTAATTCATAAATAATGTAAATCAATGATAATGTGAATTAATTAATTAGTCAAATTACCCACATCATTAGTACATTACCCTCATACCAAGAACACATTGAACGCCCCTCGTGCGTTTCCATGAATCTACTGTACGATTGATTTTTTTGGGATGAATAAACGGAATATCTTATCGCTTCACCTAGCCGTTTGGAGATTTGTAGTCTCCAAATGTCCACTAAAGTAAACGTCTGGCTGCCCCTACCCTAATAACATAATCAGCCTATAATGTTCCCACTGCTGGGACACAGGGTGGGCTATAATCTACTGCGCGGGCCCAGTGCGGGTTGGTAGGTGTCACATGTCTTCGAATTTTCACATTTAATGCAAAAGGTTCAACGACTAATATGGCCGGCCCATTGCCTCTTCAGCTTGTTATTCTGATGACTACCAGCACCCTAATTGCGTAACACACTATCAATCATAATCTGAATAATTTTGAAGGATATCTAATCCATTGCTTTATATATTGGGTAGCGGGATCGTCCGAAAGGGTTACCGCTGCCCCGGAACATAAAGGGCTAATGAAGGAACACGGGTGAGTTTTAGTCAGTAAGAGTCTGACACCCCCTTCCGCTCCACCCAGAGCGGGAGAAGTCATTAGATGATTTCACATCCAAAAAAAAAAATTGCTTTATATATTTGAAAATGTATCTGCTCAAGCTCAACAACGTAAATAACGCAATGAGTGTTGTTGAACTGTCAAAATTAAACCCATTGCTACTGTTAGTGTGTAACATAACTACCCCGCTGTGTCTTGTATCTTCTGTCGGATGGAACTTTTGGCAATATCCTTTGCGATTTTTGTATTTCTTTTTTCGCAAATAAGGCCGATTTTCCAAAGACATATTTCTGTACTTAAGCTGTCAAACTCCAATATTTATTAACCAGATAAAGGTTATCTGACTATTGAAAAATGAACCCTTAAGGAATTAGTTTTTACTATTTTTCGTTATTATTCTACCAATATAGCGAAATCACCGTTCAATGGGAAAAATCATCTGTGTTTATCCAGAACAGGAAAACTTCCAGAAGTTTTGGAGTGTCTGTCTGAATTTATAATTAAGTATGTCGAATATTATGGAGGAATGGTAAAATATGATCGTTTTCTCCTACCATGGTAAATTATTCAACAGAGTTTTTAGATTTCGGAACGTTTCGGCTTTTACAATTTGTTTCCTTATTGTGTGTATTTTAGCCTTCATTATCTATCTACGTACAGTGACTGGAAATGTTAGACACTGCACCTTTTTTTTCTGTTCCGGGATGTAAAATCCTGGATGGATGGAAATATGGATGTCCTCCGCCCTGGGGCGGGCGGTGGTGTCTGTCAGACTCTTACTGATTAAAAACCACCCGGTGTTCTCTTTCAACACTTGGACCGGGAATCATGGGAACTTGAGACACTACACCTAATCCAAGTTCTCATCGAAGAGGTAGGTGAACTGATAACATCTCATCCTGTACCTAAGACAACTATGAATAAAATAATTTACAATCGATTAAATCACTTTGTGAAGCTATGAAGGAATACACTTATGTTAATTTTAATCAATCATTATTTATTTATACCGAGGCATCGCAGTGTACGCGGTAGGAGGCGGCAAGTACGAGGAAGCACATTATATCATAGATAAGAACAAACCGGTAAACAAAGAACACGAGGTCGGCTTTGGTGAAGAGCCAGCGCAGGAGTACCTTCCCCACCACCACTGGAAGCTTACTAGGTTCCTTGTAACTCCTCCCCTTCATTTCATTCCTTCGGGACACCGAAGCCCTTGCAACATGACCACAGGTTTGTCCACAAACTTGTCACAAGGAACAACACTAAGTATTTAATATTTCATTGAATGCAGAATAAACACTTTTCCTTTTTAATTGAAACACACGGGTTAACGAACTAATATTTCGTGAATGGACAGCGGAACTTTGTTGGTATTTTTTCCGTGAATCAATGCGCTCGCGCCACTGCGCTCGACCGACTGCGCCCGATCTCGCGGCTCGGCTCACGAACACGGCGGCGCACAGTGGGCCCATACTGAAAATTAGTGGACTTAGGCAACAAAGTTCCAATATCGATGCGATTTTTTTTTATATGACGTGTTATGATATTCCTGACAACTTTTATTCTTATAACATTTCTTCTAAAGTTGATAGTTTGTCTTGAAAAAAATTAATTAGATTATTTTGTATGGAGCGAATCACGTTTAATTTTTTTTCTTCAATTGTACTAATATGTTGGGTGTGTGGCGTGAGTATATGATAGCTAGGGTCATTCTCTATCCACGAAAAAAAAAACAGCGCCGGCCATCTGCGGCAGCGCGAGTAATCATTCGGTAAAAAAAAAATGTTATGTAAGATTTTTTTTTGCCATTTAAAATAAATTCAAAGTAAATTTTTTGTGTCATTAGGCTAATTCACCTTCTCTTTATTAAATATATAGTTTTAACAGCGCATAGGTACTTATAACTAATTATTCTGGTAGAAATTTAGTAATTATTGCTATGTTATCGGTAGCACCTGCATTGTGATTGATGACTCATTTGTTATTGCGCTCGGCTAAGCGCATAACTAATGAGTCATCGAAAAATGCTCGTCTCTGATTGGCTGAATAATTTTCACTCACTGATAACAGTGTCCACTACTTGAGTAATTAACACTGTCTATAAATATAAAGACATTCATTAAGTCCATCTAGTTTCGCTCTTGTCGCTTATTTGTGAACACAGTGAAATACTTTTATTTTTATATTTACATTAGAACTATGGCTGGATTTTGTACCAACCTAGATTTTTTTGTGAAATTAAGAAGTGGCGGTGATCTGAAAAATCATATGTTTCTATATGAAAGTATCATTTCTGTCTTGACTACCGAAGTTTCTGAAGAAGACAAGAACCGAATCAAGGAGTTCTGTCGACTTTTTTGTGTAAATCTAAATAAAAAGTGGATAGAGTCAAGTAGAAACCAAAAAACTTTTATGAATCGTGTAAGTAATCGCAAGTGGTTGGAAAAAAACATCAACTGGCCTGTTTGTGACAGTGTTGACCTGAGAAGTGAGATGGGCTTTTCGGACGCAGTCTTATCTGAACCTGTGGATATAGATTCCCATGTTCCTACTCTTGCAGTATGTACTGCGGAAGCGGGAACATCTACAGAAAAGGAGCACAGAAAACCATTCGAAGAGTTAAGTAAGAAGCAAAAAAAAAGACGTTCTACTTCCATAGTAGAAGAAAATTCCGAAGAAGAGTTGCAGACCTGGTACATAACAAAATTGAAAGACAACGGCAAAACGAATCTGGCAAAAGTGATCGAATACCTTTCCAGTAATCCAGATGCCCTATCCGAAGTAGACGAGCGACTATTCAAAAAGCAGAGCTTAAGTACTGTCTCTGAAGATAACTGTTTAGCTCTTTATACATCACTTGCGCTCTCGAAATGGAAGTACTTAGCTCTTCGACAATTTCTGAAAGAAGAAAACTGTGCTGCCTTTCCATCTTATCCAAAGCTTGTAAATGCCAAGAAAAGATGTTACCCACCACAAGAGAGTATGGAGATTACCGAAAAAGGAGCTCAAATTAAATTGCAAGCGCTATTGGACCACACTGTGGAAAGGATTTTACTAGGTATTAGTAATTCTGTTGATAGGTCTCAAAATAAAGAACTCAAGTTGACCTGGAAATGGGGACTTGATGGTTCTTCGTCGCAGAGCAATTATAAACAGAAAACGTCTACAGAGTTCGATGATTCATCAGTAGTCATGATAAGCATCGTCCCTCTTCGGCTAGTGTCTACTAGCCCATCTTCTGGGAATGAAAATATAGTTTGGGAGAACCCCACACCTTGCTCAACTCTGTACTGTCGACCGGTGAAGTTCACTTTCACTTCGGAGACAGCTGATTTTATAATGTCTGAAGAGTCTGAGATGAAAAAACAAATTGATGAACGAATATCTACACAGTGTGGAAATATTATTGTATCACATGAATTGCATATGACCATGATTGATGGAAAAGTGGCCAATATTATTGCTGAAGTACCATCATGTGCAACGTGTCCTATTTGCTTGGCAAAACCGAGCGAGATGAATAATTTAGACGCTTTGACTTCCAAACCACTTCGTGAAGAAATTTACAAACAAGGAATTTCTTCACTGCATATGAAGATTCGGTGTATGGAATGTCTTCTCCATATATCTTATAATCTGGATTTTCAACGATGGACTGCTCGAGGCGAACATAAGGCTTTGAAACAAGCTAAAAAAAATACCACGCAACAAGAGTTTCTTGAGCAAACTGGAATGCTGATTGATATAGTCAAACAGGTATGTATTTAATTTTGGCTCTTTTTATGTTGTTTGTGTATTATATCTCTATGTATTGTATATTACAGTATTGTTTTCCCATTTTAGGGTTTTGGAACTACAAATGACGGGAATACTGCGAGGCGCTTTTTCCAAGATTACAAAAGATCATCCAGAATAACGGGAATTGACGAAAATCTGATTTTCAGATTTTCCGTTATTCTACAAGCCATATCATCAGGCAAAAACATTGACTGTGAAAAATTTAGAAGATACTGCAGAGAAACAGCTGATGTGTACGTGCAACACTATTCGTGGTACTACATGCCAGTTAGTGTACATAAACTTCTAATGCACGGTGCAGACATCTGTAACCACTTTGGTGTTTTGCCAATCGGTAAGTAAAAAATAAATATAGTTTGATGTATTATTTGACTCAATTGCGTTTTGAAATTAAAATGTATGTACTTATTCGTTTTAGGTATCTTATCTGAAGAAGCTTCGGAAGCCCGTAATAAGGACTTCAGAAACGTCAGGGAGTGGCACACTCGGAAAACGGGGAGAATAGCAACAAACGAAGACATCCTCCATGGACTTCTAATAAGCTCTGATCCCCACATATCCTACATAAGGCCTAAAATATTGAAACAGGGTCATAATGAGTTGTTGCCTGAAGCAATTCAGTTGTTACAGACTACTGAGCCTCCCTATGACAGTGAGATTATGGAGGAAGAAGAATGCCTCATAGCAGAGTCCGAAAATTTGCCGGACCCACTAGCACTTCTGGAACAAGAAATAATGTGATCCGGCTCTAGATTATCCTCACAAAAGCCCATCAGGGCTAGGTATATGACAAACAGCCCTTTTCAGGGCTACAATTACTTCACAGTTTCATACGCTTGATTATGTAGATAATTATCAACGACTTGCCCGTACAAATTTAAATTATTTCACCTATCATTAACAAAATTAGTATAACCTGAAACTTATTACGATATTTATTCAACAATAGATAACGTGCAGTTAAAAAAATAACACAGCCAATCAGAGACAAGCATTTTTCGACGACTCATTAGTTATACGCTTAGACGAGCGCAATAACAAATGAGTCATCAATCACAATGCAGGTGCTACCGATAACATAGCAATAATTACTAAATTTCTACCATAAATAATTAGTTATAAGTACCTATGCGCTGTTAAAACTATATATTTAATAAAGAAAAGGTGAATTAGCCTAATGACACAAAAAATTTACTTTGAATTTATTTTAAATGGCAAAAAAAAATCTTACAAAACATTTTTTTTTACCGAATGATTACTCGCGCTGCCGCAGATGGCCGGCGCTGTTTTTTTTTTCGTGGATAGAGAATGACCCTAGCTATCATATACTCACGCCACACACCCAACATATTAGTACAATTGAAGAAAAAAAATTAAACGTGATTCGCTCCATACAAAATAATCTAATTAATTTTTTTCAAGACAAACTATCAACTTTAGAAGAAATGTTATAAGAATAAAAGTTGTCAGGAATATCATAACACGTCATATAAAAAAAAATCGCATCGATATTGGAACTTTGTTGCCTAAGTCCACTAATTTTCAGTATGGGCCCACTGTGCGGCGGCCCACTCTTGCGCAAGGCCACTGGGGACACCTGCCTCTGCAGCCAAGTTGGACCGAGAAAGTATATGATGTCATAGTTTATCAATGCAGGGCAAAATGCAGTTTTTATCAATTTCGTCTAAATCTAAACACGATGTTATCTAGATTTGATCGCGAAATGACTCTTATTTCCAGTTATTTGATTTTTTCATTAGCATTGCAAGATTGCGTTTGTTTTATTAATGAATCATTTGGTTTTTCAAATCATCACGTATTGCAGTGATTTCTTATCGAATTATTAGGCAGTCTGAAGTTCACTCTTCCGGATCTTCTGCCTCGGGCATTAGACCGAGGCAGTTTTATATCGACTAGCTGCGCTCCGCGGTTTCACCCGCATAAGTTTCGATTCCAAAAAAAATCTGGAGAGCCCCACCTGTATGGTCGTTGGCCACCCTTATCACCTAGGGGTATAAAAAATGGCCTACGACCTACCAAATATACACAAAAATTTCATAAAAATCGGTCAAGCCGTTTCGGAGGAGTGCGATAACAAACACTGTGACACGAGATTTTTATATAATACTAGCTGACCCCGCAAATGAAGTTTTGCAAAAAAAAAAGGCCTACAACCTATTCTCAGACTACCAAATATACACAAAAAAATCATAAAAATCGGCCAAGCCGTTTCGGAGGAGTTCGATAACAAACACTGTGACACGAGATTTTTATATATTAGATAAGATTTACGTTTTTCCGCGTCTTTGTTTGGGTGTTGTTGACCGTCGCTGACCGCCGCCCGTCACCATAACCGGAATCATTATCTATTTCTTCTAAATGTCTGTTTTGATTTCCACACATCAAGTTATTATTTATTTTTATGTTTTATCTGTCATGTTTTTATGGATTGTTTTGCTTTATTATTTCTAAACACTTTTCTTGTTTTAACTGAAAGACTAGAATGACTCACTGAACCGAAAATTTGAATAATACCACATAATACAATTAATCTAGACCAAATTGAAAGTAACTGTGGACTGTATGGGAGCACAGATAATATAATACTCTAATGGCAGTCTCAAATCAAACCAGTTGCTTAACTACTATTAATTATGTGGCCGCATAACAATGTGAAATTCCGGAGGCCCAAGCATGCTATTAGCGTAATTAGGTCCACGTTAATTAAAATACCATTGACGGTGAATTCATCGACTTTTGATAACTTTTGAGAATTATATTAAGTACTTTTGTTAGGAAAATATTTTATGGTATGTGCGGTGTGGTGATTTGGTGATGGTGATGACGATTGCCCGAATATTATAGGTAAAGAGAAAAGATTTGATTTTTTGTTGCAAGTATGTTTGTTTGTTACTCTTTCACGCTAAAACGGCTGAACGGATTTGAATGAAATTTGGCTAATGGGTAGCATGACCTGGATTAGGACTACGATACTGTTTTCCTAATATTCCACGGGATCGAGACTTATGCGGGTGAAACTGCAGGGCGCAGAGCTACCTAGTCGTTGATAAGCTGAATTTAAAAAACAAAAAAACAACCGAATTCCAAATAAAAAAACACTACAAAGCGATAAATAACTTTAATTTCTGAAGTCGGTGTCGTTGGTTCCGCATTTTCGTTTTTTGTCACCGACTTCCGAAATTAAAGTTATTTATCACTTTGTAATGTTTTTTTTTTTTGCAAAAAAGTTTTTATTTTTACTTTTAGTCGTACCAACCCCACACAAATTCAATTAACACTAGTGCATTGAAGAATTGAAGACACCGACTAGAAAAATCATCAAAATTCGCATAGAAATGCCGGAGATGCAGTACATTTTACATATAACTTTTTACATAAAAATGTATTATATACTTAAAACCTTCCTGAAAGTATGTAGACCACATTAATGAAAGAATCATCAACATTGCTTCATTAGTTTTTGAGAAAATCGCGGACATACAAACATACATTACATACCTACATACTTACATACGGGTCAAATACAGAGCCTCCTTTTTTTAAGTCGGTTAAAATTTTTATTCTTACGTGATTTGTACAGTTTTGTTTATTTTTTCTGTCTTGAAATAACCAAGAACTGTCATGTGTATTGCCTAATTATTAATTGGAGCAAAAAAAAAACTATTGTTTTGACCTGTCACTCCTCAAGTCGTCAATTATAACAAAGCTACCTATACGTTATGTTAATGGTAGTTTTGAAGGTTCATAGCTTAATGGTATTTTGTATTTAGTAACCTCGTAACGAGTTTACGACTAACATCTGTTGAGAAAAATGTAGAGGCATACGCAACGTAACGTAACGCAACGTAAGGAGGTGGTTGACGAAGCAATCAAAAGTGCTAATTAAACAAGCCTTGAACACTAAAATATAACACCTCAAGTTTTTTTTCTCAGCTGGATGTAGCAGTAGAAGGTCAGACCCAAAAACTTAAAACACGCAACAGCTTAACTGATATATAACTTTAAATACTAGTTCCTACCTTCTAAACAATTTTCGACGTCGAACCGTATAAAAAACACTTTTGGAGAACAAAGAAGTTTATCGTCTATTCAGTCGGAAGATCAATCGTGATAAGAATCTCAATTGACAGCTTCTATTACCTACTTCATGCCTTTACACAGTTTATCCTTCTTATTTTCACGAAGTCATTTCGTCCAAGACCCGAAGTGATTTTGTAAGCGACCCGAGGTCAGAGTGCCCTCCACAACTTGAGTAGGTATGTGAATTTTATGTTTATTTAATTCACACCTCATATTCATACGACGAATGAGGTTAGCGCGGGTGGCATTAAAGCCATCGGCATTCAAGATGCGTCTGCGCAGGCTGTAAGCAGACCATATACATGCTATTGCTGAGCGAGATCGCCTTTGTTTTCGTATCAAACACGTTTGGCTGTATCGGAGAGCCGTTATTTTCTTAGTTAAACAGATTTAAATACCTCTGTGATCGGCATTTTATTAGCATTTCAATGAACTTTTTAAGAATCCTGGAGTTTTTCTTACCAAATAAAGAAGGGCCTAAAATTAAATATCAGAATTCGTTTAAAATCTCAGTGAATGTAGGCTGATCCACACAGGCTGTGTCCGTGAATAGAAGCTGTGTGACACAGCTTCTATTCACGGACATTTTAAACGAATGCTATTACGGATGGCCTGCTGATAGCTGACAATTATAAAATAACAATGCTTTATAAAGTAAACTATTATTATTTAAACTCAAATGTCAATGAAGTATTACCGCAAGGTTTCGGTTACAGCCTGACTCACAGTTGGCCACCTATAGGTAATATTAATATGTTATTGTTCAAGTTCATTAATTGTGTAATTGATAAGACAAACACCTATTTTGTCACCAAGCGCCTGCGGTCACCCAAGTGCTTGATAAAAAAGATTTCCGGCTTTGGATGCAATGCAAATGGAGAAATAGCCAAGTAAACTTGATAGCTATAGCGTCTAAATATCGTGGACTGTCATACTGCGAACTGGAGCATCGTAAAACAACGTCAGTTCTAAGGAACCACGCTCCTGGGAACTGCTGCTTTCGCCACAGAGGAGAGAGGTGTCCTGGTGAAGAAAAAACATAAAGACTGTCGGTTAACTTATAAAGAGATCAGGGATGTTTATTTTATATTGAAGTTCTCGGACCTACTCAACCAGATAAAAACAACATTTGTGTATGGTGTCAATATCCTATTCTGAACGCAAACGATTCTCGTTATTCACGTGATTCTCATTTCAAACAGGCCTACTAATAATAAGGCCATTAAGAAACAATAGGAAAACTGAACATTACACCAGCAAATCACGACAGAGGTCAAAGGGACTTGATACAAGAATACAGTTTTCTGTCATTTTCCTTAGCTGCACGTTCGAGAATTTTCGAAGAACTGCTAATAATAATCCAATAGAAAATCCATTCATAGTGTTCCAGTAGACCCTACCTTGGGGCATCATTCCCCCAATGTTACTCATTATTAGTCTCCGTTGTGTTCTCTAGTCTAGGCACTAGGGTCCCTATGTTTCATTGATAGTGAAGGTTTTATATCAAACAGTATTTCCTCTTCATCATTGTAGATAATGTTGATGTGAATTGTGAATTCGGTCTATTTTTTTTTAAACTTGCTGCAGTTATTCTGTTACTCTTATCTTCGTTAAATCTAAGGAAATTTTATCAGGAAATGGATTTCTGGGCGAACCTCGTTTCTGTACACTAATGACGTCATTAACTGCCAAGCCTCGTGAATCTTGATTATCCTTCCTCGATTTCTTTCCTTATCACAGCCGTAGTCCTCGGTATCCGATGTTCTGGTTTTGATTGCAATGACTAAATAGTAGGCATATCTTGTGAAAGATTTTGACGCAATTACTCATAGTCTCGCTGCTAATTAATTTGCTACGAATTTAACAAATCCACCTTGAATTATTATTACGTAAATAGAATCAATGGTTATGTGTTCTCTTTAAACTGTAATTGTTTTATTTTATTTTATTAAATCTTTATGCACAAGTAAAAACTGTACAAAGGCGGACTTAATGCCTTAGGCATTTTCTACCAGTCTACCTTAGGGTGATACAGAGACAATACACAGTAGGTGCTATAACAGAGAAAAAAAAATATATATAAGAAAATATTTCTAACTACGATATAAGAATATATACATATATACATACATACAACAAAATATAGGAAAAAAGTTATGAGACAAACAAGAAACCCTACAACAACTTAATTCTGAGACGAATCTGCCAACTTCTTGTGTATATGTTCTCGAGCTTTCACTTTAAACGTGAACTGATTAGTTAATTGTTGGTTGTAGACTTGCTTTTTGGTCAGCTATCTGTGGGTAAGTTTGTACTTTGGACTCATTAAGCTCCATAGACCAAGACCAACCGCTGGACCCGCACTGGGCTCGCGTGCTCCACAGATTCCACACCCTCTTACAGAGAGGAGGCATGTCCCAGCAGTGGGAACGTTATAGGCTGATTAGTGATTACGCTGAAGCATGATGGAATTAAGTGGAGTTTGGACTTTTATTGGCATGGTGTGAGTCATTGGATAATAAGTACTTTTGCTATATTATACATACTTAATGACTTTGTAATATTTTATAGAAGCGTGACTAATTTGATAAACGTTATGATCAACGGGTGTATAGTTTTGGATAAGTAAAGAAAATATATGCTATTCTTATTGATATAGGTCTCATATTGTTCTGCTCGCTTTCGCATAATGTTATGAGAACTTGAGTATAATAAAGAGTTTGATAAATAAAACAAATATTTTCGTAGCCACTGTTGAAAACTACAGTGCTAATAGCTATGAGCTGTCAGAAATTGATAATATTTGTATGGGCCATATTGTGGAAACCGCGTGACCTTTAAATTTAATACGTATGAGTGGTGGGAATGGTGAAATGCAGACATAGAAAATTATGTAAATTCTTACTAGTACAAATATTTGTTTAACTAAACACTGGTACTGATAAGGTCATCTTGGTGCATTCATTACGTAATTAATTGGTTAATAATCTGTTGTAGAGTTTGCCATTTTCCTTAAAGAAGTTTTAGGAATATCGCAGACGAATCCTTAAAACACGTACATCGATAAAAAAAAACACGGCCATGTTTTTTTTTTGGGTCCAATTTTATTAGGTTTTTGATCGGATAAAAGCAAAGTTTTAGAGCAAAGTTTTGAGTAAATACCTGAAGAAGCCACTTAACTTAATTGCACAGCCAAGGGTATCGGTATTTCCAAGTGATCTCATGCGTGGTCTTACTCGCCATTTTCTTAAGACTCGTCAAGGGCAAAAAATTGGCACAATTTTCTCTTCAATATAACCTTTATCTTAAAAACTCCTCAAGGACAAAAAAGGCTACAATTTCTCTTCATTATAGCCTTTATCTTAATCCATTCCCTATCCCATGAACCGCATATGATTGAGGTTGATTAATTAGTATTGTGTCTTGGACAGTGAAAGAGTTAAAACTCCTCAAGAGCACAAAATTGCCACAATTTCTCTTCATTAGCTTTTATATCGTGTTATAATAATAATAAATAATAATCATTTTATTATCAGGCAGCTGAGGCCCATAGATAAAATACACAACATAATCTTATACTATAATAAACTAATACATATTAAAAACCTTAAAGCTATGACTATAATACACTATAGGTATAGCTAATCTGCAATGCAGGCGGTCGTCGGTTCGTGTCGGAAACGAATCGCCTTGTGAGGTGAAGGTTAGCTTACCATCGCGCTGTACAGTCGACCGCATATCGTTAGTGACACTTTGACCTTGACCTGGCCTAGCCTTGTACGGAGTCTCAATAGAGTAGGAGGTCAGCTTAATGGATCGATTGTGTGAGGAATGATAATGGAAGAGAAGGGAGTGAATGATCCCGAGAATGGAAGAAGAAAACGTGTTGCGCCGACCCCAAGTAACACGGGACAAGGGCAGGGAGATGATGAAGGGTCAACTTATACTGGTTTTGTTTGCGGCTTCTGTACTTCTTTTCTAGGCTAGTGGGTTCGGCTTGCATACAAAACATTACTTCCTTTTACGTTAGATATAGTGGCTAGTTCCGACATGTGATGTTTTAGTTGTAAGTACCAGTTTCAGGAACTATGGAAACGTGTGTGCCTTGATGTAATATTTCTTGCAGTTGTTCTGCATTTGCACTATTGATTTAGCAAGCATAATCAGCCTATAATGTTCCCACTGCTAGGACTCAAGCCTCCTCTCTGTGAGAGGAAGTGTGCTATAATCCACCACGCGGGCCCAGTGCGGGTTGGTGGATGTTACATATCTTCGAATCTAGTTCTAGGTCATGCCAGTTTCCTCACGATGTTTTACTTCATATCTCATTAAATGCCATCACCACTGCTTGAGATTAGTTGAGAGCAGTGATGATGACATTAAATACACATAGTAAAGTGCCTGCCTGGGTTCGAACTTACGACCTACAACTCGATACCACTGCGCCTTATACATATTATTGATTTAATTATTTATTATTCTAGCTTTGTCCAGTCGTGGAGTGAGATATGATAATGAATGGCTGAACATAACAACATAACATAATCAGCCTATAATGTTCCCACTGCTGGACACAGGCCTCCTCTCTGTGAGAGGGAGTGGGCCGTAATCCACCACGCGGGCCCAGTGCGGGTTGGCAGATGTCACATGTCTTCGAATTTTTGGTTCTAAGACATGTCGGTTTCCTCACGATGTTTTCCTTCACCGTTTTGAGAGCAGTGGTGATGATATAATTTACACAAAGTAAAGCGCCTGGCTGGGTTCGAACCTACGACCGACACCTCGTAAGTCGCGGCCGTTACCACTGGGCCACCACTGCTCTACACACTAATGAATGGCTGATTTGGGAGATACTATAGTGGTCCTTCCAAAACTCTTTCTAAGTTAATGTTGTCGAATAACTGGGAATCCTGACCGCGCATAAGACACTGACTCCAATTTTTTTTCAACACATTTTTGTCACCGTCAAGATTAGATTGAAGTGGAGCATGATTAATAACATGGTTTTAAAAATAAGCTATGTCTGCAGAAGAATAAGTTATCATTTAACCCCTTATTCACCAATTCAAGGTTGACTTTTCTTCAAAATACGAGTAGGTCAAAACTGGATACATTTTGAGTTTTTGTATCTTATTTTGCAATGCTTCGAATAGGTATTTACTGAACACAGTATTCATGCAGGCATTGCATTAAAGGTCCCCTTGCAGTGGCCTTCAGGCCATAAATACGAATTCAGCATACAGATACAAATGTAATTAAAGAGACATTAAAATTTGCCTCTTTTGGCGCCAATTGCAAGTTTCGTAATATAAACAAATAGTTTGTTTGCGTGTGAGCTGCATATGGTTACGTGTTCAGTGTTTTTATTGACAATTTAGTTTATTCTGGGATGTTAATGTGAATCTTTTCTGGATTTTGACCTTTTCACTACTTCACCTCGTCTTTTTCCATTTTTGCTTGGAACCAGTACCAAAGGTACAGGTTCTGTATCGGTAATTAGCTGTCCTAGCCATGTCAGTACCTGGGTACCGGTTCCAGACGGGTACGGGTACTCCACCTAACAAGTGCCTACCGGGACCAAATTCGGTACCCGCCGCGTACCACAGATCTCGTATTTGAACCCCGTATGGTTGGCTACCGTAAAGTTATTTTGCTAATGCCTATTAACTGTCCTTTTTTATCCGTTTTCTTAATCTAACTTTCGGAAGTATTTGTTTGGTACCGGTACAATACCGATACTGATTAGAAAGTACAGGCACTACGTCTGGTACCGGTATCACACTAAGGCCAATGGTACCGGTTCCCAAAAATACCGGTATTTCAAGCCTTATCTGCTAGAGTTACATCATTTTGTCTAGACATGGGTTGTGCGGTCTGTTATTAATATTATCTAATAATCACTGCAGACTTACCTTATCCCATAGAAAATCCATTTTGTCACAGTTGCAATATTTTTAGTACTTAGCACCATTTTCAACCATTCAAATAGCTTTGGGATGTCATAAATACAACAATAACCACACAACAGAACAACAACACACAACAACATTTTGACATTTCAAGTCTTCTTATAAGATTATGTTTTTTTAAACGTCCTATTGTCTGATCATTAACAAATAATATTGGCTCACTAAGTTTGTCAAAAATAAAAGGAAATCTTCAAACTAAAATCAAACCAAATACTTTAGCAGGTATCACTCACCCACCTTAAAATGGATTTATTTTCGTGGGTTCCCAGTTTTAGGCTTTAGGCCCCATTTTTTAGGTATCAACGATGGGTCCCATTTGATATTTTTCTTTAAAAAAGATAATCGTATTAATCTCGTTTTATTTTTTTTATTCTAAAGGCTAAATCGTGATCGTATAACTTGAAATTAATTTTATCACATGCACCTACACATGAGATCATAAATTATATTAGAACTAAGTACGCGTATGGTCAGCAACGAAAGTCCACAAAAACCGTCATGACCGAAAATTGGCAGAAATGACCTTTGGAAGAAATCTGCATTATGAGAGGGTTTTCCCTGACCCCAAAGAACAAGAGAGTGGCTAAAGATTTTTGTGCCTAAAACATTCTTACAGCGTCGGTGCAACTCAGTTCTAATGTAAAACATAAATATTTTCTGCAACACCATACACCAATTATTACACTATTATTAGTTCCTTTGAGGTAGATAAATTATGATAATGCTTTAAATGCAGTAATGAAAAACATCTTACTGTATGTGTTTATCGGTCTGGTCTTGCCCCAGAACTTAACCTCATGCTTAGTAATTACCTAATTGGTTAATATTAGTCACTCATACACATCCATTGCTTTTTTTTGTAAAAAAAATGCTTCTCTAAATGCAGTGGAAATCATCAATGAACGACAAAATTGTAAAATCAGAAACGTCACCGTGTTTTCCTAATGTTTATTTAGTTCTGCCCACGTGTGTTTAATCATCAAAGCGTCACAAATATTTTGCAAAGCTATTTTGCATTCGATGAATTTATTTAGCGCTAATATGTTACAATCGAGTTCTTTTAAATCGACTCATCGAACAGGAGGAAGTAATTTGCAGGCTGCGTTACGTGCAAAAATGTGTGCACTTTTTATGTATTTTACGTAAGATTCTTTTTCCGAAGTATCGAATATTTGCTAACGTTTGTTAAATTTTAACGCCTTAACCTTACTTAAGTGACAGAAGGAAGCCATTTATTATCGGATACGGATATCCTTGTTAGGTTTTACGGCAAGTCAACACCTACGATTGTAGTGGGATTAACTCCTACGATAACAGCTGTATTGTCTTGTCTTTCCCAGAAATACGATGTTTTGCGTAAACAGTTAGACCCGTTCCGGGATCTATTTCATTACAAAGGAGCGTAACCTGATTCATATTTTTGGACTTGTGAGTGTATAATTAGGAGAGTTTTGTTGCAGTAATCTTTAGATTGTTAAATCGTGTTTTAAATATAGTTTAATCATCATGAATTGCATAACTATGAACAGGGTGTGGAATGACACTGCGACAGGACTTTATAAACTACACACTTTTGATACCAAAACAATATATGCTTATTTAATTCTGCAAACTGGTTATCAATCCAATAAAAATAATTTTATTCAAACTCAAAGTAGTTTATATGTCTATCATTTTTTGTATCATCATTCTTCACCATAATTATATAACCGGGACCGAACATATTTCATCCACCTATTTTATAAAGTTATTGCCAAACGCACTGTTATTAACAAAGTATCCAACATTAGCGTCTATAATATACCTAAAGTCATTGCTAATATCACAATTATATGGCAATAGCATGCAATAGCATGGTAATGTGGTATTTTGACTTACTCAGTCACGCTACCTCGATACCTGTAAAATCTTCGTCTATATAGCCGGCGAATCAAAGACTACTAATATCAAATGCCGTTGTGCCAACAGGAAAAATATCGAATTTAATAGCTCACACGCCATCAGTCCTGGTTCGTGATAACAATGGCGTGGTTTGTCTAGTGTGGTCGTAAGCAAGGTGATTTACAGTCCTGGGTGTCTGAAGGTTGGACTTGCTCAACCTGGCCGAGGTTGGGTTGAGACAGAACCTCATATTTTCGGTCCATGAATCATTCATATGGCACAATATTGGATTATGTTCAACAAATTATAAATCTGGCAATCTCAGAAAGCCATCATCATTTTTTCGCCTTCTTTGTACAGACGCCAGCACATCAAGCTACCCGAAACTGTCAAATTTTCCCAAACAACTTTGAACCTAATGCTTTAGCTATAAAGTTTCAACTTTAACAACTATATTCATATCTATTAAAGAAATTTGACAGATTGTAGTAGCTTGATGTGCTGGCGTCTGTACTTAAAAAGAAACAAACGGAGACTCCAAAATGCTGGAAAAGTAGGGACTAAATGAAAGAGATTAATACCTAAGTTACCATTTCTAACAAATCGTTAGCAACAGTTTACAGCAAAACAAATTATGCAGTAGACACGATAATTAGAAATATTAGGTTCACACGATTTTATACCATTGCAGTTCAAATCGCAATGTGGCTTCTTGCGTCAGTGCAGTGTATACGATGTGTATTTAAGATATTAGAGAGATTAACAACATGTATTGAATGTTATTTAGACCATACATCTAATGGAGGTGAAGCAAGTCCCAATGCAAATAAAAAAACATACAACTAAGTAGGTATTTCGTTTCCTTAAATCGTCAGCATATGAAGTTACTCGCAGAACGGAGAACCTAATCTGCATCATCGTCTAGCATCGTGCAATTATAGTACTGCGCCATTTTCCTATGGCTTTCATGATTTAGGATTACTTTAGGTACTTATATATGGTATTGTGTCAATAGGGCAGTGGGTTTGAAGAGTTATGTGCAGCATTGAACACCCGAAACAATTTGTTCTTTTGCTGGGATTAGCGCCCGTCTACTTTCTATTTGGTGTCGTTTATGCCATAAAAATACACTAATAAAAGTCGAAAATTACTTTGGTATATTAATAAGTTGCTAGCATCCTTCTAAAATCTGGTTTCCTCAATTTCGAAAGTTATTAAGACTGAAATAACATTATCTAATTTCTCTACACTTAAAAGTCTATCTGCAGTTTGGCAAGAAGCCTTAACCTGATAGATAGATAGATTAACACAAAAGCACAATTAAATGCTAACAAATTACGTGAATATAAAAAAAAAACTATGAAAACATACTAATAAAAAGATATTAAGTGACACTATGAAGACATAATTTGGAATCAAAATAATGAATATACAAAGTGCGGTGTAGGTACGTCTCACGGTTGCACCAAATGGGAGTCCAGTTCAGCATGTGTCAGGCAAATGTACCTGACGCTGGTATACTGTTGGATCTCTGCAGTGACATACGGACGTCGAGCAGACGAGATAGATTGGTGTTCTGACAAAGTATTTTGTGCGGTGTTGATACTCATTTTCTTTTCCAGATCCATGTCTGTACATTCTCCGGTTCTCATCACAGCTGCAGTTTAACGACAAGTCGCACGAGGTCAGCATGACTGCTCTGCGTCTAGTCCAGAGGATGAAGAGGGACTCCATACACTCGGGTCGAAGACCTTCCGGTATTTGTGGAGCTGGTGAGTTAAAATTTCTTCTGTTGAGCATCTGCATCTGCATCAAGAGCTTATCGCAGTCTTCTATTAAACGTTGGCGTTTTTTTTTTCTACGTATAAAGGAAGAGGTATATGATACAGTAGCTGTTGTTCGCGACTTCGTCTGCGATCCAAGATGGAAGGTAGCCTATGGCCTTCTCCAGGTTCCAGGCTATCTATCTGTCAAATTTCATGACGGTCGGTTCAGTGGTTTAGGCGTAAAAAGGTTAAACAAACAGACAGAGCTACTTTCGCAATGTGTAATTTTCATATTAGTATAGATTCTCATAAAAGGAAGGGAGACCTTTGCCCTGCAGTGGGACAACACAGGCTTATAATAAGTCTATGCCAACCGAGGGTTATTCTTGGGTGCACTTGCAAAGTGCATATAGGGATAATCGTCGGTTGGTGCCGCATTTCATTAAAATTTCCTAAGGGGCCTCTGCGAGTTGGCTTCGGCCCCTCGTACACCTTCCAAAGGACCGAGACCCCATGGTCCCGAGATATGTAAAATCAAAATAATAATTATTATTATTGATTCGCATAAAAGTGGTGTTGGTACTGTAAGCCAAGAGTCTGGAGTTTGATGTTTATCTATCAGGTTAGCCAGACTTTCATTTTGACAGTTCATTGCGTTATGTACGTTGTTAACAGAAGCATTTTCGAACATATAATAATAATAATAATGCAAATGAAGCAATGGATTAGCAATATCCTTCAAAATCATTCAGATTATGATTGATAGTGTGAGTGTGTTACGCAATGAAGGTGCAGGTTTTGTTATCACTAACGATCAGCTTATCTTACTTCAAGCTTAGATGATCAAATCTCTTGATGCACGTCGTGATTCCTTCTAGACAGTTAAAAGCCTATCTATGTCCATTGATTTTGAATATTAAGTACCAAGCGCCTTTCGACTGAACGTGATGAACCTTTTATCAACTTACTTTTTTACATAGTAGCCGGTACGAAAATAACATTATTGTACGAGTATAATAGGGTCAAGAGTATTTCGATCCACTGAAACAACATGTTTTCCATATAAGGTGCTTCCATTTACCGGCCATATCAACTGACCTCCTTGTTGATATTATTGACTCGTCATTTAAAACTGGATGTTTGGTTTGGACGTTTGTTCCAATAAAAAAAAAAAACGATCTGTAAATGTTTTCAATGTTCCAGAATCCAGTTCTTTGTTATCCATAGGTATAAATAAAAAAATGAGATCTTGTTAATATTAAAATCACGGGCGTCTGGACTGATTTAATTAGAACATGTTTTTGAAGATACCATTATAAAATCTTATGTAATATTATCGTTCGGAACATAACTTCATCAATATTTTATTTGCCTGTATGCAATAAATTAAGATTACCGATACCAAATCGCTTATTCAGAATAACTCAAAAATTAGCCATGGAACTACTTTATGATTCGAGATTCAAATGTTGCTTTTTTTTTTCTTTTTAATTTTCTCTTTCACCAGGCAATATCTAAGTCAATTTGCCATTCAAACATAGTCCTTCTGCACAAAAAAGGCGACAAAAGCGATATCGGCAATTTCTGCCCAATAAGTTGTTTGTCCATCTCATATTTATAAGACTTTTAATAAAGTAACACACAATCGTATAGACGGGAAACTGGATAAACATCAGCCATCAGACAGAACAAACCGGATTTCGCCCAAGTTTCTCAACAACCGATCACCTTCAAACACTAAACCAGACCCTAGAAAAATACACTGGATTTAATAAATCATTATAATATCTGGCCTTCGTAGATTATACGAAGGCCTTTGATAGTATTAACCATTCAGAAATATTCACATCCCTAGAACACAAAGAACTTGAAAAACCATACATTGACCTCTTAAAAACCATTTACAACAATAGCTTCGCAAACAATCATTTCATTTGAAATTCAAACAGGGGTTAAACAAAGTGACCCGCTCTCTCCCAAATTGTTTACGACCACACTTGAGAAGATATTTAAGTCATTGGCAGCCTCAGTTAGTTTCTTTTGAACACAGGCAGGAAAGGGAAATCGGTCGCCGAATTGAGAACGCCTGGAAAAGCTACTGGTCTATGAAGATGCTATATGAAGGATGATCTGCCGATCTCCCTGAAGCGCAAACTCATCAACATGCGTATCCTGCCCGTCCTAACCTACGGTGCTCAGATCTGGTCGTTCACCGAGTCACAGAATTGCCGCCTTCGAGTTTGCCAAAGAGCAAATGAACACAGCATTCTGGGTGCAAAAAGACAGGACAGAATTCGGAACACCACGCTGCGTTCCAAAACGGGCATACTGGATGTGGGAAAGAAGGCTGCCAGGCTCAAATTGGATTGGGCGGGTCACATCAGCCGCATGCACGATGACCGCTGGGCAAAAGCCTCCACTCAACGGGTGCCTGAAGATGGACGGCGCCGCCGAGGCCGGCCCAGAAAGAGATGGCGAGAAGATCTGGACGAGTACTGCGAGGGCTGGTTTGACGTGGCGCGGGAAAAGAGTTCCTGAAACGATTTGGGGAAAGCCTTTGCCCAGCAGTGGGGCAGTATAGACAAACAAAAAAAACTCAATTACATTTATTATATTTAACTTTGCTGAAAGTTAATTAATGAGTAACGTTTATAAATAAAACCCAAGAGCTTCAAATACCTATAACTGGCACAGAATCGAGGTATAAACGGCCAAATAAAATTAGTTGGAAATACTTCACAAACGTGATTCAGGGGTCAACGGCCGCTGGTAGTTTTGAAAATATTTTTTGTTTGTTTTATCATCATTCGATAACGATATCAATCACTTTCCTTAGACCTTATTTATTAAATTAGCTTTCGAAAGACGGCTTCGATATCTAAACATAATAAATTAAAAAAAAAACATTTTTTTGTGGTTTAATGACCGCGGGTAGTTATTTAAAGTACAGAGTTGATTTTTGTTTTCTTGTCTAGAAACCCATCACGTCTGCGGAGTTTCGCTAACTAATTTAATTTGACCTTGTATATTGACACAACCAAAGAGAGGCTTATGCCCAACAGTGGGTGAAGTGGGGCTTGGATGATGATGACAGAAAAGAGGCAAAAAACCTATTGTTATTGTATATTGCATCAATTGGCACCTACTTATACCTATACACAATTATTTATTCAAACATTGCATGCTACGAATACGAATCGAGTGCCAATGTAGAACAGATAATTATGAAATCTCTATGACAAAAACCTCTTTGTTCACTGTATCTAAAGCTGTCATAATTATATTGCGCACGGAAGCAAATTTTCCGCACAAGTGGCCCTGGTTTCTGTGCGAATATTTTGTTCCTCACGCTCTACCTACTTTAATATTTTTGGCTGATTGACATTATATTTCCTCTTGGATACTAATGAGCTTAATTTAATGAACCTGCATGAAACATTATTAAATAGCCTTATGTGTACTTTATTTCTTGTTATTTATTACATTTGTGGTGGGTTATTTCCGAAATTAATCTTTCTTAAAATGTTGCAAGGACTATATTTCTTTGAAAAAAATCCGAACATAGTCCAGATTTAACGCTAAACCAATTTAAAATATAATTCTGTCTCTGTCATCTTCAAACGTTTGACAGAAACAAAACTATGTATAAAATAAGTTTAGCGCTAAAAGCATTTAGTGATTTGTGATGCAAGTGGTCCTAAGTAATAAATTTTTACTTAGGTCCCATAATCAGCTTAAAATCAAACTATTGTAACCAACATGTCCTTTTCTTCTTCAGCACTACTCATAGCAGCTCGTCTCCACGAATTCAACCGAACGCCAGCCGATGTTGTCCGAATAGTCAAAGTTCACGAGTCGACGCTGCGCAAGCGACTCCTTGAGTTCGGAGACACGCCGTCCAGCGCTTTGACCCTTGAGGAGTTCATGACCGTGGACTTGGAAGAGGAACAGGATCCACCAGCCTTCAGGGCAGCTAGGAAGAGGGATAAAGATCGATTACAGAAGGTATTTTTGTAATGTAACTATCCCACGGAAATGCGTGTTTTACTTATTTAATTTTCTAAGAAGAATGGTACCCTATGTTCTATTCCTCTTGCGGGTACGGTCAGCAACAAAGGTCGATTATTGCTGCTATTTTTACACATCATCTAAATATACACAAAATTATTCGATAATCTGCTTTTTAGCATTCTATAATAGCTAAAAGTTAATTTTCTTTCAATTTTAGTTCTGTTCCGGTTTTATTTAACGTTTTACTCAAAAATAAGAAGAAATGATAAAATTTGAATGAGAAATCTGCAATGAATCGAATCGATTTTTGTCGCTTAATGTCAATCTTATTTGTTTGCTATAGTAATTCATTTAAGATATTTATTCATTTAAATAGATGCGGTTAGCGGTAGTTTAGTCGTGAAAACATGTAATAAATACAGAGAGACAAACATGATTTCACATTAAAAATATGACTACGAATATGTATTAAATCAATTAGCACTAAACCATCAACATTATTGATCTAGCGCCATTACCGCATACCTAGTCTAATGCAGAAAAATACCGGTCTTGCTATTTTGCAAACAATGGCATCTTGATTTTCAATCAAATACTTGAGTGGTTGAAAGTTTGGAATGGTGAAATACGGACTTTAATATAAATAAGCATGGTAGCAGTAATTCCCCGCACGTAAAAGATCAATTAAATAATCCATTATATGATTTGCAGTTTTGCTAGTAGGTACCTATTAGAAGCCGTTTGGAATGTACAGTCAACAAAAGAGAGGATCGTCGGAAATAGTTGAAGTTTAGTAAGAAACCGATGGATGTTTTTGAATGAAATTTAACTTGATAAATGAACTGTTTGTTTCCTATTAATTAAATTAAATTTTATTTAAAAACATCCACCGGTTTCGTACTAAACTTCAACTATATCCGACGATCCTGCATACTTATCTCTTTTGTCGACTGTACATACATTAATAATGATTCTGCTTACCTCTTCAATTAAGACGACACCGACCGAGTTTCGCCCTCATCGTTTGTTTGGTTATTTCTTTTATTTTAGAATGAAAATGCAGAAAATAAGTCTATATATATATAGACTTATTTTCAACATTCAAAGTCCTGACTGACTGATATAAGTTATCAACGCACAGCCTAAACCGCTGGTCCTAGAGACATGAAATTTGGAGGGTGTTCTTTGTGAAGAGTAGGTATCCACTAAGAAAGGGTTTTTCGAAATTCCACCCCTAAGAACGTGAATGGGGGGAGGGTGAAATTTCACGCGGACGAAGTCGCGGGTAGAAGCTAGTGTTATTATAATCTTTAAAACGGAAAATATTGGCCACTATTTTCCGTTTTAAGGATTATAATGAAACTGCCGTTTGTAATAATAATAACGTATAATCTTTTGGAGCACAACGTAACATGCTTATTTTCTGCATTTTCTTTCTAAAATAAAAGAAATAACCAAACAAACGATGAGGGCGCTACTTCGCGGTCGGTGTCGTCTTCGTCTTAAAGGGGATGCGCTAGGTTGCCCGCGTAATTCAAATTGCAGGTCAGTCAGGAAGAAGATACACAATCACACGCTACGGAGAAACTTTTTTATATCTGTCATAAAGTTGCTTAAAGAACCATTAATTTTGCTTTCTACATCAAAATATATTCGCATTATAAAACCGGTTCAAAAGCATTATTACTTCCGCATTATTAATGACTCCACGCATAAAATTCACACTTTACGTCATCGTTTAAAATTTTAAATAGTAGGAAATATAATGTCATGTTTAAATTAGAAGTATCAAAATACATGCAGATGATTTGAATACAATAACAACGCGGAATGATCAACGGTTTTATTTGTGTAAATTATAATAACCGTCACTACTGATTAAAATGTTTGAGTTAGCGTGTAAGTGAAAATAATGCGAATAATAATTAGCGGTCACATATTTAATGAGTCTCATAGACGGGTTTACGACTGGACTACAGGGCGATTGCGTAACACATTAACAGTAGCAATGGCTTTCATTTTGACAGTTCTACAACATTAATTGCGTTTTTTTATGTTGTTGAGCAGACAAATTTTTCAAACATATTAAGCAATGGATTAGCAACATCCTTCAAAATTAGGGTGCTGGTCTCTTCTTGTGCGAAATATGCATGAAATAGATTTGACATTGATCTTGTATAAACCTGAAGATCAAACAACAGTGTTTTAGTCAAATTATGGGTAATATGAAAATAAATTAGGTATATACAAGAATGATGTTAGTAGGCCCAGTGGTAACGGTCGCGACTTGCGAGTTGTAGATCGTAGGTTCGAACCCAGTCAGACGCTTTAAATTGTGTAATTTATTTCATCACCACTGCTCTCAAAACGGTGAAGGAAAACATCGTGAGGAAACCGGCATGTCCTAGATCCAAAAATTCGAAGACATGTGACATCGACCAACCCGCACTGGTTACCCCTCTCACTAAGAGGGGGCCTGTGTCCCAGCAGTGGGAACATTATAGGCTGATTATGGATATGATGAGGGCACAATATAAGGCACCCAAGGTGTCTAGAGAAAGACTGCTGGAAACGGCAAAGTAGTACCTACACACAAGACATGTGATGTGATGAAAAGTGAACTATACACAAGGGAAATAAGGTTTCTAATCACAAAGCATGGAACTGATTCCCCTTATCTTGATGTTTCCAGTTAATGGATGAGGAAGACGGTGAAAAAGAACTGACCGACCTACAAAAAGAGATAGAACATCAGTTAGAAAAGGACAGCAATAAAAGAAGAAAGGTTGCAGCTGTTATTGGGACATCCACCGCTGTATTGGGAATTGGTAAGATGATGTTTTTGATAAATAATCCTATCCTACTAAACATCATATTATAAACGCGAAAGTTTGTGAGGATGGATGTTTGTTACTCTTTCACGCCAAAACTACTAAACGGATTTTGATGAAACTTTGCAGTAATATAACTTAATAACGGGATCGACACTTATGCTGGTGAAACCACGGGGCGCTGCTAGTAATCATTATAACTGCGCTTGATAAAATGGAGTTCAAAATGCAGTAAAAACTTCGAACTTATTTGAAACGTGTTAATTTCAGAGAAATCGATTCGAAATAATAGATTTTATAATCGATCGAATCGAATCGATTCGATTCTGAACTCGGAATATGTCGGGAGAAAATCCACTGATAATAAAAATAAACCACCCAACAGTCCCTTAGTTGCCTTAGGCCTAGTTTATACTGACGTCTGTTGAGTGAATCTTACGAGCGTTTGGCCAGCGTGCACACGCTAATGTGGACTGGTCCCACTACATTATAAATTATAATGTAAGACCATGTTCGCGGTTTAAAGCGGCTCTTGCCCAACCTGAGGGGGCCAAACGCCTCCTGCCGGAGGCTTTACGCGGGGGTCGTGCGGTCCATGGCCCTATATGGGGCCCCGGTGTGGGCGCGTTCACTGCGGCTGCGAGCCGCCCACTATCTGAAAGCGCCCCAAAAGGTGGTAGCCGTAAGGCTGATCCGGGGCTACCGCACGATCTCGGGCGAGGCGGCAAGCCTCCTTGCCGGAATGCCGCCATGGGATCTGGAGGCGATGGTCCTCGCGCGCCTGTATGAGTGGCGCGCGGAGGCACTACGCCGGGGGGAAACTCCGCTTCCGCGGCAAATTGCGGCGGAGCGGACAGACCTCCGGCGCGATCTCATGGTGGCATGGAAAGAGCGGCTTTCGCAACCCAGCGCAGGGCACGCCACGATCGTGGCGATAAGACCCCTCTTTGAGGAGTGGCTTGAGAGGCGTCACGGCGTTCTCACCTACCGCCTGACGCAGGTCCTCACCGGACACGGATGTTTCGGGAGGTTCCTGCACATCATCAGGCGGGAGGAGACGCCCGGGTGTCACCATTGCGAGGATCGCCCAGAGGACACGGTGGAGCATACGGTGGAGGTCTGCCCCGCTTGGGCGGAGCACCGCCGTGTCCTCGTAGAGGCGATCGGCAACGGCGGCGACCTCTCGCGTCCGGCCCTGGTTCAAGCCATGGTCCGGGGCGAGAGGGAGTGGGAGGCGGTCACCTCCTTCTGCGAAGCAGTCATGCTAGCGAAGGAGGTGGCGGGACGGCTCAGGGAGAGAGCCGCACGCCTCAGCCGCCGCGGGAGACGCTACGGGCGTCGGGAGCCGCGTGACGACTCCCGGCCACCGTAGGCGCGGGCCTGCGGACGGAGAGTAATGGGTAGCTCTCCGTCCGATCAGGACCAGGCCCGTGCCGGACGGCGCGTATGTGTTCCACGCGCGCCTCAAAGAGATGTCAGCATAAAGGAAGGGGCCCGCCAGGGCCGAAGCCTGCCGGGGTAGCGGGATCGTCCGAAAGGGTTACCGCTGCCCCGGAACATAAAGGGCTAAGGAAGGAATACGGGTGGGTTTTAGTCAGTAAGAGTCTGACACTCCCTTCCGCTCCACCCAGAGCGGGAGGAGTCATTAGATGATTTCCCATCCAAAAAAAAAAAAAAAAAAAAGACCATGTTCGCGGTAGCATACGAACCCAAAGAATAAACTATGTATGGTTTTTCATTTAAAAAATATTTTGAAGATCACGATAGGAAGGATGTTAACGGACTTTATTCTAGTTTTTTTAATAAAAAAAGGTTGGAAAATGGAGTTGGGTCAATGATCGCTATTGCCATGCTAAAACGCGACAACTGTACTGCTTCTGTTCTATCATCATCATCATCACCACCACCATCAGCATCATCATCATCACCACCATCATCATTACCATCACCACCAACAACATAATCATCATTACCATCGCTATCATCATCATCATTATTTCCGTCATCACCAACATCAACATCATTATCACCACCATCATCATCATCATCATCACCACCATCATCATTACCATCACCACCAACAACATAATCATCATTACCATCGCCATCATCATCATCATTATTTCCGTCATCACCAACATCATCATCATTATCACCGCCATCGTCATCATCATCATCACCACCATCATCATTACCATCACCACCAACAACATAATCATCATTACCATCGCCATCATCATCATCATTATTTCCGTCATCACCAACATCATCATCATTATCACCGCCATCGTCATCATCATCGCCATCATCATCATCGCCATCACTCATCATCATCACCAACGTCATCATCATCATCATCATCACCACTACCACCACCACCATCATTATCATCATCACCACCACAGTCCGACTTCACCCACTACTGGGCATAGGCCTCCCTTTTCTTGTGTCAACAATCCCCACGCTCCCGTGCCAACCTCATCCAGGTTTTGCCCGCGATGGCAACAGTATCGCCGCCTCTCGCCGCCGGACGATCGACATGCCAGCCAGTATTAATAATAATTTTATATTTCCAGACGAAAACACTTCAGAAGACGCGGAGGCGTCAAGATTTGCAGCAGAAGACGCATTGGATCTTATTGGAGAAATAGCCAAAAAAGTGCAGGATAAAGAAGATGCCAAGACTGAAAAACTTAAGCATGAAAAAGGACTTGGTAAGTGAAGGAAATTAATTGTTTATCAAATTGACTACTAACTTAAATTCCGCAGGTATATCAAAATATACTAATAGAAATTTTAATCACCGTTATCCTCTTAAGGGGTCACGCACAATAAAGGGTTCCGTAGTTAGAATAAATTTACCCCAAGAATAAACTTAACTAACATTGTAGTTGAAAAACATGTTCTCCCATACATTCCCACTGAAAATGTAAGTTTGTACGCATAATATTGAGAGATTTACCATGTTGTTTTAAGACTACAGACTTCTTATAGGTTTTTCTGTAATCTATAGGTATAGAACTATTTTCTGTATTTTTTTTTAATTGTCTCAGTAGTTTCGGAGATAAGGCGGGGGGGGGGAATGGTCAATTTTCGTGTGTTTTCTTAAATAACTAATACTTTAAAATTATGAAAAAAATATATTTGAGATCCTTACAGTAAGCCCTTTCATTTGATATGTCACACGGTACAGATTGCGAAACTTTTTTTAAAATTATCTATTTGCCCCTCAAAAATGACCTCCATATTCAAAATTCATTTATTTACTTTACACGTCTGTGTTTGGGTCACAGAGATTCATATGTGTACCAAATTTCAAGTTATTCGGTCCATTTGATTCGGACAAAATTGACTGTGACAGACGGACGGACAGACAGGCACACGAGTGATCCCATAAGGGTTCCGATTTTTTCCTTTTGAGGTGCGGAACCCTAAAAAAATCAGCTGTTCCCTACATTTATGTTCGCATAATTCGTTGTTCATAATGATGAGTACAATGACCCCTTAAGAGGATAACGGTGATTATAATTTCACTATCATCATTTCATTTCATTTTGTAACTGTCAAACTGGCCAAGAGGACGTAGTGTGTCAAGTTGATAAACAATTTAGTTCCCTAACTGTACCTACTTGCTATTTACTGTTTAATGTGCATATGCTAGTAACTCCTTTTTTTTTGCGTGATGGAAATCCTCATGGACTTCCTCCATCGTGGGGGGGGGGGGAGGACAGAGGGGCATGCCGGACTCTTACCAGCTAAAACCACCGCGGTGTTCCACCTCTACCTATGGCCGGGGACGCGGGATTCGCATAAGCATTCACCGCTCCACTTTAGTCATCTATAACGTCAGATGCTTATATTTAATTTAAACAGGCATTTTAATCAAGGAAATTTCCATAAAAAAACGAACACGTCATCCATCATCTATTCACAGCTTTAATTTAACTTTTATTGCACCTATTAGCAAATGTAAAGTAATTAAGTAAGCATTTTTTTAAATGTTATATTACTATTTCCTTAATTATTGTCTTCAGGTCCAGACCTAGCCGTTATAGGTCTCGCAGGGTCCAGCCAAGAGGACAAATCTGACAAGTTCCTAAGACCTGAACCGAAGCAGGTGTCCAAAGATCTCCACAGTCCTGATGAGATGGTCCTGGATCAGAAAGATGAGGAGTACATCAACTCTCTCATCATGAATGATGAAGAAATTAAGCATAAGGCTATGCTGTGGAAGAATCTCAATGCTGGATATCTGAGGGAACAGAAAAGTACGTATTTTTGGAACGAAGTACCTGAACTTCCTTCCGATCGTGTGTCCCACGGCACCTCACGTTATTTTGTTTGCAAAGTTGGACCTGGTTATGCTAAAAATGTACCAAAAACAACATATTAATAGTTGAGTAGGGACAAGTTAATCGCGCCTAAATTGTCGCTGCCCTTGTCCCATGTTACTCGTGGTCTGTGCAACACGTTTTATCTTGCATTCTTGTCAGCTTTGTCAGCTGTCACTCTATCCTTCACTGCTTTTTCTTTCATTTATCACCTCTCACACAATCCATCTGACTTTTCATTGGTCTTTCTCTCGCTCTCCATCCATCAACATTTATATTCATCCCCATGGAGCAAAAACAATATAGTATTTACCATCAAGAGATGGGTGTGGCCTGAGGGCGATAGACGTAGGAAGTCTGTTAAATGAACAGGTACACAGGCTTGAGATGCTCTGGTCTGGGGTGGTGATGGTGATCGTGCTCAGCGCTCGCTTCAAGAAGGAACTGCAGCGAGAGCGAGGTCAAGAAGTTGCCCATTTCACAAAAAACAAAATATAAAAAATGTGGCAAATGTGAGCCTATAAAACGAAACAATATAATATAGAAATATGAACATTTTTTATAGTTTTACAATTAATCAGGTTTAATTATTCAAAATCATTTGCACTACACCAGACATTGATAGCAAAATTTGGGCAAGGCTACATTTAAGAATAACAGGGTAATTTTATAATAGGGATGATGACTAATATTTGAATTTTCGAACAAATAACGTAATTTCAAAGAAGGTATAGGTATCGAAAAAATCTGTAAAATCGATGGAAATATGGATAAACTGTATGCTTTGAAAGTATTTGGAGGGGATTATTTCCGTTCCTGTCGCGCGGTACGGATAAATATATTATATGGCCATAGGAACAATGTATGACTCAACCCCTATTAGAGTCAGGCAGTTCTCTTCTCGAAACCACATCGACTCCCCCCTCCCCCCCTCTGCCCAGTCTGATCGCTATGTCGGCAAGCCGATCCCTTGGGGGAAGCAAGCTAAATACTTAAGTGTTATCCTCGACCACCATCTAACTTTCACTGAGCACATAAAGACGGCTCGTTCGCGCATCTCCTCAGTAGGCTCCACTTCATACTGACCGCCTGCAGCAAATTGTCACTCAAGTGCAAATTGCGCGGTCATCCGTCCCATCATGACCTACGCTTGCGTCGTCTTCGCACACGGTAAGCCTCACTATCTGCATAGAATGCAGACCCTCCAGTACCGTTTTCGCAGAAAGGTCACGGGAGCCCCCTTCTATGTCCGCAAAGAGAATCTACCCTTAGATCTCAGAATACCCACCATTCAGCAGTTCATGAAACGCCTCTCCAAGCGTTTCTTTGGTACTAGTATAAAGCACCCCAATCCCCTGACTGCGGCGGCCGCCCGATACACACCCTCCCGCATAAGTAGGATTCGCCGACCGACGCATACCCTTACCATCCCCGACGCGACGCTACGACCCTCATCCAGGAGAGTAGTAAGGCTACTAGTACTCTCAGAAAGTACAAGTCCCGACAGCCGTCCTTCCGTCCTCGCCGCCGAGGCCCGTCGCGACGTCAAGCGTCGTGACGGCTTGCTTGCTCGGAGCCAGTCCGCGCCGCTGAGCCTGTAGTTTTAAATTTGTCCCTATAATGCCGTTCGAGCCTGTTCCTTGCTGCCCTCTCCCAGCGACTCCCTTAGTCGAGGTCCGTACACTACAGGGGGTGCCCTTAGCGTGTAATCGCTTAATTTTTAAGTTTTTTAAGCCCTGGCTGGAGCCCTTAATTTATTGAGGCATCCACAGGCATGCCCGGTTAAGCAGACGACAACCTCATAGGTTGAACTGCGAGATGCCATTCGCAAAAAAAAACAATGTATGGCGCTAGAATGATTACATAGTCGTGGCGTCACTTCTGTGATAGTGCAGAGTTTGTCTCGCAGTCATTTTAAAAACGTTTATAACTTGGCAATTTTTTAAGATTTTACACTTTTTATAATTATTACTGCGCCCCGCGGTTTCACCCGCCCAAGTGTCGATCACGTGGGAATATCGGGATATAAAGTATCCTATGTCCTTTCCCGGGACTCAAGCTATCTCTTTACCAAATTTAATCTAAATCGGTTCAGCGGTTTAAGCGTGAAGAGGTAACAGACAGACACACTTTCGCATTTATAATATTAAGTAAGGATGGATTGTTTGCACAAAAGTAAAAGTTTGAAATTGTCATCATCCCTATTACGAGGCCTGCGCGCACCAGCGAAGACGTAATACGCGCGTTAAGGGCCAGAGAGGTATGTAGGGTTAATCCAACTATGTTAGCAGTATGAGTGTAAGTATATTTATGTTTCAACAGTAATATTATTGTTCGTCCAATTTGTTGGCTATATAGTGGAAATAGTTGGACTAACCCGGGTGGTGTATGGAAGGAAGATGTCGGGACTATCCACAGAGTTCTTCGAACTACGGAATTTGATCCCGCATTTCTTGCCCTGCCACTGTCTGGTGAGTCCAACATAATTCTCTTGTCGTGGCTTGTGCTTTTCATGTTGTAGTTAGGTTCTTATATGTTGCAATTGCACTGTGCTGGCTTTTTTGGAATATTATAAGTGTTCAGACTTACCAAGAGGAGGGTTACCGAGTACCTGGGTTGTGGACGTCAGATAGGCAGTCGCTCCATTCAAAATACTGGTATATAATTATGCATCTGCATTAAACTGGCATGCTGTATCCGGTTAGACTGCAAGCCGACCCAAACATAGTTGGGAAAAGGTTAGGCAGTTGACGAAAGTATTCAGACTAAATGGCTGAACAAGAAATATTTGACTACCATTAAATAACCTCTTCAACAAATGGAGCGATAAATAGAATATACTGTATTTTGTAATACAATGTTTGACGACGTAGTACGGGTTGCGGGTTCGATTCCAGCACGGACCAAATATTTGTATGATATATAGTTTCGAGTGTTTATGTACGCAAGATTTGTGCATGTAAGATTGTGACTTCCGATCCAAGAGAAAATTCATTCACCAACAAAAAAAACCGCTTCGTCGAACCAACGGCTAGCGTTTACCATAAAATCTTAATTTGTAGTCATACATGTTTAAGTAAAAGAAGAGCTTCGTGCGAAAGAAAAAGAAGAAAATAAGGATAAAAAGAAGAAATTACGAGGTTCCTACAAGAAGAGAACTCCTTGTAATGCTGCTACTGCCGGGGAGGCTATTGAGAAGATGATTGCGGAGAAGAAGATTAGCTCTAAGATTAATTATGATATTCTTAAGAGTTTGGACCATCCGGGCACTCCGTTGCCGCCTGCGACGCCGAAGGAGACTGTTGTTGTTGAGTAAGTGATTCAATTAATTAAAAAAAACTTGATTGCCAAAAAGATTAAAGGGAGTTTTACATTGGCCCGAAAAAATGCAAGCCTTTATCTTAGGTACCGAAGAATTATAATGTAGTTCCTAGGACTCTGGCACTTACTACAATCATATGACTTTGTGCACTAAGTCCATTGAATAAGGATTTTCTACCGCATCTAGCAATGTTTTGGAGACTAAAATCCAGAGTATGTACTACTATAGATAGCCTTCCTCATCCTGATATTATTGCATGCGACCTCTCGGCTATCGGTCCCACAAAAGTAGTCGAAAATAATTTAATTTAAACTTTTGCCTTCGTTATTATATTGTATATTTCATTCCACAAATATTGCTCTAAAAAACTCTGGGCAAGTATGACTGATTTTCGCTGACCCGGTCTGATATTCGAGACTACTTTTTGTCGTTGAATGAATCTCACACCTTTTTCGACAGCTTTATCTCATCATTAATGTTATCTGTTCTAGGAACAAACCCCCAACACCATCAGTAGTGGTCCCAGCGTCACCCGTACCACGCAAACGTAAGAAGAAGAACCCCACGCTCGCCTCCCCCGCGCCCCCCGCCTCCCCCGCGCCCGGCCCGCGCACGCCCGGCCCGCCCGCGCCGCCCACACCGCAGGCTGTTACTGGTAAGTATTGCAGCTAAATAACAAGCTATTGTGTCTCTTATGGCCGATTCCTAACGATAGATAATTTTAAGACATTCCTGCAAGTTTTTACGTGTTGTGTTAAGGTCAAGAGTAGTCTATTATACGTATTGTAGTCTATTGTAATGTAACGATAGAACTTAGGAGAGGGCATTCTGAAAGTTGGTAACGATGCAAATAGTTGTCAAATATACCAGCCTGTTTTATTGAATTTACCATTTGTATGGATATGTGAAATATCGCTCTATATTACACTACATTGATGTTTTATACATATTTCCATACAGTAGGTAATATTAATAAATATCATAAAAGCAGGTAAATATTTGACGGCTATTTGCCACGTTGCCAACATTTATAATGCTCTTAAGTCCTAGCCCTACGCTATATTTATTTATAGAAAATTTTGTTTTTATTCTATGATTAAAACATTATCCTTTCACTTCTCTAGAAATAGCAGATGACTACGAAGATGAAATAGAACCGGACCCAGTGGACGTCACTGGCGAGTTGTCTCTAGCCGCCATGCTGCAAAACGGGCATGATGACGACTATTACGACTACGAGGAATATTGATATAAGCTTAGGAGTATTGGATGCTGACGATAGCTTACTGCTTAGGATTCAATACCAATATCAGGGAAATATAGGAAATTCGCATCCAACAAAATTTTCGTTCACATAATTATGGAGTTTTTTTCATGTGTCTGAAACATATCGGGCTATTCCAAATGACATCGGCTATTTTGAAACACTTCGGGCAATTCCGAAACACATCGGGCTAATCCAAAACACATCGGGCTATTCCGAAACACATCGGGCTATCCCGAGACAATTTAACTGCCCCATATCTAGTCGAAGAATTCCGGAAAAAAGTATCATGCGTTATGGATAGCATTCCCCCAACAGAGACGATAATTTTGTTGGATGTAAGCCGGAGGTTTAAGTTGAGTTAAACTGCCTGAGCTTGAGAATAAGTGTTTGTATTAGACGCTATCTTATAGCTGGGCTTCAGATGTGCAGCTGGAAAGTATAGCAAGTATACTGATAACATATTTATTGATTAAAGAGAAATGCCCCAAATAGAGAAGTAATCTAGACAGATGCGGTGAAATGAATGTCGGGAGACTACAAAGTAACAAGGTTTAATTAAATTTGCGAAACTTGACATACGTGTTGGTTATCGATATCTTATTATATTAAAACAAACTCATAAGTTCAAGTAACTACGGCTGATAGTTGATTCCGTGGCAAAGTTTTAAATCGTCAGATTTGCCCCCCACCTATAAATTATTTTGACGTTTATTAACATATAGCTTAATCAGCCTAAAATGTTCCTCTCGGTGAGAGGGAGTGGGCTGTAATTCACCACGCGGGCTCAGTGCGGGTTAGTAGATGTCACATGACCTCGAATTTTGTTTTTTTTTTTGTTTGAGAGCAATGGTGATGAAATAGTTTACACAAAGTAAAGCGCCTGTCTGGGTTCGAACCTTCGATCTACAACTCATAAGTCGCGGCCGTTGCTACTGGGCCACTACTCTACTATAAAGTCAAGTCACTTGTGTCATTATGGGTCAAAACAAGGCAGAAACGAGACCATCTTTTGACGCGGTAGGGCGAAACTAATCTAATCGATTTAAATCTATGTTCGCTGGTAGTGTCATTATTAAATATGATACCCAACAAGTCTGTGAAGTTTTGCTACATAATTTAATTCAACCTTGCAGATCTACTGAGTTGCCTCCTTGCATCCAATCAGTCCATAAGTGACCACATATATGAATACATACATATAAATTAAAGAAAGAAAAAAGTTTATTATGATTGAACTAAATGACATGCTAGCTTACCGAAGCTAAGATCTAACCTCGCAAATCAACATGGGATTAATGAATTTGCTTTGACAAACCAAGAAACTGAATAGTGATTTTATGCTATATTATTATTAAATAGTTAACATAAAATTATGATTAAGATACCTTTTTTTTTAACGTGGAGAAATGCTCATGCATTCTACACTACCACGGGGAGGTAGTGCAGCTATGTGGGACTCTAACCCACTGAAACTCCACGGATAATTAAGATACCTAGCAAAACTATAATTAAAGAAAGAAGCTAGTGAGCCTTTTTTGCCACTATTTGGCCGATGTACAGTCAACAAAAGAGATAAGTATGCAGGACCGTCGGATATAGTTGAAGTTTAGTAAGAAACCGATGGATGTTTTCGAATAAAATTTAATTTTGTTAATAGAAAACAAACAGTTCATTTATCAAATTAAATTTCATTCGAAAACATCCATCGGTTTCTTACTAAACTTCAACTATATCCGACGATCCTGCATACTTATCTGTTTTGTTGACTGTACACATTTTGTGATTTAGTCGACAGCGCAAGAGCAATATACGGGCGAAAATATGTAATGAAGTAAGATCGGTCGGTCGTCTATAAACCTCCCCGTGAAAACTATTGACAGTTCACGACCACTTCACCTAAGTTTTCACTTTGAGATTATCACAGAATACATCGGCTATTCTCTGTTCTGCCGACACACAAACTCTATAGGTACACGCGCGTAATAATACTGGACGCAACACATTGTTTTGTAATAAGATCGAACAAGTCGCCCTGTGTCTGCACATCTACCCATCCTTACTTCCAAGTTACGAAGTTACGTGCGCAAAACGCCTAAATTGGTCCTGCAGTCTCGACAAATATAACGACAAAAATCGATCGTTAAGGGCGCGTTCCCACTATGTCGTGACGACAGATTATCGTTTCGTTTAAAGCGTCGTGGCTTGTGTATTTAAATGCGGACGACAGTTAATCGTGTAGTCCTATATGTGAACACCTCCATTTAAATACACAAGCCACGACGCTTTAAACGACACGATAATCTGTCGTCACGACATAGTGGGAACGCGCCCTAAGTCTAATCGATGTCAAATTTCTTTAATACATTTTCAATCTTATGCTTTCGAAATAAAGTTGAAAATCTATTAAAGGAATTTGACAACGATACGACTTAGCGACCGATTTTTGTCACTGTCTAATGTCGAGACTGCAGGGGCTGGACAGTCTTTTTTAACGCGGAGAAATGTGTCTTCATCATTAAAGCGGAAGCGTCAGGGTAGCCCGCGAAATTCAAATTTTCTTACGTTGTTTGCAATTTGCAGGTCAGTGTCATGTTGATTGAACCTGCGAATTGCAAGAATGTAAGAACATTTTAATATCCCGTGCTACCTAGCGCATACTCCTTAAGAAATCGTAACTTGAAACACCAATGACGTGGCCATTATATCCAATCCAATAGTGTTGTGACACAGTGCTGTGACCTAATTTATTCTGAGAACTATAAGTTTACGTATAAATAATACTGATAAATTTGTAGTCATTTAAGCTGTCATCACAATAATGTTTTAAATTTAATTAGATTAATGCAGTTTAGCTACGACTACATTATTTTTCTTATATATTATATCATGAACAATATGAAGGCCAATTCCCATAATCAAAAACGTTTAAAATCTAGTCGCAATCTCATCTCAGCGACGATATTATGTCAAAAACATGTCAAAAATGTAGACAAATTAAGAGGTATTTTTGACAGATTGCGACTGAGATTAGAATGCGAACGTTCTTAAAAATAAGAGAATTGCCCATCAAAGCTTAAAATTAGAAATCTTTTAGGTCAAAAACGAATCATGAAATTGAAATTTTAGATCTCACTTCGTTTTTTTGTTACTCATTTTTGATGTTTTTTTTTTTTTTTTTTTGTTGAAAATTATTGTGTAATGTCTTAATGAAATGGGATTTTTGACTCGGCGAGAAATTGCTTACGCTGCTTGTATGTATTCTAAGTGTGCATAGGGTGGCGAAAAAAAAACCGCGCCTAGCCAAAAATCCCGCGTCGTGTGAACGGGGGTTTAGTTTAAGTGTATCTGGACCGATTTTGCCAATACATACCGAATGTTAGAATAATGTTGTGTGAAATGGTTTATTGGAACATGTACGTTTGTTGACTGATTTAATTTATTAAAACTACTGAGATGTTTAGAAAGCTAGTTTGAATTTACAGTTGCTAGAACACGTTAGCCCAGGTTCGCTCGGGTGATTTTTTCCCGCGGCGATATTACAGTGATGGTAAATAGTTTTTCTTGAATTTCTAAGTAAAATGATATAACACGCTTTGCCTCTTGAAGGGAAACTAGTGTAGAAAGACAACTAGCATCTTTAGCATAGTTTAGATGTAGCTTAGGTGTTGTTATGTGATGTAGAAAAGTCGTACGATTGTTATACTTAGTGACGTACGGTGGGATAAAAATGGTTATGATCAGATTAAAAAAATGTGATTGGGCGTTTCCGTCGCGATCGGACGCGTTTTGTAAATTTTTATGCTCAACCGAAGCAAACAGCTACAACGATCTACTGCAGTCTTATCGCACGTCTTCTGGAATGTTCTAACGAGCGTCAAAATCACGATCATTTGAATATAGCCTAAGGCCCAGTTCCTATGTCAAAAAAAAACTGACACGCGTTCTGAAAACCCGCATCTTAAAAAACAACCGATCCCATGAGCGCGCGTTGACGCGCTTTGAGAACTGGCGTAAGTAATAAGTACTTATAACCACAGTACTATCAAATATTAATTATGCTTTTGGGAAGAATGTCCGTACACCGCCGTTTACATAATGCCGCGTAGTTAATGATAATGCACATCAGATTGTTTATCAAGGGAATTGGGTGAAACTAGATATCGTAACTAGAAATACAAGAAATTACCTACGACTTAATGACGCCGTCACTTTTCTTAGTAGGATAATGATGATATCAGTAAAATCTGACCAAAATAACTTATCGCAGTATGACGCACAAAAGGTATTCAAGACAATACTTTATAAATCATTTTTAACCCACTGTACCTATGGGTCAGTGACGAATTGACTTAAGTACTTTAATGGTCAAGTAGCTTCTATTAATTAGCTTTGAGAGTACCACTGTACAGTCACGAGCGTAAATACCTTATATTTACGCAAGATTTAAAAGCGATTTTGTCCTAAAGTAAATTGATAGATACTCTATGGTGTTACGAACATGGAATTTGCAATGCATAAGCATAATCGGCCTATAATGTTCCCGCTGCTGGGACACAGGCCTCCTCTAGGTGAGAGGAAGTGGACCGTAATCCTCCACGCGGGCCCAGAGTGGTTTGGTGGATGTACCATGTCTTCGAATTTTTGGTTCCAGCACATGCCGGTTTCCTCAAATGTATCCCTTCACCGTTTTGAGAGCAGTGGTGATGAAATAATTTACACAAAGTAAAGCGCCTGTCTGGGTTCGAAGTTTCGAACCTACGACCTTAGTCGCCGTCTGTTTCCACTGGGCCACCACTGCTCGACTGCTGCTGCTATGCATTTCATGGAAAATTGGTATTTTCTCAATGTTGCTGTAACGTAACTGTAAAGTATTCATGCTCCTGACCGTACATCATTTTATTGTTTATTTGTAAGAGATGTATTATATTTTAGAGACACAATTGTACACAATAGTCTTATGATCTGCCTTAGACCAGAATTTGGTTAATGTAACCTGACGAATGTAATGTTGTTGATAAGTTCCGAGATATATCTTACATTGTATATTTAAATACCGAAAGCAATAAAGGAAATGTTTATTAAAAAAAAAGCTTATTTTAATAAAAAGCTTATTTTAATATTTTTAATTGACGGTAAATATATATGTATACATATACACTCCCGACTCCTAAAAAAAGCCACCGTGTATTTCCATGTAAGTTACCAACGCCTAAAACATCAAAATAATGATGAGGCAAAGAAAAAGTTTTGATGGAGTTTTGAAGCATATAGTTATATGTTGGCGATCCAATAAATAAGTAAAATGATGACCAGCCATCATTTTATTTAGGTATTTATTGGATCGCCAACAGAGGCTACACAGTTACATGGTTACCTACATGCATGTTAACATGAACAGGGACAAATACAACTGTGCGCTTCCAATTATAGGCGACCACATCATCATCATTCGGCATCATTTTGGTGTCATCATGGTTCCAAATTTGAATTCGTGGCCAATTAAAAAGTCATAGACCTACAAAAAATGCAGCGTCGTTCGATGCCCCTATAGCTCTGTGTGTGGTTCGTTTCGATAATTAGATAATGGAGTTCGGGAGTGTACTGTGTGTTATTATATTATTGCTGAATCCATGAGTGTATTTTATATACTTCCTCGTATACTTAGTGTGCAAAAATAGAATCAGCAACAGTAACTGCCTAGGTTCATAATGTTATCATCGTTCGTTACTGTCTTATTGAACAAACAAAAGATATAAAGCTATCTAAAGATAGGTCTATGTTAAAACAAAGATATTGCTCCCAAGAACATGTCAGTAATCGAAACCCGCAAATCAATAGGTACCGGAATGTAGCGCGGTCGTAAATGTTTTACAACTGTCATCTGATTACATCACAAGTCCGCCACCGCAATGATAATACAAACATACAGAGACAAGTTCAAACCTGCATAGAGTACCGTTTTCCTGCCGCGGATTCGTGTCTCGCCGTGTCTGACTGCCTTCATAGTGACTAAGCGCGATGCGTCATAGAGTTGGCGCTGTGCACACAGTGCAGTTCTGTGTCTAGTTTTGAAACATTCACAAGTATGGAAAAGTGCATATAACTAAGCAAACATTAGTGCTGTTCTAGATGTTTTGAGGCTTCTTGCCTCGTGGCAATCTATTTTAATCGAAGACTTACTAAACTTATAAATACATAGGTATCGTTATCTGTAAAGGTAAAGGCAGAGAGATAGGAGTGCCGACGCCCGACACCGGTAATTGCAGATAGACATTCCTTTGTTTTCAATTTGCACCACTTGATGCAATTGGCGGGAATTCACTGCCACGTAGCTGTATAAAATATTCTATCTATAATTAGACATTCTATTCGTGTTTTAGATAAACTTTCTACGTATCTGTTTTAATTAACCATGACATATTATTGCATACTTAGAGGTAATGTGTCTTGACCTGTCCAACTTGGTATGGTGTCGATATTGTTTTCCATAGATGAATTGATAAAACTTACATCTTGATTGATTCTGAGCCACAGCAAAAACCTGGAGCAAAAATAAGAATAAAAGAATACTGAGAAGGCTTGAAAAACCACAAAAAGCCAGCCTGTCCGTTATGTTATGAGTCTATGTTAGGTACCTACTACCTACAGGATTGATTTATTATGCCTCTGATTGGCACAGATGGACATAATAGTGATCGAAACTGAACAGCACTACAGCGTGCGACATGTCGCTACACGAACACCCAACCCTATTGTACGATCCGTCCGAAGTCGACTGGTTTCTTACTATCTTTATTTCGCGCCGATCAGAGTGCAGTGAGTGTACATACTAAGACTTAACAATACATTCTAGTCAATATTAAAGTGATAAAAATTAATATATTTGATCAAAGTATTAATACTTACTTATTATGGGTTTCTATTGCAAATCTCAAGAGCAGAAAATAAGAAAGTTTTCGAAAAGTAAACTCGTTGAAAGGGTAAAGTCAGAAAAATATGTTTGCGTAAAAACAAGAAGGGGTAGTGTTATAATAAATTCAGTTTATTTACGTCTTTTGATGGATGCAAGTATTAGGTCACGTTTGAAGCGGTGAGTTGTTATTTTTTGTTTATTATTTATCTCGGTTTTGGTGTGATTTTTATATTTTTGAACAGCAAAACGATTCACTATCAGTGGAAAGCGGGATCGCTCGTTTAGCGATGCTTGATCAGCTGCGGACGACTGCGGAGCGGGGTGATGCCACGATGATGACCCGATTCATTTTCGAAAAATCAGTCCCTAAAACAAATGTCAGTACCTAAATCAAAAAATCTTCATCTCTGTATCAGAAAAGGGCCGCTGCGTCTAAGCAAGTAGATTGCTACTGACTTGTATTGCTAAGTGACCAAGCAAAAAGTGAAGCTGACATAATGAAATTCGTTAAAAAAAAATGTTATGCAATGCAATAACATTTGTCGATTTTATATAATTATAACGATTTAATGAGCAAATAAATCTTGATTAGGTGTTTATCAACGATCTCGCCCGACGATTTATTTTACCACAATTATTTATTTCCGATTCTCTACATTTCCCAAAGTTTAGGAAATTGCCATAAATAATTTTAAAAACTTTTGATTCGATCAAAATTTAGACTAAAAATGTGGGTGAAATTTAAATTACCCGCGCCGGGTGCGAATCAGCGCGTTCAAAAGTATTATTTATCGGCGTGATATTCTCGTCAATCAGTCTGTTACTTAGGGTAACACTAGATACACACGCGACGACTTTAGTCGCAAGGGACTTGTCATCACTAGCGACAAATTGGCTGACTAAAGTCGCTGTGTAGCTAGCATGAGATGCAGAGATGAAACTTAGCGTAAACTTAGGCTTTGATCTGTCTTAATCACGCCAATAATCACAGAATGTGACAGATCGGAGCTATAGTGTCTCACTGCTGCGGCTCTATCTTACCTCATTCTTCTTCTTTGTCAGCTTTTGTGGTGGGAAATTGGAACGGATTTTGCCCAAACAAAGAAAACAGATTTTTATATCAATTGTCTCCGAGTCCGCGACTGCGACCGCGAATGTTTTAACCCATTGCGCGACGGGTCGCCTTTCTATTATATTTTATAACTGTAAAAGTGTGTTTATTGGTTTGTCCTTCTTCCACGCAGCAACGTGGCAAGAGCAACAGATTGACGTAACTAGTATAAAAATAAAAGTCATTTCGTTGATACACTTAAGGCTTGGTTTAGGGCCGAAGAGTTAGGTACAGACGCGCACATCAACCTACTACAATCTGTCAGATTTCTGTAATAGATTTTCAACTTTATCGTTGAAGTATAAGGTTCAATGTTGATTGGGAAAATTTGACAGTTAGGTGTAGGTTGATGTGCTGGCGTCTGTACATACAATACATACATACACTACATTATATTTATCCTGCACAAGTACACGGTTCTTCCTGTTTTCAAAAAAAATATTTTCTTACTGGACCGGGTGAAAGTGCGAAATGTTTCAGAGGGAATGTTTTCCGTTAAGTCAGCTCCACACGCTTACCAAATCTCGACAAACGATCACAATTTAAGCGTGATTGACGTTTGACTTGGCTCGTGTTGGCAAGCACTAATTGCTGCTGATCCTATATAGGGTCGATTTTTGTACACAACATCATCATCATCCAAACGTTTGTGCGTTAGAAGTTTGCCGCAAGTGCCAAGCGTGTAGAACCGGCTTTACAAATTAATCCATAGATTGAAACATACATTTTGTTTGTCATTAGCAGAGCGGTGAGAATAACAGTTGGGTCACAGCAAAATTGTGACGTTAGGTTGGCTAAATTGACGCAACAAACTTTGAAACCAAAGTTAACATCACACGTTATTTTCTCAGGAATAGGCTTGAAAAACAAAACCTAAGAATTTAATTATTTATAATTATATCGCGATCAAAACAATATTTTTGATTTTAAAAACTACGTTGTAACATAATTAATAACTTTATGTACTTTTCTTTGCGGAATGTTGGCAACTGTGTAATGTTTTCGTCGTCGGTCGGTACATACTAACTGTAGTGAAGTTCGTGCTGTTGTAATCTAAAAACACATTTTAGTTTTCGTTTGTGTTTATGAGATTTGATGTTCATCAAAGTGGAGTGCGAATTATTCGAAGTTAGTGAAATAATGAAGAAAAGTGTGTTTATCGCTTCGTAGCGATGTGTGAATTTCGTAAATTGAATTGATGGTGATATAATAAAATTCATGGTGTTTCCAATATTGTTAGTGCCGTTTGTAAAGTATAGTTCGAATCATAGGGTCCACAAACGAGGAGACGGATTCTATCATGGTCGTAAAACGGTAAGTTTTTATCTACAACGTGGTGCCTTTTACATTATGTTTATTAGTGGGTCTATACCAGTAAGATATGCATAATGTAAAATGCTTTGTTTCATGGGTGGATGTTGTTCTACAAAAGTAGACCGAATGTGTGCTATAGGTAAAGTCTAGTCACATAGATAGATATTTTTGTTTGTTTATGTTTGGTAGCAATTCGCAGAATATGAAAGGATTCGTGATATTCAGTGTGAAATTGTTTCGTAATGTAATTGACCATGCGTTTTAATGCACGTATTCCATATTCAAATGCAAAACATGATTACGAGGCGTTTTTGTCCAAAGTATCGATCACAAGAAATCGTTCTCAAAATCCTTAAGTATTTTGTTTTTTTCTGTTTCATAATTGACTTTATATTACTACTAGTGAAATCATTGGTTCCATAATTAAAAAAAAAAACAAAAAACAGTCTCTTTAGAATACAGCTGTTATAGCACTTCAGATGCGTAAAAAATCTAGAAACGTTGGACCATGCAACAGTAATGTCTAACCTACCCTTTTATTTTTTCCATTTTATTACCTTCAATATCCTGTATTTTGTCTATAATGTGTTTTATTGTAGGTTCATTTAATTGAATTTACATGAAAAAGTACAAACATAGTCGGAAATTAACACAAATAACTGTAGTACCTTTGATTATATAATGTCTAGATAGAGCGTCGCCCTACAATCAAAACAAAGAAAACGAGGCAACAATTTCAAACATGTGTGCGTGCGGGCGGTGTTTTACACTGTGCATCTATGTCTCTGTGTGCGTGAATAATGATACCAGCTACTACAATTCTCCCATAAATCACATATTAAAAAAATTGACTATACAAATAATATAAGTAAGTTTTAGGTGTATGTTTGTAGTATTATTCAGTTTTAGTAGTGTCTTTATTTACTTGTATTTATAAATAAAAAACACAATTTAATTGAATTAGAGTTGTGTGTGTGAATGTTGTGTTATATTAAATCAGCTAAGTTAATTCTATTAGAATATTTAACTTTTTAGGCAGTTTGTATTTGGAAATTTCAAATGAAAGATCACAGATAATACGAATGGAATAAATTAATCTTATTAAAATTACTCTTGGCACCTTTGAAATCAGTTTATTGGACCCAATGCAACAATAATCATTAAAATGGGCTCATAAACAAAAAAGTTATACGCGAACATTATATTATTATAAAAAAGTACAGACGAATTGAAAAACTTCACCATTTTTGAAATCGAATAATAAAAGTACATCAACTAAATAATATAAACGTAACCATAAAGCAACGAATATACCCACAAAAAAAGGACGTTAAGTTGGGAGAATGGAAAAAGAAACTGGCAACACTGATAAAATATGGCGTAATATGGCGTAATTTGGTAAATATAAAAACAAAAAACAAATACGTAGTTTTTTTGGTTACTTACTGATGATATGTGATGTGTTTGGTGTTTTTTACCCTTCCTTTATAATTTCGGCACAGTTTAATAGCACATACCGTCATTTTATCGCTGTTATTTGTTTATTACTTAGCGCGCGTAATACGTAGTGACACCAAAGCGGTACGATCGGCACTAATCGGCGGGTAAGTACTTACAGTCCAACAGTTGGCTGGTATTTTTTGACACGTTTGCGCGCAATTGATGCTCTATCTAGACATTATATAATCAAAGTGTAGTACACAAGTCACTAGAATCAGCTACTCAGGTTTGTATGTCAATTAACATGCAGATCAGACAATGAATCAGTTCTACCTACAAGAACAAACATTTACTTACCTACATTTTTTTCTATTTACTTGTGTTCAATTTGTTTTTTTTTATCATGTCTTCAGTTCACAATGCCAGTGTGTCAATTAATTGATGTAAAGGTAAACATAGATAAAAATTAATGTTATAATTAAAAAGTTATGATACTGGCCTAATGTAGGAAGAATAATACAGAACTGAATATAAGCTGAAATAATAAACAGTCCCAGCAGTTTCTGGAAAGCCTATTTATTTAAACCTGTTAGCAAATCTTATGTAAATTTTACCCAGCCAGTCACAACAGATAACATGTGCTTTGGCAGCCTGTCTATTGATTTTTTCGTTCTTGTGATGTCAATATTTGAATTTAATTTTAGAATGTAAGAAGATTTTATTGTAATACCATCTTATCACCCACAGACAGTGACATAATGCCAATACACCTTTGTATAGACCTAAAGAGTAAAGTATAAATATTTTGAAAAAGGTAGTGACCTATTTTCTTTTTTCATAATATTCCCAGAAGGTTTTAATTATATTTAAATCCTTATTTACAGAGGTGGTACTCGTCAGATGATGATATCTTTTTCTACATAATTCAATTCTGCTTGTAGTTTTTGTCCTGTACAGACAAATTATATAGGTATTCAAGTAGGGGTATTGCTGTTACATTACAATAAAATCATGAATGTCTCGGAGCTGTTATGTCATGTTATGTCTATCTACTTCGTACACTTTAGGATATAAAGGAAATGCTTGTGCCTTGAGTTTAAAACAGGAAACATATTTATTTGTTAAATAAAATTAAGTATTTCAAGGCAATGATAAAACTGATTATCAGCTAATTGTAAAGAACATCTTTCGAATCAGTTTAAAAATAAACATTCAAATTAAGACCTCCATTTTTAGGTCATTAACTCATTACACTGGCTATTGTAAAAAAAAATAGCTGAGATATGCTCGAATTAAAAAAAGATTGCGAGATTTATAAATACACACTGTAGCCAGTGTCCAAGATTATTTAGAACATCCAGCTGAATTTTAAATTCAGCTTCATAACATTCTTTTCATAAATATAAACACATTTTAAAACTGCTGTTAGTCTTTTTAACATCAAACTTTATAATAATTACTACATAGATAGGTATTTCGTCATTACGGGGTCGAGGTCGGCGGCAAATCAATGTTAATCATCATTCCTTACTTATCAATCAAAGCTGCGTATATGAAGAAATTATTCAAAATGCGTCTTCAAGATAATGTCCATACGCACATGATTATGTTCCGTAGCATGTTTATAAATATGGCAACCCGTGATATAAGTCGTAATACCTACCTAAGCAAAGAGGTCTAAGCGTGTTAGTATTCACGTGGAAAGGTATTGTTCGTGCTTTTTGCCAAATCAGCGCGAACCGCACTGGGTACCGGCGCCGACTAATTCCGATAGTAACTTGTTGGCGCTTATCGGCGACGCGACGAATCGCGCTGATTTGGCAAAAAGAAGGCAAAAAGTATGAAAACTGCGTGCGTTGACAACCAGTTTGTCAGCGCCGACAAGCGCCAGTTATCTACGTACACCCTAAGATAGAAATGTTGTACGGGTTGTACCTATTGTAGAGGCGAGTCTATTAAGATTTATCGGTACCGCGAATTTATCTAATTTGAGCACACACTCGCCATTATTCTCGAGGACCTCGCGAGAAGCGACCGACCATTCACCTAGGTAAATTTTATTTGTTTGACCTTTAAAACCTTCACATTGTAATGACCTTCTTTGTTCACCGTTTACATTGTTTCCAATTAAACTCCAAAGTTCTTACAATTTTTAAATAGTTTGTAAACTCATTAGGTACAAGATAATAATCGTTATTGTACGGCTTCCGTAATAATAATAGTTATTTAGGAACTTATTAAATTACGTACCGATCCTTGTATCTGTCTTGGCCTTGCATGCCTCTATTGCGTCGCTAGTATTCAAGTAGGTACAGACCGCCATTAATGTTATTCTTACGTTGTTATCTCAGCCTGTCGTCGACCTCAGCCTGTGCGTCCACTTTATGGTCCATCCAAACAAAGGAATCCACAGACTCTTGTCAAGTCTTGAAACATAAGTAAATTCAATAATTGTTTACTTTTATTGGCTTCAAACAAACATTTAAGCCTGTTCAGGTACTTGAAGTGTGGCGTTTAATAACACTCGGGTTTTGTTTTTAACGAAACCTGTACGTCGAACAAAGCCCTGGCGTTTGCGTGGAGCCCTCTTCTAACCCTCGCTCATTAAAGTTTCATTATGTATCGCAAAACGAGTCCGTTAAATTAAATCTGTAAAATGTAATAAAACAATACTTAGCAAGAAGCCACTTATATTAGTAGATGAACTAACTATCTTTAGTAGACTAAAGATACAGTGGGTTCATCTACTAATAACTAATTCCCGGGAGTACTATCCAAGTTCCTAAGAAATGATAACAATCCAGTCCAAAATGATCCAATCGATTGGTCGATAAGACATGAGGACTAAATGACTCGGTACTTCCGGCTTCATAGCGCAATGTGCACTTAACTTTTTGCAATAAGTATAATATAATTTAGATGTCAAGTACCTCTGAGGCTCTGAGTAATTTGAATTCAGCGGAAATTATTTCGTAACTTTGCTTAGTATGGTGATAAATTGAGAGCATTTCCAAGAATGTTGGTACCTGTTTCACGTTCACAGACCCCACAGGTTTACCCGGTATCGCTAGGTGTTCACTGATCCCTACCGCACACGAATTATCACGTCCTTTCCTTAAATGGATGACTTGCGAATTACCCATCCATGGCAAAAAGATACAATCTCCTACGGGAAATGTACTAGAGCGGAATTCCACTTATATGCCATTTTGTTGGAGCACTATAAAATCAAAGACGCGAAGGATGAAATGGGAGCTACTTGCTGCTGAGCCGAGCTAAAGACGTGTCTTATAATTATTATCAAAATAATGCACGTTCTGCACGCGTTCCGCTACCTATTCTGTTATGTCGCGTTCAACTTATGCAATTTAATTTAGGACAACTTGACAACTACATAAGGAAAAAAAATTAATATTAATTAAAGACATCCGAATTGGCTGAAATTACATTAAAGGTACAATTTCGTAGACGACTGCAGACGACGGCAGTAGGCGACATGTCGCCGCGACACTACTGGTTTCTATGGATTTCTATGAAATACCTTCCGTAGCTAGCGACACGTCGTCTGCCACGCATTTCATAGAATTAAGGTACAAGTTCGTAGCCGACTGCAGACGACAGCAGCAGGCGACGTGTCGCCGCGACACTACTGGTTTCTATGTATTTGAATACGTGTCAGACGACGTGTCGCTAGCCACGGAAGGTATTTCATAGAAACCATTAGTGTCGCGGCGACATGTCGCCTGCTGCTGTCGTCTGCAGTCTGCTACGGACTTGTACCTTAAATCATTCATGTAAATACATTTTTAATAGATATTGCGGTTTCAAGCTAAATGCTTACTCATAAACATTGAACGCGTAAAACCCCTCGGTTAGTCTGTCACGCCCCGAGATAACGGTTCCAATGATTCAATAAGAAAAGGAAAACTGTAAATCTTACAAAAATAGGGTCGTTTTTGTGAAAGAATTGTTTGCATTAGAAACCCATAAAAATTATATTACCTATGTTTCAGTTTTTTAACACCGACAAAACGTTCGGTGTGATGTAAGCATGCAGAAAACTACAAACCTACAATAGAACATATGATACTAGATGATACTATATTTTGTATCTCACTCAAAAAACTATTTTCTAATGGTCCTTCTAAACAATTATGGGCGGCCGCTCTTCGGCACCTGCCTTAAGATACCCCAGTGTTGGCGTGTTGGCTCACACCTGCGCGACAGATGTGTTTATCTTGCCATAGAAAGAGACCCCCTATATCCATTTCCTACAAACAAAGTGCTATTTCTGGGCTTTGAAACAACGGAGTGCAGTTAAAGCTGCAATTTGCAAAGGCCAGCATTGAATTTATAAATGGCTGATTAAATTAATGCACCCTTCTTTCGGAACCTAAGACCGGGCACGTGCCATGCGCTTATGTTAATACTATCGAATAGAGGAGTCGAGTCGGCTTTATCGATTTGATTTATTGGTAAGTCCATCGATTGAATTTTGTCGCTTATTTGGAAGGTCACCCCTCGAAGTTCTGCGTGCCCGCATGGCCGCATGCGAGTGCCGACATGTTACGGTTCGCTGACCGCATGGCATCACTTGGCCTCGTTCATTGCATAGACTTGCCAATTTTTTCCGGTAATTTAAGATGTGTCAAATTAAGAGGTTATTGAAAGGCGATAAAGATATTTTATTACCTAGTTGCACGGCGGAATTAAATTATGTGAGAATGTAATTACATCTAGCTATGTCAGAATTTGCATAACTAAAACAAGTCAGAAACCCGCCTCATCAACATCGAGAGTATCGTCAGTATCGTCATAGTAAACGCTTAGTCCGAAGTTGATATTTGTATTCACATGTTGGTGTGCATTCTACCGTTCATCCTTCCGGCTTATTGCCAGAGTTGGTTTTGCAGTTTTTCACTCACAATCCAACTGCTCAAGCAGTTTCTTCAGCTTTTAAAACGAGTTTCTGGTGACTTATTGCACTTAACTTTATCCAAAGAGGAGAATACTTCGTTTACTTGAACTTACAACTGCTCTAAACACCTATTTGGCAAGATATAGGTACAAGTACCAACTGTGGACATGGCAAGAAGGTTAACCCCTAGGTAACAATTGCAAACCTTAATCACGCGTTTATTGACAGCCAATATGGCAATACAGCACCTAGAAGCAATTGCTGTATTTACGACCATACTGTTAAAATTAGACAGATTTATTGATCTAAATGGCTTCGCAAAATTTTACGATTACTGTGATGTGTTTTGATAGATAGGCTGTGTTTCGAAGATTCAAAACATTTATTTTGTGTAGACGTTGTTTATCTGTCATTTTCTGATAACTATCTCTTCTTCGTGATGTTAAACATCGTATACTACAACTTCGAATTATTCTAAAGATTGCATGCCCTAATCTTACTTTGTGTCATTTTATACTCTTACTAGAAATGCGCATCGTCATCATCTAATTATCAACCGTCAACTGTTGAACGTTGACCTCTTCATAAATCGCTAAAAGAAACGGTTTACTACTTTTAGCAAACTGATCGGTAATCGCAGTTTATTTGGCAAATAACTTCATCCCAATAATTTACCATTAAGGCATGAAATTAAAATCAAAACTTATTTTTCAAACTAGTCTGAGAATTGTTTGAACCTCAAAATTACATAACACAGTCCCCCAAAACGCCTACCATTTACCATTTCTAGTGCTTTATCTGGGGAAGTGGCGCAACAAGCTCCCTAGCATGCACTATTGCTATGACTTCTCATCGTTCATACTGTGCAATGTAACTGCTTAATTATTTCTTTTAATTTTTACTATACCTAGATCTAGAGTACATCGATAATTTGTTGTGAAGAACCGGTTTAAATTAATATCGGATGGAGTATAATCGCGATCTTGACATCAAAATCCACGCGGAGGCAGCACCGATAATTTATCCACAAGATGATTGGAACGATTACCAACTTCCGTCGTCAGAGCATTAGACGTTATGATATAAACGCTTGGATTTCGTCCAGATGTTTTTCATTTGAGTGCAATGTTAATTGAATTCGTATCATTGTCATTCATCTCTTGTCTTCCGACTGACTATTAAATTTTCTTTGGGGCTGACATTCATTCATCATGTTGCGTTTCAATACTCCATAACTGTTTCTTTTTCTTTTGGCTTGGCCGATTTGCATGCTTCAGTGCAGGTATACAACTGTATCCTAAACAGACAATGACCCTGCCTGGAAATCGATCTTTTTCGAACCCTTTTTCAATCCAACAGTAAGAGTTATACGAAAAACCGCACGTAACGTTTTGAAAAGTTGCAGTTTGCGTATGGCTATATTATTACTTCAGCCAATAAAGAATACACACTTTGATTTTTATTGGGAACGATTCAGGTTATTTCCTGTTGCCTGATGGTCCAATTTCTTCCTCGGACTTTAATTAACTTATGAAAGTATGACTCAAGAGTTGAGGAGTCATCGGCAGCCCCTTCTCACGCTCAGGCCTTATAATTCAATGTATTTTGCCCACGGCCAATACTTAGCAACCATTCCTTCAAATGTTATTACATTTAGCCAATTTTATAGTGGTTTGAGGGTCCTAAGAAAGCCAATAAACTCGATTTCGCTCGTTTAGCCACGTGCTATATCAACAGATTATCGGCCCAACGTTCAGGTGTGTCATCAAATCAGAAGCAGACATAAATCGCTTCGTGTCCGGATAGAGCGTCGATTCAAAGTAATTTCCGTGTCTTGTAAAAAAATGACCGTTGGATCTTCGACCGTTGCCCATTGGCAGTTGATTACTCTTTACGACTACACTAATACCTTTGCCTATGTTTTTTATCCGTCGAATTATAGCCATACCTTTTACATTTCGGTCTCCATTCCATAAAGGACTCTTGTCAATTTAATGTCCTTTGTGCTACAATCAGCTCTGCAGAGCGTTGCACAGGTTTAAATTGTACTTTTATGAATGCTCTTTTTGTTCACTTCAATGGCACTAAAGGATCATTTTAAACTGAATTGAGGTGCACTAAAAGGAAAATATGAATCCATTAAATTGATGCACTTGCCGCACGCTAGCAGGCGAGACGAAATTATATCTAATTTCTTCGATGTGACTATAATTTAATTGGATATCCAATCAAACCAGCGGGAGTGGGAAGGCCTAGCAGGTGGTCGGGCTAAAAATGTTAGTATCTGAATACACGAGAGCTTAGTCTTAAGATCGTGACTACGGATGGTGAAAGTGCAGGCCCAACAAGGGATTGACTAGCCACATTCGTATCAAAATGTAATTTTCGTTCCGTTTCGAGAGTATCTTCATTGAAACCGTGAGTACATTCAGAACTGGTTTAGGCCCCGTGAATGCCCATGATCAAGACGCGGCCACATTGAGTAGGTGTATGTGCTGTATGTATCATAAATTGCTATACTATCATTCGTTTGTCTTTTATAAGAAATGAGTCAACGGAATTCTCGTCGTGTAGGAGTGATTCTTCGTAAACTTCCGGCGTTCCCACATTCACCGCATTTGGTGTGTTGCGGCAAAACCGGATGCAACGTAGCCTTTTATCGCCACGTGCTTGGTGTGCCGAACAGTCGGTACGATAGGCCATCGTCACTCCTGTGACGTGAATCACCTCCGTAGTAATTCTTAGAAATATCACTACGATAACACTTACATATCTATTGAATACTATGTGTTTGCTTCTCTTTATTATATTCCTCAATCAAAGCACTAAATCAAAATGGAATCGGATCAAAAATCGTAACAGACAAAGGTGAGACAAGCGGAAGAATCATGCGGAAAAATTATAGCCAGAGCCAGACATGCAAATGAAGTTAATTGTTAGTGTCACGGAATCAACCGCCACGTTTTTATGTAATACCTAAAACAAGGAACTATTACTGGCGGTATATCTACAATCTAGATTATCTGGCTACAGTTAATAGCAGTGTTTGTGATTTTTTTAAAGAAATAGAAATCGCGCCGCCTTTGTTTCAAATGATTTAATATTCCATATCGACAATGGACCGTTCGGAGAGTGTTATTATTTCAATGATGGCCCTCGGTAATTGTGGGTCGGCATTAGAAGAGTGTCCTATCGTGGAGCCAGGAGAGAAGGGGGTGGTGGCGGGAGGTGAGGGCTTTGACCCCGTGCCCGTAATCAGGGACGCTGGCCGGCGCTGGCCTTGCTATCCTCCGTCTCGTTCAATTTGTAACTTTTATGAACAACGCCATTATTAGATATCAATTCTTTTGTTTTGCTTAACAACACTGATATAATTAGTATCTAATCGGTCACAGCTCATAATAAAAGCGATAGTTGAACTGTGCCATCCGCAGGTACTTTGACTAAAAGTGTTTAGAGTTAGAGATAGAGTGGCCTAGTTCGCAGGCAGCCGATAAGTTATCGCCGATGCGATCGATAAAGCACTCGAAGCACTAAGCTGCTTTGGGCCGGAGAACAAAGTAAACTATGATTGCGAAACGTTAGTCGTCGCTTAATTACTTCATAGAGACGTAAATAGAGGGTTACGAACGTTGTATTGTTTTAATAGTTAGGTTTATGTAGCTTGCGTAAGTGTCGGTGCATCGAACGCAACCGGTTCCAGCGGGCGTGGTTATAATTTACCACTAATCTTGACCCACAGCTGTCCCGAACCAGTTTCTCGGCCTGATGCAAAGGCTTGACCCGTCATATCAATAAGATCTGTTGGGCGGAAGTAAATGCAGTCTGAATAAAACTTGTGGGTGGTAATCCTCTTGATGACCGTCCCGACAAAGCTTAACTTAATATTATAACATGATCCCTTCCTAACTATCCGATTGTTTACGTTTGTTAAGCAGCTGTTAGTTCATTATGAATGTAGAAGATATTATTATCACTTTACTTAGTACACTTTCTTTTGTTCTTTTATTATCTTAGTACTTGTTTAATTATGTTATTTCTTGCATTGTTCCAGTGCTGCGGACAGTGCGGACTCACCAATACTGGAGGAAGCTGGCGAGAGCGGCTCGGAACAGAAGCCAAAGCCTCTCATAAAATATGGAGAACTCGTTATACTCGGGTGAGCATTGTTTTCTTTTGTTTCACGACCTTCGTCTGTCCACTGTAGATGCTCGACTCTTGAGACTTTAGTGCGACATTGTAGAAAAAAAACTTGACACTTTTGACTTGAAAAATTATGATAAAAGAATGTTGTTGACTTGTTTCCTCCTCAGACCCAATCAATTTGACCTGACAATAGTCTCACAGCCCCTGAGGACAAACCCAGATTGTATTCCTATAGCACTGCCGTGAAAGCGTCTGGCCATGTCCCATTCCATTTAATATTAAAATTCTCAAGAGAGGCTCTGCGTGTCGAACCCATGTCTCCACGCCTCTTAAGGTGGAACTAGTCGCGAGCTCGAACTCACTGGTGGGCATGGACAAAAATCACACTGTCTCACCTGGCATCGTGTCCGACAGAGATAGTATCAGAATGAATAGTTAGACGCTAGTTTACACACACGTCTAGTTCGCACGCATACAAACACCGTTCCGAACTAAAACGCGCTTGAAAAAATACGAACAGTCCTTTGGAAAATCGAGATTTATGAATAAACCACTGCATAAATCAATTAAAAATTAAGTTTATATTTAACACTTCGATAATTGAGCTTTGTCGGTACCGACTTTGTTTTGCAGATTTAACACTTCTTTTATTACTTATTTACTTACACCCAAAGTTACGTTAAAATTAGCAAGAAAAACGAATCTTTGTTGGCTCATGTTTTTTAATGGCTTTTTATTTTACTATTCTGTTTCTGTACAGACACAATTAATAATAAGAAAAAACAATACCATGTTTAACTTTGGATGTACAATGTCAAACAGTGGAGTAATACCCTCTCGAAATTTGTATGAAAAAAATATCAACTAGTGGCACCTTAAAGGCTCAAAGGAAGAAAGCCCGAAAATATATAAACAGGCAATAATATTGTAAGATGCTAATCAGATCGTAAGAGGCAACGAACTCTTGTTTATAACCTTATTGTAAGTATAGTGGACCTCTTTGAAAGCCGTCTAGCAAAAGAGCCGCTTGATAAGGAAAAGATAAATTGTCGTGTCGCAACATTCAGGTGGCTCCACAAGTCCACACTGAATAAGGCAACTAATCACATCACAGAAATCAGAATACAATATCAGGAAGAAGCCTGTTTCAATCGCCTTCCAATTATCTTGCTTAGAATATGGTACGATTCGTTGGAAGCTTGGTCCTTGTATGTAAAGAGGGGTATTTTCGATTCAACTTAGTACTAGCTTGTCTACGGTTTCAAGTACTTTGTAAAACTGCATAGTTCTAACTGGGACGCAGAATACTTATACAGGGTGTCCCGTAATTAATGGATAACCTCTTAAGGGGTCATTGTACTTATCATTATGAGCAACTTTTACTACGGGACCAAACACGAAATCGCGAAAAAAATCAGCTGTTCCCTACATTTATGTTCGCATAACTCGTCAAAATGTAGAAAACAGCTAATTCTTTTTTCGCGATTTCAGGTTTGGTCCCATAGTAATAGTTTTTCATAATGATAAGTACAATGAATGAACCCTTAATAGGTTATCCATTAATTACGGGACACCTGTAGATATCGTAAATGATTATCAAAATTAATCTTAAGTAGGTAGCTCTTTTTGTTCTATCAAACTAGACAATGTTTTTCAATACTCAATATATTTATTGCTTCCACATGTGAACTTAGGTGGTAGGTTTTACAAAATATTATGATCGTTGTGGACCCTGACGGGCACAGCAAAAGTAGGAGAGAGGAAGAGGGCTTTTTTTTTTTGTTTTAAAGCTGTCTTTCACCATCGACCGACTCCCGATTTTTTATGGCTCAACTACTTCCAAGAAGTTTGTAATCACATCTTGTTGATTTTATTATAGTCATTTAGGTCACTCTAAAATTCAAAACTTTGTTCGAATGCACTCGAACATGCTCATTAAACTAATTAGAGACATTATCAGATAACTGATTTAGCCGGTTCATAGCATCATATCAATAAACAGTACATGCAGCTCATTATCCTTTGTCCGGTCATCAAAGAGTAGAATAACAAGGTTAGCGTGCGAGTGCAAGGCAGAAGAGGCGACCGGTATATACCTAGTATGTCTGCGTAGATACGCAGTAATGGTAGGTTAGTTCGTTGCGACACGGAGTAGGATTACATGGAGTGCGAATTTGTACTGGCCACGGCCACAGTGCACAAACAGACTGTAAAAAGACCCATCACCAAACAGAAATCTACGTGCGTAGATTTCGGTCGGAAGGATATTGTAACAATAACGTTTGGGCAGGTATCGTCGAAACTGAACTAAAATAAATTATGAATGTTATGTTGCCCAGGCACATAGTTTTTTGACCGCGTGATTTCCCATATGCTTTTAGACTTCTCGATTTATGCACACTTTCAGGGAACGAGTTGAGATACATCCCATGGTGATTTCGGGTGCGGCGACTGTTTTTGTTTCTGACGACTATAGGTTACGAGCGCGTGCTCTGATGTTTATTTTGACTGTGAAGGTACGTGCACAGAGTGGACACGTTAGAATACCATTGTGGTAATGGTATTGTATGGCCAGAAGGGCATCCAGTACGTCAGTTTGTGGACCGGAACTTTTCGTGCCCATCCCCTTCAACCAACTACGTAGGTGGCTACAGGAGCACACCCACACACAAGCAGAAAGCTGGTGGACATCGTCACCAGGCTGCAGGCAGTTTAGACTGTTGTTGTGCTGTTGTTGTTGGAACAGGAAAGGCCACAGAACAGATAAAAGAAGTTCTAAAAAAAAACCTCTTTTACTGTTCTGTGGGAAAGGCCTGCGCCTGGTGACGGGGACTATCACGGGACTCTGTTCGCTAAATAAACACTTCCACACAATAGGCATAACGGACAGTCCCCTGTGCTGGCTTGCATGGAGGCTGAAGAAACCGTTTCGCATGTGCTCTTTGAGTGCACAGGCGTCACCCAGATTAAGTCAGAAACCCTCGGGACACCCAGATCGTACACAGATGTTCTCAACAGACAAGGAGACATAATCAGCTTCTGGAGGGAGGTGTGGGCTGGTTGGAATAACCACCGACGGCCGCCATGGCCCACGCACAATGGTCCATTTGAAGGACAAATGCCCGTTTTCACCATCGTTCCCTAAATTTAGGGAGACCCTTAAGAAATTTTAAGTGTTTCGTTTTCACCATCACCTAAGGGACACTTATGGTCCTAAAACAAACTTAGGTAAGGGGTTGATTTAAGGAGTCTCTTATGTTAAGAGACTCTTAGTTAAGGAGTGTTTGAGGGAACGATGGTGAAAACGGGCATAAGTGCGGAAACCAAACCCATAACATAGAACATGGTATTGTTTGTGGGAGGGCGGTTTACTCCTGATGTGATCTCGCCTGCTGTCGAGAATCGAGATCTCTCTTCCGCTGTTCTTTAATATTAATAATACTTAAGTGCAAATACAACGTGCTATTTCATGGTTTGATGCTGATGATTTCATACATATCATTCAATTCTCCCGAGTCGCGTATCGCACAAAAGGCATCATGCAAGTGTGTTGCTCCATTTCATATCTATTCTGTGGGTTGCACATCAGAAATCACAATGCAAGTTGAAACGAGATTTTTTCTGAGCAATAGTTTTTACGCTTTTAAAGCTCCGTATATTTGATTGAGATACTCTTATAAAAACTGTATTAAAGAATGTGTTCTGTGTTTGTTTGGTTTGGCCCTTGTTTGAGCGTTGCTACGATTTGCAATAAAGTGCTCGTGCTTTGTGCTTGACTTTGGAAATCTTCGTCTTAGCGTGTCGATGGCACAAATATAGTTCTTTTTTCTTAAATTTATTTGGCCTAAATTCAGCAACACGGATAGCGTTCGCTGATGCAGCCATTAGGTCCTCACGTGTGCAAGTGACAGGGCATGCCGTGCAAGATGGGAGGTGAGCCATTGTCTGTGGAGAGACACCGCATACACCGGAAGTGAGTACCTTCCATGAACCCCCACTTGTGGAGGTTGTCCTTGCTGCGGCCTACTTGGGTACGAAGTCTATTTAAGGTTTTCCAAGTAGGCCACGGTAACTTATGCCCGGTTGAGAGACTCTTTGATGATGGTTTAATAAAGAGATCAGGACTTTGGAAGTTGGCGGTGTGTTACCCCCGTGCCTCCGAAAGCACGTTAAGCCGTTAGTCCTGCGCCTGATCTCTCTCCGGTCGTGCGGGATTGCCGTCCCATCGAACCATGAGTGAGAGGAAAGGGTGAGTGCACCTGTGTCTGCGAACACCCCCCCCCCCCCCACCCCACCCCCCGCCCCCGCTGGTGTCTAATGTTCGCTGAGATTGACCGAAATTCGGTCTGGAGGGCTGTTATTACGTTGATCAGATTTCCAATATTAATGTAATTGAAAATTTTACCCGCATAGAATGTCATGACTCTTTGACAAGAAGTTCCATGACTTTGACTTCCACGCAAGTTTCACTTTTCTGACAAATAAAAGCCATCCCTAAAATAATACCACAAAGGTTATTTTTCAATAAATCTAAGCGATAATAAAATATATTTTACCACAGATACATTCGTCGTAACTCGTAATATTCTTTCTGACCTCGAAACGTACACCTTTTTTGTGAATGTCACCCTTTAAAAGCTTTACGTAACACAACATGCAGTATCAATCATATTCGTGATTAATTGCAGTAATGGTAAATTGTTACCTATATTACAAGCATGAATGTTGGTAACATTACATCAGTTGAACGAATTTTATTGCCATCCTACAGACGTTTCCGTCTCAATTTGATTTGAGTTCCGTCTATAAGTCTGGATTTAATGGTTTGAGGTCTGCGATATATGACAACAACTCTGATAAACGTAATAATATTATTGTTTATCCAAAACAGTTCCTTTGTTCGTCTTGTGCTCATTTGTAAACGTTTGTTTTCTTGTTTCTTGAGTGTGTTCCCCAGGGCCTTAGCCTAGGGCCACATTTACCGGGCTACGAAGAAAATTACTCTTGTAACAAGTATGGCCATTATTATATTTTAAATGTCACATGAATTTCTTATAATTATTCGAACGGCATTTTGGAATCCAGAAAAGTGCAACACTATAGCATTAGGGAAACTAGGACAGGTATATTTTAATAGCCAGTATTGGTAATAATGTCACTTGAAATGTTCCGTAAAACGTTTTACGTTTTCTCCTAAGACAAACGGGTGAAAGTGAAGCTCTGTCCCTATAATAAAACAGAAACAAAGCTAATAAACATCCATTTTACGACACTGCGCAGATTGTCTTGCAAAATGGTTTGCCAATTTCGAATCAAAATGGAAGTTCGCTGTAAAAAGTAATCTTATAATTAAAGTTTGATTCTTTACGGTAGACGTTTATCGTGATTATTCATTACTTAATCAAGAACTGTGTCGACATAATTTGATAAAGTGAATAATTTAATTCTGCATCCCCAACATTGCTCCTTCGAGCCGGATGTAGTTGTCATCTGAATTTTTGTCGATGGTGGTGCCAACACGCTCCTTTGTTCTACATCCTAATGACTCTTCAAGCATAACTATGACTGGTTTTAATAACCAAATGATTTCTAGGAAATTATCTTGTTTGACTCACCGAAACATAGGAATAGCTAAAAAGTTAAGTCTACAGATTATTTTATCATCGTTGTTTTTAAACTAAGGGATATTGTTTTTTTTTTTCTACATAATAGCTACGAACCAAGAAAACAATAATTGAAATTTTATCTAAATTTTTCCCGTGTTGTGGAAACAAAATGATTTATATTTAACATTCAATTGTTTTATAATATGCGTTCATCTTTGTATGTCATAATAACTCCAGAGGAGCAATTCTTGTAATTTTAAGAACGCTCACAGTCTGATCTCAGTCTCAATCTGTCAAACATACCTCTAATTACCTACATTTTTGACAAGTTTTTGACATTGATTGTTGCTGAGATGACATTGCGACTAAGGCTCTTTTCTCCCATATCAGGCGGTATCCACGCTATTAAATACTATATAATATGCTAAAGTAAATCTGTCTGTCCGTTACCTATTTACGCCTAAACTAAATCGATCGTTATAAAATTTAAAAGATAGGTGGCATTTGGGACCTAGAGCTACTTTTCTGGTTCCTAGATATTTGTATATAAAAAAATTGTGAAATACAAAACACACGCAGACTAAGTCACAGACAACAGCTAGTAAACTTATAAACACTGCAACTCCTAAGCATCTGTGATTATTAAATACATCTTTATTAGTCTTCCCGTATTAACAAAAGCTTAATTATCTTGTATTAGTTGGTTCATAAGTGGATCCTGTTTCTAATGATGTAGACTAGACTGCAGCCCTTTGTCGTATTTTACGAGTAATGACGAGACCGGTAGACTATTTCTGTGACGGGAAACACTCGACCACATTCTGTACAACACTATGAGGTTTTCTTTTATCTTGTACATGAAGATGTCGATTCTCGGTGCTGATTTTCTCAAACATCATAGACTAGCAAGAAACTTATGGACAGTGTGACTGTGAACTCTCAGTAATTGTATATTGACACCGTTGGATCTTCTCTCTTCGCAAGACCTCGAACTCCATCTCACTGATAGGGCAAAGGTCGCTTCTCTAAGAGGAGAGTCTTGCTCTGTATGAGTTGAGGCCTCCAGGGGCCTTATTCTCTATGACACATTGAACGAAACCGCGCGAAATGAACGCGAGATTGGCGGGATTAGCTAAGGAATTTACTTGGTTTCGAGCCTTTCGAGGTAAGGAATCGTTAAGTGGTCATAGTGAATTAGGGCCCTGAGGGGGTACGAGCATTGATCACTACGCTTGGTCAATTGCGAGATAGTGACTTTTTTAAGTCTAGATTTCCTAATAATTTTTCCTTATCTTGTACTCTTTATGACAGTTAAAATATTTTTCTTTGGAATCAGTCATTGAACTGTAAATATTGTTATACAACTTTAATTTTCTATTGTTAGTGAAGAGTCTTTCATCCTACCTCAGGGGGCCCTTACCCTATCTGACACTTGAAGTTAAGGGGATATACCGAGTAGCAAACACTATGATTGACACTCGATTGTAGACAACCCCTGGAAAGGGTTGCATAGAAAACTTATCACAAAAGATTTCCGGAGCATAGAAAACGACAGTTCCTAAACCTACTAGATGTCCCTACCTACCAAAACTTTTTGAAGACTTCCACGATCTCTTCCGGGCCTCCCTATTGTATACTGTTTCCAAAATTGACGTAGTGAAAGCGAACAGTTTCTGAAGGGTCCTAAAATGTCTTCTGCCAGTTTTGCACATCCCTGGTCTTCCAAAGTATTAAATGTTATTTTTCATCGGGAAAACATTCGATCAAATATGATATTATTATTTATTTGATCGAAGGGGAAGCAAAACAACAAGTTATCATTACAAGTTTGATCTGGCTGTAAACCAATCAGACGCCCCACTGAGTAAATGTGCGGATGGCTAGCTGACTGATGTCATCATTGAGACAAAGTTGTCTTGTTTAATCTTTATGGACAACGCTTATCGTGCATGCCATGCCTTTTGAGGACTGTTTACACTAAGTTCCACGTACTGTATTAATGCCGCACTTTCTTTTATTATTGCAATCATCATCATAAGTCCTCAAAAGCCCCGTCACAATAGACAGCACTTTGATATAGCCGTTGTCATTACATGGGAAAATGACAATGGTCGTTGGATGATGATGAACTTTGTAAGCATAATTTTAACAAAGTAAAGCGCATGTCTGGGTTCGAACTTACGGCGTATAATTCATAAGTCGCGGCCATTACCACTGGGACACCACTGCTAGAAGTTAGTAAAGCACTCAGAAAAATGCCTATCTCCTTGACATAGCCGTAGATTGGTCTTCTTGAGGTGCATTCAATTAGCAATCCGCTTCGCTGCCAACAGTGCCAACCTTGTTGAGTGACCAATCATTTGTTTTTTTTAATGGCATTTCGCAGGTCTACCTTAACCTAGGAGGTGGTCTTCTGCTTAACCGGTCTGCCAATAATTGGCTTTCGCTTGTGCTTTTATACCGAAGCGATGGGACAAGCATTTCTTTTACCACCCCACCATACAATTTCAAGTGTTCGCTTATTCTTCGCCAAGAACTATAAGGCTCTCGGATTAAGACCTAGCTTAAGTTCTAATATTTAACACCTTTATTTACTAAACGATATAAATTACCGCGGCGTGATCATAACAAACGGCGTACTTGGTTTCTGTAATCTACGGCACGCATGTGGATTCTCATAATCACGGTCATGACATGAATTCATAATAATCGCAGTATATCGAGTTCAAGACCAGCTGACCGCAAAACTTGGTTTCTCATAGAAGTCATGAACGTGGAACATCTCTTGTACTGCAACATCACGTTCTAGCAATTTACCTTCTCCACTATCGAACACACACCACTATCACTATCTGAATCATTTTGAAAGCTTATACAGGTTGGTCAAAAAGTCGTGGATCAAACGAAATAGGGAGATAAATAAAAAGGTAATTTTCAACAAAATATCTTTCTACAGCATGGCCATAATTCAATTGCCCTAAAAGTTATGAATATTTTTGTATACCGTGTTCTTTTACAATTAGACTAATTTAAAAAGAATGTGATATAAAACAAACGGTGTTGTATTATTACTAGGTAATGTATCAGCACTACAAAAGTTCTATTGCGGCTCTGAATACCAAACAAGAGCAATTATTTTTTTTTTCCAAAAAAATTGAAGCGTTTCCAAAAATTATTTCTTACTTTAAAAAGCGTTGGAAATGACCTCCTTTATCTCTCTATTTCGTTTGATCCACGACTTTTTGACCACTCTGTATGTACAGTTCGCGTCAAATAACTTGGCCGCTCCGAAGTTAGGCTTTCCGAACGCCGCGCATGCGCGCTGTGGTTTTATTCCTATGATTAAACTACTGCGCATTGATTTGTTGCCTACTTCAGAGCGGCCAAGTTATTTGACGCGAACTGTATGTTCGAAAAATATGTCTGCTCAACAACGTAAATAGCGCAATGCAATATAATAATATATTTTTTTTTTTTAATTGAAATAATAATGTAGCAATGTTGTTGAACTGTCAAAATTGAACCCATTGCTACTGATAGTGTGTATGTGCATAGTTCAATATTAGTAGATGTACAGACGCCAGTACATCAACCTACACCTAACTGTCAAATTTTCCCAATCAACATTGAACCTTATGCTATAGCGATAAAGTTGAAAATCTATTACAGAAATCTGACAGATTGTAGTAGGTTGCTGTGCTGGCGTCTGTACCTAATAAGTCGTTTAAAAATGGAGTAAACGTTTACTCAACGTGAATTAGGCACAAATTATTCACCTAAGTACTATGAAAGTCTTGTTACTGTTGAATAAGGAACATAATTGTGAAATAGTTATAGAGTAAAAGCAAAACTGGACTAAATTTAGAGTAGCAGCTGCAGTAGCAATATTGCTGTCTTTCCTTGACCATTGATGGAGTTAAAAATGTTTCGTTACTATTAATCAACAAAATCGTGGAGTAAACGTTGCGTTTCCGATTTGCTATAAATCGTCGTTTTTTTAAACCACTACGGTTTCTTGCGGCTCCTGTTGACCCAAATCCACACAAATTCGAGCCAGATATACAAAGCATGTATGATTTAAATATGACGTGAGAGGAAGAGTGGAAATAGCGACGAGACTCGCATTACTGAAACGTAACTCCGGTCTTTAATTATGTACGAACGAATATGGTGCTGACTTTATTTTCTCATTTCGTCACGAAGTTTTAGCTACTGTTGTGGTTATAAGATTGCGTATAGTGATTAAGTTACGCACTAGCTTTTGACCGCGGCTTCGCCCGCGTGGATGTCGGAAAATATCCCACGTGAATGTACTACCGGAATTTCTGCGTGCTTTTCATCCATATCCGTTCAGCCGTTTTTGCGCTAATCCGGAGCATACATCCAGAGAAACGGACAAAAATTCTAAAAACGATGTTTTCGGTATCGGATTCGTTCGAACACCTCGTAGTAATTACTTATTTTCAAAAATATTCAATGTACAGTTTTGACTTCGTTATTATTTTATTATATGTAAGTATCTATGTCTACGTATAGATGCTACAACGAGTTTTCTTATTTTGCCCACTGCCAAAGTCACTGCTTATTTTCAATGTTAATGTTATGCTTCATGCTACCGGTCAAATTATGCCGCTAGCGTATGCAGAATTTGAATTACTTCATCAGGCAATGTCTCTAGTAACAGCTATTAAATTCAACAAAATTATCAGATTTATAGGTTACTATGTCAGTTTTAATGTATCTGTAAAAACGGCGCTACTGGGAGTTTCCTTACTGTAGTAGTAAAATGGAGTTACGAGATATTTTACAGTAGGCATATGGGTTTACAGCTGCGTGGTTTAATTTGGATGCGTTCCTTATTTCTTTGTACAGACAAGATATGCACGGTGCGGAAGTACGTCTGCGATACGAGCGATGCTGCCAAAATAGCTCTGCTTCTAAGCGTTAAAATCATAACAAGCTAAAATCGTTCTCGGATCGTTATTTATGACATTCATGGGGCTGTGTGGTCCACGTCCAAAAATACACCGTCCACTTTCGTGGGTGTCGTTAAGGTCAATTAAATATTGTAAACAGCATATTTGAATGCTGAATTATTGAAGCCATAATCTTCACGGAATCCCCATATTCCCAAAATAATATTCGTCGGCAAAGAAGATATCTAATCGGTATCTCCACTTCGCAGGGCGTCATGCATACTGAATATCTGAATTTATTTCTTTGTATGCAAGTGGATACCCGTTAACACGTTTAGCTATTAATATTCTGCTGGCACGTACGTAAACCACAGACGCAAACAAATACGTTTTCTAATTCATTTTTCGGCTAACGGATGTTCAATTACTTAACTTTGACGAAAATATTCTTGAACCTCGACCGAATTCCAGATTTCTATTTTATTGATCGTACTTCGAGAAGGCTTGTTTCGAAGCCTTTAAGTAGTACTAATTGTTTGTAGTCGAACTTTGGGAAAGTTTTAGATGTTAGCTTGTTTTGATTTACGTTTAATTGAGCACAGAGGTCGAACGAATTCACATGGTTTGCGCTAGCCGCGGCCTTTGTTTTCAGTAATTTGGATACAGTTAGCAATCGGTCACGTGCGTGAAGCACAAGTTTTTCACGATATCTGAAACGTGCGGACTATTTGGTCTGCTACTTGAAATGTAATAAAAATATTTATAATATTGTAGAATGTAGGCAAGTTCTACATTCTTGGTTTATCAGTGGGTGGATGTGGCTCGAATTAATATTGATTTATTTATCAAGGTTATTATACTGTGTAGGAAATATTGACACAACTGAGAATGCTGAGATGTAAATTAGTCGTCATAAATATTGATAGGAAAACTAGGTTGTTTGCCACCCCTTAGCCTCCCAATTATAATTGTTCTCTTATTTCCAATGCCGTCGAAAAAAGGATTATGTTTGCAAAAATTAAAAGAAAATTGGAAAGTGCTGTCTTACCTAAAATGTAATAACGCGAGCGTGAAATCACTTTCCGCAACAGCGGTAAAGTACTTACTTCTACTGTTCCGTATCGAATTCGGAAAAACCAAATATTTACGAAATCAATGCGGTGCGTTCACTCTTTGACCCGTGACATTGGCTTTTTGGAGATACAGAAATAATTGAGTTTAATTGAGATCGGTCGTTTCGATGAAACGGAGAAGACTTTGTCTCATCCGAAAATAAATTCGTCTAAATATTTGAATCGGTATGTCTGAGATTGGAAGATCTGACATCCTCAATTGTGGCACACTCAAGTTTGGTACGGTTCTACTCATAAACTAAAATCACAGTCGCGAATCGCCTATTGTTCATCGTTTCAGCCGAAAGACATCCATTGATGGACCTAGGCCTCCTCAAGCACCGCACTTCAACCGGTTCTGTGCTTCCCGCATCCAGCGGATTCCTGCGTCATGGCCTAGTGACAAATGTCATTTATTATTAAAATTATACTATGCGAGTTAATAAAGGCACGGACTTTTTACGTCATATGCAGTGGTAGCTAAATGGAAGACCACCATAACCCGTTCTCGTCGTTTGGTTTTACAATATTTTGCGAAATGAGAAACAGCTGACTAACGATGCATCATCGTCACGTCAATCAGCTGTTTCTTATCTCGCAACTCCAACCCCAGGCGGATGTGGTTTTTCCCATACTACACTCTGTCGTGAAAAACCCAGACAATTGGAATTTTTGGCCATTCATAAAGATTTGCAGACATGGCCTGTCCTAAATAGCACCACACCATGCAGTCTGGAAAAAACGAAATAAAAAAAATGCTGTTGTATTTTCAGTAGCCAAAATTGTTGTCAAATATAGCCAAAAAATAAGATGAAATAATAATAATAAGGGATCAATTAAATGATATGGACAAAAAAGTACATTCCATTTACACAAACATAGTAAATAATATTGGATATTAAAAATAGAAAAATGAATTGATTCGTAGTTTTTAACCTCTCTGGACTCGTCAGTTTTTATTTCAAAATAATTAGTAATGAAAGATGAATTCAAAGTATCATTTGTCAACGTCTGCCATAATGGACCATAGAGAAAGATAAATATAATAATGGGCGTTCCACACCATGCATACTACTTGTAGATATGTGATATGGACGACAAAATGTTTTTATTAGGAACATTTTATTCATACAAAACTGGCTTCATCGGTATTTGTCGCATTTAATAAACTTATCTTTCCATAATGTTGATGCGTAAGATAGTTTTTTTTATATTTCACACAAAAAAAAACTTAAAACGGAACGCGTTTACTTGTTTGACAATGTGTCATTGTCTATGTCAATGTAATGTTATTGCAGATTCTTCAATGCGTATTTATTGTTTGTTTCTGCGATTATTTTCTAATATTTTTTACCCCTGCTTATTTCTACGGACTGATACCGTCTACCACTCGATTACCTTGCTATTAACACTGGACTCTGATTTGCATTGCGTTTTGGATTTGTTTTGTGGATCAATATGAGGTGCATCATCTGCGGAATAGCTTTCAGTATATTATAGTGTACTCTGTGGGAATAGCCATGCAAAGGTTGCAGAGGCATCTCATAACCTCGCTTTCTGCACACCATCAAACAAGACTTTCGCGTTGGATAACCAATGCTCAAACCCAGGTAAGAAGTTGGACTAGAAAAAACTTCTGATTTATTTTTATACATTGAGGTAATTTATGTAAGTACACACGGCTACACATCAAGCTATACATAACCAGTATAAGCTGACTTCTGATTGTACGAAAACCCTATACAATGCGAGGTCAGCGAAAACTGGAAATGTATAGCTTGATGTGTAGCCGTGTGTACATATTATGACCTCAATGTTTTTATATAATTCTGGTATGCGAAATTAACTTACAGTGTATCTTATTTTCAGTTGCCTATGGATACATTTATTTGGCATCCATGCTTATTATTATTAAATACCGAAGCTGGTGAACACGAGAGACTACTGGGGAATAACATGGTTTGCCTTGGTTGTGGCAAATCTGTGAGGAAAATAAGACACCATACTGTCAGTATGGAGTGTCCATTGCTGGCTGTCCTTATCACAAAATACTAATTATGTGATAAGCATTTTGTTTTTCATTATTATAAATACCTAGTTGTATTAATCTATAAAAAAAGGAGTTTTCATACTATGTTTCTGTGATTGTAATATCTGCGTTTTATATATTTTCCATCTTTAACATATACTTGCCTAAAGAAGGCATGTGTAACAATAACATAATACTTGAAAACATAAAGAGATGTATACAAAAGATACTCTTGTTACTAAAAATTATATAAACATAAGCATTTATCTGTGTTTATTCTAACTGGTTTACTTTCAGCCCTCAAGAAACAACTATGTTTGCCATGTGTGTTGGATGCGAGCAAATAGACAGGCAGTGCATGACTCATCACGAGACATGCAGGAATTGGCTTTGAACAATGATGCAGCAGCCCCTAATGTTCAAGTTGTTAGCCCACCAGAGCCATCACCATTGCCGCCTGTTCAAAGAGGGCCACTTCAATGGGATAGTAATACGATATCATTACCTAATTATAAGCCAGCTTCAATCACATCTGTTCACTGTATATTTCAACAATGCAGAAACAGATTGTTACATTTGTTATTTATGTAATTACTGAAGCCCTATACTTATAGCGGGATCGTCCGAAAGGGTTACCGCTGCCCCGGAACATAAAGGGCTAAGGAAGGAATACGGGTGGGTTTTAGTCAGTAAGAGTCTGACACTCCCTTCCGCTCCACCTAGAGCGGGAGGAGTCATTAGATGATTTCCCATCCAAAAAAAAAAGCCCTATACTTACACTTTATCCAGGTTAGTGTATTTGTGAAATAAAAATGCTCTGTATTATCAAAGCTGGTTGATTGACCTCCCTCGGTCTCTTTATTAACACTATTGCTGCATTGCTGTAATGTATGTTACCTAGGTAGGCATTTAAGATATAATAATTATAATATAGCAAAATATTTTTATTTAATAAATAAATATTTTTTTTAACTCTTTTGTTTTATTTTGTGCTTCCCTTGTTTATTGTTAATTGAACTATTTAAAAAAGTATAAGGGCACCCTGTAAAAATGTACTTATTAGTTTTGAATATGCTTTGTTAATATTGTTATTATGACTGCCTCGTTGGTTTACTGTCCTGAGTTCGATTCCCAGGTCGAGCAAAGTGATATTGGGGTTATTCATCAGGAATTTCTCAGTAGGAGCCCGAAGTCTGGATTTGTGCCCGGTTGATGGCAATAGACTCGCCCCCTAATACATGGGACTTAAACATAACTGGTGAAATGTGGGTGTACTATAGGTACACCTCTGCCCATGCCTTCGGGGAATACAGGCGCGATGTTATGTTTGTTATTATTGTCACATTTTTTGAGACTATTACCCAGTTTAATAAATGTAAATCAATACACAGTTTATAATCCTTCATTTAGGTGGCCATTACTTTGTTTAAATGCTTAATAATCACCAACCATACCATATCAGTTATACGTAATAATTCACAACTGTTCGCTACTTTAAAGCGTCTTTAAGTTTTTTAATAGCGAAATTATAATCTATATAAGTATATACCTTATTGCTAGCGTTTTGATTAAAAGATTTAATGAAATTGTTTTTTGTCTAGTATGTTGTGATGACAAGTTCTCAGAGTTTTTTATTTATAGCAATTTAATAGGCCAATATTCACGAATATAAAACACCAAAAATCATTGGTGTACTTTAAAGTTGATAACTATGCCGACGTCCTTATAAAAACTGGCCATGTTCTTTGCAGTGGATAACTTAATTAATCTTAATTTGCAAAGTTCTTGCTTTTCTTCGCGACTGCCACAGTGCCACCTGGCCAGTTCCAGCAAGGTAACTACATTAATTTATGCTTAGTGGTGATTTGGCAAACAGTAAGGTCAGTTAACATGGTTCACATTATGGTATGATGATATTAAACACCCACTAAGTACATCAATCAAAAAACTTTAAGGACGAGAAAACTCCGAAGCACTGACGGAAATTAATATCAACCTCCTCGAAATCTCCCTTCAAATAATAGCATTCTCAAGTGAATGAAATGAAGCAAACGCTTTAATACATCATTTCCCTTGCGGGCTCATATTCCTTGTAATACAATTTTCATAACTCTGGTTGATATCCAGGGTAGGGAAGAGGATTTGAGAACGATACATCATAAGACGTAATCCGTCAGTCAAACCAGCCGTAACTTTCCGAATCAATGCTGATTTTATCCTTCGTTGATCTAAAATATTAGGTCCTTTCTCATAAAGCTTGTTATGTACGTACATATTGCTTTTATACAAAAACGTGTTTTGGTTTATTTATATTGAAAAGAGTAGCTTAGATGGTTTGGTCATGTTGAGAGGGTGAATGAAAGGCGATTAACTAAAGATATTTACAAGACGGGACGCCCTAGGAGGACTTAATAGTGACCTCATTGGTGATATTCTTCAGAAAGATCACTGGCAACCAGCGTGCGTGTATGACCAGATGTCTAGGAACGTAACCGAAGTAAAAGGAGTATGCAAGGATAAGGTGGCGTTCTTTAGTTCTGCCTAGTGCCTACCCGGTATCCCCATGGAAGAAGCCGTGAGTTAATGTATGTGTATGGTTTATAATGCATGTAATGACGTTATTTCTTGCAACGTTCGTCAGGTCCATCATTCAGAACTAAATACGTAATGGTGTTATGTCAAATCTTTTTCTGATAGCAAACTCCACGCGTACCAACACGCAATACGTCTACTTGTATAAAGCTGATCTTCAGCACTAATACTTACTATGTTTATATTATGTAGTCTATTCTGAGCTACAACAAACTTCTATACATAATTATAATAAAATAGTACCGAATTCAAAACTACATTGAATATTTTTGAGAAAAAGTAATTCCTACGAGGTGTGTTGTCTGATGCCGATAATATCGTTTTAGAATGTTTTCTCTGGATGTATGATTCGGATTGACGCAATAACGGCTGAACGGATTTGGATGAAATTTGGCACACATGATACAGATTATTTATATAAAAGGGTACTCTAATCCCGGTGTAGGTACGTTTCCGTGGGATATTTTCCGACATCCACCCTGGAGAAGCCGCAGGCAAAAGCTAATTGATGTACCTAGCGGTATCTACAACGCCACATACGAACAACACGTCATACTGACGTCACGCAAAGTCCTGTATCTCGCAAGCAGAGTTTACCGCGCAACTAGCATAGATACAACGGCCCGGCATGAATCATTGGGCAGTTGCCCGCCAGAAACAACACCCGTCTGGTCGGAGGATCCTCCCTTTCTATGGAGGATGAATGAACTTTACGCCCTGTTCCTCATACCTCTATAAAGATGTACATTATTCAATACTCTTGCACGATCGCCCTAAGTTGCGAGTTGCGTCACAACGCAAGCATGCAACCGCACTAATTCCATTACACTGTAATGCTATCCCTATTTTCTTTAAGTAATGCAATCGTTTGCCCACGGGGGGTGCCCGGGACTCATGTGTCCGTCATGATCGATTTATTTCCTTAATAGGATTTTCCAACGACGTGCGAGGCCCAATCGATGTGAAAGAAAACAATTCTATTTAAACATTGTGAATTACCTGCTTTTCCACATGTTTCCTTTGTATACCACCACCATACACACTTGTAAAGATCGTACAAACCTATCTACGATCGTTTAGGTATTGTGTAAGCGTAAAGATTTATGGTAGGCCAATGTTGGTAACAGAAACAATGGTGCTTTTACTCAATTTAACCGTTTTATTGGTCGGACATAATTCATTGCTTTCTCCCTGGCCTGGCTGTTTCTTGTTTTTCTTGTACGCATTAATATAATAGTTATATTTGTGTACCAATCTGTACCGCCTGTCTATTCTATATTCGGTCACATAGCAACCACAAATTGTAGACCCGAGGACCTTTATTGGACTTAATGTGGTTAATTATATTGAATACGAGTTGGGTTTTCCTTTACAATGGCAGCCCGGGGTGAAACCAAAGGTCGGAGAAGTTTTGATTGGCTCTATTTTGAACGTTAAGGTTAAACGACTATTGGATTGCGAGATTTTTTTTGATTAGCCTTTCTTGAGTATTTTATTAAACGAGAAAATTTGGTCTAAGTAAGTAAGAAGCCGATTTTACGAGGTATTCCACTCAGAGCACTGATTTGAACCGCACTTGGACGAACAGCACTTGAGCACTTCCACTAACAGCACTTAAACAAAATTTCGTAACGTGCGGTTCAGTGGAACAATTTATCGTTAACAGTGATGTATTGAGGATAATTTTGACTAGGCACATTCTTTGCATAATGATGCATTTCAAATCTATACAAATAAATAAAATTGAAGTTTCTGTAATGTCAAAATAACAGCTGTTTACTTTAAAATGTTTGTCTGTCTGTTTGTTCCGGCAAATCTCGGAAACGGCTGGACCGATTGACAAGACTTTCACGGGCAGATAGCTGATGTTATAAGGCGTAACTTAGGCTACGTTCATTTTAGAAAAAGAATTAGGGTTCTGCTCAAAAAAATAAAAAACCCGTGTACCTAATCCAATTTGTTTTCCGACATGCATGCGAACGAAATCGCAGGCATTATGAAAATATAAAAGTGGGAAATACTTACCCACTTCTAACAGCCAAATAATTTTATTCAGTAAATTTCAACAAAATAATACATGAATCGCGTATTTGTTCAAAGGTGAAAATAACTCGCTCAGCGTGCGGAAACGGGGCTTATCTGATGGGAATTCGCGAGAATAAAGTTTTTAACAAAAACATCTTATGTCAGACAGTGTGTTACGCCGACTTATATAAGAGAACACAAAGGGTTTGCACTTGTGCAACTTCCCATGCCTCGAGCTGTCAACATTGTCTGATTTCTTGTCGTTTCATAAAAATACTACACCTCTGTGAACTACTCGAATTAAATTACTGACGCATAACATATGTTCATACATTTTAACGCAAATTTTGACGTCATCCTCGTCTTCATACATATGACGTGAACTTGACATTGCGTCGGCGATTTTAATAACGGAACTCATAAACAAAAGCAATCAAAATTAACGATTGCCAACAAAAAAATTCATATTCAAATCGAACACATTCTTTTAGAAATCGCAAGTGCAATGTTGATTTTAAATATTTGAATACTTATTTGCGTGAGCTATTTAGCTGTGGGAAATATAATCCCAAAGATACAAAGTACGTGTCGATTGTTCGATTTAAATTCTCACGGAAGTTTAAGCTTTCCCATCGACGATTAATGCATAGGTATAATGGCTATAACTAAGTAACACAATGAGCACTTATTGTTGTAATTGTAAGCGTTGAGAGCTAACACTGACCTAAGGAATCTTTCACGAATGGAAGGAAGGTCAGTCGACAGAGTTGAAATTTTCCTTTCAGAAGTTTCTCACATAGTTTCATTTTGGAGACCGCCCGCTTCAATGTCATTGCCAAATAAATCATTTGGTCGATAAAATCTTGACGACAGACAATTTATCCGAAATAATAGTTTTGGAGACTAAAAATAGCTCGTCTTCAAAAATCTTTGTGTCTAATTACTTTCGTTTCTGTGGATTATCGATAAGAAGTTGATTGATGATCGCGAAACAAAATTGAAATGTTCAGGTGTTTTCCTAAGATGAAAAGTTCGCGCCAACTTTTGACTCCCAGATGTTGCCTAAACCACCTAAACTCAAAATGTTTGTTTTTCCCAAAGAAGTTCTGAAGTTATAAGAGTATTCTTGTTCCAGTTACAATGGATACCTGCCAGCAGGAGAGCGAGGTCGACGCCGCAGCAAGTTCGTGCTGTACCGACGACCTTCCGCAAACGGTGTGAGGCGCTCAAAGCACTATGTGGTCAAGACGCCGCACAGCAGCAAGGCAATCCTCGATGCCAGCCAACACTCAATATCCTACACACTCAGCCGCAGTCAGGCGGTCATCGTCGAATACACGGAAGACCCAGATACGGATATGTTCCAGGTAAGTTTGGACTAGATTTTTAAGAAGATTCTTGGGCCGATTTAACCCATGAATCCACATTTGGATAAAGGTAGACCCCTACACGGGATTTCTGTGTGTATGCCCAAGTCCCACTATAACGAAGCGGTCTTTATAGGCCCAGAGATCTTGGAGCTTGCGTTGATACTTCATGACTTCATGAGAAAGCAAATCCTCCGCTGCCAGTGCATCAATGCTTGCCTATCGCATCTGTTGCGATTAGGCAAGCCTTGAATTGACTAGAAGACATAGCTGGTAGTAATTGACGTTTTTAAGTAGAACTTTTTTGGACACACAATTTTTTTTCCTAAGTCACTTTGCTTTGGCAAATTATCTTATTTCTATCTGACCTTTCTCGCCTCATTAATATAAGCGGGAAAACCCAAATTATTTCAGTGTTTTGGTTTAAGTTTGATAGTAAAAATGATTAATTCAGTACGTTCGTTGTCACAAACTCGGCACACGTGATTTAAGACATATCAACTGAAACAGGATTTACGTTTGTCCGGTTTCCAAGTGTCGGTTTTTCCAAGCTAATCTTGAGGTAAACGGCGCACGCTTACTCAATGGAGTAGGCTGAGAGCATGAGAGCTACTACGCACAAAACATTTTAATTGTGCCGTCGTGTTTATAATACAGGCTATACATGAATACGTAAATACTTTCTACCACCTTGGAGAATGGAACCACACCTACATATTCTCACACGTGCAAAAAGACATTGCCAAATCAAGGGGAACAAAACAGCTTTATGGTTTTGAAATGATATCACAAGATCCCCTCACATTGGGTCCTCTTATCGGGCACCAGACGTTGTCTGTTTGCACTACAAAACATCTGAACAATGTGCTACACGAACTCAAACAATGGGTCTTGATACACGATTGCTAAATGGGGACGCGTATTTCATCTACATAGTATGGATAACAACCCTCGGTACGGAAACGCTTTCAAAATTTCGCATTGCGCAAATAGAAGCACGCCTTGCCACGAGGCATGCTTCGATTAAAACAAGATTATACAAAGGAAAAAAACGTTGGTTTTGTGCCAAAAAAATGTTACAAACACGTCTCAAATGTAGCTGCCGACAGTGTAATGTTGTAACATTTATGAATAATTAAAATTGGGCATCGAAATTGGGCCAGAATCACAAAGGGTCCCAACTCTTTAATATAAAATGAGTTGCAAAATGTCAGACAGTCGGACTGTTTGTTGTTATAAATCTTGTTGTTTACATTTTGCGTTGCGCATGAGGCAGTGTGTTTACCCGGGCGTGGCATGTCGTGGCGTCTCTCATATCTAATCGGCGCATATGGGTTAGTGCCCCCCGGGAGAACAATGCGTTGGTCCCTACGAGCGTCATTGATGAACTGAGCCCATGTGGAGCCAGAGCCACAATCACAATTATCAGATCGTGTTACAAACACTTAGCCCATGATAACGTCGAACAATATTCTGCAATAATGATAACGTTATTTGCTCACGAATTTGATGCGTAGATCGTGACGATTAACTTCTTCGAACTTAAGGACTGCCCCCAAACAGTACCACCGGTTATGTAAATACACGAAGTAAGATTACCATTTACCTGTTGTTAAATTAAGTGTCGTTTAATAGTTTTGTCCTTTGTTGGCGGATCTTCTTGTTATTATAAGGCTTCCACTGTTTAAAAGGGTTCAACTACACTGAAATATTAACGAGTTTGTTTGTTGTAAATTGTTGTACAACTTTAATCCAAGTGGGCACTTGACGCAGTCGCACTTGCTAATTTCTATGGAGCGTCGAAGTTCGTTGCCGCCGCGGTCGACGCACTGTTCCACATCCTGTTCATTTGATTGAACGCCATTTCCATTGTTGCCAACACTTACACATCGCAAACTTGCCGTAAAATCATTATACGAGCACCCAAATAAATATTTATTTCGCTTCGAGTGGCACAGTGGGCACCGGAAGTATTCCAAACATTAGCATATATCGCGTCATTGTTTACTCCTAGATACACAGTCATGAGTGATATCCTTCATTTTCCGGAGAAAAAAAAAACATTCATATTCATTAAGATCGCAAGTTTTGTTTCATAAATATTTTTCTACGTCGTATTCCATCTGGATTATTTCTTCAACAGAATACATCGATCAAAACATGCTTACGTCTGTAAAAAATTAATTGTTAGCATTACAGACAGTTTTTGCGTCTACAGAATCGTTTTGCTGCTAGGCTTTTGTCATTATCTGCAGACTCTGCAGTGCACTGTTGTAAGCATTAACCGATTTATACAAGGTCTTGGTGTCTGCTTAAATCATGGAGATAAAATCTTTTCAATTGTTTGTATAATTTTCAAAACTTAAAATCACTACGCCAAGGGTACAGTCACACCATTAAAGTTATCATCTCCTACAATCTCTACCGGAGTTGCTGATAATTATGCTGGTTAATCAGTAATGACTGATTAACCAGCTGATTTAGCAGTAAAGATGGAACAAGGCCCATTGGCCTTGTTCCATCTTTACTGCTATTTACAGCAAATAATTCTATTTCACAGGTCGTTGGCCTAAAATCTAGGTCTAGCTAGTTTTTGTAAATATGCTAATGCTCCTTCATAACATGGTCGAGGTGAACGGTGCACGACGGCAATCTTCTTGCGATGGATTTAGTGCCACACCTCTGCAACATTATACAGGTTTAATGACCTACAAGACTCATTATTGTTATAATACGATTCAGGAATAAAAACAAGTTTAATACTTCATTAAATGAGCAGAAATGTTCATTTCCTCAGGATTTATTATCCTGGGGAGATATTGAATGCCTGCACTTTCACTCGCTGTATCATAATGAACCATGTTATTATAATTCTTTATTAATGTAATAGTAAAATAATATTAATACACGTAATAAAAGAATAACGAAGAATTGTTGTCCGTTTGTCTGGATGTATGTTCCGGATTGGCGCAAAAACGACAACGTATTTTGATGGGCACACAGATAGTTTATGACCCGGATTGACAGATAGGGTACTTTTAATCCCGGATTTTTCGACATCCACGCGAGCGAAGCCTCGGGCAAAAGCTAGTTAATTAGATATCTGAAAGATTTACTACAGTGTATTATTTTCGACAAGAACACCGGAAAATATAAGTTCATGACATAAGACTAAATACTTTCTTACACATAAATAACTTGAAAGCACTCTTCCTTCAATAAAAATTGCATGAATGAAATGAATACCGACAAACGAAGCAGTGATGAGTTGCCAACGTTATAAATTTTAGCTTGCGATGATAAATTCATAATTTTCATCCTCTTAGCGCCAGACAATGTAATTTGTTTCGTTTCATGAAGGGTTTGTCTTTGATTTAATTTCGGTATTTATCATCCCAGGCTCCCAGCAATGTCTGAATTCCGAATAAATTAAAAATTCCGATACCGTAAAATGGACCCATCACGTACCCGTGCTGAGGTAAAAGGCATTGCTAAAATATTTGCATAAAAACCCCGTCCTTGGTGATTGGCAGCGGTAGTCATAAAAATTCAGTGATGCATCGTGTTTGGTGGCGCTAACGGGGTGACACGTGACGTCACGGATGACCCGATCCGCATGTCAACGAGGGTGGGGCGTGAGCCGTGACGTCAGACCTGGGGTGGGAGTAAGAGACGGCGTGGTCGGGCCAAGGACGTCGCCGGGCCGACCGGCGCGCAACACCCGCCGCAATCGATACCGTGGCTTGACAACCGCGATCTGCAATCGACTGCTTATCCTCACATCTTGAGGATTCAGACAAGCACTAAGCCACCTTCTTCCAGGAACTTTCTACTGGTCCTAGGAAGGTCTTCTATACAAACCAAACGGTACGGTTCATTAATGGGGGGAGCTCCCCCCCATTAATGAACTAGTTCTTCAACAAACAAATGATTTAATTTTCGAGGTCTCCTAACCGGTTGGTTTACAACTTACAAGTTTACAACAAATGTGCTCATTTGCATATTCGTAGTAAATCCGAACTGAATTGCGATCTTATGCATATCAAATGGAAGGGTTTTTCTTTTGGGCCGTACTGTACATCCAGGTTGAATTATGTCAGTAGACGATTTTAGGGTTTATTACGGTTCCCTGGAAAATCATGTTGAGCTTGGGTTATTCGTCTAACGGTCGTTCACCGTCTCTTTCATATAGCAAAAGTATATTTGCTACGTGTTCACCCCGCCCCGGTTAACTTACTTTCACTCGTATTTTATCTTCGTGCAACCTTCAAGATCACGAAGAGAACTGGTTTTAGTTCTCATGAATTTACTCTAAATTATGTCACGTAAAAGTCTATTATTATTATGAGGATTTAGCTGTGTTTAATATCAGTAATTACTTAAAGATAAAATCAGATCCTTTTATCAAAGGCTCATATAGCACGCTTTTAAGGCACTCCTTCAATGGACTTTCTAATTAATTGTTGTACTATTATCGCATTGATTATAAAAGCTTGCGTTCGATATTATCTTCAGCGAAAACAGATTATTCAATAAACCTTAATCACAGTGCAAAATAGCCCTCTGTGGAAATCTCGGGCGTTATCGTTGAGAGTGCAGCCTTGGCCGCTGTCCAGGAAACATCCCGCTTTTACTGGTGAAAGTATTCCTTTTGGATAGCTTTTACGGCTGCAATAATATCTGTGCGCTGAGAATTCATAAGATTCTCCATATTTCCACCTAAAGTCACACGGCAGAAACCGCACGTTTCGTTCTCATGTGCAAAGTAATCAAAGGGGCTTTAAAATTACAAAGCGAATCAAATAACGTGGAACTGCAATTTAGCAGCGCCGGCGTCGAGTTCATGCTTATCATCGTTAGCGGCACACTTGCTGTAGGTGAAACTTTTTCCATTATACCTCAAGTCTAATGCTGTCCTACTATTCGCAGGAAACCGTACAACTTACTCTCCACCAGACTAAAATTAAAGCAATACTTCACTCACTGGAAGTTAGAAGGTTGTTTCGATATTGTTCTAAGAACTGAAGTTTCTTTATAACGAAGTGCTTTCAGTCTAAGTTTCCCTTTTATCTTTTAATGAAGTGTTTCACCCCAGAAAGCTCCCGAAACGTTAACAACAGACTATTTATACGGCTTTAAAATTGGAAACTTTTTAAATTACCATCAAAGTCGCCAGGTTGTGTAAACAAGCTGTGCTGTTTGAACAATAAATCTCTTATATCAAGTATGTTTTAGTAATAATTATGTTTGTTTTAGGCGTTTAACGTTTATTAAAATTACTATTAAATACATTCATATATTCACACCTTGTTTGAGTAGAACTTTAACTTTTAAATTAATAACATAGAGTAGAGATGATGTTCTGTCAATTTAATTTGCTTTGAAATGGTTTTATGAAAATGTTATCGTGCTCTTATTGACAGATAAATATCATTTAGAATATAGCAAATATCTTACTTATCACATTTCTTATAGTTCAAAGAGATCTCAACAGTATACTCAAGCCGTACAAATACACATGGCATTTAATATAAATATTTGTAACCTTTGTGTCGGTTTCTTAGACAATGTGAACTTCAATATTTCGGAGATTATTCACGTAGATGCCTCAATGGGTTGGGGAGGCCCGGTGGGTAAGGGTGCCGTTGGGGGTAGTGGCGAGACGGTTCATCGGACCCTGGGGTGAGACACGCTTTCCAGCTCATTATCGTCTAGACGAAGGATGCTGTTGATCTGACTGAACATGTTCGCCTAGATCATATTCGTAATTAGGATTGTTAGAAATGGCATGAATAGGGTGGACCCAATCTCAAACCTTTGTATAGTTTCTACTTTCTACCTATGTAGGCGTCATTATTCTTGTTGAATATTATGTGGAATGTCTTGCTTAATCTTATCGTAGACATAATCACATTAGGAGCCATTCTCTTGGGTAAGAGGCAGGGCTGATGGATGTCAAATAACTCTTAGTAAGTGTCTGACTTGGCTTCAAAATATTACTTGGTGGATTTCAAGATGGAAATCATCAAATAGCAATCGCTCCGTGTAAAACCAATTCGTGCAACAATGAGTGTAAGTAGGTATAGATTCTTAGGCTGAAGAGAAATTACGAAAGGTAACCATGGCAATTGAACAGAATATAGATTAAATTGAAAGGAAAGCGCTGAAGAGGTGTAACAAATAAAAGCCAACAACATCTTCATCTTGTCTCGTTACACAGTTTCCTGCCTTTATTAACATGGCCGTGCAAATTGTTTCTTTGTTATCGTCTTCTAGGTCACTAGGCAGTTACTGGAAAAAAGAAATGCCTTTCTATTGTCTTCGTAATAAACACTAGTCTGATTAAATAGTAGGTGAAGTGAAATATTAAATGATTATTTCACTTTGATTGAAATTGCTCATTGATTTGCATCAACTACAACATTTTTGTCTATTCAAATACACAACGTTTTTTGTTTATAATCATGATGTAACGGTTTTTTTTTCTTTCATAAAAGTATCTATTAAAATACCGTTATTGAATGTCAAGAAAACATGTTTTGAATAAGTTCACAGTATTAATGATATGGTATTGAAAAGGTCAAAATCACATCTATGTCTGTGGTCAAAATTGTTATTCCTTAAAATTTAACATGCTGGTACCAGTTTTTGGAAGATATTTTTTATCGTGATCTTTAAATGAATCCCTAATTCGCTTCCATGACGCCTTTAAAAGGGCAATCTTATAAAATGGCATTGGCGTTTCATGCATTTTAAATTCATATCGGTTCCAAAGACGGTGATTTTGTTAAGGACGACATAGCGTGAAAAACGGAACACTCCATAATTCATTCACCACACGAAGACTATTATAAGAGAGTTCCGTTAGGCTTGTGCATTTGACCTCCTTGTGAGTCGGCTGTAAAACCGCTTGACACTTGAATACACTTCTCTAATCGGCTTCGCTTATGGTTTATTAATGCACCTAATACCTTTTATAAAAATAAGCCCATCCACACATTTCCTTATGTTACTTCCTATCTACCTTGCAGACGGTATTGATTGAATAGTGAATCATTTAGTGAACAATGAACAAAATATTGACACATTAGATTCCAATACAATGGACACGTACTATTATACTTACTATTCGACTGTAATATAACCAACTATTAGCTGTTTAAACGACACTTCGGAAGCGCATTATACAGAAAAACTATTCTTGTTGACGCGACAGATTTGGACTATTTTGGGTTGAGTATTTTGCCAGTAGCAAGTAGTAATGTGAATTTTGAGCAGTGGTGGCCCAGTGGTAACGACCCCGACTAAGAGTTGAAGGTCGTGGGTTCGAACCCAGGCGCTAAATAATTTCATCACCACTGCTATCTAAATGGTGAAGGTAAACGCGGAAACCGGCATGTCCTAGAACCAAAACTTAGAAGACATTGTGACATCTAATGCGGGTTGCATTGGGCCCGCGTGGTAGTTTACAGCCCACTCTCTTTCGAAGAGAGGAGGCCTGTGTCCCAGCAATGGGAACATTATGGGCTGATGATTATTTGACGTGGCAATGTTATCTATCAATGTGACAATCATTACGATTTTCTGACCTAGTTTCGACCTTTCCCAGTCTGAATGTAGTTTCAATTCTATAAGGTCTTAGTCCTCTTATCTGATTTATTTTGGTACGAGGGTCATTCAATAAATACTTAGCCTACAAAAAGTAAACGAAAATTTTGGAAAAGTGGCAATTTATTTTTCAACATAGTCTCCTTTTAGTTCGATACACTTAGCCCAGCGATGCTCCAACTTTTTTAACCCGTCCGAAAAATCGTTTTTGTCAAACTCTGCAAAATAGGCCTCCGTGGCGGCGATGACCTCCTCATTTGAGCCATATCTATTCCCGGCGAGTGATTTTTTCAGATTAGGAAACAGAAAGAAGTCACAAGGGGCCAAATCTGGAGAATACGGTGGATGGGGCAGCAATTCGTAGCGTAATTCGACCAATTTGGCCATGGCAACGGCAGACGTGTGAACCGGTGCGTTGTCGTGGTGAAACAGCATTTTTTTCTTCGCCAGATGGGGTCGTTTTTTCTTTAATTCGGCGTCGAATCGGCCCAATAAATCGGCATAGTAAAGCCCTGTAATTGTTTTACCCTTCTCGAGGTAATCGATGTAGATCACACCTTGTGAATCCCAGAAAACGGTAGCCATAACTTTTACAGTTTTCGCCTTCTTTGGAGCACGTTCCCCGGTCTGGATCCATTGTTTTGATTGCTCCTTGGTCTCTGGTGTGTACCAGTGGATCCAGGTTTCATCGACGGTCACAAAACGACGCAAAAACTCCGCTGGATTCCGCTTAAACAGCGCCAAACACGTCTCCGATGTGGTCTCACGGTTGCGCTTGTTTTCTGGTGTGAGTAAACGCGGCACCCATCGCGCCGACAGCTTTCTCATGCCGAGTTCCTCGTGAAGAATATGATGCACTGTTCCTTCTGAAATGCCTACAGTCTCAGCTAGCTCCCGAACCTTCAATCGGCGATCTGCCAATACGAGATCATGGATTTTTTTAATGTTTTCCTCCGTAGCAGCTGTTTTCGGTGCACCTGGACGTGGTTCATCAAAAACCGACGTACGGCCACGTGCAAACTCGTTGAACCAATTCTTGACGGTGGCCATCGATGGAGAAGAGTCACCGTACACAGCATCCAAGCGCTCTTTTATTTCGATGCGCGTTTTCCCTTCCAAAAATAGGAATCGAATCACCGAACGATATTGCTCTTTTTCCATTTTTGTAAAACCGATCGACACGTTCGCTTCCATAAGTTGTCAAATTAAAACAAATGAAGGGATTGGAATGAAAATTTGAAAAAAGAATTAAAAAAGAATGTGCTACTGTGGTAAAACTCTTTTGAAACTACAGCGCCCTCTGGCGATGAGGCTAGGTACTTATTGAACGCCCCTCGTATGCTACTTTCCAATTCTAAGGACTGTTTATTCGGTAAAGTCGGAACGAATTTATATCAGTTTAACGTTAGCTGGTAAGCTGTCACTAAATAACAAGATTTGGTTAATTAATTAGAATGTATCTCTGTTCAGGCTGTTAGAGCAACATACTTGAAAGCGTTGGAACCGTCGCCGCAAGAATTTATTGAGCGACGAATCTTGTTTTAATTTCACTAAAAGCAAATCGTTATACGAGTATGATACCGCAACTTCAACGCAATCAAAGTACTTTCACAGCTTGAAGCGCAGCTGGGTTCGTAAAAGGCGCAATTTCGTACCTTGGGGAAGCTCCAAATTGGGTCATCTGTAGAACCGCCGCCGTCCATCAGGCCATTCCATTCTTTTTAAAGACCACGAGTAAGGACGTGGATATGATTGTACTTGCCGCCAGCCATCTTGGAATATGGCCTTTATTCGTAGGACAATGGCGCCGAGAATTGGGATGGCCTGTCGAGAACATGTGCGAATATGTGGACAATGGCAAACAATCGGCTACTCATTAAGAATCATTGTCGTAATAATTTTAGTTTGTATAGGACATTTGTTTTGTTGTATTGTACTACCACCGTATGTTTTTCTACTGAATGGACAGTTTTCGACAATTTACGCACTGACCGTCAGAGCCTAAGGACATGCTCATGCCGTAGAAAACAATGATGTGAATACGACAGCATAGCTGATGTCTTAACGAGACATAAATTACACACGTATAGGTATGTAGTCTGTGGCGTATTGTCCCAGTAAATGACTTACCTTGAATTCCGCATTGTTAAATCTGCTGGACTTGAATTTTGAAAAATTAATGTCTTCAAATTATAACTCGACTCCAGTAGATTTTCATTTAAAAGACCTTTATTTGCCTATAGAATTGTCGGTGAACAATGATCATTTCACTGACAAAGTAACGTCATTTGGTGCTGTAGCAAAAAGCACATTAAAAGAATTTGCCCCCGGCTGTGCTCTGTGGTTTTCCTCGAAAGTTATGTGATTCTGTAATAATATCAGAAGACGCCAGACGCATCGGAATTCCCCCAACGCCACCCCGCAGGCAAAATACGAATACATTTTATACAGTTTCAATTCCCGATATATCTGGGATCAAAATTCTGGTTTTCCGATTGTTAAATTGTACGTAAAGTATTTCTTTGCATTGAACGGGAAGCTAAAAGGTTTAGTCAATGCAGTAGTTTAATTACGATCAGATCAACCCGCGATTACGATTCTCTTCTCTCGATTAGTTTAATTATTTATTTTTTAACATGTATTTGGGTGAATCACCTCGTTATCTCCATGACTCAGCATTCTACTCCGTTTTTTATCCAAAACGTTATAGTTTCCCCCATAGCGAGTGATAATTTAATATTCCCCCAGTTCGGTCACATTTTTTTTTATTGGGGCAAACGTGCATTGCTAACGCGTTTTTATTATGCTGTGTGCCGTGAAATCCATACTAATATTATGTATAATAAATGCGAAAGTGTGTCTGTCTGTCTGTTACCTCTTCACGCTTAAACCTCAGAACCGATTTAGATGAATAGAGATAGTTTGAGTCCCGGGAAAGGACATAGGATAGTTTTTATCCCGATATTCCCACTGAAAACTTATGCGGGTGAAACCGCGGGGCCCTGCTAGTTTATTATACATTATATTATATTCCCTAATTCCGTGCCTGGCAACGGGCATGGACGAATAGTTTTAATTATAGATATTTCATTCAACGCTTATTGAATGTAGTTTTAAGTAAGCTATGTACAGCATTCTCTTACGTGCATAAACGTTAATTACTTCTGTGTAAGCAGCAGTATCAAATATGTATGCATGAAAAAATCAGAAAAATAACGATGTAATTTCATAGTTAGGATCAGATAAGAATAGAAAAAACGAACATTAGTCTTTGAGTATTTTCTAGGTTAAAATCCAAACAAAATTTATATTCGTAAACGCCTCGTTAATCACGTTTTAATTGGAAAATAATTCAAGGAGCCGCAGTGTTGTACCGATGATTGTGTAAACAAATTAATTTAATTAATGCTCTAGTACGCAAGCTTGCGAAACAACAATGCAGCTCATGCAACTAGAACGAAGGATGTCCCATTTCGCGCCATTTGCGTGGGCCGACCTCATTGTGCGCCGGAATTCGTCCAATATCTATCTATACCTGGTATTGCCACTGTTTGCACCAGCGTCACTGGCTTTTGACCAGAAGGCCAATTCCCGTAATTAAAAACGTTCAAAATCTAGACGCAATCTCATCTCAGCGACAATCAATGTCAAAAACTTGTCAAAAATATAAGTAGGGAAATTAGAGGTATTTTTAACAGATTTAGACTGAAGTCTGAAATCAGACTGTGATCGTTCTTAAAAATTGCCCCTATGAGCAAGTGCATTTTTTGAATGCTTTGCAACTTGCAATATACCAATATATCTATTGAGCTCTGCTGGGCCGACATGAAAATGATGGTTGTCAAATATGGACAACATTGGTTTATTTGTACATGCAGTTGCGCCAATACGTTGTGTCATTTGTTTTAGTTTCTTATCTGTTTGATATAATTAACTAGCTTTTGCCCGCGACTTCGTTCGCGTGGAATAGTGACTTCCGGCAGATTTTTGGTTTTACCCACATAGTTCCCGATCTCGCGGGATCTCTTCAAAAATGAAACCCAACCAAATGCGTGTAACGAAACCATAGCGCGATCTATTTCGATCCCAACGCCATCTATCGAGCATAGTGACAACTCGGATTATTTATCTATACTCCGTTCGGGCATTTTCTTTGTACTAAAAGTTTTATTATATTGATATTATTTTTTTCATACCTTTTTACTATTTATTTACTTTTTTCCGATGAATTAAAACAATAACATGAACCGAACTCGTGTAACGATCGACACCATTGCGCGATCACCAACTCGACATATAGTACTAATAGAATTATCTATACTCCGTTAGAGCATTTTCTTTGTACTAAAAGTTGTATTATATTATATTTTCATACCTTTTTACTATTTATTTACATTTTCCCGATGAATTTTCAGTACTGAATTGATGCCGACTCTTGACCAATAGATGGCGCTGTATGTCCGGAATAAATTTTATTTTATTTTTTATTTTATTTTTTGTAATAAAAACTATCCTATGTCCTTTCTCAAGTTCCAAACTATGTCTGTACCAAATTTCACACAAATCGGTTCAGTAGTTTACGCGTGAAGCAAAGACAGACAGACAGACAGACAGAAAGACAGACAGACAGAGTTACTTTCGCATTTATAATATTAGTTAGGATTAGGATTTCATTTAGTAATCGTGGATGGACATGTCATATTGTGGTTTCGTTTGCAGAAAGGAGACAGCTATTCTTCGAGACTACAAATCCACCAATATCCTGGATTGGTGGTTTGTACCGGCTACCCATATACATATTAACTCACGATCGTGAGGCATCTTTTCCAATGTCCATTGCTTGTCCTCAATGCATAAGTGGTCATGGTCTTGAAAGAATTCTAGTTCTTCTTTTACGGAAACGCCACGGCCAGTTTCACCATACAATCTGAACCAACAAGCCAGGTTTACTAGCTAACACATAATACCTTGAGGCACACATTACTTTGCATACAGCTACTTGATTATTGGTTGCTTTGATAGTGAATGTTCCACGCCAGTGCAGCGTAATGTCTGTGTAGGTAGCATACAATTGGCATCAGCCTTACAGGTTCAAAATTGAACGAAACTTTGCAGTTTCGTAATGTACATGTGAAACTATGTAGGTATACGTTTAGGTCAAGGATGTGTAATTTAAAGGTCAGTACGTGATTCTTTTTCGTCCATCTTACACTTCCTATAACCGTTACCAGAATTCGCCTTGTTTGGCGAAATTGGTTTTACCATGTCAGTAGTACCAAAAATAAATCCCAGTGTTAGTCAGCAATCAGGGCTTCAATCGATGACTCTTCGTTTCCAGTTGGATTTATGGCAACTCTTTAATTAATTATTCTTTTTATCAGTACATCGAATGGCATAGAAATGTGACATGACACGGTAAATGAAACATGAATGTCTCCGTGAAACTCATCTGTATGAGGTCCCAATTTACCGGCCAATTCAACCATCTTGTTCATTTCACGTCAATCACTTTCGACCTTTTCAAAAGATCTTCCGTTGAGACGTCCTCTAGTAGGGGAAGCTGCCTATTGACAGCCAGCAAGCGGCATGTCGCGAACAACGGAAACTCCACACAATTTCCCAACATTCACGTTTTCATAACCTATTTAATATTAACACACGTATAATATGTAACATGAACTGTATTTACAGAGCTACAGAGCTCACTATAGCATGATGCGAAATTCGTGAAAATCCAGGTAACCAAATGAAATGTTGTATCCGCATATCGACATGAGCAGATGCGTTGACTCGGAACACGTGCCGTAACATGCTTATGACATGCGAGGATATGAGGCTCAGGAGTTTGCAAAACTAAAATTGGTAATATAAACAAACTTCGCCGTATTTGTGTAGGGTTCTGACTTTTTAGAGTGCAAACTTTGTAATGGTTTGTTACTTTTCAAAATATAGGACGTTAGAAATACAGACTGCGAAGTGTGTATTCACACACAGACAGCCAGCTGCGTGCAAGCAAACTACATACGCTAAGTAATTGAATCTCTTTAAGGCTGAGCCAGATTACCAACTATGCTTATAACGACCGATAAAAATCTGGATCATGCAATAGCTCTAATAGTTGGTTTCGTTTTTGGCACGAACCTAATTATGTAGATGGGATTAGAATATACTAAATTACGTAGGTTCATTGTTCAGATAATGTGGTTTAATTATGTATACTGAATGTTTTGGAGATAGTCGTGTGAGCCCCCGTATCTTCGCCTACGCTGCCGCCTACACGAAGCTATCGAATGCTCTGTCTTCGATCGCTGTCAAACCAGGGATCCACTTGATATATTTCGTACTCAATTACGCATTTGTTTTCGTTGCTGTACGTAATTACTGTACAAATAAATGGTATTGGAAAAAGCTTTCAGAAAATTAATGATATTGTTCCAAACGCAAGATGGATTGGGAAATTTGAAATTGTCAGGAACTTTTAAACAAGAAAATGTTACAACTTTTCCAGAACATCTGGCAACCCTGGTCAATATTGTAATATTTGCATAGCACTCGATTGTAGGCGTATTAAATTCTCATAACATAACTTCGTTTAATCGAAATTAAATCGAGCTTAACTGAGCAGCACGAGCGAATTGATCAGAGAATTTTATTTAATAATCAAAACTATGTAGATAACATAACATACACGTGATTCGTGAATCGATAGGATCTACTATGAACATTATGGAGCCTCCACGTAACAAAGGCACATCAGGTAATCACAATACTGTACACCGGCAGAGAATAGGTCTCAGAAAACTGGCGAAGCGGAATGTACAGTTTCTCCGTTATTTACCGAAAAATTATAGTGAATTTTATACGAACAATGCGTTTAATCGTGTTTGTTCTGTACCTGAGTTTTTGTCGCCACGTTGAGTGCCGAGAGTCGAATAACAGGAAGCAGATGAATGTATAGCCACTAGCCAGGTAAATGGCGCCCGCCGGCAGACAGACGGTACTTGCTAAAGAAAGAGGGTAAGTATTTTTGATAAATGCATTTATGTTTTGGTCTAGGATTTTTTGCAGCGGATTTGAAGGCTGAAAAGATTTCACTTTTAGTGTAGAATTTTGTGGGCAGGATGAGATCTACGACAAATGGTTTCATTAGACATTTAGGGTGTAACTGCATACAAATTGTATTTAGGAATTTCATTGACTGCAGTAGACTAGAATAAAACAACATCAATATAATGAAGTATTTTCTAAGTATTTAGAAATTACTTCATTAATATTGTTGTTCAATGACAATGCCAGTCAAATGGCGAACATGATACCGCTTCCCCGTTCTCAAATTAGATTGAATAGCAAGGGAAGCGTGGTGATAACGCCAGTATCAAATTTATGGAAAGGAAATTGCCTTCGAGTGGAGGCTTCATTGCCTGCCGGGTCGAAGCATAGTCCCTGCCTTAACCGCTCACACCTGCGGTTACTATGAATTTGTTTGCAAGAAGGGGAATATTTATTGTCTCTTACACGGCTTCATTATTGAAAACAATAAATTCAATTATTTATAGCTATTCTGAGAGTAAATTCAACCAAGTCAATTGAAATTCTCTTTTGAATTTGCAAATCGATCTTTTGAATATTGAAGTTCTATGTAATGCTTCATGGCATAAAATATCTCGGAAGCCAGACAAGAATAACAAGTGGACATGTCTAGAAGAAAACTTAATCGAATTTCCTTTTCAAATGGCAATCTTAAAGATTCAGCACGCGCCAGACACAATGGACCTTAAAGGACTAAACGGTTCAAAGGAGTCTTTTCTTACGGGCGCCAATTGAACCACGTAGAATTTTAATTCGACTACGTTTGTAGGCTAGCAATTTACGAGTAAGTACCTGCGACTCGAATAATGGAAAATTTGTAAATGCCCTTAGTAATTTATTTCTTGTTTTTCTAATTATTCTATCGCTCAGTTGTGGTTTTGTTATGTAGGTACGTCTTACTTATCTGGCTGCGGTCAGCTGATATCAATTACAGGCGGCCACTGCGTTACCTTACCGATAGCCAGTAGGTACAAAATGGCGCTGCTTGACACCTAATATTACAGCTGATTGTAATAAATAGATGCCTGTGTCTACTGATGTAACTTCCCTGGCAAACCACAGCACTCTAATACCTGTTAACACTGTAGAATTTATAACAGTAGATTATACGTTGGTTTTATATGCGTTTATATGCATTGTTTATCTTGTTATGCTTCAATTTACATAATACTACGTTACAGCAACCGCTAAACCTTGACCGACATTTGACCTTGGTCAATGGTAAAAAGACAATCGGGCGGAATGATTTTGATTCAGGAACAATAGCATTGAGTTTTTCTCGTTAAACCTTATTTATGTACAATTTTATGTCGTATATTATACTTGTAGGACGATTAATGGCGACCGACGGTGAAATATTATTAGAAATAGCTGAGCAATTTTATTACAGACTTTGAGAAAAATACACATTCGGAACACGACCGAAAGCCGTGCGTGAGACGGCTCTTATCTCTTTGCACAAGATGTAATTATCGATTGTTTTGGTTAATATTTAACCGTAGCTAGATTAGATTAGTCTTGGTGCTAAGGTACAGGCGTACTGGACGCAACTCGCCGTGTAACGGGAAGGTAACCGGATGGCATGTAATCTCCACCATCTTTATTCTCTCGTCACGGTTGCCGATCCAATTCTGTGGTTTGGAGGGGAAAAAATATTATTCAGAGTTGCTCAATTGAAACCTAGACGCAGCTGTCGTTGTGCAATGAGTTTAGTACCACTCCGATAGAATTTAGACACGACAAATTGGAGTAATGATGTTCTAGCCAGTTACTCGCATGGAATATTCGACTCGTAGTCGTCGTTTATGATATTACGAGGAACAGATTCGTGCTCATTTTAGATTAGTTTTGAGAATAGTAATTTTGAGACGGCATACTACTTACATGTTGACTGGCTGAACTGCAAATGTAATTGGATCTTATTAGATTACCAATAATACACATTCACGAGAACAAGACAATTATTGCTAAAGTACGAAGAAGATTCCATTTCCTATGCAGCCTTGGATAAAAGTCGGCCGATCGATTGTCATAAAGTTAATTTCACAAGTGCATAATGCTAGGCCCCGTCACCTCGTGTATTAGTAATGTATGCGGCGTCGTGCCGGTGTCGCGCCGGGCTCGTGACGCAAACTCCTCGAGTCCTCGTTGCCTCAAGTTACCCAACAGCGGCAATGCGGCGTCGATCACGCTAATCTGCATTCTTATACTCTAGTTACTAGAGTGTAGTAGTTGTGGGGGGCATATCGTACTAGTCTAGTACAATATGCCCCCACAACTACTGCACTATTACAGACACTGCCATTTAACGCAACGAATTCCGATGTTGACGGATCAACGCCTTCACCCATTGTCTTTACAACACGGACTTATTGAACATCATGTGCGTGATCACGCGTGTGAACTTACTCGATCATTTTATAATTTAAATTATTACACTTCAACGCCATCTTCACCGATTTGTACCTACGTTATCAAGTACCTAATCTAAATGGATGCCACGGTTCAAATGTGTATTTCCATCAAATCGTTATGCTTGTAAACTCCTAAAGTTATTATAAGTTAATTGAACTCCATCTTACCCAACATCGAGAGAAATTGATTTAGAATTTCTCGTAATTGGGAATTAAAAGGTTGCTTCGAGTACGATCTGTGTAAACAAGCATTAATTAGAGATTAGGTACTTGAGAGTTTTTAGCTCTGAAGGTAACCTTACAAATACATAACACAAAAATGCTTTAAAATGTGTAAATACAATGCCTGGTGGTGGTATAAAAATAAAATAATGATACTGACGTCCCAGTTGGCTCAAGAAATAAGGTGCGTGATTGCCAAATGGCAAATGGGACAACGTTGACGAAATTGTTAAATATTTTAACAAAATCACGAGCACCACCGCAGACAGAGACCCAAAAATAGTTACAAACTATTGAATCATCAAAATTGTTCAGGATAAATTTGTCGAAATACAGAATGAAATTTATTTTGTTTCCAACCACCAATTAGTTGGTTGGCTTTAGAGGAAAGTCGTGGTGTTCAATTTTACAGGAACCGGTTAATTCTGTGTTGCGAATCGCTTTATTTGGCTACCAATTATATTCTACAATATTAATATTAATAGCATCTACATTCACAACTTCCTCTGGCCTCTGCGATGCACTTTGACGAGCATTTGACAGGAGGCTCGCGAATGCTTCTCGGCATCGCCAATCAGAGCGCTGCAATCACTCTTTGGAACGGGTGACGTAACGCAGCCTTCACACTCCTCGGCTGCAGGCTGCTGCTGAGGATTTACTCGTTAACCACCAATAAAAAAACCTTTGTCACGTCAAATTTCCTCAGTCTAAACTTTTTTGCTCATAAAGAAATCGGAGTTCAACAGATTTCAATTCGGTGCTTATAAAAAGCCGTTGCTAAGCGGTTAATTAATGTGGATACAGGGTAACTGAATTGTTATCTTATCATGTTAAAATATGCATAGGTATTCAAATTGATGTAATAGTAATAGTCATGACTTCCTATTATCGTTCGATTTTATCGTTCATATAACACTTCGGAAATTCCACTCTTGTAAGCAAATCTTTTATCAGTTCTATTGTTTTTATTTTTGTTTATGCTCTGGATTTTATTTTATGACATCTCGGTATTCCCCCGGAACACAAACCATTTTACTAGGATATTTTTCTTTGTTATTTACTGTGTTATTAATTACCTAATGTTCTACTAATGTCATGTAATGTATTACGTGTTATTGTGGGATGTTAGTTCTACGAAAATGGGAGATGAAATTGTATATTCTGTAAATAGAGTATCGGAATCAAATTTACACGTCATAATATATATACAAAAAAAAAACCTAGATGAGGTCAGCGTTTCCTACCTGACTACTCTGAGAAGAAAGGCCGAAACAAACTCAGAGGTCACAGTCTCTTTTAAAGTCCAGACGTAATCTTGGTCAGATTATTGTGAAGACCATGTAGATTGGTGTATGAAATGGTCTTTTGAGGATAGTACCACACAGATTTGAGTGGACCAGTCCTGTCAATGCAAGCATTTGTCGCGTGTTTGTAGTGTTTGTAGCTCAACTCAATACTTGAGGTATCTTCAACATTGGATCATTTCGTTTTTTTTTTCCTTTCACGTCTCTCATAGCAAACAAAGCTCATTAATAATGAGTGATCTACCTTACTATCACGTTGAAACTGTTAAAATCCATTCTAAAACTCTGAAATGTCATAATTAACCGTTTTTTTTTCCTTGTCTCCAGATCGGTAGATCATCAGAATCACCAATCGACTTCGTGGTGATGGACACAGTAGCCGGCGACAAGAGTGGCGACACAAAAGTGCTGCAGAGCACAATATCACGGTTCGCGTGCCGCATCATAGCAGACCGCAACGATGTGAACAACTGCCGCATTTACGCAGCCGGTTTTGACTCCTCCAGAAATATATTTTTAGGGGTAAGTGACCGACACTTTTACCGTAATGTTGGGCGAAAAGTATATTTGTTGTATTTTATGTAATTTCAAAGAATTCGATCGTGGGTCGAATCGAACTTTAAGGAACGAAAATACACACAACAATAATTAGCTTACAAATTGTCAAGCACTCGTAAACTGTTTTTATTCGTTGACTGATTTATCAACAGCCAATCGGAATTCTTGACTCGAGTTTAATCTGGACACGTAGATAATTTTCGTTCCAGAAACCGGGCGTAAGATTGCTTACGATGGCTCAGTCTTGGTTCTAGATTCTGTGTTTGGTTACAGATCTACCTACTAAACAGTCCCTGAAATTATGTAGTTGGCGTAGGACGACGATAAGTTATTTAAAGGATGTTTTGTAACTTGAGTAAGAAACAAACAATTACTGAGAAAACCTCCATGGTCTTTTATCGCACCGAGTACATACGTAGTACAGATTTGACGCTCCTGACGGCATCCGTAGGCGTCTGTGACGTAGCTGCTTCACGTAAATGAACGGCTAATGCCAACAATTTAGTCGCCATTTACTCGCAATGAGCGGAATGAGCCTCCACTTAGATTCAGCAATCTTTTAATGTCAGACATTCAGAAAACTTTTTGAAACAATTTTTTTTATGATGTCGGATTTGATGTGCTCATACATAGAAGATGATTTAAGACGAAAACATATTTTTATACCAGCTCGTCGTACGTTGTGGGTGGTCGCTGTGTAGACGAGCAGGTTCTCATCAATCCACTCGGTTTTTCGCAATCCAATGCTCTCCGTATTCCATCCATTAATGGATAAAATGTCTGCCCCCAGTTACGAAATAATACCATTCTCGGCCTCGTTAGCTTATTTTTCAGCCTTCATAAATTACTCACATCTAATATTACCAGAAAGTGATAGTATTTTCCTTAACCGAAATCATACCACCAATATTTGAACGTATCATTAAAATTTCCAGGAAAAAGCGACAAAATGGACAGAAAACCACGAAATAGATGGACTAACGACAAATGGTGTTTTGATCATGCATCCGCGCGGTGACTTCTGTGGCGGCAGCGCCACCTGTGGGCCGTGGCGCGAGACTTCCGTCGGAGGCGCGGTGTTCTCGCTCAGGGAGAGCCGCTCTGCACAACAGAAGGTAATTTACGAAGATGAAGGAACACATAGCGTCATCAACTAGTTACCCCATCAAAACACACGCAAGTTCAAATTGACATAACTGCATGCTTCGTAACAGCTTTTTGTGTATTTTACAAAATTATGATATTCACAAGAAAAAACGTGCCAGAAAAATGCAATAAAAAATTGCAGGTGGTCATAGTTTGCGTCATAAAATGGACAGCTGCTTGGAGGTATTGATAGAGGTCAGTATTTTTTTCAACTGTGGCCTGAGGAACACCGGTTTCCTACAAAAAACCCTCCCGAATGTTACCGAAGAAAAAATAACAGTGCACTTCCTGCCTAAATGTTGCATGTCGGAATCCTAGGCCCCCTGTCCAAACGAGGCAATATGTTATGGTATGTAGCTAATACCATACGGACCATACGGTACATAGAAGACAGGGTCAGTTCACACCGCGTCGCGACGCGGCGCGCAGTTTTCAAGATAGCAATACAATTATAGACCTTATCTACTACACAAAATGGTACACACTTCAGTGAGGTGGTGTCTACTACGTCGAGCTACGCCGCGCGGCCCACCTCACTGAATTAGGTACCTTTTTGTGTACTAGATAAAGTCTATAATTGTTGCTATCTTGAAAACAGCGCGCTGCGTCGCGTCGCGGTGTGAGCTGACCCTTACAAACAACCGGTTCTGACCTGACTAAATAATAACAAATGAATTTATTTCTCATCACAAAATAATGTTGTGAACAAAACAAAACAGTTAAGCCTATTTTTTAGATTAAGCACTTCCTAGTGCTTAATCTAAAAAATAGGCTTAACTGTTTTGAGAGACTAGTGCCCGAAGAAGGCATAAAATACCTGTGTTACGGCCTACGGGTCACCAAACAAAAAATAATATTATGGTGTCCCAGTAAAGTTTTAATCACAAATAAGTGTCAGCTGTGTAATCGCGTGCTGATGCAATGGAACGGATGTAAAGCATCAAGATAGTAATTTTTTAAAACCTCAAGAAACAGGTGATACAAATTGTTCCAAGAATTCGTTAGGAATTTGAAACACGTGTGGGAAACCCTTGAGATATTCCTTCAACGTTCAAACTTGCCGATTGAGTTGCCGATATTTATTTATTCTATGTACGCTCCCATACTTGGCTATAAATATCTTATTCTTTCTTTCACAGGGCCTACCCTGTCAAGCAGAGACAAACGTCCTCAGAGATGGAACGATGATAGATTTATGTGGCGCTACGCTACTGTGGAGGAGCGCTGAAGGACTTAAAAACTCACCGGTAAGTCGATGACGTCACTGTAAAACAGCTGTAAAGAAACTTTTGAGTATTTTGTGACGCCAGTGAATCTGATAGAAAATACGTCATGACGAATTATTTCACGTCATCATACTGATTAAAATGTCATTAACCCAGATTTCTGAATCACTAATCGGTTACCAAATCTATTTGATATTTTTTGATATTATTATTTATATTGGCTGTTACATTTTGGTCAATATATGAATGAGCTTTCAGAAAATTAGAGTCACACTGAAATTTAACCCTTTTGTGTTGGCAATGTTCCCACTGATGGGAAACAGCCTCCTCTCTCTGAGAGGATGTGAGCCATAATCCATCACGCGGGCCCAGTTCGGGTTAGTGGATCCTTTTGTGTTGACATAATTTCGAAAAATTAATTTCACAGACAAAACGCGATCTCGAACAATTAGTGGACGAGCTGAACGCGGGGCGGCCGCAGTGTCCCGTCGGACTGAACACGCTCGTCATTCCGCGCAAACTGTCCACCGCGCATCAGGACCTCAACCAGCCCTACGTGTACCTCAACTGTGGGCATGTGCAAGGTAAACATCATCAATATCATTCACTGCTAACACGATCTTTTGGCCCTCGAATGGACGTTGAGTGTTGACAGGGAGGCGCTGTTGGTGTTAGTGGAATGTATTGAAAAAAAAAAGTGGCACTCCGGTAGTGCCGACAGTAGTGAAAACTTGAACATTTACGTGTGTATTTTTGAATCGTCATATAAACAAAACACAAACAGAATACTTTGCCACCACTCACTTGATGGATTATTGGTAGGAAAATAAGAATATATTATAAGATGTTATTAGATTTAATTCTCCGACATTAGTTTTAACAAGGAATGACTAGCAAGTTTTTTTTCTGACAGGTGTATCCTATGACACATGGACATAGAGACGTTGTCTATTTGTTTACAACCTACAACACTTGCCCTTAAACTAAAGACGATGTCTCCCCAGACAACTAACTGACTCTTAAATTACATATTAAATATTTCATTAAAAATATGTAATTCAAACAACAAAAAAAAGAAACATAAATGTCTACAACTAACACCATTTAACCAAACCTAAACCCTTCAAGAACAAATCTTGTTTTTCCTTTGTTAAGGGTTTCGTTAGGATATCGGCTATCATTACATCAGTTGACAAATACTCAATTTTAATAATGTCTTTGTTAACAATTTCTCTTATAAAATGATGCCTTACATCTATGTGTTTTGTTCTACTATGATGGATATGATTAGAACTTAATTTTTGAGCAGATTGATTATCATTATAAATCAATATTTTGCTAAACTTTCCAAATAGTTCATGCAAAAAACTTCTAACGTACAAAGCCTCTTTGCAGGCATCTGATAAGGCCATATATTCAGCCTCCGTGCTAGAGAGAGCCACTGTTTTTTGCTTTTTACTCTCCCATGATATTGTGCTACTACCAAGCTTGAAAACAAAACCAGTGTAGGATTTACGATCGTTTTCGTCACCTGCCCAATCTGCATCTACATATGCAGTGACATTCAGCTCGCTCTTTTGAAAAATTAAACAATGATCTTTAGTACCTTTGAGATAGCGCAACACACGCTTAGCTGCTTTCCAATGAGTTTCTGAATGACATTCGTTGAACTGGCTCAGCACACTCACAGCATGAGAAATATCAGGTCTGCTACAAACTGCAATATACATAAGACAGCCTATTAAATTCCTATAATCATATTTAGAATTTTTTTCTTGACTTGCAGTTAACTTCGATCCTTTCTCCATCGGAGTTTTCGCAGGTTTACATTCTGTCATGTGAAATCTCTCTAAGACTTTCGTTATGTAACCTGACTGATCCAGAGTGATCTTATCTTCTTGTCTACAGATCCTCATCCCCAATATCTGATGGGCTGGTCCCAGATCATGCATTTCAAACTCCTTCATCAAGCCATTCTTGACTGTTGACCTTAAAGACGAATTACTTGACGAGAATAAAAGAATATCATCGACGTACAAAGCAATTATTATAAACTCGCTTTGTAATCTTTTGAAATAAACACATGGTTCTGATGATGTTCTACGAAATCCAAATTTATTCATTAAAACATCATTAATTTTTTCATACCACATTCTAGATGCTTGTTTCAATCCGTAAATGGCCTTGTTTAATTTGTAAACAAATTGCTCTTTGCCATTTATCTTAAAACCTTCTGGTTGCTCCATATAAACTGTTTCTTTTAAATCTCCATTTAAGAAAGCAGTCTTCACGTCCAAATGATCAATATTTAAGTTATATTGAGCAGCAATTGCAATGAGAGTCCTAATTGTAGAGTATCTTACAACTGGAGAAAATGTTTCTTCATAATCTACTCCATATTGTTGCGTGTAGCCCTTTGCCACAAGCCGTGCTTTATATTTTAACAATTCGCCATTGAGACCCCTTTTCTTCTTAAAAATCCACTTGCATTTAACTGGCTTCTGGTCATTTGGTTTTTTAGTAAGGGTCCAACAATTGTTTTTTATAAAAGACTTATACTCATCTGTTATTGCTTCTTTCCACTGAGCTGCATCTGGACCATTCAGTGCCTCCTGCACTGTCCCCGGTTCTTCATCATGTCTACTTAATCTACATAATAGTTGTGCGGACTCATTCAACATCATTGAATCTTCATAGTCTGATGATGCTAGAGCATCTTCTATTGATGATTCTCCTGGAATGTATGTTGAATCCAAAGCATTATTTGCATCAGAACTGTTCCCGCTCTCAGAGTCACTTACTGTGATAATACTTGTCTCAGAGTGCTCAGGAGACTCATCAGTTCCTGATATTTCATGGGAATTAGGCTGTACATTAGCCTCAGTAGTTTGTCCAACACTTGAACTAGTGAGATTTAATGAGCTCATGTTTTTATAAATATCATCATGTGACCTATCTGCTAAGTCAGCAATAAATGTATTTTCTAAGAATTTGACATCTCTTGCCTTGATACACTTTAATGAATCAGGCTCTAACAGCCTGTAACCTTTCGTATCTTCGCAATAGCCTACAAAGATGTATCGTTTGCACTTGGAATCCAGTTTCTTGCGATTATGAGAAACAGCATATGCAATGCAGCCAAATATATGCAAATAATTAAGATTCACCTTTTTATTGGTCCACTTCTCCTCTGGAACTAATCCAGTGACAGCTTTGGTTGGAGATCTGTTTTTCAGGTAGACAGCAGTGTTGACCGCTTCTGCCCAGAATTTATTGTCAAGCTTAGCATCTCGCAGCATACATCTCGCTTTCTCCAGAATGGTCCTGTTTGCACGCTCAGCCACTCCATTTTGCTGTGGCGAGTGAGGGACCGTGGTGTGATGCTTGATGCCATTATTCTTCAATAAAGTCTGTAATTTGTAATTAACAAATTCACCACCATTGTCACTACGGAGAACCTTTATTTTCTGGCTGGTTTCATTTTCAACCATAGCCTTAAAATGTTTGAAATGCTCAAACACTTCATCTTTTGATCGAAGAAAATACACAAATGTTTTCCTACTATAGTCATCGATGAAACAAAGAAAATACTTGGCACCACTAAAAGACGCAACAGGTAACGGACCACACAGGTCTGTATGTACCAAACCTAAAACTTCAGAAGCTCTTGTGTATGACTTTTTGGGAAACGGCAATCTACTTTGCTTGCCCTCAATACACGCAATACATGGCTGAAAAACTGTGGAGTCATAATTAATACCTTTGACCATACCTTTTTTAAGAAGCGCCATACTTCTGGAGTTCAAGTGTCCAAGACGACGATGCCAGGTTTCTTGCGATGCTACTGAAACCTTTTCCTTCGATTGAGGCGAACTAGCAGCCATAACGACTGCTTCTGGAGCTGATGTCACTGACGTTACTGATGTTTTAATAGTACCCCTCTCTGAGCACGGAATCCGACATATGTCTAACTTGTAGACCCCTGCATCTAAGGTTCCTGAAGCTAAAACATCATTTTCATCATAAACATGACATTTCTGAGCATTAAAAACTACTTTGTACCCTTTACTAACTAAGGTACTGACAGACAATAGATTGGCAGACAGCTTAGGTACATAATAAACATTACTAATTATCCTAAGACAGTCTTTGAGCTGAACCTTGACATTGCCACATCCTGCTGTCTCTAATTTTTCACCATTGGCTACTGTTACACTCATAGGCTTACCATGCACAAAATCAATTAGGACACTTTTATCATTGCACATGTGAGCCGTTGCTCCACTATCTATATACCACTCACTTGACTTGATGCTGACCGACAGCGCTGTCAACAGTAATTTTGAATTTTCCTTGTTGACTTTCTTACTCTGTTTCGGACAATCCTTAATAAAATGTCCGGTCTTCTTACATCTATAGCATTTTGGAGGTTTTCTTGATGTATTCCGTGACGCTGATAGTGCGGTTGCACTCTCATCTGGGTTTTCACGACGTTGAGATTCTTGTAACAACTTTGCCTTTACTACATCACTGGTTAGCTTGAAATTAGAGTTTTCCAGAGCCATTATCAGAGGATCGTAGTCAGCCGTCAGTCCGCTTAACATAATTACCGCCACAAAATCATCATCAAGAGGAGAGTTTATATCCTGTAATTGTTGTGATAATTCAACTATCTTACTGAGGTAACTGTCCATACCATCACCGCCGAGTTTTGTACTAAACAGCATTCGTAGTAATGATAATCTTCTACACAGCCCCTTATCCTCGAAAGCCTTTTCAAGGTTAGACCACGCTTCTTGCGCGTTCTTACAATAGCGAATTTGCGGAAATATATTCGAATTTACGGACAGACATATCCTTGCTAGTGCCTTTTGCGACTTCTTTTCGTCACATTTTCCATTGCTCTCGACGCAATCCCACAAGTCTTCATGGATCAGAATCATTTTCATTATGAATTTCCATTTCCCATAGTTCTCTAATCCACGTAATTTATCATTTTGAATCAGTGAAAATGACGTACCTGGTGAATTAGTTGAAGACGCCATTGTGTGGGTAAAACCGGTCACACCAGTCACCAGCCGGCTATTTTGTATTTAGCGGATTGCGCATTTTCGGAAATAAAAATACTCATTTTCCTAATAGGGTCCTGGGCCCATAACCTGATGGATTATTGGTATTATTACTGACATATCGGAATTATACATTAAAACCGACATCCCGAGTACAGCCGAACACATCCGAAGCATTGTCGGTTACGCACAAAGTCAAGGGTAATTATAATTGAGGCATCAACTTTGACTCAAACAAAGCAAAAAAAAATGCACAAGCCTCTGTTATTTAATTTATACATAAATGACGTATTCAATATATTTAAACATTCTAAATTTATTCTTTATGCAGATGATAAGAAAATTTATAGAACTATTACTAAACCAGAAGATTGCCTAGAACTACAAAATGATATTAACAACCTGTGTGATTACTGCAAACAAAATTGTCTGTTCCTTAACGTAAAAAAGTGCAATACTATAACATTTTCTAGAAAGTCGAACTCGATAAAATATAACTATAAGATCAATAATGACCATATTAATAGAGTGACCGGGGTGCGGGACCTTGGGGTCCAACTTGATAGTAAACTTATCTTTGACTCTCAAATTACCACTATGACCAACAAGGCATTTCGCATGTTGGGATTCGTACTAAGAGTTGGTAAGGACTTCAAACATAAATCAACATTGATACTTCTTTATAAGACACTTGTAAGGCCGATTCTTGAATATGCTTCAGCGGCGTGGAATCCCCAGTATGCAGTTTATATTGAACAAATCCAAAAATTGCAAAATAAATTTACTAAGCACTTGAATTGGCGATTTAACTTTGGAACTGATTATACACCTAGACTTCAGAAATTGGAGGAACGTCGTGCAGAGCGAGATCTAGTTTATTTATATAAAATTATTAGAGGCCAATTGGACTCCCCTTATCTTCTCAGCAAAATAAGTTTTGGATGTCCACGCTTAAATGCACGCAAAAGAACTCTCTTCCAAATTGGTTTCTCCCGAACCAATTATGGCAAGAATACTTTTATTAAAAGAGCATGTCGTCTGTACAACGATACGATTTCATTAAAAGCAAATCAAGATTTAGATATTTTTCACCTTTCTCTACCCAAATTCAAATTTAGTATAAGAAATATTTTGGCATCGAAATTTAAATAAGAATAATAGTGTTATATGTTATATAATATTAAATTGTAATTTCTGTAAACTTTGCAGGTGTGAACTTCTGGTAGTTGTTACACTTAGTTACATATACTGTACTTGTCATAGTAATCTGTGGAAACTGTTTCTGGATTGTGTTAAACTAATTTTTATACTTATGTTTGTTATTGCATCTGTTTGTTTCCCAAATAAAATAAAATAAAATAAGCCTTTGTGGTTTGGGCATTTTTTCCGCCATAAAGAATTCATCATAATACTGATTGAAATTACAGATGAGGTTACTAGGGACTTGCATCTGCGAAACAGAATTAATATTTTCGCAAGTTTACACAGATACAAAGTCAGTCTCAGAGTCGCGGGATTGCATGGCCAAACTATAAAAATGCGATCAAACAAACTTGAATTCTTGATTTTTTCTTGCGCCTATTTAGTGTTTCGAAAAATACAAAAAACGCAGATAGCCTTGTAAAGCCAGCGATCGATCAATGTGCAAGGTTTTTTTTTCTATATGGTTCATTATTTGATATAAAAATATTATGAATTTGTTTATGTAGGTAAAAGCTAATTAAATAAGAAAGCTATCCTCAAAAATTCTTTTAATAAGGCAAAGAGCAAATAGGGTAACTATGCAAATTGTACAAGATTTATGACAAATAAGTTTTTATATCATTTGTTTTTTTGCCTCGAATATGTGTAAATTGATTTAGGGAAATGTGTTATTGCGACATAAATGTCTGATAAGCATTTGTTTGTAATCTGTGAGCCAATTTGTAAAGCTTATCTCACTAGGCTAGGTATAGGCCTTTCCCAAAATAGAAGTGTAGTGGGTTTTTCCTGTAGCGTCGGACTTATTGATTTGGTGTTGATTGTGACTGGTCATAATATTAGTTGTTTGATGCATAGTCAGTATCGTTAATTCGATGAACAAACATTATAAATAGTAGATTGTACAATTTGTGCATAAAATGGCTCGTTTATGGCCGAGTTATACACTCTGCTTTTCACTTCGATTACGAGAAAATGAAACAGACATAAAGTATATAACAGTATATAATTAATCAAAAATGTTGCAAACTGAAGAAGAGCATAGCTAATTCCCGCCACGAAATTTTTTTTAAGTTTTTTTTTTTTTAGTTTTCTACATGTGTCATTCGATACTTTATACTGCCAAGTCATAAAAATGTTTCTTCGCATTTTTAAATAATAAATGACAACTATTTCATCTGATTTTATTAAATTAACGATATAAAACAGTACGGAAGTGGTATAAATTAAAGCAAATGAAATAAATAACGACTTTAATCTGCGAAGTTTTATTGTGCGTGTGGCTGTTGGACCTGATTATCTTAGTCTTAGAAAAAAAAAAACTTTATGCACTAGAACATAAAAAGCGACTTTATGTCGCCTACGCACAACATAAGACGAACTTTTAGAGCTCATGCTCTAAAAGTTTTTTCACTTCTCATGAAGTCAATCGATTTGGTTCGTGATTGAAATAAATTAACTTACATATTGTGGACTTCACTACCATTCACCAGCTATAAAAAACAGTACCTTACCCGCATCCCCCGCAGGCGAGCACTCGTGGGGCGCCGAGGGCAGCGAGTCGGGGTCGCGGCGCTGCCCCATGTGCCTGGCGGCCGGCACCGTGGTGCGCGTGTGCATGGGCATCGAGCCCGCCTTCTACGTGGACGCCGGCCCGCCCACCTACGCCTTCAACCCCTGCGGGCACATGGCCTCCGAGAGGACTGTCAAGTAAGTAGAAAGAAAATATATTTATAAAGAAATAAATGTTTGTATAAAGATAGTATTTAGTAGTAGTAGATCTTTTTAGAAAGGAATTCTTCCAGGGAAGTACCAACATACCTTAAAGTAGAGCGACGATCTTAGCAGAGTGGCTAGTAGCATCGGGACGAGAGTGGCTGAACGACGAAGGAATTAAATTACATGCAATTGGGCCTATATGCCAGGCCAGCAGTGTACTGTTATAGGCTGATGATAAGATATCAATTTCTGCTGCCAAACTGTGTTGCTATGTTCCGATGTGGGTAGCGTAGACAGACACCCTAGTGTCTGTAAAGTTACAGGCATATAAGACATTTCAGCTTTGTCTCGAAGTAAGATGGCAATGCATCCACAGGTGGTGATGACCAGTTAACATCAGATGAGCCGTCAGCGTATTTGCCAACCTAATTAATAACATAGAAAAACATCTTCATACTCATATTTATTTTCACCATCAAATTCTTATCAATATTTTACAGCATTATTTTGCAGTTACTATACCGTATGTTATTAATTACATCACCAGATATTGGGCCAGCGTGGACATCCCGCACGGCACGAACGGCTTCCACGCCATCTGTCCGTTCTGCGCCGCGCCGCTGCAGGGCTCGCCCGGCTACGTGCGTCTCATCTTCCAGGACAACCTCGACTGAATCTCGCATCACTCGCACAGGTATGTTAAATTGTTAACAAAACATAACCCTCCTTTTGGGCAATCGGGCAAATAGGCTACTTATTTTTGGAAAGATAGGCTGGCCTGAAGACCGCAGTATTTGACATGCTGACCCGATCTCCACAAAAGAAACATCTTGCGGCAAAACCAAAATCAACTTTATTTACACAACGGTCAAGTTGATATTCGTTAAGTTGATAATTGACTGGAGCATTTTTTTTCTTGGTTCAGGCGTCACAGGCGCCATTCGAAGTACATGTCTCACAGTCTGGACGCACTCATGGTATGTCCTGTATTTTTCTCAACGATACAGATACAGCGTCAGTCACTACCGTCTGTCGCGACTGTAAGGCTTATATCTCACTGGGACACCATGGATGCTCTGCCAGCAAAATATATACAGCTTTATGGTGGGTATCTCACCGGGCGTCCAATCGGATGCGCAACTAACCATAATTTTTTTGGCAGTGCGACCATGGTTGCGTCGCCATTGGTGTCCTAGTGAGATAGGGCCCTAAGGCGCGTCCTAAAATCTGCTGCTTAAATTTTTCTAAATATATCGTAAATATAGAAAGCCTGAAACTAATGAAAATCCGCAGAGCGCTAGATGAGATGAGCGAATGGAACAATAAAAACATAATTTTACAAATTGATTAGATACAAAGATAACAGCTGTACGGAAGGATGTTATTGTTCTCATCCATAGGCTTCAGGATACAAATACATGAACAAACATCGTAATTGAATTGAACTTAATAAATAATTCATAAAGGTGAATACACATTAACGGAAGCAGATGTTATCGCGTTAATTGAAAACATTTTCTAACCACATTTAATAAGTCCTGTGGCCAACTGGTTTTGCCTACAGCTGTTTATTTTGATTCAATTATATAAACACTAGGGTTTTCTAGCGTATTTATCCGCTTAGTTTTTGCTTTCATTCTCCTCTTGTGACTCCGACGAATACATTATTATAATACTATAATACATATTTTATCAAGTATCTGGTACTTGTTGACAGGCCTACGCTGTCCTCCCATACCTACTGTAATTTGAAAACATTGTAAAATCCAATTATTTTTTAAAAGAGTAACCGTGGAGTTTCTTGCCGGTTCTTGTCCATAGGAAACGACCAATTGGAACCGTGCACCTAGCTTCTGTCGTTTCATAAGTGCCCATGTAGGTTTATGTGAAATAAAATATTTTGATTTTGACATTTCCTTGAGAAAAGAGGAGTCGTCCCTAGTGAAAGCTGCATCAAAATTAAAATAATATTTATTTACTAGTTTTCTACCCGCGACTTTGTCCGCGTGGAAGTCAACTATACCATTAAACATATACCATAGTGTAGTTTTCTATCGGTGGTTTTAGGGTTCCGTACCCAAAGGGTACCAACGGGACCCTAGTACTAAACCTCCGCTGTCCGTCTGTCTGTCAGCGAGCTGTATCACATGAACCGCAATAGGTAGCCAGTTGAAATGTTCACAGAGTGTACATATTTCTATTGTCGCTATAACAACAAAGAATAAAAAATAAAATAAAAGTTAAAAATTAAAGGGTGTCTCCATACAAGAAACATGTTTTTTCGGCGTTTTTTTCTTCTGGTACGGAACCCTTTGTGTGCGAGTCCGACTAGCAAAGTCCGCTTTTTTTAACAAACAAACAATTTAACGTCTTTATAAAATCAGTTTAGATTTCTGAGCTATTTAGCTTAGAGGGTTTGTAGTCGTCTGTCGTTCGGTCTTACACCTATTCTTACAGTATATTAAAATGGTTTTTTTTCTGTTACAGGTCGCCAGCGGCTATATGACGTGTGCGTACAAAGTGCATTAACGGACGTGAAACAAGACGGCAGGCCATGCAGCCCCCGTGACGACAACACTCAGCTTGCGCTACGTTATCAACGCGACAGTACCTAGCCATGGCCTCCTCACCCTGTGAGGGCGCTCACATGACTACGTACACAATACTGACTACTATGCACACACAGTGCGAATTCTAAAACTTGCACTGTAGCTTCACATAAAATCTTACTTACGCAAGTGACTAGGCTAGACCGATAGACAATACATTTATTTATAAAATTATATCCAACTTTCCTGATTATAAACTTATTTATTATACTAATTTCGCAATTACAAATAAAATGTTTTATCATCGAATATTAATTATTGATAGTTTATGAATTGCGATGTATTTATAATGCCGTTGTGTATGCAAATATGTTACGTTCATAATTCTATGTTTTCGGTGTCTGTATGTTAACTTAAGGCTCATTATAAATTCGCGATAAAATATTCATATTTATTTGTTGAACACAACATGTAAGATACGGTAAGACGAAGAGAAAATTCGGGAAATAACAAAAAATATTTAATGCTTTGTATATTGCTGAGCTGATTTTATTGCTAGAATTAATAATTGTTGTAATTATGAATGAACTGAATTATTTAATTAATAGATGTTTCGTTTGAAACTTATCTAGAATGTAATAATTTTGATTGCACATGCCTCTCAATATTTTTATGAATCCACCTGTGCTTTATATTCGGTACTACACTATCAGACAAGTCTACGACCGCCATGTATGCGGCTGTTAATACAACACACGGTCGTTCGTTCATCATTTGGTAGTCATATGAAAATAATATGAAACACCTCCAGGAAAAATAGAATATTGATGATAATTCTCGAGAATGGATACAGGCTCTTTGATGTTAGTTTATAACAGTAAAACAATACATTTTTTACACAGTGAAATTCGAAATATTCGCACAAATACAGTATACACGTGACAAACAAACAATATGCTATGAATGACTAAGCACCACGTTGATAGTGTAGTACCAGCCCTATTAATGTAAGGTAATCAAATGTAAATATTCAATGTACGTTCATTTCTATACATGTAGGTAAGTAACTTATGTTGGTTTTTCCGTAGCGTGTGAGATGTGTAATGGTTAAGTATGAGCCAGCCTTTTAGCGGTAGATTATAGACACTATTGGTGTAAGCTTCAGACAGTAAGTTGGTATATTTTTAATAAGATACAATTTACGTTTCGAAATGGTCTCATTTCTTATTTGACAATCAACGTATTGGGATAATATTTAAAGTAAAATATACATCAAATAGAGTGTAAGCAGTTATTTTTTTTTTCAATTCGATATCAGTTATAAGCATCAACTATTATAAGAATATACAGTGGATTGTTAATATTTAGAGACGATTTGTATTTGAGTGAAATGTTCTATGTTTAACTGGCTGTTATGTCTACATATAGATGTCAATGTCTATGATTGCTGTGAATATTGGTGTAGTCAAGAGGCAGAAATATGTCGACAAAAGTGCAAAGACGACTAGACACCATGACTAAATAAACGTTAGCGTATTGGACGGTTGGAAAGTTATATTGGTTGCGATTTCGCAGTTGACTACACAACTCATGCGAATACTGAGGCCTGAAACAAGTGACGCACTAAACGGCTGTGGCACGAGATGCAAACGACCTTAGGCCCTATACCACAAAACTATACATTTACAAGTTACGATTTATACATTTGTAGATCTCACAAGTGCGTGTACCACAAAACTAAGCCACACAATTGTAACGGAAAAACCTTACAAATATGTAAATTCTTGTGACAAGTCTACAATATTGTAACTCATACATATTTGTAATTTCCGTGTTAAGCATTTTTGAAGTGAAACCTTTAGGTGCGTTGGGCATTTTTTGAGATGGAAAAAAACCTTTGAATACGCGCCACTGTTACCGTAACCGACACCGCTTCGGATGTGTTCGACTGTCCTCGGGATGTACTCGGTTTTAATGTATATCCGATATGTCAGTGAGTGATGGCAAAGTATTCTGTTTGTGTTTTGTTTTCACTTCTGTCGGCGCTCCCGGAGTGCCACTGTATTTTTTTACGCAATTTAACAATTTTGTAGAATTGTAGACTTGTAAAGTTTTGTGGTATAGGCTACAATGTGAGCGTTAGATAGCTCGGAGTACCTTGTTTGCGTTACGTTTGTCGCAACAGTCCCGCATTTTAGTGCGCCATTTGTCTTACCTCTGGACGTCAGTTCCTATAAATTGTATATTGGACATTGTTAAAGTCCAACATGCAATCTATCGTAATTACCATCGAGAAAAAGGTCTCAAATTAATGCAAAATGCAATCGCTTGCTCGAATGCGATCTCAAAATATTCGAAAACACAGAAATCTAGCTTCATAACAAGCTGATCGAAAATTAAATAAGTCCATCATGAGAGTGTAAAAATAATATAAGTTTTATAGGAGTAGCAAACATTAGCTTACGGAGTATGAAAATTTAGTTTTTGTACAATTCACTAGTTAGGGGTTACACGTAAACGTTATCGCCTTCGAGTGATAAGTTACAAGGCAAAAAAACTAATGTGTTGTCCAGATGAAATTGTGAACTACAAAATGCAAGTGGATTGCACATCATTGTTTTAGACTTAAATCGTAAGAATTTTGGTAAAAAAATGAATGCTTATTTAAAGAGTCGATATTATGTAGTAGTTTAAATCAGCGTAGAAATGTTATCAGCCATGATATGAGGGACGATTTTGAATTAATTTTATTAGTGTGGTTACATAAATAATAACCATAAAGCTACGGAAATATTGGACCATACTATTTAACTTAGTAGCGATGGTAATGTCTGTGTTATATTATAAAGTTGCGTTTCTTATTAAGAATTTGAATTAATTAGCGTTATTTTCGTTAGGATGATGAATGTAGTCAGTCACGCTTTTATGTCGAATAATCGTCGCGACATTCTAAAGTCGTGGGTAATGACGAGATAAGGAAAATGTCTCACCTATCAATACGAGTGATTGTGTTCAGAGGCCAAAGTGTAAGTTATGTAAAGTCAGAGAAATGGTGATTAAGCAAATTGACTGTCAACTTAAATTGTCTGTATATTCAAAAACTGTCATTCTTTGATAGTTGTATGAAATGGCTATAAAACGGCAAATTGACGTAGGGTGTCAATTTGCGTAACCTTTATATACCTGATTACGTTGTTTGCACTGCTACTGCGTGCATACTTTTCATGAACCAAGTATAGAAAGAACTTAAAATGAAATAGTAACGCTAACTACCTAAAAGCTTACACTTAAAGCCACTGATCATGATACAATGAGCTCGACACGACTTTAGTGTGTCGCGCACGATCAATCAACTTGAAACTTATTAGTGGTCATAAGAACTGAATGCTAGCCTTAATTTTTATTTATAATGTGTACCTAAGTACTAGGGCTAACAATAAATCGCTCTTTTAGTTAGAAAATTGACATGTTGTTTTATTTACTACAATTCGCATGACTAGATTTTTTTTTCAGCTAACCTATATATTGTTCACTGCTGGGCCAAGCTCACAGAAAAGTGGACAAATACGGGGGAGACTAGATATCAAGCAGCAATCAATTGTGTGGAAAATCCCTACAAACAAAACTCATTATACTATTTCTTTTCAAACAACATAAACAATTTAGGTTGTCATACTAATTATTATTGATTGCCTGCAATTTATCATTTGATAGCGGCATAGTGGTTAATTTATACCTACTATAAATTATTCTTGTTTATATTGTAGGTATAGATTGTAATCAATAGGCACTAACGTTAAAACTATTCACACAAAATAATTTCAAAATGCATCTCTTTAAAACTTATATATATTTCTATTGCAAACATTGCACAAGACACACAATCACATGGTAACAAAATACATAATTACACATTTTCGAATCACAAACTCTAATGCATATTAAGTTTAGTAGTAGGTAATTAAAAACCTCTTAAAAACGTAATCATAAATATATTTTTGTTGCAAACATTGCACAAGACATTTGCATGTCTTCTGTCACACAAAAAAAAAATACATTTACGAATCACAAACTCTATTGCAAATTAAGTTTAGTAGTGATTAAAATCCTGACATACTGGTCGTAGGCAGTAGCGACGGCTAATCCGAGGTGGTCTCGGTTCCACTCCCACGCGTTGATTGGCTGAGAGCTGACGATCATGCGCTGGAGTCTCTTTAGCTTGCCTGGCACACCGCTGGATACGCCTTGAGCGTCCACGTGGTATCTGTGCTCGGGGTACTCACTGGAAGGGGTAATGGTAATAAGGGATATATTCATTAAGCTCTTGCTTGGTCCCGGCTGTTATTCGTGGAGCTTTGACAGTCGTTACGGGTCGTCAGTAGCCCGAAAGTCACAACCAGTCTTACCAAGGGGTATCGTAATACCCAGTAACTGGGTTGTGGAGGTCAGATAGGCACTAGGCAGTTGCTCCATGTAAAATACTGGTATTCAGCTGCATCCGGTTAGACAGGAAGCTGACCCCAATATAGTTGGGAAAAGGCTAGGAAGATGATGATGATGTATGCTTAGGAGAGTAAAGTGTCAGAAAGGGTAATTTAAATTAATCATAAGACAGTATATGCCAAATAGTCAAATACACACATCAAAAGTGTCTAGGGATCAAGCATTTTTATGCGGATTTCTTGAGATTGAGATGTGGCTTTGTAATAAATTTATGATTTTATAAATTTATATGGATCCTTTTTGGTGCATTTCATAATTTGAATCAGGAACTGTGAATCAAATTCGAGTAAAAGATGAAAATCAGCTGTCAATATTTTCCCTATAAAAACATACAACGCATTGAAGACATTATTAGTGCTACTGTTTCCCTACTACTGATTAAAACCAACGTTATTATGGAGCGGCGACGTCATTTAAGCAGGGAAGAAATGCTCAGAGCCGTGGGAATGATAGAAGCTGGTTCCCGGCAACGTACTGTGGCTTTAGCTCTGAATACAAGTCAGAGTGTTATCAGTCGACTTTGGACACGTTACCGAAGCACTGGTACCGTGGCTGAGCGCCATGGAGGACGGTATCGCTGCACCACACGGAGACAAGACCGATACATTCAAATCTTAACTCGAAGAGCTCCAACAATAACCGCCATGATGTTAGCCGTGAGGCTTCATCACTCTTCAGGGAACTTAATTAGCGACCAAACAGTCAGAAACCGCTTGCATGAAGTGAACCTTCATTCCCGAAGACCGCTACGGGTACCACCTATAGCAATGCACAATCGTAGGATTCGATATCAATGGGCTCTTGAACACAGAAATTGGGCAGAAGAACAATGGCGTTTCGTGTGCTTTTCTGATGAGTCTCGTTTTGGTATGAGACCGGATACAAGACGTATACGACACTGGAGAACCCCTGGACGCCAACAGCGATTAAAATCCTGCCAGGAAGTCCATCCTTATAGTGGTGGAACCATCATGGTATGGGCGGGTATTTGGATCGGCGGAAGAACTGAGTTGATTTGGATCAGAGGCAACCTCAACGCTCAAATTTATGCTGAGACGATTGTATCAGACGTCATCGTTCCTCTACAAGTGCAAATCGGTCCCTTATTTCAGTTAATGCATGATAATGCACGACCGCACACCGCAAGAGTTGTAAGACAGACTCTCGCCGCAGCTAACATCAATGTCCTGCCCTGGCCTGCTCAGTCGCCAGACTTGAACCCGATTGAGCATGCATGGGATATGCTACAGAGAAGAGCTCTGCCGAATATGGAGGGTATCCAGTCGCAAGAAGACCTTTTTTTGTTGTTGCAACGAACATGGGCTGCCATTCCACAGCGTGATTTGGATGAACTCATTTTGAGTATGCCAAACCGATGTTCTTGTGTTGTTAGTGTTCGCGGTAGAAACACGGATTATTAATTGTTTAAGTTACCCAATAAAATTTTAAAGAAAACTGTTATTTCAGTCTTTTTTTCGAACTTTTGTGTTAGTGGTTCAAATGTCAAAAATCCCTTTATTAGGAAAATGGCAAATTTCTTTATTAATGCAAAGGTGACTTGGTTTATCGTTACTGTGACAAACGAAAACACTTTATTTGATGAATCCTTAAAGAAAATTTTAATTAATATCAATCAGGAGAAAAGTTATTGCAAAAATATATGTTGATCCCTAGACACTTTTGATGTGTGTAGTTGAAAGGCAGTCCAATTGTATGATTCTCTCTGGCAAATAGTCGAGCTGTTGCTTGATGCCTGTGGACCACCGACGGAATAAAGTGAAGACTTCTTCCTCTTATCTTTGCAAAGAAATGGGACTTCTAGTATAGTAGGTAACTTACTATTTCCACAAGGAGACTTGACCATTACCGGCACAAGTTATGAAAATGTCCCGATTCTGTGGGACATGACGCGCCACCCATATTGTTCCACTTTTGGATGTATTGTCCAGCACCTAAATCATTAAATTATTACAATTCTACATATTGTTTAGTACCTACACAAAACTCTTCAAAATGAACTATGATACTTACTTGTGCAAAACCTTTGCTAGGATTCTGTGTTCTTAGATCAAACACATGGAACTTTCCTTCCAGAGTTGTTGCAACTAACTTATTCATTGGAATGTCCCTGCGATCAAATTCAGTTGAGCATACCTGTGAAAAATATTTTTACGTTATCAAAATTCAATGCTGTAGTATCGATCTTCATACCGTGCAAGATCAGTAGGTAACTATCATCTGCCTATTGCTGAATGTGACTGGACAGATTTTAGGAGATTAAAAAAATACAATGCACATCCAATGGATTTTCTTCCTGCTGTATGAGTGCCAGTCGTGTCTAGGAGATACTAGATTAATAATTCTATTTACTAGCTACTGCGTGGGACTTCGTCCGCGACAAATTTCGGCAACCGACCCACCGCGTCGCAGCGCATCGCCCGCACTATTACTTTATTTTCGCCTAGCGTTCTTTTTGACTCTTTTCTTTTTGCTCGGCTCCTAAAGGTCGTAGCGTGATGTTAGCCTATAACCTTCCTCAAGAATTGTGCTATCAAAGGCAAAAAGTTTTTTTTATGGTTTAGCGCGTTCAGACAGACATGCGGTGGGAGGACTTTGTATTATGATAATGTAGTGAAACTGCAAAAGAAAAGTCACAAACCCCATTCTTCAAATTACATTCCCATCTAAGTGACATGGTCCGCAAGTCAAACATCTTGAGGTCACCATTGTCGTACCCGGCTACTACAATCCTCTCTGCGTCATTGAAGGAGTTCCCAAAGGAAACAGCCCAACAATCACGTTTTGTCTCTCCTTTCATAGGCTGCATGTTGGCAACCGGTTTGCCCCTTTGACGTGGGTCCCATACTTTGACTGTGCCTGAAATAATAATTATAATATTTATCATCATCAGCCTATAGCAGTCCACTGCTGGACATAGGCCTCTCCTATTGCACGCCATTCAACTTGATTTTTGACAACTCTCATCCAGCTGCTATCAGCCATCCTGCAAAGATCATCGCTCCACCTAGCCTGAGGGCGTCCTACCTTACGTTTACCGATTCGCGGTCTCCACTCAAGAACACGTCTACCCCAACAGTCATTGGTTCTACGGCTAATATGGCGGGCCCTTTAATATTTATAGAAAAGAATAATCTGACAATATCTTTGATATGATTTGTATATTGTTGAATATCAGATAATATAAGCCATAAACACAGTGCAATCATGTCAACTTCTTCTTTTTTTTTCCTTCAATATAGTTACCATCTCGGCTGCCAGTGACAATTTCAGGAGCACCGCAGTTCGTTGTATTACCTCCCATTGCATCTATGGAATTTATTATATCGGTATGATCCTTTGTGATATACATCTGACAACTTTTCTCTAAGTCCCTGCACAAAAAAGAAAAGAAATATGAGAATTCATCTCTACTCTATTCAAGAGTGCTTGCATATCCTACTTCCTACTAATATTATAAACATGAAAGTTTGTGTGTTTGGATGTTAGTTACTCAGTGAACTCAGTCAGACAAAATCTAATAAATATTTTAACAGGAACTCACCATATTTCTAAAGTGCCTTTGAAGTCGCCAGTTGCTAATCTTCTTTCAACATCGCTGCTGGCCCCAAACGTTCCACATTTGAACGAGTTCGGCCTTTCTATCTCCTTTAACTTGCGGATCTCACCAGACGTAATTTCATACAGCTCCAACATACCAGTTCCTTTCGGCAGAGAACCGATAACAACAAACTTTGCGGAACATGGAATCCATTTACAATCGAATATGGAATGGTTAATGTTATGTTCAACGTGTGTTATAACTTGAGGGGTGTCTAAATCCATGGTTGATAAATTATTGTTGTTTTGTGCTATTCTACCAAGACTGAAAGTAACTTCAACTTTTTTATTGGCTTTATAACCCTAAAATATAAACAATCATCGTTGCTATGGAAACGGATGACACTATGACTTGACACATTACGTTTAGTTTTTTTAAGCCATGGTCAGTTGGTCAGTCCAAACTTATATCAAAACAAAACCTGTTTTTTGATGCTGTGATTGCACGTAAATGCAGAGTTAAGGTGAATGCGCAGTGGTAGACCGCGAAATTCAATTTTTCTTACGTTTTTTGCAATTTGCAGGCCAGTGTCAGGTTGTATCTTGATCAAAGTTTGATTCGCGACAATAACAGGTACGTATTTATAGAATTATAATCATTAGAATCATTAATACATCTTTCTAAGTTAGATTTGTACCACTAAGCAGTTTTCCATAAGAGATTTGTTGTCGTGGTACAAATCTAACTTAGAAAGATGTATTAATGATTCTAATGATTATAATTCTGTAAATACGTACCTGTTATAGTCGCGAATCAACTTTTGATCAAAATACAACCTGACACTGATCTGAAAATTGCGAAAAACGTAAGTAAATTTGAATTTCGCGGGCTACCCTGGCACTTCCCCCTTAAACACAATCATCTGCCTAGCAAATTTTTCTTTTTCTTAACTATGTTGTCAGTTATGGGCTTTTACAAAGAAGCTTATAGATAAAAGTTATTTATCTATAATTTATCTATAAGCTTCTTGGCTTTTACTGGCTTTCTGTCTAGCCATGGTCTAGCCGGATACAGCCGATGCTATCTCAATGCAGGGTAGCACGATTCTCCTTTGACAAGACTGATTGTCAGTTTTGGGCTTTAGACGCTTAGTTCGGTTAACCCATTAGGGGTTAACCGGACTAACAACCGAATTACTGCTACTAGAGGTCACTTACAAGTACATTATTCTGAGTCTTAGAGCATCTTACCCCTTACTTAGAATATTGTTGCATTTTGACTCTGGTATGGTATAAATTCATCCGAAAGCGAGCGTAGTGAGCTCGAAAATTGGAGCATTCTGGTCAGGGCGTCTACTCCCTATGTCCGTCATAGGTTTAATTTTCATTGTGATTTTACTAAGAGAACGCAATAGCTTCGCTCGAATATTGGAGTCTCCTGACTCGGATGTAGAATTTTGAATGCAAGAGCTTGAGAATTGACCCGCCAGTCTATCAAAAAGTACTCTGTGGACCCGCGTTTGTAGATTGAATTGAAAAGGCAAGCCTTTGTTAGCCATAAACAAATTACGTATTTTTTCATATTTTCAAAGTACGGACCTCCTAGCAATAATCATTTTCAGAGGTGATGTATATTATAATGCCGGGTCCACACCGATGGGAAATGCCGATAATTATCGCGAAAAGTTGTGGCTGCATCTACAATTAACCGCCCGGCCACGGCCTTGCCGCTATCAGTTGCAGATTAGCGCGGGGCGGCGAGCGGTAAATACAAATATACCAAAATGTATGAACCATGCCACGACGCACTGTTCGCAGCGTCAACGCTAGACAAAGAAACCGCGCCGCTTGCCGCTAAGCCAAAAGTCGTGACCGGGCGGTAACGCCCGTCATCGCGATAATTTTCGGCGTTTCCCGTTGGTGTAGACCACAACAAGATAGAACACACTTTAAGGGGGAAGTGCCAGGGTAGCCAGCGAAATTCAAATTTACTTACGTTTTTCGCAATTTTCAGATCAGTGTCAGGTTGTATTTTGATCAAAAGTTGATTCGCGACTATAACAGGTACCTATTTACAGAATTATAATCATTAGAATCATTAATACATCTTTCTAAGTTAGATTTGTACCACGACAACAAATCTCTTATGGAAAACTGCTTAGTGGTACAAATCTAACTTAGAAAGATGTATTAATGATTCTAATGATTATAATTCTATAAATACGTACCTGTTATTGTCGCGAATCAAATTTTGATCAAGATACAACCTGACACTGGCCTGCAAATTGCAAAAAACGTAAGAAAATTTGAATTTCGCGGTCTACCACTGCGCATTCACCTTAAGGTCTAAAAACACTAGAGTGAAACCCAAAATAAAAAAGATTTTGTTTATGGTAAATACATGTAGAAATAGAAAATAAAAATGCTACTGTCAGTTGTCTATGGTTAAATTTATAGCTTCGTGAAAAGATTGAGATTTGTTTTTAATAGTTTTTATACCGTAAATAATTGTCATAATTTATTATTGCAAACAGCAAGCAAAATTATTACTTAATGTGAAAAATTAATAAGACCAAGATGGGTGACAAGAAATATAAGCAGAGCGTAAGTTTAAATAGCAATAACACAAGTACCAGCAAGAAGTAATTTTCGTAAGCATTTGATTTGGGGCTCACACGAAAATTTTTTTGCAGAAAGCTGAAATTGCGAAGCAATTTAACTTGCCGGAGCGGCAGTCTAAGATCACGACCTTGTTAAATCAGGCTGGACAAGCGTACTGTATATGCCGATCATCGGACAGTTCTCGATTTATGATGTGAGACACTTGACTTATTGAACGCCTTTTATTATGTTATATCAATAAACAGGGACGTCTTTAATCTATTAGGCATTGGGCACTTTAGTATAATGGGGAAACCAAGCTCGAAAGTTTCCAACACCCCAACTGGTATGGGTTAGGTTTTCTCTTGACCATTCATACAACAATGTTTAATTAACTTTATTGACTTATGCAGAAATGCAAGAAAATTATAAGAATGTAGGAAGCAAAAGTGACCTCGATAACTGTATCTCCTGCCTGGGATAAATTAGGGTTTTCTGTTGCCAGCCCCTAGCTACGTTCTCAGCAGGAACTAACCCGCTGGATTGCAGGGCCCTGGGCACATTAGAGAGTGGCCAATGGGAACGATGGCTCTGTCAATATAGGATTACATTCAATAACTTTAAAAATAAATTATAACTTCTATAAACATTGACCAAAAGTTAACTGACATTATTGATAATATATTAATTACCTATGTCTTAAACCTACCTACCTATGTCTTAAACCTACCTACCTATGTCTTATTTATATATACTTTATTGTACACCAGAAAATACATAACAAAAAATACATTTAATACTACAAAACATACAATGGGCGGCCAAATTGCTTTCTGCTATCTCTTGCAGGCAACTGTGGCATGTATGAATTATTTTTATGATTGATTGATGATTGGTTTTAGAGCTTGCGATTCCTGCGAGGAGTGGTACCATGGAGATTGCATAAACATATCAGAGAGAGAAGCTAAGTATATTAAGAACTACTTTTGTGACCGCTGCCGAGAAGAAGATCCTACTCTTAAAACTAGGTTCAGACCACAGAAGAGAGAGAATGATGGAGATGTTGGTATGTCATGCTTTTATTTGGTATTCTAAGATATTCAAATTGTTTAACGAATCTCAGTTTCTTTTTCTATAAAGATAGTTGTATGGGCACTATTAGATTTGTTTTATTTTAATATTCACTTTCACAAGAGCAGTGGTGGCCTAGTGGTATCGGTCTCAAATTACGAGTTGTAGGTTGTGAATTCAAACCCAGGCAGGCACTTTGTGTATTTAATTTCATCACCACTGCTCTCAAAACGGTGAAGGAAAACATTGTGTGAAAATTGGCATGTCCTCGAACCAAAAAATCGAAGATATATCCGGGCCCATGTGGTGGATTATGGCTCAATCCTTCCTGAAGAGAGGAGGCCTGTGTCCCAGCAGGGGGAACATAACAGGGTTCATTGAGATTAATATTCACTTACAAACTGATTTTACTATTACCAGGGCACTCTATTATTCTTATTTTGATGAAATTTATCACTGATTTTATCCATAAATGTTTTAGCTCCCCGTGATGATAGAAAAAAGAAACGTAAAGAGAAAGATCATTCTGAGAACAAGTCTTCAAAGAGACCCAGCACTAAAGATGGTTGCGGAGACTGTCCTGGATGTCTGCAGATGAATGACTGTGGGCAGTAAGTAAAAATCATAACTCTTTTACTTTGAACAGACATCTCAACCATTTTTATTGTCATCTTTTTCTTGCAATCTGTCACTATGTATTGGGACATTTAGTAATTCTTATGACATGTTAGACATCTTGTTTGGTATGCATCCTATGACACATCAGAGCGAATGCACCTGTGTCTACGCACACATTTGTGCACTATAATATTTCTCGCGCCGAAAGCTAGTCTCCGTTGAGATTGGCCGCCATGGCCGGAATCCAGTCTAGAGGACATAGCTTTTTTATTTCCTCTTTGACTGTCGATCTTAACCATTAAAAGGTAACTTATTTAGGGACCAATCCAAATCAATTCAATATGCGGGTTGTAGCATGCAGAGTCACACATACTATAACCTGTTTCAAAAGTATCTGACGAAAATGTAAACAAATGGACGAGCAAACATATGTAGGTGCCAAACTTACAAATTGAGTGCTTTGGTTTGATGTTATTTGAATACTTAAACCTGGAATTCTAACTTAAAACACTCGTTTTTCGTCGATATTTTTTTAATTAAAATTTAATAATGTTATTCAAAAAATATTTTTTGGTAAATGTGGTGAGATATAAAGTTGAAACTTTAAATAATAACTAACACTACTAGTGATTGCGTTAGAATTTAACCTGAACAGGGTTTTTTAATACACATACATCTGTTACTTTTGGAACAGACCATTCACACTTCAACAGCCATTTTTAATTTCATAAATCTCTTGCAGCTTAAGAAATAAAATAACATAATTATGTTTAGTGATAACATGCTTTGTTGACTCAATGTACATTACAACATACATTAGAAAAGAAGGCTTGCACAGCGGGGTAAATACGTAACACACTATCAGTAGCAATGGCATTCATTTTGATAGTTCAACAACATCCATTGCGTTATTTATGTTGTTGAGCATACAAATTTTTCAAACGTTTGAAGCAGTAGATTAGCAATATCCTTCAAAATGATTAAGATTGAAATTGACAGTGTGTTACGCAATTAGGCCCTTTACACATTATGTAATAATGTGTAAAGGCCCTTAGGGTGCAGGTTATTTTAGAATTTAATCATGATTTATTTTAAGGTGTGTCTGTGGTGCTCATTCCATTTGAAGATATTCTTTATAAAGTATAATAAGCAAGAAGAATTGTCCACGAATGTTTACTGTCAAGTACTTATAACAATCACACACATTCAATTATCCTTTCCTGCTGTTATCATAAATATTTAGTTAACACACATAATATTATGAAGTACAATACTTTTGTTCTGGACAAATGTTAATGAAATATTATCTTTCAGTTGTGATTCCTGTGAAGATATGTACAAGTATAGCAGCAGTAACAAGTTGAAACTCAAGTGCAAGATGCGGTTGTGTATCAAAAATACTAAAAAGCCTTCGAGACAATCAAGGTACTTATTACAATTTTAATATAAGGTTTACTTTTTGCCTTCTGAATATTATGGTGGGCTAGATTGACAGTTTTGTAAAACAAAGAAATACCGAAACAAACTCAGAGGACATTGTCTCTTTTAAAGTCCAAACATTTAGGATTTTTTATTTTGAATCTTAACTATGTCTGGAAGGGCATTTTGAAGAAAGAGTCATTGCAACTTTGAGTTGACCTGTCCCAACAGACGGCATGCATGCATCAGTCATCATGCAATTCAACCCTATTTTAGGGAGCTCAACGACACGTCACACGACGATACCGGATCTGCAGGACATTTGCGTAGGCCATATACAAAATACTCAAAACCGCTAGACAGTTATAAAGTCATATATTGAATCTAGCCTGCATGGTACTCACATTAACAGTCTACTTTTTTCATCGACTAAAAACAAAACGAAGTAACTGTCTTTTCATCACAAAATGCATAGCTACAATAAACAACCATTTTTTATCACAAGTTCCCAATATAAATTCCAATATCATTTCCACATCCCAGCAGCAGTAACAGAATAAAGAAGAAGCACCATGAACGAGAGCAGCATGAGCCAGAGGAATCGATAGCGCACCTACAGACGACAGAGGCTCGCCAGTGTTATGGGCCACAGTGTACACGCCCGGCCCAGTATGGCTCCAAGTATTGTTCCGCGCAGTGCGGTATGAGGCTCGCGACTGCTAGGATTTATCAGGCAAGTGTTAGTTCTTATAAACTACACAACAGATTTTGATGCGATTTTCATCATAATTTAGAGAATTTATTCCAGAAGGTTTAGGTTATGTGTATAAAACATAAATAATAAACGCACCGTTCAACTGTTGAAAAATCAAAATTTGATTTATAACAATAGAAATTCAATTGTGTCTCATTAGCCACAGTTGAGCTAATAATATAATAAATATATTTTGAAGTTTTGTCAAGTCGTAAAAACCGTGAGAAGCTGGGGCTAGTCACTTGTATAAAATAAATCATTAATAACTAAAAACCCTTTCAGGTGCTACCCCAACGCATTCAAGAGTGGTCCCTATCCACCTGTGTGGCTGAACAAAAGAACCGCAAAGCATTAGAGGTGGTGCGCGGTGGACTTGCGCGAGCGCAGGCCGCACTGAGAGCGTTGGACACGCAGCATTCTGATCTAGACGCGATTGTGGCGCGGGCTAAGAATGCGACTATTGTTCATACTGATGATAAGGTAAGAATTATTGGAAAATAAGTTAGTTTAAGACTGAGAGAACTGGAAACCATAAGGCCTCTGTAACAAAGATAAGATTGCTTATTGACTTTTAACCAGTTAAATGCCGTAATTACAGAAACAATTAAAATGCCATTGCGTGTCACGTGGATCCACGTTCGAATAATGCGAAGGGCTAAGGATCGAATCATGTAGTCGTCTAGGTTTCAATCTACTTAGAATTCGACTACTGCAAGAAAACTGATGTAAGCTGGCGAAAGTTTTGGCATAAGCATGCCATCGACACGATAGACGAACTATGCGCAGAACAGCTGTTAAAAAAACCTTAAAAATTCGCATACCGCACTCTAAATTGTGTAACACACTATCAATCTGAGTCGTTTTGAAGTATATTGCTAATTCATTTCTTCATATGTTCGAAAAATTTGTAAGCTCAGCAACGTAAATAACGCAATGAATGTTGTTGAACTGTCAAAATGAAAACTACTGTTAGTGTGTTACCCAATTACGCAATTACCCCGCAGGTCGATAAACATGAGAAAGGATTTATATATTGTTCCGAGACAATTCGCGCCTCCGTTTTATTTCGCTTTGTAAATAAAAAATTAACTATCTTTTCCCCACAGGATGCCGACGACGAAACCTCAATGTATTGCATAACATGCGGCCACGAGATCCACTCGCGCACCGCAGTCAAACACATGGAGAAGTGCTTCGTGAAGTACGAGGCGCAGGCGTCGTTCGGCAGTCGGCATCGCACGCGCATCGACGGACAGAGCATGTTCTGTGACTACTACAATCCTATCAACGCTACCTATTGTAAGAGATTGAGGGTAAGTGGAAAAAACTTTTGTTATTTTATTATGTTAGCTTAGTTTTGCAACAACAGTAAATTGAGTAAAAGAGACGGCTTTCTTTGACTTTTCGAAGTAAAATGGAAAAATCGGAAAACACCACCAATTTAAAACCTTTCCTTGCACCAGTTTTCTTTGAAACACAGGGTTAAAAAACAGGCTGATAATCTAAAGCTTTTGTATAAATTCTACCTGTTCTACAAAGCTATGACACCATTCTACCTTGGATGTCATGCATAGGAAATTACTGTCTAATCGAAGCTAGTTAATTTTCAATTGTCTGCTCTATCGTGGAAGAAGCCATTCCTAATCCTCACAATAACTTCCACAGGTAATGTGCCCAGAACATTTCAAAGACCCCAAAGTCGGTGACCACGACGTTTGCGGCTGCCCGCTCGTCCGCAACGTGTTCAAGCCGACAGGAGAGTTCTGCCGAGCTCCTAAGAAGGCCTGCTTGAAGCACTACCAGTGGGAGAAACTGAGGAGGGCTGAGATCGACATGGAACGGGTCCGGCAGTGGCTGAAGTTGGATGAGTTGGTGGAGCAGGAGAGGAGTATTAGACTGGCTATGGCTTCAAGGTGAGCGGAACAAGATTTTAACCAAAAAATAGGAAGTTTGTGCCGGCGCCAAACAAGCAAATTCATTACGTAAAGCGTAAAACAGGCGTTCTCCGATTATGAAAGAAACAAAGTAAAATTTTTAGTAAAGTTGTTGCATTTCATGAGTTTGAGCATTCTTTGCAAAAATCTCTATGTAGAAAGTCATCAGTTCATGATGCGTATTCTAATGTTCCATCAGATTTTCTAGCTGTTCATTGAATAAATAGACCAGATTGTTGGCTTTAACGTTTTCATAATGGCGTTCAGTACGTAAAGACAAAACATATAAACTCTGCCCGCGTCAAGTGTCGTTCAACCACATAAATGACTAAACCTCTCTAACTTTATCACACAAAGTTATCAGTAGTAAGTTCTAAATGTATTTTTCTCCGATAGGGCTGGAGTCCTCGGGCTAATGCTACACTCAACCTACAACCACGAGGTCATGGAGCGCATCACAACGAAAGCGACGGAAAACGGCAAAGTGACGGCCAAGGAGGGATCCTGACATAGGGACGCGGGGCATGCCTCCGAACACTCCGACTCACAGATTAGGGAATAGAGAATAGAGAAGAGCTATAATATATCTAAGATAGTATAATAATAATAAATGTATTTGATTAAGCTGGTGTTTTTTTTGTATTCTTGCTTTATCCATACAGGGTCTGATACTAAAGTTTTTGGTTCACTGTCTCGTCCTAAACTTGGTGAAGCAAAGAAAACGGGCCCGACAGTGCGGTCCATATCTTTATCGTAGGAGAGGTCGCTAGGGCTAGTAGTTGTTTAACATTCAATAATCGTGAATGTGAATGGCAGTCGCCGCACCCAAGGGGGTATGTATAGTTACAAGTTTACAACATGTCAAAGTTGTAAAAAAAAACTTATAAAAAAGTAATGTCATACCGCGCCAAAACCGGGACGGTTTCTAGGATCATCTTCAACCCAAAATAAAGTCAGCTGCATGGAAGTAGGGGGAATATTATGACTTCCGCGTAAATGAACATAATTGTTGCGATAGCACATCAGAGGGGCAATTCTCGTAATTTTAAGAACGATCTCAGTCTCAATCTGTCAAAAAATACTTCTAATATCCCTACATTTTGACAAGTTTTTGACATTTTTTTGTCGCCGAGATGAGACTGCGACTAGATTTTGAACGATTTCAATTACGAGAATTGGCTTTCAGGGTAAATTCGTAACTATGGGTAATAGGGCAAAGTGGTCAAATCTCAATTTTGAAGGAAAATAAATTAGCATTTTTTTTAAAGCTGCCTGACTTATTTTGTTTATAATATTTCAGAGTTAGGTAGGCTATAGGTACCCAAAGTGTCGAAAACCGGTACTATTCTGGTCCATGTTTGAATAACAGAGCCTTAAATAACAAGCAACATACAAAGTGTTGAGTAGCTGTTATGTTCAAGCAGCTTGGAACCACACCACACTATTCAAGCGAGCTCGGTTTATCTGATTAGAGATGGCTATTACCAAAAATTAAAAGCTAATTTAATTAATAGCCATATTTAAGCCGCGGTTATTTTGTTTGCCAACCCCGCATCGTTTTTTGAAGAGAAGGGATACTTAGACATTTAGCCCCATTATTCATTCATGTTCATCTTGTAGGTAATATGCGATTAACTTATAAAAAATTAGTGGAGGTCGGTAGGCAAAGCCATCCAGGGTTAAATCTCTAGGATACCTACCTCTGTCCATATCTAGAAAACTCGTAGGTAGGTACGGTCAACAACGAAAGTCATCACCTCAAAAAAATGAAAATATTAAAAACAGAACAGAATTAATATGAAAGTGCCATCCCCTAAGTTGACGCTAGGCTACCCTTCGCTAAGTCACCCCGCGTCATCCCCGCTTTGTGTGGAAGTGTGTCCAAACGCTGCATTATCTTCGGTTCCGACTTATTAAAAACATATTAGCGCATTTGCGTAGAAAAGGCGATTGTACGCTCGTGTGGCGATTAGAAAAATATTATTGGATTAAAAAAATAATTCGTGTCTCGTGTTTAGGGAAAGAGATCTCGAGCCTTTTTTCGAGATTTAATCTCGTAGGAAGACAATCTCGTTCGAGATCTCGACCGTATTGGTTGGCATAGACCGTACCATTATATTTTGCGAGATATACCTGTATAATAAACTACAGCAATGGGAAACGACCAATTAAGACCAAGATAAGGACATGTGTGTTCACTGATGGTGCTACTCGACTTTTCCCGTGCATTTGATTGCATTAACGTTTCGCTATTACTGTCAAAGTTAAAATACCTACTACGGTTTTCACGATAATGCCATTCAATGGTTCCACACATAGAAATTATATCTATGGTTCCACAGCTACCTCAGTAACAGAAAACAATTTGTAGAATTGCGTTTGTCGGATTTAACTTTGGCCCAACTTCTATAGAAAGAGGCGTTCCTCAGGGAACAATTTTAGGTCCGATTCTTTTTATTCTCTACTGTCAGACTTAATAAAGTGCCTTCAGAAATGCAAATATCATATTTACGCCAATGACGTACAACTGTATTTATCTTTCAGTCCAGACGATTATGAGTGGGCCATTAGAGACCTAAACGACGACCTAGAAAGAATCGCCACCTGGTCAGATGAGAATTGTCTGGCATTAAACCCATTGAAAACCAAGTAATAATGTTGTTTGGTACCAGGCAGCAGTTGAAGAGGATACCCTTAAAGGTCACAGCTCATTAGAGCCACCCGGCACCCACCCCGCACCGCCTCGTCGCACGGCGTCCACTCGTTGTCGACAGGTGGTCCACGGGTGGACGCCGCGTTATCACTAATAAACGTCGCGCGGTCAACCAGTGAACCCCGCGCGGTCAACGAGTGAACGCCGAGTGGTCAATGAGTGAACGCCGAGTGGTCAACGAGTGGACGTCGCTTGGTCCACGAATTTTCGAGTAGTCTGTTAACAATTCTTTATTCATTTTGAAAGCAAAAACGATACGTCCGACTCGTTCGAAAGAAAGGCTGGGAATGAAGGGAGGGTGGGGAGCGGCGCATCGCCAAGTGTCGTCCTCGCGTGAATCATTCGCGGGCAGCGCGCGGTCCACTCGGGACCCGCGCGTTGGCAATGCGCAGTCAGCGCAAGATAAGCATGCGAGCAGCCAGTTGTCACCGAGTGGTCCACCCGCCGTCCGCGCGTGGAGGGCTTACGACCGAGGCGATCCGGTGACGCTACGGAGTTGATATAGTGAGCGCATACCCATACAACTCCATATACCTAAAGAATACTAGCCGCAGGAGGCGAGGCGGTGCGGAGTGGGTGCCGGGTGGCTCTAATGAGCTGTGACCTTAAGTCTTAATTTAACTCTAATAGGTGAGCCTATTGACTGTGTGGATGAGGCGCGGAACCGTGGGTTCTGTATTGACAGCAGCTTCAGATTTGAGAAACACGTTGCTGACTCCGTAAGAAACTGCTTCTATCGTCTGAAACTGGTTTACAAGATGAGGCCGTTCTTATCTGAAAAGCTTCGCGAGCAGCTAGTCGAAACCCTTGTTCTGTCTAAATTTAACTAAGTACGCTGATACGGTTTACGGCCCACGCTTGCTGGCTCGTACCGATCGACTAAAAAGAGTAAAAAAAAAAACGTGCGCGCTTCTGTTACTCTGTTCCCCCTAGAAGTCATGTTACACCCTTTCTTATCAAACACTTTATTCATAAGATGAAGTCGAGACGAAAGTTACACCTAGCGTGCCTGCTTTTTGGTGTCGTAAAATCTAAGATACCGAAGTATTTATACGACAAGCTTAGTTGGATGGCTAGTAGACGAGACTGCGCGCCCAGGCAATGTGCACAACAACTTTCAACACAGTCTCATAGGACAGCAGCTTTTAGAGGCACTTTCCGATACGCTGCATCTAAGGTGTGGAATAATAATATCCCACCACTATTAAGGGTACTGGGCACTATCCACACGTTCAGAACACGTTTACGGCAGTATCTGATAGATTCGCAACATAAATTAGATATGATCGCCTTAAATCTTTCACTTATATGAAATGCCTACAGTACTTAGCTTAAACATAATTCCTGTTGTGTCACGAATGTATAGAATGGGGCACGCTCGGTGTTTTCCCGTCCTTTGCTGTCATTTTACTGTCTCAAATGTCCCCGACTCGATGGCGCTGCTGTGCCATCCGCAGCGCCTAACTGCCGCCGCAGTGGTGAGACCTGTAGGAAACATAAACGGACACATTATTTCTTTTTGTCACCACAATCTCGTACTAGGTATATTCAATCTTAACGCGTTGTTTTTCGTACTTACACTTGTGCCTTGCAGTGCCTTGCCTACTTGCGACTGTGACGCACAACTGGTGTCGAGATGGGATCGCGCATCCACCTTTTTATTTAGGTATTCTTCTGTTGGAATCTTGGCCGAAGACGGTACTTTTGTTAATGTGAACACGGTGTGGCATCATTCGGAAATGCACCACTAAAACAAAAGAGGGTATAAATAAGTTATTTTACACTAACACGAAACTCAAACAAAATAGCAATGCTGATCCGTAAAACTAAATTATCGTAAACTGTAGTGAATAACGCTTACCTTCTTCTACGAACATTTGTACCTACTTCATCTATTGTTATAGGTAGGTATTTCACTTTCCTCGAATAGCATTAAATTAACTATTTATGAGTCATTTTTTATCTTAGATTTTAGTATTCTTACGACTATTCATGCTTTTATTCAAACAACCCACAGTTTTCTTGTCGCAAAACTAAATAACATGTACTGTCCGCCGCGCTCGACGGCCTGTTGCGATTTGCGTGCACCGTGCACGCTGACCTTTGTTTTTTTTTTTTTTTTTTTTTAATAGTATGTACTTGATTACTAGTTTATTTATTTATTTATAAGTATAAAAAGTGTGTACTTATTAGGTATGTTGAAACTGTGTGTACGTACTCCTCCGTCACTTTTCCCTAAAGGTTCATTGGAAAACGCGTCAGACTGACAGCATCTGTCTGGCATTAATGCTGAAATGAACCATGAGGCACACACTATTGTTGTTTGTCAAACATTGTTTTTATTTTGACGTGGCAATTTCCCGGCCACGACGTAGGTATTCTTGAGTGGAGTCCGTGAATCGGCAAGCGTAAGGTAGGACACCCTCAGGCTAGGTGGAGCGACGATCTTCGCAGGGTGGCTGGTGGAGAAGCATTTGGCCAGCAGTGGACTGCTGTAGGCTGATGATGACATATTTTGTAAGACAAATCTGTCAAAAACACAATTGAGAAAACCGTTGTGTTGAATAGACGTCCTAGTTCAAAATTGCAATGGTCATGTAGCTCGAAACATTCAAAATATGATTTATAGTATTTTCAAATTTAAATAGCAGCGGGTAGGGTAATTGTATAATCTCGTTGTAATAGTAAAAAAAATTGAGGATGTAATTTCCCTTATGAAAACTATTTCTTTTTCTGGCCGGCTCCTTCATTTTTTTGGTACAAAATGTTCCAAACATGAATGATGTCCTTTATAATGTCTGTATCTCCGTAGGTGAGTCCAAAAATCCGCAGATCTACGGACAAATCCATATGTGTAGCAACCAAACATTAGGAAGAATAAGTCCGATAATTTAAAAGCTCTATTATCATATAAACTAGCTTCAAACAGCCAATTCAAAACACAAACCACTATAAAATAGAACACTTGCGTAAAAAGACATCCCCCTAAACAATTAGATCACAATACAAAGCATTAGTTATCATATCAAAACATATTTTGTCCCTCGGCGCCACGTGCGACCGCTCTGACACCCCTGACTTTTAATATCAGCCCCCTTTTCTATTGTAAATGTAATTGAAGCGTGTAATTCGTTGACATGTTTTGCTAAATCTCATAATTTGACACGGATAAAGATACCCTTGTTAGGATTGAGTTTTAAGACTTGAAATTTTTACTTTAGTGTTGGGTAGGTATATTGGGTTTTTGGACTAGAAGTTCTGTTGACTAACCTTTTTTTTTAATTCTTCATTTGATTAGGGACTTTTATATCTAACCGCAATTGATAGATACGCATTGCGGTTAATAAAAGTCACGAAATATTTAGATTACATTTGGGCCATGAACTTGAACAGACTCTTCGCATCATCACCATTTGGTTGAGAAAGAATTCTATGGACTGTGCCTAAACCATGTTGCAGTGGTAGCCAAGTGGTAACAGTCCCGACTTACGAGTTTTAGGTCGTAGGTTCGAACCCAGATAGGCGCTTTACTTTGTGTAAATTACTTATTTCATCACCACCACGCTCTCCAAACGGTGAACGAAAACATCGTGAGGAAACCGGCATATCCTAGAACCAAAAAACTCGAAGACATGTGACATCTATCTACCAACCCGCACTGGGTTCGCGTGGTGGATTCGATTACTCTCTGAGAAGTGGCCTGTGTCCCAGCAGTGGGAACATTATAGGCTGATTATGATGATGAATGCCTAAATCAAGTCACCGTTTCGCACATTATCGCCTGACGAGCACCACCACAGTTGTCAACCCAAAATTAACATTTCAATAGGTATAACCCCTCGATGAAAGCATGAATACAGCTTTGCCCTACTTTACCCTATCCGCACTAATTTCGCGTCAGAATTGACAAATACGCTCAATTCTGTCGTCAGTATTCTATGTATATTGGACAATGCACGCGTGACCAATCTGCCATCTGTCCGGGTCACGCCTATCAGGGTAGTGCGTTATGATCAATAACAGATTAGCCAATGTGCTTCGAATTAGTTTTACTGGGTGCAGGTGCATCATGACAAGTTGGGTTTGTAAATCAGTGCTGTATAAGAAATCATGATGAATTTTATACTAGGAATGACTAGAAAATTGATGTAGGTAATGCAGAAACTTAATTAGGTAAGTACTTAGTAGTTTCTGAATAGGTACTGTTATGCTAGGTATGTACTATAACGAAAACCCGAAATGATCAAGTATACAGGATGGATTTTTCAGATGGGGCAGTAACAGCAGGTACCTTAACATTTGTAGCTACAAAAAACGTTCTCAGGAGACTGTCCTTAACTTTTAGAGTAATTGCTAACTGCAGTCTATTCAAGCTACTTGTTGCCCATTAGGACACTGCATCGTCTCAAATAAATCCACCTTGTACCTACTTATTGCATTTGCAGGATTCCGTTTTACGTGGACGCGTAGTCAATTGGCTGCAAGCTAAGCTAAGCTTGCCGCGGTTGGTCTGTGGATGGGTGACCATCTTTACATACCGAGACCCCTCCGTGCCTCGGAAAGCACAGAAGAAGCCCGAAAGTCTCACAAGCAGTCTTACTAAGGGGTATCGTATTGCCCAGTAGTTGGGATGTGAAGTGGAGGTCAGATTGTCACCGCTGGCGTATCAGCGGTATTAGAACTAAACGGCTTGGTACAAGACGATGGGAAGAGACCGGAAATTGTTGCCTTGGAAGGTGGGTATAGGCCTCTGATGTGGGTAACCTGAGTTGCCATCTTCCTTGCGCCATCTCATGTTCCAAGAACGTCGGGCTGTGCGCTGCTGCTACGGTTGCTGAGACCCCCAAGCGGCGTAAATATTGTGACTACAATTTTGAACTGTTGGGAGTCAAAACGTTTGGGGCCCGAGTACGCGTCTCCTTTTTAAGGAAATTTCTCGCCGACTGGTCGACGCTTTACGTGACCAGACGGAGCGGCTGACTCGTTCTTTGGCCAAAGAATTAGCATCGCCATTCAATGTGGCAACGCTGCCAGTCTTCTAGGCACGATTCCGGATGACGGCGATGCGGACGAGTACTTCGACGCCTAAGTGTACTTTTGTTTTTGTATTTATTTGTATAATTTGTATAATAATTTATATATCTCGGGACCATGGGGTCCCGGTCCTTTGGAAGGCGTACGAGGGGCCGAAGCCAACTCGCAGAGGCCCCTTAGGAAGTTTTAATGAAATGCGGCACCATCCGACGATTATCCCTGTATGCACTATGCAAGTGCACCCAAGGATAACCCCCGGTTGGTGAATGACTATTGTAGGATATGGAAAAATAAAAAGTTGGACTATGGGTTTGGGTGGCTGAAGTAGACTGGTTACCAAGAACTATGGAAGAAATATGACCCCTGCCTGATCAATGTTTTATATATACACGGATAAAATGGCAGGGGGTGACTTGCACACTCAATAATGGGCCCCCGGAAACGGTCGCTAGTACATAGTGACGTAGCGGCAAGGGGGCAACATGTCCTGAGGTGCTTATGAGGAGTGGAGAGGTATTCCACGGCTATCAGGACAATCCCGGAAGTACGGTCAATATTATAATAATTATTATTATCATTATACTATACTATAGTCGTGTAATTATTTTGTATATAGACAAATTGTGTAACATGATGGAACTACTGGGAATAAAGGACTATTTCGCAAGGATACAGATGTACTTCAATAGAATTAAGAAGGATGGAAATTCTTAATAAAACTTGAGGATCGAAGGAAATATGTGTTTTTTTTTGTGTGACAGTAAATTACTAAAATGTGTTCATAGACTACTTCGTTGTAAATTAAAACGATCAAAATTTACTCTGTACAATTAATAAAGGCAAACTATTTTTTCATGCTTTAAACAGTTTTACAGCAAAATTTCAGAAGCAAGAGGTCGATACCGACCGCCTCCTGCGCCTGCTGCGACCAATCAGTGCCAACCACCCTCATTTCACCCCTCGCTCCGCCAATCAGGAGCGAGAAGACTGACGTTACCATGGTTAGGGGTGAATTTGAGACAATGTAGATGCAATTTGGATTATAGGGCCTAAACTTTTGGGTGTATTTCTGGTTAGCAAGTAAAATTAATAAAACTGCGAAGCTCCGGGTATAGCGTGAAGATATAATAATTTGATTTAGTCCATTTTGATACTTGGTGGCTTCTGGTCGGTCCGAGGCTGTCAGTGCGTTGGTTCATAGTCCTCAGTGAGTCAGTGGTGGTGTCAGTTTCGTCCGGGAGTCTGTGCAAAGGTATCAAGATTCATTTCCCGCTGATGTCCTACGGCAGCGAGACGCCGCACGTCTGGAGCAGCTCAGCGGTATGTAGCTGCACTAATCTTTTTCTTATCTTACCTATTTATCCTGCATTCTGGGTTATCGCATCGGGTGCAGGCCTCTGAGAGGAAAATACTGCAATCATCTTCTCATACCCAGTATCTAATTCTTTTCCACAACTACTTGAACTGAACTTTAACTGTGTGCTGGAAAATAAAAAACTTATTTTCCTGCACACTCCTTAAATTATAAATTAAGTACCTAAGTACTTACTTTTTTGCATTTTTCCGTAAAAAAAAAACACAAAACATAAACCAAAAACCCAAATCCCTTTGATTGTCTTCCATTAACAGGTACCTATCTAGACCTTCAGTAAAGCTTAATAAAAGAATACGATTCAAACCGTGGTAGATTGGAATGCCTTAAACTTTCTTCTCTACCATATCATGGTAGGTATGTCTTTTCTCGTGTCCAGCAGTAGACCTGTAGACTGCAGTAGGCTGAGTTTGATTGTCTTTTGTTCAGGGCAGCGAGGTGTCTCCATACGGGCCGCTGTGGGACGCGCCGCCGGCTCCCGTTCCGTATCCCGACATCCTGGCGTTCCCGCCGGCCGACCTGGGTAACTATACTGCTTAATATTATTAACTTTGTAGCTGTAGGTAGACAATTCTTTATTTGTAAAGATAGATAGATAGATAAACCATTTATTTGGCGCATACAAAAGACAGCACAATACACAAAAGTATCTACAATGTTAGATGATAACCAATTACCCACATGAACCTAATATAAAAGAAGGTGCCGATATAAAAACAAAAAGAAAAAACATACATAGGTATCGAAATAAAAGTGACACTATGATGAAAACTTAAAATTAGATTAAATTAATAATGAAATATACACAGTGCGGTGTGTATCTCAAGGTTGCACCAAATGGGAGTCCAGCTCAGCATGTGTCAGGCATATGTACCTGACGCTGATATTCTGCTGGATCCCTGTAAAGGTGTCTCCTTTCTTTTGTTTACCTTGAAAATGGGTGATGATATGAAGAAACTTTCAATTCAATGCCCAAGCACGTAGTATTGTCCTTTTTCGAATCTTCCTGCTTATCTATTATCGATGATTTGCAGGGAACGAAATGGTGCACTGTTTAGAAATCAGTCTAGGGGCCAGTCATTTAAAGCATTCGGAAAAGTCATCCGAAACATTTTTCAAGTACCTAAGTATACAAAACTAGTATTTAGACGGAGTATAATCGCTGTCTGAAGACAGCTAAAACTATTTTGAACATTATTTTTGTGAACATGGTCAATGTTTGAAGTGCTGTATCTCGGGTTCCAATGGACATACAGAGCTACTGTTGCGCTCAAATTGTAGCAAATTTTGTATAGGTACCTACTTTACTTAGTTTACGTACGAATAGCCTATGACTTTTCCGAAAGATGCATCACCTTTTAGAAGGCAAAAATTGAAAGAAGGCCGAAAATTTCGAGGTTTTTTGAGCACCACGCAGTTAGTACAGGTCTTTCGAAGCTGCAAACTTGTTTTACACTATTGATCTATCCTAACAACATCGCAAAAAATCAGTAAGTACAGTGCAATTTTTTGGAACTTAACGCAATTTTTGTTCTACGGTGACTCTTACGCAGTTTTAATTTTTAGGTAAATTGGTAACCTAGTTGGTTACAAAACCAAGCTTAGGTTACCTTCGTGATTGACGGGATCTCGAGAATTTATTGGCATGATAGCAGCTACTTGCGAATATTTGTTGCTGAGATGTTCCGATTTTTTTTTGATAACCGGCGATTAATTTCTACGGGGTCTAGCATCATGCTGAATTCATGGTTAAAGTTTTCGTGTCGATGTCCTTGCCACCCTGTGTAACATACTGCTGCGCATGTGCAAATAACCGACCAACTAGGGAGCTAAATATCAAGACAATTTTTTTTACTGCTCGATATTTTACTTAGTTTGATGTAGGTACAGAATGCGTAGGCAACGGCTACATATGACTAGTCTTTTATTATACTTTGATTTGATGTATTGTAACTGCAGACAACCCTTTACTATTTTTAGGGTTACGTAGTCAAAAGGAAAAACAGAACCCTTATAAGATCACTTCGTTGTCCATCTGTCGAGAACCTTTTTCTCAGGAACGCGCAGAGTTATCAAATTGAAATTAATATCAAATATACAGGGTTGTAATCCCTTGAAGCAGAGAAAAAAATCAAACTTATAAGTTAACGCAATCAAAAGATTCAGGCGTTTAGGTATGTTCCGTTTATGCCGTATATTTTGACACTCGCAAGCGAATCAAAACCTATAGGGTACTTCCCGTTGACCTAGAATCATGAAATATGGCAAGAAGCAATGACATGTAGCACTAGTAAAGGAAACATTCTGAAAACCGCAAATTTGTAGTTACATACCTACAAATTGATACGGTACCCTCGGTGCGCGAGTCCGACTCGGACTTGACCGGTTTTTTACTTTTAAATACCAACATTTAATCAATTACTTAGAAACCGCTACAAGACAATTGGAGCGGTAGTGTGTGATTCCCTATACAGGGTATAAGGGATATGAACGTGGAAACTGTTACCTCGATTTCAGTAGATACTCGTAGATTCTAGACCCCGTAGCGCAGAAATTTATCGTCGGATATTAAAAAATAAATAAATTGCTGTTCCATACGTTTAAGCGGCTGATCGAGAGAGCCATCAGCTTGCGGTGATGATTAGGTACCCACTGCGGTTTTAGTGGTTTTATTCAGAACCATCCGCGGTCTTGCGATGATCCACCAGCGAACTTTACTGGAGAGCCAACAACACCGCTCGATGGTGGAGCCCTTTATATTCCTATTAAATAACAAGTTGGCCTGACCAGTGTGGTCGGCGGCGGGTTGCGGAGGCCGCGCCGGGTCCCGCGTCCCTTCCGGCGGCAAGAAGCCGCGGCGACGCGTCGCCTCCGTCGCGCAACGTCGCGCCGCCAACATTCGTGAGCGACGCCGCATGTTCAATCTGAATGAAGCCTTCGATAAATTACGTAGGAAGGTTGGTATTCAATACTTAAGCTAAACCAATGCGTGTCCGTATCCAGGTGGCAAGAAATCGAGGCATCGTGTCGCCTCCGTCGCTCAACGTCGCGCCGCCAACATACGCGAGCAGCGACGCACCTTCAACCTTAATGAGGGCTTCGATAGGTTGCGGAGGAAGGTTTGTACTTGATGTTTAACTCTAAACCATTGTTAGGTCCACCGACAGAACCAAAAAAAGAAAGGTAATGCGTTGCCACGACGGGGTTTCGTCAAATCATCAGCAGCAAAAAAGCATGTTGTTCCTTGATTGCTGCTCAAGAAGGTTTGTAATTAATTGATATATTTCTTAAAGAATCTAAGACCAGCGCTCAGGCTAACGGACGCATGGATGCATAGCAGTATTATGACGTCTTGCTGTAAACATACAAGCACCTCAACATGATGCGTTGAGGCTTGCATCTTGATGACTGCACGCATACCTTGGTTGGGAAGCTACACTGTAAGATTTGTGTTGGCATGAGCCAAAACGAAAATAAAAGGAACCGCTACCTATGTCTTACCAGCAGTAAAGTTAAGTAATGTTCTCTTTAATCAAAAGGCTATTAATTAAGTTACATCGGTGGCAAGGATTTACAAAACGTTTCTACAGGCGAGAACCATCTGGAAATGGCAGATTTTCAAATTCAGGAGCAGGTGCGGGATGTTGCATCACAAAACTGGATAACAAGGTATCGTAAATATTTGTTTGTGGTCTAGTAATAGACCCCAAAGATTGTTTAATGGTGCTTTGTCTAGTAATGTCACTCAATGCCAGTGAGCGCCATTGCCGTATAATAAAAAACAGGCTCCATAATCCAATCATTTATTTTTAAACATCTTCTGGAGACAAAAAATAAACATTAAAGGACCAGTACCATAATCATTTGCAGTGCAGTTTCTGTCAAGTCCTGCTTTTCGTCAAATAGTGCATAAACCCACTGAAGAACTCATAATGTCAATTTCCCTACCCAGGTCCCCACCTTCGCCTACGAGAAGCGTCTCTCCCGCATCGAGACCCTGAGGCTGGCCATCACCTACATCAGCTTCATGTGCGAGCTGCTTCATGGCTCCCCACAGCCCCACCACGCACCCCACGCCATCCATCCTCCGAGACACGTGTTCGACGCTGAGGTACCCTGGTGCGCGTAAATGGAAGGATCCAGAAGATTCCAGAAATATGGATATAGTATGGTTTCAACCCGATTTTAATATAAACGAGTGATCTCATAGTTTATTCTTATTCTAAGTCTATATTTTTGTGTATATTTTTTTTATTTTTAGCTAAAATACTAAGGTGTACCAATTCAGTATCCGAGACGACTTTGTAGTTTCGTCTCTAACACTCATCTATGTCCGTTTCGTAAATCGTTATGTTGGGCTTGTGGGAAATATGGAAGGCCGTTCAGAAAATTCGTTCTCTTTTCTGCTGTTTTTGTGTTTTTCATCCAACGTCGACAATCACAATTAATCTTTTTATTAGAATCTGAGTTAGATGTCAATGGTTTTTAATTTATCCTACATAAATTACATACATACTACATAGGTATATAGTTTTGTATATAATTTATTTTTATATACTTAGGTATGTAACGTTTGGTAATTTCTTAAATCCAGATTTATATAAGCTCTCTTATGCATATTTTATTCGCGATGGCTGTTTTAGTGTTAATCATTGAACAACGTTCTAGTCAAATAAAATTCATAAATATATTAAGGTCATCAAAACATTTTTCGTATAAAACTATCTAAGTAGGTATTGGTATATCGACATAATTTGTTTTAAAAACTGTATCACCTAAGACATAATTAATTATAGTGTATCTAAGTGGACATGATCATGAGAATCTCAAAAGACGCTTGTAACTCTTGTCTTCCATTAGTTTTATTATTAATAAACATTATATTAATATGAGTATTGGTTTTATTTATTTATTTTACCATTTATGTACACACATATTATATAAACAGACAAGAAAAAACAGAACGGAAAAATAGGTACGAAGGTGATGCTTATTTCATAAGAAATCTCTTCCAGCGTTCCTGCGATAGGACAAGAAATAGAGAGATGAAGACAGCGTGTAAAAGAGTAAAGGAGACAAAAAAAAAACATAAAATCTAAAAACAATTTAGTTAATAAAACTAAACAAATAATGTGAGAATATATTATTATAATGTACTAGCTTCTTCCCGCGACTTCGTCTGCGTGAAATTTCCCCTCCCCCCATTCACCCTCTTAGGGGTGGAATTTCGAAAAACCCTTTCTTAGTGCACCCCTAGACCTCATAAGGAACCTACATGCCAAGTTTGGAATCTCTAGACCCAGCGGTTTGGGCTGTGCGTTGATATGTCAGTCAGTCAGTTCTCCTTTTATATATATAGATAGCTTCTTCCCGCGACTTCGTCCGCGTGAAATTTCACCCTCCCTCCCCCCGTTCACCCTCTTAGGGGGTGAATTTTGAAAAATCCTTTCTTAGTGCACCCCTAGACCTCATAAGGAACGTACGTGCCAAATTTGGGATCTCTATACCCAGCGGTTTGGGCTGTGCGTTGATATGTCAGTCAGTCAGTTCTCCTTTTATATATATAGATTATTTATTTAACTTCGATGGTCCTAGTTTATCTTTTGTGACTTCGAGAAACCGCTATGTGACTTTACCCTGCATTGCATAAATATGTAAGCTGTCACGCCCTTCATGCCTGGAGGCTTTAATTTAGGTATTAAGTTTTGTTTACATTTTTAATTTTTAGTAATAAATTTTTGCTTGAGTATAGTTTTCATTGTAAGTTGGTATATTGACGTGGCTAGCTGACATATGGCAAATAACGGAACGTGGCTTAATGTTCTGTGTCTCATAATGTTAATTACTTTGCATATTGCAAACTTGATTCTATACAATAGTAGGTACCTTACTATTGTATAGAATCAAGTTTTTCTAACTGGACAGACAGATGTGCTGCAGGGGAGTTTGTTGCGCCACTTCTTCACAGCGAAAGCTAGGAAGTGTGAAGGGCGGCGTTTTGGGGGACTGCCTTATGTAATACTAGCATCTTCCCGCGACTTCGTCCGCGTGAAATTTCACCCCCCCCCATTCACCCCCTTAGGGGATGAATTTTGAAAAATCCTTTCTTAGTGCACCCCTAGACCTCATAAGGAACGTACGTGCCAAATTTGGAATCTCTAGACCCAGCGGTTTGGGCTGTGCGTTGATATGTCAGTCAGTCAGTTCTCCTTTTATATATATAGATTTGACGTTTGAAAAGTGCTGATTCTCAGCCTAATTTGCATAAATAACTTTTGATTTGTAAGTTACTTCACAATACCTACAGCTGTATACCTACCTACTCTCGAAATTATACAATTTCAGCTGGAATAGTTCAACATTCTCGCAGTTTGCAGAATCGAGAATCGAGAATCATTTATTTGCAGAAAATTTAGGTTTCAGTAAGTTTGAATGTGTAAGTTGAGTTTGTTTTCAGAAAGGACGCGTTATTTTGATTTCAAGAAGGACTCTGATTATTTCCAAAGGGCTTTGTGATTTATTCGACTTCTCTTCGCAGATTTTACTAGTTACCGTATATAGATAAAACAGGGTCGCAGGGTCGCACAACCTGCTACCATGGATTCAGTACATATATGATTCTCGATATACTGCTTTGAAAATTTTCGTCCGTTATTAAAAAAAAAAAAGTGCTGTTCCGTACATTTTGACCGCGTTGGTATTGCACTTTTCTATGAAACTGTAGCGGTATCTACAACGCTACATGCGAACAACGCGTCATACTGACGTCACGCAAAATCCTGCATCTCGCAAGCAGAGTTTACCGTGCAACTAGGATATATACCACGGCCCGACATGAATCATCGGGCAGTTGCCCGCCAGAAACAACACCCGCCTGGTCGGAGGATCCTCCGTTTTCTATAGAGTATGACTGAACTTTACACCCTGTTTCTCATACCTCTATACTAGTGACCCCGAACATGAACGTCAGCGCAGCCTACGTGCAAATACTTCAGCGTGACATCATCATCACTCACGCAAACTTTAGAGCGGCGAGTCACCCAGCCAGCCAGCATCCACGGCTTCAACGGGTATTACCTGGTCATCACCCTCAGACTCATCAGCAACCTCGGCACGGCACACTGTACTTTCGGCCAGTCTACAAGCAGAGCCATTAATAACCATCTCCTGGTCGACGCCAGCAATTAGCCTCAACCCGGCGCTGTACTACATCCGACGCACTAGAGCATAATGCAGCGCCACCCCGACTCACTGGGGACATCTTCGCAGACAGTTCCGACTCACCGTGAACTATGCGGCAACCGGTTCCAACTCAGTGGAACCTCAGCTGGCCTGGCAAGCATCGCAAGATACAAGACTCAGCCCACTATCGACTTCCGGACTCCGGGCGGGAGTGATGTAGCGGTATCTACAACGCCACATGCGAACAACTCGTCATACTGACGTCAAGCAAAATCCTGCATCTCGCAAACAGAGTTTACCGCGCAATTAGCATAGATGCAACGGCCCGATATGAATCATCGGGCAGTTGCCCGCCAGACACCATACCCGCCTGGTCGGAGGATCCTCCCTTTTCTATAGAGTATGAGTGAACTTTACACCCTGTTCCTCATACCTCTATAAAACTGCAGATTAATTTTTTGATAACCGGCGAGAAATGTCTACGCTAAGGTGTTTAGAATCATGTGCTGAATTATCTTGCCATCCTGTATGTTATTGACATATCGCATGATATCCTAAACTTGCCATATGACCCCTAAAATGTTGCACAAAAAAAATCAAGTTATACTCGTAAGTAATTCTTAATGGAACTCATTATCTAATCGAACCATTTTATTATAAAATATACACTTGCACTAAAATTCCTAAGTCCAATTATCAGGTTGCATATTTTTATGATGTAATGTTTTTAACTAATCACTCCTAAATTGACTCATTTACTATAATGCAGGCTTTCTCCACAAATTACGGCTGTATAAAACCGGGGATATGGTTGATTTTAAATTCAGTTTTGAAGTGCAGTACGTGGCTGAAGTTCACCAAAAGTGACATTTGTGGGACTTTAATATGCGGCTGTTTGTATTTAATGTGAGTATGTATATTTATTTTGATGTCCATCGTTCCTTCTATAATATTATGTTGGAATTATCCAGTTTCACATTCTGCAGATTAGTTATGGTTAACTTATATAAATAAGATGTGCTAGAGCTCGTATCTCGTAATTTCATACAAACAGGAACAAAAATAGAAACTGGAAAACTGTAACCATATAATAATTATTTTTTTAAAATAATAATAATAAGTTTATTTATCACAAAAAAGTCTTCACAAATGTACAGTAGTAGTGCTTAAAACTATCTTAAGGACATGTTTACATTTGAGAGAGACTGGTACTTGAGATAGGCATTGCAAGCAACGCCTGTAGTACAAGTCACCAGGGCCCCACGACGACGCTTCATATGTATAAGCTTACATTGGGTGCTTTTATGAGACTGAAGAGAAGTTAACATTACTTATAAGAAAGAAAAAAAAATACAAAAAAATAACGTAAAGGAAACTTTAAGGCGTGACTTAGACTGTGTGTTGTGTGCATGTGTAGGTAAAGTGAGTTGATTTGTGTAAGTGTAGCATAAGTACACATATGATTCTAGACTAGACTATGATTCTAGATTCTAGTGTAGAAATGTTTCGTCGGTTATAAATAAATATTAGTTGTTCCATACATTTTGACCGCGTAGCGTAGGTATTGCACTTTTCTATGAAACAGCATATTTTTAATTGATAACCAACGAAAAATTTCTACTTCTAGAATCATATGCCGAATTCATGGTTACAGCTTGAGCACTGGTAATTTTTTAAAATTTTTTTGAAGTTATCTGGTTCATAGTGATCGTTCCGGAATATTGTGAAATTTTGCTTATCTACTTACTAAAGATACATTTTCATGATTTTATTCCATATTTAATTTTGTAGTCATACCTACTGACCCTGTAGTTAGTGGGTTTGTAAACGATGCTTATGACCTTCCCCATAATATATACTACTACACCCGACTACTACTACTTTCCGCGTCTCTATTTCTTCTACAATGATAGTCACGCTTACAACATATACGTACAATTTTGTGAATTTAACCCTTTAGTGACTTACCAAGTTTTTCCTTCACCTTTCAGTGTTTGCTTCTGGCAAGTGTCGCCGTAGCATCCCCAAATGGACGTCACAAGAGAGACCTAAAATACCTCAAGAATTTGATAGCATCAGCCATCTTCGGAGGAAGCCAAACGAACATCCAACCAGCCCCAGTTTTACTGGAAGAAAATGGATACAAACTATTTCAGCTACCTAGATATGATGACGTTATGATTAAGGTTGCACCTAAGAAACCTGTAGTTGAAGAATTTGTGTACTCTCCAGCTGTGGGAAAGGTAAACTTAAATGCCTTTGGAACAGTCGTAGGCACAAAGTCTAAAGACGATACTCTTGTGGCTGTGAAAGAAGTCAATAATTTGCTTTCAACGGGCATTCTGTATGGAGGACAATATAATTTGATGAAAGAGACTGTTGTTCCTATGTTTCCTTCATTAAATACTCCTAATTATGTCGTAGAAGAAAAGATCAAGACTGCACCTGTAATTAAAACAAGACCAGTTTTTACAGAAGTAATTGAAACTAGACCGGTTATGACAGAGGTAGTTGAAACTAGACCGGTTATGACAGAGGTAGTTGAAACTAGGCCGGTTATGACAGAGGTAGTTGAAACTAGACCGGTTATGACAGAGGTAGTTGAAACTAGGCCGGTTATGACAGAGGTAGTTGAAACTAGGCCGGTTATGACAGAGGTAGTTGAAACTAGGCCGGTTATGACAGAGATAGTTGAAACTAGACCGGTTATGACAGAGGTAGTTGAAACTAGACCGGTTATGACAGAGGTCGTTGAAACTAGACCGGTTATGACAGAGGTAGTTGAAACTAGACCGGTTATGACAGAGGTAGTTGAAACTAGACCGGTTTTTACAGAGGTAGTTGAAACTAGGCCCGTCTTTACAGAGGAAATCAGGGCTGTCGAAGAAAATATTGAACCTATAGTGCAGTTTAAACCAACATATTCGTACAAACAAATTCTGAACAATGAGCCAGTGATGATGTACACAGAACACAATATCCCTGGAGTGGAACTAGTGGAAACTATAAAGACGAAGACTGAACTACCGAAGTGTATTAAGAAAAAGGTCGATGAAGCTATAGTGATGGGTGCAGGCCCGAATCGGTTTGCCCCTGTGCAAGACGTATTTCAGTATCAGAGTCCTCTAATTGTAAACTTCCCATATCCAAGAGTAGAAGCAAATGCATACGTACAAGAGTCTTTCCTTGAGGAGGTTCCTCCTGTGCAAAAGGTATATCAGTATCAGAGTCCTTCATTTGTTGACTTCTCTTATCCAAGAGTAGAAGCAAATTCGCACGTAAATAATTCATTTCGTGGGGAGTTAAAAAAAGAGTCTGACGTTGCTAATAGTTTTGGATTGACATCTCAAAGGTTGAGACCCTCAAAAGATAGCCCTGCTCGTTCGTTCGTTCGTAATTTAAGACCAACGAAGACTAAAGCTATTAATCCTCGCCCTAATCCTTTACACTCACACACATCGCCGCATTTTGAGCAAAATATTAGTGCCTCAAAAGACAAAGTAAATCCGCCGACTATGAAAGTACAAGCTGTTAATAAATTGGGTGAGAAAGACGATTTTCCTAAGACCTTAGGGGAATATATCGCACTCGTAAACAATAGAGGCAGGAATTCAATAGGATCAAATGGAAACATGAAACAAAATAAAGCTGTTCCTATTGTAGGTGCGAAAGACAATAGAGGCAGGAATTCAATAGGATCAAATGGAAACATGAAACAAAATAAAGCTGTTCCTATTGTAGGTGCGAAAGACAATGTTTCGAATGCAAAGATTCCTATTAACGTTTATAAATTACAGAGAAATCCTAATACAGGAAAGGTTGTAGAAGGAGGTAATGCTCTAAGGACCAATGTAAAAACAAATGCTAATCAAAATGTTAATGGAACTGCTGTAAATAGTGGAAATGCAAAAAAGGAACCAAAAAAGGTTTTGTACAGTAGTAATAAGGTAACACCAATACCTCAAAGTATTACAAGTGCTTTTGCAGCAGCTAGCACAGATGCGCCCAAGCAACCATTAAGAGAAAATATCCAAACTTCTATTGTACACGAACCAACAGTTGTAAAAAATAATGGGAATTATTCTTACCCACAGAAGAACGCTGATGGTTCTTTTTTAAATGTAAACGGTAACAAACCTGGCGTCTCCGCGAATGTTAATGAAAATAATAACGGAGGGAGAGGAGATATTCCAGATCAATGATGTAAATGAATAAAAATACATATAATTTAGTTTTAAATATTTTTATTAGATTTACTTAATTATACAGTATTTCTAAATATAAGCTTGTAATAAACAAATATACTTAATAATTTAAAGCCTGTTTTTTTTTCGTTGGAGCCTTTCATAGGTCATGGCACAGATATCAAGTGATATGGATGGTTCAAAGGTGAGATATAGCGTAATCCATAAATTAATAAATGCATGGTTTTAACTATATATAAAGACACTTCTGCTTTTAAAAAGGCTGAAGAGAACAGGTTATCAAATTAATTTTGCATCACATTAATTTGAAGTTGGCAAAGTAGGTATTTGGACATAATGCGCCCAAAGGAGAAATTTCATGTAGGTACTTATTTTTATTTCTTTGCTCAGATTAAGTTACCGACTGATAAAAGTTTTTAAAAAGGTCAACTTAGAACGCGTTGTATAATTATTTATATCAATTCATTGCTACTGCTGAAATTCTGCAAAAATTCGTGATCATGTTTTTATTTTTTCACCGTTTTATAAAGTGAGCAGTTTTCAGTAGGTATCTTGTTTTATTAAAATATGATGGTAATCTTCAAATTTAAATAATATTTATAATGCGTTCTAAATATTATATTCACTCTTAACAATCACTTTTAGAAAGTCATAAAATTTTAACAACAGCAAGGGTTTTGAAAATCTAACAATAGATGGCGCAACAGTAACTTTTAAATTCTATTTAAGATTTTTAATCTCATGATATACTGTACAATATGGCAGTGTAATTAGATTTCTATAGATATTTTTATAATCTTAACAGATGAACAGACAAAACCATTTGAATATTAGTTTTGTGTATGGCAAGACTGTAAGATACTTTTCAACATAATATGATATTGGATCTTATTTTGGTGTTTGGTCGTTTGAACAATATAACAGTTCATAGATAGATAAGTACAATTTCAAATGAATACACGAACTTTAATTGAATCATAATAAGACCAGCCAGATTCAAACTAGTGAACTTGAACAATAGTGTCTGTCAAACTATCAACTAACGTCACGAATTCGTTGGTTTTCGTCGTTTTCTGCCTTGAACAGAGGTTTGAACAAAAATATTAAAATAAGTCGAAAAAAAAATCTTTAAAGTAGATAACCTTATTTACCAGTAGTGTCTTCATTATTTTAAGAGCTGTTCGTCCAGCGATACCATACCAACTGGTTATTTTTAGGTTAAGCACCGATGCCAGGGTTTTACCAAAAGCAGACACGACAAGTCAGTAGCCATGTCTTAAATCAGTCGTAGTTTTAAACAGCACTTTCCCGATGTAGCGTGAGGGTGACGTCGGGCGGGGGAGGCTCCCAGCGCTCCCACGCGGCCGGCTTGCGGCGCCGCTCGGCCGGCGCGGAGTCGCCCGACGCGTCCGAGTAGCCGCTACTGCACGAGCGCAGGCTGCACGACGCGTGCACTTTGTGCTCTGGAATGAGGATTTGATGATTAGAAAGGCTGAGGATCCAATGTCCAAGCACGGCATACACAGCTATGACTTAAAATGTAGGTATCTGTTGTGGTGTAAATTACGAAAGTTATGCATTTGGATTCTGTTGGTCTAGTGCCCAGAATCTGGAATACTCGTTTTTTCGCATAAAACACAAAATTATTTTAGAGAGTGCACAATGTCAGTTGAAACTTCGACATCCTACTAATAAAAATAAAATGCTTGCGACTTTATTCATAAACCGGAGATGCCAACCAAAGAGAAAAGCAAAATCAAGAAAAGTTGTATTTACTTTCAACCAACGCAACGTTGTAAACAGCGTTGAAAAAAATAACAAATAGGCTGGAAATAAAGCAAATAAGATCTTCGGCCTACCTCCAATATTATCCAGATAGTTCCTGGCCACGTCATCAAGCTGCAACACCTGTATGACGGGCTGCGGCTTGGAGCGCGGTCTCCTCGCCAGTCGCACCAGCAGTACGGAGGAAATGATGAACACGGCCACCAGTACCACGGCGCCTATTGATATACCCACGTCTTTTTCTATGAAAACTGAAAATAATAAAGAGTTTAATTTATTCGTGTTTGTCATAGATCATGAGATACAGTCAAGGAGGCTCTCTGAGTGGTATATTTTAGCTTAGCAGGAACGCGCTGGGAAAACGTAACGGAAATATGAGTGATTTTAAAATATTCGTTTCGTACAGACGCCAGCACATCAAGCTACCCGAAACTGTCAAATTTTCCCAATCAAATTTGAACTTTATACTTTAGAGATAAAGTTGAAAATCTATTAAAGAAATTTGACAGATTGTAGTAGCTTGATATGCTGGCGTCTGTCCATAATATTTTTTTATTTATGAAAATTTATTCATATCTATAGAGTATACTAATTGTGCTTGCCGCATAAAACTAAACCAAAATGCTATAGGATAGTTGTATTTTCGATTCAAAAATCGTTTGAATTTACGTTATGTTTAATTCGCGCGTTCGTGCGAGGGCCTCTGGGCAGTTATAATTAATTTTGACATGTTTATTGGCTAATTTATAAAGTGCAAACAACTCCCTCTATTTTGGACACAGGAATAATATACGAAACCTAAATATTTGGAAACTTTTATAATATACCAGAAAGGAAGTTGTAAGCGCCATCTATTGTTACCGAATAAAAACATTGGTAACTTGAAATGGGCAGTGGTTATCGCACCACTCGCTAGATGTTGCTGGGTGCTGGCAAGGGGTGAAAATATTACGTTATGAAGCTTTTTTATGTGGTAATAAGGGAAGTCTTTGTATTTAGTTTTAGTTGTAATAAAACCCATTAGGTGTCGCTAGTGGTCGACGAGGTGTGAAATAATTACGATTATAATTTTTTTTAACCAAACAAATAAATAAGTGTGGTACTTACAATGCCACCACGGCGGATCAGCAGCATGTAGCAACGTATCCGTTGGCCGCAGCAGCAGCGGCGCCGAGCAGCCATATCTATTACAAGCTCTAGCCCCCGCCTCATCTCCGCGTCGTACGGCACCGAGGCCGGCTCGGACGGCTAATCCACCGGACACGCCGGCACCGGCAGCGCCCGGTCCGGCGGCGGCTAATGCACGGCCGCTACCGAATCCCATGCTAGCACGACGTTCTAAGACTAATGTGGAATTGCTTTCTGACATCCGCCAGACTGATACCTCGTAGTATGTTGCGTTTTCCACTGTAAAAGAGATTGAGTAATAGTAAAAAATTTAAGATTTAATAGTGTGTAGGTCCTCACGTACTTAATTCCGGCTTTTTCTGATTGCAAAGGAGAATGGGTAAGAGTGTATCCAAAACAAGTCAATTTGACTACACAAAAAAATTGTGCACCTCAGAAAATTACAGAAAGTTAAAAAGAGGCTCAAATATTTACAAAAATGCATCATTAGAAACGCAAAAAGTTTTTAGAGGTTTATCATTTCAAAGAGGGTTCATCATAGGAAGTCAATAAGTTTTTAGAGAATAAGTTAAATATTTCCCTTTATTAAATCAATCTTACTTCCTCATATATCTTTTTTCTCCAAGTGAATTCAGACATGCTTTCCTAGGATTAATTAAACTACTTCCTGAGGACATGAAATACAGACATAGTTCATAATGCTAAAGTCAATTTTTTTCGCGTACTGGGCCCATACAAGATTAGCCATTGTCCCTTTAACATTTTCTTATTTCCGAATGTTAAAAGCAAAGGTTTTGTTTAAAAAAAAATATTATTATGTTTTTTTTTGTGATTTGGTGAGAGTAAAGCATAGTACTGTTATTTTACCTGGTATGCACCTCATCTGGAACTCCCCAAACTCGTACGCAATATCGCACTGTTGAGGCTGCGGCGGCCTTAGATGCTCAAAAGTGAACAGCCTATCACAGGGCTCTTCTTGCGACGCCACCCCATTGCTGGCCTCACAGCTAGCCTTCAAGGTCTCCGCTAAAGGTCCTGTGATTTGATCCAGGGGTAAAAGCGGGGACCCTGTGGTCAGGTGTTGGATCTCGAAGCCAGAAGGCTGGAGGTGCCAGAAGAAAGTGTCGGGAGCTGGTAAGGCCTTGACGACGCAGTGTATTGTCTCTTTGACGAGTCTGATGCCGTAGCCTGTGCATTCCGGTGGGTCTGGAATTTGGAAAATAGTGGTTATATTAAAGAGAAATAAGGTTAATTTTCAGTCAATTGTTCAGTTAACTTTTCGTAGATTATTTTGTTTAAACTTTCAAAATACTATGTGATAGCTATTTTGTGTACTTCTTTAACAAAGACAGTCGAGTAGAGTTCAAGGGATATTGAGATTGCCACTCCACAAAAAAGGAAATTGATCTGTTAAAAATCACCGAATCGAATAGTTCGGAGTCGGTTATTTAACTTGCATAAGTATCGTGGAGGGATTAAAACTGAAGATGGATAAGTTCACAAATGTACCAACGAAATACTTACAGAAAACAGTAATGATGATGGTGTCAGATCTGGTTTCTCCTATCGCGTTGGCGGCGGCGCATGCGTATCGCCCAGCGTGCGCGCGCGTCGCCTCCTCCACCAGCAGCTGGTGCGAGGACGTCGCGTCACCCCAGATGCCGCCGGGCCTTATTTCTATATCCTACAAAATAAGAATGTTTTAGAAAATAAAAGTTTATTTTACCAAATATTTGTGTTATTAGCCAAAACACCGAGATCGCTAATTAGAAAACAAGTATGTGCTCCATTAATTTTAATTTCATGCTTTCGTAATTTCTTATTTTAGTGAAATATTAGAAAAATTTCGGGGAATCTAAACTACTAAAGTCAGTCCATGACTTTATAAGAAGTTATTCTTTGTCTAATGATAGGCAAGGACTTACATTGAAATACCACAGGAATTGTTCAACGGGCGGGTTGGCTCTGACGTCACACTCTAACTGCAGTGAGTCTAACTCAACCACATCGTTCAGATTGCCGTCGCCCAGCCTTATCACGTCCACCATTGGACTATCTGAAAATATAATATCGAGAAATATCTTACACACATTCGAAAATAGCCATTATTCTACATAACGCAACATCGCGCTTGTAATCCCCGAAGGGTTAGGCAGAGGTGTACCTATAATAACACCTTTTTTTTTTTTTTTTTTGTCGCTGAGAAATGCATTACGCATCCCCGCTCGCAGGGGTCGAGACAGGGTATGTGGGACTCCTGTCGGAATGGCACCGACAGTATACCCACTAAAACTCAGCGGTGTACCCACATCGCCGTGATGGGAGGGCCATGGGAAACCGGCTCAGCCTTTACTTCCACAACCCTCCCGGCTCAGGCCCGCCTAGCTGGCGGGCCCCGCATGACCTATAATAACACCTACATTTCGCCAGTTAAGTTTCAAGTCCCATGTAAGGGCGAGCCTAAATGTGGGTGTATTATAGATATACCTCTGCTTAGCCTTTCCGGGATTGTATATTATGTTAGTACTGACCTACATTGTACAGACGCCAGCACATCAAACTACTGCAATCTGTCAAATTCCTTTAATAGATTTTCAACTTTAATGCTAAACTATAAGGTACAAGATTGATTGGGAAAATTTGACAATTTCGGGTAGCTTGATGTGCTGGCGTCTGTATTATTTAGGAAACTGCTACCTATATCAAACAAGGCTCAAGCAACCAATGTTTACTTAAGTCATTACGAGACCAGCGCAGGGCACGCCACGATAGTGGCGATAAGACCCCTCTTTGAGGAGTGGCTAGAGAGGCGTCACGGCGTTCTCACCTACCGCCTGACGCAGGTCCTCACCGGACACGGATGTTTCGGGAGGTTCCTGCACATCATCAGGCGGGAGGAGACGCCCGGGTGTCACCATTGCGAGGATCGCTCAGAGGACACGGTGGAGCATATTGTGGAGGTCTGCCCAGCTTGGGCGGAGCACCGCCGTGTCCTCGTAGAGGCGATCGGCAACGGCGGCGACCTCTCGCGTCCGGCCCTGGTTCAAGCCATGGTCCGGGGCGAGAGGGAGTGGGAGGCGGTCACCTCCTTCTGCGAAGCAGTCATGCTAGCGAAGGAGGTGGCGGGACGGCTCAGGGAGAGAGCCGCACGCCTCAGCCGCCGCGGGAGACGCTACGGGCGTCGGGGGCCGCGTGACGACTCCCGGCCACCGTAGGCGCGGGCCTGCGGACGGAGAGTAATGGGTAGCTCTCCGTCCGATCAGGACCAGGCCCGTGCCGGACGGCGCGTATGTGTTCCACGCGCGCCTCAAAGAGATGTCAGCATAAAGGAAGGGGCCTGCCAGGGCCGAAGCCTGCCGGGGTAGCGGGATCGTCCGAAAGGGTTACCGCTGCCCCGGAACATAAAGGGCTAAGGAAGGAACACGGGTGGGTTTTAGTCAGTAAGAGTCTGACACTCCCTTCCGCTCCACCCAGAGCGGGAGGAGTCATTAGATGATTTCCCATCCACAAAAAAAAAAAAAAAGGGCGAGCCTATTATTGCTATCAAACGGGTACAAATTCAGTCTCCGGGCTGCTACTTAGAAATTCCTGATAGATAAATCCAGGAGCTCATGCTCCGCAGTAGTGCTTGCGACGACTAGATCAACGAGCCAGGCCATTATTATAAATGAAATCGCTGCTTAAATTGGTTGGCTCTGATTTTACTAAAGGGCACTGCATATAATTATGTTAAATATCCAATTCAATTGTTTCATAGGAAATAACATAATTATTTTCGTAACAAAGTAAATTTCCTAAGAGGAATTGGTCAAAACTAATTTTAAAAAAGTACTTCGAAAATGAAACCTTCAATACAGTTCTCCCAATTACCTACTAGATGAACTATTTAGATAACTTTCATGTAATGGCAAGCGCAATTATATTAACCTTGGAGTCCCAGTTGGGCGCCACTATCAAGTGTGTAGTAACGCAGAATCGTGTTATTGCAAGACTGTTCTAGAAATGATACATTTTAAGCAAAATTGAACGGAATGTCATAATATAGTAACGTTGGAACTTGGAAACCGATTGAGTCGATGCCACAGTTTTATTGTCGCTTTGGTACCTAACGGGTAACATTAAGAAAATCAAGTTATTATCCCCCAAATCTCTGTTGGGCGCCATCACGAAGTTTTGTCCACTTAATACTAAACGAATTTTCTATATTTATTTTAAGTACAGACGCCAGCACATCAAGCTACCCGAAACTGTCAAATTTTCCCAATCAACTTTAAACCTTATGCTATAGCGATAGAGTTGAAAGTCTATTAAAGAAATTTGACAGATTGTAGTAACTTGATGTGCTGGCGTCTATACATTGGTTCATAGCAATGTATTTAGATGTAGAAAGTGGTGCACAAGTAGTAATGATAATTTACATTAAAAATATATGCTATTGACTATAATTGCAACAGTGAGAGTCAAGCTGTTGTACTTTGTAACACCACTTAGTTCTGTGTCAGAGAGACATGAGACATTTTTGTAATAAATTACATCTAATATTGAAGTTTACAAACAATCTCTAATGGCGCCCAAATGGAACATCTGTTGGGCGCCATTACAAGTTTGGTTACAAGTACAATGAAGGTAGATTTCGCATTTTAGTCGGTTACTGTCACACTTAGGTCTAGTTGAGATCGATGTCATAAATCACATGTTACATTAAGTTTTATAACATCGGCTTTTCTAAGCCGCTGTTGGGTGTCATTACAAGTTTGATTAAATAGGCGGTAAAATTCTTTTTTCTATCATCTTCGGTGGTAGCTACTTAGGTCTAGTTAAGGTATCAGTATTTTAACATTTAAGTTTAAACTATCAACTCTAATGGCATTCAATTAGGACATCTATTGGATGCCATTAAAAGTTTGATTACAAGAAATTTAAAAATCTTATTTTGACGACTACGATAATACATAAGTTTAATTCAGTCATCGGTATAAAAACTCACATGTTACATTAAGCGTTATAACATCAGCTTTGGAGCCCCGGTTGGGCGCCATTACTGGGTTCGTGGCGACACAAGCGAGAGTTGCGCCGTTGTCACCTACCGCGGGACTTAGCTCTAGGTATGATATCGCTGTGAGGGACGAGTTGAACCAGGTCTACAAAAAAAGAAATACAAAGTTAATAAAAACAAATATAGGTAGGGTAGATATATGATTTAATTATAATTGAATTGACTAAAATTTTCCAATCACTTAAAATAAGTACGTAATATTCTGAAATGACTCAATACAGGTAATGTTCGAACAAACATAATTTCTTTAATAACGTGAAATTGATTATGGATAGATAATATAATTTGACCGATCATTGAGCCATTTCGTATTATTACTTAATTTGTTTGAATAGGAAAATGCCCTTGAACTCTCAAATAAGGTTACACGTTTACTTTACAACACACTGTACAAATGATATTTTGCTCAGATAATCTAGCGGGATTAGTTTCATTATTAAAAAGAAGATTGGATTGCTCAATATGGGTTGAACCGTAAGAATAAAAAATATATTCTATGGTTGAACCGTGCATATTATGTGCTTCTTTGGTTGCAGATAAAATATTTCGTTTATTAAATACTAGCTAGCGAACTTCGTAATACCTCCTCAGAATCAATAAATACAAAATGTATGAGAAAATCTTCATTCTTTTTTTGGTGAATTTTTTCCATGTTTTAACAGTTATTCTGCTGTTCGGGGCGGAGACAAATCCAACAACAGTCCATCCGTTCTTGAGTTCTAAGTGGTGTAACTAAACTAACCCAACTTAGTTTTATTTATATAGATTATTATGACGAGTCCATACTGAATTCAAGCAAAGAAAAATTATGAATGGGTAGGAGAAAATTCATATTCCCGTCCCTTATTTCATGACATTGTCTGCATTCATTAAAACCAAATTCTGCCGAAACTTGGTTACAAGTCCAAAAAAAATTTTATCCAGTGGCATACAACCCGCACAATATTTGCTCCCACAACAGCTACCCTCATCTCCAAGGGCCCTTTATGTGGTTAATGACACAAATCATAATTTTGTCGAACGAGCACCTTCGTAGTTAGCTAGGTCAACGTTTTCGATGATTGACGCGCGATAATTACCTGGATCCCTCGTTAGTTAATTGATTTCCTCTCTCTTCGCTTCCGGGGAAGCAATTTTTTGTCAGTCATAATGAAAGGGTCGTGAGTTGCTACATTAAGATTGCATTGCTGTTTTTATAATAGACGTGCGTTTTGGTCTAAGATTATTTTGCATTAGATAAGAAAAGATCCTTTTAGCCCGATTGCCCCAAAACTATAGAATTGTTTAAAGATATTGGTTGGTTGTTGGTTTAGAGATATTTTATTCTCAAAAAAGACACAAAGTCACGTTTTTAATTTCTTATTTATCGGATTACAGTTTCTAATACTTTAACTTGAAAATGGTTATCTTTATTGGTAGTTGATTCCAATAGAGAAAAAAAAAAAGAAAAGAAATATACGCGTCGAATTGATAACCTCCTCCGTTTTTTCGTCGGTTAAAAAATAGAACACAGTAGATAGGTACCTATTAATGGTTGGAATTCAATTTTGACAATATTAAAACTTATGATAAATAAGTAAGTACTATTATAATAAAAACGAGCACTGAAAGATGTTATAAAAAAAAAAATACCTGGTTACTATGATGCGTGAGGTGTTTATGGTCGAGCCACCAGGACAGCTCGGGCTGCGGGTAGGAGCCGCGCGCCGTGCACTGCGCCAGCGCAACGCTGCTCGCGCGCAAGGCGTCACCGACTGTGCCGCGCACCCAGTGGATCGACACGTTGTATGCAGGCACTGGCAATATAATAATTATCTTTTGAGAATTAAAACATTTTACACGATGCTGGTTGCACAACATAACATCGTTAAAAAAGGTATTGTATCCGAAACTGGACCAGTCTTCGGTAGAGGTGAGAGGTAAGTTATGATTTATTTTACTAAAGTAACATCTACAACCCCGTAGGTATCACTCAGGTAACTGCAAGCATTGCAGTATGTGTAGGTGTGTAGCTGCAGGTACCTGCGTTCCGTTCAAACAAATAAAACTCGTGAAGTAGCTCCTGTAATCTATAATGGGATATGATGATGATGATGGGGCTCCCTTTTCCGCACTTAGACTCCCATTTGGTCCGTTGTGCGTGGGGATTCTGGCTAACAGAGCCAGCCTAGCTCCGCCCAAAAGCACAGAAGCTTCCTGGGAGCTTCGCAGGCTTCACGGAGCGACTTCACTGTTCCGAGGATTTCTTCACGTTGAGAAGCCGCTCCACAATGGGGTATGCAGAGGTTTATAGTGGACGCATAGTTTAATTCCCATGTAATAGGGGGCGACCTCTTCTTTGCAATTAACTGGACAAAATTCTAGAGTCCGAGCATTATGTATCTATATGTACTGAGAAATTAAATAAAACAAAATAATTATAAAATATAAAACTTACAATACAACTCAATCTCCAAGCTAGCTTCTATAGGCGGAGCGAGGTGTGTATTAGAAGCTCTGCAGGACAGTGCTGCCGCATTGTCCCTCGTCAAAGGAAGATACAGCTCGTTTTCCCGCACTGCTGGAATTTCGCTGTCCCCATCCGAAGCATCCACTAGTGTGTCGCCGGAATACCAGCTTATACGGGGTGGGGGACGACCTGCAGGAAGAAAAGAAAGAATAACATTTATTTGGCAACGGTTTATGGAACACATCCACCAACCCGCACAGTGCCCGCGTGGTGGATTACAGTCCACTTCCTTTCACAGGGAGGAGGCCTGTATCCCGGCAGTGGGAACATTATAGGCTGATTATGCATGAAACATGAAAACAGAATAAAGGTAGAGAAAAGCTTTACATACACAGTGTGTCCCTCACGGCTTCGCCCAAAAAATTCGAAGAAAGAAACGATAATTACTTTGGTTCAGTGTGTGATTAGGTCTTAAAGTGATAAAAGTCACGAGTTTCAGTTAACCGCAGGCACAGTAGTATTTATTTACTGTGCCGCAGGCGCAGGTTTCCAAAAGCCGACGACATTCAAATATGCAATAAGACATTTGTTTTCTTCTAGTATTTACTTACTGCTCGATATAATGTAAAGCATTATATTTCTTTCTCTATGTCGATGTTCTATGTTATTGGGGTTGGTTTCCGCACTTAGTCCTCCAAGTTGACCATTGTACAATGGTCGTAGTAGTATAGTACGTGGGCCATGGCGGCCGTCCCTCGTCATTTCAACCAGCCCACCATCCTCCACAAGTAGATAAGGTGTCCTAGTCTGTTGAGAACATTGCAAAAGATCTGGGTGACCCGAGGATTTTTGTTCTAATTTGGGTGACGCCTGTGTCTTCAAAGAGCACAGTTGCCTCAGCCTTCATGTCTCTTTTGATATCTTTATATCTCCCAAGAAAGTTTAATGCAGAGATTTACCCGGAAAATATTATCTACGTAAACATTACACATGGCTCTGCCCAATCAGTATACCTGTTCCATTCAAAGAATTCCGGGATAAAAACAAACCAACATCCAAATCAAATGAAATTGTTTATTTGCTTAGGTAACACAGGTAGGTATATACTTACAGATGTTACAATTAAATATGTACACTGTAACCTAATAAGGTGTGCAATTATTGATATTATTATTAATGTTATTAAATAATTAAAAAAATAACATTACAAAATTATTATACTTAATAATAAAAAAAAAACAGAATACTTACTACAAATATCAAAGGTTTAACAATCAAATAAATTAAATTAAAATATTGGTCCAACCTTGTGAAACTCCAAATTTTATAGTTTTCGAGTTTGACTTATGTTTACCTAATCTCATTTCGTGTTTTCTGACATATTTGTGTTATTTCTGCTATTTATTTTTTATTATGCAGGTATAAAAAGATGGGATCTAGCGAACTAACAAACTATATCCCACAAACTCATACAAACATTTATGCAGGGCAAACGTCACGAAAACGAGGGTAGTCAGCAAAAATTAAACGTTAAACGGCAGCGTTCGTCCAGCAGTTGGAAATGTTTGAATGTCGGTAGTGGCATAGTTAGGAGTTCAACCTACCCTCTGAAATATAGTGACGGAACCGACCCTACATAAAGTTATATATTCGGTGGAAAAGTAACGAGGAATGTTGGTAATGAACACACATTAGATATGTTGGCATTTCAAGGCTTAGGCTGACTGGTCTGTATATGAGTTGAGCTACACGATTACTGACAAAAGCTTGCACTGAGTCCACTCAATTCTGTGCGGTAATTTCCTCAAAAGGCCATTTCAGATATTAATCTAATACATGGTCTTCACATGATCTGACCAAGATTATGTCTGGACTTTAAAAGAGACTGTGACCTCTGAGCTTGTTTCGGCCTTTCTTCTCAGAGTAGTCAGATAGGAAACGCCGACCTCATCTAGCTAATTTTTTTAATACATAATATGACGTGTAAATGTGATTCCGATATCCTATTTACAGGATAAACAGTTTCATTTTATTTCTAAAAAAAACTTTAGCGAAGTTTGGACTACATAAGATACTGATGGTATTGCCAGAAGAAAAAATAAAAACTTTAGCAACCTAAAATTTCATTTAAGAAAAAAGAAAAGAAAGAGCACTAGACAAACACTGCCAATTACGATAATTTTGAAGACGACAAGAATCGTCCTACGAAAGACTTATTTGACATTTCAACTGATTTGCTGAAAAAGGAATTCCCAATCTGCAAAAACTAACCCAGGAATCGAGCTAGTTGTAATGACAGTTTTAAAAGAAATACTTCAGAACAAGTTAAAACAAGTAAAACGTACTTGAGTGAAATAGTTGTATTTAATTGATCTTTTGCCGTGGTTCGCAGGAACGTCGAACTTTTCAGGGTTCCGTATCCAAACGGTGCCAACGAACCCTATTACTAAGGCTCCGCTGTCCGGCCGTATAACCTCTGTCCGTCTGTCACAGGGCTGTATCTTTGAACCGTAATAGGTAGACACTTGAAATTTTTACAGTGTGTACTACTGTGGCCGCTACAAATAATAACATTTTTATATGTAAATATTATCCATATTCCATACAAGAAACGTGTTTTTTTCTATAGTCCGCGCGGAACTAAGTAGTTGGCCGCTGAGGGTGGATAGGGGTGCGGCGGCGGTTCGCATCGCACGTACTGAGTAATGCGCCCCCGCCCCTCCGTCCCACCGCTCACTTACCTAAGGCGCGGCCAACTAGTCCCGCGCGGACTATAAATTATTTTTTTTATATATTGTTAAATATTGTACGGTGTTACGGAACCCTTCGTGTGCGAGTCCAACTCGAACTTGGCTTTTTTTTTGCACATTTCTAGCATCGGGACATTGCTTCGTTAAAAAAATACTGTTAATTAAGAATCGGATGTCGTTATTTGTAATTAATGAAAAGTGTACTTGCTACTGTAATTAATGAGAAGTAGCTACCTAGTTACACGAAATTAGCGACAGAAATATTTTTGGTTTCTTGTCACCATGAGTTTTAAAACGGTAATACATATTTATGTATGATTTTGTACCTCCAAGATAAGTCATATGACGAAAGTACGAAACTGATGAACATCGACAAGCACACACACACATAGATTTATCTCAAATTATTTTATTTTAACGATAACAAACGTATTTTAAACTTTTAATTGTCTAACTCAATTCATCGAAATTGTAACAGTAACATCAGAGGCACTATGTAACTTTTACGTCATTGTACCTTTGGGGACCGGACTGTTTCTCCTTAACACAAGTTTCCATAACCTAGCTAGGAGAGCAGTCAGCTCACCTACACGTTTGTAGAAATACTACTTATTTTATAAAACTGTATTTTTAACGTATTCTACAATCCTTTCTTTTGAGTAAATAAATAAATAAAAATCAAAATTTTGGTTTTGAATTTCGCGTTTTTAATGAGGTTGGCAGTAGCTACAGACGGACGGAGGACCCTGAATTACACACTTTTGATTTGTCCAGTTTCAGTTTCATGCATCAGCATAGCTATTCACCACCATTCGACAGGTTGTCGAATCGAAAATGACCATTTCAATTACTAATTTACCTTGCCTCCCCCGACAGTAAGAACTTTCGGAAGAATGGTGGTCGTCTATATGATTTAAACTGACAAAATTTTGGGGTTTAAGATTTGAGAACAGCCTTTAGAGTCTCTTTTGATAACATTGATTGATGTTCGATTCGGTACCGAAGCTTATCGAATGATTGTGAATGCAGGTCATACACGTACGCCGCCGCCGATTACAAGTAGGTACCACAAGTCTAGTAAGCTAGATTACAATATTAACATGAGTTATCTTTGAGCTAAAGTTCAAATAGCACTAAATAAACCTACCTGCGCTTTGATTGGTTTCCGCCATGTCTCACGGGTATTTGCCGACGTAACAGGGATACGGACGGAACAAAACGAGCAGTAGGAAATAATGTATCATGTCGGACCATTTATTTACCTCGATAGTGCAGTATAGATAGATAGCGTTCCTTGCAAAGCATGTGTGTTGTAACCACAGAAATCTTAATAATATAAGATTTCTGTGGTTGTAACTGAATAATGTGGTAAATCAACATTGCGGTTTCAAAGAAGATGTAGTGACAAATTTTTTAAAGTTGGTTGGTTTAGTCATGTTGAGAGGATGAGTGAAAGGCAACTAACAAAAGGTATTTACAAGGCAGATGTCAGTGGAAACGGCGCACAGTGGGCCCATACTGAAAATTAGTGGACTTAGGCAACAAAGTTCCAATATCGATGCGATTTTTTTTTATATGACGTGTTATGATATTCCTGACAACTTTTATTCTTATAACATTTCTTCTAAAGTTGATAGTTTGTCTTGAAAAAAATTAATTAGATTATTTTGTATGGAGCGAATCACGTTTAATTTTTTTTCTTCAATTGTACTAATATGTTGGGTGTGTGGCGTGAGTATATGATAGCTAGGGTCATTCTCTATCCACGAAAAAAAAAACAGCGCCGGCCATCTGCGGCAGCGCGAGTAATCATTCGGTAAAAAAAAATGTTTTGTAAGATTTTTTTTTGCCATTTAAAATAAATTCAAAGTAAATTTTTTGTGTCATTAGGCTAATTCACCTTTTCTTTATTAAATATATAGTTTTAACAGCGCATAGGTACTTATAACTAATTATTCTGGTAGAAATTTAGTAATTATTGCTATGTTATCGGTAGCACCTGCATTGTGATTGATGACTCATTTGTTATTGCGCTCGTCTAAGCGTATAACTAATGAGTCGTCGAAAAATGCTTGTCTCTGATTGGCTGTGTTATTTTTTTAACTGCACGTTATCTATTGTTGAATAAATATCTTAATAAGTTTCAGGTTATACTAATTTTGTTAATGATAGGTGAAATAATTTAAATTTGTACGGGCAAGTCGTTGATAATTATCTACATAATCAAGCGTATGAAACTGTGAAGTAATTGTAGCCCTGAAAAGGGCTGTTTGTCATATACCTAGCCCTGATGGGCTTTTGTGAGGATAATCTAGAGCCGGATCACATTATTTCTTGTTCCAGAAGTGCTAGTGGGTCCGGCAAATTTTCGGACTCTGCTATGAGGCATTCTTCTTCCTCCATAATCTCACTGTCACAGGGAGGCTCAGTAGTCTGTAACAACTGAATTGCTTCAGGCAACAACTCATTATGACCCTGTTTCAATATTTTAGGCCTTATGTAGGATATGTGGGGATCAGAGCTTATTAGAAGTCCATGGAGGATGTCTTCGTTTGTTGCTATTCTCCCCGTTTTCCGAGTGTGCCACTCCCTGACGTTTCTGAAGTCCTTATTACGGGCTTCCGAAGCTTCTTCAGATAAGATACCTAAAACGAATAAGTACATACATTTTAATTTCAAAACGCAATTGAGTCAAATAATACATCAAACTATATTTATTTTTTACTTACCGATTGGCAAAACACCAAAGTGGTTACAGATGTCTGCACCGTGCATTAGAAGTTTATGTACACTAACTGGCATGTAGTACCACGAATAGTGTTGCACGTACACATCAGCTGTTTCTCTGCAGTATCTTCTAAATTTTTCACAGTCAATGTTTTTGCCTGATGATATGGCTTGTAGAATAACGGAAAATCTGAAAATCAGATTTTCGTCAATTCCCGTTATTCTGGATGATCTTTTGTAATCTTGGAAAAAGCGCCTCGCAGTATTCCCGTCATTTGTAGTTCCAAAACCCTAAAATGGGAAAACAATACTGTAATATACAATACATAGAGATATAATACACAAACAACATAAAAAGAGCCAAAATTAAATACATACCTGTTTGACTATATCAATCAGCATTCCAGTTTGCTCACGAAACTCTTGTTGCGTGGTATTTTTTTTAGCTTGTTTCAAAGCCTTATGTTCGCCTCGAGCAGTCCATCGTTGAAAATCCAGATTATAAGATATATGGAGAAGACATTCCATACACCGAATCTTCATATGCAGTGAAGAAATTCCTTGTTTGTAAATTTCTTCACGAAGTGGTTTGGAAGTCAAAGCGTCTAAATTATTCATCTCGCTCGGTTTTGCCAAGCAAATAGGACACGTTGCATATGATGGTACTTCAGCAATAATATTGGCCACTTTTCCATCAATCATGGTCATATGCAATTCATGTGATACAATAATATTTCCACACTGTGTAGATATTCGTTCATCAATTTGTTTTTTCATCTCAGACTCTTCAGACATTATAAAATCAGCTGTCTCCGAAGTGAAAGTGAACTTCACCGGTCGACAGTACAGAGTTGAGCAAGGTGTGGGGTTCTCCCAAACTATATTTTCATTCCCAGAAGATGGGCTAGTAGACACTAGCCGAAGAGGGACGATGCTTATCATGACTACTGATGAATCATCGAACTCTGTAGACGTTTTCTGTTTATAATTGCTCTGCGACGAAGAACCATCAAGTCCCCATTTCCAGGTCAACTTGAGTTCTTTATTTTGAGACCTATCAACAGAATTACTAATACCTAGTAAAATCCTTTCCACAGTGTGGTCCAATAGCGCTTGCAATTTAATTTGAGCTCCTTTTTCGGTAATCTCCATACTCTCTTGTGGTGGGTAACATCTTTTCTTGGCATTTACAAGCTTTGGATAAGATGGAAAGGCAGCACAGTTTTCTTCTTTCAGAAATTGTCGAAGAGCTAAGTACTTCCATTTCGAGAGCGCAAGTGATGTATAAAGAGCTAAACAGTTATCTTCAGAGACAGTACTTAAGCTCTGCTTTTTGAATAGTCGCTCGTCTACTTCGGATAGGGCATCTGGATTACTGGAAAGGTATTCGATCACTTTTGCCAGATTCGTTTTGCCGTTGTCTTTCAATTTTGTTATGTACCAGGTCTGCAACTCTTCTTCGGAATTTTCTTCTACTATGGAAGTAGAACGTCTTTTTTTTTGCTTCTTACTTAACTCTTCGAATGGTTTTCTGTGCTCCTTTTCTGTAGATGTTCCCGCTTCCGCAGTACATACTGCAAGAGTAGGAACATGGGAATCTATATCCACAGGTTCAGATAAGACTGCGTCCGAAAAGCCCATCTCACTTCTCAGGTCAACACTGTCACAAACAGGCCAGTTGATGTTTTTTTCCAACCACTTGCGATTACTTACACGATTCATAAAAGTTTTTTGGTTTCTACTTGACTCTATCCACTTTTTATTTAGATTTACACAAAAAAGTCGACAGAACTCCTTGATTCGGTTCTTGTCTTCTTCAGAAACTTCGGTAGTCAAGACAGAAATGATACTTTCATATAGAAACATATGATTTTTCAGATCACCGCCACTTCTTAATTTCACAAAAAAATCTAGGTTGGTACAAAATCCAGCCATAGTTCTAATGTAAATATAAAAATAAAAGTATTTCACTGTGTTCACAAATAAGCGACAAGAGCGAAACTAGATGGACTTAATGAATGTCTTTATATTTATAGACAGTGTTAATTACTCAAGTAGTGGACACTGTTATCAGTGAGTGAAAATTATTCAGCCAATCAGAGACGAGCATTTTTCGATGACTCATTAGTTATGCGCTTAGCCGAGCGCAATAACAAATGAGTCATCAATCACAATGCAGGTGCTACCGATAACATAGCAATAATTACTAAATTTCTACCAGAATAATTAGTTATAAGTACCTATGCGCTGTTAAAACTATATATTTAATAAAGAGAAGGTGAATTAGCCTAATGACACAAAAAATTTACTTTGAATTTATTTTAAATGGCAAAAAAAAATCTTACATAACATTTTTTTTTTACCGAATGATTACTCGCGCTGCCGCAGATGGCCGGCGCTGTTTTTTTTTTCGTGGATAGAGAATGACCCTAGCTATCATATACTCACGCCACACACCCAACATATTAGTACAATTGAAGAAAAAAAATTAAACGTGATTCGCTCCATACAAAATAATCTAATTAATTTTTTTCAAGACAAACTATCAACTTTAGAAGAAATGTTATAAGAATAAAAGTTGTCAGGAATATCATAACACGTCATATAAAAAAAAATCGCATCGATATTGGAACTTTGTTGCCTAAGTCCACTAATTTTCAGTATGGGCCCACTGTGCGGCGGGGGGGACGCCTGAAGGGCATACGTATCAACTCGGAAAGGGATCGTCACCGTATCAACTCGAAACATTCAGTATTATTTGTATGAAACTCCCTACTGCAACGCACACTAATCGGAATCGTAACGTAATCGCCTCGCCTCAGGACAAGCTCACGAACCGCGGTGCGGTGCGTGGTCAACTTGCAGTTCCCGCGCTTACGGCTCGTCGCCGACGTCCCCGCGCTTACGTCACTCCGTACCCGAGCTTATGTCTCTTCATCCACCCTTGCCCCTCTCACCCCTCCCGCGGCCTGCCTGCAGCACCATCAACCAGCGGTCGGCGAGCCGTAAGCGCGGCGTCGCCTAGCCGTAGCCGAGTCGACGTATCGGAGCTTCTGATCCGCTTTGGTTACGTGTTTACGTTAGGTTGACGCCTGTTTGACGCCGAGGCGAAAGGCGATACGGTGACGATCCCTTTCCGAGTTGATATGTGTGCTATGACCTTTAGAATTATTATATACCTAGTGACCTTATTGTTGATTTTCTTTAGAAAGGTCAGGTGCGTAGTATTCGTAACCGGCGTGTGTGTATGACCAGATGTAAACGAAGCAAAAGTATTCAAATTCAAATTAATTTATTCATTTTGTGAACATAGGGTACAATTATACACAGGTTATATAAAAAAATGTTGGTCATACTATGTCCCGCCAAAAGACATACAACATATCTTAGATAATCGACTGTCGATTAACAATATAAAAATAAAGTCAATAGGTAAATAAATGTCACAGTTTCATTTTCAAATAATAAGTAAGTAAGGATTGTAGCAGGTGGCGTTCTCCCATGAGAAAAAGGTGTGAGTTTATGTAGATAATACGTACGTATAGTGTAGAATTGGTGTTCTACTAAAAGCATTGTGTTAGTTTGGTTGCTTATTTGACGCCAAACACCTTAAATTATTCTCTTTGTTTGACGCTAATGGCCGTTGGCGTCCGTCGTAAAAGGAATGAATTCACCTTAATTTTTTCAACCTATTTTTCGTCGTTCGTAGGAAGTACACTTTAATGTTCTAATAATTAAATAGGTTCTTCTTGTCGATTCTGATTTTCATGACGATCTCATGACGATGGGAGGACGCGATAACTATGTTTGAACTTCAATATACACGAAATCAAAAAGTAAACCATGAAATGCCATAATGGGGGTGTAAGAAGAGCCTTCACAAAGCCGTCATCTACATCAAACTAAGTAACTTTGTGCAAAAATAATTGCTGTTAAACGACGCTTATTTTTGGTGTGAAAATTCACTATTTACGGTAGCGCGCAACGTAACACACGCAAAATATTGTGTTCTCAGAAGTAGCGTTTCCTCACCTCCTATGACGAGACAGCGCAGCACCAGGGTATCTCCGTCGTGATAGGGCCCCACTCTGCCGACCACTTTGTTGCTCATCTCGTCCATGAAGAACGGCGGGCTTGGGAGTACTGGAAACAAAATAAACAATTTAGATTTTCAAGTTTTTTCCACCCAAGCAGGAATAGAATGGTAGATTGTTTGCCAAGGGAGCAAACAACTATTCTGAAGGCTAGAGTGTTTCTTTGAACTGAGCGCAGCGAGGGATTCAAAGTACGTCACTCGAGCTTAAAATAGTGTTGCTCCCGAGGTGGACACTCCATTTTTTAGCACCCTCTATGAAAAAAATAAGTAGTGCAACTTATGAATAAGAATAGTACCTATAATTATTGTTCACGGGATTTTGTAGGTACAAAAAGACTAAGTAAGTATCACATTTTTAGCGTCCGACACAATGTTCTCTGGAGTTAATATAATACTTTAATTATCACTACTTGAGGAAGACATATTAATTTTTTATAAAACTAAGTAAAATCCTAATTTAAGTAAACCATTACGAACGAAGGCAGAATGCTTTTGGCACGTTATTTATTTTTTCAAAAACTTTTTTTTTTAATTTGGCTTTTGCGCGTTTTGCTTTATCATACAGCCTGTTACGTTCATACAATGTTCGTGATTGATCTCTTTGGTGATTGGAACTTTATCTAACAATATCCACATTCCAAATTCAAATCACTTTTAGTCCCTACTTCCCTAGGGATTAAAGAGCTATTTTAGTCCCTGTTTACGAAGAATACACTAGCTCTTTTTGAATAGATGTGAAATTTTTACAAAAAAAACCGACTTCCAAAAAAAACTACAAAGCGAAAAAGTGAAAAATAACTTTCAATTTCGGAAGTCGGTGGCAAAAGACGAAAGTACAAAACCAAAGACACCGGTTGTTTTTTTTATAATAAACTTTTTTGTATTACCCTCGCACCTGATGACGCCCGTGGGAATCAATGGAATGGCTCAATTACTTCTATTTTGGGAACCACACTCCTCCATCTTCATACCCTTGTGAATTAAGATTAACGGAAATACGTAAAGTAATTTTTTAACACGTCAGACGTAAATTCGCTGAAGTGGGACTTTACTGCCTCCGAATAAATTCCGGTTAGCTTATAAGTAGGTATGGCGGATAATTTCAAACTTTTGGTTCTGTTATTGTAAAGTCCGACCGGCATATATTAAGCAAAGAATGATGGGCGTTTTCGCCGGTATGTCCAATAAAAACCACATATACTTACATCAAATGAAAGTGTATATAATATCATAAACATCAATTTTCATTATGAGCAGAAGGCTGTGAAATACCGGGTTAAAGAGATATCAGACCTGCAAGTACCATGTAAACGTATTAGTTTATGACGCTATGTTCACTGCAGTTCTCAATAATATTAGTTATTGACTCATAACATTGACGGGCTTATGGCTAAGTAATAACAGCCGCGCGGGTTGATCGATCGGGTTAAGCTACACTTGCCATGGTTGGTCTTTGGATGGGTGACCATTTTTACTAAGCATTCATACCAAGACCCTTCCGTGCCTCGGAAAGCACGTTAAGCCGTTGGTCCCGGCTGTCATTCGTGGATATCATTAGAACTCTATTGGTCATCAGGCCAGGCTCCTTACAAAAATGCCCATCATTCTTTACTACCAACTTGAAATGTCATTGTGACATTACAGCTGTCATTCTTTGACAGTTGTATGAAATGGCTATAAAACGGTAAAATATCCTGACTGTATTTATCTGGTAGTATCATGTCGTGGTGGTCATGATCCGCTCCTTACGCCCCTAAGTTGCGAGTTCAAACCCGGCGAGAACAATGTGACAATGTGAGCATTGATGGCCCAGAGGTATCGTCCCCAACTTGCGAGTTGTTGGTCGTCGGTTCGAACCTAGACCGGCGCTTTACTTTGTGTAAATCATTTCATCACTAAACGGTGAAGGAAAACATCGTGAGGAAACCGGCATGTCCAAGAACCAAAAATTCAATGACATGTGACATGTACCAACCCGCACTGGGCCCGCGTGATGGATTACGCCCACTCTCTCTCAAAGAGAGGAGGACTGTGTCCCAGCAGTGGGAATATTATAGGCTGATTAGGTATACTTACACAAAGGTAGGGCAATAATATACTAATAAGTAAGATAATATATACTAATAATATCTATGTGTTTAAAACTATATATAACATCTTGTCTTTTCACATTTGTCTTGTATTATCTTCAAAATAAATTCATCTGCTTTTAGTATCATGTTTCTCACCACTGAAATGGAGCTCCCACTGTATTTTGCCGACTTTAATTTGCACTCAAAATATGCAACCCCGGTATATAATTACCATTCTCATATCTCAACTATTTTATCATTCTGGAATAAGCACAACTCCAGTTGTATTTTGTTGCAGGACTAATGAGAATACAAATGTTTTGGAACCATAATCTTTAGATCCCCTATTCAATATGGTATAATATGAATCATCATCTGCCTAGCCTTTTCCCAACTATGTTGGGGTCGGCTTCCAGTCTAACCGGATGCAGCTGAATACCAGTATTTTACATGGAGCGACTGCCTATCGGACCTCCACAACCCAGTTACTGGGTAATACCATACCCCTTGGTAAGACTGGTTGTCAGACTTTCGGGCTTCTGACGACCCGTAACGACTGTCAAAGATCCACGAATGACAGCCGGGACCAACGGCTTAACGTGCTTTCCGAGACACGGGTCTCGGTATGTAAAGATGGTCACCCATCCACAGACCAACCGCGGCAAGCGTAGCTTAACCTGATCGATCGACCTGTGCGTCTGTTATTATTTAGCCACGGGCCATGGTATAATATATCTAATTAAATTAATTAGTACATAAAAAAGTTATTACGAGTATAATTAACTACAGTAGATTTTAGTTTGTAAACAACAGTGAAAAGCTGATAGTGCTATGTTCGGAATAATTATAATGCAATCATTTCAGTCGTTTTAAAAGTATGAACAGGTGTGTGACTAAAGTGACAAACGTTTTTCTTTGCTACTAGACTAGCATATAAGCTTTGTCATTCCTTTTTCATTATTTTCGGAGTATTTTGGCTTTTTTCAACACGAGAAGGAATTAATTTAAACACGTTCAGCGCGCGGTTTCAATTCTACAAATGCACAGCTCTAGGTACTTTTTTGAAACCTGAAAAATTGGCCCGAATGCTTATTTATCTAAATAAATGATAAAGATCATAAACATACCTACATTTTCGAAATTTTTTGAGGAAAGTGCGAAATACATGCGGACGAAGTCGCGGGCAAAGTGCTAGTTATTAATCATGTCGTTTCCTGCTTCTGGAAGAGAAAAGGTTAATCCCGTCATCTGATGTTTTATTCCTTTGTACCTTCCGAACAGAGGATATCTTTTAAAGCTTTTTATAAACAGGGATAATGTATCTCATTGTTCTATTTTGTAGGGTAACCCGATTGACCATTGATCCGGGATAAAGTACTATTTGGAAAGGGATATAAGATGGCTTTTTGGTGATCTTATGAACACTTTGGGTGGAACGTATTTTACTAATATTTATATGGATGGATTGTGTAAGGAATGTATGAAAGAGAAGGGTTGATAGGAGAGAATGGAAGAAGAAAACGTGTTGCGCCAAGTACGAGTAACATGGGACAAGGGCAGGAAGATGATGACTTACATAGTGGAAACTTATGAAAATAATATGTAAGTGTCAGTAGACAGGTCCCTCATCATCTGCCTAGCCTTTTCACAACTATGTTGGGGTTGGCTTCCAGTCTACCCGGATGCAGCTGAATACCAGTATTTTACATGGAGCGACTGCCTATCTGACCTCCACAACCCAGTTACTGGGTAATACGATACCTCTTGGTAAGACTGGTTGTCAGACTTTCGGGCTTCTGACTACCCGTAACGACTGTCAAAGATCCATGAAAGACAGCTGGGACCAACGGCCCACAACCCAGTTACTGGGTAATACGATACCTCTTGGTAAGACTGGTTGTCAGACTTTCGGGCTTCTGACTACCCGTAACGACTGTCAAAGATCCACGAAAGACAGCTGGGACCAACGGCTTAACGTGCTTTCCGAGGCACGGAGGGGTCTCGGTATGTAAAGATGGTCACCCATCCATAGACCAACCGCGGCAAGCGTAGCTTAACCTGATCGATTGACCTGTGCGGGTGTTATTATTTAGCCACAGACCCCTCCAGTAGACAGGTACCTACTCGTATATTATAACAGTATACCAATTTTATAACATTAGGTATGTTTGTTTTCGTCTAGGCTCGGAGGAGACAAACAAACATTACCTACTTAAAATAAATGTTCCTATATTTCAATTTTATTAAATTTCGAGCGGCCATTATTGTTTACATCTTTGGCAAATTTAGAAACGCCGCACCTTATATTATATAAGTCAGCAATTTTTTTGTTTAAAACGACAATCTTAAATCGAAAGTTAAATTAGATCGACATTCTTATCTAAATTATGTTTGTAAACAACTTGAACTGACTTGATACGGGTTTAATTTACATTTACATGAATAATGTTGAATTTACAATTCAATTCAATTACGAAACCGTTATAATGTGTGTCAAAATAACTTGTATTTTATGCAACACTAAAAATGAATATTCATCGTCATCTGCTTAGCCTTTTATCAACTATGTTGGGGTCGGCTTCCAGTCTCACCGGATGCAGCTGAATACCAGTATTTTATATGGACCGACTGCCTATATCTGACCTTTAAAACCCAGTTACTGGGTAATACGATAACCTTTGGTAAGACTGGTTGTCAGACTTTCGGGCTGCTCATGACCCGTAACGACTCACAGTGTTGTAAGATCCCGATTTTTGTGTCATCGTGTTTTTATTGAATTAATCGATAGAGTCTACAATTCTGAGGATTAGAGTAAAACTCCGGGTTCGCTAAGACTTGTACTTTTTTTTTTTAAAAATTACAAAGTTTCGGATTATCCGACTATTGAAAAACGAAAAAAAAATCATTATAATTTAACGGAAGTACTTATTAAAGAATTAATTTATTCTATCGAAAAAAGGTATAATAGCCAATCTTTCCACCAATTTCTGTTGCTTTAGTATGAATGGGTCGAGAGATATGATTTTTTTTCTCATTTTTCGTTTTCATTTTTTTATTCATCTAAACCGCCGTAGTAGGTGGTCATTCCTACATTGAAAAATTGCTGATACTTTCTATTATGTGTAGTATTTTTTCCAAAACCTAACTCATTGGTTTCCAGGAGTTATTGGAAATTTTAGTAATATCCGAAATATCCGCACTTAGGGCTGCCACTTCAACCAAAACATAATTTGTTTATTTTTATTAAGTTTTAGCTTTCTTATCGCGACCATAAAAAGATATCATTGTTTTGTGGCTTAAAGTGGCACACATTGAGTGATTTTATAAAGGATATTAAAAAACAAATGGAGAAATTGGTATCATGTTGATTGATACACCTTTTTTGGAAACCGTCTATAAATTCAAACCCAAAAGACTCAACTAATAGTTAGCTTTAGTCTCATCGGATCCAATTATCTCTGGGGCCCGATTCTGTAAAATACTAACTTGTCAATCGTGTGTCGGTAGTGTGTCAGTAGTGTCTCAATAGAATAGTCATTGACATTTGGCATTCTACAAGTTATTTATTGGTCATTAACTTGCCACTGTGGTGCCATTGAAACGCCACAGTAAGACTATTAATACTATTGGTAGTCTGTAATATTTTTAAGTGTATTTGACACTTGTGTCTATCGTGTTTGTATAGTATTTTGGCCATCGAACCGCCATTATGAAGCCATCGAACAACGACACCTCTTTCCGCTATTGTTGATTTGGTTCAATTTGTTTATTTTTTTTAATTTAAAATAAAGTGTGCATGTAAAAAGGTGTGGAATAAAATTAGTCGTCATGAATAGAAATTCACACCAACACCTCGATTTCAAGTGCAAAAACTACTGTATCTTTTTTTTTCAATTGCTTATATCTCGAAAATGGTGTGTCCTATCGCAAAAATAATGAAAATTTCGACCCCCTTTAGAAAACCCATAAACCCCTAAAACTCAACATGTAGGTAATAATTTTTTATATTTTCCATACAAAAAGTGAAAAATTCCTTAAAAAACACTGCAAATCCACACCATGCGCGCCTGCGGCTCTAAAAAAAAATTCACGGGATAGGGCAAACAAGTACTTACCACGTGTCGACGAGTCGCGATTGTCAAATTCCATTTTAGTTGTGTCAAAATTATTTTTAAATTTAGAGAATTTTTATGCAGATGGTAGATTTTTGTTAGCAACACTGAAAACTATTGTACTGCCACACTATCGACATACAATCGACACACTACTGAGACACCACTGAAACTTGTAGAATACCATAATATGTCAATGACTATTCTATTGAGACACCACTGACACACTACCGACACACGATTGACAAGTTAGTTATTTTACAGAATCGGGCCCCTGATTACAACCTCTTAGAGAGAAAAAAAAGGCTAAAAAAATCCCACTGCCACCAGCCGCATTGTCTTTGTTGAGACCTGTTAATGAAGAAAATCTAGCCATCGATGATTATTCGCATGTTGAATTAATTGTAACTAACAATGAAGATGGTTTTTAGTTCGGTTAGCCCACATAATATAAATTTACATACATTTTCCTTTCGAATAGCCAACTGCATATTAGTTATTAGAAAGTATTTAAAACACCTTCTTTTTTTTTTCAAATAAAATATACTCTTGTTGCTTTTTTTCGGATACTTGAAAGTGACAACCCTAAGGAAAATTTTGAATTTTCAATAACTCCTGGAAACCAATGAGTTAGGTTTTGGAAAAAATACTACACATAATAGAAAATATCAGCAATTTTTCAATGTAGGAATGACCACCTACTACGGCGGTTTAGATGAATAAAAAAATGAAAACGAAAAATGAGAAAAAAAATCATATCTCTCGACCCATTCATACTAAAGCAACAGAAATTGGTGGAAGGATCGGCTATTATACCTTTTTTCGATAGAATAAATTAATTCTTTAATAAGTACTTCCGTTAAATTATAATGATTTTTTTTTCGTTTTTCTATAGTCGGATATTCCGAAACTTTGTCATTTTTTTTTAAAAAAAGTACAAGTCTTAGCGAATCCGGAGTTTTACTCTAATCCTCAGAATTGTAGACTCTATCGATTAATTCAATAAAAACACGATGACACAAAAATCGGGATCTTACAACACTGTGCGACTGCCAAAGATTCACGAATGGCAGTCGGGATTATGGCCGGGACCGACGGCTTAACGTGCTTTCCGAGGCACGGAGGGGTGTTGGTATGTAAGGATGGACACCCATCCACAGACCAATCGCGGCAAGCGTAGCTTAAAACCTGATCGAACGACCCGTGCGGCTGTTATTACTTAGCCACGAGCTCCTAGAAATGAATATTCATAAATCCAAATATTAAATTTGTTGTTCAATTCCATCATAATTCGTAAAACTTTAGCTATAAATAATTTTTCCTAACGACTTCAAAACTTTTGAAGTCTGAGATAAATCCGGGAATATCGAGACGAATGGGCTCCCTACATAATGTATTCGTTCACGGCCGATTAAAGTTACAAGGCGAACTTTTTCCTTTGCTAATGCTCCCGAGAAAGGTTCATTCATCGTCCGTCTGTAGTACGCAGGCGTCAAAACAAACATGTCTGCCAGTGATATTTCCAACATGTTTGACTAACGACGGATTTAAATGCGATTTATTCTCTCTTCGTTAATCTTTTTTGTATTTTTGGACGCTACATATTTATTGAAACTATCTCTGTTAAGGTATAGGGCAGTTACAACAGTTTTAGTTTTAAAACAGCAATTTCATAATCGTATCATCACGCCTGCAATCCCTGAAGGATTAGGCAGAGGTGTAAATTTCGCCAGTTATGTTGTAATAGGGGGAGCCTATTGCCATCAACAAGGCAAAAATCCAGACTCCCGAGTCGTTACAGAGAAATACTTAATGGGAAAACCCGATGCCCGACTTGGGAATCGGACCCAGGATCTCATACTACAGCAGTATAGCGCTTGCGACCACTATATCGACGAGGGAGTCCGAGGCAATTTCATATTCATTAATTATTATCGCCAATATCACCGATCAGAAGGGCAATTCTCGTAATGTTAAGAACGTTCACAGTCTGATCTCAGTCTCAATCTGTCAAAAACACATCTAATTTCCCTACATATTTGACAAGTTTTTGACATTGATTGTCGCTGAAATGATTGCGACTAGATTTTGAACGTTTTTAATTACGGGAATTGGTCTTCAGATTACCAAAACATGGTTATAAATGCAGTAGAATAAGTATATACAATGTAGTAGGCTTTAAAGTAATCCTTTTTACGAGTATATTTACATTTCCGCGATAAACATGTTTTCAAAGTACACTGACACAATCTCACACATCGCGGCCGAAGTACAACACAAAAGAAAAGTAAAAATAAATCTCTCTTGCAATAAAAAAGTAATGCAGGGTTGCCAGAGTGAAAACAAAAAGCCCTCATGTATTCAATAACGCGGCAGCGCTCGCCGCGAACGCACGTCACTAGATAAATGATTGCTTTACTTTTGAAGTAATTTTTTACTGTAAGTATGGCAGGAAGATAAAGCCGCGGTACTTATTACAATCCTTAAAGATTTATTAAATGCTGAACAGGTGATCAATTTTAAATCAAAGTTGTTTTCTTTAATTTAACATCCTGAGTTTGCTAATACATACTTATTTAAATTAAATCGGGATTTTTGTTTTGATTCATTGATCAGAAGATCGAGAGTGATGTGTAAAATTATATTGAGCCTCGTATTTAGAGCAAGATTGTAAAAACGTGATGATTTTAGAGTAATTTGTGTTTTTCAATAATCAGGGAAAATTAGAAAGATAGACAGAAAATGCGTTTGTTTGCGTTGCGCAGAGAAAGAACACAATCACAAAAAATAATAAGTTGGGGGGAAAATATGCGTCACATCCACACAAAATGGCTATCGCTCAGCATAATGCTACGATCCTATGCGAGACTGAGCCCCAAAACTGGTTTTCAGCGACAGCAGGCGTAGACGTGATGACGATCACCATCAGAAATCCTAACTAATATTATAAATGCGAAAGTAACTCTGTCTGTCTGTCTGTCTGTCTGTCTTTTCTTCACGCCTAAACTACTGAACCGATTTGTGTGAAATTTGGTACAGGGTAAGTGTGAACCCCAACAAAGGACATAGGCTACTTTTTATTCGACTTCGTCTGCGTCCGCGATAACCGACATATACGCGGACGAAGTCGCGGGCAAAAGCTAGTAAACTATAAAGTAACAATAGCTAGTTTAAAAAAATGTTTGTGCTTCTATTCTATTTACAGGAAATATCTGTCTGACACATAAGAGGGCCATAACATAACATAATCAGCCTATAATGTTCCCACTGCTGGGACACAGGCCTCCTCTCTGTGAGGGCCAAGAAAAGAATTAATATTCAAGTATAGAGTGTTGATATGCCGACTAAATTAATCTGTTTGTCCTTGAATGTTGATACAAACAATAATTAAACTTAATTGGTCAGATTTTAATGATGTCAACACTCGGCTCAAAGTTCGAGGGACAGCGTTTTTTATTTAGTTTGTTAGCGACCCGCCTCTACTTCGTACAATTATTACGACTTGACAAAACATAACCCACACCCTACAACTCGTAAGTCGCGGCCGTTGGTACAGACGCCAGCACATCAACCTACACCTAACTGTCAAATTTTCCCAATCAACATTGAACCTTATGCTTTAGCGATAAAGTTGAAAATCTATTACAGAAATCTGACAGATTGTAGTAGGTTGATGTGCTGGCGTCTGTACCAGTGGTAACGGCCGCGACTGACGAGTTTCGCTCTGAATGAATAGAATTTATGAGCAGCGACAGCAGCATAATCTATCAGTAGGAGTGTGAATTTGTGCTCGGTTGATGGCAATGGCAATAAACATAACTGGTGAAATGTGGGTGTGCTATAGTCATAGATACCGTGGCTACAGTACACCTCTGCCTGACCCTGTGGCGAATACAAGCGTGGTGTTACGTCACATGTTATTTAAAGCAAATATACTTCATTTTATATATCAACTAGCTGCGACCCCCGGTTTCACCCGCATAAGTTTCGATCCCGTGGCAATATCCGGATAAAAATATATCCTATGTGTTAATCCTGCGGGTCAATTGCGTAACAAATTATCAATCGGATTCGGTTTCATTTTGACAGTTCAACAACATTCATTGCGTTATTTACGAACCTATGAAGCAATGGATTAGCAATTTGCTACAAAACGATTCAGATTCCGATTGATAGTGTGTTACGCAATTAGGGTTATGAACTATCTGTGTGCCAAATTTCATCCAAATCGGTTCAGTAGTTTGTGCGTGAAGAAGTAACAAACATACAAACACACTCACAAAGTTTCGCCTTTATAGCATTAGGTAAGAGTGAAGATAGCATTTGCAAAATTTTATTATTTCCTTAATTTTGCAGGTCTGCTTTTTAATGAAGCTCAAGAAAAACAAACAAAAATAGCCTTTACATCTGGATAAATAGCGCTACTGTAGTACTGAAAGTCGAGATGTTTTCAGCCCAATTGAGTGGTATGAAGTTAAAAGTATGTGGCGCAGGTGGTCAAAGCGTGGGTCATTAGGAGTTATTCATTCCTCTTCGAAAAGCTCTTTTATTTGGGTTTTATTCCACTTTCCTTTAGTGTTTGGAATTCGGCAAGTTATAAACGAAATTATGATTCAACACCGCTATATTTTTAGTAGCATTCTTACGTAGCTCTATATTTTTTTATGGTAGGTAAGTATTATAATTTTATTTGGTACCTATTCGATTTCTTGATGATAATTTATTTTATGGAAATGATTTTCTATAAAAGATATATCGATATTTGCGGTCGCGATTCTCTTATGGACTTACGGACTATTTTTTTATTAATGTTAAGTAATATAAAATTTGCGATCTGATTTTTTTTTTAAATAATTCTAATGATTTTTTAACCGACTTCTAAAAAAGGAGGAGGTTCTCAATTCGAATGTTTGTATTTTTTTTTTTTTTTTTTTTTTTAGGTTTGTTCGCGCATAACTCCGTCGCTTGCCAACCGATTTGAAAAATTCTTTTTTTGTTGGAAAGGGTATACTTCCCAAATGGTCCCATAGTCAACAAGTCGGGATCTGATGATGGGATCTTAGAGAAATCGAGGGCAACCCTCAAATTTTATAGGCTCGCTTATTGTTTTTCGCATATTTTATGAAGTATCTTATGTATTTGCGTATGGTTGTCACCATCTCAGGTAGCTGAGCTGATGATGGAAGGTACAACTTCTTAACAGTAAGAAGTTACTCGAACAGGCAAGGGTCCCGTTTTAGTAAATTATTTTGATGTTTGGTATGGATAGGGCATTTGCCACATTTGGTCTCATGATCATCATGTCATGACCTGATGCTGCATCAGGATAGTCTGCAGAGTGCCTAACTCCTCGACAACTAACAGCAGATATGTCGTGTTTAGGCTCATTGAAAAGGGCTCGATGTGTGGATAAATGTACTGTTAATGAGGAACACGAGAGAGACCTGAAGCCAGGAGCATCAGAAAAAGTACAAAACTTGAAATTACAGCACCGTAGTCGTGTTTGGGCTCATTTTAAACAGGACTAAATTATAAGTTCAATGCAATGTTGACATAAGTCTGGCCTGATGCTGCAGCCAGGATTATCAGCATCTAGTCTAATTAATGAATAAGGTATGCTTCAGAGGTGGTCCCATATAAATTTTATGAACTTTGCTTGGGTAGTTTTGGAATTAGATTCAACAATACGTTTGTTTTCCACTTAGTTTATATTGATGATGTTTATCTTCCTGTCACTAATATTCACATAGCAATTAGTGTTATATGAATTTGTATTATGGGGTAGGTACAACTAAAAAGCGAAAAATAAAAACTTTTTTACAAAAAAAAAAACAACCGACTTCCAAAAAAAACACTACAAAGTGAAAAATAACTTTAATTTCGGAAGTCGGTGTCAAAAAAACGAAAATGTGGAACCAATGACACCGACTTCCAAAATTAAAGTTATTTTTCACTTTGTAGTGTTTTTTTTGGAAGTCGGTTGTTTTTTTTTGTAAAAAAGTTTTTTAACAATCTTTTTCCTGTCTATTCTTTACTATTATATATTTTTTTCTAAAATATTTAAAATTATATTAATAATGAGTACATGTATATAAAATAAAAAACGAAAGAAAATAATCATAGGGCATCAAAAAAATGTCTATTCTTTGTGAATTTAAATGTCTACATACTAATTATAAAAGAACGAACATTTTAATCGTATTCACGACTATAATTCATTTCTTTACCATCAGCGTAGCCTTGGATTTAAATGTTTAAGTAGGCGAGGGCTCACATCTATGTGTACATGACCTAATACCGTGACCCATACAAAGTTTTAAGTAACTTTCCTACTAAGTATATAAGTATAATTGAATTTGTAATACGCTGCGGTGATGTAATGAAGAGTGACAGAAATACCATACGATACCACGTATATTGAAAGTTTATTTGTAAACTATTGGTCATACATTAAAGCTTTTGAGAATAGTTAGAAGTTCAATATCTTAAAGTTCGACTTTCTGACAACCAATTACTTATGTAGTAATACATACCTAGAAAATACCTACAATGTCATGGAAATTTGAAGAAAATAACACAAGATGAAAAAAAAATCTGCCATTACTTGGGAATGTGTATTAAATATTTAACCTTACCAACTTTCCATTCACGCCTTTTTCCCATCCTGTATATAATTTACACAGTATTCAATACTTCTTTAAAGCTCACTAGAAAACGACACCAACAGCAAAAACATATTTTTACATTTTGTTTAAAATGTAGTACCTATGGAAAATTCTTGGCAAAGTGGGTATGGTCTGGTCGAAAAGTATCGGATGAAAATGTAAACAAATGCATCAATCAACGTTCCTGTGGATGCCACTTACAAATTAAGTGCTTTGATTATTAGATATTTATTTTGAAACGTTCTAAATACAGATGAATGTGTACTCGTAGTTCCCTTTAGTGAGTGATTGCGTAAGAATTTAACCTGAACATAGTTTGTTTACACTTTCATCCGATACTTTTGAGATAGACTGTAGTATGCATTTCAGCTTTAACGAATATTAAGAAGACGGACTTCAAAGTCGTCTTCCAATTTGCAATAAAATTGTAAGCAGGCTAACAACAAAGTCTTCTCACAGAGAGATTGCCTGTGTCCCAGCAGTGAGAACTTAAGGCTGATTATGCTAAATAACGAAGTGCTGGTTTTACCAACGACATATATATCCTATAAATATGTCGCAGCCATGTACCAGCCAGCCAGCCAGTCAGTCAGTTAACTGCCTAGCCTTTTAACTAAACGATGCCGTTCAACTAGCGGCCTGAATGATATTCAGCCATTTAATCAAACAGCTAGGCAAATGACTGGGATCGCTAAAGTTTAACTACTTGCCTAGGCCAGATCAAACTAGTTGGCGGCGACATGTACAGACGCCAATATATCAAGTTACTACAATCTGTCAAATTTCTTTAATAGATTTTTAACTTTATCGCTAAAGCATAAGGTTCAAGGTTGATTGGGAATATTTGACAGTTTCGAGTAGCTTGATGTGCTGGCGTCTGTACATAGTATAAATTGAAGTCGCTCTTCGTGTCTGTCTGTGTGACGTTGTTCTTAAAACATATGCAACGGATTTTGATGCGGTTTTTAGCGATGTTTTCCCGAAAGGTTTATGTATATAATACACTAATATTAAACATGGATATAACACATACATTTCAAATCCACACACAGCACATGTATCTCATGAACCCGTGCGAAGCAGGGGCGAGTTGCTTAATAATAAAACTAATTAAAAACAGTCTTACCAACAACAGTGAGATTGATGCCAACGTTCCTTGTGGGGGATAGTCGGAAGTCGACCCGGCAGTGGTACATGGCCTGATCGTCTTCCGACAGCGAAGATATGGTGACTGAAGTCGGCTGGGAGAGGATGTCGGCGCGAAGCCTGGAACTCGTGTTGAAAGATGGCTCCGACCATTGCTTGTCTGGGATCTCGAAGCTGTGGAAAAAATGGAGGGTTAGGTCAAGGTTTTTCGAAAAGCAAGGCTGGCTATTGTAAAGTCAAATGCCGTTAATGTTTCAAATTCCCACTTCTGCGCAAAGGTCTTCCCTGATAGCTTTCGTCTTTTCCCTTTTTTTGTCTTCTCCGCCAAATCTCCCATAAACGCCTCTGATTGTAATTTATATGGTGTAAAATAAGGAATACTCTATACGCCGTGTTTATACCAGCGTTTCTTTTTCGCAAGATTGACTGCTGTTAGGTACATCTTGTGCGCATGAGTGCTTTTTCGATGTTCAAATATAGAATGAGCTAATGGCTACCCGCGTATGAACGCGTTTTTGCCTTCACTACTTTCCAAAAAACGGTGCTCTATTAAAAGTAGCATGAGGGTAGCGGATCTAGTGTTCTAGTAGGTTTTTATAAAGACAATTTATAACATTTCAACGCTTCTTTTGAATTATGGAGGATATTTGAATATAGGAGCTCTTATCTAAAGCTAACAACGATTTTTCACACCGAAAATAAAAGGAGTTTCCCCAATATTTTTTGAACCATGTTACTTAGTTTGATGGACATAATGCATAGACAACGGCTCTGACCCATCACGAGATCATTCCGAGATGTAGTACTTATCTACAGAATGTTAAAACAATCATCTTTTTACACCCTGTAGATGGATACTCTCGCAATTGGTCGATACACGCGCGCGCTAGTTTTACCACAAGTCTTTTTATGTCCTCGTTTTTAACCGACAAAAAAGGAGGAGATTCTCAAATTGTCAGACTCTTTTTTTTGTGTTTAAAAAAGTGTTCGTGCAAATCAGGGACTAGTCGGTTTCGGTTCCTATTTTTATTTCGTTCCCATTCCGTGTTTTTGTTTACGTATCTGCTTAGTCTCCGCACAGAATAAATAATACTACTTTTTGGTTTGATTGTTTGTGATTTAAATGGTGGGTGCGAGTTCGTTGATCTTATGGCTTAGATTTAATTTATACTGTTGAATGATCGGTAAGGCGTTGATGAGTGTCGAATATGGAGATATTATCCACACCTTAGCATAAGATAAAGCTAGGAAATTATACCTGAGTGAATGGTGGTTTTATAATATAAGTTGTGATCAATGGTTATGATTGACTAAATTCTCGTATCCCGCGATTTGTGTCAACATCAGCTGGTCTATTCCGCAAAAATGTAGAGTCTGTTTCACGAAAGAAGTCCCGTAGACGCGGCGCTACAGGCATGCGACGGAGTCATAAATCTTTATTTTTTTATTTATCTCAACATCATTTACAAGCTCTGGTTAATAAAATGCACAATCTGAAATAAAAAGAAGCGAGTGAGGTAGGAGAATTGTTGTAGGAATGTTGCTAACTGTCTAAAAAATAATTAATTCCACTTTTTGCCGCGGGACTTCTTTCGTGAAACAGACTTTAGGTGAAAATTTAGGTGAAGTGAGTTTGCAGTTAACTGTCTATCCACCTGATGGAATTGACACTATTGACAGCTTACTTCAAACTGACTTCGCCTTTCACAGTGAAATCTTTACAGAATTGACAGGCAGCCTATTGCTATTCTGTAAAATTCATTTCGAACCTCATTTAGTGACAGCATTTAATTCGAAAGAGAATTCCCTTGTAACGTAAAACATTCGCAGTCTCACACCTCGATCTACCGATGAGTTTCAAAAATATATTTTGAGATAAGCACAGAACCGGTCGAAGTGGAGGTGCTTGGGGAGGCCTATGTCCTGCAGTGGACGTCTTTTGGCTGAAATGATGATGATGATGATGATTTTGAGATTAACCCAAGATATAAACCTCGCCTGTCATGTCATAACTATTTGGGGACTCAAAAATTTACCTCAAACTCTCGCAACCCTTGTTCTTACGACTTCCCGCTAAATTCAGCGAAGTGGCACGATGTTCTAGTGGATACGAATCACGGTTTATGCTGTCAAATCATTGCAGGAAATAATACATCGTTATTGTAATTAGTGTCGTTGTTATCGTCTGGCAAGCCTTTTCCAAATATGTTGGGGTTGGCTGAAAATCTAACCGTTTGCAGCTAAATACCAGTAATTAACTAAGAGCGACTGCCTTCTGTCTTGGGTAACATGATACTGGTTGTCAGACTTGCGGGCTTTAGACTGCCCGTAACGACTGTCAAAGATCTACGATTGATAGCCACGACCAACGGCGAGACACGGGGTGGTCTCAGTATTTAATGGGCAGTCACCTATCCACGGACAGACATTATTTAACCACGACCCCTCTTAGTACGGGGACTTTACACATAAATATTAAAACAAAAAAGTACACTTATCCGCACTAGAACGTTACTTGTTTTATATTGTGTTATATGCGCTATGTACAGCTATATTTATTCTAATAATTGCAAGAATGTTATTGTTATATGTTACCTGTATATTGGCATATTATTCCTGTACCACACAAGGATCATGAACTCGTCGTCGGAGGAGTCCGGGGTTGAGTCGCAGAGCAGGGTGACGTCGCCGCCCTCCAAAGCCTCCACGTTGGACACCGGACCTGGCAAATAAGGTCCTCCTATTTAATAACAGTCAGAAACATTTCATTAAGGTAAACTAGAAAACTAGAGAGAGAGTTGTGGTGGCCAAGTGGTAACGGCCCCAACTTACGAGTTGTAGGTCGTAGGTTCGAACCCAGACAGACGCTTTACTTTGTGTAAATTATTTCATCACCACTGCTCTCAAAACGGTGAAGGAAAACATCGTGAGGAAACCGGCATGTCCTAGAAGCAAAAATTCGAAGACATGTGACATTTGCCAACCCGCACTGGGCCCGCGTGGTGGATTACACCCCACTGCCTCTTACTGAGAGGAGGCCTGTGTCCCAGCAGTGGGAACATTATAGGCTGATTATGATGAAACTAGAAAACGAAGTCAGGCTTGTGTTACCCGTAGAGAAAGACAGTGTTGTGTAAAACATCCACTGTCCACTTATCTTCAATTATGTTAAAAGTTCCATGTAGGTAACAGATAAGTAGTTGCTATTGAAAATCTAATGGAAAATCCCTATGACATTTTGGATGACCTGGGTTCGGACTGCTAAGGGTTGATTTTACCAAAGTCGGATATCTTTTATTCGTGGAATAAAATTGACGTAGGTATAACAGTTTTGGTACGGAAATACGGTCAAAAATTCAAAATTTATTCTCAGGATAAGAGTTATAGTTATTCTAGGTATAAAAGTTTAATTAAATTCGTCCTAGATCAAAGAAGATTCGTCAAAGTGGATAAGACAGAGATTAAAACAGAAGAATAAATCCAGGGTTCAGGGGATCAGCCCAGAATAAATTGTTTTATTCGAACGTCCTTATACGGGCTACACTTTATAATTCGCTAAGTAATTCGCTTTCATCGCTTCCTTATGAATATGATTATGATTTGGATATATTATGTGCGAGGCTATGACTGAAAATTGATCAACTCCATTGTTTGTTTTAAATGAGTATCTTAAAGGCGATTACGGAATGATTTGCTTATGGATACACTAGAATAACTAATCACCATGAGTGTTTGGCCAGACTGGCGGGGCGGGCGCGGGTACGGGAAGGCGCGCGATCTGCCTGCTTTCCGCAGGCAGTCGAGCGCGGCTGCGATCTGCGTGTTGTCGTGTCCAGTGTTTGTCAAAATATAATATGGATGAAGAAGACTTATTTTTACTAGAAAAAACCTCGAACTAGTTTGAGAACCTCGGTACCCGCGCGGGCCGCCCGCGCACCCACTGCGGCCACTTGTATGAACGAGCTATGGCGTGAGTTGCCCGCGCGCTCCCCGCGCCGAGCAGCCCGCGCCGCTCACCGCGCCCGCATGCCCACTATGGACACTCAAATGAAGTTCTTATGTTTGAGTACGCCGCGCCGCGCCCGCTCCCCGCCCGCGCTACTAGTCTGGCCAAGCACTTAGTGTGGTTTTGATTTCAGTCCTTCTTGGCAAGTTACAATCTTTTGCATAATCAGCCTATAATGTTCCCACTGCTGGAACACAGGCCGCCTCTCTGTGAGAGGGAGTGGGCCGTAATCCACCACGCAGGCACAGTGCAGGTTGGTACATGTCACATGTCTTCGATTTTTGGGTTCTAGGACATGCCGGTTTCCTTACGATGTTGTCTTTCACCGTCTTATGAGCAGTGGTGTTGAAATAATTTACACAAAGTAAAGCGCCTGTCAGGGTTCGAATCCACGACCTACAACTCGTCAGTCGCGGCCGTTACCACTGGGCCGCCACTGCTCTAGTTACAATGCTTTAAGGTTTCACAATGTTTGCGCTAATTATTTAATTTATATTCTGTAATTTTAGCAGACAACCGTAAACGGCTCGCCTAATAAATCTGAGTAAGCATCAGACATTACAAACCTGAATTGTGTTGACACGCAGAAGATATATTAGCCAATAAATCTGCTAGAATACTGTTTGAATTGTTAGAGATTTATTTTGAAGCAGACAGAATTTTCTATTGTTGTTTTATCTGACGTTTGCGGTTCTTAGCTATCATCCGATAAGGGCGCCCAAATGGGACTCGAAACTTGACTTGGAAATTAAAAGGACTGGCGAGCTCTAGATCTTTTAAAAATATATTTTCTGTTTTTCTTTGAGGACTATAGTAGTATTATTGTTGTTGTCCCCGTGGCGAAATATAAGTCGCTTGCTATTTTATTCAAAGTCTCTTCAATGTACCAATGTACGGTCAACAAAAGAGAGAAGTATGCAGGATCGTCGGATATCTTTGAAGTTTAGTTAAAAACCGATGGATGTTCTCGAATAAAATTTAATTTCATTAATAGAAAACAAACAACTCATTTATCAAATTAAATTTCAGTCGACAGCATCCATCGGTTTCTTCATGGTTTCTTACTAAACTTCAACTATATCCGACGATCCTGCATACTTATCTCTTTTGTTGATTGTACTTTGACAAGTAAATGTCAGGTTTTATGATCCATCATTAGGTATCTTCATCAGCATAAGTATATCAGTCTACTGCTGGACACGGGGTTCTCGGATCGCATGTCATTGAAATCAATAGTAGGTATTGTAACTATTAATAATCTAACCTAATTATTAAGACAAATGATTAGATGTTTTGTATGTTTGTTTGTTACGCTTTCACGCTAAAACGGCTGCACGGATTTGGATGAAATTTGGGACATGGGTAGATCATAACCTTGATTAGGACATAGGATACTTTTTATCCCGATATTACCACGGGTTGGAGAGGATGCGGGTGAAACCGCGGGGCGTAGCTAGTGCAGAATAAACCGCCATTATTATGTCTGCAGGTGTCGCAAATAACTAGTGAATTCTGAAAAGGGCTCAAAAGATTTTAATTAGTCAATATGTCTTGTAATATTTGGAAACTTACCATCAACTCCAGGTATAAAAGCATAGCCACCGGTACAGATGAGAAGGAATATGTATATCGGCGCCGGAGTGAGGCGCATTCTACGGCCCATCCATGCTCCCGCGCTGCTCTCTCATTGGTCGAGGGGAGCGCTGGTCTCGCGCATTCGTCACGAGTTGCGCGACATCATCTGTGCGACCGACTTGGACTCATGGTATGAGGGTAATCTGAAAAAGAGAAAAGTATCGTGAGTAAAAGAGCATGAGGTTCTGGGTTCGATTCCCAAGTCTTGCAATGTGCCATTGGATTTTTCTGTCAGGAATTTCTTAGTCGTAGTCTCGATTTGTGCCCAGTTGCTTGGGACTTAAACATGGCGGAATATGGATGTAATATAGGAATTAGGTACACCTCTTCCTTTCCGGGGTTTCAAGCGTGATGTTCTGTGTATGTTATGTTGTGAAACTCCTAGACGAAAGACGCACAGAACCGGCAAGTATGCAGAAGGAAGACCTCCTCATTTATTTCAGCCCGGAATCATCCACTACTGGGTATACCCAGTAGTGGATGATTCCGGGCTGAAATAAATGGATGAATGAACGGCATTGATTGGTCTAAAGTAGGAATCTCCTGCTTTATGGGTCTCATTGGAGGTAAGAAATGATTGCAGTCTTTTTTGAGGTACGAATAACGGGATGTAAAGTTCACTCAACTTCCATATAAAAGGGAGGATCCTGTGACCGTTGACGTTGTGTATATAACGTCCCGACATTAATCTTCGGGCGGTTACAGTACACCCGTCTCGTTTGTTAGGCAAACAATCTTATTTAGTTCGGTAACAATAGAAAAAGTAATTGTGTCTCATTACTGACAGTTGAGCCACTGTGTGTGTGTGTGACTGTGTTTTGTGGTTGAGCTCTTATGCCAGTTGCGCGGTAAACTCTGCTTGCGCGATGCAGGATTTTGCGTGACGTCAGTGTGCTGCGTAGTTCGCATGTGGCGATGTGGATGCCGCCACATCTTTATATCAACAAGATATTTATTTAAACCAATGGTTTCATGTTCAGTCGTGGACATCTCAGGCCTAGCTATGACATCAACAAACTTCAACTTTTAGTTCGTAATTAACGATACAGGACAAAACTTTTTTACAGCGCCATAACACTAGAAGGTTGATGATGTTATAATTAACTGCGTCACATAAAAAGTAAATGGTGTCCGCAGTTATTTTCATCTAACAGTAAAACAGAGGACACTCGTTATTTCAGTTCGTTTGAAATGCAAAAGTTTGTTTTGGAACAAGCTGAAAACTGAAAAGGTGACATTCGTATGATAGCATTCATAAAAGCATAGTTATTTGTGCCCGAGTAAGTTTGTTCTTAATACCGTGTGCGGTAGCAGGTCATGTATACCTCTTTTTTAGTAATGAACTTAGTTACGGCATAGTTAGGTAATGACGAACCGCTGAAAAACTGAAAATATGTTGGTACCAAACCTCTGTTTTCATACAGAAAAGGAATGAGTTGAGCTAACCAGTGTGATTTGTAGGTGCGATATTATTCTCTCAATATTATTTCCAGTCGAAATTCAGACGGTAGGTAGCGGTGTAGAAATATAAACTTTGATGGTTTATTTTAAGGCGAAAGCCTCAGGGCCGCGAAATTCAATTTACATTATTTATTATTAGTTTTTTGCAATTTATAGGTCAGTATCAGGTTGTTAAATCTTGATCTAAATATCATTCGTGACCGTAACAAAAAGTATTTATAGAATTATAATAAAAATAAAAAGGTTCTTGAGATACAGTCCGCTGACAGATAGACGGACGGACGAACAGACGGACAGCTGAGGCTTCGTAATAGGGTGCCGTTGGCCACCTTTTTTAATATTTCTGTGATTGGTACCTATCTAATGCAAAAGACATATTACGTCTGACGCCTTTAAAATTTGTTAAAAAATTTGTCCACTCAACAACTTAAATAACGCAATGAATGTTCTTGAACTGTCAAAATGAAAGCCATTTCTACTTTAGTGTGTTACGCAGTTACCCCGCATCTCTAATAGTTTTGTAATGACCACCATAGTTTTTATTTTGTCTGTTCACTGGTTTGATCAACATTCATAATCATCAGCCTATAATGTTCCCACTGCTGGGATACAGGCCACCTCTCTTCGAGAGAGAGTGGGCTATAATCTACCACGCGGGCCAAGTACGGGTTGGTAGATGTCACATGTCTTCGAATTTTTGGTTCTAGGACATGCTGGTTCCCCACCGAGTGTGTCTTCACGTTGTCGTCGTGGTGGGGCTTGCGTGTCTCAATGATCTTGGAGCTTTGCCGGTAGAGTCACTCATGCCGGAAAGGTCCAAGTGAGAGACCAGACTAAGAGAGACACGGGGCAGAGTTCATAACATCTGAATTCTGCGAGGGGCGCACCGTTTGGAGATTTGAACAGTGTTCATTCACGACGGGTGTGTGATTTGCGACTCACTCGTCGAATTCTTCGCAGAGTGGGTCCAGGGTTGAGGTGTTAGTCGTGTGCCGTATAATGACCCACGGAGCGGGTCATTGAACGATACGTGATTTTGTAATTCGCTCCTCTAATATTTTTAGAGGAGCGAATACGGGATGGGGTTTTCGTCGTGTGCCGTGCGATGGCCCACGGAGCGGGCTTATCGGACGGTACGTGATTTGTCATTTGTTCCTCGAAATCTTTGAGGAGCTAATTTGGGGGGCGGAGTTATTTTCCAAATGCTGAGGATGAGGGCCCAATCAGGCAGGCTAGAGAAGGGAAGATTCACTTCTAGTACGCATTTGTTCATCAAACGTGACTTAGAAGGTATACAAGTGGTTTTTGGGGACAGGACAGGAGTTCTGGATGTTGAGTTGTCCCGAGGCGACAAGTTTGCAAGCTGAGCATGGCTGGCAGACTGTGGGGAGATAACCCCTTTAAAAATCGACTACCTGGGGACCCCACCCCATAAAAAAGGCAAAGCTGAGTTCAGCAATAATTATGAAAGCGCATCAAACAAAACAACTACCCCAGGAGGGTACCAACTGCTCCGCAGTAGGAGAATCCCTCACCGAGCAGAGCTCGGTCAGTCCCAATTCGTATTCTGGGGGGGACACTGATCGCTTAAAATTCGAATCGAATTTTTATCCGTCCTTTAAGGGCGCATTGAGCCAGTGTGGCTCACTTACCGGTGATGAGGAGTCGCTGGGTTCTATTCCAAGCACATCAACGGCAACGGAACCTAAAGAGCAGACTACCACCGACCTGCCCTCAGGCAGTCGGAAAGAGTATGGCACACAAGGTTTGCCCAGCACAGAGGTGTCTAAGAATGCTTCTGGGAAGAATGCACAAAAAGTTCCAAAGAAGGTACCAACACGTGCAAAATTTTTGCGCCCGCCTACCCCGATCGCCATCGAGGTGGTGAGTGACTCCTGCGAGTCTACTTGCTCGCAAATGTCATATGCCTCTGAAATGTCAGCGAGATCATCTCGGTCCCACACGCGCAAGCGAACGCAGACGTCAGGGAGCTGCGAGCCGATCACAACCAGGGAGAAGCCTGCTAAGCCGTTAAGCCTTAGCAAGTCAGTGACTGATAAAGGAGAGGATGGCGGAGACTCAGAGCTTGCGAGTCCACCAGCTAAACAGGCGAAAACTCGATCAATTGCAAAACAGAACCTGCCAAAACCAGAGATGTTGGCCAAGACGATGCAGGCCCAACCAACGGCGGAACTTAATACCTGCATCAGAGACAGTCTTAGGACAATAGAGGAGGTTGCAAACGAATCACGCAACCTCAAAGGGAGCTTTGTTCACAGTCTCAAGTTGGCAGCAGTTACAGTGCAAGCTGCGGTGGCTGAGTTAGCCACGCGATCGGCCGTTGAGGTCAACGTTGAAAGGCTGGAGAACGAAAACGCTGAATTGAAGGCTCGGCTTGTCGGTCTCTCAGTACAGGTCGAGAAGCTGACAGCGCAGGTCAGCCTTCTTAATCGCCAAGACCAACTTATGGCGAGCCCCAAAGTGACAGCCTCTTCGATGGGACCTAGTCAGATCGCTGCAGTAGCCAGACCTTTTCAATCTGACGAGTCGGAGGCCCAGCTTCGGCGTTCTATAGCTTTAGAAATTGGAGGCATGGTAGACGCCAAACTAGCCGCTATAGAGAGGAGGTTGCCCCCAGAGAAGCCCTTGCGTCCGCCACTCGCCGCCGACGCTAGGAGCGTTTCACCAACGGTTGTTCGGGCGCAACCAATTGACGAGTCACACTTAGAGCCTAATCCAGCTAAGAAAATGGGGCGAGGAAAGGGTAAAGGAAAAGGCAAAGTTGTCGCTCCGGCGGTGGAGTCGCCCCCTATGTGTGCGGTGTCCACGCAAGCTTTGCAGGCCTCCCAGGCTCTGCAACATACAACAATGGCTGAGACGGAGGCCTGGTCTACTGTGGTGGGAAGGAAGGCTAAGAAAGCAAAACTTGCCACGTCGGCGTCGCCCACTACTGGAAAGGGCCAAAAACAGCCAGTGAAACTGCCTAGGGTTCCCGCCACGGCAGCTATTGCAGTCTCGGTAAGAGAAGGGTCATCTGCCAATATCGGTGAGGTTATGTCCGCCCTAAGGCAGCGAATTCGTTTAACTGATGTTGGCATTGACACTGTCGGCCAGAAAAGGGCTGTTGATGGTGGTGTGCTGATTACCGTTGCTGGCGCCGACTCTTCCATCAAGGCGGACAGTCTCGCCAACCGAATGCGAGAGGTCCTTGCCGAATTTGATGTGAAGATTTCACGCCCGACCAAAAGAGCTGAGGCGAGAATCATGGATCTCGATGATGCCGTCACACCTGAGGAAGTGGCAGCTGCTATTGCCGAAGTGGGTGGCTGTTCCCCTGAAGATGTAAAAGTAGGTGAAATTCGTCGGCCACCTGCTTCTCTGGGGCACGTCTGGGTCCGTGGCCCCCTGGTGGCGATAAGGAAACTAGCGTTCGACAAGCGCATGCGTTTAGGTTGGACGATAGTAAGAGTTCAAATTTTGGAGGCACGTCGTATGATGTGCTTCCGCTGCCTCGAACCTGGGCACGTCCGCCGCCATTGCACTAGTACGGTTGACCGGAGTACCCAGTGCTATGCATGTGGGGGAGATCACAAAGCGAGAGAGTGCACGTCGCTAACCACGCGGTGTCCGCTATGTGCAGATCATGGTCTTCCAGCGGATCATCGGCTGGGGGGTAAGAAATGCGCTCCGCGCAAGAAAATGGCCTCGCTTGCCCCCGCCACATCACAAGGGTCAGCGCAGGCACCACTGGGTGCAGGCCCTGCGGAGGTAATGGACACGTCGCCTTCGCAGCCCTGAAGGTACTCCAGTGCAATCTGAACCACTGCCGCAACGCGCAAAACCTTTTTCTGCAGACTATTGCGGAGTGGTCGATTGCTTTGGCGGTGGTAGCGGAGCCCTACGGCCTTCGGGATCATCCTCGCTGGTTCCGGGACACCGCGGACTCTGTCGCTGTTTACTGGGCTGGTGGAAGCGATGGGACTCACTGCTCCTTACTAGATAGGGGGCAAGGATTTGTTGCAGTGCAATGGGGACCTCTGGCCGTAGTGGGCTGCTACGTATCTCCCAACATTTCCCTCACCGAATTCGAGAGATACCTGGACGGGGTTGCCAACTGCATTCGGTGCAAATGCTCAGCCCGTCCGGTGCTTGTCTTGGGTGATTTTAATGCTCACTCCAGAGCTTGGGGCAACACCCGGGACAGACCGAGGGGACACGCAGTACAAGACTGGGCTGCGTCGCTTGACCTCGGACTTCTGAATCAGGGGTCCGTTTCCACATGCGTTCGGTGGCAGGGCGAGTCAATTGTAGATCTCTCATGGGCAACTCCTTCGGTTGCCCGCATGGTGTCGGGGTGGAGAGTAGCGGAGGAGATAGTCACACTTTCGGACCATCGCCACATCATTTTTAATGTAACACTCTGCGCTCCGCACAGTCTGAGCCGTCCAAATTCTAGCCCACCGGCCCGGCGATGGGCCCTCAAGCGGCTCAATCGAGACATGCTCATCGCAGTTGCTAACATTGTGGCATGGCCGGAAGATATTGGTTCCCAGGGGAACTCGCCCGATCCAGAGGAAGAGGCAGTCTGGTTCCGGGATAAGATGGCGTTGATTTGCGATGCTTCCATGCCCAGGGTCAGGTGCGCTCAGCGTCCTAGTGCGGTCTATTGGTGGTCGGAAGATATTGCGCAGTTGCGTGTTGTCTGTCTTAGATCCCGACGCCAGTATCAACGCACCAGACGCAGACGACAGCCGAGAGCTACGGAGGAGGAAATAGCCACATGCTATAGAGTGTACCGGGAGGCGACAATGGATCTCCAACACGCCATCGCGGATGCCAGGTCAAGATCCTGGCGGGAACTTCTCGAGGGGCTGGACAGGGATCCATGGGGAAGACCTTATAAATTGGTCATGGCCAAATTACGTCCTTGGGTTCCCCCTATCACTGAAACCATGGATCCAAGTCTACTGCAGAGAGTCGTAGACACGCTCTTTCCAATAGTTAGGGACAGTCCTTCACCACTCTTGCCTTCTTCAGACTGGTCTGACGAGTTGGGGGTAACCGAAAGCGAGCTAGACCGAGCCGTTAGACGTTTGGCGGCTCGTAACACCGCGCCAGGCCCGGATGGCATCCCTGGTCGGGCTTGGGTTCTGGCTTTGGCTGCTCTGGGGGATCGCCTAAGACGATTATTCAACAGCTGCCTCCGTGCGGGCGTGTTTCCCTCTGGCTGGAAGGAGGCCAGATTGGTCTTGTTGAGGAAGGACGGCAGGGACTCAGAGTCTCCCTCTGCATACCGTCCCATTTGCCTGCTCGACGAGGTTTCCAAACTATTCGAAAGAATAGTTGCCGAAAGGCTCATCGGGCATCTATCACGAGTTGGTCCCGACCTCGCCGATTGCCAGTATGGCTTCCGGCAACAGCGTTCTACTGTGGATGCAATCCTACGCGTCCGTTCGCTGTCGGAGCAGGTAGTGTCCCGGGGTGGGGTGGTGCTGGCGGTAAGTTTGGATATCGTCAACGCCTTTAACTCTCTGCCTTGGGATGCGATTAGGGCGGCACTTGTCCATCACAGAGTGCCGCCTTACCTACAGTGCATCGTTGGGGCCTACCTCCGAGATCGGCACATTCGCTATGTGGGTCGAGACGGTATTGTTCATCGAAGGGAGATTACGTGTGGGGTTCCACAGGGGTCAGTTTTAGGTCCTTTCTTGTGGAACGTCGCTTACGATGCGGTACTGCGTGTCGACCTCCCCGTTGGCATGAATGTCGTTTGTTACGCGGATGACACGCTGGTGTTGGCTGGCGGAGACACCTTCGACGAGACCATTCAGCTTGCCGAGCTCGGAGTGGCAAAAGTAGTGGCGTCGATCCGCGGACTGGGTTTAGAAATAGCGCCTCATAAGACTGAAGCGCTTTGGTTTCACAAACTACCGAGGAGCAGAGAGCCACCCAGCTCGTTGGTCAGAGTGGGAAATGCGCAAGTCCAGGTGGGTCGTTACATTAAGTATCTCGGCCTAACCCTGGACGGTCGGTGGGGCTTCGAAGAGCATTTCGAACGCCTAGTTCCCCGCGTAGGGAAGGCAGTGGGTGCTTTGCACGGACTGTTGCCCAATCTCGGTGGACCTCGAGAAGAAGTTCGCCGCCTCTACGCAGGTGTCGTGCGATCGATGGTTCTTTATGGGGCACCTGTTTGGTCTAATAGGCTGTCAGGCGTCAGACGCTGCAAGATTAAGATCAATAGTCTGCAGCGGAAAATGGCTATTCGTATCGCACGAGGATACCGAACTGTATCCTTTGAGGCGGCAACTCTCCTTGCACGCTTTCCGCCGCTGGACATCTTGGCGGATATGGACGCGAGGGTCTATAACCGAATCTGTGTCATCCGCCAAAGTGGCAATGACGTACCAGGAATCGGTGTTGTTCGGCTGAGGCGGCAGGAACGGCGACACGCGCTCGAGCGGTGGCGTGAGCGGCTGCAACAGCCGCAATATTCGCATAAGCGCGTTGTCGAAGCCATCCTACCGCACTTCGAAGCCTGGCTGAAAAGAGAAGAGCGCATATCTTATAGGCTAACTCAGGTGTTGACCGGACACGGTTGCTTCGGTGAGTACCTGAACAAGATTGGGCGAGAGGCCACGGCAAATTGTCACCACTGCAGAGGCAGCCTGGATTCCGCACAACACACGCTCGAGGAGTGCCCTGCGTGGGCCTCCGAGCGGCAGGTCCTGGTTGCCAAGATCGGGCGAGACCTGTCTTTGCCAGCAGTAGTGAGGGCTATGCTGGCAGAGACAGAGAATTGGACGGAAGTAGCCTCCTTCTGTGAGACCGTGATGGTCAAGAAGGAGGCCGCCGAGAGGGATCGGGAGAGGGCCGATCCCGCTCGGAGAAGAAGACGCCGAGGAGGCAACCGCCTCGACGCCTAACACGCCGAAACCCCACCTGCATCATCTAAGGCAGGCGGGAATATGGGGTCGCGGTCGATTAGAGTGGGGACTCTATCGGCCTACTGAGTGATCTCAGGGAAGGCGGCGCACAGTGGTCATGTGCTGCCTTGCACACTTGCACAGCTAGGTTCCGGGGAGACCCCTTTACAGTCTCCCCAGAGATGTGCCCTAACAGGCGTTGCACAGAAGGGGCTCCGGATTGGTCTTTTGAGAGGTAACGGTGCCCCTTCCATAGTGCAGATGGTGACCGCCGGGGTGGTTTTAGTGAGGTAAAAATCCCACACTCCCTGGTTTTATCCCCAAAGACCAGGCGCCTTTTGAAGGTTTCCCCCCGAAAACAAAAAAAAAAAAAAAAAAAAAGGACATGCTGGTTTTTTCACGACGTATTCCTTCACCGTTTTGAGAGCAGTGGTGATGAAATTATTTACACAAAGTAAACGTCCTGTCTGGGATTAACATTGTAACAATGCAATTGATATTGTTATACTGCCAGAACCATAGTTTACATTTCTATGGTCAGAACGAAAGCTAAGTACTTGAGTTTGTGTCTAATTAGACGACAGGAAGTCATCAAAGCCATGATTAGCGTTCCCTCGATAATTGAGGAAGTCAATGTCACATTCGAATTATTATGTCAAATTATGCATAATTGATCGAAGATCGGTAGCTATAACTCCACTATAAACGTAATGGAGTTTATTTATAACCGTTGCTTAAAGTTAAGTAATGATTACCGCTTGATTAACCATAATTTTTAAACGTTTAAATGTCTTTAAGAGACTTTTAAGCGCTTAGGCAGAGGTGTACTGTAGAGACTGAGACCTCCTTCCTGAGACAGGCTGGTAATAATTTGATAACGTGTTCCATTCGGGCATTCAAGCGTGTGTAAAATGAGGGAGATTAGTTTTTGACGTGAAAAATATATGATGTGATAATTTAAGTTAATATTGAAAAAAGACTCTAAATATTATCTAATGGAATCCAAATAGGAGTTTCATTTCACAAATAAGCTCCCATCTGAGTTACGTTTCAACAGGTCTAGGTACAGTTCATTCACTCACATTTCACCACTAATGTTCAAGTCCCATGTAACAGGGGGCGAGCCTATTGCCATCAACCGGCACAAATCCAGACTCCGGGCTGCTACTGAGAAATTTCTTATGGAAAAACTTAAATACACTTTGCCCGACCTTGGGATCGAACCCAGGACCTCGTGCTCAATATTAGCGCTTGTGACCACTAAGCCAACGAGAAAGTAAATCCACTATTTGTTCACTGAAAACTGTAACTTGAATTGGACGTAATTTGTGCTTTTGTTTGGTATAATGGATCTCATTGAAAACCGTATTGTTTGTTAATGACGTTCATATTACGCGTGCAGTCGACACAAACGTGCTGATATTAACAACGAAATTTTGTCAAGAGAGGAATCGAATCAATCGATAGGTGAGGTTAAGCTGCGCATGCTGCGGTTATAGGAAGGATGGTTGACCATTATTAAAAAAACTACAGTCCGGCCGTCGATAAAATCCGTTCCTGACACCTGAAAGTGCTACAATTGTAGTAGCTAATAAAGGTCAAATTCGCAAAACACCTCTTTGTTTGTATGGAACTGACAGGTGTCATTCTCTCGTCGGCAGAAATGCAAGATCCTTAAAGAGCAAGTCAAAAAGGCGGTAGGTACCGATTGTCAGAAGCCCGGAATTCTAACCTGGTCTAAACCTCATAATATCGGTCTAACTAAGCAATTCAAGAAAGCTTTGTCCTATTACCTACATGTATTTTTTAAATAGGTTTTTTTTTCATACAAAAACACACATGTCGCACTGAGAGATATCACTGTGTTTAAACTAAACGATAATATTGTTTCGGGAGCCTATTATTTTGTAGCTTGGAGGCTTTACACTCGATCCGAGTTTGGGCGGTTGAACTATATTTTTCTTTCCTTTTACCTAAGTAAGTTATTTCAAGAGGTAACAACACTCTTCCTTAAGAAAGATATACAGGGTTATTGAAAAAACACCAACAACCTCTTAAGAGGTCATTGTACTCATCATTATGAACAACTTTTACTATGGGACCAAACCTGAAATCTGCTGTTCCCTACATTTATGTTCGTATAACTCGTCAAAATGTAGGGAACAGCTGGTTTTTTTCGCGATTTCAGGTTTGGTCCCATAGTAAAAGTGGTTCATAATTATGAGTACAATGACATCTTAAGAGGTTGTTGGTGTTTTTTCAATAACCCTGTATACAGTAAGTATAATTCTTATCCTTACTCCAATTTTATTAAGAGCTTGACTTATTCCGTACCTACCTAGGTACAGACCGATTCAAAATTTATGGCGGCTCTGAAGTGCGCTACTGGTTGCGCAGTGCCTCACCCCTCACCCCTGCTGACAGGTGATTTTATTACTGCGCAGCGACTCGCACTCGCCTCATGTTCCGAGCCGCCATAAACTTTACCTATTTTATCAGTCATTATCTCAATAGTCAGCTCTTTTGTAGCCATTACAGATTTCACACACCAACCTCAAAATTTTCTTCACGAAATGCCCCTCATTATTCACATTCAGCATCACGGTAACAACCAAATCAATGCCCAGCCTTTTCCCAACAAAGTTGGGACTCTTGGGACCGGCTTCCTGTCTAAGCGGATGCAGCTGAATAACAGTGTTTTACTTGGAGCGACTGCCTATCTGACTTTCACAATCTAGTTACTGGGTATCACGATACCCCTTGGTAAGACAGGTTGTCAGCCTTTTGGGCTTCTGACTACCCGTTATAACTGTCAAAGAGATGCGAATGTCAGTTGCGACCAACGGATTAACGTGCTTTCCGAGGGTCGCAGGTGTCTCGATATGTAATGTATGGTCACCCATCCACGAACCGACCTTCGATCGACCCGTGCGGCTGAACATGCCCCTCATTAATCAGCATTACGCTAAGAAGGTAGTTAAATAAACACTTCTTGTCTATAGTTAAAAAAATGAAAACGTCTTGACGTTTTTTTTTTTTACTTGACTGCCAAAAGCCTTACAAAATAATGCTTCGATAATTCCACGTTTAAATGACTTATGAACAAGTAACGGCCTCATTTAAAAACGGTGTCATTTTTCGAATGCGGAGATCTTAAATACATCTCAATAGGTGCCAAAATAGCGGGCCCATTGGACATATCAAGATTGATGTTAATGACTTTAACTGGTTTGGGCGTGGTCGGCTATATGCAAAGTAGTTGACGCGCAAAATAATATTTACGTCGACGAACCGCTGTTGGTGTTTTGTAACTTACATATATGGACTAGGCATGTTTATTTCGTTGTTAGGGTTAACGATGAAGGGGATACAAGACACAATCATTAAGATATTTCCCGAAGCGTAAGTAGAGACGGATGGGACATCTACACGTTGCCAGTTGCGTTTAAGTCCCATGTAATTGGGTCGTGGTTCTTGCCATAAACCGGGCATAGATCTGGATCGGTTTCCAGTTTGGATCAATTGGATCTGTGATATCTGTGTTCCGGCCTTTCCCTAAGTATGTTGGGGTTGGCTTCCAGTCTAACCGGATGCAACTGAATACCGGTATTTCACCTGGAGCGACTGCCTATCTGACCTCCACAAACCAGTTACTGGGTAATGCGATACCCCTTTGGTAAGATTGTAATCTTTCTCTGCGTCATGTTTACCGCAAATAACCGTATTTTCATTCTGTCTTTCTTTTCGTAAATTCAGAATTCGGGCTGCTACTGAGAAATTCCTGATAGAAAAACCCTTCCTTGAAGAGAACAGTGATCCATTGCTGAATGGTCCCGCTCTTGACCTCGATCACGCCTGATGGAAAGCGATGGATGAGTTCTATGATGGAGCGAGCGTGCCCAGAAGATGCCTAAAGCACTGGAACTCCCACGCATCGACGAAACATAGCAGGCTGCTTGACGCCGGGACTCCGGTGGGAGAGTGGTCGCAAACTAGACGTTAGCCCTACCACCGCAAGGGAAGAATTGGTCAGTCATTTAAGGTGTTGGGTGTGACTGTCCAGGATGCGCCGAGCGCTCGGTTCAGTTGAGTAACTGGCGGAACAAACTGCGCTACACGAGGAGGCTTCTTCATGCATCCCAAAAATAAAGAAGAAAAGAAAGAGTTTATTCTTCACAAACAAAAACGCACATTACAAATAAAAAAAAGGCATAAATTATACACACACAACGTAGTCAAACAAAAGCCTCGCACTCAAGTATATAAAAAGTTGTCAATTTTGTCCATTGCTTCATGTCAGAACCAGGGACCAAAGACAACACACATAAGTAAATTGATCATCACAACCGTAATATTTTCTCATTGTTTGTCTTATTTCTTTTTAGTATATTCATGTATAGGTATTTATTTGTGCTTATATTTATATGTAATTACGTATATATTATATTCATAGTTTTAATGTGTTTTATTGAAAATATTTATTCCTCAATTTTCACCTACCACTGTTTGTCTCTACATCACCCAAAGGTTGACTGGTACAAAATGCTTATGGCGTTAAGTCCGCCTCTGTACATTTATGTGCTTGAAGTTGAAGTATTAAAGAAATTGACATTGACAATACAAATTAATGCGTGATGCGCCCGCGACACTGGCAGATGACAACAAAACAACAACAATCAAAACAAAATGGCAATTACAGAGTGGAATAATAACTACTTTTGTAACAAACAAACAACAATAAAAAGAACAATTAAGGCGTATGTCGCATCTGTGCAAGAACAGGGTCGTTAAATAACCGAATATAGGTAATATACAGATCCAAACTTCGATATAGCTTCCATATATGTAAAGGCTCATACGCCCTGACATTACAGTTTATTACCGGCTATTCGGCTACAAGCCGGGTATAATTCTGAAACTGTCACTACTGTGTGCGAAAGTTCTGTTTAGTATAAACTAAACTTGTTGTGACCACGCTAGGGTTAGCCTACTTTGCGAAACTGTAACGTACTTTGAAAATTAATGTGACATAATTAATAGAGTGGTAGTGTTTATGGTAGTGTTGTATCATGTAACGGTTCGAAACTAACTCACATGTGATATTCGAAGATGAATTCACTTCGTTTTTTTTCTAGTCTTCGCTGTCCTCTCGGTACGGTCTCGTCGCGGTCGGTTCGTAGATGGGTGACCATCCATTACATATTGAGACTCCTCCGTGCCTCGGAAAGTACGTTTTTAAGCCGTTGGTCCCGACGTTCATTCGTAGATCTTTGACAACTGTTACGGGTAGCCCAAAAGTCTGACAACCCGTCCCTTTGGCGATTCTGTCTGACCGTAGAAACCAAACAGGTAGAAAGATTACTGCGATATACCAAATAAATGTACATATTTTCATCGGAACGGCATGACCATACGAAGTTTAACTCGACAGGCCATGCGGAAGTTGCCCAAAATATGTCTAGTTAGCATAATGTAAAAAAATCTATGATTGGAAAGGAAATGATACTAAGCTTGTAATGAAAATTTGCTTGCAAAAATAGCAAAGTTTTATTTTAGTTTAATTTGTTTACTAGTAGATGAAACTAAATAAAACTTTCAATGATACCAAAAAAAAAAAAAATTGTTTATTTCTCCAACATAAATTAGTCTACGGGCATTTTCACTTTTAAGTGTACCCGCCATTTTGAGGATGTCCCACTTATTCAAAATTTTATAGCAAGATAAATAATTGACATATTGTCTAATTTTTAGAATAAAACGGTAAAATATATATTATATTCAATTGACGAATCCATCTGCAATCCTGGTAAAATACGTTTGAATTATTATTTTATGAGTATTTTAAATATTCAGAGTAACTGTTTCTGGCATGTCCCTCCCCTTACCAACATTGAATTTGCCAAAATTACTAAAATAGTACAACGAATACATTTAAAAGTGTTGGTGCAACAATAGTGTATAATTTCTCTCGTCACAAAAATTAAATTTGCACAATTTAAACTCCAATAACATAGGTTTAAAACGGTTCACATTTGGCTGAAAATACACGTCACAAAACTGACCACTATTTTCACTACAATGTCCATTTATTTTCAGTCACTTTTATTTTTTTAGGGTACACTTAAAAGTGAAAATGCCCCCCTACAACAGATTAGTGAATGGAGCCTCCCTTTAAGCAAGTAATGCCTGTATTGGGAGATATTCATAAATAAAACTTACAACTCTAGAAGGATCTTTAGGCGTTTGGCAAAAATCGGTACTATAGTCCGCGCAGAACTACACTGAGGTGGGGACAGGGGTGAGGTGGTGATTCGCAACGCACGTACTGAGTAATGTGCCCCCGCCCCTCCGCCCCAACGCTCACATACCTAAGGCGCGGCCAACTAGTTTTGCGTGGACTATGACGCAGCCATCTTGTTTTATCAATGCAAATTCCACCGAATTTACAAAATATTGTTTACCAACAATGTTCCCATGTAAATGTTATTCAAGCGCGAAAAGATGCTTGTAGCATTGACTATGAAGATTTAAACCTCGTTACAGTTCGAGTTTGGTTGCTTAGAGAAAAGTTTCACTGGTATCCCTCTTATAACTACTAAAATTGAGAGAAGAATTGACACATTTTATTGTCCGCTATTTGGTCCAGTCCCAATGAACATATTAGGGGACCAGCTGATTGCAATTTATTGGAACAGTTCCAATTTCGAACAATAGATATTCCCTTTTTTTTCTGAATATTTTTATTCACATTTTGTAAGCTTTCCAGAATCCAGTAACAAAGGATTAATCCTTTCACAGTTATTTCACCTCTGGTATCACTGTCACAGTGATCTTTACATCTATGTATTCGACTGAAAGACTTGTATCTATGGTCATGAATAAAAATTATTAAAAAAAAAACGATATTTAATTCATCAATATCACAGTGGTCTTTAATCTCGTGACAATAAGGTTGCTGTTGGGTTGCTGCGTTTGCTGCAACTGTCAAGTCTGTCAAAATCACAGTGATCTTTAGTGTTGTTGTAATAAGGTTGCTGATGGGTTGCAGCTGTTAGAGGTAAAATAACTGTGCAATTGTAGACGCCAGTACATCAAGCTACTACAATCTGTCAAATTTCTTTAATAGACTTTCAACTTTATCGCTAAAGCATAAGGTTCAAAGTTGATTGGAAAAGACAGTTTTGGGTAGCTTGATGTGCTGGCGTCTGTACATGAGCGGCGATACTTGAATGTATTGTATAGTCTGTTAAAAAGTATCTGAACAAATTGTAAGCAAACTTTGTTCAGATTAAATTCTGACGCAATCTCACGCAGACAGGTCCTCAATCATCTTTCTGACTAGCTAACATTTTTACCTAATATGAGTTATTTCTATACATAGAACTTATTACCGATACAGGAGAACATAATGGTTGTCAACAGACGACTTCGAAAATAATGAGTTTCCGAGCAAATAACGACTATTTTGGAGTGCGTATGTCGCTTGCCTGTTAACACGCTTTGTCGTCTCATTATTGATATCTGTCACCCAGTTATTAGGGACCGTTACGTATTTTGAAAGCAATAAATCAAGGTACTTATCCGAAAATAAATGATTAATAACGTATCGAAATAGATTATATCTAAAATTTAACAGCTTATGTTAGAGCTAGTCATTATATTCTGAGTATTTACCCACTTACTAATAAACGTTGTATAGCGTCTGTATAGTTACACAACGCTTTGTTTTCTTCTTTCGAAACTTAAATTACTGACGACTGAAAGAGAGAAATCGTTGTGTAACTATTCATCTGATATAATACGTTTATTAGTAAGGGGATTAGTGTAAAGATTTACAAGTTTACTTACACTTAAGTAATTTGACAAATACTTGACATTTTATATTGAATAAATATGATTTATGTACCAATTTTATTTAATATGCATTTGTGCATAGGTACATTTGCAATTGCATGTTAGTTTTAGCGAATTGTTTTAGAAACTGTTAAAAATCCCGACCATCTATTATGTATTTAATTTTATTAGGTTTAGTATTTTTTATTTAATGTGTATAAAAACAGTGTAACGAGAGTGTAACCTGAATAAATGGGATCTCAAGGGACCTGATTTAAAGAGGCTTTTCATTTACCCAGTTTTCAAAATAGTCAGGTTTCAAATGACAGTTGTCATATTTGCAAGCTTGCAAGCCCGCTAAGACAGGTCGAAGTGTACCGTTTTTCATTTATAGAGGTGAAAATGTTTATTAAAAACGGATATTTTATATTTTGAAAATTATAAATTTATTATTATAGGCCAACCGCTTAACTGAGACGTTGGCTGAGGTAGGTGCGCGGTGCGGGAGGTGTGATAGTTGTCACAAGTTGACGAATCACTGAGCTCGCGCATCACGTCACCACACCCCTCCCGCGCCGCGCGTCTACCTCAGGCAACGTCTCAGTTAAGCGGTCGGCCTATTAATTAGGCTATTGAACTACATCCCAATTGTTATAGAGGTAAAAATTTAACAAATGTATTCTCAATTATAGAGGTTTAATTATTCCCAGTAAGTTACTGGGGATTAAACCTCTAAAAATACCTATGTTACTGCCAGTAACAGAGGTATTTTTAGTATTTCAATGCAAAAGTGTCCTTTGTTAGTTAATTTAGTACCTATAAGTAATTTACACGAAACTAGCCTAGGCAGTTTAAAATAATAAGAGCCTCTTTTGTCCAGTCCAAATAGACGCTACCTACCATATTTATTAATCAGTATTTATCCGAAGGTAGTGAAACATGCTATTAATCACCAAAATATAAAATATTGTTCATTGTAACACACGTTAATATAATTACAGATATCATAAAGATGAGATTACACCTGATAGTTAAAGTCACGAGCTTACTATTGTTCGTAAAACAATACATTAACATAATCTTACAGATTTAGATACGGACAGCCATATTTTACAAGCTTATCACTACTAATTTTTAATTTCTGCATACAATGGATGGCGTATCAAGATGAAAAGTGGATCGGAATTTGAGTTCGTGCCCTTATTTGTGAGCATAAGTTATGTTAGGTATGTACTGTACAGATTATAGCCTATTTGGTGCTTAAAACAATGCAACCTTTATGAATACTTCGATAAGTAGATGGTAGAAATACGAGACAAACCCAGATTTATAAAAAGAACTACCTGTGCCCCGCGGTTTCACCCGCGTAAATGTTGATCCCGTGGTAACATCGGGATCAAAAGTAGTCTATATGTTAATCCAGGGTGTCAGCTACCTCCATACAAAATTTAATCAAAATTGGTCGAGCCGTTTGATCGTGAAGAAGTAACAAACATATAGACACACACACACGCACACTCACAAACTTTCGCCTTTATAATATTATTAGTGTGATAAGACAAAAAGCAGTAAGCGTCAGATTAGGCTAACAAGCCAGGAGACAATTTTTTTTTGTTAACCTGTAGGTATCCCACTGATGAAAAACTAGAATTTCGGGTTAAAATATTGAAACAATCAAAGCACTCAAATTGTAAGTGTAACTATAAATTGGCATCCACAGATACATTTTCAATAAAATGGATTAGAAAATGTATATTTTTACATTTTAATCAAATACCTTTGGAACAGACTATAGGAAATTGGTAACCCATTACAGTATTTTTATCTCACAAAGCGACGTGCGCTTTACTTGTGGTAAGCAAGTGAACAAAGTAACAAACACGCTGTGTGTGCGCGTGAAGACGAGTAGCGTTAGCACATAATACACTCGCACACACATTACCGATTTCGCCATTGCCTCATACGGTACTAAGAGCTCCTGCGCTTACACACACATTCATAGAAAGAAAGAAAGAAATATATTTATTTAGCACAGACCAAAAGGCACATAATACACCAGATACATACATCAGATAAAAAACAAACAAGAAAAAAATAAATAAAATAAAGGTCAAATAAAAAGTGTAAAGTACGATCTAAAAAAAAATAATTAAAAAGATAATAAAAAATAAGCAGGAAAGTGTGCCTCACGGCTGCGCTAAAAAGGTCCAGTTCAGCAAAAATGCCAGACGCCAGCCAGCGTCTTTGTATGATTGGTTACCACAAGTAAACCGCTCGTCACTTCTTGAGATAAAAATACTCTAACATGTATTATAAAATAAGAAAAGTTTGAGCTTGTTAGAGGTTTAGTAAAAAGTTTGTTATGGATGGATACAATCTTTTTGATTGTGAAACTTTTTGTCACTTGGAGTTTTTCGGTGTCATGGGAATCAAGTTACAATAATAATTGTTAGCGAAATGGAGCTAAGTATATAGACATGACAATACTGTTTGGTAAAGTAGTAAGCTGTAATTGCTTCCAGGAACGCCACTCAAGCTATCTGCACACTTTAGTGGCGTTCCTATTTACATATCCAAGTAATACAAGTATACCAGGGATGGCGAACCCCTGTACAGACGCCAGCACATCAAGCTACTACAATCTGTCAAATGTCTTTAATAGATTTTCAACTTTATAGCTTAAGTATAAGGTTCAATGTTGATTGGGAAAATTTGACAGTTTCGGGTAGCTTGATCTGTACATCTACGTGCCATTTTTTCCAAATCAATATTTCATACGGCCAAGACGTGCCAATAAACAATCTTGGCCTAGACGGATTACTGAAAAAAAACTATACAATATTTTCGCATTATTATTATTATTTTTAATCTCTCTTGATATTTCTCGGGCCCCCAGGGTTCCGGAGACCCAGACCTTTGGAAGGCATACGAGTTGCCGAAACCAACTCGTAGAGGCACGCTAGACGTTTTTATTGAAATGAGACACAAACCGACGATTATCCTATGTTAGCACTATGCAAATGCACCTAAGGACAACCCCCGGTTGGTGTAGGACTAATGTTAATATTGACAGTTTTATATTTATTGAAATAAAATGATAAATTACTGCTACTTCTGCTGTTGCAAACTGGATGACTTAGGTATCTGAATTCCTGAAATTATGCCGTGCCCAAATTATTATGTTACGTGCCACCAATTGCACACGTGGCATTAGTTCGCCATCCCTGAGTTGATCCTAATTATCGTAACCCTGGGGGCACTACTCTTGTAGACTGAATCTCTCCTTTTGTGGCCAACTGAGTATACAACCTAGACGTTAATTGCCTCTCTTGGCCGTCAGATTGGTAAACGAGGTTTGTTGAATATTCTATACTAGATAATGTTACAAACAGAAAAAAATTATGAGTGTAAGGGGGTAATCTTCAGAATTACAGAACCGATTCCGAACCTTCTTTCACTAATAAGAACCTACCAGTGGCTAAGGGTGAATTTATGACAGATAGGCCGGAACAAAAAAAAGCCAAAAGAAAATTTCAATGACGAATTGACTATAGAGTGGTTATGTTCTGAATTTTCGAAAGGAAGCCGGTGAGAATCGAGTTGTATGGTACCTTCGCCACCGGAACCTACAGTATTTCATAATGTGATAGTACACTCGTATATTTTACATTAAAACAAGACATTTCATGCGGACGACATCGCGTCGCTGGCAGGAGCTAGTTTTGTATATAAGCAGACAGGAATTTTTTGACAACACGTCGATAGAGGAACAATGTATATTATACAGGAAAAATATTGATAAAGTAGTTTCCAGAAATATATGTTGCCTGCCTATTCGAATTGCCCTAAGTAAGTAATATCCATGTAAATGTCCACCGGATTCGTAACGCCCGCTTGAAGGATCACTGGAGCGTACATCTTCACACCACGTGTATTTCGGGCACACCTGACCTGCCTAATACGGACTCCAACAGAACCCTTATTCATGAGCTCTTCACGCCGAGGTCGAGGTGCCCGAATCATGCTTGAGTCGAGCCGCACGTATTCATAAAAACGAATGTCATTCAGAAAAGTGATTATGTAAAAACAATTGTAGGTCACGCCATGACCAAACGAGTGTGGAGTTTTAATTAAATTTTGTATAAAAAAGGTAGAATTTTTTATGTTTGATTTAGGTATTTCCGTTCTCGGGAAATTGGAAACTATTTTCACGTGGGACTAGCATCGGGTTTGAACAGGTACCTATACGTCCGTACAGATACACAACCTATAATACAAAAAAAAAACAACCTATATGGACATGTAGGTTGTTTACAGACGCCAGCACATCAAGCTACTACATAGAAATCTTCTTTCATATATCTATGAGCTACTACAATCTGTCAAAAAAATATCAGCTGTTCCCATTCCCATAGATATCCGAGCTGTTCCCTACATTTACATTCGCATAACTCGTCAAAATGATTTTTTTTCGCGATTTTAGGTTTGGTCCCATAGTAAAAGTTGTTTATAGTGACGAGTACAATGACCCCCTAGAGTTATGGCATATAAAAAAACACGTTATATAAACTCATGCTTTCTTCCCATGGGTTTTTCTTATTATTTTTTATTAATTACAGCAATTAACAAAGTAACTGATGACATCGGCGATAATTGTACCCGTAAATTCCCCAGCCATTAAATTTTCTAGCTGGCAACAATTTCAAACCCAGTATGATCAATCACTGATTCCCAATGCTACAGTCCGTCAAATCTAAGAAGTACCGTTTGACAGTTATAAATATGTGTTATTTTGCTTTGTTTGAAAGTTTTCAATTACATTTAGATATTAAGAATTGTACATTTTTAGATACAATAATGAAATCTTTCTAAATTCATGGTTTTATGATGAATTCGTATGAACAAAGTTGAAAAATATGAAACGTCAAACGGTACTTCTTAGATTTGACGGACTGTAATTCTACAAACATACATATTTGCATGTAGCAACACTGTGCTGCGGGTCTAAACGACGTTAATTGTCAAACGTTAGGGTTGCCACACTTCATTACCGTTTGTTGTGAGCTCATCAGCCGCATATTTTACAGTCAGCATGATAAATGGACGGACATCAGTCGAACGTGCGTACTAAACTGAGTCATTACGTCTTCTCGACGTGTAGAATTGCCCAATGATATGGCGAGGTTGGTACTCAAGCTGTGGTTTATCAACATTAGGCTGTATTAATCGGCGTTGAGTCAAGGTGACGTGTGGGCGATCGATAATGATTTATTTTTGAACAGGAACTACGTAACACTTCACACAAGTGCTATATGTCAGTTTCAATATGAGTATTTGGTACTGTTTTCGCAATCTGATTTGCGTAACCTGTCAATTACGAGGTCTTCCTTAAGAAACTCTTTATAATATATATTATAAAGGACGGAACGGCAGTAATGATTGTGGAGCTATTTAGCAAATCATGCTCCACCAGAGGGGCGATTCTCGTAATTTTAAGAACGTTCACAGTTTGATCTCAGTCTCAATCTGTCAAAAATATCTCTAATTTCCCTACATTTTGACAAGTTTTTGACATTTGCTTGTCGCCGAGATGAGACTGCGACTAGATTTTGAACGTTTTAAATTACGAGAATTGACCTTCTGATATCCTGCCCTTTGTGTCCCAAAACATGCAGTCAAAGTGACCTTTGCGCTGCCACCGACAACGACATGGAATTGGTAAAAATTTGGGCCAACAAGATCTAAAATACAGTCGTGCCAGCGACACTAAGAAGAAGAATAATAAAGCTGAAGAGTTTGTTTGTTTGAACGTGCTTATCTCTGGAACTGTCAGTCGGATTTGAAAAAATATTTTCGCAATTGATAACCCAATTTTTAAGCAAGGCTATAGGCTATTTAAAATATCATGCTAGGATCCTTAGGCGCCGAGCAAAAGAAAAAAAGTCAGAAAGAATCAAGGAACGCTAAGAGAAAACAAAGTCATAGAGCAGACAGGCGACGCGATACGACGGAGTGGATCCAAGGAAAAAGAAATTTTACGCGGACGAAGTCGCGGGCAGAAGTTAGTTTAGGTACATAATTATTTGAGTTAATTTTATTTTGAGAAAATGTAACTAACTACTTACACTAGATACTAAATTAAATGACTAACTAACTTACTATACAAATAAAGACAAAACCAAAGAACAGGCGTCGAAGTACTCGTCCGCATCGCTGTCATTCGGAAACATGCCCAGAAGACTGCCAGCATTGCCACGTTGAATGACAATGCTAATTCTTTGACCAAAGAACGACCCAGCCCTCTGGTCACGTGAAGTGTCGACCAGCCGGCGAGAAATTTCCTTAAAAAGGAGACGCGCACTCGGGCCCCATGACCCGAGCGTTTCGTTATACATAAACTATTGGTGTCGTGGTTAATCTGCCAAGTGTTGTCCCTGTTATGTATTTAAATTAAATAAGATTGATGATACGTCATTACGACGTATTAAGAACGGATAAAGCTAATGAATAAAATTGCTCTGTATTGTATGTGAGCATCCTTTAATTTAAAACATCATAATTTGCGGTTTCTGGATGTTTTTAACTTCAACTGATGTTTAAAGTGTTAATCCATTTAGTCTAATCCCATAATCTCGGCCTAACGGCTGGTACACACGGCTACACATCAAGCTATTATAAATTTCCAGTTTTAGCTGACCTCGCATTGTATAGGTTTTTCCTACAATCAGAAGTCAGCTTATAATGGTTATGTATAGCTTGATACTAGCCGTGCTTACTTTAATATTCGACTCTGAAGTCATAATATTTTAGGATTCAATTTTCTGCAACTCACAAATGTTGCTCATATTTCGCTGATTCCTTATGCAAATGTCCAGATACCTATTTCGATTTGCTAATAAAATAGAGTGTGTATTAAAATTCCTAGTAAATGGACAGGCATTAAATTCTTTAGGTATATGGATATTAGTATACTAAACCCGTTGATTTTATCCGTTTGGGTTTTACCAATATAAATGTTCAGACAAAAGAATTTCATATCTATTGGATGATTTATACCGGTGTGATCCCCTGAACCCCCCCCCCCATTCCACCCCCCTCGATCCCCCGCTAGTTCGTCTTCTGTTTTAAACGTTGTCTTATCTATATATATAAAAGGAGAACTGACTGACTGACATATCAACGCACAGCCCAAACCGCTGGGTCTAGAGATTCCAAATTTGGCACGTACGTTCCTTATGAGGTCTAGGGGTGCACTAAGAAAGGATTTTTCAAAATTCATCCCCTAAGGGGGTGAATGGGGGGGGTGAAATTTCACGCGGACGAAGTCGCGGGAAGAAGCTAGTCCACTATAAGCTTTCTCATTCCGGTTTGATCCAGTTTTTCTTTTGTTTTTATTCCTGAAGGATCGTCAGCAACAAAAATAAGTATTGGATTGAGGCTATAAAACGTTTTTCGAACTTATTGTATCGATGTTTGTCAGGTCATTGTTGTTAAACATGCTTAAAATTTATAGAAGTGACGGCTAGACTTAACACATTTACATAATATAATATAACTAGCTTCTGCCCGCGACTTCGCGTGAAATTTCGTGTTCCCCGGAACCATCCCGTCGCCAACCCGCGATATTACCGTGTTCTTTCTATCTTTTTTGTTTTCGTGCGGCTCGTAAGTGTCTTAGCGTGATGTTATGTAGCCTATAGCCTTCCTCAAGGATCGGGCTATCAAATGCGAATTTTTTTTTTATATCTCACTGTCATTATAGATTAACGCGCTCAAACAAACAAACATACTCTTCTGCTTTATTATTAGTTTAGATAACTATAAACAGCGGCAATATTTTATTAAATCAACAATAGCTCAGGTCATTGTCCCCCACCCACTCTTAGAACAAGCAATATAGTTTGTTCATTTTAAGGCGTTAACAGGTAATCTAGCATCGTAGTAATATCAAGTTCGTAGCCTATTACGAACTAATTAATGGTGGACCCATACAAGAAATTCTCAAGAATTTTTCGTTAACCAAAAGTTTTAATATTTAGGTAGGTAAGCAAACAGGCCTTTTATTCCATTAAAATTCACAAACACACTGTCAAAGGATAATGATAGGATATTGCTAATCCATTGCTTTATATGTTCGAAAAATTTGTCTGCTCAACAACGTAAATAACGCAATGAATGTTCTTGAACTGTCAAAATGAAAGCCATTGCTACCTACTGTTAGTGTGTTTCGCAATTACCCCACTGTTCAAGGTCAAAGTATTAACGAGACGCGATGTATAGACGACTATATACTTACATTCCTGTTATAAGTTTTGAAATGGTTTTTATGCTCCATGATTTATTTTCCACTAATTTGATTTTAAATTAAAAACAAACGCAGCTATTTGTCAGATTATAAAACCGCAAATCCCTATCAATCATCATCATAATGTACTTATTTGGGATTAATTTGGAAATTCTCATTTATATTAAGATGACAGTTGACCTTAGAAAATATCCCTAAATCTTAAATTGACGGATCAATGGTTCAGTCACCATAAAAAGTTGGCGAACTATAAAGCTATAGGCTGTGTAGAGGCTGAATCAAGACTGTCTATTAGAAATACCTACTTTTGCTTTATGAAAACAAAGATGGCGCGCACTCAATACCTACTGACAGTTTAAAATGTCAAAGTTGTCAAAATGTACAGAAATATCCGTTTTGACACAATATTAAACTGTGCCGTAAGTATATGAACTGTTTTGTTTCCAGAGTGTGCACTGGCTTAAAATGGATGGCGTCTTTAATTATAAATTAAGAATTCAAATAACAAGTTAGGCGTGGTATAAGAACGCAAATTATGACAGGTTTCTCAAATTACATAAATGTTTAGGCATATTTTTCTAAAGCTTAGTTAAAATATCCTGTTATAGCTAAATGTACCGGCCTACAAACCATTTGAACTTTATGATCATTATGTAAAGGTTTACCAAAGTAGCTTCTAAGATATATTGGATTATTAAGAAATAAAATGCAAAATTATTTTAATTATAGACAGCAACAATGTGGTTTTTAAAAAGCTTGAGGCGTTGGACGGACTTGCGAGAGGTCGTACCTATTACGACCTGACGACCAATTAGATAATATTGACGTGAACCCAATTCTTTTAATGAAGAAGCTTTTTATGAAATATGAACAGGCTAAGGTACCAGTAGATAATCTACCTACACCTTAGACGGTCACCAAAGGAGATAAGTAACCAGGGTCGTCGGATATAGTTGAAGTTTAGTAAGATACCGATGGATGATTTTGAATCAAGTTTAATTTAATTAATAGAAAACAATCACTTGGTATAACAAATTAAATTTCAATCGAAAACACTCATCGGTTTCTTACTAAACTTCAACTAAGATATCCCCTGGATACTTATCTCTTTTCGTACATATTACAAGCTAGAAAAAAATTTAGTGTATTGTCAAGTGTTTAATGAAAAGAGTTATTTAAAAATATTTCATAATAATAAAATAGTATCATGATCAAACTATCGTAAAACAGAACTCACAATCATATTTTTAGTCGCATAATTCTCAAAATTTTGGTCGTAAACTATCATAATTATGTTATGTAATCATAATAAAGGGAATTTAATTAACTAAATTCATCATCATCATCATTTCAGCCGAAAGACGTCCACTGCTGAACAAAGGCCTCCCCCAAGCACCTCCACTTCAACCGGTTATTAACTAAATTTATAAGTAAGTATTTCTTTACATGATTGAATTCCCTTTATTACCCATCTATCCTAAATTATTCCATTGAGCCGTGCATTTATTTTGTAATTTAATTAAAACTGTAATATTAATACTTTATTTTGGTGTTCATTCGATTCAACTAACATCAAATTCATTGCTGTTTTGAACCTTCCATGTTGCCGCGATGCGCTATTGTTAATTACTTACCTAAAAAATTGCTTCTTACTCCGCCTTATATAAGCTACCGATATGGCTTCTACGTTACTCCCTGGCTCTAAATTAATCGACTATTTTTAATTACTTATCTTCTTTGAATGAAACATTTATTTTAGAACTAAGATTTATCTCTTAACAAATGATAAAAAAGAGAAATATTGCCTTGATCCAGCACCTAATCGGATTAATGTAAGGATTAGATAGCACAATAAATCTTTGGGAGTGTCGGTATAAAGAAATGCTTTTATTTACTTTCAATTGTCTAACAATTGGCTAAGTGATAACAGACGGGTCGATCGAATATTTTAAGCCGACACCTTTACCCCTCCGTGCCTCAGAAAGGACGTTAAGCCGCTGGGCCCGGCTTTCATTTGTAGATCTTTGACAGTCGTTACGGGTAGTCAGAAGCTCAAAAGTCAGACAACCAGTCTTATCAAGAGGTATTGTGTTATCCAGTAACTGGGTTCTGGAGGTCATATAAGCAGTCGATCCATGTAAACTGGTATTCAGCTGCATCTGGTTAAGCTGCGACTGACGACTGTCATGAAAATTATGACAGCGGCAAATATTTAAATTGTTAAATACGCCACACTGCGTCAAAAGATAGTCGGTTTTCTGTTTCGAACCTCTGACACACAACGAGGCAGGGACTTGAATTGATTGTCATGGAAACGCTATATATTAATGTGTGCACTCACTCTTCTCAGTATGGACACTTTTTCGCGTGACTAAGTACGGTGAGGGCAAATCTAGCGATTTAAATCTTTGGGCAGCAGGGTTTGATTTTACGGTTTGAAATACGCTGTCTAAGAAAACACCAACTTTCTTTCGTAGACATAGAGAGGGAGCGCATGGCGTTGTCCGTGAGGAGCAATATGCTTGCCCGCAGGTTCGCTCGTTGTACTGCAGAAGTCAAAGTTACCCTTTTTAAGGCTTTCTGTCAATCGTTTTACACGAGTGGCCCACGGGTGTCATACACGCGCCGAGCTTACAACGTCCTGCGTGTTCAATTTAATAATGCGTTTAGGATGCTGTTGGGACTACCATGGCGTTGTAGTGCTTCGGGAATGTTCGCAGAGGCTCGCACAGGTGGTTTCCATGCCAATATGCGAAAGACCTACTACCTTACCTACTACGCAACACGTGCATGGTAGTAACAACAGCATTCTAAAAATGATCGCTGCCAGAGCGGATTGTCCCTCTCAGGGACACTGGGTGGGGACAGTCCTAGGTCTGATTTAATAATTACTGTTTGAAAACTAACAATACTAACCTATTTACATAATCATTATTGTTACTAACACCAAAATACTAACAAAATTATGAACCTAGTCTGAAATAAAGTTTAATTTAATTTAATTGTTTATAAGTCTACAGTGATGTCATTCACCGGTAAACTGCGGACGCTATGTGGTCACCGCTGTTCTAGGAAAACCGTAACTTTACACTTGAAGTCGACCACAACATAGTTGGGAAAAGGCTAGGCAGATTTTAAATGACGGACAAACAATTTTTATTCTGAGACATCTTGCAATTAATAATTTTCGAAAGCCCTTCTATTTCTCTTTTATTACCAACGTTAATAATTCGGCCTTAAACAACATATTTTATCTATAATGGTCGATACCATATTTATTGCCCAATTAGGCATACATTAGCTTCATCAATTTTAATTCCTCGACATTTAGTTCGGAATATTGTTTAAAAGGGCTTAAATATGTATAATATGAATCATTAATTTAATGTGATATGTACTTGTCTTCCGTATTTGTGACTGTATTGCCTATACTTTACGTCATCATCATAATCAGCCTATAATAAACCCACTGCTGGGACACAGGCCTCCTCTCTGTGAGAGGGAGTGGGCCGTAATCCACCACGCGGCCCAGTGCGGGTTGGTAGATGTCACATGTCTTCGAATTTTTGGTTCTAGGACATGCCGGTTTCCTCACGATGTTTTCCTTCACATCATTGCTTCTCTATATGAGAAGAGGCTTTTAAACCGGTTTCGCACTACATCCGATCCGAATCCGAATTAAAGATCCGACTTCAATCCGAATTGGAAATGTTCTAAATTCGGACGGAGAGTTCGGATCTAGTGCGCAACCCCTCATATAAAAAGGACTGCGGTCACTTCGGACCGGCATTTCTCGGATTCGGATCGGACGTGGTGCGAAACCGCTCTTACTCTTTTAAAACTCTACGGGCCACCACACCCTATATCTAATGTAGTAAAATATAAATCTAATGATATCATTAAAAATGTACAAGTGAACGCTGACGTACATCATTATAATCCCTATTAGCGTTTTATAACACCATAGAATATCACTAATTAACATGAAATCGTATACGAATATACCCCACGTCAACACGTTTATAACAATCTGACATGACAAATTACCATGTCAAAACAAGTTAATTATAAATAAATATATATATATAAAAAAATATATATATATATTTATATGTATATAAAGGCAATTCTATGCCGTCATCATTAGGTGGGTTCATCTTTGCATGGGTATATGGGCAGGTAAGATCTAAATAAAGGCGGAATATGACTCTCACACACTTATTTAATCAATCCAAATCGATTACTTAACACTTGTATAAACGTAATTTGACACAGGCGATTCGTCGATGACGTGCAAACTCTGTCGCCCACCATTGAAAAGTGCGGCACAAGATGGTTGCCCGTATGACGTTCCGCCAGAATGAAAATATTTAATCTGTCATTCTCGTCTAGAAATTGAAGGTGGCGCTACCGACACGCCGTCATATATAATACAAATAAATAAACTTTATACTAAATGTATATGAAACGGTAATACTTATAATTAAAAACAATATTTTTACATTTTTGTCTGTCTGTCTGTTTGTTTGTTCTGGCTAACCTGCGAAAAGGCTGGACTGATTTTGACAGAACTTTCACTGTCAGATGTCTGATATTATAAGGAGTCACTTAGGCTATTTTTTTTTAATAATTAGGGTACCACGCAAACAAAAACCCTTGAAATCCAATTTGTTTTCTGACATGCACTTGAACGAAGTCGCGAGCACAGCTAGTTAATAATAATACAGTAGACTTATAGTGCCTACGGACTTGTAATCACAATTGACTCAAGCCCACGAAATGTTGAATTAAATTCAAGACAAAAGGTCTGGTCCGTTACAAGAAACTTTTCCAAGAATTTTCTTTGATCATTTTCTCGTAAAATTACTTGATATTTTCTCCTTTAACTCTCAATCAACGTTGATTAGTTGGTGATTAATGCCCCTATAATATTGTTTTGTTGCTTCATTTGCCATATTGGTTTAATTAAAACCAAAGCTGAATAATGAAACGATGGTAATTTAACAAATTCTCGTTTATATTGAACTAGGTTTTGGATTAATTAGGGATCGTGTATAATCGGATGGCATTAGCCTGTATGAATAAAACCTGGGTTTTAATAGGATACCAATAAAACATAGAGGTTAGAATATAAAGTATTGAGTTAGTGACATGGTTATATTAAGACCATCAGGTTTTTTACATAACATACATAATCAGCTTATAATGTTCCTACGGCTGGGACACAGGCCTCCTCTTTGTGAGAGGGAGTTGGCCATAATATACCACGTGGGCCCAGTGCGGGTTGGTGGATGTCACATATCTCCAAATTTTTGGTTTTAGGTCATGCCGGGTTCCTCACTATGTTTTCCTTCATGTTTTGAGAGCAGTGGTGATGAAATAGTTCACACAAAGTGCCTGCTTGGGTTCGATCCCACGGCCTATAAATCGTAAGTCGCAGTCGTTACCACTGGGCCACCACTGCTCTCGTCAGGATTTTTTTTTACTATAAACCGAATTTCATTTTCTGCAAACATAGGAAGTTTTCTTAAATTCATGTTCAAAATTTGTAACAAAAAAGCTTCTTCAGTAAAAAGCCACGTTCAAGTTTCCTCCATACCTATAATATTTCCGATCAAAGGTTAGGTTTACCTGTACGTAGGTTCCCTAACGAATGAACTGGAGCGAAAATGTTTGTAGTTACCAAACAAATGTCTGAGAGAGGACGTTCGTTCGCTGCATGAGTACCAAGAACAAACAATTGGAAAATGGCCGATATATATCACATAGAGTTACACCAAATGTATTCGCAGAACAACCTTTGTTTTATGTGAGGAATAAGGAGATGTAGATGCTGCTGCACGCTGTGAGGCTGTAATCGAGAAAATATCAGGCTGTAGAACATAAACATGCGAGATAAACGTAATATACACTTGTTTATCGAAGGGGGGAATCCTGAGACACGTAAACAGTGAATGGAATAACATCCGAATACAGACTCATAGGGCGATGCCACACGGGCGTTGCCAATGCGTTGCATTGGCGCTGCGACCCCTGACCGGTGAAGCTCCGTAGTTCTACATATGAGGGTCATGCTTGACGCCGAGGAATCAGCTGCCCACGTCATCCTGCAATGCGAGGCCGTGGCTTCTCAACGTGAAGAAATCCTCGGAACAGTGACGTCGCTCCGTGAAGCCTGCGAAGCTCCCAGGAAGCTTCTGTGCTTTTGGGCGGAGCTAGGCTGGCTCTGTTAGCCAGAATCTCAACGCACAACGGACCAAATGAGAGTCTAAGTGCGGAAAAGCATCATCATCATCATCATCGAGGGTCATGCCACTTGGTGCGTTAAACCGACGTGCAATGACGGAACGCGAGCGAAAACGCCCAAAACGGACAAGGGGCCAGGTAGACGAAGACGAACTAGTGCTGCGGTGAGACGACGGAGCGCAGCGCAATATTTTTTTGAATATCGAAGATGGATGTCGATGTCGTGAAGGTGCGACGTCGGGACAAGCTTCGTTGCTTTGCAACATCGCAGCGCTCGTGTGGCACTCACTGCGTCGAAATCACTGCGCTGCGACGACGCAACGTATTGGCAACGCCCGTGTGGCATCGCTCATAGATAGGATATACAAAATAACGGAAAGGCAACGTAAAACTTTAGGAAGTGAAAACCAATATGAATATAAACAATTTTTAGATGAAAAGTCATTCAGCATTAGAGGAAAAATAATTCTAAGAGACATCACATAGGATTCAAGTTACAATAACGATTTTATTTCAATAATATTGCTATCTTCTTGAAAGCTAAATTGTCATTTCACCTTTCAGTCCAGTAGCGATGGCTGCTTTCAATAGTTTAGATACTTCAATGTCTATTGGAGCATCAATATCGCGGTTTATTTCATTTTATAGTTTTTATTTCCATGTTACTTACATATATTATTGTTTCGTTTTCAATTATTTGTTCTTTTATTCAGTTCTTTAATAAGTATTATCTAAAACTAGATTCTGCCCGCGACTTCGTCCGCGTGAAATTATTATTATTATTTATTTATTTATTTAATTTGTTGTTTCCCCATTCCGACCCACCCCGTCGCATCGCATCGCCTGCCGAGTGATTCGTCAACTCGTCCTACATGCCTACGGCCCTTTTGGGACGACTTGACATCATCATCTGCCTAGCCTTTTCCCAACTATGTTGGGGTCGACTTCCAGTCTAACTGGATGCAGCTGAATACCAGTATTTTACATGGAGCGACTGCCAATCTGACCTCCACAACCCAGTTACTGGGTAATACGATACCCCTTGGTAAGACTGGTTGTCAGACTTTCGGGCTTCTGACTACCCGGAACGACGGTCAAAGATCCACGAATGACAGCCGGGACCAACGGCTTAACGTGCTTTCCGAGGCATGGAGGGGCCTCAGTATGTAAAGATAGTCACCCATCCACAGACCAACCGCGGCAAGTCTAGCTTAACCTGATCGATCGACCTGTGTGGCTGTTATTATTTAGCCACGGACCCCTCTTGGGACGACTCCCAAATGAAGTCGAAGTGGGAAGTCGTCCCAAATGGGCCGTAGGCATGTAGGATGAGTTGACGAATCACTCCGCCTGCCAGCGCTATTACTTCATTTTCGCTTAGCGCTACTGAGGGTCTAGCATATAGCATTCTTCAACAATTAAGCTATTAAATGCAAAGAGCAATGCAAAGAGAGTTTTTCAAATCCGACTGGTAATTCCACAGATTAGCGTTCAAACAAACTCAGCTTTATAAACTCCTGTGAAACTAACCAATATTAGAACTTTTCACTTTATACTAGAAAGGGATATATTGGAAAAATCCTTGTTACATAACTTTTATCAGATCAAAGGCTCTGCGGAATTATTTGCCCATTGCTTCTAGATTGTAATCCTCTTAAGCTGCGACCACTTCGCTGAAGTTCATCAACTACTTCAATTAGCTTTGCTTCCACCAATAATGGACCGATTGGATCTATTCGTAATTCATTCCACGTTTGTTTTTGATTTTTTAGTATTTAATATAAATTTTTGAGCAACCATTTAGATCGAATCAATTGTTATCGAATCAGGTTATCAACATATAACTATCAACAAAATTGTTTGTCGACCAAATTCAGCAGTGTTACTTTTACTGCCTCATTTATGTTTATGGTTTCTGTAATAGCTCACATCTTTCCAGCCTAAGTTAATGTGGCATTACCATTTATGGTAAGACTAACAAAATTATTACCAAAGTTAAAAGCATCAAAAGAGTGTTAAGTAAGTAAGAAACTTGACGATAACTTCGTTAGGCATAATGAAATTTACACAGATGAAGTTCGTACTATGGAATAAGTAGTTGGTATTTGTATATTATCATGCGCATTGCGCGAAAACGGCTGATACTTTTTTAATAACGTTCTTAAGAGACGGCCCAGAGAATATTAATTTTCGTTCCCTTTGGAGTTGGAGGAAAGTTCTTCCTTATCGTAGATGTTTATTAGCTTTTCTTATGTGTTCACGGCTGATGAAGTTAGTATATCAACTATTTTGGCTTCTTGTAATATGTTTTTTGTTGGGTGTGTGATATTTTTTGATGATTTTTGTTTTGAGAGTGTATCGCCAAAAATTATAATAATACTAGAAGCAATATTTTAGTGCTTAATGCGGTGCAGCCAACTGGAGAAAAGGCTGACCTGAAAGGAGGCGTTCGTTTATGTAAGAAATCCTATCGTATCCTATCCTAATAATATTATAAACGCGAAAGTTTGTGAGGATGGATGGATGTTTGTTGCTCTTTCACGCAAAAACTACTGAACGGATTTGAATGAAATTTGGCACACGGATACTTTATAATCAGGATTAACACATATGATACTTTTTATACCGATATTCCCACGGTACCGAGACTTATGCGGGTGAAATCGCAGGGCGCTGCTAGGACATTAATAGGAATGTGTATGACGATGACGACAAGATGACTACTGAGAGAGATGTATAGAAAAAAAAGCAGTGTTTCGCTATTTGGCAGTTTCCTCGCAATGTTTTCTTCCGCCAATCAACCAAACAGTTAATACAAAAGGCAATTATTTTTTTCCTACGCCAGTAAAAGTAAGACAGTCATGTTGAAATATCACCACTTTCAGCCCTTGAAAGCTTAATGAGATTCAGAGCTAAATAATGAATGGAGAAATCTGCCACGACGGTTGCGCCGCCTATCCAGTTGCAAGAGAACCACTTGAAGGACCCAGTTACCGTCTTGCAGTACATGAATTAACTACCATTGTGAGAACTTTTGAATGAAATGGCTTTATTGAAATAGAAAGAAGAGGCGGCATTAAGGACGCTATCACATTTTTCCACGAATAACAGTGCTTTTCAGGTACCATTTTAATGAACTTGGAGTCGCAACTGCAAGGATATCTTGGTTTCAAATTAAAGATAATATATTCATCTCCAGAATGGCTCCATAACAATTAAATAGCCCTATACAAAATTTTCACACAAATACGTTTTTACCATCACAGTAATCGCAAAAAATTTAATAAAAAGGGGTTTGAATAAGGACCTATATAGCTAAATCCACTGCATATTTTAATTAAAAAATAAGAAGATATTGTTGCTTATATAGTCCTCTATACGACAAGCTAAATATTTTGTAGATAAATAAATAACTTTTTCATTTATGAGACAAATAAGAAACGCTCTCAAATTTCTCCATACATTTTCTACCCGCGGACACTTGCGGTTCGTCATTCCGCGCTCAGAGGCGCTCGTGGAAGCACGTCTGTGTCGCTTTCTCGCAAAAAATAATTACGTAAAAAAGTGAGTTCCGAGTTGTGTACTGAGGTCGGACGAAGTTGATACTTTTTCGGACCGAAATAAAATTAAGTACGATTATTGGTATTTTTTTCAGAAACAAATACTTAGTTGTAATTTTTACAAGCTTTTATTTAACTTGCAATGTATGTATGTACGAGTATGTATGTATGTAACTATGTTTGTTCGGGTGGACTCTTGCAACTAAATTTTGAACCAGATATCTTCAACCGATTGAGCTGAAATTTTGTATGCACGTTTAGTTTGGATGACAATGCATGGTTAGCTGTGTGACGTTATTCTAAATTCAAAATGGCGGAACGCCCAAGATGGCGGACTACTTATTTTTAAGGCACTCCTACAATATGGATATCAAATGAAAGGGATTGCTGAGAATAACTCGAAAAATAAAATGACGTCACTCTAAATCCAATATGGCGGACTTCTAAAGATGGTGGACTAGTTATTTTTAATGCACTCCTACAATATGGGTATCAAATGAAAGGGATTGCTGAGAATAACTCGAAAAATAAAGTGACGTCACTATAAATCTAATATGGCGGTCATCTAAAGATGGTGGACTAGTTATTTTTAATGCACTGCAACAATATGGGTATCAAATTAAATTACTTGCTGAGGATGACTTGAAAAATAAAGTGACGGCATTCTAAATCCAATATGGCGGAACACCAAAAATGGCGGACTAGTTATTTTTAATGCACTTCTACAATATGGGTATCAAATGAAAGGGCTTGCTGAGAATAACTCAAAAAACAATGTGACGTTACTCTAAATGCAATATGGCGGACTTCTAAAGATAGCGGACTAAGCTTTTTATGCTTTCCTACAACATGGGTATCAAATGAAAGGTCTTGCTCAGAATACGTATGCGAGTTAAACTCCACAAAAAACCTGTCCAGCAATAACTAAAAAGTAAAAAACAAATTAAAAGTATTTTTTTTTTTAAACAAGCTTTTAGTTAAATGCGCTAAAAAGAATAAAATAAAATTGTCCTTTAAAACTTTTACTATCAACTTATAACGTCATTAAGTACACAAGTTATATATGATATAAAAGCTTGTTGCGAGATTTACCTGTGTAGATAAACAAGTAAATAACATGATCTGATTGATTTTCATTTTTTTAATTTTCAAACTAAGTAAATACGAGTACTTAAATCTGAAAAAAACTTTTTTACTTTTAATTTATTTATTTAGTGGATAAAAAACTTAGGTACATCTACGTTGATAAATATTTATTTTATAATCAAATTAAAATTATGGAAATGGGTTTTTTGACATTCGATATTAATAGTCGATTTTGGGGTTTTCGGGGTGATGATTACGAATATAACATCCATTTTTTATTCAAGGTGGCGGATTTTTGTTTGTGACAAATCGACTTACGGCCAATTTCTTCATAATACCAGTACCTATATCCAGTTGTCATGCTACGTCACAGTTTTACTCTTCAATTCAGTAATTTTTTTAGTGAATTATAATGTTGCTATATTGAAGAATACAATTGTGACGTAGCATGACAACTGAATAGACTGGTATTACGTTTAGTCGGTTAACAAAGTCGCGTGGTTTTTTTGTTTACCTTTATTTAGCTAACTAAACCTATGGAGTATAGTAGTAGTACAATGAAATATTTTCTATGTGAAAAGACAGCTGTGCTGCTGGGGAGTTTGTTGCGCCACTTCTTCCCAGCGAAAGCACTAAGAAGTGAAGGGCGGGCGTTTTGGGGGACTGTCTTTTGTAATTTTGACATTCGAAAAGTGCTGATTCTCAGCCTAATTTGAATAAATTACTTTTGATTTACTTTTTTTAAATTTTTAAGTAAATAAAATACTTACTGTTTTCATAAGGGAATGATTACTATTAAATATCACAACGAAACTCTACGATAAACTCCCAGGCTAGTATTTGATTATGTAATACTCCAACAATTGACATCAAAAATAATATTTAAAAGTACTTAGGTACATCTTTTCAAACTAACAGCAGACTGTGGTATAAATGTGGATGTTCCTTGTAATACTAAAATGTTAAGGTCGTTTTTGGGTACCTAGTAATGAACATATTGACTGATGAACTTCAACAACACTAAAAACATGATTATCACGCAGATAGTAAGTACTAATAACACTTACCAAATTCGATTGCGAACTTACAACTAACTTTACTCAATAAATACCAGCAAAATTAAAAAAAAAATCTTCAAGTACCAAGATTAGTTAAGTTACGTATAAAAATCGAGCGAACAATGGTTTCAATGTGTGCGTGCGCGTAATGTTGCTGTGTTGCGATTCAGATACCTAAACTTGAGCGAGTTCAAAATGTGATAGCGTCCTTAAGGAGAAAGCGCTAGGGTAGCCCGGCGAGTTGTGGGTACTACAGGTACACCTCTGCCTTTCCTTTCAATACGGAATACAGGCGTGATGTTATGTTATGTTACCAGCGAGGTAATTGGGTAACACACTATTAGTAGCAATAGGTGTCATTTTGACAGTTCAACAACATTCATTGCGTGATTTACGTTGTGGAGCAGACACATTTTTCGAACATATGAAGCAATGGATTAATTAATTTTGAAGGATATTGCGTCTATTCAGCAACGTAAATAACGCAATGAATGTTGTTAAACTGTCATATTGAAAGTCAAATAATTAGTCATATAATGTGATCGGACTTTTGTATAATAATTTGACATTTTTTAATTTGACAGTTCTATTTTTTAATGTAACTCAATTTAAAATTTATTCTGTAATTTAATGTTGCTATTAGTACCTAATAGGTATAATATATTAATTTGCACACCTCAGTAGGTTATAATACAATGTACCTTTTACCTATACCTGTAATACCTTTTTAACATGTATTATGCAAATACATTATTTGATTTGATTTGAAAAACATTGCACACTACTGGACAGGTCCATTCAATCAGTGTGGTTCTTTCCTCAAAAGACCATCTCGGACATCGATCTATATGGTCTTCATATAACTTGACCAAGATTATGTCTGGACTTTAAAAGAGACTGTGACCTCCGAGTTTGTTTCGGCCTTTCTTCTCAGAGTAGTCAGATAGGAAACGCCGACCTCATATAGTTTTTAAAATATAATTGACGTGTAAAAGTGTTTTTGCAAACCTACTTACAGAATTAAATCATTTATCATTGTTACGCAATAACCCTGCTAGATGTGACTTTCAGTGTATGTGAAATGTTACTGGGTTTTTAGATGAAAAATTCTGCTCAAAGCTCGATAAAATAAAAAATGCTATCTCTATTGTCTTTGTAACTTGTCTCCATAAATGTTGATGTGTGAAAAAATTGGCTATCAGCCGCAAATGGGTTTTGTAGCGGCAAATTATTGGTTGCCCCACTAAACTTGCCTGTTGTGAACCCTATCAAAATCGTCTGCTATATTCGGTTATCCTTCGAAACTTTAACTAAACTAATATCATAAAGAGAAAAGATTACATTTTTTATATATTTGTTAAAATGAAAAAAATAATCACGCTAAAATGGCTGAACGGATTTGCATTAAATTTGGTACTTGAGTAAATCATGACCTGATTTAGGACATAGGATACTTTTTATCCCGATATTCCTACGGGATCGAGACTTATGCGGATGGAACTGCGGGGCGCAGCTAGTTGGTAATACAAAGAAAAATATACGGTGGTTATACGAGGATGTGAAATAGACCAGAAAACTAAACAGCTTTCTTCATGGGACCAACATCATAATCGCAAAAAAAATATCAAGTTTCCAAAAAACTTATCCATTCAAAACTTCAATATTTACTTCTCGACCCAAACATATGGGATGGCCGTTCAGTATGATGATCTTCCCTTAAAGGTGACCACACTTTTCTGATATAACCATATGTCGCAGGTGCGGGTGCTTATTGAGCACGTGCAGCAATGTATGCACAACAAATAAAGCAGAAAAATTATAAAAAAATATTCTAACTTCGTCATCATAGTCTTCGTTAAGCAGTCCTCTTGTGCCAATGTTAATGTTCATCTAATTATCTCATATCTGCACTTACATTCTATCGTACCTAATCACTAACATTCTGCTTTCAGGCCTAATTTCCTCATTCTTCATTAAAGCCCACCAACGACAAGAACGCTGTATATCAAATCAAATGAATCCGTACAAAGAAAAAGCCCATTATTAACATAATAATCGAAGATAAAAGAGGTATAGAAGTTGGGGCACACGTAGCCCTGCCGCACACGTCCGCGGGGCATGGTCGCATCGACCAAAGTGTAACCCCGTGTGGCCGCGTCCTAATATAGAACGCGATCGTCGAGCTCATATGTCAGTTTTTGTTCGGAAAATCAAAAGGCGCCCGATTCACCGATTCACCGATCAAAACATGACATATGAATGCGACAATCGCGTATTCGCACGACTATCGCTTTCTAAGTGCACATGAGCGACACGCGTCAAAGGCAGATGACAGCGGCTGCCGTCGACAACATGCCACTAGTGTACTTGAGCACCGTACTCAATGTCGACGGCTGCAGTTGCCTCGGCCGTTGACGCGTTGTATGAGCACTAAAGGCGTACGCGGCCTTACTAAAAGCGGTGGTCACTACGACCATGCTCGTGGTCGTGGTCGCCCAGTGCCCAAGCATCCTTAAACAAACAGAATTAATCATTAGATTAGCATCGAACAAGATCCAGGTAATTGAACGGAAATGTAAGGCAGGGGCAAGGGTCACTCGGTTCCGGCGCGTCTTGTGGCTTTACGGTGTATTATTCATGGTCGGGCTATGAAGGCAGCGGGGTTTAGAATTGGTTAATTTGTATTTTTGCAAAAAAAAAAAAAAGAGATTGAAATTATTCTACAGGATTTATATGTGTTTTTTGCTAATAGAATAGAAAATAATAGTATATATTATGTAAATCATACGAGTAACAGACATAAATGGTTTTAAAAAAAAATATCGCGACCCGAATTGAAAGATCCGGTGGTAAGTTACAAATACTGTTTACAGTGAGTACATTTTAGTTCAGGAATTTTTAAGTTGATTGTAGAGTTGTATTTACTTGTAGATCGGTAACCACGTCTCCAATTGCTGTAACCAAATTGTCATCTGCACTTAATCCTAAGCGATTATATGCGAAAGTAAGTTTGTTTTTTCACCTTTTCACGCTTAAACCACTGAACCGATCATCCTGAAATTTTGCATATACGTTGCCAGGTGTACAGAAATGGACAGAGAGTACCTTTTATCCCGAAAAAAAGTGCTGTTCCCGAGGAAAACAACAATAACGTTATTTTGCTAATAGATGGCGCCACGTGTCTTTCAAATCATAAATTATTCTCACGGGATCGACACTTATGCGGGTGAAATCGCGGGGCGCAGCTAGTATTATATAAAGAGGTAAAGTTTGTAAGTTTGGATGTTGGAGGTAATCTCAGGAAGTACAGATTCATTTAAAAAAAAATCTTTCACTGGCAGAAAGCTATACTATTGTCGAGTGACATAGGGATGTTTTATGAAGATAGTTTATTATATATTACGTGTATTGTATGCTGAAACAAGCTTTTCATATCGAAATATCTCAGTTTTGATCATAAATTCCACAAAAAACTAACTTTTAAAACAAATTACTATAGAATACAAAAGTTCAAAGTAAAGAAAATCTTGGAAGCTGTTTTAGATCCATTTGATAACTATTCGTTACATGAAAGAAGGGAACATAAATGGATCTACTTGTTATTAACTGTTAACAAGTTGTACAAAGGAATGTGAAATGTTATCTAAATATATTAAAAGTGAATACCTTGAGAATGCATAGTTATTAACTTTCGAATTATAAAAGTTGGGTTTTTAATAACTAAAAAGTCTTGCTCCTGTAGAGCTTCGCACTTTGGTACAGCGAATTGAAATGAGTTTCTAAAGATTTTGGTTATGTTACTAAGTACCTATAAGTAGTTCATTTCTCACAATAATGTTATATCTTTGAAGCTTGCTGTGAAAAACAACTCGAATTAACGAACTTAATTCAATTGGTTTTTAAACGACTTCAAAAAAGGAGGTACTGTATTTCGGCTTATTAGTCGATTCGCACGAATTTACTCGCCGAAAACGTAAATTCAAAATGTGCCAATTGCCTAATACATATTTCTTGTTGACGACTCGCCCACAAATAAATTAACTTCGTGCGAGTCGCCTATAGAAAAATAATATTAATTAATAGTGACGCTTCACCCGTTTCGGGCGGGTACATTCGTGCTAGTCGCCTAATAAGCCGGTTTTTTACATTAAGCTTAAGATAAGCCTTTGTTACTATAATTTCCATGTACCTACTAAATGATTACTGTATGCAGTAAATAATAAGGATAAGATGGTAATCGCAATCTGATGGCTATTTTCAAATTCAAGATAGACTTACAGAAATCAGTTCTAAGACATAATATTTTAACAACATTCAAAAGAAAACGAAATAGACAACAGCTGTAAGAGATCAAAAGATCCTTTTAATTCAAATACAAACTTTTAAGCGCTAAACAATCTTCTTCATCATCATCATCATCCACAGCCCGACTTCAGCCACTGATCATAGGCCTCTCTTCATGTGCCAATCTCCACACTCCTGGTGTTTTACCCACGATGGCAACAACATCGTCCGCCCATCTCACCGCCGGACGACCGACACTTCGTCTCCTAGTCCTTGGACGCCACTCGTTCACTGCCTTACTCCACCTCCTATCACTGCGCCTTGCCAGATGTCCTGCCCAACTCTATTTGAGTTCCATAACCCGTTTTCCGATATCGAAAACCTTCGTACGTTTTCGGATCTCGACGTTTGGAAGTCGCACCCTAATTGCGTAACAACTAAAAAAACTATCTATCTTAATCTGAATCATTTTGAAGAATATTGCTAATCCATTGCTTCATATGTTCGAAAAATTTGTCTGCTCAACGTGTGAACGAAAAATTTGCCTGCACAATAATGTAATTTAATAAGAAAACTGAATAATAATATTGTGTCATAGTGTTCCTAATATATTTGCACACCTCACACGGTTATAATACAGTGTACCTTATGAACCTTTTGTAAAATTCTCTGAACCTGTGTTATGCAAATAAATTATTTGATTTGATTTGAACATAAATAACGCAATGAATGTTGTTGAACTGTCAAAATGAAAGACATTGCTACTGATAGTGTGTTACAATAATTATCCCTCCGGTCTATAAGCCTTATGCGAAGCTTAAGCAATATTCTTAACACCACCAAATTCTGCATACCTACGTGAACATTCGAAACAATATTGGATTGTGTGTGAAACGTTTCTGCGGGTTACACAACATTAAAATAAAGGTACAATTAGCATTCTTGCGAGAGACCCACGAACTTAAATGAAAATGTAGTGTTTGTAATTTCAGCGGTTTGCCATTAAACCCGGCTGATATTGTTGATTAAATCGTAGACGTAGACGAAAATTAGTTTTGGGAGTTGATTGAATTTGCTTAGTTTTGTGTCGAATGAAATCGGGTTAGCTTGTTCTTGGACAAAAAGAGTAAATATTATTCATATGTATATATGACATTTTACCTAGTTAAAGTCGCAACCATATCGATCATATTTCCTAGTTAGCAGAACCTAACTTAGATGGTTTGGAACAGTTAAGGGACCATCCATAAATTACGGCACACGTTAAGGGCGGGGGGGGGGGGGGGGGGGATGGGAACTTCATGGTCACATGTATAAATCTAAAGTAAGTATTAAAAACTTTTTTACAAAAAAAACAACCGACTTCAAAAAAACTACAAAGTGATAAATAACTTTAATTTCGGAAGTCGGTGTCGTTGGTTCCGCATTTTCGTTTTTTGACACCGACTTCCGAAATTAAAGTTATTTATCACTTTGTAGTTTTTTTTGAAGTCGGTTGTTTTTTTTGTAAAAAAGTTTTTATTTTTCACTTTTTAGTTGTACTTACTCCACACAAATTCAAATAACACTAGTGCATTGAGGAATTGAAGACACCGACTAGAAGAATCATCAAAATTCGCATAGAAATGCCGGAGATGCAGTACATTTATGCATATAACATCGTACATAAGAATAATTATATAATGTATTATATACTAAAACCTTCCTGAAAGTATGTAGATCACATTAGTTTTTGAGAAAATCGCGGACAAACAAACATACATACATACATACATACATACATACATACGGGTCGAATACAGAACCTCCTTTTTTGAAGTCGGTTAAAAACTCTAAACTTCAATTCTAACGAAAAACTTAAAAATATTATCTACTCTATGAATTTTATTTTTGGGTTTAAATTTATTTGTATCACTTTTTGGCACGTAACGGCCATGTTTCACGCTTTCTGTAACACCTGCTGTTTCTTCATCTAAGGTTTACTAAACGATGACGACGCTATATGGAGGGATGATGAAGATGTTGACACAAAATGTTTCTAACTTCATCCAAGTCGAAAACGAAGTGACTGCGGGGCGCTGCTAGTTTAATCATAATTAAATTTGAAATTGTAAAATATGTGACGGATTCTCGCAAATGTTTGGACACCTCTACCCTGGCGTGACAAGTATAGGGAGGGGACAGTGACAAGGACGTATTTTATGGATTACCCATAATCAATACAATAATAGATGACGAAATTGTAACAATTCTTCATCGTTACAGTATTTTGACAGCCGATTTCTATTATTAATGTACCTACTACCAAAAAAGACGCGTCACTTTTTTCAACACGAGATATTTTACACCGATAAATCTTTTGTATATGTAATGAGCGCTCGTTTCGTGGCTCCACCGCGTACGTGATCTACCGAATCGGACCGGTCAAACAGTACCCTTTTTTATGCCTAATAACGTTGTATACTTAGGTTACCAGCTCCAAAATTATGTACCCACGGACTGGTTATAATATTTGTAAAATTACTGTTATTACGGTACGAGGAAATTGTATCATTAATACTTTAAACTTTAGAGTATTAGGTAGCATAATCAGCCTATAATGTTCCCACTGCGGGACATTGTTCTTCTGTCGGTGAGAGGGAGTGGGCCGGAATCCACCACACGGGCCCAGTGCGGGTTGGTAGATGTCACATGTCTTCGAATTTTTTGTTCTAGCACATGCCGGTTTCCTCACGATGTTTTCCTTCACCGTTTTGAGAGCAGTGGTGGTGAAATAATTTACATAAAGTAGGCAAAGCGCCTGTCGGGGTTCAAAGCTACGACCTACAACTCAGTAAGTCACAGTCGTTACCACTGGGCCACGACTGCTCTCATTTAGAGTATTAATGATACAATTTCCGCATACCATTAAAAGCTAGCACTTGAGAGTCTGAAGTGCTAACTTTTGTAAGCTAAAATCAGCCGATAATGGAACAATTAATCTTGTCGATAACAGTCGTTCGTTTCAAGACAGTTTTCCTATTAATAGTTGGAACTAATTGTGAACTTAGACCAGTTAGCAGTAAAGTTAAGACACTGACATTTTGTCGCGTTGTTTTTACAATCGTTTTTTTATAGAGGCTTATGTCTTTCTCCAGGTCTCATATATTATGTCTCATGGTATCTTCAAGTATTTAAGCATGAAAAGGTAGGCTTCGTCCGCATGGAAGTCGGAAATTATCCCACGGAAACGTAAAGCCGGGATAAAAAATATCCTATGTCATCCAGATCATGGACTACCCATGTGTTAAATTTCAGCCGTTTTAGCATGAAAGCGTAACAAACAAACAAACTCACTTTCGCATTCATAACTAATAATATTAGGTAGGATTAATAAAGTATGGATCTCTAACTGTACAAATCAAGGTATCTACTAAAAAACAAACTTATCCATGGCGTCTGACATTTGAAATTTGTATTGGTATTACACCTTCTCCAACAAAAACGTTGATTAGACAAGCTTCGCAAAAGTAAGCCAACTTCAGTTTATCTGCGGCTTCGATCTCCGACTAAGGGAGCGGTACAATGGAGCGGAGACGAGCGGAGCGGAGACGAGCGGAGCGGAGCGGAGCGGTGGAGAGCTAGGAAAACATTAACCAATAATATTTCCACTAAATTCACTTCATTCGCGCTTCAGTGAACTGGGATAATCCGCCACACTGCTCCCTCGCTCTTTCCCGCGTTTCTATTCGTATTGAGTATTGGTTACAGCCTGATATGAGCGGTGAAAATCGAGAGTGTCGTCCATTGACAGTCCCGTTGGTCTCGTGGTCGCAAGTGCGACTGCTGAGCGTATTATAATTGAGTTTTTCATTACAAATTTCTTAGTAACAGCCCGGAGTTTGGTAGTTAGCGATGTGATAACCCCGTGGCTCACAAGAGAGTGGAGAAAGAGAGAGAGCATCTGTATTTCCGCACACGTTTGTGCACTATAATAATATAAGTATCTCCCGCGCCGAAGGCTAGTCTCGGTTGAGATTGGCCGCCATGGCTGAAATAAGGTCTAGAGGATTATTACTAGTCCATTGACGGGGTGGTGAGAGTGTCAGGCATCCGAAGCGGAAAAAGTGAGCGGACATAGTTCACCACACATTAGGAGATTAATTTACAATTCTTTACTCCACTCCACCGTAGGCACTAGCATAAATAGAATTTTGCTGAACGCTATAGTTTAGTGTGCATACACACGAGCGACACGCATCGACGACAGAGGCAACTGTAACCGTCGACGCTTGTTGGCGACAGCCGTCGACACATCGATGGTTGTCGGCAACAACATGCATAGGCATACTAAGGTAATGTTTTAGCGGTATCTACAAACGCCACATATTGTGAACTACGCGTCATACTGGCATGACATCACACGAAATCCTGCATTTCGCAAGCAGAGTTTACCGCGCAACTAGCATCAACGGCCAGACATGAATCATCGGGCAGTTGCCCCGCTAAACACAACACCCGTCTGGTCGGAGGATCCACCCTTTCCTATGGAAGATGAGTGCGCTTTACACCCTGTTCCTTATACCTCTATAATGTTTTTGTAGACGTGCACCTCTCCGCTCATCTCCGCGCTTCGCCTTACAGAGATAAATATCTACATAATTTGTACAACAGATCTCCTTTATCACAAGATAAAGTACTCGACGGAATCCCAAATTGTGTTTTGAAGCAATCGAACTTTGCTAAGTAGGATAAAAGTTGCAGATGTTTGAAAATAAATTAACGAACTGTCTTAATAATTATTAGCAAACACTGTTGAGACGGAACTGCGGTGAACTGCTCGAGATGGGCTCAAACAAATTACGATGAGTAATTTGTTTTTTGTCGAGTTCAAGAGTTGATGACGTCACTCTGGAGGATGCGTCGCCCTTTGGGTTTTAACGGAGTGACTTTTTAGTTTTTAAGATAGATGAGATGGCATATTTTATTATTAGCTCTTGGACAATATTGCTCGTGGCTAAATAATAACAGCCGCACGGGTCGACTTGCCGCGGTCGGTTTGTGGATAGGTTTACATATCGAGACCCTGTGTGCATTGGAAAGCACGCTAAGCTATTGGTCCCGGCTGTCATTCGTAGATCTATGACAGTCGTTACGGGTAATCTGAAGCCCAAACGATACCCCTTAGTGAGCCAAGGGGTATCGTGTTACCCAGTAACTGGGTTGTGGAGGTCACATAGGCAGTCGCTCTATGTAAAATACTGGTATTCACTTGCATCCGGCTAAACTGGAAGCCGAGCCTAACATAGCTAGAAAAAGGCTAGGCAGGTGCAGATGTTTTATTATTGACTAGGACAATATTTATTTGTATTAATTTACAAACAAAACATGCATTTGGTTAGATTGAATAATGGCGTGACCTTTAATCACTGATTTCTTCTCGGAAAAAAAGAAGTCTGTACCGCGCAACTTTATGATATTAAAATTCAATATTTATGCCGATTCGCAGGTGATTAATACCCAACTCAAACCGTATAAATGAATATCTACTGCGCCTAAATCGGTTTCTATTAACCTTTGCCGGTTTTGTTCATCCATTTATTATTTACGTTGTATATTTTAGTATCAAATACAGATTTTGTAAACAGTCTGTTCAGCTGTGTTTGTAGGTACAGACGTATGTACGATATTAATTATCTAAATGTAAACTTGATTCTCTAAATATTAACTTTAGTTTAAACAAGGGACGTGTTTGATATGGAATTAGGATAGAAGGAAGATTTCGTGAAATTGTGGATCTATGATGTTTGCCTTTGTGTTGATTTTCTCATAAACTCAGATTAATTAAATTTAATTAAGTGTAGAGTCAAATTACTGTTCCTGTGCTGTTCCCGTGTCTTATTGTGCATTTGACTTGTATTTTGGCTTATTATAAATAAGTTGAACGATTGTAGATACACCAATAAATAAATAAATAAAATAAAATTATCTGGTAAAACTTTATCGAACGATGATTCAAAAATTTAATCTTAAATAGCTGCCCCGGGGTTTCACCCCGTGGGAATATCGGAATAAAAAGTAGCCTATATGTTAATACAGGGTGTCAGCTACTTCCATACAAAATTTTGTCAAAATTGGTCCAGCCGTTTGAGCGTAAAGAAGTAACAAACATATAAACACACACACACACTCACAAGCTTTCGCCTTTAACCCAGATAGAGGCTTTACTTGGTGTAAATAATTTCATCACCACCGCTCTTAAAACGGTGAACGAAAACATCGTGAGCAAACCGGCATATCCTAGAACCAAAAAATCGAAGACATGTGACATCTACCAACCCGCATTGGGCTCGCGTGGGTCGAAGTGAGGAGGCCTGTGGTGTTCCAGCAGTGGAAACATGATGAAACATGGCTGACGCTGATGATGCTTATGCATAATTATTTGACCTACACTAGCGCAGGCCGTTGACTCCGCAATCTGCTCTGGTTACGTGAAATAACGTGTTTAGAAAATGAAACATATTTTCGTTAAGCCGTTGGTCCCGGCTGTCATTCATGGATCTTTGACAGTCGTTACGGGTAGTCAGAAGCCCGAAAGTCTGACAACCAGTCTTACCAAGGGGTATCGTATTACCCAGTAACTGGGTTGTGGAGGTCAGATAGGCAGTCGCTCCATGTAAAATACTGGTATTCAGCTGCATCCGGTTAGACTGGAAGCCGACCCCAACATAGTTGGGAAAAAGCTAGGCAGATGAGATGATGATTTTCGCCTGTAACTTTCATTTCACCTTGTGTATATGAGACCCCATGGGGTCTTGAGTAGGACCAGCATTCACAATTCATTCGACAGGCTGCCGTGTCGAAAAAGACACATTTTCCACTACCTGATTTGCCTTGCCCCTGACAGCGAAAGGATACGATTCAATTTAAACGGCCGGACTTCGGACTTCCTTCGACTCCTTTGTGAACAACGTTTAGAGGGCTCCTTCGATAACGGTGATTGATGTTCTATTCGACACGAAAGTGTATCGAATGGTTGTAAATAGCTCTGCACCAACCTAATTGCGTAACACTCTTTCAGTCTGAATCTGAATCATATTGAAGATTCCATTGCATCAGATGTTCGAAAAATTTGTCTGCTCAACAATATAAATAACGCAATGAATGTTGTTGAACTGTCAAAATGAAACCCATTGCTACTGTTAGTGTGTTACGCAATTACCCCTCGGGCAGTATTATTGGGCAATGATGGCATTTCAATGGGCCCCTTATAACATGTGACTTAGGTAAACATAGTTCTGACGGAATGTGGGTGCACTATTCACCTCTGCCCACCCAGAGAATACAAGCGTGATGTTATGAATATAGTAAGGATAGAAGGGTGAATTCCTAGAACTGAGGGTCAAAGTCCGAGTTTATCTTCATATTTCACCGTCTAAAGGTTGGAAATTCTGTGAAATCGTGGGTGAAAGGTCAACGGTAGAAGGTGCGTAGGTCATATAGGTACAATAGACTTGTCAGTGGTAACAAATAACGCCCGACGCTCAGGTTACACGAGCCTAGTTTTACAAGCTAGGATAGCAAATAAGCAATATTCTGGCTAACTATCCTCGCTTGCCTCTTGCGAGATCTGTTTAAACATCATAATCAGCCTATAATGTTCCCACTGCTGGGACACACAGGCCTCCTCTCTGTGAGAGGGAGTGGGCCGTAATCCACCACGCGGGCCCAGCCCCAGTGCGGGTTGGTGGATGTCACACGTCTTCGAATTTTTGGTTCTAGGACATGCCGGTTTCCTCACGATGTTTTCCTTCACCGTTTTGAGAGTAGGTAGTGGTGATGAAATAATTTACACAAAGTTAAGTGCCTGCCTGGGTTCGAACCTACGACCTACAACTCGTAAGTCGTGTCCGTTACCACTGGGCCACCACTGCACACTGTTTACACAATATTAGATTTTGTTTTCGCCACTATCATTGCAGTGACACCTATGTCACTGCAATGATAGTGGCGAAAACAAAATCTACGTCCTAACGTCCACCACCACCACCACCACCACGTCCACCACGTCCTAACGTGGAGCAAATTATAAATCTAAACTAATAATAGAGCTGAGGAGTTTGTTTGCTTGACGGGGTTAATCTCTGAAACGGTTCGGATTAAAAACAAACTTTTTGTATTTGATAGCCTAATTCTTGAAGAAGGCTATAGGCTACTAAACGCTAAGATCCTTAAGATCCGAGTGAGAACAAAAAAAGAACAGAAATAAAGCTAAGCAAAAACGAAGTAAAAGCGCGGACAGGCGATGCAATGCGACGGAGAGGGTCGAGTAAACAAGAAATTTACTCGACCCTCTCGGCGAGACGAAGTCGGGGGCAGAAGCTAGTTACCTATACATTTTTTCGTGTTATTTTTGCCATTGACTCGAAGAAGATTATGCCAATAAAGAACAATAAATTTATTATTATTCTAGCCTCAAAAACTAGCCTCGTAACCTCGCAACCCGGGCATTGAAACTCTATTGAAACTCCGTTCTACGCTAGGTCAAGGTCAAAGTTGTACCACTGTTTTGCGGTCTAGGGCAGTGTTTCCCAAACATTGTTCTGCCATGTACCGGTAATTTTCATACTGTCCCTTCGTGACCCACTCAATAGTTTTAACCCGGGTCACTCCCGCTAGTTACATTAAGTAAAATAATACACATTTATCATTATTAAAAAGTATGTAACGACATGTATCACAATTAAAAATGTTTTTATTACTTATAACTTTTTCAACTACATATATGGCTGTTTAGTGCGAAGTATGGAGCTGCTTATTTATTATTATATCAGTCGGCAAGCAACACTACGGGGCAGGTTAGCAAATGTCACTTTTAGTCGTCACGCCAAAACTGACCTTTCAAGGTTAAGTAGTAAAATCTCAAATGAGTATTTATAACTGTATAAACGTAGATTCTTTGCAAAAAGAAAGGATATGGGCACAAATGTCTAAAATATAAAATCGATATACAAGAACATTTATTTTAAGTAATGTTTGTTTTCGTCTAAATCTCCGAGCTAACTAAACTAGACAACTCAATTTCGAGTGGCCATTGTTGTTTACATCTTTGACTTTAGCGCGGCCGGACCTTATATCTGCTTTTAAATAAAAGAGGTTGTAGACCAATATTAAGAAAATACGAAAATGTTACTAACGTGCGGTTTTGACAGCAGCATGCTCGGGCTCCTCTCACAAAAGCGCTGGCACCACGGGCTCGCGCGGCTCGGAAGCCGGTGGTGGCGTCATCATTTCTTTCTTTTTAAAACGTCAATATAGCGTTCTCTGTTTAGCCACCGTTGCCGCTGTCGCAACCACCCCAGTCTACCCTAGGCCCAAAGCCACATGATCTTTCAAGTCTTCCAAAATGCGTGCAAGTGCTATTAATAATTTAATTAAATAAGTTTGTTGCTATACAAAGTTATGCTGGGGTTACATTTGCTAACACAACCTTTTCGGTGGCAGTTTCTTAGTTTTAGGAGTAAGAATTTATTTGTACTGACGGTTACTGTCGGTCGTCTGGCAGCGAGATGGGCAGATGAAATTGTTGCCATCGCGCGCAAAACCGGGATGAGGCTGGCACGGGAGCGTGGGGAGTGGCACAAGGAAAGAGAGGCCTATGTCAGTATGGATGATGATGATTTTCGGTCTTTTTAGCAGCAACTAAGTACTCCGTTCAAAGGATAGAGGACAGTATCTGTATTTTTTTAAATGTTCGCAATCCAATCTTAGTCTCCATCAGTCAGGGTAACATCTTATTAATCCTACAGTTTTGGCAAGTTTTGACATTGATTGTTGCCGAGATGAGACTGTGACTTGAATAAGAGCGTTCTGAAGTACGAGAATAATTTAGCCTTCTAATATTCATGATTTCTTCCAAACTTATGATCAAGTTTCCTCATTAAGATAGTGAACTGTTGCTTTTTAACTTTCGGTTCTTGGATATGTCGCAGATGGATTGTCGAATCCGCTGTTTTAGATAACTGGTAGCTGTTTTACAAAACAGCTCCGTTATGTAAAACATCTGAAGAAAGTTCAGCTGGATTGACATTGCGTTATGTTTAACAAAACTGCTACCCATGTTTATAGGCGTAATGAAGAATGGTTTATCTGCATTCACAAGCGTATAAGTATAAGCAATTAAAAAGCGTTTGGTGCGACTTCTAATGTCATAACGGTAACAGTAACTATGTAAGTAAGAGCATCCTGACCAATTGGTTTAAGTTAGGTTAGAACGGCGATAAACTGCGCATGTTAGAAAATGGAGTAAAATCTATAGTAAAAGTCTATTATGTATACATATATTACCCAAATATAAAGCTTTGAATATCAGAATGGTTACTAGTTATTTAATATGTGTAAAAGTAACTATGAATATGGTATGTAGGGAAAGAATTTTATGAAATAAAGCACAGAAAGACAAGCTAGACATTTATTTCAATTTAGGCTTGTCAGTAATTAAACAGAAAACTAGTTGTCCGTTCCAAATCTAGGTCATCATGGAGCAGAAGGACAAGAAACTCCATGGAAACAGTATTAAAGTATTCTATCAACAAATTTCTTATATTGCCATAAATTATCATTATTTTTAAAACAATCAATACTACCTCTTGGACAATGGTCCAAGAGAACTCGGAATAACAGCAACATAATAACAATAGCTAGGAATATTCCATTATACACTTTACAACATTGGCATTATTGGCCAATTGGCCATATCATTACATTTACAGCAATGATAGTTATATATAATAATAATATCAATTAACTTACATGACATCTGGTCGATCTATTCCACATAGTAATGTCACTAGTACTAATCAACTGACTGTAGGCCGGAGCTCCGTTCTGGTCGATGTCTCGAACAAGAATGATCCCCGCCACTGGGAGCTCCCCCTTTTATAGTCGTGAACAGAACAACTTTGACGTTTCTATCTACCGTCATCCAAAATATCAACGACATAAAAGGTGGATATCCATTTGGAATATTTTCTATGTTTTGCTACATTATTCCTTAATATTTAGGTTATGCAAAACATTACTATTTTATCAAGTTTTAACAGTAAAATTATAACAATAACAATACCTATAATTAGGATAATCTATTACGCACGAGCCGAGCGAGCGCTACTTGCAAGTTGGTCGCAGTAACTTGGCTACTTAGTATTTTTAGGACTGACTTTCATAAAACTCTTAAAATTTTATATTCAAATTGTCCTTAAAATCACTAGATTATCGCTCGTTTTATGTATTTCTGTTTTGCACGCCAGTATTTTTGTTATGACACACATAGCCACGAGCGTCAAAATATAGATCTACAATCTACAATTTGACGTTACATTTCACGCTGTTTGACATAACCTCTAATCGTTTATCTGTTCCTTAATAAATGCAAAACGTTCATGCAATTCTGTGTGTTAGATTTCAGTAATTATGGAAAATCGCAAAACGTCATTCAGCTGTTTTACATAACGGAGCTGTTTTGTGAAACGGCTAGCGGTTATGTAAAACAGCGAAAATGCATCTGCCACAGATACATCATCACCGTTCTTATGTCGGTATTGCTACCTTACTTAAGTAAATATACGTTTTTAAGTTACATTAGCAAGGGTCAAGTCAGACGACAAGCTCTTTGTTCCACTAAGTCTGGCTTCACAAAAAATCTGTGAGATTTCCATACTTTTTGTCCCAACCTTTTGGCCCTCCGGGTGTACTACTTCATTTAACTCAACGTTGTCCTTTGCCAGGCAAAAAATTACGGCAGTTGTCTGCTTAAGACCTTGATGTCAAATAGAAAAGCGAGTGCAATATATTAGAAGTCACATATCTTTCGTAACAGCCAGAAAAGGACGGAAAACCCTTGAATAATAAATAGGAGGGGAGGCGAAAGGTATGCCATTTCTCAAGGTAAGTACACATTGAGTGCCAACTTATACGATTTATAGTCGAGTATAGGGAATTTGTGGTACTTGGTGACCCCATCAGAGAGTATGAGGGCTGGATCTTAGTTTAATTATTATAATTCTTTGCCTTTTTTAGGGTTCCGTATCCAAAGGCTAACTGGAGGCCTACCACAATTTTAGGACCTAAACTGAACTGTTCTTCTAATTCGTCCCATGACGTCAGTTTAACGATTCAGTTTAGGCCGTGCAATCTGCTTACAGCCATTGTCCCAAACTGAGTCGTAAGTTTTGGTTTCATTCATACTTGTTTGGTACCATGACGTCCATAGAGCAGCTCAAGCGATGCAGTTTAGGAACCTAAACTGAAATGTCTTGTTTTTGAATTGTTTTTAATTAGATCATGGTAGGCCACCTGAACTCTATTTATTACCAACCCTCCGCTGTGCGTCTGTCTTTCAGCAGGCGGTATCTCATGAACCGTAATAGGTAGACAGTTGAAAATTTCATAGAGTGTGTTGTCTATTTATTGCCACTAAAACAAAACAAAAAAAAATCAAAGGTGATCTCCGTTTTAGAAACGTGTTTGTTTTCGGCGTTTTTTGCCTTGTAGTGCAGAACCCTTCATGTGCGGGCTCGCACTTGGCCGGTTTTTTTAGTTTTGACGTCCGGTCCACCAACCAACCCGCACTGGGCCCGCGGCCCACTCCCACTCACCTAGAGGAGGCCTGTGTCCCAGCAGTGGGAACATTATAGGCTGATTATGTAGGTTAGGAAACACAAAACTCATCCCGTTTTATTACAAAACGAGTTCAAACTTTAGACAGCCTAAACCTGCGAGACAGTTACTGTATTTAAAACTTTATTCTGCCAAACGTAAAGTTCTTAATGCAACATTGACAACTTAGACTCCGGCTTAACGTCCGTTTCTTATGTAATAAAAACTTTGTCGCATTATAGTTCGAAAATTAAAAATGGTTCGATGATTTAAATTGATTTATTCCGGTCTGATCCCCTGAACCCCCCCCCTCCACCCCCTCGATCCCCTGTTAGTTCGTCTTAAAGATAAACTTTGTTTTGTAATAAGGCCGTGTTAGTTTTACAACATAGTTTATTATTGATGTGAAAAAGTGTTTGTACAAACAGACTTACAAAAATAAAATCATTAGAATGTTATGGTTTGTTCCAAAAGTATGTGTTAGTACCGGTAAAACGGGGTGAATAAGGATGCAAGGGGGGAATCGGGACGAAACTTTAAAATTGATTTTAACGTTGATGTAATAAAGTTCATTGCCAACAAGGACACTTAATCGTTAATTATAATATAATAAACACACAAAGAGCCCTTTTTGGCAAAAAAAAACAATTATTTCAATGTTAAAATCCATTTTAAAGTTTCGTCCCGATTCACCCCTGCATCCCTTTTTACGCTATAAGTAGTATAAAAGTATAGATGAATTCGTGAAGAATATGATTGACCTTCTACTTCCAATAATATTACGGTCTGCCGGTCTAGATTCAGCTTAATCGCGTTAGTGTAGATGTGCCTACGCTGAACTTTCTCATTAATTATGGATCTCCGTGAGTTAGTATGGTTTTGGTCAAGGCTACTCCCATTCTTATTTTTCGATGTTACAGTGTGAACGAGTTTAATAGGTTTATTAGTCGATTCGCACGAATGTACTCGCCCGAAGCGGGCGAATCGACACTTTTAAATGATATTATTGAAGTGAAAACTTCTTTAGGCTCTTCGGGCTTTTTTTGAAATGGGAAAATACCATTGAACTCGCGACACTGTTACCGAAACCGCGTTACATTCGGATGTGTTTGGTTTTGATGTATTTCCGATATGTCAGTGAGTGATGGCAAAGTATTCTGTTTGTGTTTTGTTTATATTATGACGATTGACGATTAAAAAATATACACGTTCAAGTTTTCACTTCTGTCGGCACTCCCGGACTGCCACTTTTTTTTCTATTTGTGTCTTCGTGACTCGCACGAAGTTAATTTATTTGTGGGCATGGACAACTCCAGAAATTTGTATTAGGCAATTAGCACATTTTATGTAATGAAGTTAAGAAAAAGTTCACGTTAAAAATATTTAGGTAACTCTTATCACTTCTGTGCGCTAGTGTCCTTTTTTCTATACTTTTAGACTCGCCCGTTTCGGACGAGTAGATTCGTGTGAATCGACTAATAAGCCGTGTAATAATATTAGCATCTTCTTTAAAAGCTTTTATCGAACTGTGTTTCTATACATAGGTACCTACTTTAAATAATACATTTGCATAGGTCATAAACATAAAATAAAATCCATAATCAAGATTTTTTTTATCGACCACTGCTATTTTAAAAACTTGACCTTTTTTAAATGCCTGTTTTGTTATGAATTTTAATTTCATTTTAATTTTCGATATTTCAATTATCATCTATTGCGTTGGTTTTGCAAAAAACTCGAAAATTGCTCGACCGATTGTGATGAAACTTTGGTACCTAATTGTCGTGTGAGCGCCGGAGAAGGTTCCTAACAAAAAAAGGGTGAGGTCGGGGGGGACCCACGGCGGGAACGAAGTCCCGAATTTTTTTGCAGCCGCCATCTTGGATTTTCATTTTGATCTCAATATCGGCTTCAGCATCCTTGAAAACTATGGAAACGACACCCATCATAGCTTGCCCATAGCAATATTAAAAAAAAAAAAATTGAAATCGCCTTCTTTTAAATTTTCATTTTGGCCTCACTATTGCCTTGAGAGGCCCGTGGCTAAATAATAACAGCCGCACAGGTCGATCGATCAGGTTAAGCTACGCTTGCCGCGGTTGGTCTGTCCATGGGTGACCATCTTTACATATCAAGACCCGTCCGTCCCTCGGAAAGCACGTGGTCCCGGCTGTCATTCGTGGATCTTTGACAGTCGTGACGGGTAGTCAGAAGCCCGAAAGTGTAACAATCAGTCTTACCAAGGGGTATCGTATTACCCAATACCCAGTAACTGGGTTGTGGATGTCAGATAGGCAGTCGCTCCATGTCAAATACTGGTATTCAGCTGCATCCAGTTAGACTGGAAGCCGACCCATAGTTAGGAAAAGGCTAGGCAGATGATATTGCTTCAGCACCCTCGAAAGCTATAAAAACTATCTCTATCTCTCTTTCTATTATATGTATCTAATAAAAAGTCGCATGGAGGGGGGCATAACACCTTTTCGTTACGTGACGATTGCTACCAGTTTACTCCTACCGCAAGTTCCGTTAAAGAACTTCGTTCCAAAAAAAAGGAAGCAGCACATGCCGGACATTTGCTAGTCTTAGCGTAAAAAACATTAAGAACAAGGTCCTCTAAATATCTTGTAAGTTGTAGACTGGCTGTTGATGTAGACACCTGAGATTCCGTCACCCGTCGTACTGTAAATGTTTCTGTAAAAGCCCGAACTGCGGTAAATCTTGGGATTTACCGGTAAACTCTAAGATTTTGTTAAGAAGTTGCTCTCTGAGTGAATTCATAAGGAATGCATTGCGATTAGTTATAGATTTTTGTATATTAAGTTAGTATAAATGCATTTGATCGCATTGGGTTTATACTGTAACGGTATATGTAAATAGATATAAAAAATAAATGTCCTATGTTGTCATACTGTTTTGTAGAAATTAGTATATCAATAGCCTGCCTGTATAGTCGTATCCAATAATCCTTATTTAATGAAAAATAAAGAAAACAAGTAACACAAATCACGTAACAAGCTACAAACAAATACGTACGCATAGAAAATAATAATGAATATTTAAAGTGAAGGTTTAGCGGTCATGTTAACCCAACATTACGGTCGGACGCTCGTAAATAGTTAACAGAATCGCTTTGTATTTCACCGACGGGCTTCTCAATAGTTGCCGTCCCTTAGAAGTTAGACGTTGTAAGTATGTTTCACTTCGATGTGCACTTAGAGTATGAATGGTTAGTTGTGGAGCGCGTTCGGAAATGGCGTTTGAAAGTGTATGCAAATGTGCGCTATGTTTGCGGCTGAGACGTCTTTCAAAGTCACGGGATACAGGAATGGGGATTTCATGGTTTTGTAAAGTAACCTCAGAGAAGATGGGGATGTGATCACACCAAGGGTATTGGGGTTAAAGATGAGTCCATCCCCAGAATGGACCAAAGGCGGTACCTGGTGGGGCAATGGTGTGATCCACTGTAGATCCTAAGAATCCAAAGTTTCTTGTCATAAACCGGGCACAAATCTAGACTCCCAGCTGATATTAAGAACTTTCTATTATTATTTCTTAGGGCTGCTTGGCAAACCCCAAGAATACTACGAAACCATTATAATACATTTTGACATTCATTTGTATTTTGTTTTATTATCTCCTAATTCCTATTTTAAAATTATAATATCTTTAAAGTGTAAATTAAAAATACGTATGGCACTCGGGGACTGCCGCGGTAAAGCTATTGCATAGCAACGCACACAAACACCGTGCCGAAGTCTGCCGAACTGATACGACGTTAGACGATGCTTAGGTTTATTTTCGTTACGGAATTTCTTCATTCGGTCGCCGCGCTCAAAGCCCAAGATAAAAGCTATGCAATAGCTTAATAATAAATTATTTATGATTTGCACGCCCATGGACCGTTAGAACATGGAAGAATTTATAATAAAACACCTATGTACTAAATACCCACGTTTACAAACCAATAATTGATTTGATTATAATTGACTTGATTAATACCTAAGCTAAAAACATAAAATTAAAAAAAAAAAGCAACCAAATTGAGAACCTCCTCCTTTTCTTGAAGTCAATTAAAAATAACAACACTGGCTGACAGTGAACCTTGTACCGCTTAAGAATTAATAATTTAATGAATGAAACACTTATCTTCTTTTTGTTTTTGAGGATTTTTCCCACGTTTTAGTAATTATTTTGCTATTCGGGGCGGAAACAAATCCAACAAATCAAATATCATAAAAGTCGGTCCAGCCGTTCTATAGTTATAAATAGCGTAGCTAACCTGACTTTGTTTTATTTATATCAACATTAAAAGGCTAGACTATGTAAGTACCTACGCAGTCACATGTTTCCTTGAAACACGATACCCGTGTCGGACGACCCAAGGTTTTGTGTACACAGAGCGACGGAAACCTAATCTTTTCATAATGAAATTCTGATGACCGAATTTCCACTCGCTTCTGGCATTTCCTCTCCTTTTCTATGCAGTTATGAAACATCAATGCAATCACGTCTCGAGAACTGCTACAAAATATTATTTATTCATATTTCGCGACAGCAATTTCGCTTAATGTGCAAACGTATAGCTTGTTTTATTAATACTTTAACGCGAAATGGTTTCTTCGTTTCAACTTTACTGATTTTTATGAAGACAACATTGTCATTAAAACCCGGTTTTACAGGAAAATGGCGTCGTAAAAGTTGTAGTTTCCTGTTGCAAGTAATTTTCCTAATAATCCATTAAGGACTGGAAAGTGCCAACGACGCAGTTGCCTTGTCTTTTTTCCGGTTTGCGGCTACAAAATATGCCTTCCTTCGTTCCCTAGGGATTTTATGTCGCGTAAGAGGCTATTTATTTACACTGTCTTTCCAAGAAGGCAAAGTTAGATATCAGCTGCTTTATGTAAAACTATCATGTTTTATTTTTATTTAAAAATACACTTGAAAAAAAAAAGTTGAAACAGATTATTTATCTTCACACTTTTTTTTACAGTTTTATTTTTAGAACTAGTGTCCGCCCGCGTCTTCGTCCGCGTAGTATGTCGATAAAAAGTCCCATCCTTCCCCAGGATTTGTATCCCCATACCAAAGTTTCGGAGATTAGCCGGAACCAACAGATAGAGTTACAAAAATAATTTTATATAAGCACCGTATAAAGTTTCATGATAGTAAAACGCTGTTATTTTGATATTACAAACAGACACCTCAATTTTATTTACTTATTTGTATGTATAGATTTAATGGCTTTAGATTTTATTTTTGTTTTTTCCATGAAAATGTGCTGAAATGGGCTGAAATACTTACTCCAATAAAGATACGTCAGGCGCATGTGCAGAGAACCCCGCTAACATCTTTCTGACAGGCTCATACAGTATGGAAACCACATTTATGCAATAAATTATACCACATACTTGTTATCGCCTTTTCAGACGACATACAAAAAATGAACGAAATAGGTCGCGAAAAAAATCAGCTGTTCCCTACATTTACGTTCGCATAACTCGTCAAAATTTTTCGCGACCCATTTCGTGCTAGATACAATTTTTTTTTTATCGAAAGTAAGAAATTACATTCTTACGATTAAAAGTTCATTTTAAGTTTAAAAGATATAGATCGATTAAAAGTTTCAGTTGCCTAGTAGAACCTGAAATATTTGTTATCATCATCACCATTTCAGCCCAAAGGCATCCACTGCAGGCTGGACATAGGCTTCCTAACAAATATTTGTTAACATTTTTAAAATTGATAAAGAAAATCAACTATTAATCGTAAAAATGTAAATTTCTCACTATCGATAAATATAAAAAATTGTATCTTGCACTAATGTTAGGAAGATATTTTTTTATACATGAAATAATATTTCATGATAGTCCCTTCGCAAAAAAAAAAACATAAAAAAAGTTTGTGGAAAAATAGTTATTTTTTAAAGATGTCCCCGAAGAATTTCCCCAAAAATAAAAAAAATAAAATCATATCTCCTAAACTATCAAAAATCGCGGAACATACACGGGGTATTTTCGGATATCCCTAACCCCTAGATATGAGGAGTAAAATTTTTTTTATTGACATCACTATTTGGACCACCCGTATTATATTTTTAAGAAAATATGTTTTGTAGTTAGTCTCTAATATAGCAGGATACTATACAGGGTAGGGTTGGCCCTTCTAAAACTGACAATATTCCCAAGCAGTGATAACACCAACAGCTCTTAAACGTGGTTTAGATGCGCTGATCACCTTCAGTATCATTGGTGAAATTCGCCCTTACTTTCTAACCTACAAGGAGAAATTACAACACAATAATTTATCCATTAATGGCTCCCGTAATAAAGGAAGCAGTCCAGTGCTTGTACTGCAACCTGATATAGTCATACGTCGCCTAATAGCCACGAACAAGCACACATAAGTCCTACACATACGTGGAAATTGGATATTATAGGTATAACAATAACGCACCGTGGAGACTGCGAACGTGAGGTTATGTTATACCCTGTCCGTTTTTACTGCGGTTTTATTCGCAAGATAACCTTAGTAGAGAATATAACTAATATTAATATTAGGGTGCATTAAAAGCCTTCAGGAGTGATGATTAAATACGTCCGGCGTAAACTGGGCAGTCACTGACTCACTAAACTGCGTTTGCAATTTCGTTTCCAAACGTGTAAACAAATAACTGTTTTTGGAAAAGTAGAGAATATAACTAATATTAATATTACGGTGCATTAAAAGCCTTCAGGAGTGATGATTAAATACGTCCGGCGTAAACTGGGCAGTCACTGACTCACTAAACTGCATTTGCAATTTAGTAACCAAACGTGTAAACAAATAACTGTTTTTGGAAAAGTAAACTTTAAAACGTACTCATAAAGTTCAGTTTGCACTACAACTTTTTAATACAACTAATCATTCTGAATTCAACTCAATTTACACGAAAATAAGTTGATATTTATAGTAGAAATAACATCAACTGGAAACCGCGACTTGAATAGACTTTACAAACTTTGCTTACGGAATCTTTTGATCACGATTTGAAAATAAATGCTGTGTTATTAATATTACTGGTATTACTTTACCACTTCGATAATTCGAAGCGTGTTGAGGTGGAATTCCGCTAAAACAAATGAGTTCGCTTTCGAATACTGTGCTGTCGAAATAACCTCTAATATTCTGTCCACATACGGTGAAAGACCCGATCACCCGACTAACATTTTTAACGAAAATGAGTTAAATATAGGGTAGGATTCAGCAAGAAATTCTCTACACTTCTTTGTAGGTGATAAAGCTCTATTTCGTTAGTAGCTACAGACATCGTATCGTCCACACAATGATGGCAATATTTTAGGTAGGTATTGCACTAGCAACTGTACTACACTAGGCATATTTTAACATTTTAATTGAAATATATTAATTTCAAAATGGGTTGTTTTATTTTTGAAACGTAATTATTTTAATTCTCCCTAAAAAGCTAAAAATAACCAGAATTTGCGATGTATCTAAGGAGGATGCTCGATAGTAGAATGTCGTTACCGAATGTTACCGAATTATATCCGGATATAGTGAGTAGAACAGTAGGTATATGTAAGTACCATTCTACTGACAAGAAATTAGTATTAGTGTCATAATAACATAATTTATATTTCAAGTAAAACTTGTCTTTAAATTAAATAAGTAATTAATTAGCAGCTTGAGACATTCCTCACACTTTAAACTAGATTAAGGTAGATCTCATAAATATTAACTTGTTTACAAATAATAATAAAAATATACGCGTCGAATTGAGAACTTCCTCCTTTTTTTCGTCGGTTAAAAATAGTAATGAAGAATGTTTGTCTGGTTGTCTGGATGTATGTTTTGTATTGGCCCAAAAACGGCTGAACAGATTTGGATGAAATTTAGCACACACATAGTTTATAACCTGGATTAAAACATAGGGTACTTTTAATGTCGGTAGCACGTTCCCGTGGGATATTTTCCGACAAACGCGGCCGAAGTCGCGGGCAAAAGTTCTACATTATAAAACTGATAAAAACAAGACAATTTTATGTGGTCGTTAATATTTTATTTCTTTATTATGTAGATATCGGAAATCTATTTTTATGTGACAAAAGATGTGAGGACCCCTACTACGTAATTTGACCTTTTATAGAATCGCTCGTTCATAGAAAATACGTAATAACTGTAGCTATACAATAGAATTCTTAAACTAGCAGGCGTAGGTGTGCCTCTCCTTCCATATTACCTGAGGATGGATGCTGGAGGTGTGAACATGTGACGGAAAACCAGATATTGCGGAATTTGGCAAAGGCATATTTCCAGCCCAGCCGTAGGAATAAAAACGCCTTTATGCCTTCGTTAACTGCAGTTAACATAACTATGTTTTTAATAAAAACTTTTTGTAACAAAAAATCTGTGTTTTTTGTTCATGCTAATTTACAGGCTGTTAATGCGGATCTCACGTGACTATTAATAATTATATAATTTATATTAATTTTATAAGTACAGATTTTTTTGCTTCTATAGAATAATTTGTTGGATTTATTGGTGTAGGTACTGGAATAAAAAGTATCCTATGTGTATACAAAATTACATCGAAGTTCATTCAGCCGTTAATGTGTATATAATGGAGAAACAAACATACAAAATTGCTTAAAAAACGTAAAATTATAGGATAACTTTTTGCATGCCAAAATAACAAAAGACTAGGTACATAAAAAGTACTTCTTTTTTTTGTGAATGGCGTCTCGCAGTTCAACCTAATAGGTTGTCGTCTGCTTAAGCAGGCTTACCTGTGGTTGCCTCAATAAATTAAGGCCTCCAGCCAGGGCTTAAAAAACTTAAAAACTAAGCGACTACACGCTAAGGGGTAACCTGTGGGGTACGGACCTCGGCTTAGGGCGTCGCTGGGAGAGGGCAGCAAGGGACAGGCTGGATCGGAATTATAAAAAGTACGAGTACCTCGGGCTCGTAGCTAAATAATAACAGTCGGGGATCTATTACATGCCGAGACCCATCCGTGTCTCATAAAGCACGTTAAGCCGTTGGTCCCGGTTGACGTTTGTAGATTTTTGACAGTCGTTACGAGTCGTCGGAAGACCGAAAGTCTGACAACCAGTCATACCAAGGGGTATCGTATTACCCAGTTACTGGGTAGTGGAGGTCAGATAGGCAGTCGCTCCATATTAAATACTGGTATTCAACTGCCTCCTGTTTAGACTAGAAGTCGACCCCCAAAATAATAGGGAAAAGGCTAGGCAGATTGATAGAAGCAAGTTTGAAAAAGTATCCTATGTGTTTACTTATAAAAAACATACACATTGTATTCATAAACACATAGAATATTTTTTATTCCAGTACATACTAACTGACCGGCGATCTTCGTACCGCCTCAAAATCAATAAGAACGAATGTATGAGAAAATTAATTATCTTCACAATTTTTTTTTTCGTGAATTATTCCCATGTTTTTATAGTTATTCTGCTATTCGGGGCGGAAACAAATCCAACAAATCAAAGATCATAAAAATCGGTGCAACCGTTCTTCAGTTATAAATGGTGTAACTAACTCGACTTTGTTTTATATGCATTCCTCTAGGATGCAAGTAAAACCGCAGTAAAACAACGAGTTTCAAACATTTCGCGTATTTTCTCTTTCTTACACACAGAGATGTATGAAACGCTTTGTTTTGTTAAAGCATGTTTCCACAAAGTTTCGATATTTATGAGCGGACCAACAAAAGTTATATTTTCTCAAGTAACACGTTTTTAGTTTGAGTAATTAAGTTTTTAGTTTGAGTAATTAAGCCTTTTATCTTAAGCATTGTTCCTGAAAAACGTCTTTGTTTAGGCTGCGAGCTTTTCTCTTGACGTTGTACTTTTTTAATTAAGTTTGAGCTATTTTCGTTGAATAATGAAAATAATTAAGCGAATTCTCGTTAATTTCTAATATATACCTATAAATTGACGGAGGCGCGTGTAGATAAAGGGCAAATGGAAGCCGAAAGGGATCGCTTTTCGTCATTAATTGACATTTAATTGAACAAATTATTATGTTTAAGAGAAAGTCAACACTTAATGGCTCTTGTCACGACTCAGGTTCCACGAAATATATATTTACTAATTTAATGTCAAGTAGTTACTACTCTAAGGACTACCCACAACTTCCACCCACGAATGACGTATAAAGGCCCCGAAATGTCAAGAAATAAAAATGAGTCAAATGTTCGCTGAAAGTAGTTCCATTTCACAAACGATCCTCCTTGATACTGTTGCCGCGTAAAAATATTTTACTCAAGTCTATAAAAGATACCGAACTTGCTTACCACAAATCATATTTATAACTTTTATAAGTATTACCTTAATATAAGGAATAAACTTCCCTAAGGTCAGCGTCTGGGTAAGACAATAAATCTCCCTGGACATTATGGTAATGTTGGCGACCACATATTGGACCAATATGGCGTGTATTGAGTAGTTGGGTCCAATATGTTGTGCCAGACGTACGATGAGACTGGCAACTTTGATCGATATTGTGTACTTACATGTTAATATTGAACCATATTGGTTCGACGTTTGTGTAGTTAATTTAAATTCCTTTTGAAGCCATTGTTGTATGTAAAGTGGTATAAATAGAGGTCGAAGTTATTGGTTCGGATTCCTGTGTCTGTTCCACGAAAGGCTTGGTTTGGGAGTATTATAAGTGATGGAAGGGCTTCCATGAAATATTCGGATATAGAGTATTTTATAATTATCTAAACGTTACCAAACTTCCCAGTTCCTTGTGTTCAGGATTCCGAAAATGGAGTATTTGGGTGGATTATTATTATTTCAACGTATTCCGGATAAATTTTGTGAAGATGAGTAAATTTGGCATTCTGGAAGTATATACACCGTGTGGTTTTAGGGCAGAGAATATGCATGAGGATTTCCTTATACGAAAATCTTTGAAAAGCGGCCTGTAGTAGGTTAACTGCTTAATCACCGCTAATGAGACACTATAGATTTTTTTATTTTTTTTAAGTCCCATGTAATAGCGGGCGAGTCTGCTGCCATCAACCGGGCACAAATACAGACTCCGGGCTGCTACTGAGAAATTCCAGATGGAAAATCGCACATGCGAACTATACGCATCACACTGACGTCACGCAAAATCCTGCATCGCGCAAGCAGAGTTTACCGCGCAACTGGCATAAGTATTAATATATTTTTAATGTTTGTACAGACGCCAGCACATCAACCTACCCGAAACTGTCACATTTCCCCAATCAATTTTGAACCTTATGCTTTAGCAATAAAGTTGAAAATTTATTAATGAAATTTGACGGATTGTAGTAGGTACCTCGTTAGACAGCTGATTAAATGAAGATGTCTTTCCCGTAATTTGTACGCTTAATGTCATAGTAAAATTTTGAGATAACTGGTGTCGAAGTTCATGTAAGTAGATGATTTTTGAAAATGGTTAATACACTTCCTCCTTCAACATTTAACTGTTTGATATTTTTGAACATTACCTGTATCGAAAGGTTTGTTCAAGTATTAGGATTCTAATGGAATACCATTGATGACCATTCAATTTGATAGTTTAGAGAAAAGTGATATTAGTGACGAATTCCAGGAAATTTTCCAAAATACATAAAAATTTAGAATAGAATACTCTTTATTATGTACACCATATAAATTACAGACATAAATATAGAAACTTAACAATGGGTGACACAATGGGCGGTCTTATCGCTAAGAGCGATCTTTTAAAGACAACCTTTGGATGGATTAAAAAGGGTAAGGACAGACAAATACTGTAGGTTGTCGTAGTAATTTACTTTTCTTTAATCCCATGTATTTTCGCCTATGCTTTATGGGGTGCTTAATTGTTGCAAATGGGTCACACTATCACGTCCTGAAAGGAATACGTCAAATTACAAGTCATCCTGTATACAATGTCCCGACATTAATCGACGGGCAGTAGTCCACCAGACACAACACCCATGGTCGGAGCATCCTCCCTTTTCTATGGAGGATGAGTGAACTTTACACCCTGTTCCTCATACCTCTATTCATAGTAGCTAGTATAATAGTAACATTATCCCGAGATTTTTTCCAGTTTCGTATATCTAAGTTCCTGTATAGATATCAGTTATATATGACAAACATCTTTATCGCCCCATTTTCACATTACTTTTATAGGTTACCTACCTACCATTTGTTATATGGCAGCATACTAAAAAATTATAACACAATGTTTCCGTAAAACGCCTGTTATGTAAACGTTATGCTTTTAGTCGTGCTGTCTACTTACTTACTTGGCAAGTCAAAAAGCATCGTTTTAATGCACCTTAGTTGTCCCATGTCTTTGGTAGCAAATGTGTCATGAAGCTAGATTTACATACATACATAAATTCAAGCCTTCTTCCCATGGGGCTAGGCAGTAACTAAAGAACGCTATATATACTTACTACGATCCTTACATACTCCTTTTGATTCGATTACATCACAGATATAGATAGACCTAGATAACGCAAGTATCACGATCTGTATGGAAACCAAGCGTGCCATTTTTTGACTACCTACTATGACGTCACAAGCACTATTTAGTGATGGGAAAATCAAATCGATTCAAAGACGCCGCCGCGTGTGGCACCCGTCTTGCCCCACCCCCGGGGCCTAGCGCCAGCGCTCACGCTCACCCAGCCAGCAGTACTCAGTAATGCGATTCTGTAAAAATCTCACCGTGAAAACTAAGGTGAAGTGAGCTTAAAGTGAGTTGTCAATAGTGTCAATCCCTAGCATCAGGTGGAATGACAGCTCACTTTAAGCTCACTTCACCTACGTTATCACGGTGATATTTTTACAGAATAGCACCGCAGGACTGAGCGCGAAATTGGCGGCTTACGATTTTTGTACGTAAGCTGGGCAAGCGAAGTAGTTGCTCTTGCGTTATCTAGGTGTATCTATATCTGTGGTTTACATCTAGTCATACACGCACGTCAGGAGGTCTACTTTCTAAGCACGTAATCCGTACTCTTCTCTGTTTCTCCGCTCGTTTCCTATTCCGTATCACCTATAGACATAAGCTTAGCCAAACTAAGGGCGAGTTGTTTCACGTCCACTTGACACACACATCATCATCTGCTTAGCCTTTTCCCAACTAAGTTGGGTTGGGGTTGGGGTGAGATGCAGCTGAACCACTTGACTCACGCATAGAAGTCAAAAAGGGCGTTAGATAACGTCAAACCAAAAAAAAGCGTTGTTTCAAATTACAATAAATTACAAAAGTATGGCCTTGACCTACGTCAAATAATTACGATTACGTATTCGTTATTATTCCACGTACGTATGTTATGTAAACCAACCGTTTGAAACAACCGACCCTAAGCTGCCCGAACTAAGAATGAAAGAGAAGACAACACGTTTTGACAATTGTCCCTACGCCAGATTTATGTATTGACCCGTCCGAGATATTGAATTCGATACATTATTTTACGGATCAACTACTTTTGGACGGGTCGTATATTCGCTGACGGACTTAGAGAGACCCCCTGTTGCGAGTAGTAGGCACTTGACCTTTCTGAAGATCATCACCAATAAGGTCACTATCATCACCACACTAATATTATAAAGGCGAAAGTTTGTGTGTGTGTGTGTTTATATGTTTTTTACTTCTTCACGCTCAAACGGCTAGACCAATTTCGATAAAATTTTGTATGGAGGTAGCTGACACCCTGGATTAACATATACTTTTTATACCGATATTCCCACGGGATCAAAACTTATGCGGGTGAAACCGCGGGGCGCAGCTAGTTATACATATGTCCAACAAAAATGTACAGCCTACTATTACCATTGTATAGCGTCTATATACACAACGCTTTGTCTTCTTCTTTCGAAAGTCAAATTACTGATGACTGAAAGAGAAATCGGTGTGTAATTGTTCATCTGATGTAATACGATTACGAGTATTAGTAAGGGGGGTAATATATAATCTATAATTGGTAACACACTATTATGGCATTATAACGTTGCCAAGGTAACGGTGAGTAATTACTAGAATGTACTAACGAGCATTATACGCTGTTCTTAATACAAAAGAAGGATAATGTCGCACGTTAGGCGGATCACACACTACGACGCACCACGCGACGGGGCGCAGATAACGCGCCCCCGCGCGTAATTTTTTTCATACAAATTCAATAAAAACGCGCTTCCGCGCGTGGAATTTGGCTCCGTTTCCCGCCCCCCGCTGCGTATTGCGGTGCAGTGTGCGAATCGCCTTAATGTTTGTTAAGTGCCAGCGCAAACTGTGCGTCTTGTCGCAGCGACTGGTCGTTACGTTACGGCAGACGTCGTCGTGCAGAAAGGTGTTATTTTCTTTGAGTATTCGAGAGAGTCGGTCTTGTTGTGCATCTTGTGAGTGAATATGAAGCCTCTATTTGCACTTGGCTTTGTGCTTTTCATGCGAAGGCTAACGCTGAACAGCATGCAACTGTCGTTGGATGTGCGCGTGCACTGTGCGCGTCTATTCGCTACAACTAGTAGCGAGAGCATGCTACTCTCCTAGCCTGTCGTTGCGACTCTGTAATTCGACGCCAAGTGTGCGGAACTTTATAAACAAAATAAGTGTCTGACAATTTTCTGCCGCAGCTTGTCGTTGCGTCTAGTCGCCGACCTGTCGCAGTCGCATGTCGCTTAGTGTGCATCATGCCTTAGAGTTAACATCGTATCACGATTTCAGCCGAAAGAAGTCCACTGCTGGGCATAGGCATTCCCAAGGATGGAGTTTATTATCTATAGCATAAAACGTAAGTTGGTTATTCCTTATACTATAACTTATTCAATTGACCTAATTATTTATAGTAGGCGCTTTATCGATGCAATCTGAGAGAAAATCGTAATAGACTGTTTTCGTATTTGTCATAACAGTAATCATAAAATGAACATAGTATACAAAGTACTAACGAGCATTATACTTGAGTGTTTTTGCTGACAAATGACCGTAATTTGATATAATAGTATGTACAAATTGTAATTCCGAAGCAGTTACTTTAGTTAAAACAGAATAATTTTGAACGTTGCCAAATATTTAGCCTTGCAAGACACTGCAGTTATTTTAATATGTATGACCTTAATAAAGGTTGACTTACTCGGGATTAAAAGACGAGTGCTTCGTTGGTGTAGTTGTCGCAAGCGCTACTGTTGAGCACGAGGTCTTGGGTTCGATTACCAGGTCAGGCAAAGTTTTTCTATGCGGAATGTCGAAGTAGCAGCCCGGAATCTGGATTTGTGCCCGGTTGATGGTTATAGGTTCCACTATTACATGGGACTTTAGCATTGTAGCGGTATCTACAACGCCACATGCGAACAACGCGTGATACTGACGTCACGCAATATCCTGCATCTCGCAAGCAGAGTTTACCGCGCAACTAGCATAGATACAACACGATACTACAAAATTACCACTTCAATACTTGTTATAATTAAGGAAATGCTGAGGTAGGCAGAAATACAAGTCGCTAGTAAAAATAACTTTTATTAAAACTACCCCGTAACACTTCAACATAACTGACGAAATGTGGGTATGCCTCTCTGCCCAACCCTTTAGGGAAACAAGGCGTGATGCTATGGTAAAACACGAATAAGTAATTAACGCACAAGGCGACTGAACAGTTGTAAATAAACGCTCTAAATTCTAGCGACTATCACGCCTAGTGTGATGGCGTAGCAATTTCCGTAGCCTTGCTACGGGCTACGACATTATTGTCACCTATCTATTTATTGACTTGATCTTGCTACCAAGTACCGTAGAGAATTTATTATTTTTACGCCAATAATAAAAAATACAAAAGTAGATATTTTTCGTTCTCTCCATTCCTATAGAGAAATACAAGATAAAAGAAACGGCTAATGTATCGTCTGCTTATGATTCCGCGCGAGTTGGAGAAGTTAACTGGGCGCAAAGCGATGGGCTGCGAATATGTATCAATTTGCTTTAGCTCTGTTAACATATGAGGCCCTGGTACTCGGCCATGCGTGTTTGCACACGCAAATTGTGCTTGTCGCCTACAGCTCCTCATTAATACACCTTTGTTTATGAAATTTTATATTTTTAAGCATAATTGACAAACACTTGATGTTGAAAATACAAAGGCTGTGTTCAAAAGCCCTCTTTGTTTGTTTTCCTTTGGGTTCCATGAACTTACGGCTTTTAGTCAATCGATCTGAGTTGAAAAAATATCCTGGTGAAAATGACTCAGTAAAAATAGGTAAATTTTTTTCTGACCTGTCAATGACTTTAACAAGAAATGTTGTGATTTGAATAGCAAAAACTGACAGTAACAAAAAATAATACGATTAACGAACTTTTATAGGTTCATAGGCGTCTTTATTACTTTGGAGGGGTTCGTGGCTAAATAATAACAGCGTGTCGATCAAAAGTTTAGCTACGCTTGCTGAAGCCGGTCCGTGGATCGGTGACCATTCATAACGTATCAAGACCTCTGTCGTGAGTGGGAAAGTACGTCAAATTGTTGGTCCCGGCTGCCATTTGTTGATCTTTGCCAGTCGTTATAGGTAGTCAGAAGCCCGAAAGTCTGACAATGTTACCAATGGGTATCGTGTTACCCAGCAGTTACTTGATTGTAAAGGTTAGATAGGCAGTCGCTCCATGTAAAAGCTATTCAGCTGTAAACAGTTAGTCTGGAAGCCGTCCCCGAAATAGTTGGGAAAAGGCTGTGCAGATAATGATGATGATATTTGTTACTTTGTCAAAGTTAAAACACGCTTTGGAGTTATTTCAAACGAATTTACCCTCAATTTCACGTTTATATTCTGCCGCACATTAATTTAAATACAAAATAGATTTCCATAATTAAGGGGGTAATAAATTGAAAAGATTTTGACGTAAAGCTCTTTCATTCTTCTCTTTAGGGACTTTCCGCCCTAATTTTGGATGGCGAAATTATGAAAGACGACATTAGAGATAAGATATGAGTTCATATAACTGGTGAGTACAGAATAAGGAACCTACTTGTGAACAAGGGTGCGGCCAGAGTGTCACCCTAGCAAATTTTGAAATTAAATTCGACGAAAATTACGTTGCACCCGGTTTTAAACAAAATTGCGGTTGCCGCTACGCTATATTCGACGCATAATTAGTCCAAAAATATTTGAACATTTTGTCGAATGTAAATTTCCTCTCGAGTCTCGACTCGAGCCACGCAAATTACACTTAAACAATACAAGCGTCACACATCAGTAGCGAATTAAGTTCAGAGATTGTTTTGTAGCCCATCATTTTTGCCATTTGTTTGTCCCAAATATATCCGTGCTCATTATCCGTAATTTATTTGCCTTGCAGTAATGACCTTCTCAGAAATTTCAACATAATTGTAACCATCAAACAGATCTGCTACGCCAATTACATGGAAATTGTCGTGGTACTTTTTGCCACTTTTTTTCGATAGCACCATGATTGAGACCGGATGTCTAAAGCCCCTCAAGCATATTTTAAGGTTTTTGCGCCAAACAATATCATGCCTGATTAGAACTTTGGCGCTCCTAATTTAAGGAAAAAAAAAAACGTCAAAAACTTGGGTAAGTCATTTGAAGTATTTCCTGCTTTTTGATCGCGAAAGTACAAACGATTTCTTGCAACAAAAGTACAATGGAGGTGTGTGCCTACCTGTACCTTCAACACCGCAATTTTTAATTCAGTTTTTAATGTTAGGCCTATGTGCTCGCCTCGTGTGGTGTGGAATTGTGTTTTTATGTAGAGATTTTGGAAAAGTGTTGTATGTTTTCAGGTGTTTAAAGAATTCATTTGTTCACACACGTTTTTCAAGTGTAGCACTTTGTATGTATTATTGTCGTCTAATAAAGAGAGAAGGCACCTACTTGGGATACAAGAGGATTATGTGGAAGAACATAATTCAAAGCCCGAGCTTACTTTGTATTTATGAGTTTTAAAATGAGCTTACATTTTGGGGGTCTATCTTGAATAAAGTCTAGGTCGGCTGCGTATTAGCCGAAATTATAAAAAAAATATTGCTTATGAAGCTTTTATTATTCCAGTTAAGTTTTTTTTTGTGTTGTGGAGCTCGTGGCTAAATTAAAACAGCCGCACAGATTGATCGGTGGTTAAACTACGTCTGCCGCGGTCGGTTCGTGGATGGGTGACCATCCTTTACATATTGAGACCCCTCCGTGTCTTGGAAAGCACAGTCATTCGTAGATCTTCGACAGTCGTTACGGGTAGTCAGAATCCCAAAAGTCTGACAACCAGTGGATATCGTAGTGTTTCACTGTTACTGGATTGCGCAGGTCAGATAGTCGCTTCATGTAAAATATTCGTATTTAGTTGCCTCCGGTTAGACTGGAATCCGAGACCAATATAGTGGTAAAAAGGCTAGGCCGATTAATCTACATTTTTTTCTCAAAATGTTATCCTTTAATGTCTAAAACAAACTCAGCTATTGTTCTATCAAATTATACGCACAACAGAGTAAGATAAAGAGAAACAACGATTACGAACCTTGCTTAATAAATAATTAAACAAACGAACAGCATACCATTCTGTTCGGCTGACTTTGTTTGTGTTCATATTGATTTTCTGCGCCGTTAACGTGATTCGGTACATAAGTATTTACCTACTACATATATGACAAATATAAAGTACAACAGAAGTAAAGTACTATCCATGAAACACAAAAGAGGAGACGTCTGCATAAGGGCTCTTCATTTATTACGTAAGACGATTTGAGGGGGGAGGGGGCCCAAACTAGTCTTATTTTTCTTTCTAAGGGGGAGGGGTTTAGATTTTTCTTACGTAAGATTTCAAAAGTACGTTTTTTTTTTTTTTTTTTACTTTTTCTTTGTTATTTTGGTAGATACTGATCTTACGTATAAGATTGAAAGGTTCGTGTTGCCCAGTACCTGGGTTGTGTAGGTCAGACAAGCTGTCGCACGTTAGACTAGAGGCCGACCCTGTGGCCGACCCCAACATAGTTGGGAAAAAGTTAGGCAGATTGATTGAATTCGTGGTCGCTATGGTAACATTTCATTACCATATGGTTGATTACAAAGGCTCTTTGTAAACACACGTTTTTCTTACCGTGAAAAACTACGGTTTATTTGCCGTGTGTAGGCACGGTCGTCAGTGTTGTATTGATCACCATGGAAGCTCGTTGACAGACACGTTTTTCTACGGCGCGGTTTATACGCCGCGCGCCGTAGTACAAAGGGTATTTGGTAGCTCAGGATGGACAGTGGAAATGAACAAGCAAACACAGTTATAAAACTTCGTATATAGTACATACATTAAGGTAGATTATCGTACTATAGCTAGACCTAAATAATACACCTATAACCTTCAATTATATAACTAATGGTATTGGATCAAAAATAATTTATAACATCAGTTGGTATATTCCTTTCGTCGGCGTAATTACACCTACCGTCAAAAGAAATTACGCATATTGTATTAAGTAGTAGGTACCTAATTGATATTGAAGAGGTACTTACAATGAAAGGAACAAATATCAATGTATTGGAAAGATTAATTTAGATTAGATTAGGACTTGACGACGCTGATGTTCGATTCGTTAAAACATTGTGGCGGCATCTTCATCGCCACATGCGAACTACGCAGCACACTGACGTCACGCAAAATCCTGCATCGCGCAAGCAGAGTTTACCACGCAACTAGCATATAATTATACAACGTCCCGACATGGATTGTCGGGCAATTGCCCACCAGACATAATACCCATCTGGTCGGAGGATCCTTCCTTTTCTATGAAGGATGAGTGAACTTTACAACCTGTTCCTCATACCTTTATAACATGACCCTCTGTTTGGACTCCACTGCACTCGGAGGAAAACTAACAGATGAGCGACAAATGTCGTTAAAGATGGTGACTATATCATACTTTTCTTATTTTTGCGACGGTTCCTCACCAGGAGCCTTTCTATTACTAGGGGGAATATTTCAAACTAGGCATCGTAACCAACTTTATTTAGATAAAGAGATCACGAAAAATAAAATAAAATATCGGAATCACGATATAATGTCGATAGTCCCAAAATAAAAACAGTAATTTTGTTAGTCTTGTGTCAATGTTGACGAAATCGATATGCAATATCCTATTTGGTAGCTGGGTAGATACTTAATAAAAATGACGAGTACTTACATGAAAAAAAACAGAAGATCGCAGCGTACAAGGAGGTCTAGGATCTGACCCTCAAAACAGCTAGATGGTACTGCACTGACAAAAGTCGTAGCTCTTTAGTACCTGTAACAAATAAAAAGAAGTAATTAGAAGAGGTCGGGCAACTGGCTGCCTCTTTGGTGTAGTAGTCCTAAGCGCTACTGCTCAGCATGACGTCCTGGGTTCGACTCCTAGGTGGTCGGTTAAAATGTCATTAGGTTTTTCCATAAAAAAAAAACCCCACGCTCGCACGTTAAGCGGTTGGTCCCGGATATCATTCATGGATCTTTGACAGTCCTTACGGGTAGTCAGAAGCCTGATCGCTTGACAAACACACCTACCAAGGGGTATCGTATTACCCAGTAACTGAGTCGCTCCATGTCAAATACTGGTATTCAGCTACAACCGGTTAGACTGGACGCCGACCCCAACATAGTTGGGAAATTTAGGCAAATGATGATGATGGGTTTTTCCATCAAGAATTTCTCACTAGCAGACCGGAGTTTGGATTTGTGCCCGGTTGATGCTCGCCCCCTATTACATGGGGCTTAAACATAACTGGCGTAAGGGTCATTACATGCCCAAGATGCCTCACTGCGATACCTCACGATCGCAATTCTGAAGGCCAATTCTCGTAATTTAAAACGTTCAAAATCTAGTCGCATTCTCATCTCAGCGACAAACAAATGTCAAAAACTTGTCAAAATGTAGGGAAATTAGTGTTATTTTTGACCGATTGAGACTGAGATCAGACTGTGAACGTTCTTAAAATTACGAGAATTACCCCCCTGGCTGCGTCGATGTCACCGCCATGGAAAACAAATGCATGCTAATAGACACGCACGCACATGGCAGGCATTGAGATACACCTCAAAGCAGCCCGCGATGTATCACAGTGAGGTATCCTTCGGCAGCCTCACTAGGCATCTTTTCCCAAATGTGGATGTACTATAGGTACACCTCTGCCTGTCCCCTCGGGGAATACAGTCGTGATGATATGTTATGACGGGCCACAGTCACCATCACTATAATAATAAGAAACTTCTTTGCCACAAGTCATGCAAAACATTGTATCGTTCTGTCGATCATTATGCTATTAAACTACCACCACTTTGAACCGAGTTTTATCTTGTTTTCGTTAAATAACTAGTTTCAGTTTTAGGGTAGTTTAATCCATCGGATATGACATCACATGATTCCGTGTAGACCCCTCCTAAGGATAGGTCATCCCATTAGTCCCCAAGGGGTCGCAACAGGCAACTAAAGCTGATAACAGATTAGCGTCGTCCGCAGTCGTAATAACATTTTTTTATTTTGTTCTCGGGGAACGGGGTTTTGTTTTTAACGTCTGTACAAACCGGATATCTATGGTACAAACACAGGTTATAAGAGGTGAACGGAGTAGAAGCCTTTGGGAAAGAAATTTGAAATTTGAAGTGTGTCGCGCCAAGAGTTCGCCGGTTTACACTACCAGCTTCTGCCAGTGACGTCGTCCGCGTGACATTTTTTTTATTGCTTATTTCTTGTTCCCCCGACCCGTCCCGTCGCATCGCATCTGGGCCCGCGATATTCCTACTTTAATAGCCTTCCTCAAGAATTGGGCTATGAAATGCAAAATATTTTTTTCAAATCCGACTGGTAGTTCCAGAGATGAGCGTATCCGAACATACAAAACACGAGCTCTTTATCTTTATTATTAGTAGCATAGATTACTTGATACCTAACTAGAATTTTCTATGTACCTTTTAAAACTTTAAACGGGCTGTAATGGCTTCGCCGAAGCAGTGTAGCTAGTTACAGCTTTTGAAAATACTAAATACTTATTTAAAATGTCGAATTTTAAATGTAGACTAGGTGTCCATATTAATGAGTTATTAATATTTTATTATGTAGGTTTACTTTTAAGTACTTTTACCGTTGATCAAAACAGTAATGTCAAAGGTTTTTTTTACATTTTTACCAATGTTTAGAAAAGGGTTCTGTTGTTAAAAGCAATCTACATTATTTAGGTAAAGTTTACGTAAATAATTTTGGTAGGTACTCGTTGTATAATTTTCAAGAACTCTCCCAATGTTTACTTAGCAAATGTATGTACCTACCAGACGTATAGGTTTTGGCTTCCGATCTTAAAAACGGACTAGATTTTGATAATATTTAAACAGTGTCATCATCTGCCTAGCCTTTTCCCAACTATGTTGGGGTCGGCTTCCAGTCTAACCGGATGCAGCTGAATACCAGTATTATAGTAATATAGTAGCTAATATTTAAACAGTGTATCTGACTCAATCAATCAATCAGCAATCTGCCTAGCCTTGTATTACAACTATGTTGAAACTGTTGAAAGAAATAATAACGCTTTTGTGGATATAGTTCGTACAACACAAAATATATAAATGTCATAATAAAAAAGTGAAAATAATGCTTAAACTACAATAGTGTGTCCCTCACGGCTGCGCCAAAAAGGGTTAGGGTCGGCTTCCAGTTTAACCATCTGTATACAAGTATTTTGCATGGAGCGACTGCCTATCTCGCTCGCATGACAGGACAGATAGGACAGTTATGTCCTATCTCATTTTTCACATTTTTTGGCTGATCTGAGTCAAGACGACTACGCCCTTCTATTCGTGATTCTTTATACTTTTCACTGACCGTCGCGGTCGTACCTTTATGTTATTTGGATGTTGGATCTCAAAATATAACCATTTTGAAAGGAAACAAAATGAAAAGAATCACGAATCACGAGGAGTGTAGTCGTCTCAACCCAAATCAGCTAAAAAATGAGATAGGACAGTTAGTCATGCGAGCGACGATCTGACCTCCACAACCTAGTAACTGTTAACACGATAACCGAGATGACTATCAGAGATCTACGAATGACAGCCGGGACCAACGGCTTAGCGTGCTTTCCGAGGCACGGAGGGATCTCGATATGTAAAGGATGATCACCCATCGACTGGCCGACCCGCCAGCGTTGCTTACCCTTTAAGAGCGACCCGTGCGGCTGTTATTATTTAGCTACGAGCTGGACTAAAAATAGAAACAAAACTTCTATCGGGAAAGATAAACATTCTTAAAAAAGTATTCCACTTGTTTATTAGTACTTCTAGAATTCCAATTAAATTCCAATGAAAAACCACCATGGAGTTTTTATTTGTTTATAAGGTGAAAATAAATGTTTGCTGTTTTTTTTTAATTAATGGAAGTCCGGTTTTCGCATCACTACAATTCCTAGAAAATATTCTTGGGCTTTATTAACATACCTAAGAGCGACATGACAATGTTCATATATTTTGTTCAAAGCTCTAAAACACTTGGCGTCGATATGCCGAGACGCAACGACAGGCTAGAGTCGAAAGCTCTCGCTACTTGTCGCAGCGACAAGACGCACGGGGCTGCATGGAGCACGCCTGACGATAGTCGGATGCGCTTCTCTTCGTATGATAAGCACCAAGGCAAGTGCAAGTACCTTTATAGTCAGCTCCATATTCGGTCTATATCAAATATTCAAAGAAAATGATCAATTCCTGCACGACGTCTGTGCAAACGGCAACTATGCGTCTAGTCGCAGCGACAAGACGCACAGTTTGCGCTGGAACTTAGCTATTGCAGGAAAGAACCCGGATACGTAAAATACTTATAAAGTCATGTCATATTATGGGGATTAACATACATGACGCATACGTAAACTATGGTAAAATTATAATGACATAATCCTATATTTTTAACAGTAATCGGTTATCCTTGTGGGTGGCAGTAGTTCCGCGAGACTGACGAATAGTGATGAGCCAAAACACTTGAATTAACGGTTTTTTTTTGCGCGCCAAGTCATGCGGCAGCCATCTTGTCAGTTATTAAATACTGTTCTCAATCAAAGAACGGTATTTCCGTTATATTAGTGATGGTAATTGAAAAATAATTTTCTATCAAGTGTGTTTTAATTAAACGTGAAGAATATATTTTTGCTTCAAGGCCAGAAGGTTAATTCCCGTACTTAATTAAAATCGTTCAAAATCTAGTCGCAATGTCATCTTAGCGACAATCAATGTCAAAAACTTGTGAAAAATGTAAGGAAATAATAGGTATTTGTGACAGATTGAGACTGACATCAGACTTTCTTAAAAGTTCGATAATTGCCCCGCGGGTCTCGATCGATATAGGTTAAAATGAAAACTTGTATTGAGTTTCATTTTCCGGACTCTTTAATCAAGCCATTTCTCCATTTGGAACAATGATGACATCAAAATGGTCGCCAGTTTGTCTGCTTAAGCTGTATAACAAGTTTTTGTTTGGCTTATCATTATTTTGATGTTCTAGACGTAGATAAGTTACATGGAAATGCATGGTAGTTAGGAGTATTGTAGTACCTATATTATATAGGTATATATATTTTGTTCGTTCGTTGTATTTCCTAATGGGTACTTTGATCTTCTTCTAAGAAGTTTTCAGCGTTATTGTAAAAACAGTTTCTTGAACTTTCAGCCGTTTCACTAAAGGTTTTGCGTCTCTTCCGCCATATTGGTTGCCAAGACCATCCGTGGAAACTGGCACAAACTTCGTTTCGCTGTGGGTATTGTTTTTATTTACTTTATTGTCTACACAATATCCGTACTTTGATAGCTACCAGTCGCTTATAGTAATTGTAATTAGGTTTGCCAACTTTTTTCATACTAATATTTCATTTTTTTTTCATTCCATCCATACTCTATTATAAATGCGAAAGTGTAGACACACAGACAGACGTCTGTAACCTCTTCACCCTTACACCGCTGAACCGATTTAGATGAAATTTGGTATATATATATAGTTTGAGTCCCGGGAAAGGACATTGGATAGTTTTTATCCCGATGCTTTAACTTATGCGGGTGAAGCCGCGGTGCGCTGCTAGTCATAAATACGAGTAGTATTTTCTAAATCATTGCCTGTAAACATAAGTATAGTAAATAAGAAGGCAAAAAAAAAAAAAACTATAAGTAGGTACTTACAACAAATGTTTCAAAAGTGTTGATGTATGTTTTAAATGCTTATTTTCGTAACTTTGCAACGCATCCCATAACATTTTGAACAACAGTTCCAATTGTGTAACGAAACTGATAGCTAAGGGAGGATTTTAGAAAATTCATCCTCTAAAGGGCTTAAATATAGGAAGAAAATCGTGGGGGATTTATAAAGAGTATTCTATTCTAATGTGGGAAGAAAGTGTGTATGGGAAGTTGATATATTACTTGATGGGGAACCCTATCGGGCACATGGCTTGTGTTTAGGGTTGGGTTTTCAATCGCCAGTTAACATTTATCCGATAAATAAGTTTGCCATTTTGACTGTTTTTGTTATATGGACAATCTGTCAAAACGGCATATTTATTTTTCAGGTAAAGGTTATCTAACGATTGAAAAGTCGGCCCTTAGTCAAATAACTTTTATCAGAGAGATAAATATGGCGTTATGATTGCTTTTGTATAGAACATAATAAAATGTCAAACGGCCATTTTTATTCTTCAAATAAGTATTGATTTCCAATAATTATAAGTATACAATACAACGTTTTCGCTTTCATCGTTTGGCATTGCTAAATGATGAAATGAATGCGAAAGAACTTTGTTGTTAGACGTAACAAGAAGTGTTTTACTGTCTCCAAACGTATCTAGATTTTTTTTGTTGTCTGTCTGTTTGTTTGTTCCGTCTAATCTCCGAAACAACTGGACCGATAGGGCGTTTGTGCACTACAAGGAATTTTACTGTCCGGTAGTCCGATTTTTTATGGTCCCATATTAGCACGCCATAATAAAAAAAAAAAATCGGACTGGACTGTAAAATTCCTTGTAGTGCACTTACGCGGTAAGCCCCATATTGACGAGATTTTCACCAGCAGATAGCTGATGTTATACCGAAGGAGTAACGGGCTACTTTTATTTTCGAAAAATAGCTAGGGTTCCGCGCAAAATTTAAAACCAGTGAAATTCAATATGTTTTCCGAAATGCCCACGAACGAAGTCGCGGGCACAGCTAGCATTGAATGGAATTGCAAAACAGAAAAGACACTACAAAGGGAAAAATAACTTTAATTTCGGAAGTCGGTGTCGTTGAGTTCGCGTTTTCGTTGTTTGCTACCGACTTCCGAAATTAAAGTTATTTTTCACTTTGTAGTGTATTTTTTGAAAGTCGGTTGTTTTTTTTTGTAAAAAAGTTTTTATTTTTCACTTTTAAGTTGTACTTACCCCACACAAATTCGTATTACTATTTGCTATGTAAATATCAGCGACAGGAAGTCATTATAACATCATCAATATAAACTAAGTGGCAAAAATACGTATTATTGAAGCTAGCTCAAAAACTACCCAAGCAAAGTTAATACAATTTATATGAGGCATATCATAGGCCCCTGAGGCATACCCTAACCATTAAAAAAAATATTTTTGAAATCGATTTAGGTACAATTGCCGGATATATCGCGTAACAAACATACAAAAAAAAAACATACAGTCGAAACGAGAACCTGCATTTTGAAGTCGGTTAACAAAACAAAAAGGACTATAAATAAATGAGACGGACGCATGATAGACCATCGTTGATTATGTTTTAAAGAAATTCAAAGCTACCATGTCAGCAAAATAGCCAAGCTTAATAATACAGCGTTATTTCAATCCATCCAACCCCTCAGTATATCGATCGCTACTAAAATAAACTGAGTCCTTATCTGCAAGCTGATTGCTTCCTCCTTTTATCAAGTATTCATGTAATTACTATCGGAATTCTCATCTTTTATTGAGATAATATTTTCGCTTTTGAGAGAGTTAACACCGGAATTGCCTCATCGACACTCTTTCATACATTTTTATCGTGCTGCTGAAAGATAATAAAAATATATCGAACAACATGAAACTGTCGAAATTGGGTGTGATGAACTTACGCCTTTTTTTTTTTTTTTTTGGGGTGGGAAGTCATCTAATGACTCCTCCCGCTCTGGGTGGAGCGGAAGGGAGTGTCAGACTCTTACTGACTAAAACCCACCCGTGTTCCTTCCTTAGCCTTTTATGTTCCGGGGCAGCGGTAACCCTTTCGGACGATCCCGCTACCCCGGCAGGCTTCGGCCCTAGCGGGCCCCTTCCTTTATGCTGACATCTCTTTGAGGTGCGCGTGAAACACACGCCGTCCGGCACGGGCCTGGTCCTGATCGGACGGAGAGCTCTCTACTCTCCGTCCGCATGCCCGCGCCTACGGTGGCCGGGAGTCGTCACGCGGCTCCCGACGCCCGTAGCGTCTCCCGCGGATGAACTTACGCCTCTACCCAACTGTTCGGGGAAAACGGGTATCACGTGATGAGTGTGTGTTTAAATCCTCCTTCCTACTTATCACACTAATATTATAAAGGCGAAAGTTTGTGAGTGTGTTTGTATGTTTGTTACTTCTTCACGCAAAAACTGCTGAACGGATTTGAATGTTTAAAACACAGATAGTTTTTAACCAGGATTAACACATAGGATACTTTTTGTCTCGATATTCCCAATGCGGGTGAAACCGCGGGGCGCTGCTAATAATAATATTATAAATGCGAAAGTTTGTGAGGATTGATGGACGTTTGTTACTCTTTCACGCAAAAACTACTGAACGGATTTTGATTAAACTTTACAGTAATATAGCTTATATATCAGAATAACATAGGATACTTTTTATCCTGATATTCCCACGGCATCAACACCGAAACCGTGGGGCGCTGCTAGTTGTATATAATTATGAGACTATATTCGTCAACGTAATATGCGGGAATGTACAGGCCCGGTAAGAAGCAAAGTTTTTTGGATAATTGAAATAGCGCATCGCGGCAACAAATAAGGTTCAAAATAGCGATGCATTTGATGCGAATGACCACCAAAATAAAAGTAATTTTACACTTTTAATTACCTAAATTTAAAAAAAAAATATTTATTTATCCATTTATTTCAGGCATCAAGGCCCATATAAAACACATACAATACAATATTAATATAACTTAACAATACTATAAATACATACAACATTATAATTACACTAAAAAACTAACTAAACACGAAGTGTCTGCGTCGTGTTTCGCTGACTGGTGTCATGTAGCCGGCCACGAAACCGGCGGTACACAACCCCCTTCGGCCAGAACTCTTCCTTGAGGAACTTCTCGAGATGATGTATTGTGTCGGAACACGCACCACAAACGACTTGAAGTTGGTGTTGTGACGCGACTCCAACTTCTCGACCCTCAAAGTCCAGTTGGTCTTGACACGCATGTACTCCACGATCTCCTCAACTTTCGTGGAGTGGTGCAGAAAAAATAAAAAAATAAAAAAAAATAATGCACGGCGCCGTGGAACAATTTTGAGATATTTCTTTAGTTGATTGAATTCCCTTTATTATCATTACATAAAATATAAAATATCATTGCTTACGCTCACCATTTTTTAAATTATGCAACGAAAAATATTTTTAGAGCTCTGTTTTACGATTGTTTTATCATGATACTATTTAAATATTTTTGAATAAGTCTTTTCTTTGAACATTTGACAATACACTAAATTTTTTCTGGCTTGTAATATGTACCAATATGCCTAACTGTGTGTGCCGATGACCGTTGGGGTAAGTAGACGTGTTCTTGAGTGGAGACCGCGAATCGGTAAACGTAAGGTGGGACGCCCTCAGGCTAGGTGGAGCGACGATCTTCGCAGGATGACTGGTGGCAGCTGGATGAGAGTTGCCGAAAATCGAGTTGAATGGCGTGCAATAGGAGAGGTCTATGTCCAGCAGTGGACTGCTAAAGACTGATGATGATGATGACGCCTAACTGTGCGACAAAAAACTGAGCATTTTACGTTGACTACCTTTGGGCAACGCTTTCAAGTACATGTTCAATTCATTCGTTATCTTTGAAAATACCAAGTCCCATAACGAGTCTAATGCCATTACCTGGGCACGAAACCAGACTGAGCTGCTTTGGAGACAATCCAGAAAAAAAAAATGCGTAATCTGGGTATTGAACCTAGCACTCCGCGTTCAGCAGCCACCTAACACATGCAATGCAATTACCATAAGTAGACCAACGAATCGGTCTATTGATTTAATAACATCAGTATGAATTCATCACAACTTGAAAATATATTTACCTATATTAAAAGTGAAACGGGTTTTTTTAAAAGGAAGCGGAAGGCATACATTAGGGATTTTTCCCTTCAACGAAGATTGCTGATTTAGGTCACAGTATACCTAAAAATAAATAACTTCGGCATTTCATTTTTACCTACACCTAATGGAAGATAAACAAGAAATAAATCGACGGTAAAAAGGAAGTAAGCGACAAAAAATGAAATGTTCAGGAGAGCCGTTCAAAGTTTTAAATTTTAGAAAAACTGACGTATTTTTGTCATTTATTAAGATATCGTGAAAACTAAAACAGTCATAAAATCAACGTAGAGCCATCGGAGTAAGCGCATTCGAAAGAGCGGAAAATTTTACGTAGGATAGCATATTCAAGTAACTAATTTTTGACCAAAATGTCGCTTCCTTTTTACCGTCGAAATATACGTGATTTTTTTGGACGGGGCCGTAAGGTCCTTTGTGCAGACGCGCGCACATCAAGTTACTACAATCTGTCAAATTTCTTTAATAAATTTTCTACGTTATCGCTAAAGTATTAGGTTCAAAGTTAACTGGGAAAATTTGACAGTTTCGGGTAGCTTGATGTGCTGACGTCTGTACACGGCACGGTCTCTTTACGGTATGGCGTATAAGCCGCGCCGTAAAAAAACGTGTCTGTCGACATGCTTCCATTGTGATCCATAGAACACTGATGACCGTGCCTACACACGGTGGCGTATAAACTGCGCCGTGTTAACATTTTTACATTTAACACAGTGGTTCCTAACCTTTTCAATGTTGGTTACCCCTGGACCTATTAGGAAAACTGATTTTACCCCGGCCTTAAAATTTTATCAATGAACGTTGACTGCCAGACAACACACACAATAGAAAATCTATTGTTGGCGGACACCGTGTGACTGTGGTGGCAGTCAATGACTTTAGTAAAAATAGTTATTGTGATGTGGTACTGTTTTGCAATTACAAGTTTTTTTTATGCTAGGTTTAGTTTAGCTTAAAGCGCATCGTTCCACATTGAGACGGTTTCTGGCCTTTGTTTTCAGTGTAACCAGTTGAAAAACCACTCTCACATCAAAATGGTGGTGGCAAAGGGTTTTAGCATTTTTAAAGCTCTGTTAGCTATAACAGGATAAAGCAGACATGGCGAGGCGACCGCGACCATAGCTTGATAGAGATGCCACGTGCGGTTCCTACTGCGCGACGATCTATATTTTTTTCTTTTTAGCTAGGTATTTTATTAGATTAGGTCTTAATTATTAGGTTCTTTATTACCCCCACAGAATAGCTAATTTACCCCCGCACGCGGGGGTAATTACCCCCAGGTTCGGAACCACTGATTTTACAGATCCAAAGGTAGATAGAAAAAACGCTGCTGTAATATTGATTTAATACTTTCATTAAACAAACTATTTTAATAAAAAAGAGTAAAATTGGCTCAATGAAAACATTTGGAGTATGCTGTCGGAATTTTTATATTGAAACATATTATTCATGAACGACGAATTTATTATCTTACTCTGTTTTTTATTCATAACTGTTAAGTGTGTGTCGGACAACTGTAGAGTAGGGTTCTGTAGACATCTTGCTTTTCTAAGTTTACTCCATTTAAGCAATAGACACAGCAGTAGTGGCCCAGTGGTAACGGCCTCGACTTACGAGTTGTAGGTCGTGAGTTCAAAACCAGACAGGCGCTTTACTTTGTGTAAATAATTGCATCACCGCTGCTTTCAAAACGGTGATGGAAAACATCGTGGGGAAACCGGCATGTTCTAGAACCAAAAATTCGATGACATGTGACATCTACCAACCCGCCCTGGGTTCGCGTGGTAGATTACGGCCCACTCTTTCTAAGAGAGGAGGCCTGTTTCCTAGTAGTGGGAACATTATACACTGATTATAAGGTGACAGTTAAAATAATCGTCTTTGGCGAGATCGAGACATTTTTAGGTACCAAACGGAAACGGTAATCAACAGTATTATTAATTATAGTTAACTGTAGAGTAGTATTGTTAATTATAGTCTTGGTACATCTATCATTGTGTACTTAAAGGTTTAAAGTATGACTTTGAAAACTTTGGATCAAGTTCTTTATTATATTTAAGTATTGTTGTTGTTAAAAACAAAGTGGCATTTCATCTATCAAAATTTCTGTAATAAGTATGTGACATTGATTGTAGCTGAGATGAGTTTGCGCGACTAGATTTTGAACGTTTTCAAATACCCCCAGAGTGCCCGGTTGGAGGCAATAGGTTGGCCCCCAGTTGACTGGAAGCCGACCCCAACATAGTTGGGAAAAGGCTAGGCTGATGATGAGGTGTGATAATACGGAATATGATAAGAGCAGTATTACAAAAATGCGCGTAGATGCATGATTTCCTCGTTGAAATTGAATAATATTTGTTGGTTGGTGTAAGTAAAAATTAATTGGTAAAGATAGTTCGTTTTCTCTGCTACAATAATAATAAAGCTATTTATTTAGTAATAATCGTTCCCCTAATGCATGTTTAGGCAAAAACTCATGGAGAGCTGATTTGAGAGCTTTAATTTGCAGATTCTGTTGAATATAATATATCAAAACAATTTTTTTCATATCAAAAATATCATATACCTTTATAATAATAGAAGACATTTTTGTTATATGCCTTATACGACTGGATCTAATTCAATTTTCTACTGGACACAAGTCTGAATATCTGCGAACTTCTACATAATTTTCACGTAGTATTTATATCAAAATAGTCTCCAATAACTGCTTAAATAATATCAATAAAAAAAATTGTTACTTTGATTTTTTAATAAACAAAATAAAAGTACTATATATTTCTCTGCGCCGGCGATGCGCGCTTGCCCTGACTGGAGGCCTTAATTTATTGAGGCATCCACAGGAAAGCCAGGATAAGCAGACGATAACCTCATAGGTTGACCTGCGAGATGCCATTTATAAAAAAAAAGATGCGCGCTCAGTACCGTAAGTAAGAGGGCTCTTAAGCGTCAAGTGTTCCCTCAAGCGTCAAGGGTACACCAAGTGTACATAAGAGAAAGTGCTCGAAACGTCAACGGTACACCAAGTGTACACAACAGTGTCATTGTTCTATTTTCATTGTTAAAACAATGACTTTACTGCGCCCATTCAACTAGTCCGACGCGTGGGGTGTTTCGACAGGTAGGCGGGCAAACGTGCGAGAGGTTAATACGGAACCCTAAAAATAAAACAGTACCAACCATGACCATTCCACCGAGCAAAGTATGCTAATAGAGATTTCATTATAATAAACGTTTACAAAAACCGACAGGATTAGCATAATACTCAACAAAATTATATTAAATAACTGACTCAATGCTTCGCTGGAAACCATTAATTCGTACTTAGATTGTCCTCGACTTTGTAACTCAAGGCTTATTTACACGTCGCCAGTGGGTCGAGTATGTTCTTTACTTTTATAGAATACTAGCTGTGCCCGCGACTTTGTTCGCATGCATGTCGTAAAGCAAATTGGATTTAGTTTCGATTGTTTTGCGCGGAACCCTAATTCTTTTTCTAAAATAAAAGTAAAAGTTACTCCTTATAAGATCAGCTATCTTCTAATGAAAGTCCCGTCAAAATCGGTCCAGCCGTTTCGGAGATTAGCCAGAACAAACAGACAGACAGACAAAAATGTAAAAAAAAATATTTTGGTATATGTACCGTGTATATATCCATAATATGCATTTAGTAAAAAGCGGTTATTTTAATATTACAAACAGACACTCCAATTTTATTTATTTGTTTAGATTATTTCTGAAGAACATCACCAATAAGGTCACTTAAATAAGTACGAGAAAACAGGAATTTTAATAAAGCTGAACAACAGTGGCGGCGGTTTAACGTTAATTTATTATAATTACATATCTAATTTAAATGGTAACCGTAACGCGTCTTTCAAATCTGATATTCCTACAATCATTCATTCCGGAGTCTGAAAGTTGTCGACTTAACCACAAATGCGACGTTCAATTCACTGGAGACGTGTGAACGAGGCATTACATTTAATTACCTCCAATACATTCTATAATCCATCGCCAATGATTAATGATATTTGTCAATCAGGTATGTTATTTATTTACTTGAACTTTCACCTTTGATATATTGGAACAATCGTTTCAACTGAGTGAATCGAATTATTGTCTTTGTCTATTCGAATCACCTTGCCCTGACCTATTGTTATTCGAATCAGCTGACTATTACCGTACGCCCGCGGTTATTCCAAATTACGGAAAAAAAATTGTTCGATAACGAACCTTGCGATTACGATTTAAGAGTTACTTTGTCATAATGACATACTCATATTTTATCATAAATAAGACTTGCTCACCGTACTTTCATTCAACAAAATATTGAAACGTAGCTAAGTTATAAAAACTGTACGGCGGTGTTCAAGCGAATCGAACATCAAAATTGAGCTGTGTTGTGGTTGTTGTTGGTTGTTATTGTTCAACTATGCGATTACGTATATCCATTCGTGAACCTGCTAATTTATTATTGACTAGCTTCTGCTGGCTTCTTCGTCCGCGTATCTTGTTTTAACATAAAATAAATCCTATGACACTCGGGAATACTGCAGTTTCCCATTAGTGCAAAAAATTTCGGAATTGGATCAGTAGTTTCGAAAGATTATCCCCCACATATACATAACATAATCAGCCTATAATTTTCCCATTGCTGGGACACAGGCCTCCTCTCAGTGAGAGGGAGTGGGCCGTAATCCACCACGCGGGCCCAGTGCGGGTTGGCAGATGTCACATGTCTTCGAATTTTTGATTCTAGGACATGCCGGTTTCCTCACGATGTTTTCCTTCATCGTTTTGAGAGCAGTGTTGATGAAATAATTTACACAAAGTAAGGCGCCTGTCTGGATTCGAACCTACGACCTTACAACTCGTAAGTCGCGGCCGTTACCACTTGGCCACAACTGCTGTCCCACATATCTCTTTATTATATTAGCGAGTTATTTTCGTTTTTTTCCCATCTTTCTTCTCCATTTCGTTCTGTCCTTTACAACCGTATCGTAAACATTGCATGTTGCAATATTTGTGTGCACTACCCACCTAGTTTTAAGTTGCCCTCGGGACCCTTTGCCCGGAAAACACAGTTGCAGTGTCAAGTTGCCTGAGTAATGTTTGTGTGGTTCGAATAATTCGAATAACATTTTCGTATAACGTATAACCTTTTCGCCAGTGTGGACGTGACCAAGTTAAATGGATTTTTAAAGTTTCCACCTCGCTCCCGATGATCGATTTCACGCTATTTCTCGCCCTACTTGCGAAAACTTAGAACTGTCTTCGAAAGTACCTAATATATCGTGCCTGAGTACATATTAAAATGCTTGCATGCGACCTCTGAGCTTGATTTTGTTAGAATGTTTTTATAGTCTGTTTAAATGGTATGATATTTTTTTTTGGTTTGTTTTTCATGTATAATACAGGTATGTTATTGAAAATGTTTGGTAGAAGTACTTAAAGCATATTATTATAAAGGAATATTTTGTATAAAAAAAAGTAAAATAAAGTCATAATGACAGCTCACATCGCCTTAGTTTTTACTGTGAGGCAGAATAAGCTATAACAGAATAATCGGTTGAAAATGTCATGTGTTTTTGTATTATGTCAAGTGATTGACAGTTGTCAACTGTCACCTGTAAAAGTGGAGGGAGAAGCATAACGAGTGTCGTGATGTCGATAATTAATAAAATTAAGAAAAACAGTTGCATGCCAATCAATGTAAGAACCAAATGGAATTTTGTAGTGTGATTGACTGAATTTTTTTTTTGGTATCATCTTGTACCTATTATATCTATGTTTACTCATACATGTCTGACAAAATAACATACCTACTTAAATATATAAAATGGTAAATATTTCAGTAAAATATTTCTTTATCCGGTGGCGGGGTACCAAGTATGGTACCTACCTACATTTGTTATTTGGAAGGTTCTAAATCCGTTTCAAATATTGGGAGGTGTTATTGGATTTTTGATTGAGGAAATTGACACTAGCGACCTTTGATAAGAGATATGTCCAGTTAATGGCAGGGGTCGCTTCCAGTGTACCTATATCTATACCCAGTATTACCCAGTTGATAAATAAAATCATGATACTGATTGAAGACCACCTTGTCGTCGTTTTGATTTCGATTTCTGGGTCAGGCAGGGTTTTTTCAATAGGAAATTCTATGTAGGAAGACTAGTTTGCAGACCCTAATTGTGTAACACACTATCAATCACAATCTCAATAATTTTTAAGGATATTGTCAATTCATTGCTTGATGTTATGTTCGAAAAAATTGTCTGCTCAACAACGTAAATAACTTGTTGAACTGTCAAAATGAAAGCCATTGCTGCTGCTAGTGTGTTACGAAATTACTCCGGAGGGTAATGGCAATGGGTTCCTATTACTTGCCTATAACTAGGGACGTAATTATATATACCATTATAAAGTCCTCCAGACCGTATTTCGGCCACGGCGGCCAATCTCAACGGAGACTAGCCTTCCGAGCGGGAGATATTATAGTGCACAAGTGTGCGCGCAGACACAGATGCACTCCCTCTTCCCTCACTCTCATAGTCCGACCATTATACATTACAATTATATTATTTATCCATTATGACATTATACAGGGTGTAACAGGACCCATCACATTGCAGTTATGCCTACGCATTTTGTTCATCAAACTAAGTAACATTGAACAAAAAATTATAACTTTAAGCGTCTTTTTACACCTGTGATTCTGTGACATTTCAGGCGAAATTCTAGTGTAGTGTAGTAGTGTACTAAAAAAAATTAGAAGACATGTGACATCTACCAACCCGCACTGGGCTGGCGTGGTGGATTACGGCCCATTCCCTCTCACCAACAAGAGGCCTGTGTCCCAGCAGTGGGAACATTATAGGCTGGTTATGCTACAAGTGTACCTACTATAGGAACACTTCTGCTAATCCCTTTAAGGGATACAGCAGCGATGCTATTGTTTCCAACAATCATTAATAAATTTACGTGAAAAACGATATCAGTATAACACATTGTTATTTAATACAAAGCAGATCATTCATGCGTGAAAATATATAAAGCACCATGTATCATCGTCGCTGAAAAATTATGCCGTGACAGGCTAGGACACCCTTTATACCTATGATGGATTAGGTAAAGAGAAAAAAAAAGGTTAAAGTCAACCTTGAGGGCTTGCGATTTGTTGGATTTAGGGCTCCCGTAGACTGGCGCGACGCGAATCTGATAGAACGATTTCCAAGAAGTTTTCATAGAAATTGTTCTACTATTGCGTCGAGCCTTTAAGGTTTTTATACTATACCTAAAGAAAGACTTTTATGTACGTTATAAAAGGAAAGAAAATATTCATTGAAAAGAAAAAATATTTCAGATGAAAAGGAGTAGGTAAGTACCTGAGTGCTCTGCTATCCTACTGTTATTTTTACTTTGAAGCGTTTTCTGTTTACATAAAATAAAAGAAAAAAGATTTCTAATCTATATCTATACGTAAGTATACTAAAAATAAATCTGAAGAGTTTGTGTGTTTGTTTAAACGCGCTAATCTCGGAAACTACCAGACGGATTTGAAAAAAAAATACATTTGATAGCCCAATTCTTGAGGAAGGTTATAGGCTATTTAACATCACGGTACGATCCTTAGAAGCTAATAAAATATAAAAAAAATTGAAGGAATGCTAAGTGAAAACAAATAGCGCGACAGGGTCATGCGATGCTAAGTAGGTATAGGAAGAAAGTTCACGCGGGCGAAGTCGCGGGCAGATCCCAGTATAACAAATTGTTTTGTACCCTGTACCACAGATAATAAAACACTCTCCTGTACTCCTGTAGCTATTAATAACGAAAAAGATCGAAATAACAACTGGATGGAAAACACTTTGTTTTGGAAATTCAAAAATAATATGAAACCTCTTTTGTTTATTATTTTATTTGAAGTATAGGTACCTATTGACTAAGCCTTCGGTCGTAGTACCCGTAGACTAGATAAACAACCGTTTTAAACTACCTTCATTAGATTTATAAACTGATATTTTTTTGTTTTATTTTGGCCTGATTTTTCAATAGTCAGACAATTTTTATCCGAGTAATAAATTTTACAGTTTGACAGCTTTTGTATAGAAAATATGTCAAACTGTCATATTCATTCTTCAAATGAAAGTTATCTGAATATTGAAAAATCAGCCCTAAGTGAATTGTTTTTGATTTTTTTTTTGTATTTTTTTTTTCTCTTTTACTCTTACACGCGCTGTCTATACAGGGTGTCGATGGAACTATGGATCAAATCGAATAGGGGTCCGGGCAAGGTCATTTACAAACTTTTTAACCCTGAAAATGTGGGTGAACTTTTTTACGGTTCAAAAGTTATGACCAATTTTTGTTATTTTCAATCAGTTCGCATAGTGCTCAAAGAAAAAAATTATGAAAAAAAGAACTATCAGGGCTATCTAAAAAAATAAATTGGCAGCCTTGATAAGATTATTTTTAAAGTTTTTTTTCTATGAGCACTATGCGAAGTGATTGAAAAAAAAACATAAATTGGTCATAACTTTTACACCGTAAAAAATTCACCGACATTCTCAGGGTTAAAAAGTTTGGAAATAACTTTTCCCACGCCCCTATTCGATTTGATCCATACTTCCAGGGAAACCCTGTATATCTTTATCTAGTTTCCTATCGCAGGTACATATGCTCGGAGAGATTTCTTTAGGAATAGGCCTTTGCACCAATTTTTCTGTTCTTATTGTTTCTTGACTGTTTATATATGTGTGTACATAAACGGTTAAATAAATAAATAGGTAGGCGTATCAGAGAAAATTGTACTGTTCCTACTAATCAAGATAGGTACCTAGGTAGTTAGGTACTTACTAAAAAAGGATTCTCCGCTTGGTCACATTGCCCATCGGGAACCAGATAACCTTGACAAGTTGGTGGTGATGGGCAAGATAGACGGGAAAAGACCTCGCGGCCGGTCACCTAACCACTGGTCAGACCAAGGTAACCTCACTGGACTCTCTGTTACAACCGCCCTGAAAGAAGCCAAGAATCGAACGAAGTGGAAGAAATCAAATCAAAATCATAAGTTGTGTAAGTATTCAAATTAGGTTGAGAATCGGCACTTTTCGACACCCGTCCTTCACCACTTCATAGTGCTTTCGCTGGGAAGATGAAGTTGCGCAACAAACTCCCCAAAACATCTATACATACAAGTAAATATACATTTAAATAGGTACATACATACATACTACATACAAATAAATAAAATTGGAGTGTTTGTTTGTAATATTAAAATAACCGCTTTTTACTAAATGCATATGGATGTATACACGGTACATATACCAAAATAACATATTTCACAATTTTTGTCTGTCTGTCTGTTTGTTCCGGCTAATCTCTGAAACGGCTGGACCTATTTTGACGGCACTTTCACTGACAGATAGCTGATGTAATAAGGAGTAACGTAGGCTAATTTTATTTTAGAAAAAAATATAGGGTCCCACGAAAAATAATCCACGTGGGACGAAGTCGCGGGTAACAGCTAGTCGTACATAAAGCCACGAAGGCCTTTCAGGGACATGACCTTCAGAAATGAAGTACGCGATCAAGAAGAAGACTAACAAAATAAAATTAAAATGACACCCTGTATAATGTCAAATACCTATCTAGTTACCAATTTAACTACAGTACTTACGTATTAAAAATAGTCGCCGAATATATTGCCGTAAAAATACACACAGGCCTACACATAAAATTTTCAACTATGCTTTCGCGAATTCATAAAAATTCGATGTCAGCATAGATCGCTGTAAAGTTATCCGGAATGTCCCACAAGTAACTTAAAATTCTACAGTACCTTACCTCGAAACCCAGCAACGTATTTAACTTCATTCACGAACAAATATTTCACAAAGAGCGAATTGTTTTCACAGCACCGGGAAATTGTTTTCCCCGAATTGTCTTTCACTCTGTATTCCCAGAATTTTTCATTGATCACAAAAAGGGATGTGGGTAGGGCTTGGTACACTATTTGAACATGAATAACTCAAAATTAGAAGTAAAATCCGTACTTAAGACAGATTTGAGACCGTGCGAGGACCCTCTGGGGTCATGTGGTAGGGAAATCAAAAAACTTTCTACTTTATCCCTGTACCACAGCTAGTTTAGAATTCTGAGGTTCAATTCAAGTAGTTTCAACGTGTTTGTTGTTCAATTTCATAGAGCAATCCTTGTGACCGTCACCGTAAAAATATTAGTTTTGTTTTCGCAAATAAACTCTCTGCGACGAAAAGTTATTGCAATTGAACAAAACTCGCGAAAAAACAATTATCTAAAAGCTTCAAGCGATAAACACGACCAGTATTTACAAAACATTTCACATATTGTGTGCAGTTTGAATGGGGGACATGTCAACAAAATATAACGAACTTTGAACAAGCTGTGAGAAGTTCAGTAATGTTCAGATGGGTTCTATAGCTGAGGGCTCCACTGTCTAATTATACTTACCAAACTTAAGGGTTACCAGATAACAGTGACTTTCTAACAAATCACAAAGGGCTTGGAAGATCCGTGGCATACCTTCCGGTCCGCAATTTTTTTTTTCAAAATGGCGGCCATGCATGAACCCTATATAAATCGATAGCTCACATCAATGGTTCAATTATGTAAAAAATCAAAATGGCGCGACAGTAGGTACAGACGCCAGCACATCAAGCTACCCCAATCTGTCAAATTTTCCCAATTGAATATGAACCTTATTCCTTTGTAGTAAAGTTGAAAATCTATGAAAGAAGTTTGACAGATTGGGGTAGCTTGATGTGCTGGCCTCTGTACATACAAAAAAGACTCCATATAAAAATCTTCAATCCCCTTTTTTCAGAAAATTACTTGATTTTGGTGAGGACATGAAGGCTATAAAGCAATTTTTTTGTTAATTGACAATAGCGCATCGCGGCAAGAAAATAATGTTCAAAACAGCGATGCGTTTGATGTGAATCGAATGATCATTAAAAGAAATGTAATTCTGCAGTTTTAATTAAATTAAAAAATAAGTGCACGGCTCAGTGGAATATTTTTAGACATTTCTATAATTCATCAAATTCCCTTTATTATCGTTATATACTTAAATTAAGTTTACGCTCAAAATTTTGAGAATTACTTATGCTACAAAAAATATTTTTAGAGCGCTGTATTACGATTGTCTTATACTATTTTATTTTTATGAAATAATTTTGAACAAGTATTTTCTTTGACAATACACTATTTTTGTTTCTGGCTTGTAATATGTTACCAATACGCCGAACTATGCGTCATAAAACTGAGCATTTTACGGTGTCCTACGTTTGGGCAGCCTTAAGAAAAAAAAAAAAATCTTACCTATTAAAAAACAAAACACGAGTATTGATGTTGTTGAAAACTTCAACAATTTTGTAGATACTAGTGATAAAAAAATCGGACCACTTCACGAAAATTTCTGTCGTTTGGTAACCCTATCCGCATCTGGATTGCAGTGTCGTTGACATGAAACAATTAGTTGCAGGAGTTGACAAATTAAAAATTTAAACTAAGAGGCGCGGAATGGCGGCTTCGAGAATACGACGGCGTCTTGTTGTTTAATTTGTTTAAGTACGGAAGAGATTAAAAAAGTTCTTCATTACAAATGTATTTTTATGGCTTATTTTTACATCTTCCTGTCTTTTATACGAGGATTTTTTTACGGAAAACTGTACAAAAATGTTTTGTCATGTCGATTCAAGATAAATATTTTTGAAAAGCCCTGTGCCTGTGTGTGTGTGGTCAAACTCAAAGCTGCACGCAGATTTCAATTAAAATAATATTTTACAGGCACTTTTGAACTGTCAAAAAGTCGGTCAGTTAGAAAATTGAAGCTCGTAAAGCCTTTTAGCTTACATTTTACATGTCTCTAATTCACTATGACCACTTAATGATTCCTTACTTCGAAACCACGTCAATTTCTTACCTAATCACGTCATCTGCTAATAACGAACCTATTCTCTATGACACAATGGACACGAAGTTGGCGTGGTTTGAACTGTCAAAATACCATGCTTGACAACCGTACGTGGTTTGCACGTGGTGGTGATAGCAGCCTTTTGGCCTCGTATAGGACTTTTTATTTTATTTTTCTTTTTATTACTTTGTTTTATATAACTTGGATTTTTTATTTATATTTTTTACTGTGTTTAGTTTAGTTTGTGATCATCCTATACGAGTCGCAATAAATACTTTTTCTTTCTTTCTTTCTTTTGGTAAAATTACGCGGGGAATAAAGGATACCGTCAATGGGGACAACAGGAATAAATTTTAATTATTTTTATTGAGTTTCGCTCTCCCCATTAACAGGGATACCGTCAATGGGGACAACAGGAATACATTTTAATTATTTTTATTGAGTTCCGCTGTCCCCATTGAATGGGGACAGCGTCACTGGGGACAACGGGAATGGACCACAGAATTAGGGCCCTATAGTGTTTGTTAGGGTATAATATGTAGTAAATACCTATTTAATTGTCCTCAGAGTCAAAGACTTTAATGACCTTACGCTGCCAAAAGAAGTCAGCACTGAAAAATGTCCTCTTGTTAAAAGATCAATTCTACGGCCATGTTATTTCTTTAATCCAAGTCGCTTGCGAAATCATTTATATTATGTCTAAATTTTATGGAAAAAAGAATACATTGAGCATTGAGCTGCCATTCGAAAACAAAATAGCCATCCGATGTTTTTCTATCAAAATAATAATTCCAATATTTTTTAATGGCCTCGGTCACGTCTGACTCATAGAACCGGTCAAGCCCGAGTCGGACTCGCACACGAAGGGTTCCTTACCATAAGGCTAAAAACGCTGAAAAAAACACGTTTCTTGTACTTATGGGTCTTTATTTTTTTTTTTTGGATGGGAAATCATCTAATGACTCCTCCCGCTCTGGGTGGAGCGGAAGGGAGTGTCAGACTCTTACTGACTAAAACCCACCCGTGTTCCTTCCTTAGCCCTTTATGTTCCGGGGCAGCGGTAACCCTTTCGGACGATCCCGCTACCCCGGCAGGCTTCGGCCCTGGCGGGCCCCTTCCTTTATGCTGACATCTCTTTGAAGCGCGCGTGGAACACATACGCGCTGTCCGGCATGGGCCTGGTCCTGATCGGACGGAGAGCTACCCATTACTCTCCGTCCGCAGGCCCGCGCCTACGGTGGCCGGGAGTCGTCACGCGGCTCCCGACGCCCGTAGCGTCTCCCGCGGCGGCTGAGGCGTGCGGCTCTCTCTCTGAGCCGTCCCGCCACCTCCTTCGCTAGCATGACTGCTTCGCAGAAGGAGGTGACCACCTCCCACTCTCGCCCCGGACCATGGCTTGAACCAGGGCCGGACGCGAGAGGTCGCCGCCGTTGCCGATCGCCTCTACGAGGACACGGCGGTGCTCTGCCCAAGCGGGGCAAACCTCCACCGTATGCTCCACCGTGTCCTCCGGGCGATCCTCGCAATGGTGACACCCGGCGTCTCCTCCCACCTGATACTTATGGGTCTCCATGAATGTTTATTATTTTTTTATTTGTTGTTATAGCGGCAATAGATATACACACTGTGAAAACTTCAACTGTCTACCTATTACGGTTCATGAGATACAACCCCCTGACAGACAGACGGACTGACGGACGAATACCAGAGGTTTAGTAATAGGGTTCCGTTGGCACCCTTCGGGCACAGAACCCTATAGCTCTGTCTATGTATCGTTACAATGTAAAATATGGTGCAAAGGTATTTATTATGGTTGAAATATAGCGTGGGGGGAACTAAAAGGGGGAAATAAATATACATTGAGCGAAGAAAATTGTTCCAGGTACCTACGCATATTAATTAAAATTTCCACCTGCCTTATCGATATAGGTTAATAACAATATGTACAGAATACGTTTTAATATTTTACGAGTATGTCGAACATATTTTTGTATTAAGCCTCGTTTTCAAGGTCGGTGTGTGTAGACTTTTACTACGTACGCACGCACGACGACACATATCAAAATTACCCGTATGAGCTGACTTCTCATCACACGAAATGCGTATACAATGCGAGGTCAGCTAGAACGGGAAATTTGTACTTTGATATGTCGTCATGTGTACATTCAAGAAAAGAGATAGTCAGCTAACTGCAGCTCCTTTTTATAAGCCACTAGCGACCCGCCCCTGCTTCGCACGGTTTTTCGACCCTAATTGCGTAACACACTATTAATCGGAATCTGAATAATTTTGAAGCAAATTGCTAATCCATTGCTTCATAAGTTCGAAAAATTTGTGTGCTCAACACGTAAATAACGCAATGAATGTTGTTGAACTGTCAAAATGAAACCGATTCCGATTGATAATGTGTTACGCAATTCCCCCGCGGGATTAAGTAGGTACTTTATTAAATGTAAGTTTAATATTAATGTATTTTACACATAAACAAAAAGCGACTTTAATTGATAAATTATTATTTAATTTATAAAGTATTTATTTTTTATGACTTTAATATGTATAGATATAGGAGATATAGATAATTATAGATGTTTTTTTTGTAAGAAAGTTTTTATTTTTCACTTTTTAGTTGTACCTACCTCAATTCCCAAATTCAATTAAAACTACTTTCTATGTAAATATCAGTGTCAGGAAGTTATTAAAACATCATCAATATAAACTAAGTGGAAAAAAATCGTATTATTGAAGCTAACTCAAAAACTACCCAAGCAAAGTTCAAACCCCTATTCCATTAAAAACAATACATATTATATATATATATATATATATATAGGGTGACTGGTAATTAGTGACCGATACCTAAACACGGAAACTACTAAAATAGGAGTAACTTCACCACCTAACTAGAAAAACTACTAAATTAATAAGCTTTATATTAGGAACAAGACGAAATAAGCCTCCGACCGCAATATCGGAGAATACCGTGTCTAAAGGCAGGAGTGTGGTTTTAGCCGGTAAGAGTCCGGCACCATGAGTCCATGAGGATTTCCCACTCCTGCCAAAACAAAAAAAAAAAAAAAAAAAAAAAAAAAAAAAAAAAAAAAAAAAAAAAAAACACGTGATTGTACTCATGATAACAAACAACTTTTACGATGGGACCAAACCTGAAATCGCGAAAAAAAATCAGCTGTTCCCTACATTTATGTTCGTATAACTCGTCAAAATGTAGGGAACAGCTGATTTTTTTTTCGCGATTTCAGGTTTGGTCCCATAGTAAAAGTTGTTTGTTATCATGAGTACAATCACGTGTTTAAGTATCGGTCACTAATTACCAGTCACCCTATATGTATACCTACAATAATAAAATTGCAGTCAAGCGGCGCCAAGCTAAGGTGCATTGAAGAATTGAAGACACCGACTAGAAGAATCATCAATATTCGCATAGAAATGCCGGAGATGCAGTACATGTATGCATATAACTTCGTACATAAGAATAATTACTTAATATATTATATATTGAAACCATCTTGAAAGTATTTAGATCATGGCCACGGCGGCCAATCTCAACGGAGACCAGCCTTCGACGCGGGAGATATTATAGTGGACAAGACAGTGTGCGCGCAGACACGGGTGCACTCCCTCTTCCCTCACTCTCTTAGGTCATTTGTCCTGCGCCTGATCTCCTTCCGGTCGTGTCGGATTGCCGGCCCATCGGACTATAATATACCTATGTACAATGTACATCATACAGGTCGAATTTACAGAACCTCCTTTTTTGAAGTCGGTTAAAAAGTTATTAATTTATTCATGCTAAAATAATGAATTTTCCTACATAGGTCATTTCAGTCTGGGACTGAAAAGAACGACAAGAAATGTTTATAATAATTGCTTAACATTTTCGTCCTGTGATTGTACAAAGTGCTAAGATACCAAACTATTTCGTTGACTGTACCCATATCGATCGTAACGTGGCACCACAATTCCAAAGGGGAACAACTCTATTCCTTCAGGATTGTCTGCCATGCATTTTCGAAGTAATAAGGTTAGCTTAGCAGTAACAAGTTAGTCTAAACTTAGTCTTAAGTTAAAGTTTAGATACAGACCAGGCGTTTATGTTACAAGGACTTGATACGGAGAATGTTATTAAGGCATTATGTTAAGTCGGGGATATTATTTGTTTAGCAAATTGACTACTAACTTTAACTGTACGTAGGTTTTTTCTAATCACAATTTTCTTTCTTTGACAGTTGTCTAAAATGACTATAACACGGCAAATTGATATAAGATGTCAATTTAGTTAAGAATTTATTTCCCTGACTGTACTGGTAAAACATTCGTTAATGACAGTGTGGGGCCGACAAGATGATTATGTCAGTCACTGATTGGCATTTTTTTTTGGTTTGCCAATATTTTTTTCCTGAATTGTTTTTTGGTTGGGCTAATTATTATTTTAATAATTATTTTGTAAGTGATTTATGTTTAATTTACTTTTTGTGGACTCTCGACTAATCCATACTTCCATACTACACGTAATTAGTTTGTTGCCAAAAGGCCTCTTTATAAAGCTGAAGAGTTTTTGATCGCGCTAATCTCTGGAACTACCCGTTGGAATTGTTTTTTTTTTATTTGAAAAATTCATTTGATAGCCAATTATTGAGGAAGGCTATAGGCTATTTAACATCACGCTACGGCTCTTAGGAGACGAGCAAAAATAACGGTAAGCGAAAACGAAGTAATAGCGCAGGCAGCCGATGCGATGCGACGGAGTGGGTCGGGGAATCAAGTAACCCATTATAAGCCCAACGTTATGGGTATAAGGTTTGAATTTCATTAAAAACTAACCGTGCTTGCACGTTATTTGGTGAATTCCCGAAACTATCACGCGGACGAAGTCGCGGGCAGAAGCTTTGTATATTTTAACGATTAATGCTCAGTTCCTATGAACAAAATCGAATCGTTTTGCTTACCAATATGGTAGCATTTTTTTGCCAAACTGGGCATATAAAAGAAATCATAAGTTAGTTTTACTTGTGATAGCAACTTTCTTATGGTCTACTATGCAAAGCTATGAGGTCTTTGCTTCATTATCGGTAAAATGAACATCAAAAGCCAGTTATATATTGAGTCAGCACCAAAACTTTTCGAACGTCAAAATTATATATGGCAGTCCCCCAAAACGCTCACCAGTCACCACTTCTTAGTGCTTTCGCTGGGAAGAAGACGCGGCGAAACAAACTTCCCAGCAGCACAGGGCCCTTATTCACTCTGACAACTTAATGATTCCTTACTTCGAAGCTACGTCAATTTCTTGGGGTAGGTTATTCCTCGAAACGCACCAAAAGTATTCCTCGAAATGCATCAACGATGAAACATAGAGAAGACCGTGAAGGATTCGTAATAAATAATATCGATAGACGTTTCATTTGGAGCGTTTCAAAGTTGGTGCGTTTCGAGGAATACCCCAATTTCTTAGCTAATCACGACATCTGCTAATAAGGTATTCTCTATGACAATGAACGAAACCCCGCGAAATGAACGCGAAGTTGACGTGGTTTGAACTGTCAAAATAACTTGACAGCTCAAATCACTTGACAACCATACGTTGTTTGCACGTGGTAAGATGCCGTGGGGAATAATAATTTACCATACAGGATTGGGGCCCAGCTGTTTGTTAAGTCTGTTAGAACATCGTAAAGATACAAGAGTCTTAATTTTAACCAATAACGGTCCGTAAATTAAAGGAATCGACCATAAGTGTCCCTGTTGAACAACAAACTTTCAGTCTATAGTAGGTTTAAAAGACATTTTAGCGCTAAAATGCGTTTATGAATAACAATTTTTGACAATGAGACTTTAGCAAGCCTTTAGATGTTCCATAACTTTTTTTATGAAAGACCGTAAGTAGGTATCTATATTATTTGAACGTTAAATTCCTTTTTAAAGTTGTCCGGATTCACCCCGGCATCCTTATTCACCCCGTTACAAAGTATGTGTGAGAACCTTTCTGGAAAGCTCTAAACACAAATATCCCGGTGTATTTGAATAAGGATACGTCAGACCTTTCATATGAAATAGACGCCCTTTGAGTGTATGTATACGATACGGGAAATTGTATGAACTAGAATTGAACAACATACTTATGTTCTACATATTATGTAGGATATTTATGTATACTCAAATAGCCTTACATTTTTCGCCCGTGACTTCGTTCGCGGGGAAGTCGTAAGATACACGATTATACAAAAACTAGCTGTGCCCACAATTTCGTTCGCGTGCAAGTCGAAAAACAAATTGGATTTCATGAGATTTTTTTTGCGCAGAATACTAATTAATTTTCTAAAATAAAAGTAGCCTAAGTTACGCCTTATAACATCAGCTATCTGCTAGTGAAACACCCGTCAAAATCGGTCCAGTCGATTCGGAGATTAGCCGGAACAAACAGATAGACAGCGAGATAAAATAAAAATGTTGTAAGTACCGTATATAGGGTGACTGGTAATTAGTGACCGATACCTAAACACGTGATTGTAGGTACTCATGATAACAAACAACTTTTATTATGGGACCAAACTTCATGAGTACACTCACGTGTTTAAGTATCGGCCACTAATTACCAGTCACCCTATATATGTAGGTACTCATACGCAATTAGTAAAAAGCTGTTATTTTGAAATTATAGACAGAAACTTCAATTTCATTTATTTGTATAGGTAACAGCCATATTTTATAAAACTCCTTGGTTCCCTGACCCATCGCGTCACATCGCATCGTCCGCCCCCGCTATTACTTTGTTTTCACTTAGCATTCTTTCTGAGTTTTTTCTTTTTGGTCGGCTCCTAGGGGTTGTATCGTGTTAAATAGCCGTCCTTAAGAATTGGGCTATCAAAGTGTAATAAGAATTCTTCAAGTCCGACTGGCAGTTCTAGAGATTTGCGCGTTCTAACAAACAAATTCTTCAGCTTTATTATATTATTATGTATCATATCATCATCCTAATCAGCATACATAACCAATTATAACGTTCCCACTGCTGGGACACAGGACTTCTCTCGGTGAGAGGGAGTTGGCCGTAATCCACCACGCGGGCCCGTGCGGGTTGGTAGTTGTCACATCTCTTCGAATTTTTGGTTCTAGGACATGCCGGTTTCCTCACGATGTTTTCGTTCACCGTTTTGAGAGCAGTGGTGATGAAATCATTTACACAAAGTAAAGCGCCTGTCTGGGTTCGAACCTGCGACCTACAATTTGTAAGTCACGGTCGGTAGCAATAGGGCCACCACTGCTCTTTATATATTCATATATTAGTATAGATGCAGATGTATACGTTACGTAGACGCCCCCATTGCGTGACTAGATTTGACAAAAACATTATAGTAAGTTCACAGCTATTTACCTCTGAGTTTGCATCACTGTACAAACCACAGTGATCTTTATTGCCGTTGAAATAAGGTTCCTGTTAGGTTGCTGCCATTGACAAGTCTGTCAAATTCACAATGAACTTTATAATCATTATAATAAGATTCCTATTGGGGTGCTGCTGGCTGTCAGAGATAACATAATTGTGAATGGACTGTAGATACCTTTTTCAGCCTTCACAAATAGTAATGATGTCTTGAAAGGTCAAGAATGCGTACAAGAATTTGAGAAATGTTACATCAATTGAAACCTGTTCTTCGTTTTTGTAACATCACGCTTGTAATGTCGAGGGGTTAGGTAGAGGTGTATCTGTACACCCACAATTTAGAGATGAGTCCGATATCATGTCACATCTAAAAATCATCGATATTTTAAAATCATTTCATCATGCAATGACAACGACAAAATAATCAATGCTTTTAAATCATTACTTGAATGAATCTTGCAGCAAATATCACTAATGGAAACATATTGATGATTTCCATGATTATAAATCAATAGGTATCTAAATACTCTGCCGTGAATGTCACAAACTAAGAAAAAAATTATATTTAACTACGCGGGCTAACTGACAAACTCTACCTATGCCTACATAAATGAAAGCAATTATAATTTCACTAAGCCGTTCCGCGATCACTTCAGTATCTACTCACAATAGAAGAGACGAGATCTAATTCTCAAATACAAAATCATTGATGATTTTGTCAGTGTTCCCGTCATCGATATTCTTTTGTCATTGTCATGCAGTCATGGATAGAGAAAAATCATCACTCAGCCCATCCCGCATTTCGCCAGTTATATTTAAGTCCCATGTAATGGGGGCGAGCCTTTACCATCAACTGACCACAAATCTAGACTCCTGGCTGTTACTTTGAAATTACTTTTGGAAGGTCCGGGAATCGAACCAAGGACCTCATGCTGAGCAGTAGCCCTTGCGACCACTATACCAACGAGGCAGTCTGACCTTTTCGCCATAACTTAAAAATGATGTAACCACTATCGAAAGTTCATGTTTTCGTAACTTTATGGAACTACACTCCAATTTATTAGTGTTACGCAAGGGCCTATGGGCCAAAACACATTGACACGATACGACGTCGCATCGCGGCACGTTGCGACCGACGTTGTTAAAGACATGTTTAGATAACTATTTTCTATTGATAACTAAGTATATACTACCATTGTGGCTGGTGTACCATGTGGCTGCCATTCGTGGATCTTTGACAGTCGTTACGGGTCGTCAGAAGCCCGAAAATCTGACAACCAGTCTTACCAAGGGGTATCGTATTACCCAGTAACTGGGTTGTGGAGGTCAAATAGGCAGTCGCTCCATGTAAAATACTGGTATTCAGCTGCATCCGGTTAGACTGGAAGCCGACCCCTGCATAGTTGGGAAAAGGCTAGGCAGATGATGAACTAAGTATGTACTATTTCGAGTTGAAATTAAAAGCACATACTCAGGTCCTGAGTAAGTATATGGTTTTAATTTCGACTCGATACTTCCACGATTTTCCGAGATAAAGGTTCTTGACAGAGAGATAGACGGACAACAAAGAGATTCTATAAGGGTTCCGTTTTTTCCTTTTGAGGTTCGGAACCCTAAAAACGGGTTACCTGGTAAGGTGTTAATTTATTGTTTTTTGATTAATTTATTCACTATCAATCTCTTAGTATTAAGTGAAACACTAATTAACCTTTAGCTTCCACTCATTTGTCGATCAACGGAGACATTGAAAACTTGATGATAGTAGTTAAACATAATTTACTATAGTTATGAAGACAAGCCTAGATTTTAATTCATTTAGTGTTGACGCAAGTACAATCGACCGCATGTTGCTGGCCAGTAACACAGTGACCTTGACCTAGCGTAGGACGGAGTTTCAATAGAATAAAAGCTTCCACAGACAGACGCGACGTGGCTCTAGTAGGACAATTTCTATGAAAACTTTATGAATTGTTCTACCAGAATCACGTCGCTCCGACTCGCTCCGTGGCGTCGCGCCTTTCTGCGGAGACCTTAAGACACCAGCGTATAAATATCCCAAAAAAAAAAAAAAACTTCAATACTTACTCGACCAAAATGTATGGAGCGGCTGTTTTTTTCCCCCGATTATGATGTTGGTTCCATGGAGAAAGTTGTTCAGTTTGATAGTCTGTACCACACCCTTAAATATAATAATAATAATAATAATAACCCCATCGCCGTATCTCTACGTTGACGTCGTGGTGGGGCTTGCGCGCTCCGAACTCTGGGCCTGTGCCGGGAGAGTTTACTCTCCGGAATGGGTCTAAGGTGAGGAGCCAGACCAAGAGAGATACAGAAACCCGCAGGGCAGCATGTGGCGAGCTGTTGGGCAGTAGCGACCCCACGGACCCTATCTCCCGGGAGAAGTCTTGTTCCTCATCTCTGGCTTGCCTTTATTGGCCGGCTGGAGTGAAAAATGACGAGGAACAGAGCTCCCACCTCATTCTTGCCTTTATTGGCCGGCTTGAGTGGAGATTCGCAAGAGCAAATGTGCTCGGAGGAAGGAAGTATTCCAGTAAGATGCTGGTAGGGATCTTGACCGTACTTCCGGGATTGTCCTGATAGCCGTGGAATACCTCTCCACTCCTCATAAGCACCTCAGGACATGTTGCCCCCTTGTTGCTACGTCACTATGTGCTAGCGACCGTTTCCGGGGGCCCATTATTGAGTGTGCAAGTCACCCCCTGCCATTTTTTCCGTGTATAAATAAAACATTGATCAGGCAGGGGTCATAGTTCTTCCATAGTTCTTAGTAACCAGTCCACTTCAGCCACCCAAACCCATAGTCCAACTTTTTATTTTTTCCTATCCTACAATAGTCCTACACCAACCGGGGGTTATCCTTGGGTGCACTTGCATAGTGCATACAGGGATAATCGTCGGACGGTGCCGCATTTCATTAAAATTTCCTAAGGGGCCTCTGCGAGTTGGCTTCGGCCCCTCGTACGCCTTCCAAAAGACCGGGACCCCATGGTCCCGAGATATATAAATTCAAAAATAATAATAATAATATTCCACAACTATCACACAACGCCATCTAGTCCCAAGCTAAGCAGAGCTTGTGTTATGGGTACTAGACAACTGATAAACATACTTATATATTTCTAAATACATACATATTATAGATAAATTACAACCAGACACAGAACAAATGATCGTGCTCATCACACAAACATTTGTCCTGGGTGGGAATCGAACGCACGACCTCCGGCATAGCAGTCAGGGTCACTAACCACTAGACCATCAGGCCTGACATACATATAACCACACCCTTCCGATTCCTGACATACATATAACCACACCCTTCCGATTCCTGCTGTAAACTAATACAACATGCCCCGGAATTAACACACACACACCCAAACATCACAAATCGAATTTTCTCCAACAATCAGTATCATCATCAGCCTATAGCAGTCCCCAACTGGACATAAGCCTCTCCTATTGCACGCCATTCAACTCGATTTTCGGCAACTCTCATCATCCAGGTGCTACCAGCCACCCAATCAGTATAATTCGTCCATTTTGGTTAGTTTTGACTGTAATTTACGTAGTTTTAACTATATTTGGGATAAAAAATTACCTATAGGTATTAAAAATTACAGAAATCGATTTAGTAAACGATTCTGAACAAACTACTTTCATAATATGCATCAATACAGTTACAAATTTTAAACTAAATATATTGGTTTATTTATCACAGACGCGCGGCCCTGTGTACCTCTTCGTTCGTGCTTGACCGTTGAAACACAATGAAATAAAATGACGGTGTGAGTGTTTTACCTTAATGACCACAATTCCGTCGTTTACAATCCATTCCGGGGGACGTAATGATTATGAGAAACAGCTCGAATAATGCATACATAATACAGGTTGGAACTACAATATAATTACGTCTTTACAGTCTTAGAAAACGCACATGATATTTAGGTATGGTGTGTTCTAAAAGTATCTGATAAAAATATAAACAAACTCACTAAAAGGGAAATCCACGTTAAATTTCACCATTTTTTTCTAAGGCAACGATTATAAGTAGTATGAATAACAAATTCTAATTGAAAAAAACATCGACAGAAATTGAGGTTATAAAATTAACCGCAATTGTCAAATGAAATTAGAATTCCGGGTTAAATTATTGAAATAATCACATCAAAGCACTCAATTTGTAAATGCTATATCCACAGGTTTTCTGATCCATGTGTTTACATTTTCATGAGAAACTTTTCAAACAGACCATACAATGTAATTACGTGTTTACAGCTGTAGAAAATGTACATGTTAATTTAGGTACACATAGCAATGGAGTTAAGTAGCCAGGCTTAATAAACAGCTATTCGCCAGGTAGGTAAACGCCATTAGGTACTACTGCGGCTTATTAGCCGATTCGCACGAATTTTCTCGCCCGCAACAGGCGAATCATCACTTATAAATAATATTTATTATTTTTTCTATCTAAGGTGACTCGTACGTAGTAAATTTATTTGTGGGCGAGAAACATGTAAGTAATAATAAGGCAATTGGCACATTTTAAAAATTTATGCAATGAAGTTAAGAAAAATGAAACGTCTTATAATATTTAACTCTTATCACTTCTGTGCACTAGTGGTCTTTTTTCTATACTTACTTTATTGCAATATTGTCGACTCGCCCACATATAAATTACCTTCGTGCCAGTCGCCTATAAAAAAAATATTATTTAAAAGCGAAGATTCGCCCGTTTCGGGCGAGTAAATTCGTGCGAATCGACTAATAAGCCGCACTTGCAAAGCAAAGGTCTCATTTGAATATGAACGATGTTTGTTTCAGTTGCGTACTGCATGGTGACTATTACTGAATGGTTTTCTTTAGACATTTTCCTTTAACGAAAGGCTGTTTAGAAATAATATAGCGAGTGAATGCAATCACGGTCAAAGTTGACAAACCGCCATGTTATTTGTATTTAAATCTGCCTAGCCTTTTCCCAACTATATTGGGGCCGGCTTCCAATCTAACCGGATGCAGCTGAATACCAGTATTTTACATAGAGCGACTGCTTATCTGACCTTCACAACCCAGTTAATAGGTTACACGATACTAGCTCCCAAAAGTCTGACAACCAGTCTTACCAAGGAGTACCTGGGTAAGACTGGTTGTCAGACTTTTGGGCTTCTGACTAGAGTGCGCGCAAAATAAGTCTAGGTACGCGCGGCCGAAATCGAAAATAATCGTTTGCCGCTATCTGGACGTTTATGAGTATGTCAGGTGTCAGGAGACTGTGCTGTGTCTGTGTACCGTGTTTTCTAAAGTAAATAATCGCCATCATTATGCCGAAAGTGATTAAAAGTGCTGGCCGGATATAATCTTGGAAGAGTTATCTTGCGCGCAGTCTACCAGTAAGTACCTAAGTAACGACTGTCAAATATCTACGAATGACTGCCGGGACCAACGCGGCAACGGCTCAACGAGCTTTTCGACACGGAGAGGTCTCGATATGTACAATACCTAATGGATGGATCAGCCATCCACGAACCGACCGCGGCATCCGTAGCTTACCTTTCGACCGACCCGTGCGGCTGTTATTATTTACCCACGAGCCCCGCCATGGTATACTTGACACTATACATAAAATAATTTCCCACTGCTGGGATACAGTCCTTGTCTCTTCGAAAGGGAATGGGCTGTAATCTACCACGCCGGCCCAGTGCGGGTTGGTAGATGTCACATGTCCTCATAGAACTATTATTACTTAGCTCAGTGCATGTCCTAGATTTTTTGGTTCTTGAACATTCCGGTTTCCTCACGATGTTTTCCTTCACCGTTTTGAGAGCAGTGGTGCTTTATGCTAATTATATTAAGAAGTGAATTCTTTAGTCCACATTGACATTTTTATTACCTTCGCGAAATTACAATACTATGTTGTTGCGAAATTATATACTTATCATGTACTTGAGACGCTCAAACGAGCAATGTCAAAAGCTACTCAAAGTATTCAACACAAGCACCGCTCTATAAAAAAAATTTATAATTGTAAAGCTACTATCATCTGTCAAAAGATTTTCAACTATTATGCATAAAGTACCTATAACGTTCAAAGTTGATTGGGAAAATTTTACAGTTTCAGGTAGCTTGATGTGCTGGCGTCTGTACAAGGATTTTTCGCCGAAATCGGAATTAACGCCGCCATCTTGTTTTGTCAATAAAATTTTATAAAATGTCTACCAACGGCGTCCACTGTCAATGACATTCAAGCGCCAAAATTCCGTTCACAGTTAAGTATTTTACTTTTGATTTTGCATCGCTGTCAAAATCACAGTGATCTATATTCTCATTCTAATAAGGTTGCTATTGGGTTGCTGCCACTGATAAGTCTGTCAAAAACATTGTGATCTTTAGGTATTCTCGTCACAATAAGATTGCTGCTGTCAGACGTAAAATAACTGTGAACCTGTGAACGGACTGTAACACTGCTGGCGTATTTACTTTTCTATTCGGCCAGTTGTATGTTAATGTAGTTTTACTAAAGGTTGTTATGCTACAACTTACACAACTCCAAACGAAGGCCGTTGTAAAGGAACATCGATTTAGTACAAACGACGGCAAACATTGCTTAACTACAGTGATCTATTGATCTTATCTTCGACCGCCCGGAGAAAAATAATCCAATATTCTTCGAGAAATTAGTCGGCAAACGAGGAAGAAAGCTGTTTAACGTTCCCAAAGACGTTCCTATCGATAATCGATAACATAAAAATTTTAGTTAAGACATTTTATTTGAGTTAAAAATGCGTTAAGTGATTTATATGGCATGGTTGGTTATTAATCTCGGAGCTGACGCCCCGCTTTGAGATCAAAGATACCGGCCCGATTCGGAGCATCCGTAGCTCTTTTTTTACGATGAGCTTCCAAATTTCTAATTAATTCATCAGGTCAGGTATTATACAAACATTATTGCCTGAGTTTCGACAGCGTTGCTCGGTGGGCCTAGCACGAACGCGCGAAATGAACGTAACATAAATACGAACGATTTTTACCCGACTTCGGCGAAGCAAAAGGGAGGGTTATTAACATTGAAAATACTCATTTTGCACATAATAACATCACACCTGTAATAACCGAAGTGTTTGGCAGAGGTGTACCTAAGTACACCCACATTTTGCCAGGTTTAAGTCCCATGTAATAGGGGGTGAGCCTATTGCCATCAACCTGCCATGTAAATCCAGACTCCAGGCTGCTACTGAGAAATTCCAGATGGAAAAACCCAATAACAATGGGTGAAACTAATTGTGCTTGTATAGTATTTTTATCTCACGAAGCGATGCGTGCTTTACGTGTGGTTAACAAGTTTACAAACACGCTGTGAACGTGTGTGGAAGCGCAGCAACTGTCGGTACCGTTCGAGACAATGGCGATGTCGGGAGTGTGCGTGTGGTCATGTGCTGAGGCTACTAGTCTTCACACAGACATTCACAGCGTGTTTGGTTACCATAAGTAAAGCTCGCATCGCAGCGTAAGATAAAAAAAATAAAACAAATGTAGTTTACTGGGGCAATTACTATAGTAGGTATATTCAGTTGGATGATAATTTCTACCAGACGCAGCGGCATTTTTATATTGGCAACTTATTGATTTCTATATTTATGTCTGTAATTTATATGGTGTACATAATAAAGAGTATTCTATTCTATTATTTTCTATCGCCCACTGGTCGCTTTTGCGATCCAACGGAATATACCCCACTATCGTAATTATCCCAGTAAACTTAGTTGTGTTTACGATTCGAAAACGTTCGAATTTACGTAATGTTTAAGTCGCGCGTTCGTGTTAGCCTTAGATTTTTGTATCAAGAATGACTTAAGTTTTTTCTACCATCTAAACTAAACAAAAGGTTTATCAAAGCTATTCTTAGAGTTCTATTTATTCCAGTACTATCGGGTATGTAGGTGGAATGTTGAAGGGATTCCACGGAGCGCTGTGTCGAGTTATTACATATTGTATACCGTGACGTCACACACCGAATTCCGGCACAGAATTCATGGTTGCAGTGAACTTGCGATTTTATTTGACGTTTCATTCAGAAAATGTTCACAGCGAATGAATTTATACGCGAGTCGCGACCATGTTTGTTATGTGAACATTTTTGTGTTAATGCTGGTGGGAAGTCTAGTTACCTGACACTGGCTTGTTCCCTTGGGGGTAGTTCGGACTTATAGAGGTCAGGGATTGTAAAGTGTCGAACATAGATATCGAACCACACGTGTATGGGTATAGGAATTGCTTTGTCACGTCGTTTGGACGTGGTTTCCTGAGGAACTAGGACATGTGGATTCATTCTAAGAACAAATTCTCTAAAGGATCGGAAATCTTATATAATGTGGGTTTGACAATACGACAATAAAATCGGTAAACGTCAAGCCGGCAACCATGGACAATGCTTGTTATTGCACTGTATCAATATTTTTCTATGAAGATTACCCGTGACTGTGTGTTAATAACGCAAGTATCACGATCGGTATGAAAACCAAGCGTGCCATTTTTTGACTACCTACTATGACGTCACAAACCCTATTTAGTGATGGGAAAATCAAATCGATTCAAAGACGCCGCCGCGTGCGGCACCCGTTTCGCCCCACCCCCGGGGGGCCTAGCTCCAGCGCTCACGCTCACAACCAGCAGCCGATGTATTCTGTAAATATCTCACCGTGAAAATTTAGGTGTACAACTTATGTTGGAGATCCTAAATAAATAAAATAAAATAATTTATGTTGTATTTGCATCAAAGCGTGGAATTACAGGAAGTGGGTAAAAAACTCGACCAAAAGTTTCGGCCATTACTCCATTAGTTACACGGGCGTGAAGCGAATGAAATCGTTTGACAAGATAATGAAAAGATCATTAAAACTTAAAGTTTGGTAAGTCACCTTATAGCCCGTGGACGTACCCCTTGATTGATTCTGACAAAAAGTTTGTCAAAAAACTTAGATTTTAAGGCCAAGGCAACTTGTATAATCATCTTTACATAATATTATAAACTAGCAGCGCCTGCGGTTTCACCCGCATAAGTGTCGATCCCGTGGGAATATCGGAATAAAAACTATCCTATGTCCTTTCCCGGGACTCAAACTATCTCTACACCAACATAACATAACAATCAGCCTATAATGTTCCCACTGCTGGGACACAGGCCTCCTCTCAGTGAGAGGGAGTGGGCCGTAATCCACCACGCGGGCCCAGTGCGGGTTGGCAGATGTTACATGTCTTAAAATTTTTGGTTCTAGGCCATGCCGGTTTACCTCTATACCAAATTTCATCTAAATCGTTTCAGCGGTTTAAGCGTCAAGAGGTAACTGACAGACAAACAGACACACTTTCGCATTTATAATATTAGTATGGATATTTGGTTGAATTTTTGGATTCAGACTGGAAACGTCATTAGATACACGCAGTTTAATTTATTGTTGTACCTACTGACTTCTCCATCTTGTATAATGAAAAAAGTCGATGTTTTGTAAAGTCATAAAAAACTTGCGAAGCAGGGGTGAATCGCTAGTTACAGCATATTCTACAAGTCATTGGTTTCTTTAAAACTAGTTTTCGACAGCTAGTAGGTATGTTGTAGTTTTTGTATGGAAACGAGTTTTGTTGAAACTGCTCTTGGCAAGATATTTGGCACCCGGAAATAATACCTAATGGTCCTCGTAGTAGAGAAAGTGTCATTAAAACATAAAATGCATACGATTTGTTTCAATTATTTGGATCAGTGGAGACGAAAAACTTATTAGTTCATACTGTTTCGACTGTGCAGTATTCAATTTTGCGCAAGTACGACTGCTGAGTTTGATCCCAGCGGGGTAATTGCATAACACACTAACAGCAGCAATGGCTTTCAGTTTGACAGTTCAACAACATTCATTGCGTTATTTACGTTGTTGATGCAGACAAATATTTCGAACATATGAAGCAATGGATTAGCAATGTCCTTCAAAATCATTCAGATTGTGATTGAAAGAGTGTTACGAATTGCGTAACACTTGCGGGTGCTGAGCCTGGCAAAGTGTTATTATTTATTTACATTTTAAGCATAGAAATGTACAGACGCCAGCACATCAAGATACCCGAAATTGTCAAATTTTCCCAATCAACTTTGAACCTTATACTTTATCGATAAAGTTGAAAATCTATTAAAGAAGATTGTAGGTAGTAGCTTGATGTGCTGGCGTCTGTACAGAGGTAGACTTAATGCCATAGGTATTTTATACCAGTCAACCTTTAGGTGATTCAGAGGCAAAAAGTGGTAGGTTATTGGGTTTCTCCATTAGGAATTTCTAAGTAGTAATATTGGACTATGCTATGGCTTTGAATCCAGTTAACATCTGTGCCTACAGATTGACTTGGTTACATCGAAAAGTTTTTTAAAGAATTAGGTAGGTACTCAATGGAACAGTAATGAAGGCCATTCAATTTGAGAGTACAGAGGAAGCCATTACATACACCTGTCAAAGAATGACAGATGTGATTTAAATGTACGGACAATTTAAGTTTTATTTTATGTGGGAAAAAAAACGATACGTCTATTAAATTAAATATAAAGTTGGTCGTCAACACAGATATAGATAGACCTAGATAACGCAAGTATCACGATCTGTAGGAAAACCAAGTGTGCCATTTTTTGACTTCCTACTATGACGTCACAGGCACTAATTTAGAATAGAATACTCTTTATTTTTCTCTTTATTTAGACTGATGGGAAAATCAAATCGATTCAAAGACGCCGCCGCGCCCGCGCCGCCCGCGCCCGCGTGCTGCACCCGTCTCACCCTACCCCCGGGGCCTAGCGCCAGCGCTCACGCTCATAGAGCCAGCAGTACACAGGACTACCAGTCCTGTGTACTGCTGGCCTACCATGATCTAATTAAAAACGATTCAAAAACAAGACATTTCAGTTTAGGTTCCTAAACTGTATCGCTTGAGCTGCTCTATGGACGTCATGGTACCAAACAAGTATGAATGAAACCAAAACTTGCGACTCAGTTTGGGACAATCGCTGTCAGCAGATGGCACGGCTTAAACTGAATCGTTAAACTGACGTCATGGTACGAATTAGAAGAACAGTTCAGTTTGGGTCCTAAAATGGATCGCGTTAAGAGCTTGTGGTAGGCCTCCTGAACGCGAAAGTGGCAGCTTACAATTTTTATACGTAAGCTGTGCGATTTTTGGCACGCGAAGTAGTTGCTCTTGCGTTATCCAGGAGTATCTATATCTGTGGTTGTCCTTTTGATAAAATATTGATTTCCTTGACTTTACATACAGATCAGTGCCCGGGACGTATTGTGTTTGCGTACAGCTCTGGAAAACCATCAACAACCTCTTAAGAGGTCATTGTACTCGCGAAAAAAAAATCTGCTGTTCCCTACATTTTGACGAGTTATGCGAACATAAGGTCAGGTTTGGTCCCATAGTAAAAGTTGTTCATAATGATGAGTGCAATGACCTCTTAAGAGGTTGTTAATGTTTTTCCAATAACCCTGTAAATAATTAGCGTGAACTTAATTGAGAGACAACTCCGGCAATATTAAATCCAAACTATCGACAGAAATTAATTATGAATATTAAGCTTTAAATAGAACGCTCGAAACCAATATTGTTCTATGTAGGCAAAAGTAGGTAGGTATTTTGTTTTTTAAATGTTAGCGCTATAATTATACGAGCTGGTGATATGCAAACGAACCTGATGTATTTATTTAGTACCTACTTACGTTCTTGCAGTATTTTTATCCCACGAACCGACACGCGTTTTACTTTTGGTAACCAAGTGTACAAACACGCTGTGAATGTGTGCGTGAAGACGAGTAGCGTCAGCATATAACCAAACACACTTCCGACTTCGCTATAATATTGTCTTGAACGGTACTGTAGAGGCTTGAACCTCTTTCATGATGCAGGCTGGTTATAATTATTGAGGTCGTGTTCTATTCGAACATTCAAGCGTGTGTAAAATGAATGAGATTAGGTTGGACGTGACAAAATAGGAAGTGATAATTTTAGGTTGATATGGAAAACTCTGAAAATAATATCTGATTTAACAATATAGGAGTTTCACTTAATAAAAAAGCTCCCATCTAAGTTAGGTAATGTTTATGATTCGAATAGGCTGGGATAGCATGGACGTACTCCTGTATATATTTTCGCGAGTTACGGGAGGAAATAGTTTTTAAAAAGTGTGGTCACTCTTAGAGAGGGGGTGACAGTACCAAGAGTACCTACCTGCGCTTACACACATATTCACAGCGTGTTACCTACATTTGGTAATCACAAGCAAAGCACGTGTCGCTTCGTGAGATAAAATACTATATCAGAAATATTTGATCTAAGTTCAATTTAGCAGTTCATGGACACCTGTATACAGTAACCCTGTGTGTACATACATACTCGTACTTGTTCGTGTCAAAAAACAGTTTTATTTTTTGTTGATCTTTGCCTTCGAGTAAAACACGTCAAGCGCATTCCATATTTAACTTATATAATAATCATCAAAGTCGTATTATAATAATCAAAGATGCATTTCCCGTCATATTTCTGTACAAATAATTGGTGAGAATTAATGTACATACCTTACCTATTAAAATAAAATTAGAACCGATAGATTGCAAAAAATACGTTAAGCGTTAAAAAAAAAAGTCGGTAATTTCAGTCATTTGTTTGAAGTTAACAGGGCCGCAGGGGTAGAATCACCTGCCTAGTCTTTACCCAACTACGTTGGGGTCGGCTTCCAGTCTAACCGGATGCAGCTGAATACAAGTATTTTTTTTATACAGAGCGGCTGACAGCGGCAGTATCATGTTTTAAATATGTTTAACGCTAAACGTATTTGTGGTACAAGAGCCCCTAATCTAATTCTTATAGCCGTATTCTTATTAATTATTGATTCTTTCTACAGAACTAAACATCGTTCATTTATGTCAATTCTTTAAAGTTGTCAGTGCACAGAATAATGTTTTAAATATGTTTAGCCGTAAATGTATTTAGCGATTTGCGGTACAAGCGGGCCTAAAATAATCCTACTAATATTTAAACGCGAAAGTTTTTGAGGGTGGATGTTTGTTACTCTTTCAAGCAAAAACTACAAAATGGATTATAGCTTTATACACCAGAATAACACAAATGATAATTTTTATCCAAATATTCCCACAGGATCAACACTTATGCGGGTGAAACCGCGGGGCGCTGCTAGTTCTTTATATTAATTAGTTATAAATTCTCTCTAAAGAACTATAATATACATTTAAGTACAATTAAATCTCCGTCAGTTCGTGTAGCAGTCCAAACCGTCGTTTATAAATAGGGCTGTCTCTCCAGCTAGCAGGCCAGACGGCTAAAGTGGTGTTGTACCCGCCCCACCGCTGGCGATTAGCGAGAAGCGAGTAGAGTTGGCAACTAAAACCGAGTCAGCGAGTGCGCGCCGCCGACGAGCGATTATTCGCTGATTTATGTATGTCTATGTACCAAGCGTGAGTTTCTCAATGAGTGTTCTGCTCTTCTGCCCGCCAAGCAAGCATACCTGAGCGAGTACTATAAAAAAAAATCAGCTGTTCCCTACATTTATGTTCGCATAGCTCGTCAAAATGTAGGGAACAGCAGATTTTTTTTTCGCGTTTCATGTTAGGTCCCATAGTAAAAGTTGTTCATAATGATGAGTACAATGACCCCTTAAGAGGAAAACGGTGATTAAAATTACACCCTGTATCTCTTTTACTGTCACGGGACGTACAATCTTTTGTACGTTTTTTGAGCGAGAAAATCTTTGATAGCTATAGTCGCTCCCCCGCCGGCGGTGAGACTGATGCCTAAAGTGGTGTACCTGCCACGTAGCTGTTCTGTTTACGCGCTAAATAAAGCCTTGTAGGCTCAGGTTTGGATTATGCCTCTGGCTGGTAATTGTGCGACAACGTCGCACAGTTGCCTCGTTATTATTTTTAAATGCTGAACTTTAGATGCGAAAGAGGTAACAGTTGAATGGACAGAATTGAGATAATGAATTGTATGAAGTTTTTTTTGATAAATTTTTGTTTCTCTTTAGTAACTTTTTTCCAGCTGTATTCTTGAATGAGTTAGATCTTTATTAACACCATAATAATTTGGTAAACCAGAATATATATCTAGGTATAGACATCGACGCGAGACCTACGTGCTAGAAATGTATGGAACAGCAAATTTTTTGTTCAAAATCATGTGCTGAATCCATGGTAATAGGTTGCGCGTCGATGCAACCCATTACCCCCCCTGTCAGCCTGTATATATATATATATACAATATAAATAGTTTTGAATTGCTGAGATTATGCTGAGAGTCAGCGCTTTATAGACGTCAAAAGTTACAAAAGGAAGCCTCACTGCCTAATGTTTGAGCTAAGACTAAGAAATGGTCATGTCGCTTACAATTTAGGGGTTGTGGCAACGTAATAGCCGCACAGTTCCATCGATGCTACGCTTGCCACGATCGGTCCGTGGATGGGTACCCTTTCATACCAACACCCCTCGTGTATCGGAAAGCTGCTAAGCCTTTGGTCCCGGCTGTCATGTACATCGTTGACATCCCTTTCGGGTAGTCAGACTACCCGAAAGCAGCGTGGCAGAGTGGGTTTTGAGAGCAGTGGTGATGAAATAGTTTACACAAAGTAAAGCGCCTGTCTGGGTTCAAACCTACGACCTAAGTACAACTCGTAAGTCGCGGCCGATACCACTGGGCCACTACTGCTCTCGATGGGCAGTCACTCACTGTAAAATACTGGTATTCAATTACATTCGGTAAGACTAGAAGCCAAGTCGACCCTGATGAACGCAAATTACATTATGATATTGATTACAATTCCATGGAGTTTTCCGCAACCAACCAAAAACAATAAGTAAACTAATTTTCCTCACAAAGCCTTGGAAGGCATCGTCTTATTGGCCAATTTGTGATTCTAAGCGACATTGAAAACTTCTGACAGCTCTGAAAATGTAAGAGCCTTTAACGATTAACGAAAGCGTGAAATCGATTTGTTTTAAATTCGAACTTGATGCTCTACGAAATATCAAGTACTTAATTGGATTACCTAAGTTGTTTAAGACTTCTTAGTACAGGAAACTTTTAACTTTGGATTGCTTACTTTGGTAAAAAATCCCCCCAGCGCAACGGGGTAATTGCGTAACAAACTACAACCGTAGCAATGTCTTTCATTTTGACAGTTCAACAACATTCATTACATTATGTACGTCGTTGTGCAGACAAATTTTTCGAACATCTGAAGTTAAATAAATTTGAATTTGAACGGTTACGCAATGACCCCGCGGGTCACTACGAAAACTTTGACATATTAATCTCAAGTTCTATTCTATTTCAAGTCCAACTTTTAACGTTAAAGTTCTAGTCAACTGTCATTATTGTTATGTTGGCGTACTTATTACTTCTTTGACGCTTCAATTACTCAGATTTTCAGGGCGGGTTGTTTCACGTCCACTTGACGCACGCGTAAACGTAAAAAATGGCGCTAACTATCGTCAAACCCAAAAAAGCGTTGTTGTAAATTACAATTACAAAATTATGGGCTTGCTGTACGTCAAATAGTAACGAGTACGTAATCGTTATTGGTTAACGTAACATAAGTACGTGTTACGTTAACCAACTGTTTCAAACAACCCGGCCCTAAGTTGCCGACTGTACGAGAGCAGTAGAAACTCTTTAAAACTTTCAAGGGCACTATACTACGGCCACGGCTATAGCCGACATAACAATAAAACTTCTATTCTGTCTCGTTTACCGCGCCGGAACCTGTTAAGGCGAAAGCGACTGGGTAGCCCGCGAAATTTAAATTTTATTGTATTGCTGCTTCTCATTATTATAAATGTAAAGCCATATTTGTTACGGTTGCGAATAATATTTTAATCAACATACCTACAACCTGATACTGACATGCAAATAAAAAAAAACTTATTAACGTTCAAAGTTTCATGCTGGCCGCTATTTTGAAAAAACAAAAACAAAAAGGCGGACAGCCAGGTAGGTGTGCCAGGCTCCGTAGAAAAATATTCAGTCTCCTTTGAATTTCGCGGGCTACCCGGACGCTTTCGCCTTAACTAAGACATAATTATGACAAATCACCAATTCGTTTGACAAGCATTGCGGTTAAGGGAGTGTTTTACGAACGCCTATACCTAAGAAGAATTATGTAAGTCAAACGTTTTGAACGGTTACTGCGTGACTAAATAATAACAGCCGTGCCGATCGATCGCAGGTTAAGCTACACTTGCCGCGGTCGGTTCGTGGATGGGTGACCATCCCCCTAAGACGACCAACTGACCCATCTATTACATATCGAGACCCCTCCGTATCTCTTATCCGTATCCGGCTGTCATTTGTTGTTCTTTGATAGTCGTTACGGGTACTCAGACCGTTCAGACGCCCAAACGTCTGACAAACTGTCTTACCAAAGAATATCGTGTTACCCAGTAACTGGGTTGTGGAGATCAGATAGGCAGTCGCTGCATGTTAAATACTAGTATTCAGCTGCATCCGGTTAGACTGGAAGCCAACGCTAACATAGTTGGGAAAAGGTTAGTCAAATTGTATATTAACTGCATTAAATTACACAACAATCATAATAATCAAAAGAAACTAGAAACCAAACAACTGACAGCACCTCATCATACAGACTATCTAGTTTGGGGCTCACTGGTAAATTACGGCCCACTTCCTCTCACCGAGAGGAGGCCTGTGTCCCAGCAGTGGGAACATCATAGGCTGATTATACTATGTCGTCTCAACTGGTCTTAGCATGTAAACCTGCTTACTGTATCCTGGAAAATAAACTATTTTCTATTTTACGACCATTGGTAGGCATTGTCTTTCCTCTTATATTCGTAGAGACCAATTAATCACTAAACTAGCATGAATCACCGCGCTATCTAACTACGTGTCATTGTCCCCTATCTTAAATTAATCGACTAAACGTATACCTGTGATATACCAGCCCATATTTCTTAATAACCACTGTATCCATTCAAGGTCAGTGAGGGATGAACCTGTAATACTGTTGGCAACATTAATCCATACCCATGTTTGATCGCGTTATGTTATTTTCGCACGAAATCGCGGTTGTTTTCATAACATCAGGCCTGTATTTCCTGCAGAGGTGTACTTATATTACAAAGGCTATAATAATATTTCGCTATAATAATAGAACTTATGAAATTAAATCTTGTGTGGTCCAGATACAGAAACTCCTAGTACAAGATCCAGGGCTACACTGTGAAAAATAAATAAATAATAATTATTATTAGTCCATACTATAACACTAATATTGTAATTGCGAAAGTTTGTGAGTGTGTTTGTATGTTTGTTACTCTTTCACGCAAAAACTACTGTACGGATTTTTATGAAATTTGGCACACAGATAGTTTATAACCAAGATTACATAGGATACATTTTATCCCGATATTCCCTCAGGATCGAAACTTATGCGGGTGACACCGCGAGGCGCAGCTAGTAATAAATAAACTAACAAAATTGAAATAAAAATATAATCCTAACCTCACTAAAATTATTAACAAACTAAAATATGGCGTCTAAATATTCCTCCGCATCGCTGTCGACTATGGTAATGTACCCATAGGCAATAGGCACATTATTTTTGAATCATCATGATGATCAGCCTACAGCAGTCCACTGCTGGACACAGGGCTCTCCTGTTTCAAGCCCTTCAACTCGACTTTTACTTTTGACTAAAAAGAAAATATTAACAAGAAGATTGCTTATTTATTGTTTGTAAGTTCAGATATGTTTTTCATGAAGCCTTTGAAAAGTTAACATTTCCTGTTATTTACAGAAGAAATTCTCAAAGTGACATTAATAATGAAATTAACCCTTTGACAAGTTTAATAATAACTACCAGCACGTGGAAATCCTAGAAAATAACGTTAACAAAATCTCCGACTTATTCCCAAAAGCGATTATTAACTAACAAACTTTTCTTCGGTATTAACTCGGAAAGTAGGAATGTATTTTCCAGTTTTCATAAAAAGTACGCTAATGAAGTTTCGCGAATCTTGGAGTTGAAAGACAGGATTTCTTCTTAATATTTTCTCAGTAAATAAATAACTAAATAAAATAATGTCCTCTAGACCGTAGTTCGGCCATGGCGGCCAGTCTCACTGGAGACCAGCCTTCGGCGCGGGAGATATTATAGTGCACAAGTGTGTGCAGACGCAGGTGCATTCCCTCTTCCCTCACTCTCACAGTCCGATGAGACGGCAATCCGTCACGACCGGAGAGATCATGCGCAGGGCCAAGGGCTTAACGTGCTCTCAGAGTCACGGGGTAACAAACTTCCAACTTCCAAACTCCGGGCTGTTTCCTACTAAGAAATTGAAAGCCTTTAAATCAAGAGTGAACAGGCATCTTCTGAGCATGCTCTTTCCATCGTAGGCTTCATCGAACGCTTTCCATCAGGCGTGATCGGGGTCAAGAGCGGGCCCATTTAGCAATAAAAAAATAAAAAAACCTAATGAAAAACTCAATAATAACGACCTAACAAGTTGTCGTGTGTCTGTGGCAGTTTGAAACTTTAGTGATAGCGCAAATTGTGCGTTTTGTCGCTGCGACTAGACGCAGAGCTGTCGTTTGCTTCTGCGAGCAATCGTTATGAAAGACGTCGTGCAGGAAGTGATAATTTGCTTCAAAGAAAATTAGTAATCAAGTACTAGACGTTCTTCCACGTCCATTTTGAAGATTTTGACATCGAACGTTTTTACGTTGAGATTGGCAATACGAGCCCACGTGCTCCTTCCTCAGCGGTCACAGCTCACAGCAAGACTGAAGATTTATTAGATCGATTCTAGTAGAACAATTTCCATGAAGTTTTCATAAAAATTGTTTTACTAGAGTCGCGTCCAATGTCTTCGTTTTCTTTCACTTTCGTCAGTGACCGTGTACACCGTGCGTCTAGTCGCTGCGACAATTAGCGAGAGCGTGCGACTCTCCTAGCCTGTCGCTGCCACTCTGCAACTCTACGCCAAGTGTGCGGAGCTTTGAAAAAAATATAATTATGAAAATTGTCGGCCGCAGTCTGTCGTTGCGTCTAGCTGTCGCAGTCGCATGTCGTACAGTGTGCGCCATTACTAAATGTATCTTGTCTCTCATTTATTTAGCTATTAATAAGCACGACACAATTTAGAAATGCCATCGGCATAATTTGTTAAATACGATACTTAAGGCTAAATGATCTCAGGCAAGAATTGACATGGCAGGGTCAAGAACGTTTAATGACTTGTGAGTGGGGCGAACATACGCCTTGCTATTACTAGTTTTTATCGATTAGTTAGGTAATATGTATATATTTAGATACAGTCACGAGTATAAATACTTTACAACCACGCAAGACGATTGTCTTCAAAAGTATTGATAGAAAGGACAGTGTTTTTTTGATGTGAAACATCTAGGTGTAGGCGCGCCTCGCTAGTAAAACCGGCTCGTACGATAAACGGTATGGCGCTCTCATATGCCCGTCATGCCAGAAAAAAAAAAAATTTTTTTTTGTTATCTTTAATTATAAACTCTTCAATATCCATCAATTTCGATGTTTCACATCTGCATGGCGTCCTGTGACGGCCAAGCTTTTTTGTATGGAGCCTGTTCCACTTTCTCGATAGACTTTATTCATGTGCCAGTAGTTTTAATAGGATTTACATAAAGAAAAATCAACAAAACATCGTCTTTTCGAAAGCATAATGTTATGAAATAAGTTTCAAAGTCTATTTTGTGTAAGTGTAAGGTTTATATTATACGAGTATTATGTTGGTGACTGTACATCAATGACACCTTTAAGTTATGTCGAACTGTATTTATCTTCTAGCTTCAGCCCGCGACTTCGTCCGCGTAATACAGGGTGAAAAAAAAATCAGCTGTTCTCTACATTTTGACGAGTTATGCAAACATAAATGTAGGGAACAGCTGATTTTTTTTTTACGATTTCAAGTTTGGCCCCGTAGTAAAAGTTGATCATAATGATGAGTACAATGACCCCTTAAGAGGAAAACGGTGATTAAAATTACACCCTGTATTTCTTGTCCCCCGATGCGACGGGGTGGGTCCGTCACATCGCATCGCCTGCCCGCGCTATTAATTCGTTTTCGCATTCTTTCTTACTTTTTTTCTTTTTGCTCGGATCCTGAGAGTCCTAGCATGATCTTAAATAGCCTTCCTCAAGAACTTGCATTCCCGTTGTCCCCGTGATCGTATGCAAAAAGATTTTAATCCGACTGGTAGTTTCAGATATTAGCGCGATCAAACAAACAACCAAACTCTTTAGCTTTATTATCAGTATAGGTAAACATTATTTTGTTTGTTTTGGAAACTATTTCAGGAATAGGTACCAACCGTGTTTGTGAACAATCAAAACAAAAGATAATTATATTTTTGAAACACGACCATTTGGTTGCGGACATGATGTGAAAGCCAAATCCACCAAACAATGTTCCTACAAAGATTTACGTGATGCTTTATTTACTGAATATCCGAAACAATATTTACAAGCTTGACATGTTTACAATTTAAAACAGTAAAGTTATTTTCTATACATTGTTTTCATATTTTCATTTACCGATTTACACAACTGTAACATCGAGAATAAATTGTCTGATGAGTTTCAGCGCGCAGCTGTTGCTTTAAAATACGAATTTAGTCATCTCTAATTAAAATGAGTTTTTAGTGGTATTGCTAATTGTTTAGTTTACATTAACACGATTACCTCGCGACATCGCACATAGTTCTGTGGTTACGGTTTGGGGTACAGAGATGATAACTGACAGAGACTTAACGTAAACGTTCTCCGAAAGGTGTGTCGTGAGTGTACAGGTTGACAGGGAAATTGACGCGCAACCTGTGTTCCCATGGATTCAGCAGATTAAATTTAGTCCCTGGGTATAAAAAAAAAACAGTTGCACTTCGGGAGTGCCGACAAAGGTGAAAACAAAACATAAACAAAATACTTTGCCATCACTTAGGTACTGACATATCGGATATACATTAAAACCGAGTACATCCCGAGGACAGTCGAACACATCCAAAGCGGTGTCGATTACGGTAACAGTGGCGCGAGTTCAATAGCTTTTCCCCATCTCAAAAAATGCCCAACGCGCCTAAAGAAGTTTTCACTTCAAAAAAATTGCTGTTCCATACATTTTGATCGCGTAGGTATTGCACTTTCGTAAACAGCAGATTTTTTTTGATAACCCACGAGAAAAAACAGCCAGGCTGACGTGGGAGTGGGCCGGACACGTCTCACGAATGCACCCCGTGAGATGGACAAAGATCGTCACTCACTGGACGCCTGAGGCAGGACATCGCCGTCGAGGTAGACCAAGGCGAAGGTGGTGTGACGATCTAATATCATTTGCAGGGCCAACATGGCCAGAGATCCTACAAGACTTGGGAGGTTTGGAAGAAAAAAGGGGAGGCCTTAGCCCAGCATTGGGACACAAAATAGGCTAACAAAAAAAAACGAAGTGGCACTCCGGGAGTGCCGACAGAAGGGAAAACTTGAACAATTAGGTATGTGTGTATTTTTTTAATCGTCATAATTATAAACAAAACTCAAACAGAATACTTTGCCGTCATTCACTGACATATCGGAAATACATTAAAACCGAGTACATCCCGAGGACAACCGAACACATCCGAAGCAGTGTCGGTTACGGTAACAGTGGCGCGAATTCAATTGTTTTTTCCCATCTCAAAAAATGCCTAACGCGCCTAAAGAAGTTTTCACTTTAAAAAAAAACCCGCGAAAAATTTTAACGCATGGGTGTCCAGAATCATGTTCCTACTGAATCCATGGTAACAGGTTGCACGTCGTCCTTGCCATCCTGTATTTAATGAAATTATCCACTCGCTGAACCGATGTGTATATTCGGGGCGCGTACGTAAGTATGTTGACGTTACAGATGAGACGTAACGTGCTTACACTTAGGCGCCATACTCTCGCGGAGGGAAAACGTTGCCTAAATAATTTTCAAATAACTAAGCATTTTCAACTTTCTCATCGAGGGCAAATGTCACTTTATAAACCGATTATTTAGTGCAAGGCGTAAAAATATACAGGGTTATTGGTAGAACACTAAGGCCGAAGGTGGCGCTGCCGCTATTACAACCTTGCAGAACTGCGGGCACATTATCAATCGGAATCGGTTTCATTTTGACAGTTCACAACGTTCATTGCGTTATTTACGTGTTGAGCAGATACATTTTTCGAACTTATGAAGCAATGGATTAGCAATTTGGTTCAAAATGATTCAGATTCCGATTGATAGTGTGTTACGCAATTAGGTCTCTGGATTAACTATAAGTACCATCATAAACAACAACTTTTTTCTATACCTTTACCAAAAACAAACCTTGAAGATTTCGTTGTTGTTTTGTTTTTCTATCTAACCCCCGCTCCCCTATGCTAAATTTTCTACTAGACACGGCAGTTTGTTTACCTAACTAGCACTTTCATTTGCTTCTCGTAGAGTTCGTAACAGAAAGGTTCGAAATCGAATATTTCAATTCGTTGAATTGAATTATTTTTATTTTTCTATGAAAGTCTGATGAATTAATAAAAGTCATAGAACAAAAGTTGTTGTTGATGATGTTAGTAATATAGTCCTGAGAGGTTGTTATCGTTTTACCAATAAGCCTGTATAGATAGACAGGAAGATAACTCTTCATTATGTACAGAAAAAAATTACAGATAAGTACTTATAAATGAAGAAAATTTACAAGGGGTGACACAATGAGCGGTTGTATCGCTAAAAGCGAAAATAGTTAGTTACCGCAACTTTACCTATCATTGCACGAATGTATGAAGCTTGCTCTTTGTCGAGCACCTACTCCTGCCTCAACAGTTTACCAGCTGTATCTCGACAGGCTGTGGCAGCAACCGGTTGTGTTACAGCGTGCGATTGATTGCAAGTTCGTGTCTCGCTGTATCGCGCGGTTTGGCGACAAGAGTATTAGTGCGCTGAGCACAATGTACAGTCACGAGCATAAGTATGTAGACACTTGGCTTTATTTAAAGGCGATTTTCTCCTTTATTTTTAAATGAAATTTTATGTTATTGCGAACATAGTATTTTCGAACCCATAGGCTTATGTAAAGTGTCGTATTTCAAGGTAGCAATCGTTATTTCACGAAAAAATCGCAGTTGAAAGTTGCCAAGTGTTGACATATTAGTGCTCGTGACTGTACCCCCCTATGACCTACATGTAGGTATGTAAATAAGGAGCTTAAGGATTTATATGAATGGTAAATACGTGTATGCTATTCGCTTGGCTTACGATATTATAAGATTGTTTACTTCTCTTCTTAGCGTGACGACGGCAATCTAAATAGGATCAGCCCAGAATTTGGCTATATACGAGTTCGGCATCTTCAATAGCGTCTATCAGTACCTACCTGTAACGTGCAGACGACAGTACAAGCTGGACAAGGACTACATGACCTAAAGCGCGGTCACTGTCGGACTGCATAGAAAAGAAAGAGAAGCGCGATGACACAATGCTGGTAATTTATAGCAAAATATGAAGCAATTATCTATTTACGAAAAATCTATTGTTTGGACTAAAAAATTAAAACACTATAGTTTTAGTATGCTGCTTGTAGAATAATCGGACAAAAAATCATAATGATTGTATGATATTAGTATCGCTTTTATTGTAAAAAGAAAGTATAGAGGTATCTTCATGATTTTTTTCTATCGAACCAAATAAGTTGTATTATATTTTCAACACACTATCTACCTAGCATATATCCTGAAGAGTATCATATATTTTTTTGATTTTGTTTACTGTAGTCGATCATATACTTTTATTGTTTCTACAACTTACGTTTTTTGCATTTAGGTCCTGTAAGCCCCTTCCTTAAGTGTCCCATTTTAACACACAACCGGCAACAAATCCCTGGACTTTGCCTAGACTTGTGCTCGACCGACGGTCATCGCATACGGTACGCGCAGACCGTGCGCCCTGATTCACAAGAGAGATATTGCGTACGCGCGTACGGTCGGGCACTCGATCAGCGTCGCACTAAACGCCCACATATACCGACATAGCGCGTCAGTCGACCGACGGCGACGTACGCCCAACCGACGAGCTCGACCGACGGTCCTCGTCAGTGCGACGTAGCTTTACGCGCGTGGCGGTTCATCAGCGTTGCATTGTAGTTGTTCATAAGTTTTCATTGATATAGCTACGTCCGATCGATGTCAGCGCTGATCGTCTGTCGAGCATTGAATCCAGTTTTACACTTATCGCCAAAATCTGTTACCCGGAGCACGGTAACTTCCCTAGAGTAAACATGTTGCTTGACGGTAATGCAGTGTTTGCTGCTTCTAGCGTAAACATACTATCTACCAAGTGCTCAAACGAGAATAGTATAGATTGTTTACGTGAAAGAAAATGTGTCAGAAAACCGGGAATTGTATACACAAAACGCGGCAACAGTGGAGATCAATATTATTCTATATATTATTTATTTCTTTGCGTTTTCCCTGCAGTGGGAACAGGACCTGAATAGTGGAAGCAAATGTCGTTAAAATATTTAAATATCCGCCGGTGGTCGTTATTATGAAGTATTGTGATAAATTCAGCATTCAATGCATTGGAATCCGCAGATTCAATATTATAGTGCGCTATATTTTTGACGTGATTACTCTGCGAGGTTGCGGTTGCGTGCATTGACTAGCGGCTCTGTCTGTCTCTGTATTCAGGCTGTGGTGGGCTGGTGCACTGTATGTTATGAGGCCGTGGTAACGACTGGTCATGTACAGTTCATTCAAACTTAATTTACCTCTGACAGCACCAACCTTACAGCAACCTTATTGTAACGAGAATAAAGATCACAATGATTTTGAAAGACTTTTCAGTGGCAGCAACACAAAAGCAACCTTATTGGAATGAGAATAAAGATCACTGTGATTTGGACAGTGATTCAAAATCAAAGGTAAAATAACAGTGAACGCACTGTAACAACTGCGCAATTGATTGACAGGCTGTTTTGCGTCGTTTTGGCAACAATTACGTTATGCGGTTTTGATTAACGGAATGTCTGCGAAGTGTCAAGTTTTAATGGAAATATGTCGCTACAAGAGGAAGGCAGGGTTAATTCTAATTCTTTTTTATTAAAAACTTTACAAAATTCGGAGCTTTGTTAAAGTTTCGGTTTTAAATCAAAAACACGAACCGTTTTAATCAATATTCACAATGTTTTATAAACAATCCAACCGTACTAATACTTATTATAAATGTGAACAGCGAAAGTAACTCTGTCTTCACGTTTCGTTCGTGTTTCACGCCTTAGGGAGATCGCCCACGGCGAGTTTTTGCAGCGATTCAGTAGCGATACAGTCGCAAAAACGCCGCGATACAGTCGCGATGCTGTCACTGTTCGTATACGTTCGCCCACGTTATTCACCATCGATACAATCGTGTGCTGTACTGTGAATGTCTATGAACGCTACAGTTGTAAGATGGACTCGGTCGAGAACGTTGGTCGCGTAGTCTTTCTCGCTGCTTTTACGGAAGCAGCCTTAGCATAGGCGTGGGCAACGTAAATATTGTGTGCACCCAAATAATAAAGAAAGGTTACGTGGGGGCCATTATGTAACGTTTCAAAAATTAACTAAGCACCTACAAGAAAACATTTACAAAATTTTATAGAATGTCATATTCAACATTTCGCTTTTTTGTGATGCTGAATCTATACAGTCGCGCGTTTGTTACTGAATCGCTATTCCCACGTTGAAAATACGACAAACAGCCAAACGTAGCGATGCAGACTCGCGTTGACGAAACGTGCTACTGAATCGCTGCAAAAAGTTGCTGAGGGCGACCTCCCTTGGCGGCTGAACGGATTTGGATGAAATTTGGCACACGGATAGTCCGTGACCTAGGTTAGGACATAGGATACTTTTTATCTCGGTAGTACGTTCTAGTGGGATCATTTTCGACCTCCACGCAGGCGAAGCCGCGATCATAAGCTAGATAATACCTACTTAACTGATAATTCCAATCGTAACTTTGGGAGAGAATCGCTTTCAAATTTTGCTAAGTGAAAGATATATCTTTTTACTCTGTAACATTTCTCAAGTAGAAACAGACCAGGTGGGCTGTAAGCTTGCTTCAGTCTCTAAGGATTATACTTTGCTACAAACGTGTCGATTCCTTAATACATTTTTGATCGCCGCTCACGTCTTATAGAAGTTGGAAGACAGGCTGTGGAAATGCAAATGCACTTCGATATAAGTAGTTACCTATAGGATTGTTGGTTCTGATGTTTGAGAAAAGGGTTATCCTTATCTGTAGTAGGTATAAGTATACCTACTCTACTCTATATATGGGTGACTGGTAATTAGTGACCGATACCTAAACACGTGATGGTACTCATGATAACAAACAACTTTTACTATGGGACCAAACCTGAAATCGCAGAAAAAAAAACAGCTGTTCCCTACATTTTGACGAGTTATACGAACATAAATGTAGGGAACAGCTGATTTTTTTTTTCGCGGTTTCACGTTTGGTCCCATAGTAAAAGTTGTTTGTGTTATCATGAGTACATTCACGTGTATAGGTATCCGTCACTAATTACTAGTTACCATATATATATATCTATATATAGGTACTCGTATACTATAGCATTAGAAATATAACGGCTAAATAATGACAGTGATTGTGTAAAATTTTTGAAATGGCTGCACTTTATACTTATTTTTTAATGTAAATGGTAAATAGATTACATAGATTGGATTTATCGTGAAATAACGGAGTTTACGAGTATCATACGTTCAAATAGAAATAACGAAAGGGTGTAAATTGACTTATCATCTGCCTGCCTTTTCACAACTATGTTGGAGTCGGCTTCCAGTCTAACTGAATGCAGCTGAATATCAGTAATTTATATGGAGCGACTGCCTATCTGACCTCCACAATCCAGTTAGGTACTGGGTAATGTGATACCCCTTGGTAAGACCGGTTGTCAGACTTTCGGGCTACTGACGACCCTTAACAAACTGTCAAAGCTCCACGAATGACAGCCGGGACCAACGGCTTTACGTGCTTTCCGAGGCACGGCAACTCCGTGCCTGGTATACAAAGATGGTCACCCATCCACAGACCAACCGCGGCAAGCGTAGCTTAGCCTGATCGATCGACCTGCGCGGCTGTTATTATTTAGGCAAGGGCCTAGAATGTAAATGACTACCAACTTAAATTGTTCTTATATTCAAATCATAGCCGTCATTCTCTGACAGTTCTTTGAAAAGGTCACAACGTGACAAATTGACGTAGGGTTTAAATTTAGCTCAGCAATTAATTTTCCTGACTTTATACAGCGTGTATCAAAAAGTTGTGGTCGCATTTAGGGTGTGGTTCAGACCATCAAACTGAACAACTTTCTCCATGAGACCAACATAATGGTAATCGCGAAGAAATAATCAGCCATCCCATACATTTGGGTCGAGTATATTAAAATTTTGTACGGGGCAGTTGATAATTTTATCGCGATTACGATGTTGGTCCCATGGGGAAAGTTGTTCAGTTTGATGGTCTGAACCACACCCTTAAAATTAAATATGACCACACCATTGTGATATATCTAAGTATGCTGTATAGCAGGGATAGGCAACCTTTGGAAAGTTGCGGACCAACCCATGGATCACTAATGAAGTTCAGGGGCCATAGGTACGTAAGAGGTAGATAATAGACGAGTGAGTTGCGATAAAATTGTGAGTTACAACATTTTGTTATATATTGCTTGTAGATACCGCAATCTTATATGAAAAAGGTACGCAAAACAAGCAGTGGATAACATCTATCATGAAAGTATCATCTATCACAGATTTAAATCTACCTGGAAGATAGGAGTGGAGGTCAGATAGGCAGTCGCTCCATGTAAAATACTTGTACTCAGCTGCATCCAGTTAGACTGGAAGCTGACCCCAACATAGTTGGGAAAAGGCTAGGCAGATGATGAGATTTAAATATACCTGGAAGAATGCTAGTCTTTCTTTCTTATCGGTGTGAATTGAGAATTAATATCCATTTTTCACGCGCGATTTGAAAATATTTTGCGGGCCGGATCAAAAGCCGGATCGGGCCAGGCGTTGCCTATATTATATGCTGTATAGTATACCCACATAACGTATTATTTTGTAAATCAGGCTACATGCATATGCAATTTGAAAATTAAAGAGGTAATTAAAAGAGATATGTGGAGCAAAACTTGAAACAAGTTTTTCAGCCAACGCCCAACGTAATTATGAAATTAATATTTTAGTACCTACAGTTACGAGTATAAATACGAAACATTTATGCAAAATTTAAAAGCTGTTTTCTCCTAAAGTATTACTATACTGTTATGAAATATGTCTTTTCCTATTTGTAAGTAGTGTTTTTCAAGTTTTAAATTGTCATTTGACGAGAAAATAGCTTTTGAATTTTGTGTAAGTATAAGGTATTTTTTTTTAGAAGCACAGAACTGGTCAATATGGTTGTGCTTGGGGGAGGCCTATGTCCAGCAGTGGACGTCTTTCGGCTGAAATGATGATGATGACGATGGAGGTATTTATGCACGTGATTATACACAGCACATACTAGATATCTGTCAACACAGAATGATGGTTAGTAAAATGTTTACTACACTGAATGCGAACAAACATTTGCGTATTCCCTTAATCTATGGAAAATTTATCAAAGAAAAAGCCTTTGCAGCAATTGTTGTGTAACTGAATTGTAACAGCGTGGAATAGGACCCCGGAAAATGTTGTGATGACTCCCACACTGAACTGCTTCAAGAATCGACTGGACAGATTAAATGTCTCCAAGTTATCAGCTAATTAGCTGCTAGTGTCTAACCAAAAAATTATAATAAACAATTTTTCTATTAATAATTTGCCAAATAAGTAATTGAGCTTCAATTTGTGCATTCGCAACTTATTTAAGCGGTGAATAAACAGATGACAAAACAATTGAAATAGTGTAATAAAATATTTAGCTGCAAACAGAGGGGTAATTCACGTAATTTTAAGAACGTTCACAGTTTGATCCCAGTCTCAATCTGTCAAAAAATACCTCGAATTTTCCCTACATTTTGACACATATTTGACATTTGTTTGTCGTCGAGATGAGATTGCGACTAGATTTTGAACGTTTGAAATTACGAGAATTGGCCTTCTGAGGTTTGTAATCTAAATGAAGACGTCAAATGTAATAAGATATTCATTTGATCGTTAGTGATATGACAATCAAACCGCATGCAGAACTAGACACTAGTTGACCACAAACCACGGCCGCAGTGTCTCGTGGCAAACTATTAATTGTAGGTACCATCGTTCATTAGTCTTAGTAGGCCAGCGCCGTTACTATGTAACACACTATCTATCTCAATCTGAATCATTTTGAAGGATATTGCTTTATATATTCGTGTTGCAAACTCCTTGGTTGAGTTGAACTTTTTAGAAGATTTTTAGTTTTTATTTTAATGATATTCTTTCGTTTTGTTTTTGGTTTTACTGCTTTTTGACGTAGCTGTCAAAGGTTTGTCTCCAATTTTATGTTTTAATATTCATTTTTTATTCACTAAAATCCTTTTAACATAAAGCTTTAGTTTTATTTCATTCCACCAGCCATTAATACATACAGTCCATTTATATCGCCTATAAATATGTTGTCTGCTCAACAACGTAAATAACGCAATGAATGTTGTTGATGAACTGTCAAAATGAAACCCATTGCTACTGATAGTGTGTTACGAAATTACCCCGCAGTAGTCTTATTTTGTAAAGTTCACTTTTAAACCTACGCTGTATTCTGTACATAAAACTAAGTAACATTGAACAATTATTGCTGGGAATCGATTTTATTTTTGGTGTTAAAAATCGCTGTTTTTAAATGTTAGCGAACAATCCATACTAATATTATAAATGCGAAAGTGGGTCTGTCTGTCTGTTACCTCTTCACGCTTAAACCGCAGAGCCGATTTAGTTGAAATTTGCTATAGAGATAGTTTGAGTCCCGGGAAAGGACACAGGATAGTTTTTATCCCGATATTCCCACGGGATCGATACTTATGCGGGTGAAACCGCGGGGCGCTGCTAGTATGAGTAAGTATGTTACGCACGCACACGCACAACATTGTGCTTATGGGTGCATGCAACGGTGCTGGAGTTGTTGGGGTTTTTAAAACTTGTTTTAGTGAAAAAAAAAAGTTTTTACAAGTTGGATTTTTACCGTCAATATCTCCGCAACCAGAAGGTTTCCCAGGTATAGTCCGATACAGCAAAATTACCAGCATGACGGGGAATACAAGTGAAGCTCGGATTCGTTCTTTTACACCCTACAAACTAATGACTGTACACAGTTCGAAATGGATAGCGAACTCGTTTGTTTTAAAAGAAAATAATCGCGGATTCTCCCTCCTCGACACCGTTCCAATTTGGATGTGATGTTTCGAACAGAAGGCCAATTCTCGTAATTAAAAACGTTCAAAATCCAGTCACAATCTCATCTCAGCGTCAATCAATGTCAAAAACTTGTCAAAGATGTAGGGAAATTAGAGGTGTTTTTGACAGATTGAGACTAAGAGCCCTAAGAGCAGACTGTGAACGCTCTTAAAATTACGAGAATTACCCTCTGATGACTAAACCGGCCAAAAAATGTTTGGAACACTGGTTTGGAGTAAATCTCGCATTCCATTATTAACATATTAAGTAATAACACTTAATATGTTAATAATGGAATGCGAGATACCCTATATTTCTAATTCCTATATTTGTAATATCCGGTATTAGAAACAACCCCTACATTTCTAATACCGGATCTCGCGCTATAAATGTTTATTAGTAGTATTCTGTGTAATTATTGCCTTATTGATTTGATCGCGAGTAATTTTGGATTTCTGAAAGGAAATAATTGTAGTCAGCCGTCTAGTAGGTACAGACGCCAGCACATCAACCTACTACAATCTGTCAGATTTCTGTAATAGATTTTCAACTTTATCGCTAAAGCATAAGGTTCAATGTTGATTGAGAAAATTTGACAGTTAGAGTACGTTCAGATGACAAGCGCTCAACGCGCGTTTTGATAACGCGCGTTTACAACTACATACATTTTATTCAGGCTGTACACATGCTAACGCGCGTTTTAATACAGCGCGCGTTGAACGCTGCGCTAGCGCTCGACTGTTGTCAGCGCGCGTCAACGCGTGCCTTGAGATCATTGGTTTTCTATATTTCCGTTCAGTTGAGCGCGCGCTTTCGACGCGGATAGACGGGTTCTTCAGTATCAGTCCGTCCAAAAATCGTCCGAAATGGAAACCGAAGTTTTTAATACGGAATTATTTATAGATGAAATAGAGAAACGTCCTGCGATTTGGGACATGACAAAAAGCGATTATTCAAATAGGAATATAGACGACTTCAGACTAAAATTGCCATTTATAATTTAATCTTGCAAAACCAAAATGTCCTACAAGGACCGCAACATCAGACATTTGAAAATCAATATTATCGTAACCCGGTACCACAACGAAGAAATTATTTGTCACAAGACCAGCGTAATCAAGCTTCTGTTGAAGACTTTCAACATTATCAATCACAGCAATCTAGTGTGCCAAATAATTTAGCACATTATGGTTATACTACAGCAATGGGATCGCCAGTAACACACACTCCGTCGCCAGCACCAACTGTCAGCAGTGAATCGGAATTAGAGTTATTCTGCGATTAACAATTTTTTTTTTTTAATTTCTTTTCTGAACAAGTTGATTTGATTTCATTGATTTATAGATGTTGATTAATAAAAAACTTACCTCAATGTTATTATGAGTTTTTCTTCTGATGAAATGCAATATCGCACAGCGTTTCTATCTGCTACGAGTTCATCGTTTATGAGAGCCAGTAACTCATCAAATGACTTGATGGGCATTCTGAAGAAGTTAAAAAATTTGGGTCCGAATTGCCTTAACTTAGGAACCAAAATTATGTACTGGCTTTCAGTCAGCCTGTGTGACAAAATTGGGTGGACCCAATATCTGCGTCTTCTGTCGCGTCGTTTCAGCCGTCGGTATAGAATCACTGTTAAAACTGTTTCAACGTCCATCTTCAACAAATGTAAGAACTGTACTGAATACCATGACGGTCGCGGCAACGCGCGTTCGACGCCTGACAAGCGCGTGTCATGTAAACACTATACAAAAATTTTACGCGCGTTGATCGCGCGTTGAGCGCTTGTCATCTGAACGTACTCTTAGGTGTAGGTTGATGTGCTGGCGTCTGTACTATACCTATATTCTGTGAGTCAGCTAAAGAAAATTCTCAGAATGGAACTTATAATTGTCTAGCTTTAATACCTACGCTAGAGTGTAATTATAAGACTAACGCCCGTTTTTACTAATAGTACTAGGTAATGAATGCCTAAAGGAAACCGCGCTGTTGGATTTTCAACTTTCGTCACTGAGTCGAGCGTTGAAATTCCTAGTGTTACTGAAAATAATGTAATGTGACAGAAAATAGGGTTCAAAATTTTCACGCTGTGATTTCGTTTAGTGTAAAAGGCATCACGTAGACGCCGCGTAGACTCCTAGTTGCCTGTTACGCTGCGTAGGAGGAGTCTTGTAGACAGAATTTTATCGGAAACATACTCGTCGCGTTTATGTTGCAAGTACCTACGCTGCGTAAACGTTCGACCGACAATCACAATTTGAATAATTTTAAAGGATATTGCTAATCCATAACTTCATATGTTTGAAAAATTTGTCTGCTCAACAACGTAAATAGCGCAATGAATGTTGTTGAACTGTCAAAATGAAAGCCATTGCTACAGTTAGTGTGCTACGCAATGACCCCGCTTTTCGCCATTCGTATCCCAAACTTGGGTAGCTTATGAAAATATCTCGTTAGAATATTCATTGTAGCTGTCATGAGTCATAATGTAGATCTCATTATGACTCCGTCTGACGTTCCGGCTAATATAAAACACATTTGCATTAGGTACCTTATAAGCCGTAATGTCATCGTTAAGATTACGTTGAGGCGGGTATCACATCTCCGCCGCGAAACCATACCTAGTAGCGAAACCGCAGTAGTTCCACCATGACTTGTCCGTTGTACTACAAGAAAAACAAAAGCGAAACTGCTTGTTCTAAAGCACAGATTTGGTTATGATTATATCGCTTTCCCGCGTGATTTCGCTGATCTGCTTGGAAGCCTGTTACACCTCCGCGCTCAGCCAGCCATTTTATTGCAGTACAGTGCGCGCCACGAAAGATGAAACTTGACCCCGCCTCCCGCGCTCTTTCCGCCGCCCCATGACGTCCGGTCCCGTCCCGCGCTCAGACCTCATACCGTTATAGAGACCTAAAATCGTGTACTGCGCAAGTCAAACCACGTGGTGTGTCAAGTCTCATATTTCGTAGCACGCATTGTACCACGTTTTTGGCATGTATCTGTGACAGTCGACACGTTTATAGAGCAAAACTTTTTTTTTTTTGTAAAATGGCTATTGATTTTACGGGAAAACTAATCTAAGCTAGGTCTGAAGATGACCTAAACTGTATTTACTTAATCGAAAGCGACGACATTTTGCTCCGATTCTACAATTCAACTGACTCTCATGACGTTCCGCTACTCGAATCGCGACATAATTATAATAATATGTCTTAGCGGAATTCGTTAAGCGGTTTCCCATCATTATTTTCGCGGTGTAGGTGTGCTACGGCTCTTATGTAAGTAGATCACGATATTACATTGTATCATCATGCATAAATAATAAGTTACGGATGACATTATATTCAGAGAGGCAGGAGCTCATTCTTTGTACAGACGCCAGCACATCAACCTACTACAATCTGTCAAATTTCTTTAATAAATTTTCAACTTTATTGCTAAAGCATAAGGTTCAAAATTGATTGGGGAAATGTGACAGTTTCGGGTTGGTTGATGTGCTGGCGTCTGTACGTGTAAATGTCATTACTCACAATATTAAGGCACCTATCCCTCCAATGGCGATTAACGAGAAGCGAGTAGAGCTAGCAAGTAAAAATGAGTTGGTGAGCAACGATCAGAGCGCGAGGGCGACGAGCGAGTACTCGCTGGTATGCGTGTATCAAGTGCGAGTCTCTCAGTGAGTGTTCTGTCTACCAAGCGAGCGTCACTGAGCGAGTACTCTCTTTGATAGCTCTTATCGCTGCAACAAAACAGTCAGCGATCAACTATTAACCTTTTAACCGCTTGTGTCGCATTTATGCGACACATATTTCCGTGCCCCTACCGCTCGTGTCGTATTTATGCGACAGAGACATGCATGATTTTTTCGTTTTATTTTTGTCCTATTAACTGCGTGGTACAACTAAAACCATTATTAAATAGAGAAAAAAACTTTTTGACTATTTTTTAATCAATACAACGATTTCTCCTCCTTATTTATTGTAGGTATTATTTTATCGATTTGTAGCCGGGCGCTAGGGGCACGGCAATGAATATTTTAGCCAAGCGCTTAAAAGGTAATATATGTATTTCTTTTACTTACACGGGACCAACAATGTTTAGTACGTTTCTTGAGCGCGAAAATCATTGATAGCCAGTCGCTTTGTCGCCGCCAGTGAGAAAAGTGCCTAAAAAAACCGGCCAAGTGCGATTCGGACTCGCACACGAAGGGTTCCGTTTCCGTACCACCGAACAATATTTAACACTACATATATAAAAAAAATAAGTTTGTTGTATGGGAGCCCCCCTTAATTTATTTTATTTTATGTTAATTGTTTATTTTTAAAATGAATATACAACTAAATATTCTGTGAATATTTCAAGCGTCTACCTGTTGCCGTTATTAATATCGAGCAAAAACCGGCAAAAAATCACGTCTGTTGTAAGTATTGGAGCCCCCTTAAATATTTATTGTATTCTGTTTTTAGTATTTTTTGTTATAGCGGCAACAGAAATACATCATCTGTGAAAATTTCAACTGTATAGAGTAAGTGCGCCAAATATGGACTGGTTTTGTAATATGGACTACCTTCATTTCTCAGAAACCGTCCGTCGTATTAAGCCACCGATCGCCGCGCGCTAAGCTCCACCCCTCCCGCGCCTCGCTAATCGCTTGCCGGTCGGCAGAGAGAGCGCGCGTGTTCACTGCAGTCATTTTTCGTTTTTATCAACGCGCGATGTAATTTTTTACCTAATTTCGTAAGCTCATAATTTCAGCAAATATTACTGTTTGGGAAAGTGGATTAAACTAGGGGAAAGGTCTACAAATTCTACAGCTAAAGGCAAGATCAGACAAACATGGGATAAAGATGATTTAATTTCTGATTTAATTTTAGGCAACACGTCCATTTTTTTATATAATTTTGAACCCAATTTACTGTGGTCCATATTTAAAACCATGTGGTCCATATTTTGTCCACTTTTTGCAAATGCAAAATAATCTTATATTTTAGAAAATGTTGATTATTTCTAAGATGTTCATGTTTCTTAAGAATTCTGATATTCGTTTTTGATACCAAATAATTATCGAACTGTTCAAAATATATAAGGCTGATTAATCTTTATAATTCTGAGTTTTATTTCACAAAATCCTTATGGTGGTCCATAATTGGCGCACTTACTCTAGCTATCACGGTTCATGAGATACAGCCTGGTGACAGACAGACGGACAAAGGAGTCTTAGTAATAGGGTCCCGTTATTACCCTTTGGGTACGGAACCCTAAAAATAAAACGTGTATATGTGGGTGGTATATATTGAGAGGAATTACTTATCGTTGTTTACTCAGTCTCTATAAATATAATAATCTGTAATACAACTACTTATATGACTAAAATTCAATATTGACTGAGAATATTTTGATTATTTTGTTAGACGTAGTGATAGCAGCCAGCAGGTGAAACAGAGCCCCAACTGAAAGTTTGCCAAGAGACGGTAGGACAAAGTGTTGGCAGATCAGCATAGTTATTCACAACCGTTCAATACACTTCCGTGCCGAATCGAACATCAAACAATGTTATCAAAAGAGTCCTCTAAAGGCTGTTCAAAAATCTATAAAACCGAAAATTTTGTCCGTTAAAATCAAATACACGACCGCCATTCTTCGGAAGAAAAATTTGTAATTTTAAATGAGTATTTTTTTACTCGAAAGCCTGTCGAATGGTTGTGAGTAGCTATTCAGCAGCCGGCAAGGGATGAAATTAGGACCATAATTGCCAGGGAAGGAAGGCTCAAAAGTGACTGCCTGTACTTAGTAGGTGCGTAAAAAACGAAGTCTTTCCAAAAAAACTTTTTTACAAAAAAAACAACCGACTTCAAAAAAAACTACAAAGTGATAAATAACTTTAATTTCGGAAGTCGATGTCCTTGGTTCCGCATTTTCGTTTTTTGACACCGACTTCCGAAATTAAAGTTATTTATCACTTTGTAGTTTTTTTTGAAGTCGGTTGTTTTTTTTGTAAAAAAGTTTTTATTTTTCACTTTTTAGTTGTACCTACTCCACACTAATTCAAATAACACTAGTGCATTGAGGAATTGAAGACTCCGACTAGAAGAATAATCAAAATTCGCATAGAAATGCCGGAGATGCAGTACATTTATGCATATAACATCGTACATAAGAATAATTATATAATGTATTATATACTAAAACCTTCCTGAAAGTATGTAGATCACATTAGTGAAAGAATTATCAAAATCGGTTCATTAGTTTTTGAGAAAATCGCGGACAAACAAACATACATACATACATACATACATACATACATACGGGTCGAATACAGAACCTCCTTTTTTGAAGTCGGTTAAAAAACGACATTACCACCTAGTAAATGATACAAGCTGTCTAGGATGATCATAATAATTTAGTCAACAGAAATATTGGACCTGCACCCTAATTGCGTAACACACTATCAATCTCAATCTGAATCAGTTTGAAGGATATTGCTAATCCATTGCTTTATATGTTCGAAAAATGTGCCTGCTCAACAACGTAAATAACGCAATGAATGTTGTTGAGCTGTCAAAATGAAGCCCATTGCTACTGATAGTGTGTTACGCAATTAACCCGCTTTTTGAAGTTTTTAACTACGTACAGACGCCAGCGCATCAAGCTACTACAAGCTGTCAAACTTTTTTAACAGAGTTTCAACTTTATCGCTAAAGCTTAAGGTTCAAAGTTGATTGGGAAACTTGGCAGTTTCGGGTAGCTTGTTCTGGCGTCTGTACAAAAAGTCGGGAAGCACTGTGCTGAGCCGAATACAAATGAATAAACCTATTGTTTCTACAATCGTCGGCGCCCTGTTCCGTTATTGAAAACAAGGGATTTATGCAGATTTACTACTTGAACACGACCGAGTCAAGCTGTGCGAAACTCCGACTAGCAACGACGAGCCCTATCTATATACAGGATGGGCAAAAAATCGTGGATCAAACGAAACAGGGCGATAGTTGGGGTTATTTGTAGTAAAAAATATGTTTGTGCGAGAGCCTTAACTTGATCTCCTTAAAAGTTATGACAATTTGAGTGTTTACAGTAAGGTTCTAAAGTTACAAATAATTTTTTTTTGAGCCTTAAAAGATATTGAAAAAAGTGCCAATACTAATAAATCATGGTATCCACTGTCATAAAAGCACTGTTGTAGTGATGATACTTTTTTTTTTTCTTTTCTATTTTTTTTTTTTTTTTACTTTAAATAACCTCAACTATCGCCCTGTTTCGTTTGATCCACGATTTTTTGCCCACCCTGTATATAGGAAAATATAATCTTATATTTCCTGCTAGCACCCATGTAGCGCTTTAAACCGCTTCCATGAAGCAATATTACGAAGAAATTTTCAATATAACTTCTAAAGATAAAGTAGGTAGCCTAGAGCTCATTGTGATCTTGATCGGAAACTTTGCCTGTTTTCACCTACACTAGGAAACCCCTTAATATTATTGCGTTGTTGGATTTTCAACTCTTGGTTTAGCAACGAAAGTTGAAAATCCAACAGCGCGATTTGATTAGGGCTTCTGTTAAGGCGTCGTCTAGTGTTAGTGAAAGCGTCTATAAGACTCGGATCGGTGCGGACTTAACTCCAAGGAGTACTTTTGTAAGGAGTCTAGTAGAACGGCAAGGGGGGAAGAGAGTGGAGGGCTATTATAATGCATCACGCCTCGCTCTGGCAAGTTTATAAAACACATTCTCGTAAATGCAGTCTTACTTAAGGCGGTTGCTACTCCGTCAATGAAAATATTGTTGAAAATTTAATTAAACCGTAGCTTATGCCCGCGACTTCTTTCGCGAATTTAATTAAACCGTAGATTATGCCTGCGACTTCTTTCGCATGGAAGTCGTAAGATACATATCCACATTTCATTTCGACTTTTTTTGCTTTTTCTCGGCTCCTAAGCGTCTTAACGTGACGTTAAATAGCCTGTAGCCTTCCTCAAGAATTGGGCTATGAAATGCAATAAGATTTTTTCTAATCCGATTGGTAGTTCCAGAGATGAGCGCATTCAAACAAACTCTTCGGCTTTAGGTATTACTTATTGCTTTACAACTTCATATTCAATAATTGAATTTCATTCGTTCACAGAATAACTGAGAGTAATATGTTTTTTACATTCATAATAATATAATAACTGATGTTCGCGAGCGATTTACTTATTCATAAAAGATTTGGAATTCAATACGCTTTCATTACTGAAATATATTGGAAACCACGTACTGGGTGGGATTCGCAAAATTTATTACAGTTTATTACGGCAGGCCCAGAAAGATATGGCGGGATGAGCTTCCCTCTTTCCCTCAATCGTAGTAGATCGGGAAAAGTGGAAAGAGGGGAGGCCTTTGCCCAGCAGTGGGACAACACAGGCTTATAATAATACTAGCTTTTGCCCGCGACTTCGTCCGCGTATATGTCGGTTATCGCGGACGCAAACGAAGTCGAAGTCGAATAAAAAGTAGCCTATGTCCTTTGTTGGGGTTCACACTTACCCTGTACCAAATTTCACACAAATCGGTTCAGTAGTTTAGGCGTGAAGAAAAGACAGACAGACAGAGTTACTTTCGCATTTATAATATTAGTTAGGATAAATACTAAATACTTCAATAGTTTTTTTTTTATTTCAATTTTATTACCGTTGGTCTAGTAGTAGCAAACGCTACTGTTGAACACGAGTTCCTGGGTACTATTCCCAAAAAGGTATTTCCATCTGGACTATCTCAGTAGTAGCTCGGAGTCTGGATTTGTGCCCGGTTGATGGCTGTTGTTACTTGGGACTTAAGGCGGTACCCCGACCAAAACCACGTTTTTCTTCGTTATTCAGAGGCTATTAACTCAATAATTATGAGAAATAAACTACATCTAAAGCACATTATTAATGTTCGATATTCTATCATCACATTACACGTTATTATTTGTTTTTATATGTCACTAATACATTTTAAAATCTCCTTTTAAAAAAGTGACTAAAATTATTGATTGCATTCATCTTTTGCTAAAGTTGACGTTCTATTAATTTGAGGATTTCACCAATGGATAGATAATTTAAAAATCTAAATAATCCACGTTTTCATTTATTTAAAAGGATCGCTATTCTTTTTTATTAAAATAATTCCAAAAATTGTGCGAGTTCAATGGTGCGGCAAGGAAGGAACGAATGCTCAAGGTTATTTGGTCGGGGTACCGCCTTAAACATAACTGGCGAAATGTGGGTGTACTATTATAATAGGTGCCCTTCTGCCTAACCCCTCGGGGTTACGGGCGTGATGATAATATGTTTAACGTGTAACAATAACAATTTAACTTTGTTCATGAAAACGGTGCAATGGAACGAACCGTTTCACCTTAAGTACTTACTGTAAATAACACTTCCTGGTATTTTTACACCTTTTAGTTTTACAGTAAATTACTTAAACTTGGTGTTAATTCCGAGCATGTGAGTAGGTATGTAGGTACAGTCGGGGAATGTAATTGTTAAGCACCACTTGCAGGCATGAGATTTATTATTGTTTCGATTATCGCCTACAGTCAATAAAATAAGAATGTATATGTATTTTATTTTATTTATTGATTTAGGATATCCAACAAAATAATTATATGTACACATAAAATAAAGGGCAACATCAGATATGACGTATCTGTATCTATTTTACTGTTTACATAAATAATAAAATATAAAGAGGTAATATTTGTTGAGTGTGTATGTAGGGGTAATCTTCGAAACTACTGACCCGATTCTGAAAATTCTTATATCAGACGACATACGGCAATACTCCTAGCTTCTCATCTAGGAGTATTGCCGTATGTCGTCTGATATAATTATGTCATGTTTAAAACAACACTTTCACGCGTACGAAGTCGCGGGCAGTAGGCAGTGTACTGTGTAATAATAAAATCGATAGCCCAAAAAGGTGACATACTGTGGGAAAATAATGTATTTGAAAATTGCTTACCCTTTTCGTTCCGCGAGCATACACAACTACTAACTAACGAAACGCAAAGGGCGGACTCACATCAATGTTTTACACGCACAGTTTCGGTTCATTGTGTCCCCAGCTTTTGTCCTTAATTAGTTGATTAGGTGCACAGAGCGATTTGTATTGAATAATTTATTCCGTCGGCGAGTTCCTACCTAATCAAACTAGCGACAACGTTAAACTTACATATTGTATGAACGACTGACGTATACTGTTACATGTCGACATATCTATATCTATACTAAAATTATAAAGCTGACGGTTTTGTTTGTTTGAACGCGCTTATTTCTAGAGCTACTGGTCGGATTTGAAACATTCTTTTTGCATTTGATAGCCTATTTCTTGAGGAAGGCTATAGGCTATTTAACATCACGCTAGGACTCATAGGAGCCGAGAAAAAAGAAGAAAAGTCAGTAAGAACGCTAAGCGAAATCGAAGTAATAGCGCGGGCAGGCGATGCGATGCGACGGGGTGGGTCAGCGGCGCTATTTTGTAAAAAGATCACCGTGATAACGTAGGTAACGTGAGCTTAATGTGAGCTGTCATTCCACCTGATGCTAGGGATTGACACTATTGACAACTCACTTTAAGCTCACTTCACCTTGGTTTTCACGGTGAGATTTTTACAGAATAGCATTACAGGGAACAAGAATATTCACGCGGACGAAATCGCGGCAAGAAGCTAGTATTGTATAAACGTGTGTAGTTACATGACGACATGTAACATAGTTCCGTACGGTAATTATGGGGTTCACAGTACTTAAGATTACTTTAGATAGTTATCAGCTAAAAGTTTCTTTACCTTCTACAAAAATTCAGGATTACGCATAATGCTTTACGTCACGTCAGAAATGACGGATTGGGTCTATGGTCTGCATGTTGATTTTAACAGCGGGTGGAATATCTAAGCGGTTTTTCTGACGTCTGGTTGGCAGTTTCCGTGATCCAAGTGCTGGCTTTTACCTTGGCCAGAGGCTAAGTATTGCCATATAACGTGGCAATACCGCCAGTCTCTTGGGTACATTATTAGTCGACAGCGAGCGATGCGAAGGAATTTTTCGACGCCATCTTTTAGTTTGTTAATAGTTTTATATAAGTTTCTTCTGTTTTTCTTTGTTACTTTCTTTCATATAATTTTGTTTTTATTTTTATTTATGACTAGCTGCGCCCTGCGGTTTCACCCGCATAATGTCGATCTCGTGGGAATATCGGGATAAAAAGCAGCTAATGTCTTTTTCATGTCAAATTTCATCTAAATCGGTTCAGCGGTTTAAGCGTGAAGAGGTAACAGACAGACACGCTTTCCCATTTATAATATTAGTAGGGATTGTGTTTAGTATAGTTTGTGATCTTCCTGTAGGTACGAGTTACAATAAATACTTTTTCTTTTAAGTTAGGATATTATATTTTTATTTTATTAGGTACTTACCTACATAAGTTGTTCTTTAATATACTTACAGTTCATTTTAATTCTTAATAAATAACACAAATATGCTCAAATACCCGAGCAGTATGTTGTCGACGGCAGCCGCAGACACGCGTTGACGGCTGTCGCCAACACGAGTCCACGGTTGCAGTTGCCTCTGTCGTCGATGCAAGTCGCTCGTGTGTATGCGAACTTTGTTGTTGACAACGCAAGTAAGAAAATTGGTACTTACAGCGGCGCAGCAAAACAATTTTTAACTGTCAATTCGGTACATTTTTCAGCCGGGAACTCAATTTTTGGTTCGTTTGTGTGAAAGTCGGTCACAATATCCAGTCGTTGAGAGGATATTCCCTGCATTCTGCACTTTTAGTTAGCAGTTTTAAATGAGAAACTCCGTGTGTTTGAATGGCGGGCTGGTACTAGCGAGATTTCGTTTGAATAACTGAAAATACGCGTGATATTGGTCAATGGAATGCTTCGAACTTTTTTGACATGGTCCCTAGATTGAAAGGTGTTCGCGTCGAAAATCTAACTGAATTTGTTTTTTTTTTTCGATTGTGTTTTAGATAGGATTTTTTTAAATTTGTTTTTACCTCTCTGGTTTATGACCTTGGTGTAAATAAATCAGCCTATAATTTCCCCACTGCTGGAACACAGGCCTTCTCTCAGTGTGAGGGAGTGGGCCGTATGTCTTCAAATTTGTGATTCTAGGACATTTACTCGTACTTTACATATTATATTGTGGCTAAATAATAACAGCTGCACAGGTCGATCAATCAAAATAAAAGGTTAAGCTACGCTTGCCGCGGTTGGTCTGTGGATGGGTGACCATCTGTGCTTACCGAGACCCCTCCGTGCCTTGGAAAGCACGTTTAGCCGTTGGTCCCGGCTGTCAATCGTGATCTTTGACAGAGGTTAAAAAGGTAGTCAGAAGCCCGAAAGTCTTACCAAGGCGTTTCGTATTACCTAGTAACTGGGTTGTAGAGGTCAGATAGGCAGTCGCTCCAAGTAAAATACTGGTTTTCACCTGGATCCAGTTGTATAGTTAAACGGTCACTAATCACTACTTAATTTTAAGCAACGTTTATGAATAAAGGGGGTAATGAGAACAATTCAAAACTCGTCTCTTCCATAAAAAAAACTTCAACAAATCAATACCAATTTACTCAGCCCATACAATCATAAGCCGCAAAGATAACAAATTATGCATAACTGCAGCGCCAATAGGCCATTGCCTTCAGACAGTGACCCAATTCCAGCAATTGTTTTACGACAGCGAGGAAAGACGGCAGCTGATACATCCGACTATTTACCCCCCCTCCCCCCCCGACCTTGCGAGGAAGTAATACGCCCCTAAATCTCACCCCTATCTAAATATCGAGAGAATATGAAAATGTCTGCCCAACACTATTAACGGCTTTCAATATTACAAACTAATGGAGCAAAAAAAAGTGGCCACAGGGCGAGTCAGACTCGCATATGAAAGGTTCCTTACTACCCACCCTACAATATTTCAATTCAATTCAATTAATTTATTTGTGAACATAGGTACAATAAATGTTACAGTCAAGTATATTAATGATCTCTATGTCCTTCCACTTGCTGGTGTACAAATAATAATATCAATCATTAATCACGATTACAGTTAAAAAAGCAGGAAATGTCAGATAAAAGCATTAGATTACATATTTATATACATACTTCACAACCTATACAGTCTACAATAATATACTTCACAACCAATCACACATAATTTATCATCATTTCAGCCGAAAGACGTCCACTGCTGGACATAGGCCTTCCCCAAGCACCTCCACTTCGACCGGTTTTGTGCTTCTCGCATCCAACGAGTTCCTGCGGCCTTCACAAGGTCGTCGGTCTGTTATATGTACACATAATTACGTGTATAATATTAGGTCATTAAGGAATTCCTCAATAGAGTAATATGTCTTCTCGATCACAAATAGAAATAACTTCTCTTTAAATTAATTAATATTTGTCTGCTGATTTGATACACTTTGGTAGTTGATTAAAAACCTTTGGACCCTTGCGAATATGCTTTTCCGAAACAATGCAGTTTTGTCTGGAACCAAATGTAGCATTTTGACACAACATATAAAAAAATACTTTAGGTAAAAAATCGAACCCTGATAAAAATACGTTTCTTGTATGGGGACCCCATTTAATTTTTATTTTATTGTTATTATTTGTTGTTAAAGCGGCCATAGTGGTACATACTCTGTGGAAATTAACTGTCTAAGGTCCGGCGTTTCTAAATTTGCCAAAGATGTAAACAACAATGGCCGCTCGAAATTGAATAAAATCGATATACAAGAACATTTATTTATTTTAATTAATGTTTATTTTCGTCTAAATCTCCGAGCTAACTAGACGAAAACAAACATTTCATAAAATAAATGTTCTTATATATCGATTTTATTCAATTTCGAGCGGCCATAGTTGTTTACATATTTGGAAATTTAGAAATGCCGGATCTTAGCTATTATGGTTCAAAAGATAAATACAGCCCTGTATTCAGACACACGGATCGACAGCAGAGCCTTTAGTAATAGGGTCACGTTGGCACCTTTTGGTTATGGAACACAAATAACGTACAAAATTATTCAAATCTATGTAACAGCACTACGGACGGTAGATACGCAAAACCGCAATGAAAATTAAAACGGGAGCCGCAGCCTGAAATGCTTCCAATTCTATACAAAAATGCAAGTCCGACTCATTAATAAAATGACCTAAAATCAAATGAAAGTCAAAGGCACACAAAAAATAAGTAATTAACCTCGCCCGGTCTCTGGTGAAAAATATTTAAAATAAAAGCTCCGAGGTTGATAAAAATAATGAAGAGGAAAATTTCAAAGTTCGTCCCCCGTCTGTGGGTCATAGTCTGTCTGACTGAATGGAGGCCATAGCAGGAGAAAGATAACGCCCCTCTGAATAAAAGATAAAACTTTATCTTGAAATGGTGAAAATCTCCGCCATTTGTACAAATACGGACGGATCTATGTATTTTCATTTATTTTATACTCAAAGTGAAATTATTTTCGTCGGTTTTTTCTGCGGCCGTAAAATGCTGAACTTTGGCTGTCATTGTCATCATCTGCCTAGCCTTTTCCTAACAATTTTGGGGTCGGCTTCCAGTCTAACCGGATGCAGCTGAATGCCAGTATTTTACGTGGTGCGACTGCCTATCTGACCTCCACAATCCGGTTACTGGGTAATACGATACCCCTTGGTAAGACTGGTTATCAGACTTTCGGGCTTCTGATGACTGTCACAGATCTACGAATGATAGCCGGGACCAACGGCTTAACGTGCTTTCCGAGACACGGCGGGGTCTTGGTAGGTATATGTAAAGAAGGTCACCCATCGATGGACCAACAAATGGTAAATGCGTAACACACTATCAGTAGAAATGGGTTTCATTTTGACAGTTCAACAACATTCATTGCGTTATTTACGTTGTTGAGTAGACACAGTTGTCTATACTCATAGGTAATTAAAGTCACTTTTCCGTGTCTGTCTGCGTGAACGCGTTGTTCTTCTAAGCTTCGCCACGGATTTTGATACGGTTTTCACCATCTTTTAGAGAATTTATTCCGGAAGGCTTATGTAACTAAAACATACTAAGGAAATCTCGATGTTTCGTCAAGTCGTGAAAACCACGCGAAGCAGGGACGGGTCGCTACGCTAGTTTTATAATAAAGTAAAATTACGAAGACAACAATTTATCAAATGTTTTTTTGGGATATTTTCATCTTTTCGGCAACTGTTTTTTTTTAAGTCTTCAGATGAAACAAAAACAAGACGCGTATCTTTTGTTTTTTTATTTAAAGGGTTTGAAATCCCCCGAGGTTGGCCCTCAAAGAATTAACAATAGCTTAAGGGCAAGCGACTACATAGCGTACCTTATAGATGCTTTAATTAAGTATACAGGGTAATTTAAATCACCGTTTTCCTCTTAAGGGGTCATTGTACTCATCATTATTTACACCCTGATTATTACTAGCCTCTGCCCGCAACTTCGTCTGCGTGAAATTTGTTGTTCCCCGACCCACCTCATTGCATCGCATCGCCTGCCCGCGCTTTCTGCGTTCTTTCCGACTGTTTTTTTTTTGCTCGGCACCTTAGGGTTCTAGCGTGATATTATATAGCCTTCCTCGAATTCGAGAATTCGGCTTTCAAATGCAAAAAGACTTTTTGAAATCTGACTGGCAGTTCCGGAAATTACCCCTACATACAAAGTTACAACAAAAAAAAAAAAAAATTACCTCCTCATAATATTATTATAGACTAGCAGCACGGGTATTTTTTTTTTAATTTCCGAAATTTTCTTTCATACAAACATTGTCCTGGCAATACCGAACACAACAAAAATATAATTATCCAATTTGGTGCAGTCGTTCGGAAGTTATGCGCGTACATACATTTCGGCGATTCATTTTTATTTATATACTAGCTGCGCCCCGCGGTTTCACCCGCGTAAATGTCGATCCCGTGAGAATATCGAGATAAAAAGTATCCTATGTGTTATTCTGATGTATAAGCTATATTACTGTGAAGTTTCATCAAAATCCGTTCAGTAGTTTTTGCGTGAAGGAGTAACAAACATCCAAACAAACTTTCGCGTTTATAATATTAAGGATAGTAGGATAGATTTCATCCTTCTTTTACACATCATAGGTATTATTACATAAGTCCGTGGAGAGGCGCCCGTGGCTAAACAATAACAGCCGCACAGGTCGATCGATCAGGTTAAGCTACGCTTGCCGCGGTTGGTCTGAGGATGGGTGACCATCTTTACATCTCCGTGTATTGGAAAGCACGTAAAGCCATTGGTCCCGGCTGTCATTCGTGGATCGTTGACAGTCGTACCGGGTAATCAGAAGTCCGAAAGTCTGTCTTACCAAGGGGTATCGTATTACCCAATAACTGGGTTGTGGAGGTCAGATAGGCAGTCGCTCCACTGAGGAGGGAGGTGCGATGTCGGAATAATGGTTTCCGACTACCGCATCCTCCAGGCGAACATCAACCACTGCAGAGCGGCCCAGAACCTGCTAGTGCAGGTCATGGCCGAGTGGTTGGTGAATGTAGCGGTGGTCGCCGAGCCCTACTCGATCCCCGGCAGCTGGTTGGGTGACGAGGACGACTTGGTGGCACTAGCGGCGCGGCCTTCCACAGACTCCCCTCCCCTCTCGCTATTAGAGAGGGGACCGGGATACGTGGCCGCCGCGTGGGGAGACTTAGCCCTCGTGGGCGTATATTTCTCCCCAAACCGCCCTCTTCAGGACTTTGAGAACTATCTCGGAGTCCTGGCCGCCGTGGTCGACAGGGCGGCGCCGCGTCAGATCTCCGTACTGGGAGACCTGAATGCCAAGTCGGTGACCTGGGGCAACCCGGCCACCGACGCACGCGGGCGAGCGGTAGAGATGTGGGCGGCCTCCTCTGGACTCTCCCTCTTGAACAGAGGAAGCGTGCAGACATGCGTGCGGCGACGGGGTGGCTCAATAGTGGACGTCACTTTCGCCACCCCTGCGTTAGCCGCGCGGGTGTTGAACTGGCGGGTGGACCTGGTGGAGACCATGTCGGACCACCGCTACGTGCGGTTCGACATCTCCACCAGTGGCCCCGAAGAGATGCGGCCCCTCTCGGGGCGACCACCGTTCCCACGGTGGGCTCTAACCCGCCTGGACAGAGAGGCAGCGGGGGAGGCGGCGTTCATCCAAGACTGGCTTTCGCCGCCAGCCGCCGGCCTGGATGTGGACACCGTGGCGGGGCAACTGAGGGAGTCTCTGACCGAGGTATGCAACTCTAGCATGCCTCGGTCTCGCCGACCGCTACCCAAACGCGCCGTTTACTGGTGGTCGGTGGAGCTGGCGGGGCTTCGAGCAGCGTGTGTGGAGACAAGGAGGGCCTATACGCGGAGCCGGCGGCGGCGTCGACGGAACCGGGCCGACGAGGACCACCTCTATGAGGTATACATGGAGGCAAAAATGGTCCTCGATCGGGCCATCGCCACCGCCAGAGACTCGGCGAGAGCCGAGCTGCTGGAGGGTCTCGACAACGACCCCTACGGGCGACCATATAAGGCAGCGCGCAACAAATTGCGCCCCTTTGGTCCACCGGTTGCCGAGACCCTGGAGCCCTCATTTCTGGATGGGGTGGTTCAGTCCCTGTTCCCGTGCAGGGACAACTTCACCCCGCCAGTGATGGACCCACCGCAGGGGGTAGCTCCGCTAGACGAGGAAGTAGAGGAGGCCCCTCCTGTCACGGAGTCGGAACTTGGCGCGGCGATTTTCCATATCCGCGCCAAGAAGACGGCTCCAGGCCCGGACGGTGTTCCCGCAAGAGTGGTGGCGATCGCTGCCACTCAAATGGAGGAGAGGTTTCGGAACCTCTTCAGCGCATGCTTTGCATCTAGGAGGTTCCCGAAACCGTGGAAGGAGGGGCAGTTGTGCCTCCTTCGCAAGGAGGGCCGCCCAGCAGACTCCCCCTCGGCATACCGGCCCATCGTTCTGCTCGATGAGGTCGGTAAAATGTTCGAGGGGATAATCGCTGCTCGCCTAAAGGGCCACCTGCGGGATATCGGGCCGGACTTGTCGGACGCTCAGTTCGGTTTTCGGGCTGAGCGTTCCACGGTGGACGCGCTGGCCTGCCTTAAGGGTCAGGTGAAGGAGGCGATGGAAGCGGGGGACGGATTGTTGGCTGTGTCATTCGACATAGCCAATGCCTTCAACTCCGTTCCCCACTCCACCATCCTAGAGGCGCTACGATTTCACGGAGTGCCTCGATACATGCGCAGTCTGCTGGCCAGCTACCTGGAGGATCGGGCGATCCTCCTGGTAAATAGGACTGGCCAAGTCCGGCGGTACGCCGTCGAAGCCGGCGTTCCACAGGGGTCAGTCTTAGGACCTCTCCTCTGGAACATCGGCTATGATTGGCTCCTGCGGGGCACTCTCCTCCGAGGCACGAGTGTCGTGTGCTACGCGGATGACACTCTCCTCACCGCCCGAGGGGAGAATTTCAGGGAGGCGGCCAATTTGGCCTCGGCGGGCGGATCCTTGGTCGCGGGGAGGATCCGCCACCTAGGTTTGACGGTGGCGCTGCACAAAACCGAAGCCGTGTTCTTCTACGGACCTAGGCAGCGTCGCCCCCCACCTGACGCCCACATCTTCGTGGAGGGCGTCAGAATTGAGGTCAAGGCCCAGATGAAATACCTGGGCCTTGTAATTGACAGCAGGTGGCGCTTCGGTCCGCATTTTAGCGGGCTGTCGTCGCGCCTGCTGAAGACCGCGGGCGCGCTGTCGTGGCTGCTTCCCAACTTGGGGGGGCCCAGCGCACGATGCCGGCAACTTTACGCCGGCATCTTGAAGAGTATGGCTCTCTACGGAGCCCCTATCTGGGAGGACTCCCTCCAAAGGAGGGAGAACGCCGCTGCATTGCGGGCACCCCAAAGGGCCATAGCCCAGCGGGTGGCGCGGGCCTACCGTACGGTGGGCTTCGCAGCAGCATGTGCTCTGGCCGGCACCCCTCCTTGGGAACTCGAGGCGTGGGTGCTCGCCAGAGTATATGAATGGACGGCGGGGCGGAGGGAGAGAGGAGAACGCCCAACCCAAGAAGAGCGGGAGGCCGTCCGGCAGGAGGCGAGGGACGCCATCGTCGTCCATTGGACGGGGGACCTCGCCACCGCAGCCTTCGGCCGCCGAACCCTCGACGCGATTGGGCCAGTCCTGCGAGACTGGCTCGAGCGGTCGCATGGATTCCTCTCCTTCCGTCTGGTGCAGGTGCTGTCCGGACACGGTTGTTTCGGATCGTACCTGCACCGAATAGGACGGGAGGAGACGCCGTCGTGCCACGACTGTGGCGCGGCGGAGGACGCGGCGCAGCACACGCTCGAGGTGTGCCCGTCGTGGTCCGAGCCGCGCCGCAGTCTCATCGCGGTGATCGGACCGGACCTATCACTCCCCGGTTTGGTTAACGCCATGCTGAGGGATGAGAGGTCCTGGGCGGCAGTCGCCTCCTTCTGCGAACATGTCATGTCCCAGAAGGAGGCGGCGGAGCGTGCGCGGGAGGAAGATCCTCACGCGGCGCTGCTCCGAAGGCGGAGGAGGGGTCGAAGAAGACGTCAGTTTGACAGTCATCTCCGACTCCTCCCAGATGGAGGCCAGCAGGCAACGGGTGCGGGGGCACCCTTACCTGTATTGCACAGGCCTCCACCAGTGTCGGACGGGAATGGCCAGGTGTCCCCGGCCATTCCCGTAGCCCCCCAACGTGGGGGGCATGCGGGGCCCGCCAGCTAGGCGGGCATGCGCCGGGAGGGTTGTGGAAGTAAAGGCTGAGCCGGTTTCCCATGGCCCTCCCATCACGGCGATGTGGGTACACCGCTGAGTTTTAGTGGGTATACTGTCGGTGCCATTCCGACAGGAGTCCCACATACCCTGTCTCGACCCCCGCGAGCGGGGATGCGTAATGCATTTCTCAGCGAAAAAAAAATAAAAAAAAAAAAAAAAAAAAAAAAGGCAGTCGCTCCATGAATACTGATATTCAGCTGCATCCGGTTAGACTGGAAGCCGACCCCAACATGTTGGGAAAAGGCTAGGCAGATGATGATTTAAAAATATAATTTATATGTATTTAGTTAAATAAGGGAAATAATAATATGTAGCCTTCCTCAAGAATTCGGCTATCAAACGCACAAAGACTTTTTGAAATCAGACTGACAGTTCCGGAAATTACCCCCTATACAAACTTACAACCAAAAAAAAAATTTACCTCTTTATAATATTAGTACTTTACTTTTGGATTCAAAATTACCTGTCTTCAATAACTTTTCAGGAAGAGGGTTATGTTCACATGTAGAATCCAAATTAAGCGAAGGTGATATCAGGGGAGCGGCCAGGTTACTTTTCAGTAGCGATGTGGTGGCGCCCTACTCTCCAGAAACCCTTTCAGCCCTGGAGAGTAAACATCCAGCGCCTGCGGATGGTCTCACCTTTCCCAACCCCCCCCTCCCTCTGGATCCGGATTCAACACCTTTTAATGTTACTGCCCCCCAGCTGATTGCAGCCGTGAGCTCCTTCCGAAGTGGTTCCGCCGGCGGCCTCGACGGCCTGACTCCTCAGCATTTAAAAGATTTATTGAGTTCAGGCGCCGGGGAAGCTGGTGAGTCGCTTTTGAAGGAGCTTGCGGCTCTAATTAATCTGATGCTCAACGGCGGTGTGAATGATGCCGTCGTCGATGTCTTGTACGGGGCCAATTTATGCGCCCTGCGCAAGAGGGACGGCGGCATCCGTCCCATTGCCGTTGGGTGCACCTACAGGCGTACGGCAGCCAAAATATGCTGCAAATTGTACGGCGACATTCTGTCAAACAAATTCCAGCCCCTACAGCTTGGCTTTGGTTCCAAAGGGGGCTGCGAGGCTGCCGTACATGCCCTATCTAGTTTTTTAAATGCCAATAAAGGTGAGGTCATCCTCAAGGTTGACGTTAAGAACGCCTTCAACTCTGTCAACAGGGACACTTTGTTGGCTGAAGTTAAAAAAGAATTACCAGAAATTTACGGCTTCATGTGGCAGTGCTACAGGCACCCTTCAAAATTATTATATAAAGACAACGTTTTGGAATCTGCAGTCGGATGCCAACAAGGTGATCCTCTCGGGCCAGTCATTTTCAGTTTGGCTATCCATCCCATAATACAACAACTAAATTCAAAATTCAATGTGTGGTATTTAGATGATGGAACACTAGGAGGTGACGTAGCCACCGTTCTACAAGATCTTCAATTCCTAAAGCAGCAGTTCCAATCTATCGGCCTTGACCTCAACAACTCAAAATGTGAAATTTACATTTGTGACAATACTGACAGACAATCGACTATACAGAAATTTAACACAATAACCCCAGACATCAAAGTTTTGGAAAAAAGTTCATTGCACCTCCTAGGTTCCCCAATTTTAGAAGACAGTTTTTCACCATTCGTCGACGAAAAAATTAAACACTTTAACGATATTTCGGATAGACTTTCTAAAATTAATTTACATTCGGCTTTCACCCTTATCAGATATTGTTGTTTCGGTCCAAATTTTATGTATTTTCTCCGCTCTTCCTCTTTATGGAAGCAGCCACACCTTTTGGACAAAATCGATCACATTATTCGCAGTACTCTTACATCCATTTTAAATGTGGCTTTGGACGACCGCGCGTGGCTGCAAGCCACACTACCCATTCGTTTTGGCGGGCTCGGCGTCCGCAAAATTTCTAGTGTAAGCCTACCGGCGTTCATATCCTCGGTCCACAGCACAGAAAAGTTAACCACACGAATCTTGATTCCTGCTCAGGTTGACTCTGAAGTGCCGTGTTTGACTGATGCGGTGAACGCCTGGAAGATGGCTTGCCCGGACACGGTACAGCCCGAAAACCCGTCTTCCCAGAGACAGTGGGATGAGCCGCTTTGCAGGTTGGTACGGAATAAACTTATTAATACGTCCACCAATACTGCTGAGCGTGCCCGCCTGCTGGCTGTGGGTGAATGGGAGTCGGGCCTTTGGCTTCAGGCGCTACCGTCACCTAACATAGGCACTATGCTGGGTGACACCACATTCCGGCTCGCTACATGTTTGCGTCTGGGCGCTCCTTGCGGAGCTCCACATCGCTGTCAATGTGGTGAAGCAGTCGACTGCCTCGGACACCATGGCCTATCCTGCAGCAAGAGCGCTGGTCGGATGGCACGGCACGCCAGCATTAACGACATCATCCGTCGGGCTCTTGTCACCGCCGGGGTGCCAGCTGTTTTAGAACCCAATGGCTTGGCACGTGACGATGGGAAGAGGCCAGATGGAATGACAATAATGCCTTGGAAGTTAGGTAGGCCTTTGGTGTGGGATGCAACTTGTGTCGACACCCTCGCGCCATCCCATCTTCCTAGCACGGCGGGCTGTGCTGGGGCGGCTGCTGCAGGAGCAGAAAACCTCAAACGGCGCAAATATAACAACCTTTTTGGGAGTTATATGTTTGAGCCGTTTGGGGTTGAAACTCTAGGGCCTTGGGGCCCGAGTGCTCATCGAATGTTTCGAGACATCGCCAAGCGGTTGGTTGACTCTACACGTGACCAGAGGGCTGGCCTATTTTTAGCCCAAAGAATAAGCATTGCCATCCAACGTGGTAATGCTGCCAGCCTTTTGGGCACTTATCCCATTGACAGCGATGCGGACGAATTTTTTGATGCCCTATGAGCTCTTGTCTTTTTTTTTTTTTTTTTTTTTCTTTTTCCCTTTTTTTTAATACACTTGTATATAATATATATATTTTAGATTGTAAAATACTTCCTATAGATCATTATATTAATAAATATATACTAACAAAAAATATAATTATATTACAAATTAACAAATAAAAAAACAAATAGGATATATTAAAAAGAAATATTAGTACTTATAGATTTCATTTTTCTTTTAAACATCATTAAGTATTACATAAGTCAACAGTAGTGTCATTATAAATGAGTCCACGGCGAAATTTTGGTGCAGGTACTTAGGGTCACAGGTACACCTCTGTCTAATCCTTCGTGAAATACAATCGTGATGTTATGTTATGCAGAGCAGTGGTGGCCCAGTGGTCACGGCCGCGACTTACGAGTTGTAGGTCGTAGGTTCGAACCCAGGCAAGCGCTTTACTTTGTGTAAATTATACCATCACCACTGTTCTCAGACCGGTGAAGGAAAACATCGTGAGGAAACCGGCATGTCCTAGAACCAAAAACTCGAAGACATGTGACATCTACCAACTCGCACTGGGCCCACGTGGTAGATTACGGCCCACCCCCTCTCACATAGAGGGGGTCTGTGTCCCAGCAGTGGGAATATTATAGGCTGAGTATTTATGTAGGTTATGTTAAATGTAATTTTTTTATGGCGCTTATGGAAGTATGGATACCTGCGAAACCAAAGAAATCGCAGACAATGTGGCTGCCCTTGAAAGAACTCATCAAAACCTTTTTCGGAATTTAAGGAAAACCACTGAAGTGAATTAAGATGGCAGGTTTTTATATATTCGAGATAGAGATATTGTATATTCGAGATTTGTCAAGGAGATATTTTTGATAGCACATTATTTAAGATTTGATAAAGAGATAATTTATTTTTTAAATGTCGCAGCATCATGCTGAGATAGGAGCCTTTTGGCCTCGTATAGGATTTTCTGTTTCATTTTTCTTTTTGTTACTTTTTTTTTATTGTATAACTTATTTTTTTATTTTTTACTTTGTTTAGTTTAGTTTGTGATCCTCCTGTACGAGTCGCAATAAATCCTTTTTCTTTCTATCTTTCTTTATAATATTTAATGACACACATCTTAGCATAGTAATGTGTTCTCGAACAATAAGATAACTGTTTGTATACCCGTTTAACAGCTATAGGTTAAAAAGTCCACTATAGAAGATCTCTTGTAGATGATAAATCTAGAAAGAAAATAAGTTTATTTGGCCCATCTACGATATTATCATCATCTGCCCAGTCTTTTTCCTACTAAGTTGGGGTCGGCTTCCAGTTTAACCGGATGCAGCATTATTTTACATGGAGCGACTGCCTACTTGACCTCCACAACTCAGTTACTAGGTAATACGATATCCCATGGCAAGACTGGCTGTCAGATTTTAAGGCTTCTGTGTAAACGTAACGACTATCAAAGATCTACGAATGACAGCCGGGATCAACGTGCTTTCCCAGGTACTATCTACCTAGCATATATCCTGAAGAATATCATATATTTTTCTGATTTTGTTTACTGGTAAATGATAAATGATTTATTTCTGTAAGTAGGTTTGTACAAACACTTTTACACGTCAATCATAGTAGTAGTGGATCATATACTTTTATTGTTTCTAAAACTTGCGTTTTTTGCGTCAATCATAGTGGTAGTCGATCATATACTTTTATTGCTTCTAAAACTTGCGTTTTTTGCGTTTAGGTCCTGTAATCCCCTCAAGTGGCCATAGTGAATTAGGGCCCTGAAGTGGAAAAATGTCAACTGACTTTTGGAGGCCATTCTACAGACGCCAGCACATCAAGCTACCCAAAACTGTAAAATTTTCTCAATCAACATTGAACCTTATACTTTAGCGATGAAGTTGAAAATCTATTAAAGAAATTTTACAGATTATAGTAGCTTGATGTGCTGGCGTCTGTACCTAGAAATGCTAAGTGTTATCAAAATCTTCTTGCAAAACAGTAGAACAGGCTTATCTCACTTCCATATATGTATGAGTGCCTACCATGTACCTACATAATTTCGATCTTCAAGTTTAATATTAACACAATAAAGCTTTTAGTAACTTGGAGAACTTCATTGTCATGCTTACAAGTTCTGTAAGCATGAGATAACAGGATAACACCTATGTCTCAGAAACTGTACAATACCTACCTACACTTATTATTATGTACAGTCAAGGACTGAAAATGTTAAGCACTGTAAGGTTTATTTTTACTTGCTCCTTATTGTTTTTCTGACAACGTATTGTCAACATTTTCAATGAATTAAAAAGTCTGTGTGAGAAAGGAATTCAATTGAAAATTGCATAAAATTATCGATACATAATTATGTACCTATAGAGATAATACACAATTATCAGAAACTGTACAATACCTACCTACAATTATTATTATGTACAGTCAAGGACTGAAAATGTTAAGCACTGTAAGGTTTATTTTTACTTGCTCCTTATTGTTTTTCTGACAACGTATTGTCAACATTTTCAATGAATTAAAAAGTCTGTGTGAGAAAGGAATTCAATTGAAAATTGCATAAAATTATCGATACATAATTATGTACCTATAGAGATAATACACAATTATCAGAAACTGTACAATACCTAACGACAATTCTCATGTACAGTCAAGGACTGGAAATGTTAAGCGCTTAAGGTAAATTTTTCATCTTATTGTTTTGCAGATTACGTATTGTCAACATTTATCTTTTTTTTGTAGATTATTCATAAGAAAAATACGTTCAAAGGTGATACTTATCACCTCTCTTCTGTTCCTTTCTTCTTGTCTGTTTATATTTGTGAACATCAACGGTTAAATATGTAACATTTTGAATGAAAGTGACATTGAAATGCACCGGCTATGTGTGAAAGGAATGTATTGGAAAATTCCTTATTTTCGCTCTTTGATCGTACTATGTTCCATCTTGGAAACATAGATAAGATTTTCCTACCTAGAACAATGAAGAAGTATGTCTTCACAATACTTCTAACTAACGATCTTCTTCGTGTCGCTGGCACAACTGAATTTTATATCTTATTGGCCCAAAACTTTGCGACTTCCACGGCGTTATCGGTGGCAGCGCAGAGGTCACTTTGACTGCATGTTTTGGGACACAGGGCAGGATAGGAGGTCTAACGATTAATAGATAGTACACCGGCGTGCGTGTATGACCAGCGGTGCTATTCTGTAAAAATATCACCGTGATAACTTAGGTGAAGTGAGCTTAAAGTGAGCTGTCATTTCACCTGATGCTAGGGATTGACACTATTGACAGCTCACTTTAAACTCACTTCACCTAAGTTTTCACGGTGAGATTTCTACAGAATAGCATGGCAGATGTATGAACGTTAAAAAAGCAAAGGGAGTATGTAACTGTAAGCAGCGATCTAATTGCGTATCACACTAACAATAGCAATGGGTTTCATTTTGACAGTTCAACAACATTCATTGCGTTATTTACGTTGTTGAGCAGATACATTAATTTTAGAACTCTAGCTACAATAATTTTGTTTTGTATATAGGTCTTCACTTTTTTTTTTTTTTTTTTCTTTTTCTTTTTTTTTCTTTGGCTTCGCACGGTTTGTGCATTTAGCCAATGTCACGTTTTGTTTTTTATTGCGAAGGAAAGGTCTTCACTTTTGAAATGGTCGTGAATTCAAATTTGGAACAATGATTACAACAAATTGATGGCCAGTATGTTGGCTTCAAAGCTGCATAAAAACTTTTTCACTCATAATTATTTTAATGTTTTAGGCCTATAAACCTTACATGAAAATTCACGTCGTCGGCTGGATTTAGGAGACCTGCATAGCTAGACACAAACACTGGATACGCTTCCGTACTGTATCGAACATCAATCCATGTTATCGTAGGAGTCCTCTAAACGCTGTTCACAATTCCAAAACTCGAATTTTTTTTCAGTTTAAATATACGACCGTTTTTCTTCCGACAGCTGTTTGCTGTCTGGGGCAAGGCAAATCAGATTATCGAAATGTGTCATTTTTGATACGATAGCCTTTCGGATGGTTGTGAATACATATGCTGGAGTGAAATAAACACCTTCAATTTAATTTTAACTTCCATCTTATTGTTCTTCCGACGACATATTGTCAATGTTTTGAATCAAAATGATAAATTGCAAAGGCGACATTAATATGATGTGAAAGGAATTTGTTAGGAAATTGCTCCATATTTTCGCTTCTTGAGCGTACCATAATTATTGCATCTTGGAAACATGTCATATTTTCCTACCAAGAACAATGAAAAAGTAGGTACTTATCTCTTTTTATATTCATCTAATGAGTCATAATCATCTTCCTGCCCTCAGGGTAATTGCGTAACACACTATCAGTAGCAATAGGCTTCATTTTGACAGTTCAACAATATTCATTGCGTTATTTACATTGTTGAGCAGAAACATTTTTCGAACATATGAAGCAATGGATTAGCAATATCCTTCAAAATTATTCAGATTAAGATTAATAGTGTGTTACGCAATTAGGGTGCGTGTCCCATGTTACTTGGGGTCGACGCATCACGTTTTCTTATTCCATTCTCCCCCTATCAACTGTCACGCTATCATTCACTCCCTTCTCTTTCAAATCATTCCTCACACAATCCATCCATCTTTCTTTGACCTTCCTCTCCCTCAGTCATCTAATGATTATTAGATAGTTATATTCGGAATTATTATCATCTTTAGGAATCTTATCGAACTTACGATTGTAGTAAAAATAAAAGAACAATTTAACGCCAAAAAGTTACGTACCTAATTTATGTTTATCGATACCTAGTGGTGTTAAACGGTTTTTACTTGTAGTAAAACAGTAGCCCCAACATTGTTATTTAAGACTTGACAAATATGTTAGAATTTGTGCTACATAAACAGTGTTGTAATTTTGTGCTTAAACCTAACTTAGTTTTAATAAGTATGTTGGATTTACGCAACTACCGATCTAATATAAATTAGGTCAGTACGGTCGGCCAATGAAAATCTTAACCATACTTAGAGCCATATCGTAAATTGAAGCGTCAACAACGAAAACACAAGTAAGAATGACAATAGAAAAGTAAAGATTTCATAAGATACAAGTCCTCGGCGACACCGACACAGAGCATGTCGGCGAATCTGGTGCGACGATGTGGTAACGTTTGCAGGGCCAACATGGCCAGAGATCACACAAAACAGAGAAGTTTGGAAAAAACAAGAGGAGGTCGTTGCCTAACAGTGGGTCACAATATAGGCTAACAAAAAAAAAAGTCCAAAAGTGATCATTGTTTTCGTCCCGCGATTGTACTTACGTAGGTTACCTAATAAACATACCCATAATTTAGATCAGCGTAAATGTCCATAGATCAGCGGGGATGTTCGGGGATGCAATTAATTTAGCTTTCAGTTGCATTCACCCCATAAACTTTAACGCGGGAACGTTCGTTTAATCACCGATTCTAGCTCCAATATTTATTTATATATAAGTACTTTATTGGACGTAGGTACACCAGAAAATAAATAACAAAAATTACTACAAAACATACAATCGGGGGCCTTATAGCTTAATAATAATAAATACGCAATATTATCCCTCCAAACGTATAAAGACAATAATTAAGTAATTAATATCAAACGTCCATCAATAAGCATGTCATTTAGTAGGTAATATTAATCTTCCGAAACACAAATTCCATAAATAAAATATGCCAAAAACAAATCGATATAATTATAATAATTACTACACTGTTTAATATTAATCAAAGGCCTTAATTAAAATAATTGAAATAACTTACAAAAGCAGTTTGTTGAAAAATTTGACACGAACCAAGGTAAACCACACTAATAATTCACACAGTTTATTCAAAATATAAAAATATGGGCACAGAATTCAATTCATCCATAAAAAACAAGTTTTATTTAAAATTTATTCACAACACTACAAACTTAATTGTTCGGATACACATCAAATGGCACACTGAAAATATTTTGTATCTGTTTTTATTAATATAAATTCAAAACGCGGCGTTCGAATTTCGTAAACCACGTTCGGATTCACGCAGCGGGGCACGCGTGCGTCTCACTGCGCAGTCAGGTTTGGACTGTCCGGCCGTTGAAGCGTGGCTTGTTCAACTGAGTCATTACAGGATGAGAGCTAGAGAATTGAATGAGACGGCTATTATTTTAATAGATTTGTGGTCCAGCTGAGTGTACGGGTAGGCTGGTGGAAACCTGTCCGCAGGCGTGTCAGTTATGTGAGTTATTTGCATACCGGAAAGTGGCTGTGGCGTAAATAAAGCGATCGTACGGAAACAAGGGGTATCGTGATATACTTGAATTGTGTTTGGCCGAAAGTTATTCACAAATTCACAATATCTGGCAAATATGTATTGTGTTTGTGTCTATTTCAGCGGGTAAAATATATATGTTTTGCAAAAGTTATATTTTAGTTTAAGTGAGTTAATATTTCAAGTCTTTATATTTTTGTCACGTACCTGCGCTCTAAAAAATATAGGTCTAGGCTACACAAGACATGCCGTATTTTAAGTAAATCTTCTTATGCATGAGCACTTCATGACGTGAAAGCCTTTTTTCTGACGTAAATAAGAATATACCTCCTCTAAAAGCTTGCGAAAATTTAGGCAAATATAATGTTACAATAATCCAGGGACTGAGCAACCACAAGCTATTAGGTACGGCAAAAGAAAATATCCTATGTTATTTTTAAAATTTTCATCCAATTTTCTTTTCTCAGCGAGGGAAGTTTTAATTTTCTTAACTTTATTTTAAAATAAATTTGATATGATCCACGAAATATAAGGGACGAGAGAATGGTGAAATGGTGATGACTAAAATTAGCGTTGTCAAATTTATATTGTATTCTATTATATTCATTAACTGCTGCCTTTTCCCAACTAGGTTGGGGTCAGCTTCCAGTCTCACCGGATGCAGTTGAATGTAAACCAGTTTAACCGACTGCCTATCTGACCTCCATAACCCAGGTACTGGGTAATTATAATAACAGTGCTTTTGACGACCTGTTACGACTGCCAAAGATCCACGAATGACAGCGGAGACCAACGGCTTAACGTGCGTACCGAGACACGCTGGGATCTTTTTCCTTTTTTTTGGATGGGAAATCTTCTAATGAGTCCTCCCGCTCTGGGTGGAGCGGAAGGGAGTATCAGACTCTTACTGACTAAAATCCACCCGTGTTCCTTCCTTAGCCCTTTATGTTCCGGGGTAGCGGTAAGTCTAACCCCCTACGGCTGCCAAACCCGTTACGACTGCCAAAGATCCACGAATGACAGCGGAGACCAACGGCTTAACGTGCGTACCGAGACACGGAGGGGTCTTGGTATGTAATGATGGTCACCCATGGACCATCTGCGGCAAGCATAGCTTTACCTGATCGATCGACCTGTGAGGTTGTTATTACTTAGCCACAATCCCCTGTATTTTGTATCCTACTTTTTCTACTTGTCACACTATTATAATATTATAAAGGCGAATGTTTGTGAGGATGGATGGATGGATGGATAGATGTTTGTTGCTCTTTCACGCAAAAACTAAAGAACGGATTTTGATAAAACTTTACAGTAATATAGCTTATACATCAGAAAAACACATAGGATACCTTGTATCCCGATATTGTCACAGGATCGATACATATGCGGGTAAAACCGCGGGGCTCAGCTAGTTTAATTATGTTCTCATTAGTAAAACATTAGAAGCTTGATCTAATTAAGCTCTGTTTTCGTTGTATAAAAAATACAACGAAAACAGAGCTTATTAGATATTGCATTTTTAAAACACATTTTTATGTTAATAAAAAGAATTAATTATGGATATGATGATGATATTTGACACCATTCATAAAAATATAGATAAAAAATATTATCGTTTGAAGATTCTCGTATTGATAAATGTATATTTAATTGAGATGTATTATAAGGTTCCAGGTGAAGGGCGTAACGAAGGGATACACATTAAAAATAACCAGCTAATGGGTTTTCAAGGTAATCTTTAATGTATTCTCTATAATAAAGCTGCTTTTCTGCTTGTTAGTAACTTCGGCAGAGCGCGGTAATTGCGTAACACACTAACTGTAGCAATGGCTTGCATTTTGACAGTTCAACAACATACATTGCGTTATTTACGTTGCTGAGAAGAGTTTTTTTTTTCTAAAATATGAAGCAATGGATTAGCAATATCCTTCAAAATGATTCAGATTTTGATTGAAAGTGTGTTACGTTTAAGTATAATGCGATTTTTGTTAGTTAAAGGTTTTTTAGTTCAATTAGTTCAACTGTGATTAATGAAACATAGTTAGGTACTTTTTCTATTGTTACTTATCGATCTCTAGATCTCTATTTATTTACAGTTGAAGGGATAAAGCAATGGTCTACTTAATTGTAAAATCAATATACAAAGTTTATGCTGTGCTCTCTATGTACTTATGTTACAATTCATTAATAAAAATCATTTACATCATAATATAGGTACCTACTTACATGGTTGCATAATTTCTTGCTCAATGCGAGCGGAGCTGCGGGCCAAAGGTAGATTAACATTAAAACCTCCTTAGAACGAAATTGCAAGAAATGGTCAACTGTCAGATTTAATTAAAGTGCTTCTCTTTTTAAAAGCAATGGAAACGTGATCAAGTGCCAAGCGTTGTTAGTGTTCGGGCTTCGAAATTCGAATTCAATTATTATAAAATGGAATCACATTTTTTTTCTCCTTCTTACTTTATATTAATTGGAACAATATCCGAAGAGTATTTAATTTTCTATTCAAAATAAACAGAAAAGCGAATACCCTAAACCCCTTTCAGAGCCCTTAGGGATCCGTTTGTTAAAAGAGTAATGAACCTTAAGTCCTGTTCAAATAATAACCAATCGCTCCAAATTGGGAATGGTATTAAAAAGTAAAAATAGTTCTAATTAGCATTTCGTTCGTTCACCTCATAGGGCTAACTGACTATCATCATTCCTATCGTCCGTGATTTATCATCTGAAGTGTAGCTAATTAGGTCTTTGTGTCAAAAAAACTAAGTTGCTGGCCGAGATTGGAACAGTGCCAGACAAATGATGATTGGGTCGCCTAAAATTGAGAGGCATCGCTGTCATTACTTAAGTGACAGTGTCCAAGATGTCTTTATATTAGGTAATAGGTAGGTATTAAGTTCACCGCGAGAGCATTGGTGACTCAGTGCTATCGACCCTGACTTTTATAGGTCATATAGGTTCGAACCCAAACAGGCGCTTTATTTTGTGTAATTTATTTAATTACCACTGCATTCAAAACGGTGAAGGACTGTTCAGGTTGATGGATGTCACATGTCTTCGAATTTTTGGTTCTAGGACATAATCCTATAACGGAAACGGTGAAGGAAAATATCGCGAGGATACATTATTATCATAGGAGGTAGTGCCTCCTAAGATAATATCCTGAGAAACGATAAACTAAACGTGAAGATATCGTGAGGAAACATATCCTAGAAGATTATTATTATGATTGTTATGTGTAACAATCATAATAATGGCAATAAAATAAACATCCAATAAGTCATGTTGGACGAAAAATTACGTGGTGTGGCAGGCCTCGCAGCGTGAACGTAGCGCCGATGTATTTACGAAAGTTATTTATAGATTCGCACGAATTTACTCGCATGAAAAGTGCGAATCATCACATCATAATGTTATTTTTTCTATAGGTGACTCGCACGAAGTTAATTTATTTGTAGGCGATACGACAACAACGCGTAATTTTTTTTTAACATCATTGAATAAAATTCACAAATAAATTACGTACTTAACTTCGTGCGAGTCGCCTATAGAAAAAAACAGTGGCACTCCGGGAGTACCGACAGAAGTGAAAACGAAACACAAACAGAATAATTTGCCATCACACACTGCCATATCGGATATACATTAAAACCGAGTAAGTACCTACATCCCGAGGACAGCCGAACACATTCGAAGCGGTGTCGGTTACGGTAACAGTGGCGCGAATTCAATGGTTTTTTCCCATTTCAAAAAATGGCCCAACGCGCCTAAAGAAGTTTTCACTTCAAAAATAATATTTTTTTAAAGTGACGATTCGCACTTTTCGTGTGAGTTAATTCGTGCGAATCGATTAATAAGCCATATACTGTCTCTTGTCACTGCGGCTCATTGTTGACCTAATCAGGTGTTGTGGATTCATGCGTACTGCAAGTGGTAAATTATAATTAGGATATTGCTAGCCGATAGGATTACAGGATTAGTGTTTGTTGCGGTATTTGGTATTATTCAGGTGATTGATTAACTGGAACTAAATGTAGTTGAGCTGACTTTAGGATTAACATTGGTTGTTGTTGTCCAATACCTACATAGCCTCCTGCTGATAAGTATTTGCTTTATCAACTCAGCCTATTGCAGCCCACTGCTAGACATAGGCCTCTCTCAGGCTGCGCCACAATACCCTGACCTCCGCCTTCCGCCAGTCCAGTTTCAGTCTGTCCCAGCGGTCGTTGGTTCGTCTAGCTGGGGGCGACGGCATTAAATTCTTATCCGACAGTTTATCTGTGCTCAAAGCTTTAGAGAACAAACAAACTAACAACAAACTAATCTTTGAGTGCCATTTAGCTCTGGAGAGTTTATCGACGTGCAATCGAATCACACTCCAGTGGATCAAAGGGCACAGTGGATCCTTGGGCAATGATGCTGCAGATGAACTTGCGAAGAGAGGCTCTGACTTGGAGGTGCTAGGCCCGTACCCACTTCTCCCTCTGCCTTTCTCACAAATTCGTGCGTGGATTCGCCAAAGATCGACTGAACTCCATAACAACAGATGGTCACGGGTAACAGACTGTAGACAGTCGAAATTGGCTTTACCAATGGTACATCCGCGACTAACAAAAAAACTTCTAAGCTTAAGTAGAAATAACCTTAGAATAATAATAGGTATAATTACGGGCCATAACCACCTCAACAAACATCTTTTTAACATAGGCGCCACGGACAGCTCCCTCTGCAGGGGCTGCCTTGACGCCGAGGAATCAGCCGCCCACGTCATCCTGGAATGCGAGGCCGTGGCTTCTCAACGTAAAGAAATCCTCGGAACAGTGAGGTCGCTCCGTGAAGCCTGCGAAGCTCCCAGGAAGCGGCTGGCTTTCTTAGCCAGAATCCCTACGCACAACGGACCAAATGGGAGTCTAAGTGCGGAAAAGGGAGCCCCATCATCATCATCATCATCATCATCTAGCTGGGGGCGGCCCACACTGCGCTTGCCGTTAGGCGGTCTCCACTCCAAGACTCGTCTGCTCCCCCGGCCATCGGTCCTGCGACAAACAGGGCCAGCCCACTGTCATTTATTTTATTTTGCTAACTCTGCAAGCTGTGTCAGTTACTCCGGATCTTTTCCGGATAACTTCATTCCTGATTTTTTCCATCAAAGAAATTCCGAGCATAGCCCGCTCGTCATTTGTCTTATGTACCTATGTATTTATCCCCTTACTAATAAACGTTGTATAGCGTCTGTATAGTTACACAACGCTTTGTCTTCTTCTTTCGAAAGTCAAATTACTGACGACTGAAAGAGAGAAATCGGTGTGTAACTATTCATCTGATATAATACTTTTAGTAAGGGGTTATTGTATATGTCAATAGTCCCCACAGCCTACCTGCAGTATTGTCTCTCCTTCTTCCTTTAAATCCATCCAAAGGTTGTCTTTATGAGATCGCTTTTAGCGGTAACACCACCTATTGTGTTACCCTACGTACAATTTCTACTATTATATCTATAAAATAGCATTATATTCTATTCTGCAGCTCATTCCTTCTTAGTTAGTTTTAATCATGATCTGGCAGTTTGAGTAATTTACGCGGCCTACCCAAATGTCCTTTCTTTGGTATTGTTCGTCGAATCGTTGAGCTCCTCAAGTTCTGAGTTGAGCTGCACGATTTTTGACAAATGCGTGCACTGACTGGACAGGTCCGCTCAATCTGTGTGGTTCTTTCCTCAAAAGACCATTTCAGACACCAATCTACATGGTCTTCACATGATCTGACCAAGATTTTGTCTGGACTTTAAAAGAGACTGTGACCTCTGAGTTTGTTTCGGCCTTTCTTCTCAGAGTAGTCAGATAGGAAACGCCGACCTCATCTAGCTTTAAAAAAATATGATTGACGTGTAAAAGTGTTTGTACAAACCTACTTACAGAAATAAAATCATTTATCATTTATCATTATGATAAATGATATTTATTTCTGTAAATTGTTATAAAAATAACACTTATACACGTCAACAATTATTATGCTGCTATCATTCAGCCACGAGCTCCTCTGCAGCGGGACTGCAAGCACAACCATTATATAATTTTGACAAATGAAAGATTAACTCATCCAAACTTAGCGTAAGTTTGCATCACATACGGTCTAGCAACTCAACACAACAAATATGAAACTTCTAAACCGCCATTATACATGCCAAGCACGGATTCACGTTGTTTTGACAGCCGCGTGGAAGCACAGATTAATCTAATGGTTACAACTTAAGTTAAATGTTACTACGCTTTACTTTAGCTATCCGGTTTTCTTCTTCTTTACGAGTCGATGGTAAATATAAATACATACATGTACCTATGTTAAGGGCCTTATCACACTGGCGATTTGCAAGCGAGTCCAAAGCGAGGCGAGTGCGCAGCGAGCTCACCGCGAGTTCGCCGCGCGCTCGCTGCGAACTCTCTTGCAAATCGCGATGAAGGCCTAAGGCCCTAAAGGGGCAGCGCTAGGGTAGCCGAATTTGCAGGTCAGTGTCAGGCTGTAAGTATGTTGAACAAAATATGATTCGCGTCTGTAACAAGTATGTATTTACAGAATCATAATCTTTAAAATCATCAGTACAATTGATTGGTTGATATCAATCTATAGGGTCTAGGGCACCAGCCAGTAGGTGGCTAAGCCAATCGCGGCATCAGTGGCGATTTTAGATCCCTAGAAGTGCAGGTGTATGGACACCTTGGACACGCCATGGGATATAGTTTGGTCAGGAACACCGCATTCGCGTTGAGTATCAATGGGATCTATAATCAATTCCTCATTTTGCTAGATTGTGCTCGCAGCGGCTTACTTGGGTTCGTAGGTTTATATTTTTTACAAACCAGTACATCACGAATCATCATTCTCCTGCCCTTATCCCAATTTATGTGGGTACCATACTTCTCCATTAGTCGCCATCTAGGTAGTCACCCCCTGTCTACCCATCATCAGTCACACAATCCACCCATTCACACTCATAACTTTCCCTACGACATTTTCCTCATTACTTCGACAGATCACGAATACCTACTGCTTCTTTTTTAAGGAAAAATAAAAGATGCAACGTTCACAGTGCTAAGCGGGACCAATTAAAAATCGGTCAATTTTCACGAGTGACTCTCGCTCAACAGTGTCGTTCATCAATTAATGGTCATGCGCTACAGGTATTGAAAATTGAACGCAAAAAATATTGTGTGGACCGACACGAGTAAAAGCGTTGCGACGTCGCATCGCAGGAATCAGCGACGTTAACCGAAGACATAAGGCGATATGTGTCGTATGGGCGAGAATTTTATATTGCGCCAGCGTTTAGCTGCAAATGCGTTGTGTGCTCTCAAAGATGCTGTCACAGATAGTGGCGAAAAGCATGACGACGCTAATTTTGTGTCATCATCTGCCTAGCCTTTTCCCAAGTAGGAATGTGGAGGTCAGCTTCCAGTCTTATCAGATGCAGCTGAATTCATACATTTTACATGGAGCCACTGACCTGAGCTGTGGAGGTCAGATAGGCATCTGACCTCCACAAGTCAGTTACTGGGTAACACGATAACCCTTGGGAAGACTGGTTGTCAGACTTTCGGGCTTCTAACTTCACATAACGGCTGCAAAACGAATGACAGCCAGGACCAACTGCTTAACGTGCCTACATTTTGTGTATTGCACCGCAACAAGAATGTCTTTTTCCGTTTCTGTATGTTACCAGTTACGCAGACTAAATTGCGTCACCATGCCGCAGCATTCTGGTAGGTATGATTTGAAAGGCTTTACTCAGGACGATGACTGATCAACTTTTACTTTTTATAGTTCGCAACGGATCATTAAATTCAGTGTTCGCGAATGAATGAACACCCTTTTTCGGTATGCCAAGTCATGATCGATTTATTTCTAGGTTTTACTAATAAATTGCCGAGAAATGGTAAAAGGAGTGTTGACAGACTATTAGCCGTGGGTGGACGGCCTATACACTCTACAGTGTAGCGATTACGTTGAAACCACGTTTTCTACATTACGTATTTTAAACATTCACAATAATTAAAATAATTAATAACAATTACCATTATAGCCGTGGTAAGTGCCGTGACTTACGAGTTGTAGGTCGTTGGTTCGAACCCAGACAGGCGCTTTGCTTTGTGTAAATTATTTCATCACCACTGCTCTCAAAACGGTGAAGGAAAAAATCGGGAGGAAACCGGCATGTCCTAGAACCAAACATTCGAAGACATGTGACATCTACCAACCCGCACTGGGCCCGCGTGGTAGATAGATAGATCGCTCACTCCCTCTCGAAGAGAAGAGGCATGTGTCCCAGCAGTGGGAACAATATAGGCTGATTATGATGATGACCATTATAGCCGTGGGACCTTTCTTTTTCGTTTTAGTATTTTCTGGAGGCACCTCGATCCAATACTTGCGGTACGCGTCTCGTCTCGCCGACATTATAAAGAGGATAGCCAATGGGACCTATTGTTAATACCTAAAAAATGGGATTAAAAAACTGGGATGCGTACCTATGTACTTTACAGGAGTAAAGTATTGTTCCGCCAGATAAAGGGAGGTTTTTAAAGCACATTGGCATAGGTACTTAACTCATTTTCAGATTTTTTTAGTTCCTGATTTTCCTGATAAACAAATATTGTTCAGGTTCCTACATGACACCAAATAGACATCCATAGTATTTTTTTTTGCAAATATAGTTTAAATCTTATTTTACCATTGGGTCATCGGTCGATGACACCAACTAGTTTAACTGGGGAGCGATAGTTTGTTTTTATTTGCTTTTTACATGGCATGGCACATTTTTTTTTTTTTTGTTAACCAATGTAGTACAATATAATAAGGTAGAATTCCTGATAAGATAACAGTATTTTGAAAAAATCCTTAACAGTTTGCAAATCACTTATTAGAATTATTTCATCTTTTTTTTTTTGTTAGCCTGTTTTGTGTCCCACACTGCTGGGCGAAGGCGTCCCCTTGTTTCTTCCAAACCTGGGATGTCTTGTGCGATTTCTGGCCATGTTGGCCCTGCGAATGATATTAGATCGTCACACCACCTTCGCCTTGGTCTACCTCGACGGCGATGTCCTGCCTCAGGCGTCCAGTGAGTGACGATCTTTGTCCATCTCACCGGTTGCATTCGTGAGACGTGTCCGGCCCACTCCCACTTCAGCCTGGCTGTTTTTCTCCAGCATCCGCTACTTGAGTTATGGAGCGAAGCGTGGTGTTTGTAGTAGCATAGTAATGATAAAAGAACTCGTGATGCTATGTGGTCACATATATCATCAGGAGTTCTTTTGTCATTATGACACGCTTAGAATTTTAAATTGTTTTTTTTTTAATCTTTTTTGTTTTGTGCTTGACCCTCAAATACGTTACGTACCTTACCTACGTTGGCATAGTAATGGACTTCAAAAATTATAAAATATGTCATGTCGCATTTAAGCATAAGATTTCATTCATTCAACCTGACGGTACCTGCTCAGCATTGCCTAAACATGAGCAGACACTGAGTGACTCAACGAAACACGACTTTCTGTTCTGACAGTTTCTTAGTGGCTACAAGTCGATGTTTTAGTACGCCCCCGGCCTAATTACCACGATATTATATATGCACGATGCAACATAAGAGCAGTGGTGGCCAAGTAGTAACGGCCGCGATTTAGGAGTTGTAGGTCGTAGGTTCGAATCAAGACCGGCGCTTTACTTTGTATAAATTATTTCATCATCACCACTGCTCTCAAAAACGGTGAAGGAAAACATCGTGAGGAAACCGGCATGTCCTAGAACCAAAAATTCGAAGACATGTGACATCTGCCAACCCGCACTGGGCCCGCGTGGTGGATTACGGCCCACTCCCTCTGTGTCCCAGCAGTGGGAACATTATAGGCTGATTATTATGTATGCACGATGCAGATAAGACAGTTAATCTAATTTGAAACTGTTCGCATTTCCTAATTTACCTTCCCCTGTAGTTTGTCAAGAAAATTGGATTAACTATCTACCTATTGGGCGCTACAGGCGAGAGGTTAATCCCTTACAAGATTTACAGTATAATAATTTATTATCGTCTAAAACCCTATAAAATACACCTTTCTCTTAGTTAGATAGTTTTAATTACTTTTAGAGAAGATTATCGTATGAATATACTAGTTATTAACGAGGTACTAATTCTGTGAATAGGTATTTATTTGCTGTTCGCTCTTCGCGTAATTCTGTAAATATAATATAAAGTCTATTCAAACTTATGTTTCAAATTAATATTATTTCAAGTTAAACAAATATCATATTTATTTATTGATATACAACGTGGTAATGCTGCTAGCCTTTTGGGCACGTTTCCTGTTGACAGCGATGCGGACGAATTATTTGCCCTTTGATTAATTCCCCTACATTTTTATATACTTGTACATATTATTATTTTAAGACTGTTAGCTTTTTAAATTATGTAAATATCCCAAATAAATAAATAAAGTACTTTATTTTAATGATAAGTTGATTTCAAAGTGACTATATTGAAAAAGTTATAAAAATGTTTGAAGTTGTAGCGTAAAGTGAACTTTATTGTGTAGGATTTAAAGTTATTTTTCCATAAACTCATGTGTTTACATTTTTGGCAAATAAATCGCGAATGCAGATTAGGTATTTGTTGCGGTCGCGAATCGTATTTTGCCCAACATAAAACCTGATTTATACATACGTACATACATAACATCACGCCACACCTTGTTCCCATGGGGATAGGTAGGAACTACAGAACGCTATCTGCTACGATCCTTACATACTTTTGCTTCATTTACGTTCATACATCAGTCATCATAATTGTTATTTGGCTGCTTGGGAGACCACCCATCCATAAGTAATGACGCCTATTACTATAGAAATCTGCAAAATAAATAAGGCAATCACAGAGACAAAGCTGAAACTGTTCTGCCTGAAATTGTAAATTACCCCATGATACGGTGATCTATACTTGTAACTACGACGTAGAATAACCTGAAGGCCAATTCTCGTAATTTAAAACGTTCAAAATCTAGTCGCAGTCTCATCTCGGCGACAAACAAATGTCAAAAACTTGTCAAAATGTAGGAAAATTAAAGGTATTTTTGACAGATTGAGACTGAGATCAGACTGTGAACGTTCTTAAAATTACGAGAATTGCCCCCCTGGTCACACACGCATGCCGGCCGGTTAGGAGTACTACGCACTTGACCATTCTGAAGATCCAATGAGTCACTATATTATGTTCTTTTAGGGCATCCCGTCCCCTCCCAGCGTTTTCACTCGCATCCGCATTATAAATATCTTTTTTTTATTAGCCGCGTTGCACTCATCCTCTCAACATAACATCTAAACATACTCTTTTCAATATTTATAAGGCGATATAAAATATGATACAAATAGCAAAATTGAATATCGATAATGCTACAAATCGCAAAATTGAATATAGGAGGAGACCATAAGTGCTTACGCCATAAGAGTTAATGGGTCTTTTCTCCATAGAAACGCTCTCGCCTGTTTTCTTTCTGGTTAATGACCATAAAACATTGATTTTTTACAGAATAATAAATATTCACTACTTGTATGTCCATATGTTTTCCTTTTTGATGATACATTATTTTTATAAGCACTAGAATCCTCAAAAAATGCTCAAAATTGCCGATTTAAACCGCTGTCAACAGAGGCCTAGTGTACAAATTTAACAACTATTAATGAAAAAAGAAAAACATAGGGACACAGTATAAATATCCTTCTTATTCAGTTTATGAAATATCTTTTAAATTTGTCCAATATTGGAGGAGGAAATAAGCGAGAGCCAAAACTCGAATTATGACTTTTTACTTTAAGCTTTTTCAGAAGTCTCTCCCACAGCATTTCCTCTTAAATAAGACGTCAATTCGAATCCCATCCGTTGAACTGTTGACGTAACCCGCTCCAAGTCCTATCGCACACAAGATGACACAAGCTATTTGGACGGGTTAGCCCAGGTACGCACAGGTGATTTTTTTACCTGGTGACTCTTTTTCGCGAACTAGGTTTTTAACCCTTGGTGTTGAGTCGAGCATTAGGCTGCTTTTCCACCTGAGATGTGCTATGCAACTATGCTGCGAGGATGTGAAAGCTAAGCTACGAAACTATGCGACCGTTTCTACTAATACTAAGCTGTATAGCAGAGCGAGTAAGATGTGCTATGAAGATGCGCCGCCGTGGGCTATTACCACTGCTCTACTGGGGCACCACTGCTCCGGGCTTAACAGGAATACTAGCAATTTGATCCTCCTTTAAATTGATTCTGTGAAAAAATATTTAGTACTACATCCTGACTATGATGAGTGATGAAGATCCTGACAGTCTATATCCACATTTCCCGGCTAAGTTTAAACTATAAGTCTACAGAAAATACTCTGGATTAAGGGTCATTCATATCTAGCTCAATGCCAAGATTGATGGGGATTTAGTCCTCGGCTCCTCGCCATGGAAGGATACTTTTATTAATGATGTTCGGTTGACTGGATGTCCACTTGCTTTTCCCCTGAGGGTTTGGGTGGGGTGTGCATAGGGTTGGTAACTTTTTTTCGAAGCCATTGCTTGTAAAAATATAGTAGAAACGAAAAAAAAAGTTAATTATTAATAAACTTGTTGTAAAGTTATGCCAGACTTAAAACGTCAAAAATGTATGGTTAAACAGTCGCTAATCACTACTTAACTTTAAGCAACGTGGATAAAGTTAAATTAACGGGTTTTTATTTTTTATAAATTTGTCATAATTCATAAAAATCTCGCCATTTTGTTTTGAACTGAAAATATAGTAGTTTCGCCTTCTCTATAATTTTTTTTTTAATATAGTATTTAGGCCTCTAGAAAGAAAAAGAAAGAAAGAAAGAAAAATATTTTATTTATGCCGCGCACAGAAAATCGTCTTCTGCCAAGCCTTTTTCCAACTATGTTGGGGTCTGCTTCCATTCTAACCGGATCCAGTTGAATACCAGTATTTTACATGGAGCGACTGCCTATCTGACCTCCACAACACAGTTACTGGGTAATACGATCCTCCTTGGTAAGACTGATTGTCAGAATTTCGGGCTTCTGACTACCCGTAACGACTGTCAAATATCCACTAATGATAGCCGGGACCAACGGCTTAATTTGCTCTCCGAGGCACGAAGGGGTCTCGGTATGTAAAGATGGTCACAGGAAATACAAACAATAACAAAGAATATTAAATGTAACAAAATCATGAAGACATTAAAAAATAAAACAAAAAAATAAACTTTTAAGTTTATCTAATACATAATATTAGATGAACAGTATCGCCATATTTTAGTTTGTTAATAGATGTCTAACAAAGATTAAAACTAACAAAATAGTGAAAACAACAAGAAATCTCTATTACCAATAGCAGGAAACGATATTATGTAGTAGGGTTGACAACCCTAGTTGTGCCTATATGTATTGTAAAGGGGACATAGTTACTCACTCGTAAGTCACAAAAACTTACACATAGTTTAGGAGTCAAAGTTTAAATATTGACCGTTTTTTTGGTCATAAAGATATTGTTAAAGGCTTATCGGAGATATTTTATTGCTTTAGTTTGTGCATTTCTTATTAAACATCTACAACATTTTTATGTACACACAATCCGTAGTACCACTGGTAACGATAGATTTTATGTTTTATTTTTACTAGCTTCTGCCCGCGACTTCGTCTGCATAAAATCTCTTTTTCCCCCGACCCACCCCGTCGCATCGCATTGCCTGCTTCGCGCTCTTACTCCGTTTTCGCTCTGCGTTCTTTCTTATTTTTTTTTTGCTTTTGCTCGACTCCTAGCGTAATGATACGAAGCCTTCCTCAAGAAGTAGGCTATCAAATGCAAAAATATTTTTTCAAATCCGACTGGTAGTTCTAGAGATTGAACTTATGCTTTACTAGCGACCCGCCCCGGCTTCGCACGGGTGCAATGTATGCATGATTCGAAAGACACGTGGCGCCTTCTATTATCATAATAACATTATTGTTGTTTTCCTCGGGAAAACAACACTTTTTTTCGGGATGAAAGTTACCCTATGTCCGTTTCTGTACACCCGAAAACGTATATCCAAAATTTCAGGATGATCGGTTCAGTGGCTTAGGCGTGAAAAGGCAACAAACAAACTTACTTTTGCATTTATAATATTAATTTAGGATTATTAGTATATACAGATATGTAGTTATATACAGGATTATACTGGACGTATTAAAAATATCCACTCGTGGGGCCATAAACCGGAAAATGTATCGCAATTGTGTGGTACACAATTAGCAAAAGATAAGTAATCATCCCCTATTAGTTTTTAGTCCCATTAGTTCGGCTGCTCTTACAATTATACAGAGTTATTTTATATTGGTTAGCTAAACTCCGCAGACGCGAGAAAATCTGATTTCATATGTTTTATCGTGTTAAGACGTGTTTGTGTGTGTGATGTGTGTTCGATATCCATCACGTCTGTGAGGTGATGGATATCGAAGAAAAACAATTTTTTATAAATATTAATATTGGTAGTCACCATTACCCAAAATCATGGCCATCATTATAATATTGCTATATATATAGGGTGACTGGTAATTAGTGACCGATACTTAAACACGTGATTGTACTCATGATAACAAACAACTTTTACTATGGGACCAAACCTGAAATCGCGAAAAAAAAATCTGCTGTTTAGTACATTTTGACCAGTTAGGCGAACATAGGTAAACAACTAAACAGCAGATTTTTTTTCGCAATTTCAGGTTTGGTCCCATAGTAAAAGTAGTTTGTTATCATGATTATTCACCCATAAAAACGACTGTTTCTCCACCCCTCTTCCGGGACTTTCACCAAGTTCTCTCCATTTTTTTCATTTACTTATAATTTATACAAAACTTTCCGACCAAGCACATACTGCTGAAAATTCCTCTTCAATTGAGGTTTTCAAAATCGGTTTGGCCCTGGACTAAATATAATTAAACGAGATTTAAAGTTACTAATTGCTTCACCATATAAATGACCAGAAAACCCGATTAATTAAAGTGCAATTTGATGTGGTTGGAGCTGTAATACGTTTAGGTTACAAAATAACGCCACTGGTTATAAATATTATAATATTATTCATGTCATATACGTACAGAATATAGAAAACACATTCGCGTACCAGCAGGGCAATTACGTAACACATTATCAATCGGAATCGGTTTCATTTTGACAGTTCAACAACATTCATTGCGTTATTTACGTGTTGAGCAGACAAATTTTTCGAACTTATGAAGCAATGGATTAGCAATTTGCTTCAAAATGATTCAGATTCCGATTGATAGAGTTTTACGCAACTGATTGAATGATGATCCTAGCTAGAAATATTGATTTAAAAAAAATACAATGATGCAGTTTTAGTTTTCATCAAAATCGAGCCCGTGACTCCTTTGAGTACTTTTCGATATTCCTCATAGTTTCGGATTTCGCCATCCACGCCCACTTGGAAAATTCAAGCTGTATAGTTCACTGCTGTCAGTTATACGTGTCACCGTATCGTTTTGTTTACTAACTTAGTTTTAAGGATAATATTACTAACTAACCCTATATGAGTTTTGCTTTGGTCGAAATAATGTTTTTGTATTTGGATTTGAACCAAGGTCCTTTCGCTTTTGCACACTTTTGTGACAAAAGTATTGTGATGGTCAAAACGTTACACCTTTTTCGGCCTAACTCTCATTTGCCAAATGTGAAGAGTATAACGAGGGTAAGGAACTTCGTTCCAAAAAAGCAGATACATAATTTTCAGGCGATCAGCTAAATATACGATATTCCAGTCACTATATGCCCTTCTAGAATATTCTCAAAACGGTGACGGAAAACATCGTGAGGAAACCGGCATGCCTTAGAAACAAAAAACATTCAAAGACACGTGACCTCTACCAAGCCGCACTGGGCCCGCGTGGTAGATCATAGCCCCACCCTCTCGAAGAGAGGAGACGTCTGTCTTACTCTGTCCCAGCAGTGGGAACATTATAGTGTGCAAAAGCGAAAGAAATTTCCAAAAAAAGTAGATAAGTAGCTAAATTTCAGGCGATCAGCTACGCGACATTCCGCCACAAGTCGCCAGTACTCTTTCAGATTTATGTATACAGCAGCTTTTTAAAATAATACAAACTCATAATACTTAATTATTTATGCAACTGTTGTAAAATAGGGGGAATTACATGAGTGTTTTAATACCTAATTATGTACAGTTGCATACAAGACTTTATCTACACCCATGATAATATGAATCCTCTACAAAGGTTCTGAAACAGTTTTTTGCAATACTAATATCGAACAAAAATGGCGGCCAGCGGGATACTACGTGAATTCGAATAACCTATAATTTATTTATTTTTAATTACGGCGCTGTGGTAGTGAAACGCGCGTGCGTGCATTCTTTTTTTGAAAAGGAGTTACGTAATGAAATTTAGTACAACATTATAACACTCGTTTGGATGATATTACGGTTACTATGACACTGATTGTTTTAATGTTGGCAATAAGCTAACTGTTTCAGAAACTTTTATAGAAGATTTACAGCATGGGTGTAGATAAAAACTATAATAAAATATGTTTTGACTGTAAGATTGCGATTTAGGATCGTCTGTCGCGATTCCAAGTGGTTTACCGTATGTCTTCGCCTGTAAAAGTAGCTGAAATGTATGTAAAAACCTTTATGATGCTTTGTTTTACTTACTCAAGGTTGAAAACTTCGTCTTTATAGGAAACTATCTGAGCACCGCGGTTTTCACCTGCCGTTTAATTTATAATCGGCCCCAACCCACAGCGTCGCATCATTGTCCGCTCGCGTAATTTCGAGTGTCAAAACGGTGAAGAAAAACATCGTGAGGAAACCTAGACCCAAAAATTCTGAGACATATGAAATCTCGTCCCAACAGGCTGATTATGCATAAGGGCCGTTAGCGTGGCCTATAGTTCCAGAGATTAACATTTAATTTAAAAGAAAACAAACAAAAGCTTCAGCTTTATTATATTAGTAGTATCTAATAGACAAGTGAAACTAAACTATCAGATATAGTATCGCGATTTGATATTCTTTCATAAAAACTGACTTCGTAGTAACTCATAAAAAACTCATGAGAAATCGTGTAGAAGTTATATTTTACTCTAGAACCGACTCGAGAAGAACAGTAGTAAGTTAACTCTTAATGTGAAACCCATTTAAGTTAACAAACTTCTATCTTCATTTAATATTCCAACTGCCAACTGACCGAGCTTTAGAACACTGAACTTTATCACTTCCATATTCTATACATCGCTGTGGAGCTCAAAGACAAAAGAGGGGTGGCCATAGCCCGTAATGAATGAAGTGCTACAGAAACGATCACTTCGGGATTTCTTACGGGGACAGCTGGGAAGAATAAACTGATGAAATGAGGCCCCGACAGCTTTACAGACCTATTTTACCAATTTATCTATGTATACTAATAATAAAGCTGAAGAGTTTGTTTGTTTGAACGCTCTAATCTCTGGAACTACCAGTCGGATTAAAAAAAAACCCAAATTTGTAGGGGTCGGCTTCCAGTCAGGTATGTATGTTGTTCTTTACAATATGTAAGTTTCTCCTTTGCAAAAAAACGGGCGGTTTTGATTTTTCTACATTATTTGTAATCATTTAGTTCTAAAGAGGTTTGAATTGCAAAACTATGTTGCTGGCACTTAAGGGCCTTACTCTCGTTTAGTACCGTAACACGGTCACTTTATGAAGCCTATTTCTCATTAACGGCTTGGTTAGAAGTTCTGAAAAAAATATATGTTTGCTATAGATTCATGTACAACATTTCTGAAACAGGATTTTTTCGTATGGCTAATACTTTTGCCTTAAAAAAATATTTACCAAACCGCTATTTTTGGCTAATATTCAATACTACTTCTAAACGGCTTTGATGTTTGGAAATCTTTTTACACTAAAAAAATTATGGTTAGAGGTACTACATTTATGAAACAGCTTTTGTAAATCAATCAACATTTTCAAAGAAAATGTCCAATTTTGAGATAGAGGTACAGACGTGCTCTGCGCGGGCGCGGGCGGCAGTCGTGCGTTAGCACTGAGACGGGATGGCTGTGTCGCTCGCTGCTCCGCCCCGGCTATCGAACGACTACGCGCGTTTGTTTGTGTTAGTGCAAATATTTACGAACGAATTGTATCAGTGTGCGTTTATAGACTAGCTCGCTGCGGAGGGCCCATTTCTATTGTGCGCGTGGACGCTTTACTTATTAGTGGTGCCATTTCTAAATACTGTTTTTGTTTATATTGTATATTGTGTAAATATAAGATAATTTGTAAATAAGTAAAAATGCCAAGGCAAAGCAAGTCAAGAAAGACTTCTCACGTATGATTTTAACCAAAAACAAAATTTCCGCAGCAGCTATATTGGATTTACACTTTGACCCCACTATCGACTTTAGCACCATCGAAAACTATGAAAACGACACCCATGAAGAAAAATTCTAATTTTCGCAGCCGCAATCTTGGATTTTCATTTTGACTACCTATTCTTCCACATAAATGCTAAAAAATAATGTCCAGAAAAAACTTAAAATATACGTAACATATAAGTAATAATAATAATATAATAATAAAACGTAATAAGTATCTATCTATACAAAATATATCAGCCTTGCATCCGCTATTCCCTTCTGGAATCGTAGGCAAAAATAGCGACCTACGTGCGGCATGTCTGTGTCTCTGCATATTCTTTGATCTTAGTTTTAGTGTAGTGCGCCACCGCGCGCGTTTTACGTATTCGGGAGTAGGGCGTTTGGCTCCGCCCACATGCACAAGGTCAGTGGGCCATCTATACACCTTAATAAAGAATCTGGGTATGAAAAAAAGTTAATTCCAAATTCGAAACTTTTGTTTTTAAAAATAATAATCTCTTTTTCAGTTTGTGACTTTTTACTTAGGTACTTTTCGCGCGTTTGCGGTTAAAAGGTTGTCGGGCAACTAAAACTAACTTTTCGTTATTTTTAGTAGAATAATTTATGTTTTTCGCATAATCCTGCCTTATTGTGACTTAAAACAGATATCTTTGTGTCGACTGTAATGGCAGAAAAAGCAAAGGACTGTATTTATCTTCTATACTAATAAAATAAAGCTGAAGAGTATGTTGGTTTTTTTGTTTATTTGAACGCGCTAATCTCCAGAACTACCAATCAGATTTGAGAAATTATATTTGCATTTGATGGCCCAATTCTTGAGGAAGGCTACAGGCTATTCACTATCATGCCAGGACCTTCAGGAGCTGAGCAAAAAGAAAAGGAATCAGAAAGCACGTTAAGCGCGAACGAAGTGATAGCGCGGGCAGATGATGCGATGTGACTAGGTGGGTCGGGGTTACAAGAAATTTCACGTGGATGAAGTCGCGGGCAGAAACTAGTACCTATATAAAGGTAAGTTAATGCCGGGAAGACAGCAGGTTTTATTAGATTCCGAGATCTGAATTAATGATGCGCCACCTGGAGGAGATGCGCAATAGTTATTGTCAGGGTACAAGCTTTCGTTTTAATGTTTCAACTTGTGTAATAGAAAAAAAAGTTTTATAATAAAACCTGGTTCAGTGTTAGTAGGAGTTTGTATTGTAGTCGCACAATACTGGGCTAACTGAGTCTCCACAAGTTTGTTGCGATGTTATGTTTTCTATTACGGAACCGGCAGTTTAAGTTACAATATGAGAAGACTTGGAACTATCTTCACTGTGAAATTGCTTTAAAACCTGTGAATAAAGTACCAAGATATCGAATGCTTTGTAAATATTCCAGCAGATGTTGAGAGGATGAATGGAAGCGATTAAGGTGAATGCGCAGTGATAGACCTCGAAATCCATTTTTTTTTACCTTTTTTGCAATTTTCAGGTCAGTGTCAGGTTGTATCTGGATCAAAATATGATTGTCGACCATAATAGATATGTATTTACGGAATTATAGTCATTAGAATCATTAATATATATGTCTTTAACTTAGATTTGTTCCATAAACACTTTTCCATAAGAGATTTGTTCTTATGGAACAAATCTAACTTAGGAAGATGTATTAGTGATTCTAATTCTGTAAATACGTACCTGTTATAGTCGCGAATCATATTTTGATCAAGATACAACCTGACACTGACCTGAATATTGCAAAAAATGTATCAAAAATTGAATTGCGCGAGCTACAACTGCGCATTCACTTTAACAAAAGGTATTTACAGGGCACATGTGGAAACACAAATACGGTGAGTATTTGCGTTTTATTGGTGATTTTCTTCAGAAAGGTCAGGTGCGTAGTACGCACAACCGGCGTGTGTGTATGATCAGCGGGGTAATTGCGTAACACACATTTCAGACATTCATTGCGTTATTTACGTTGTTGAACAGACACATTTTTCGAACATAGGAAGCAATGGATTAGCAATGTCCTTCAAAATGATTATTCAGATTGTGATTGATAGTGTGCAGCGGGTTAATTAATAACGTAACACACTAACAGTAGCAATGGCTTTCATTTTGACAGTTCAACAACATTCATTGCGTTATTTACGTTGTTGAGTAGACAAATGTTTATTTATTTATTTAATACTTCAAGCACATAAATGTACAGAGGCGGACTTAATCCCATAGGCATTTTCTACCAATCAACCTTTGGGTGATGCAGAGACAAACAGTGGTTGGTGCAATCATGATGTTTCGAATACATGAAGCAATGGATTAGCAATATCCTTCAAAATAATTATTCAGATTGATAATGTGTTACGCAGTTAGGGTGCAGATGTATGAACGTAAACAAAGCAAAAAAAGACTGGTTGTCTGTAAAGTCGGTTTACGGACGATAATTTTACGTGATAACGTCATAAGAAAACATCCGATCGTGCCTCGCTATCACTTGTTCCGCGCTCTCGCTTGCACACTCAGCTCAGGCAGAACGTGACAATGAGTCATGCTTTTTCGTGGGTGCAGCCGGCGTTCATCGATTTATAAGACGTTATCACGTCAAAAAATATGTTAGGATCGTAGCAGGTAGCGTTCTGTAGTTTCTGTCTTACCCCATAGGCAGAAGACGCGAGCTTATGTATATTTTCAGAAAATATTTTCACGAGCTCAACCTGTACACCAAAAGGTCCCTAGTTATTTCTCTCGCAGATTTTACGAGATTTTCGAGTCGGATTGAATTTTTAGCACCAATCGTGTATAGAGAGATAAAACTTCAAATATATTTCAAGCTTTTTTGAATAAATTGAATATATAGAAATTTAAACCCAGCAAACGCGATAAAAGCGGCCCGGGGGCAAATGAAAAACATTCTATATTTGACTATTTAATTCTCAGAGATAAATATTTGTTTAAAAGGTCTAAAATGTATTTGTTAAAACCTGTAGGTTATGAAATAAATATACATACTTAAAACTTAAATTTAGAAGTTAAGGTGTATCTATTCATACACGAAATATTTTAAGAGTTACACCTACATATGTGGTAAAGAAGCCAGAGAAGCGAAAGAAAAAATTAGTTTATTTTCTAAACTTTTTTTTTAAATACACATAATAATTACTTCGTTCCTTCTTATTCTTTCACATCCATTACGCTAGCTTTTACGTAGTACTTACTGTCATTCAAGCGGAGTAAAGGTTTCTTATCAAATTGTCTCAAGCGATTTTAAAGTTATAATAATTACATAAAAAATATATATAAGTATACTTAAATAAAAAAAATCGTTGCTATGGCTTCCTTACAACCTAAGATGTTTCTCTTAAAATAATTCGTGTATGAATATTATATACCTTATATCTATCACGGTACACACTTTGAAATATTAAACTAAAAATTCTATAATTTAACGCCCTTGGGTCACAAACTTCTGAATAAGAATATTCATATCAAAGTACTAACTGAACTGAAATTAATTATATTCAATAAATATTTATCAGATCTCTCCCTTTAAACTTTAAATCGTATTCCTTTCATATTCTAAGGGGCCCGTGGCTAAATAATAACAGCCGCACAGGTCGATCGATCAGGTTAAGCTACGCTTGCCGCGGTTGGTCTGTGGATGGGTGACCATCTTTACATACCGAGACCCCTCCGTGCTTCGGAAAGCACGTTAAGCCGTTGGTCCCGGCTGTCATTCGTGGAACTTTGACAGTCGTTACGGGTCGTCAGAAGCCCGAAAGTCTGACAACCAGTCTTACCAAGGGGTATCGTATTACCCAATAACTGGGTTGTGGAGGTCAGATAGGCAGTCGCTCCATGTAAAATACTGGTATTCAGCTGCATCCGGTTAGACTGGAAGCCGACCCCAACATAGTTGGAAAAGGCTAGGCAGATGATGATTCCTTTCATATTCAAGGTGTAATTAAAATAACTAAAAATCTCTTAAGGGGGGTGCGCTAAGGTAGCGAAATTTAAAGGAGAATGGGTAAGACCATACGCAGACACAAAGTTAATTGTATCATTATGAAATATATGTTGATTTTTGTTAGCCTCATAGAGTAGTTTAATTAATCCTAAGACAGCATGTCTGAATTCACTTGGAGACGAAAGATATGTGAGGAAATTAAATTTAGTACTTCGTGCCAAGACACGAAAAGACGTCTTTGACGTTTTCAGAAAACTTCACAGATGTGTTGGGTATTTAAACGCGATAAAACAAAAAAAGCCGATTTTCTTAACTCATACCTACTTCAAACTCCTACAAAAAGAATTTTAAAAGTCTTTTTTTTTGGTTTTTTCGTGTTTAAATATCGATATCCATCACGTCTGCGGAGTTTTGCTAGCTAATTTAATTTGACCCAGTATTTCACATTTGTACCTAAAGCGGCTTTGGTACTAAGTATACAGGGTAATAAATAGATAGGTGTAGTCCTTTTAAAAGACAGCAGTACTTCGTGCCAAGACGCGTTTTCTGAATGTTAATGCCCTGAACACAAGAGTACAAATATATCTCGCACGGTTTACAGAGAATACCTAATTTCTTTGAACTCCGCGAAAGAATATTTCGTTCGGGAATATTCGTGTCAGAAGTTTCTGGAATGGCGTACTTGTTTTGTTATGTATATTGCCGTTTTGCTGTGAGGGCTTTGCTGTTGTTTTTTGGTTAGGAATATTCATGTCTTGTTAGTTTTTGTGGCTTTTGGTAGATTTGCCTAAAAAGTTGTACCTAGATATCAACATGTGAAGGTACCTCTTTTCTCTAGGATTTTAATTAAATGTAATAATGATAATTACATTAATTCTGGCGTTGTTTTACAATTCATATTTTTTTACACTTTTTCAGTAATTGTAAAATATGTATACGTCATCATCTGCCTAGCCTTTTCCCAACTAAGTTAGGGTCGGCTTCCAGTCTAACCGGATACAGCTGAATACCAGTATTTTACATGGAGCGACTGCCTATCTGACCTCCACAACCTAATTACTGGGTAATACGATACCCCTTGGTAAGACTGGTTGTCATACTTTCGGGCGCTGACGACCCGTAACGACTGTCAAAGATCCACGAATGACAGCCGGTACCAACGGCTTAACGTGCTTTCCGAGACACGGAGGGGTCTTTGGTATGTAAAGATGGTCACCTATCCACGGACCAATCGCGGCAAGCGTAGCTTAACCTGATCAATCGATCCGTGCGGCTGTTATTACTTAGCCACAAGCCCCTAAAATATGTATACGTAGTCATGTAAATTAATTATTATGCAAATTGACTCACTACGTCATTTTTCCATTTGTGTGGTATGATTTGAATATTCGGACATTTATGTAAGGTAGTCAATTTGCTTAGTAATTAAATACCCTGACTTTTCCTAAGTATTTTTGTCCGACTAAGTACCTAGTAATATTGTGTTATATTTTGTTGTTGAACGGCATTCAAGCAGTCCATCCACTTGATGGTTAGTTCTCTTCCACAGCTATGGATGCACCTGAGTGGCAATTCTCGTAAATTTAAGAACGTTCACAGTCTGATCTCAGTCTCAATCTGTTTGTGTGTAAAAAGATGAGATTGCGACTAGATTTTAAACGTTTTTAATTACGTGAATTGGCCTTCAGATACATCGCAGATGGTCCATGGCAATCCCAGGGACAAAAGTTAAAAGCATTTATTTAATCGAACCTGATATAATTCTTATTTTGCTCTCCTAAAAAAAATAATGAACGCTGTAATACAATAAATGCGCCTCTTTTTGTGAACCTCTTATAATTCCTATTTTGGAGTCCTAAATAAGTAATTGGGGTCCTAAAAATACTAAATAGCCAAGTAACTGCGACCGATTTGGATGTAGCGCTCGCCTGCCGCTACCGTGACACATTAAAAAGGGGGCTTTACTATTAAAAAAAAAAAAACATTTGTATCGAGATTTTAGAGGTACATTCTTTTTTAAACACGCTGCACTGCTTCATTATGGGTACACCTCTGACAACTGAAAGAGAGAAATCGGTGTGTAAATTCATCTTGTCTTATCGCTATTGGGCTGCTTTGGCCAATCTCCTTTCCAAAAAAGAAAATAGAATTGTTTCTAGTCGCCCCTTCCAAAAGGTAATTTCGTATGGAGAAGAATGAGAAAGAAACTCCACCGACACTCTTTTAAAAATGTTTTACAATATTTTAGTATACATTAACCCCCTTACTATTAAGAAAGATCTCACCAAGTATATCTAATTGTGACAATTTCTCTTGATTGTTAGTTCGTAAGTAGCCACAAAGCTCTTAATGTGAGTAATTAAGTTGCCGTTCAAAAGTGCCTTTCATGTGCCTATTTGAAATGAATGATTCGACTTAGAATTGAAATGTCTTCTACATTTCAAACCAGAAACTGAAACACTTTTTAACAAAACACTAAAAAGAAGTGGACAATAAATATCTCTCAATTCAGCCCATTTCCATCCATTGTTAAATAGACTTATTTTTTCCCATATTTTGCCTCGTTACAGTCGAAGAATTTATATTGGCTGAATAATAATCGGAATAAGTGATACTTAACTTGTTTTTATTTTACGTCGAGCGAATGGTTCTCGCTATAATAATTTTGTGATAGAAATAAGTATTTGTAGAATGTCTGACTTTTGCAACGAGCAATAAAACCTCAGTATCATTTTGAAGAAAATTTCAAAGACTATTTTCCGACTTTAACCCGCAAAATATGTTGTAAGTAGGCCAAGTGCGAGTTGTACTTGCACACGAAGGATTCCGTTTCCGAATCACCGTACAATATTTAAAACTACATATTAAAAAAATACTTTAGTAAAAGATCGACGCCAAAAAAACCACGGTTCCGGTTCAAACGATAAAGTCCTGTGACAGACGGAGGGATGGACAACAGCGGAGCCTTACACCGTTTTTCCAACCGCCACCGTCAACGGGACATCAACGAGAAACGACATTATTTGAACCGAGCGTGACATCCCGGTGACGGACGTGCAGCGGACACATAGCCATACTTAATGTAGTAAGTATCGCTACTTCGGTGCCGTCACCTCGTTCTCGTCGACGTCCCGTTGACGTCCCATTGACGTCCCGTTGACGTGTCTGTGGATAAACGGCCTTAGTAAGAATATTGTGTCGTCGGTACTCTTTGGGAACGGAACCCTAAAAATAAAACTGCAACTCTGTAATATGTCATAAATTTTTACAGTACGCAGTAGCCATTACAAATGTGGCAGTTTCGTACATTTAGGATATTAAAAACGGCCAGCAGGCAACGCAGATACTTTTTTAAAACATTACATCTATGTCGCAGTCAGAATTTTAATTCGGCCGCAGCATAAACGGCTAGGCGTTTTACATAACTGCGGCATTTCGTAGCAAAAAGACTAAACGACGTGATTTCGCATTGTAATCGTGTGATTCTGAACTAAGTTTGTTGCTTGTACTTGAACTTGGTTTGTGGGCCTTAATATCGTCACTTTCATTAAAGGATTGAGGGTTTGGAAAAGACGATTTGGCTTGAAGAGGTAAGATAAAACATTGTAGGCATGCTTACAAGTAGCACAGGACGAAGGTTGTTTTTTGTTCCACTTATATGTATAGACTTAAGAAACCAGCACACGCGTAACACACTGTCAATCACAATCTGAATAATTTTGAAGAATATTGCTAATCCATTGCTTCATATGTTCGAAAAATCTGTCTGCTCAACAATGTATATAACGCAATGAATGTTGTTGAATTGTCAAAATGAAAGCCAAAAAAAACTTTCTAAAAATGTATTAACTTTTTTAACTTTCAATCGCCTACTACGACCTATTTAGGTAATTTACTTACAATATTAGTTACCTACTGAGGTAAGGCTTCTTATATTACGTGTAAAAAACAAATAATAATATGAATTAGACTCACAAATTTCAAAGTACCTATGTAATTAAATATCCAAAAAATCGGCAAATTTTGTAAAAAAAATTAAAAGTCGAATATCTCGAAAACGGTTAAGTTTTGGGGTACGGTGTTTCATAGTCGAATCAGTCGGAAACGATGCAAACTAGACGTCCTTAACGGATTTAGGTCGACTTTTCCTGTAACCCTGTATATTTGATTGAATTTTCGTATGCAGACTGGGAACGGCAGTTTAATTGATTGTTGTAAGTATTGTCATTTCCAACTTGTATATGTTTGTCACAAAGAATTTAGGTTACCTATATGTGTTTATAGGCTTCACACTTGTTCACATTCGATTCGACAGTAGATTGGTCAACAAATACGTCCCGAAGCAATTACTACACATATTCGGCTTTCATTCGGCTCGTGCCGATCGGCAATCTTCGTTCCGCATGTACCCTCGCTTAATTATGTTCGGGTCGGCTCCACACAATTCGAGCTAAGTCGAGCGGCTTTTTCACAAACGTATATTCGATTTTGCCGCCTAACTTTTCCGAATCATGCCAAGCCGGATAGCACTCCTAAGGAAACTGTGCGTAAAGCCGGATTCATATTGTTGTGTTGTGTGGTGTGGTGACGGCTTCTGACGCAGTGTTAGCCAATCAAAACTCGTTTTGGTTTGACGTAGTCTTGAATAGATTCGTTTGATTGGTGTATCCGGAGTTACGACACAGTAACGTGTCTGAGGCTTAATGTGCCGCAATGACGGCCATCATGAAGATGATGGGAGTTTGACTTTACGGTATCAAAAAACGTTCTCTAGGCAAACACACAAACTTACTTTCATAAACAACTAGGAGCGCACCGCGGTTTTACCCGCATAAGGGTCCATCCCGTGGGAATATTGGGATAAAAAGTATCCTATGTATTATTCTGATGTATAAGCTATATTCGCGTAAAGTTTCATCAAAATGCGTTCAGTAGTTTTTGCGTGAATGAGTAAAAAACATCCATCCATCCATCCATCCGTCCTCATAAACTTTTGAGTTTATAATATTAGTATGAGATTTCAGATACGTCATGCGACAGTAAATTGCGGTCGTTATTTGGCAGCCACCGCAGTCTTAAGAGACTCTAGCTTATAGACGATATCAGTTGTTTGTTCGACAAAAAAAATAAGTAACATAGAATTTGAACAAGTACGGTCACCAGAGGTGATAATTAACGAGGGTCGCTGGATATAATCGCTCATTTGGAGAAACATCGACGTAACTGCTACTTTATTTTTTTTTTTTTACGACTGCTTTTCTAACGTTAATACGCTTTCTAACTGCCGCACTCAGAGACGTCACTTAAAATTAATCAATCATTAACTTTTATTAACCAGCTCATCTTGGCACTTTCAACAATATGTTTGGCCAAAGCGTTTCAATTTATATTATTTAACTTTAACTGACTAATATAAATTGAAACGCTGTTAGCCAAACATATTGTTGAAAGTGCCAAGATGTGCTGGTTAATAAAAGTTAATGATTGATTAATTTTAAGTGACGTCTCTGAGTGCGGCAGTAAGTGCTTTCTCATATTTAACTCATTTTTGGGAAAAAATACATTTACGTCGATTTTTCTCCATATGGGCGATATGTATAAGAAACCGATCGATGCGAATAAAATTTCATTTATTTAATAGAAAATAAACAGTTAATTTACTTATCATTCTAAAACAACCATCGGTTTCTTACTAAACTACAACTATATCCGACGTTCTTTGAGTGACTTATCTCTTTTGGTGACTTTCCTAAAACGTTTCTTTTGAGTTGGTATGTCCCTTACGCACCCTAATAGATAAAGGACCACTAAGCACATTTTTATAGGATGTTATGGCATTTCAATGAAAATAGCCCATACTTTATTGCACAATAATGTATCATGCTTGATAGTGCAATATCTTCAAGCAATTCCGATAACAAGCTCAATTGATATAATGGCTTTATCTCATTTTCTGTGTGAAGGCAATTTGCGGTCAGGTCAGGCCCTTAATTTCGAGGAATAACAATCTAAAATATTTATACACAGAATTCTATTAAGGAAAATGGTTTAATTGTGTATCTCGTTTCTTAGTTAGTATCGTCTCGTTTTACGATATTCCAGGAAGATATTATGTTGTCTACCCGGACAGTTTCGAATTTCCGTATTGTTTTTTCTTTGTCCTTTTAAAGTATCACGGTAAGTGATACTTTATTCACATTACAATCTAGCTTTTTTTTTACTAATAAGTAATTTAAATATAACTTAAATTACTAAGCAACTACAACATTAAGACCTCGTCCAATAACGTCTTCTTATTCACTGTTTTTTAAGAGGAACACGCTTAATTCACGTGTTCTTTAGTCAGCACTTGCACTGAAGTTTAAGTTCGCTCACACTGCACTGCTTTATTATTTTTAGTCTTAGCAGTAATTCAGTGATGTCAAGGAATTGGATCGCCTCGACATTCACGTGATGATGAAGTCTGTGTTCAAGATGTCATCATCTGCCTAGCCTTTCCCAACTATGTTGGGGTCGGCTTCCAGTTTAACCGGATACATCGAATACCAGTATTTTACATGGAGCATGCGTGCATGGATCTGACCTCCACAACTCAGATACCCTGTGTTCATGAGCTACTGCATATTTTTTTTATTACTATGTGTACGTATTGATGGCAACATAAATGGTGTCAGCCCTGAACTTAGTTACAATAGGTAATCATGTCCGATCTGAACACAGGCTTTTTAAACTTTCGCGCATGTTGTCTCACTCACATTCCGATTCCTGAAACTGTAGTACAAAAATTAAGCAGTTAATATGACTTTAAACCCTTTTTTTGGGGTTATATTACTGTCTTTTATTAAGTGAAAAAAATATTATATGCATGTATTCCATTTATTAAATTTTTCAGTCTGTTAAAGATGCATAGCCTATGTGCACAGCGCATGTTACAGTTTCCTGTTTTCTGTCAATCATTTACCCGTCAGGCCATTAAAGCAAGAGTGAACAGGCATCTTCTGGGCATGCTCGTTCCATCGTAGAGTTGAAGCCTTCATCGTAGGCTTTCCACCAAGTGAGAACGAAGTCAGGAGCAGGTCCACTTGGCAATAAATAAATAAAGTGTGTGATAACCCCACTGAACTCCCGAAAGCAGTTACACCTGAACTGCGCCATTTCAGTTACAAGATAGTTAATCTAGCGTCAGTTACCTGCATTGAAAGCTTTGCCACTCGACGCATACATTTTGCATAGCGTAGGGATGGCGCGATGGCGCTTCTAAAAATATAATTATCTGCCTAGTCTTTTCCCAACTATGATGGGGTCCAGTGAATACCAGTATTTTTCATGGTCGCTCCATGTAAAAGTCTGGTATTCAGCTACATCCAAATTAATTTCTTGACGGGCTTTTATAACAGCGATGCACATACATTAATCCAATATCATCATCTGCGTAGCCTTTTCCTCCTAGCGACTGCCTATCCGACCTCCACAACCCAGTTACTTGGTAATACGATACCCCTTAGCAAGACTGGGCAAGCAAGCTTTCGGGCTTCTGACGACCCGCGTAGCGACTGTCAATGGTGGCGATTCTAAAAATAGATAAAATATACTCAGCACTTATTACATTTTATTACATGTCCTATTTACATAATATTGGTAGGAGTGGCTATTTATAACTGGCTGATACGCTTCTGTTTACTTTGGGGAATACCGAATGTCATAATATTAGTTAAGTTACTATCTTTGAATACATAATCAGCCTATAATGTTCCCAATGCTGGTACACCAGTCTCCTCTCTTCGAGAGGGAGTGGGCCCAGTGCGGGTGGTATCTATAAATAGGTATTTTATGTAAATTAAAGTCACTTTTCGTGAATTTCGTGTCGTCTGTGTGACCGCGTTGTTTTTCTGAAATACGCAACGGATTTTGATACGATTTTCAACATCGTTTAGAGAATTTATTCTGTAAGGCTTATGCGTATGATACACAAGCTTCTGCCCGCGACCTCATCCGCGTGAAATTTCTTATTTCCTCGTCGCATCGCATCGCCCGTCCGCGCTATTACTTCCTTTTCGCTTACCGTTCTTTCTGACTTTTTTCTGTTTACTCGGCTCCTTCGGATCGTGGCGTGATGTTAAATAACCTTCCTCAAGAATGGGCTATCAAATGCAAAAATATTTTTTTCAAATCCGACTGGTTAGTTCTAGAGATGAGCGCATTCAAACAACCTCTTCAGCTTCATTATTAGTATAGATTAACCCCCTTCCTAATAAACGTATTATATCAAATGAATAGTTACACACCGATTTCTCTCTTTCAGTCGTCAGTAATTTGACTTTCGAAAGAAGATATAGCGTTGTGTAACTATACAGACGCTATACAACGTTTATTAGTAACGGGGATAGAAGATAAACTTACATATTATAAGGAACAACATATTATAAGGGCTTTCAATTATACCTGTCTGGAAGCCGAACCCTACATAGTTAAGAAAAGGCTAGGTAGAAGAAGACATATTATAAAGTATGGGCTACTGCCCTAAGCATGTACTAAACTTTATTACTAGCTCGTAACATTCAAATATTCATTCATAAATTATTACGTGGTTTTTATTCTCCAAGAACTTTCGTGAACTAATCAAATAATTAAAAGTTTTGTAATTATTTTTCCATGTTTTTCGTCTGACAAGGAGAACATAGGATTTTGACGTTTCGTTATACAAAAAATGTGGACAATAAATAAGATAGAATAGAATATTATTTATTAAGTACACCGTATACATAAAAAATTACAAAGGGTGACACAATGGGTGGTCTTATCGCTAAGAGCGATCTTTGAAGACAACCTTTGGATGGATTAAAAAGGGGAAGGAGAGACAAATAACAGTACTGTAAGGTAGTCTGTGGTGTACCATTTATATAATACAATAAATACATACAAAAAGTATATTTTACTAATCTAAATAAATCTTTATATATAAAAATCTCGTGTCACAGTGTTTGTTGTCGAACTCCTCCGAAACGGCTTGACCGATTTTTATGAATTTTTTTGTGTATATTTGGTAGGTCTGAGAATAGGTCGTAGGCTATTTTTTATACTCCTAGGTGATTAGGGTGGCCCTCTCCAGATTTTTTTTGGAATCGAAACTTACGCGGGTGAAACCGCGGGGCGCAGCTAGTATAACTGACTGACTGACATATCAACGCACAGCCCAAACCGCTGGGTCTACAGATTCCAAATTTGGCACAGGTTCCTTATAAGGTCTAGGGGTGCACTAAGAAAGGGTTTTTCGAAATTCCACCCCTAAGAGGGTGAATGGGGGGAGGGTGAAATTTCACGCGGACGAAGTCGCGGGCAGAAGCTAGTATAATAATAAACATGAAACAGGAGCAAAGAAAATTTAGAGATGATGTTTAAGGAGAAAGGAAGTGCTATTTTTTTCATAATTTTAAAAAGCTTTTATTTCATTATTTATTTTTGTTCCTCAATACTTCTCAAACTTGATTTGAGCGATGTTTTTTTTAAGCCACAAAAACCTGTTTACCCTGGGCTGGTTGCTAGTGTTTTAATTATTTATAGTGATTATTTCATGTAGCGTAACATTTTAGGTCATTATTTAGAACTACCACCATCAAAGTATTTAAAAGGCCATTTAACAACAGATAAGTATAAATGGGCGGCAAGCCAAATTTTAAACTTGTTTTGATTATTTTGTACTTGATCCGACTTCCATGTTATTTATTGAATTAATACTTGTATTTCCGGTTAAGTTTATGTTAAGTTTTTATTTTTATGTATTTAAAATATTGTGGTTTCCGGTTAAATTTGTATAAAGTTTCTGTTTTGTTACAATTTCCTTTTTATTTATTTTAAATATTGTAGTTTCCGGTTGATTTTATATTGTTTCTATGTTGGTATTACGGATTTATCTTGACACATCCGCTTGAATTATTGAAAAAGTAATTTCCTCTAAAGATTATAATATTATTAAGGATTTACCTTGACACATCCGCGTTAATTATTTAAAATGCAATCTAGAATTAGTTTGACATATCCGCTTGATTTATGTAAATTCTATTTGGCGGTAAAGTTTCGCGATAAAGTTTGGCGGCAAGTTTTGTGTGTAAAAACTGTTCAAATTGTAATCTATTTTACTTGCGAGTCTCTTTCTCAGTCCTCTGAGTTTTTCCGTTTGACAACCCTAGCAGTCCCTATATCGTAGTCTTCATACAAGATCCTTAGTCTTAACTGCGCTGATCGTATTTTAATGGTGTATTTTAGAATCTAAATGAAATATAGCTCAGTGTTGCTCAGTTCCTATATGAAAGACGAACAGTTATTCTTAACCAATAAGTAGTAGTAGGTAGCTTAGGTGTGGTAAAGATGTATTTTTGCGAATCCCACTAACATGTAATCGTTTTCATTTTCCGAAACAAATTCATTGACAATGTTGTTCTTCTTCTTTTTAGCATACATAATCATTAATCCGGAACCAAAACGATTACTTCCCGTTGACCTAGAATCATGAAATTTTTTATATTCTGATCGCTTTGTATGTATTTATTAAGGCGTAGCTTGGAAGGTTGGTTCTGCATAGATTTAACCATGGAAAGTGTTATATGTTCATATAAGCCATTAAGGAGTCTTAATAAACTGGGGAGTTTTTTTACTAATCTTTTTATTTAGTTTATTATGACAACCAGTCTTACCAAGTGGTATCGTATTACCCAGTAACTGGGTTGTGGAGGTCCGGTCGGCAGTCGCTCCATGTAAAATACTGGTATTCAGCTGCATCCGATTAGACTGGAAGCCGACCCCAACATAGTTGGGAAAAGGCTAGGCAGATGATGATGATGATTGACATTAGTTGTACGATGTTTTGCACCAAATACACACCACAATTTCGGAATACCGTCTTTTAGACAATTTTGCAACATATATTTTCTATTTTTTTTACTCTGTTCATCATCTGGACTCTGTGCGGCTACGTAAAACCAACCTTCAGTTATCTTTTCTTCTGGTAATAAGGATAAAACAGCTGCACTATACTCCATTTATTATAACATTAGAAAAAGAGCCTTTTATAAAGAACCTTTTATTTTCAAGTTAAAGTTCAAACAATTTTAATAAATAATGTATGTGCTTTTTTTGTAAGTAACAATGTATGGCATACAATAAAGCATATTCTATTTATCTACTCGTCACGATGCTTGGATGAAATGAAACAAATAACAACTAAACTACGAAAATTCAGGAATAACAACAAGAAAAGGTATAGCATTCATAAGTATCCACATAAACCGACAAAATAAAAAAACACGTGCTGCCACAACTTATGAAGGGAATAGGTAACATTTTAGATTTGGTAGAGTTATAGTGACATGAAAAACGTTCCCGGTACTTTCAGCCCCTGCTTCTTTTAGATTTTAAACATTGACACGACAATATTTTATGTAAAAACTAAATAATATTAAATGAAAGCCTTGTAATTTCAGAAGGTAGATAGGTTAAATAAGTACAATTAAGTGTGACTGCTGTTACAAAAAAAAATTGATTTTTTATTTTTTTGCTGCTGCCTCAAAATCCGATTGAAAAGTATGTGGTTTCCATTCCGGAATCTGTGATTTTACTACAGAAAAGAAAGCGGTGTAAGCTTCGGTTGACTCTGTACTTATAACAGCGTACACTTATGGCACAATATTTGTTGTGTTGGGAGCTACCCAAATCACCATGCACCGTATACAATTGTATGAACGGTAATATACTGGTATTTAGCTGCATCCGGTTAGACTGGAAGCCGACCCCAACATAGTTGGGAAAAGGCTAGGTAGATGATGATGTTCCGATTTGGGGTCTCAGCCCTCAGGTCTCCCCTCTGTGAGGGTTGGCCGCAGAATGTGGGTCGGTGGTAGTCACATGTCTTCGAATGTTTGTTTCTAGGAAATGCTGTTTCTTTAGGGTGTTTTTCTTTATCGTTTTGAGTTTCAGAAACGATTTTATGTAAATGATTTAATAAATGATTATGTTATCTACTGTATTATGCCATACCAAATGATGATTAATGTGTGATTTTGAATAGTTAAGTAGTTAGAATAAATAGCATTTCGTTTTCTATTTACGGGGATAAATCGTACTCAGTTTATGATTTTAAGCTTCAATAAACTAGTAAAAACAAATCGTATATCTGTGATTTTAAAAGTTTAGTGTACATAGTTATACTTTATAAATAAAAATTTGCAAAATAAAATGTTTGTACGTTTATTCTAAGATGCCAACCCTAGTGGGGCAGAATCCAACAAGATTTTAAAGCAGTGGAATCTGCCCCACTACTTCGATTTAGTGGGGCAGATTCCACTGCAAAATTTTAGGCATTCCATCTTGCCCCACCAGTGGGGCGGCTGGTGGGGCAAAGTGGAATAATCCAAATAGACTAGTTAGCTGTAAATAATAAATTCCTCAATTGAACTAAATTAATATATTTATGTGGAGTTGCAAGCATCGACCACATAGTACTTACTGTGCCTGTAACCTACATTTATATGAAACGTCGACTGTGTATTGTTGGAGTTTTTTTTCGTTTTCACGGCATTTTTTAAATGGATTCAACGATGCGTGATGATGATATCAATTTGTTGGAAGTTATTAAAAAGTATTTACATGCACAACAAATTCACGCGTTTTTTCTATGGGTAGGTACTACGATCCTTTCATATAAAAAATGTTTTTTCATTCAAAATGTTTCGTATCTTTTCTCTGACTCATCAATTCATCATTCATTGTCACCACTTACCTATTATTTTAAAGCCCAATAAATGCTCGATTCCTATAACGAACAAATCGTAATTTTAAACTTCTAGAAACGATTTTCTTTGGCATGTTTATTATAAAATTAAATACCCAGAGAGCTAGTAATCTTATGCAGAAGTATTAAAATACGTAATACTTACTTGAATTTAAAGTTTGTGCATCGAAAAAGATTCAAAAGCCCCTATACTTACTTAGTTTTAGAAAAGATTATTTTCAAATAGCTTTTGCACTTGCACGCGTCTTCGCCTGCATGGAGGTCGAAAATTATCCTACGGGAACGTAGGTACTACGTAAAAAATATCCTATTAGATTCAAAAATATAAAACTCAACAATATATTTAGATTAGGTTGGAACTATGGCCAATCGCGCAAGCCGAGTGTGTGAAGCGAGCGGTGCCGCGCCAGCGGGCGGCGAGCGATAATAATTCCATGTTGGTCGCAGTTACTTGGCTATTACGTATTTTTAGGACCCTAACATACGAATCATTTTTAATGTTCACAAAAAGAGGCGCAATCATTATATTAGAAAGAAACAAAACATGTTTATTTGCGACAAACATGACGCATAACAAGAGCTCAAACACAAAAAAATAACAAGTTGGGGAAAAAATGCGTCATATCCATGCAAAACAGCCATCGCTCAGCATAATGCTAAGACCCTATAGGGTTTAATATCAGTTTTCGTAATAAGAACTTTAACTTTGTCGGATTATAGTTCGAAATTTAAAAATGGTTCGATGGTTTATACCTGGGTCTAAAGATAAACCATGTTTTTATAAGGCCGAGAAAGTACATATACATTTAAAAAAGTCACATTAGTACTTGCCTGGATTTCATTTCTGATATTTTTCTTTATTGCCGTCTGAAATTAACTTCCAAGCTCTACTAGTTTGTATTTTCTCGACCTAATAAAGAAGCTACAAAAAACAATTTCTAAACTAACACTTAACTAACTACTCCCACTGGCCCACATAAGAAGTCAAACTAAACAACTTTCCAGACAGGTCTCGACAATCAAATAATGGCCACAAATTCACAATCCACAAAATTACTGAAAAATAATATGTGAAGACCACATCGGACGACTAATGGGCCCCCAATCGCAGACAAAACGTATTTTTCTTCAAGATTTCAGGAGCCCGCGGACCCCGGGGCCCCTGAGACGCTCCACTATGTTCGCTCTTATTCCTACCGATTGCCTATTTGTTATTTTGTGTCACTCAAAAATGTAATATCATTTTCGCTGCGATTTTTTCGACTTTTGGCGGAAAAATGTGATTCCCACTGATCGAAATATGAAGGGTAATCAGAGCGACATTGGGGTAGGTGGGTTTAGTTATTTATTTTTAAATTGAGAGGAATAATCATTAAGTACTAGGCCTTAAAGACTGGATTGTTTCAGAAAGTCTTAGTGTACACAGTCTAAAAAATATCTCCCGTAAGTATAAAATTAGATTTCCAGATCACCGTGTGGATCGCCCGGAGGACACGGTGGAGCATAGGTACAGTGGAGTTCTGCCCGGCTTGGGAGGAGCACCGCCGCGTGCTCGCGGCGGCGGCGATCTCTCGCGTCCAGCCCTGGTCCAGGCCATGGTACGGAGCAGCGAGAATGCACGGGATGCCGTACCTTCTTCTGCGAAGCAGTAGAGCAGAGCAGAGCAGAGCAGGAGGCGGAACGCATGAGGGAGAGGCAAACTTTGCGCCCTCACGCCTCTAGTCGCCGCAGGAGACGCCCTGGGCGTCGGGAATCAAGAGCAGATTCCCGGCCATCGTAAGCGCGGGCTTGCGGTCGGCGAGCAATAGGTAGATTGCCGTCCGGCAACGACCAGGCCCGGGTCGACGACGGCGTGTTGTGTTCCACGCGCGCCTCAACGAGATGTCAGCACTAACTGGTGGGGTCTGCTAGGGCCGATGCCTGCCAGGGTCGCGGGTTGTTCGAAAGAGTTACCGTGGATCCTGGCACAAGCAACTGAAGGAACACGGAAAAGCGAGATGCTTAAAATTACTTTGGAAGTAATCAAGATACGATTCGATTATTTCACACATTTCAAGTTTACCCAAACTAGGGGCGCCCACTCCAATCAATCTCAGGGCTGCCATTATTTCTTATGAATTTTGGTAATAACAGTTTAAAATAAATTAGGTTGAGTCAAAATTGACGAAGGTTGCGGTTTTGCATTGGTCATAATTGAAATTTAAGGCGAGGTTCACATAAGCCACATTTTTTTTGCAAACTATTTTTTTTTCGCAACTGTGTTGAGTCTACATTATAAGAAGTGGCAATGCTGCCAATCTTCTAGACACGTTTCCGGATGACAGTGATGCGGACAAGTACTTCAACGCCTAAGTAGATGTGTTTTTGTCTTTATTTGTATAGTGTTGATAGTGTAGTAGACAGTATAAGAAGTAAACAATCAATTTGTCTTAACGTAACATAATAGACCTACCATCTCGCCTGATTTCCTCGAAGGGTAAGGCAGAGGTGTGTACCTATAGTACACCCACATAGAGCTTTCTTTAAGTCCCACGTAATAGGGGGCGAGCCTACTGCAATTCGTCTTATAATACCTTAATATATTACCCTCCTTTTGGCCGCAGTCGGGTGTTAATTTTAAATAACATCTCAAAAATTAAGACAAAAAAAGAAACCCTCGACAAAAGTCGAATTTAATAAGGAACTTTTCATTTCTATACGAACTGGAGAAAACTTCAACTGGAAGCCAACATGACTTGAATAGCATTGCAAGAACTTTTAAACACGTACCTACGTCGAGCAAGTATTATCGAACTAGTTAAAATAATTTAAAACTTTGTTTTAACCATTTATTATAGCTATAAACTTTACTACAAGTTGGTTTTGTGAAGAATGTTTCGTTTTATTGAACAGGTTTTTTTTTCCATTAGCTTATATTGTCCCACTGCTGGGAAAAGGCCTCTCCCATATTCTTCCACCTTTCTTTGTGCCATAATTATTACCAAAGACAAAAATCATTACAACCGAAAGACGTCCACTGTTGGACCTAGGCTGGGACCAAGCACCACCACTTCGACCGGTACTGTGCTTCTCGCATCCAGCGGATTCCTGCGGTCTTCACCAGGTCATCGGTCCACCTTGTGGCTTTGCAATAGTAAGTCTTCCGGTACGCGGTCTCCACTCCAGAACCTTTCGGCCTCATCGGGCATCAGCATAGCTATTTACAACCGACAGGCTATCGTATCCAAAATAACACATTTCGATAACCTGATTTGCCTTGCCCTCAAGTCCCCCGACAGCAAACAGCTGTCGGAAGAATAGCGGTCGTCTATTTGATTTAAACTGTCAAAATTTTCGGGTTTTGGACTTGTGAACAGCGTGTAGAGGGCTCCTATGATAACATTGATTGATGACGGTACGGAAGCGTATCGAGAGGTGGTGAATAGCTATTATGCTGTTCTGCAAGCAAAGTGCTCTGCCCACTGCCATTTAAGTTTGCCGACATAACCTTAAGAATTGCTGTAAAGCCTATGTCGATAAAACTTTTTTTACAAAAAAAAACAACAGACTCCAAAAAAAAAAACTACAAAGATTTTTTTTTTAAGTTGGTTGTTTTTTTTTTTTGTAAAAAGTTTTTATTTTTCACTTTTTAGTTGTACCTACCCCACACAAATTTAATTAACTCTAGTGCATTGAAGAATTGAAGACACCGACTAGAAGAATCATCAAAATTAGCATAGAAATGCCGGAGATGCAGTACATTTATGCTAATAACTTCGTACATAAGAATAATTACCTAATGTATTATACATATACAAAAACCTTCCTGAAAGTATGTAGATCATATTAATGAAAGTATTATAAAAATTAATCCTTTATTTTTTGTGAAAATCGCGGACATACAAACATACATACGTACGGGTCGAATAAAGAACCTCCTATTTTGAAGTCGGTTAAAAAAAAACGAAATGTACCATGTAATCGTAGTTTAAAAGTCCTTTAAAACTTCCTTATTTCGTTGGCAACCCTAATTTCTCCTCTTTCGTTAATAAGGTAAATTCCTCAAAGTTTTGACTTAATTAAAGTCGCTTCGAACGAAGTTTACAGCACAATTCACACATTACATTATTGGAAACTTTTTTATAACGTGTCTCAATACACGGAGCTTCACCAATTTATTAAAAAAAAAACACATGTTTAATGAGGACCTCTCGTAATTACAGAGTTACCGTAAAAAAAAACGTCAAATAAAACGCTCAGACAAGCGGATACGTTAATGTTTAATTAAGAAAATAAACAAATCGTGTAGTTAATGACCCTTGACGACCGTGTTTTTTTTTAATGGACATTTGACGCAGATGTGACTGTACATGTAATGAATTGTTAGTAATTCATATATCCAACTAAAACGTTCAATCACATTATTTTTGATTAAAAAGCGTCTGATTATTAAGATTACAACTAGCGACCCGCCCTTACTTCACATATTTTTTTAAAACATAGAGATGTCTTTATTATAATATAATATATAATGTAAGTTTAATATTAATGTATTATACATAAAAAACCTTACGGAATAAATTCTTTGAATGATGGTGAAATCGTACCAAAATCCGTTGTGTAAATATTTTAGAAGAACAACTCCGTCACGGAGACCTTCAAGAAAAGAAACTATATTTAATAAGGCATAAGCTTTTGCTTACAGCTTCGCCCGCGTCTGTCAGACTCTTACCGACTAAAAACCACCCCCACAGTTAAAACCTAACCTAACCCGTTTGATTGGGGTAGGTACCCTTTTTTAACTGTTCTGTGGGTACCCTACCTGTGTACCCTACTGTGACCAATTCGGCTCACACGTGGTTGGTCAGTTTCAATCTAACCCAACCAGTTTGGTCTGAACGCAATATTGGCCTGAATAGCAAGTATTTAAAAAGTGTCCATGATTAGAAGGCCATTAAGTTGCAATGTATACCGTGATATTAGATTATCCGGTTAGACTGGAAGCCGACCCCAACATAGTTCGGAAAAGGCTAGGCAAATGATGTAAGGTCCGGCCGCGCTGAATTTGCCAAAGATGTAAACAACAATGGCCGCTCGAAATTGAATATAAAATCGATATACCTACAAGAACATTTATTTTAAGTAATGTTTGTTTTCGTCTAAATTTCCGAGCTAACTAGACGAAAACAAACATTACTTAAAATAAATGTCCTTGTATATCGATTTTATCCAATTTGGAGCGGCCATTGCTGTTTACATATTTGGCAACTTTAGCGCGCCCGGACCTTAAGTATAGTAAAAGTGCGCAGTGCTGCACACCCCTAACCTATTTCAACTTAAACAAATATCAACTTTATTTTCAATGAATTTTAAGTTGATTTCAGAGTAACTAGCGCTATTGAAAAAGTTATAAAAATATTTGAAGTTGTAGCGTAAAGTGAACTTTATTGAGTAGGAATTAAAGTTACTTTTCCATTAATTCATATTTGTTTACATTTTTGGCAAAAAAATCGTGAACGCAGATTAGGTATACGTTAAATTGACTAAAGTAAAGAGCTTAGCCTGAACCTGCTTGAACAAGACGAATGAAACATGCTTGTTATATTAAGCAAGTACTTACCTGAAACAGAATATAAAGTAAGATCTAATGTGGAATACATTGTTTTAACAAATTCCTTTAATAAATTATTAATAATCCGTTGAGCACACTGGTATTACAGACAGGGGTTTGTTAATATTCAAGTAGCCCTAGCTTTTTTATGGATATACCATCAAAAGATTAAGTAAGTAATCTTGTTTGTTATTTTTTGGGATTAGGTAGTAATGTTCCCAATGTTAATAATGGAGGGGCTTGTGGCTAAGTAATAACAGCCGCATGGGTCGATCGATCAGGATAAGCTACTCTTGCCGCGGTTGTTCCGTGGATGGGTGACCATCTTTACATACGAAGATCATTGCGTGTCTCGGAAAGCACGTTAAGCCGTTGGTCTCGGCTGTCATTCGTGGATCGTTACGGGTAGTCAGAAGCCAGAAAGTCTGACCAAGGAGTATCGTATTACGCAGAAACCGGGTTGTGGAGGTCAGATGGGCAGTAGCTCTATGTAAAATACTAGTATTCAGCTGCATCCGGTTAGACGGGAAGCCGACCCCAACATAGTTGGGAAAAAGCTAGGCAGATTTAAATCTGAAAGTATATCCTTTAAAAAAAGAATTTTGCAAATCGGCTTATAAATAACGGAGTTCCGAGGTCACAAACAAAAAAAAAATCAACCGGAAAAAAAGGTTATCAACTTTTTTGAAGTCGGTTAAAAAGAAAGAAAATACGTTTATCTGCGGTAAATATGACGCAGAGAAAGAACACAACACAAATAAAAAGTTGGGGGGAAATATTCGTGACTTCCACGCAATACGGCCATCGCTCAGCATAATGCTATACGACCCTATGCGAGATAGAGCTCCATCGCTAGTTTCCAGCGACAGTTCCCACCGCCGACGAGGAAGCGACAAGATTTTTTCGCTTAAGAAACGAACAAAAGACTGTAGGTCCCGCGGAAGCAAAAGAGATGCATATATCAATAGTTAATAGTTGGTCACTGACTGTTCACACCCCGGCGAGTAGCCATTTGTCGTAACGACAAGAGCTATCAAAGAGTACTCGCTCAGCAACGCTCGCTTGGCGGGCAGAACACTGGCAGAGAGAGTCACGCTTGGTACAGACGCCAGCACATCAAGCTACTACAATCTGTCAAATTTCTTTAATAGATATTCAACTTTATCGTCAAAGTATAAGGTTAAAAGTTGATTGGGCAAATTTGACAGTTTCGGGTGGGTTCGGGTAGCTTGATGTGCTGGCGTCTGTACATAAAGTTATCGTTTCTCGCCGTCGCGCACTCGCTGCTCGTTGCTCGCCGACTCGTTTTTAATTGCTAGCTAGAGCTCTTAAGAGAGGAGAAGATAGAGAAGAGAGTAGACAGCTTCTCGTTTATCGCTTGGTGTTGAGACATGTGCCAACCAAAGAAATTGAAAACAAAAATATCTATGGGCGCTTTTTAACTCAACACTAATGAAAACATAACAAGGCACTTTAAACTGTCTTAGCAAACATTAAAGCTAATATTTCATAAGGCAGTTGTTTCACGTAATTTCAGCAGTAATTTTTTGTAATTAAAATTCCCGAAATATCTTATTATTATGAAGGAAATAACCATTTTACAGTCAAGAGGCTATTTACAGTTTCATGTAAACTTATTGGGGTGTATTTATAAACTTTGCTAAGAGATAAAAGACGTTTAAACGTCAAAAATGTATCGTTAAATAGTCGCTAATCATTATTTATCATTAGGCAACGTTTATAAATAAAAAGGGGCTTGTCTTCAGTTCCCACTTCCTCCTCTTTTTTTTCCACGAGGTATCTTGAAAGGCCACCTTTCACTTTGCAGGACAAAGGGATTCTTCAGTATCTTTAAGAACATTGTGCTACATAGGTACCTACGTATTACATATTATGTCTTACTTACAGTACCTATCAGAAAGCAAGATCACGATTTTTTGTAAATACGTTTTTTTTTACTTAAAGGCGCAGGATAGGCTTTACCAGAAGTGGTCATCGTATTAATGTGCATACACATGAACGGCACGCTTCACTGGCAGAGGAAACCGAGCATTTAAAAATTCAGCAGCTTCAAAATCATCATCAAAGTCAGGCTTAAACTAAGAGCTTTACCTTTATTTTATTTATGAATTAATATGATTGATAACGAGCATCGCATGTGTTGTGTAATTAAGACTGACCTTATAGGTGATGTCCTCCACAAAGGTCAGGTGCGAAATATAGTCAAACTCTTAATTCCTTTATCACTTGACAACTATTCCCACTAACTTAAAGGTACACCAAGATTGAAATCTAAGTGCCAGCGCAAACTGAGCGTCTAAACGCTGCAACAAGACGCAAAGCTGTCATTTACGTCAGTCGTTACGTCAGACACGTGTCTTACTCTCCGTTACGTAGACAAATAGACCTTGTTGTTTTATGACGTTCAAATGTCATTCATCGTTAGGGTGATAAAGCTGTTACGGGGTCCACTATACTTACAAATGGCAAGTGTAAGACCAGTACCTACTTACTCGGAATCATAGATATCCGTGCTCGGAATGATAACCCCTTTCATTGTGACAATACAGCAATATCCATTGCGTTATTATTCAAACATAATTATGAAGCAGTGCATTTTCCTGTAATGTCAAAATGAAGGTTGTCATTAGGATTGTATTACGGAATTACTTAGTTTGTTTAGTAATTACTGATATAATATGAATGTCCACGAAGCAAAGTATCGATTCGTAGCTCGTGACACGTGGCGTTCCATTGTTTCCTATGGGCCGCGTTATCCTATAGATGTTTATCTTAAAATATTTCGTGTATGAATAAATACACCTTATATAAATGGCTTTAGAATAAGGAGACAACTTGAATCTTGAGCAAGGATATTGACACCTAAATTATTAAAATGTATATTTTGTGTAATCGCACTAATATTATAAAGGCGAAAGTTTGTGAGTGTGTGTGTGTGTTTATATGTTTGTTACTTCTTCACGCTCAAACGGCTGGACCAATTTTGATAAAATTATGTATGGAGGTAGCTGACACCCTGGATTAACATATAGGCTACTTTTCATCCCAATATTCCCACGGGATCGAAATTTACGCGGGTGAAACAGCGGGGCGCAACTAGTGACCTCCATAAAATGGGTGAAAAAAAAAAACGAAATCCGCTTTGACAAAGTTGCAAGTAAAAACAGCTAGTAGGTCTCATAAAACTACGCAATTACTTATTCCTTACCCAGTTTTTCCGCACTACGCCATCTTGCTAAACCAGCCTAGGGAAAAGGGATGCTAAAGCCAGCCATTTATTACAGAGTCTAACCGGAGAAAAACTACATTTTACAAATGCTTCATATTGATCTCGGCCGCCATACGCGAGATACTTATACAGGGTGTCACGGATATCAACGCGCAAACTGTGACCATGAATTTAGTATATGATTCTAGACCCCCGAGAGTAAAAATTTTTCGTCGCTTATAAAAAAAAAATCATCTGTTTCTCGATATTGCAGTGCATCGTGTTTGCTGATGCCAGCGTAGGTGACTTCTATGCAATCATGCGTAAAAAAGTTGCGTCGGTGGTGCGACGAGTACAGGGGAGCTCGAATAGCGTCCTAAGGATGATTGACGAGAGAACCGATCCATAACCGATACTGTTCTGCTCAGTAGGTTCACGAAGTCCATGTGTTGCGAGACTGATGAGCATACTGTGCAGGGGTAGACGGTGTGTCTAGTTTCTTCCTTTTTTATTTACTTTTTAATTACTAACATACTAATGTTATAAGCAAAATTCTGTTCTTTAGGCGCGTTGGGCATTTTTTGAGATAGGAAAAAACCATTGAATTCGCGCTATTGTTACCGTAACCGAAACCGATTCGGATGTCCCTGCCAGCCTGTATATTGAGCGGTTGAGCGATGTCTCCAGGGGTCGTGTAGTCATCTACTCGTATTATACCTACTTATAATAAATCTGAAGAGTTTGTTTGTGAACGCGTTAATCTCTGGAACGACTTTTGCATTTGATAGCATATTCTTAAGAAAGGTTATATAGGCTATTTAACATCACGCTAGGACCCTTAAGAGCCGAGCAAAATGAAAAAAAAAATTCAGAAAGGACGTTAAGCGAAAATGAAGTAATAGCGCGGGAAGGCGACGCGAGGGGAACAGGGTGAATCGAGGTAAAAATAATTTTCATGCGGACGAAATCGCGAGCAGAAGTAGCTCTAGCTAGTAGAAAAGGCGGAAACAGACTTCTAACACACCACGTTACGCGACATCAATGAAGCTTACTCATTGGCCACATTTTTCATCTCGTTGAGCTATTTTCGTCATTTGACCAATAAGTAAGCGTGGGATGGCGTCGGGTGTTACAAGGGTGCTGCGGCCTTTATACTTGGCTATTCGAGTAATCTGGGACTGACCTATGACGAGTAATGGAGACCTATAAACTTTTGTTAGGTACAAGTTTACTTTCGTACCGTAATTGAAATTGTGGGAAGCTGAGGTGATTTTTTCACGTAGTTTTGTGGATTTTTTATTAGGTCTGAGCGTGGTTTAGACCTAATGTTATTAAGCGCTGAGATTTACCGTACATACAGAGTGGTTGCAATGGATTTATTGCGTAGCTGTCGGCTGCAAAATAAATGGTTTTTCATTTTCGCATGAATTCCCCACAATATCACACAACACACAATCACACTAATGTTATAAATGCGAAAGTTTGTGAGTGTGTATGTGTGTTTATATGTTTGTTACTTCTTCACGCTCAAACGGCTGGACCAATTTTGATAAAATTTTATATGGAGGTAGCCGACACCCTGGATTAACAATATATGTTACTTTTTATCCCGATATTCTCACGGTATCGACATTAACGCGGGTGAAGCCGCGGGACGCAGCTGGTATCTAATAATGGTGTTATTAGATATTGTGTTATTAAATAAGTACAGACTTAAAATAATATTATGAACCAAAACCAAGTGTACATAAGAGAAAGTGCTCGAAACGTCAACGGTACACCTAGTGTACACAACTATTATCATTATTCTATTGTCATTGTGAAAACAATGACTTCACTGCGTCCATTCAACTACTCCAACACGTGGGGTTTGTCGACAGGTACGCGGGCAAACGTGTGAGACAGGTGAAACCAAGTGCACCTAGCTTCTGACGTTTCATAAGTGCCCATGTTGGTTTATGTGAAATAAAAATATTTTGATTTGAATAGTTTCTGCCGGCGACTTCGTCCACGTGTTTGTTGATCCCCCCCATGCCCGCGCTATTACTTCATTTCAAATCCGACTGGTAGTTCCAGAGTTTAGCGCGTTCAAACAAACAAACAAACTCTTCAGCTTTATAATATAGAAGAAGATATGTACAGACGCCCAGAGCTATTACAATCTGTCAAATTTCTTTAATAGATTTTCAACTTTATCGCTAAAGCATAAGATTCAAAGTTGATTGGGAAAATTTGACAGTTTTGGGTAGCTTGATGTGCTGGCATCTGTACATGCATATAACAAAGAGTGAAACGAACATAGTGCATTAAAAATATCGTCCGCATCGCTGTCAACAGGAAAAGGGCCCAAAAGGCTGGCAGCATTGCCACGGTGTATCATGGCGATGCTGATTCTTTGGACAAAAATAGGCCAGCCACCTGAAGTCACGTGAAGAGTCTACCATCCGCTTGGCGATGTCTCAAAAAACCAAGTGGGCACTCGGACCCCTAGCCCTAGTGTTTCAATCCCAAACGGCTCAAACATAATTATTATAACTCCCAATGCGATTGGTATATTTTCGCCGTTTGAGGTTTTCCGCACCTGCCATCCCAGCAATAAGTTATTTATTTCATAACAAAATACATTGTGTTGAAAATATTACAGAGATAATAAATAAAATAATAATTATTATCATTGTTGTAGAAGGTTTGATTTAAAAGGACTAGCTTCTGTGTTCTCTCGTCTAATGATTGACTTTGAGTATTCAATACACATACCTAGTTGATTGGGCTGAGTTGAGTCACTCCAAGAGTCTGCTCTCTTGGAGTGACTCAACTCAGCCCAATCAACTCAACCTATAGCAGTCCTGCTGAACATAGGCTTCTCCCAAGCTACGCCACAACATCCTGTCCTCCGACTTCCGCATCCAATCTGTCCCATCTACCTTCAATACTCAATCATTTATTGCTTAGGTGGTAAGTAAATATTTGTTGTAATAATCGTGGACCCTGTCGGGCACAGCAAAAGAAAAATTTGAAGGAAGAGGACTTATTTATACATGCAAACTAACTTAAGTATTCTAAAGGTTTCTCTCCATCTAGCTGAGGGGCGTCCCACACTACGCCTGCCGATGCGCGGTCTCCACTCCAGGACTCGTCTGCTCCACCGGCCATCATTTGGGTCACTAAGGGCCGATTTTTCAACTGTCAGATAAATAACATTTATCTAGAATAATAAATATTAATATGGCAGTTTGACATAATTTCTATACAAAATCTGTCAAACCAACGTATTTATTGAGTTGATAAAAGTTATCTGAAAAACTCTTGAAGAATGATGAACGATGAAAATATAATTATTGATCACCATGCTTGCTTCAAATGCAAACTCGAGATTTCAGTGTATTATTGGTTAAAATTAAGACTCTTGTATCTTTACCAATAATGAAGCAAAGACCTCATAGCTTTGCATAGTGGACCCTCCCATATGGAAGTAGCTATCACAGGTAAAATTAGCTTACAAATCTATTTACTTATATGATAAGTTTGGCAATAAAAAATGCTACCATTGGTAAGCAAAACGATTCGTTTTTATTAGAAAACGTAGTAGCACACATTTATCTATTGCCCACATTATTTGCCACCAATATTCGCAAGAAAATTATTACATCTGCAGAGGTATTCAATTCACAAATTATCCCGCAGTTCCCGTAATCGATTTATTTTATTTTCCCTGAAGTCGGTCGGTTCGGACGTGCGTCGGCCACGCGATTATCGACGATAAAGTTATGTGAGAGTCGTTAACTTGGGCACCACCTTCTTAAATAGGTGTCAGAAGTCTGCCGCGTTCCGGGGCTAGTTTGTAAGAGTTCTAAAGCTCGATACAGCGACTGAACGGTAGAACGCACACATTAGGATGCCATGGGAGACTGGCATGTGCAGAACATGTTTTTATAATATAACAATAATAACAATTAACCCTTTATTTCTTCCATATCTTATATAATGTGTAAATGACACTTTAAATAATATAAACGTTAGTATTTGGTAATAATTTGCTTACATCTACATAGTTGTTAGTATTATTAGTTTGAAGTTTTAGGATTTAGGTTTGAGATATGGACCACATCGGTGAAGGCTTGTTTCCTTTAGCATTTTTAATTTAGTTCGGTCTCTTTCTATTGCCATCCGTCCTTTGCCTGCTATTTGGTTTATATCGTCGTCGCATGTTTTTACCGCGTTCAAATGCAGCGTGTCAAGTGTGTTGCAGCATATTATGTTTTATTATACACCCCATCACTAGAAGCTACCGTAGGTGCTCAAAAGGGAATAAAGTTGAATATTTTTTATTGTTCCCCTTTGAGCACCACGGTAAAATATTGATTGGTGCTCAAATGGGAATATATTTGGTGCTCTAAAAATAGGTGCTCAAACGGGAATACTCCATCGAACCAGTCGCTGAAATGCCCGATTTTTGGAACGCGCGCGATCGGAAGGAACCGCGATGCAAAGTCGGCGCTCCGATGCTAAAAATACGAGTCTGCTAAATTGCCCTCAAGGATCAGTTTAGTAATCTATAAGTACTTATAATAAAGCTGAGGAAATTGTTTGTTTGAACGGGCTATAATCTCTGGAACTACCAATCGGATTTGAATTCTTTTTGCATTTGATGACCCTATTCTTGAGGAAGGCTATAGGCTATTTAACATCACGCTATAACCCTTAGGAGCCTCGCAAAAAGAAAAAAAGTCAGGGAAAACGCAAAACTCAAACGAAGTGATAGGCGTGGCCGTGGCCGGCGATGCGATGCGACGGGGTGGGTCGGGGGAACGAGAAATTTCATGCGGACGAAGTCGCGGCAAGAAGCTAGTGACTAATAAACCGACTCCGGTTAGAGATTCAACCATTTTCATTAATCAATGACGGAATTAAACAAGAACAATAGGACTATTATTAAACTACTAGCTGACCCGGCGAACTTCATACCGCCACAGAATCAATAAGCCATTCCATACAAAATATATAAGAAAATTAATTATCTCCATTATAATTTTTTTCGTGAATTTTTACCATGTTTTAATACTTAATCTGCTATTTGGGGCGGAGACAGAACCAAAAAATCAAAGATAATTAAAATCGGTCCAGCCGTTCTTGAGTTATAAATGGTGTAACCAACCCGACTTTGTTTTATTTATATAGATAGATTTGTTCAGTTTAAAGTTTCCTCCTGTCCTGTCCACCTATCTAATGGTCTCTAATGGTAATGGTAATTAGCTAATGGTAATTAGCTCGTGAAATTAAATCGCTCAACAACCCCAAAGGGTTCATCTCAATGACCCCTCTATAAAGGAAAATCTCTATTACAGTCCGGCCATCGAGAGTATGCGTTCCGGACAATTCTAGTAGCTAATAAAGATCAAATTTGCAAAACACGTATGCGTTTGTATGAAACTGACATGACTGTGTCAAGAACGCATTCTTTAGTCGTCGGCCGAACAGGAGGCCTACCACAAGCTCTTAACGCGATCCATTTTAGGACCTAAACTGAACTGTTCTTCTAATTCGTACCATGACGTCAGTTTAACGATTCAGTTTAGGCCGTGCCATCTGCTGACAGCGATTGTCCCAAACTGAGTCGCAAGTTTTGGTTTCATTCATACTTGTTTGGTACCATGACGTCCATAGAGCAGCTCAAGCGATGCAGTTTAGGAACCTAAACTGAAATGTCTTGTTTTTGAATCGTTTTTACTTAGATCATGGTAGGCCACCTGTAGTTACTCGTAAATGGTTTATTTATAAATGGAACTGAATAATTTAAAAAAAACTTACATCGACAAGCAAGTGCCTCTACTTCAAAAGACAAGCAATAGTGCCTCTACTAAGTAAAATTAAATTTGAAACTTGTAATCATTTTGAAAACAACTCTGTCTCTAGGGACCCACATTAAATTGACATGCTCAAAACATACCCATAAAGTTAATTCCCATTAGATTTGGGGAGCCAACGGAAGTAAGCGTACCGCGTTTCATTATTTTTTTATTCTTGACCACCTAACGCGGGCAGAGCCACTTACTTCTATGTTTTATTTTTTTATTGTCTGTGAACATCGGGACTGTGTTTTTGTTTTTTATTTTCATATATTAGACACAAGCTTTATGAGCTGAGCATAATCGTGTGTGAACTTTGTTACGTGTGTCGTTTTTATGTTTTTTTTTTTTAAATGGTTTAAAAATGGGGTAGGTAGGTACTATTTGAAATGAAAAGAAAATATTTATTCTGTAAACAGGATATCAGAATCATTTTTTACACGCTATATTATAAAAAAATAAGCTAAGGATGACCATAACTTATTTTTTTTGACGTGTCGTTTTTTCTGGTCGTGGGGTTTCGTGGTAGGCGTTTCCTATCTGACTAAGTACTCTGAGAAGAAAGGCCGAAACAAACCCAGAAGTCAGTCTCTTTTGATCTGGACTACTAGTATTTAATGACTTTTAGAAGCAGCTGGTCCATTCTGTAAAAATCTTACCTTGAAAATTAGGTAGAATGACAGCTCACTTCACCTAAGTTTTCAAGGTGATTGATATTTTTATAGAATAGACCGGCTGGTCTGTTAGCAGCGAAATAGTAAACTTTACCTAATCTGCAGAAATTAAAATTATGTCTGGTAGGTAAATCATTGAATCGATAACATGGGATGAAGTTAGGATATTTTACTTACTAACATCAACTTTTTAGTTCCTTAAGCATGAGCAACGTTGATCGATACAAGTGCACCAGGAATGAGAAGGCAACGAAGGACAATGCCGCGGATATATTCTCTTTGGACAAGGCTATCATCTGCGCCGTCAGCGCCGTCTGTCGGTTGAGTGTTGAGACTGATCGTCTCTTAACTGCCAGGGCTTATTTTTAATATTTTTCCCAGGATTTTGTAATATCTTGATTGAAAAGAGCGTCCTTGGAGTTTCTTGCGCGTTCTTCTCCATAGAGATCTACGTTTTGGAAGTGGCAACTAGCTTCAACCTTCTGACCAACTCATTGACAATTCAAAAGTGCCTGATAAATGCTTTGAGTTTGCGTTCTACGAATAAGAGTAAAATGAGATGATAAAGAGTCAAAAACACAATAGAAGATCAATAATTACTTCTGTATAGTATTTATTATTCCATCAGGATTTTCTCAGCCCAGAATCTGAATTTGTGCCTGGTTGTAACAATAGGCTCGCCCCCCATTTACATGGGACTTAAACATGTCACACTGTCTCACTTAAGTCGTTAAATATAACTGGTGAAATGTATGTGTCTATAGGTACACCTCTGCCCAAACCTTTGGGGAATATAAGCGTGATGGTACAGCACTTAATAAAAAGTGTACCGACCTAAATACAACTACTTACCTACTGACCTATATTTCCAATACAATTTAAACGCCACAGGGTGACAATAAAACCGTCTAGCAAGCGGGCAAGGAAAACATCGCGAACAGCACGCTTCGTAATGAATTCTAAAGTAAACTGTGTAATGGATCGGAAAGGGGACTGAGTATTCCATCTGTCAACTTGAATTATTGGTTTGGAGTTAATGAGAACTGTCACTTATAAGTACAGACGCCAGCACATCAAACTACCCGAAACTGTCAAATTTTCCCAATCAACTTTGAACCTTATGCTTCAGCGAAAATCTATTAAAGAAATTTGACAGATTATGGTAACTTGATGTGCTGGCATCTGTACTTTGGCAATAAGTTGCTTATACAGGGTCAATTTAAATTAGCTACCGAAACTGCGCAGACGTGATGGATATCGATATCTCAACACGATAAAAAAAAGAAAACAGATTTTCTGAACTTAAATGTAGGTATTTCAATTAACAACACTACCAGCGGTCGTTGACCCCGAAAAAATAAACATCAAATCTATTTTATTTTTATTTTATCATGTTTACAATATCGATACTCATCACGTCTGCGGAGTTTCGCTAGCTATTTTAATTTGACTTTGAAAAAAAATATAAACATCCAATTTGAGAACCTCCTCCTTTTTGAAGTCGGTTAAAAATATCTATTAAAGAAAAATCAACTAAAGTGCTACTTACAGCTGTTGACAAAGTGCTCCTAAATGATAACAAAATCAGCCTTAAAATTAGCATAACTTGGAGTGGTCTATCTCCAATTCTCATTATAATTCAACAGAGTTTTGTTTCTCCGAATATTCTAACCTGTTTCGCAAATCCTAATTGTATTTACAATCACAAAGAATGTCAAAAGGCTTGAGTTCAAACTCACCGACTCAATCTTACAACGTAAACTTTAAACAATGTAAAGGTTCAGGAAGCGGAGGCATAGATTATGACAAAATACTTCGTTCAGATGCGAACTCCTGTACTGTAAAAAAATCACCCTGAAAACTTACTCGAAGTGAGCTATCATTCCACCTGATGCTAGGGATTGACACTGTTGACAGCTCACTTCACCTAAGTTTTCACGCTGAGATTTTTACAGAATAGACCAGTGGACCTATTCTGTAACAATCTCTCCCTGAAAACTAAGGTGAAGCTTGATGTAAACTGTCAATAATGTCGATCTCTAGCATCTGGTGGAACGACAGCTCACTTCAAGTTCAAGCTCACTTCACCAGTTTTCACGGTGATATTTTTCAGAATAGACCGACAGTTATTCCGAACGCGATTCTAAGGCGGGTCTTACACCTACAATAAGTTCGCGCAATATAATTAAATCCGCCTTTGCACTTAAACGATCCATTATTTTCACGAAGTAACATTGACGGTCCCTAAGCTTCGATGTTTTCACGTGAGTCACGTGAGTACACGGTCCATATAGTGCAATAAAAATTAAACTCGCTCAAACTTTTGTTCAATCATTGCGCAATCTTCAATGTTGGTCCTAAACGGTCAAAAACATTGCGGTCAATGTAATTGATTGTGTAGGGAAGGGCAAATTGCACCAATGACGCTGAACACAATCAGAAAACAGTTCACATAACTGACAAATGTCAGGTCTTTAAGACCGGTTTCGCACTACGTCCGATCCGAATCCGATCCGTATCCGAGAAATCAATCCGAATTGGAAATTGTTCTAAATTCTGACGGATAGAGTTCGGATGTAGTGCGCAACCCCTCATACAAATAGGACTAGGGTCACTTCGGACCGGCATTTCGTGGATTCGGATCGGACGTAGTGCGAAACCGCCCTATATCTATACCGCTGTCATAATGTACTGGGGCCATATTCTCTATGACACTATGAAGGAAACCGCGCGAAATGAACGCGAGGTTGGCGTGATTAGCTAAGGAATTGACGTGGTTTGAAGTAAGGAATCATTGACTGGTCATAGTGAATTAGGGCGCTGGTCGCGTTCAGTTTCATTAGAGTAAGTTAAGGGCCTGTCCTACACATTTAGGGTTTGACGTCGCTTACGATACGCCACGTGCAGCAAAATTGTCAACCCTGATTTAGCTTGGGCGAGTGCGGTTCGCAACAGGCTCATGGAAAGCCGCAGGGGATTATTTCGGTAACATCGCGTTACATTAGGAAAACGGATTGGTCAAGTAATTTTCAAATACATTCCTTTCCCAAATTTATTACCTATTAAAACTGGCAGTTGGAAAGATAATAAATCTCATGCTTTATGTACTTAAAATGGCCATAAAAGTTTTTGATGTTTTCAATCCACGCCTGTATTCATAAAGTCCTTACTGAATTTCGGCCATGGCGACCAATCTCAGTGGAGACCAGCCTTCGGTGCGGGAGATATTTAGTGCACAAGTGAGTGCGCAGACAGGTGCAGTCTCTCTTCCCTCACTGTCATTGTCCGATGGGACGGCTGCAATGGCTTAACGTGCTTTCCGAGGCACGAGGTTTGACCTAGACTAGAGTCAAGAGCAAGTCCATTTCAAATAAAAAAAAAAAAAAAAAAAAAAGGTTATCACACCGCCAACTTCCAAACTCCGGAACCCAATAACACTTTGCCCGACCCGAGAATCTAACCCAGGACCCCACGCTGTGCAGTCGCGCTTACGACCGCGAGACCAACGGGGAAGTCAAAAAGCCTGTACTCATAAGTAGAAAAACACGAGCTTCGCTTCTACAGTTTTCATAATCAATGACGGAAGTTTGTTGTGAACGTATTCGTGACGTCATATAGGCAGTATGGCCAACTTGCCGGATTGTTAATGGAACGGTTAAACTTTGAATATCGATCGCGGATTGATGCTAAGTAGCGAGCGTTAGCTAACACCACCCACGTGTGATGGAGATAAGTGTAGGTGGGGTTGGGTTAATATCTACGTGGGTACTTAGTTTTGTAATCCGTTGTAAAGTTAGTGAAGGTAAATTGTTAGTGATAAAACACTAATTAAACAGTTTAGACCCAGCGGTTTAGGATGTGCGTTGTCAGTCAGTAAATGCATAAATTTAAGATTTTTATTAAGTAGAAAATTAAACTTTGTGTGTCGAGCTACACCTTCATTGTCTAAAACTAATAGAATAAGTACATTCTTGAGATTTTTGGCAAGGAATATCTTGCCAAATACCTCAAGAATTTTGCTAAAATTTAACACATCAACCGCCAGACTGTCTCAATTTTAGGCACGTGTATTGCGCGGTTATTCAGATCAAAATACAGGTAATCTAACGCTAAAGTTACGAGACAAAGGCGGTCTAGATTGGCTAAAACCTCAACAAAGCTGTCTGTGCCTTTATCGGCATCAAACATTGTGACAAAGACACGAGTGGCGAGGTTTTGCTAACTGACAGGATAAATACTGGATTGGGATTCACAGCCATGTGGGATTGGGTTGATAGGAAACGTTCTGTATCTCAGATAACCTAGGTTTAGGTACCCACAATAGGTCTATGGTAAAAAAACCAGCGGGTTACTTGGGTAATACATTATCAGAAGCAATGACTTTCATCTTGACAGTTCAACAATATTCATTGCGTTATTTACGTTGTTGGGTAGACAAATTTTCGAACATATGAAGCAATGGATTAGCAATATCTTTCAAAATTATTCGGATTGTGATGGATTTTGTTACTCAATTAGGGCGCGCTGTAGAATAAAATACACAGCTACAGGTATTTAACCTTTACAAATACATGCTTGACTGTACCCAGCTATTTTTAGTCCACTAAAAGTGTGAAAGTTTCTATTTTATTGAAGTAAGCTACAGATGGTTTTTATAATCCTTTAAAATTGCTGGAAAATGTGAGCTCTAAGACGTTGCCGTGTTTTCTGTACATTAAATGTACTTGAGTTGTTGCAGATGCAGCTTTGAAAAAGAGAAAATAAATGTTTGAATTTCTTCTGATCACAACATAGGAGTAGAATTTTCTGTTCCTTACAAAACGAAGCTTTATAATATTAGGAACATTCATTAATTCGTTTTGGAAACTCCATTACATATTGAGACCTTTTGTGCCTCGGAAAGCCGTAGATCTTTGACAGTCGTTACGAGTAGTCAGAAGCCCCGAAAGTCTGACAACCGTCTTACCAACAGTCTCACCAAGACGTATCGCGTCACCCAGAAACTGGGTTGTGAAGGTCAAATAGGCAGTCCCTCCATGTAAAATACTGGTATTCAGCTGCATCCGGTTAGACTGGGAGCTGACTGTTGGGGTCAGCTTCCAGTCTAACCTAAAGGTTAGTTAGGAAAAGGCTAGGCAGATTGATTTTCATTCATTAGCCAACTCTGGCGGTACGCGCCTAGGTCGTCTCGCCACCTCTTCCTGGACGCCAAGCACCCACCGTATGAAGACTGTTGCCCAGCGGTCACTGTACAATCTAGGGACATAAGTCGAGTAGCACGGGTAGGATTGTTTTGCTGTGAACGCGCAGTACAAGCCGTACCCGTACCTAATATGTATGTATAAGTGTATTAACACAGAACGCACACCTCAGAATTTATACACTGGTGTCGAGCGAAACAAAAACATATCACTTTCTAATTACGTATGACCTTGGGCGGTTCATAGGATTGCTAAAATTGATAGCGTTTTAATAAGTTCAAATAGCTCATAGTGTAACGTATAGGATAAAGAAACACTAGGTTCTAATCTCGATATGGGATTTTTTTTTCTTTTCAACAATTTTATCTTCACCTGTTCTTTTATTATTCGATAAATTAATAAACGAGAATAATAATGTAATAATTGTTTTTATTATTATATAGTTAGTGAAATATGGGGTTAAGAATAAAAATCTTTTATAACTGATTACAAAATGTTTATTCGTTATAATTTTATAAAGTATAAATAAACTTCTAGTTTAGGACTTATTGTGGTTATAGCTTAAGTATTCATTTTCATTACGAAAAGAAGATTGAAACTAAACCTCAAAATAATCCTTATTACGAATATGCTACAATATAATTTTATTATTATTTACTATTTTTTATTTAATATACTTATATTTTTTTATTTTCTAATTCATTGCTTTCCATCGCTGTATCGCAAAATATAAACGTTCTTGTTTATGATTTTCAATCAACTATGGTTTTTGAGCTGGTTTTTGTTTGCACGGCGAACGGTTCGTAAAGACGTGTCGAATAATAATTCGGCAAAATATCTCGTTGGTATATAACCAGTCGCTTTCGACTGGCAAGGTTACCCTCTTCCTTATTTAGTGACCCTCCGTCTCACAGAAGGTAATTTCTCTAAAACAAAAAAGAAGTACTGTTAGGCTACTAGCAAAATACGAATAAGTATTACCTATGATTTAGAAACAAAATTATAATGAAAAAAGAAATGCATAGATAATCATCACTTAAAATCTAGGACTTCGAAATTATATTTTTTTTATCTATGTAGACCTTATAATAAGTTTCAAAAAATAACTACAAGGATCAGCAGTTCTATTTTAATAAAATAAATGTTTGAAAAAATAATTAACTCATATTCATAATACTCACATTAAGTTCGGTTTCATAAGATATTTGTGTTATATTAAGTCCACTTTTACGCAGCCCAATCATATTCGCTTTAATTTCAATATTCTGCATTTTAAAAGGAACTACAACACGGCTAATAGATAGAACACAGACACACGTCGCCAATAAACAACCAACCAACAACGTTATAATATTTAATCGCGGTGAATGACTCGTATAACTTAACTGTCTACCTTATAATTTATTTATTTAGATATCTGTGGGTATAATCATAAAGTTTTACGAATTAAGCGCACAAGACGAACATGACAAGGAAATATAATTATGGTCAAAAGCGTGATTATTCGAAGTAATTATTAAAACATTAAAAAAACTATCATCGCGCGTGAGATTCGAACTCACGGATCGCTACGCAGAACGCACTTACCCAAATATGATAACCGCTAGGCTATCATGACATATACCGTAGCGGTTGAATTTATGAAATACAATCAGTTGCAAATGAATGTGAGTGTGTGTGTCTATAGTACAGAAATGACTCATTAAAAGAAGGTCGTAAGTAAAACCAAAGTGTCAATCTATTGCTTTGTGAATTTGCTACTCCACTTATGTCCCTTACTGTACATGCTATTCTGAACTAATTTCATGTAAATTATGAGACAGTTTGCTCATAAAATTTATTTATGAGGAAACTGCCTCAACAAGATACCAGTCGTTAAAAAAATCAAATAAACGTCCACAAAAGCATAGTAACTTTCCCGCGACAAATTAAGACCTGTATATTAGGTACCTCCAGCAGTTAGCGAGGCTTAAAATACTATTGTATGTAACAAATAGAGCTGAATGGAGGATAAAATAAAGCTATAAATAACTCTCACACAGCCCCCATTCAAATTACGTAGCGTGTATGAGCCGTAATAAACTACTCCTGTAAGGTATTGCACCACTCTGAGCAAAGCGCAGCTAGTCTATTTTATTGCTTAGCTCTTTTTTTCAATGATTCTTACATACTATTTTTATTTGCAAAAAAAATGGTTCGGTAAAAATCTCACAGTTCTGTGGTTGTGACGTGTTTATTAATGATTGATAATATCCCCATAAAAAAAGATAAAGAATTAAGCAACACACAGATTTTTTTATAGGTAGGTACTGTAAAGGGCGAGCTCTAATGGGAGCCCTTTTATTTAATTAAACTCCTACATGATTAAATTATTAAGATAATATTAGGAGACTTTTATAATAATTATTTAAAACTGTCACTTCCTATCTTACACGTCAAACCTCAACTTTTTCTTTTACATACGCTTGAGCGGTCGAACAGCAGATGCTATCAATTATGACCGGCCTGCATTATAAAAGAGGCGAGGCTTCATAGGCAGCCTCTAAAGTACCTATAGTACCAAGTCACCGATTTTATTTAAAACCAGCTAATGCGTTGCAATGCCTTTTGTTATATATATAATGCCATACATTTGGGCTATTCATTTTTATTTATGGAGATGATCAACAACCTATGTCGATATAGATTTATGTACGACTATTTTTTTAAATTACCAACGGGATTTTTAATAAAGGAGTGAATAGGGTAAGTAATATAAAACATTTAAAAATACTTATTTTCTAAGTCAAAGCCGAAATATCGCTGAAACAAAATATCGCTTAGCAACGGATAGCTCAGCTTTCAGTAAAACTCAACCTTAACTCAGTCGCGGCTCGGAACTGATAGGTTAATGCTGGGAGTCTGACCTGCGATATATTATCGACTCGCTGCGACGTTCCATCGATAATCGATACCGAGATGTTGTGGTACAACACTAAGGTAACATTGGAGTAGTGACAAATGTTGCTTGGAGAAGCACTTTGTATCTTGAATGATAAAGAAGATACAAGTATGTCTTTGAAAATATCTCTATTCATGATAATTATAAATGTGTGTTCGTTTATTTGTGTTTAAATTGGTCATGATTAACCTTTTGCTTCTTATGATGAAGATATTGTGTGTAGGTATGTAGTAGCAGCCCGGAGTCTTGATTTTTGCCCGGTTGATGGCAATAATGTGGGACGCCTCCCAGCTAGCATAGCATGACATGCTGTTCGTTGGTATAAACGCGTCACTTGAGAAGGGCTGGACCGATTTGGCAATTTTTATTTTAAAATATCGTAATAGTCCCGTTAGGTTTTTAGGGAAAGAAAAATTGGACAAGTTTCCCGGAAAAATTTAATTAAATTCTCGGAAAACTGAACGTCATTATTTTATTCTATGGAATTTTTGTACGAATTCTTGAAAGGGTTTGAAGGTCCGTGGCATACCTACCTGTCCAACATTTTGATTTTTTTTTCAAAATGGCGGCCATTCAATTAGCTGACATTAATGTACAGACGCCAGCACATCAACCTACACCTAACTGTCAAATTTTCCCAATCAACATTGAACCTTATGCTTTAGCGATAAAGTTGAAAATCTATTACAGAAATCTGACAGATTGTAGTAGGTTGATGTGCTGGCGTCTGTACCTAAATATAAAATCACCAAACCCCGTAAAGTGTCACGTTTCCGAGATAATAACGATTATTTCAAACATCTGAGCAACAAGAGGTAAGTATGTACAGACGCCAGCACATCAAGCTTCTACAATCTGTCAAATTTCTTTGATAGAATTCGAACTTTATCGCTAAAACATAAGGTTCAAAGTTGATTGGGAAAATTTGACAGTTTCGGGTAGCTTGATGTGCTGGCGTCTGTAGGTAACTTGGTAAGAAAATAAAAAAAATTTGGATGTCACTTGATCAACTTATAACGTTAATTTCTCAGAAACGTGACACTGTTGGCATTGATGTGAGCTATCGATTTATACAGGTTTCATGAGTGGCCGCTATAATGAAAAAAATAAAAAAAATGGCGCGACATTAGATACGTAAAAATCTTCAATCCCCTTTGGGCAGGACAAAGTCTGTCTGGTTAGCAACTATAAAGAACACTATCAAACAAAAGTTACACTATAAAAATACAAAGTAATAAAAACAAAAGCCAATGTGAAGCAGACAACCAACATACCTAATATCATTAATTAACTTGGTAACATTACATTAATTACGTGTGGTAAGTACAGGCGCCAGCACATCAAGCTACCCGAAACTGTCAAATTTTCCCAATTAACTTTGAACCTTATGCTTTAGCGATAAAGTTGAAAATCTATTAGATAAATTTGACAGCTTGTAATAGCTTGATGTGCTGGTGCTGGCGTCTGTACTATTAGTTATTCTGTGCGTGTGGTAACCCTGCTGTTTTTGTTATGCCGACAATAATTGGTAGATACAAGCACTTGATCATTAGGAAGAACTAGGGCTATGGGAATTTTGAATTTTTGACAGTTGTTTCATACAAAAACTGTCAGACGTCAATTTTATTTCACGAATCAAACAATCGTCGTCCGTCGATTGAAAAATCAGCCTTATTTTTTAATTGTCTCATTTCCTTTATTTTTGTGCGCTGTGGAAATCCTCATGGACTTCCTCCATCGTGGGGGTGACAGAGGGGCATGCCGGACTCTTACTGGCTAAAACCACCGTTGTGTTCCACCTCTGCCTATGGCCGGGGGTGCGGGATTCGCATAAGCATTCACCGCTCCCCCGACAGGCCTCGACCCGCTGTTCCTCGGCGGGTCCCACCTGAATTGTATAGAAAAGTTTTTGTGATTTCTGACTTTTCTATTACTCAAAGCTCAATTGGTCCAATAGAGGTTTTTGATCCTGATAAGAAACAGGATCGATTAGCATAATAAAAAGTTTTGTGAAAATAGCCCATTTTTCTGCTGACTGTATTTTTTTTTCCAAAATCTTTGAATGCAAATCAAAATTTCTCAAAGAGTTACGGAAAGTCTCCTGTGATTACTACCCCTTATTGCCCCATCTAAATCCACCCTGTAGGGTTGTATCAGTGACGTATCAGGAAGAGTGTGCCTTCGGATTGAACGGAATGCCAATAAAACGTTTCCTACTTACTTAGAGTTTCACCGTTCACGATTTTCTTTGAGACAGTGATTTTTTTATTGAGCCAAAATAAGTTACAAGCCTCTAACTAATAAATCTTCTAAAAATATAAGTTGGTAATCCCAGCACAGTGATGGCCCAGTGGTAACCGCCGCGACTGGTGTACAGTCAACAAAAGAGATAAGTATGCAGGATCGTCGGATATACCTAGTTAAAGTTTAGTAAGAAACCGATGGACGTTCTCGAATAAAATATAATTTTATTAATAGAAAACAAACAGCTCATTTATCAAATTAAATTTCAGTCTTCAACATCCATCGGTTTCTTACTAAACTTCAACTATATCCGACGATCCTGCATACTTATCTCTTTTGTTGACTGTACCTACGAGTTGTAGGTCGTAGGTTCGAACCTAGACAGGCGCTTTACTTTTATAAATTACTAGCTTCTGCCCGCGACCTCGTCCGCGTGATATTTCTTGTATGCCTGACCCACCCCGACGCATCGCATCGCCTCCCCGCGCTGTAATTTCGTTCTCGCTTAGAGTTCTTTTTAACTGTTTTTTGGTTCTACTCGGCTCCTTAGGTTCCTAGTGTGATGTTAAGCATTCCTCAAGAATTGGGCTATAAAATGCAAAAATATTTTTCAAATCCGACTTGTAAGTAGTACCAGAGATTCACGTTCAAACAAACAAACAAACTCTTTAGCTTTAATATAAATATAGAATTCATCACCACTGCTCTCAAAACGGTGAAGAAAAACATCGTGAGGAAACCGACATGTCCTAGAACCAAAAATTCGAAGACGTTATGACATCTATCAACCCGCACTGGGCCGGCGTGGTAGATAGAAAAAGAATTACAAAATATTTATTCAAATCAAATCAAATCAAAATATTTTATTTCACATAAACCTACATGGGCACTTATAAAACGTCAGAAGCTAGGTGCACGGTTCCAATTACTCGTTTCCTATGGAGAAGAACCGGCAAGAAACTCCACGGTTACTCTTTTAAAAAATAATTGGATTGTCCAGGTAGGTAATACAGTAAGGAGGTTCACTAGTTAACAGCAAGTTTAGACGACATGAGTAACTCAAAATATTACATACAGCTATGTCACAATATAGTATTAACTAGTGAGCCCCAAACTAGACAGTCTGTACTTATCTTGGTGCTCGGGAAGATTGCAGCCCAGTTCAGCCAAATCCCTCTCGAAGAGAGGAGGCCTGTGTCCCAGCAGTGGGAACATTATAGGCTGATTATGTAAGTCCCAGTACATAGCATGAACGATCAAAACTTTTAACAGAAAAAATTAAAAAACTTTTCTTGATATTACATTATTTCCGAAACAGCGACAATTTTAGGTTAAAAGCCCCCACGTGTACGGTAAAAACTTTCTGTCAGTATGTCAAGTACATTTCTAATAAATTACACACGGAATAATTGATTAATTACTCTTTTTAGGTCAGACAAATGGGGGCGATTTTTGTGTTCTAAACAATTATTTTTTTGGACTCATCATGTGCCTAGCCTTTTCCCAAATATATTGGGGTCGGCTTCCAGTCTAACCGGATGTACCTATTTGAATACCTGTACTTTATATGGAGCGACTGCCTATCTGACCTCCACAGCCCTAGTTAAGAAGCTAAGTCTGATTGTCAGACTTTCGGGCTTCTGACGACTCGTAACGACTCGACTGTCAAAGATCCACGAATGACAACCGGGACCAGCGGCTTAATGTGCTTTCCGAGGCACGGAGGCGTCTCGATATGTAAAGATCCCCCACGACCCATCCACGGACCGACCGCGACAACCGTAGCTTAACCTGATCGACCGACCAGTGCGGCTGTTATTACTTAGCCACAAGCCTCTCCATTATTAACATTAGTAACATTACATACCTAACCCGTGCGGCTTTTATTAGGCAAGTAGCCACGAGCAGATGATGAGGTCAGACAAACGGGTCGATGTGTTCTAACCAAGTATTTTTGGAACCCGTCCATCATTATGCCACGGTGAAACTCACTAATTTGTTGACAGTAGGTACTTCAAGATGGTAAATATTTTTAAAGACTTCTCAGCTCGACCGACACGCGTTTTAACTACTAATGAATCGGTCTACTAATGAGAGCCAATTTGCATTGGAAGAGTAATGGGTGGTTTCATTGCCTAACTATGCTACCGTAATACGAAAAAAGGTGGGAAAAAGAACCTCTTTTAAGACCTAAGTCATCGTGGTAGTTCCTAACAGTCTACTGCCATTGTAGTGGTCAAAATAGTCGAAATAAAGATTACTTAAGGGGATTACAGGACCTAAACGCAAAAAAACGCTAGTTTTATAATGCCTAAAAGTATATGATCGACTACAGTAAAAAAAATCACAAAAATACATATAGGTATGATATTCTTCAGGATATATTATGCTACTCGTAAGTACCTACATAGTGTCTTGAAAACATAATTCAACTAATTTGATACGATAGAAAAAAATCATGAAGAAACCTCTAAAAACTTTCTTTTTTACAATAAAAACCATACTAATAATATATATACAATCATTCTGTTTTTTTTTTTATCAAATTATTCTACAAGCAACATACTAAAGCACCAGTGTTTTATTTTTTTAGTCCCAACATGGCAATAGATTTTTTGTAAATAGATAATTGCTTCATACTTTGCAATAAATTACCAGCGTTGTGTCATCGCGCTTCTCTTTCTTTTCTATGCAGTCCGACAGTGACCGCGCTTTAGGTCATGTAGGGGACTATATTAAGGGGACTTAACGTTTATTTGGACAGTTCGTGAAACAAAAAATAAGAAAATAATTTTTAAACAACATAATTATTCTGTGCCTCCAGGTTCCCAGGAATGGTCCAGTACAAAAAAAATGCCGTGTTACTGGGTTTTTATGTCTGATATTTCTCAGTAGCAGCCCGGAGTCTGGACTTGTGCCCGACTAATGACAATAGGCTCATCCCCTATTACATGGGCCTTAAAAAAAAAAGGCGAAATGTGGGTGTACTATATGTACCATTTAAAAAGAGTTACATTTTAAAAGAGTAACGGTGGAGTTTCTTGCCCATTCTTCTCCATACGAAAACTACCTTTTGGAATGGGCGACTAGAATCAATTGTTTTTACTATAATTTTTGACGTTCAAAGGTGCCTTTACTGTGCCTAATTGAAATAAATGATTTGACTTTGACTTTGACTTTACACCTCTGTCCACCCCGTCGTAGAAACAAGACGTGATACGTATGTATGTTACGTATTGACAGTAAGTATAACACAAACGGAAACGTAAACATATATCTACTAAATGTCAACATGACCCTCATCCTTTGTTTACAAAAAGTATCATCCTTTTTCGGCAATTACTTTAGCGGTGTTTTGCTTAGTCACTTTTTGACATTTAGGGAGTATTTAAAAAACCCTTCTCTTACCTTATTCGTAGGTTGTTTTATCATACGTAGATACATAAATAATGTTTGTTTTATCGTAATATATGAAATGATTGTGGAGAGAAAATATTTGTCTTGTGTAATATTCCATATTTGTTTATGTTTTGACACATAAATGGCACTCGATTAAGACGATGTCGTGTTGTAGGATTTATATTAATCGCATACTATATTTTGTGTGTCAAATCTTTATGTAGGTATTTATTTAGTTTAGGTAATGTATTTTTATTTGTTTTGTAATGTCCAGATTGTAACTGTGTCTAGATGATATATGGCAGAATACCTTTTAAAGTCTGTTAAAAAATTAACTATATCCGTTGACTATAAAAAATAACGATAATCCGTAAGTTGTTCGGCTTTATAAAACATTCATAGTCTTATATATTTTTACACGACACTTTTCCATATTTGGTTCTTCCACATAAACAAAACCTAAAAAATAAAAATAAAAAATCGAAAGCAATTTGTCACGTAAAGTCAAATAAAACGAAAAAATTATGCTGCTCTCCGATGCCTACTCAAAATGTAAATAAAACATGAACTTGGAAACGAGAATTACGTTCACAAAGAGGATTCTTCATTTGGAAGCCATAAGAAAATAAAAGTGGTCAGGAAATCATAATGAAACCTCGGACCAAAAGTTTCGTAATTGACAGAGGAATGATCATCCACAAATGAGGCAGATTAATGATCTCGATGCACAGATAAATGAATGCTTGAAACAGTTCTTTTGTTTGTTAGAAATACATTTCTGAAGGCCATATAATTAATCGAACCTCTAATAATTCCCATCTTTTGCACCTAAAAATATGATTGAGCATCTAATATAATGATTGCGCCTCAAATAATATTTATTTTATAAAAGAATGAATAATAAATGGCCAAGCAACTGCGACCAACTTGGATGTAGCTCTTTCAGGCCGCTACTTCGTACTGTGAGCAACAGTGAGATATCGCCAGATAGTTAAAAAGAGGCTCAATTATTTAAAAAGTGTGCATCATTATTAAAAACGCAAAAATGTATTAGAGGATCATTAATTTAAAAAGGTGTTGCCATTAAAAGGTCATTAATTTTTTAGGGGATCAGTTAAATATTTCCTATTCAGAGGTAAATAAAACATATTCTACCTACATTCATTTTGTAGTAGGTACTGAGCCGACATCTCTTACAGCCCCTTTCCATTAAGCTTATAGCCGTTGGCGTTTTAAAGACGACGATGTTTTATTTTGAAGTGGATGACCCTTATGCCACGTCGATAAGGACTACGAAGTGTAAGAAATCCCAATGGCCATTATGCAAAAATGTATTAAGATTTTGTTTTATGTCCAACTAACTGCGCCGCGCGGTTTCACTCGCATAAGTATCGATTCCGTGGGAATATCGGAATAAAAAGTATCCTATGTGTTAATCCTGGTTTTAAACTATCTGTGTGCCAAATTCCATCCGATTTGGATGAAATTTGGCACACAGATAGTTTATAACCCTCAAAAAATGCTCAAAATTGCCGATGTCAACAGAGGCCTAGTGTACAAATTTGACAACTATTAATGAAAAATTAAAAACGTAGGGACACAGTATATGTCCTTCTTATTCAATTTATGAAATATCTTTTAAATTGATCCAATATTGGAGGAGGAAATCGGCGAGAGCCGAGAGCGAGAAATCAAAATCAAAAGTCATTTATTCAAACTAGGCTGAGAATCAACACTTTTCGAACGTCAAAATTACAAAAGACAGTCCCGCAAAATGCACGCCCTTCACCACTTCCTAGTGCTTTCGCTGGGTAGAAGAAGTGGCGCAACAAACTAGGTGTTTCCCGCGACTTTGACGACTTTTTTGCATTTGAATCGGAAATGTTTTAGCGACTAAACATGGCCCGGTGGAGTAGGTACCTACCTATTCATATATGCGAGGCTAAAGGCCTATTCAAACCCAAGCGGTATTCGCTGCCGCTATGAATAGAGGTATATACCGCGCGGGTTTCGCTCAGGTATTTAGTATCAAGTTCCGCGGCTAGAGCGGAATAGTTGGTGCCATAGTACCGCATAGGTATTGTTTCGCTTGTTGGACGAAACATCGAACTCTTTATTCTACCCACAAGGATAGCGAAATCCGCTTTGGTGTGAACAGTAATATTACCGCATACCCACTCGGTTTTCTCTACCGCAGACGGTAGCGAATACCGCTTAGGTTTGAATAGGCCTTAAACCCTACTTTCAGTGTTATCGACATACACTGCTGCCCTTTTTTTCATGTCACTTATTATCATGAACCGTAGTCGCTTATAGTTTCATGCGGCACATTTTCCTCATGTTTCCTAGAAGAGCGATGGCCGCTACATAGCGTCCGCAATTTATCGTTGAATGACGTCACTGATACGTTATTTATGAAAGTAAGTATTGTGTTTTACTAGAGAGCGTTTTTTTGAAAACGTAAATGCAAACCCCGGAGCCATCATTTCCATGACAGTTGCCACTGCAGCCGTTATGTGGGGGTCACTACTCTTCTATTTTTGAATTAAGAATTTGAGATAATATTCAAGTTATGGAACAACAAACCGAATGTCATATATAACAAAGTTCAAATTCCATTGCAGGAGCAACTTATTAGGACCTTTTTTTGGTATCAAAATAAAATGGTCACACTCAAAAATCAACTTAGAATACATTTCACTAAAGTAGATAACTGATTCAAGTGGCGATGGAATGTAAATTATTTCAGATTATGAACACAGCTTTAGAACCAAAACGACACTTCACGACCCGGCAGCACTATATGCAAGAATCCTTATATCCTGGAATAAACGCATGCGGCTGACTGTCTATATGGCTAATACGAAGATCTTAGTGCCAGCCTAACTTGGTGGTTAGTTGGTTTCCTGATTATCCGGCCAGATGCCGCCGGGAACCGGAGCCGACGTCCGACGTAACCCGCAGGAATGACATCTTCCTTAGCCGGGACAGGATTTTAGCCGGCTGCAGAATGCATTAAGAGAATCCGACAACAGCTGAGGGCAAGTTTAACGCCATTGTTAGATACAATTTGTTTCGTATGTGGAATTGAACTAAGCTGTGAGCTGTGTGTGAGCTGTGTGTGTGCTGTGTGTGTGATTTTGAAGTTTTTTTTTTAAATTAAGATAGGGTGCAAATAAATTGGTGTTGTTTTAAATGTTAATTTAACATCGCACCCTGTATTTCCCAAAGGTAATTTACAGGCAGAGGTATAGGTACTTATAGTACAGCCATATTTGGTCAGTTATGTTTAAGTTTCATATACTTAATAGGGAGCGAACCTATTTCCCGGGATTCGCACCCAGGACCTGTTCAACAGTAGCGCTTGCGACCACTAGACCAATGGCAGTATGTTAATTTAAGTTTGTAATAAAAATGTTTTTTTCATTTCTCAAACTCGGAAAGTAGTGTTTGTTTGATCCGAATAGCGGGTGGAAGACTCTGCTTGCCACCTTTGGGCAGGAAAGACTCAGTAATTGACTCCCTCTCTAGAGCGGGAATGAATTTTTAAAATAGAACTTTTCGTTAGGTAGTTGCAGCTACGATTTTTTACTTAATTAAAAAGAATGCTGCGGTCTTGTGAGTGTATAAACAGCCAGTGTGAATTAAAAAAATACCTATGGCCCGTGGTGGTGACGCGGTGTGTTCCAACTTTAAAATTTAAAAAAAGACTATTAATTAATAGGTTCTATCAATAAAATAAATATTTTAGAAAGCTACTATTTTTTACTTTCCTTATATTCGAAATGAAAAGTAGAGTGTTTAACAAGGGTGAAAGCCGTCAATTCTTACTCGGACTATAGCCGCCTCACTGCGCTCAGGCGTCTAAATACCTCGTATGAGAATTGATTCCTTTCGACCCTTGTACAACAATCTACTATTGTAAACATAATGATAAAATATTGTTATTAATCACGTATAAATCCGAGGTATTCCTCGTAGCGCTCCCGTTTTGAAACGCTCCCATCTAAGCGCTCCCGTTTTGTTCCTCCAAGCGCTCCCAAAAGGAGCGCTTCGAGGAACGATTAAAAATATTAAAATTTATTTCCTCGAAGCGCTCCCACGTTTAAAAATAGGGAAAAGCATGAAGTAATGAATTATATCGATAATTTTTAAAAACTCATGTGTGCATCATCGACATCGAAGTTGCTTAACCAAATTACGAAATTGAGAGAATAATATATTTTTGCTTTCGGCACTCTTATGTGTATACAAGGACCAATGTTATTGTGTAGGTATTCAAAGAGGATGTTATAAATAAAACGCATAGATATACTTAATATAAATTATATACGTATAATAATCACATTGCAGTAGACCTACATAATAATTACATTAGTACTTTGTGTGTACCACTGGCGAGGGGGTGTGGACGAACGGGAACAACCCCTGGCGACTAGCTCCACGCCACGGTACTGTGACGTCATACGCATTAGCGAGTCTGCCAGCGCGACTGAATATTTTTCGAAACTTTAATTGCTAATAAAATAAAAACTACTGGGTATTTTTGAGAGAAACAAAAAGTTGTTAACTTGTATCCATACAGGCTATATTATGACAAACTTTCAGGCGATTTGGCAAAGTAACATTATCCATTACAAATAGGATATAAAAACATATTCCAAGTTACAATCACATTAAAACAACATTAATACTAAGAGTAGTATAAGTATGTATATTATAAAAATCTTTAAAATTAAAAATCACAGATCGTTTCATAATCTTAATTATTACTGACTAATTAATAAGTGTTCATTGGAGTTGCACAATTTGATCCCGCCAAGTCCGTTCCATCATCGGACCACAAGACGTACGGCGTTGCGCCACCGTTACATGGTCGACATCCCACCCATACGTACAAAGCGTTTTGGGAACACATTCATTATGCGTACAGCTAAGGAGTGGAATTCCCTGCCGGAGTCTGTGTTTCCTGATAGCTACAACCTAGGAGTCTTCAAGTCTAGAGTGAATAGATTGCTTCTAGGCAAGCGTGCTCCATCGTAGGCCATATCATCGCTTAACATCAGGTGTGATTATGGTCAAACGCGAGCCTATCGCCAATAAAAAAAAAAACACAGATGGTTCCTTCATGTTTAACAATTACAAATTACAAATTGGATATAAAATAATATTTCCAGTTACAATCACATTGAAACAATATTAATCTTACTAAGAGTAGTATAATAATATAAAAATCTTTAATATTAAAAATCACAGATCGTTTCATAATCTTAATTATTACTGACTAATTAATAAGTGTTCATTGGAGTTGCACAATTTGATCCCGCCAAGTCCGTTCCATCATCGGACCACAAGACGTACGGCGCGGGCGTTGCGCCACCGTTACATGGTCGACATCCCACCCATACGTGGTTTTAGTCAGTAAGAGTCTGACACTCTCTCGCCCCGCCTAGGACAAGGAAAGTCATTTCTACCATTGACGTAAACGATAGACACCTCATTGCCTTATTTCTACGAAAAACTTCCGAAAAAAAACATTGAGGTGTGCGGGGAAGGGGGTAGTAATGGGAAACATAATGGAGAGAAATCATAAGCTTTCTAAACAATAAAAAAATATGAATAGGTACATATGTCGGTAGATTATATTCATCTATTTGGTGGACTAAAGGATTTACAATAAAACAAAAAAAAAATTAATTACCAAACCCGTGCGAAGCCGGGACGGGCCGCTAGTTGTATATTATAACAATGTGTTCTACTTATTATCGATAATTTCAGTTAGTATAGTCTCATCTCTATCCGAAAATTAATCATGGGAGCGCTTCGAGGAAATAAATTTTAATATTTTTAATCGTTCCTCGAAGCGCTCTTTTTGGGAGCGCTTGGAGGAACAAAACGGGAGCGCTTAGATGGGAGCGTTTCAAAACGGGAGCGCTACGAGGAATACCTCATAAATCCAGTAGTTAGTACTAATTATTTCATATTATTACCAATTACGTATTACAATAGTTTCATCAATCCAATTCAGTTGCCATACAGTCTTGAATAATAGGCAAAGATTAACACAGTTTACAAACAATACAATTGATTTCTCTGAAGTTAATAATAATCATTAGAACGATGCTCTGCCAGCTACATTTAATTACCACGTAACATCGAATCTAATTAAAACATTATCGAAGCGTACTAATAATAATTCAAACAGATGCTCAACTGGCTTCAGGATTTCTGATAAATAACGTTTCTGTTGAATAGTACCTCGATGATAATAGAAAAGACTATTCTGTGAGATAGCTTTTGTTTTAATTCTACTGTCGTATTGAATAGGAGATATTACTGGGTTTCAAATGAAAAAATGGAATCCAACGTGGAGTGAATGAAATTGTTTATTCTGTAAATAGGATATCAGAATCACTTTTACACGTCATAATTATAAAATAAAATTAAAAAGTTAGATGCGGTCGGCGTTTCCTATTAGACTACTCTGAGAAGAAAGGCCGAAACAAACCCAGAGGTCACAGTCTCTTTAGAGGGGTCAGGGGTCACCCTAGACATAATTATACTTAGTAAACTTATTGGTGATGTTCTTTAGAAAGGTCAGATGGGTAGTAGGTACTCGTAACTGGAGTGCGTGTATGACCAGTGGGGTAATTGCGTAACACACTATCAGTAGCAATAGGCTTCATTTTGACAGTTCAACAACATTCATTACGTGATTTACGTTGTGGAGCAGACACAGTTTTCGAACATATGAAGCAATGGATTAGCAACATCCTTCAAAATCATTCAGATTGAGATTGATAGTGTGTTACGCGATTAGGGTGCTGATGTATGAACGTAAACGAAGCAAAAGGAATATGTAAGGATCGTAGAAGGTTCTGTAGTTACTGACTACCCCTAATGGGAGGAAGGCGTGAGTTTTATGTATTTTGTTCTAGTATCACACTAATCACACTAATATTATAAAGACGAAAGTTTGTGAGTGTATTTGTATGTTTCTTACTTCTTCACGCACAAACGGCTGGACCAATTTTGATGAAATTTGGTAGCTCACACCCTGGATTAACACATAGGCTACTTTTTATCCCGATATTCTCACCGCTCACGGGATCGACACTTATGCGGGTGAATGAAACCGCGGGGCGCAGCTAGTACATTTATAAAAGAGAAAAGTTTAGCTCAGGATAGGCTGAAAACAGACCGAGGCGAATCCGCATCATACAATCTTTTAGTGCTGTATGACCCATCACCTCATCAGTGTGAGGCCAGCTTTAAATTTTCCTCATGGGAATTAACAAAACGTTCGTTTCTGTAAAAAAAAGTCAAAAGCTATTAATAACATATTATACGAGTATTTCGCATATTCAGTTTCACGTATATTTGCACCGTAATTTTTCCATAGAAGGAATCCATACGATAAAATAAATAATTCAGAAAAAATACCGTTTCAATACTTATGCCGTTGACGTTCGCTGAATTTGGCATTTACCGTGTAGGTATTTCCTTTGTTTGTTTTATTCGATTTCGTGTGTATGTGTGTGTGTTTGTTACTTCTTTACGCTCAAACGTCTGGATCAATTTTTATAAAATTTTGTATGGAGGTAGCTGACACCCTGAATTAACATATAGGCTACTTTTTATCCCGATATTCCCACGGGATCGACATTTACGCGGGTGAAACCGCGGAGCGCAGCTAGTATTGTATATGCGCCATAGATTTTAGTGATCACGAGCGTAGCGATCGTTCGTCCAACATTATATTATTATTTATTTTGTTTACACAAACGAGTATTATCTCAGGACCATGGGGTTCCGGTCCTTTAGAAGGCGTACGAGGGGCCGAAGCCAACTTCTTAGACAATTATCTCTGAGTGAATTCACAAGGAAAGCATTGTTTATAATTAGTTACAGAGATGTTAGTATAGATTAAGTTGGTATAAACGCATTTATCGCATATCGGTTATCCTGTAACGGTAGATGTAAGTAGTTATATAAATATTTATATGAAATGGAATGAGACACCAAACGACGATTAACCGATCAATTATTGGTAATCGAATTAGATGCAATATGTATGTGCACCTATTAGGTACTATTATAATGGAAAAAAAGCTTGTGCACTATACGGAAATTTTACGGTTAGGTTCGATTTTCGAGCGGTGTGCTCGATCCGGAAAATGAATGGACATTTCTCATCTGGACATGCCCTATCACGCATCCAATCCTCATTTCCTATAGTGCATACACACTTCAAGAGAATGCTATACTTTTATTTACGTATATAGTTGACAATTGATTGCCTATCTTCTCTCGGAAACGCTCCATTTTCAACGACCTCGAATACTTATGATGTAAGATGTTACCAATCAAATTAGTATACAAGTTGAGCATCACGAACCAACCTTATTCAAGATTCACCGACAAAATATGTCAGAGGGGCAATTCTCATAATTTTAAGAACGTTCACAGTCTCAATCTGTCAAAAATACCTCTAATTTCCCTACATTTTTGACAAGTTTTTGACACTGATTGTCGCCGAGATGAGATTGCGACTAGACTTTGAACGTTTTTAATTACGAGAATTGACCTTCTGATTTCATACAGTTGTGTTCTAAAATATTATATAATAAATATCAATAGTAAACCTGTCACAAAGTAATGAATGAAACGTTAAAATGTTTAGAGACAGCGGCTTAGAGTTAAATCCAGCCATTGACATCAATCGTGATTGCTTTAATTATTGAATAATGGAGTCAAAGTGAATTAGATAAATTAATCTGGGATAATATTTGGAGGGATTACGGCTTAACCCGTTAACATCGTGGGTCATAGTCACGATCGATTGAGAAATAAATTAATTAAGGTAAGTACTTAAAAGGTGTGTACGTTTTGGCACAATATTATACAGGGATATTGGTAAAACACTAACAACCTTGCAGGACTGGATTACTAGCATCATAAACAACAGCTTTTGTTCTATTACTTTTTTAACAAAACATAATTACGACAGTCGACAGCGATGCGGATTAATTTTTCGACGATATATTTTAGTTTCTGTATAGTTTTAGTTAAGTTAGGGTTAAATTTTGTTATTTTTAGTATTAATTAAATTTTTGTTAGCTTTCTAAACTATGAAAATAAGTATAAATAAATTAGTCATATATATTTACTAAAAACAAACCTTTAAGATTTCGTTCCGCTCCCCTCTTTTTGCTGAATTTTCTACTAGACACGGCAGTTTGTTTACATAACTAGCGCTTTCATTTGCTTCGCGTAGAGTTCGTAACAGAAAATCGAATATTTCAATTCGTTGAATTGAAACATTTTTATTTTTGTATAAACGTAAACTATTTTTATGTGGATTTCCGCAATTCGTATTATTTACCATTCGTTTACTTTATTTGAGGTTAGGTTCGAGAAAATTACTGATTCGAAATGGTGGAGTGGGTGGACTATTATACAATACATCACTTATACTCAACTCTAGCTCCTCACCCTAGACTTGTTTTGGCAAAGTAAACTTTATCTGCACAGACATAGAGTTCGTAGCGCGCATGCCCCACAACGACGTCAAGAGATACGGCGCGGTGGGGTTATTATTATTATAGTAAGTATAGATTCCCCCATAGTTCATAATTTTCAATTTTATGGGAATCCCCTGACGCGTACCTACCGTTCGAATGCTCTTGAAAATAATGTTCTATTTTCATACATAAACTACTTACAGAATGAAAATCACACACTTTTTTATAACACGAAATACATAATTATCTATATATCGAATAAATATAAAATATCCGATATTTTGTTTTTTATTATAAATATCGGATTAACGAACCCTGACCGGATCACGCTGAATAAGTGGAGCTAGTGGTGGTGGTACTGGAATCACGTTTTCCTCCTGCGGTATTGTACCTTTATTGCAAAAAGGGTCTATTAGAATTAGGCTGCACAAGCTGTACTACTCTAGGAGCTATGAAACATGCGTGGCAAACACTTTCCAGTCCTGATGCCTAGATCAATTAAATACATTTAATCTCACAGAGACATACATAAACCCTACCTAACTTTAGGGAAAGAAAGATTAACTGCTAAGCAGTGTACCGATTTGTCAGGTAGAAACACTGCTAAAAACTGTTAAAAATACTGTTAAAAGTTGTGAAAGACGCTCATTGTGGCTGCAAATAGGCCATTCTGCATTACGTCTAAACGTCTGTAACAGTTTTATAAAACGTAGCGCAATGAAAATTCAGCTGCAATGAACGTTGTTCAGTCGTTTTACACAACGGAGCTGCTTTGTAAATCCACTAGCGGTTTTTATAAAACAACGGATTCTACAATCCGTCTGCGACATCCATATTATCACGTTTCTCTGAAACAAATCACAACTCCCAAATCTTTACAAGAATCTCTTTGGCACCTATACCGTATTTTTGTTTTGAGTATCAAAATGTTTAATTTGGAGCTACATAATTATGTCCTTTACTTATTCATAAATTATTCGAGGATAAAAATAATCACGTACATGTTTCCAAGTAAACTTATATACATTTTTAGGGTTCCGTACCCAAAGGGTAATTAACGGAACCCTATTACTAAGACTCCACTGTCCGTCTGTCTGTCTGTCTGTCACCAGGCTGTATCTCATGAATTATAGCTAGACAGTTGAAATGTTCACAAATGATGAATGAGTGTTTCTGTTGCCGCTATAATAAATAAAAAAATACTAAAAACCGAATAAAATAAATATTTAAGGGAGCTCCCATACAACAAACGTGATTTTTTGCCGTTTTTTGATATAATGGTACGGAACCCTTAGTGCGCGAGTCCGACTCGCACTTGGCCGCTTTTTTATCATAACAATTTCACTGTTAACGTTGGGGGATCTCGAAAAATCATCAAGTTTACCGCTTACAACCAAATAGCGTATAATTATAATGCTTATCGGCCCACAGGGGCCCGTAATTATGTTCAAAACAATCAACACTTATCATAGCACGGTGTAATTAAAAAATAGTTATGACTCATTAGAGTAGTTTTTGTTAACCGACTTCAAAAAAGAAGGAGGTTCTCAATTTTTATGTAAATTTTTTTTTTAAAGATGTTCGGCCATAACTCCGTCATATACAGCGTGGCGCTTTAATGGCGACATTAATTTAATACACTTCTAAGGTTTTGCGTTTTCGTTTTATGGACATATTTTAATTTCGTTAAACATTATTAATTATTTTCAAATTTCTAAAATAGCATCGTGGAAAAAATAGCATCTGTACTTAAAGAACTGTAGCGCAGGGGTCATTTGCCGGGATCATGGATCATAACATCGCATCAATGAAATTAAAATGAATATCGTGCAAGGAGTAGGCCAATTGAAGGAAAGAGAGAGAGAGCCCTATGTCGGCGAGCGGCGCAAGCGGCAGTTTTCAAATTACGAATTATTTTATGTTGTTATAGTTTTTATGATTACTGGCCACTAACCCTACCTGTGTGTTAAATTTTAATGTCGCCATTGTAGCGCCACGTTGTATTATAGACGGATTTGCAAAATTCTTTTTTTTATGGATAAGATAGGTACTGGGGTGGTCCCATATAAATGTTATTAACTAATGCTTGAGTAGTTTTTGAGTTAGCTTCAATAACACGATTTTTTTCCTCGTAGTTTATATTGATGATGTTTTAATAACTTCCTGTCACTGATATTTACATAGCCAGTAGTGTTATATTAATTTGTGTGGGGTAGGTACAACTCTTCTCTTACTGATCTGCTAAAACTACTTTAAAATCCGCTTTTCTCATAAACATTGTTCGTGTTGCAAAAGTGAGAAAACCCTTGATGCCAACACTTGAACAAGGGTGGTCTGAAAATAATTAATTTCATTGCCAAAAGCCAATAACTACCTACGTATTGAGGATATACTCGTATACAACGTGGAACATTTTTTTTTTTTTCATAGTTTCTTATGCCTAGCATAAATCAGCCTATACCAACTGCTGGTTCGAGAGGGAGTGGGCGGTAATCTAGCACGCGAACCCAGTGCGGGTTGGTAGATGCCACATCTTCAAATTTTTGGTTCTAAAGACATGCCGGTTTCCTCACGATGATTTCCTTCACCGTTTTGAGAGCAGTGGCGATGAAATTATTTACACTAAGTAAAGCGCCTTTCTGGGTTCGAACCTACGACCTACAACTCGTACCTAAGTCGGAGCCAATACCACTTGGCCACCTGCACTGCTCCCATGTTTCGAATAGAATAAAATCATATTATGCAAGAGAAAGCAAGTCAGATGACTACTGCACCATTATCAATATTTGAAACGATATTAACGTTAATAGTTATTTCTTCCGCATTCAACTCAGCTTTTGGGAAACATAAATCATGGCCGGGTTCCTCTTGCATTACAGTAACAGACAATACACAACTCATATACGTCACCTCAGGAGTAGAATATCTATTAATATTCTATTACTGAGCTGTTATGTTAATTATATAACAGTAATATAATTGGAAAGCTTGCGGCATAATATCCGAGGGCCTTGGCAGACATTATTACTTTTAGCATAACCGTCCCGTTGGTCTCGTGGTCGCGCGACTACTGAGCGTGGAGTCCTGGGTTCGATTCCCAGGTAGGGCAGTGTTATTATTTAATCGATTATTTTCATAATATAGGCTATACAAATATAATATCTATGTATATCTAATACTAAAAATAACAAAATTAAAGTATTATTATGCAGTGTTATTAGATTTTTTCATAAGGAATTTATCAGAAACAGCCCGGAGTTTGGAAGTTGGCGGTGTGTTCCCGTGCCTCGGAAAGCAAGTTAAGCCGTTGCTCCTGCGCCTGATCTCTCTCTGATCGCGTCAGATTGCCGTCCCATCGGACTATGAAAGTAAAAGAACAGAGAGTGCGTCTGTGTCTGCGCAAACACTTGTGCACTATAATATCTCCCGTGTAGATGGCTAATCTCCGTTGAGATTTGTCTGAAATTCGATCTGGAGGACTATTACTTATTTAGCATCGGCGATTTTGCAGCTACAACAAAGCTGTGTCGTGTTTTCGCGACTCTCTGTCTCTCTGTTCGGTCGCTTTGCACGCTGCTGTTTCAAAATTGGACGATTTCTATTCGACCTACATCGCGTTTTGTCAGACGCTGTATCGAGATTCTGAAAAGCGACTATATTACTGGTCGCGTATTATGTATGCTACGGTCATGATACAGTGCGGAGATTTTAGGTATTTCAGCTCAATCTTCCGGATCAATGCCGCAAGGTTGAGCTGAAGTACCTAAAATGGTTGGTGGATCGGTGACGATTATTAACAGATTCTCAGCCGGTTCATTCTGTAAAAATCTCACGGTGAAATCTTAGGCAAAGTGAGCTTACAATGAGCCGTCCTGCTACAACGATAGGGATTGTCAATATTGACAGCTCAACTTCAAACTCGCTCCACCTAAGTTATTACTTTCGAGCCCAGGCCGCTTTACTTTGTGTAAATTATGCCCTCAAAACGGTGAAGGAAAACTTCGTGAGGAAACCGGCATGTCCTAGAACCAAAAATTCGAATATAAGCGACATCTGCCAATCCGCACTGGGCCCGCATGGTGGATTACAGCCCACTCCCTCTCATAGAGAGGAGACCTGTGCTCCAGCAGTGGGAACATTATAGACTGGTTATGGTAAGTAGATGTGTTTATACAGATAGCGCAATCCACGAAGACGCGCCCCACTCTTCTTCCTAATCGCTTACAGTACAAGTGTGCAACATTCCGCTAGTGTTTTAGTTTTGTCGATACACAGTAATTACTTATTAGTGGGTAATTATAGTGTGTATCAAAAAACTAAAACACTAGCGGAATTAACTAGCGATAACCACTAGCGATTATTATGAAGAATGGGGCGTGTCTACGTGGATGGCACTATCTATAATTGGAGTAACAACAAATGTCATTTACGATATAAAACGTCAGCACCAAAAACAATTTTCCTCAACATTTTTAGTAAAAACTCAATTATTTTTGCAAAATTTTATAACAACGATATTCATTTAAGTCCACCTTTTACCGACAAGGGGTACCCACAAGATCTGATAGTAGATTGTGTGTGACCTCGGTACATATAAATTGGACTGGACTGTTATGGGAATTCCGTCATTGTTGTGGTTTTACTAAGCGTGGGGAGTGGAAGGTTCCATTGATCAAAATAATGAGTTAGCGGTCGAATGTATGAACATAATGATGTAGGTATTACGAAAGCAATCAGCCAGAATTATCTCGCGAAAGTACAATCGATTGCTGTTATAATCAACTAGGTTCTTGTTCTCCCGATCGACCACATCGCATCGCATCACCTGCCCGCGCTATTAATTCGTTTGCACTTAGCGTTTCTCCTGACTTTTTTATTTTTACTCGGCTCCTAGTTTTCATAGCGTGATGTGTAACAGCCTTTAGCCTACCACAAGAACAGGTGGCCTACCATGATCTAATTAAAAACGATTCAAAAACAAGACATTTCAGTTAGGTTCCTAAACTGCATCCATCGCTTGAGCTGCTCTATCGACGTCATGATACCAAACAAGTATGAATGAAACCAAAACTTGCGACTCAGTTTGGGACAATCGCTGTGAGCAGAATGACACGGCCTAAACTGAATCGTTAAACTGACGTCATGGTACGAATTCGAAGAACAGCTCAGTTTAGGTCCTAAAATGGATCGCGCGAGCTCGAACTCACTGGTGGTCATGGGAAAAAAGCACGCTGTCTCACCTGGCTTCGTGTCTGACAGAGCTAGTATCAGAGATGAGTAGTTAGACACTAGTCTACACGCACAACTTCTAGTTCTCACGCACAGAAACACCGTTCCGAAGTGATAGACGCGTAAAAAAATTCGAAAAGTGCTTTGGAAAATCGAGTTTTAGGAAAAAACCACTGCATAAATCAATTATAAATAAAGTTTATTAAACTCTTCGATAACTGAGCTTTGTCGGTACGGACTTGGTTTTGAAGATTTTAGACTTCTTTTATAACTTATTTACACCCAAAGTTACGTTAAAATTAGCAAGAAAAACGAATCTTTGTTGGCTCATAACTTTTTAATGGCTTGTTATTTTACTATTCTGTTTCCGTACAGACACAATCAATAAAAAGACAAAACGATATCATGTTTAACTTTGGATATACACTGTCAAACAGTGGAGTAATACTCTCCCGAAATTTGTATGGAAAAAATATCGACTAGTGGCACCTTAAGAGCTTGTGGTAGGCCTCCTGGCTATTAAATGGAAAATAATTTTTCAAATTGAATTTCGCGGGCTACAACTGCGCATTCACCTTAATCTATGATCGACCGGTGCGGCTGTTATTGTTTAGCCACGAGACCCTCCTCCTCCCCTCCTCACAAAAGTACAATACGAAAACCAATTTTCCAGACCATAGGTACCTACCTGCTTTGATTTCGACTTCTAATCGAACCGGGAATTGTTGATGCGGGTTAGGGGGCAACTCGTCCCACATCAAAACTCGGACCAGGGACCAGTTGCCCCTTTGTAATTTCGTTAGGGGTCAACTCGTCCCACATAAAAACTCGGACCAAGGACCAGTTACACCTTCATGCTTACCTACATTTTATTAAAATGATTTTTCTTTTGTGTAATCTATCTAAACTATACTTAATTGAAATATTGGAGTCACACTCACCTTTGAGACAGAATGGACCAAATTATCACACACTAACTTCGATTTTAAATGTGGCCATGGATGACCGAGCTTGGGCACAAGCTACTCTTCCCATTCGTATGGAAGGCCTCGGCATCCGCCAAACTAGTATTAGTTTACCGTGCCATGGCATGGTACATTATGCTATACTTTTAAGAACAACGTGTATCAATTCAAAAACATTGGTAGGTACCTCGAAAATCTAAAATCCTCGAAAACCTACTAAGCGAGTGAAAGTGATGCAATTACTTTGAGTAAACTTTGATATGATAATTCTCTATGTTTTAAAGTCAATTCCAATGAATAACGTGATGTCGAAAAAAGTAAAAAAAATAGATATAATTTTGCAATTTTTTTGTGTTGAGAAAAATTCATTGAATCGTGTATTCCTTTTTTTTTACATGATGCTAGACCAAAGAGTCAAAAAACATATACCAACATTCAAAATCCCTATTCCAAATACTTAACAAGTTACACGAAATAGAAAAACCAATTTTTTTTCAATAATTATCACCTTACAGGCTGGTCAGGTTGGTCACCGATGTTCGCTCGTTAGTGAAAGATAACTAAGTAAGTATTACGCTTGTTGTAATTAATTTTTTTGTATCTTTGTTTACATACCTACTTAAGCTGTTTTAATTCTCTAACATAAGTAGTCGATGATTTTGTGTAGAGAATTTGCAAAAATATGTACTCGAATTCGAGTACCTAGAAAAAGCTAAATATAAAAAATGTTTTTGTTACAAAGAACAAGTGACTTCAAAGTATTTTAGCATTTTAGTAAACTGAGATTATGTTTAATTTTGTCTAAGACGTCGCTTAAGGGCACGTGGCTAAATAATAATAGCCGCACGGCTCGATTAAAGGTTCGCTTGCCGCGGTCGGTACATGGATGACCATCCCCTCCGTGCCTCGGAAAGCACGTTAAGCCGTTGGTACCGGCTGTCTTTGACAGCCGTTACTTACGGGGCGTCAGAAGCCCAAAAGTCTGACAACCAGTCTTCTGAGTCTTCCCAAGGGGTATCGTATTAACCAGTAACTGGGTTGTGGAGGTCAGATAGGCAGTCACTCCATGTAAAATACTGGTATTCAGCTCCATCCAGTTAGACGCCAACATAGTTGGGCAAAGGCTAGGCAGATTGCTATTTTGTTTTGTAGTTGGTCGCATTTTTTTTTAAATTTGGTTCGTGAATGTTTCGATTAGTCATTGCAAAATAACCCTGTTACTAGCTAGGTACTGTATAAATGTCCAAGGACTAAAGGAAGTCCATCAAGTTAACTTTAATGGAATTCAACTAGCCTAGATGGAAGAAAAACAGTCACTTATCGGCGCCAAGTTGTATCTAAGTAAATTGTAGTAATTGGATTACTTAGATGAACTTACACGAGAGACTTTTATCTTAACTTATATCAACTTGCTGTGGAAATAAAAAATTACTTAAGACAAGTGTCTAAATTAAAAAATATAAATGTAAGTATATTTTAAATCTTATTCGATATGTATACTATATGAATATTTTTTTAATATTTTTGGATTTTCAGAATGGTTTTATGGACATTATCCCTTCTTGTGTGGCGGCCATTTTGCGAGAATCACCACAGTGTGTCGGTACTTCTGGGTGGTACTTCCGATATCGGCGCTAAATATATAAAGTAAAAAGTTCCTACCTAAGCACTTTTTTGTTTTATCAATATTACAACAAAATATCTATAAGTAGGTGGTACCTATGCTAAATTATAACTATAAGCGTATCAAGCGTGGACAATGACACAAAGCGATAAGTATGCTATAATGTTCAAGCTCGCTTCGCTCGCTTCTGCATCCTAGATTCTCTTGATTCGTAAGCTTTTCTGCATAAGTCGTCTAAGAAACTATATTTTTTGGGCTTGCTTCGCTCGCTGTTGCATCCTGGCCTGCTCGGTTCTTTTAGTAAAATCACCGCTTTTCAAATATTATACCTAATATTTAAATTAACTTGCATTTGCGCCAAAAAATCAGGATTTAATTTTAAAAAAAACTTGTCAAAGATCTCTCTCTACACAGACCCGAGGACCACGCAAAATTTATCTTACTCATATCGTCAAGCCCGGCCACAAAATTTTTATCAAGTCTTTTAATTATCCATGGTTTACCCTGTTTCTATTCCAAACATGTCTATCAGCTACCTAGACTAGGATAAAAAATCTATTCAAATACTTTTTTTTTAAACTTACATCAAGTTAACAGATGAATGAGTTAATATTATTAATAACAGGTCGCAGGTAAAGCACATAATTTAAAGAAGATGCTTACACTTTCCTCCCATGGGTCATAATTAATTTTTAATTATTATAAGTGACGATAAGTGCAGATGCTTCGGAATTTAATTATAAAAGCCTCTGTAGACGAACGCTATAATTATGGATGCTTGCACGCAGGGCTGGCAGGTGTGACTTAATTACTATATTGCAGGGCAAAGAAAGTGTAGTTAAAAGAAAATAAAAAACACTTATAAAAAGGCTACATATTTTTGCATAAGTATAGTGGTAGAAAACAAAATGGCTATTAGGTTATCAATGTATATGGGGTCAAACTGAATTAGTTAGCGAAACTCTGCCGACGTGCTGGGTATCGACTGTCGTTATACAGGATGAAATTTTAATCACCATTTTCCTCTTAAGGGGTCATTGTATTCACCATTATGAACAACTTTTACTATGGGAGCAATCCTGAAATCGTGAAAAAAAATCAGCTGTTCTACATTTATGTTAGCATGACTCGTCCAAATGTAGGGAACAGCTGATTTTTTTTCGCGATTTCATGTTTGGTCCCATAGTAAAAGTTGTTCATAATGATGAGTACAATGACCCCTTAAGAGGAAAACGGTGATTAAAATTTCACTCTGTATAAAGTGTTAAAAAATTAACCCGACATACTTTAATCACGAAAAAAAATCAGCTGTTTAATAGAAAAGTTCAATACTTACCTATCTACTTGACCAAAATGTATGAAACAGCTGATTTTTTTCGTGATTTCAGAGTTGGCCCATAATGAAAGTTGTTCAGTTCGATGGTCTAAAGCACCTCTTAAAGTTTGTCGGGTTAATTTTTTTAACACATTGTTAAACACGGAAAAAAATGTTTTGAAGATATAGGTATTTGTTTTGGGCGGGTCTGCGACCTCTGATAGTGTAGTTAGGTACTTGATGTATGATAGCATATCGATAGCTGTTTCCCGCGACTTAGTCTGCGATCCAAAATGAAAAGTATCCTATATCCTTTTCCAGAAATTTCATCCAAATTCGTTCAGCCGTTTTAGCGTGAAAGCCCTAACAAACAAACACACGAGTATCCTCTAAAAAAATATAATTAAATAGGTTTTTTTATTTATTTATCATGTTTAGACATCGAAACCCATCACGTCTGTGGAGTTCCATTATCTAATTTATTTTATCCCTGTAGGATAGTTGCAACGTTTTTAAGGATTTTTTAAAATAACTTTCTGTAACAATTTACGTTACGAGCATACTACAAAATAAATTACAATGTTTATTTTATACAATACAAACGTACAGAGGCACATTTCTTCTAATGTTAACTTGGTACCTATTCAGTCTATTTAGAAGTCTGACTGGACGCAAATATTTTCTTATTTTTTCGACCCTGGCAACCCTGTTTAAAGGGCACATCGAACCTCCGAGTCATCTCAATTTGTGGTCTTATTTATTTTTACTGGCAACCCGGCAGAGTTGCGAGGATCCTTCTACTAATGAATATAATTATATAGGGTACGATAGAATGTATACACGAGTTGTAGATATATTTTAATATGAATGTAGGTTTATTACTTTTAATATCTGTACGATTAGCTGGATTTATGATTGTTAATTGCAGTTAATTTAAGAAACGGCGGTCATATAAAAATTATGTCACTAAACGTCACCATTAAGGTTTTAATGGCTCCAACTCGACCAGCAGTTGTAAAAAGAATATGCATAAAATGATTGGTAATCCACACTAATATTATAAATGCGAAAGTGTGTCTGTCTGTCTGTCTGTCTGTTACCTCTTCACGCTTAAACCGCTGAACCGATTTAGATGGAATTTGGTATAGAGATAGTTTGAGTCCCGGGAAAGGCCATAGGGTAGTTTTTATCCCGATATTCTCACGGGATCGAAACTTAAACGGGTGAAACCGCGGGGCGCAGCTAGTAATTCAATAAAATCACGCCTGTATTACCTGAAGGGTTAGGCAGATGTGTACCTATAGTACACTCACATTTCGCCAGTTATGTTTGAGTCCCATGTAAAAGGGGGCGAGCCTATTGCCATCAACCGGGCACAGATCCAGACTCCGCGAACTCGGACTGTTACTGAGAAATTCCATATGAAAAAACACTTTGCCCGACCCGGGAATCGAACCCAGGATCTTATGGTCAGCAGTAGCACTTGCGACCACTGGACCAACGAGACGGTCTATCATCATCTGCCTAGCCTTTTCCCAACTATGTTGGGGTCGGCTTCCAATCTAACCGGATGCAGCTGAATACCAGTATTTTACATAGAGCGACTGCCTATCTGACCTCCACAACCCAGTTACTGGGTAATACGATACCCCTTGGTAAGAGACAGTCTATATAGATATAATTTTATTATTATACAGGGTGGCAATGACGTCGACGCGCAAACAGTAACCATGAATTGTAACCAATGTTCACAAATAAATGAATTGAATTGAATTCAGCACAGAATTCTGTCTTATAGAAATTTTTAGTCGGTTATTAAGAAAAAAATCAGCTGTTTTATAGAAAAGTGCAATACCTACGCGGTCAAAATTTATGGAACACCTAATTTAATTTTTTAATAACCAACGATAAATTTCGACGAGATTCTGAACCCCCTGGGGTTTAGAATCATCTCCATGGTAACAGGTTGCGTTGCGCGTTGACGTCCCTGCCACCCCGTATTATTATATGTGTCATATTTCACTTTACCCGTAATTTGACTGGGGTTTTGATTACGTTTCCATTTTTCGCTTTTATTACGGTATTTGGTTAATGAGAGTAATATCGTAAAAGAGTATTTTTCTGCCTACCGTTAGCTGTAAAATTCGGCCTAAGTCTTATAATGATTCCAACGAAATTAGACGGAGGAATTGGATGATATTGTAACACGTAATAGAATTTTGCTGCTGCGGGACGGGACTTTGAAATTGTAGGTGCTTAGGTACTTTTAAGACGGTGTCAGGGTCGTTGCAATCAATTTTTATCCGCTGTTCCATTCATTTTGGTATAATTATTTAGGGGAAATATTTAATTAATCCTCTAAAACCTTATTGACCTTCTAATGATAGACTTATTTAAATTATTGAACCTATAGAGGTATGAGGAACAGGGTGTAAAGTTCACTCATCCTCCATAGAAAAGGAAGGATCCTCCGACCAGACGGGTGTTGTGTCTGGCGGGCAGCTGCCCGATGATTCATGTCGGGCCACTGTATACAGGGTGGGCAAAAAATCGTGGATCAAACGAAACAGGGCGATAGTTGGGGTTATTTGTAGTAAAAAATATGTTTGTGCGAGAGCCCTAACTTGATCTCCTTAAAAGTTATGACAATTTGAGTGTTTACAGTAAGGTTCTAAAGTTACAAATAATTTTTCGTGAGCCTTAAAAGATATTGAAAAAAGTGCCCATACTGATAAATCATGGTACCCACTGTCATAAAAGCACTGTTGTAGTGATGATACTTTTTTTTTCTGTAAATAACCTCAACTACCGCCCTGTTTCGTTTGATCCACGGTTTTTTGCCCACCCTGTATATGCTAGTTGCGCGGTATACTCTGCTTGCGAGATGCAGAATTTTGTGTGACGTCCAGTATGACGCGTAGTTCGCATGTGGCGTTTGTAGATTCAGCTACAAACCTTTAAAACTTTTTGCGTTTCTAATAATGAACACTTATTAATGATGATAATGGTCGCAGTAACTAATCTACCACAGATTAGTGACTGCGACCAGTATTACCAAGATTAGTTACCCCAACAAAACGGGTAAGGTTTGAACAGTGGCCAACCACCATACTCAGCCTATAATGTTCCTACTGCTGGGACACAGGCCTCCTCTCTGTGAGAGGGGGTGGGCCGTAATCTACCACGCGGGCCCCGTGCGGGTTGGTAGATGTCACATGTCTTCGAATTTTTGGTTCAAGGACATGCCGGTTTCCTCACGATGTTTTCCTTCACCGTTCTGAGAGCAGTGGTGTTCCACTTGGATTACTGGCGAGCCTCTTGTCACTAGTGCGACCGATTCGGCTCTCGCGTCGCTTAGTAGATACTACCAGGCTGGGGCACTCCGACCAAATGGGTTAGGTTAGAACTGCGACCAACCGCTACCTCCAAGTTAGCTAGCTGTTTAGATTTTCAGGACCCCAAAGTAGGAATTATTTGAAGTTCACTTAAAAGAGGCGCAATCATTATATTAGAGAGTTCAATAATAATTTTAGTAAAGCAAAATTGGAAATATTTAAGGTTCAATTAAATAGTATCTACCTAGTTACCTAATTATCATTGAATGTTAAAATACACACGAATTTCTCCTGTAACGTTGGAGTGTTTACTGACAAAAATAAATACGCACATGATCAAATAAATACCCAGAAAAAAAGTAGACAGAATCTGTAAGCCGTACCAATATTTGTTCCTATCGGAAATTATTATTAAACTGCCTTTCAGCCTTACCAAAAGTTTTAATTATAATCATTGTGGCTTTTATTCCACTTAATTTTATCCAAAACTCTTACAAAATCACCGTACTGCGCGCCCATTTAAAACCTTTATCTAAAAAAGAAATAAAACCAAATTAAATATCAATCAAAAACTAAACGTAGCCGCGTTTAATTTAGAAGAAATTCTTCTAAGATATCGTTATCAGCCGTCAATGAACCCAATGGTTAATATCTCACAACGGTATAATGAAATGTTTGATAACACCGTCACCTATGGTGGCTAACACGCGGCACCTATGCGCCTAACACCCGGCACTGCTCTGTTCCCATAGCCAACGATACATTATAATGCTAATAGTTAAACACGAACGTTGTACTGGTCACACAGTTGTATCGGATAGAGCTATTAAGTTTGGATGACTTCCAGTGGGTAATGTCCATGATTTTTGGGTGTTGTCTTAGGACAGTTTACCCATAGTAGAATTACTAGTTAGCCCATCAGGTTTTTAGAGGACGTAGTTAAACGAAAAGGATCCAATCCACAACATGGTCAAAAATTAGTTAAGTGCACCAAATTGGGGCTAAAGATCAATACTACCGGCCATTAAAAAAGATCCATGCAAAAATAACTGTCTATCACCTTTTTATCAACCACAAAAGAACAAACCTACGTTAAATATCTTCCAAACTTCAAACGTCAATATATCTAAAGTGACTTTGTGTTGATTGCATCCTTTTTGTGTAACTACGTCCTCATTGATAGATAGATAGACAGATAAACCGTTTATTCAAAGATGAATTCGTTCATTGAAAGATGGGCATTTTTTTTGTTGTTGTGGGTGGATATGACGGCGTAGCAAGTGGCGCCGTCTAGTTTTGTTATGAAGTTACTAGGAACCACCGAAGAGGTCGGATATGAGTGTCACTGGCTGGTTACTGTCAGTTTAGCGCAGCGTTGCATCAATGGTTGCGTGTCAGCTGTCTTTTGAGAGTTGGTATCAGAATGACTGGATCGCAAATTGACCACGTCGCTCTTAGTCCAAATCTCAAATGTTAAGGTTGATTCTCAACCTCTTTGATAAAAATGAGTTGAGTGAGTACCACTCTCTCATACATAGTTTCCGATTGTTTTCCCAAAAAGTGATTGCTCATTATATTTCTTCTCAAATTTTCTCTTTCTTTGAGATAATAATTATATCAGAAGCCTTACATGCATCATGCATAACATTCGTAATCAGCCTATAATGTTCCCACTGCTGGGACACAGGCCTCCTCTCTGTGAGAGGGACTAGGCCGTAATCTACCACGCGGGCCTAGTGCGGGTTGGTAGATGTCACATGTCTTAGAATTTTTGGTACATACATCATATAAACACCCTAATTGGGTAATGAGAGCAGTAGTGGCCCAGTGGGACCGACCCGGACTTACGAGTCGTGGGTTCGAACCCGGGCAGGCGCTTTACTTTATGTCAATAATTTCATCACCACACCATTGCTCTCAAAACTATGAAGGAAAACACCGTGAGGATACCGTCGTGTCCTAGAACCAAAAATTCGAAGGCATGGGACATTTACCAACCCGCGTTGGGCCTGCGTGGTAGATTATAGCAAACAAACTTTCGAAGAGAGGAGGCCTGTGTCGCAGCAGTGGGAACATTATAGGCTGATTATGTAATTGGGTAATACACTTTCACAATCCGAGAGTTTGGAAGGAAATTCCTAATCCATTAAGATGAATTTTTCAAGCCTATGAAAGGTTTGAAAAATTCGTCTGCTCGACAAGGTAAATAACGGAACAGACGTGGCTGAGCTGTCAAAATGAAAGGCCTGCGATCGATTGCCATTATATTAGGCATGTGTGTAACGAAATTACCCCGCGGTTGTAACTAAATGCAGCTTTTCGTATAGTCCATGAATGTAAAATAAATGCTTTCCACTGAAAAGTCGTCATTAATTTTCGTGTAGCAAAAAACAAAAAACCACGTAATGGTTAAGGAAAATAATAAAAACAATTGGAAGTATTACTTTTTTTTTTTGCTGAACTGGATGTTTTTGGCGCAGCCGCGAGACACACTTTCCTGCAAATTGCTTACTTCGCACTTTTAACTTTTTATTTGTTTTTTTTTTATCTGATGTATATTATATTGCGTACCTTTTAGTCTGTGTTACATAAATGTATTTTCTTTCTATTTCTGTATTTAAGGGTGGAAAAGACTTGATGAATTTCTGTATTTAAGTATTTTAAGTTTTATTAGAGAGGTGTAAGGAACGTCGCAGGTGGCGTTCTATGGTTTCTGCCTACCCACATGGGAAGAGGCCGTGAAGTCTATGTATGTAAGTGAGTTTATATAAGTGTAGGGAGGTGTTTTTGCTAACGGAAATTATGCAGTAATCTGTTGGCAATAAATGCAAAATTCATCTGTTATATGTGTCCTATATTGCACTCTCTTTAGAGTGCAATATAGGACACATTTAACAGATGAATTTTGCGTAGCATTTAGTGTTGGTCCTCTTCGAAATCCCATTCGATAGAAAGCTATCGAATGGGATTTCGAAGACAACACAACACAAAATGCTGGAGAGGCATTAAGAGTTATTGGCGCCGATGAAAATCAGCACTGCAGTACTATTTCCAAGCTGGACACATTTCTTTTTCAGGGGAATTGCGACACACTATACAGGGTGTAATTTTAATCACCGTTTTCCTCTTCAGGGGTACTCATCATTATGATCAACTTTTACTATGGGACCAAACCTGAAATCGTAAAAAATAATACAGCTGTTCCCTACATTTATGTTCGCATAACTCGTCAAAATGTAGGGAATAGCTGATTTTTTTTAAACTAGGTTCTTCATCACATTCACGTGAAATACTGCTTTACGAGATTATCCTAACCTAACTAATATTTTGGTCGCCCCCACCTAGATGGACCACCTTCACCTTCACCACTTCCTAGTGATTTTGCTGGGAAGAACTCGCGGTACAAACTCCTCAGCAGCACAGCTGTTTGTTCAGTTAAAAAACTTGCTTCTATTCAATAGTATATGCAAAGATATATGCGATCAAAACTTTTGTCCATTTAAACACACAAGCATGGTCACCCTAACTCCCCGATATGCCAACCATCCAAGAACCATTCAACGAGGTATCGAACGACTTTCTAAACAAAACTATTTCTTTAAATATCAGCCATCGTGTCTAAGATATACACAGTCGTAAAAAACGGCCATTTTGACGAATAATCTTAAAGGTTCACATCGAAAATACGTTATGTTTCTTGAAGCAAAAGATACGAATAACTGATGGTTATGTTTATCTTAGTTTTACATATTATTTATAAGTCGCTTCTGCCCGCGACTTTGTCCGCGTATTTTTTTTTGTTTTAACATAAAATGTGTCCTATAGCTGTGCCTTGTAAGACACCACAATTTATCTACTAAAATAACAGCGACATTTTTATGAAACTCCTTTTGATTGGTGATGTAGCATCGTATCGCCTGCCCGAGTTGTTATTTCGTTTTTGTTTAGCGTTCTGTATGATTTTTTTTCTTTTTGTTCGGCTTCTGGGGAGTCGTAGCGTTATGTTAAGCCTATTATATCCTTCATCAAGAATTGGGCTATCAAACGCAATATCTTTTTTAGATTTTTTCAAATCCGTCTCTGTTTCAGAGATTAGCGTGTTCAAACAAACAAACAAACTCTTTAGCTTTATTATATTACAGACCTTTCATAGTTATTTTACCTCTGATTTTGCATCACTGTCCAAATCACAGTGACCTTTATTATCATTCGTATAAGGTTGCTGTTGGGTTGCTGCCTCTGACAAATCTGTCAGTAATTATAGTGATCTTTATTCTCGTTGCAATAAGGATGTTGTTAGGCTGCTGTTGTCAGAGGTAAAATAGATGTGAACGGACAGTATTATATATAAGTATAGTCTATATAAAATATAATGTATAGCAAAGATGGGATTTTATTTCTGATTTCGCTTCGTTGCGTTACTTCTTATGACGTTTTCTGTGAAGGTCAGTGGATTTAGGGTATGGGAAGTGCTCATTGTGAAACAATATAAGTCGATGTAATGTTTTATGTGTATAAAAAGTTAAGTTGTAAAAGAAATGGTAACGGCGGGGTAACCTTTCCCATAACTTCCAGATCTTGTGATCCTGCCAGCAATGTAAGTGTCGAATAATAAAGAGTTTTAATAGCACTACATATTTCACTTCATAATCAGCCTATAATGTCCCCACTGCTGGGACACAGGCCTTCTCTCTGTGAAATAGTGCGCCGTAATCTAACACGCGGGCCCAGTGCGGGTTGGAAGATGTCACATGTCTTCCAATTTTTTGGTTCTAGGACATGCCAGTTTCCTCACACATTTTCCTTCACCGTTTTGAGAGCAGTGGTGATAAAATAATTTACATAAAGTAAAGCGCTTGTCTGGGTTCGAACCTACGGCCTTACAACTCGTAAGCCGCACCCTTTACCGATGGGCCACCATTGCTCTCACAAAAACAAAGGGGTTATTATGAATGGTCGCATTCTATCAGCCTTAATCTATCAAAAATACAGGCTCTAATTTCCTTTCAGTTATGTCAAGTTTTCGACATTGATTGTCGCTGAGATGAGTTTGCGACTAGATTTTGAACGTGTATAATTACCGGAATTGGCTTTCTGATCAGTCGAATGTATGTAAAGGGCCCAAATACGTATTGGGTTCTAGGTAATCAAAATCTAATCACCTAATGAACCTCGCTGAGCTGCCATTCAAGCATACCCGACGGAGACATTCAATTCAAATTAGACAACGATGTCGCAACACTACTTACAATATTAAGACCACACATGATCTTAGCACAATCTGCTGCTTTGTCAAATCGACAATTTTCACTCTTTAATAACCCACACGCAGTTAAATATAAGCTTTATAACACTACTCACAGAGTTCAAAACCATTTGGGGAACCAAGAATTGTAGACATAACTTCTACTCGGAAGGCAATTGTACCTAATCGGAAAGCGATAAAGCGCTACCGGTGACTCATAAAAGCGCTTCAGACTACAGGGGTCTAATTAAAGTGCTTGACTTTACAACCTTTCAGGACATTCGTGACACTTAATTCCTAGTTGTTTTGTTGCATCATTAACAAGTTTAAGCTGTTGGGACACACGGACCTAGCGCCTTAGCGGTCTCCTCAAGAATTTGAGAGGTGTCTGTCATTTTCGTGTCAATTTTGTTATGATTGCATGTTTCGCGTCAGGATAGTGTAATTTAGATGAGCACTGATGTGTTTTAAATTGCTTAATTTATATTAGATTCTAGCTAGCTTCTGACGTTTCATAAGTGCCCATGTTGGTTTATGTGAAATAAAAATATTTTGATTTTGATTTTGAGATGCTGCAGAGGTATGACCTAATTTTTTGTACATAAAAAACATCATAGTTGAGCTGAATCTATACTTTTAATAATATTATAAATAATAATTGTCAACATTTTTATTAAGCTTGAGTATGAGGCTTTTGACTACGCTGTATGTGTATATTTTATGTCTTTTTTTTAATTTTATTTGTAATGTTCGTTTTGTTTGTGCAGAATAAACCATTTTTCTTTCTTTCTTTTCTGTTCATTCAAAATTTGTTTGTTCGTAAGTTGGGTGTGATCTCTGGAACTACCAGTTGGATTTCAACTTCACGCTATGATGCTTAGGAGCCGAGTAATAACGTCAGAAAGAACGCTAAGCAAAAACGAAGATAGCGCGGTCAGGCGATGCGATGTGACGGCGGACCAAGAAATTTCTCACGGACGAAGTCGCGGGCAGAAGCTAGTTTAAAAAAAATAACTTACACAAAGGGAAGGTCTATTTACAAATGTCTAACAGAATAACTTTTTATAAAGGAATCACTTTGAAGTGTTCTTACTTTTTTTTATTAAAGTTAGTAATAACATTAAAATGGTTCCCCAGACAAAGAGAATAAGGCTATTCAAAAATGGTCACTGAACTAAAAACTAAGGTTAACTACCTACGCTAAGAAACCTTACCAAACAATTTCATTTGAACCTTGACTTATTGAATATTAGAACTAGCTGCTGCCCATGGTTTCGCGCTCTGGACCAAATAGTTAATGTACCCAGATAAAACATATCCTATGTGTTAATAAAGGACATTATAGTCTACAAGTGTGCCGAATTTCATCAAAATTCGTTCAGCCGTTAAAGCGTTATTGAGTAACATACATACAAACATAAAAACTAAATTTTCCTAAGTAGGATTGGTTTGAACTTTGTCTTATAAATAGTAAGTACAGCATTTTTATCTCACGAAGCGACACACGCTTTACTTGTGTGTGTATTCACTGACGCCACGAAATCAATTTCATGGTTGCATTAAGCAGGTTTATTCAATCAACCACATTGTATCCAATTACATAATTGGCACCTCCAGCCAAATTTTTGAGGTTTTATGGGCGATAATGATCACTCATGTGATGATTGACGGCGATCGTTTGTCCTCCGCAACCGAACTCGGAGGTTCAGGTCGCCTGCCATGATCTAATTAAAAACGATTCAAAAACAAGACATTTTAGTTTAGGTTCCTAAACTGCATCGCTTGAGCTGCTCTATGGGCGTCATGGTACCAAACAAGTATGAATGAAACCAAAACTTGCGACTCAGTTTGGGACAATCGCTGTCAGCAGATGGCACGGCCTAAACTGAATCGTTAAACTAACGTCATGGTACGAATTAGAAGAACAGTTCAGTTTACGTCCTAAAATGGATCGCGTTAAGAGCTTGTTGTAGGTCTTCAGTACGTTATGATAGACAAAACAAAAGCTGGTGAAACGGCGCTGGTGCGACGGCTGTGTGTACTCGTATATAGATAAGATTAAACGTGTGTGGCACATCGGACTGTCACAATCTCGGGCAGAGTTCTAGCCATAGAAATGTAATCTATGGTTCTAGCGATCGCGCCGAGACTTCGGCGGCCGGATGACAGCGCTAGAGTGAAGGATGTGCGCAGTCTGGCGCAACTGTTTCATAAAAAAAGAAACTATGAAACGTGAACTAAACATAATGGCGGCTATCGCTGTCTCGCTTTAACATCTGCAGTCTGTGCATAGTCTGTGTCATTTTCGCTGTGTTGGTATTCAGTTTTAGTGCAAGTTTCATACAAGCGCCGTTTTTCATCTTTTTCTATGGGACTCCCGTCTCTTCTTACATATATAATGAACATTACTTACTCTATGGATGTGCGATGGGCACGCGATCATAGCACATGTAATTTCTAACTGAACAGACAGCTTTGCTGCTGGGGAGTTTGTTGCGCCACTTCTTCTTCCCAGCGAAAGCACTAAGCAGGGATGAAGGGCGGGCCTTTTGGGGAACTGTCTTTGGAATAAATTACTTTTGATTTGATTTTGTATGTATCGCTACGCGCGGTCATCTCGTTCTCGGTGACGTCCCGGTGACGACCGCGGTGGACAAACCCACTTAGCTGTTTTATGTTAAACCTGTCTAACACAAGCCTCTTCACATATAACTTAATCATATTGACCTGAATTACTTTTCGGCATGTCAGGTATTCGGGTATGTTCAAAAGTTCCCGGAATTTCATTTCACTAATTTGCCGTTCAGCAAATAATTTGATTCCGTGAAATGTGCTCGTTATTAGTACGAGTATATAGAGTATTTACTGTGGTAAATAATATATTTCTGTGGTTGCGTTAAAACGTCAATGTGTTTAATTAAATCTGATCAGACAGTTTAATGATTTAATGATCGAATCCTTCGAATGCTTTAATAAACATGTTGTGCTAAATATTTTACGTTTTAGTTAAACATTTTAATAAATATATGTATAAATTTAATTTACCTGATTCATTAATAAACAACATATTATAATATTGAATGAATACTAAAAATAACAAAATTAAATCCTAACTTAACTAAAACTATACAGAAACTAAAATATAGCGTCGAAAAATTCATCCGCACCGCTGTCGACTGGTACCTAATGTAGGTACCCAAGAGACTGGCGGCATTACCACGATGTATGGCAATGCTTAGCCTTTGGCCAAGATAAAAGCCAGCCGGGACACGGGAAGTGTCAACCAGCGTAAAATTTGTGAAATATTTCGTCGGTATTCAAAAAATAATCAGCTGTTTCATAGAAAAGTGCAACACCTACGACGTCAAAATGTATGGAAAAGCAATTTTTTTTTTAATTACCGACGATAGCGTTTAACGCAGTGGGGTCCAGAATCATGTACAGACGCCAGCACATCAAGCTACTACAATCTGTCAAAATTCTTTAATAGGTTTTCAATTTATCGCTAAAAGTTGATTGGGAAAATTTGACGGTTTCGGGTAGCTTGATGTGCTGGCGTCTGTACTTACTGAATCCATGGCAACAAGTTGCACGTCGATATACCACCCTGTATAAATTGTTTAACATTCAGTTCAGGCTTCCAGTGTAACTGGATGCAGCTCACCAACATTTTTCATGAAGCGACTGCCAATCTGACCTCTACAACCCAGTTACTGGGTAACACGATACATCTTGGTAAGACTGGTTGTCAAACTTTCGAGCTGCTGACGACCTGTAACGACTGCCAAATATCCACGGATCAAGGAAAGCACGTTGGTCCTGGCTGTCAATTGTCAGCCGGGACCAACGGCTTAACGTGCTTTCCGAGGCACGGAGGGTCTGGATACGTAAAGATGGTCACCCATCCACGGACCAACCACGGCAAGCATAGCTTAACCTAATCGAGCGACCCGCGCGGTTGTTATTACCAAGACCCTAATCGACAACTATTGGTAAGAAAAACAATATACAACATTGGTTTTAAGTAAGGCAATCTCCAAACCCATCTGAAATAGTTTCTTGGGTCTGAATTTTTTTCTCGTATCTTAACTTTTTTATGGTCCATTCAGATACCGATATACCAGTTCATACTTCTATGAGCAAGCATGATCGCTTTTTTATACCTTCACATAATCAGTGGCATTCTCATATCGTGCTCCGCATTCGTTCGCTTAATTATCTGTATTAAATATCTCTGAATTTACGTTACTTGTACCTTAAATGAACAGCATTTCATGAATATTTCCCATAGTAATAGATTTTTTGTCGATTAACTCATGTTTAATTTGGTTTAACGAAGGTATTTTGTTGGTAAACCAGAAGGACAATATTAATTCTCGTAATTCAAAACGTTCGAAATCAAGTCGCAATCTTATCTCAGCGACAATCAATGTCAAAAACTTGTCAAAAATGTAGGGAAATTATAGGTATTTTTGACAGATTCAGACTGAGATCAGAGGGCCAATTCTCGTAATTTTAAAAACGTTAAAATCTGATCTCAGTCTCAATCTGTCAAAAATACCTCCCTCCTCCTCATGTAAAAAAATTCCCTACATTTTGACAATTTTTTAACATTTGTTTGCCGTCTAGATTTTGAACGTTGAAAATTAAGAGAATTGGCCGTCAGAATGTGAACGTTCTTAAAATAACGAGATTTTCCCCTCAGATGTTAAGTCCATAGTAAAGATGCCAAATATAATTACAATTTATGACGTCACCAATATAACTTTACATGTGGCGAAAAAACTAATTATACTTATTCAATTGTATTGACTTTGACAGGTCTTTGACAGCTGTCAAAGCAAGCAGCGCGGGAATGAGGTGTCAAAATAAACTGGATGTTTTGTACAAAAAATATAATCGTTTAGGAAACTTGTGAGACAAGTAATAAAACACCTTATGGTATTAGATGGTATACATAAGAATCTTCCGCTATTAAGTAAATATTATACAGAGTCTGCTTCGTTGGTCTAGTGTTCGCAAGCTCTACTGCCGACCATAAGGTCCTGGGCTTGATTCCCGGGTCGGGCAAAGTGTTAATAGGTTTATCCATCTGGAATTTCTCAGTATCAGCCCGGAGTCTAGATTCGTGCCCGGTTGATGACAATAGGCTCGTCCCCTGTTACACGGGACTTAAACATTACTGGCGTAATTTGGGTGTATTGTAGGTGCACCTCTGCCAGTATCCCCCGAAAGGGGTACTTTCGGGGGATACTGGCGTGATTTTATGAATGTACCGAGTCTTCTCTCTGGATATTACTACTATTTATTTATACTGTGGTATTTATATCATAGTATTTGTTTTATGTCTTAATGTAGCTGTGTAGGTATCTAAGTAGCAATATCGATGATGGCCACTCTGCGACCTTTGTGGTTAGAACTCAAGGAAAACGGCCAATACGTGTAGGTACATACCTGCGATAAGATTTACGACCTACGAGAAGAATGTTGATCAAGATACAACCTGACACTGACCTGCAAATTGCAAAAAACGTAAGAAAATTTTAATTTCGCGGTCTACCACTGCGCATTCACCTTAAGATTTATTTGAAAGTTTCAAAATACTCCTATGCATTAGTATTGCCAGTATTTTCACTTATTTTCGTATTGTCGTCTGCACTATGCATACTCATCAGCACCCTAATTGCGTAACGCACTATCACTCTCAATCTGAATCATTTTGAAGGATATTGCTAATCCATTGCTTCATATGTTCGATAAATTAGTCTGCTTAGCAACGTAAATAACGCAATGAATGTTGTTGAACTGCCAAAATGAAAGCCATTGCTACTGATAGTGTGTTACGCAATTACCCCACAGACTAAAGCCAACAATATGCAAGGTCAAAATGGACCTACATTTTTTTTTTCAATAATTTTGGATTCCATTCACTCTTATAAAAAAATAGTAGAAAATATTTCAATCAAAAAGTCTCCATCACTGTCCGTCTGTATGTCACAGTACAACACTTTTATTTCACGGAGCTTTGTACCTAATGACATTTTAATGACTCGGGCGCTGTTTCAAGTTTTTTAACGCCCGTCGGCTATTCCAATAGCCGAGACAGACCAAACAAACTTAAATCGGTATTAACATGGTCGTCGTACCGAATATTAGTAGTCTGTGTGTCTGTATACAGCAGCTCAACTCGGGAGGATACTTGAAATTTGGATACTTGATTGAAGGCCTCAATCTTGAAAACCCATCGTTCGATCTGAGTTTGCAACTGACTTCACATAGACAGAAAGAAAAGTTACTGCAAGATATCTTACAAAGTAGCTTAATGAAGATACAGAAAAAAAGCATGATTTTACTGGGCTAGGCATGACAGTGAGGTTGCTAATATTTTACACTGGTAAGTACGGATGACAGCAGTGAAATGTTCATTTTAATACAACTGAATTCACTTTATGCTTGATCGCATGCATATAAAGGATACGAACGTGCTCAAATTGTTGTAACCCATTATGTCAATTGAAGAACACACGCATTTATAGCTGTCAAAATCTAGACCCCATTGAATGAAAGGCAACTGCATGCAGCAGAGATGAGAATGATAAGAGGGATGTGTGGTGTTACACGAATGGATGGAATAAGAAATGAGTACCTACATAAGAGGAAGTTTGAAAGTGGCACCGGTAACTGAAAAGTTGTGTGGAAATCGGTTGTCATGGTATGGGTATGTGATGCGGAGGAATGAGGAAAATGTCGTGAGAAAGGTTTTGAGTATGAAGGTCGATGGCTATAAGCGTAGGGGAAGACCAAAAAAACGATGGATGGAATGTGTGAATGATGATATGGTTAGAAAGGGGGTGACTACCGAGATGACGTCTAATAGAGAAGTATGGAAGAAAAATACATGTTGCATATGACATAAATTGGGATAAGGGGGAATGATGATCTTGGCCCCATCGGTTCTTGATGTGCGTTCGTTAATCCTACGTTGCGCTACTGTTTGACATTGACTGTGGCACCCAACACCACTTTCCATTTGTACATCATCGTCCACAGCCAAGCATTACATGCAGAAGCATCATTAACTCGTTTTGGATAGAACTTGTAATTGATTTCTAATTTACTTCAACTACAACTTAGTTTACTTCGTTAGCTTTCACGCGAGTTCCGTTTGTTTGAAGCCGAATTGAGTAATTAAAGTTTTATTCGATTTTGTAAAGGTTTCTGTTAATCTATCGATGAGTTGGTTGATTTATTTGGTATTAAAGCGTAATTATTTACGAGGTTAGTAATATCTAAATTGCCTGCCGCATTATAAGTAGCATAGTAGTAAAGGTAAGGTAATGTAAAAAAAAACGACTAAGTAATTGCTAGACAATGGTAAATGCATACTTACCTCATAACTTTACAGTGGCGATGGTACCATACAACTCGATTCTCACCGGCTTCCCTTCGAAAATTCAGAACATAACCACTCTACATATAGTCAATTCATCATTGAAATTTTCTTTTGGCATTTTTTTTGCTCCGGCCTACCTCTGTCATAAATTCACCCTTCGCCACTGTAACTTTAACTAGGGTCGTCCGCGTGACTTGTTTCCTCGATCCACCCCGTCGCATCGCATCGCCTGTCTACGCTATTACTTCGTTTTCGCTTAGCGTTCTTTCCGCCTTTTTTCTTTTTGCCGGGCTCGTAAAGGACCTTGCGTGATATTTAGCCTAGCCGTAAGAGATGGGCTGTCAAATGCAAAAATAATTTTCCAAATCCGACGGGTAGTTCCAGAAATTAGCGCATTCAAACAAATAAACTCTCAGTTTTATTATTAGTTTAGATTAAATTGGTAATCTTTTCTTTTTTTTTAATTCCTTATTTTGTTGTGCCCTACATGGTCCATCATTGTACCTTAGCTTTAAGGCCATTGCAAGACATTTAAACATTAATTATCATCTTCCTATTCTTGCCCCTATAACTTGGGGTCGGCAGAACACGTTTCCTTCTTCCATTCTCCCCGTCACATCACTTCAGTATGCAAATAATTATAAGCAACAAAGTAGCCCAGAAGTAAACTATTCAATTAAAACACAACCCAGAATTTATGCAAAGTGAACTTAACATTTAAAACAAAAGTTTAGGAGGGGTTCAAAGTGGTATCTCAGATCGCACCCGACCATCACAACTTGCAGCCCGCTTGTTATGACAAATTGCTGGTCATAATAAAACGTCAATATTGGCACAGTTCCAATGTAAAACGATGTTAAAACGAACTATGTTTTTAACAAACACTACTGTTTTATTGGCTTGGCTCTGAAAAATGGGTTATATTTAGCTGTAAAATTTGGCTTATTTTGCACAAAGTCAGGGCTTTATAGTTTTTATATTCAGTCTGTGTTTACCATGCTAGAGAATGGCCCAGTGGTAATGGCTTCGACTTACAAGTTGTAGGTCGTAGGTTCGAAACCAAACAGGCGCTTTACTTTCTGTAAATTATATCATCACCACTGTTCTCTAAAACGGTGAAGGAAAACATCGTGAGGAAACCAACATGACAATAACATAACATAATCAGCCTATAATGTTCCCACTGCTGGGACACAGGCCACGTCTCAAAGAGAGGGAGTGGGCCGTAATCCACCACGTGGGCCCAGTGCGGGTTGGCAGACTGATGTCACATGTCTTAGAATTTTTGGTTCTAGGACATGCCGGTTTCCTCACGATGTTTTCCTTCACCGTTTTGAGAGCAGTGGTGATGAAATAATTTACACAAAGTAAAGCGCCTGTCTGGATTCGAACCTACGACCTACTACTCGTAAGTCGCGGCCGTTACCACTTGGCCAAACATGTCAAAAGAACCAAAAATTCGAAAACATGTGACAGCTACCAAACCGCACTGGGCCCGCGTGATAGGGTAGAACGGCCCACTCCCTCTCACAGAGAGGAGGCCTGTGTCCCAGCAGTGGGAACATTATAGGCTGATTATCCTTACCTACCATGCCTGAACAATGTATTGACGTTATGACCAAAGATGTGGCTGATATAGAGTGCAGCCACATTTTTCCAGTTATCAGCCCTACCGGTATATGTTGTAAAAATCTTGCCGTAAGAACTTAGATGAAGTGAACTGTCATTCCACTTGATGCTAGGGATTATCACTATTGACAGATCAATTCAAGCTCGCTTCACCTAAGTCTTAACGGTGAGATTTTTACGGCATAGATTGGAAAGCGAGTCTTTTGCCCATAGAGCGAGTCTTTTGCCAAAACAGACTCCGAATAGCTAAGAAGAAATTACTGCTGGAAAAATCAAACCACAAGTGGAGGTTCATGAACAGCTCAGACCTCCAGTGTCCTCTAGTGTATGCGGCATCTCTCCACAGAAAATAGCTCACCTCCTGCGCGTGAAGACCTAATGGCTGCATCAGCGATCGGTATTCGCGTTGCTGAATTTTGGGCCAACCTAATTTAAAAAAATATGTCAAAAATTGTCGTGTTATTTTTGCCATTGACATGCTCAGAAGAATACAGGAAAGTGATCAAACCAGTAGTGCTATTCTGTGAAAATATCATCGTGAAAACATAAGTGAAGTGAGCTGTCAATGGTGGCAATCCCTAGCAACAGATGGAATGATAGCTCACTCTAAGTTCACTTCATTCACCTAAGCTTTCACGGTGAGTTTTTTTTTTACAGAATAGGTCGGCTGGACACTCGATAGTCGCCGCTTGCGACCACTAGAGACCATCGCGGTAGTTTATAGCAAATTAACACTTACCTAATAAAAAGTAACCATCAAAGACTTCTCGTCTTCATTAAATTCCAATTGCAACTAAAGAGCGATTGAGGTTAACCGATAGAAAAATCTTAATTATATCCCGTGTTTAACGACCCATTAGGCCATTAACTTTAACTCGCTAATGTAAACGAGAAACCGACTGCTACTGTCTCCCGAGTATCTTAGGGCTGTCCGATAGTTAACCTACCATGGAATAAGGCACCTGTCCCGACGAGAAGGCGACTAGCTATCAACGATTTTCTCACTCAAGGAACATAAAAATGATTATAGGTCCCGTGTGAATAAAAGAGATACAGATAATTCCCAGCGCCAGCGAGTAGTACTCTGTTGACGCAGCGACAAGAGCTGTCAAAGAGAACACTCGCTGGGAGACTCCAGCTTGCTACATACGCATACCTGTGAGTAATCGCTCGTCGCCGTCGTGCACTCGCTGCTCGTTGCTCGCCAACCCGTTTTTAGTTCTAGCTCTACCTGCCGCCGGCGGTGGTGTAGCAGATGCTTTTGACATATCTTTTTTTTTTAACACACTATGGTCAACACTAATTCTAACTTAATATTATAAATGCGAAAGTAAGTTTGTTTGTTACGCTTTCACGCTAAAACGGCGGAACGGATTTGGATGAACTTTTGCACACAGACAGACCTTGACCTGGGTAAGGACATAGGCTACTGTTCATTCTGGATCGCAGACAAAGTCGCGAGCAACAGCTAGTAAAACATAAGGCCTACTTTAAACTGTCTTTGCGGCACCTATAACGCTAATAAGTTGCACGAAAAGACTTTCAATACCGTATAGAGGCGAGAATGCCTATGCAAGACTCGTAGGCGAGAATCGCCAAGCGATTTTATTTTGTTTATATGTTATTGGGTGGTACAAGCCAACAAAGCATGTTGATTGATGAGGTCACTGCCACCTACGGACATTTGCAATAGTAGACGCAACGCTCGCGCTGGTGTGTTGTCATCCCATTGAAGGTGTTCAAATGTCTCATTGTACCCTAAGCAGCAAGACTGCTGAGCGGCAGTAAATTTGTGTGTAGCCGCTGGTGGTGGAGTCTGAGGAGTTTCTTGCGCTTCTTCTTCATCCCAGGTATAGCACGTGTAGGAAGTGGTGAAAGGTGGGCGTTTTGGAGGACTGTCTTATGTAATTTTGACGTTCAAAAAATGCTGATTAAATGCGTTATTTGAATGACTGTTGATTTTGTTAGCGAGAAACAAATACGATTACCTATGTCATTTATACAGGGTGAAATTGAAAACATCCGACAAATCGAAATGGGAGATTGAATTCATCATTATGAACAACTTTTACTACCTATGGGACCAAAACTGAAATCGCGAAAAACAAAATCAGCTGTTCCCTACATTTTTGTTCGCATAACTCGTCAAAATGTAGGGAACAGCAGATTTTTTTTCATTCACCTATTCGGTAACCTCTCCCTCAGGTATTTACAGATTACTCTCCCGATTTCATGGAAAACACATAAAACAACCGCCAAAGTAATGATTTCGCGCAACTCCTCTCGAAGGAAATAAATGTAAGTAATGATGTTGTTTGGAGATTGAAACAAATTGATAGTCGGTGCCATAAGAGCTTCGGCAATAAATCTCAGAACTGTTAACCCAGTACCTGCGGGTTAACTTGGCTTTGAACCAACCGCGATGGGTGATGTGCCTGATGTCACTGGCTTGAAACGATGTTGAAATCTTTCGAAATGTGTTCGATTAATTCTTTATTTAAAAAGCGAAAGCTATGATACAATAGTTAGAAATAGTTATGGCTGCAAATTCAAAGCATTTATTTCAATTAAACCATGTACAGGCACTTTTGAATTGTCAAAATTAAATAATCGGTCAGTTAGTCAGAAAGTTGAAGCTAGTTGCCCATTCCAAAACGTAGATCTCTATGGAGAAGAACGGGCAAGAAACTCCATGGACACTCTTTTAAATCGAGATATTACAAAATCCTGGGTACATTATTCTTGTTGCTTCTATATGTGAAAAAAAACACACAACTGCTTTTGTTGTATAGCTCTCTTGTCGCACGGAGAAGGAAAGAGCATGCATAAGGACGTTTGCTCAAAGACTATTAGCGATTTCGAAGTAAGTGTAAAAGACTGAAAATGCTTACATAATTATTTGCTCGATTTTTGGTGTTTTCTTTAGTACTTCTACCCCTCATGACGAAGAAGTACTAAAGAAAACATCATCATCATCATCTGCCTAGCCTTTTCCTATGTTAGGGTCGGTTTCCAGTCTAACCGGCTGCAGCTGAATACGAGTATTATACATGGAGCGATTGTCTATCTGACCTCCACAACCCAGTTACTGGGTAATACGGTACCCCTTGGTAAGACTGGTTGTCACACTTCCGGGCTACTGACGACCCGTAACGATTGTCAAAGATCCACGAGTGACAGCCGGGACCACGGAGGCACGGAAGGGTCTTGGTATGTAAAGATGGTCACCCAATCACAGACCAACCGCGGCAAGCGTAGCTTAACCTGATCGATCGACCCGTGCGGCTGTTATTACATAGCCTCAAGCCCCTAAAGAAAACATCATTAATTGTCTGTAGGCTCCTTGAAGAAGTTTTAGTGAGCCTTTAGGTTAAAATTCGTCTCTTGATCCAGCTAGTGCCTTGCTGCCCCCCCCCCCCCCCCCCCAACCTTGAGCGGATATCTTAACCTCCGTGGCTCCGTGCTTTCATGACCATCACTGTCTCTTACCGATAAAAGAATAAATGAAAAATCACCAAGCCATAAGATAAGTATTAAGTAAAGGAATACTTTATTCATTTCACTTCAGTTATTTGATGAAGCAACCACAATACTGGTAAACAATAGAGAATAGAGATGATAGTAATGTTGTTTGTCTTGTGACAATAATGTTTAACATCGGACCCCTCGCGGCCACGTGTCTCGAGTACCACTCGAAAAATCTATGAAATGTCATTGGACACAAGTGGAAATTACTACCATATCTTAGGGGTCCGTACTGGTATAAGGAAGGCTAATATTTTGGCCAACCTATTGGTCTGTCACAGGAATGCGTCCCGGAAACTTAATAACTTTAAACAAAAATATGTTGAACTGTGTAGATGAAATCTGTGTACTTCATTCTTTCATTTTATTACTTTTATCCTTTCATTTTTCAGCTTTTATATTTATAATTGCAGTTTAAGTGTTTCTTGGCTTTTTCAAGTTTATTATTTCATAAACATTAAAATTATTGTATACAATATATAACGCAACTAACTATTTACACGAGGTACTAGATTATATACATACTAAACAAAAAAAAAATTTTTTTTGTAGGCTTAGTTGTCGGTGTACTACCGCATCGCTGTCGTCTGGAAACGTGCCTGGGCACGTTTCCGTCTGGGAATTCAACGTGGCAATGCTAATTCTTTGACCAAAAAACGAGTCAAGTTATTAAGAAGTTTTACATGTCTAGAAACTCGATCTACGACTATTCGTAAAAACATTAGTGTAGTCTAGAAATCCAGAAACAATGTTGAGTAATTAAAAAAGGGTAGGTATGGATTTTATGTTATTTTATCAAGTTCAATGTCTCTGCGGAACCACACGTCACCCAGCGCAACCGTGCTCCACGCACTTAGCAGGCATATTTCTTATTTATATAACGAACGAGCATGTCCCAACATGTTATATAATACCAGATGCTGTTGAGATAAGTCTACGCATTAATTCGTTGGATGATCAATATTCCAGAACGTAAAAGTTGTGAAAAATAACATAACTATGAGAGATAAAGTTAAGTTGTTTATCTAGAATGTGGGTAGTATTGAATTAATTGATTAGCCATCTTGTTTCGTGTTTTCGTGTTAACAAGTTTATCTTAGCTTCCAGTTTCCAGTCAAACGTTGTTGGAAATCGCGTTTATCGTAGTCCAATCGTATTTTTTAAGCTCAATGATAAATGAATGATAAATGATTTTATTTCTGTAATTAGGTTTGCACAAACACTTTTACACGTCAAATGGTTTCAATTGTCCCAATTCTCGAGGTCATCAGTCAGTACATTATAGATATGCAGTTCTCCCGTGCTGCCGTGTACCGCAAGTATTCCGTAATGGATCATATATACTCGTTTATACACTGACGTTTTCTTTCCATAGGAGTAGGTAGTAAATAAAAAACGCTACGATCCTTATGGATCATATATGGCCTGCTGCAGTAAAGATTTTTTTTGTTGTTTTTGTTTAATTACATAATTGTTTTCCTTAAGTCATCCCGAAGCAATCCTCCATGAGCGGTGGGTGTGATTACAGTCCCAATGGGCACGTTTATTGCGTTGGAAAGCAGTGGTGGCCAAGTCGTAACGGCCGCGACTTACGAGTTGCAGGTCGTAGGTTCTAATCCAGACAGACGTTTTACTTTGTGTAAATTATTTCATAACCACTGCTCTCAAAACGGTGGAGGCAAACATCGTGAGGAAACCGTAATGTTTTATTCTAGAACCAAAAATTGCAAGACATGTGACATCTGCCAACCCGCACTGGGCCCGCGTGGTGGATTACGGCCCACTCCCTCTCACTGAGAGGAGGCCTGTGTCCCAGCAGTGGGAACATTATAGGCTGATTATGTTATGTATGTATGGGTGCGTTTATTCGGTACAAATCCGACATGACCCTCTGCTTTTCTAAGACGAAGGGTATCTATAAAGCTTTCCACACTTTAATAAAAGGCCATTTCCTATATAGTCGTGACTTAAGAGGTAATACAAGTTATAAACAAGAAAAGGTCACCACTCATAGGTGGGCTTCACAAGTTTTCTAACAATATCTAATGAGGTACCATATAATTACCTACTTACAATGTAACGACATATTTTATTACTACTTTAACGACTGCTACTTTCATCGTGGACCTTTATCATAGTTTTATTATCAACTAAAGCTTAGCCCGCGACTTCGTCCGCGTGGATTTCGACTTTCCTCATAATCAGCCTATAATGTTCCCACTACTGGGACATAGGCCTCTTCTCGGTGAGACAGAGTGGGCTACAGAACAGTACGGGTTGGTAGATGTCACATGATGTCTTCGAATTTTTGGTTCTAGGACATGCCGGTTTCCTCACGATGTTTTCCTTCATCTTTTTGAGAGTGATGAAATTATTTACACAAAGTAAAGCGCCTGTCGGTGTTCAAACCTACGACCTACAACTCGTAAGTCGCGACCGTTACCAATGGGCCACCATTGCTCACTTTCCTCAAACTTCTATAAACTTAAACACCCCATTTCAACTCTATAGGAGTTGTTTTTTTTAGTATACTAACCTAAGTAATATGGTTAAAAAGGGGGTGACTACGGATATGACGACTAATAGAGAAGGATGGAAGAAGACATTCTGCGCTGACCCTAAATCGATTGGGGTAAAGGCAAGAGAATAATGATACATCTAAAGGTTGTTTTTAAAAGATCACTCTTAACGATCAATAAGGAGTATTCTATTCTATTATATGATGACCTATCTAAATACTTACTCCTTTTAGGTACCGACGCTCATCAAGCTACCCGATACTGTCAAATTTTCCCAATCAACTTTGAACTTTATGCTTCAGCAATAAAGTTGAAAAAATATAAAGACATTTGATAGATTGTAGTAGCTTGATGTGCTGGCGTCCGTACAAGTTCTAATTTCACAAAATTTTATCAAAATTGGTTCAGTGGTTTAGCCGTCAGAAATCAGACAGATACACTTTCGATTACTTAATCATTTTACATAGTACAAATATCATCAAAATCCGTTAAGCAGTTTACCAGTAAAAACGTAACAGACAGACAGATATGCCTCCGTATCTATAAACATTAATAAAGATACAGTTATGATCGTAACACAAGGGCCAGTGTCAAGCGTCTTAGGAGTAAGCATGCAAGTTTAAGTTACTTTCACTTAGAGTGGATGATAAATCTCCAAGTTATTGTTGCATGAATATGTTGCTACTGCGCGCTTTTAAGTAATTGTGTATCGAGTGACAGTATTTTTTTGAGAATGCTTTTCTAATATCTACTTTCGATTTTGTTGTTAGATTGATCGCTTTGACAACAGAATAGATACGTGGAATTTATATGAGCTTCTGGTTTTATCAAATAAACGTTTATTTTTATTTTTCGTTGGTATTTCGTCGATATTAGCTACCGATTTGGTATTTACAAAAGGGAAATATTTATTTGATTCTCATAAAACTGAATGATCTTCTTATGGTGTTCGCCTTTCTTTGAACATTTAAAAATGTTTGGCCTTCGTTTAGAAGGCCAAACATAACCGCCTTTTTTAATAAACGGGCCTCTTTTTGACATCTGCGGGCTAATTGCGTAACACACTATCAGTAGCAATGCGTTTAATTTTGACAGTTCAACAACATACATTGCTTTGTTTACGTTATTAAACAGACACACTTTTAGAACATATGAAGTAATGGATTAGCAATATCCTTCAAAATGATTCAGATTTAGATTAATAGTGTGTTACGCGATTAGGGTGCTGGCCTTTTAGATCATTACGTAGACTTGTGTTACAATAAACCTCAAACATAAACTGATAAGCGTAGTGAAGATCGTGGCTAAATTAATAACAATCGCACATTTTGATCCAAGGTTATGCTACGTTTGGCGCAATCGATTTGTTGATGGGTGACCCATCCATCATCTACATATCGAGACCTCGTTGGTCCCGGCTATCATTCGTAGATCTTTGGCATTCGTTATGAACAGGCAGAATCCCGAAAGTCTGATAACCAGTTTTATCATGTTCCCCAATAACTGAGTTGTGGAGGTCAGATAAGCAGTAAAATACTGGTATTCAGCTGCATCTGGTTAGACATCCGGTGGAAGCCAACCCCAGCATAATTGGGAAAAGCTAGGCAGATTAATTGATAGACTGATAAGCGTATTTAGTCATTGAAACCACCATGTATGTAACATGAGCTTAATTTCAAGTCAATTGAGCATTAAAGAGGATCGATTCTGTTAATTGATTGGGATTAACACTTAAGAGCTCATTAAACTCCAGTGAACACAGATGTTTGGATTGTAGAGTATCTTTGATTACTACCTATGGTTTTAATTAACTATTATCCTTTCGACTATTTTGAACGCAACGTATTCTTGCCTATTATTTAATAAGGGGAAATATTTAACTGAACCTTAAAAATTACTGATCTTCTAATGATGAACACTTTTTTAAATTGATGAACCTCTAAAAACTTTTTGCTTTCTAGACATGATCGTCTTTTTAATAAATGGGCTTCTATTTAACATCTGTCCTTTTAGATCATCACGTAAACTTGTGTTACAAATTACAATATACTACAAAATATGAACTGTTAAACGTAACTTGTATTATTTTGAAGCCATCCTGTTTAAAACATGAGTTATTTTAAAGTCAATTAAGTATTAAAGAGGATCGATTCTGTTAATTGATTGGGATTAACACTTAAGAGCTTATCAACTTCAGTGAACACAGATGTTTAGATTGAAGAGTATCTTTGATTACTATGGTTTTAATTAACTATTATACCTTCGACCATTTTGTTCAAGGCCTTAACTAAACGCAACGTATTCTTGCCAATCATTTATTAAGGAAAAGTGTTTAACTGATCCTCTTAAAACTTATTGATCTTCTAATCGCGCAATAAAAGCGCAATCATTATATTAGAGTGTTTATTCGATAACATTTTTAGGAGCGCAAAATGAGATTTATTATTAAATATAATTATGCTATTATTAAGTTTGTCGCTAACCGCAATGTTACTTTTAACCAGTTAAGCCGCCATTGAAAAATTGTTGACTACAAAAAATTATTAATCGTAGAACATTTATTTTATTTTCAGTATGACTTATTTTGGTAATCACACCCACTTACCTGCTGTATTGAACTGTCTGTTTGTCCGCACCTTACATTTAGTTATGGCCACGCCTTTCACGGCAATTCAATCGGAATCTGAATCATTTTGAAGCAAATTGCTAATCCATTGCTTCATACGAGTAAGTTCGAAAATTTTGTCTGCTCAACACGTTAATAACGCAATGAATGTTGTTGAACTGTCAAAATGAAACCGATTCCGATTGATAATGTGTTACGCTATTGCCTCGCTGGTACATGTTGACAGATAGATAGATAAACCGTTTATTCAGTGCAACAAAAGACACAATACAGGCATTAAAAAAAAACATCAAAAAAGGTGAGAGAAAAAAAAAACAAAGATTAAAAAAATATATTGACCCATAGACACCTCGCATGACATTTATAGCGGTCGATCACTACTGGGCGGTGTGTGTCCCATAGTTGCACCAAATAGGAGTCCAGCTCAGCATATGCCAGGTACAATACCTGACGCTGGTATTCTGCTGCATCCCGTTAGTAGACAGGCTTACACTGTCCTCCCATCCTATTAACACTGTAATTTAAACACATTGTGAAACGCAATTATTTTTAAAAGAGTAACTGTGCTGTTTCTTGCCGGCTCTTCGCAATCGATATCAAAATATTTTGATTTTAAAAACGACGAGGTGTTCCGAAATTAAAAGGCTATAACTATTAAGTTCTACGAACGTCTGTAGAAGCATTTGCAAATATGCGTCCGCTCGAGGGTGGAGGACATCCATCAGGATTTCCAAAGAGTTTCCAATATTCTCTGACATGGGCCCTAAGTCATCCGATGCGTGGAACCCTGATCTCAGTGTCTGTGATGTTTCTTAAGCCACACTAAAATTGTATCCTAGAAAAAATGGAGTTACCGTTTTTGTATTACGGGTGTTATAAAAGCGACGAACGAATACTCGTATGAAAGGATCTCGTGGAAGGGGCAGCAGGAGGTATCCCTATCCCCTTTTGATCATCTATATCTATTCTATAAGCATCTATACATATTATAAATTAAAATCGCTTTTCGTGTCTGTCTGTGTGTCCCGCGTTGTTCATCTACTAAACTGCGCAACGGATTTTGATGCGGTTTTCACCAACATTTAAAAATTTATTCCGGAAGGTTCATTTGTATTGTATAATACATTCTAAATATCATAAATCTGCCTACATAATAAACACGTTGCGAGACACTAAACGCCCCCAGACGTAATAACAATAAAACTTCTATAGTGTCCCAGCTCGTGTCTAAGTAATAAACAGCCACACGGGTCGATTGATCAGGTTAAGCTAGCTTGCCGCGGTCGGCCCGTGGATGGGTGACCTTCCTTACATACCGAGACCCCCCGTGCCTCAGAACGCACGGCTGTAATTCTTGGATCTTTGACAGTCGTTACGGGTCGTCAGAAGCCCGAAAGTCTGACAACCAGTCTTATCAAGGGGTATCGTATTACACAGTAGTTGGGTTATGGAGGTCAGATAGGTAGTCGCTCCATGTAAAATACTGGTATTCAGCTGCATCCAACTTAGTTGGGAAAAGGCTAGGCAGGTGATGAGACAACGCAAAGCCTAAACCGCTGGGTCTACAAGCATGAAATTTTGCTCAAGAGTTCATTACATAACGAAAGTGAGCATTAAGGAAGCATATTTTTTTATTCATCCCCAGGGGTCGTATTATGGAGTATTAATGCCATTATTATTCCATTACAAAAAGAGATGGTACTATCGGCCTTTTATAGCTCCGTCTCTCTCTCTCTCACTGGAAAAACGATGGCATTATTACGTCATAATAGCCCCCCTGATGGGATTAAACAGGAGATGAAAGTTTGTATGGACGTTCGTCGTTTTTGCGATCGGGCACGCGGCTTGTATAATAAATGATTCTCGTTGTTGTGTCAGTAAAATCGGTGCGAAGCAGCAGCAGGTTGCTAGTGTTACAATATAGTTACAGCAGGTCCTATCAGAAACGTGTGGTCATATTTAAAGGTGTGATAAAGACCATCAAACTGAACAACTTTCTCCATGGGACCAACATCGTAATTGCGAAAAAATAATCAACCGACCCATATAGGTACAGAGCGGCGATCAGCGGGGCAATTGCGTAACACATTATAATCGGAATCGGTTTCATTTTGACAGTTCAACAACATTCATTGCGTTATTTACCTACGTGTTGATCAGACAAACTTTTCGAACTTATGAAGCAATGGATTAGCAATTTGCTTCAAAATGATTCAGATCCCGATTGAGAGTGTGTTACGCAATTAGGGTGCAGGTTTTGACATTAAATAGTACAGCGGTTATTACAAGTTGTTATCAGTCTATTAAAATAATACAACATTATAACACTCGTTTGGATGATATTATGGTTACTATGACAATGGTTGTTTTAATGTTGGCAATAAGCTAACTGTTTCAGAAACTTTTATAGAGGATTTATAGCATGGGTGTATATAAAATAATAAATAAACAATTTTGACTAAAAATACATAGAACACTGACTTTTCAAACAAAATAAATAAGTAGCTTAAAAATTGGCACGAAATAAACCAACCTTGATAATAAGGCATTGACCAAACATCATTAAATGAATCCAAGCATCAAAATTCCTGCCGGGGTAGCGGGATCGTCCGAAAGGGTTACCGCTGCCCCGGAACATAAAGGGCTAAGGAAGGAACACGGGTGGGTTTTAGTCAGTAAGAGTCTGACACTCCCTTCCGCTCCACCCAGAGCGGGAGAAGTCATTAGATGATTTCCCATCCAAAAAAAAAAAAGCATCAAAATTAAAAAAAAAAAAACAAACAAACTAAAAAGTAGTGATACGCCGTTTATGGGATTAACCAATCTTTGACTAAACTATATTGGATATATTTGATTGAATTTTCGTATGCAGACTGGAAACTCGGAAGATATATACGCAGTTTCATTTATTGTCGTATTGTAGTCCCCACATTGTGTAGCGAGCTTATTACTTAGTCGATTCGCACGAATTTACTCGCCCGAAACGGGCGAATCGTCTTTTAAATAATATTATATTTTCTATAGGCGACTCGCACGAAGCTAATTTATTTGTGGGCGAGTCGATGACTCCAGAAATATGTAATAGGCAATTGACACATTTAGATTTTAATGCATTAAACAATAGTAAAAAGGACACTAGCGCACAGAAGTGATAAGAGTTAATTTAATATTATAAAGCGTACTTTTTTTCCTAACTTCAATGCATGAACTTCAAAATGTGCCAATTGCCTAATACATATTTCTGAAGTCATCGCCTATAGAAAAAATAATATGGTTTTAAAGTGATGATTCGCCCGTTTCGGGTGAGTAAATTCGTGCGAATCTACTAATAAGCCGTATAGCGATCGCATTGAAATTCCTAAGAAAGCCTTTGTAGCGGAGTCTATATTAAACTATTCACATAAACTTGTTATGTGAAAACTTGACGGCAAGTCACGCCTTTCTACAGGTTAACTTATTCATGACATAGCCGGGACAGTTATCGACTCAATTTATTAAATAGTTTGTTTATTAATTGTCTTGAACATCTGCATTAACTTTCCACTAAATCTACTGAATTTATTACAATATATTAGTTAAGAAATGATGTCATAAATCTTTTAGTTAAGTTAATTGGTTTAACGTTTTTTTGTTTTTCTCTTGTGAAAATGGAAAAATAAAAGACAGAAAATAATTATGTCTCTACCTTTTTTTATTATAAGACAATTATTTGGTTAGATAACATTTATTTCTAAGAATACCTACATTACTTACTTTGCGAAATAACAAAATGATTTTTAGACAAGACAAGGACTCGTTCCTAACCGATTGGACGGAGAAAGTACAGCACAAGGACAGGTGGAAGAATATGTGGGAGGTCTGTGCCCAGCAGGGGACAATATAGACTAATGGAAAAAAATACTAATACTTTTATACCTAGAATATTCAGTTTTTCCATATTAGAACTGTCAGTTTACCGTCAATTTTATTCGACGGACAACAGATAATGACTTTGGTAAAGTAAATCTCTTGAAATAAGTTGCTAGCTAGTAAAGCTGCAAATAAAGCTGAATTTTTGAACATATATTTACCTACTGTAAGTAGACAAAGAAATTATGAACGTAAAGCCGTTTTTCTCTTGATATTACATAACATACATACATAACATAATCAGCCTATAATGTTCCCACTGCTGGGACACAAGGCCTCCTCTCTGTGAGAGGGAGTGGGCCGTAATCCACCACGCGGGCCCAGTGCGGGTTGGTAGATGTCACATGTCAAAAAATGGTGAAGGAAAACATCGTGAGGAAACCGGCATGTCCTAGAACCCTTGATATTATTTTAGTCGAAAACTTATAACATCTACGATTTTACCATTTATCAATTACAGTGTGATAAAACCCAAGTAATTGGTTGCAAAGACTATTAATTCCAATAGAATTATTTTTTACCGACAATTCAATTACCTTTTTGCGTTTTGTGAACAAAATCATGGAATCTTATGATCCGCACCAATTATTTCTTAATACCGTGCTACGTAATTAATATTAGGATATTTTCATAAAGAAAATATCTGAGTATTTTTTTTTTTTTTCTGCAAAGTAATATAAATATTTTCAAATCAATCCGAAAAGCCTTTTCTCAACTATGTTGGGGTCAACTCCCAGGCTAATCGGACGCAGCTGAATATCAGTATTTTAATAACCCAATTACTGTGTAATACGATACCCCTTGATAAGACTGGTTGTCAGACTTTCGGGCTTCTGACGACCCGTAACGACTGTCAAAGATCCAACAATAACAGCCCTGCTTTCTGAGGCACGCGGCGGTATCGGTATGTAAAGAAGGTTCACAACCCAGGACTACAGTCAGTCTATAGTTCAGTTCAGTTACTGGATAACACAATACCCCTTGGTAAGACTGGTTGTCAGATTTTTGGGCTAACGACTGTCAAAGATCTACGAATGGCAGCTGGGACCAACGGCTTAAAACGTGCTTTCCGAGGCACGAAATTTAAATAATTTAAATTATTACGAAACGTTGAAAATTGTAAAGCAAGGCTGTGAACAAGCCCTGAAGCTTTTTAAGTCATTAAATTAATTCGACGAAAGTTAATTTTAAATATAAATGTATTATGAAAACGATGTCAAGAGCTCTATTGTTTCATTCAAAAATATCAAAATATCTACCAGCAGCTTAAAATCTTCACCTCATTTTATATCTAGGTCAAGTTTATAAGCTGTGCAATTTAGGCTAAGCATCTCTTGATAATATACTAGATAGGTACTATAACAGGGTCGTTCAATAAATATTTATTTATTTATTGAGGATCTCCAACAAAAGATACACACATTCAATACTAGCAGCGCCCCGCGGTTTCACCCGCATAAGTGTCGATCCCGTGGGAATATTGGGATAAAAACTATCCAATATCCTTTCCCGGGACTCAAACTATCTTTATACCAAATTTCATCTAAATCGGTTCAGCGGTTTAAGCGTGAAGAGGTAACTGACAGACGGACCCACTTCCGCATTTATAATATTAGTATGGATTTTACAATAATAAAAAGAGGTTCTTTTACGTGTGCTCCTTCAATTACAGAGACCACAATAAGTATTATTATAGAAAAAATATTTCAATCAAATTAATCTACTAATATTTTTCATGATGACGCGCTCTGTTATCTCTCTAACTGACCCTCAATTCGTTTTTCTATCTTCTAAATATGGAAATAGTGTTTGTCTCTTTTTATTATAACAACTAGTTGTGTACTTGAGAATAAAAAAGCAAGACCATTAGGTAGGTACTATCCCATCAGTCAATTAGCACTAATAGAGAATGATGTTATCGGATCATCCCAAGAAATGAGAGATTCAGGGCATCTGGATATCTTAATTGAAGGCAATTGTTCCTGGTTTATAAACCGATCTATTATGCAACATTAATTATTAAGCAAATTGACACACTACGTCAATTTGCCGTCTTATACCAATGTCATACAACTGTCAAAGAATGACAATTATGATTTGAACTAGCTGCGCCCCGTGGTTTCTCCCGCATAAGTTTCGATCCCGTAGGAATATCGAGATAAAAAGTATCCTATGTGTTAATCCTGTTTATAAAATAACTGTGTGCCAAATTTTATCTTAATCCGTTCACTAGTTTTTGCGTGAAAGAGTAACAAACATACAAACACACTCACAAACATTCGCCTTTATAATATTAGTGTGATGTGCCCACAGTTTAGGTTGGTAGGCAATTCTTAACCTTCAACGCCTACACTAGTTTGCGAGGAGTTATGAAGCTTTTAACTAAGTCACTTGATTGATCATTAAAACTTGTTGCGTTTTCTTTAGTCATTATAGCTATATTATGAGTAGAAACTTTATAATGAAAAGTAAAGTAACCAATGTCATTAGCAAAACGTTTTATAAACAGAAAATACAATTTGAACGCAAAGGTACTCCGACAACCAGTCTTACCAAGGGGTATCGTGTTACCCAGTACCAGGGCTGTGGAGGTCAGATAGGCAGTCGCTCCATGTAAAATACTGATATTCAGCTGTATCCGGTTAGACTGGAAGCCGACCCCAATATAGTTGGAAAAACAACCGACTTTCAAAAAAGACACTACAAAATGAAAAATAACTTCGCATTTTCGTAGTTTGCCACCGGCTTCCGAAATTAAAGTTATTTTTCACTTTATAGTGTCTTTTTAGTAGTCGTTTTTTTTTTTTTGGAAACAAGTTTTTATGTTTCGCTTTTCAGTTGTACTTACCCCACACAAATTCGTATAACACTACTTGCTATGTAAATATCAGTGACAGAAAGTCATTATAACATCATCAATATAAACTAAGTGGCAAAAATACGTATCATTGAAGCTAACTCAAAAACTACCCAAGCAAAGTTAATAAAATTTATATGCGACCACCCCTGAGGCATACCCTATTCATTAAAACAATATTTTTATAAATCAATTTACAATTGCCAGAGGTATCGCGTAACAAATATACAAATAAAAAAAAACATACAATCAAATTGAGAACCTCCTCCTTTTTGAAGTCGTTTAAAAAGGCAGATTTCACTTTGTTTATAATGAAAATTAAAGTAGCAACAAGAAATTAAACCAATGTCATTAGCAAAACGTTAGACAGCAGAAAATTACACAATTTGAGCGCAAATGTACCTACAACAGATTGTTTCTCTCCCGGGTAAAAGACACTTCTGCTTTCATAATGTAAAAACTTTTCATTTGTCAAAAGGGGTTAACGATGGTGTCGACCAAAAATAACTTACATGTTTTTGCCTTGATTATATCATCCAGCCCAAACAAACACGTACACAGTATAGTTAGCGGCACGAAAGATGAGACTTGACCCCGCCTCCTGCGCTCTTTCCGCCGCCCCATGACGTCCGGTCCCGTCCCGCGCTCAGACCTCATACCGCTAACCAGACCTAAAATTTTGTACTGCGCAAGTCAAACCACGTGGTGTGTCAAGTCTCATCTTTCGTGGCGCTAACTGTGATTAAGGTGAGTGCGCCAGGTAGCCCGCAAAATTAAATTTTTCTTAGGTTTTTAACAAAGAGATTTAAGATAGGTAAGTAAATTATTGTCTTTGGTTTTTAACAATTTGCAGGTCAATATCATGTTGAATGTTGAATAAAATATGATTCGCGAGCGTAACAAGGATGTATTTACAGAATTACAATAATTAAAATAATGACTTAAACCCTCTAAGTTCATAAAATATTGAATGAATATTTCGAAATTTCAATCATTAGGTTTATATGAACTCAGAGAGTTCTACTATTGTAGTTACCTAGCATATCCCCCTTAAGGAAAGCAGAGTCTGTTGGTCCAAAAGTACCTACAATAAGGAGTTGTATATCAGTACCATTTCTAGTTTCAATTTTTAACCGACTTCTAATTATCGATATGTTTTATTATACACCCCATCACTAGAAGCTACCGTAGGTGTTCAAAAGGGAATAAAGTTGAATATTTTTATTGTTCCCCTTTGAGCACCACGGTAAAATATTGATTGATGCTCAAATGGGAATACCTTTGGTGCTCTAAAAATAGGTGCTCAAGCGGGAATACTCCAGTTTTAGTAGTCCGGAGTTTGGAAGTTGACGGTGTAATAATCCCGATCCTCGGAAAGCACACTAAGCTGTTGCACCTATGCCTGATCTCTCTCCGGTCGTGTCGGATTGCATCGGTCTATGAAAGTTAGGGAAGAGAGAGTACACCTGTGTCTGCGCACACACTTGTCCACTATAATATCTCCGGCGCCGAAGGGTGGTCTCCGTTAAGATTGGCGGGCACGGCCGAAATGGGGTCGATCCTCAGGTCGGAAAAAGTGTTATTGGGTTTTTTCATCAGGAATTTCTTAGACCTGAGTCTCGGTTTGTGCCTGGTTTATGGCAATAAGCTCTCCCCCAACTGGCGAAATGTGGATGTATTATAGATATACCTCTGCCTAGCCTTTCCAGGATTATAGGCGATTTAATGGTACCTATGTTATGTTAGTACTGACCTACATTGTACAGACGCCAGCACATCAAACTACTGCAATCTGTCAAATTCCTTTAATAGATTTTCAACTTTATTGCTAAACTATAAGGTACAAGATTGATTGGGAAAATTTGACAATTTCGGGTAGCTTGATGTGCTGGCGTCTGTATTATTTAGGAAACTGCTACCTATATCAAACAAGGCTCAAGCAACCAATGTTTACTTAAGTCATTACGAGAAAAACAAGTAATTTTCCATCATTCGACGCTTTAATTTAATTAGATAAACTATACTTATATAAAGAAACGACGAAGAGCGAGCAACTAATGGAATTAAAGTAAGTTAATTTAATGAAATTGGTCGGCCAGTCCAGTTTTGAGGTAAAGAAAACATTTCATCTAATGTTTTAGGATGGTAACGTAATTAAATTAAAAACTTACATGGTATGACAGGGATTATTAGGAGCGGTTGTGGGAACCATTTTGGGAAGCCATTAATCTTGTGTAGGGCCTACATTATTGTCGGCTTTTAGTGGAAGTAGTCCCTTTGTTGACTATTGAGTTTGATAACAGGTAGGGAGTTACAGCTTTAATCTCTTCGGGGAGACTAGGTACTCATATTGATCGATTGCTCAGTTCCTATTTGAAGGGTACCTACTTAACGTAGCTTGTCGGTGATATTATAGGTAAAGTCCGACCGCGCTAAATTTGTCAAAGATGTAAACAACAATGGCCGCTCGAAATTGAATGAAATCGATATACCTACAAGATTATTTTAAGTTACATTTTTTTTCGTCTAGTTAGCTCGGAGATTTAGACGAAAACAAACATTACTTTTTTTTTTGTTGCACAAACGTACATAATTATTATAAATTATTTTTTTTATTTTGTATTTTGTGTTTCACGAACTGTGACCAAATAAACGTTTTTTCTTTCTTTCTTTTCTTTCTATATGTGTGACCGCTGGGCAACATTCTCCACACGGTGGATACCTGAGGATCAACGGCGCCGCCGAGGCCGAGGAAGAGGTGACGAGACGATCTAGACGTGTACCGCATGTGGTGGATCGAGTTGGCGCTAGAAACGGATGCCTGGAAGGATTTGGGGGAGACCTTTGCTCAGAAGTGGGACAGTGTAGGCTAAATAAAAAAACAAATGGCACTCCGGGAGTGCCGACAGAAGTGAAAACTTGAACAATTACGTGTATATTTTTTGAATCGTCATATAAACAAAACACAAACAGAATACTTTGCCATCACTCACTGACATATCGGAAATACATTAAAACCGTGTACATCCCGAGGACAGCCGAACACATCCGAAGCGGTGTCGGTTTCGGTAACAGTGGCGCGAATTCAATGGTCTTTTCCCATCTCAAAAAATGCCCAACGCGCCTTAAGAAGTTTTCACTTAAAAAAATTAAAAAAGTGTACATGCGCTAACTCCCACTACACCATAACCTTGCCAAGTTATTACGAATGTAAGTTAATGTTAAGTTACAATGTCTCACCTAAAAAGAGAGGTGAGACATTTTATAACGCGGGCCTGCGGACGGAGAGTAATGTGTAGCTCTCCGTCCGATCAGAACCAGGCCCGTACCGGACGGCGCGTATGTGTTCCACGCGCGCCTCAAAGAGATGTCAGCACAAGGGAAGGGGCCCGTCAGGGCCGAAGCCTGCCGGGGAAGCGGGATTGTCCGAAAGGGTTACCGCTGCCCCGGAACATAAAGGGCTAAGAGAGGAACACGGGTGGGTTTTAGTCAGTAAGAGTCTGACACTCCCTTCCGCTCCACCCAGAGCGGGAGGAGTCATTTGATGATGACATTGTATACTTAAGTCAAACGAATATTATTAATAATATTATGTAATATCAAGTAGTTACACAGTATAATTAACGTATCTCCCTTCTGTATATTCCTGGAATATCAATCATAATGGATCAGTATCAATATCAAGTGCCAATACCATACCAATCATCAGTCGTGACTGATAATTGGTATCCAATTAGCTATGACGTATTTCCAATGAATTTCGTCAGTGATGCGGGAAGGTATTAATATTATGTAAAGTAGGTATAATGCAGACAATAGTTCGTAGAATATACTGAAGGCTAATAAGCCTTTAGTATATCCACGAATTTACTCGCCCGAATCGGGCGAATCGTCACTTTTAAATAATACTAGCTGTGCCCGCGACTTCGTTCGCGTGCATGACGGAAAACGTTTTAATTTTTTTGCGCGGAACCCTAATTATTTTTCTAAAATAAAAGTAGCCTAAGATACTCCTTATTACATCAGCTATCTGCCAGTGAAAGTCCCGTCAAAATCGGTCCAGCCGTTTCGGAGACCGGAACAAACAGACAGACAGAGAGACAAAGAAAAAATGTAAAAAAAAATATATTTTGGTATACGTACCGTGTATACATCCATATGCATTTAGTAAAAAGCGGTTATTTTAATATTACATACAGACACTCCAATTTTATTTATTTGTATAGATTAGTTTTTCTATAGGCGACTCGTATTAATTACACATATTGGCACATATTGAATTTTATGCAATAAAGTAAGTATAGAAAAAAGGACACTAGCGCACAGAAGTGAAAAGTGAAGTGAAGTGAAATGAGTACTTTTGTCATTCTTAAAATCTCTTCTTCATTGCATAAAATTCAAAATATGCCAATTCGTGCGAGTCGCCTATATAAAAAAAAATTCGGCCGATTCGCCCGTTTCGGGCAAATGTATTCGTGCGAATTGACTAATAAGCCATGCTGAAAGCGGAATATCCGAAATTATTATTCCGTTACCCCTCTTTGTTGTAAGGAACTCTTTGTGCAATTTGTATAAAGTTAGATTTATCAAATAACTAGGTCAATCTGTCGCTTCTTCAATTTCCAAACACATTTCAGTTCAATTCTGGGTATGCTAAATTACTGCTCTTGCAGAACGACTCTAACAAGGACTATCGTGATCAGAAAGCCAATAAAATTCTCGTACTTAAAAAACGCTCAAATTCACGTCGCAATCTCATCTCAGTGACAATTAATGTCAAAACTTGTCAAAAAAGAAAAAAATTGTATTTTAGACAGATTGCGACTGAGATTGGAATGCGAACGTTCTGAAAAATACGAGAATTGCCCATCAGGTGCATACCTAATTAAAAGATACTTATAGCCCGCTTAAAATCACACTAATATTATAAAGGCGAAAGTTTGTGAGTGTGTTTGTATGTTTGTTACTTCTTCACGCAAAAACTACTGAGCGGATTTGGATGAAACTTTACAGTAGGTAATATAGCTTATACATCAGAATAACACATAGGATACTTTTATCCCGATATTCTCACAGGATCGACACTTATGCGGGTGAAACCGCGGGGCGCAGCTAGTATGTATATAAATAATAGGTATCGCTTTGCTTTGTTGGTTTATTGCTGGCAAGCGCTACTGCAGAGCGAAGGTCCTGCGGGGTAATTGCGTAACACACTACTTATCAGTAGCAATGGGTTTCATTTTGACAGTATAAGCTAACATATAAACTATAATAATATGTACATTTGCCGTTGATCCCGGCCCGGGTGTCACTCTAAGCCCGAAAGTCTGACAACCAGTCTTAATAAAGGGATCTCGTGTTACCTAGTAACTGGGTTGTGGATGTCAAATAGGCTATCACTCCATGTAAAATGCTGGTATTCAGCTGCACCCAGTTAGACTGGAAGCCGACCCCAACATAGTTGGGAAAAGGCTAGACAGATTGACACTCGCCAACTGCCAAAAGGACAGAATTTTTACAAATGCCTAAAACGTCTTACAGCTAGGTACTCTCCTATACCACTTGCCACTACCAAATCTAAACGCAGCACAAATCTGACACAAACAAACAAACGCAACTAGCAACGTTTCCAATTAAAATATAACCAACAAAATATTTGTTTAACTATAAATTACTTGTAATTATAGTTATGTAATCCCCAATGAAAGCTCGTTATACAAACATTAATATTGTTTCTTGAACCATTTCATTATGGTTTTAAATGTTATGACCACGCGCACAATTAAGGGAATTGCTGTATTTTTATATTTATGTTCCGGCCGTGAGTGTTTTGGTTTGGGAATAATGTATTTTTAGTTTTAATTGGAATTGGAGATTGTTGGTAGGTATAGAGGGAATTATTTGGGACATCTTTTGGATCAAATTGGTGTTTGTGTTGGAAGATTGTGCTATTGTTTTGGTTGTGTTAAAGTAAATTAGAATACGATTAGACACTGTGTACACAATGATATTTGCAATGAGATAACTTGATTACAGTTGGTCATATCTCAAATCTTCATATCTCCTTTCAGTCTTTTATAGCCAACCTAGTTAAAATAATAATAATCATTTTCTTTGTTTTAAAAAAGTGAAAATATTGTTAATGCAACATCAGACGCAGTGTGTCACACATAGTTGCCTCCCAAACTAGGTTTAAAACCTGTGACTTGGGACAGTGTTCCTCCATTAAAAAATGCATTAGGTATGTCGGTGGTTATTAAAAATGTAGTGACAAAGGAAATCGAAAGGCAAGTTATGACGAAATGCGGTCGGAGAGACTTTTTGAAAAAGCCTAAGTAAAAAGGTATAATTCGAGGTTTGGCTCTCACCTATTTTCTCCACCAATATTGAACCAATTTAAAAGATATTTCATACACAGAATAAGAAGGATTTATACTGTGTCCCTATGTTTTTCTTTTTGATGATACATTATATGACATTTTTATAAGCACTAGAACCCTCAAAAAATGCTCAAAATTGTCGCTGTCAACAGGGGCCTAGTGTAATAATTTGACAACTATTAATGAAACAAGTTAAGTAAAAGCTTGTAAAAAGAAAAACATAGAGACACAGTATATTATATCCTTCTTATTCTGTTTATAAAATATCTTTTAAGTTGGTCCTATATTGGAGGAGAAAATAGGCGAGAGCCAAACCTCGAATTGTGACTCTTTACTTAGGCTTTTTCAAAAAGTCTCTCCGACCGCATTTCCTCTTAATAGAGGAACCATACCTGATAATATACCATATTTTAATGATTTGATTTTCCAGTTACCTCTTTTCAAAATAATGGAAGAACATGATCGTTGATCTAGTGGTCTCAAGCACTACTACTGAGCATGAGGTACTGGGTTTGGTCCCCAGGTTGGGCAAAGTGTTATTGGGTTTTTCTATCAGGAATCTGTTAGTAGCAGTCCGGAGTCTGGATTTGTGCCCGGTTGAAGGCAATAGGCTCGCCTCCTATTACATGATGGGACTTAAAACATAACTGGCGAAATGTGGGTGTACTATGGGTACCTCTGCCTAATCCTTTGGGGACTCAAAAAAAAAAAAAATAAAAAAAAAACATTTATTTCTCCAACATAACGATGACGACAATTACTAGCGTGATGTTATGATTTTTATGATCGTTGCGTTTAATAATTGATTGAACGTAATCTTTAAAACTAGGTACTAATTGTGATTTATTTGCCAAAAATGTAAACAAATATGATTATTTAGAAAAATAACTTTAATTCCTACACAATAAAGTTCTGTTTACGCTACAACTTCAAACATGTTTATAACTTTTTCAATAGTGCTAGTCAGTCTGAAATCAACTTAATTACCAATAAAATAAAGTTGATATTTGTTTAACTTGAAATAACGTCAGTTTGAAACATAAATTTGAATAAACTTTATGTTACAAGTTAAGATATTCTAATACAATTACGAAGAAATGCATAACAAGAGTGAAACCACAAGCAAATCAGAAAAGGAAAGTTATTTAATGAAAAAAAAACAGCGCTGCAGTCACAGTGATTAATTGACAATGGAACCATAAACGTCCATTATGAATGTAACTATTAATCAAAAAGAAATGCCAATGCATGCGTAGGTTATAAATACTGAGTGACACATTATAGAATTAAAAATTAACATACAATCGTATATCACACCGAGAAGTGTGCTAGTGCCTTGTGCTAGTTTACTATGCCATGTAAAGGAAGCATGGAGCGATTTCTGGCCAAGTAACTTCAACATTTTCGAAGTAGATTGTGGTGGAAAAAATATGGCACTCCGGGAGCGCCGACAGAAGTGAAAACTTGAACAATTACGTGTGTATTTTTTGAAGCGTCATATAAACAAAACACAAACAGAATACTTTGCCATCATTCACTGATATATCGGAAATACATTAAAACCAATTATATCCCGAGGGCAGCTGAACACATCCGAATGTAGCGCGGTGTCGGTAACAGTGTCGCGAGCTCAAAGGTTTTTTCCCCATCTCAAAAAATGCCGAACGCACCTAAAGAAGTTTTCATTTCAAAAAAGGTGAAAACTTCTTTAGGCGCGTTGGGCACCTTTGATTTGTAAATATCTTGTCAAATTTCATGTTTGCTCTTGTGACTGATTGAACGAAGTTTTATTTTGTTGACATAGATTTTATACCGGAAATGAGTTGAATATGCTTTCGGAAATCAGGGGCTTGTGGCTGTGTAAGTATAAGCCGCACGGGTCGATCGATCAGGTTAAGCTATACTTGCCGTGGTTGGTCCGTGGATGGGTGACCATCTTTACATACCAACACTCCTCCGTGCCTCGGAAAGCACGTTATTAAGCCGGTCGTTACGAGTTGTCAGAAGCGCGAAAATCTGACAGCCAGTCTTACGGAGGGTTATCGTTTTACCCAGTTACTGGGTAAAACCGACCCCACCATAGTTGGGACAAGGCTAGGCTAGCTAGAGAAAATGCGGCTGCGCGTTTATTCCATACTAGCTGCTCCCCGCGGTTTCACCCGCATAAGTCTCGATCCAGTGGGAATTTCGGGATAAAAAGTTCATGGTCTACCCTTGTGCCAAATTTCATCCAAATCCGTTCAGCCATTTTAGCGTAAAAAACATTTAAAAAATCGAATCTTTCTTTGTAATATTAGTTTAGACAAACGCAATCTTAGACAAGTAGGTACCTCGGTTTGTTTACAAACGACCACCCAAAATCCTTTGACTTTCAACACTAGGTAAACTTTGAACATTCACTTTGATTTCTTCCCATCGAGATTCGACTTAGCGCGTTCTCTTTAACAAAAAATCTTTTCCTTACTAATTAGCTTTGTAAGTAAAACTATGTAAATTAGTCTTTGTAACAGTGTTCGCATAAAAGCTCTCAGGCTTAATTAGAACCGTTATCGCTTCTCCGTATCCTCGTTCAGGTGAAATATTGACTGAAAAGATACGAGGGGGCCCTTGTGATATTGATCCTGAAACGATACTTCTCTCTCTTTGAGACGTTTGAGGACATGTTAAGAGCTTCCAGAAGTGGTGACACTTTAGCAGGTAGCTCTGGTACTTATGTCGATTATGGGTTAATCTGCAGAGAATCGCGTAGTACTAACCGTAGCAATGGCTTTGATTTTGACAGCTCAACAAGATTCATTGCGTTTTTTACGTTATTGCTGACAAATTTTTCGAACATGTGGAGCAATGGATTAGTAATATCCTTCGAAATAATTCAGATTGTGATTCGTAGTGTTGGTACGATACTTCTTCCTCTTTCAGACATTTGAGGACATGTGAAGAGCTTTCACAAGTGGTGACACTTTAGCAGGTAGTCAGATCTGGTACTGACGTCGATGATGAGTTAATCTGTTTACCATGGTTTGGACTATTTCAAACCAACTTCAAAAAAGGAGGGGGTTCTCAATTCGCTTATATTTTTTTTGTTTGTTACCGTATCTCAGAACACCGTTATTTATAAATCTATTTGTAAAATTCTGCTTTTGTTTGAAAGGGTCATTTGTTTGTTTTACTACTAAATACACAACATGTAAACGTGACCAATTACAATATCAGCCAATATATTCTATACTAGTTGCGCCCCACGGCTTCACCTGTATAAGTCTCGATCCCGTGGGATAAAAAGTATCCTAGGCTATGTCCTAATTCAAAACATGGTCTAGCCAAATTTCATCCAAATCCGTTTAGCCGTTTTAGCGTCAAAGCGTCAAATAAACATACAAAAAAAAATCAAACCTTTATTTTTTATAATTGTAGTAGTTTAAAAAAATCTCACGGTGTAAATTCAGATCAAGTTAGCTTGACGTGAGCTGTCAATATAGTGATAATCCCTAGCATAATGTGGGATAGGAGCCCACTTCACGTAAGCTTTCACGGTGAAATGATTACAGAATAGACCGACTGATCTAGTACAATATGAACATGTTGTAGTAGAGATAAGTATTACCATAGATAAAAGAAAAAATATTACAATCAGACTACATTATTGCGATTATCTGCCTCGTTGGTCTCGTGGACGAAAGCGCGACGGTCCTGGGTTCGATTCCCAGGTCGGGCAAGGTGGTATTGGGGTTTTCAATTACGAATTTCTTAGTAACAGCCCGGAGTTTCAAACCCCGTGCCTCGGAAAGCAAGTTAAGCCGTTGGTCTTACGCCTGATATCTCTCCGGTTGTGTCGGAACTTGGGACTACGAGAGTGAGGGAAGAGAGATTTCACCTGTGTCTGCACACACACTTGTGCAATATAATATCTCCCGCGCCGAAGGCTACCTAGTCTCCCTTAAGATTGGCCACCATGGCCGAAATACGGCCTGGAGGAATATACAGGGTTTTCAAAAAGTCGTGGATCAAACGAAATAGGGAGATAAAGAAGGTCATTTCCAACGCTTTTAAAATGAGAAATAATTTTTGGTTACGTTTCAAAATTTTTGGGAAATAAAATTAAGTAATTGCCCAGAGCCGCAACAGAACTCTTGTAGTGCTTATACACTATCTAGTAATAATACAACACCGTTTGTTTTATATCACGTTTTATTTTTAAATTAGTCTAATTGTAAAAGAACTCGGTACCTATACAAAAATATTCATAACTTTTAGGGCAGTCGAATTATGGCCAGGCTGTAAAAAGATTTTTTGTTGAAAATTACCTCCTTTATCTCTCTATTTCGTTTGATCCACGTCTTTTTGACCACCCTGTTTAATATTGCGATAAAAAATAGTTCATGCATACTAAGTAATATTGGTTGTGAGAGCCAAATAAAAAAAGCAATTGCAAGACCAATTCTGACGATAATATCGGTTCAGAGCATCGTCGGATCCCATTGCGATAATATCGGGCGATATATTGTTGTCGATAACTATCTAAAGCTGCCTGTACGGAAAAGCACAAAAGTGCGGCATTGCCCACTTTATTCTCGTTAACGTGAATTTAGTTGATTTTTGTTGCTTTTTGGTAGGTAGTTCTTTATTTCCTAGTACCAGTGCCCCGCCGTTTCACCCACGTAAGTTTCGATCCCGTGGGAATATCGGGATAAAAACTACGAAACCGGCATGATCTACCTAGAACCAAAAATTCGAAGACGTGTGACATCTAGCAACCTGCACTGTGCCCGCGTGGTGTATTACGTACGGCACACTGCCTCTCACCGAGAGGAGGCCTGTGTCCAAGCAGTGGGAACATTATAGGCTGGTTATGTACAGAACATAAGTGATATATTCTGTGGTCACACAGTAAGCGAGTAGGTATTTAAAGGCTGCCTCTCCATCCATCCATATCCATACTAAATTACTTAATATTATAAATGCGAAAGTGTGTCTCTTTGTCTGTCTGTTACCACTGAACCGTTTTAGATGAAATTTGGTATAGAGACAGTTTGAGTCCCGGGAAAGGACTTACGATAGTTTTTATCCCGATATTCCCACGGGATCGACAGATATGCGGGTGAAACCGCGGGGCGCTGCTAGTACTCAATATTTCACTTTTAGCAAGATATTAATCTTCATGATAACTTGCTTTTAGATTCCATACTTAATAGCCTAACAAAATATGCAGTGGAAACAAATGCTTTTTGAATAAAATTTACATAATAAATTATGGACGCGTCTCATCGATTTGAAGAAAAAGTTTTCTTTTATAGCTAAATAAAAGATTTTATTATAGCATGTAAACTGTGTGGTGATTTCTTTGGGAAACACATTTGTTTGTTTATTTATAGTACACCACTTACATCTATACAAATAAATAAAATTGAAGTGTCTGTCTGTAATGTCAAAATAACAGCTTTTTACTAAATGCATATTAATACAGTATATACGGTACTTATAAAATACTGGTATTCAGCTGCATCCGGTTAGACTGGAAGCCGACCCTAACATAGTTGGGAAAAGGCTAGACAGATGATGATGATGATACGGTACCTACTTACCTATATATATATATATTATATAAAGATATATAATAAAATACCTAAGATAATTAGAGAACTGCCAACAAATCTATTTCAAAAAAGACTCCGAACATGGCTCATTGAAAACTGTTTCTATTCCATTAATGATTTTATGAATTATAATACGAAGAGGAATTTATTGCAGACATGAATAATGTAATTAAATTAACTTTGACATTCCTATATGCTTATTTTTGAACATTGTAATTTTTATAGTTCTAACATTAGTATTTTTAGAGATTGACATTTGTAATTTTCATAGTTTGACATTTGTAATTTTCATAGTTTGACATTTGTAATTTTCATAGTTTGCCATTTGTAATATTCATAGTTTGACATTTGTATTTTAATTTTTTTGACATTTTCCTATCGTGACATATTTCAATTATTATTCAATTCATTATAATTATGGCAAAATCTAAATTTGCATGCTGAATTTAGTAGGCGGAATATGAAGTACTATGTATTGTAATATGAGATCTGTAAGCACCATATTTCATGCAAATAAACGATATTATTATTATTATTATAACAATAAAAATTTTTTTTTTTGTCTGTTTGTTCCGGCCATTCATATAATATCTATGGTTCCGGCTAATCTCCGAAACGGCTGGACCGATTTTGATAAAATTTGGTACGGGGATTCGGGGAGCAGGATTTTCACTAGCAGATAGCTTATGCTATAAGGAGAGGCTTAAGCTACTTTTATTTTAGAAAAAAATATAAGGGACGCGCAAAAAAAAACCCGTCCGACATGCCCGCGAACGAAGTCGCGGAAACAGCTAGTATATTCATACGAATCTCCAAAATATATTCAAGCATATTTTGAAGAAAATAGCTTTCAAATAACCCGTTTACGTAAATATTCATGGCAATTTAAAATGCAGGTATTATTAAACTGTTATTTATTTTCCCGTTGTACCGTTTGCACCATTGACCTGCACCATCAATGGTGCAGAAGAGACAATTATTTTCGTTTGCACCATTAATGGTGCAAATGAATTGCCTATGTTATTATTTTGTCACTTAATATTAAGTACGTTATTATGCTGGCCTCAATGCTACAAAGTGATTATTTTGAACTCAGCATTTATTAAGGTCGTTCAAACAATGTTACATGGTGAAGTCGCTTAATAACGTGCTACAAATGTTGTTAATCTACATCGCAATAAAGTTGTTTTACTTAATTGTTTTATTTCTGCAGTATTTGTTTACATTTAGCCTTCATTTGCATACACTACACAAACCTGTTACCTTGCTCCTTTGCATGCATGTGGAATTTAGTGCTTGGAGGGGCTCGTGGCTTAATTCAGCCGCACGCTCTTGCCGCGGTCAGTTCGTGTATGATCTAGACCCCTCCGTGCCTCGGAAAGCACGTTAAGCCGTTGATCCCGGCTGTCATTCGTAGATCTTTGACAGTCGTTACGGGAAGTCAGAAGCCCGAAAGTACGACCACCAGTCTTAGCAAGGGGTATCGTGTTACCCAGTAACTGGGTTGTGGAGGTTAGATAGGCAGTCGCTCCATGTAAAATACTGGTATTCAGCTGCAGCCGGTTGGACAGGAGGCCGACTCCAACATAGTCCCAACTATAAAAGTCTAGTCAGATGATGACCTTACATGTCTAGACCCTTTTCTGTCTCGGTTGGTCCCGGCTGTCATTCGTAAATATTTGATTGTCGTTTCGGGAAGTTAGAAAACCTACAAGTACTTACAAGATCCGTGCTTTATATCGACTTGAGCGCGCCTTTAAGTCCTAAGTAGGATTTTAAATGGAAAAGTATTTTCTTTCAGTTCTTAGCAGCTTTGCTCTTGCGTAGGCATTGAATCAAGGTTGAAATGAAACTTGGTTTCGTGTTGCTCGTGTCTGGAATCTAGATAGACTAAAACATTCCTTTTGTTATTATGAAGACCCGTTAATGTCCTCCGCTGAATGAACGACAATGGCAAACGCTTTGCAGACTTTCTGATGTCGCTAAAATCCTACCGAAAATGGTTACAAAAACGAAAACGAAATATATTTTGTTGGTAAGTTTTATTCCATGCAATATCAATGTGTGCAGGGTCGATGTGACCTTTGGGGAAGGCCTAAGTCCAGCAGTGTTTATCTTTCGGCTGAAATGATGAACTATGATTTTTTCAGTCTACATTAGTAAGAAAGAAAACGTATTTATTGGGACTCGCACAGGAATATCACAAACTAAACTAAACAAACTCTTAAAAACGTAAAAAATAAAGCAAAAATAAAAACAGAAAGTCCTGTACGAGGCCAAAAGGTTGAAAACAATTAAGTGTTTTAAATGTCACTTTTTTAAATGTCGCAGCGCTGGCATTTTGATTTAGGTACAGTCGGGTTCTTTAATACCTATCTGAGCATGTTCATGAATCAAAAATATAGGCAATGGTAAGTTTCATAAAACTCTAAACAGCTTTGCCTTAACATAAATTGTAAACAATCTGTGACATCATAAATATGTGACTACATTATATCAATAATATTGCTACAGACAAAGACTAAAAACTGTGCGCAATCCCTTGTTCATATTATTTAGCGCAAAGTTAGGTTCACAAATATCTATGCAATTATTTTTCTATGAAAAATATCTTGACAATTTGACATGTCTCGCAATTTTGTCTTAAATTCTTTGAACAATTTCTTTACAGAAGTATATCCTATTGTAATCTTTTTCTTTGAAACAAAATCAATTTGAAGTTGTCAGTTATGACATCCTTCAACGGCAACATTGCATTATTACTCGAACTTCTGCTCCGGCAAGCAAAAATAAATCTAATGGTAAATGCCATTTAGTTGAATATTCAAAGCTGTATAGATATTTACGAATCCTAGGTTGCACCAAATATTTTGAAATCTAGAGTTTAGATATTTATGCTCCAAAGAGTACCTAGTCAGATATTTTTGATTGCACTACCGTAACATACTTATGAACAGTTTATATGATAACATTTAATTGATGTCTAAGTTTGTATATGACTTAAAGATCATTTTAACGCTTACAATATTTTGCAACATTGTCACTGCCAATATATTAATGAACTCGACTGTACCTAATTGAAAGTATCATTTGCCAACACTTAATTGTTTTCGCCCACAGCAAAAAATATACTTTTTCCGACCATAAACGAAAATTGCCGAAAATAAATAGGTACTTCAGCCGGAAATTGCGAAAACCGAAAACGAAATTCGGTCAGCTGTACTAGTGGTCGCAATTTGTTGTTATGCAGCCGCCAGCACACGAAGGACGCCACCAATACCTATGTAGTAATAATATACAGGGTCAAATTAACTTAACTAGCGAAACTCCGCAGACGTGATGGGTATTGATATTTAAACACTAGACACCAAAAAAGTAATTAATTTGATGATTTTTTTTCTGTGTGGTCAACGACTGCAGCTGGTATTTACTTGAAATACTTATCAGTAAAAAAAAAAACTGTTTTTTTGCGTAAACTTCACAGACGTGATTGGATCTAAACACGATAAAACATATTTTCTCAACTCATAGGTACTTCAAGTAAAAATCAATTTATTCTTTATTTTATCGTATATTGTATAAAATAAAGAATAAATTGATTTAAATTCGTGATGAGCATCGATATACTAATCACGAAGTTCGCTAGCTAATTTATTTTGACCCTGTATATCATAATACCTATGTTTTAAAACAAAACATGTCTCAACAACTTTGTACCTTAGTAGCCTTTAGTTAAAATCCCAGTAAACTTACTGTGTAAAACTTGTAAGTCAATAAAGTCAGCTAACTAATAACGAAGTGTTACAAAGTCCTTGTAATTGCTGTTATAATCAATTTACTGACGTAGGTGCTACAATGTTGTACATTAATTCTGGGTAGTTAATAAGTTTATGTGAACATTAATATTGCCGTCGGCCACCGTCGATGCTTATTTATGCAGGGAAGCTCTAGGTGGCCCAACTGTACCTACATCCATACTATATACTTACAAAGTGTTAAAAAATAAACTTACAAACTTTACGAGGTGCTTTAGACCATCGAACTGAACAACTTTCACTATGGGACCAACTCTGAAATCACGAAAAAAAATTAGCTGTTTCATACATTTTTGTCAAGTAGGTATTAAACATTGATTTAGATGAAATTTGGTATAGAGATAGTTTGAGACCCGGGAAAGGACGTAGGATAGTTTTTATCCCGACATTCCCACGGGATCAAAACTTATGCGGGTGAAACCGCGGGGCGCTGCTAGTAATTACATATTATAGTTTAAAATCACTGCTTATAACCTCATAGTAGAGCTTCATCCATTGGGAATGAACTCGTCCTGCGAAAAGAAAGAAAATAAATTATTCAGGTTATAGCACACAACGAAGTAACTCAAAACTAATTTCTTACTAGTTAGACATCTAATTACGACTTACGAGTTGTAAGTCGTAGGTCCGAACCCAGACAGGCGCTTTACTTTGTGTAAATTATTTCATCACCACTAATTTCAAATCGGTGAAGGAAAACATCGTGAGGAAACCGGCATGTCCTAGAACCAAAAATTCGAAGACATGTGACATCTAATAACACGCAATGGGCCCGCGTGGTGGATTACGGCCCACTCCCTCTCACTGAGAGGAGGCCTGTGTCCCAGCAATGGGAACATTATAGGCTGATTATGCAGCATCTAATTTACAAAATAGGCTTCGCATCGGCATTTTCGAAGGTCAAAAGTTATGAAAGGCAGTCACCATAATCAAGACTACTTCGGAGAGTCTCGAAAAAAGAAATGATTTAAAGAAGTCCTCATAATTGCATTTCCTTTTGCCTTTTCGATCTGTCTCTAGATGACTGGCACATTTTGAGCCAACGTAAGAGCACGTCCCAAATGGATGTGATCTCGTGACAAACGAAGCTCTGCATTTTTAAAGGCATAGATACCTATATAATTCTATGGCACATATGACCGCAACGTCATCTTCGCTATCTGCCAGAAGAGTTCAAAATTTAACATTTATAAGTCAAAAGTTACAGCTGTAAATATTATATTTAATGGTGTTTGTTTAATAGCCGTGTTTACCGATATTAATTGAATATTTAATTTTGATCATACCTGCAACAGTATTTATTCAGATTCAAGTTATTGCTGTGTTGTTTTTAAAGTCCTGTAGTCCTGAAAATTACTCATTTTAACACAACCAGTATTTTGTAAGCGGGGCTCCAGCGTTGATGTTGAGAGAATCTATAGGATACCCTTTGTTCAGCATTGAGAGATGAGGCAGCTTATCGAGAACTGCTGATCTATTCTGCAAAACTCTCCCCCAAAAAACTTAGGTGAAGTGAGCTGTCAATAGTGTAAATCCCTAGCATCAAGAGGACTGACAGCTAACTTCACCTAAGTTTTCACGATGAGTCCGGTAGATCTATTTACTCGAAACTTGAAGACTCACGATGTATTAATTAGCGTGAAAAATAGCGGATACACGAAACAGACGGTAGATGATCTTCGCAGGGTTTCTGCTTGCAGCTGGATGAGCGTAACCGAGAATCGAGCTAAACGGCGTACAATTAGAAGGCCTATGTCCAGCAGTGGACTGCTGTGGGCTTATGATGATAGACTCCAGTAAGAAGCTCCACGTTGTGTGCACAATTAATGCCTGCGTTTCCAAAAGCGAAATTGGAACCGGAAAAACGATTAATCTTTATAATTCCACAAGTAACTTATGAATAAGAAGCCACGGTGTGGTGAGCACTTACTTTACATCATCCCCTTGGGATGGGAGTTGGAACCAACCCTTTGTAGAACGCTGACGTCATGCTCTCCGCACTTATGAGTAACGTCGCGAGAGGGTTACCTAAGCGTCATTGGGGATGTCGGTCTCATCATATTGTGATGGTGTGAGGAGATTGCATTCGGAGCTTATTTGGCTGGTGTCTTGTAGAGATAATATAATATATCCACTGATATAATCAGCGAACCCAGATTTAAAAGAAAGAATGATAGAAAAATATTTTGTTTGGGACACGCACAGGAATATAAAAGAATAAAGAGAATTCATCCATTTTTTTCATGTATTTATAATTTTTTAATATTTTAAATTATGGGTGACTACCGAGATGACGTCTAATAGAGAAGTATGGAAGAAAAATATATGTTGCGCCGACCCCAAATAAATTAGGATAAGGGCAGGAGAGTGATGATGATATTTTATTAAGACTCAAGACCCCTTGAGAAGTTTAGATAAAGACAGGCCCCACTTATTTTAAATTATTGAGACTTTCAATGTAACACAATGAAAAAGAAACATCCCAGCTTGTAATCATACTAAACTAAAACAATATTCAATTCTGCCAACAAATTCAACGCTAGCGGCATGTTATGAGCAAAAGTTAATTACAAAACACTTTGCGAATAAACATATTGGCACACACAACAGTTGGTGCATAACAAACTACTTCATTACTATTCATATTTTACGCACTATTGTAATTACATGGCACATATTTCTACGTACTCCACACACACAACCGCCCGCTGCTAAATTTTAGACGTTAATGATAATTTTAAACATTGCGCATTCCCCCACCACTAGCCTGCAAACCGCATATTCGTACTACCCACAAATACGTACATATACTTACTTGGAGAGCAGTGGCCCAGTGGCAACGGTCCCGACTTACGAGTTGTACGTCGTGGGTTCGAACCCAAGTAGGTGCTTTACTTTGTGTAAGTTATTTCATCACCACTGCTCTCAAAGCTGTGAAGGGAAACATCGTGAAGAAACCGGCATGTCCTGGAACCAAAAATTAGAAGACTTGTGACAACTACCAACCCGCACTGGGTCCACGTTGATTACGGCCCACTCCCTCTCACACAGGCCTGTGTCCCAGCAGTGGGAAGGTTATTATGGACTGATTATGCTATGCAGTTACAAGTCGACAATTTATATAAATGGAATCCGTTACCCGCAGATTTGATCCTGTTACAAGAAATCAAACATTTAGACGCGGTAACTTCCGAAGGAAAGCTTTCCTAAGTAAATAGTTTTATTTAGCAACTATTTTATTTATTCTTCGGTACCAATTAAGTACACAAGAAGTTACAAAGTTATCTGGAACAAATTACGTCGTATTTACTTACTTGATGAAATAAACTTAAATACTTTTTGTACGGATTCAGTTCGTATTATTTATGAAAGAAAGAAGTGGAATTACTTTTATCTCGTCTTCACTTATCGTGGAATCCTTGGGGGACTCGTAAATTCATCGGAAGGGGGCTTTATTAAGGAGCAGGTTTATCTGATGAGAAATTACAATGAGTGTTAATAGGCAGATGGATAAGGCGAGCGAAGTCATTGATTGCATAACCTTCCTTTAGGAACTTTGATTCACATTTGCCAAGTTTATTGGACGAATGATAAACGATAAAGCATGACTGGCGAAATGTGGAGGTAGGTATTCAAGGTTTAAAAATAAAAGGATATTTATCTTTTATTTTACTAGACAACGACACCGACTTCCGAAATTAAAGTTATTTATCACTTTATAGTTTTTTTTTTTTTGAAGTCGGTTATTTTTTTTGTAAAAAAGTTTTTAAATCAAATAGACGATCGCAAATTTTCCGACAGCTGTTTGCAGTCGGGGGCAAGGCAAATCAGGTTATCGAAATGTCTCATTTTCGATACGATAGCCTGTCGGATGTTTGTGAATGGCTATGCAGATCTAGAAATCGTACAAGCCAGTCACTACAATTTACTTTGTGATTAAACATTTACTCGGACATACATCATGGCTTGTCATTTGAGCTCGACAATAACGATACACATCTAGACATTCCAGCGGCATAAACAAGCGCAATCTGCTGTAATAATACGCTCGTATCGCAGCGCGCGCACAGCTGTATTTATTACGTTTATTGCACCTGATTGTACTTGGTCTGCGTAATTATGGATCTAGCAGGTACTTGTTTGTACAGTATGACTGGTTAAACGAGGGACTTACTCAAGGAAAGAACACGATAATATAAATTTTAAATTATGAATTAAATCGCTTGAAGTTATAGTGATAAATTAGCGTGGACACCACGGAATCTATGGTGGACACATTTAGGCTAATTTGATAGGGCAGGGAGTTTTTATTTTCCCTTCATACGTCGAAGGTCGAACTTATGATTAAATTTATTGAGGAAAGGAGGGAAAGATGGACACCAAAGAAAAGGGAAATAGATGGATGATAAAGAAGAAAATGATATTATGGGTATACTTAGCTTAAAGGGGAAAATGGAAATAAAATAGTAGAAAGTTATACAAGAAACTGATGACCCTTGTAAACACTCTACTTTTCATTTCGAATATAAGGAAAGTAAAAAAAAAAATCTAAAATATTTATTGATAATAATAACATGAATAGGTAGTCGTTGGCCAGCTGGATCAAGGGCTTGATTCAGAAAGCAGTACTTCTGGACACGGCTCGCATTGTCAGGAGGTTCCTCTCTCTGGAGCCCTGACCACCGGTAGCTTGGACCCTGTTCCCGATACCGGTGGGCTACTATTTTTTATATTTTTAAATGTTTTTAAGTATATTTTTTTTTTTATATTCTAATATTTAAAAATATAATTTATATGTATTTAGACGAATAAAGGATGATAACATGAATAGTACCTATTTAAAATTAATTGAGAAGATAGAACAATTTGTATTTTTTTTTTCTGGCAAAAGTATTTCGATTACTGTATTTGCCTCGTCTTTAACCGAATCTGGGGTCAATATTTCAGAATCGCTTCAACTCATTTTTATTAATCAAATATCACAGTAATATTATAAAGGCGAAAGTTTGTGAGTTTGTGTGTGTGTGTTTATATGTTTGTTACTTCTTCACGCTCCAACAGCTGGACCAATTTTGAAAAAAAAATTGTATAGAGGTAGCTGACACCCTGGATTAACATATAGGCTACTTTTCATCCCGCTATTCCAACGGGATCGCCATTTACGAGAGTGAAACCGCGGGGCGCATGTAGTTAGTCTATAAAACCATGTTTTTGAATTTCGGTACAGCTTACAGAGTTAGTATCCCGCCAAATTATAGTATAGTCGTTTTTAAATTTTAAATATGGAATACACCGCGTCACCGCCGCGGGCCGTCTCGCTTAATAGGTATATTTTTTAATTCACTCTGGCTGTTTATACATCACAAGAGCGCAGCATTTTTCTTAATTATGTAAAAAAATTCGTAGCTGACTATACCTAACCAAATTAGTTCTATTTTTTTAAACTCATCGCCCAAGAGAGGGAAAGCAATTACTATGAGTCTTTCCCGCCCAAAGGTGGGAAACAGCGTCTTCCACCCGCTATTCGGATCAAACAAACTACTTTCAGAATATGAGAGATGAAAAACCATTTTGAGTCCAATGACGTACCCGGGAAAGGACATAGGATGGTTTTTATCCCGATATTCCCACGAGAAACTTATGCCGGTGAAACCGCGGAGCGCTGCTAGTATTATAAATGCGAAAGTGTGTCTGTCTGTTACCTCTTCACGCTTAAACTGCTAATGAGCCGATTTAGATGAAATTTGGTATAGAGATAGTTTGAGTCCCGGGAAAGGACATAGGATAGTTCTTATCCCGATATTCCCACGGGATCGAGACTTATGCGGGTAAAACCACGGTGCTCGGCTAGTTGTTTCATATTTGGAACGAACAGATAAGTGAATACTTACTGCACTACAATATTTCCCTTATTTACCCAGTCTCAGCTTGTAGATGTTGTTTTCGTCATTTTCTTGACCTTAAGTATGTGAGGTACATGAAGGTTTTATTTCTTTTCGTATCCTGTCTTAAAGTTCATTATAAAAAGGCTCATTTACTTGGCGCCTGTGAGATGATAATGTATCGCGATAGCTGTTTTTCGAGTCGTGATTAATATGAGTTTATGTAGCGTTGTGTGGTCCTGTAATTAGTAGTAGAATATCAATCTGCCTAGCCCTTTCCCAACTATGTTGGGGCTGGCTTCCAGTCTAACCGGATGTAGCTGAATACCAGTATTTTACAAGGAGCAACTACCTATCTGACTTCCACAACCCAGTTACTGGGTAACACGATACCCCTTGGTAAGGCTTGTTGTCAGACTTTTGGGCTACCCGTAACAACTGTAAAAGATCTGCAAATAACAGCCGGGACCACCGGCTTAACGTGCTTTCCGAGGCACGGAGGGGTCTCGATATGTAACGGATGGCCACCCATCCACGAACCAACAGCGGCAAACGTTGCTTAACCACTGATCGACCCGTGCGGCTGTTATTTAGCCACAAGCTTCTTGTAGTTAGTAGGGTAAAAATCGTTTCTAGCTTCAGTTTCAAAAACATTCAGCAGTTACGCTTATGAAAATTAACGTGCCTAACTAAGAACGCCCTACCAAAGCTATAACTAGCTGTGCCCCGTGGTTTCACCTGGCTCGCTCGGCTCCTAAGGGGCCTAGCGTAAAGTTGTTATAGCCTATAACCTTTCACACGGCTATAAAACGCAAAAAAAAATCCGACTGGTAATAGAGCGCTCAAACAAATTTAAAAAAAAACTAAATAGCTATTGATAGTTTGACTACTAATCAGTGGCGAAGGGTAGACCGGAGCAAAAAAAAAATCCAAAAGAAAATTTCAATGATGAATTGACTATAGAGTGATTATGTTCTGAATTTTCGAAGGGAAGCCGGTGAGAATCGAGTTGTATGGTACCTTCGCCATTGCTACTAATAACAATTAATTTATAGGTATGTCCTTGTAAAATGAACTGTTACCAAGGCATGCTTCTCCTAACTTGTTTCAGTAGCTAAAAATATATCTAGGTAAGTACCCCCAAACTTTACCGCGTAACAAATTGAAAACATACTTAGAGAGATTCGAGGGGCATTTTTCCCAAACTTTCTGCGGGACGAACGCTTGTCCAACAACTGAAGTAGACCTCTAGGACACGACCAATATTAGCAGATATAAAGTATCTTTCATTAAACTTTTATAGACATTATATTACGTGGAAATGTCTCGTGGATTAGAGGGGCTCGTGGCTAAGTAAAAACAGCCACACGGGTCGATCGCTTGTTGCGGTCTGTTCGTGGATGGGTGACCATCTTTACGTACCGAAGCGTCTCCGTGCCTCGGAAAGTAGGTTATTTGTTGGTCCCGGCTGCCATTCTTGGATCTTTAACAGTCGTTACGGGTCGTCAGAAACCCGAAAGTCTGACAACCACTCTTACCAAGGGTATCTTATTACTCAGTAACTAGGTTGTGGAGGTCAGATAGGCAGTCACTCCACGTAAAATACTGGTATTCAGATGCATTCGGTTAGACTGGAAGCTGACCCTAGCACAGTTGGGAAAAGGCTAGACAGATGCTGATGATATTATGAGCTAATGTGAGAAAATAGTAAAGAAAAATATTCTGAATACTTACTTAGTTTTTACGTAGTAATCCAACTAATTCGGTCCTTGGATAACTTGATAAAAAGTAATGTTTTTCAGCCTGTACTCATAATAATATTTATCGTATAAATTATCATAGTAATTCCTAGTACCTTGTACTGAATAAATAGTTAATAGAACTACGTACTCTATTTCTACACTATTCTATCTTTTCACTATTCTATTTTTTCCTTTCATTGTGCTAATAGTCCTCGGTAGAGGATTATTATGGCTCACTTTTCTGAACAATACATTGTGTGAGCACTAATTCTGTTAGTCTGAAAAGCTGCCATTATTAGTGTGGAATTCGTAATGTTTAGCTATTCCACGTTTTGATCTGATTTTGAGTCATAAAAATACTAAAAATATATCATGAGCTCAAAAAAAAAATTTTGGTATAATATTTTGACAGAACAAAAGTTTTTAATAAATGGGTTTTCGGCAGCTTTTTAATTTTCTGATGTAAAACTAAGAATCCCATATAAAGAAAGTACGGTCTACTAAGTAAACTTAAGTGGAAAAAAAGAACCTCTTCTAAAAAAACGTACTTTATTCTCTGCTTTCCCCTAATCATGTTATATTTACGAAACCCAACGTCCCATAAAGCTCATGATTAAATACAACACTTTTTACGCCTCAACAAAATTTCAGGGGTGTTGTCTACACCCCCTTGATCCCTTCATCCCCCTACGCCCCCTGGGCACCTATAAGTTCAAATAATGCTGACGCGCTAAGGATTGATTCTATTTGGGTTTTGTTTGCCCAGATATAATAAAACAGAACTTCCCTTTTTTGTAAAATAAATGTTATATTTGGCCGGAATCGTAACATGGTTAGGAGAGTGGATTGCTCAAACTTTCAAGCCATTTGTAGCCAACCGTGTAGGTGAAATTACCGAGTCAACAAATGTAAATAGTTGGAGATATGTGCCCGGTAGTTTGATCTTGATACTGACGTAAACCGTTGGCTATCTGGACCTGAGCCACAGTCCGAAATTCCGAGTGGCCTAAACCACCACCAACTTTTGGGACCTCAATCGGTTCCGAGGAACTGAAGCCTTCTAAAGCGATTGTGGGTCTCACAGTTTGCGATCAGGTTCTTTCAATTCCAAATCCCTAACGTTTCAGTAAGTAGAATTGATTGGTTAGTGCAACCGTGCGCAATTTACTGGAGGCGAGGACCAAAAACGACGTTACACTCTCAGAAAGACGAGTAAAACTTATTAGGTACAAAAAAAAGTATTTGCGTGTGCGCAACAGGTTTGCTGGAGTTTACTTAACGTCATAAAAGATGCTCCTCAGTAAATAGCTGCTTATTCATATATATATATGTCTTTTTTTAAATTAACATGAATTACTTGTTTGGCCTAGACTCCTGACCACATCTTACTAGACTTAAATGACACAAGCTAGACTGTCGAAGATTTGCGAAGATTTAGCTGCAATTATCTTTCAACTGTCTCTAGAATCTAGTGATAGTGAGAGTGATGAAAGTGATATTGGGTTCTTCCATTCCAGGAGTCTGCTTGGCAAAGGACAATAGACTCGCCCCCTATTACATGGGACTTAAAAATAAACTAATGGGTGTACCACACCTCTGGTTAATCCTCCGTGGTATTATTGAGGCGTGATGTTATGTGTTGATGTGACACAAATCACTCACTATGTAGTCACGAAATGGCGTGAAATATTATTTTTAAATGCCTATTGCCGCCATATTTTTTCACAGTAATCCTATTACTATCTACTCTGCTAGTGCCAAAAAATGTCGCCCCTTTGATGACTATCAAAAATAGTTCTCGCGCAGCAAATCCAATATTCTGTTTTCGCATATTTTTAGGCTTCAATTTTTTACTCGTGTATAGTATTTTAATATACTTACCCTAATACCTATCCATACTAATCCATACTTCCATACTAATATTATAAATTCGAAAGTAACTCTGTCAGTCTGTATGTTACCTTTTCACGCCTAAGCCACGGAACCGATTTAGATGAAATTTTGTATAGAGATAGTTTGAGTTCCGGGAAAGGACATAGGATAGTTTTCATCCCGATATTCCCACGGGTTCGACACTTATGCGGGTGAAACCGCGGGGCGCAGCTAGTAGTTTAATAAAGGAATGTAACGCAAGAATACAAAACTATCACAGTTAAGTAGGCTTTAGAAGTTAACGAATAATAGTCGGACAACTTACGTTTGCAGTTGGAATGTATGGGAGAACATGTTTTTCAACTACAATGTTACGTTTATTCTTGGGATAAATTCATTCCAACTACGGAACCCTTCATCGTGAGTAGTCCAAAAGAGCCGGTTTTTCCAACTAAGTAGAGGCAGTGGAGGGACTGCCTATGATATCTGACCTCCACAATCCAGTTAATAAGACCCCCGTGGTAAGACTGGTTGTCAGACTTTCGGGCTTACCCATAAAGACTGTCAAAGATCTACGAATGACAGCCGGAACCAACGGCTTATCACCGCTTTCCGAGGCACGAAGGGGACTCGATATGTAACAGATGGTCACCCATCCTCGACCCGACCGCGGCAAGTGAAGCTTAACCTTAGATCGCTCTGTACTATAAGAGAGAAAAAACACCAGTTATTTTTTATCGCTGCAATTAAGTACCATAAATACGAAAACTTAATGCGGTATGTTAATTACATAATTAACGATGGGCTATCCAATTACTGCTAAAATGAAGCTACTTTACGATATAATATACGGATGATTACCAGTGATATGATGAGCAATTCATTATCGGGTTCGTTGCTGCCATCGCTAAGGGCCGGGCAGATAGAGGGATTAAACGGCTTAAAGGTGGGCATACACATAGCTGTGTCGCCGGGAAATAATGGGCATGCAAGAACATTGTATAGCCGTACTTGTGCTATTGTATATAATGTCGCAGTCAACTGGTTAAATTAGCCGTTTAGTTAACCGCCTAGCCTTTTAACTAAACGGCGGCCGTTCAACTAACTGCCTGAATGATATTCAATTATAGTTTAGGTTGGAACCGTAACCAATCACGCGCGAGCCGGATTGGTCGCAGTAACTAAGCCAGGGCAACCCGACCGTATGGGTTTGGTTAGGTTAGAAACAGTTCTAACCTCGGCTCGCACACGGTTGATCACAGGATCAACCGTGTGCGAGCCGAGAGAGCGAAGCGAGGCGAGCACTACTTCCAAAGTCCAGGCGGTTAACTAAACGGCAAATTTAACCAGTTGGCTGCGACATATATACACTTAAGCATTGGTTTCCTGTGAAGTTTTCCGGTGAAGGAAAACATCGTGAGGGTACCGGCATTTGTCCTAGTAGCAATATTCGAAGACATGTGACATCTAACAATCACCCGCACTGGGCTCGCGTGGTGGATTAGAGCCCACTCCCTCTCACAGAGAGGAGGCCTGTGTCCCAGCAGTGGGATCATAATAGGCTGATTATGCTTGGTTTCCTAAGAAATCGATGAACGGTCACACAATAACGGCCCATATACACAGCGTTTTTTAACACCTTACAGTCAAATTAGTGGTGAAAATGACAGATTTGCATGATGGCCGTTCTAATATGACGGAACTGCTCTTCTAGGAAACTGTACCTAGTACCAACTTATCAAGGCTAAAGGCATTTCAAATATCGTTCCATTTCTGTGAATCGTTTGAAGGAGGAAGAGCGGCTTGTGGCTAAGTAATAACAGCCGCACGGGTCGATCGATCGTTAAGCTACGCTTGCCGCGGTTGGTCCGTCGTCATCTTCATATACCAACACCCCTCCATGCCTCGGAAAGCACATTAAGCCGTTGGTCCCAGCTGTCATTCGTGGATCTTTGACATTCGTTACGGGTCTTCAGAAGCCCGAAAGTCCGACAACCAGTCTTACCAAGGGGTATCGTATTACCCAGTAACTGGGTTAAGGAGGTCAGATAGGCAGTCGCTTCAAGTAAAATACTGGTATTCAGCTGCATCCGGTTAGACTAGAAGCCCACGCCAGCTTAGTTGGGAAAAGGCTAGGGAGATGATGATTCTGATGTGAATCGCTTGAAGTTGACAGTGACAGAATGGTGTTTTAAACACGTAGCGGGCTTATGTTTCAGCTGTTAAATGTTACTATTAAACTGTTGTTAACAAGTCTATTTAATGATACAATTATGTGGAAATTATAAAGTTTAAATTAGAAGACTGATTTAAATCTCTGAAAAACTTTTCGGATAGTTACAATGTTGTTAATGAGAAACTGTTATTTTGTTAATACTTTTTAAGTGGACCAATTTGAACGGAAAACTCGAAGCATTTATTTCAATTAAACTCAATGACTGTTTAATTATCTTTGGTTAAACCACTTACAGGCATTGGGGGTATTGTCAAGAGTCTGTCAGTTAGTCAGAAAGTTGAAGCTGGTTGCCCATTCCAAATCGTCGAATCTCTATGGAGAAGAACGGGCAAGACACTTCAAAGATACTCTTTTAAATCAAGATATTTCAAAATAGTACATTATTCTTATTGCTTCTGTGTGAGAACAATTTAAATGATTATAGTTTCATTTTAGTTGGTCTTTTTTATGACATCTTTACAGACTCATCCAAGCAGATGTTATAAGTCACAATGTCTAATAAATAAATTTATAAAAACTAAAATGACCCGTAAGCAAAATTAAGAATTATAAACCTACTTACTAATATAACAATTATTACAAAAATGATAACGTTTGTAATACCTGACCTCCCCCTCAATTATTTGTGCCATTTGAATGAATTTCGGCAGGTTTTCCTCAAATATATCCTCCGATACCGTAATAGCATGAAATAAAGTCCTCCAGACCATACTTCGGACACGGCAGCCAATCTCAACCGAGACTAGCCTTCGACGCGGGAGATATTAATAGTGTACAAGTGTGCGCGGAGACACAGGTGCACTCCCTCTTCCCTCACTCTCATAGTCCGATGGGACGGCAATCCTACACGACTGGATATCAGGCGCAGGCCCAACGGCTTAACGTGCTTTCCGAGGCACGGGGATTTCACACCGCCAACTTCCAAACTCCGGACTGTTACTAAGAAATTCCTAATGGAAAAACTCAATAACACTTTGCCCGACCCGGGAATCAAACCCAGCACCCACACGCTCAGTAGTCGCGCTTGCGACCACAAGACCAACGGGGCAAAACAACACGGGGTAATAACATTCCGTAATATCATGCCACCTATTTGGTGTTTTTGTATACATTGTATACAATACTGGCTTCTGAAAGTAGCTATCTTGCATGTTACTGTGCAAGTAACTGCCACTGTATGTCATCATCATCAGCCTTTTCCCAATTATGTTGGGGTCGGCTTCCAGTCTAACCGGATGCAGCTGAATACCAGTATTTTACATAGAGCAACTGCCTAACTGACCTCCACAACCCAGTTAGGTACTGGGTAATACGATACCCCTTGGTAAGACTTTGTCCGATTTTCGGGCTTCTGACTACTCGTAACAACTTTCAATGATCCACGAATGACAGCGGGACTAACGGCTTAACGTGCTTTCCGAAGCACGGAGGGGTCTTGGTATGTAAAGATGGTCACCCATCCACGGACCAACCGCGGCAAGCGTAGCTTAACCTGATCGATCGACCCGAGCAGCTGTTATTACTTAGCCACAAGCTCAACATAACTGCCACCGTATGTGTTCCCGCCTTAATCTACTGGTTTTCCGGAATTTGAACTTTATGTTCAAATGATAAGATAATGTTAAAGAGCTTTATTAGCCCGTTGAAATCGATAGTACGGGCCACGAAAACAGCGAGGTATGGCCGCGAAGACAGTAGCAGTCGGGGAGTGCTTTTGACCCCGAATTTAAAGTGTGGGAACTGGAATTAACTGACTGAGTAGATTAGAATGGAAACTTGTAAGAAGATGTTTACTCAAGTTTTTGACTGTTATCGACGAAGATATGGATAGATAGGTAAGTTAGATGAAAGGTTAGGTTAGTTTTTCTGTTCTGTTTTTTTCTTGTGTTTATATAGGTATTTGTGTACAGACGCCAGCACATCAAGCTACCCGAAACTGTAAAATTTTCCCAATCAACTTTGAATCTTACTCTTCAGCGATAAAGTTGAAAATCTATTAAAGAAATTTGACAGATTGTAGTAGCTTGATGTGCTGGCCTAGTACCCGGCTAAACCTAGGTGTAGCCGCACTTCGGTTATTAGCCGTGACATATATACGGTAATTATAACAAAAACATTTTTTTTTCTCTGTCTGTCTATTTGTTCCGGCTAATCTACGAAACGGCTGGACCGATTTTGACAGTACATTCACTGGCGAGCTGGATAGCTGATATTACATAATATTAGGAGTAATGTAAGCTACTCTTACTTTAGAAAAAGAATTAGTACTTAATCTGCGCAAAAAAAAAAATTAAACCCATGAACGACATGCACGCACACGAGTTGTGTTGGCTATCGAGTCTGTCAGTTTAATATGTTAGGATGCAAAAAAACTTAGATGCTTGAATATGCGCTCCACTTTTGCATTCCAGCAAAACAGATACAAAAATTCTAGGACTTGCCTAGATTAGCTTATACCAACTTAATTTATTCAACCGTAATTTTCACGCCATTCCCACAGTCAATTACAACAAGAACGGGAAGCTAACGTCGACCACTTATCGCCGTCACACGCAACTGCCATACGCACTTACTGGCCCATACTACACCACTTTAACCTACGCAAATTGAACCTTATTGCTATTAAAATAAGGCGATGTTAGATTAATATAATTCTAATTACTGGAAATTCATAGATAAGTAAAGTTAACAAGGTGATAAAGTCAGTTGTTATCAGTTCATGTTTCGATGCGTTTGGAGTGGAACTAATGGGTGTAGGACACCATGGGGTCCATGGACCCTAGTTTGTTTTATTATGTTGTCGGCTCATGGGTCGTAATGACCTTAAGCCGCTTTTTGAGGGTTTTATGGGATGTCTTCGTCATATTTTCATCATGTTTTTGAATAGAAAGGTGGTAAAAATAATTAGTTTGGTTTTTACGTAGGACTTTTATATGCGTTGCTTATTCTTTGTAAAGGTCTGTACATAAAAGACGCGGGTTCCCGGTAAAGACAAGCCGGTACCGATCAATGCGTGTAAATTTCCCCGTATTAACTTATGCGCTCACACATAAATAAACAGGTAAAACATTGTGACCGTTTCTTTCCGTAGATCAACCTGCAGCGATCTGTACCGGAAAACCCGCAGCTTTATGCAAGATCACACACAACAACGCGTCACGCGACGGGACGCAGATAATGCGGGCGCGTGATTCTTTTGTATTCAAATTCGATAAAAACGCGCTTGCGGGAATTTGGCTCCGATTCCCGCGCCCCGTCGCGTGGTGCGTTGTAGTGTGTGATCCGCCTTATAATTTTGAATATGCAACAAGGTAGACCGGCGGGGTGATTGCGTGACATTAATGACATACGATGGCAATGCCATAAATTTTTACATTTCCACAACATTAATTACGTTAGTCCCTTCGTCGAGCAGAAGAATTTTTGAAACAAGTGAAACAATAGATTAGCTTCAAATCCTTCGTATTGTGATTGTAAAAAAACATATTTTGATTATTTACATTTTGGGAGGCTCGACACGGACTGGCACTGACGAGGGTTGGTTGTATGCATGCCATTGTTGTTTGCACAAACCAAAAAACCTGAAAAAAAAAACATCATTGACGCTGAAAAACGGGAAAAACACTTAGTAATTAAATAAAGAAAATTAGATTTTAGTCTTTTAAATGTTCAACAGAATGAAAGACAAAAGAATACAGCAGCTGCCTGTATTCCCACGGTCGGACGTGTAAAAATCAATTAAGAAAACAAGTTGTGATGGTATGGTACCTACTCGTAGCCCTCATGCCCTCATAGCAAGTAGGTGCTCGTAGGTAATTGAGCAAACCTCTTCTATGTACTTTCCAGTACCTAGTGCTATTCCATAATTTTCACTTCAAACCTCATTCAAGTGATCGCATACAAATTTGAAAGCGAACTCGTTCGTCATTTGTTTTAAAATCATCGGAAAATTCAATCTCCGACGCTGTTCGAAATTCAAAGCATAATAGCAGGCCTCCTCTCTTCGGGGCCGTCTCCACGAGGGAGAGAATCGTGGCGATAGTCTCGCCGTGCCATCAAATTTTCGCCGCGATGATATCGCCGTGCGGAGACACGTTCTAAGACAGTGTATAATATCGCCGCGATTCTCTCGGTCGTGGAGGCGACCCCTTTGAGAGGAAGTGGGCCGGAATCCACCATGGGGTTCGAATCTACGATCTATGACTCGTAAGTCGCGGCCGTTATGACTGGTCCACTACTAGAATGGGACCACATAAAACAAAGAAGAGTTTGTTTTCCATTTGCATGCGGTCATTTGTATGAGATTGAAAGTGAACTTTACAGAATCCACTACCCCTCACGAATGAATTAACTCGCAGTACCTTGATTGGGTTATCCTTTTAGTCTGCAATATGTATGATAACGTATGTATGATTGTAGGTGCAGGTAGTGTAAGTATGCTGTTCGATTTTATCTGGAAATAAACCTTCCAGTTACTTTTATTGGGTGTCGGGATTCGGGGGGATTTCGGGGTTCATTTTTATTTGATGGTCATGAACATTCAGGGGCTCGCGGCTAAATGATAACAGCCGCAGTATCGATCGAATGTTAAGCTACGCGTGCCGCGGTCAGTTCGTGGATGGGTGACCATCCATTACATATCGAGACCTTTCTGTGAATGGGAAAGCACGTTAAGCTGTTGATCCCGGCTGTCATTCGTAGATCTTTAGCAGTCGGGTAGTCAGAAGCCTAAAAGTCTGACAACCAGTCCTACCAAGGGTTACCTGACAGGGTCATGGAAGTCAAACAGGCAGTCGCTCCATGGTATTCAGCATCCGGTTAGACTGGAAGCCGACCCCAACATAGTTGGGAAAAGGCTAGGCAGATTGATGGATCATGAGCATTAATCAATAGGCAATTACCTAATAATAAATTATTGCGGTCCATGACCGATTAATTTAATTGTCTAATTAAAACTGTAGCTATCCTATCGACTGGCTCGATGGTATATTTCATAAAGGGTGATAAAAAGTAGAGTGTCCACCCAGCAACACTATTTTAAGCTCGAGTGACGTACAGACGCCAGCACACCAACCTACTAGGTACAATCTGTCAAATTTCTTTAATAGATTTTCAACTTTGTCACTAAAGCATAAGGTTCAAAGTTGATTGGGAAAATTTGACAGTTTCGGGTAGGTTGATGTGCTGGCGTCTGTACTTTGAATCCCTCGCTGCGCTTTAGAACCTCTCGCTGCGCTTTAGAACCTCTCGCTGCACTCGGGATTCTACTCTAGAATCCTTCGCTCCACTCTGGATTCAAAGAAACACTCTCGCCTTCAAAATAGTTGTTTGCTCCCTTGGCAAACAATCTACTAATGACTACCTACCTAAACAATCATTCAACACTTCAGCACTTATTGTTTCAGTACTTATTTATATTTACATTTGCGAAACGAATACTTAGTGTCAGTACAGCTAGTAAGAACAACGGTTTCTTTCATCATGCCGCTACAATACCAGTTCCATGCATGCACGCAGCCATTGAAGCCTAAAAATATGCTGCAAAGGAATTTGTTTACAGTTCTGTTTGGAACAAAGCTACTTTGTTCATTGGTTACAGAAATACAATCGAATAGGGAGCTGGAAATAGTTGTTACTTATTGATTTTGTACTCAATACTCGAGTAAGAATCGAAAATCTGAAACACGATAAGTACTGCTAATAAAAAGAAAAATTGTTAGGTATATTGTCACAGACACACGTTCATAAACAAGAGGATGTGTGCTTATGGATTAATTATGATAGAAGTAAAAACTTACGACTGGATCCGAGTATACGCGATTCAGTGCCGAGTATCCCGATTCAGCGACATCGACCGACTGGAGCCGAGTATACCCGATTCAGCGTCACCGACCCGAGCGTGACGGTTCAGTTTCGTTCACCGTTTAAAGAGAGCGCAAAGTACACTGAAGTTTTCACTTCAAAAAGAAACAAGTGACTTCCTACTATGTAAAACAATAAACAAGTAAAGGTATAATTCAGTGTTTCCCAAACATTGTTGTTTGTTCTGCCATGGCGCGGTAATTTTCATAATGCCCGTCGTGACCCACTCAACAGTTTTAACCCCAACTCCTCCCCCCACTGGTTACATTAAGTAAAATAATACATATTATTGTTATTAGAAGTATGTAAGTAATATTACGACATATCGCTCATTTGGAGAAACATCGACGTAAAACTGCTACTTTTTTGTTAAAGTCTTTGCTTTCCTAACGTAAATACGCTTTCTAATACCTTTGTCATAATTATTCAACTCATTTTTAAGAAAAAACACATTTACGACGATATTTCTCCAAATTAGCTATATGTATTACTTACAGTTAAAAATGTTTTTACTACCAACTACATTTCGGTATCGGCTATTTAGTGCGAAATATGGAACTGCTTACTTTTTACAAAAGAATTCGTTCGTTCGTCGCAAATGATGAAAGTTTTATCCTGAGGTCTGGTTCCACTTCAAGTTGGTAGTGTTGAAAACCCAGCTTCACATATAAAGTTTGTGACCACAGGCATTAAAAAAGGTATTGCTTGATTAACTAATTTTGTGTTGTGTATAATGTCAGTCAGCGGCGGCGCAGCGGCGCAGCGGCGGTTACGACGCGTTGATCGATAGTATTATTTTAAAGCAAGGCGGTAATGCTGCGACCCGATATTTTATTTGATGGCCCGTTACCGGGTTGCGACCCAACAAGTGGGAAACGCGGGTATAATTATTTAAAGCACGAAAAACAGTAGTGTATCTGTGACAAAAAAGCTTTCACTCAGCATGATGCTGTGCTATGGGGGACCCACAACACAGCTCTAAAGCGCTTCACACACAGCAGCTATAATGTATATTAATGTACATTATATCCCGCATAGGATAGCTTTTGTGTGTGGTCTCCTGACGATTTGTATGGAAAGATGTAATGAGATGTATATATAGGTACAGACGCCAGCACATCAAGCTACCCGAAACTGTCAAATTTTTCCAATCAGCTTTGAACCTTATACTTTAGCAATAAGCCGGTCTATTCTGCAAAAAACTCACAATAAAAACTTAGGTGAAGTGAGCTTGAAGTGAGCTGTCATTCCAACTGATGCTAGAGTTTGACACTATTGACAGCTCACTTCACCTAAATTTTCACTGGGTTATTTTGAGAGAAAAGATCGGCTGTATTAATGGTTACTTTCGATTCGATACTGGCTGGTAATCCTGGTATCCCTTTTCCCTATGAATGAACCTTTTGAAAAAAGAAGGAAAGTTTAATGTTCTCATGTTTACTGCCAACATATTTCATATTTAAGTACAGCCCAACAATGCTTCGAAAATAACTTCACTCATAAAGTACGAAGATTACGAATACCCGGCTTTTCGTTATAATTAAAACGTCTGTGATAAAATGAACACAAAATCCTCAGAATTTATAGTTAGCAAGATTGTAGGCTGTAAAACTAGGTGATCTGAACAAATGCCTGAGACTTTGGCCTAGGCAAGAAGTAAGAAGTGTCGTAAAAAGCTGGCTCGCCGACTAAATGTTAGCTATCATAACTCGAAGGACGGAGGGATTTCCAAAGATAGGGATTATACAGAATGGATTATTTGTTATTTGATAACCAGGGCTCTGAACCGGTTTAAAAAGAGGGTTAATGTAACGTTCCTTCATTAACCGGTTAAACAAGTGAACTGTTCTTATGTACTTAACCCAAATGATAAAGATTACCGTTTACATAAGCACAAACGGTTTTGACACCCAAATTTACCGGTTAATTAAGTGATTCGTAATTTTTTTTCGTCTATTTTTTTAAAACTTCGAACAAGTTACGAGAGTGGCGGGGCCGGCGGGTTCAAACTTGGTTTTAACCGGTTAATTTTCACTATCAAAACCGAAATTCATGAAAAACCGGTTTCCTGCATAAACCGGTAAAAACCGGTAAAGTGCAACCTTTAGCCTAAATCGATTTCGGTTTGGGGTCAATGACCGTATCCGGTTAAGAATTTCAACCGGTTTCCGAGCCCTGTTGATAACAGTGACACAGCATGTCCACCATTCATCTTATGTGGTTGATTAACTAGTTTGAAGAATCGATGGCATTCCTAAATAGTCTGTAGTGAGTGAGTACACCGCTGCCCAACCCTACGGGGAAACAAAGCGTGATGCTATTTTTTGAATGTGTAAAAAATATACCTAAGTATATACATTAAGTACGGTACGGTACGGTACGGGGGGCCCGTGGCTAAATTGTAACAGCCGCACAGGTCGATCGATCAGGTTAAGCTACGCTTGTCGCGGTTGATCTCTGGATGGGATGACCATCATTACATTTAAGCCGTTGGCCCCGGCGGTCATTTGTGGATCTTTGACAGTCGTAACGGGTTGTCGGAGTACAGTAGTGTCGGACTTAAGGTATTTCGAACTAAATTATTGTCGAAATGAAGACGTGTCGGAGTTCCATAGTGTCGAAATAAAATCTTGTCGTATTACAGTTTGTCGAAATTCAGTTGGTAAGTCGTCAGAAGCCCGAAAGTCACTTTTTTTTTTTGTAGAGCTTTTGCTCTACTTTTAATGTCTGGGAAATGCTGAAAATAAACCAACCAACCCAAACCAAACCAACCAAGAAACCAAACCAAGGAAGTAAACCATCAGTCATGATTGATTAGGGAACACATACCACATTCGACATTTTAGCGAGTGACACGGACGTATTCTGTTGTTCTCTGGGTGAATTCACAAGGAATGATATGATATTATAGATGTTAGTACTGATTAAGTTAGGATAGGCGCATTTTTTTTTTTTTTTTTTTTTATTGGGTGATCCTGTAATGGTAGATCTAGGTAAGTAGATTTTTTTTTCTCTATCTAATTAACTATATATCTAAACATACGACATTATTAGCATCATTTAAAAGCAATACAACTTGTGAACAGCGGCTATTTCACGTGTGTGCGGCGTCAAATTCTCCGCGACCAGTCAGCTGTGACGACAAACATGGCCGGTGCACTTGACCTGCGCACACGCGTATAGAATCTCGAGGTAGACCGAGAGGTACCGACAGATACCGAAGATACTCCGAAGAACAACGTCCGATGTTATTTGTTTGATAGTGCAAATAATTTGACATCTTGTTGGACATGAAGGCAAGGATTCATATTATTATGTATTTGTGTAGTAAATATCCGTGATAAATAATTATGTACTTTTAACAATACAATAATGTAAAGAACCATTTGTAAATATACCTTTTTTGCATTTGTAATTAATTTATGGGATATTTAAAGATAAAACCTCTTTGAAGACTAAACTTTAACACATCCATTTGTGTCTTGGCATTTATTTCTCGTCTTTGGGATCTAAGGTACAATCTAAATGAAAATAAATTAAATACAACAGTAGGTATAGTTTGAGAAACCTATTATGTACAGACGCCAGCACATCAACCTACTACAATCTGTCAGATTTCTGTAATAGATTTTCAACTTTATCGCTAAAGCATAAGGTTCAATGTTGATTGGGAAAATTTGACAGTTAGGTGTAGGTTGATGTGCTGGCGTCTGTACCTTCTTATACCTTCGCCCTCTATTAAGGTGATATATTGAAAAAAATGTGGTTTTCAATTACGTGTAACATGTTAAGTATGTGGAATAGGGATTTAACATTTTGGTATATGTTTTTCGACCCTTTGGTCTAGTATCATGTAGGAAGGAATACACGATGTAATGAATTTATTTTTTTACTTTTTTCGACATCACGGCGTAACGCTTACCTTAGAGTTATTCAATGGAATTTACTTTAAATCATAGAGAATTATCATAATTATCAAAGTTTACTCAAATTAGTTTTAAATTTAATTCATTTATTTTGTTAAAAAAGGAGTAAATTAGTTCTGGCACATACGTCGTTTTATTCCGAGCGCACGCACATTATAGCCATCACTCTTCTTTTGCGTTTCAAAAGTAAATGCATCACTTTCGCTCGCTTAGTAGGTTTTCGAGGATTTTAGATTTTCGAGGTAGCGCCTTAACATGGAACTTAATAACATAACTAGCGGAATGTGGGTGTACTGTAGTAGGTACAAATCTGCCTAACCCTTCGTAGATTATAGGCGTGATGTTAGTAATAATTGCACTCCCAATCAATTATTAGGCGGATCACACACTGCGACGCGTCACGCGACGGGGCGCAGACAAGCAACGTGCCCCCGCGCGTGATTTTTTACATACAAATTATGCGCACGGGAAATTTCGCTACATTTCCCGCGCACCGTCGCGTGGCGCGTAATTAAATTCAAATTATTACTTAAGGTACCTACCTACCTAACTAAAGAGTAAGTACTAAACCTGCACCATTTATACAAACAACACTTTTTACAAACCGTGATACTACTTATAAGATACAAAAGTTACAAACAATAACACAACTTTGCAAACACTAGTTCATAATATTCCAGTTAACGCCATCAAGTTGATTCACGAGCTCAAGTAAACAGCTGCGTATTAACTTTAACGATACTTTTATTGCAGTTACCCAAATGAGAGATAATAATTATAGGTTTTATTCGTAACAGACATAATTGTGCGGGCCTATTTACGTATATAATAACATCTCCGGCCGTTAATAAGGAAAAACTGAGGCCCGAAACCGTAAAATTGTATGATAATGGAAGTAAGCTACAATCATTACTTTCTCTATAGGTACTTAAACACGGTGCCGCAATACTAATATCTTAGCCAGTTCGTGCTAAAATACCTGAATACAATTTGACAGTCAATACAACCTCGTTTCGAACAAAATGAGCTGTTATTTATTGAGTGCAAGTACGAGGCGTTTGCAGTAAATCAAAACGTCTATTTGTCGAATATAAACTGTGTATTATTGTATGAAAATAACGCTGCACACGGTTTTGAAAATCACAAAGTTACTCCTAACTGAACGAGCGCACTTGCACTTCAAAGAACGATGGCTATAAAAACTTCGTAGGGTGGATTGTTCCTGTGCAGTAGCCGCGACTTCCCATCTCGGTATGTAAGTAAAGGCGTTTTATGGACAACAAATCATTTTGGCTCATGTGTGTGGATAACGCCAGCGGACTCATGCATAAGTAATATACATATTTTGGTATTTTGTCCGACTGAATTTATGGCCGCCCGACCGAACGCATTCGAGGTCAGCTGTTAAAGTTTGGAAAATAAAATAAAATTTGATTGTGGAATATTAATAAGGGGCAATTAAAAGCGGGGAAATTAGTTGTTTTTAATTAATATTCTGAATTTATTTATGATTTTGATTGTCTACATGGTTGTCGAATGTTGATGTTGAACATTAAACACGTTATTGTTGTACACGGGCTTATTAGTCGATTCGCACAACGGGCTAACCGACACTTACCTAAATACTTTTTTTTTTATAGACGACTTGTATTGCATGAAGTTAAATTATTGCATAAAATTCAAAATGTGCCAATTGCATTAACTTCGTGCGAGTTGCCTATACCTAGATAAAATATTATTATTTAAAAGATACGATTCGCCCGTTTCGGGCGAGTAAATTCGTGCGAATCGACTAACAAGCCCACACACGCGAAGATTCTTCTTTGTTTCGCAATTCAGAAAGATTGGTTCGGGAAAGAAAAAGGTTCGACCTCATATCATTACCAAAACTCCATAAAAAAAATTCAAAACTTATCAAAGAATAACTAGATACGACCTGCTCAAAGGTCACGATCCCTTATCTTTCTACAGCTTTTAATCACAAATTTTAATTAAGTAAGTATACAAACCAATTTCATTGGGGACCTTAAGAAATAAAGGTCCAATGCGGTAAACTTTCATGGTTTTCCTGCCTACCATCGGCACCCAAAAATTTTAAAATATAGCCGGATTTACATGGTTTCAAACTTTCGCCGTTTTGTAAATATTAGGTAAGGAAAAAACTGAAAACTCATGTCACAACCTTTGTTGTATCGGATTGGTTTGCCTTTGACCACTGTCATACCTAATGTGATCTAAGTAATTTGTTCTGTTTTTTTTTTATTCGAGATAACTTTCATTTTGTATACACCTTCTTTCTTGTCTAATGTTATGCGATGATGCGGTTGAAAAAGTTACTTCACTATTTTGACTATAAACTTTTCTTCACTTTAGCAGGTGTGTCTTGATCTACCTATCTCGCGTTTTAATTAGATGTGGTGGAGTAGACCCAACTTTTATCTCTCGACGTCTTGATACAGCGAGGTACTTGCGTAGCACGTGCACAGTTACACACTATCAGTAGCAATGGCTTTCATTTTGACAGTTCAGCAACATTCATTGCGTTATTTACGTTGTTGAGCAGACACATTTTTCGAAAATATGAATCAATGAGTTAGCAATATCCTTAAAAATTATTAAGATTATGATTTAAAGTGTGTTGCGCAAATAGGGTGCATGTTATTATGCTATACTAGCTGCGCCCCGCGGTTTTACCCGCGTTAATGGCGATCCCGTGGCAATATCGGGATAAAAAGTAGCCTACATGTTAATCCAGGGTGTCAGCTACCTCCATACAAAATTTTATCAAAATTGGTCCAGCCGTTTGAGAGCGAAGGAGTAACAAACATATAAACACACACACAAACTTTCGCCTTTATAATATTAGTTTGATTATAATATAGTTTCTTAGCTAGGGGAACACCACTTCTCTCACCGGATTAAACTTATTATAGTTTATAAGCACCTATTGTGAGTGCGTAACTTTATTTGTAGAAAACTTGCTGGTACCTTACTATCTGGTGATACCTTAGCAGTCGCACCCTTCTTCGGCAGGTTTTCAGCTTTCCCTACAAAAAAAATAACATTTTTCTCAGAATTGATAAAACTTCACTAGTAGGTATCTAAATAAACTACTAGTTTTAGATCAAAGCGATGTTGCTGTCGAAAATGGAACGGACCTATTCACTATTATGGTTTAAAACTTTTTCTTCACTTGATCTATCTCGCGATTTAGAAGCGCGGGTCGTCAGAAGCTCGAAAAACTGACAACCAGTCTTACCATGGGGTATCGTATTAGCCAGTAACTGGGTTGTGGAGGTCAGATAGGCAGTCGCTCCATGTAAAATACTGGTATTCAGCTGCATCCGGTTAGACTGGAAGCCGACCCCAACATAGTTGGGAAAAGGCTAGGCAGATGATGACGATGATGATCTATCTCGCGATTTAATTAGAGGTGTTGGAGTAGACCCAACTTAGTAACTTTTATCTCCCGACATCTTGGATTCCTTATGTGGCGGAGAAATAAATAAAAAATATCTTAGCAGTCGCACCCTTCTTCGTCAGTTTCAGCTTTTCCTATAAAGAGAAAAAAAGTAACATTTTCTCAGACTGATATCAAAACTTCACAAATAGCTATCCAAATATTTAAAAAGCTACTACTTACAATTTTAAATCAAAATGTGTGCCACGTTGAACGCGCGCGTTTACGTTTAACTCAAAGCTCGTAAACAAGAAATACAGGTAAACAGTCGATCGTAATGGCTGTTGAGAGATCTACATTACGAAATGCCCTTTTTATGTTCAACAAAAAGGGTGAAAGAAGCAGGTGTGTATCATACTTGAGTAGATGTTTGATGTTGATCTTTTTTTTTTATTAAAAGGTTTAGTGCATATTGGTTCGTCAGATTGGAGATCAACTGATTTTATAAAGCAATGTACCTTATTTTCTCATAATAGGCCTGCACCCTAATTGCGTAACACACTATCACTCGGAATCTGAATAATTTTAAAGCAAATTGCTAATCCATTGCTTCTTAAGTTCGAAAAATTTGTCTGCTCAACACGTAAATAACGCAATGAATGTTGTTGTGCTGTCAAAATGAAACCGATTTCGATTGATAATGTGTTACGCAATTGCCCCGCAGTTCTTTATAAAGAGGAAGAATGAGCAATGACCACCATAAACCCATCCTTGTGCAATGCGCACTGAAAGAAAATACGCAGACAATGAACACAAACACAAAAACGAACAAGTTGGCGACCATAAGGTCTGATATCGCAATCATACCATCATTTCCGGGCCGTCTCAATGAAACAGTAGATATTGTTTCAGTTTTGTACCAGATAGCTGCTGAGCAGGAAAACCATTACAAAGTATTTGTATCAGTTTTTTTCAACAAAAAATGTCTATAACAGCCGAGGCTTGGGATTGCGTCTGGTCGATCGAGCGGGCAAGCCCCATGGGGCCAATTAATAGAAACCTCTGTCATCGACGGACTATCGGTGGTTGACAGTAAACATCTGACATTTTGCCTCTACCTTAGGGGAAAGGTCGATGTCACAAATGAATGTTTTTATCATCAATTAGGGCTCGCTACAGGTATTGGTAAAGGTATCTAGGTCGAGTTTATTAATTAAACTTTTGTTACAGAAATTAAATACTTCGATATTTCGAAATGGGTACCTACTATTCTATTATTGACGTGTAAAAGTGTTTGTACAAACCTCCTTACAGAATATAAATAATTTATCATTCGATTTGAATGGAATTCCTACGAAATGAGGGCTCTTTTATTTTAATTTATTTTTTAAGTGTTTAATTATGTCCTCATTTTATGTGAAATACTACGCGTTATTAATGAGGTATATTTTAAACCCCGTCTTGCGAAATAAAGACGATTTAAGTTTGTGTTGTTTTAATGCATGGTTTTGCAGAAAATAATTATAATATATGTTTTTTTATTATTAAGGTCAATAAGTAGACTGCCTTTGTTTATACTTCCGCTACATTACAGGTTAATTTAATATTTGAATGAAACAAGCAATTTTGAAATATCGATAATGCATGTCTATAAATGTGTGACGTCACTGCGTAGTCAAACAGAAGTAAACATTTTCATGTTATAAAAAATACCCACGGAAGCGTCGCGTTGTATAAACTGTTATAAAACTCCTGAAAATATATTCAGTAAGATAGTTTGCTCATATTAGCATAAGTTATAAAATATTGAAGGAAACGAAACAAAAGTGACATAGGATAACTATGACAAAAGTTACCAATCCCTTTTCAGGAGATTATTGGGACAACTTCCTTATATTGTCCTTTCATTATTATGGTCATTGGGTGACTCCTATTTCCAACAGTTTATGACATATTGATTAAGTAGGACGATGATTAGAGTCTATTGGGGTAACTTCGGCGCTAGGATAAGACCGTACGTATCAAATTATTCCCAGTTTTTGCTGTCCTGCATAATGTTGTCAGCACTAAAAAATATTGGCAAATTGGCCGGGAATTTGATTCGTTCATAATACCTTACATTTTAAATTCAAATCGGTGAAGGAAAATATCGTGAAGAAACCGGCATGACCTAGAACCAAATAATCTAAAACATGTGACATCTACCAACCCGCACTGGGTCCGCGTGGTAGATTAAAGCCCGATCCCTCTCGTAGAGAGGAGGCCCGTGTCCCAGCAGTGGGAACATTATAGGCTGATTATGTTATGCTACCTAACATTATAAAGAACTTCTTCCACGATCTCAAACTGCAGTCTGCATAATATATACAATATCCAAATACAGAACCAAAAATATTATTAGCAGTAGGTAATATTTTACCAGACAGCTGATATGGTTTACTGCCATACCCATAAATCCACTACGAGCAATATAATATTGCTCCTATTTATGAACTCAATTTATTTATTCCATAACTTATAGCCCAGCTTAATCTACACGAGCTAAATATATTTATAAACATTTATTTTGATACTTATTTATTTATGGGGATCTAATTTTACAGTGAGTTAGCGTTAATAGTGGTGCTCTTGAATTAGATATGAAGATTTATGAATAGAACACTAATCCTTAGTCTCGCCTCTAAATCTAGAAGGTGAGAATTTAATCTGACACCTCGCCTTGCAGATAATGATAAATTGTTTCGTCTAGCAATGCCCGCGGATTGGAACTTTCGTATCCATATCTTATTGCATAGATGTTTGTAAAAATCACTCTAAAAGTTTAAAGTAATCAAACTTATTATAAGCAACAATTAAAAAAAATATGGATCGTGGTCAACGTTGAACGCTAATATCTCGGAATCTAGACACTTCACTTTACGGGGTTTGGTCTCATCGTGTTGTCTGTTTGCATTGATGTCAGCTATCGATTTATACAGCTGTCTTGCATGTCCTCCATTTTGAAAAAAATCAAAATGGCGGACGAGTAGGTATGCGACGGACCTTCAAAGCCCTTTATTTTTAAGAATGAAACCCCGACGACGTAACGGATTACATGCTTTAACATCTTATGCCAAAAAAAAATGTTGAAAAGAAGAGTTTAGAGGTCTGCATTTCAGCAATATCAATTAGCTTGTAGCCAGCATTCAATTTAATTACGGGAATTGATCTTCTGTTACATAATTTAATTGACGTATTGCTACAATTATTAAATATTTTACAAAAAAAAAAAAAAAAAGACTGTAAGAGACAGATTGAGAGAGAGAGAGGGAGTTAAGTATATCTTTCTTCTCTGTCATATAACGAAATGTGCCTAAACGTGACGTGTCCTTGAAATTTCACTCTCAATTCTCGTCCAATTTATCGATTCAAGGTAGCCCGCGAAATTCAAATTTTCTAACGTTTTTTAACAAACTGAAGGTCAGTGTCAGGTTGTATGTTGAACAAAATATAATTCGCGACCGTAACAAGAATGTATTTACATAATTGTAATCATTAAAATCATCAATACAACTCTCTAAGTTTATATAATCCTATTGATTTGAAATAGAGATTGAAATAGACATTCAATAGGATTATATGAACTCTAAATTACCCTGGTGCTTCCCCTTTAATAACGTCTGTGTCTCAGATAACGGTTTAATAATTATTAATTTGGAATTTTGTAGTTATTCATAGTATTTTTTGTATGTAAAACATATTTTGTAGGGATATTCCTCGGACCATAAATTATTTGTCTGTCTCATAAACGTCGGTAGCGATATTATGTAACATAAAAACTATGATGAGGGACAAAATCGTGTTCAAAGTAGAGGAAAATATTTATGACCACAAACTCTTGAACAGATCGTAAAAGGAGGAGCAATGTGGTTCACGAGATGACTACTAACTTGGAATCATTTTGGACCGGCAATGGTGCCCGTTTAAGAAATGACCTTATAAACACTAAAAGTTTATAGTCGTGTTTGGCTGTTTTTCTGATGTAGGTACTTAGCCAATGATAAAAGTTGATGTAAGTAGGCACGAAACTGACACTTCACGAAATTCTAAGCTGTGATTTGAAGTTTGAGTGCTTAACTTATTCATAAAAAAAAAAATACATTGTCTTCGAAACAGAATCAATATGTACAACTTCGTAGGATAAGAGAAAGTGGTTTTAATTCAGCTTGCATGATTTAACCAATATTTATATTAACAAGGCAAGTTCATAACGCACATTCATAAGATTTTACATAATCAATTTAGGGTTTCGTATGTCGGGTGTCATTCTTGGGTCTGATGGGAACCGTTACCGAGCCAGCGTAGGTTCGTGTGTTCGGGGCCATTCGGGAGCGCTTCCGAACTAAACGGTTGAATAAAATTTTGTAAAAAGAAGCGTGCTTTCATCCGTTCCTTCGCAAATACATTTTGGAGCGATCGAATTTTGAGCGTTACGAAGTATTAGAAAACAAAAGACTAATGTCGATTATTTATTTCCTTTGGGCGCATTATGTCCAATTTTCTGAAAAAAAAACAATCAATTCGATTTGATACCAAGCTAGCTAGACACGATACTCCGTGGTAAGCCACGGGGTACCGTGGTACCCAGTAACTGGGTTGTGGAGGTCAGAATAGATAGGCAGTCGTTTCATGTAAAATACTGGTATTCAGATGCAAAACGTAGAACAACGTACGCACGTAGATGTAAGACTGGAAGCTGACTCCAATATATAGTTGGCTAGGTAGATCTAGGTAGAGAACCTAATTCAATAAATTAAATCAAAAACAATTTCCAATAAACTCACACATAAAACTGATTAAAACTAAAATTCACTGCAAACTTATTATTGCAAACCAGCCAGTAAAAAAACGAATAAACCTCAGAACGTTGCAAGCATGAAAGTTTATTACAAAATAGGAAAAATAAACTTTACAGCCATTGTATGCAGTAATCGAGGAGTCGAGCAGAATGAAGCAATTAGATGGTTGGATACCATTTAGTAGGGCCTCGTAAAAACTGGCCGATTTATACCATGTTTATGGGCCTATGTGAAGATGATGATGAATGGCCATTGGGCACTAACCACTTAATTATCGAAGATTGAGGAATGAGGATCTCTTAGTCAAGCCGCGGTAATAGGGAAGTTTGAAAATAGAAGCCGCTTATGATGTGTGAATTATTATTGTAATCTATTCTTGTGTTATGATCGATAGGTGGCCTTAGGGTTTTAATTTGAGCGACAAATCCAAATCGAACGTTTTCCAATCTGTTGTTTTGTAAACATTCACAAAATATTGGGTGCCTATACAATCATGACATAAGTGTGGAGTTTCTTGCCGGCTCTTGTCCATAGTAAGCAACCAATTGGAACCGTGCAGCTTCTGAAGTTATAAGTGCCCATGCAGGTTTATTTATATTGTACCTAAAATTTTAATTTGTATTGTGGTAATAGTGTTTAAACTGCACCCTGAATTTATAAAAAAGGAATATCTACTTTTATAAGCTTCATTTGTGATTTGACATAAATCTACTAGTATGTAATTTAATCTTCAGTTTGATACTCTGCTTTACATATTAACCGAATTTTGGTTCGATGTTATTGGATTGGTTTGGAAAAACATATGCAAAGTTATGGCTTCCTTCCAAGTTTCTATACATTTAATATTTATATCGCTATTGCTATCGACAGGTCAATACGGCTTAATTGGTTTCCTATTTTATATTCTTTACTAGTACTTATTTAATATTCAAAACCGATTTCTTGGCACAATTTTATTCATACAGATAATTCTCAATTACCATCAAAGTTGCATGTAAACATTGTTGATTCTGAAATATCAAATGTCAAATAAAATAGACTTTGATTACCATACCAATACATGATTAAGCATTAAAAGGTTATTGCGATTTACAATCCTTTAGCCATTCAGATAAGATTCAAAATCTTTTGAAGGTTTCGTGGGAATCTTTGCAGTAGGCATTACAAGATTCTTTGATTTGAACAATAAGATTGTTTGTTAATTTAGTTCAAATATGTGATGTCTTATGTTCATCTTCAAATAGTTTGTGATTGCGTACTTCCATTACATGTGTACGATTCGAATAAATATTTACAATTATATTTTACTGCGAAACCGTCAGATCATTAAATATGCCTCCATCATTATATTTGTTCTTATTGCTCGACAAGTCGACATGAAGGACGAGTGTTATAGTCGTCGCTTAGGGCTGAGTGATGCCAAATATAGGCATAGATTCACCTATCATTATAAAAGCCTTTTCCCAACTCTGTTGGGGTCGGCTTCCAGTCTAACCGGATGCAGCTGAATACCAGTATTTTACATGGAGCGACTGGCTATCTGACCTCTACAACGCAGTTACTGGGTAACACGATTCTCCTTGATAGATTAGTTATCAGACAAAAATGTACCTGCACCAATATTACAAACCTCATTCTATAGTCTTACTACTCCACAATGGCATCACCTCAATCACGATTTTTTCTTCCATACTACTCTGTTAGTCGTCATCTCGGTAGTCACTCCCTTTATAGCCATATCATCTTTCACTCAGCCCATCCTTCTATCTTTAGCCTTTCTTCACACTTATACACAAAACTTACATTCATACTAAAAACTTCTCAATACTTATAGTCAACCCTAACCCGCCATATTTGTGCTATCGTCACACTCTTTGACAGTGTGCAAATGTGTTGTGATTACATGCTGTCAAAACATAATTTAGTATAGACTATTTTTCTTATTTTTATTCCTGACTGACTGATATATCAACGCACAGCCTAAACCGCTGTTCCTAGAGACATGAAAGGAGGGTGTGTTCTTTGTGAAAGTAGGTTAGGTATCCACTAAGAAAGGGTTTTTGGAAATTCCAAGAGGGTGAATGGGAGGAGGGTGAAATTTCACGCGGATGAAGTCGCGGGCAGAAGCTAGTCTTGGAGAGTAATACAATTAATTTGCTTTTACTTTCATTGTATCGATTGTCTCACAGCACCCGAATTGCATAACACACTTTCTATCACAATCCGAAGGATTTCGAAGGAAATTGGTAATCCATTGCTTAAAATGTTTGAATAATAAGTCTACTCAACAACGTAAATAACGCAATGATTGTTGCAGGACAGCCATTTCCAGTAGAAATGGCTTTCATTTTGACAGTTCAACAACACTCATTGCGTTATTTACGTTGTTGAGCAAATTTTTCGAACATATGAAGCAACTAGCAGCGCCCCGCGGTTTCACCCGCATAAGTATCGATCCCGTGGGAAAATCGGGATAAAAATATACATTTTAATCAAAGCCTGTTTTTTTTGTGGGTGGGAAATCATTCACCCCTCCCGCTCTGGGTGAAGCGGAAGGGAGTGTGAGACTCTTACTGACTAAAACCCACCCGTGTTCCTTCCTTAGCCTTTTATGTTCCGGGGCAGCGGTACCCCTTTCGGACAATCCCGCTACCCTTAGTCAAAGCCTTGGAAAATACTTCAACAAATTGAGCCAACTAAGTCTATTCAACAGTGTTTATAAAGTAGGTAATTGATTTAATTTTGTTATTTTTATAAATTAATTACGTATTTAATTATTATTTGCTTAGGTACTTTTTTTTTGACAGACATTTTAGCGGAAATTAGTCCGGAGTTTTCAAATTTATAAAAATACAATGTGTGTTATTCTAATGTATAAGCTATACCTACCTACTGTAAAGTTTCATCAAAATCCGTTCAGTAGTTTTTGCGTGAGAGAGTATCAAACATCCATCCACACAAACTTTGCATGCATTAGCAATATCCTTCAAAGTTATTCAGATTGTGATTGATAGTGTATTACGCAATTACGGTGCTGGTTCTATTATCACTCACGTGGGGCTTACTGTACCTATACCTAAAACAGGCAGACGAAACTATAAACTTTTTATCAAAGGTGATGGACAGAATGCAATGCAACGACGCATTTGGAAAATCCTATACGGACGTGATTCACGAGATACTGCAGTTCCAATAGACTGAACTTTACAACAGTTGGGACATCTGCCAGGTATTGACATACCTACGCATAAAAAAGAACAGAAACGTCCCGGGGAAATTGACCGTCGTCAATAGCAATATATGCCCCATGGCGTTTTTGATTTCTTGTACGCCATTTCCCTGTAATTTGACGGTAGAAGCGATAAATATTGACATACAGTCTTGTGTAAGAAATGTCTTATTTCAAGCAAGTCGTTGTATTTCCAACCAATTGAGGAATGAGGAAAATGTCGTAGGAGAGTTTTAAGTATGAACGTAGATGGCTATAAGGGTAGGGAAAGACCAATGAAATGATGGATGGGCGGTGAAAGATTATATTTCTAGAAAGGGGTTGACTACCGAGATGACGACTAATAGAGAAGTATAGAAGAAAAAGATATGTTGCGACGACCTCAAATAAATTGGGACAAGGGCAGGAGAATAATGATGTTGTATTTACAGCCACTTGGTAAAACTTATGTATGGAACGATAAAAAAAAAACATTTCTAAAATTTAATTAACGATCCCAATAAGACTCCTAATTGACCTCGTTTTCACATCGTAACATAATAAGTCGACCTTTAGCATTCAACTGAACAGAACATATTAAATAAAAAACCTTTGTTTTAATTTTTTTTTTCTTATTCTGTAAAAGTTTAGGCCAACCCTAACAAAAACCTCTATTTTGTTTGATTTTGATTAACACAGGCACAAACCACAGATCGAATAACGAATAACGTACGTTATAATTAAACCCGAATAACAAAGTTTGTTTGAATAACAGACATTTAAATCAATAAATGGTAGACCCTTTAATTACTGACGCCGATTAGTATCAGATATTTTAAAATAATTACAAAACACTTGCTAGCTTCTAATTAATAATTTATTGAGGTTGGATCGTGCACCTATGATAGTCAAATATTTAGGGCGAAATAGTAGATACAGACGGCATATCAAGCTACTACAATCTGTCAAATTTCTTTAATAGATTTTCAACTTTATCGCTAAATTATAAGCTTCAAGATATATTATGGAATCAGGCGTTACTTTACGGAAATCCATGACATTAAGATGTTATGTGTAATATCTAGTTTTAATTCCGTGTAATAAAAACCCAGGCTTGGATGCTGGAAGCAATCTCACCTTCCCACGCTCATGCATATGCTGATGCAAGAAAGGTAATCATGCAAATGCCCTCATGCAAATGCAAACATGCAGGAAAATGAGGATAGCATGCCACACAACCGAACCTATACTCGACACGTGTTTCACCCCTCCACGGGGCATCCTCAGGAGATGTTGACTCGTCGACCGCTAGTCGTAAAGTCTAAGGACAAGTAAGGACTTTACGACTAGCGGTCGACGAGTCAACATCTCCTGAGGATGCCCCGTGGAGGGGTGAAACACGTGTCGAGTATAGGTTCGGTTGTGTGGCATGCTATCCTCATTTTCCTGCATGTTTGCATTTGCATGAGGGCGGGAGGGTGGGACCTTTCTTGCATCAGCATATGCATGAGCGTGGGTAGGTGAGATTGCTTCCAGCATCCAAGCCTGGGTTTTTATTACACGGAATTAAAACTAGATATTACACATAACATCTTAATATAAGCTTCAAAGTTGATTAGGAAAATTTGACAGTTTAAGGTAGCTTGGTGCTGGCGTCTGTACATGTTTTATAAATAAAAAAAATAAAAATCATGATCCATAAAAACACAATAAAAAAAAAACAAAAATTGGCGTACACACACAAACACGCCTTTCCTCTTTCTATCCTCGGCTCTTTTCAACCACTGCTTGGTCTGTTAGCATAGCATACATCCTATCAGCATGGTCCTTAAGAAACAGTAGACCGGTATAGAGTATTTCTACACGAACCAACCCTGGACATGCATTAATTATGCAATATTCTGCTTCTCATTGGCATTGAACGCGTTGATGTAACTAATATTTTGTAACAATTTTTTGATTTAAAAGAGTCCTAGGAGGGTCTTGTCCGTTCTTCTCCATAGGTCGTTAGGTACTGTAGAGTCTGGATCTTTTTTATAATGCAGGCCGGTCATAATTTATGGCATCTGCTATTCGAACTTTCAAGCGTGTGTAAAATATTAGATTAGGTTTGACGTGTGATATAAAAAGTGATAATTTTAAATAATTATTGAAAAGTCTCAAAATAATATCTAATGAAATCCATTTCTAGGAGTTTCATGTAGTAAAAGGGCTCCCAAGAGAGCTCGTCCTCTATAGGTAGTACGAGTACCTACTAAGTTTTGAAATGGGCAACTAGCTTCACCTTTCTGACAGACCGACCCCTTGACAATTCAAAAGTACCTGTAATTGAGTTATTTCAAATAAATGCTTTAAGGTTGAGTTTGAATTCAGCCACACCCCCGCGAACATTCCAGAAGCCGAAAAACGGTAAAAGGAGCGTTGGCAGACCAATGGCCAGTTGGGTTGGACGACCTACAGAAGATCGCGGGGAAGACCTAAATGAGACTCGCACAGACCAGGGAAGCATGCCACCAAAAGGAGGAGGCCTATAACCAGCAGTGAGCGGTACTAGGCTGCCGATTGTGATGATAATGACATGGTCTGCCTATTTTAAACAACCCTTTCTTCAATTACAATCTGAATCATTTTGAAAGATATTGTGAATCCATTGCTTCGTATGTTCGAAAAATTTGTCTGCCCAACAACGTAAATAACGCATTGAAGGTTCTTGAACTGTCAAAATGATAATCATTGCTACTTTTAGTGTATTACGCAATTACCTGCCTGTACCTATGTAATGCTATGCCCAAGTAGAATAAGGTCTTATAGGTACACATCCGTACCTGAAAGTGAAACGATAGTTGTTGTTATTGTTATTGCTCTACACCCGTCGTAGTTTTATTGCCACCAATAACCCTTTAAACTTTAACAGAGCATTGTTAGAGGAAATGAAGAGGACGGAGGGCTTCGACAAAGTGACATTCACAGCGAAAACGATGATGGAAAAGTCTAAAATGTGGAAATGACATATGCTATCAAATGCTTATGTCAATCCCGTTGTAGAAATACAAAACGCGAAAGTGATTGTCACTTGTTTAGGCCTTCTGTTGGAGCAGATACTGACCTGAAGGAATGGAGCCCTAGAGAGGGCAAGAGGAGCGTTGAAGAAAAATTGATTGATAGTAATAGGTAGTTTCGAAGTGGGACGAGTTGACCCCTAACCCATATAATTTACATAATCGGGAAGGTACAACACTGGGGGACATTAAAGGTTCTAGTCTAGATGACACAGATGAGAACAATGTAGCTTTCAGTAGAAATATTTAGTTAGAATGTGGTCAGATCGTCGAGCTATTAACTGGTGTATAGCTTGCTAATAAACTATAAATGAATGGTAGTAATACTCATAGTTAAACTACTTTTTAATAGACAGTAACACTAGACTCTAGTCCTGAAGCTATAGTTCGGTAGGAGTCAATCTCCGAGAGAGAAGATACTATTCAAATGAACTAGCTGAAATAATGGTTCACAATGAGAACCAAGAACTAGTTATAATGAATTATTCCTCGTAGATACACTTTCCTCGTAGAGACACTTTTGGAAAAATCTCGCTTCTGTTCCTTATAGATACACTTTTAAAAATCCTGAACAGTTATTCTTCTTAGATACGTTATTAGAATTATTCCTCGTAGATACACTTTCCTCGTAGAGACACTTTTGAAAAAATCTCGCTTCTGTTCCTTATAGATACACTTTTAAAAATCCTGAACAGTTATTCTTCTTAGATACACTTTTAGGTACAGTTGTGCACTAAATAATTATGTTGATGATGAATGATGAATTGAGAGGCTTGTACATATCGAGACCCCTCCGTGTCCCGGAAAGCACGATAAACCGTTGGTCCCGGCTGTCATTCGTGGATCTTTGACAGTCGTTACGGGTCGTCAGAAGTCCGGAAGTCTGACAACCATTCTTACAGAGGGGTATACGATAATTGCAAGTGCAGTACTTACAATACATATTCTAATAAAGCCGATCTATGTTTCGCCAGTGCAAACTCACGGTTATACATGACTATGAATGACATCAGCGCTGTAAGCTCGTAAATTAAATTGATTTTCTTGAACTATTAAATAGCTACTAGTTTATAGTTCCCCTTATCTTCTTCTTTGTCGGTGCCTTCTTGACAAAGCGGTAATAGTCATCACGTTGCAGTGAGATTTCAGACAGCCGTGATTTACCTCACAATGCGACGCCATCCTTCTGTGCCGGCTGTAACATGTGTGCATTCGTGTAATCGCCCTTATACAGATACAAGTTGGTGAAATGCAACATAAAATGAACACAAATTAACCGTCTTCATTCATGCAATGCAACGTGAAATGTAACAGAAACTAGGTGGGTATGTTTCAACGTGTTACATTTCATGCTACGACGGTTGACCAATCTGAACCCGGCATTACCTATATGAAATTTTGGAACTAGTTCCCTAATCAAACTCTGAAACAAGAAACTCACAACTACTGAAAGCCGTGAACATGAATATAATTGAATCTATAACAATCAGCTAACGCCTTCTTCGCACTCGGGCGCCGTTCCTAATATCAAAGTTGTAGCCTTGTAACAAACTTCTAAGTTTTGGGCGAACGTTATTGTTTAGATAAATGAAACTTCAGCAGAAGCAGCTCTTCAATTGAAAACATTACTTTAACACTATAACGAGGCAAAGTTTTCATATTGATGTTAAGAGTATCCTTAACAATCTTACAATAGATAGGTCTTGAAATTAAACTATGAACACTTTATAATAATCATTTTGTATACCTATACAAAATTATTATTATAAAGCGCGAACGAGGTCGCAGGCAGAAGCTAGTACAGGGCGCACATCAACCTAGTACAATCTGTCAAATTTCTTTAATAAATTTTCAACTTTACTGCTAAAGCATAAGGTTCAAAATTGATTGGGAAAATTGGACAGTTTCGGGTAGGTTGATGTGCTGGCGTCTGTATCTACTAGCTTCTGCCTGCGACCGCGTCCGCGTGAAATTTCGGACCCCGATCCAACGCATCGCAGCGCCCGCCCCATACAAATAATTATTTCCGACTTGCTATACAAAAATGTGATAGCTCGGCTAATATGCATGATATCAATATAATGTATAGCCTCACTCACTCACTCAGGAATGATGTAGCTTTCTACAAGTGAAAGAAGAATTTCATCATTAGTTCTTTATCGCGCTGTTTTCATAAAGCTTTTTAAGGTGTGCCTTATCCCGCATCTTTCCGCATCCACCTGGAACTCCAAATTAATTAAATTCCCTTAAAGATAGGTAACGTAGGATAACAACAGTATTCATTTAAACCTTTACATACACGTTACCACTCGGTAATGATCATCCGCCTTTAAAAAGCCGCGCTTATCGTGCACCCGTCAATTTCTCCCGGACCCCCCATTAGCGAGAGGTCGTTAACCTCCAGAGGCTCCAGGATCAGTTATTATTTCAATTACTTCGCCCATAACCACGGCAGCTACCTACTGCCCTTTTGTATTATTTTCAACGTAAAGTAACTACCTAGGAAGGTACAGTCAACACGTCTGTCAACGAGCGAATGAAACGTAAAAATCAATGCTGTCCGAATTTGGGCCGCTAACTTTAACATATTCTCATAACGAACTCCGGACTCAGGTTGGCCGAAGCAAGGAAAACCTGTTCAGGTGGAAATTTATAGACGACTCCGCCTTGGAGTGTAAATGTGGTGCAGTTCCACAAACGATGAGACACTTAATATCGTGCCCTGCCTGTCCTGTCAGCTGCACGTTACAGGAATTGATGGACGCTAGTGATGGCGCCAAACAAGTAGCCGAATTCTGGGCCGAGTACATTTAGATTGCTATCGACACGCTAAGAAGAAGAAGAACATAACATAATCAGCCAATAATGTTCCCACTGCTGGGACACAGGCCTCCTCTCAGTGAGAGGGAGTGGGCCGTAATCCACCACGCAGGCCCAGTGCGGGTTGGTAGATGTCACATGTCTTCGAATTTTTAGTTCTAGGACATGCCGGTTTCCTCACGATGTTTTCCTTCACCGTTTTGAGAGCAGTGGTGATTAATTAAATAATTTATACAAAGTAAAGCGCCTGTCTGGGTTCGAACCTACGACCTACAACTCGTAAATCGCGGCCGTTACCACTGGGCACCACTGCTCTCATATACACAAATTCGCATATGTATGTTTATTATTTATTCCCTGACCCACGCCCCATCGCATCGCATCGCCTTACCGCGCTATTACTTCGTTTTCGCTTAGCCTTCTTTCTGACTTTGATTTGTTCTTGTTCGCCCGGCGATGTTAAGCCTATTGCCTTCCTCAAGAATTGGACTATCAAATGCAAAATTATTTTTCAGATCCGACTGGTAGTTCCAGAGATTTAGCGCTTTCAAACAAAAAAAAACTCTTCAGCTTTATTAGTTAATAGCAGCGCCCCTCGGTTTCACCCGCATAAACGATCCAGAATATCGGGATAAGAACTATCCTATGTCCTTTCCCGGAACTCAAACTATCTCTATACCATATTTCATCTAAATCGAGGTAACAGACAGACACACTTTCGCATAATTATAATATTAGTAGGTATGGATAGTTTTTTTTTTGTAGGTTGTATAGATTAGAGAATTGTTTTGATTTTATGTAGGTATTTAGTTTTCCCTTTTACTCTAACTGTATATGTTGTCTACATCTCTTTTTATAATACTCTCCTATCGCAGGTATGCTGGAAGAGATTTCTTTAGAAATAAGCATCATCTTTGTACGTATTCTTCTGTTCTTTTCTTCTTGTCTGTTTAAATCTGTGTACATACATTGTTAAATAAATAAACATATCATCACGCCTGTAATCCCCGACAGGCTAGGCAGAGGTGCATCTAATAGTACACCCATATTTCGCCAGTTATGTTTAAGTCCCATGTAATAGGGGGCGAGCCTATTGCCATCAATTGGGCATACCTAAATCCATACTCCGGGGTGCTACTGAGAAATTCCAGATAGAAAAATCTTTGCCCGACACAGGAACCGAACCCAGGAGCTCATGCTCATCAGTAGAATTTTTTACATCGCACTTTAGACTTTTTATAATTTTTTTATTGTTTTTATCTGCTGTATATATTGTGTGCCTTTTAATCTGTGCTTAATAAATGTCTTTTGTTTCTTTCTAGCGCTTACAACCACTAGACCAATGAGGTATAGTCCAGTAGTACCTACCTAGGCAGGTCGGTACAGTCAAACGTCAGTCGCCGAGGTAGTGAAACGTGAAAATCAATGCAGTCCGAATTTGGAGCACTAAATTTAGGTGAATATTTCATTCAGCCTATATCTGGCTGTCACTTGATACCATGGCCCCCTATCCAGCGTAGTTTTTGTCGCCTGTCACGCCATGTGACAGGACATCCGCCTGCTTTACCCTGCTGGACGGATACTAAGCCGAAACTGGAAAGTTAAATTCAAATAGATACAACACGAACCCGTATAATAAATAAATAAAATAAATAAAATAAAATAAATACTGGTATTCAGCTGCATCCGGTTAGACTGGAAGCCGACCCCAACATAGTTGGGAAAAGGCTAGGCAGATGATGACAACACGAACCCGTATAGCAACATAACATATTAACATAATCAGCCTATAATGTTCCCACTGTTGGGACACAGACCTTCTCTCAGTGAGAGGGAATGGGCCGTAATCCACCACGCAGGCCCGTGCGGGTTGGCAGATGTGACATGTCTTCGAATTTTTGGTTCTAGGACATGCCGGTTTCCTTACGATGTTTTCCTTCACCGTTTTAAGAGCAGTGGTGATGAAATAATTTACACAAAGTAAAGCGCCTGTCTTGATTCGAACCTACGACCTACAACTTGTAGTCGCGGCCGTTACCACTTGGCCACCACTACTCTCGTATAACAACAAGATATCTAAATATTTATACACAATTATTATGTAATGATACGTCTAAATAATTGTGTGGTATTCTATAAAAAGAGAAAACACGTTAACAGATAGCTATAATGAAAAGCATGTGTTGATATCCCGAAATAAACCAAAAACTGAATACCAACCTTATCATAACGCAAGAAAGTCGGAACTCGAGTTGACTAAATAGGGTCGTTATGTTTTTCTGTAACCGAGAGTACAAAACATCATCACCTGTCAATATAATTAAAAAGACAGCATTTCACGGGCGATGCCAGATGAAAGAGCTTGTTAACCTGTCGGCGAGGGCTCATTATAACGATATTTTATCGTAACGAGTCTCGGTGAAAAGGCCGGTTAAATATAAGCCCCGACGATTGTTACAAAGGTTAATATTTTGACTCGAGTAAAGACTTATTTACACGGGGAGAATTTCTCGGCCGTTAAGAGGCGAGAATGTCCAGGCGAGGAAGTTGATTATACGGAAGCTGTCACATTTTATTTAAGAAGGTATCATTCCTTTTGAAAGCCGCTAAGTTGAAGTGGAACTGGGCTGGCCACGTCTGCCATATGCCCAATAAGCTGTGGGCCAAAATAACCACCACGTGGAGCCCTGACACAAAACAAACAAACGACCAGTGGTCCACTTTAGCCCTGGATCGAAATCAAATCAAATCATTTATTGTTTGTCACAGAACAAAGAACTGGAAGTAATGCCTTTGCCCAGCAGTGGCATGATGCAGGCTAACAGTAACATTAATTTTGCTAGTATCATGCGAGACTGTTTAGGTACACCAGTCTATCTTTTTTCGGCCATCTATACTTTTGCTTAGGGCTGAATGCACCGAAGATATTTTTTATTTTAGGTATAAAAGTTTGGTGGAATTCGTCCCTTAATATTATAAAGTTGAAAAATTTGTGAGTTTGTATACAAGGGCGGTAAAAAAACCTTCAGAACTACTGATCCGATTCCGAAAATTCTTTCACTAATGGTAAGCTACAGTATTGCCGAGTGTCATAGAGATATATTTTATGTCAAAACATGAAATTTGACGTGGACGAAGTGGCGGGCAGAAGCTAGTCGATAATATAATATAATCGCCTACTTCAGGCGAGAAAGTCTCCTCGTGTAAATGACCCATTCAATACACGGTGCAGTTAAGTCAAAATTGTTTCGAATCACCACTATGGGGAGAGAGGTGTTGTTACACGAGAGCAGAGGATAGTTGCTCCTGATCTGTTCTTAGATAATCATTATGGTTGATTTAACTATCTGTTACTATCATTTTATTTGTAGCTCGTGCTTGTGTACTGCGGCGCGTACTGTAATAAAAATAACTATGAAGTAAGTAAAGATATTATGTATGTAAGTACTACAAATTTTTTACTAATTATGGCAGCTACCAGCTAGTTATATCTGCAAAAGAACATTTTTGAAGTGACTTTTCTTAGGCGGCGATTCGATAATTGGACGAGAAGTCTAGAAATCTAAGTTTCACTTTTATCACGTGTACGGTGCTGCGCGCGTATTTATGTTAAATATTAGATAAATCAACCGTATCAACCGTAGGGGTATCGTATTACTCAGTAACTGGGTTGTGGAGGTCAGATAGGCAGTCGCTCCATGTAAAATACTGGTATTCAGCTGCATCCAATTAGACTGGAAGCCGACCCCAACATAGTTGGGAAAAGGCTAGGCAAATGATGATTAGATAAATCAACCTTAATCTTTGAATGATGGTTTTTTCGACGCCATATTTTAGTTTGCTAAAAAATATTGCTGTTCAGTACATTTTAACCACGTAGGTAGGTATTTCGATTTGATATGAAACTGCAGATTTTTTTATAACAGACAAAAAAATTCTAAGTTCTAGACTCATGTGCTGACTTTGCGGTACAGTTTTGCAATTTGCGCGTCGATGACACCCTGTACTTATTGTTATTTTTATTCATAAATTCGGTACACCTAGTAGTTATTTTTGTATAAGTATTTAATTTTAATTCTGAATAAACAATCTCAGTACCATCTTTTATATCTCAAAGGTCGTGTAACCCGTACTTACCTTATTAGTTGTAAACTTGTCCTTTTGCAAGTTGCAACTAAGGATAAAATCAGCAAGATTGTATCGACGACATGCACTCATGCACTTACAAATTGCAACAAGCAAAGCAAATAAAGGAAGTAGGTATTTAGGTAAGCGTTCTGCTATTAAAAACATGGTGTAAATCATCTGCCGAGCCTTTTCCCAACTATGTTGGGTCTCAGCACATAACAGTTAAAAGTATCTGTTATGTGGGTCTCAATCTAACCGGATGCAGCTGTATACCCGACGATCCTTTTTTTTTTTTAACTTGGAGAATTATCTCTTTTGTTGACTGTACCTATCTCGGAAACGGAGTTTACGGGTTTGAACTTATTATGTTTTCTGTTTGCATTGATGTCAGCTATTGATTTATATCTTAGGTCTCATGCGTGTCCGCCATTTTCAAAATGGCGCTTCAGTAGGTATGCTCCATATGTTATATGTTCGAGGCACCAACCGACGATTATCCCTGCATGCATCCATCTATAGTCTTGATCTTGGCTTGATCTCTGTTTTACAGATTGCAACGCGAATCCGAAGAAGAAGCTGGGCGTCAACGTCAAGAGGAAGAGCTCAAGCACTTTTGCGATCACCGGAACAAGAGAAATGGGCCTGTAGTTATTCAAATCCGCAACGTCACCCGTTTTATTTTTAATAATAGGCCGATAAAAATATAATGAATATACAATGAATACAAACGATTGCTGTGTTTTCATTTCACCATGATTTATTATGGTGTTCGACCCAAATCCTTTGTACATTCATCATAATACGTCATACGTCACGGGGCAAATGATAAAACTCACACAATTAAATTTATAGCCCACATTCCTGAAATAGAGACATAACTCTCATTGGTATAACAAACAGACAACAATAGATTCTGTTTGAGTATGAATAAACTATAGAGTGCTGATAATGGTCTCTTTTACGGTCGCGCAAAATGTAAATAGTATGACGATATTTTTTTTACTCGCAGGCAGAAAGGTAGAATACAAAAAATTGAGGCAGAGCTATTTTTTTTTTTAATGCAGTTTTTCGGATAGCCTAAACAAACATAAAAGAAAAAAAGAAACATACCTATCTTACAAAATAATATAATTTACATATAAGTAGGTATACTTAGTTTCGCTCAGTTTAAATTCAAAAGAAGATTACGATGAAGTTGTGTAGGTAATACACGTAACGAAAGTTTGGTAATATCAATTTACTTATTCATCATCATCCACCTGCCCTCCCCAATTTATCTATCTCAATTTATTTGGGGTCGGCGCAACATGTAATACCTATCAATTTACTTGAGTCCGCGTATCACTGGTCAGTTTCCCTCAGTCGTCAGTTTATTTACTTCGCCAGTTTCGTTGATTAGTCAGTTTCACTGATTCGTCAGTTTTACCGATTAGACAGTTGCGGGGTTTGCCAGTTTTCGTCGATTATTATCACTATACTATATTAAACTCACACAAACTACCCAATTACACACTCTCATCATCATTTCAACAGAAAGATATCCATTGCTGGGCATAGGCCTCCCCCAAGCACCGTCACTACGACCGGTCCTGTGCTTCCCGCATCCAGCGGTGTCCTGCGGCCTTCACAAGGTCATTAGTCCAACTTGTGGGAGGCCTTCCAACTCTACGTCGTCGCGTACGCGGCCGCCACTTCAGAACCTTTCAGCCCCATCGGCCATCTGTTCTGCGAGTAATGTGCCCTGTCCACTGCCACTTAAATTTGGCAGTTCTTCGAGTTTACACAAACTCTACATCTTTTTAATACTCTAAACCGCATAATTGACGCAACCATGTGGGATGAAACTTTCCCTGCGACCGATTGAGTGTTGATTCAATTTTGTTTGTCGGTCCGTACAGCAACACTTTATTGTGTAAACCTTTCAACCAAAACTTTATGCTTTGTTTAGACTCGCATTCCATAAAATGCGGTCGGCACAATGCAGGGGGTCTAGTGATACCGTGACACTGACAAGATATACAATGCGTCGAGAAGAGTCAATGGTTTAGATGAAGAAAAATGTTCCTTGTTTTAGTTGAGATATCATTACCAATTTAAATCGATACTTTGTTCACAATTATATCACCATAGTATTCGAATTACGCACACTCACAGTCTCACATGACATGTGCGTCTTTACTTTTGATAGTTGATGCATTTTTTTAAAGCAAAGGCCACACAAATTACAGCCTACAACTGCGAGGTAATTGCGTAACACAATAACAGTAGCAACGGCTTTCATTTGACAGTTCAAGAATATTCATTGCGTTATTTAAGTTTTTGAGCGGACAATTTTTTCGAACATATGAAGCAATGGATTAGCAATATACAATCTGTGAATATAGTTCAAAATTATTCTTATCAAGATTGATAGTGTGTTAACAAATGAAGCTGGTCTGCACCAGCAGAAGCCACATGATTCAAACTACGAAGATCAACAGCCAGTATTAACATTCCAATTTTAAACCATTAATAGTACAAACGACTTGGATATTCTTCTAACTTTTAAAGCCCTCCCAGATGGATCGCTGTCGAGTCCAGATCTACAGATAAAGAGATTTTGTAATTTATTCGGTACATTACGCTTCGGATTTTAGACGAAGTTTCGACAGAGAGAGCGGAGTGAACGATCTCTTTACTTAATGTTGTTTTAGTACTGGAATATTTTTGTATTTAGGAGCTCGGTCTTAAAAAGTTTGATTTGGACACGCTTGTCCGCTGGATGAAGATTTTTTTGTCGTTTCCGAGAAAAACTCATTAATTTTCGCTACTTTTTTTAAGTTTATTATTTTATATTTCAGTCTACACTATAAATTAAAATAAATGGACAAATTTTAACACAGCGCTCAGTACGTCTAACCAAAATATCCATGCAAAAAAAAAACACTGATTAAAAAGTGATTTTATTTTGACCTAAAATAATAAATTGCTGGCACATTAGTGTATTTTCGTTAGCTGATTATTTTCTATCTATTTTAATGGGACCATATAATTATAGGTAAGTAGATTATGCTTCATGATCGTAAACGGGACACAGACGCGCTCTACAACAAAATAATTATTAATTATTAAAGCAAAAACAAGGATAGCAACAACAAAGTAAACTGGACTATTTTAAGTTCCCTCTTGAGCCCTCTTCAGTTGTTGTGAAGATGATTTATTTATATTTTCGACATTATGAACTTGTAAGCGTCGATTAGGAATCTTTTACTTAATATTAATAGATGAAAATACCTAATGTTTGCCCTCTAATGTTTCAAGTGCAATTATAACATTATTCATAGGTTTTAGTTCGACACGCCTTAAATATCACACTAATATTATAAAGGCAAAAGTTTGTGTGTGAGGGTGTGTTTATATGTTTGTTACTTCTTCACGCTTAAACGGCTGGACCAATTTTGATAAAATTTTGTTGACATATAGGCTACTTTTTATTCCGATATTCCCACGGGATTTACATTTAGGCGGGTGAAACCGCGGGGCGCAGCTAGTAAAAAAAAAAAAAAAAATTACAAAAAATTTAAATACTTAATAATAAAAATCTTTGTAAAATACTGGTGTTCAGCTGCATCAGATTTCACTGGAAGCCGACCCCAATATAGTTGAGTAAAGGCTACGCAGATGATGAATAATAAAAATCCTTTTTCAGACCACATGATCCATAGAAATACACAATTAAATATTAAAAAAAAAATGCATACATGTACCTATAAATACACACAAACATTATAGGTAGGTACTCACATCTTTTTTCTCTTGGTCATTAAAATAAAAAAAAAACAAAACATAATAGAAAGTGGAGTATTAATAAGGCTTATTAATTAATATGAGTTTAATTTTAAATATTTTGACGCGCAAAGCTTACTTTATGGATAATGATGCGACTCATTTATCAGTATCATAATTACAGAGGATTATCGTCGTTTTGCACCAGCATTATAATATTAAACTAGCTGACCCGGTAAACTTCATACCGCCCCGCCAGCCGCTCTGCCCCCGCTTTTTAATTATAAAGGGCAATTTTGATTTACACGAAATGCACAACGTATCTAATGTATTTAGTTGGATAAGGAATAATACCGTATTGTTTAAAATATCTTGGTAAATAACAATTTTTTTTTTTTGTAATATGAGAAAGATAAAAGTGGTTACTTAGGGTTATCCTTAGAAGAAAAACATATACCATCGCGGACTTTTTTATCGATCTTTTTAAGATATACAATTCCGTAGTACATTCAATTGATCTATCTCGTAAGGTTTAGCCAGCGTTTGCAATGTAAGCGCACAAAAATATGTTTGTTACGACATCACATTACAAATCTTTGAATTTCTCGGCTTTTCTCTACTATAATATGCATGTATTATACATATAAACCTTCCTCTTGAATCGCTTTATCTATTAAAATAAATCGCATCAAAATCCGTTGCGGAGTTTGAAAGATCTAAGGGACAGACAGACAGCGGGAAGCGACTTTGTTTTATACTATTTAGTGATAAGGTCAATGACCTATGCGAGCGTAAGGTCATGTTTACCTATGCAAATGGTCTAATGCTAATGATCAATGATGCGTCTAAGGACCTACTAGTACAGAAATCAAGGTCGCTTGCTAAACTCACCTTTTAAACTAAGCGCACATTACAGCCGCGGAGTCCAAAGTGCAGACACATCATCAAACCAGGGCCCTATTTCACTAGGACCGCCCGAAACCACGTCAAAACCATGTCAATTCCTTAACTAATCCCGCCAATCTCGCGTTGGTTTTGCGCGGTTTCGTTCATTGTGTCATAGAGAATTACGTATACTGTACCCTGAGGTATAAAAAAATCCACATTTCCTACTGCTGAGCTTACTGTTATTAATCGGGCAAACATCCAGACACAAGCCTGCCACAGAGTTTCTTACAGACAAACCCGAGAAGTCTTTTGCGTGATCAGCGGGGTAATTGCGTACCTACCTAACACACAAACAGTAGGAATGGCTTTCATTTTGACAATTCAACAACATTCATTCATTACGTTATTTACGTTGTTGAGCAGGCATTTTTTTCGAACATATATGAAGCAATGGATTAGCAGTATTCTTCAAAATTATTGAGATTGTGATTAATCTGTGTTATGTTACGCTTTTATGAATCGATCCCAGGAGCAGGGTCCTCTACGGTCACCAGTCCACTAGACTAACGATGAAGTTACAGGAAACGGCAGAATTTTTAGGATGCATGAAGAATCCTCCTCGTGTAGTGCAGGTTATTCCGCCAGTTACTCAACTGAACCGAGCGCTCGACATAACCTGGACAGTCACACCCAACGCCTTATTTGTCTGGCCAATTCTTCCCTTGCGGTGGTAGGGCTAACGCCCGCCTGGTTTGCGACCACCCTCCCACCGGAGTGCCGGAGTCCGGAGTCAAGCAGCCTGCTGTGTTTCGTCAATGCGTGGGAGTTTCAGTGACTTAGGCATTTTCTGGGCACGCTCGTTCCATCATAGACGAAGGCGAATCAATCAGTATTTTAAAAAAAAGAATGCAAACTTGTTTGATAACGCGATTGGCTTACTGTATTGTAGCAGTCCGGTTTCAATTCCCGAATAGAGCAAACACTACTACTATATGGCAGCACTGAATCTGGGTGTTCCCACGTGTTTGCATTCAATTTGCAGCGACAATAGGCTACCACCTACATACATTCCGGGGTGGCCTTTTAAGAGGACACGGTGCCCCCTTCTACAGGGTCAAATTAAATTAGCTAGGGACACTCTGCACTCTTGGGTATCGATTTCTAAATTTTTAAGTACGATAAAATAAAAATGATTTTATGGGTTTTTTGCTGGTAATGTTACTTAAGGTGTTGAGAAAGTCTGTTTTCTTTTGTTTTATCGTGGCTAGATATCGATACTCATCACGTCTGTGAAGTTTACATTCTAAAACTGATAATTTCAAGTAACGACACAAGCTGCAGGCCATGACGCCACAATTTTTTTAAATTAAAATAATTTATTGTTTCTTTAATCATTTTTAGATATCGGTACCCATCGTCTGCGGAGTTTCGCTAGCTTATTTAATCTGACCCTGTATATCCAACACTTCCCGATCTAATCCCCAAAACCCGGGCGCCATTTAAAAGTTACCCTCATAAAACAAAGGCAAGAAAATAAATTTAAATAGGTAGGTACTTCGTCGTGTCATCATGTGGCTATGACCAAAATTCATGCAATATAAAAGAAAGAAAAAGTATTTAGATATTGCTATATCGAGAAACGCTCCCCCGCATACAGGAGCGACGCGAATTTAGTAGTACAATTTCTATGAAAACATGGAAATTGTTCTACCAGAATCGCGTCACACCGTCGCGTCGCGTCGCGCCTGTCTGCGTTGTGGCCTCGCATAGCCGGACTAATGACTATTCTGTAAAATCTCACCGTGAAAACTTAGACGAAATGAGCTTGAAGTGAGCTTGAAGTGAGCTGTCAATAGGTGGAGTGACCGTTTACTTCATCTAAGCACTCAAGGTGAACTCACCGTTCGATCAGGACCGGGCCCGTGCCGGACGGCGCGTATGTGTTCCACGCACGCCTCAAAGAGATGTCAGCTTAAAGGAAGGGGCCCGCTAGGGCCGAAGTCTGCCGGGGTAGCGGGATCGTCTGAACGGGTTACCGCTGCCCCGTAACATAAAGGGCTAAGGAAGGAACACGGGTGGGTCAGTAAGAGTCTGACACTCCCTTCCGCTCCACCCAGAGCGGGAGAAGTCATTAGATGATATCCCAACCACAAGAAAAAAAAAACAACCAAGGTGGGATTTTTATACCCTGTCGGTGTATTCTGCAAAAATCTTACCGTGAGTTCTTAGAGTCTGTAAAGGGCAGGTGCTACTGCACAAAGAACATGACAGCAGGAAAGCCTCCAGACGATGCCTTAGAATTAGCATCGTCCCCATCTGACAAAATGTAACCTTCGTATAGGACTTAGTCACTTCAACCTCGTAAAAGTTCCATACATCATCTGCCCAGCGTTTTCCCAACTATGTCGGGTTCGGCTTCCAGCCTAAGCGGATTCAGCTAAGTACCAGTATTTGATACATGGAGCGACTGCCTATCTAACCTCCGCAACCCAATTACTGGGTAATACGATACCCCTTGGTAAGACTGATTGTCAGAGTTTCGGGTTTCTGACGACCCGTAACGACTGTCAAAGATCGATGAACGACAGCCGGGGCCATGGACTTAACGTGCTTTCCGAGACACGGAGGGGTATTGGTATGCAAAGATGGTCACCCACCACGGACCAACCGTGGCAAGCGTAGGCTAATTTGATCAATCGACCCGTGCGGCTGTTATTATTTAGCCACAAGCCCCTCGTAAAAGTTATTCTGTGTTAATGGCTAGTACAGATCACCCGCCATGACAGGACGACAGTTTGTTTAGACACGTCGATAACGCGTGTGACATTCTGACAGTAATTTATTGCGTAATAAGAGTCCCCTTTACGCGGGAACACGATCACAAAATGGTTGCCGCGTCGCGTGACGACCACGCCACACGCGAAACCATTCTTTGTCATTGTTTCTATTATTTTTCATCGTAACAGTTCAATTTGCTCTCCAGTATTGATCGTCTGTCTCTTCCTTATCAAAATATTGGTCATTTGTTTCGAAGTAGCCTATCTATTTTATTTTCGGGAAGGTATTGTGTTCTTGGGTTTACTTTTTATCGAATTCTGTACTTATCATTACGGTGGCAGTTGAGTGTCATTATCAGGTTCATAAGTCATGCTCAGAAAGGAAATGAAAAGTTGAATTTTAATTAGCAGTCCGAGCAAACAGAAACTTTACACAACGGAATGATTGAAATTTCAATTAAGTACAACAATATACAACAGCAACCTTCGTCGTTCTAAATGTACAGTCAACAAAAGAGATAAGTATGCAGGATCGTTGGATATAGTTGAAGTTTTGAATTTAATTTTATAAATGAGCCGTTTGTTTTCTAATAATAAAATAAAATTTTATTCGAGAACATCCACCGGTTTCTTACTATACTTCAACTATATCCGAAGATCCTGCATACTTATCTCTTCTGTTGACTGTACCTACTCTTGAAAACATCAAATAATAGGTATGTTTCCTAAAACACTGCCGAACCCCTCCAGTAAGAAAATACCTATACTTACCACCAAACAAAAACAATAAAATCTATTCTCGTATAAACTTGAACATCCACTAAGGAACAACATAGATAGTGCTCCTTGCTAAAACAGAGGTATACAAAGCTGCCAATCAGCATTGCATTGTAATTAAGTCAATAAATACATGCCTGCATCGCCACATGATTGCCATATGCATTGCAATTGCAAAGTATGCGGTTTCTACATCCTCCTTAGGGTATGGATACATGCTCGTGTTAGTATCAATGATTTTTAGTTTTTCTATGGAAACTTGATACAGCGGCAGACCGACAGTCCTCTCCACAAACCGACACAACTCCAACGCCTTCTATCTATGTATGTTGTACGTTAGAAGGTTTGGTTTGCGCACTTAGTCCTTCAAGTGGACCATTGTGCGTGGGCCATGGCGGCCGTCGGTGGTTATTCCAACTAACTCACTTCTCTCGTTGAGAACATCTGTGTAAGACCTGGGTGTCCTGAGGGTTTCACCAACCCCTTTATTTATAAAAGTTTTTGAAAATTAAGAAATGTTTAAACGTTAATTTATGGTAAAACAGTCGCTAATTATTACTTAATTTTAAGCAACGTTTATAAATAAGCTCCCAAGTCAACAATAAAAAAACAGGCAATTTTGATGCAGTAGGTAAACACAGCGAGCGACATGCAACATCGAAGCTGTCGCTGATACATTTCTATTCAGTACTGAAACTATTCGACCAAACGCAGAAAGTCGCAAAACGCTGTGCAGGATTGATGGAGTCGCAAAATCGCTGAACATCGATGCAACAAATAGCATATCTGTAAAAGCCCTTACAATTATGAATGAATGCGAATTTGTTATCAAGAAACAAGTTTCTTATCGCTTGTTATTTTCCGTCTTCAAGTTTATTACAAGTTATATCGATTGACATTATCGTTGTTTTATTAATTGGCAGTGTCTCTCGATCTCTCGGCATAGAGAAAAGCTTGAAATTGTGCCATAAACTCACAAGCAACTTCAAATATGTTTGTCCCAAACTCGAACTCCGTTCACTGACACATGCATGGTCATCAAGTGCACAGATGACAACTGACAGGATACAATGTAAACTATAAATAAAAATGTTCTCTAGACCGAATTTCGGTCATGGTGACCATCCTCAACAGAGGTTAGACTATGGCGCGGGAGATTTTATAGTGCGCAAGTGTGTGCGTAGACACAGGTGCACTCTCTCTTCCCTCACTCTCATAGTCCAATGGGACGGCAATCCGACACGACCGGAGAGAAATCAAGCCAGAACGACGTACCAATCACTAACTAGTTGTAGTAGTAGCGAACCGTCATTGAAATACGACTGTATGTAATTCTGTCTTTAAACGAACTGACAGAATACGAAACACCACGCTGGGCTCCAAAACAGGGATCCTAGACGTTGGCAAAAAGGCTGCCAAACTGAAATGGGATTTGGTGTTAGCGCTGGGCAACAGTCTCCACACGGTGGGTACCTGATGTTGGACGGCGCTGCCGAGGCCGGCCTAGGAAGAGGTGTCGAGACGACCGAGACGCGTACCGCAAGGGTTTTGGATCGAGGTGGCTCTAAAAAAGGATGTTGGGGAAGCCTTTGCTCACCAGTGGCATAGTGGCTAATAAAAAATAAAAAAACCTGGCTACTTCTTGGAAATTGGAGTTACAGTCCTCGCGGAACTAGTTGGCCGCTGAGGTGGGGACAGGGGTGAGGCGGCGCCGGCGCCGGCGGCGGCGTGGCGGTCCGCAACGCACGTACTGAGTAATGCGCCCCGACCCACTGTCCCACCGCTCAAATACCTAAAGCGCGGCCAACTAGTTCCGCGCGGACTATAGTAACTGGTTACTTTTGACTTTTTGAGTAGAGTCGTAGACGAATAAGCTAACCAACAAAGAACTATGATGGTTACACAGAGTTGCAAACAAAATTAACACAACATAAAGCAGCAATAAAGTCCAAATCACCGCTGACATGCTTGCACTTTCCACTCATTACAAGCGTTTATTAAAATGTGGCACAGGAAATAATAAAACTTAGGAGATACGCATCTGATCGAGTTATGTAGCCATAAATATGTCCGACAAGTAATTAGAGCGAGTTTGTACTGATGTTACGATTGTGGCAGGTAGATAATTGAATTACTTACAGATAAATTAATGATAGTGTTTTTTATTTAATAGCGGGAATGATATGGTGCAACTTGGGAGAGCGCTCTGTGGAAAGCTGGCTCGATGGGCAGCAGAGTTGATTGATAGATAATGTACTGGTAAGTATACACGACGATACATCAAGCTATACATAATGAGCCTATAATGTTCCCACTGCTGGGACACAGGCCTCCTCTCTGTGCGAGGGGAGTGGGCCGTGATCCACCACACGGGCCCAGTGCGGGTTGGTAGACGTCACAGTCTTCGAATTTTTGGTTCTATGCCGGTTTCCTCGCGATGTTTTCCTTCACCGTTTTGAGAGCATTGGTGATGAAATAATTTACACAAAGTAAAGCGCCTCTCTGGGTTCGAACCTACGACCTACAACTCGTAAATCGCGGCCTTTACCACTGGGCCACCACTGCTCATCAAGCTATAAGTTGAGTGTATAAGCTGACTTCTCATTGTACCTACGCAAAACCTAGGCATACAATGCGAGGTCAGCTAAACTGGAAATGTACCTATAGCTTGATGTGTCGTCGTGTGTACCAATACGATATGATGTTACGTTAAACATAAGATATAATATAAGGAAAAGGATACCCACTCATGAAAATACAGATTTTTAGTTTACGATCAACCTCCAAATATTAAAAAAAAGTCTGCGGTACCACAAAGTGCTATAGCTACCTAAGCAATCTATATGTAAGGAAAAGCAGACTTCGTTTTTCGTATTTCAGAGTTAGTTGGGACTAAAAGGCGTTCTACACGATCCAGACCGACCGCCGACAGAGGTGACCTTGTTCGCGTCAACCAACTTTTGTATTCCTTCTACACGGTCGGTGGTTGACACAACTTGTCAATTCCGTCCAGTGTTCACAGCGTAAAGACTTATCAATATGGCTCCTTGCCTTTCAAAGCAACAGAAGGTCGGTTTGGCAATAACTTTTTTATGCTTGAGTGAAGAAGAAAAACAAAGAAAACATTTTTTTTTATTCTTATCTTTATATAAATCAGATCCAATGTCCCAAAGACATGATAAATCAGCGTATAAAGATATAAATTCGGTCAGAACCTCTCGTTCACGGGGTTCGTTTTGTGAATCCATCGCTGACACGCGATGACGTGCGCTTACATTGACTGACAAACGCACACTGAAGCTCTCCCGTCGGCCGACAGCGTTCCAGACGGTTGGGGCCGACCACGGACGCAGCCTGTCGCGATGGATGCGCTGTCGAGTTCTCGACCAAGGTCGTCCAAAGGTCGTTTGACCCCGCCCATATCTGGTCGGCCGACCAACGTCTACACGGTAGATTTTCACACCAACTGGACCAAGGTCACCTCTGTCGGCGGTCGGTCTGGATCGTGTAGAACGCCTTTTACTCTGAAGGAGAGAGTGATGGAGTGGAGGTTGGGAGTGGGCTCTCATAGTACATAAAATTCTGGATTATGAGTACCTTTACGTATTCTCGCATAAAGTATGTCTCTTGTTTAACCGAACACTCTGTATATGGACAAAACATGAACCAGAAATCGAAATATTTTCGCACTTTTTTTTTTTAGCATCTACAGGGTGTTAAAAAAACACATTGACACATAGCCGTCAACTACGCATTTGTACATAAAACTAAGTAATTTTGCACAAAAATAATTGTTGGGAGACGAATTTTATTTTTGGTGTGAAAAGCTGTTTGCGGTAGTGCGCATGCAATGTAACACACGCAAAACATTGTCCATATACGTGTATGCAACGATACAAGGATCGTGGGGCTGGGGGTATTTAAAGTTGTGTTTTTGTAAAAAAACGTCCTTAAATTTGGAATTTTGACCTCGGTGCAATTCATTCATTCATTCATTAATTCAATATCTCCGTAACCAAAGGTTCCCAGGTATGGCCCGGTACAAAAAAACGATTACAATGACGGGGAATAGGTACAAGTGGTACAAGCGACTCTCGGCTTCGTTGAGTGTATTTTTACACCCGTTATGTAGTAAAACATTTACTCGATAAAGGTTTCTGACTATTATCAGATCTACCAGTTCTTAGGTTGTAGGATTAAATAGAATAACATGAGGGCAAGCAGTTGTGTTAATATGGAAATAAGTAGTTAAGTGGTACCCGTTGATAGGCAAGTAGGTAGGTAACTTGTTTTACCTGTCAGGGCTCTTGGCTAACTATTAAAAAATCCATATCACTGATACTGACATGTTTTTAGTACAAACTTCATAATGAAGCAAAAATAAAACTAATAATAAAGCTTTTTGTTTGTTTGAACGCGCTAATCTCGGGAACTACAGTCGGATTTGAAAAATTCTTTTTGCATTTGATAGCTCAATTCTTAAGACAGCCCATGTGCCGAAACACATAACCCCGTTGCGGCGCCGCATCGCCAAAATCGGCAGTGCCGCCCGCCGCTACGCGTTGTTTATTATGCATACACCACACTTGTTGTTGCGGCGCGGTACCGCAACGCAGTTATGTGTTTAGGCACTAAAGGCCATTTATTTCACATCGAGCTAGGACCCTTAGAAGCTGAGCAAAAAGAAAGAAGAAGAAGTTTTATCCTTGTTCCTCTCAACCAAAGCACCTGCCATATAATCTCTTCACCACCCTTGGTTGACTGGTAGAGAATGCCTAAGGCATTAAGTCCGCCTTTGTACCTTTTTTGTGCGAAAAGTTTAAATAAATAAATAAAGAAAGTCAGAAAGAACGCTAAGCGAAAACGAATAATAGCGCGGACGCGGTCGCGGCCAGAAGCTAGTCTTGGTATATAACGTTGTAAGTACTGCTTGCAAAGATAGGTACAGGTTTTTAAGAAGAAAATAAAGGAACTGCGGTAAGTAGCTGCCTCGTTTGAGTAGCGATCGCAAGAGCTAAGCATGAGGTCCTGGGTTCGATCCTTAGGTCGGGCCTTGTGTTATTGGGTTCCTCCATCAGATTTGTGCCCGGTAGATGGTAATTGGCTTGCCCTCTATTACATGGGACCTAAAACATAACTGGTGAAATGTGGTGGGTACCTACACCTCTGCCCGACCTTTCGGGGATTACAAGCGTCAAGTTATCTATACAAACTTACATACAAAAAAATAAAATTGAAGTGTCTGTTTATAGTGTAAAAATAACACCTTTTTACTAAATGCATATGAAAGTGTTATATGGTACTTACATACGAGTATATGTATTAAAAAAAACCATGATTAAAATATTTGTCTGTCTGTTTGTTCCGGCTAATCTCCGAAACGACAGGACCGGTTTTGACAGGACTTTCCCTGGCAGACAGCTGATGTTATAAGGAGTGAGTTACTCCGAGTAACAAAGGCTTTTTGTCCCACTAGCATGTTCCCGTGGGATAATTACTGAGAACCAAGCGAACGAAGCCGCGGGTAGAAACTAGTGTTAAAATAAAGTAATCATACACAAGTACTTAGTTGACCGCTCCTTATAAAACAACACATATCATCATTACTGTTCTTCAAATCGTTATTTATTAAATGATCGCTTATGTTATAGAGTCATTACTTTTAATTGACGTTTTTATCATCATCAACTGACATTATGTCTCAATATGGCAAAGATCATGAAGTAATGCATGCACTGGTATCTGAAGGCCGATTCTCGTGCTTAATTAAAAACGTTTAAAATCTAGTCGTAATCTCAACTCAGCGACAATCAATGTCAAAAAATTTCGAAAAAAATATATATTCGCGTCGACTTGAGAATAGTTGAGAACCTCCTCCGTTTTTTCGCCGGTTAAAAATGTAGGGAAATTAGAGGTATTTTTTGACAAATTGAGACTAAGATCAGACTGTGAACGGTCTTCAAATTACGAGAATTGCCCCTCTGGTATGTTGTTCGTACTTTGCAGTAGGTAGGTACTGAATAGTGGGAGGCCTTGAAATGAAATGAAACGGTCACCACACCAGAACCTTTCAACCTCATCGGCCATTTTTTCTGCGAGCAATGTGCCCTTCCTACTGCCACTTAAGTTTTGCAATTCCTCGGGTTATGCCGGTTACCTTGATTCTCCTGCTGATCTCTTCATTTCTGATTCGATCCCTTTGGGTGACTTTCAGCCCTTTAATGAGGCCCATTTATTTATTTATTTAAACTTTTCGCACAAAAAGGTAGGTACAAAGGCGGACTTAATCCCTTAGGCATTCTCTACCATTCAACCAAGGGTGGTGAAGAGATTAGATGGCAGGTGCTTTGGTACCACGGACAACGTTTGGGGACCACGTTTTAGTTCCATTAGAATACTGGCGTCGTCCTTGTCGACTTGTCAGCTGCATAGCGGCCGCTATCTGCGCTGCCACCGACGACGACGACGTGGAAGTGGCAAAATTTTGGGCCAACAAGATTTGAAATACCGTTTTGCCAGCTTACGAAGAAGTACTGAATAATACAAACAAAGGCTGATGCTGCAGCGATCGTCTATTTGGTTGAAACTGACAAAATTATCAGGTTTTGGACTTACAGCTACGGTCCTACGATTACTTTGATTGACGTTCGATACGGTACGGAAGCATACTTGTGAATAGCTATTATATACATAGATCAAAGTTTCAAAACTCCTGGTTAAGGCTGCATTTCCACCAGAGATGAGCGAGGATGCATAGCGAGGGATGTGTGTGAAACCAACCAATAACATCGCTTAATTTTTATAGCTTGAACTAAGTTAGCGTTGGTATTGGTTAGTTGTACACACATCCCTCGCTACGCATCCTCGCTCATCTCTAGTGTAAACGCAGCCTTAAGAGTGTAGGCAACACATAAATTTAAAGAGATTTGGATAAACAGGGCGCCATTGGACACAGGAGGAAAACCGTGATGAGAATATGTGGTGACATAAAAATTAAGTGCCCACAAAGTCTTTCTTGGCCCATTTTGTTGCTCATGAAGAAATACGGTACCACACATTGTCTTCGTGAATAATATTCGAATTTATTAAGAACTAAATTGCAGTAGAATTTAAACGAGTAGAATAGTACCTAGACCTACCCATAGTATGTCGGTCTATAATGTAAAAAGAAAGAAAATACTTTTATTTGCGGTGAACATGACGCAAAAATGAACATAAACCCAGAAATAAAATAAAAAAGAAGGTAAGGGAAACATGCGTCACATCCACGCAAAACGGCTATCGCTCAGCATTATGCTGCGACCCTATGCAAGATAGAGCCCCAGCGCGCAGTGCAGTGCAGTGCGTGTGTAGTGTGGGATCAGAATTATTAGCAGGCGCCGAACTGCCGGCCGGCTGGTTCGTTAAGTCCTAAGTGTGATGGAAAATATTTAGGTACGTCTGAAGTCTAGACTTGCGTCCAGCATCGCTTGACACTTATATAATTAAATGATATTTATACCTATATAGAAATAAATATATCAAGAAGTGTCAAACAATAGGTACTTAGATCTTCTAGGATACTTTCAAACATCAATTTTTGAAGATTAAATGGCGTCGGCATGTCCTAGCTGACTGATCCCTGAGAAGAAGTGCCGAAACAAACTCAGACGTCATTGGTCTTTTGCATGGAATTAGTATGTAAGTAGTAAGTACTATATTCAGGGTTATTTTAAATTAGCTAGCTAAACTCCGAAGACGCGATGGATATCGATAGGTATCCAAACACAATAATATAAAAAGATTTGATGTTTATTTTTGGGAAGTCAACGACCGCTGTTAGTGTTGTGACTTGTATGAGTTGAGGAATTGTTTTTTTCCTCACGTTTTATCGTGTTTCAATATCGATACCCATCACGTCTGTGAATTTTACACAAACTACTATAAGTACCTGCGTTCGATGACCTCACAAAAAATCATGAAATGAAATTATTTTTCTTTTTTTCATGTTCAGATATCGCTACCCATCGCGTCGCGCTGTCGTCGCGCTGAGTTTGGCTAGCAAATTTAAAATAACCCTGTACATTAGTACGTCTTTTGGTCATATTGGTTACTAGCAGCGCCCCGCTGTTTCACCCGCATAAGTGTCGATCCCGTGGGAATATCGGGATAAAAACTATCCTATGTCCTTTCCCGGGACTCAAACTATCTCAAATTAAATTTCATCTAAATCGGTTCAGCGGTTTAAGTGTGAAGAGATAACAGACAGACACACTTTCGCATTTATAATTATGGATGGCAGCGCTGCCTATCAAGACAAACGTCAATGGAATGTCAAATTCAGACCGTTCGAACTTAGTTTGGCTGGGTATCAAGTTAAAGTAGGCGTTTTGCAGTAAAATGCTACCGACAGGACTTAAATAAAGCTGGCACGTTACGTACTAATCGTTCTGTTGTAAATATATATGGCCTGTAAAATAGGAACGTGTAGGAAGTTCGTAGTATTTCCATTTATAAACGATGTTATGGTCAACCGCAAACCGCGTGCCTCGCTTGTCATAGCACTGTTGTGAATGAATGATAGATTGCTTGTGTGTTATGGAAAGGCACTAGATAGGTAAATTTGGATTTTATTTTATGGAATTTCACAGGTATCATTATAGTTATGAGTTTGTTTCCACCCTTTCATTTTGGAATTATTAAATGATTGGTCTAGTGGTGGCATGCGCGACTGCTAAGTGCGGTTCGTGGGTTCGATCCCTGCGTCTGGTAATGGCAAACAGTTAAATTGACAGATTGCTATTTTGCTATAAGACTTTTAATAGGTAGGTAGGTAGGAAGGTATGTACCTATATCCTGTAGGCTGTGAGTACCTGTATGTGTTCTCGCAGAACAGAAGGCCGATGGGGCCGAACCACAGAAATCCAAACTAATATTATAAATGCGAAAGTAACTCTGTCTGTCTGTCTGTCTGTCTGTCTTTGCTTCACGCCTAAACTACTGAACCGATTTGTGTGAAATTTGGTACAGACATAGTTTGGAACTTGAGAAAGGACATAGGATAGTTTTTATTACAAAATTTAAAATAAAATAAAAAATAAAATTTATTCCGGACATACAGCGCCATCTATTGGTCAAGAGTCGGCATCAATTCAGTACTGAAAATTCATCGGAAAAATGTAAATACATAGTAAAAAGGTATGAAAATATAATATAATACAACTTTTAGTACAAAGAAAATGCTCTAACGGAGTATAGATAATTCTATTAGTACTATATATGTCGAGTTGGTGATCGCGCAATGGTGTCGATCATTACACGAGTTCGGTTCATGTTATTGTTTTAATTCATCGGAAAAAAGTAAATAAATAGTAAAAAGGTATGAAAAAAATTATATCAATATAATAAAACTTTTAGTAAAACTAAAATGCCCGAACGGAGTATAGATAAATAATCCGAGTTGTCACTATGCTCGATAGATGGCGTTGGGATCGAAAAATCTGCCGGAAGTCACTATTCCACGCGAACGAAGTCGCGGGCAAAAGCTAGTCTTAATAATATATTAAGATTTCTGTGGGCCGAACGAACGGAACACGTAGCGTTGGAAACTTGGGGTAGGCCTATAGTATGTTCACGATGGACGTCTTTCAGCTAAGCATATAGTTAATAGTCTATATTACTAAGTAGGACATATTACCGCACTATCAGCTAAGAATTACCAACTTTAATTTCCGCGGTCAAATCTAAAATGGATGACCTTTCTTTACAATATGGGATGTTATTTAAATAATTAAAACACTTTTTTTTTCATTCACGCCTTCCTGGCACTGCTGGCAGGCGCTATGCAAGCCCCTTCAAAGATAAAATTAATGGCATTCATTAGAAGCCGAGTGTTTCTCGCACCAATGCAATTATACAATGATTTATCTACCTACCTCATTTGTGCAATTTGTTAAGAAATTAAAATAAATAATTGAGTTAAATAATATGTAAGTATTTGAAATAACTGTTAAGTGGGTAGGTAAGTAAGAGTAAGGTAATACCTACCTACCAACCTAGTATGTAGGTACAGACGCCAGCTGCACATCAAGCTACCCGAAACTGTAAAATTTTCCCAATCAATCTTGAACCTAATGTTTTAGCCATGAAGTTGAAAATCAATTAAAGAAATTTGACAGATTGTAGTAGCTTGATGTGCTGGCGTCTGTACTTACCTAATATTGTTACAAAATATTAAGGGCTGACTTTTCAATCATCTGATAACTTTATTCGAGGATTAATTTTGAAATTTTGACCGTTATTTCAGACAAAAACCGTCAAACGTCAATTTTATTCCTCGAATAAAAGTTATCTGGCGATGGAAAAATCAGTCCTTAGAGCTGATTTTTCAATCGACCGATAGTTTTTATTCGTGGAATAAACTTGAAGTTTGACAGTTTTTTTATACTTAGAAGAACTGTCAAAAATTCAAAATTATTCCTCCGATAAAGCTAAATGGCGTTGGAAAAATCAGCGCTTACCGTAATACCTATTCAATTTTTAAACTAGCTTCATGGGAGACTACATATTATAATATTATGGCTACATTGGCTACTTCCTATACTTACAGTAGATATACCTACTGAATAATAAATATCAAAGATACCTAGCAGCGAGTGGAATGTGGATAAGTATTACCTACACGGTGGGTGCCTATACCTATCTGCGAAAAAAGCGAGACGTTCTCCATTTTATTTTTTAATTTTCCGTCGTTAAATTCTAAAAAAAACTCAAGGCATTCATTATTGTCTTATCAAAAAACAAAATCTTAATTTCCAAGATGGCCACCGCTGAATACGTCATTACGGAAAAATAAAAAGACTATGTAGGATCTTCTCATTAGAATCACCTATTTGTCACTGGCCAGTTTCGGACGGTTGGTTGATCAATGTTTTACTGCGAGTCCCGTCCGACAAATGGACCATAGAGATCTCATCTACATCGGATAAGTAATGAGTCCCGAAACGATGCATTGGTGTCGGATAATCCTATCTTTATGAACTTTCGTTTTTTTTTGTTCCAATTGAAATAAAAATCAATCTAATTGACATGGTTAGATAACACCAAAGGTAGGTAAGTAATAGATAGTTCGTATTTCGGAAGATAAATGCTAGAATTTTGAATAGGTAACCTACACACAACTCACTGCCCACCACACAACCAGAATTCAACAAGGGAAACTAGTCGTACAAAACAAAAGCTTAGGTAGGTATATGTAGGTACCTACTATCTACCTACCTAAATAAATCCCTAACTTAGGTATATACCTACCTAAGTATTAATATTTCTTCCCTAGGCTAGGTGCCCACTTACCTACTTAAGGCACATATAATTCAGTGGGGGAATCAAAACCCTGTTTGTTTGTTTTCTCTCCCCGATTCAAATTCAGGATCTACGTTAGTCATTTGCATTGAACTTCAAGTTGGCTAATCAAATAGTATGGTAATTTGCTCCTCTGCAAGCAAGTGTAAATTGTATTAGAAACCCTTTCCCAACAGGGGCAACAAGGAACAGTCTTGACAAATGTTATAATGTGCATTGCCCGATGACCATGTCAAAATTATGTAAGTACCTACTTACCTATTACAGAAAATCCTTTTTATCTAGCCCGGTCATTGTCCCACCGTGGTACCACGGTGGGACAATGACCGGGCTAACACCCTATGCAAAATTTTTACTTTTTTATCTGTGATTCATTATAAAAGGCATTCTATCTATTTATTTAGCTACCTATTCTTCAAAACACACAATAGTGCAGGACTGTACGACCATGGAATTGACAATTGAATTATGATTGAATTTTTATGGGTGTGCTGCCATCTGTTTTATTAGAAAAGTACTGCATGAGCATAACCAAACGTCATTAATTTTCAAATAAAAAGTATAATCTAAAAAAAATTAAAATTGCTTTCTATAAATTACTAAATTTAGTTAATAAAATACAAACAAAATACAAATAAAATGTAAGTATTTTTAGCACGTTTTTGCTACCGACATCTTGCGGTGTTACTGTAACAGAGAGGATACTACACACTTGCTTAGCTGGCGCCATCTTTTGATGCTGTTTTGTAAGCAATTGTGACACGTAAGTATGTTTGTCTGTGACCGTATCCATAATACGATTGGTGATATTAATATCAGCTTGCTATTTCAACCAATGAAACGTCTCCGTACGTATATTCAACATAAAAATATCATATCGTTCATAGAACTAACTTCTGTACAAACTTCGTTTTCGATCTCGTGTTTCTACTGTGCAAGTTCACGATAACAAAGTGCATTTTTATGTGTAGTGCATTGTAAAATGACCTAAATTGTGATTAGTGAAACTTATTAGTGGTGAATGATCAAACAAACCAAAAAGCATAACGTGAAAAGCGATATGATTCTCTCCTTGGCAGTGTTCTAAGATTGTGTTCGTATCGTCAAGTTTCATAATAGTGCCTGTATGATAAAATCCGAGATGTCTTCAAAACCAGCTAATCAGAAAAGAAGGTATGTGTTTATAATTATTTTGGTGTTTTGGCTAACATAACCTATGACTGAAGTTCAATGGTTAATAGTAATGGGATCGTAATGTATGATTTCTATTTTTTCCTGTTAGCTTGTTTGCCAAGTGTCACCCTATTCATTGAACTTTCTCTTTATTATGTGGCTATTTGACGAAATAATATCATACACAGAAGGTAAGTTAACCCTGTAAAGACAATTAATAGGTCCAAAAACAAATTTTGTGGCGTTTAACCACGGCGCAGGTAATGTAACGGGACCCACACACAGGGCCATTATATTCTTCGGGTTCTTTTTAATATACCTACTTACTTATTTGTTTGCGTTCAACATTTCCTGTGATTACTTGAAGGTTAACGATAACGAATTTACTCTGGTGTAAACAAATTAGGTTGAAAACACTGATTGTGCCCATTCTCATAATTTATGTTATAAGAGACCATAATAAAAATTCTGGTTGGCCTGATAACATGTTACATGTGCCTGTTGCATGTATAGAATAAAAATAAAAAAAGTATGGCACACCAAAATTTGCTGTAGCAACACAGTACAAAGACCAACAAAAATATCCATAATTAATTTCTATACTAAATTCATGGCAAAGAAAGCATGTTACACAATACAATTCTGTTTACTGGATATAACTGGTTATAAAATCTTCTGAACTGAAATTTTTTAGGACTTTGCAATGACATTTTTATTGCATCATCATTTGGTTCTGCTGAGATTACAGATTTTTTGTGATAAAGAATTGTTAGTGCGGAGTGCAATTTGTGTCAGATTGTCAATAACAAAATTATATATGTGTGGTGAAGTTAAGAGTTCATGCTAGAGGTCAATATTTTAACAGAACAAAACATGAAAATCTCCATAGTATTCCTGTTAAGTATTCTACTGTTGTGTTTGTAATTATTAAGTTTAAAGTAACACTTACTCATCTTATCTTATATAATTATCTTTTAAATTAAAATAATAAGTAATAACATACCAAATTATTATGTAATCCACAGGTGTGTCAGTAAGGTAATTTGTGACTTTTCTTCCAATCCTCTAGCTAAATCTTAGTGGGCCATAACAACTTCTGATTGGTGAATACCATAATAGCATGCAAGGTGCTTGCATATCTTTGTGCAAGTTACAGGCATGTGCATTCCGGGCTTTACTCAGCAGCAAAAAATGTAATGCCTTCATTCACCAAGTTTTATAACATTGATAGAAATCAATAGTAAGAAACCGATGGATGTTCTCAAATAAAATTTAATTTTATTAATAGAAAACAAACAGCTCATTTATCAAATTAAATTTCAGTCGACAACATCCATTGGTTTCTTACTAAACTTCAACTATATCCAATGATCCTGCATACTTATCTCTTTTGTTGACTGTACCTACTTCAATGAAAACCCTAATGTGTACTCAATTCAAATTAGGCTGAGAATCAGCACTTTTTGAATGTCAAATTAACTTATAATCCCTATAACTAGAACTAAAGCTGGGAAGAATTGGCACAACAAATTCCCCAGCAGCACAACTGTCTGTTAAGTTATAAGAACTTGATTTTATACAAAATAATTAACATTACGAAACCCACAAATTATTTGCCTTATATACACAATAACATTGAAAACTACTCAAACAGAAATAAAAACGTAAACAGAACCTAATACTTACCTATTTAATAGCCCGCAGACATAAAGGGTATGCCCGCTTGCATTGTTAAACAATCAACTTAGCTTATCGCAGTCCAGTGCTGGACATAGACCTCTCCCAAGCTCTGTCCAACACTCTGTCCTCCGCCCTCAGTATCCAGTATGTCCCTGCCACCATTTGAAGGTTGTCGGTCCATCTAGCTGGGGGACGTCCCACACGTGCTGACACTTGTACATTGTAAATAAATTGATTCATTCTATTATGGTGTGGATTACTAACCTAGGATTCTAGGATTACCACAAACCCTAGGTTCCTAAATAGAGATGGCTCTAGTAGATAAGGTCAGTGACCTCAGCAAATTAATTTAAGCAAATGGTTCTCACTTCAGTGCTAATCAATGAATATCAACGCTTAAAGTTTTTTTTTCTAAAAACTACTTACCTGCTTACTTATTTTTTAAACAAAACTACAAAATTTTAAAAGTGCTGGACAATTTTGTATTCAGTTTCCTCATGTTTTACTTATTTACCAAGAAACAAATCAAGACTTCTCAGTATAAATAATTTATGATCATTGTTTATTCAATATAATAAGCACTTTGATAACTTTAACATATCAATTATATAATATTTTTTTCTTCATAGCAGATAAGCACTAAATAAAATTAAAACGCAAATTAAGTAAGTACTTGCTTACTTGTTTTTTTTTTACTTTGCATTACCATGTCGTTTCAATCTGCGTAATTATCAGCTTTATTTGTAGGTACATAAATTCCTTTTTCATTAAGAAGCATTTAATTCTCATTACTCTAGTAACAGATTACCTAAAGACCCAATCGAAGACTAAAGTAATTGATTCCTTCTAGGACTCTAATCCTGTGAAACAAATGGTTCCGTGGGGTCAAGGAACCTGTGACCTAGAACCATTGTCACAAATAGTACCTATTTCAATTGGAATTATTCGCAATTTGTAAGTAGTCCAAACTAATATTGTTAATTTAAAAGTCTGGATGTTTGCTAACAGTCACGGTCAAACGGCTAAACTGCTAGGACAGACCATAAGAACAGGTAGTATTTGGGCGTTTTTCAAATTTGTTGACCGTTACTAACCAAATTTTGTATTTAATTTTTTAATTTTTGGATAGCTTATTAAAATGAGCTTTTTGAAAATACCAATTGTTTTGTAATTGAACAAGTAGTTGAGCCAAAAAATGAGTTTGTATAGAGCACTGTAGTTCCAGTTAGTAACACTTTTATTATATAATTTTATTATTTTGATATAACAACCAGTTAAAAGACATAAAAAACATAATTTCATATTGTTTTACCACGAGCCTAGTGATTTTAATTATATATTTGGGGATTATACACTTCAAAGTTAGGAAAGTATGCATGGGACATCGTGAAATTGGGGTAACTAATGCTACATATTAATTTTTTTTAATTGAGTGTATATTTAAAATTATTTTTCTGTTTTAATTTACTTTTCTTGAAATGTGCTATCGATTGCCATTTTAAACATGATATTTTGACTAATAATTATTTAATAAGTTAATTGATAAGTCAGTGGACATTATGTTTTGGCAATGGTCAACAAATTTGAAAAACGCCCATTTGCTCTGGAAGAATACAATCTTCATAACAAGAATCCATTAAAATGTACGTTACTAATTTGAATGAGAACGCAATCTCCGGCGCACGCTGGGAAATCACACAGTCGGCCATATTTGCTGGCTGGCAAATACTCTTTTTACCACATGAATGAGCGATTCTAGAAGTTCATAAAGTGAATGCCAATAATAGAAGAGAAGAAAAATATCCTCGTAAAATAAGATTCACCTTATCGAAGTCATGTACAGGCAGAAGTTTAGTAATTTAGTATACTTAATAATAATCAGCCTGTAACGTTCCCATTATATGCTCCTCCTCCTCCTCTCTGTGAGAAGGAGTGGGCCGTAATCTCCTACGCGGTTGGTGGTAATTTAGTCATCTATAATTTATTGTTATCAGCTAACTCTCAGTAGAAGATTAGCACCACAGATTTACCTATCAGCTCTGTGACTAACATCGTCACCCCCTCAGGTCATCTCAAACGACCGTGGGGCGATCATTCGCAATTACCAATCCTGCAAGTTCGCAAATTGGATTTTAATTGAAAGATAGATGGATGCTGTTGCACATCCTGACATTATAATGGCTACCTGTTTAGAAGTAGAAACAATAATAGCTCATAGAATCATAGCGAATGATACTGATGTGCAAAAATAAATGCGTAGGATTACTTGACATTTCTCAGTGAACCGGTGAGCTTGAACGAATACACAACGTCAACATGCCTGGCTAGCAGGCAGGGATGGCGACGATCTCTCTCGCGGCAGTGATGATTGACGATGATGCCCGTAAATTGAACTTCCCTGACATCAAAACGCTGAGGCAAAAGGCGGAGGTCAGCTTGGGAGAGGCCTACGTGCAGCAGTGGACTTGGATAGTCTCGAGTTCATTGAAATCCCGAAAATCCTTTAGCAAAATCCGAAAGGACACGCGCACTTTTTGGTTATTGCTGAGGCAACGAGCAATGAGCACTTCAAACAACAACACGATGGTGTGGCATATAAGATATATAAATGTCTGTAACTTAGTCTTTATCTACTCGAAGCGTGTTTGGTCCCAGTTTTTGCCCGGCGACATTACTACCGCTTGAGGCCAAGTCCCTTGTTGATTTCCGTTGCGCTAAAGCTGTTTTTAGTAAGTAATAACATCAAAATCCTGCCACCTCATTTCAAGATTTTTGAAGGTTTTTCCCTATCGAAAACCATTAAGATCAGTGTTCCGACTTATCAAAGCTTTTAACTTTTCCTAAAGGCACTAACATGTACGTACTAACTACCTACTTCCGGCTTCCGACATAGTAAGGATATTGATAATGTAAACAGTTTGCATATCAACAAAGCTTAACTTCCAATCAAGTTATTGAATGAGACAATACTTAAGATACGTGACGTCATGTAGGCCATAGATTAACCATGACAGAATATATTCTTTCCAAGCGATAAGCAGATATGTTTCTATTCGCCATGAACAAAATAAAACCATGTAGCTAGTGCAGGCACTGCAACTGACGTTAAAACCTGCGGTTAACGATTTTGGACTATTGGTGTTGTAAAGGAAAGCACTTTAAATGCAAGCAATTGTATAGTGAGACAATAGATAGACTGAAATGGTTACTCTATGCTGAAATGCGATGGTTTATTACATCCACAAATTCGTCTTGAAGGCTTGACTACCTCCGAGGTTGGATCTTAATTAATTTCATACGTAACTTTGCCATGAATAATCAGCCTATAATGTTCCCACTGCTGGTACTCAGGCCTCCTCTCGGTGTGAGGGAGTGGGCCATAATTCACCACGCGGGCCCAGTGCGGGCTGGTAGATGTCAAATGTCTCCGAATTTTTGGTTCTAGGACATGGCGGTTTCCTCACGATGTTTTCCTTCACCGTTTTGAACTTTGTCATAAATTATACTAACATTAAATGTTTCATTTTCCTTATATACTTATATATGCAATTATGCATACAGAATATGGCACTTGTGTAGGTACTTAGTTCAATTCTTAAAATTTTTGAGAAGCTTAGAAGTATTTCACTGACCAAAGTATGTTCAATTTCATCTTTTAGCAGGATTTTAGAAAACACGCTAGCTCGTCAATTTGCCCGAAGCGAGATATATCTTTTCGGCGAATTCCGCGATTTCTAGGTCATCGGTGTACAGGTTTATTTTTTAAGACGATTTTATTGTGGTTTACAGAAAAAGATAAGAAAAAATGTATGCAGATTTCAATATAATGAGGTAAATCAGTAGTGACTTTTTATTTATCTTTCAAATAGGCGTGTGCTTTGTTCAAACATCAAGTAGTTGGAAAATCGATATGCGAGGTCAATAATATTTAAAGTCATCGTTACAAAGAATTCGAGGAAATGTTAATTGTAAAACGTCATTACGTTATGGAAGCGGTAAATCCCGTCCATAAGGCAATCCCAAACTTCTCAATATGTAATATTAATCCTTCTTATTATTTTGTGGTTTTACAAGGAACTTTTAACGGATGCAACTAAAAGCATTTCAATCGATACTCAAATTATTATTAGAATACTCGTATTATGGGTGGAATAATAAACGGGAGGAGATATGAAGACCTTCAATGTGGTTTTTATTCCTGGGAACTGGTAATCTTTTGATTATAAAGTAAAGAAGATTGAAGGAAGGACGAACAGAGTGTGAAGTTCCTCCTTTAGAAAGGGAGTATTCCTTTCGGCCAGATGGGTCTTTTGTCTGGTGGGCTATTGTTATCGTTTATGAGAGTCAAAAACTTCTATTGGGCCATTAAAGTCTATCTCAACTTACTATGGCAGGCACCAGGCCCAAAATGTCTAAAGTAAAGATCACGAATTGATAGAAACACGTTGGAAGTTGTTGCTATTCATCCTGGCATTATAAAACGTAATATCGTCCAAGTAGGTCGCAGAACAGTAAACACTATTAACGACCCTTTCTATTACACAATACATTCTCCAGCCAACAGCATCCAATGATAAAGCAGGTCAATATGCAGAAATAGTTTTTCTTACATTTTCCTCGTGACGTTCCTCCAGAAGCACTTCCTTGTATTATTTATATCGCTAATAAGTCAATAACACTTAGCTATAATATTTTCTATCTATTGGTTTCCTGCGACTGCGCACTTTTGCTATTCCACTCAATTTCATTCTGCTCCTCTTTAGTGAACCTCGTACCACCTCTACAGATATGAAAAAAGTATCTTTCACCAAGTGCTTTTTCAAATTTCATGTTTCTACTATCTACAGTAGTTTTGACTGCGTTTTGACTGTCAGTCTCTGTATTATTTGTTTATTAATAATAAAAGAAGATGGACGGGATACTAGCGCCGAATTTATTACAACGATCTATTTTATTTAGTTACCGTGCTGCGCAAGCGCTCGCGTCCATGAACTCTGTTACGTCGCTACTTGTTTTTCTGGCTGCTTCGTGAAGTCGAATGCCATATTGGGAACTGATAATTTGACAAAATTGAATGGCGTTTTAGCATCTGTTATAAGAATAGCAACTTTGTTTCTAAATAAAATGAGTCATGTCATCTACATCTAGTATTCAAGAGAGATTGTGAGGAAAAGAAGAGTTATTTTTTTATTTATTTGGACGGAACATTAGATAGGAAGGATTAACTAAAACTTTGTACAACAGTGGTGATCAACTTGTCGGCTCCTTAACCGGGCTTGCCTGTAGGTGCCTCAATAAAGTAAGCCCGGGCGGCAGCGAGGGCTTAAAAACTAAACGACTACTTGTGACGACTCTTTGCGGTACGGACCTCGGCTTAGGGCGTCGCTGGGAGATGGCAGCAAGGAACAGGCTGGATCGGATTATACAATTGTTGCCACCTTCAGGATCAATTAAAACTTTGCACAACAATGCTTTCGGATCTATTTGAACCAGGTGGTTGTAATGAATTCAAACAAAGTAAATTGAAAGGAGTAGGGTCAACCTTTACCAGGGATACGAACTCTCGCAAAAAGCTGTCACTACAGGCAGTCAATCCATGTAAAATACTAGTAGGTATTCACCTGCATCCGGTTAGACTGGAAGCTGAACCCAACATAGGGACATTGGGAAAAGGTTAGGCCGATTGACTGACATGAGCTCTCTGAAGAAAAAAACTTTCCGTTACGGATAATTTAAATTCCTTACACGTGGATACACATCGTTTACACAACAATTTCCTTTCCCGGGATTCAAACTATCTCTATACCAAATTTCACCTAAATCGGTTCAGCGGTTTAACCGTGAAGAGGTAACAAACAGACAGACAGACACACACTTTCGTATTTATAATATTAGTAGGTATGGATTTTATTTTATCTTCATACTCATACTCACCAAATGTTTGCTCCCAGATTTGATAATGAAAAGGTTAGCAATTGATGAGTCAAGTAAAATTACTTCCGGTTTAATGCAAAGGTATTTATGTTACAAGAATCAGTTCCTTTATTCAAAACATGGCAATTGATAATGCAATCACTTGCTTATCATTCTAAACAACTTGGGAGTTACTAGAGCACGTGATATTACTGATAATTTTATCTGTTATTATCAAAATTGCTAATCTTCTAGTCTACTTCTACAAGTTAAAAATAACAATGAATATTTTTCTTCTCTTCGTGAGCACTGATTGTAAACACTGACATCATTGTTGTTCCAAATGTTACGATATTATCTGAAGATGTGAAGACAGAATTAAACCTGAAGATCTTCTCGTAACTTTATGGCATGGCATGAAGTTTTTATTTCATGAATAACAGCGAAAACTCCATTAGCCCAAGCTTAGTTAGTTAAAACGTATTTGTTACTTTTATCATACGGAGTAACGTCAGTGATAAGGCTGATAAGAGTCTCTATCTAGTCGAGTTTAGAGCAAAAAAAAAGTATGACACAATTGTGTAATAATAACTGATGCTTTATAATGTTATCTATACCTTGAAAGTACCAGCTTACTTAGACGACTTAACCATTATTTTCTGTATTTAATTGTGCATATCATTTTAACATTGTATGATGGGAGACTTTAATCAGACTAAAACAGCAAACAAACAACGGTATCTGTGAATGATAAAATGTCAATAAGTTTTCAAATAAGAGTACTTTTGGAGAATAAAGGCGTTAAGCAGCGAAAAATTACTTGGAGGTTAAGACACAATTCTGTATCAGAAAAATACAACGTCACGCTGATTGTTGAAAACCGGTGCAGTAGACCTCGAATTTAGGCTGCTTGAACTTCAAAACACTATCTTACTTAGAGAGCTTATGAGGTTGTGCCCATTCATAAGTTTTTAGCTTGCGATAATTAGCTAAAAATGTAGAAGTTAAATAATGTAAACTTTACGACCTAAAAGGGCACTAACCAGTTCGATTCTTTAGTTCTAATAATTTGTCGTAGTGTGATATGTACTAATTTTGAAATAGTTGAAGTAGCACTTATTGCCAAGATGAATATTTTGCCTGGCAATACGATTTTTCGCCATATCTGCTTCAATGCTTCATTATCTGCCAAGCCTTTTGCCAGCTATGCTAGGGTCGGCATCCAGTCTAACCAGATGTAGCGATTGCCGTACTCCTTAGTAAGACTGGTTGTCACTGGTCGTCATAAGTTGGAAAACCACCTGTACTTACCATCAACATCATTTTTGGCAAGCGGATTAGCGAAACCAAAGTCGCATGCCAAAATGCCAGATTCCTTTGTTCAAGCTAGCTTACCCTATCTTAAAATATGCACAACTTGGATTTAAAAATTCTTATTGAGAATTTCTTTCCTAGAATTTTTTTTTACTATCGTCTAATTTTGTTATTTTCTCCAATGGCTGGAAATTGTGTGGCGAGTTTTACCGAAAAATCCCGAGTCACAATGCCCGTTATTTCGGTTGCACATATACAAATGCATTGTTCTTGTGACAGTGTTGAGAATTCATCTGCATCAATAAATCATAACGAGATTAGATTCTAAATACAAATGTGACTATACTGTATAATTCTTTATCCGCCGTATCAAAGCTGTTCCTCGCAACGCATAAGAAATAAGAGCGCATTGATTGCTTTGACGTAAAAGATATTCGGCTATTAGTGATTGAAGCGCTCAAAAAATTCTATTCGCTATCGGATTTGTTATTTTGATACTCGAATTGATATTACTAATTGATTCTACTTGTCTTTGATGTTTATCATTAGTAAAGTGCGGCGACAGGCATTTGATAGAAACCTGCGAGTGAATCCAGTCGATTAAAAGGCTTGACGCGTAAGCCGCAAGGTCTTGGCATGTTTAAATTTTATCTGCCTCAATGTCTACCCTTTGTAAGAACTATTTTATCTCCCTAGGTTTAATTTTGTCAGTTAAACTACAAAGCCACTTGAGTCATAAAGAGTAATTGCTTCTTCAGTAAACATTGAATTACCATGCTTGTTAAAATAAGCTACTCTACTAACTGTGGTTTACATAGAGATCTGAAACTTGTAAAATAATAGTTAACGGAAGACATGCTTTTATTGGTATAGGTTAATTCTGTATAATTAACAGCAAATGCTGACGGTTATCAGAATACACATATTATTAAATACATATAATGTGCGTCCACGCAGATAAACATGTTTAAATTAAACCTTTGTTTCGAATGAGGCGCCCGGCGGCCCACAAACGCGTTGTATTGAATATCTATGAGTTTTGACGGCTGACACAATAAGCCAAACGCTGCGATACATATTTATGATTTGCGGCCCTTCTGGTGATACTTTCAAGAAAGTCAGACGAAATACGTACCATTTGGGAACTCGTGTTGCAAGAAGTCTTAATGATAAACTTTCCACTTTTTCTTCCAATAGTGGTTTTGCGAATCGATGTTGATGAGAAAGCAAAACAAGCAGCATTGCATGCGAATAATGGGCGTTGAAGTGTAGCCAATTGAGAACAGTCTGCAGACGGTATAGCTTCTATAGATCTTCAGCGCTGTTCTCAGATCCAACCAGAACAATTTAACAAAGCTATTATGTTTTCACTCCTCATCTCGCAGCTGAACTCTCCAATTTGCGTGGGATGCGTTGTATGCAGCGGCTACACGCATAACCTACATTGCTCCCGATCTCCTTCCTCCAGTAGCTACCTATAGGATAATAGTTAGTCATCATCTGCCTAGCCTTTTCCCAACTATGTTGGGGTCGGCTTCCAGTTTACCAGACGCAGCTTAGTGTCGTAGTAAATATTGAACATACAGCTTAGTTGTGAGCGACTGCCTCGTTCGGTCGGAGAAAGTCCATTAGTCATTACAGCGCTTAAGCAATACATTTAAAAGAAATACATATTTTGAGTTCATTGTTTAATTTGGACCTTGAAGTTTCATATCATAATGTCTGACCATTTTGAACAATTACGATGTACTCAACAATTTGCACATTTAGGTCAGCTTCGGTTGATTCCACGTGTGACATATTTAAATTCGTTTTAATTTATTGCATTTGGCTTCTGCGTGACTTTTGCTCTTCAAATTGAGGACTGTAGCATCCTCAGTTTTGACATTTTCTGCATTTGCTCTTTAAATCAAGGAGTGTATGACTCTTGGTAAAATATGCCTGGCAATTAGTAGTTAATTGTCCTTTGCGACTTAATTATTCAGTCTTCTGTGATACGGAATGCTTATTTATGTTGTTATTTGAAGAGAATCCAGTGTCTCGTCTCGTTAACCAAAGGACCACATCCTGTCGGTGTCGACTTATGTGACTGGTTTTTAAACCGCTCGTCAGCAATGCTGTATTAACTGTTATATACCCAACTTAATTAACAACTTGAGAATTCAGTTGCACTGTCATGACTAATTAACAATAATTCCTTATCTAATATTTATAATTGATTGTGTTGTTAATTCGACATTTTATCTATTTTTAATACGACGACAATGCTGAATTTGTAATAGCGACTTTGCTCACATTAATCGGACATTGATTGTTTGTTTAGTGATTCGACATGAAAGGAACCATTCATTGTGTAAAAGGAGATTACGAAATCGATTTTCATATAGAAATCGATTACCATTGTTGTCTATTCTACGTCAAAAACTTATTTGAAACATTGTTGTAGCATTTCTAGACACTTCGCATTGAAATGAAACTTGTAATCTCACATCACCTTTGGTCCAATAAAGATAAATCATGTCATGATCGTGGAAAAATCTATAAAGGACGTTGTATCGATTTTCCCCTTTCGTCTCGCAAAAACATACAATAATATACATTCTGAAACCCTCAAAAAACTCGATAAGACATTCGATATCAACAGGCAGCTAAACTTGCCAGGGTCGAATAATTCAAAGTTATCTAATAATTTTATTATTATCAAGTTTTTGCTACTATGGCTTTTATCCTCAGTGTAGATAAGAACATCTTGACTGCTATCAGTTGCTCGCTGTTTTTGTACCTCGATGGACTGTTTTGCTGTTCCCTGTAAAACAAATGCGAGATTTCAATATGCTCGTAAACGGTTTTGGCGATCAGTGCCCTGTTGTAGGTGCCTTCGAGGATGATGGATGGAATTTGCGGTGCCCGATGGCGGATCAGTGGTCTAGGCAGACGGTAAACTCAAACTCACAGTGTATTTATGGTGATTATAATTCGAACTTTCAAAGTCCTTCAGTGCAGTGTTATAGGAATGTGCCCTTCGTGTCTTATGGGCACGAGCATGTGCTTCCACACTATCCTGTTCAGGAAGTGTATCAGCAGCCAGTGAGTTATGTCCCTCATCGTCCTATGATTCAAAATTTGCCATGCCATCAGCAACCGGCCTGGGATTATAATAGCATGTGCTATAATGTGGATGGCCAGGCGTGTCAGTATACGACTGTTGTTGACTTGGAAGATTTTATGTAAGTTTACAACAGATTTTTTTATCTACTACGTTAGAATCGTTTAATGCCGTTATTTCTAGTTTTTAGTTGGATCGTAAATTATTTGACGAAATAAACGTCGAAGTGTTTTCACTATTTTTGTAAGCGCTTGTAATTATTCGCAGTTAATCATGTTTCTTTTGCGTTCTAGCCAAATGGCAGTCAAAATTTTCATCTAGAAGCTCAAGTACCATGTGTAGAATTACAAAGAGCCCCAATTAGTGAGAAAACTATGAATTAATTACTGGATTGAAACTCCTTGAACGCGTCAACTGCGAAGTTGGTTGCAGCGTTCATTCAACTTGTTTATAGTTCTAAACATGTTTTAAATGTTCTTTTGACTAGTTCAGTATTACTTTGATATATTGCCATGGAAATATACAGCTATTTTAGCGTCTTACTAATTAATGTTTCTCAGAAATTCAATAGCTGATGACGGCTAGCCATCGGCTAGCAAAGTGGTAATTCCGCTTTTTCTTTGCTTAGAATTCTTGGTATAAATTTGTACAAAAAGAGAGTTATGCCAGTTAATTTTAATGGCCCATTTTTAATGTTTGTAGTGATAACTAATCTTGTATTGAATATTTAATCTTATTTCCTTGAGAATAAGGTTGAAAATTTTGATATATATTGATGATGCAAGAGCTAGACAAGATAATTATGTGGCGCGGCATATGGTGATCCCCACGTGGTTTACATGCAGATTACATTTTTATTTATTTTGCAATCCATGGAAGTACGCCAAAGATCGAATCAGCTGATTTGACCGCATGACGTGTTACTTACCACATTACTTTCCCAGTACATGGCTTTCTCAGATTCAAAACCTCGTGATCTTGTTAACTAAAAATATCTGCTATTCTAGCATTCGGAAGTCACATGAGGATGTTTTACTGTGTCAGTGTAACCCACTCCATTTTTGAGAAAAATGACCTTTGATTTGACAAGTGAAGTATGTCGAGTGAATCATAAAAACTATATATTCCATTGGCAATTGGCACTGATAAAAATAATTTTGCGTCTTAAGTTTTTTACAATTGGGCTTAAGAGGACTACATGACCTAAAGCGCGGTCTTTGTCGGACAGCATAGAAAAGAAAGAGAAGCGCGGTGACACAACGCTGGTAATTTATTGCAAAATATGAAGCAATTATCTATTTACGAAAAATCTATTGATGTAATAAAAAATTAAAACACTAGAGTTTTAGTGTGTTGCTTTGCTTGTAGAATAATCTGACAAAAAACCATAATGATTGTATGTATATTAGTATGGTTTTTATTGTAAAAAGAAAGTTTTTAGAGGTATCTTCGTTATTTTTTTCTATCGTACCTACCAAATAAGTTGTATTATGTTTTCAACACACTATCTACCTAGCATATATCCTAAAGAATATCATATATTTTTTTGATTTTGTTTATTGTAGTCGATCATATACTTTTATTGTTTATAAAACTTGCATTTTTTGCGTTTAGGTCCTGTAAGCCTCTTAAGAATTGTCGATAACCAGTTATCATTGGCTAACTAACTCATTCAGCATAAAAATTGCTTCTTTCTGGACAAAAACTTGGAACTCAAACGCGGAGAAGACACGAGCCTGTTGTCCGATAGTGGTGATAACGTAACCTCTCTCCGAGTGACCCTTACAGCAAGGTATCAAGGCGCGTTTATGTGATAAGCCGTCTTTACGATAAACTTTGTCACGTATTATAAACAAGACTTACCGTCGCGTCGATTGCTACTGCAGATATTTCGTCGGCAAAAACATCGGCGTGACAAATATATTAGTTGAAATTTTAATTTATAATCAATGCTTTGTTCTTGACCTCTAGAAGTTCTGGGAATTCCGGTGCCGTGCAAATTAAATGCATTGATGTTGTCAGAAATCGACACTATCATTTGTCAATCAGTTTATACCTATCCATGCGGAAACAACAAACAAGACACCAGTCACAACAGCAAATGACAATTTATTTATCGCATTGTCAATTTTATTTGCACTTCAAATAATCTCCAGACTTTAAGGACACCTTAGCAAACAACGAAGTATCTGTTATAATAACAAATAAATAAAATTTATCTTTATTAGGCGTTAAATAAAATATGACCTATGATCGTCTCCTTATAATCGACGCCATGTTGACTTGATCGTATAACAAAATGGAGCCCACTGACAAATATTTTAATTGAAATTTTAATTTATAATCAATGTTTTGTTCTTGACCTCTAGAAACTCTGGGAATTCCGGTGTCGTGCAACAAATTAAATGCGTTGATATTGTCAGAAATCAACACTATCATTTGTCAATTAGTCTACTTATCTACTTATGCCTACCCAAGCGGAAACAACACACAAGACACCAGTCACAACATCAAATGACAATTTATTTATCGCATTGTTAATTTTAAGGACGCCTTAGCAAACAATTAAGTGTCTGTTATAATAAGAAATAAATAAAATTAATCTTTATTAGGCGTTAAATAAAATAATGACCTATGACCGTCTCCTAATAAATCGGCGACATGTTGACTTGATCTTCTCGTCTCACAAAATAGCGCCCACGCTCGGCCGACGTGTCACGTTTTCCAATGAGATTAATTACTTTTTAATCGTATTATAATAATTTTCCAAGCATACAGTGTAAATCAGATTGAGGAAAATATTTTAAATTATTTTTTGACAAGACTGTTTTTATAAGACAAGTGAAGTTGTTGTTTTTAATTTTTAACTGGTTTAAATTGAGTCGTAAATGGTTTTGATACTTGGTTCAAACCGGAATTGAGTATATTAAATTAATCTATGTTGGCGACTTGTCGCTATTATTTATATGGCTTTTGTTTACTAGCGTTGTCTTTTATTTATCATCTTTTTCTTAGAAAAATTAATTTACTGAATTTATGGCGTTGGCTTCACATTAATTAAAAACAGCGTTGTGTAAGCTAGCTGTGTCAGATGTTTCTAGTCATGTAATGTACCTATCTTCAGTTTTGTAAAGCCCATCACGCCAAAAATAATTTGAGGTTCATTTCTTTATGCTACGCTTTCGTCATTGTTACACAAAAACATAAAATATCAAATGATGCAATAAGCACTCCTTTTTTGACATTCATTCGTAAACTAGGGCGGAAATTCTTGATTTATGAAACTTTAATGTCACTTATCATCAGTCTGTAGTCAAATAATTATTTGTTCTACTTAATTATTTGTTTCACAAATCGTTATTTCCTTTAATAACCAGAGGGGCAATTCTTGTAATTTTAGGAACGTTCACAGTCAGATCTTAGTGTCAATCTGTCAAAAATACCTCTAATTTCCCTACATTTTGACATTTGTTTGTCGCCGAGATTAGACTGCGACTAGATTTTGAAATTTTTAAATTACGAGAATTGGCCTTCTGTTTATTTTGCTTATTACGGAACTGACTTAATTTATCATTTATACAGGGTTTCCCGTAATTAATGGATATCTTCTTAAGGGGTCATTGTACTTATCATTATGAATAACTTATACTACGGGGCCAAACATGAAATCGCGAAAAAAATCAGCTGTTCCCCACATTTATGTTCGCATAACTCGTCAAAATGTAGGAAACAGCTGATTCTTTTTTCGCGATTTCAGGTTTGGTCCCATAGTAGTAGGTAATAGTTGTTCATAATTATAAGTACAATGACCCCTTAAGAGGTTATCCATTAATTACGGGACACCCGTATCGGTATAGGTAGGTATACTATCAACAAAACATACATTGACGTTGTTATTAAATAACAATATGAAGGTACCTACTCACAATATTACAATGTTTTCAACTCGTTTAAAGCTGTCATTGAATGCCAAAGGTTTTTAATATTTACCTACTTTTATCTTTATCATGTATAGTGTCTGCCCACGACTTCGTCCGCATAAATGCGTGTCCGCGTTTGTATTGTGGTAGGAATAACAAGTTTTACATAATCCAATGTAAAGAACGTAATGTCAATTCCACAAGTTAGAGTCCAAAGTCAAAATCAAACCATTTATTTTAAATACTCGTATAAATGATTCTAGTCGCCCCTTTCAAAAGGTAGTTTCGTCCACTCACGTCCACGTCACGTCCTGTCCACTCTTCATGCTATCGTGAAACAAACATGTTATTTTCCCGAACTACATTTTACATTCTATAAATAAAACTGTAGTGAACACGGTTACTGACCTTTTACTTTACATAGTTGAAAAATTAAAATAAATGTTTTTTGCTGGCTAGGCTTAAACTTCACGAAAACTTGTCAAACTTCTTAAATTATCTATTGCTAATTTATAACGAGATATAAGTTTTTCTATTCTTCTTCTTCTTATTATTATTATTTCTATTTATTATCTAGGTTTTTTTCAGTAGCAGACCGGAGTCAGGATTTGTGCCCGGTTGATGGTACTAGGCTCGCCCCCCTATTACATGAGGCTAAACATAACTGGCGAAATGTGGGTACACTTAGGTACACCTCTGCCAAACCCTTCGGGAAACAGGCGTGATGTTATGTGTGTAAATAAGTTAGTTCAAGATCAAACTGTTAAAATGATTGTGAACAGTTTTGGACGATAATACTTACTTGAATAAACAAACAAAACAAATGACAAACAACATAAACTAGACTTCCTCGTCTACCGATAGAGCCATCCCCGAAGACGCGCCCCACTCTTTTTCCTAATCGCTTACAGTACAAGTGTGCAACATTCTTCTAGTGTTTTAGTTTTGTCGATACACAGTAATTACTTATTAGCGGGTAATTAGTGTGTATCAAAAAAGTAAAACACTAGCGGAATTAACTAGCGATTAGTAAGAATAGTAGGGCGCGTCTTCGTGGATGGCACTATCTATCTATATAAGAGCTTCTATAGATAGATAGTCATAGGTACATAGAATACATAGAAAAGTTGAATTTCTACCGCATGAGATGAAAAAAGAGTAGTGGTGGCCCATCGGTAACGGCAGCGACGTGTTGCAGATCGTGGGTTCAAACCCAGGCACGCACTTTACTTTGTGTAAATTATTTCATCACCACTGCTCTCAAAACGGTGAAAGAAAACATCGTGAGGAAACCGGCATTTCCTTGAACCAAAAATTCGAAGAAATGACATCTGCCAACCCGCACTGGGCCCGCGTGTGGATTACGGCCCACTCCCTCTCACCGAGAGGAGGCCTGTGTCCCAGCAGTGGGAACATTACAGGCTGATTATGTGTAAAGATGAGGACTACTGCTAAGTGTTATCTATTGCGAAAACACAATTGCATACAATTTTCTCGATAAAAATAAATCTCAAAGTTACCTTCAAGTTGTATTCAATTCAGTACTTAGTCATTAATGTGGTAGTTTTAAAAGTAGAAAATAAATTAAATGAATATTAAATAAATTCGGCACACCAAAACTTTTTACTCTGACTGTATTTAACACAGAACAGATAAATTATCTGTTCTGTGGTATTTTGAGGTGTGCTCAGGTAGGTAATATCTACAAACATAACCAATAATATGTAGCGTTACAAAACGGGCGCGACCCGAAATTTCACGCGGACGAAGTCACGGGCAGAAGTTATTTATTAAATAAAAAGAACTTTATTCTTTAGATTTTAGGTAAATAAATTGTAGTTACAATATCCTTAACGACATTCTATAATCCCGATATCTACATCCATATTTATCAGACTGTCTAGCCATGCGTGCGTGACTAGAAACAAATCAGCTCTAACATTTATTGCTGGACCTACGTCACAACAACAAGGAATCCTCAATTGGTAGACGGCAACGCAATTATTTTTGCAATCAGCGCCAATTGTCTAACTACGTAGTTTGCACCTCCATTAGCTACTGCCGGACGGACGGAACGCGACGGTCCGCCTCACGCTCATGTGGCTGACATTGACCTGAAAAACTGTTTTGTATTTGAAGTGGGTATTACGGGAGAACAACATTCTCAAAGTAATACATTTACAACTAAAATCTGTTTGAGGAGATATTATTTTGGCGACCGGCAGTAAGAAGCCCGAAAGTCGGACAACCAGTCTTGCCAAGTCGATGCCCATCGTGTTAAGTAACTGGGTTGTGGAGGTCACATGGGCAGTCTCTCCATGTAACATACTGGTACTCAGCTACATCCGCTTAAACTGCAAGCCGCCCCAACACAGTTGTGAAACCGCTGGGCGAAGCTATCTTTACCACTGTATTTGATCATCGTTGATTCATTAATGAATTTTTGGCGAAATGAGTCTTAATTATCTCACACAATAATGTTGTCTGGCTTGAAATTTCCAATTACATAAAATAAGTATATAAGACTGGACAGGTCCACTCAATCTGTATGGTTCTTTCCTCAAAAGACCATCTCAGACTTCGATCTACATGGTCTTCATATTAGTTCGTATAACCTGACCAAGATTATGTCTGGACTTTAAAAGAGACTGTGGCCTCTGAGTTTGTTTCGGCCTTTCTTCTCAGAGTAGTCAGATAGGAAACGCCGACCTCATCTAGTTTTTAAAAATATGATTGACGTGTAAAAGTGTTTGTGCAAACCTACTTACAGAAATAAAATCATTTATCATAAGACTAGGTTCTGCCAGCGACTTCTTCCGCGTGTATTTTTTTTGTTTCTCAGATCCGATCCACCCTGTCCCATCGCATCGCCTGCCCGCGCTATTACTTTGTTTTCGCTTAGCGTCTTTCTGAATTTTTTGTTTTACTCGTGCTAGCGTGATGTTAAATAGCCCTCCTCAAGAATTGGCTATCAAATGCAAAACGTTTTTTTTTAAATCGGACTGGTGGTTCCAGAGATTAGAGCATTCAAACAAACAAACTTTTTCAGCTTTATTATTAGAATACAGGGTGTCCGGTAACTAATGGATAACCTCTTAATGGGTAATTTTACTTATTATTATGAACAACTTTTATTAAGGGACTAAACATGAAATCGCGAAAAAAATCTGCTGTTCCCTACATTTATGTTCGCTTATCTCGTCAAAATGTAGGAAACTGCTGATTCTTTTTTCGCGATTTCAGGTTTGGTCCCATAGTAATAGTTCTTCATAATGATAAGTACAATGACTCTTGAAGAGGTTATCCATTAATTACCGGACACCCTGTATATATCATTTATAATACTATGAGAGCTAAAAAAAGGTTGCCCTTAGCGCCTAAATGTTTGTCGGGCAGATTTGCGCCTTCCCGGTACCGGCTCCGGAAGAGATTTTAATTAATGTAGGTACTTAATTCCCCAGGGTTTGCTTTCTCTCGTAAACAATAAAACGTTAATTAACATTAAGTAAATTAAATATAGCTTATCTGGAAGGTCCCACTTTAATATTGCTTAATTTGTGAAGGCATTAAAATTAAAACGTTTCGGTGAAAATACTCCCATTTTGTTCAGTATTTTCACCGTGCTCAGCTCCAGTCGTACGCGATTATAATCTTGCCATAGTAACCGACTGTAGATAGATAGAGAACTATTTTATCATAATCTGCAATGTTGCTACTTTCCATATTATCATTTCCTTTAAACATTTTATTTTTTGCTTCGTTGCTGTTATTATTAAGGTGAATGCGCAGTGGTAGCCCGCGAAATTCAATTTTTCTTACGTTTTATTGCCATTTTCAGTCAGTGTCAGGTTTTAACTTGATCAAAATTTGAATCGCGACTATAACAGGTACGTATTTACAGAATTATAATCATTAGAATCATTAATACATCTTTCTAAATTAGATTTGTACCATAACAACAAATCTCTTATGGAAAAGTGCTTAATGGTACAAATCTAACTTAGAAAGATTTATTAATGATTATAATTCTATAATACGTACCTTTTATAGTCGCGAATAAAATTTTGATCAAGATTGGTACAACCCGACACTGCAGACCTGCAAATTGCAAAAAACGTAAGAAAATTTCAATTTCGTGGTCTACCACTGCGCATTCACCTTAAATAAGAATTCATTAGCATCACTCAATCATATACTTATACCTATCTCAATTAAAACAAACAAGTTTTCTTCAGAGAGGTTTTACTGGCTCTCTCAGTGAATTATTCTTCGATCGCGTTTCCGAGAATGATGTTTATTAATAGTCTACTTAGCAATTGTTTACGGCTTGTTGCTCCTAAATTCCAGTGCTTCACATTATTTTTCCTCAATCTGTTGCACTCTACCATGCGGCTATGTTATCGTTCGTAACACCAAAACTTGGTTTATTGGGACTCCTTATTTTATTTACTTTTAAACGTACTGCAGCAGGGTTTAAAGTATAAAGTTGTATAAACTGCTTAGGTTGGTTAGTTGGTACTATATTTAGTTTTCCTTGAATTACAATAATAATTTCTGTATTCTGCATGTGTCGTACCTGTATCTTAAATTGGACCTTTACCTCTCCTTGAGTGTTCCACATTTACATTATTGGCTTCCAAGATATCGATCGAAGGATTCTCCGTTAATTCTTATTATATTCCATGTTCTATGTTTTGTTGTTAGTTGTCAGACCTCATCATGCAAATTGTAAGCAAATTCTTGGCGCCTCGGATTAATATTTTTCCGCTCCAATAAGGGAGTGCCTCATGGAGATCCATGAGGCCCTCCTTTATTTTCCGAGTTGCATCAAGATTGAAATTGTAATTTTTAGATTACCATCACGTTATCGATACATATTTATTTTGAATTTTAAACTGATAAGACAGTGAAATAACAATATTTTCAGTACATTAAAATAATCGAGTTATTTCGGTCTGATCCCCTGATCCCCCCTCAACCCCCCCTTCTAGTTCTGCCTGCTAGTTCTTCTTCTGGTTCTGAGTTGAAAGATTATCAAGGAAAACTGGTTCGATAGGTACTTGCCTTCCTAATTTACATCTCATCGTAGTTTTAGTGGTAAATATAATTGGATATGTACAGTAGGTAGAGGTACTGAGCACGTATGTTTTATGTGATGGGCATAGCTCCAAACATGAAATTCTTTCTATGGTTTCATTTGAAGTCGGCACAACTAGGTCTGTATGTTTCGTACCGTACCGTTTGTCAATTTTATTCAACCCGCATAGGATATATTTACATGAACTGTTATCATAAAAATGTGCATCGATTAGTTATCGTGCTGCTAAACATTGTAAATTCCTTTGCCCTTGTATTGTCGTCTGGATTATTTTTAACAAAAGTGGCGCCTAGTCTGCACTTCAAATAACAAAAACATTATTGCCAAAACTTTCCAACTCATTGATATGGAGATAAACTGCAAGTATAATCCTTGTATCTCCACACTACTAAATTGTATGATATAGACTATCAATGCAATGTTGCAGACACAACAAACCTGGATAAGAAAGTATTGTTGTCAGTGCTACTATGTTGCGAGTAAACCTCCATTGTGTAACGATGCAGACTCGAGAATTTCACACGAGTTCATTTGATAAATAAATTGTGTCTAGTTTGTCGAACGAATGTCTTCATCAATTCGGGACACGTACGAAGACTTACGTCAATGGAGTATTCAATTCAATAGAAGGGTTTGTATCGCAAGCTAAGTGGTGTCAGCGTTCTCGATGCATATTCTGAGTTCTTTGAAATGGAGGAAATTACTAGAAGCTGTTCATAATGCTGGCTTTCTGATTGTAACGGGCAATAAGAAAGACATGTCTTTTAGGCGTCCTGTCTCTGCCTTCTATTTCCTTGTCACCTCGAAACAAGGCTATATGTGATATTTTGACGTTAATTGTGGAACGTATGATAGTGTATGTATCGTGACTTATCAGTTTGAACTGAAAATGCAAGTAACACCAAAGGACAGGACAAAGTCCAGGTTCTACGGTTATCTCGGGGAAGATGATTTCGTTCGACTTTCGCGGGAATCTTGAGCAAAGTCTAAGTACGTACCTCGCTATTACTTTCTTTCTCTGGCAGTACCTACTGTAGCTGAAGACTTTCCCAAACTTTTGTTTGTTTCCTTTGTTACTATTAGTTTTATTAATTAGTTATAAGTCTATGTCTAAGAAGTCCATCACTCCATCTTCACTATCATTTAATTTTACCTAAGTTTTCTCCTGGTTTATAACTTAAATACTTACGCATTTTTCTTCAAAAAGTGATGATCCTAAGCTAAGTCAGAGTAATTTGAACTTGTTTGGTTCGTCGTTGTTCAAAAACATTCCATTATGTGACACCTCTAATGTGGTGCGATTTTTTTCTTAGTATTCTTTGCGTGTGAGTAACTATTAGGTCAGTTGCGGTTTTATTTATAGTGCCAAATTGCTGATACGGCGTTGGGCTGGCGCCGCTAAATAAGTATGGATTTGACTACTTAAATATTCTAATGTTTTAGTGAAGATATTTATTTCTGTAAATTGGTTAAAAAATTATTTTCCAAGTCAAAATTAAATTATGTTTTTAAAGCTACATAGGTGAGTTCGGTGTTTCATAACTTCCTGTCATGTTCGAGGTTGTGGGTTTAAATTCGCGCAAGTACCAATCTGACTTTTCCAATACAGTATGTACCTATTTTCGCAGTTTAAGAACCTTGGTTCTTGGACATTACTGACATCGGTGAAGAAAAACATCGTTAGGAAACCTGGACTTTATAGTTAACTAGCTGACCCGGCGAACTTAGTACCGCCTCAGAATCAATAAATACAAAATGTATGAGAAATTTAATTATCATCATTATTTTGTTTTCGTGAATTTTTCCCATATTTTAATAGTTATTCTGCTATTCGGGGCGGAGACGAATCCAACAAATCAAAGATCATAAAAATTGGTCCAGCCGTTCTTGAGTTATAAATGGTGTAACTAACCCGACTTTCAAAGTCCTGACTGACTAATAGGTATATCAACGCCCAGCCTAAACCGCTAGTCCTAGAGACATGAAATTTAAAGAGTGTGTTTTTTGTGAAGAGTAGGTATCCAGATCCACTATGAATGGGTTTTTCGAAATTCCACCCCTAAGAGGGTGGATGGGGGAGGGTGAAATTTCACATATGAGAAAAGGCCTTTGCCCAGCAGAGAGGACTATCATCATCGTCATCATCTCAGCCGAAAGACGTCCACTGCTGAACATAGGCCTCCCCCAAGCACCTCCACATCGACCGGTTCTGTGCTTCCGTGGCCTTGGCCGCTACCGTAGCCAAGGGTAGGCAGGCCGCCGGGTACTAGAGGCCATGTGTTTTTTGTGCTTGTCATTCTTTGGTTGCCATAATCGCCACGCTTGGCAGGCGGGTTGGCGATCGCAGTATGGTGGTAAAATGCATAGAGAACGCTGCTGCCCATTCTCCGGTACGATACCCACGGGAAGTATGGGGTGGTGCTATTCTTTAAGTCCGGCACGCAGACATGACTACATGAGGAGAAGACTATAATAGGCCGGTATTATTCGTATATTCCGGCGCCGCGCCGACTCTCTTTCAAATCTATTCCAGTCAGTCTAATCTAGCGCGATAAAAGTACCGATAAAGTATCTACAGTCCGTTCACAGTTATTTCACCTCTGACAGCAGCAACCTAACAGCAACCTTATTGCAACGATAATAAAGTTCACAGTGATTTTCACAGACCTGTCAGTGGCAGCAACCCGATAGCAACCTTATTCAAATGCCTATAAAGATCACTGTGAAGTTGACAGTGATGCAAAATCAGAGGTAAAATAACTGAAAGAACTGTATTGGCGTTGTCGAATTAGTCGCCTTGGTAACACCGACAGGTACCTGTTTATTGTGTCTATATCAGCAACAATTTATGAACTACAACTATTACTTCACGTGACTCTTTACCTGGTAGAGTTGTAGTCATGAATGTATTTTGTGTACCAATAGTGCCCCCACCAAGACGAGCCAAGCGAAGCGCAAGGGCACTACTTCTTTTTTTTTTTTCGTGTGGAAATCCTCATGGATGTCCACCACCCTGGGGCGGGTGGAGGGGTCTGTCAGACTCTTACTGACTAAAACCACACGTTGTCCTGCAGCAGGACAACGTGTGGTTTTAGTGGTGTGGTTAGGGCTTGTAGAGTTAGAAGCTTGGCTCTACATAAGATCAGAACTTTTTGACAGTGCGAGCCATAATATGGTCTCGTCTTGGCAACATTTTACATGAAAATGTTTTTGGTGGGATACATTTATGATTATGTTCCTTTATGGCTACCTGAGTTTTTGTGACCCTTTGATGGTTTTGTTATGCTTGATCCGTTTTTAATAACAGGCGTAAACGGATAACACGAGTACCCGAAATTTGGCGTAACGACTCCTCAATTACTTACGAAAAAACCGGTTAAGAGCGAGTCGGACTCGCGCACCGAGGGTTCCGCACTGTGAAACGTAAAATGTTTTTAAATTTTCATCGGCGCGGCGAGGCCTTTCATCAAAGAATTTTAACATTATGGTGTAGAATATTTCAGTTTTAGGCCGGCGCCATCTCTTGACCGATAGTGGAACTAATGTAGGTAATTTTTGTTTATGATTTCTGAAAAAGTGTACTATTTAGATACATCGTTTTATTTTTCCTGTAATCTTTACATAAACTTCTATCATAATTCATATAGAATAATTTCAGATTTTTCTCTATGCAACATTCGGAGATAAGGGGGGGAACAGTATTTTTTTTTTACATTTTTCATCGAAAGTCGAAAACTACGCGGCTGAAAAAAAAAAAGAAAACATGTTTGAGAATGTGCAAACATCGCTCTTTCATATGATACCCCACATGCTATAGTATCCCCACTTCGAATTTTTAGACCCCCTCCAGTCCCTGTTGCAAAAAAAGCATAAATATTTTTATTTCTTTCTTATTTGCAAAATAGTTGGACAAACGTCATTTAAAATTATTCCAAAGTTCAAGTTGATAGCATTAGTAGTTCTTGATATATCCAGCTGTGACAAACGGACAGACACACTGAGCCGCACCATAAGGGTTCCTTTTACCATTTTGGTACGGAACCCTAAAATTTGATTTTCCTTTTAACAGCCTGTATTTTTCTGACACTAAAAATAAATCGTTGAAGCAAATTAATCACCTAGACCTCAAACTGCATCGCTCGTTAAAAATACAAACAAACGACCACAACATTAGTACAAAAATGCATTTGTGACGCATTTCTTAAATCTACGTAATTTAGGGCAGCGATAATATGGCCGCCCGTCGGGCCTAATGACAAATTAATGGAATAAACTAAAATACCGAACATACTTGTTAGTGTGTTGGTAAAGTACTGTCTTGTATTGCCCTGTGTCCGCAAATTTGTTACAAAATATTCGTAATTGGTGAAATAAATGGACAGACGTGACTTGTGAACAAAAATGTGTATACCTGGTCTTCCTGTGATTTTGGAGGATAAAGAAAAACTGTGTTCTATAAAAAAGAGGTAGGTACAACTAATCAAAATTTGGACCAATAAAAAAAAAATCTTAGCCATTTTTGTCCCACTGTTGGGCAAAAGCCTCCCTACTCTCTTTCCACCTCTCTCTGTCCAGAGCTGCCAAGGACCAATCTTTATTAAAGGAGTCCAGCTCATCCCGCCATCTCCGTCTGGGCCTGCCGCGATGTTGGACCAATTAGCAGTATTTTTTTTTTATTGCTAAATGGGCCCGCTCTTGACCCCGACCTTTTATTTTATTTAGTTCCTAAATCTCCATTTTGTAAAAACCGTGAATTCCTAAGAAAATATCTTCATCGAGAAATTGTTTTGATGCATTCAGATAATTTAGTAATTAATTTCTTTGTTAAATAGCCGTGTGCAGTCTTTTGCTATGGCGTGACGTTGTTACCTTGATTGAGAACAATGGCTTCCGATTTGCTCTATTTACAGTCATACATTTTCGCTTGAAAATTTTACAGTGGGTAAAACGGTACTTACTAAGTAAATAAAAAGTACGGTAATTACACTATGGTTTTGTCAGATCGCAAGTTGGACAATCTTTACTTATAACATGACAATATATTATTATACAGCGTGACAGGAAAATCGACGCACAACCTGTTACCATGGATTCAGCTCCTACATGATTCTGAAGAACGCAGGGGTTGACATTTTTGGTCGGTTATTAAAAAAAAAAATGCTGTTCCATACATTTTGACCGCGTAGGTAAACAGCTGATTTTTTTTTATAACTGACGAAAATTTTCTACTGTAGGAGGTCTAGAATCATGTGCTGATTTCAGTTTGCGCGTCGATGTCCCTGCCTGCACTGCTATAATATTGCATATGCTGCCTGTTTTGAGAAAATGCATATCGATAAATAAGCGAACTTGAATAAGGCGCCCTCTCCACGAGCGAGAGAATCGCGGGCGGCGGTAGTCTCGCCGTGCCATCAAATTTTCGCCGCGATGATATCGCCGTGTGGAGACACGTTCTAAGAGTGTAGGTACAACGATAATATCGCCGCGATTCTCTCGCTCGTGGAGACTGTCCCTAGTTGGGATATAAGCAGATAATAAGGTGAGGTTGCCTGGAAGAGATCGCAGAAAGCGATAAGGCCGCTCATTGTATGTTTTGTATAAATAATCGTATTTTTGTTATGTTTTATCTGGTGTACAATAAAGTATGGGTGTGGCGTAAATAGTGGTCCACCGTTTATGATTCGATATACCAGATAATTTACTTTCACATATCACAATTTTAACCATTTTAGTAGGTAGTACTTTTTTTTTACAAAAATAGAACTTCTTGCATATTTTTACAAAAATTAGGGTTAAAATAGAGAAGAACTAAGTGTTTCTTCTAAAGCTCTAAATTTACATAAAGAACCATAATTTTACACGATAGCTCTAGTATTCAGCAGTAATTAACAGAAATAAAAAAAAAAAAAAAACAATGGTTTTTGTTGAAACTACAACCAAACTTGTAACAAAAGGTAGAAATTTCGTAAATAAAAAACAAAAACAAATGTATTTTCGGAACCATTGGGTAAAAATTGTTAAAATTGTAATATGTTGTAGTAAATTATCTGGTATGTCGAATCTATAATGGTGGACCACTATTTACGCCACACCCTGTATAAATAAATTAATAAAATAATATTCCTACACAATAAAGTTCAGTTTACGCTACAACTTCAAAAACTATTTCAATAGTGATAGTCACTCTGAAATCAACTTAATTACCATCAAAATAAAGCTGATATTTGTTTAACTTGAAATAATATTAATTTGAAACATAAGTTTGTTTAGACTTTAGTTAATTGTTTACGACAAGTGTTCTAATCACCATTGGTTGGTGAATGTTACCATTGGTATTACTAAATACCAATGGGACCATCCGTACTATTGGTATGAATGGTACCATAGACGTAATCGCTTTTTGTTTAATATTTTCTAATTACATGCCGATTTGTGGTATCTGAATGGCCGGGCAGCCCTGGGCGTTCTTAAATAACGTCTCGTGAATACTTGTCCTGTAATTATAACCCGCCATTGACAACCTCCACTACCCACTGTCTGAATTCGAATGGTGTACATACATACTAATAAATAAGAGTATTCTATTCTATCTTGTAACAATTTTTCTAACATCCATTTTCCTTTTCCTCCAGGAATAATGAGAAACGGAAGGAGAAGTCGCGTGTGGCAGCGCGATGTCGACGCACAAAGGAGATGCAGATTTTCTCTGAGCTAACTGCAGCCTTACCCGCCAGGAAAGAAGATGTAGAACAGCTTGACAAGGCCTCAGTCATGCGCCTGGCGATATCCTATCTGAAAGTGCGGGATGTTGTGTCCTTGCGTAAGTGTTTGTGTTTTGCTTATTAATATTATTAATGCGTAGAGGCATGTGCAGCCGAAGGTTCCTCTGATGTCCTACTTTTAGGTACATACCTAAGCAATCAACAATGCAGGAGTTATAGGATTGTGAACCTTAGCGTAAAGACATACTCTTGATTTTCTTTTACTCAGCACGTTTGCTAATTTGTGGTCTCATTTCATTCAGCTTTGACATAATTTTTACTCAGTTGTCGGATAAGTTAGCCTATCTTGTTCTCTGGGTAAAACTAATCACCCTCAAGCTCTACATGCAAACATTCGCCTAAGCCTAGCTTATCGATCTTTACACGTAAAACTATTAATGAACAACGTTTAAGTTTGCGCAAATAGTTTCTAACGAAAATTCGGCTTTGTCTATATCAACCCGAAACATTAATAATGGCTTCGAAAACTCATTTGAAGGATAAACGACATTTTTTATAGCAGTGGTTCCCTCTTGACGTAACACTAGAAGAAATCGTGGTCCTTTTGTGTCAAGGTCTGATGAACCACATCCCAGTGAGGTAATTGCGTAAGACACTAACAGTAAGCAACGGCTTTAATTTTGATAGTTCAAGAACATTCATTACGTTATTTACGTCGTTGAGCAAACACATTTCTCGAACACATGAACAGATTAGCAGTATCCTTCAAAATGATTCAGATTGTAATTGTTGTTGATTGTTGTTGTTTGTTGTATTACGCAATTAGGGGTGCTGCCATCCACCATGTCAAAATTCGACAGTCTAACAACGTCGTGTTGTAGTTATCCTTCCTTTTCACTTTATTACTTTGTTGCTAGTGCTACCGATAAATAAGACACATAATATTCATTACTTTGCTATCTAAATGCACTTATCGCATGCAATCAATCAATTACCTGCATTTTTTAAATGCAGTTGATATCTTAAGGACATTCACTTCTATAACAAAGCACCCAGCGGAGACAGATACGAACAAAACAAATAATAATGCATTGATGCAATATCTTTAAGATAATATAATTTACTGTAGCTGTGTACCAAGATAGCATAAAATAATATTTGGTCGTTGTACAAATAGTGCCCTAATGAGAACACAAGAAATATTAATTTTAATGCATGATAGTGGATAGTTCTAATCCATTAAGAGAGATTATGAACACCGCAGCAAAATCCATAAAGTATATTCAAAGTCCTAGAACCGAAAATTCGAAGACATGTGACATCTACCAACCCGCACTGGGCCCGCGTAGTGGATTACGGCCCACTCCCTCTCATAGAAAGGAGGCCTGTGTCCCAGCAGTGACAACATTATAGGCTGATTATGATTATGATGATTATGATATTCAAAGCTTTGTCCAAATAAACAGACGCACCTATAACATCACGCCTGTAATCTCAGAAGAATTATGGCGGAGGTGTACTTATAGTACACGTACATTTCGCCGTAATGTTTAAATCCCATGTAATAGAGGGCGAGTCTATTGCCATCACCCGGGCACGAATCCAGACTCCGGGCTGCTACTGAGAAATTCTTGATGGAAAAACTCAATAACCAATTGCCTGACCTATAAATCAAACACAAGACCTCATACTTAGCAGCAGCGCTTGCGACCACCAGACAAACGAAGCAGTCATTTCCAATATATTATATCGGAAATGACTAGCAGGAAACAATGTTATCCGGGCTAGAGTTAAAGTTTCATAACACTCTTTCTTAGTATGTTTGCTTATTGGCTAAGATTTATTATCTAAGTGGACATGTACTTTGACCTGGGTATCAGCCGACGTTCTAATTGGAATAACTTGATATAGCGTGATTAATTTTCCTTGTTAAGTTTATTAACAAGGTTAAACACGATGTATACGTTAGAATGACGTATTTCTTTTACTGCTTCTTCTACATTATCAATTAATATTGGATTTAGTTCATCATCAGCATCATCTTCTTCCTGCACATGTTTCTTGGGGTCGGCGCAGTATGTTCTCTTCTTCTATTCTCCTCTATCAACCGTCACGCTATCATTTACTTCTTTCTCTTTCATATCATTCCTCACACAATCCATACATCTTTCTTTCTTTTTCATTTAGTTCATATACTCATATATCAAAGTATTCAGCTTTCTCTAGATCTCTCTCTCTTTCTCTCCCTTTATCTCTCTCTCAGTCGGTGGTTGGATTATGGCTAAATTCGTTCCCAAAAGTTGGGTTTGATACTATGTTTTGAAACAAGTTTTTAACAGAAACTACAATTGTTTATACTTCATAGGTCCTTTCTAGTGCGTTGAACTGTGTTGGCTTAGACGCAATGATAATCAAATTAAACAATCGCAGCACATTGCTGGACAACGGCCAAGGCATGCCACAGTCCGGGTTCTTGAGGAATATAATTATGCATTTTAGTTAATGAATAGGAATTTACCTTGAAGATGACAGTCATCATAAAATCCCATCGGTTAAAGTTACTCGTAAAAGGACCGTCCCCAAATATGGAACGACGATGAATTTAACATAAATCAAATCAGTTTTCCGTATTAACCCCCTTACTGATAAACGTTGTATAGCATCTGTATTATAGTTACACAACGCTTTGTCTTCTTCTTTCGAAAGTCAAATTACTGACGACTGAAAGAGAGAAATCGGTGTGTAACTACTCATCTGATATATGACGTTTACTTATTAGTAAGGGGGTACGAGTTTAATGGAAAAAATAAGTGAACACTAATAAGGATTACGCATACGCATCATCATATTCATCATAATAAATAAAATATTTAATAAATAATTTGCAACTCATCGAAACGAACATTAGACAGGCAATAGCGACACGCTTATTAATATTAAACATTTTATAGGTGTTAGTTTCCTCTAAGGTTTCATAATAAAATCATTATGTGCCTGCGCAAACCGCAAGCTGACTTGTTAGCAAGTATGGCACGCGCGGTTTTAATTTTTCATGGCTCAGAGTCTCAGACACGAGCTATGTAACCACATTGACGTCAGTAACATCCGAACTGTTCATACAAATTATGGTGCATCCTTGATTTTTGTAACTCTTATTTTTATTTGAGCCATTTATTTAAATTGCAAAGTGTTTGCTTGTAGGTACCTGTCGAATTTTATTACATTTGTTGAAGGTTATCATGAAAACAACATCGAAAACCGATACGCGTTAGCTGTTATTGATCAGGACTGAGTCATATCAACATGTCTTACGTAATCGGTTTATCCCATGGGTTGTCCCGAAAAAACACGGACTTCCTGCCTCCTGAGTTGAGTTGAGTTGAGTTGTTGTTGTTGTTGAGTTGATTGGTGATCTAAGCATACTCTGTTTTAATTACCTACATTAAAACTCAAGGTGATGCTACTGCCCAAAAGATGAACATCCTTCCATGTTTCTGATCTGCTTCCTAATTGCGTACACACGATCAATCTCAATCTGAATCATTTTGAAGGATATTGCTAATCCATTGCTGCATATGTTCGAAAAATGTGTCTGCTCAAAAACGTAAATAACGCAATGAATGTTGCTGAAATGTCAAAGTGAAACCCATTGCTACTGATAGTGTGTTTACACAATTACCCCGCTGAGCTTGAAACGCACATCATTATCATTCATCATTATCTTGCCCTTATCCCGATTTATTTGTGGTCGGCGCAACATTTCTATTTCTTTTATATCTACACACTTATAATGTGTTATGTAAATATTTTTCTAAACAATTTCTGCCTGTCTCGCAAACTTTTTATTGCTTGAAATGTATCCAGAAATACGCGCGGCGTGAACACTGATACTATTTCGGTCCGGATTAACGTCCGCCATTCAAATTAAGCCAGTTTGTTAGTTTATGCAACGAACAATACTATTTAAATATGCAAATATAGCTTATTCATCATCCAACATGTGCAGAATATGGCAGATTTAAGTAAATTGCAGCTCGGCCTTACACACGAACGTGATTTATAAACGTTGGAATTGCTACAGCTGCATTGCAAACGTTCAATTTGTCCTTTAATTGATAAGGATGGAATGACGTTGATGGAAAACTTTGTAAATAAAGTTATTTACAGCCCGTTCACCATCACCAGCTTATGGATATCCCTGAAATAGTGGATTCTTCCGCTTCAGTGGTGCGTCGGCGTTTGTCGTAACCCCAGATTTCTGTGATTTTTATCCTTTTCATTGCTCAACTTTTCCCATCTATGGGTATACGTCATGACACGACTTTTACAAAGGATGTACCTAAGCTTTGTCTTTAAAAGAGAGCATGTTACAAAAGCGCTAATTGATGTAGAAGGTCGTGGATCGATGACTGAGACAGGTATACTTTAGCTTGTTTTTTGTCGACAATAGTGGACCAAAATGGCGTTGATGTTCAAAACCACTTCGTCTAGTTCCCAACTCTTGATATCATCTTTGAATACCAAAAAAAGGTCCAAATGGTCCAATTATAATTTATAAGTTGACCTGCAAATATATGTAAAAAAAACTCCTATTAAGGTCCTATCATTCTATAATGTACTTCACAAAACATAATATCTACCATCTTCCAAAAATACTGAACAATCTCTTGGCTAAAATCAGAGAGCAGTGACATTCTCCTCGAAACAAGTTCTTAATTTAACTAATTGCATTCCACTATTCCAGTCCCCGAGTCGGAATCAGAACATCCTAAGATGCAGAACCCCGAGGGTATGGAGGAGGTGTCCACAGAGCTGTCGTACATGAAGGCTCTGGATGGCTTTGTTCTGGTGCTGTCCCAGCAAGGCGACATCGTCTACTGCAGCGAGAACATCGCCGACCATCTTGGTGTGTCACAGGTAAGAGATATAATTTATCTTGTCCTGGAAATCTTTCTACACTGACGTTTGCGTCAGTTAATAGTTCTCGACGTCATCATTTAGAATATCATTTATTTTAAGGCCTAGGTACTAGCTTTTGGCCACAGCTTCGCCGCGTGGATGTCAGAAAATATCCCACGGGAACGTACCACTGGGATTATAAGTACCCTATGTGTTAATCCAGGTTATAAACTATCATCCAAATCCGTTCAGCCGTTTTAACGCCAATCCGGACAACCAGGCAAACGAACTAAATTTCTTCGTTGCTATTTTAATATACATATGTATGTATGGACCTATCCATATCCATGTTCAGTGTCACGGAACCAATATACAATACATACCTATCATAGACATGCTGAATGTAATCTGTTTTGCGAAGGTCTTGCTTACGATGGTGCTTCTATACCTACAGGAAAAAAAATAATTGTAACCATGAATTCAGCATATGACTCTTGTTCATGGTTACATTTTGCGGCACACGAGTTAAATTTTTTCCTATACACCGTGTTCTTCACGTTATCCATAAACTTTGTCAAACGCTTTTATAGCTTTTACAGATTAAATCTAAAAAGGAAATAGTACTTAAAAAGGCTTCGTTACAAAGATATTTGTAATTTCATTTAATGAAATTTAATTGAGCTATGCAGTGAGAAAGGATCTTAACTTAGTTTTGACAAGTTTCAGCCCGCCAAATCTTATGAATGAAAATTATGTCGTTGTCAATTCGAATAAAGAGGCATGCATATCGGGTGATTTACGTCAAGGTATTTAGTTTGTATGAAAATTAACAAAAACTAAAAAATAAGAATTCATTAATGTGTCCATAATGAAAAATGCTTATTTCCATGGTCTGAACATCAGGTCGAAGTTTATGTATATCGTCCGGAACACGGTGTATAGTTACATTTTTCTCTACGCGAGGCGGATTCTCAGTATCGGAAGATTATTCAGTCTGAGGGCTTTTTTATCACGATATAGACTAAGATAGGGTTGATAAAAATGACATTATATGAGCACTTTGCGAGACACATGATGAGACAAATAGGTATAGAAGTCCTGTGTCGGGAAACGTTAGTAAACAAGAGATTACTGTCAGATAAGATATTGGTAAGCTATCATGACCTTATACAACAAAGTATATCCAGTCGTCTATCATAATTATAATTCGCTGAAATAGATAGGCCTTGACACGTACTAAAATACTAGACAGCAGAATTTATTTATCGTCTCGCAATGTCAAAAAAATTAGTCTGGTAACGGCCTTAACGAGGCACCGCTCCTTTCTGACTTTCAATCAAAAGTGATTTATACAAATTAGGCTTCGAATCAGCACTTTTCGAACGTCAAAATTACATAAGACAGTCCCCCAAAACGCCCGCTCTTCACCACTTCCTTTCCTAGTGCTTTGGGAAGAAGTGGCGCAACAAACTCCCTAGCTTACCTTAAAGGCTCACCTCCTATCTTGGACAGCATGTCCTGTCACCTGCACACGTGAGGACCTAATTAATGGCTGCGTCAGCGAATGGTATGCGCGTTGCTGAATTTTAGGCTAAACACAAACTATGTATATTTTTTCGTGTTATTTTTCAATCAACAAGCTAATAAGATAGCACTAGCTGAGATGAAGGCTAATAGAGATGTATGGAAGCAGACGTGCTGAGGATAAGTGCAGAAGTATGATGCCTTGTCTATATATATAAAATTCAAAGTCCTGACTGACTGATACATCAACGCACAGCCTAAACCGCTGGTCCTAGAGACATGAAATTTGGAGGGTGTTCTTTGTGATGAGTAGGTATCCACTAAGAAAGGATTTTTCGAAATTCCATCCCTAAGAGGGTGAACGGGGGGTGTTGGATTTTCTGTGAATAATTTCCGACCTCCACGCGGGCGAAGCCGCGGGCAAAACTGGTAAAGACATAATTACAGAACAAAGTTTGCATTTAACACTACTTTTCTTTCCCCTTGAAGTAAATCAAACTACAGTGCGGCCGACGAGAGAATGCGTCCTTGACACCTGTCAGTTTCATACAAACGAATACGTGTTTTGCGAATTTGATCTTTATTAGCTATTAGAATTGTCGCACTGATAGGTTTCAGGAACGCAGTCTCTCGACGGCAGGCCCGTAGTAGAGGAGCCAGGATATACAGCTTAGATTAGAAGTTAGACCAACGAACTATAGAATCATCATAACCATATTATGTGTTAACACGTGTCAGAAATACTATTATAAGTAGCTGTCATGTCAGTGTCTAATAATGGGTTATTGAATACAAATAATAAAATGATCAGCTGTAAAAGGAAAACCCCATAAGGAAATAATAAAGTGTTGTCTGCCGTATTTAATTGAATTATTATATTAAATGGCGCTGCTGTAAACTCTAGGCACACTTGTTTGGTTCAAGCGTAATCTTAATGTTAGGATGTCTGCGTAGGTAACTAAAATAGTCAAGGCTAATGTCAGACTACCTTATAACATACATGGTAGATTCCTGCATCATTTGACGAAACAACTATTACAAGACGCTACCTATCTGATAACGGATTTAGATCTTTATGTACCATAACAATAGGGACTGAAAAGTCTTTCTTGGCCATTGGAGTGTTAATTTGGTACTGCTCATATTATAACCACTACTTTGAAATATTTCTGTCTCAATCTGTCAAAAATACCTCTAATTTCCCAACCTTTTGACAAGTTTTGACGTTTATTTGTCGCCGAGATGAGACTGCGAATAGATTTTGAACGTTTTAAATTACAGAATTGACCTTCAGGTAAACTGAAAATGTGTCATTTTCGTCTGCAGGTTTTTAACAAACAGTCGCGCTGATATTTGATTCTGATGCCTCTGTCTGTATAGCGCAGCTGTGTTTGCTAAGTTCAGTCTCTGACGGATATTAATTATTGTTTACGAGTACTTACTCTTTTGCCACGTGCCAGTGATTGTTTCCGTAATAATTATATCTTATCGACTCATATCTACTGGTTACGATTTTTTTGGCACTTCATCATTTCAGTCACTCCTTTCAGGCTAATAGGGCCTGCTGGTCTAATGCGCTTGTAAAGACTAAGCAAGTGCTAAAATCAGAGACCGGCACCCCAATAATTGTAGAACACAATCATTCGGATTTCGTAGGAAATTCCTCATCCACCGCTTTTTAGGTTCGAAAAATTCGTCTACTTAGCAATGTAAATAACGCAATGAATGTTGTTGAACTGTCAAAATAAAAGGCATTGCGCACTGATACTCGATTATGGCGCAGCTATGTTTGCGAAGTTCATTCTCAGACGGATATTTATTATTTACTCTTATACCACGTGTATAATTTTATTTGCTCAGATGCATATCTTATCACCTCCTTATCTACCTAAAAATCATAACATTCACTCAAATCATCAAATCTTAATAGTGCGTAAATTGCTTATGCGTAATACTTACAGCTACTACAAATATCTCAAGTACCTCATAAGTTAGTGTAATCACCAATGAGCATGCTTTAAACTAGCAATCAAGTGCAATTATTACTATGTATTTGTCGCACATTACCTCGAATCGTGCGACTTATTTGTAACTAGCTTCTGCCCGCGACTTCGTTCGCATGAAAGTCGTAAGTTATACAATACAGGGTGGCAGGACATTGACGCACAACCTGTTGCCATGGATCAGCATTTTTATTAACAAAAAAAATCTCTTTCTTTATAATATTAGTAAGTATATACCTACATATATATAGTTCATTGAACTTTTTAAAAATCCCTCTTTTCTTTCAATGTATATTGCAGGGCTGTCGAAATGAAGCTATAATGAATGAAAGTGAATTACGCAATTAGGATACTCTCCCTGATCGAATTGATTAATTGAAGGCTTGAGTCACTTCAAAATTGATTGAATTTAAGTATTGGCAAACGTGAAAAGCCCTCTGAGGTCTGTGGTTGATTAAAGTAGGGGAAAGTATTTCTTTTGTAAAGGCCAGTTCATCTGGAAAGCGTATATCTCTTTGGAATGAATCGCTCAAAATCATTGATTTCGACTTACTTATCTACATTTTTTTTACTGAAGATAAAAATCCGCAGTCTTGAAATTATTATGTCTGAAACGTGGTATCTCGAGAAACGACATCGCGGCAGATGGCGGGATGAGCTGGACTCCTTCATTAAAAGTTGGTGCTTGGCAGCCCTGGGTAGAGAGGTGGAAAGCGTATAGGGGAGGCCTTTGCCCAGCTGTGGGACATTAAACGCAAATAAAAAATAATATAAAAACGTGGTATTTCAGTAGCAAAAGGCCATGTCTCGTAATTTAAAACGTTCAAAATCTAGTCTCAGTCTCATCTCGGCGACAAACAAATGTCAAAATGTAGGGAAATTACCTAGAGGTATTTTTGACAGATTGAGACTGTGAACGTTCTTAAAATTACGAGAATTGCCCCTCAGTTTTATCTGTACTATTTATAGTTATTGTAAAAACTTGATATCAGTTTCAATCAATCGTAAAATTTAAAAAATCAAGGACTTAATTCAAGCCCGTTGCGGTCCATAAGTATATTTTATCATGTAATAAGAACTTAATTCTACCGTTTATTATCAACATAAAGTTTTTGTATCCTTCATAAGTTCGAGTAAGTAGGTGATTAGGTTATCACATTAATTAAAACCATGTATAATAGAGGCTTGTTCTGCGAGCAATGTAGGTACCCTGCCCACAGGAACAGCCGCAGGAACTCGTTAGATGCGAGAAGCACAAAACCGGTTGATGTGGCGGTGCTTGGGGGAGGCCTATGTTCTGCAGTAGACGTCTTTCGGCTGAAATGATGATGATGATAAATACTTGTGGTTAAGTAATAACAGCTGCGCGGGTCGAATGATCAGGTTAAGCTATACTTGCCGCGACTGGTCCGTGCATGGGTACCGATCCACGGACTAATCGCGGCAAGTGTACTGTTTAGGGCTGGTTTTTAAATCGACACATAATTTTTATTCGTGGAATAAAATTGACGTGACAGTTTTTGTATGGATGAACTGTCAAAAATTCAAAGTTATTTCTCCGATAAAATTACCTGGCGTTGGAAAAATCAGCCCCTCTGTATATAACTAAAACGAAGGTCCAACAAGTCAACAAACCAATGTCATGGTTCAAGAGTGCCTGCTTTTGAAACTAGTAGAACCTGTTTTGTTACAAACTCCATTTGTATTTGTCTCATAAGTATTTTAATCCGTACGTCTACAATGCCATAACAGATTATCTCTGAATTTTTTGTTGAGCTACGAACTAAATGTGCACTGTATAAAAACTTTACCCTCCTTTTGCTGCGCGTGAGTCGGAAAAAGGACGATTAATGTCGTTTACTTATAGGTGCGGTGTGGCGTTGTTTTTAACCGACTTCTAAAAAGGAGGAGGTTCTTAATAATGAATTATACATCAATGAGTAATTATTTAATACATTTTTAACAGATTATAGCATGCTTCATTCGCTGAGTATTTCTATTATCAATAGATAACCTACGTTCGTCAATAAGCGAAGTCTTATCACAGTTATCACCATTATCTGAAACAGTGATACCATTGAGTTGATTCTTAAGATTAAAGGCATAAAGGCTATACAGGGTGGGCAAAAAATCGTGGATCAAACGAAACAGGGCGATAGTTGAGGTTATTTACAGTAAAAAAAAAATAAAAAAAAAATAATAATAAAAAAAAGTATCATCACTACAACAGTGCTTTTATGACAGTGGGCACCATGATTTATCAGTATTGGCACTTTTTTCAATATCTTTTAAGGCTCAAAAAAAATTATTTCTAACATTAGAACCTTACTGTAAACACTCAAATTGTCATAACTGTTAAGGAGATCAAGTTAGGGCTCTCGCACAAACATATTTTTTACTGCAAATAACCCCAACTATCGCCCTGTTTCGTTTGATCCACGATTTTTTGCCCATCCTGTATATTATTAAGTTTGGTTTGGAAGCACCATGGTGAAACACGAGTTTTCTTCAGAGACACGCAGGCGCATAGTTGCTTACATGTAGGTCGTCGAACGAACTACGTCATAAACAGCGATCGGGTGCGAATGGAAGATTTTATATGCGTTACAAACCTTGGGTATTCTGTAATATAGGTTACATTTATAGATGAATTCGATGCGTTTAGTTGTTTCAGTTTCATGACCCTTGAATATTAAGAAATTGAAGTAGTTCCATGTAAATGTTAAGATATTCAGCCTCGACCATCATGGTTCAATGTAATGTCCTGTCAAATTGACCAACGCCTGGCGTAAATTGACGTAATTTCATTAGGCAAGTTTTTAATCACGTCTAAACTTGTATGGCGTAGTGTCAGGCGCTGATTAATTTGACAGGACTAAACTAAAATTTATCTTCTGTCCTTTTCTTAATGAAATAGATAGAAAAAGATGCACTGAACTTCAATTTAGTTTAGTTTGTGAACAAGGGAATCGGCACCATTGACAAAATCTTCAAAACTCTCTTCCATAGTAGTTTTTTAGAAAAGCGCAGTTGCACAACATACTTACCTAAGTATAGGTACGTATCGATTACAAAACCTCCTTTTTTGTAAGTTAAAAATGCATGATATTTTTTTTCTCTTTTCTTATTTTACAAGTATTAGTATGGTGTAGTAGGTATTATTGCTAGTTTGCCACACAATTATTAATACATTCCATTAGCATACAATTACTTTTTTGATGACGCAGAGGCGCCTAGATTTGTACGCATGGCGACTAAAGAAGTACTTGGTTACATTTCTTAGAACTTAGTTTGTTTTGAATAATTTGCTAACCCACAACTTTATGAGGAAATTAAGACTCATTGCCGCCTTGGCCCTGTGCAGTGCACAGGGCCAAGGCCTATTTTTTTGCAACAATTGTGTTTAAAAAAAAATGTATTAGTTTTTGACCGCGAATTCGCCCGCGTGTAGGTCGAAAATTATCCTACGGGAACGTACTACCGGGATAAAAATTTATCCTGTCCTAATCAACGTCATGTCATGTCTACCTATGTGCCAAATTTCATCGAAATCCGTTCAGCCGTTAAGGCCTGAAAGGTAACAGACAGATAGAGTTACTTACGACTTCACGAGTTTATAATATTAAAGTATGAGTAAAATTAAAACTAATAAGGACCTACTGGGTTCGATTCCCAAATTGTAAGAAGCGTGACCTGTATCCAATAAACAACGGCAGTTGCCCCTTTTAAATGATTCCACAATAGGTACCTTCTAGTTACCTCAACATTGATGGTAGCCTGTAAAATCACTGCCGAAATATGCTCTAGTCTTCTCAGTGCCGTAGCCTCTAAAGGTATTATGTTTCCTGACTTGATAAAAGAAAGAATTTGAAAGCTGACGAAGGTAAAATACTTCACTGTACCTACAGATAGTGCCACCCACGAAGACGCGCCCCACTCTTCTTCCTAATCGTTGGTGGTTATAGCCAGTTAATTCCGCTAGTGGTTTAGTTATTCGATACACACTAATTACCCATTAATAAGTAATTAGTGTGTATCGAAAAAGCTAAATCATTAACGGAATGTTGCACACTTGTACTGTAAGCGATTAGGAAGACGAGTGGGGCGCGTCTTCGTGGATAGCACTATCTGTAACTAATAAGCAACACATTTAATCACGTAGTATTTCTTTTTTAATTAGCTGTGTTGTCCCACTGCAGGGCAAAGGTCTTCCTAGCCTCTTTCCATTTTTCCCGGTCTACTGAGATTGTGGGCTAATCCTTTAAGAAGTCCAGCTCATCACTTAGTAACAATGTTTTTTTCTTTAACTTCAGATGGAGATAATGGGCCAGAGTGTATTCGAGTTCAGCCATCCTTGTGACCACGACGAGATCCGTGAAGCGTTGCGCTCGACAAGGTCTGGTCGTCGAGATCTGCTGTTGCGTCTCAAATGTACCCTCACCAGCAAAGGCAGAAACGTGCATCTTAAATCTGCTTCTTATAAGGTATGGTCTTCATCTTAGCTTATCTTCCTACAAGCTCAGCGTCATCTGCTAAGCCTTTCCCCAACTTTGTTATGTTGGCTTCCAGTAGAAACTGATGCTGCTGCATACTAGTATTTTACATGGAGCAATTGCCTATCTGACATCAATAACCCACAACCCAGCTACTTAGTACCACGATACCCCTTGCTAAGACTGGTTGTCACACTTTCGGGCTTCTGACTACCCGTAACGACTGTCAAACATTAAAAATTAAAGCTCGTGCATTGGTAGAACGATCAGCCGTAGTTAGCAGGTTGGTAGCACGGCTGACTGACCAAAATGTTTTGTGGAGACGTTTCGGGTGACAACCTTAAGATCCCTGAAGAATAAGAATGATGAACGCCTTTTCCAATTGCAAGTATGCATGCTAGGCTGGAAAGAGAGGGAAACCACTCACGCTATCCTTAAGAAACATTAACATTATTGGAGATAGCTCCTTTATCTCCTGCGCACATAATTTGTGATTAATAAATAACATACCTATACCCGGAGAATAATTTTATTAGTCGGTAGGAAGTTGTGGCAATGACAATCTATATTGAGTTAGCCCACAACCTATCTACGATTTTAGCGCCATAGTTCCTACTAAGGCGTCTGCGCATTTTTATTATGCTTTATTACTCATAATAAAAATAGCTTTCATTTGAACAATTCAACAATATTTTTATTGCGTTGATTTAGCTATCAACATGATGGAAGCTTATAACCAGTTCAATGAACGTCTGAAGCGACAAAGTTGAATCCATTGCGATTATATCAACGCAATTTTATTAGGCTGCTGATCGCCTTATCAGTAAACCAAATAGGTATCAATTACACAGAAAATGTGTTGCTAAAATGTACCGTTCTCTTTCACGGTATAGATAGTACCATCCACGAAGACGCGCCCCACTCTTCTTACTAATCGCTAGTGGTTATCGCTAGTTAATTCCGCTAGTGTTTTAGTTTTTTGATACACACTAATTACCCGCTAATGAGTAATTACTCTAATTACTGTGTATCGACAAAACTAAAACACTAGCGGAATGTTACACACTTGTACTGTAAGCCAGTGGCGAAGGGTGAATTTATGACAGAAGTAGGCCGGAGCAAAAAAAAAATACCAAAAGAAAATTTCAATGATGAATTGACTATAGAGTGGTTATGTTCTGAATTTTCGAAGGGAAGCCGGTGGGAATCGAGTTGTATGATACCTTCGCCACTGTGCTAAGCGATTAGGAAAAAGAGTGGGGCGCGTCTTCGTGGATGGCGCTATTTGTAATAATGAACCTTGGACTATGGACGTCAATCCAACCATTTTGATGACTCATTCAATTCGATACTATTCTAAAAAGTGGACAAATAAGGACTAGTCAAAGTATCATATATTTTATGTTAATCAAATTTGGTTTGATGGCAATTAATTCCTGATGGCGTCGCTGTGCAATTATTACAACGTCTAGCGCTTCGCTCGCGGCTTTGCCCGCATGTAATGCGGACTGTCTTATACATTTTTTTTTAATATAGCCTGTGATACTCAGGGATAATGTAGCTTTCCATTAGTGAAAGAATTTTAGGAATCGGATCAGCAGTTCCGAAGATGACCCCTACATACAAACTCACAAAGGGATTGATGATTTTTATATGGAGCCTGGCATAGGTACCTAACTGTCGACCACTTAGATTTTTTTCTAAATGTCGGGACAGGTAATTATGCTACGGACTTTCAAAGCCTTTTCACCTCTTTATAATATTAGTATACTTAGATAAACCACGATTAGCAAAAAAATCATTAAGAATGTTGCTAAAGGGGAAAGATTAGATTGTTGGTGCTATTATCTTATATATAAAATTCTCGTGTCACAATGTTAGTTACCATACTCCTCCGAAACGGCTGGACCGATTTGTATGAAATTTTGTGTGCATATCGGGTAGGTCTGAGAATCGGCTACTATCTATTTTTTTTTTTGCAAAACGACGTTTGCGGGGTCAGCTAGTATCAAATATAATTCAACTTATTATTGCATCGTTTTGAAGTTTTGTTAGATCAGATTTGATTTGCTAGAAAATGATAAAATGAAAAAGTAATAGAAACAAAATAAGATAGTGGATAAGACAACGTTTAAAACAGAAGACGAAGTAGCAGGGATCGAAGGAGGGGGGGGGGGGGGTCAGGGGATCAGACCGGAATAACTCGATTGAAATCAAGATTTTAACATCTGTATTTCATTTTAAGAACGAGTTTTACCAGATAAAAACATGAATTATTTATTAAATAATATTGCGTAATGTCAAAAAGGCACAACTAGAATTTTTAATGTGAAATTAATTACTCACATTTATTAATTAGCCTTGAACTATGAACTGTTTACAACACCAAGGAAAAAAAAAGGAAAATATTACTACGTTTCAAGAAAAATATAAAGACTAGGTAAGTACTATTAAAATATCAATATTTTTTGCGTAACTTATGAATGTATTATAGTAATACTTACCTTGAATACTTACCTACATAAGTTTTCCTAGTCGTCACCAAATTTAAGAAAATAACTGAATCTTCGCGGACAGCCGAAGAATTCTATATTAAAATTCAAAGTCCTGACTGACTGATATATCAACGCACAACCTAAACCGCTGGTCCTAGAGACATGAAATTTGGAAGGTGTGTTCTTTGTGAAGAGTAGGTATCCACTAAGAAAGGGTTTTTTAAATTCCACCCCTAAGAGGGTGAATGGGGGAGGGTGAAATTTGACGCGGACGAAGTAGCGGGCAGAACTTAGTAATTTTATAAAAGCTTTAATTTTAATAGTTTAACCATTTCTATATTTTGTAAAATAAACATACCTACATACGAGTAGTAGATATACTTACCAAATATTGCTGTCATATCATTTCGATATCATGATATTAATATATTATATACTTAGATTTCGTGTCATGTCATAACATCACATGACGTCTGCATATAACGACAATGTGTTAGGTAAGTATACTTTCATATTATTAAACGCAACGCCTCTAAAGTCCGTCCGCGCCAAATTTGCCAAAGATGTAAACAACAATGGCCGCTCGAAATTGAATAAAATCGATATAAGTATATCGATTTTGAAGAACATTAATTATTATAAGTTATATTTGTTTTCGTCTAGTTAGCTCGGAGATTTAGACGAAAACAAACATTACTAATAATAAATGTTCTTGTATATCAATTTTATTCAATTTTGAGCGGCCATTGTTATTTACATCTTTGGCAAATTTGGCGCAACCGGGCCTTATGTCTGTCTGCCTAAGTGCGCTTATCGTTTTAGGCTTGTGGCCCGGAGTTTGATTAGATTAATAACAGTAGGCTATGGGAGATACAGTAGAGTATGGGGATACAAGTTTTATGATTGTTATATCTGTACTGTACTATAAGAGCCCCAGCGCATTACGCGGCTAGGTCGCCGCGGCCAACTTATTCTTCCGTGACATATGCAAGTGCGCGCACTAGGCAGCCATGCAGCGGCCAGCGACCACGTATTGGTCGCACGGAAGAATTAGGGTCAGAACTCAGGACATATTGATCGACGGCCTTTCGCGCTTTGCCGATTGAAAAGGAGCACACTACGCCGGAGCGCGTTCGTCGCGTCGATGCGAAAGGATGCGTACGTCGTTCCATAATTTGCTCTCTTTTTGTATGGACAAACCGTCGAACGCCGTCGATCAATGTGTCCTGACCCTTAGTTGGCCGTGGCGACCTGGCCGTGCGGGGTGGCCGCGTAATGCGCTGGGGCACTAAAGGCTAGTGCAAATTGTTTTCAATTGTCATCGAAATATTTTCAGGCGTGGTTTTGGTAAGAAACTTGTAACGTTAGGTAACTTTTGCACAGGGGCTCATAACAGCCGCACGGAGCGATCGAAGGTTGTTTCCATTTGCCGCGGTCGAATCGTGGATGGGTGATCATCCGTTACATACATATAGACCTACAGCTTAGCCCGCTTTCAGAGGCACGGAGGCTGTCATTCGTAAATCTTTTACAGTCAGAAGCCCGAAAGTCTGACAACCAGTCGTACCAAGGGGTATCGTGTTACCCAGTAACTGGGTTGTGTAGGTCGGATAGGCAGTCGCTCCATGTAAAATACGGGTATTCAGCTGCACCCAATTAGACTGGAAGCCGTTCCCAACAAAATTGAGAAAAGGCTAGGCAGATTGAGGTAAAATTTGCACAGCTAGGTTACAAATAAACAGTGTAGCGTGTTATTACAAAATGATGACGAATTTCTAATGAATCAATTAAAACATGCTCCACAAAATATCGTACGGTGTAAAACTGCCAATGCCTACCTACATAACGTAAATTGTTTACTACACATATTAGCGAATAGTCCGTAAAGTGTAAAAAACATTCCAAATGTACCTATTACGAATTTGCGAAGGTATGCAAAGTTGTTATTAAATAATTCTGCAAAACTATTATTTTTCTGTGTTAAAAACACATTTTTTCTGGAAAATCTGACATGGCATGGGTTTATAGGAGTAGGTTAGCTTACAAAAAAGTATTACTATTTCAAGCCTATGTGTGCAGGTAAGTAAGCACTTACCCATGGACTTATTAATCTAATTTAATTAATTAGTGGTTAGTTTTGTGAGAAACCACTCCCTCAGCGTGATTAAATACATGATCAGAGATTGTAGGTACAATTCAATGTTAAAATCAGTGTACCAAGTTCCAAGGGCATGCAGCGGTTAATTCAGATTTCGGTCATAATGTAAATAAAGTAAAGATTACCAAATATAAAACAACAACTTAAGTATAATTAGCCTATAATGTTCCCATTGCTGGGACACAGGCCTCCTCTCTGTGAGAGGGAGTGGGCCGTCATCCACCACGCGGGCCCAGCGCGGGTGTGGACGTCACATGTCTTCGTAACGTTCGTAGGGCTTGTTAGAAGTGGGTAACTCATTACATAAATATTGCAAATGGCCTTATCTCCCAATGTGAGAACCACATTATTTGCAGTCTTAACGGATAAATGAATTATCTGGAAGGCCACCAAAGGGCAACTCAACTTCCAGATAACTTGAATGCATTAAATCTAGCAGTACCTAAGCTGCTATATATAATATTGGATATTCATGAACCCTAAGGTCATGTGTCTTAAAATTACTAAAACAATAAATATCTCTTTATTCTTCTACAGGTGATCCATATAACAGGCCACATGCTAATGCCTGCTGAAGAAAAACCTGAACGCAACAACAACGATGAGAAGAAACCTGATACTGAGGACAAGAAGGCCACCAAAAATGGCACTCTTGTGGCTGTGGGCAGACCAATCCCGCATCCCTCTAACATTGAGATACCGCTGGACTGCAAGACCTTCCTGTCCAAACATAGCTTGGATATGAAGTTCACTTATGTGGATGAAGCGTGAGTAATCTGACTTCTTCTTCGTGTCGCTGGCACGACAGTTATTCAAATTTTGTTTGCCCATATCTTCGCCACTTCCACAGCGTTATCGGTGGCAGCAGAGATCACTTTCGCTGCATGTTTTGGGGCAAAGAGGGCAGGATAGCATGTGGAGCGTAGTTTGTGACTCAGATCCACACCCTGCTGTTGTTCCGACTTTAGGTAGCCCCACTTTATGAGGTTCCGCTTACACCTTCCCTGTAATCTGTACTTCGTCTTCCCTGTAGTCGTACTGAAGAAGTATAAACCTACCTCAATAAAAACTGTAGCGTGACAGGTCCAAACAAATGAATGTGGAGAATTACTCAAGTTTTCAAGTGGTGCAAAACATATTCTTATCAGTACACACACTATTTAAGGACTACTCAATTTTGTTATTGTACTCGGTAAATAAACATCAGTCCCATGGCCAAGAGAATTAGGGTTACGGTCACATTTCATCCAAGTACAAACCATGTACTCGTTATCATTATGGAATACTTCGAAAGATGGCGCTGTTACCAACGAGACAGTCCGTATTACCTGACAGAATTTAGGTTGCGCGTCGTCTATTGTGTTCTAGTATTTACGAGGCGCAACTACATCCAGCCGTGTAATATCAACAAAAATATCACCTTCAAATGTATTTTGTAGGTTAAACATGATACGATTTCGCGGTTTTGTACACAGTCCGCGATAAACTTACGTGGAAATAGTTCAGTACTCAATGTTTCTATGTGTGGTGATGTGTGTTGGTTTTTGTGATAACAAATAGTGTGCTTGTGTATTTAAAAAGTTCATAATTTAAGTGTTACTGGATTTGGATTCTGTGAGAATGGCGGGATATTTAAATAGCGCAGCTGTAAGTAGTTTTTTGGAAGAAGACATTTGTATGAAACCGTAACTGTTAGGATTTATTGTTTTGAGCACGATTTGTTGATAAAATATTGAGTTGAGCAAGGGGCGCCAATGGGAGTGGCGGTAGGTCATTCAAGGTTATCTATGTAGGTGTACCGGCAAGCATGACCTAAGCATGGGGATTGCAGGTCACATTGGAGGTGACCTTTGGAACGTCATGGTTTCCTGTGCCTTATTTTTTGTGTCTGAACAAGTGGTCGCTTCAGGTATCGCTTAGATACTTCATAAAGGCTAAAAAGTAATGAAATATCACAGAATTTAGAAAAGATTTATAATAATAAGTTTATAATTTTTTTTTTTTAATTGGTCGTCTTTAATGCTTGTAGAACATGAAACTTTCAGGACATCTCCAGTATTTAATTAAAACAAAAGGATACAAGTTCAGGGCAAACTATTACTAAGTACATAAACAACTTTAGAGAAACTACAACTTTAATTCGAGAACTTTAAGTACCTACTCCTGCAATCTAAAAATAAAAAAAAAACCCTTATTTTCCCGAAACTATACCTAACTCTATGTATTCTTTCCAGGTTGATGAACACGCTCGGTTTCGAGCCAGACGAGCTAGTCGGCCGTTCCGTGTACGAGTATCATCATGCTGCCGATACCGGCTCCCTGGTCCAGCAGTTCAAATCATGTAAGTAATAAAATAATAATTAAAAAAAAAACTACGAAGAAGCAGAGTTTAAGACAGCGCCCTCTCTTGGCAGAGAAACATATTATTGCTCCCAATTTGAAAGTAGCGTAGTTACGCTTGTGAAACATAGGTGGCAGCAGACGGTTCTAAAATAGGCTATTGTTAAACAAGTAAGAATATTTTTCGGTACTGGAATAGAAGATAACATATCTCGGTCTTAGCTACCCTCGACTGTGTACGTATTTAGTATTGCTCAAAACACCCTAACTGGATTGGGGTCATAGAGTTATACCACCAAGGATATAGTGGTCAAAAGAATGTTGGGCTTTTTAGATAAAATAACGACGTGACAGGGACGCATTTCCAGAAGATTCTAAACAATGTTTTGCAATTTAAAAATACTTTACTGAATACTTATTCATATTTAATTTAACACCTCAACTTTTCGTCTAAAAATTTATATGCTAAAAATGTTATTAAGTACTTATTATAAAAACACAATTTAAGACATTTTTTTCAACAAATTAATATTATTAAAACCTAATAACTTACTTTTTAAAATGTCATTATGACGCTTGCAGGTAATTTGTGTGCCTAACATTATTATGTATCCAACAATCACAGATTATTCGGAATATTCTACTTTGCCATTTTGTAAAATATTAAGAATGCTTTTTGATACTTCTTTATAAGTAAGTAAGAACACAATTTTTAAACTGAAACTTAACATTGGCATAGCTACCTACTAAAATTAAAATAGGATAAGATCATCAAGTTAGTGATTAGCACAACTCTCATACCTATTAACATTCTCATCCTTTTTGCTATCACAATGAATCTATACTTAATCAACAATGCTATTCTCACATAATTCGTAATTTAACATAAAACATGGATTCTTACTGTGCTACATTATCCACATTTAGTGTCACTTTTTCACTGTTTTTTATTAAGTTCTTGTTCAAGAAAACTGTTTCTGTTTAAGAGTCGTCGATTTTGTTCTAATAAACAACTGATAGCTTGCATTCTTTTTTTCCCCAGCTCTTGTAATCTTCTGACTTCTTTCAACAATTTTCTCTCTAATATTGTTTCGACTTTGTATTTTTGAACACCAGGCTGTGAAGGAAGTAGTTAATTAGTTTTAATCAAAATTACTACCTATTATTAACATGATACATTTTGAAAACAATTAATTTTACCTTTATAGTTGATAATTCCTTATCATTGTTTGTGGTCATTTCTTTTGAGTTATTTTGTTGGCATTGGTTAGGGAGATTAATATTTTGCTGTTGAGATTGCACATTGTACATATTTTGATCTTCGTTGGAGTCCGTTGTATCGCCATTGACTTCTTCTCCATGCTATGGAAATATAAATAAAATCATATACTTGCTTGAATATGGGTAAGTGCATGAGGTGATACATAATTACAACAGTTGGTTCTTTAAACCAATAATAACCTTAATAGGTGTGCAGTTATATAAAATAAAATATTAAATTACATAACAATAAAATTCATGATCATCTGCCTAGCCTTTTCCCAATTATGTTGGGGTCGGCTTCCAGTCTAACCGAATGCAGCTGAATACCTGCATTTTACATGGAGCGACTGCCTATCTGACCTCCACAACCCAGTTACTGGATAATAAGATACCCCTTGGTAAGACTGGTTGTCAGACTTTTGGGCTCTTGATCTGACGACCCGTAACGACTGTCAATGATCCACGAATGACAGCCGGGACGTGCTTTACGAGGCACGGAGGAATCTTGGTATGTAAAGATGGTCACCCATGTACGGACCAACCACGGCAAGCGTAGCTTAACCTGATCGATCGACCCGTGCGGCTGTTATTACTTAGCCACAAGCCCTACGACTAAAAATAAAATGCAATAAAAAAATATTTTTGACTATTTCAAGTTAATATATTGAACCGGGAAGTATGGCAGAAGATATGCCACACCAGCAGCGGGTGATTCCGGGCTGAAATGATGATTATGTGGGGAATAGGAGTTCACATAATAATATGTTTTCTAAATTTTCATCTTACCTTTATATATTTTGTTGATCCCAAAACATTATCTGTTGTTCCAATTGTTTGCGTAATTACTTTTGTACTATTTTGTTGGGATTGGCTTTGGTAAATAATATTTTGCTCCAGAGGTTGCACATTTGATATATCTTCATCAGAGCTGGAACCCGTTGTATCGTCCGTGACATCTACATACTATGGAATGTATGAAACCACATAAAAGTACAATTCAATAAATAAAAAAATAAAAGTACGAAAAGGTTTTAGTTAGTTTCCAATTTCAAGTCCCGTACCCTAATTGCGTAACACACTATCAATCGGAATCTGAATAATTTTGAAGCAAATTACTAATCCATTGCTTTATAAGTTCGAAACATTTGTCTGCTCAACACCTTAAATAACGCAATGAATGTCGTTGAACTGTCAAAATGAAACCGATTCCGATTGATAATGTGTTACGCAATTGCCCCGCAGAACCCAACAATTCGTATAAACAACTTATATTACAATTTATTACACAATTCGTGATATATTTTAAAACCGTTGATTTTACCTTTATATTTGTTGATCCCAAACCATTAACTGTTGTTCCAATTTTTGGCGTAATTTCTTTTGTACTAGTTCCTTGCGATTGACTCCGGTACCTTATATTTGACTCGCGAAGTAGCACATTTCTCATCTGTTCGTCACATCTGGAATCTTCCTTGACCTCTTCTACACATGGCTTTGAAAATATAAATACTTGATAAACAATCTCAAAAAAAAAAAATTGCTTAGTGTTTACCCAACTGTGTTGGGGTCGGCTATCCAATCAGCCAAAGGCAGTCTAATCGGATGCAGCTGAATACCAGTATTTTACATGCAGTGACTGCCTATCTGTCCTCCACAACCCATTTGGGTACGCGATACCCCATGGTATGACTGGTTGTCAGACTTTTGTCCTTACTCGTAACAATTGCCAAATATTTACGGATGACAGGCGGGATCGTCTGCTTAACGAGCTTTCCAAGCCACGGAGGGGTCTCGATATGTAATAGACGGTCAGCCATCCAAGAACCGACCTGCACCCTAATTGCGTAAGACACTATCAATCGGAATCTGAATAATTTTGAAGCAAATTGCTAATCCATTGCTTCATATGTTCGAAAAATTTGTGTGCTCAACACGTAAATAACGCAATGAATGTTGTTGAAATGTCAAAATGAAACCGATTCCGATTGATAATGTGTTACGCAATTCCCCCGCGGGCCAAGCGTAGCTTAACCTTTGATCGACCCGTGCGGCTTACAAAGCACATACCTACTTAACAATAAAATTCAAATAAAAATCAAATAAAATATAAAGTTTTTTTTCGACTTACCAATTTAATTTGCGGAAAGGAACCTCCTATCAATTTGTGGAAACCGTGTTTGGTTAAGTAGTAATTTTCTTTTTTGAAATGTAACGAACAAACTCTTGTACTAGCCCTGACTTCGCCTTTATTTATAGCTTGCAACCATTTTTGACGTATGAAAGTGTCTGTTGGAACTCTGTGAAAGATAAGATAAAGGTTCAGGGTTGGTTTAAGGTGTCCTTCTCATAAAAGATGTTGTTGTAAATAACTTAGGTACATAATAATACCTAAAATAAAAACCGTCCAAGTGCGAGTCGGACTCGCATACGAAGGGTTCCGTACCACTGTACAATATTTAACAATACATAATATAAAAAAATCTATTATAATATTAAGATAATGAATTTATTATAAAAATTAAAAAAAAAAAACGCTTATCCACGCGGGGAATTTGGCTCCGTTTCATTGCACGTTTGTTGTATGGGAGCCCCCTTAATTTACTTATTTTTAAAGTGAATATAAAACTAAATTTCTGTGAATATTTCAAGCGTCTACCTGTTGCCGTTATTAATATCGAGCAAATAACGACAAAAAATCACGTTTGTTGTATGGGAGCCCCCTTAAATATTTATTTTATTTTGTTTTCAGTATTTGTTGTTATAGCGGCAACAGAAATACATTATCTGTGAAAATTTCAACTGTCTAGCTATCACGTCAGACAGACAGACGGACAGTAGAGTCTTAGTAATAGGGTCCCGTTCTTACCCTTTGGGTATGGAACCCTAAAAAATAGTGCCAAAACGTAGGGTAACTGTAAAATAAAATACCTACCTAATCTAATGTAACCTAAAAAGTAGGGACTTGTTTCAATAATAAATAAAGCCATTTCTTACAAAATGTAATCAATTTACTTAATAAATAATAACAGAACCTACATAAAACTCAATAAGTAATATCAACCGATACAATTCCAAATGTTTGCTGACCTGTGAAAATGAATAGCACTTTCTGTGAATGCTGCAGGTTGAGTATCAGATCGTGAACTGCATCCTTCGATTGAACACTGTACCATTTTATCTTTTGTTTGGTTGAATAAAAGGTGCCACTCACACGCACGAACCAAATGACGCCATGCGACTGTGGCGTAGGGGTGAGGCATATTTATCGTAACAGATAGAAATAACAGATATTTAAAAATAACAAATAACAACTGTTCCTACCAATATGACTTATCTGTTACTAAAATAACAGACCCTCAAAGACTGTTACCACGGCTGTTACTGATAATTCAATAAATCTGTCCCCTGTCCCACACAGGCTCACAGACTGTTACCACGGCTGTTACTTTCATACACACTCACACTTTACAGGAAGCAAAATAACAAGGTTATCAATTTCTCTCTTTTCCTCATTAAAGAATGACCCTTGCTAAAAAGAGAAACACCTATTATTTACTTCGAAATATGTTTACTTCTCACTCTTACTAAAGCGGTTAAACTACGCTAAAAAGAGAAGCACTTAGTATTTATTATCCCTAAAATACAGTTGGTAGTCTAACAAGAACCAACATTTTCGAAAAAGTGACTTCTTAATTAGGTCGTGTTACCTACCTGATATTTGTTAGCCAGTTACCATTATAAAAAAAAAACTATTTTATTCTATTTTTCTTTATGGCAATGTCCTTTGTGATGCAACCTCAGAATAATAATTAAAGCAACAAAAAAAATTGTGATCCGTTTCATAGTTTCCGAATGCCTTTATTATCTTTGGTTCGGCGGAATTCATCGCAAAATGTTCCAGGTATTTACGTTTTTTTCATAAATTAACAAATCAATTTATTGAGAGTAATTTGCATGGTTTGTTTGTTATTGTTGACTTAATTCTTAATTCTATAATTCCATATTACCCCGTCATTCCTTCCTATTCAATACTTCGGAAACGATTTTCGACTTAAAACGGAAAGTAATAAAGAAGATACTCAATTGTTATTTTAATACGTATTTATCGTCGGTACAAAAATAACAGGCTGTTATTTAATAACAGATATTTGGATCTGTTATTTTTGTGTAACAGTAACAGTGATAACAGATATCGTGTTTAACCTGTTACAACCCATCTCTACTGTGGCGCCGCGCGTCGTGTCCTACCCTAGCGAACAAAACTGTTCGTTCTCGTTCATTCGATCGGCGCCATATCGTGTGGCATCTGTTCGCTTCGCGCCATCTACTGGTCGTTTAAAAAGTTATGTGTATGGCAAAGATTGCCCGCGAAATTCAAATTTCTTGTTTTTCAGTTCAGAATCAGTTACTATGTTGATGAAACTATTATTCACAACCAACAATGAATTGAACAAATGTGTATTTACAAAGAAACATAAATAATTAAAATGACACGCAAATTGCAAAAAACGTAAGAAAAGGAGACGTTCAATAAATGTATGGGGCTTGGTACTAAAATAATTGAAAATTTAAACAGTCTTCTGAGCTATATAGGCTGAAAGAGGGTAATTATTTTAATGTCTTTGGGCATTTAATTTTTTTTTACAGCCGCCAGTTTTTTTTTAAACAATTTTTGAAAAATAAAATGCTTGCATCGCTAACTACAAACATTGTATATATTTTAGGGTTGGCAGCCCTGTGGCAAATGACGTGACAATGACAATGTCAGTAGTGACTGCTGACTGACATTGTCATTGTCATTTCTCATTGTCAATTATCATAGAAATAAATGGTTTTGTACATACTTGTACTTCATAATTAAGTACATTAATACATTTGTTGACGTTTTTTTCTACATATGAAACCACTCCGCCTCGCGGACTTTTACCAGAGGTTATGGTGTTGTTTTTATTTCAACGTCATACTGACATTTACATACCTATTTGATCTTTTTTCTAAAAGTTTTGATATTGCATTGTAATGATAATCAATATTTTTGTCTCAATTTCATGACGCCGCAGCTAAAATTATAATAAAATCTTAAAGTATTTAATAGAAACGGAAACATTAGCCACATTTGAAATAATTATATTGCATAGAAATAAATAAATAAAGGCTATGTGCGTTTTGTTTGTACTGAAACATTTTTCACATTTTTACGAAAACAGGCGCCTGAAAAAATCATATTTAACTTTAATCGAGTAGCTTAATAAATAAGCTTTCTAATAAGGTACATCACATTAGCGTTTAAAAATATTCGGAATATTGTACCACTTTTGACCTCTCCTTTGTTTTTCGCGGGCCTCATTGGCGCTTTTGCTTTTAACAATACAGTGATACGAATACGAATCTCGATTCAACGGTTGTTTTTATTGCAATAGAATAGCAGCTGTTATCGGTAATTATTTGAACTTTATACGGTGTTGATATGAAGCTTAAAACTTTAATTGATTAAAATCTGACGTTTAAAATGAGACACATTTATTAGGAAGGCCCTTCTAAGGGGCTATTAATTATCGTACTTTGTATTACATACTCATCGTTTAAGCCCGGTTTCCACCGCGAAAGAGTAATGATGAGCCGGAAATGGCTAAGCGGAGCGGACTTCGTTTTCATGAAATAGGTTTGCGTTTCCACCAAGAAAGAGTTTAGTCGTCTGATTCTCTCTGGACATGAGCGAGCTCATTTTTACTCTTTTTGCCCGCTGAGTCATTTCCGCTCGACTCTATGTTGGTGGAAACACATGTAAGCAGTTTTCTCTTGCGAAGTAAAAGAAGTCATTAATTGGTCCGCTCCGCTCGCGGTGGAAATCGGGCTTTATACGGTGCGTAACGTACTGTCTTGTAAAAAAACTCGTTCTTAGGTACAGGGGTACTTGGACTTTGTATTGTAGGATACGAATCCGCCGATGTTAAAAACATACGATGATACGGAACCCACGGTGCGCGAAACCGACTCGCTCTTGACCGGTTTAAACTTGTTATAATAGGGGACGCCAACCGGTTTCAAGTGGTCGCTTTTAACCAATTCATATTTTGTTTTCTGTCACTATGTAGAGACCTGCCCCTGCAGTCTCGACATTAGACAGCGACAAAAATCGGTCGCTAAGTCGTATTGTTGTCAAATTCCTTTAGTAGATTTTCAACTTTATTTCGAAAGCATAAGGTTGAAATGCATTAAAGAAATTTGACATCGATTAGACTTAACGACCGATCTTTGTCGTTATATTTGTCGAGACTGCAGGGCCAGCACCCTAATTGCGTAACACACTATCAATCAATAGTTGGTTCATTTTGAAGAATATTGCTATTTTGCTAATCCATTGCTTCGTATGTTCGAAAAATTTTGTCTAACAACGAAAAATATAACGCAATTAATATTGTTTAACTGTCAAAGCCGTTGCTACTGTTAGTGTGTTATGCAATTACCTACCCCGCTGTAGTAACTTTATTACTCACTAGCTTTTGCCCGCGACTTCGTTCGCGTGGAATAGTGACTTCCGGCAGATTTATGGTTTTACCCACATAGTTCCCGATCTCGCGGGATCTCTTCAAAAATGAAATGTGGAACCCAACCAAATGCGTGTAACGAAACCATAGCGCGATCTATTTCGATCCCAACGCCATCTATCGAGCATAGTGACAACTCGGATTATTTATCTATACCTACTCCGTTCGGGCATTTTCTTTGTACTAAAAGTTTTATTATATTGATATTATTTTTTTCATACCTTTTTACTATTTATTTACTTTTTTCCGATGAATTAAAACAATAACATGAACCGAACTCGTGTAACGATCGACACCATTGCGCGATCACCAACTCGACATTATAGTACTAATAGAATTATCTATACTCCGTTAGAGCATTTTCTTTGTACTAAAAGTTGTATTATAATTATTATATTTTCATACCTTTTTACTATTTATTTACATTTTTCCGATGAATTTTCAGTACTGAATTGATGCCGACTCTTGACCAATAGATGGCGCTATATGTCCGGAATAAATTTTATTTTTTATTTTATTTTTTGTAATAAAAACTATCCTATGTCCTTTCTCAAGTTCCAAACTATGTCTGTACCAAATTTCACACAAATCGGTTCAGTAGTTTAGGCGTGAAGCAAAGACAGACAGACAGACAGACAGACAGACAGAATGACAGACAGACAGAGTTACTTTCGCATTTATAATATTAGTTAGGATAATGTGTATGATGCATATACAGGGTTATTGGAAAAACATTAACAACTTCTTAAGAGGTCATTGCACTCATCATTATAAACAACTTTTACTATGGGACCAAGCCTGAAATCGTGAAAAAAGAAATCGACTGTTCCCTACTTTCGCATTTATAATATTAGTATGGATTACCAGCACCCTAATTGCGTAACACACTATCAATCGGAATCTGAATCATTTTGAAGCAAATTGCTAATCCATTGCTTCATAAGTTCGAAAAATTTGTCTGTTCAACACGCAAATAACGCAATGAATGTTGTTGAACTGTCAAAATGAAACCGATTCCGATTGATAATGTGTTAGGTACGCATTTGCCCTGCTGATCACAAAAAAATACATTAGGTACCTCTCTACAAGATAGGTACCTACTTACAAAAATAGCGATAAAAACTGTTGTATTAGGTAACTTCCAATAAACAGCTATGATTAAGTATTATCTATAGCATAAAAATAACATAAAAGATAATATATAACAAACACGTGTTTGTTTAGTACTAGCCCAATGAGGTTACAAAACAACGATTTATGAGCGTTTGTTATCACCGCATAACAACATGGCAACAGAGAATCGTCTCAATGCGAAACATGGAAAAGGAGGTGTGTCCTTTTGAAAAAGAATAAGTAAGTACAGACGCCAGCACATCAAGCTACTACAATCTGTCAAACTAATAGATTTTCAACTTTATCGCTACAGCATAAGGTTCAAAGTTGACAGTTTCGGGTAGTTTGATGTGCTGGCGTCTGTACCTAGTAAGCACTTACTTATTTACATAGATGGAGTGCTGCTAAGCTAACTCATTAGCACATTTTGAAATTATAATGTCTAACAGTTGGACATTTACTGTCCAATATGCCCATCGGAATTATTTAACTTTAAAGTCACTTTATGTGCGAAGAATATGGAGAAAACTTGCCCAGACTAGGAACAGGGCAACAGAACAGCGGGGCAATTGCGTATCACATTATCAATCGGAATCGGTTTCATTTTGACAGTTCAACAATATTCATTCCGTTATTTATGTGTTGAGCAGACAAATTTTTCAAACTTATGAAGCAATGCATTAGCAATTTGTTTCAAAATGATTCAGATTCCGATTGATAGTGTGTTACGCAATTAGGGTGCAGGTGCAGGTTATAAAAGTAAAATCTTAATCTCTCACTATCTGAATAATTTTGAAGGACATTTGCTAATCCATTGCTTTATGTTCGAAAATATGTCTGTCCAACAACGTAAATGACATAGGTAATGAATGTTGTTCAATTGTCAAAATGAAAGCCATTGCTACTGTTATAGTGTGTTACGCAATTACCCTGCAGGTATAAAAGTAAAATTTTTAATGTCAGTCGCGCTTCAAAGCATTGACATACAACAGTATGGACTGGAAATACCTACGAAAAAAGGGTGCATACCTACAACTGGTATTGTCTCATAAAATGGCTGCCATTGCTAGTGTTGTGTCTATCAAGGAACATAGGTGTTACTATAACTAGTATCGATACTAAATACGAGTCTTACTAGTTATCACGTTTAGATCATACCTAATATTATGTATACAAAGTCCGTTGTAATTGTAACAGAAAAAGATGAGTAGGTTATCTTACTTTCCGTTATCTATAAAAATAAATAAAATTGAAGTGTCTGTTGGTACTGTCAAAATAACAGCTTTTTACTAAATGCTTATAAAAATCTAAACAGTACTATTAACAAAATGGCATATTTTTTTTTGTCTGTCTGTCTGTCTGTTTGTTCCGGCTAATCTGAAACGGCTGGACCAATTTTGACGGGACTTTCACTGACAGATATGTTACAAGGAGTAACTTAGGCTACCTTTATTTTAGAAAAATAATTAGGGTTTCGCGCAAAAAAAATGCCATGCATAAATTATTTTTGCGTTTGGTAGCCAGGATGGTTATAGGCTATTTAACATCACGTTACGACCCTTAGGAGCCGAGAAAAACGAACGCTAAGCGAAAACGAAATAATAGCGCGGGCGGGCGATGCAATGCGGCCGGTCGGGGGACGAATGAGTTTTATTAGTGTGGCTGTTATTTTAGTATACTGTGTATCTTACGACTTCTATGCGAAGTCGCGGGGCATAGCTAGTCTGAGAATAAAATCCATGTCATGAAAAAAAAAACTTGCTTGCAGAAAATGTGCTTTCGCAAAAGCCAATTATTTTTAAAAGAGCAAACGTGGAGTTTCTTACCGTTTCTTCTCCATAGGAAACAACCAATTGGAACCGTGCACCTAGCTTCTGACGTTTCATAAAAGTGTCCATGTAGGTTTATGTGAAATATTTTGATTTTGGTGTTGTGAAGTGTGAACCACAGGCCGGACCTAGTAAGGTCACTCGGACTGAATAAGACGCAGGATTATTTATGTTAACATCGCAGAATATACCGGTATCGTTTCAGCGGAGGAACTAGTTTCGGAAACTATTACGCCAAGTCGGCAACGGTACAACACTATTCCATTATGACATATTATTGTAAACAAACGAACGAATTAACAAATATAATAGAAAGGCCTGTTATACGGAAATGAACCCAAATATCAATACTTTAGCCATAAATTCATGATCACGTTACAATTGCATCATCGAATGTGTATTATTGTATGTATTAATGCATGAAAACCGGCTACTAACCTGTGCAAAGACAATTGAGGTTGATTTTCATTCTTTCTTGCACCACACTTCACAATACAACACACAGGCATGTTGAATTTCTGTTTTCCAACATTTACGTGCAGTTTTAACAGGTAAAATCCTCGTAATTTTCTCGCAATCCTCAATAATACAAAAAATAAACAACCATTTGACAGCAAAACTACCACGAAACTCATAGCATAAGATGGCTGCTATGGCACTTACCTACAACTGTCACTACGTCACGATAAAATATTGCCATAATGAGCAACAACTAAAATATTGTTGTCTCTTTTATCAAATAAAATTATCTCATTAGAAAGAATGAGACATAATGATATTTCACATTCTGAATCATATTTCACTCATATTTGTATAAGCAAATGTATGTATAGAATAACGCGGCATCTCCATGTTTTATGTACCTCAATGCTTCAAAGAAGCCATTTTGACAAATTGATAAGTCGATCCTGCGAGCTGTAGAACCAGTTCGGGACATCGCTTGCGTGTGTATTATATGATGTAACTGAGACCCTTTATAATTCAACTTTATATCTTACTGACGAACCTGTTTATTGGAACTGGATTTTCATTGAACAACCGTAGTTACCGTAGTATGCGTAGGACGTATGATCGTACACGTGTTAATTATTGAGTCGTAAAGACGATGAAATGGCAGTCGGCTGTCGATGTCGATCGGTTTCTTTACGATGAGTAAACCGTTCGTAGGTAGGTAGGACGTCGATTGTGGTTTGATGTTCATTTTATGTCCCTTCATGACCTTGATACTTATATCAGAGTAGGAAAGAGGGTGCTAGCATCCTTTTGTGCATTCCCTTTCTTCTTTTCAATTTTGTTTTAACATAAAATACATATATCTTTTGACACCCGGCAATACTGTAGCTTTTCTTTAGTGAAAGGATTTTCGGTATGCGATCAGTAGTTTGCCCCCAAAGATTGGTAATCTTTAGGGGAAACTACTGATCGGATCCTTCCTACATACAAACTCTCAAATTATGTATCAATAGATCATCATCATCTGCGTAGCCTTTTCCCAACCATGTTGGGGTTGGCTTCCAGTCTAACTGGATGCAGCTGAATACCAGTATTTTACATGAAGAGACGCCTATATCTGACCTTCACAACTCAGTAACTGCGTAATACGATTACCCCTTGGTAAGACTGGTTGTCAGACTTTCGGGCTTCTGACGACCTGTAACGACTGCCAAAGATCCACGATTGACAGCCGGGAACAAATAAAACAAATAATATGTGTCTGTAGATATATGTAGATGGTAATTTGCTCTAGTTGGCTGTAAGCTGCGTGTTCCAGCTCAAACACAACAGAATGCCTGAGATTTATTCCAGACGACCTAATTTTTAAATGAAGCCTTTAGTTTTTATAAATGGTTAAAGTTCAAATAAATTAACTGCGTAGTGATAGACACTTAAACAATGTGTTGATGCTGTGTACACTACATACACTACATAGCTGCTATTGTCTTTGATGTATCAGAATTGATTAAGGGCCTATACTACCTCAAATGGCTTAGCATGATCCTCCGTTATGTCGAAAGTAATGCACCATTAATTTTGAAATAAATATATGGTAAAGTTGAGGATTAATGCTAAGTCCTATGTTAGCCGAAAACACGATTCCATAAAATTTTCTCGATAGAAAAAAAATCCAAAGTTACCTCTAAACCGAACAATAAACCGCTGGTATTAAAAAAATACTTCAAATTAGATTATGAAACTTTGCATACTAACTGAACTTAGTTTAAAGCAGGTCTTATGTTATTTATTTTTTTATTATTACCATTATTTTCACCGTAAAAAGAAATTACCTAAACTATTGGCGTCTTGAAGTTCGTTCCCTGCTGCCCGACACCCCCGCTCAGTCTCGCTTCGGCGTTCGAACGGGGTAGCTGTGTCGCTTGCGCTCAGAACACAAATTACGCAACAGGACGACGTAAAATTAAAATATTGACGTACTTAGGTTTATATTGTTGGCGCAATGGGAAATAACCGTAATAAAAATAAGAAGCGAGCGAGTTGGCGTAAAGAAACAGGCACCCATAATTATGATAAACGTAATGAAGTAAGTATCTACTTACAGTATTAGTGATTACAAACATGTAGGTAGATAGCACACGACACGTTTGGTGGTTGCAGTGGCTAAGCGCTTTGCTGCTGCACTACGGGTCGCGGGTTCGATTCCCGCACGGAACAAATAATGATAGTTGTGCCGTGTCTGGGCGTCTGTGAATGTGAACATTTTTGTTTGTAAACGCACCGTCCACGATTCAGAAGAAATCCAGTGTGGGGAACTTTTATAAAAAATAAGAAAGTGACCTAAATAGGTTTGTTTTTGTTTTTACAATGCAGGCTTATTTTTTTATCACCATCCAAATTTTTACAGGGTGTTCTACCCATGAATATGAACAACTTTCACTATGGGACCAACTATAATCACGAAAAAAAATCAGCTGTTTCATACATTTTGGTCAAGTAGGTATTGAACTTTTGTATGAAACAGCAGATTTTTTTTTCGTGATTTCAGAGTTGGTCCCATAGTGAAACTTGTTCATATTCATGGGTAGAACACCCTGTAAAAATTTGGATGGTGATAAAAAATAAGCCTGTATAAGAATGCCTAATAAAAAAAATATAAGTAGGTATTTATGTGCTTATTGTTTTTTTTATAATGTTGCCCCACTCCAGGATTTCTCCTGAATCGGGGGCCGGTGAGATTACACACACAAATCTTCACATTCACAAACGCCCAGACCCGGCCTATCTTTAGGCCATAAAAATATTTGTTCCGTGCGGGAATCGAACCCGCGACCCGTAGTGCAGCAGCCAAGCGCTTAGAAAGTAATAAAAAAATATAAGTATGTTCGGTAAGTATCTACTTACCTAACTACGAGAAACAAAACTGTAACTTATTCGACTGTAGTGCTACCTACCACCTCATAAAAATTATGAACCTACTGACGTACCTTGGTAGTTTAGCTAAATAATATTATAATGTATGTTTCTAGAAGACGTCGATTACACACTTTAGACAGTACTGAAACCAATGGTGATAAAGAGAATATTTCGGTAAATTCGTGAGTATCTTCTACCTACCTAAACATGTAACTGATCTGTTATTAGTACACACGGCTACATAATTATCAAGCTATACTTTTCCAGTATATGCTGATCTCACATTGTATAGGCATTCTGTACAATGGGAGGTCAGCTTATACTGGAAAAGTATAGCTTGATAAGTAGCCACGCGTACCTGTACCAAATTTGTATTTCCATAATAAACATAGATTATTCATGCGGCAAGTCTGCTTTTATGGATGATTTCGTCTTCTTTAGTATATTTTTAGGGTTCCATATCCAAATGATAAATTAAAATATGTAAGGTCTAGGTAGGTATTATTAACTTGCCACGTGTGATTGTTACAGGACCCAAATACCTTCCAAGGATGTAGAAATAAATTCGGACGAAACAAATGTTCATATATTACATTACAAAATATAGAATTGTAAGTATCATACGTGTTTGATGTGGCAGATATTTTTATAGCACCTTATATATCCAAATCAAATCAAATCAATCTTATACTATATCCAAAGAATCTAAGCCATGTGACATCTTTGAAACATGGTATAGAGCATGAAGCAACAGCTACAGAACAGATAGCATCACAATTATAAATTAAAATAGAGCCTTGTGGTCTCTTCATAGATAAACAGCTGCCTTTTCTAGGTGCAACTCCAGACGGAATAGTGGGAGAAGACACAATCATTGAAATCAAGTGTCCAATTACAGCATTTAAAACATCTTTGAACGAAGCTATAGATAAGAAAAAAGTGAATTTTTGGAGGAAAACTAAAAATGAACTTATCATAAATAAAAACATCCTTGGTATATACAAGTGCAGGGACAATTACACATCACCGGCAGTCGAAAATGTATTTTCGGTGTATGGTCTGGATGCGACAAAGACATCAAAGTTGAAATTATAGAGAGAGATGAACAATATTGGAGAAATAGAACCAAAATTAGAACATTTTTATATAACATGCATGTTGCCTGAGCTATGCGATCCTAGACATGTTCGAAATATGCCAATTAGAGATTTAAGCGAACTAAAATAAATATTGTATAATTTTGAAGATGTTTAATTACTTTCCAAAAACTTATAGTATATACCATACCTATCTACCCTACCCTACCTACCTACTGTATATACATTTCGGCGATTTTTTTTAATGTAGATGCATAATAACTGAGAAAGTACTAACACAAGGCGAAAACTATATTATAAGATTGTACCTAAAATGGCAAAGTGTAAACTTAATACCAAGGCAATGTACCTACAGAACCCTTAGTGCAATGGTGACTCGCACTTGACTAGTTTTTTGTAGCTTTAGGATTTATGCAGTGGTTTAAAATCGGTTTGCAAAATTTCTAATCTTATGTATGTATTATTAGGTACTTGCATAAACCTACTATCTACATAATTACATACGCAAACGGCTGTCACATTACATACATACACGGCGAAAACTATAAAACGCAAACTTACTACTAAAGCAATGGGCGGAACCCTCAGCGCAAAGTTGGTTCGCACTTGACTAGTATTTTGTAGCAGTAGGTAAAATAGTGCGCACAGCTACACATCAAGGTATTACTTTCCAGTATAAGCTGATCTCGCATTGTATAGACTTTCCGTACAATGAGAAGTCAGCTTATACTGGAAAATATAGCTTGATGAGTAGCCGTTATTAGGTACATTGAAATTAAATTTGCGATGTATTATTTTATGTTCATAATATATATAATGAAAAGTTAATATTAAAATATGATTGATACATTTTATTCCATAATACTCGTCCGATAATAGTGTAGGTAGTTTAACAAAATCGCTCTGACCTTGTGTGCCCGCGCGACCGCGAGCAGTAGTGTGCGAGCGAGATAAAGAGTGAGGCGGCGCGGGGTAGTGGGGGCGAAATTACGATTTGAGCTGAGGTTGTATAGGCTCTTAATTGACATAGACATGAATGCTTTCAGTCTTAAATCAAACTTCACATCAGCGTTGCCAATTCATAGGTACACATTGTATATCTTTCCGCACAGCCATTTTCTTACCAGCATTAGACTATTAAAATCTGAAGTAGATTATCTCATAGATCGGCCTGCGGAGATGAAATAATAGCCATTTGTTATGGTCGCCAACGGGACCCTGTAATGATGCATTCAAACCAGACCTTATCGCATGCCGTGCATTGAATATTTATGACGATCAGCCATCTTAGATGGCCAGCCGTGGAACGGAACGTAATTTTTTTAGCGTCAGACTCTCATTAGATAAATAGATAAATAAATATCAAAACGTTCACAAACTACTCGAGATGTTAAATGCATCTTATTTCTTCCTATTTTTGCGTTATGTTCACCGCAAATGAACGTATTTTCTTTCTTTCTTTCTTTATCGGTTCCATAATCATCGGCTCAAGAGATATTTATATTTCTAGCCTCACTTTCCTAGCTCAATAATATAAAACTATCGGAAACCTTAACACGGATTCCAATTCCTAGAATTTCATTGCAAGTCAAATAAATATTTCAAAGAATATCGAATGCCATTTGCACTTTGCAGGCTATCGAATCGTTGGAATTTCTTGATTGCGATTTGCGTTTTCAGAGAAAGGTGTCATAATAAATTTTCGCAATAGTGTCAATTAAAATAAACACTGAGTGCATTCTTAGTTTTAATTGTTTGTGTATGACAAACATTACGCTATGAAATCATACCTGTATTGTACATACCAGCACATCAAGCAACCACAATCTGTCAAAGGACATCATTCACGTTTCATACATTTTTGGGCCAAATCTGAAAGTGCCGGCCAGAAAAAAAAAACGTAATATTCGGATAGATCACCAAATTCCTATTATTTTTTACTATGGCACCAAACCTGTGCGCCCTATGGTTATGTAGTTATATGCTTTTAAAAAAAATGTGAAATAAAATGTTATAAGATGTGTGTTATTTTAATACATTTGGTCAAATATAGTAAATATGAAAAAAAAACAAGCAACAATACCAACAGCACCTCATTTGGATTCAGTACCTTTCATTTAGGTAAAAAAGAGCAAAATGAAACAACATTAAATTGTATAAATTCATTTATATTTGTCCTAATCTAACATATACATCATCTAATCCTATTGCAGGTGGGGTGAGGTATGGGTCATGTCTAGCATAACCCATGTACCAGACTATGGTCATGGTATGTGAGCAGCATCCAATGGTCCTCTTGCCGATATTGCATGCAATAATGAGCTAATGCTCGACGACCATTTGCTGCCCGATCTAGTGCAATGTACACATGGTATTTTTTGGCTTGGATGTGGCGGGATTGTATTCGTCCTCTTATAATCCACAAGTCTTCCCCTTCAAGTTCCCTGACTATTTCCAGAGGAATCCCACCACCGAGCTCAATGATAAAAACTCCGTCGGATTGAAGGTGCTCTCCGTAATAACTTTTTGCTTGTTTGAGCTGATATACACCAAGGCTGAATAATATTAAATCTTCTTCTGTCAATGTTGGAAAATCATTGAAATCTGTCATATCCGCAGCCATGGGTTGGAACTGTGCTCGCCTTCGGTTTAAATTGTGTCTATTCACAAGATCTCCCAGTGTATTGGGCGTGTTTATTCTTTCACCTATTATTTGAAGGATATCAGTAGCGTGAACGTTATCCACTATCAAAATGTGATAGGCATTTATTAATGCGGCAGCAATTCTAAAATAATCCATCATATTGTGCAGTGTTATATTGATGTTGACGTGTCTCAGCAGATGGAAATCTCTTTTAAATCGGCCATTTACGACTTCTACGACCCATCGGCAAATAGTAACAAGTCGCGACTTATTAGCTTGTTCTGTCGTAAGTTGCGTTTCCCCAGGGAGCTTTGTCTCGGGCATCTTAGCGGTGTATCCACATCCTTCAAGGCTGGAAATTGCATCTCTAAAGCCACGGTCCAAAATAAATACGTCCCCATTTCGGTAAAACCATTGAAATAATCCGTCGCCATAATCATTTTCACTTTGTACAATATCAAGCATTATTTGCGCATCTGAAGAAGTAGCAGCGTGTGGACCAGAAACTTCTATGATGTGCTCGTCACAACAGACAAACAGAAACGGCTTTAATAAGTTTCTGAACTTGTGGCTGCTATAGGATTTCCTTTGAAAAAAGTAGTTTGAACTCTTTTGTATATATATGTAAGTGCCATCGACAATTGTTATGGCTTTTCTTTCGTCGGTAGAACTCTCCGGGTTCCCAAAAATTCTTTCAGGAATCATAAGGTTCCTCCGTGCTACATCTTCCCGGGTCATATGGTCAAAGCCTAAGTGAATAGGAACAAAGTCCTGCAGTAGTGCTTCTCTGCCAGTATGGAGGATTCGCGAGTAAGTGGCTTCGCTGGTTTTAAAAATCGATGCTAGCCGTGCATTTGATTCGCCAGTTCGGAGTTTTGCTAACAAAGCTGCAAGAATAGTTCTTTTGTTTCTTCTTTGATTTAGGCTAGGTGTGTTGGCTAATAAATCAGTAAACTGTTCTATAGTCAGGCCAGTCCAGTCATGAAATTCTTTATCATTTATTAGTTCATAATGTTCAAAATCTAAAACTTCTGTGCTGATATGGCTCATTAATAATCTTAGAGCACAAACAATTTGAGTTGCACTGAATCCTCCGATTAAATTGTCTTGCAAAGCAAGTAAATGCCATTCAGCTTGCTCAAGGTGTTCACTGCATACATGGCTATTTTCGGTTATAAATAGGCTGTAGCGGCATAACATTCGTAGTATGATATCTTCGGGTACTCTGTGCCTCGTTGCATTTTGACAGTGTTGAAATACATACGTATTCGCCGAATTACCGGTACGGCTGAACCCGGGTAAAACGGTTGGTGAAGCATGAGGTTCAGCGTTGACTTCTTCGTCTGCAACATCATGATCCACTTCACGTTGGTGTCGGAGATACCGACGCTCAGCCCGTTGCCAACAGGGTCGACAAATAACCTCTGTAGGTTCTTCCTGTAAAACAAGAAACATGTATTATTCGTTGCACATGTACATACATGAGCCGTGATATTCTAATCGTTTTGTTTCCTAAGCAAGAAGGGTTCTATTTCACGGTATATACATACAAGGTGATACAATGATTAGTTAAGTACAAAGGAGTACTTATATATAGAAACAAAAACGTGTGAAATAAATAATTCTAATAAATGGTCAAAATGAATGAGTTGATGGCAAGTGACCAAATTATTTGGAAAAAGAAAACATACTGCGCCGACATCAGATAAACTGGTATACAGACAAGGAAATGATGAAATAAAGACTTAGTCAAAATCATATAAAACTCTAGGTAGGTAAAGGTCTGTATATAAAATGAAATAAAATAATAATGATTCATACCTGTCGACCTAATAGATCTTCAATAACAAACTGTGCAACATCCGTATGCTGTGATTCTCGGGAAGTCCAAGTATAACTTCGACGATTACCGACAGGCGTACGACACGAAATACACAATTGTCCACTCATAACGTCAGTTAAAACAATAACAATAACAAAAAATAACTATAAACAAATAACAACAAACAAGAATAACAATATTAACTGAGGAGTGCAAGTCGCGATTTAGCCGTCCGATGTAACAAGAGTCGCATGGATAACTGAACAAAACAAAAGACGGGTGACGCGGGGTACAGTAGTTGCGGGCGGCGGGGAGGGACAAACCGGTGATTTTCCAGGTACCTGCTTAAAACAGGTTTGGACTTGTTGTGAATTGTGACGCTCTGTCTGTGCCTGTGCGGTGCGTAGAGTATCAATGATGAAAATACTCTCTTAATAGAGAATAGAATTCATTTTATTGCACATCAAAAGGACATACACAGTATGAATAATTAAATATACATGATCAAATGTATGAAAATAACAACTTCATAATAACATTTTTATTGTATTTTAAAAGTGTTTAACACCGTAACCAAAGGGCGCACAGATTTGGTGTCGTAGTAAAAAATGATAGGAATTGTGAGTTCTATCCGAATATTACACATTTTTATCCTGGCCGGCACTTTCAGTTTTTGGTCCAAAATGAATGATGTCCTTTCTTTAATAGATTTTCAACTTTATCGCTAAAGCATAAGGTTCAAAGTTGATTGGGATATTTGACAGATTGTAGTAGCTTGATGTGCTGGCGTTTGTACTTAGGTATTACCGCAAATAACACGTTGAGTTTTCCTCCATATTTTCCTTCAAGTTTTACCTATGTTACGCACTAAAATTGAAACATTTCAGCAGTAACAGCCACTTGAGTAACGGATGCGTCCGCACGTAGAACTCATTCATTTTAATAAGGTATTTGTGTTGCCAGGCTGTAGGATATTGTTTTGTAATGTTGCCCAAACTGGGTTGGTAGAAATTAAATTAAATGTCATGACTTCATGAGTTTCAGACTTTCAGTACACCCCGCGGGGCGCTATACGTTTTGGGATTTGTATGATTTTGCTGCGTCGGATTAATATCTCACTTTTTTAGAAAATGTGCGTTGTTTTGTTGATATTCCACTGTGCCATACATGTAACCACATATGAATAATGCGTGTGGAACAAAATATGATTTATTGGATTTTAAAACGCTTAAAAAGCATCGAACGTACCTAACGTGTCACTTATCATATTATCATCTTGAAAAGTTCCTGAAGCTAAACAAAAAAAAAAAACTTTTGAAGTAAAGTAATTGAAACAAAAATCACTAGCACCACCTTTCTATGCAAATAAACCCACAATTTTATTGTTGTTCGTTATTGATTCTAATTCCGTACGTATTTATTTGCGTAATATAACATAAGTACCTATCTATTTTTTACGTAAACAAGCGTCGAATCTACGTGTTTGAGCACGTGCTTGAGGAAATAAAAATACATTTTATTTGGGACGCCAGTTCAGCAAGCTTGTATTGGTTGACACTGACGAAGGTCGAATTACTGACCTAGGACGGGTTTAGATTGCGGTTATGTCATGTATTATACCTACGATATATGCGGGCTATAAAGAGAAATGAGGACAGCAATTTATGGGTATGGGAGTTATGCATATTGACAATTATGGTGTAAGTATTCATATCTATGGACAATTGAAAATATGAGTACTGATAATGATGATAATGATCATCTGCCTAGCCTTTTCCCAACTATGTTGGGGTCGGCTTCCAGTCTAACCGGATGCAGCTGAATACCAGTACCTATTTTACATGGAGCGACTGCCTATCTGACCTCCACAACCCAGTTACTGGTAATACGATACCCCTTGGTTCTCAGACTTTCGGGCTTCTGACTGCCCGTAACGACTGTCAAAGATCGTCGATCGACAGTTTGTGACAATCGCTGTCAGCAGATGGCACGGCCTAAACTGAATCGTTAAACTGACGTCATGGTGCGAATTAGAAGAACAGTTCAGTTTAGGACCTAAAATGGATCGCGTTAAGAGCTAGTGGTAGGCCTCCAGATCTCGGTATTTACCCATCCACAGACCAAACGCGGCAAGCGTAGCTTAACCTGATCGATCGGCCTCTGCGGCTGTTATTATTTAGCCAGGGGCCCCTCAGATGATGATGATAACTGATAGAGATATAAGTACATAAGGAAGAAGAAGACGTGCTATGCCGACTTTTAAAATAATTAGAATAAAGGAAAGGCAAGAGGATATTGTATTTACTTGAATGACAGAGGAAGATAGTGCTTCTACCAACAGTCTTCTTTAAACAATGAAATGGTTTCTGAAATCTTTATAAAATACTAGGTACCTAAAGACTTACGTCTGAGTCTACAATTGCGTACTTTGAATACCCACGCAATACGTTTTTACGTTATCTTATCCAGACATTATTAAATGAAGCTTTTAATGCATATCTTGGATGAACTTTAAACCAAATTTAAAATAACCCGGCAATGGTACCTACCTACACTTGTACCTACTTTCTGTGCAAAGAAAGAACTATTCTATTCTAGTAGTGTATTATATCGCATGCTGCTTTTAAATTCTTGGTTTTAGATCTATTTTGAAGACGGAATTCTTGAAAAAAAAACCAGTTTGCTCATGACATTGTGGCATAGGCTTTAAAACAGAAAAAACCGGTCAAGTGCGAGTCGGACTCGCGCACCGAGGCCGAGGCGAGGGTTCCGTACAAATTTGTAGGTATGTAACTACAAATTTACGTTTTTCGGATTTTTTCCTTTACTTGTGCTACATGACATTGGTTCTTGCCAACTTTCATGATTCTAGGTCAACGGGAAGTACCCTATAAATTTTGATTCCCTTGAGTGTCGGAATATACGTTTTTGCGGTATCTTTTTTTACGTTAACTTAGAAGTTTGATTTTTTCACAGCTTCAAAGGACTAGACCTGAGTACCTATATGGTTTTAATTTCAACTCGATACCTCCACGCGTTCCCGAGATAAAGGTTTTTGACAGACCGACAGGCGGACAACAAACTGATTCTATATGGGTTCCGTTTTTTCCTTTTGAGGCACGGCAACGGCACCCTAAAAAGGCGTACGCATATAAAATATGGATAGATTTTGTGAAAGATGAAATGGCTTGGAAGAAAGCGAACGCAGATAACCGCTAAAACAGATGTATGGGAATTATGGAGAAAAACGATATACTGAGTCGACCCAAAAATTTACAACATTTGCAAATAAGGATGAGATGATTGAAATGACTATTTTATTAATTATGGAACTGAAACATTTCTTCTTTTTACTCGACCTTAATTCTGAAAATGACGCAAAGTTTTACAAGCCTTCAATGTTTATAAAGTTGTATCTACAGCCCTTAAATCGCTGCCTTTGACGTTGATGAAGTGATAGCATTTTCAAGAGTTTTAAATGACAATTAGCGCAAATTACTTCGCGAGCGCCACAATACCGACGGTTCATGGCCGTTCGTCATTATACGCACCGCGTTAACAGCTGATCAATACCAGTGATTAAAGAAAAACAGTACTACCACGAACCCGACACATGCTCAGCACGTGATAGATAATAAACCCACCTACAACTACACATAATCGTGTAAACACTTAGTCACAAGACTCACAAGCAACACAAAAAACATGCAGCAGTAATTGCCTAAATAAAACTGAGGAGCTTATCCAATTGAACGCATATAAATCTTATCCTATCCGTTAAGTGGACAATAACAAAATGATCGTAGATAACTCCCCCTCCGGTTGAACCCAGTCACATGATGTAGTTGAAATAAACGCGTTATGACGACACACATATCTGAATATCTGGACCGACACCAACGTTTGTTTATCACAAGATGCAAAAAGCCGAACCGAAATCACATCACCTCACGTTACATCTTGCGTGTATTTTTACTTACAAACATGCATCGTAAATCATTGCAAATTCTAGTTTTATCTGGTGTACAGTTGTTACTATCAAGTAATATAGTGATAACCGTACAACAATGGGCCGATAATGATGCAGTAGCGACTGTTTCACGTGTCGATCACGACTATGTAGAATCTAGCCTTGAACTTGTAAATGAATCATTTGGAAAACATTTTTAATACTTATTGGCACATCCGCCAACTTTCTCCTTTCAACTTTTATATAACGTTACCTAATGATAGATAAACACGTGCTTTTCAGTGTTATAATGTAATAGCATCGTATTAATACTTCTCTGTATCAAGAGATCACAGAGGAAGGTGACGGTTATCGTTAATGGACTAAAATGAATACCGCCTTGACTTAATTGTGACTATTGCATATTTAATTGTTTGCAAAAGATACTGATATCACGTAGCGGCTACAGTGTACTTAATCTATACTACCTACATCGAATGTGGCGATATACGAGTAGCATTATATGACTTTTGAGCAAGCAAAATCGCTTTAAGAGCAATATTTACGTTGCCTAACTTTAGCTGCCCATCAGCAGCTAGCCAAAAAACAAAAACAATTCAGGAAACCGGTGAATATAATATCTTTCAAGTGTTTTTTCTCCACTCCACAAAACACGACTTGGCATTCAGCTGATGTCAGCCAAAAACATCTCTAGAATGAAACCACCAGACCTTCGGGCATCTGTGGGAGGTCGAGGCGGTGATAAAAATACCGTTCAGAACTTCAGACGTAACAATATACGTCACAAAAACGTGCCACTAAACAATAGCGTGATAAGGAAAGAATTTGCAACGAAATAGAGAAATAAACTAAGTTTTAACGCCAGAAATTAGGTAATAGATAACGTTGGTTTGATTTCATTAGAATATGTTTAAAGGCCTGCTTTACATTAGTTAGTATTTCACCAATGTAACACGGCGTGGGTAATATTAATTGCTTTCCATTTTCTATTATTCTCTCCTCTCCTCTCTTGAGTACAATGTGAATAGTAAATACACATTTGATCTACCATTAATATTCCATCTAGAACTACTAACACATTCGTCTTCATTTCCATGATTCATTTCATCATATTAATTTTAATGGTCGGAATGTGTCTGACCATGCAATGCGTTTTGATAAGGTCTATTCTATTACCATTTGTCCATATTATATCGACCATAGGGTTTTAATATTGTTATATTACGTGCCCAGACGTACAAATGCCGCATTATTCACGTTCTTATTACGCCAGGATTATTCAAATCAGCGGATTCCTGACCCTCACCATAAATATAAAGTGTTTTCAACCATTTCCACCATCATATTGATTCTATCTAAATTCTAAATGATCTAAACATAATTTATGGTAATCTCTAATAAAATCTGTTTTTATCCAGATTCGATGATTTGCCAAGGATTATAATCATGCAGTCAGGTAAAATCAAATGATCAGAAATAGAAACGACTACTTGAAAACCTGAATTGCTAAAACTAAATTCACATACACTTCAACAGCAGCTTCAATAGCAGATTATCTTTTTTGCTCTTCTATAAATGGTAGATCATATCGTTTTCAAAACTAGTTTGGCACTGGGAATCCAGAGGACAATGTAAATTGCAGTCCTACAGTCTTCACAATTGAACCATCGACCCATGAAATTGTTGGGCCGCATTGAAAAGGTTTTAGATAGAATTGGGTGTATTACACGACATGCACTGGAGATTCCCAACATATTCTAGTTAATAAACGGGAGCAAAAGCTTATTAACTAACGGTCTATTCAGCAAGGTTTCATGTATTTTATGATCAAGTATCTCTGAAACGTTAATAAAATTAAGATCAACATTCACTCTTGGAGGCAATTCAACGCGATATAATTCCATTTTGTTGGTATCCTTTGTTGATATCATTTGTCTAGCCGCTGGCGACTATTTGGCAGTTTCTCCTTTCTGTCCAGAGCGAGATAACAAGCGGCACCAAATTTTACGATTGTCCAGAATGGTAGTGTGTTGTCGCCCCAGGAATATTTACGTTCAACCGTCACTCTCTGGATTTTTCTACAGCTAAGATAGTTTACAACTGACTTGGTCGAGTTCTTGCTAGTTTATTGCAGAATAGACACCGCCAGATATCGTCGTATTTATAAAATATATATTTCTATGATCTAGATATTCCGATTCGACTTCGTCCTTAGCCGTTTTAATTCCAAAGGACATTAACCTTCCAGAATTCACGTGCTGTAAATTAAACTGAGATAAAATCATAATATTGTTTTATTGTGATTTCTAGCTAACAGTTCGTTGGTTAATGTTAAAACAACTCTAATCTCAACCAGTATTGTTTCTGACCGTTTATAGTTACGAGTATTGCGGTCAGCCATTACATGGCGACAATTACTGTTTTCTGGAACTCATTGGATTTTATTATTTTCTAGCTTGCCTTTACTGCTATCGGTTGTTGGTTTACTTTCGTCCGAAAATTGACTGTTTTTACTATAATATGTCTGTTTACTTACTATTTTCTCGAAACAAAAATGTTAGTAAGTTCTTAAATGATTTGAATTTAGCCTTCGTTAATTTAATTTCCTTCTGCTCATCCATTCCAAAAATTATAACATCGTCCTCAATTACTTCATTTTCGCTGTAGATAACTCACTTGCCGTTGATGAATGTAATTAATTGGCTTAAAATAAACACTCCAGTTTTACTAATTGGGATAAGTACATTTTTTTGCGACATAAAAGTCGCTTTTAATATTCGTTTTAATTATAATCGTGAAGCCTTTGAATTCTGCGAAAATATTTTTTCTTTACATCCCCTCCGGCGATATTCCGCGATATGCAAAGTTGTCAGGGAATTGAGATATTTTGATCATGTTGTAGAATTCATTACTCATAATATTGTGAATAGGTGTACCAAAATATTAAAATAATCTCATTAAAGTTTACGTAGGCGCACATAAATTCTCCCCAAACGTTGAAAATTCAACGTCTGGTGAGAATTTATGTGCGTCAACGAAATTGTCAGGATTGGTGGTCGTAAAAGTTGCGCGAAGTTATGGGCTGGCACCATGGCGTTCAGTAAACATTGTTTATTTGCTTGTGGCTTACCAACAGTTGGGATAGATTTTGTTTTGATCAACTACTGCTTAACATAGTGTCTTTCCTGTAAGCGTTTTTGGTTATAACGATCGATCAAATTTTAAATGATCATCTGTTTCATTAATTTTAGTATTTGTAGTTTTGTCTACTTCCACAGCTACGCTACGCTATGAATCTCTTGCTTCAAACCACTCGGTCAATGTACCAGTTTTGTGACAAAATATTATTCTTCAATCTGCTCCATGATTATGATCATACAAATTGCGAAAACCATAATGGAAACCGTCTACATACGTCGGTAAAGACAACATAAAACGAAATCAGATATGGACTAGCTGAACTCATGAATAATATAATGCAGAGGTACAAAATTTTCATTTCTCCACTCATTCTCCGAGCGTTGACTCTTGTCTCAGGTTTATTTTCCTGTCCCACTTAGGAAACGAGGAGAGTGCTCAATGTGCTCATGTTATTAAGAAGTATAATTCACTTCTCTCGGGGGGCAAAAACATGTTTACAGCATATTCAACCTCATTTCTCTGTATACGGTTTAGTGCTTTTTAATGAGAATCTTAATCATTGGCTTAATGTGTCCTTTAAAATATTATATGTACCTATTAAGAGTACGTTGTGTCATGAACTCATGACTTGAAATCAATCTCAGGCATATGGTATTAATATTAACACAAGTCGTTAACCTAATTCTAGAAGAAAAATCCATTTAGTTATATGTTTCATTATTAACTTAGCTGACTTGAAAATATATCTGTATTATATATAAATTAATTAAATCATATTAACCTGGAGAAGATTCTCTTAAACAAGCTGACTCTGTCACTAAATCAGAGGGGCAATTCTAGTAATTTTAAGATCGTTCACAGTCTGATCTCAGTCTCAATCTGTCAAAAATACCTCTAATTTCCTTACATTTTGACAAGTTTTTGGCATTTGTTTGTCGCTGAGTTGAGACTGCGACTAGATTTTGAAAGTTTTTAATTACGAAAATTGGCCTTCTGTTGAACTGTATAAGTTATCTCTCACGGAAGTGTCGCTGCTACCATGCTCAGGTCACGCGCAATCGATAGCTAATCTTTTAATTATGATCTCATAACCATTTTTGTTTTCCTACATTGATGCATGTTTGCTGTTGAGATTAGACTATGTGACTATGAAAACACAGCCTTGTAGTTCCGAACCTATTAGCTACTAAGTGTTACATACGTGTAAACATTTTTAAACAAACAGACTGATAGGTACTTCTCTGCTAACAGAGACCTACTAATAGTTGACGGCCCCGTTGATCTCGTGGTCGCAAGCACGACTGCTGAGCGTGGGGTCCTGGTTTTTCCATTAAGAGTAAGAGCCAGGAGTTTGGAAGTCGGCGGTAGGATTTCCCCGTGGCTCGTAAAGCACGTTAAGCCGATGGTCCTGCGCCTAATCGCTCTTCGGTGTGTCGGATTACCGTCCCATCGGACTATGAGAGTGAGGGACGAGAAAGTGCACCTGTGTCTGCGCACACACTTGTGCATCATAATATCTCCCATCCGTTCTCTATTGAGATTGGTCGTCGTAGTCGAAATTAGGTCTGGGGGACTATTTTTTTTTTTTTTTTTTGATTTTACATATCTCGGGACCATGGGGTCCCGGTCCTTTGGAAGGCGTACGAGGGGCCGAAGCCAACTCGCAGAGGCCGCTTAGGAAATTTTAATGAAATGCGGCACCATCCGACGATTATCCCTGTATGCACTATGCAAGTGCACCCAAGGATAACCCCCGGTTGGTGTAGGACTATTGTAGGATATGGAAAAATAAAAAGTTGGACTATGGGTTTGGGTGGCTGAAGTGGACTGGTTACCAAGAACTATGGAAGAACTATGACCCCTGCCTGATCAATGTTTTATATATACACGGATAAAATGGCAGGGGGTGACTTGCACACTCAATAATGGGCCCCCGGAAACGGTCGCTAGCACATAGTGACGTAGCGACAAGGGGGCAACATGTCCTGAGGTGCTTATGAGGAGTGGAGAGGTATTCCACGGCTATCAGGACAATCCCGGAAGTACGGTCAAGATCCCTACCAGCATCTTACTGGAATACTTCCTTCCTCCGAGCACGTTTGCTCTTGCGAATCTCCACTCAAGCCGGCCAATAAAGGCAAGAATGAGGTGGGAGCTCTGTTCCTCTTCATGTTTCACTCCAGCCGGCCAATAAAGGCAAGCCAGAGGTGAGGAACAAGACTTCTTCCGGGAGATAGGGTCCGTGGGTTTGATCTCTCCCCGGTCGGATTGCCGTCCCGTCGGACTATGAGAGTAACGGAACAGAGGGTGCACCTGTGTTTGCGCACACACTTGGTCCGTTGAGAATGGCCACTGGGACCGAAATCGGTCGGGAGGATATGCCATTAATATTGGGGTAAATATTCAAAATGTACCAAATTCACACGTTCCACTGCGTAATAAATTAAAATTTTGGTTTAAACCCTATTTAATATATCTACGTGATGTATACCTACGATTTTTAATGAATGCTTGATTTTGTTTTTGTATTTTTTTATGTGGAACATATTTAAAAAAAATGTAAATAACAACAAAACTCATTACAGGGGCCTGTTCCAATGCTAGACTTCATTATATTTTTTAGTATACTTGTAAATTTAGCGCAAATATCGTAAGTTTGGCGAATGTGTCTAATAACATAATTGTTATTTGTTACTTGATAACAAATTAAAACGTAGTTTTATGATTAAATAAGGAACAAGTGTGTTTTAAAGTTTTGTAACAGCAAAAAATTCATTACCAAAACCATGACGAGTTTTCGATTTTACGCGACAAAAACCTTTGATCACGCCGCCATGTAGCGAGCAGCAGCCCCCCCGCTCTTCAGTCGACCGGCAAACGTAACAACGGAAGGACGTGCGCAAGATTTCGCGCCAAAAATTGCGATCGATGTGAGTATTACAGTGTTTAGTACATTTTGTGTTTCATTACAAGTCCACTTACTTCTTGATACGTAAATAAACTTGGTATCTAGTTGTTATATCAATTCATTAAGTTCTGTGTCAATTTTATTTTTGAATGTGTAGATGTTAAGTAAAGTTTATAGAAAAATATATATTAAATTAAAAGTGCATATTATTCATTACCGTGTCCTTCATTACAGTCGTTTACCGTAACCTTTTAGAGGTTACGGTAATGAATGGCAAATTACGGTAATGAAGCAACTTCTAATTATTTTTTTTTAATTTATAAATTATAAGATATAGGCTATTAACATTGTTGGTTAATAAATGCTTTCTATTTCAGTTAAAAAATGGCACGGCCTAAGAAGACGAAAGAGGAAATTTTAGCGAGAAGAAGACTAGCTAAGCGGAAACGCTACGCTGCTTTAAAAAATAATGAAGAATTATATAATATTGAAAAAGAAAAGGAAAAAGCAAGGTACTTAAAAAGAAAATCTGAAAAAAAAATTGTTGACATTAAAGATTTAACACCACGTGCTCAAAGAGAAAGACGTAGAAGATGGAGAGTTAACAGCAAGAAATATATACAAAAAAAAAGAAAAGAAAAAGAAATTGAAAATGTTGAACTTCTGGACATTGAAACATCACAAGACGAGCCTCTTGATGATAATAATCCGCTCGAAGAATCAATTCCATCTAATTCCGTAAAAGAAATTGGGACCAATGAAACTGATAAAACTTTTAAGTTAAGAGCAACAATAAGACATATACGTTATCAAAGAGATAGGGATATGAAAAAAATGAAAGATGAGCTTTGCAACATAAAAAAAGAAAACAAGAAATTGAAGAGACTTTTAAACATATATAAAGAGAAGATAAAAGACAATACAATGAATACAAAGAATAATGAAAAACTACCGACTAGAAAAATAGGCAAAAAAAGGATCCAATATAATTTTAACAAAAGAAAAGAAAAAGAAGTTGTTAAAAAAGTTCAGTGCTTTTATAATGAAGACGAGAACACAAGAGTAGCACCAGGCAAAAAAGAATACATCACGAGAAAGAAAAACCGAAAACAAAAAAGGTACATAAATGATACTCTTATAAATTTGTACAAAAAATTCTGCCTTGAGAATCCAAATACATCTGTGTCTTACACGTTCTTCTGTAAATTAAGACCATTTTGGGTGTTATTTCCCAAACCAAACAGAAACACATGCGAATGTATTTATCACTGCAATTCAGAGTTACTAATAAAAGCTCTAAATAAGGCAGAAATCATAAATATTAAAACAAATCATGATCTTTTAAACCTCCTTTGTTGTGATAGATATAACGAGGCATGCTTAGATCGTAAATGTTCTAATTGTGAACCAAAGGTTGTTGAATATTTAGAATTTAGTAACGATATACACATCAAATATTTTGAATGGCGTAAGACTTCTAACACCTATGAGCAGGATGGAAAAGTAAAACATAACATTCTTTGGGCTAAAACTGAAAATTATGCCCCACCTTTAGATGTTATTCATAAATTTGAAAATCATATTAAACAATTTTTGCCGCATTGCGCTAATAATGTTGTGCAAAATAAAACTCTAAAAGAACTAAAAAATAGTATTCAGATAAACGAAGCTGTGGTACATTTAGATTTTAGCGAAAACTACGCTCTTAAACATCACACGGAGATTCAGTCTTTTCATTTTGGCGGCAGTAGAAAGGAAGTGTCTATTCACACTGTAGTAATATATATCAAAGACTTCGAAACGTCCCAGTTAAAAACTCACTCAGTTTGCACCGTATCAGACAATTTGAAACACACAGCCGTTGCAATTTGGGCACACTTGGGCCCGATTTTGAGTCAAATTTCCGAAATATCACCTTTTATTGATACCCTACACTTTTATAGCGATAGCCCCAGCAGTCAATACAGGAACCGAAACATGTTTTATATTTTGACTCAATTGGAAAAACAGTTTTTAGCACTTCGTACGTTAACCTGGAATTACATGGAAGTGGGTCACGGAAAAGGTGCTCCAGATGGCCTAGGAGCGGTAGTCAAAAGGACCGCCGATAGAATTGTCAACACAGGAACAGACGTCGGGACATTTTCCAAATTTGTTGAAATTACAAGAGCAAACCTGCCAAATATCAAAATTGTGGAGATCACAAATGCAGACATAGATGAAAAGCAAGCCATGATGCCTAATTGCATTCCATCTTTTAAAGGAACTATGGCCGTTCACCAGGTCATTTGGAGGAGTGGCTCAAGAGATCATTTAGAGATGCGTAGCCGAAGCTGTTTCAGGTGTCAGGTGGAAATGTGTCAACATTACAGTCTTGGTATTCACAGCCTCGAAAAAGTGATTTCCCAATTTTGCAAAGAACCAACCCCTGAAGATAATTTACCCATACCGGTTCCCATTCCGGAAACACTAACTTTTGATGAACCTAAAATCTATGATGTACAATCAGGCAGTTATAGTCCAGAACTCATACGAACCACGTACCCGCGTAAACGCAGTAAGAAGTTGCATTCAAACATAATAAAACAGGAAGGACTAGCTAGAGACATAATAATATTTCCTGCTATGCCTTCCACATCAAAAGAATTTAAATCACCAGAAAAGATGCACCTTTTATCTAACATTAAAAAACTTGGTGATTGGCAGAACTCAACTTTTGTTGGTTCTGAAAGTAAAACATATTGTGATCAATTTGAGGAATTTATATCTGATTTCGGTAAATTTGAGGACTACTCAGACACTGATATAGAAAAAAGAGAAAATAAAGAAAATATTATTGAGAATCAACATCAAGACAAAAGTAAATATAAAGGAAAAGGAGTTGGAAAAAAAACCGGCAAAAAGATGTAGCAGGAATAAAGTAAAAATTTGTCTTTTGTAAATTCGCAAATATAAAAAATAAACACAAAAAAACAACAAAAAAAATAACAACAAAAAATAAAAAACAACAAAAACAAATAAAAAAACAACGAAAATAAATAAAAAAGAAAAATAAACACTTAAAACAAAAACAGTATAAAAAAAGTACTTTATGATCACATATATTATAATGTTTAAAATAATTTATCTTGTTGATTTTTTATATATTCTATTTGCATTCGTTTTACTCATTGACAAAGTCTGATTCATATTTTCTTACTCTAAAAAAGGCTGATTATTACCAAAATAAATAATTTTAATTTTTTAGGAAGAATTTAATTATTATTTGTTATTTAGTTACTGCTTTTTATATTAATTGTGTACTTTGCAGTCCGAATATTAAAATTGGATTCGTTTACTAAGACATTGGAAGGCTGATTGTTACCAAAACTTCAATTATGGAAGAATTATTAATTAGGTACCTATTTTGTTAAGTCGATTTTTAAATAAATTATAATCTACAACATCTTTGTTTTTTTTTTAATATCACATCATTTTGTATCATTACCTTGCCTCTATATTTCATCACCGTATACCTAAAATTTCATTACCATGGGTGGCGTTCATTACCGTAGCGTGTCACGTATTTTAAGTGGCAATAACTCTTTCAATGTTTGATGTATACGCGTGCCTTTCACTTATTTAATAAATAAAATAATGCCAAATATCATAAACCGATCAAATTAAAAAAAAATTGAAATTGAGATATTTTCACCAAAATTGCGCAAATAATGTCGAAACTGAAGAAATACCCATTGATGACTGTCCTAACATAGCTAAAGGATAATGTACTACCAATAACAGTTATCAAATACTGCAAAATATTATCGGTGTCGCTGAATCGTGTTTCTGGTATGAAGTTACAATGGAAGCCATAGAATTAATTGGAAGCGTTGTACGAATACGTATTTCATTATCTAATCGTTTACTGATGACAGATAAGCACGTATTACTAAACCCTTTAAATCACCAGGGACCGGCACTTTATGCTAATAGGCCTTTGCTGTACTTCCCCATTTGGATGTATATAGATAACTAGCTTCTGCCCGCGAATTCGTCCGTGTGAAATTTGTCCCTCCCCCTCATTCACCCTCTTAGGGGTGGAATTTCGAAAAACGCTTTCTTAGTGGATACCTCCGCTTCACAAAGTACACCCCCTCCAAATTTCATGTATCTAAGACCAGCGGTTTAGGTTGTGCGTTGATATATCAGTTAGTCAGGATTTTGAATTTTATATAACAATATATATAGATTAACTAATCTAGTTGATTGGCAAACTTGTACTAAATCTGATGAATGATTGAACAAAGAACTTGGAAACCTCACTGATTATTTTTTATCAGGAAAAAAGAATTCCTACGGCGAGGTTGTTGAGTTTGTGAATGTTGACACTAATACAATACCTATGCAGGTTTTTTTTTTGACGATTAGTTGAACGGAATTTTGCAGTGTTCACAAATAAAACTGTAGCTTTATTTGGATTTGAGGTTAACACAGCCTGAATCCATCCCTACCTACATTCTTTAATACCATTGGAAGCCGTACGTGAACAATATAATAAGCAACCTACATCTGTAATCTACCGTCTCTCTACCAGTATTCTCTCAATAGAGCAAACCAATTCTCTCAGATGCTAAACTTAATCAAACGTGTGACCAAAAACGTAAGAGAAATTCTCAGTCGTAAAATAATAATACCACTCTAGCGAATCTGCAACTAACGGGCGACTAGAACATAAAACTTAAGTATCTACACTGTAGGTCCTTCAATATACTTAGCTAGCTATACCATATAGGTAGCAACAGCAAAGCCTCTAGTCAACGGAGTCACTATCAGGCGAGCTCGCATTTCTCAGCCCTTAGTTCGACGAACCTGGTCTGGTATTCGCAATTCATAGCTCCATCGAAGTTCTTGTATCATCTCCTTCCTTTTTCGCGACTCTCCAGCTATTGGAACAATAAAATGGCGTTTAAACATTGTCTTATTTCAGCAAGACGAGCAACCTCTTTATTACGTATCTTTTTTTCTCTGATTTGCAGATTTTTTTTCGCAGTAAAAGTTTTACTGCCTCTATTAAAGTTTAATGGATGCTTTTTAGCTCAGAGCGTTCTAAAAGGTATTTCTAGTTAAATACAACCTATACACCTTATAGAGCAGTAACATTTTCTACAGTAGGAATCTCTTGGAACACAGCCTATTTCAGTAGCGTACTAACATAGACAACTTCAATAAATAAAATATGCTGACCTAGTAAACATTTGAACTAGTTTTGACGACATTTCTTGAACAGCCTTTTTTATATGTTAAAGAAATAAATAAAGAAAGAAATATATTTATTTAGCACAGACCAAAAGACACACAAAACACCCAGATACATACATCAGATAAAAACAAACAAGAAAAAAATAATAACAATTAAAAAAGATAATAAAAAAGAAACCCGGAAAGTGTGCCTCACGGCTGCGCTAAAAAGGTCCCAGTTCAGCAAAAAAGAGAGAGCTCAGGACTAGAAGTTTCGAATACCAGATTTTTCAATACCAGTATTAATACCGCATAGAAAGTGTTAGACTAAATTATTATCTAAAATTATTAAAAAAAAAATTAAATAAGTAGGACTAATAAGTTTCACAACAGAACAATAAAATAACGTTTTTTTTTTAATATAAAATCACTTTTTTAATATAACTACACACATCAAAAGTGTCTAGGGATCAACATATATTTTTGCAATAACTTTTCTCCTGATTGATATTAATTAAAATTTTCTTTAAGGATTCATCAAATAAAGTGTTTTCGTTTGTCACAGTAACGATAAACCAAGTCACCTTTGCATTAATAAAGAAATTTGCCATTTTCCTAATAAAGGGATTTTTGACATTTGAACCACTAACACAAAAGTTCGAAAAAAAGACTGAAATAACAGTTTTCTTTAAAATTTTATTGGGTAACTTAAAAAATTAATAATCCGTGTTTCTACCGCGAACACTAACAACACAAGAACATCGGTTTGGCATACTCAAAATGAGTTCATCCAAATCACGCTGTGGAATGGCAGCCCATGTTCGTTGCAACAACAAAAAAAGGTCTTCTTGCGACTGGATACCCTCCATATTCGGCAGAGCTCTTCTCTGTAGCATATCCCATGCATGCTCAATCGGGTTCAAGTCTGGCGACTGAGCAGGCCAGGGCAGGACATTGATGTTAGCTGCGGCGAGAGTCTGTCTTACAACTCTTGCGGTGTGCGGTCGTGCATTATCATGCATTAACTGAAATAAGGGACCGATTTGCACTTGTAGAGGAACGATGACGTCTGATACAATCGTCTCAGCATAAATTTGAGCGTTGAGGTTGCCTCTGATCCAAATCAACTCAGTTCTTCCGCCGATCCAAATACCCGCCCATACCATGATGGTTCCACCACTATAAGGATGGACTTCCTGGCAGGATTTTAATCGCTGTTGGCGTCCAGGGGTTCTCCAGTGTCGTATACGTCTTGTATCCGGTCTCATACCAAAACGAGACTCATCAGAAAAGCACACGAAACGCCATTGTTCTTCTGCCCAATTTCTGTGTTCAAGAGCCCATTGATATCGAATCCTACGATTGTGCATTGCTATAGGTGGTACCCGTAGCGGTCTTCGGGAATGAAGGTTCACTTCATGCAAGCGGTTTCTGACTGTTTGGTCGCTAATTAAGTTCCCTGAAGAGTGATGAAGCCTCACGGCTAACATCATGGCGGTTATTGTTGGAGCTCTTCGAGTTAAGATTTGAATGTATCGGTCTTGTCTCCGTGTGGTGCAGCGATACCGTCCTCCATGGCGCTCAGCCACGGTACCAGTGCTTCGGTAACGTGTCCAAAGTCGACTGATAACACTCTGACTTGTATTCAGAGCTAAAGCCACAGTACGTTGCCGGGAACCAGCTTCTATCATTCCCACGGCTCTGAGCATTTCTTCCCTGCTTAAATGACGTCGCCGCTCCATAATAACGTTGGTTTTAATCAGTAGTAGGGAAACAGTAGCACTAATAATGTCTTCAATGCGTTGTATGTTTTTATAGGGAAAATATTGACAGCTGATTTTCATCTTTTACTCGAATTTGATTCACAGTTCCTGATTCAAATTATGAAATGCACCAAAAAGGATCCATATAAATTTATAAAATCATAAATTTATTACAAAGCCACATCTCAATCTCAAGAAATCCGCATAAAAATGCTTGATCCCTAGACACTTTTGATGTGTGTATATACACCAGTCACCGTACACACAAAAATTACGTTAGATCGCAAAAAAATTTGCACTGTACTGATTTTTTGGGATATTGTTTATTTATTTGCATAAAACACGGTATACAAAGGTGTTAAATGAGTTAACGATGAGATCATACATGTTTTGCTTAAGGCTAAGAGCTCTTACACACCACGTTTTTTTCAGGCGCCGGCCGTCGACGCGCGTTTCGGTATCGCACGTTGTCGGCGCTGCTAAACTTGAAAAAGGCAGATTACTTGCGATTGTATCGCTACAAACTTACGGGAAACGCGCTACAGACGCGCGTCAGCAACTCTCCTTGCAAAGTAAATCGCGCGTAGCACGCGCGCGAACGGGCCACAAACGTGCGTGATCGCGCTGGAAACGTGCGTGCGCTGTGTGACATTAAAACGCGCTGTACGAGTGAGTTTGGAGCTAAACACGCGCTGTGCTAGCGCCTCTGTATCGATGTATCTCCGCGCTAGTAGCACATCGACAGCACGCGAAAAAGTCGTCGTCTGCATACTAAAATTTTATGAACGAACGTGTGAATAGGTAAATTGGTTACGATAACATCGCGTTTGCAGCGCGTTACAGTTGCGTGCGACGCGCGTCGACGGTGCCTGAAAAAAACGTGGTGCGCAAGAGCTCTCAAGCATGCATTTTACTCGGACTTCTTTTCAGTTTTTTACTTATGACTTTTAGCATCGTACGGAAAAGTCACCCAATACTTACATTTTTAAATTATACAAAACGTGAACTTATCTCGAGTTTTATTGGACCAACAGAGTTATGGCTGCGCTCAAACTTTGTATACTCTAAAAATGTATTGAGTGACTTTTCGTAGGATGCACCTTTTAGCGCATGGGAGAATCCCCACCGCCGTTTGCCCACCTGCCTTCTTACCTGAGGGATCTCAGTACTTCTATTGTTCTATGTACCTCTTGCCTTGACCGAGAGGCAAATACAATGACTAAGTACCATTTTTTTAAATCCTATTCCTTACCTGCGCAAATAGTAGTAAAATTTAACTGTCTAAATAAACCATCACAAGATAATTAAAATAAGCCGTTTTTAAAACTTACCACAGATAAAATCATTGGTTGGAAATATAATATCCACTAAAATCCGGGTTTCCGGTATTAGATATTTCAATACCAGTATTGAAAAATGACCAAAAAAGTCCGGAATCCCGATATTAGCCAATACCGGGACTCCGGTATTGGAAGCCCAACTCAGCACGTTGCGTGACCCTAGAATTACTATCCCACGTTAAGCCAACGTAACTTCTATTCAGCTCGAGAGTATCGAATAAGAATGGGTTGTTCTTTTAAACTACGTCTGGAGTGCATTGATCACAAAGACTTAACATCTCTGTCGATTCGTTTCATGTTCCTTTTAATAAAATACTTCATTCCATCGTAACAGAATTGTTCAGAACTGTTTCGCTTAATGTTACCATGTTGCAGTACGGTTTTCTACGAATCGTCTTGGCATCATGAATAAAGAGGCGGGGCTCCAATGGAATGTATTTGATAGAAGACATTGCTACAATTTGCTGTTGTTATATCATGCACTTACGCTTTTCTGATTTATTCCTTTGTTTTTACAAGAGCTGTTGCTAGCTGGTGTACTGGCGTTCATCCAACTATTCTGTATTGAACTGAACGTGTGAATATTGGCTAGCTTCGGATTAAGTTCTTAATTACTTGTAAGTATGTAGTTCGGTCTCGTAAGTTTTAACAGCCAGGTTTCTGCTACCTTTTATAGTGAAGATAGCTCTTGAGCTATTTCTATGCCGTCTCACTGGATTCCAATCTTACAGTAATAATTTTGCGTGAGACTGAACAATTTTTATTTATTTATTTATTTTATTATTTATGTACACACAGTAAAATACATGGATATAACATAATTAAGATTTGAGTACAAAGGTACTCATTATGTTTTACTTATTTATTCGGAAATCGATTCACCGACTTAATTATCTTATCTGTCGTCAAGGCACATGTGAACTATACTGTATAGTGGATTAAGTATTACAAAATTTCTTTTACGATAATACAATCAGCCGTTGCTCTTTTATCTGTCTGAGTATTTCGCGTGACTCCTTCTCTTTTGGGGTTACGATGGCAGCGCACGCTATATCCGTTTCCAGTAACACATTCTTGACCGAAATGGTTTTCTTTTACCCTCGTTATGGACTCAAGTACTCCAACTCTATATTAATTGAGAATGTGACGTTTCTTTGAATCGGTAAATTATTAAAAGCAATATTACATCATCACAACAGAAGAATATTAGTTTTTAGGTACCATTGGTTTTTGTTTACCGATTTTTTCCAAATTCGGTAACAGTGTTTTTATCCTAATACAAGGAAAACGGTTTGTTTTGTCGAGATGTTTTTTGATTTGTATTGTTATTTTTTTATTTCTGTGTTTTACCTTGTTGATAATAATTACGTGTACGAGGAGACTGGAGGATATTACAATAGTTAATTAAGTATTATTGAAGGCACACATAATTATATTCCACTTTGCAAAACTATATATCGGCAAAGTTCAAAACATATTCTGTATCCGTTTTATCTCCAAACGATAGTTTGGATTATACTGATGTTTACTTTTAAGTAGGTGCTTAAAGATAAAGATTAATATCTTGTCTATGTTATCGCAAACAACACTTATAATATTATAAAATAGCAACTGAAAACCCATAGCGTAACTTCAGCCATATATTTCGGCTTTACATCCTCTTTTTCAATCATAGCGGGATTTTCCATGTGCACAAAACACATTCCATATATTCAAAACAACTTTTAAAAATCCATAAAACTATTTATGTTTCAAAAAAATTATCTTTCTTTTATGTGGTACATTACATCGAGTATGATATGCCATAAGTACCAACCGTTCGTGGTTGCATAAATAAATTTGTAGCTGACGACCTGACGAGTAGACAGAAGTTTGCATACGTAACAGTGTTGAAGTTTCAATATAAAATGTGAAAGCTCTGTGAAATTAGAGGAATTCGAATAGACTTGAAAATGCTATTTGAGACTCGCTACTGATTTGACAGAATTATTACTGACCATATTAACTTTTCTAAAGCTACATATATCCATCTATACGTATAACATCTCTGGCATCTCGAAATATTATTCAGTGGTCAAGTTATTATAAACCAGTGGCCCAGCATTTCTTGTGTTTAGAAATCTTACCATCATTAATTTTAATGCTCGCTACGGGTTAAATGAACTATTAATCTATGCTCTCTAGTAATAGCTACATCCACGAAAAATTGTTCGGCTTAATATCAGAAAGAGAGAATTAACTGGACCCAAGAGAGGTTTTATCCCTCCCTTGTGCCCTGTGTCGACACTATTAATCTTTATTAGTTTCACTGTATGGGATCAACAGCCGAATATTGTACGTTTGGTCGAAATAATTTGTTCCGTTATATTGATCCTGTGCACAAGACCAGCTACGTAGTTCCAGCTGACGTAAATCAAAGGTAAAATTTTCTTGAAGAGGTTTTAGTTCGTGCCGTATGGGAAAGCAAGGCTTGGTATCGAGGCCATAATATATAAAGATATATTACAGCTGACGTAATATCGTAATTTTGTCACTTGAACATCCGTTTCCAATCGACTGTTCATCGTATTATCGTTCAAAACAATTTATTGTACTATTTTGGTGCTGAATTGAAACAGAATCGCTGAACGAACGTTGTTTTCTTTGGACGTGAATTATTTAAGAGAAATTGTGCTTTAACGTTTCTAGAATCTATTTTTGGAAACTACGTTACATAATGTTATCCCCGATTTTAAAAGTTTAACAGTCCTATCTCTCTGAGTCTAATCGTGAAGGAGCTGTCCTTCGGGACCCTGCTTGTAAATCTTTAGATTTATTACTTGATTCCTTGTTTTATTCGTATTGGAATCCTGTAATTGTATTCCAATTTATGATCAGTTATCAATGCCCAATAGCTGTGCGACGACCGATTTTATTCAATTTAAAACGTAATTGGCACGATCACATGATATACCTCGCGGCTTTTAATGGCGTCTTCGGGCGTCCCTATTACGTTCTGCAACAATATTATTTTCGTATCGAATGTGTAATTCTGAGAATATTCTGCGTTGTAAATTTTTTTTTAATCTAGATTTCGAGACTTCTTCTTTAACCGCCTTCCTTTCGTATAAGTCATTTCCCTTTTCAATATCTTGTTATCTATTATAAATAGATTCAGCAGCAGTATTTTTAAGTATCACTCGTTTATTCTTATTTTCTTGGAACGATATTGTTTTAAAATAGATTTCTGATGTTATGTTAGTATCTCAACCAAACGCGATAAGTACCTAACAATTCTTGTATAGTTTTCCTGTTTCTATGATAACTGTCCTTGAAAATCGAACTACACAGTCATATCAAAAGTTTCTAGGGAGCAAGTACGCTTTAGAGTATCACCGCAATTGAGGATTATTATTTTAACTTTTTTGGATCGTTATTGAGTTAATTTCAATATTTGAATGAAGATTTTTCTTTAAATTTTGATTAAAAATAGAAAATCAACTGTCAATCAGGATTCCTTTAAAAGTGTGTAATAGCGCTTTTACAAAACTATTACAATTTCTGCATCGGAACTGAAAAAATTACATCGATATGGAGCGACGACATCATTTGACACGAAAAATGATGATGAGTGCCGTCGGAATGTTGCAAGCTGGTTCCAGGAAACGTACTGTGGCTGTCGCTTTTGGCACTACACAGACCGTCATAAGCCGCCTCTGGACACGCTATCATATCACGGGCAGCGTGGCCGAGCGACATGGAGGACGATTTCGCATCACCACTCGCAGACAGGACCGGTACATCCAAATACTGCTCGGCGGAATTGTACCATGAGCGCCATGATGTTGGTTACGATGCTCCACAGCTCTTCAGGCTTGCTGATAAGCGACCAAACCATCCGAAATTGTTTACGTGAAAGTGGGTCTGCGTTCTCGAAGGCCGCTGAGAGTTCCACCTATAGCACCACGCAATCGTAGGGCCCGTTTACAATGAGCTCGTGAACACAGAAATTGGGAGGAAGAAGACTATCGTTGTGTTTACTTTTCCGATGAATCTCGCTTCGGTATGAGGCCGGATACAAGACGTACTCGAGTTTGGAGGACCTCTGGACGTCAAGAACGTTTTAAATTTGGACAGGAAGTTCATTCATATGGAGGGGGAACAATAATGATTTGGGCTGGTATTTGGATCGGTGGAAGAACCGATCTCATTTGGATCAGGGGCAACCTTAATGCTCAGATTTATGCGGAGAAGATTGTTTTAGACGTGATCATCCCTTTGCGAAGCCGGTTGGGTGATTCGTTTCGACTAATGCACGTCCACACACGGCTAGAGTCGTAACACGCACTCTTGCCGATGCTCGCATCAACGTTCTGCCGTGGCCTGCTCAATCGCCAGACCTCAACCCAATTGAGCACGCATGGGATATGCTCCAAAGAAGAGCTCTGCCGAGTATGGAAGCCGTGCTTACCCCACAACAACTTATTGACTTGTTACATAAAACGTGAGCGGCCATTCCCCAAAGTGATTTTGATGAACTGATTTTAAGCATGCCAAATCGCTGTGATTTTGTGATTCGTGTCAATGGTGGAAACAAAGATTATTTTCTTTTTTATCTGTACAATAAAATTTTTAAAATATCCTCATTTTTGATAAATATTAATTGGATAATTTTTGATAGTTAAAAATTTACTTGATCCCTAGACACTTTTGATATGTGTATATTAATAGAAGATATTTGTCAAGTTGGTAACGCACTGTTAATTAGTTTTATCATTTTATCAGTCGTGAAGTGATTATCTGTGACGCTCATGTAGATCTACTTGAGTGATTGCCATGTGGCGTTTTCAAGTAGTTAACATAAAACAATTTGTGACGACGTTTTTGAGCCTTTTTAATGAATATTACATAATTACATTTTATATATAGCGATGCCATTTAGAAATGATTGATTGTTTGTTTGATATAATGTTGGATTGTTGTTATCTTAAGGCTTCATCTCATACAGCGATAAAGCGAGAATTGCTTACTCCGAAGTGTCATCACTAAGTCATAAACCTTTAGTTTTTTACCGATCATTACTAACATAAATAATCTTGTTACAGTATTCTCGAAAGGGCAATGCGAGACAGGGAGATACCGCTTCCTCGCCAAAACTGGTGGCTACGCCTGGGTTCAGACTCAGGCCACCGTCATCACCGACAAGCAACAAAAACCCATCAGCGTCGTCTGTGTTAACTACGTCATCAGGTAGGTCTAGATATAAAAAATTATCTTCTATTATCATCGTGTTTTGTGTTTTTGTTGGAATTTCAACACAGTTTCAGGATAAATATCAACTAAATTTTTATTGAGAACCATTTTTATAAATTGAGATTTTTCAAGGTAAGTAAAATTTTCGGTATTACTATTTTATTTTTTAAGACATTCATTTGAGGTTGGTCTACCGTCGTACGTTTAACAACGTAACTTGCTTCTTGTTACGTACCAAATTGTGGGTGTAATATCCGTAGGCGACTGTATCTTTCACGTAAAAGCCTTATCGCGTCGGATCACCCTCGTTTAGAGCACTTTCGTTAATTTAATAACTATCAATTTGCGAATTAACTAAGTTAATTAGAGTGTGGACTATAAAAGTAGAGACGTAATAAAATGGACTATAGTTTTCCAAGAAAACATCGTAAAACGTATTTTCATTCTTGTTTACTTACCTTTTGTGAATAGTTTCCTAAGTATATTACATTTTAGCGTGCCTTATACTGTAGAGTACAAATTGTAAACATTCTACTAACCTTTCACAAATACTTTTCCACCATCTAACAAGAATTTCCGCGTAAACCAAAATCCTTGTCATCTTATACTTTATCACGGATAAATGCACGATAAATGCAGAATTTTCACGATAACGCCTGCCAGATAACACAAGAGCAAATCCTTTGATCGCACTCTGTGGTATTTTCCGTACCATTTCCATGACCGACTCGAGCTGCAAAGCAATTTAGTTCAATATTAGATACTTTTACATTCCGATATTGGTTTAACTTATCCAGGTCTTATTGCGTTACATTCGCAAGAAATACGGTTACTTATAAATCCTTTTAGGGACACGTATTTGCGTAAGATTCATGTATCCTTCGAACCTCGACGTTTCTTAAATCCAAAACCGATTGAATGTTATTGGATATCAAATTTATTATTGTCTAGATATAATAAGGCGTCTACGTCTTCGAGATGATGAATAAATGCATGATAATCAGCTTCGGACCAAGGTGGATTATGTAGTAAAAAGTATTCTGCTATGAAAATAATGAAATCTCTTTACAAGCCTGTGCCAAACATTACAATGTACTTTTACACTCGTAACCCAATTTTGACACTTGTCAATGTTTTGAACATGTTCATAATATACTTTTGACTAACACCTGGCTGTTCAACTGCGTGTCAGGGACAACCGTTTGGCGTCCACATCACATCATCGCACCCATACGATACTTGGCTCACCAGTAACTGATTACGTATCACCACTTCTCTCTTCTACATCTGTAAATAAATACGGAAAGATAATTGTATAAAGTTATCTATATTCAGTTATTGTTGAATACATTTCAACTGCTCTATTGTTTATGGCAGCTACAAATAGCTTATTAAACAATATGTTATCGTTATCAATGTCTTACTTTGTATCAGCTCCCTTTGCCTTGATCTGTGACTCTGTAAAGATTCTCGATAGATGTTTAATATTACTTGTTGACCGTTCATTGGATGGTGAAACAACTTTGGTTGAGGAAGTTCTGATATAATTTATATTCCCTGGTTATGAATGCAAAGCAAATAATGATTCTCCAAAAATAAATTGTGTACTTGTTTATAAATGTTTAACAGAGCTATATTTAGAGTGAGAAGCCTGGTTTGATTGTTCAAGTGGCGCACTTGAACAATCACATCATCTCTTTGAATATTCCTGAACGGTAAACAATGTTGTAGCCTTTTATTTAAATTTGCTACTAACGGTCCTCGATACTTATGTTGGGTTTGTATCTCTTTTGAAATCTTGTATTTTTAATTATTTCTCTACTTACATTATCTGGCATAATATTAGCAAAATTGGATCAATGGTCAGTTACTACTTACTAATGTTCCTAATTTTCTCATTTAATTTTTGTCCCGTCTTTAATCTTGTAAACGCTGTCTTGAAAGTGTTTCAGGGCTGATCAATTGCCCGTGAAAAAGAATTTTCCGATATCTATTCCAGCGATTCACTGATCTGGAGAACTCAATCTCTTCATTTACATCAAGATGCTTTGAATTCCTTCAAGTTCCTTTAAAATACGACTACAAATAAAATCCAATTATATTTAAGTCTGTCATAAATGATGAGAACATTTCATTCGGGTTTTACGATGTCGTTTGTCTCAGCTATAACTTTGTCACTCAACTCAGACCCATTTCTAACAAGAAAATATTTTCACCAAATGTTACCGCTATTGTTAATGGGATTTCTTCTTCTGAAATTCAGAATATTACTTACTTTTCTTTTTATCGGCGTTCATTTGCTACATAATTCTATTATCGTCTTTTACTGCTTGAATTTTGCAACATTTTAAATTGATTTTCCCCATTATTTCAGTGAATCCCATCGTGTTTATGGGCCGCATTCCCTGGCCGCTTGAAAGCCGGTAACATTTTGAGGTCACGCAGATTGCAATGGGCTTTCCGCTCTTTTAGCTTTTCACATCGCTTTAAAAATGGCCGTTTTAGTTTCATTAAATTTTTGAAGGGTCCTCTGAAGGATTTGCTAAGCAATGTTTATTACGATCTTTTTTAAACTCGCCTCTGGCAAACAGCTATTTTTGGTATTATAATATTATCGACATCGTACACAGAACGTTACCTGCTGGTTCTTTTACGTTCAAGGCTAAGGTTTTTTTCTGTGGAAATGTCTTAGTAAATTCCTAAATCTTCTGTTGGATTTTCATTCCATGGTGATAAATTATTCAGTAAGGAACGACGAAACCACGTTCAAAGACTTTTACGACAAGATACGAGTAAACTTAGCGATAATACTACCTTTGTACTTCAATTAGGTACCCAAAAGGATTATTCTGTTTTAAAATGTTGGAAGTACCTACTGAAAAAATATTCCGCATTGCTCAATATGTTCAGAGGTCAGCAGTTTTTATCTTTCCATTTCCAAGATGATGGCGTGGTCTATAAAATGTAGATCGTGAAAAACATTCAGTTATAAAGAGTCTTATCTCTTCCGAACCGTGTTTATCACGTTTGTTTTCATATTTTTTTACTTTTTGTAGGCTGGTCACCGATGAAATAATAACTAGGCATTCAAATGAATCAACAAAGAAAAAACAATTAATTAAACGACATTTCTTTTCACCTTAAAGAAATAAACTATAAAACCAAATTACAAACGCACCTCAGCAATATTCTAACATTTTCTTAATTGTGGCTTTTGTGTGAAAGCCTTTTAATTTTCTCAACACTATTTAACTTCTTGAGAATGCAATTAACTGTTTTAATTAACAATATATCTTTTAGCAACATCACACTGATTAATTGGAAAACTCTGTCTTCATTGTTGACGCTATATCGGTAACTATAATTATATAGAACCTTTTATCAAATAACTATTATTCTACATTGATAAGTCATTAGAGTAACTAAGGTAGTCTCCTAAGACAAATATCTCGATAATGTTGTATCACGTGTTATTTCCTATTCGAAACATCGAGTATTAGTCTCTTGTCTTCCTTAATTCGTAGACTTTGCTCTTTCTTACTATCATCTGCCATCCTTGAGTATATATGTTTTGTAAATATTTGTTTAGTCATCAAATATTAACTAGTATCCTTAAAGGATACTAGCATGTATGCATGTTTAATTCCTTTAGTAATTATAGAATGGGTTGCTTTCTGTAATATCATTCTTACTAAGTTGGTTTAAGCTCAATCGTGTAACATTTGTACATCACTAAATTTAACATTGTTCAATTCATCTTGAAGAACTCATACATAATTTATATACTCGATAATTTGATATGGCAAGTCGTTTTCCTTGTTTTTTTTTATAGCAAATTCATACTTCTTCAGCTTTGTCAATTGCACAAACACTATCCTGATTAATTAAATATACAAAATTACTGAATTAGTCAGTATTAGATTGTGTCATTGCGAATTATTTTTAAAGAATTTTCACAAAATCATATACTTAACATGTTTGCTGTGACAACAGAATAATCACATACTATCTTGATTCGCGCGAAAATAATGATATCAATCGATAATTAAGTAGGACAGGACTTCGATCAGCTATCTATTTAGCACAATCATGTTAACTACAGCCCTATCAATTGAAAAATCAAACACGTATAATGAACATGGGTATTACCCATTACCTAATTATGGTGCAAGTAAACTGTCTCAGTGTCTACTAAGCCTTAAAATTTTATGTCATACTCAACTCACGTTTCCTTACTATCCCAAGTTTTCTAAACATACTTGACCTACGGATCCGATAAGAAATTGCTATCTTAATATTTTCTATTTCTTGCACTTTTATCTTTAAGTACTTTTGTACTAAAATCTATTTAATCACGTTTATTATATAAGAGTCAATTAATTCGTGCTCATTAGTATTTTATTTATACAATTTATTGACTATTTAATTACATTTACGGCCTTATTATTAGGTATGTTAAACAACTGCGATGGAAAATTTATCTTATCAGTGTTCACTGCAGATGATACTGGTCCGACAGTTGTAGCATCAACATCAGATGCGCTTGGGGTTATCTCGGGTGCTGGTTGCCATGCCACATTATCCTCCGCATTTAATTTTGTATGTAAAATATATTTTTTAGTTTCAACATTAACAACACCTAATGGGAACTCGTTGCCAAGAATCTCTTGAAGTTTGTTTAAAAAAATATTCATGATGCTAAGTTCAGCAACCTTTTTCTTCCCTTGTTTGTTTAGGCTATGCTAATCCAGCTATTCGAAGTGAATTTACCTTTGTTAGATAATATGATCTTGTTATACAATGGCATTATTAATGTGTTAAATTATGTCAAGTTGGACTTAGAGGTGAAGTGAAGGGTCCACCTGTTGGATAGACATGATCTAATATGTTATGCTAAGTCATTTACTCGTACAGGGTCTAAGGATTTACTGCATGTGCTAACGTTTGTGAATGCTAGTATATTACAAGCAAGTTCTAAGATCAATGTTTATTATGCTTCAGAATCTGTAACAACCTTTGCAGTTTCTTAAGTCTTTAATTTGACACTTTCATTATTAATCTTTTCAATATCGTGAACATAATATAAGATAACCGGTATCCGCATTAAAGTGCTCTTTACAACAAAAGTAATTGCCTGGTGAATGTATGTTTTAAAATACAATGTTGTTTATACGATCAAGATAATAAAGCCTTTAAACAGGACCTTATCATTGAGATCGAGTACATGGCAACACCTGGACATTCACATGACTTAATATCTTTGTCGTGTGTTGCATTGCACCGCAATTTATTTTCACACCGCATGTAGGTCAATGCGAGAACACGTAACTGTATCCATTGCATATGAAGGGACACACCTAGGTTTTTTCTATAATTAGAATTTAGTTGTGTCTTGGACGATCGATGAGCTTATTGTCAAAACAGACATATATGGCAAAAAAAAAATCTGGTAGGAGCAATGTCTGGCAATAGGCTCGCCCCAAATCATATGGGATGGGACTTAAAGATAACTGGTGAAATGTGGGTTTACTATAGCAACACCTGCGCCTTACACTTGGAGGATTACAGGCGTGATTTTATGTTAAATATTTTCCAACCCTGTATTAAAATTATCGATCGCAGATATATCATGAAAATGTACTGTCTTTGATTGATTTACAAAGCTAATCTTACGAATAAAATCTTCTAAGATATGTATGAATTTGAAATTCTTAACGATTGGATTTTAAGTCAACACATATTTCAGATGCTAATTTTGTCGAGGGAGTGCTATAGCTCATATATTGAATGATTAATTTGGACATTGTCCATTTCACAGTCTGTTTTGCACACGTTTTGATCATCTTCAAACACACGCATTTGCTTAAATCACAATACAATATCAATCATTACATCATTGTTTAGTGTTAATGGTTTAGTCATTTTAACGATTGAATCTTATCTTTAATTCTAAGATTTTTATAGTTATTTATATTTTCGCAGCTGTGGCACGTTTAAGCAAAAATCCAATTGCTTTTTCTGCCGCAAGAATGTTATTGTCTGCGGTTATAAAGAAAAACAATCCTTAGTTTTAACATTGTTTTTTTATTCTTTCTCTTTACGTTTCAATAGCGTAGATGGTGCAAAAATATAAAAGGAAGAGTCCACCTATTAGCGTTGTTTTCGTTCTCCATGTGAATTTCACGTTTTGTACCAATATTGCCTGGATACTATGCGCAGCTCTGCGGTCGTCGGACGGTTTATGCAACTCCGGGCGAGTGCACCGCCTCCTCCCACCCTAGGTCGTTCACCCCACCTTCCTACTACCGAGTAGGTACCTACATAGGTATATTGCAATTTTAGTTAAGCTTGAATGAGGCGCGTGGGTGTCCCACTCCCGCCGTTTGTTCCTCAGCTTCTGCTATAAGCTGAAACCAAACCTTTCAAAATCTTTTCTTTGCCGTGTATTTTTAGCATCTATTTCGTGAACATTTTCAGTTCGCTTTTATATTGCTTTATGGTACTTCGCCTACTTCTTTAATGAGTTTCGATATCGAATTTTCTCTTACACATTTTTGCTTCAATTTTATAACTGTCATAGGGTGATCCTAAAGAGAAAATTGCTAGACGAGTAGAAGTGGACTCGAAAAAGGGTCAGCTGGCTTGACGCCATCTTCACCCTTTGTAGTCCTAATATTGTGTTAACCGTCGTTCAAGATGTACGTAGGCAAGGCACCTTTACACCTTTGGGTGAAACTTTTGTAACTCCACCTACAGTTATGCAAAAACATTTTTTTATTTTATTCGCGTTAGCTGCGGCAAATCCGCTTAATCGTTTCATGCTATCATTTCAGTCTTGCTTCATTGCATTCTCAATCTTCTGAATACTGAATATAGTAACAAACATATAAACACACACACACACACATACTCACAAACTCGCTTTTATAATATTAGTGTGATTATTTAGATACTGTATGTGACTAGGCACGTACAGTATCTAAATCATATTATATTAATTTATAATAAAATAATTTAGATACTGTATGTGCCCAGTCACATACAGTATCTAAATTATTTGATTGCTATTATGATACTTGTCGGCACTTAAGAACTGTCCTGAACTACAAACAAATTTCATTCTACTCTACATGTGCGCATATTCTTGTTCTTGCCATAGACACGCTAAGATAAAGAAGCGCACATGATAAGAAACATGTTTCGCGACTTGTATTAGTGCGGATGAGCCTCAAATCTTGTCCTAGTCCAACAACTATAACTTCTTTAAATAAAACTTTTCCAAAAAAACTTAATAATCTAGGTCTCATACATAATGGCTGGGCGATCTTGATGTTTTATTAAACACGTAAGTGTAGAGTTCCGTACGCTGTGCACGTGCCATTTAGCCTAATATTGACTTATATATTGATTACCAAAAGCTATAACACCTGGCTATTACAAGTAAAGCTATCAATATTTATGAGTGGGGTCACTGACTTCTGTAAAACCATTGTCCAGGACTGCGTTGATTAATATCCTCATTGTATTGGAAGACTCATTTCAGTTTCGAAAGTAACGTTTAAGTCCACCGTTTAGTTCATGGTCATATTTAGTTAGGTAATCAAGCTACATGTGACATCCACCAACCCACACTGGGCCCGCGTGGTGGATTACGGCCCGCTCCCACTATCATAGAGGAGGCCTGTGTCCCAGCAATTGGAATATTATAGACTTATTATGCTTATGCTACTTAGGCTAGACTAATTTCGGTGTTTGGGTACATCAAATTGGGCAAATCCTTCCCAAAATAAAACACACAAAATGTTTAAAAACAAAACATTCAAATATGTAGCTTTGATATAATAATTGTATAACAATTTTCTTATCACGTGATTACAGGTTTAGCACACCTCATGTAGTCTATCTTTAGTTCCATACAGTTACAGTTTTTATGGCTATGGCACAAGACTATAATGTGATGTTATCTTCTACGTCTTCTAGACACTTCGTTTGTTATTTGTCAGCAGTATTTATTCATATGCTCCCAAAGATTCTCTATCAGCAGGATCTAGCGAATCATTTTATTTTATGTTTTTCGACTCCTATCCGATCTATCATAAAACCTTCATAAATCTCGCCTATAAATATTAAGTACTTGGTTTTGTTTGAAAAGTTTCATTTATTTTGACAAATATTTGTTGTGTCCGGGGTTGATATTATTTTTTACTCCATTGTCCGTTCCTAGAAAGGCGTGGATGTCGCTTCCTGTTGGGCTTGTGAACAGATAAGATAGTATTGGAGATGAATTCCTAATAGGATTGGAGGATTTATTGTTGTATTATTAATATCGCTCGCTGTGTATTGGAATTCGTCTCTGTACGTTTTGTGACTGCTCTCATTCTGTACCGTTTTAAAATTCGTGATTGACGGCCGGAATGGGAGTGCACCGTTGTTCACTCCAGAAACTTTCTACTCAATGATATGACATACGATATCTTTATTATTAATTGTAACTCTTCCAAGTATTGTTTTGAGTGAATCCTTACATGACGTATGTTTTTCATTTTCTTCGTGATGATTACAAGTTGCATTATTATTATGTAGCCACACATGTCAATGGAAGTTATAATTATATGCATTTGCTTTGAAGTGTTTGTATTTATGCTTGTTTCAAGTTATTTACGAGTATATATTTCAATAAAAATATTATTTTATGCTATACTTACCTTGTTTGTAATCAGGCCGTGGATTACTCTTTCCTGTTTATGTTGCAATAGCTACAGTTTTATATTGAATTCTTTATTATTCCTCATTCGGTAATCTTGTCATAATCGTCGGCGACAGTTATGTCTCGTAAAGACGATGATGCAAGGTGTGTGCAATGACGTCTGAGTCACGTAGCCCGTCAGAACAAGCCGGGGGTGGGGCCGGGTCGACGGCCAACGAGCGGTCTCCTTTAGCCCTAATTGCACAATAGCTTGCAGCAGCTCGCGAAACGCACTACAAATTTCACGAAATGCAGCTATGTTGTTGCCGACCAACCAATTGACACCGCCATCTTTAATACAATACGCTAAACACCATAATTGTCAGCCATAATAATTATATCCTCCAATTAATACTTCAAAGTTTAAAACAAGTTTTCCATCTTGTCGCATCCTGAGTTTGTGTTCGGAACTTCGGATACGAGTAAACTTAGATAAAAAGTGGAACTCCCAAGCTGGGATAGGATCGCGTTCTGTCACGTAAGTAAGACAAACACTTGGAAGTAGACTAGTCACTCCAAAAAAGTTTGGAGCCACAAAATCGATACGTGAAACGTTTCTCGTATCACGTAGGCAACTAAATTCTCAAAACATGTGACGAATCCTGCCATAGACATTACTACTACCTACTATTTTAGCAGAAGGTGGTAAGTATCAGGAAAATACCGGTCTTTATTTAATCAGTTTTATTTATAGATGTTGCTGAGGTAAATTTTAATCAAATAGCGCAATGCTGCAGTTTACATGTTTTATGCTAAATTAAATCTTAAAGTTGGTGCACATTATACCAATTATCACTACCATGGATTTGACATATAAAATATTATGTAGTTTCTTCCATAAATTCATTTCCGCATATTACATCAGATGATTGCGAGCAATTGCAAAATGGTCTAGTCATCGGCGCGCATGCTCTTTCATTTAAATTCACGGAGGTACGTCGGGGAATAGTCTCATAACTCACAAATCCTTCATAGAGTGCAGAAGACCTTATTCATTAGCTACGAGTACCAAGTTTGGGATAAAATAACAACTCAATTGAAGTGATCAATATCGTTAACAGGAAGTTTGGCAATGAAGACCATTCAATTCAAGATCATAACAGTGTTAAATGATCAATAAAACGAGATTTTACAATGCAATAAATCATAATATCATAGTTGCACACGATACTGGCACCGGGTCCCAGTGGCTGGCATCGTCAGGGTCCATTAGAGCGTGGTGTTGAATTACGCGCGGCTAAATTGTGGAACAACGCGGCTTCATCGTCCAAACGTATCGTGTGTCACGTCTGCACCGCTTGATGGATTGGCAAACTGAACCTATTCATTATCAACAAATACCTTGATTAAGGCAAGTTCTCCACGTGTTTTATCAAACCTATTGTTCGCCTTCTCTGCTTCAGATAGTGGAAAATTAATTTTAAATAATGTATTATATTCTACCTTTTCAATTTCTTCAATTTCGTTATGTTAACAATAAATATTTGCGGGAAAGCTACCTCGTCTTTGTTAAGCAATTCAGCTTGTCTGTGATTTAATAACTTGATAACATTGTCGTGTACAAATGAATTGCCCTGAAATGTTGTTGTTCAATTTAAGCGAAATTTTGGCGAAGATTTTTAGAGAAAATTATTTTCTCACAAGAGATATTATTTTAATGGCTGCAAATTTTTATGCGCATAACTTTGATTGGACTTATAGTGGAACTCTCGAAGTCATAATCATTACTTTTGGAGGCTGTGATAGCCAAGTTTGGAAAACGTGAGAAAAATCTGAGGACTCCAATGAAGAATTGAAATTGTTTTAATGCACCTATTCGTATCACACTAATTTATATTTAGAAGCTGCATAGCATTTAGTCTAATTTCGTAGAACATGATAACGGCATGACAAATTGAAAAATCGAATAAGTTTCCATGGGTATTGATGTACGAGTATAACGAAGTTACAGAAAAATTACTTTTTGATATAATTAATTATTTTGGTCAACCGCAATGTAAGTCTTCCGAGTTGCGACACATTCGTAATCGTTGCATGTAGATAAGGTTGTGTAATTAAAGTGTGATACTAAAGATAACGTTTCAGAATGCGGTGATGTTCAGGATAAATCCTCGAAAATTTAACTTAGTATTGAAACAGGAAATAAATCAGATTTAAATATGTCGAGATTCGTTGGCCTGTCCGGGAGCCATTGTTCTTAAAATAAGTTCTGCTGAACTTATTTCGTCAATTACATGAAATCGATCGGCAATATTAAAGGTCCCATTTATTTTGCTTCGGAATCTAGGGCAAGTTTTCTACCTGGACTATAAGAATTTTGGAAATGGTCTTGTCTCCGACTGTAGCGGGGTGGTTTCTTATTGTTATGAAGTTATCTTTCCGCGTTTCTTATCAGTTGTTTTATGAATGGGATCAGCTATCAGGCCTCCAAAGATCCCGGCATGTGTATCACTCGTAAGTAAGGTGATATCGCTTTAACCTGTTCGTGATCGGCGCCACTAGATCCACCGGTGGTTCGTGAACTCGATTACAAGTCGCGTGGCTGTCGAATGAACGTACCGGCTATCCTCAAAAAATTATCATTAGTTGGTATAGCGCGACTGTGTAATGTATGTGTTTAGGCGGGCCGCGTCACGAGTGCGCCGCCGCCGCCGCCGCGCGTATCATTCGTGCTACAGACTTCGACGCAAACGTACACCCTACGCGGCCACCCTACCGCCCCCGACAAACTCGCGCTTCCGATCAGCTGTTCACTGTACATTGAGTAATACGCCGGCGTCTCTCAACATAGACAAACTTGTTTGACAACACATCATTACACCTATCGCATCATGGTAAGGATCAGTGCGATTTAGTGACTGTGAATAGTGCATAAATAGTGGATGTGCTCTCATACTAGTGCCTGTTTACTATTTTGTGATCTAATCTAAAACGATTATTATAGCAGAAATCTTTACGCTGATTGAAATGATTGTGATTCAAACGGTGACATTACGATAAATAAGAAATATCAGACTCTTTGATCGATTTGATTTTAAACATTCTACTTACTTACATAATATTGATTCCTACCTTCATTTTCTCACAATCGATCGTTCTCGAGAAACACATGTGGCTCTGCATAGCTTAGAGTTTATTTATGGTCGTCGTTATTAGAGAAACATGGTTATTGCATCGTGTCGTTTTTATTTTTGTGTCAATGCGTTCCCGGAGCGTGTGGCGAGTGCGTTTGCGCTGATGCGCCGCGCGCCGTGTCAGTGTTGTTTGTGTGAGACCCGCTAATTTTAGCGGTCCCCGTCCCCCGCAGCCGTCAGCTCGGTTACATAAGCGCGCCACCGAGCCGGCCTTGACTCCCGCGCCGCACTTCTCGCTACTCGATTGGCAGACCGATGTGCTGATTCTTCTACTTAATTTAATTTGAACGACCGAGATCTATGAATTACAAAATTGATAACTTGCATTGTTAAATCATAGCCGCTAGCTGCAGTTTATTCATAGTGGACCTCCTTGAGTTCTCCAGTAGTCGTTGCTTGGAATTCCGTTTGCTTTTCTATGTTGACTTAACACAGCAGAGCCACCCGGCTTATGACTTGCGGTTGTAGTAGGTACACGTTGTTCGAAGCACGCCGGTTGAACGCATGGGGCTATGGTAATTTTATAACCCTTCACGACACGGTCGCTCGGTACAATATTATATGAGCCGGTCTTATCAATTTATCATACTTACCAAATTTCCAGCGCTTATAAGCGTATCCTAGCAAATTGGTTATCGTTATTATATAAAATTGGGAATTAATCTAATCTTATCTGCATCAGCTTTGACCGAATGGCCAAATATTTATCAATTGTGGTCTCCATTGCGTCTGGCTCTGGCATGTGTAAGCTATAAAAATTAAACACCTGTCAGCCAGTTACCACAAAATGACTAATTTATCATCAATATGTCGGAAGTTGGAGAGAAAAAACAAGTACTTCTAGAATGTTCCACCCTGTCATCTGCATTATATTCCAGTACTGTATCGTATTTAAGACAATTGATGTCCAATGAGGCTGATGTGTATAGCGTCACGACTCGACCTCGACCGTGGAGCATGTAATTGTTGAATTGCGTTGCTCATTGAACGGTATCACGGCCAAGGTTACCTGGCGAACAGCTGTTCTGTATTTCTTTCGTGTCTAAATATTTTAGTTGCTCAGCCGTAAAAGGCGTTCTACACGATCCAGACCGACCGCCGACAGAGGTGACCTTGGTCCAGTTGGTGTGAAAATCTACCGTGTAGACGTTCGTCGGTCGACCAAATATGGGCGGGGTCATACGACCTTTGGACAACCTTGGTCGGCAGCGCATCCATCGCGACAGGCTGCGTCCGTGGTCGGTACCAACCGTCTAGAACGCTGTCGGCCGACGGGAGAGCTTCAGTGTGCGTTTGTCAGTCAATATGGGCGCACGTCATTGCGTGTCACAGCGATGGATTCACAAAACGAACCCCGCGAACGAGAGGTTCTGACCGAATTTATATCTTTATACACTGACTAGCTTCTGCCCGCGACTTCGTCCGCGTAGATTTCGGATTTGTGACAGGATTGCGTATCTCAAAAGGAAATCAAAATAACCCATAAAGATACAAATTAAAAAAAATTAAATAAATAGAAGTAAGAAGATGAATTTTTTAAACTTTGCGAAAATTATGAAAACTTTATAATACTATACAGATCATGGATGTGATGTAAATAGTCTGTTATATTATGACTTGATTTTTGATTTTGTAAACTTATTTACCGACAATTTTTTTCTATACATATAATTAAGGAGTAAATCGACCGAATCTGTAGGTGTACAATGAATATTTTTTGAAAATTCAAAGCTTATTATATTTTTATATTTATATGTTTAACAAAACCAAACGTCCAATTTTAATCATTCAAAGACCAAATATTATCTACATAAACTGAACTTAGTGATGAAATAATTTATTTTGATAAGGATTAATAGCATGAGTAAAATAAATGCGTTTAAATGTAGTCCAAAAAAAATTAAAGATTTTTAAATAAAAAAATGGTTGTTGTGCCTCACTCGACATAGATAGGTATAGTGTGTCGCGTACTTTATTGTAGATATTTATAAGATCTACAATTAGTTTGAACATTTTATGGTTCTATCTTTTATAGTTTAGGCAGCGTACGCAAAATAACTAACTTTTCTGGTTGATTTTTTACACCTAGTGTCCAAAAAACCCAAATTTCTTACGGAACCCTATTTTTTTCCAAAATAAAATTTTGCCTATGTTACTGGTGGATAATGTAGCTTTCGAATGGTGAAAGAATTTTTTAAATCGGTCCAGTAGTTTTTGAGCCTATTCATTACAAACAAACAAACAAATTTTTCTTCTTTATAATATTAGTATAGATTTATCATGTCTTTGGGACATTGAATCTAATTTATATAAAGATAAGAATAAAAAAATGTTTATTTAATTTTTAATTTTTATTAATAATTAATTTTTCTTCTTCATTCAAGCATAAAAAAGTTATTGCCAAACCGACCTTCCGTTGCTTTGAAAGGCAAGGAGCCATATTGATATATTCAATGTACTCTGTGGATACGTCTTTACGCTGTGAACACCGGACGGAATTGACAAGTTTGTGTCAACCACCGACCGTGTAGAACGAATACAAAAGTTGGTTGACGCGACCAAGGTCACCTTTGTCGGCGGTCGGTCTGGATCGTGTAGAACGCCTTTAAGACTTATCGCTATCTTCTATATCTTGTTTTGTTTTAGTATTTTGTGCGACGCTACAGTGTGATAATTTGTTATCATCTGATTTGCTGGGTTTGCAGAAAATGTCGTCTGTAAAGTTAGGTGTCGTGTTCCTTACATTATCAATATTATCATTAAGGGTATCCTCACTTTCATTATTGTTCAAAGCTCTTTTCCTGCTTTGCCTTGACAAAGTCTCAGTGATTTACAAGAGGTTACAGTCAAGAAATTTGCTTTTATGTCCAATATAATTTAACGACAGCTTCATTAGTTTCAATAAAATATAGTGGGTAAACGGGCCAAGTGTTGGCCCGTTTAGCTATAAATTGATACAAAACATTCTTACTCTTGAGACTTTTATTACCATTTCTAAATTGATTCACATTTGTTTAATAATGTACAGTGTGGTTGGGGGTTTCCTTAACGACGATTATTACACGACAAAAGCAGAACTTAAAAATCTCGTATGATTTTAGCTTTGGATCTAACAATTTTAGTTCAAAATCAAGTCTAGTATGCTAGACCTATCTTCCATAGTAAGAACCCAAGACACATAAAAAGAGGTGGTATTTCGTCGGTGTCTGAATGGCATAAGACGGTGGATGCGAGAATCTAAAGCTTTCAATCGATCGGGATATCTACCTCGTGGTTTCGATGCGCGCGCATCCTTCCCTTCTCGCGCTCCTGGTGAATGGCCGGTCTGGAGAAAACAAGGGGTCTGATTGAGGGGTGCGAGGAGCAAGGTCGTTAGCAAGGCCGCCCTTACTACCATATTCTTTTCTCTTTCTATCTCTAACATTGAACCAACCACCCTTCTCGCTCGCACAATATTCACTTACATTGCGTAAATACCAAGGACCAAATAAAAACACCCTCCAAGCGGTTACTGTCTGGCCTGCGTTATATTGTCTGGTTTCAGACCTAAGACGCAATTTGATATTGTGACGTGATTATGGAGTATACATACTCTGTTTTATTAGTGAAGACAAGATAAACAACAAAAAGTTGCGTAACTCAAAATAAACAAAGCCCTTATCAAAAATAGTAGCGTTATGCGTCAAGCTCAACGATGTTCGGCCTACTGAAACTTTTTAGTGGTTCCTTCACTAATTAGTGCACATTATGTGTAGGTAGGTATATGTAATTTTCCATCGCTAGCGTTATTTATATACTTAGTGTCAATGAAAACTTGAACCGTAACGATTGTCAACAACATTTTATGTCGTAAGTATTTGCTTATCAGTATCGGTGTTGATTTTGATATCATTGACGCAAATGGGTCCCACTGGGCCAATCCTTAGGTTATCTGATGATGGGATGTTCATTAATTGAGCATTTCTCAAAATTTTTGACCGTAGATTTCACTAATTTCCAAGTAACAAAATAAGAACTTTTGTTTCGACCTTAACTAATATTTTACAGGTTTTCTAAATATGTATATTTAGGACATATTTTTCACATATTATGGTTTTCTAATATATGTATATAAGGTCAACTTTTATCAAGTACAAATATTTAAACAGAACGTCTATCCATACGATAGAAATACGGCCCTAACATTTTTTTTCAAATAATCAGGCTAGTTTTTTTTTCAGTTTTTCTAACACAAAAATTACAATATTTTTAAAAGCATACTGTATACCGACTCAATTGTTCTGGGTCTGCACCCCCAAAAAACCCAGGGTCATTTAACCCGGTATTACGTCATCGCTCGGACTGACTGCACTGACTCAGCTGTGACACATGTTAAGAAACGATTTTAACCTTTGCGCTAATCTATCGTATTTTAGTTTTCCATCACACTTTTTCAGGCTTTGGACTAACAATTTAATACAATTTTGAATTAATGTAAAAATGTTAACAACTTACCTAACATTTTGCATTAACTTAGCGTGTTAAAAATAGTCAAAATTCATTAACAGATTTACACTTATTTACACAATTTACTAGTTATTTACACATATCACATCAATTGTTGGACGTGACGCCCTTGTTGTCTCACACACTGTCTAGCGCGATCGAGACAATGCCTCCGCACTTCAGTTAGTACTTGATGTTCACTGGACATCACGGCAAATGCACTCACAATTCGCGCACGTAATTCTTCCACTGTACGGATTGTATGACCGTCGTTCCCATACACTAGGTCTTTGGCCCTACCCCACACGTGGAAGTCCATCGGCGTCAAGTCAGGTGAACGTGGCGGCCAGCGGATAACGCTACCACGCCCAATCCATCGCCCTTGGAAAGCCTCGTCCAAGTAGGCGCGTACCCGCACACTGAAGTGCGCCGGCGCGCCGTCGTGCTGGTAGTACATGTACCTGCGGCACCACACAGGCACATCCAGCAGCAGCTCTGGTAGGTCTCGCTGGAGGAACTGCAGATACGTGTCCGCAGTCAGTCGGTCCAGAAAAACGGGTCCCAGTAATTGGCCGTTCAACACTCCTGCCCACACGTTTACACTGAAACGGTGTTGGAAGTGGTCCGGCCGAATAACGCGTGGATTGTACTCGCACCAGTAATGCGCATTATGCAGATTAAATAGTCCCTTGCGCGTAAATGTGCACTCATCTGTCCACAGCACGTTATACGTAGGGTTCCGCAGCAGCCAACGGCAGAACTCGACCCTCGGCGCGTAATCCTCAGGCAGCAACTCCTGGACCCGAGTGTAATGGAAGGGATGGTAACCTTCACTGCGCAGGAGCTGCCACACGTAATTCTGACTTACGCCAAACACATGGGCAGCGTCTCCGGTGCTCGCCACTGGGTGCCGGTGAAAGAAATCCAGCACCTCCTCTTCAAGCTGCACTGGGTGTCGTGGCCTCCCCGAGTCAATAAGACGAGGCTGGAAGTTTTCACTCTCTCTGAAGCGCTGCACGGCTCGAAGAATGGTGCGAATATTGACCACTCGTCCAAATCTCTGGGCGTACAGCTCTTGTGCCCGCAACATTATTTCACCTGCGTCGTGATAGCACATAGCCATATTCATGTATTCTCGGGATGAATACCGATACGGCATTTCGAAAATTTTCGCACAGACCACACGCACAATTCAGTAACTTGATTTTGGCGAACTGAAAGACAATCTCCCGCGCTGAATGCCAGCCGCGCAAGGCGGGTGCAGCGGGGCGAAGCGGGGGGACACGCCGCCGCCGCACGTGTGCAGGCAAGCAACCATTGTTATCTGGCTAGAGTCCGTTAGCCATTAATACACAGGTTGTTGTTATTTGAATTTTTAAACAAAATGGTTTTTGGTGTTTTTCTTGGAAACTAGCGTATAGAAATTTATTATTTTTTTCAAGAAATGTCTATCTTATGTTATTGAATCTATCCTTAAAATATTTGTACTTGATAAAAGTTGACCTTATATTTAGGACATATACAGCTAGCTAAAAGTAGAGTTTTTATACAAAAAACCTGTAAAAAATTAGTTAAGGTAGAATTAAAAGTTCTTATTTTGTTACTTGGAAATTAGTGAAAACTACGGTCAAAAATTTTGAGAAATGCTCAATTAATCCTAGTAATTTTCTAATCACCGGCGTAATAAAGTGCTACTTAACAAGATCCAGGGTCAAGGCAATCTTCGGGAAAAGTTTGGTAGACTCGCTTCTTGGATACCTACACGAACATTTTTCTCCAACCACTTTTTCCATTAGGTCTCTAGAGAGTCTAGACAAAATGGGTTTATCTTAATTTGGTTTCTTCTTGGTTTTATTATGGCTTGTAAAACGATCTACTTTTTTTCTCTACACATCTGAGAATTGACTCCTACTCTTGACTCGCAAAAAAAATCTGATCCTATCTATTTGGTTGACAGCCACGGGGAAAGATCCTAAAGTTGCAGTATTGTTATGGACTCGAGTTTTACCAATATAAAATCGTGTATATGTATACTAAAACTTTTGTAGACCTTCTATTAAAGAAGTGTTTATACCAAAATATTGTGTACAAAATTTTCTCTGTTCAGAATATTCGGATAGTATTAAAAGGGCAACAATAAATATTGGCTAGATTCTAATCCTCCAAAATCTTCGTGATTTTGCTACAATTTGTTGCCAATTAAGATCTGAAGGCGAAGCCGTACAGATAATCTAGTCTTGTTCATCTCATAAACAAATGTTTCGGTAGGATCTCGTTATCAGGTATCGCTTCAATATGGTCAAACGGGAGTCAGCTGTGGGACAGTGCGCACGCGTTCATTTATGAGTTATGTTATGACTCTCCTCTCAGTTCTCATTCGCTCTGTGTAATTTGTTGTGCTAGTAAAAATAATTTCGACATTTTCCTAACGTTGCATACTTAAAGTTTCAAATAGAAAATGTTTATTGTTTGACCGGTTTCTCTTTACTTTGTCAGGTACGAATTAGAATTATTTTTCGTCCAACTGCGATGATTTATTCTAATTACTTTTTACGTAATTGAACTTTTTGTGTTTGCATAATACCTTTTCCGTGTTGTCTGGTGGCTATTTTTAGTAAAATTCCCTTTTTTATTTTTGTTAGTCAATTATTGATTTTCCCATTTAAGATTTTAACGTTGGATTTATGTTAATTTTATCCTATTGACTCTTTCCTTATATTTTGCGGTTTTGAAACGTATGGCTGTGCAGAAACTACACACTAGTCTAGATGTGCAACAAATTAGTGTTTATCCACCATAACGTGTGACATCGAGCTCGCATTATATACTGTGGATGTAGACCTACATCAACCTTGAATATTGTTGACTGATTACACGCTATTGTATATCTTACACCGCGACGCCAATATGTTCTAACTAGTGTTCTTATGTAGCGCGCTATTCACACTTCCCGCGTCTTCACACACGACGTACACAAAACCGATTAACACTGGAATGTTTGATTCTCTCTTGACTAATGACCGTGCAGTTTACATTATAGTCCATTATAAGGAGGCACTTGTATGACGTCCATCAGATGTATGTGTTGACGTGTTGGCGGTAGACTATGAAACCTGACATGATGGTATCACCATCCCGCCCAATGGGGCATCGTGTTATCATGTTTGTTGTTTTCGCAGTGGCATCGAGTGCAAAGATGAGGTGTTCGCCGCACACCAGGTGCAGCACGCCGATTTGAAACCTGTGCTGGCTCCAGCGGCGCCCCTGCCCGCACCTGCCCTGCCGGCCCTCTCGGCTGACCCGTCAGCCAACGGCGCCATAGTCGAATTCATAGCGCCCGAGGAGAAACGTCCTATTCCTGTTACAGAGCTTATATTCGCTCCGCGAAAGAAAGAAATGAACAAAGGCTTTCTCATGTTCTCCCAAGACGAGGGACTTACAAGTGAGTGGCACTCCAACTTCCACAGCTTAGGTATCAGTTGTTGCTTTAATGGAATTCTATCCTGTGACAAGGATTTCCTCAATATAATTTCGGTATTGTTTACAGTGCTTAAAGACGAGCCGGAAGATCTGACACACTTGGCACCCACCGCTGGCGATGCTTGTATACCTCTTGAGAATAGTCCTTTCGACATGTTCGACGAATTTATTCTGAGCGACAACTACTGCAGTCTTCTGGGAGATGATTTGGCTAACGGATCACCAGTAGACTCCTTAACGCCAGACTCGTTGTTGTTGTCTTCGCCTGAACCACAGGTAACAATCCAAACAGTTGAACACTTCGCTTTTCTTATTCCTTTAATCTTTTTCGCAGTTCTAACAATAAATATGTTTTCAGGAAAACGAATCGTCATGCGAACAGTCCTCGTTATTAACAGAGCTGTCATTGGACGCGTTCGATAGTAACAGATCAGATAATGACATTGATGATGGCAACTCTCCGTTTATCCCGGCGAGTGATGAATTGCCGGTTTTGGAGCCGGCGGTGATGTGGGGGGCCTTGCCCGACAGCGTCAGCATGGCAAGGCCACAACCCACAGAGATGCAGGCCACATCACCGGCGCCCGCGCTACAACGTCTACTGACAGCCACCACCACGGGACCACCGCCACAGGATCTCATAACCAATATATATTCCGACCAAGGTATTATACACGTCAAACAGTATATAATTTATATTAACTTCAGTGTTTCTTAAGTTTATTACAACAGAATCATTGCCAACAGGTCTAATACCAAGCAGAAGTGTTGCATCATGGGACACGGGTGTGAAAAGAGTAATGAAGCAGGAGCAGGAGCCGTGTGCGAAGCGTATAAAACGCAGCCCGTCCCCTGTCCAGTCGACGACGCCGGCGCAGTCTTCAAGCGTCCTCATGAACCTTCTGGTGAGCGGCTGCGACGTCGACGCCGGCTACATCTGCATGGTGACATGCCGGCCACGACACAAAGCAAAAGCCTGAGGCTATCACCTCAACTACTCTAAATAAACTGTGATAACGCGCGTCCAGAGTTCAAACTATACGCTAGAAAACCAGTGCTATCTCACAGAACTTTACTCTGGTCTAATACGAATTAATGTTAATACAGTGCCGTCGATACTTGTGATATTACCGTATTCATGTACCAGTATCTGACTGAAAGTCGCATTGTAATGGGAATCCTAAGAGACAATAAGCGTCGGTACGAGCCAGATTAAAGTCTAAGACAGGGCTATAACGTGAGGCGACCAGTCGAGGGGACTTAGTACTAGGTCTGGTTAGTTTAGTTAATCTTCCACGGTCTTGCAATCTCGTGCTTGCGCCTCAAGGCGTACCAGAATTAGTTTTAGATCTCTAGGTATAGTGTACCTACGCTTTAGTTTTAATGGTGTATATTTGAAGCAATCGATTGTGGAGTTTAGTGGTTAAGTTGATCGTGCATATCGTGTTGGTTATGTGAAGTATCGGTATCGTTCCTAGGTTACTTAGTTACTGCGAGAGCCCGCCGCGCACTCTGTCTTATGTTCGTAGCCGTAGCTAGAACCGAGTCAATATTAATAGTTTTAATATCAACCCTGTACACAGAGGTTATCGCTATTTATTCGTTACTGTAAGTTATGTTAGTCGTACAACTAATCTTATTTTCACATCGATATAAAGTTAGTTTGACTTTAGTCAGATCATGTTTTAGAAGTATTGTTCCGATCGTTATTTTATTCAGAGTTTATTGTAGTGCGTTGTTGTCCCAGGCAGTTGTGCGATACGACGGTCGATGTCTCAACAGTTTCCACTGCCAAATGATACACAGTACAACTTAGAACAAAATATAGTAACAAAATATAGTTAGTTTGTGTTACGGTTTATGTTCGTCTCTTATACGGAACGTTTGGATGCCTTTACATTTATAGTGAGCATGTATTTATGAAACGAGTCATTCAACGATGATCAAAGAATATTATAAGCAATCATAAGATACTCGAAATTTAGATTACTATGTGTCACTATGAATATTCAAAATTTTAAAAGGCGTAAACATAGATATCATATTCGTCGTTGTTATTTTAATATTTATAGTGTGTATATGGATGAAGTGTAACTAGAGGATATATAATTATTTATTTTTCTGGAGAGAAATAAATATTGTCACGTTGATGAGAAAATATCTAAAAATAAAAGAGACAAAAAATAATTCTGGTTAAAAAGGTGCACGTTGATTTTTTATTACCCTATGTCCTATCCTTGACATCCTTAACAAGTATTGGCCTTAGCTATGACACACAAGTTACATGAAAAGGTGAATTTAAAATTCAGTGTTCTGGTCTACGACAAAACAGATTTTTGTTAAAGCAAGGTATTTGCATTTGGACAAATACCGATAAAAGCTATTGAAATTATGCAAACTATAGAACAAAAAAAATGTGCAAACAACAGACTATTTGCAGACTTTTGACGCTGATTCACATTTCAGCAGTTCTGAGTTTTCTGGCCATGCCAAACATTCTTGCTAATATTTTATGCAATGATGAAGTAAATTATGTGATATTTGTTCAGGCACATTTTAGTAACGTTGGCTGCTTGTTTTGATGCCATCCACACGGCATAGCATATGCCCAGACATTAAAATAAACATGCAAAGGGAAACATTCGTTTCAACACTAACGCTGAAAGCTACTCATTACTGAATATATTTAGCACAAAACCTACTTAATGACATCTACCAACCCGCACTGGGCCCGCGTGGTAGATTACTGCCCACTCCCTCTCACCGAGAGGAGTCCTGCGTCCCAGCAGTGGGACCATTATAGGCTGATTATGCTACATAACTGAACATAGACATGATAGTTTGTTTCAAATTAATTAAGGTCTGCTCCTGACCACGACCTTGCTACGGATGAACACGGTTTTCGATGGAATGAGCGTACCTAGAAAAAAAAATTAATATTACAGAACAGACTGTCTGTGTACGACAATAAATTAACATACAAAAAGAAAATTACGCATACATAATAATTATATTATGTGACCGAATGAAGTTCGGAAAACAGGTTTTGGACACGTTGACACGAGTTTGTCATTACAAATCCAGTATTCTGATCATACGATTGTCTCTTATGAATGTGTAACCGGTTCATTAAATTATAATTATAGGAAGATATGTAGCCAGTCCGTCACAGCCGCACGGGTCGATCGATCAGGTTAAGCTACGCTTGCCGCGGTTGGTCCGTGGATGGGTGACAATCTTTACATACCAAGACCCCTCCGTGCCTCGGAAAGCACGTTAAGCCGGTGGTCCCGGCTGTCATTCGTAGATCTTTGGCAGTCGTTATGGGTAGTCGGAAGCCCGAAAGTCTGTCAACCACTCTTACCAAGGGGTATCGTATTACCCAGTAACTGAGTTGTGGAAGTCAGATAGGCAGTCGCTCCATGTAAAATACTGGTATTCAACTGCATCCGGTTAGACTGGAAGCCGACCCCAATATAGTTGGGAAAAGGCTAGGCAGATGATGATGTAGCCAGTCCGTATTGGGAGGTAAACGAAAATCCTATTTTTACAGACAAAAGGATGTTTTGATCGACGAAGATACATACTCGTAGATTGATAATAGCGCCAGCGATGAAGCATGTGATCTAGACATACTCGTACATAGTGTTTACTCTTCCTCAGAGCGCTAAGCATTTTTCCATCACCTCCGAACATCGTTGCCAAAAAACGAGTTACCCAAATATCAGCCCAACAGAATTATTAATAGAGCCCTCATTTCTGTGCAGGCTCGGGAATTTAATACTAGCAAATACGTATAACTTTCAAGTTAAATTGTTACTGGAAATCTTTTTTTGCCAGACGAAATTGTTTGTGGAAGTCTTAAGGGCAATAACTAAAAGATAAAAATCCCTTCTAAGCCGTCCTTTCGAGCCTTATGTGCGTCCATAGATAGCATTTTACTATAAAACGGCTGTTGACTTCGGGTGTCTCGTTATTTTCTTTTTCTCTCATTCGCGTCTAAAACTTTTCCTAAGACCAAGGACTTTGGCCACTCTCTAGAGCGTCATATATACCAACTGCAGATAAGGGTTAGAAACTTTGCTTCGGTCTTTGCATGATAGATATATGGAATATTATTATCCAAAGTTTACTGTTGATAACTGGAGATTAACCCTGAATTATCTCTGTCTATAAATTATGACGTGGCAAGAAACTATTTAATATTAATCTCATGCTCGACCTCAGGAAGGGATAGTAAGAAGATCCCAAGTATAATACGGTAGGCCCAACAATGTAACGGATGCTGCAATTATGACAAGTGAGGTTTAATCTCCGATTTACCCACATACGATGATTGTGTGGCTGATTGAAACAAATGATACGACTTAGTTGTTCACTTTAAGGTCTCTTCAAACCTAAGCGGTATTCGCTGCCACTGTGGGTAGAGGTACATACCGCGCGGGTTTCGCTCAGGTATTTAGTATCAAGTTCCGCGGCTAGAGCGACCTGAGCGGTATTCGCTGCCGCTGCGGGTAGAAGTGCATACCGAGCGGGTTTCGCTCAGGTATTTAGTATCAAGTTTCGCGGCTAGAACGTGAAGTCCGCTTTGGTGTGAACAGTAATATTACCGCATACCCACTCGGTTTTCTCTACCGCAGACGGTAGCGAATACCGCTTAGGTTTGAATAGGCCTTTAGAAGTTTAGATTTGCTAACAAAGTACTTACATAATTATGTTTATAGTTGAGTTGCCGTTAATATACCGATTAGATAAAAATACTGGACAGTGTTTTTTATTATATTACCTGCAAGTTATAATTTATGATCTATCTGAAAGGGAATTGCTCACTTTGTTAGGGTGATCTGGCTAAGCGTGGACAAGATCTTTATTAATAAAAAACTTGCATTTTGAAAACTACTTATCTATAGGAAAGCAAATATTATAATAAAGTTGTAGCAAGATGCAAGAATATGCTTCAACTGTCATGTGAAAAATTGAAACATTGCCGGGTAAAATCGTTGTAATAAGCATATTCTTTTCTATAATATATTATTTGCCAGTAGTATTTTGATGATAATCTGATTATTTACAGATTATAGGGTTGTATTAGGGTGGTAAAAATAAAACTATTAGTTTTTATTTGTTATTTTGCCTTTATTCAGCGTCGTAAACTATTAAAATATTGTCTAAAAACTGGGCAGGCGGTGTAACATTATTTTCGTGCCTAGCCCAGCTTAAATACCAAATAATAGTCATAACGTGAGCACAGCAACCCACCGTTCTTCGGCCGACAAGGCAATTGCAATAATATTCTTTTATGGCGTCTCTGCCCTGTAGATTATTATTATATAATATATAGACGAAATATATTTTTCGGCTTATGTGCCTGCTTTGTATTTTTCCTCTTAAAAGTGTGCAATTGCCTGTCATGGGTAGTCCTTCCAGCAGGTTGCTGGCTCTCTCCATGCACACTTCGATTGTATAAGAACCGTCATTCCTTATATGTTCTCCATAATATGATCTTGCTTGTTTTAATTGGTATGTACCACAACTAAATAATATTAATTCACTGTATGTCAGCCTTGGGAATGATACATTATTTATGCTTACATTTATGTTCAAAAACTGTGCACGCCTTCTATTTAAATTATTTTCAATAACATAATCAGCAAGAGCATTGTTTAGGTACATTCTATCATTTACAATATCTAGGATTTGGCCTGCATCTTCTCTATTACTGTATCTTTGGTGAAACTTATTTATCAATGCGGCAGCCACCCTAAAATCTATTATTGCATGCTTAGATGCTAAATTAAAAAATTCCTGTCTAAATATCTTAAAAGAATGTTTAAATATACCATTTACACATTCTACCACCCATCTACATATTGTCACAGACCTAGATTTATTTGCTGCCAACGTTGATAATTGAGTTTCACCTTCGTGTAAAGATGCAGGCATATGTGTGGAGTAATTGCATGATTGCAAAAGAGGCACACAGTCTCTAAAACCCCTATCCAGTATAAAAACATCTCCTGTACGAAAGTATTGCCGCAATGTATTTGATTCATTGCTGAATTCATGTTGCATAATATTAGCATCAGATGTTGTTGCTGGATAGGGGCCTAATACATCTATAATATATCCATCAGAACATACCATTAGGAATGGCTTCATGAGGTTCCTATACTTGTGCAAGGAGTATGTATTTTTTTGATATAAATAGTTTGAACTCTTTTGAACATATAAATATGTACCATCCATTATAATTATTGGATTCCTGCCATTTCTACCAAACAAACCATTAGGTATAATTAGATTTCGCTCTGCTATTTCTTCCCTTGTAATATGACCTATACCCAAGTTACCAGGTACAAAACCTTGATTTAGTATATCCCGAGCTTTGCTCATTAATCTTGATAGAGTTGAGCGTGCAATGTTCAATAATGTAGAAATCCTTTCATCGCTGTCTCCAGTTCTAAGTTTTATTAAATATGCTGTGAGTGCCAATGAACCATTGTGCATCTCGGATAATCTAGGCAGCTGTGCCTTCAGATTTATAAATTGGTCTTTGGACAGCCCTATCCAGTAATGGACTAAGTCATCATTCATCACTTCAATGTTTTGGAAATCAAATGTTTGATTTCTTTCTTTTACAAATGATGCAAAATCTTGGATATGTTCTGCAGTAAATGAGTGACAAGGATGTAAAAAAGTTGTTAGGAGCTCATCCCAGTTATTTTGCAGCAAATGAAATCTGCATATTCTGCAGTCTTTAGGGACATAAAAATTAAAATCTGTGAATAACTTCACCCTTAGCCATGTTGGGACTACGAGTCGCTGTGGTGATTCACAATCCGGACAAAAACAATTGGCTTGTGTGTCAGGGGCTCTTGTGAAATTCGGCAAGTTAATTGTAGGTGGAACAATTGCCACAGCTGGAGCAGGAACTGGTACTCTGTCAGCTCGTTGCCAACATGGATGGCAAATGCGGTCTGAGCCATGAACCTAAAACAATTTAATTCTTAGTTAGTGCCATTTCAAAACACTAATCAATTGAGTTCTAACAATTGATTTTGAATTGTTTTTGCTACCCAGAGATTATATTTAACAATGAATTCTAACTAGAGTTTACAACTGACACATAAAAAATAACACATTCTCTTATTCTGTTACATAGTAAATAAAATGTTGCTCTTTCATGGAGTTAGAATAACTTTTCAGTAAACAAGTAAGTGTTATTTATGTAAATACATTTTTAGCAGCATAATTCTAATTCACATATTCTAACATAAATAAATAAAAAGTTAATCTGTCCTTACTTGTTGTGGTGCTATCCATTCGGTGATAACATTTCTTATATGTGTTTCTCTCTCTGAGTTTGTGTTGAGAATATGAGATCTGGTACGCCGTATAGAACATCCACAATTAACACATAGTTCTCTTCGATGACCACTTGATGTGCTTGGTACATTTTGCTGTTCAGGTAAGACATGCATTGCTAATGTCCAGCACGAGTGACAGACCAAGCTATGAGCTGTAACCTGTAAATAAGATATTATTTTTATTCAGTTTATATAGACAAACGACAAGACATAAACTGAACTAAACACTAGATAGAAAAATGTATACTTACGACTTGAGGAGCAGTCCATTGCCGGATTATTGATAATACTTCAATAAGCTGCAAAGTCTGTCTTCTGCGATGCATTAAATCAACGCCACAATTAACACATCGCATTGCTTCCTCATTCTCACTCGAAGTACGTGTAGCAGAGGAGTCCAAGTTCGTGCCGTGGTTATCATATATAGCCGGTTCGAAGTCCATAATAGCGCCAGGTTCAACGTGAGGTGCAAATTCAGTGTCCGAGGGTAGGGCCGGGTCATCGTGAGGAGCGGTATCGGAGTCCATGATAAGAAAAACAAACGTTCGAAGCAGCGAGAAAACAAAATAACATCCACAGCGCACGAAAGCAAAGCGAATAGTTTAATAATTGTTGTCAAATGTCAGATGTCATTTCACTTGACGTTAGAGATATTCGATATGTATCGATATTCAAGGGGTCGGTACAACGAACGGGATTTGATTGATTTCCACATCGATTCAACAATTTATTATTAATTAAAATAGAATTTATATCGATACACGGACCAAAATGATCCATTGCGAAGCAGAATATCGATACAAAGCAACCGGATCGATCATCTCTATAAATAAGCGATACAGTAGGAGTTGTCAGGAAAAAAATAATAATCTGACAATAATCGATTTAGAGAACCGTTATTCTAATCTAAAAAAATATGTTAAAATATTACTAACGTTTTTGATTGTTTTATTTTAAAATAATGTAAATGAGTATAATCATCTCATACAGTATTGATCGGTACGCTCGTTTTGCATACAATCACTTTTTTTTTTGGTTACCATATTAATTGATTATCTAATCGATTACAGACTGAAATTGATGTTTTATTTCTGAGCTGGTAACACTGCGTCAAACAAAATGTCAATGCTTTTTAACGGGTGGATACAATTTGAATACTCTTTATTTCGACTTTTTGTACTTGTACCTGGCTACTATGTGATATGCAAAAATATTTCTTCCAGAATTAATAATATTGTTAAGTAAAAATAATTTTTACCGGGCATCTTGTCCACGCTTAGCCGAATTTGGTGATTCCCTTTTAGTAAACAAAAACATTAAAAGTTGCTATGCGGAAAATTCGTCATCGTGTATTTTCCATCAGTTATTTTTTCTTTCAAGTTTATTTTTTTTCGACGTTGAGTGCTCAGTAGTAAAGTAGATTTTAGTACATAGCTGCGTTGTTTGGTGTTATATCTAACATTAAATCGCCAAATAAAAACGAATGGAACATTTTTATGATGTCAGTATTTTAGTACTTACACGAACTGAACTATGAAAGGTGAAACCAAAATACACGCGACCTGAAGGCCTATTCTCGTAATTTAAAACGTTCAAAATCTAGTCGCATCACTCGCAGTCTCATCTCGGCGACAAACAAATGTCTAAAACTTGTCAAAATGTAGGGATAGAGTTATTTTTGACAGATTGAGACAGATCAGACTGTGAACGTTCTTAAAATTACGAGAATTGACATCCTGACATTTAAAATACCTATGATATGCCGAAAAACTATTAGGTAACTTAAGAAGTACTAGGTTAAATAATCATAAAACTAGGGTAGTAACTAGATAAAAACATACATGCATAAGCATAATCAGCCTATAATGTGCTTACTGCTGGGACACAGGCCGAAATCCACCACTCAGTCCCAGTGGTGGTGGGTAAATGTCACATGTATTCGAACTTTTAGTTCCTCACGATATTTTCCTTCACCGTTTTGAGATCAGTGGTGATGAAATAACTTACACACACAACCTACGTGCAAATAGGTACACTACATAAATGGGTACGGTAGACATTCAATAGTAGAAATTCTTTAAGATTTCACGAATAATAGCAAATGTTCCCCTCTGTAGATAAAACCTGCACGTCATCAATATTTCCTTTCAAATCAATGACACTGCAACAAAGACCCCTTATCAACATTACATCAAAAGAACAAGGGACTGAGTTACAATAAAATCAATCTGCCAATCATGAGCCCGCATTCAACACGTTTATTAAAATAACAAAGAAGTCAGTAGCATGCATTATAATGTTAGTGGGTTATTATTACTATCGATCAACCGTCGACGCTATTTCAACTGCAATGCACCACATAACGGCTTGTCAACATCAAATTATATTAAAACACTTTAAATTAGGCCGACATGAAATGTGAAATTAGGTAGTTAGTTGGCTAGACGCCGTAGAAGTTTTATTGATTGAAGTAAGCGATACCACCGTAGGTATGAGGTATAAGAGCGACAGCGAATATGGAACATGTTTGCATATATTTAGTTGTCGGTCCGAACAAAATGGTCTAGTCTTAACGACTCCGCCGCATTATAGTTGCGACAAACAAATATGCGAGAGTACGTATGTCGACCATCAGTGGTGCGACAGCACATCAGCTCGATGTAGTTAGTGCGACTGATTGTTTTGTTGATAAACGACAGGATGACGGGACTTTTGATCGGCGAACGATAGCGCGACACAACTTTCGCTTGAAAAAATAAGACGCGAAAAACGTTTCTATATTTTGTTGCTACTATGGGGAGCCTGTACTGACAGGCCACTACGTATGCCACGTGCTAACAAACAAGGACAGTACCCTTTATCTCCATATTCAAGTTTACAGGTTAAACACACAACAGTAGCGTTGTTCACATTGATTTTGCTAGTGATGAAATCGAATAAATTGCTCATATCCGTAAAAAGAACCGCACATTGTCTGAAATAATTTGTATTACCTACCCAAAATATTCGTGGAAGCACATCTATTTAACAAGCACTTAGATTCTCACAGCATTATGATCTAGCTCCATTCTATCTCATAAATTATGCCATGTGTGTGCGAGATCTCTAAATACGTCAGCAGCATCTATCTACATATTCACGTGGTCAGAAAACACAAATTACTCTCTGTGTATGCTTACTATACAAGCGTAATGTATGCATAATAATGGCGGATTGTCCAAATTCTGCTCAGCTTCCAAGATTATGTAAATGTTAAGTGGGACAGTTATTAAGGCTGAGAATGCTTCAATGTCAAGGCTAAAGCTGATACTCGATCCTTCTTACTTTGGTCATGGTAACGTGCACCTTTTTACAGAACTTTTTTTTGTGTTTTTTGCAGGGATTGTCAGATGATTTTCTGTTCAACTAAGTATACCTAGTGTTTTTTTGTAGGAATATTTTCTTCCACTCATGCGCCATGTGTGTTTGCTTTAGTAACGAAATACTTCTGATTACTAATATATTATTGTATGTGTTTACAGGACCTGCAGCAACAACTACCACAACCAAACCCCCAAATTCGCCCCAACTACCAACTGGTCAGGAACCCACAGACGATCCCGCAGAAAGCAAATACAAATAACATCCCTTTGCCTGTAATAAACTTATTACAAGGGATGCCGACCAAGCAACAAGTTATACGTAACAACAATACTAATATGACCGCTATGCGCACGAATATTAGCAGCCCTATGTCCCCACTCAGCCTTAACGTTAGCCCCATGTATTCCTTACCATCCAGTCCAAACAGCTACACCCACAGCCCGGCAATGAGCCCAGCTCAGCGGGTAATGAGCCCATACTCAACTCCACAATCCCTATCACCAGTTGGTAAGTTCCAACAGTACAGTCCGGGCAGCAGACTCATGTCTCCAGTCGGCGTGATGAAGGGGTGCGACCCATATCTGTCCAACAAGATGCAGCCGAGCCCAGGCTTCCTCCAGACCCCGGAGATCATACTCGAGCCCAACGGCCAGCTGAACAACACAGACTTTTGGTCCGAATCCGACATGCTGCAGAACACCAGCGACCTCCTGACAGCATTAGACGATGTTAAGCTAGTTTAGCCTTTAAGTAAACCCTCGCGTGAGATGACGTGATTGTGATGGAGTGATTTCTATATTTCCCTTGGAACAGTTGTGGATTGATTGAATACTGATATTCAAGCTATTGCAATACATTTTAGAATTCAGTTTTTCGCACAAACATTCCAATAGAAATGTTAAAGCTTTTTTAGAAATCACTCGAATGAATGCAGGGTCGCAAAGGGTGAAAAACAATATAAGCCAAAGGGATTCCACGCGATATTTTGTTGTACCCGTTACAAGCGCTTCGCCCATTTGTAAAAAAACATTTTTGTTCATAAAACCCCTAGTTTTCATGTACAGACAAGAGTTGTAACTAACTTTGTAAATTTTATTTAGTATGCGTGGAATCCTTGGTAATGCAACGATGTGACTTAGATTATAACAGATATTTTATATTGTGTACGACATTTAGATGCCTACTATGTATTTTGTATGTTTGTTGAACGTTTGAGTGGCTGTATCATAGTTTTAGTCTAACTACATCTATGAAACGTTTGCGATGAGAAACCCAAGGCAGAATGAAATGCGACTTGTATGTGCTTGATGTTGATAATTTTGAACAGAAACGATTATGAACTTTAGATAAGAAAATTTTGTAAGCACTAAATTGTATTATAATAGTCTCAAAAGTTATATTTCATTAATGCTTCGTTGTTTTAGTTTATTTCTGTCTTGTTTTGGTTTGCACTAGATGGTACACACGGCGACACATCAAGCTATTAATTTCCAGTTTTAGCTGACCTCGCATTTTATTGGTTTTTCGTTCAGTCAGAAGTCAGCTTATACTGGTTATTTATAGCTTGGTTTGTAGCCGTGCCTACGTAGATTATGTATATCTGCAAAAGCAAATTGGATTACGGTATTCGATATAGTTTCATAATAATTTTGTATTAATCGGCATGGTATTTCATTAAAAATCATTTAAAATAAACAAATTCTCAAAGGAGTATCGACGATAAAGTTAAGTGAAGATGCTATATAAGTGTTAATTTATATTTTATGATCAAATCGTATACTCATTTAGAAATTAAGGGATCATAATCTTATATACTTTTTTGTTCAGTTTCCCCTCGTATCATTCAACAAACGTAAGTACTATTTATTTATTCGCTATCACTGCCTATGTTGTGTCACAGAGTCACAGTTGAGGCACGTCATATCAGAAGGTATATTCTGTAAAAATCTCACCGTGAAAACTTAGGTGAAGTTAGTATTGACACTATTGACAGCTCACATCATCTGAGTTTTCGAGGTGAGATTTTTACAGAATATGTCGGCTGATGATTTTCGATAGTTGCGGTAGTGGTACACGCACACTCGAATAATTGTATTTTTATCTTTGTTTTATGACAATTAAAGTAAGAGACAATCATTAGCAGTGCTATATTTTTTGTCAGAAAAATATTCTTTGAAGAAAACTTTCTCACAATATTAGTTTTAGTTACAAATTGAAATTAATTGAATTGAATGGGCTTTTGCTTGTACAGGATGTTTTAACTGACGAAAAATAAAGTAAGGCTGGTAGGTAAACAGTTTTCCCCTGCGTCCTATTCGAAAGCGATCGTCGCATTCATATGTCACTTTTTGTTCGGGAAACCGGAAAGCGCCCTCTATCGGCATGATCACGTGTTCTGGTTCACTGAACAAAACGTGACATCTGAACGCGACGATCGCTTTTGAATAGCACGCCTTTCCTCTTGACCGTTAATTTCAAGTAAATTATTTAAGTACCTAATGTTAAGTAAAACGTTTGTAGCAAACTTCTTGTTTGCATTACATGCCGTAGGTACATGTTAAGTACAATCAGTAAACCCTCTTATCATTATATGAATTAATGCAATTATTTTCTTTATAATTTAAATCTCGATAGATTATTATTTTACACATTATTTAGATTAAAGTAAAATTAGGACGGGATTGTTAACAATAGATTTTTGATCAATTAAATTTTATTTTTATCATAAAGAAATAATAGAATTTCTACAAATAAATAAGGTTATAAATGTAGAAAATAATGTTTTGTGTAAATTGTTAACACAATATTACCATTATTGTTTTGACCATACTTTAGTTTCAGTAATTCTAGTTAGTATGTACGATTTTGTTTGTAAGAGTAATCTCTAATATAAGAACTTACCTACTGCCAATTTTCATAATATGTTTGCACATTATTAGTGTTGTTTCTGTAAAATATGTTTTCCTTTCAATCAATGTGCCATAGAATTTGTATTTACAGATTCTTTAGCGGTTTCTTCATACTTATCTATTATTATATATAAGTACGTCCAAATCATCTCGTAAACCATTCGCAACAATTTATAAAAATGATATAAAAGAAAAAATAATTGTAAATATAAATCAAATTGTTTTATATATTTAGAGAATAAATTTCTGTCATTTTATACTTGTTTCAATTATAAACACCTAGGTATATAAGGGACACAACAGTTATCCCTTGTAAGGGTCGGGCCACATTGATCGACGGCGTTCGACGGGTGTCCATACAAAAAGAGAGCAAAGTACCTATAAAACGACGGACGCATCGACGGCGACGAACGCGCTCCGGCGGCGATCGACGGCGTTCGACGGTTTGTCCATACAAAAAGTACAAAAAGAGAACATGTGTGCTCATTTTCAATCGACAAAGTGCGAAAGGCTGTCGATCAATGTGTCCCGACCCTTAATAAAGGCACTGCAGACCCACCGTACCCCTGGCCGTACCCCTGGTGGTACGCTGGGTCTTGACGGTGTAAAGTAATGCCCAAATTTAAGCTCGAAAAATCTATGGTTACCACCTCTGAATGAAGTTAAGCTGGTTAAGTTTACTCCGTGTTCATTATTTATATACTTATACCTTATTGTACACCAGAAAATACACATAAAATACACTACAAAACACAATGGGTGGCCTTATCGCTTTCTGTGATCTCTTCCAGGCAACAAGATTTTATTTAGGGGGTTCACTAATAGGTGTTATATTAAGTCTATCTGATATCTTTGCATTAACATAGCACTGGAAACAGCCAACACTAAGTTTGCTAGAACAAAATGCAAGAACAGCATACTATCAACGAAACAAGCTGTACCAAAGGCTACAGAAATAGACAAAACTGCAAATAGGCGTTATCAATGTTTGGCAAGGAGGTACTGCGCCTTTATTAGTGAAGAGGGCAGCAGTTTTATTGTAGTCGGTCACAGTTAACAGACTAGGGCAGTAGGAAACATTTGATAAGAAGGCTACCCGACTTCAAACGTATCGCTATAAACCCAACGGGCCCCACTTTTATCACAATTTGTTATAGGTAGGTACTTATCGAAAGCTACCCAATTTTGAAATCAATCTCAAGATATCAAGTGGGTGGCTGCCATTCTCCCTGCCACTGGGCAGAAATTAATTCGTAAGTATTGAGAAATAGTAGATAGGTAGGTAAGTAAATAGTTTGGTGAGTCTGCTATGTCAACAGCTGCTAAACAGCTACATAGGTGCACACCGCGATATATCAAGCTATACATTTCCAGTTTTAGCTGACCTCGCATTACCTATACGTTTTTCATATTAAAATCAAAAGCCATCTAATCAAATTAGGCTGACAATCAGTACCTACCTACTTTTCGAACTTATAAAGTTACCTAACACGGTCCCCCAAAACGCCCTCCGTTCACGTACAGACGCCAGCACATCAACCTACTACAATCTGTCAGATTTCTGTAATAGATTTTCAACTTTATCGCTAAAGCATAAGGTTCAATGTTAATTGGGAAAATTTGACAGTTAGGTGTAGGTTGATGTGCTGGCGTCTGTACAATGAAAAGTTACTGGAAATGTACCTACAGCCACAGAACAGTAAAAGAGCAGCTTGATCTGTCGTCGTGCGTAAGTAGGTACCTGCAACACAATTTGATACTACAGACATAACAACCATGATAATATGACCAAGCCCAGACATTTGCTTTCAAGTCTAAGAGGCGGCTAATATTAGGAGAGTAAAATAATCATCGAGTTCCTACAGATGCCTACCTATGAGTTAACGGGTCACACTCACCAAAACTTTATTGATACCTACGGGGTTATAGCTGTAGGTAAGCAGAACTTCAATAGAAAATAAAAGTCACTAGATGAAGGAAACCAATCAGTTGGGTTAAGCAAAGCAGATCATGGCAATGAGCCAAAAAACTACGCTGAAAAGACAAGTACCTACTAAGTAAGTATAATCAGTAGTTGTGGATTGTTTGCCCTCAATTCTCGAAGCGTAGCTAAAGCCTACAAAACAAGCCGTAAAACCCACAAATTATTGATAGTTATCTATGTCAATCGATGTTTAGTAGTAGAAAATAAGGCCATTATTGTTAAAATGAGGGACGATGTGCTAGAGTTATTACTTATTATTACTCATCCATGGTGTAATGAGGATTGAGGATACACATTTAACGCCATCTATTTATCCAGGTAAGAACTAATACAACTCTTAAAATCTATTGTGGTAACAAGTTACTGTAACAGATGTCGCTGTCTGATTTCTACTAATACAAAATTACCAAAATAAAAATAAACCATTTTAAAAAGAACAAAAATGCAGTTCTCATTGCTACGCAAAAGTTATTTCGATTTAAAAATCTTGAATATTTTAATTTTTTCTGTTCAGAGCGTTAACTGAGTATTGTTTTATCTGTATTAGAAATTACAAAAAAAAGCAAAGAAAAGCGCGGGAACCGTTCGAACGAATAGGCGGCAATTTTTAAGCTTATTTTAAATATTAATACAAAACTCTTTAGAATTTTATAAATAGTAATTGTAAATAGTTTGTGTATATCAAAGTAATTGTATAAAGTGTAAATATGGGGAAAAGTGGGCGGAAAAGAAAAAAAAAGGAGGAAGAGGAAAATTCCATCGTCGACGACTCTTCAACAGAGTCAGACTCGTCATTTATTGACGAAAAACTGGACTACGTGCCGTATAATGCCCCGAATTATACAAGGAAGTATCCTGACAGCAGTATTGGTAATGTAGAATACGTGGTATTTTTATCACACGTTGAAGCTGACCAGCCAATTACCGAAGGCATCCGTATGGGCATCTCTCGCGCAATCCGGAGGGATTGCATAAGCGGTGTTAAACATTTACGCACAATTAATAAATTTAAAGTAGGCATTGTGTTCGACAATGCCAACAATGCCAACATGTTCCTCCAGGGGAATAAACTGACTCAAGACCTTAAATTAAAAACATCTATACCTGCCTCTGCCACAGAGACCACTGGGGTTCTAACTAGGGTCCCCATACAAATGTCTAATAAGAAAATTTATTCTCTTCTGGCCAGCACCAGGAACATCATTCAGGTGCGAAGATTTATGAGAAGGGTAAGAACCGGAGATGCGGTGAAGTTGGAGCCGACGCAGACTGTGGCCGTCACCTTCTCAGCCACGCTGCTGCCCGAGCACGTGTACCTGGACCACTGGCGCCACGAGGTCAATGCATACGTCCCTCCGGTAAAACAATGTTTGAAATGCCTCAGGTATGGACACATAGCTAAATATTGCAAAAATGCAGAAAAATGCTCTATATGCACCGAAAATCACAATTTTAAAAGATGTACTGTTGACCCAGCCAGCGCAAAATGTTATAACTGTGGAGGCAATCACATCGCCATATCGTCTGTCTGCCCAGTGAAAAAACAAAAAATAACTGAATTGAAAACAAAGGCCAAGACACTTAAATTTACAGAATTATTCAATGAAAAATCTTTCCCATACCTTTCCTCACCAGACAACCTTAAAAAAATACTGAATTCAGACAAAGTCATGAACATGCTTGTTGAAACTGTCATACAGATAGTTAGTTTAAACAAAAATAAAGAAAATGTCAGTTCTAGTAGCATCAAAAAAATTATAAATGAAACACTCAATAAAAACTCAAAAAACATTTAATTATGGACATTAACGTGATTCAATGGAATGCACAAAGTGTACTATGTAATAAACTACTTTTACATAATTTCCTACTAGACAATAATATACATGTAGCTATTTTATCTGAAACCTGGCTTAGGCCAGAACAACCATTTAATCTTAGAGGATATCAAATAGAACGTAATGATACTGGTAATAAACATAATGGAGTAGCCATTCTCATTCACAATAATATTAAATATTCTAAACTTAATACTTTCTTCGATGACTCTTTACAAAATATTTGTGTTCAACTGCATGTTGGTGGTCAAGTCATCAGCATTGTTAGTATGTATTGCCCAAGTCATACAGTTCCTAGATTTAATAAAAATAAATTGGATTCATTAATTAAAAATATCCCTCATCCACTAATACTAGCTGGTGATTTTAACGCACATCACATCTCCTGGGGATGTAACTCTACTGATGCGCGTGGTAGAGACATTTTGGACGTCATTGATGAAAATGGTCTGGTTTTACTTAATACTGGTCAGGTAACTACTGTGGGCTCCATGACCTGGCGTCCAAATGCTTTAGATCTCACTATTGTATCTCCAATGTTGGCTCTTTCTTGTGAGTGGTCCGTTCATGATGATCCGCTTGGAAGCTACCATTTACCTGTAATCATAAAAATTAGCTTTACTTGTGATAGTAACCAAAATAATAACAGTTTTGGCAATGACTTACATTTATTTCCTAGTTATAAATTAGTCAACTGGGATAAGTATACTAATGAAGTTGACAGTGCACTTAATAGTTTCATAATAAATCCTCTGGACCCACAAGCTAGCTACAATGAATTCTGCTATATACTACATTCTGCCATTGAAAAGTCCTTACCAGTACACCAAAAACGTAACAGATCACTATCAACATGCCATAGAAAGAAGTATCGAGCTCACCTCCCTTGGTGGAATGAAAAATGTAGATCAGCTGTTGAAATATCTAGGCAAGCTTATATACAATTCAAAGTAGATCCTTCTGAAGTTAATTTCCTTAATTTTAAAAGGTTACAAGCCTTAAAAAAACGAACCTTGAAAAGGGAAAGAGATGCCAGTTGGGCCCACCTGTGTGAGTCATTTAATCGAACCACTCCATTATCCATAATCTGGAATAATATGAAAAAATTTAATAAAACCTTCAATTACAGCAAATTTATGAGTAACAACAATAGTAATTGGTTACAAGAATTCTTAAATAAATATACACCAGACTATGCTGATAACTATAATATGACTGAATACTTTAATGCAGACTGCAACTCTAATTCCACAACCAGTTTTCTAATAGAACCCTTCTCTTTTCAAGAACTCAAATCAGCAATATCCTCGAGAAAGGATACAGCTTATGGATTAGACGGAGTAGCCTATATTTTCCTTAAAAAACTTAACTCCAAATCTCTTAATACTCTACTTCACATTTTTAATTTTCTTTGGCAAAATAACAAAATCCCTTCCCAATGGAAAACAGATTGTCTTATCCCAATACTTAAGCAAGATAAAGAGGAATATAACCCTGACTCTTACCGTCCCATTGCTCTCACTTCTTGTGTTGGCAAAGTCTTTGAGCAGCTCTTAAAACAAAGACTGGAATTTTACATTGAAAAGCATCATTTACTTCCGTCCAATCAGTATGGCTTTCGTAGAGGGTATTCAGCCCGTGAAAGTATAAATACTTTACATCTTGATCTTCAAAAATGTATTAATAACAATGAGACAGCTGTTTGTGTATTTTTTGATATAGTTGGTGCCTTTAATAATGTTGATCATAACATTCTCACAGAGCAACTTCATCTTCTTGGTATACCTGGAAAAATGATTAATTGGATTTTTAGCTTCTTACATGGCAGGGAAGTTTATGTTAAACATAACCAGAAGCTTATTGGGCCAAGATATTCCTACAAAGGAACCTGTCAAGGCAGTATTTTGAGCCCTTTGATATTTCTTCTTTACATTCACAGGCTAAATTTTGTTTTAGATAATGTTGTAAACTTACAATATGCTGATGATTTGACTATCTACTGTAGTGGAAGCAATATAAAACATGTTGAACTAACTTTAAATAATGCATTGCAAAAACTTCAGCATTATTTTTCTTATTTAAATTTAGACATAAATGCAATGAAAAGCAAAGTCATGATATTTGGCAAAAATAAATCTCATAATATTAAAATATGTTATGACAAAATTGCAATACCAGTAGTTACAGAAGCAAAGTTTTTAGGTATTATTTTTACAAATAATCTATCCTGGAATAAGTATGTTGATTATATAGTATGCAAAGCTCGTAGGGCTTCTAACATTTTAAAAGTGCTATGTAGATCTTATTGGGGTGCAGACCCAAAAGTCATGTTAATGCTCTATAAATCTTTGGTAAGGAGTCATTTTGAATATGGTTTTCTTTGTTTTGCTTCAAATGACAAGCTAATAGACAAATTAGAGAAAATCCAGAATAGTAACTTACGCCTTATAACTGGTGCTTTTAAAACAACTCCCATAGTTTCCATGCAGTTAGAATGCAATATCCCTCCCCTATTCATTCGTTTTAAATTCCTCAAATCAAAATTTCTCCTCAAACTAGCTGCCATTAAATCCCATCCTCTTCTTATTAAACTCAACCTTCTTAAAAACTCTTCGCTTTCTTGCTTTATTCTTCAAGATTTTTCTGAAATATCACAATTTATGTCAATGAACATCTTCTCATCAAATGAATGGCCTTGTTACCAGGGATCCTATAGTAGTAAATACCCACAGATGGATATAATAATTGATAAACAATTATCAGAGAAACACGAAGTTTATAACAAACTTTCTAATTGGGCAGATTATAGACATATATATACAGATGGATCTAAAGTATGTGACAGTACATCCATAGCGCTATACGATTCCACTTTGAAAATAGGTGGAGGATCCAAAATCAATAGATATGCTAGCATATTCACAGCCGAAGCTACAGCTATCCTATCAGCACTTGAACACATCAACAAACACAAAAAATCTGCAATTAAATGGGTTATTCTAAGTGACAGTTTAAGTGTTCTTACTGCGCTAGAAAATCATCACTTGAACACAAACACAAACTATTTGATTTATGAAATTAAAAGAGCATGGAAGTCGTTTCAAGACTCTGGCATCATTGTTACTTTCTTCTGGGTTCCAAGTCATAAAGGAGTGCAAGGAAACGAGAATGCAGACTTCTTGGCGAGGTCGATAAATTCCGTTACAAACACAGTTGTCACTTTTACTAGTGTTGCCCTACCGATCACAGATGTTATTAACGAGCTTAAAAATACGTATGTTGAAGATCTGAAACGACATTGGAACTATATAACGATAGTGGAACAAAAAGGTCATTGGTATGCAGGTATAGAAGGAACGGCAGTAAATAAGAAACCATGGTTCACAAAATCGTCCACTTTTTTCAATCGCCGATTTTATACAACGATTAATCGTTTACGAATGGGTCACTGCAGAGTAAACGCTCATTTAAACCGGATGAAAATGTTGAATACATCAGAATGCAATTATTGTCAAATAGATGTGCAAACAATAGATCATTTATTGTTTGAATGCCCATCCTTCGGCATAGACCGCCTTGTGTTGATGGATGATCTACTAAAAATCTATAAGACTGCTGAACAAATCCCGCGCTCTGTTCAGCAACTGATGGGAAATGTACAAACATTTTTACCCATTTATAACTTCATTATCAATACAATCAAGGAAATATAAAGGACTTTATTGATTAAAAACTCACATAAACAAGGAATTAACTGAAAAACTTGAATTAGAAGATTGAATGAAGAATTGAAACATAAGACCAGGCTATTAAGCCTTCGAAGGAAAAAAGGACTTTATCGATTAAAAACTCACTTAAACAAGGAATTGACTGAAAAACTTTAATTAGAAGATTGAATGAAGAATTGAAACATAAGACCAGGCTATTATGCCTTCGATTAATAAACAAATATGATGTAAAAAAAACTTATGAACAGGCTGCATGGGCTAGATCTCTTTGCCTTCCCAAAAGGGAAAATAGAAAAAAAAAAAAAAAAAAAAGCAAAATGACAGTAAACGTCATTTATAATTTATTCATTGTCCAAGTCGGTCGAATTGACTAAAGTTATTTTTGTGCGCGATTTTAATAATTCAGCGTAAATGGAAAATATTAGTGTCTTGATTTTTGGAAGGAGCTGAAGTGAGGCTCTTGTGTTTCATACTTGTGTTCCAGTGTAATTAAGTGACATTAATAATGGCTTCTACACCAAAACAAGTGAACGGCAACGGCAAACCGTCGAATAGTAACGGCTCCCTGGGAAAGCGGAAGAAATCTCGTGGGAGCAGAGGTTCGTACCTGTCGAAATGGTTGGACAAGACAATGCACCACATCCAGGAGTCGACGCCTAGCATGGACACGTATGATACATACGTAAATCCGAATGTGAACTATGCGATGGGTAGTTCTCAGTTCGCACCGGGCTTTGATCCTTACAGGCATATGTACGGCTGTGCACCTGAGCCGATGTCTCTGCCCACACTGCCTAGTTACTGCAACCCACCTATGATGCCATTCTACGGGCCTGAATATCGTTATGTGCAGAGTGTAAACAAAAGCATCCAGGTGCAGAGACCTAGACTGCGGCGCCGTAGTGAGAACAAGGCTGAGGAAGTGACGAGCACCCCTCGACACGGGACGCCGACACACTCACATAACATCAATTATTTGCAACCAAAGAATTTGACTGACAGCCAGGACTTTGCTAGCTTGCCTCCAATAGTAACATCAGTTGGTGACACAAATTCCAACAGTGACGTGAACCTGAATGACAAGGATGAAGGTAGTAATGCAAGGAGGTTCAGTGACCCCTGTGTGAGAGGCCTGCCGGATGTAGCCCGGCCTGCTAATGGAGATGTGGAATCAGGATCAGAAGACAGTTCAGACATGTCTGGAAGTCAGGTTGGCAGCAGACTCCTGACATGTTTGCTTGACCAAATAACTTCCCTGAAAATGGCAAATGAAAGACTGAATAAAGACTTAATGGATACCAAAGGTAAGGATGATTTAAACTTTATTTCCAACCGTTCCAGTGACAAACATTTTGTTGAGCTTATGTCTGTATTTTTCAAGCTGTGTTTTTTAATTGGGCTTATTCAATACATAATATACAATACAGCATATCATCATTTTTAACCAACTTCAAAAAAGGAGGAGGTTCTCAATTCGGATATTTAATATATTTTTTTCTTTATTATGATTATAGTTCTGTATGACCATAAATAATTAATTGTGGCCCTAGCTCCTTTACCTATAAGAATATAAATATTAGTCATTATTCTCCTGCCCTTGTCCCAATTTATTTGGGGTTTGCACAACACATAGTTTTCTTCAATACTTCTGTATTAGTTGTCTAATAATACATCTATAATACTACATTATAATAAGTCCCCTAAATTTTAAACAGCATTGAGCAAATCTGCATAATATGCAACCTTCCCAACTTTTTGGTAATCCAGCCCACGGTACAAGCATAAGGTCATCCTTTCAAACATGTACACCTACATTTTAATCGCCCACACTGAGTGCATAATGTTTCAAGGACATGAGACATGCTTTATACATGTATTTCATATTAATGTCACTGTTTAACTTAATATGTGGCTTTTATGAAGATAATAGGCCTTTTTGAAGACTTCATCATCATTGGCCTAATCTTTTCTCAACTCAGTCGGCTTCCAGTCTAACAGGAAGCAGCTAGCCATTTACCAGTTTTTTTACATGGAGATCTGTCTTTCTAATCTGCCTAGTCTTAATAGTAAATCAAGAAATAAGTCATTGTTACAAATTAGGCTTGAAATCAGCACTTTCCGAATGTCAAAAGTTAAAAAAAATAGCTCTTAAAATGCCCACCCTGCAACATTTCTGTGTTCATGTTGAGGGAGAAAAAATTATGCGACATAATCCCTAGGACCTTCTGTTTAATTTTAAGAAGTTTTTAACCCATTCCCAGTCTCATGAACCACATGTGCTTTAGGTTGATTTTATTTAACTATTGTGTCTACTGGTGACAGTGAAAGTGTTAATCTAACACTATAGCTACTTCATTTTCAATTAGTTATTAAACTACATTGATATACTAAGATATAGTTTCTAGCTGTCCTATTCTCAACTTATTATAACATGCATATAATTATGTTATACTAAGCTGACTATTGTAATATATTTACAGTTTTCAAGTCTATTGTCTTGCACCTGGGCTACATCCCCAGAGGATGTTAGCATTCAGTGTCTTAATTAAAAACTAGGGCCTGGCAATCTAGTTATTAAATGAGAATCTAACTCTTGACTATAGAACAGTCACTGCCAATTAGTATTTTCTTGACTTCATACATAAAGTCTATTCAAACTTATGTTTAAAATTAATATTATTTCACGTTAAACAAATATCAACATTATTTTAATGGCAATAAAATTGATTTCAGTGATTAGCACTATTGAAAAAGTTATAAAAAATTTTGAAGTTGTAGTGTAAACTGAACTTTAATGAGTAGGATTTAAAGTAATTTTTCCATAAACTTATATTTGTTTACATTTTTGGCAAATAAATCGCGAATGCAGTTTACATACATACATAAACTCATGCCTTCTTCCCATGGGGTTAGACAGAAACTACAGAACACCACCTGCTATGATCCTTAGATACTCGGTTACTTTCATACATCTGAGGGATAATTCTCATAATTTTAAGAACATTCACAGTCTGATCTCAGTCTCAATCTGTCAAAAATACCTCTAATTTCCCTACATTTTTGACAAGTTTTCGACATTGATTATTGCTGAGATGAAACTGCGACTAGATTTTTAATGTTTTTAATTCGGGAGTTGGCCTTACACGCACGCCGGTTGCGAGTATTTCTTGACTTCAATCAACAATAAATGCTGCCTTAAAAATTGCCTGCCTTTAGGGCTCGTTTGCCCTTAGTGTCCACCATTTTGTTGCTTCTTGTCCCAATAATATAACATTAACTGGAAAAAGCTGATCCAAGCATAATAGGTAATAGTAGTAGACCTTCATTGTTGACCTATTCATATACCTACTTAATTAAAGAAAAAACGAGCGCCCTATGGTTTTAAAAAACTTTGTCATTTTCTAGGGCAAATTGTTTTTCCTGTGGATTGAATTCAAACCAGTTTTTGAGTAGCATAAAATGTTATACTTACTGGTTTTCCTTAAAGAGATCCTTTTCGTATTTTGTACATTCCTTCAAACAATTCATTAATTCTCGCCTTAATTATTAATATTCGCCTTATTCCAATTTATTTGGGGTTGGCACAACATGTCTTTTCAAACAATTATGACTGACTAGCTTTTGCCCGCGACTTCGTTCGCGTGGAATAGTGACTTCCGGCAGATTTTTGGTTTTACCCACATGGTTCCCGATCTCGCAGGATCTCTTCAAAAATAAAATGTGGAACCCAACCAAATGCGTTCTAACGAAACCATAGCGCGATCTATTTCGATCCCAACGCCATCTATCGAGCATAGTGACAACTCGGATTATTTATCTATACTCCGTTAAAGTTTTATCAAGGGCGGATCCAGCTTTGGCACCAGGAGGGGGTCACATAGTCGTGGTCAAGTCAAGAACTTATAATTTAATTTTGATAACAATAGATACCTACAAGTAAAAAGTAGGCACCTATTTTATCAACCTACTACTACAATCAGCCAAATTTCTTTAATAGATTTTCAACTTTATTGCTAAAGCATAAGGTTCGAAATTAATTAGGAAAATTTGACAGTTTGGGGTAGGTTGATGTGCTGGCGTCTGTACGTAAGTACTGTACTTAAAAATATTTATTCTTTATTGTACACTTGAAAAACTTAACACATAATAACTTGTACATATACACGTACATATTGCCATCTTCTCTTGAAGACATCCAGAGAAGCACTATCACGCACGGTTTTTTTTTTTTTTGGTAATGGCATCACGCATTTCAACCTATGAGGTTGTCGTCTGCTTAACCGGACTTGCCTGTGGATGCCTCAAAATTAAGGCCTCCAGCCAGGGCTTAAAAACTTAAAAGCTAAGCGACTACACGCTAAGGGCACCCCCTGTGGGGTACGGACCTCGGCTTAGGGCGTCGCTGGGGGAGGGCAGCAAGGGACAGGCTGGATCGGAATTATTTTGGGGCGAATTTAATACTACAGGCTCAGCGGCGCGGGCTGGCTCGAGCAAGGGTCAGGGAGGAGAATTTACGGGGCGTCGCGACGGGCGTCCTCGACGGCGGGGATGGAAGGACGGCTGACGGGTCTTGTTTATGTATCTCTTAATTGTGCTGGTGACTTTTCTGCTCTCCTGTAAGAGGGTAGTGGCGTCGTCGGGGATGATGAGGGTATGTCTTGGTCGGCGAATTCTAATTATACGGGAGGGAGTATATCGGGAGGCCACCGCAATCAGGGGATTGGGGTGCTTAATAGCGGAGTCGAAGAAACACTTGGCGACGAGTTTCATGAACTGCTGGACGGAGGGTATTCTAAGATCCAGGTGGAGATTTATGTTACGGACATAGAAGGGGGATCCCGTGACCTTTCTGAGGGTCCAGTTTTGAAGGGTTTGCATTTTATGCAGATGGCGAGGCTTGGCGTGTGCGAAGACTACGCAAGCGTAGGTCATGATGGGACGGATGACTGCGGTGTAGAGGCGCAATTTGAACTTAAGTGATAATTTGCTGCGGGCAGTCATTAGGGAGTGGAGCCTACCGAGAGCAAAAGCGGCGCGCGAGCGCGTCGTCTTTATGTGCTCTTTGAAGTTGAGGTTGTGGTCGAGGATGACACCTAGGTATTTGGCTTGTTTACCCCAAGGGATAGGCTTGCCATACATAGAGATCGGGCTGGTGTATCACGCACGTAATGAGGCAGCCTATTTATTTTCCATAACCGTGGTGAATGATTTGTCATAACAGCTAGAGGTATGTCGAGGGGTATGACGCAAAACTCCGCATTTCTTGTAATGAATGAATTTTTAAGAATACTTATAGAGGTACACTTATAAACACATTATAGGTAGAAAGAAATTTTAGTTTTTTAACTTAGAACTATGTTATGATATGTTTAAATATTGAAGGTATGTAGTTACATAAAATCTGTATGATGACAAAATATATAAATAAAATCATTATGTTCAATTAGTGGTCCACCTAAGTCCTGGAACCAGCTCAGGGGGGGGGTCATGACCCCCATGACCCCCCCCCTGGATCCGCCGTTGAGTTTTATTATATTGATATTATTTTTTTCATACCTTTTTACTATTTATTTACTTTTTTCCGATGAATTAAAACAATGACACGAACCGAACTCGTGTAACGATCGACACCATTGCGCGATCACCAACTCGACATATAGTACTAATAGAATTATCTATACTCCGTTAGAGCATTTTCTTTGTACTAAAAGTTGTATTATATTATATTTTCATACCTTTTTACTATTTATTTACATTTTTCCGATGAATTTTCAGTACTGAATTGATGCCGACTCTTGACCAATAGATGGCGCTGTATGTCCGGAATAAATTTTATTTTTTGTAATAAAAACTATCCTATGTCCTTTCTCAAGTTCCAAACTATGTCTGTACCAAATTTCACACAAATCGGTTCAGTAGTTTAGGCGTGAAGCAAAGACAGACAGACAGACAGACAGACAGAGTTACTTTCGCATTTATAATATTAGTTAGGACTAGCAGCGGGCCGCGGTTTCACCCGCATAAGTTTCGATCCCTTGGTAATATCGGGATAAAAATCCTATGTGTTAAAATCCAGGGTTTCAGCTACCTCCATACACAATTTTATCAAAATTGGCCCAGCCGTTTGAGCGTGAAGAAGTAACAAACATATAAACAACACACACTCACAAACTTTCGCCTTTATAATATTAGTGTGATAAATGTGATAATACTACTGGCCTTAATTATTTTCCTTTTATCATAATGAGAATGATACTTCAAAAGTAAAGTGAGTTCCTTCCTGTTCTTCTCTATAGGAACCTACTTCACTTTGGAATGACCAACTATCTTTATCTTTATGATTCAAACCCTTTTTTTTTTATGGGAAATCATCTAATGACACCTCCTGCTCTGGGTGGAGCGGAAGGTAGTGTCAGACTCTTACTGACTAAAACCCACCCGTGTTCCTTCCTTAGCCCTTTATATTCCGGGGCAGCGGTAACCCTTTCGGACGATCCCGCTACCCCGGCAGGCTTCGGCCCTAGCGGGCCCCTTCCTTTATGCTGACATCTATTTGAGGCGCGCGTGGAACACATACCTACGCGCCGTCCGGCACGGGCCTGGTTCTGATCGGACGGAGAGCTACCCATTACTCTCCGTCCGCAGGCCCGCACCTACGGTGGCCGGGAGTCGATGATTCAACCCCTTGACAATTCAAAAGTGCCTGTAATTGGTTTAATTGAAATAAAAGGGTTTGAGTATAATGTATCTTTATCCCTCCTCATTATTCCGCACGGGTAAATATCATAAACCAACCACATTAACATCCATAATGTTTTTTCCCCAACATACTTATCAAGAACAGTTAGCAGGCTGTTTTTTTACAGTAATTAGTGATTACAATGCGCTCGTTAATATTCATTAATATTTTCCTTTACTGCAATTATAACTTGTTTACATTTACAGTTGAGCTGGAGAACTTGCTACAACACAATGCCATATTGAAGGGATCCAGTTCTAGTATGGGTGCTACGCCTAATCACTCCCTCAATGATAATGGTAAGTCATTAAATTAGTAATCGAAGGGTTCCGTACTACCGTACAATATTTAACACTACCTACATATATAAAAAAACACGTTTGTTGTATGGGAGCCCCCCTTAATTTATTTTATTTTAATTTGATTTTTTATTTTTAAAGTGAATATAGAACTAAGTATCTATTCTGTAAATATTTCAAGCGTCTACCTGTTGCCGTTGTTAACATCGAGCAAATAATGGCAAAAAAATCACGTTTGTTATATGGTAGCCCCCCATATATTTATTTTATTCTGTTTTTAGTATTTGTTGTTATAGCGGCAACAGAAATACATCATCTGTGAAAATTTCAACTGTCTACTATCACGGTTCATGAGATACAGCCTGGTGACAGACAGACAGACGGACAGTGGAATCTTAGTAATAGGGTCCCGTTTTAACCCTTTGGGTACGGACCCCTACAAAATCAAACTTCTAAGTCAACGCAATCAAAAGATACGGGCGTTTATGTTCCGTTTACGCCGCATATTTTGACACTCGCAAGGGAATCAAAACCTCTAGGGTACTTCCTATTGACCTAGAATCATGAAATTTGGCAAGAAGCAATGACATATAGCACAAGTAAAGGAAAAAATCCGAACACCGTATTAATTAAATATATCTGCATTTTTTATATTTTTAGATTTAATATTTTTTTACTGAGCGAAAGAGTCGTAGGGGCGAGAATTTAATGCTTATCAATGAACAAACGTCTTTCATTCATTCCATTAGGTATATGGTAATGTATGAGTACAAGAGTCATTATAAGTTGTTGACCTATTAGCTTGAATGGACAGCTTAGTCATTATTTCTGACTCAGAATCGTAGAAACCATCACTCATTCCCACCTTATACCTTTGACCTATATTTTTGACAGTCAAATAGTTCGCAGTCAAGGTCAGGGTTTGAACTGAAACATGAGCAGGAAGGATGATACTATTTCCGCTAGTTTTACTTTAGAGTCAAAAAACCAAGTTTCTAAAAACATATAGGTAGGCCGAATTTTGAACGAACTTGAATATATAGGACCGTTTCGTTCTTCTTAATTCAAATTATTTTTTATAAACTTAGTTTTTTGACTCTAAAGTAAAACTAGCGAAAGTTTACATACGCGGTACTTAACAACGGTAGTTACGCGGAATTGGACTATCAACGACGATATACAATTCAAAGTCCTGACTGACTGATATATCAACGCACAGCCTAAACCGCTGGTCCTAGAGACATGAAACTTGGAGGGTGTGTTCTTTGTGAAGAATAGGTATCCACTAAGAAAGGGTTTTGTTTTTCGAAATTCCACCCGTAAGAGGGTGAATGGGGAGAAGGTGAAATTTCACGCGGACGGAGTCGCGGGCAGAAGCTAAGCTAGTGTTGTATATTTTGACGATTATAAGTATGATAGCGTTGATAGATCGTCCTACTTCCATTCGTATCGCGCCTCCGATCCAATAATCTAAATGTTAGCATAATACGTCGTGTTAGGCGCAGATAAAACTGTGCGCGTCATCTGGCGACCTTGCCCAGTCAAGTAGCGGACAGGGTTACTTACTTAGTCCATAAATTATGCATCAGTTCGGTGAGATATTCTTACCTACATAGTTTAGCAGAAATTGATGCGTAGTTATTGAGAATTTGTTATTGATTTATCAATAAACATGTTTTTGGTCGTAGGTGCCTACTGTGAGAGCTTTACAATCTTTAAGTCGACCGGCACCCTAATTGCGTAACACACTATCAATCGGAATCTGAATCATTTTGAAGCAAATTGCTAATCCATTGCTTCATAAGTTCGTAAAATCTGTCTGTTCAACACGTAAATAACGCAATGAATGTTGTTGTTGTCAAAATGAAACCGATTCCGATTGATAATGTGTTACGCAATTGCCCCGCAGGAGCTCCAAACACTCGCATGTCTTTCTGCTATTCATTATTCAATTAAATAAAGAACGGATTGTAGATATTGTGGCTACGTACCTACCGTTTGTTATTCGAGCATGTTGATAAACTTTGCCCCGGAGACAAATTCAACTTTCGCAGTTATCAAATACGCGGCTAACGAGCGCTGGACTAAGGTTCTTCAAAATATATCTGTAGTAGCGTGAGAGAGACAAATTGAATTTAAGAAGTAACTAATTACTAATACAAAATAAGCAACTTATCTAATCGAAATCTTAAACCCACTGAGAGACAACGCACGCGATTTGTTCCGGTCTGATCCCCCTCCCCCCTCCTCGATCCCTTGCTAGTTCGTCCACTTTATGCTAGGTTACCTACTCTTTTTGACAGGTAAGTACAGTCAAGAGAAAATAAACGTTTCATGTTTTACAAAATTAAATAGTTTTTTTAATGTCTGGGTAGCATGCGTGTTCGCTGGGTCTGGGAGCTTATAAGTAGATAAGATTTTTTTTTGTAAATTCATCCTCTAAAAGGGTTAAACAGAGAGATTTTATTGTTCTACTAGGACTAGATGACATGGCAAAGTAATTGGCAGTAATTGGCACTTGTAGTGTAAGAGATTAGGAAGAAGAGTGGGGCGCGTCTTCGTGGATTGCACTATCTATAACATCGCTTCATTTTCATAGCTTGAGCTGAGCTAGTGTTGTTATTGGTTAGTTTTACGCACATCCCTCGCTGTGCATCCTCGCTCATTTCTGGTGGAAACGAGCACAAGCATAAAATTTCTTAATCTAGTTAGTGGGTGCCGCACTGCTCTCCTAGATAGGTTACAAAATAACTCTGTGTTTAGGAGAAATAGTTCCGATCCCCCGTCATAAATGGTTGCTAACAGCACGAAACAAATAGGGTTTGAAATATTGTTTAGGTACTTAATCAGCCCTATATGTTCCCACTGCTGGGACGCAGACCTCTCGGTGAGAGGGAGTGGGCCGTAATCCACCGCGCGGGCCGAGTGCGTGTTGGTTGAATGTTTGTATGGAAGTTCATAATTTTTGCCGATGGGATTACTATCGGCAAAAATTACGGCTTGCTAATTTGCATAGGTAGGCATTCAAAATCAAGTCATTTATTCAAATTAGGTTGAGAATCAGCACTTTTCGAACGTCAAAATTACATAAGACAGTCCCCCAACCTAAAACGCCCCATTTTTTTTTTTGAAAACTAGATCAACGTTTATGATCAACGCAAAATTTATGAACTATCAAAATAAAACCTGTTACTATTGTGTAACTGTACTACGTATGCGACTATGTTGTTAGTGAATCTGAAGAAGCCATATACACACATTACGAGTTAGTCTAATTAGTCATTTTCATGCTGCATATACTTGCTTTTATCCATATAATCAATATTTCTTGTTCATTTTAACTAAAATACCCATCACATCCGTTATCTACGCTTTCTGTACATCCAAAATATTGTTGGGAATTATTGGTGTGAAGAATCGCTGTTTACGGCTGCGTGCAATATAATGCACGCAAACATAAGGGTTAATCCCCACTGAAAGAGCAGCGGCCGGCAGCGGCCATTATCCATAGTCATTTGAAGTTGAAGGCAAAGGAGGAGGCAGCGCGGTGCCGCGAGGCTGTACGCTACGAGCCTTCTAGCGACTAGTCAAAAGAAGGAAAGTCACTTGATCTTGCGGCCGTCGCGCCGCTGCTCTTTCAGTGGGGATTGACCCTTATGCTTCATGCAATGGTACAGGAGTTGTGGGTATTTAGTCAAGTTAAAACATTTAAAACTTGTTCTGAGTTTTTTTTTTCAAGTTGGCACTTTGTCCTTCTGTATCTCCGTGCCACTCCCTGATCGTCATCATCACCATTCTCCTGCCATTATCCCTATTTATTTGGGGTCGGCGCAACATGTCTTTTTCATCCACTTCTCTATTAGTCGTCATCTCGGTAGCTCACCCCCTTTCTAACCACTCCCATACACAGGTATAGTCCAGTAAAAAAAAATTAACACAATGACGGAGAATTAAATGTCTCCGCTTCGTTAAGTCTTTTTACACCCGTTATAATATTTCCCTACACGTTTTTGGCGCATATAAATTTTATTTTAGCACCAAGTACGACCGGTACGATAATATTGTCACTCGGCCAAAATTACAAAATTAAGAATGTGCCACATTTTACTTGGCATTGTGTGCGCAAAAATACTTAGGTCGTGACTACATTGGCCGACAAGTATACGAATCACGTCCAAATTAAATACCAGTGAGTGGCGTACGGTCATGAACTCGTAGAAAACTCTACTTTGAAGACATAGTAATCGTCATACAAGACATAATAATCGTCATACAAGACATAGTAATCGTCATACAAGACATAGTAATCGTCATACAAGACATAGTAATCGTCATACAAGACATATTAATCGTCATACAAGACATAGTAATCGTCATACAAGAATTATGTGGTCATCACAAATCCTTAAAAGATGCCCAAGGCAGCCATCATGGGGTTCAGTCTGCCTCCTACTGGCTTAAATCTTACAATTTAGGGATATTTATGCATACTATTCGCGCCTTCGTCGGTGGAACCTTAAAAAGATGTACAAATCGGAAAATTGCTTAGTCCTAAGATGACAGAAAAGTAAGAAAGAAAGAAAATACGTTTAAGATGCTTATTAAGTACTGAATTTTGATAGAAATAGGTACCTATTGTGGTTTGTAACGAGATTGTATATTATTAAAATACATTATTTAGGGCTACAAAGTAACGTTGGCGGATATCCCGAAGAAAGTAGGGGACATAAATTGATAAAGGCTTAAAAGTGACGCTGGCACAAGAAAGTTGACAAGCATTTAGCTGCACACGTGTGACGGTTTAGCGATGTATCAAGGTTAATGTTTCTTATACATAGGTAGACATTCTGCCTGCGAAATGCGCCTTATGTAAATATTCACATGACAGCTGGGACACATTGTAAACGCAGCGTGTGAAATATTTTGTTCTTTCCGTCTCTGTTGACCTGAGTGCGACCGCTCCCTTGGAATCGTGCTCCATATTTGGGTTATTTATCTTTACAATCTTTTGCTTGATGTTATCGGTATTCCTACGAACGTTGAGGGTGTTACTGCTATGACTCACCTGGGCACAGCAGACGTTAAATACATTTTTGGGAGAGTAAGTAAACTTAAGACTATTTCCGAGCCAAATTCTTTTAATTCCTATCATTACAGGCCGTGGTTAGTTTCCGTCAAGCTGCATCTTCAAATCGTGAAAGTTGGAAAACGTTTAAACATGCAAATCAATACATAACAGTTCCATTTCCTATTTCGCATTGGCCACACATCAACGGCCAACTTTCAATACACCAATCCAACATCAAAGATTCGCCAAAGCATCAAGGAATCCAATGCCAATATTGGACATTGGCCATTGACTGTGTTTTCTTCACCCACTTCGACAGCTCGCGATGAATATTAAACGTCAATCAGCGAAGTATTCAACCCGTTCGTGTCTGAAGTAGATGAGACAGCAGTAGAAACGAACCATTTACACAGACAGAAGTTAACAGTAGATCAACTACGAACATACGCCCGAATCAGCAGTTTGTTAAGGACCCCGTCTTGGGAAGTTCTACCACAATATTTCTTCTGCCGCAAAGCAGAACGTTGTTGTGTACTGGTTTGAAGAGCATAGGTGCCAGTTAACAAAAAAACACTCATTTTAGTATAATAGGTATATATTATTCAACTTTGTCTTTGGATGGCAACGCACGCGCACCTGCAATGCAATGCCTCTGGTGTTGAAAAGATCCATAGATGGTGAGTGACCAACTACCATCAGATAGCCTACCATGATCTAATTAAAAACGATTCTAAAACAAGACATTTCAGTTTAGGTTCCTAACCTGCATCGCTTACGCTTGAGCTGCTCTAAGGACGTCATGGTACCAAACAAGTATGAATGAAACCAAAACTTGCGACTCAGTTTGAGACAATCGCTGTCAGCAGAATGGCACGGCCTAAACTGAATCGAAAATGACGTCATCATGGTACGAATTAGAAGATCAGTTCAGTTTAGGTCCTAAAATGGATCGCGTTAAGAGCTTGTGGTGGCTCCTGGTGGTCTGCCTGTGTTCAAATAACAAAAAAAGCCCGAATCGACGTACACACGGACATCCGCTGCCAATTGCCCTAGTTTTTTCTGTCACATCGTGACAGGTAGGTATTCTTCTAATTATGGTTGAACACAATCACGATCCGTTAGAACGTAGCCTAGTTGGGCTACTGTTCTATATATTTACTGTGCTACCGGCGTAGTGCGGCGAAATCGCGTGCGTTACGTGACCCAAGATAGCTCGCTGGTTCGTTATAACTTTTTCGCATTTGTGGGATATAGGTATTATACCTGTAATTTAGATTTGATGCGGTAACTTTATTTATTTTGTGAATTGATTCCATGTAATTTTGGTTATGTCTGTATACGGCTGGGTGTATTCGGTTGTAAAGGGGAGCGTACATGTCATGGGTAGTCTCTGGAAACCTATAGAAACGATGGTTTGCAAAACAATTTAACACCTGCCAACCTCTGATTGGCCGTATGTACACTTTTACAGTCTACAAAAGAGATAAGTATGCAGGATAGTTGGATATAGGAAGTTTGGTAAGAAACCGATGGATGTTCTCGAATAAAATTTTATTAATAGAAAACAAACAGCTCATCAAATTAAATTTCAGTCGACAACATCCATCGGCTTCTTACTAAACTTCAACTACACTTGCGTGCAAAAAAATTGGCCCACCCCATGCTCTCCATTTGAGACACGATATCACAAAAATCGTAATGAATATAATTTATTATTTTATACTGTGTGAAGGTAGGTAAGGTACAGTTTATTTGAACATACACTATATTTTGTTCAAAGCAATATTCTTGATAAGATCGACTCGATTCTTCAGATGTCCCCATTACTCACTTTTGCTCGGAAAAAGTGTGTGACTTTTTTTGTCAATGAACTTAACAAACTTAAAAATTTGTGTATTTCTGTTTGTTTAATCAAAATTGAACTTGATTTTTTTAACGGGCTTCAAAAAAAATGTAGCTTCTTTATTCAACCCCATATTTATAAGTTCGAGATTTTCTCAAAAACTAATGAATCTGTTTTGATAATTCTTTCACTAATGTAATCTACATACTTTCAGAAAGGTTTTAACATACAATATATTAGGTTATTGTTAGTAAAACTTCTTGAATTATATTGATTCAAATCGAAGAGCATGGGGTGGGTCAGTTTTATTGCACGCAAGTGTATACCCGACGATCCTGCATACTTATCTCTTTTTTTCAAACTAAAAAGAAGATTGTGTACCATCGTGAATTTTGCTACAAAGCTTTCATGATCTCATGATGCCCTACGCTCGAAAATAGCATGCATAGCATAATCAGCCTATAATGTTCCCACTGCTGGGACACAGGCCTCCTTCGAGTGAGAGGGAGTGGGTTGTAATCCACCACGCAGGCCCAGTGCGGGTTGGTAGATATCACAGCTCAAAATAGACCCCCCCGTTCCTCGCGCCTGCTCCTAACAAAATGCATGTAAGGCTAACTGATAAGTAGAAGCTGCATTTTCGTTTCGTGCAGTTTCTCTGTACTATGTGACAATGTCTTATCTAATCTCTCTCCTTTGGAAAGACAGAAGGTGATTTCCAGATCAAACAATTGACTAAAATTGTTATTTTATTGTATTTATGTTACCGTTAGAATACGGGTAATCTGCAAATTACCGGGTAAACCCGATTTTAGGATGAATTAGTTTCGCCTAGGCCAAAACAGTTCTCATTCGCTCGCTCTTGCATCCTATGTCGACGGCTGTGTAGAGGGTTTAAACTAACCTAACTTCTGGGTGTCCTTCGCTTGCTCTTGCATCCTACGTCGCCTATCGATCGACCGCAACCATGCAACCCGTGTAGGGAGAACTGGTTTGGCCTAGTTCATCCTAAGACTGGGTTTGGCCGGGAACAAGCATTTTTATTCACTGCAGATTAACAAGTTAATCTGCACTCTAACTGATTTACGTACATTAGCGGTAACTTTTATACTAATACGAGTACATAACATGTTCAGCTATCCATACTTAATTTTTATTAGTTTTTCACCAATTTCACAATACGCCGGATATTGTAACATCGTTTTTCGCGCAATATGGCGACATTGGATACCATTGCGTGCTTAACTAACATTGACATTCGTTACCCCGTCTGTGAGCTAGCTATTATGTCCTTGTAAAAGTTATGAAACCCCATAAAGGTAGACTGAAAGAATTTCGGTCTTCGTACTTAAATAGAAAGGCAGTAATTTTATTATTACTAAAGTTATGTTACGTGAAATTCTAGCTTACCGATCGGAGCTAGGTACGGAGTTCAGCAAATATATTTTTTAAGGCAAGTAGGTACGCCGGCTGTCGCTGAAAACCAGCGCTGGGGCAGGTGGGGCTCTGTCTCATACTTATAAGGTCGTAGCATTTTGCTGAGCGATGGCAGTTTTGCGTGGTTGTGACGCACATTTTCCATCCACTTGTTCTTTTTTTGTGTTCGTGTTCTTTCTCTACGTCATGTTTACGGCAAATAAAAGTTTTTTCTTTCTTTTTTTTTTTAACTAATTAAGGCTGTAAATTCGTAGTACAAGAACGTAGTCTACAGCCCAGTCAACGAAATCCAGAGATCCTCATGCACATGAAGAAGTTCCACAAAAATGAAATCTTTTAATGAATTAAGTACCTACACTACGAAAATCTAAAAAGTCAAGAATACAAAAAAAAACCGGTCAAGTGCGAGTCGGACTCGCGCACCGAGGGTTACGTACAAATTTGTAGCTATGTAACTACAAATTTACGGATTTTGTGCTTTACTTGCGCTACATGGCATTGCTTCTTGCTAAATTTCATGATTCTAGGTCAACGGGAAATACCCTACAGGTTTCCTTGCAAGTTTCAAAATATGCAGCATAAACGGAACATAAATGCCCGTATCTTTTGATTGCGTTGACTTAGAAGTTTGATTTTTCACTGCTTCAAGGTATTGCAGCCCTGAGTATTTGATATTAATTTCAACTTGATAACTCCACGCGTTCCTGATAAAAAGGATCTTGACAGACAGACGCAGACGGACAACAAAGTGATCCTATAAGGGTACCGTTTTTCCTTTTGATGTACAGACGCCAGCACATCAAGCTACCCCAAACTGTCAAATTTTCTCAATCAACGTTGAACCTTATGCTTTACTGATAAAGTTGAAAATCTATTAAAGAAATTTGACAGATTGTAGTAGGTTGATGTGCTGGCGTCTGTACGGAACCCTAAAAACTGTCAAGTTAACTAATTTTAAGGTTTTTGTCACGCCGTGCCATTTGAAGGTATTTGTCACACGTTTAGACTTCTGATGCCGAAACCGAGCCCTTAAGCTGGATTTAGTGCTCGACCGACGCGCGACGGTCAGCGCTGACAGCGGTCGAACGTAGCGTCGGCAATATCGGCGTATGTATATCAATGAAAACATTTATGAACAACTACAGTGCAGCGCTAATGAGACGCTGCGTGCGTTCAGCTACTTCGCGCTGTCCAGGACTATCGGTCGAGCTCGTCGGTCGGGCGTACGTCGGTCGACTGACGCACTATGTCGGTATAAAAGGGCCCCAGTACCTTTAACGTCAACGCTTTAGACTATTGTTTTGATTTTTCATCATAAAAGGAAAAAGAGGAGCATAATTATCGCGAGGTGTCATCTTTATTCTGGAGACAGCTGAGGGAATAAGATTTCAAGAGTATACCGTATATTTCTCATTAACCCTTTCTACTTGCAGTGTACCTGGCAGGGCAGTACGGCCCTGGCTTCCTAACCGACTTGGTGCGCGAGATCAGGGACGCCGCGCGCATGCGCGAAGATGCAATGTACTCGCGCGTTCGTGCCATGGTCGTCGAGAGGAATGATGTAAGTATAAACTGGAGCTTTCCTCCCCTATCGTTGTGTCTTGTGGAAGACAGTAGACAGAGTTCAGTTTCGTTGGCAAAGGCTATGTGGGAAGCCATTAAAATTGTGTGCAAAAATTCATATACTTAATTAAGTCATTGGCTTTTATAAATATAAGTAAAAGCCGAGAGGAATCGTGTTGTGTGGATACTTCGCAATTATAGGTGGACTGCATGATCTTTTTTTAAATGGCTATAAGTACAGACGCCAGCACATCAACCTACCCGAAACTATCAAATTTTCGCAATCAACTTTGAACCTTATGCTGTAGCAATAAAGTTGAAAATCTATTAAAGAAATTTGACAGATTGTAGTAGCTTGGTGTGCAGCTGTCTGTACATCCGAAGAACGGAGATAATTAAATTCCGCATACAAGTGCTGGTCAAACTGCTCGGTTTAGGGATTCTAACTAGGGATCGCGTCTGACCTTCTGGAAGGTTGACAACTAAACAAGTCTTAAAAATCCTGCCTATCATAAATCTCAGTTACAAACACTATAACAACTATCTAACCTCTCGTTCTGTCCGTTTTCTCAATATTTATGTCGATTGCATCCCGTCCTTTCTCTCGGGTTCAATAGTTCTGTTCAACTTTGACATTTAAATCTATTGAATGTCGTTTAGCCGCCGTCTAATAATAGAGCACTTCGCGACAAAATCCTGCTTTCTGTAAGTTATCTGTTGACAAATTATTTGATTGGATGTTGGTATTTGGTTCTCTCAGAAATGTTGGGAACTTATGGTATTTCTCCATCGTAATTAATGCTTTGAATGAGAGTACCTACCTTATTTGATGACATTTGATTTTAACTTAGTTTTTGCCCGCGGCTCCGCTCGCGTGGAGTTGGGAAATTATCGCATGGGGTTGTACCTACTACCGGCGCGGCATGAAAAAATATCCCATGGGTCATGGTTTACTCATGTAGCAAATTTCACCCAAATCCGTTCAGGCGTGAAAAGGTAACAGACAGACACGAGTTACTTTCGAATATTAATATGGAAAGAAGTAAAATTGAAGTGTCTGTTTGTAATGTCAAAATAACAGCTCTTAAGGTGAATGCGCAGTGGTAGACCGCGAAATTCAAATTTTCTTACGTTTTTTGCAATTTGCAGGCCAGTGTCAGGTTGTATCTTGATCAAAATTTGATTCGCGACAATAACAGGTACGTATTTATAGAATTATAATCATTAGAATCATTAATACATCTTTCTAAGTTAGATTTGTACCACTAAGCAGTTTTCCATAAGAGATTTGTTGTCGTGGTACAAATCTAACTTAGAAAGATGTATTAATGATTCTAATGATTATAATTCTGTAAATACGTACCTGTTATCGTCGCGAATCAACTTTTGATCAAAATACAACCTGACACTGATCTGAAAATTGCGAAAAACGTAAGTAAATTTGAATTTCGCGGGCTACCCTGGCACTTCCCCCTTAATGATTAAATGCGAATGAATGAAAGTATGTACGGAACTTACAAATAAAAAAAAAACAATTTAAAAATGTTTGGTCGGTCTGTCGTGTCGGTCTGTCTGTTTGTTCCGGCTAATCTCCGAAACGGCTGGACCGATTGTGACGGGACTTTCACTGGAAGATAGACGATGTTGTAAGGGGTAACTAGGCTACTTTTATTAAAAGAATTAGGGTTCCGCGCAAAAATAAAACTCATGGAGGAAATCCCACATTTGTTTTCCTACATACATGCGAACGAAATTGCGGGCACAGTTAGTTTATAATATTAGTACTTATGGCTATCCACGAAAAAATACATAAATAGAGCGAGTGCCCGACATTTCTGTCTGGCGTCAGACAGTCGAGCACAAGGTCGTGCGTCCGATTCCTACCCGTTGCAATATTGACGTGACCCTACTCCCAGTATAAAAAATTCATCTGTCTACAATCCGTATGCATATAGACTTACTTATCCCTTTTAAAACCTTTAGGGGATGAATTTAAAAAAATATTGTGTAAATTTTCATGGTTGTATAGACCCACCAGCGGTTTAGGCTGTCCGTTGTCTGTCAGTGAATTGTAAGTAGGTATTGTCTAAGTAGATTCTGCTTTCTAAAACATAACTGTTGGGCAGATCCCTTTCCTATATGACTGAGCAGTGGTGGTTCAGTGGTAACAGCCCCGTCTTACGAGTTGTGGGGCGTGGATTCGAACCCAGGCAGGCGCTTTACGTAAATAATTCCATCACCACTGCTCTCAAAACGGTGCAGGAAAATATCGTGAGGATCTAGAACCAAAAATTCGAAGACATGTGACATCAACTAATCTACCAACCCGCACTGGGCCCGCGTGGTAGTTTAGATTAGGTACAGCCCACACCCTCTCGAAGAGAGGAAGCCTGTCATGTATCCCAGCAGATAGGAACATTATAGGCTGAATATATTGTATATATTTCCACGATAGTGAAAGAAAATATATACTTAGGCTTAAAAAAAAATTGCCAAAGGAAAACATAATTAATTACAATTAATCGTTGTCCTAGTCTTTGTCGTTGATATTATTATTTATTATATGAATACCTACCTATGATAGGTAGGCACTTTGACCATGATATTCACCATAATCGATACCACCGGCTTGAGGGTACGAATGTATGACAGAACGTCAATACAAGGTGAGATGGGTCGACCTTCGAACGGGGTAGCTATATTGAAGGAAATAGGGGAATTAATTCTTGTGTTGTCACGTTTGTCACCGCACTGCCATCAGAGATATTTTGAGTCATTCTCTAGTTATCCAGTACCTCCATTCAGAGCAACGTGTATGCAAAAATGTATAAAAGTACTAGCTTTTGCCAGCGGCTTCGCCCGCGTGGAGGTCGGAAATTATCCCATGGGAACGTGCCACTGGGATAAAAAGTATCTTATGTGTTAATCCAGGTTAAAAACTATTTGTGTAACAATCCAACCATCCTCAAAAACTTTCGCGTTTATAATATTAGTAGGACAGGATTTAATTTAGATATTGAATTACAGTTTTGCAATTACTATACGTATCTCAATCTCTCACAATTTAAGAAGGAAGAGGTGGTAGGAAGGTTTCGCATAATCCTTTTATTTATTGCCTTTCAGCATTCTCTTGCCCTTATTTCCTAATTGGGGTCAGCGGACCAGGTCTTATTCTTCCATACTTCTCTATATTTTGAGGGGCTTGTGGCTAAGTAATAACAGCCGCACGGGTCGATTGATCAGGTTAAGCTACACTTGCCGCGGTTGGTCCATGGATGGGTGACCATCTTTACATACCAAGACCCCTCCGTGTCTCGGAAACCACGTTAAGCCGTTGATCCCGGCTGTCATTCGTGGATCTTTGACAGTCGTTACGGGACGTCAGAAGCCCGGAAGTCTGACAACCAGTCTTACCAAGGGGTATCGTATTACCCAGTAACTGGGTTGTGGAGGCCAGATAGACAGTCGCTCCATGTAAAATACTGGTATTCAGCCGACACTAACATAGTTGGGAAAAGGCTACGCAGATGATGATGACTTCTCTATATTTTTCATCTCAGTAGTCACCCCCATTCTATCCATATCATCTTTCACACAGTCCATCCATCGTTTCTTTGGTCTTCCTCTATTCTTTTAGCCATCCACATTAATTTGGTGAATTTAGTTGTGCAATAAGAATTACTTTACGTCTCCAAATCCAATGTCATAAAGCCTCCAAGATAGATTAATAACGGTCGTCCCGTCATAGTTCTAATTCTGCTTCGCTACCGGGTTCTATGAAAACCATGACAAATACTAGATTAGCTATGGAGCCGACGGAATCGTTCCGTAACAGATTTTATTAACTTCCACTACGTTGCAGATATCCCTTAACTGTATCGTTGCAGATATTAGAAGTAAATAGTTAAAACTATCCAAGGTCGCCACAGTTTCTAAATAAACTGCTCGAAAAAATTGTTTTGGTAGTTGCGATTTGTTGGAAAATTCTCTCTGACTGCCAACAATTTCTCCTATGTCGGTCTTCATTCTGCACGTAATAAAATGGACACCGTAGTAATGCAATCAAATGTTTTTATTAACATAAAAAGTCGTAACATTTTCAAATGAAGCCCTGACTCCTCAACTAGGTGGTACCTGTGTTACAGGAGAATGTGAAAATGAAATAAGGTAGAGTTCTTTACATAGGTACATTAGGTACTCACATTTTCAATGGGTAACCCTATGTTAGATGTTATGATCTGGACTCCCGAGATTCTTAATTCAATAAAAAATCTTATAAAATTGTCAAAGTGTATAAAAAAATATTGTTTATTCTAAGTTTAGATAAAAATTTTGTTTGTCCACATGCAATTTAAGTCGCAGATGCATTCTTTCGCTTCTTCCAGGGACCTGAATTAGGTTCAATTAGGATGTGATCCCAAAAGGCACTACGAATGAAGACCACACGAGCGAAAACACGCTATACCTCAAAAAAAGGTGCATAATAATATAACAAGACTTTCAGTTCACAATAGAGGTGAAAACAACTGTTTCAAGTCCAGACTGGACTTGCCATTTCCAAAACGTCTTGGCTTCTCTCCAAATATGTTCAAATCGGAGCGGTGTCGGCTTTCAGTTCAATAACCTTACATAATGCTTTAGCTACATTGGTAATTATGGCATCGGCATTTGTGGTAGACATCTTTATTATATCGGTGGGTTAAAAAAAGCGGCCAAGTGCGGGCCTGACTCGCGCACGAAGGGTTCCGCCAGTACCATCGTACAATATTTAAGGGGACATACATGACCTGAAAGCGCGGTCACTGTCGGACTGCATAGAAAAGAAAGAGAAGCACGATGACAAAGCTTGTAATTTATTGCAAAATAGATATGAAGCAATTATCTATTTACAAAAAATCTATTGTTTGGACTAAAAAATAAAACACTAGTGCTTTAGCTTGTAGAATAATCTGACAAAAAATCAGAATGATTGTATGTAAGTATATATTAGTATGGTTTTTATTGTAGAAATTAAAAGAAAGTTTTCAACCCACTATCTAACTAGCATATATCCTGAAGAATATCATATATTTTTCTGATTTTGTTTATTGTAGCCGATCATATACTTTTAGGCATTATAAAACTTGCGTTTTTTGCTTTTAGGTCCTGTAGTCCCCTTAACACTAAGTACATTGAAAAAAAAAAACACGTATTTTGTATAAAAAATATTGTTATAGCGGACATAGACACCACACTGTAAAAATTTCAAATGTCTACCTATTACGGTTCAAAAGATACAGCCGTGTGACAGACGGACGGACGGACAGCGGAAGCTTAGTTATAGGGTCCCGTTGCCCTCTCCCTTTGGGTATGGGACCCTCAAAAGTAGATGAAAATGGGAGCAATGATACTTACTGGTAGATTGAATGCCATGATAACATAGTTTCAAATAATACGGCAAACGTTGCAACGGTGAATCGAAGATGTTTAGATCTTTAAGCAAATCTGCCGTTGCTGAACTTGGGCTATCTCCTAGACCACCAAATACTGCAAGGTCATGATATTGATTTTCTCTATCATGGTCTGACATACGCTGGACGGTAAGCCCGGTACAGATAAATTTTACATACATAATCAGCCTACAACGTTCCCATTGCTGGGACACAGGCCTCCTCTCAGTGAGAGGGAACCGGCCGTAATCTACCACGCGGGCCCGGTGTGGGTTGGCAGAAGTCACATGTCTTCGATTTTTTATTCTAAGACATGCCGGTTTCCTCTCGATGTTTTCCTTCACCGTTTTGAGAGCAGTAGTGATGAAATAAATTACAAAAACTAAAGCGCCTGTCTGGGTTCGAACCCACAACTTATAACTCGTAAGTCGTGGCCGTTATCGTTGGGCCACCACTGCTCCGAATAAAATCCGTTTTTTTTACATAAGTACGTAATTTTACATAATTATAATACGACAATAATTGAACATAAAAAAAGAAAGTTAGAAACTTAAAATAATCACTCTGAAAGCTGCCACGCTTAAATGGAATTTGGCTGGACACATCTGCCGCATTTCAGACAATAAATGGGCCAAACTTACAACCCACGGTTCCGCTTAATGGCAAACGTCATCGTGGCAGGCCTAGACGGAGATGGCGGGATGAGTTGGACTCCTTTAATAAAGATTGGTCCTTGGCAGCTCTGGGCAGAGAGAGCTGGTAAGAGAGTAATGAGCCCTTTGCCCAACTAAACTTAAACCCAACGACGATAAAAACGCCAACTAACAAGACGTCGATATTGATATTTTTCGGTTTTCGTATAGCCGGCCGGAGTCACGCGTCATTACTAAGTTACGTGATTAAGGCATAAATCGTACAGATTATGTGTGAGTTGTGACTCCGACTAAGTATATGAAAACCATAGCCATACAACTTCGCCATAGTCGGGTGAAAAAGAAAATCGCCCTAACACCAGCCTCTTTGTGTCGTTTCGACAGTTGCATACATTGCGAACATGCTTACATTGCGTTATTTACGTCGTTGAGCAGACAAAATTTTCGAATATATGAAGCAATGGTTTAGCAATATCCTTCAAAATTAAGATTGTGATTGATATTAGGGTGCAGGCGTTGTAAACATCCACACAGTCAGTGCAAAAGCACATTCTTCTGGCAAACAATTGACCATATGATATTCCATGCCGGGAACTCAACAATATGAATTCTCAATGAGGTTTCTCTGTTTTAAATGACAAATAAACATCCGTTCATGCTAGGCTTCAGTCTCATAACGTCTAATCACCTATTGAATGGCAGCAGTTTTCTACACCCATTGTCGGAAATGCAATACCTGCATAGCAAATAAGTATGCCTATTGTTTAAGAACATCGTTAGGGTGGGTATAATTTCTAAGGTTTTTTTTGCAAAATTCGGCGCTGTTTCAAGTACGTAATTGTGATAAAATTATAACTTAATTTTCAAATCAGTCTTATTGCAAGAAATATAATTTCAAGATCTACTTATATTGATACAATGTTGTAATTATTGTATCATAATTGCGGCATATTGAGTATTATTCAACATACAACGTAAAACAGCGCTGCATTGCGCATGTAAGCGCGCTGATTTGCAAGTCTGAAGAAATTTTGAATTTTTGCGGGTAAATTGACGTATTCCCCTTAAAAGTACCTAGTTCTATCTATACTTAATTTAATAAAGCTAAAGAGTTTGTTTGTTTGAACGCGCTAATCTCTTTAACTACTTTGTCTCTGTCACCTTTGACCTAGACTAGAGTCAATAGCAAGTCCATTTAAAAAAAAAAAAAAAAAAACTACCAGTTGGATGTGAAAGATTCTTTTTGAATTTGATAGAAGGTATATTTGAGGAAGGTTATAGGCTATTTTACATCACGCTACGATCCTTAGAGCCGAGCGAAAAAAAGCCAGGAAGATCCCTAAGCGAAAACGAAGTGATACGGGATGGCGATGCGATGCGAGGCGGTGGGATGATGTCGCGCACAGACAGAAGCTAGTCTTAGTATAAAAGTCTTTTAGCGGAGCACGATGTTATGTAAAATATTCTCCATAAATGTGTCATTCAAAATCAAAAGTGCGGCTATGAACATATTATATAAAATTACATACTTACTAACCCCCTTACTAATAAACTTATTATATCAGATGAATAGTTACACACCGATTTCTCTCTTTCAGTCGTCAGTAATTTGACTTTGGAAAGAAGAAGACAAAGCGTTGTGTAACTATACAGACGGTATACAATGTTTATTAGTAAGGGGGTAAGTATATATATCTCCTGATAACCAAATATGTAGGCATATGTAATAGATATTTACACTTTGAAGTTATGTACTTAGTGATAACGATATTTATGTATCGCCGATAACTTATCAAGTTATCAGATAGATGGGGATTTTTATCACGATAGTAAAATTAGAAACTGTTGTAATTTATTGAGAAAATTGTGTACCTACCTAATACCTATGTACCTAAATGTATCTAACATTTACGTAGGTAGGTACTATGTTAAAGAAGTGGTTTCCCTTCAGGGCCCATTGATTTTTTCCATCCTGTATTATAGGTAACACAAAAATAAAAATATTTTATTTTACATACTTAAACCTGTATGAGCAATTATGAAACATCAGAAACTAGGTTCACGGTTCCTAGTGGTCGTTTCCTACGGAGAAGAACAGCGGGGTACCTAATTGCGTAACACACTAACAATACAGATGGCTTTCATTTTGACAGTTCAACAACATTTATTGCGTTACTAACTGAGCCCCGCGGTTTCACCCGCATATGTGTCGATCTCGTGGGAATATCGGGATAAAATCTATCATTATGTCCTTCCCCGGGATGCAATCTATCTCTCTGCCAAATTTTATCGAAATCCGTTCAGTGGTTTACGCGTGATAAGGTAACATACAGACAGACAGGCAGAGTTACTTTCGAATTTATAATAATAATATTAGTATGGATTTACGTTGTTGACCTGATACATTTTTCAAACGTATGTAGCAATGGATTAGCAATATCCTTCAAAATGATTCAGATTGAGATTGATAATTTATTTATTTATTTATTTTATTATTTATGCACAGACGCCAGCACATCAACCTACTACAATCTGTCAGATTTCTGTAATAGATTTTCAACTTTATCGCTAAAGCATAAGGTTCAATGTTGATTGTGAAAATTTGACAGTTAGGGGTAGGTTGATGTGCTGGCGTCTGTACACTCCAAGGTTACTGTTTTAAAGGAAACCCAGACAAAAGAAGTCAAAACTCCTAAAATATTACCCTCCTTCTGGGGCAGTCGACTAAAAAGTAGCTGTAATAAAATGCGATTATCTTCTTCTATATAAATAAAAGAAAGTCGGGTTAGTTACACCATTTATAATCTAACATTTATCTGTTCCTGAACTAAACAATCGAATTTTTACCGTCTTCAGCATAAATTACTGAAAATTACAAGTAAACCAGTTAGACTTGTATGTCCCACTATCGTGCAGCGTTCAGTACGAACGGCTTAAATTGCCTCTTGTTCCGCTATTACCGATCTAATAATTTCCTTTAGCAAAATTATTAAGTGATCCCTTCCTAACTAACTGTAATTAAATAGTCAGTAAACATTAATTTTCAATCGTTTAGTTATTAATTTAGTTAGTAATTTGACATTGACTTCTTTATTTTTCCACGAACAACGATGAATCTATATATTTCTCTATTCCTCTCAGCTTGCCTTTCTAAACATGTTAATTAATTAATAGTACTAGCTAAAAAATTGTTCGTATGTAAAAGACAAAAGCTAAACATTTTGAAATGGCTTCCCTTTAAAAAGAGTTTGACACCACCTGGTATCCACTGATAGAAACAGCATAATTATTCCACTATCCATTACAAATTTCCACTTTCGTAAAGTATACCCATAAAAATCTACAGTGTTCTGATTGTCCACTTTATACTTTATAGTACGCATTATTAATCTAACAGCATTGTTCATCGATCAATGAATCTGGGTCGCTTACATGCGGCCTCAATGCGTGCAAGGAATTTAGCCCATAACTTAGAATAAAACATATTTTCTTAATTAAAAACTAACGGGTTTTGTCTCTTTCACAGAACGGTTTGACATCTTCGGAAGCTAAGTTCACGGAAAAAGCTCTTGAAGAGATCAAGGTGTGTTATCTACTTATCTCTATTTCGGTACAAGTAGAATTAGAACGAAATTAACTGTATGTTAGTACCGCCATCTGTGTGGTTGACTTGTAACTATTTGCATGTAATGCTTACGGCTTGAGGCGCTAGATGGCGTTTTCATCAAGTGAATTACGTTTCTGTTGTAGTTCATTGTACAGTGCACAGATGGCGCTTAACATTATTGTTAGAATAATTTTCATTACGACAATGTTTTTGATGTTTATTTTAATTGCATGATACGGTAGAGATTAAGCGTTGGGCGACCATTGTTTTGTTAATTCTTAATTCAGCTGCTTTTTAACAAGTAGATAGCCCAAGTATCTACTACTTTTATTACGTTTATGTTAAATGCACTCAAAAGACTTCGTTTACAATTTTTTAGTTTGTTTTAATCAATGCAAAGCCAGTTAGAATGACGTTAGCATAAACCTAACACTGTTTGTCTACGCTTTGCATAAAACCTCAAGGAATTGTAAAATCAACATAATTTTTTCATATTTCACAAGTTTTTTTCCTTGAGTTGTTTTTTCGTTTTTCACCTCAATTCGGTGCTATTAAGCATTATTTGCGGAGCGAGTTGGGTGGTCCCGTGGAGGGCTCTTCACGCCTTGACGCACTAACGTCGAGCCATGGCATAGCGAGCCACAGAAGGAACACTTGATGCTGCAGACTTTACCAACGATATTTTACCTGAATTGAAGATTTCGGAATATTAAAAATTTTGTTTTTTTCTGCAATCTTCTTCGTGTCGCCGCCGATACTTTTCAAATCTTGTTGGCCCAAAACTTCGCCACTTCCACGGCGTCGTCGGTGGCAGTGCAGAGGTCACTTTGACTGCATGTTTTGGGACACAGAAGGTAGGATAGGAGGTGCATCTTCAATGTAGGTACTCATGTATCTGTAGCACCGCAGACTTGATATTTTAAAAAGTATACGACAGAAGAAACGTTTAAGTACAGACTTTTCAATAATTTCAAAGGACCAAATCTTTTCCGAAAGACCAAATATTTTTTGCAGCTTAGGATGCCTAAAGTTTATAAGCAATAATCCTATTTTAAGTAGCAGGACGGAGAATACACGATCCATGGGCCAGAGTACAATAAACAGATGGGCCTGAGTCGTAACGTAATGGGTGCCAGAACACGGGCGTCGACGCCGAGGGCGGCCTAGAAAACGCTGGCTTGACGACGTAGATGCATTTACGGAAGATTGGTCGGAGAAAGCAACACATACGAAACAATGGAAAGCTACTGGGTGGGCTTTGCCCAGCAGCACAGGTTGAATAAAAGAAGCGGAAAAAACCATATTCCTGTCAAAACTAAGAAAGGAAAATGTCAAAGATGCGGATAATCTGCGATGATATGTCCAAAACGGTGAAGAAAAACACCGAGAAAAACCGGCATGTCCTAGATCCAAAAAATTCGAAGATATGTGACATCTACCAACCCGCACTAAGCCCGCGTGATGGATTACGGCCCACTCCCTCCCACAGAGAGGTGACCTGGGTCCCAGCAGGTGGGAACGTTATAGGCTGTCTGGTTGGAAACTCCTGTCTATTAATCCTAATATAATATCTAACCTTCCAACACTATCTTTAATTTGGCAACACTTAGTCGTAGCGCCGAACACTTGCGATGCGTCCAGTCGTTGTTGTTGATGCGAAACGCCTACGGAGCGTGCTGTGTGACTTGGCGAATTATTTCTAGCTATTTTTTTTTTACTATTTCGGTATCTGTCTATTGTTTTTGGAATAATATTTAGTTAGAACATAAACAGTAAAATTATAAAGCATTCACGTAACTTATGCTTTTGTCAAATGTTATGAAGATAATGGTCCACTCAGCCACTCTAGGTTTAAGTACCAGCCTTGATAGGTTTCGCTGCCCAACAGTTTTTTGTCGCACAGTGAGGCATATTTGTACATATAGCGGAAAAAAAATGTATTGTCAAATATTTGAAGAAAATACTTATTCAAAAATATTTCTAAAAAATAAAACAGTATCATGATGTTTTTTCATGATACGATATTATTTTTAGGGCTGATTTGTCCATCGCCAAATAACTTTCATTCGAGGAATAAAATTGACGTTTCACAATTTTTGTATGAAATAACTGTCAAAATTATTCCTCGAATAAAGTTATCAGATGATTGAAAAATCAACCCTTTAAATTATGGTCTTCCCTCTCTTTCACACTTCACGAGTAAAATTCAAACATTCAAAAACGAAACGCGAACCGGAATAACTTATACCAAGTTGCAAATGTGCAAAAGAGAGCGTATCCACATAGCGTTTGATTTTCATACCCGTGTGCACACGTTGGATTATAAAATCAGCGCGAGTGAATAAAACGGAACGCATCGATTTAACTCAAACGTGACGACTTCGCACATTCAACGGTTTGACGCGGCCTGCTGTCACACCGAACTGTAACATTGTTCTACCCGATGGACAGAATGGTACTAGGGAAGTGTCAGAACTAAAAGTTTTGAGTAGGTACCTGCTTAATGAAATCCCTATTTTTTAACTGACTTTAAAAAACGTTTTTTTTTGTAGATAGATAAATGAATCATTTCATTTTTTTCATGTGTTTACGCCGATTTCTCAGTGATTACTAGGCCGATTTACGTGATTTAATTTTGGAGCAGACGCCCGGGCGTTGTTCCTATATCAATTAACTTTCGTTGAGCAGTTAGCTTCAGTAAGTAGGTTTGCACAAACATTTTTACACGGCAATCATATTTTAAAAACTAGATGAGGTCGGCATTTCCTATCAGACAAGTCTGAGTAAAAAGGCCGAAACAAACTTAGAGGTCACAGTCTCTTTTAAAGTCCAGACATAATCTTGGTCAGATCATGTGAAGACCATGTAGATCGAAGTCTGAGATTGTCTTTTGAGGAAAGAACCACGCAGATTGAGCAGACCTGTCCAGTCAGTGCACGCATTTGTCAGAAATCGTGCAGCTCAACTCAAAATTTGAGGAGCTCAACGATTCGACGAACAATACCAAAGAAAGGACATTTGTGTAGGCCACATAAATTACTCAAATTACCATGACAAAAACTAACAGAACAGAGAGAAAAATCAAAATAAATAAAATGACCCATATAGTCACTTAATTAAAATAATATAATACTTTACAATGTAAGCAAATGGCATTGTATTTTGTATTTTTATGGACATATAAAAGATTTTCATAAATATACTGAGAAGGCACAGTCTTTAAATTAATCTCTTATTTGTCTCTGAGAGATGTCTCGGACTTAATTTTATAAATTGTTATCTTCAGAAGTCGTAGTAGTCGTTTTCTTTTTTATAAGTTTTAACTTTCACGCTTCCCTTTCTATTGATGGTCTCTAGTAAATATGAAAGACAGAAATACAGAAAATACGTTTATTTGCGGTAAACACGACGCAGATAAATAACACAAACACAATGAAAAGAACAAGTTGGGGGAAAATATGCGTCATATCCACGCAAAACGGCCATCGTTCAGCATAATGCTAAGACCCTATGCGAGACAGAGCCCCAGCACTGATGTGATTTTTATTAAATTGTAAAACGAATAGTTTTTTAATATAAAGTTTGATTTATACGAAAAAAAAAATCTTGTTAATTAGTACCTTCAATGAATATTTGAATGTGCGTAAATAATATGATATTTATGTATTTACATTATTGCCATTCAGTATGACTCTATTTTAGACGTGGTAATTTTTTGGCTGGAGTTTTTTAACGTCCTTCGGATTTTTATTAGCATACTAATGTCAATCCGCTTATTGACAGACCAAAACTACTCAAGTATTTTAGCTATTTATCCTTATACTAATTATGACTATTAACACGGATGTAAATTCACTGTTTTAAGTAAGTATGTATCTTTATCGGAAGCTAAAATTTGTCTTTATTTATTTTTTGATAGCATATTGGTCTTTCAATCCAATACACATGCATTGGTAATGTAGTGTAGCGGTATCTACAACGCCACATGCGAACAACGCGTCGTAATGACTTCACGCAAAAATCCTGCATCTCGCAAGCAGAGTTTACCGCGCAATTAGCATAGATACAGCGGCCCGACTTGAATCATTGGGCAGTTGCCCGCCAGACACGACCCCCGTCTGGTCGGAGTATCCTCCCTTTTCTATGGAGGATGAGTGAACTGTACACCCTGTTCCTCATACATCTATACCTACTGGTGACAACAACGCAATATCTTTTTTATAAGTACTGCAGGGTAAGGCTATTGGCACACTGCTCAAATGCAAATTCTCCGCACGGAAGCGCGATTTTATTGAATTTGTATGTAAAAAATCACGCGCGGGGGCTCGTTATCTGCGTCCCGCTGCGTGATGCGATGCAGTGTGCGAATCGCCTTAAGGCCTCTTCTCATACGGAGAAGGCACGAGCATTGATCACCGCGCTCGCGCAAGACAATAAAAGAATAAGTCCAGTTGCAACTTGCACTGCATTTAATTTCTCCAACCCTCACATTAAAAGACGCATTACACAACGGTGTAACAACAACCGGACCCCGTAACTTTGTATTTTGTAGTGTTTAGTGTCACCCCACATCATAGCATTTGAAATATGAACGGGTGGTGCGTGCGAGGGGTTGCAGGGGGTGAGGTAGGGGATGAAAGGGGGGCTGTGAGCAAATATTGGCAGATGTAAGTGGATGGCGGTGCAGCGAGGCGCCGCCGCCACGCCACCCTTCGCGAGCCGTCACGTGACGCGTGTGACGTCATCGGACACGACCGCGGTAATTTTGAATAGTAACGGTAATAATTGTAATAATTATACTGTTACTGTTTTTTTTGTTATTTTATGGAGCACCTAATTGATGGATTTCGATTTTCAATTTTCGCTTAGCAATGCTGTTGATATATTGAAACGGTTTGGGTGACAGAGACATCAACTCTCAACCTGTTACCATGAATTCCGTACATGATTCTAGACTCCCTAGAGTAGAAATATTTCGTTGGTTATCAAAAAACAACTTAATTTAAATAAAAGCTTGTAAAAATCAGCTGTTTCATTTTTAACATGCATGTACGAGTATATGGACTGGTTCCGAAATGAATGAATTTATTATTTATTATAAAAAGTGCCAAACACCTATGCGGTCAAAATGTATGGAACAGTATTTTTTTTTTTACCTTTTGACCGCCCGACTTCATGTCAGCACTTCAGCAGTGCCCCCAGTGCCCGAAAAAAAAACTAAAAATAAATGCCTGATAGAATACAGCGTAATTAAATAAAAAAAGCAGATTAAATGAGCTGTGGTCATCATCTGCCTAGCCTTTTCCCAACTATGTTGGGGTCGGCTTCCAGTCTAACCGGATGCAGCTGAATACCAGTATTTTACATGGAGCGACTGCCTATCGGACCTCCACAACCCAGTTACTGGGTAATACGATACCCCGTGGTAAGACTGGTTGTCAGACTTTCGGGCTTCTGACGACCCGTAACGACTGTCAAAGATCCACGAATGACAGCCGGGACCAACGGCTTAACGTGCTTTCCGAGGCACGGGGGGGTCTCGGTATGTAAAGATGGTCACCCATCCACAGACCAACCGCGGCAAGCGTAGCTTAACCTGATCGATCGACCTGTGCGGCTGTTATTATTTAGCCACGGGCCCCTCATGATTAAATGAGCTGTGGTATTTGGTCGTAAATATACGACCCTGGCGAAATGGACACGAAAATATTTGTCGGGTTAATCCGGCGTAAGCGGTTAAAAGGTTAATAACCGACGAAATTGCATTGCAACGCAGAGGATTCAGAATCATGTAGGTATTGAATCCATGGTAGCAGGTGGCGCGTCGATGGGCAGGCCACCCTGTAACGTTCTGCTATTTAGTATCACCGCAACGCCAAACGAAATCATCAACTTTACCCTCCTTTCATCCATTCTCAACGCGTGTGATGGTCATCATTGACCGAATGGTTGCACTTCCTCACACCTTACCAAGTTCCCTAGCTACATTCGCCTGCTGAAACTCGTATCTACCTATTTCCATATTCTCCGCATACAATACATACATACAACTCACTGTGCGCGTGGGCGTCTGTACGTTTGTCCGTCTCATTAGCATCAGCACTCACCTCGTAATAAGTTGATTGAAGTGCAAAAATGTACGGCAACACCCGATTAACATGGTCGGGTTAATGCGTCACTGGTGCCCGCTAAATAACCACTGGTTTATCTACTGGTTTTACTGAAAAATAACCCGTGTTGGTGTGTGTGGGTTTTGGTTAGGTGTTAGGGCGTTTGTGCACTACAAGGAATTTTACTGTCCGGCAGTCCGATTTTTTACGGTCCCATGTTGGCACGCCATAATAAAAAAATAAAATCGGACTGCCGGACGGTAAAATTCCTTGTAGTGCACAATCGCCCTTACGGTATTTTCCGGATGATGGGTAAAGGCCAGGAGGCCAGGCGACCAGCAACTGTAGTTGGCTTTGGTGGCTGTCCTTTTCTCAATAGAGTACGCATGTACTCTATTTTATATGATACTGATCATTGACCAAGTAGGTAGCAAATGTACACTTTCATAATCATATTCAGCCTATAATGTTCCCACTGCTGGGACACAGGCCTCCTCTCTGTGAGAGGGAGTGGGCCGTAATCCACCACGCGGGCCCAGTGCGGGTTGGTAGATGTCACATCTCTTCGAATTTTTGGTTCTAGGACATGCCGGTTTCCTCACGATGTTTTCCTTCACCGTTTTGAGAGCAGTGGTGATGAAATAATTTACACAAAGTAAAGTGCCTGTCTGGGTTCGAACCTACAAGCTACAACTTGTAAGTCGCGGCCGATACCACTGGGCCACCACTGCTCATGTACACACGGCTACACATCAAGCTATACGTAACCAGTATAAGCTGACTTCTGATTGTATGAAAAACCTATAAAATGCGAGGTCAACTCAAACTGGAAATGTATAGCTTGATGTGTAGCCGTGTGTGTACACTTTGATGACGATGAAAAAATGGTTTCCTAGATTGCAAATAAAACTTTTAAGGTAGGCGACAAAAACCTTATCAAGGGGACTGTGTAAGCTTTTATTTTTTTTTTAATCCGTAAGTACAGACAGACATACTTATATAGGGTTACTAGCTGAGCCACGCGGTTTCACCCGCGTAAATGTTGATTCCGTGAGAATATCGGGATAAAAAGTAGCTTGAATGTTAATCCAGGGTGTCATCTACCTCATACAAAATTTTATCAAAATTGGTCCAGCCGTTTGAGCGTGAAGAAGTAAAGAAGTAACAAACATAAACACACACACACACACACACACACACTCACAAACTTTCGCCTTTATAATATTAGTGTGATAATCAATAAAGATATTTAGGCATTCTGACTGGGCCCGAAGAATATAAAACCAAGAAACATAAACCCTGTTCTCTCTGTTACCAATGTCCTTAAAAGGTCATGGCTGACTAGTCGAAGAATAAAGTTTTTCAATGTCCACATATCGTGTAGCTTTTCTATCAAGCATGGCTAGCTATAGTCGATACTTAAAATCTTTATAAGTCCAAATGTGAGTGGTTGACCAAAAAGGGACCTAGAGGGATTGGAAACCGTTATTTTTTTTTTTTAATTTTTTAATCTGTGGTCTTTTAGCTTTGTTTTGGTCTAAACAGAATATTTTTAGGTGCCGTAGTGTTTTTTTTATGATTTTTTTTTGTGAGCCGAGGCAGTTTTGGAAAAATTAGTTTTTGTGATGTCAGACGCACATAAAGACAAGAAACTGACACTAAATAAGTCGCCAATAACGTAGTAACCGCAAACACGTGTTGACACTCACTAACGAAGTCGCATACTGACATAAAACATGCCGCAACTTGTTTCTACACGAAATTTCAAACGCGATTTACTCGAAATCAATTATTTTCCCTTGAGGTCCCTTTTTGGTCAACCACTCACAAATATCATGTAGCTTTTCTATCAAGCCACCTTTTAATGTAACTACGATGACATGTATCAGCACAGGGAACTGTCTCGGAACAAACAAAATTAGCCGGGTGCCGGCTGTCTGTCTGTTTGTGCGCGCATATAGACTTAGTAGTGTAATCTTACTTAACGCCTGCAGGCGAAAGTGGTGGGCGGACGCGGGATGAGAGTTGTATGTCGTTTTAATTGTTTTTTTTTATAGCGAAACTGACATTATAGGGTTCCCTTTCCTGGTATTAGTGGTTGAAATGGCAATCATATCTCTTGGTATTAGTAGATTTTTATATTTTATTTATCCTTTTGATACATTCTTATTTTGTAAATGTGAGGACTTTTTAAGCCTTGTAGACTTTAGATCTGTAGACCATTTTTTATTTTATCGAGTACCTGGTACTTGTTGACAGGCCTACGCTGTCCTCCCATACCTACTGTAATTTGAAAACATTGTAAAAGCCAATTATTTTTAAAAGAGTAACCGTGGAGTTTCTTGCCGGTTTTTCTCCATAGGAAACGACCAATTGGAACCGTGCACCTAGCTTCTGACGTTTCATAAGTGCCCATGTCGGTTTATGTGAAATAAAAATATTTTGATTTTGGCTTTTCCAAATCCATAGCTAGTTAAAGGTTGTAGTACTTAGCTAGTCAAGTGCTGTCTCCCCCCTGAAGATGCTGAATGACAGGTTTCATTGCTTTCCATCGATGACGCAATGTTATGTGCTCAGGAATGTTATTGTAAGACATGTTCCTCCATATTTTATCCGGATCGGATAGAAATAATCTGGTTCCTTGAAGATTTTCACCTAAATAAAAGGAAAAGACTGTGCAGTGGTGGTCTAGTGGTAACGGCCGCGACTGTGAGTTGTATGTCGTAGATTCCAACCCAGACAGGCACTTTGTCTTGTGTGAATTATTTCATCACTACTGCTCTCAAAGTAAGAAAACCGGCATGTCATAGAACCGAAAAATTCGAGGACATGTGATATCTACCATGTCCAACCCGCACTAGGCCCGCGTAATGGATTACGGTCAACTCCCACTCACCGAGAGGAGCCCTGATTCCCAACAGTGGAAACGATTGTAGGCTGATTATGCTAGAAGAAAAAAAGATTAGTCTAACGGTTCTTACGGAAACTATTGAGTAGGGACGGGGCTTCAACTCTTACCCTTGTTGTTATGCATGCCCAAAGACCCCTCAGACTCAGTGTTCCAGAAGTTTGTAACTTGCACCACAGACAAATAGCTTCATCACCGCTGGCCATCGCAGGATAATATCTCATGCTGTGTCCTGTGTAGATCTCGCTGAGCATTGCGCTCGTACGTCATCGTTAATTGTGTAGTAGACAGACTTGTCAATTGAGCTTCATGGAACTGATGTCTGTAGTGGACATGCTAAAAATAAAGACAGTAATCCAGACTAATATTATAAATGCGAAAGTATGTTTGTTTGTTACGCTTTCACGCTAAAACGGCTGAACGGATTTGGATAAAATTTAGCACATGGGTAGACCATGACCTGGAGAAAGATATAGGCTACTTTTCATCCTGGATCGCAGACGAAGTCGCGGGCAACATCTAGTTTTGTAATACGTAAAATACAACAACCGCTCAAAATTATTTTAAGCGTTTTTATTTCAGTTTTAATTGTACTGCCTCGTTGGTCTAGTACCTAGTCGCAAGCGCTTCTACTGAGGATGAGGAGGTCCTGGGTTCGATCCCCAGGTCGGGCAAAGTGTTATTGGGTGTTTCTCTCTGGAATTTCTCAGTAATAGCCCGGAGTCTGGAACTGTGCCCGGTTGATGGCAACAGGATTGCTCCCTATTACATGGGACTTAAACATAACTGGGGAAATGTGGGTGTACTTTAGGTATACCTCTGCAAACCCTTCGGGAAACAGGCGTGATGATGTTCTATAATTGTTGTATAACCAGTATAAGCTGACTTCAAATTGTACGAAAAACCTATACAATGCGAGGTCAGCGAAAACTGGAAATGTATAGCTTGATGTGTAGCCGTGTGTACGTATCATGGACCAATCATTGAATATGTTTGTTGAACTGAAAAACTTTGCTAAGTACACAGGGTTATTTTTCAAAGACCAGCCAAATTTAAGGGTGTGGTGCAGACCATCAAACCGAACAACTGTCTCCATGGGACCAATGTCGTAACCGCGAAAAATTTATCAACTGTCACATAAAAAACTTCAATACCTACTCGACATAAACGTATGGAACGGCTGAATTTTTATTCGCGATTACTATATTGGTCCCATGGAGAAAGTTGTTCAGTTTGATGGTCTGTACCGCACCCTTAAATTTGGCTGGTCTTTGAAAAATAACCCTGTATATGCCTACTACAAATTCTACCCGAGTTTCTTATTTTTTTTTAAACCCACCTATTAGATTACAGTTTTATCCTCTACTAGTTTTTGCTCGCGACTTCGTTCGCGTAAAATTTCTTGTTCCCCCGTCCCACCCCGTCGCATCGTATCGCCTGTCCGCACTAGTAGTCCGTTTTCGCGGAGCGTTTTTTCTTTTTTCTCGGCTTCTAAGAGTCTTAGCGTGATGTTAAATAGAATATAGCCTTCCTCACGGATTGGGCTATCAAATGCAAAAAGAATTTTCAAATCTGACTTAGTTCCAGAGATTAGCGCGTTCAAACAAACAAACTCTTCAGCTTTATTATTAGGACCTATTTAGATTGACAGTGGTTGCCTGATTTAAAAATCTTATAAAAGCGCTTTATTACGTACGAGGTGCTATTTTATCCTCACGTCGGCCACTTATTAATGTCAGTATGTAGCTTAGGACGGCTGGTTCCGGTGTAAGAGATAGAGGCAATTTCGGCGTTAACGGCTCCACGGAATACCAGGCGTGGTGAGAAAGTTGGAGCGCTAAAATGCTACACAAAGTGTAAAGTGGTGTTTCGTTAAGCTGCTGATATTGTTATACAGATGTTCTGGAGGAAGAGAATTTTTTGTGAGAACTGCGGGGTAATTGCGTAACATACTAACTGTAGTCAATGCAAGCTTTCATTTTAACAGCGCGACAACATTTACTACGTTATTTACGTTGTTGAGCAGACACATTTTTCGAATATATGAAGCAATGGATTAGAAATATCCTTCAAAATGATTCAGATTGTAATTGGTAGTGTGTTACGCAATTAGGGTGCTGATGGGCCAATAACGTCTTATATATAGGGTGACTGGTAATTAGTGACCAATACCTAAACATGTGTTTGTACTCATGATAACAAACAACTTTTACTATGGGACCAAACCTGAAATCGCGAAAAAAAATCAGCTGTTCAGTACATTTTGACGGCGAACATAAACTATTAAACAGCAGATTTTTTTTTCGCAATTTAAGGTTTGGTCCCATAGTAAAAGTTGTTTGTTATCATGAGTACAATCACGTGTTTAAGTGTCGGTCACTAATTACCAGTCACCCGATATACCGTTACATCTTTAGTACTTACCTGAAAGTTTTTGAGATAATTCAGTTGAGGTTCTGTCTGTAGTTTCAAACCTCTGTAGTTTATCTCACGACGACATCGCGGCAGGCCAAGGCGAAGATGGTGGGGCGAGCTTGACTCCTACCAAAAGGACTGGCTGGCTCGGATAATACGAGTACAGGCTAGTTAGTTAGATAGATAGATTTGTCTATCTTACTACTACTTGATCTCCAACAAAGTTCCACTAACCAAGAAATACCCATATTTTCTTTCCAAAAATACCTACATTCTTTTATCTCTACAAAAAAGCAGCATTTTACCGTCCCTTTGAAAACCGCGTGGTCAGCGCGTCGTGTCCCCGAATACATTACCCGTAGCCAAACGACGACGGCGACTGTACTCTTGTGCTACACACGTGAAATACAGCCTCTCGGTACAGACAGGGACCTTGGGATGTATTTTTTTAAGGTTTAGAAAAACGTTTTTTTGATATGTGTTGAAAAATGTCAGTTATTAAGTAAGTACACCTACGACGATAGAAGAGGGCAGGGATACACAACGTAGATGTAATTGTAATTTTTTTATTTTTATTAAAAATAAACATTCAGCCTATAGGTACTTAACATTCCTACTGCTGGGAGACAGGCCTCCTCTGTTAGAGGGAGTGCGCTTTCTACCACGCGGGCCCTGTTAGGGTTGGTGGATTCTTTGACATTACTGCGTTCAATTATTATTTATGTTTGTGGAGAACCACGGTAAACGGTGTTATTTTTGATTTTTACGTAGCATTTTCGTTAAAAAAGATTTCTTTAGCTGAAACCGTAAAAAAAGTAAGTTTAGAAACTTAAACCCGACTACTGAAAAGGATGAAACAAGAAAGTACCTTTCCTTGGTCGCATGCCGCTGTACTAACATACTTATAAGCTACGACCACGGGAAGGTACCTACTTTCTTGTTTCATCTTTTTTCAGTAGTCGGGTACAAGTTTTTAAACTTATTTTTTATTTAATTATTTTGGGACTTATTTCAGTAATATTTATATTTTTGAAATGTGCTAATTAAGCCCTTTCGTTTGATACCCAACAAGGCACCATTCCAAAATATTTATAATTTTTAATTTCATTACTCTATGTCCTCTAGAGGGCGCCATATTGAATTTAGTGTGACGTCACATAGCCTATAACCAGCGGACGGTCAAGACGCTTCTACCTCATTTGTCAAATTATTATAAGTAATTTTGAAGTTATGAGGGAACTGATGAACAGACTGTATACATTACATACATACATACCGGTCAAAAACATAACCCTCCTTTTTGCATCGCCGTAGATGGGTAAAACAAATTCTCCTGATGTAGCACTTTTTCTCTTTATATCGTAGAAAGTATTTTGTATGTTCGCAAAAACTGTGGACTCTTCAAAATAAGAAGCGATTTCCATATGAGACCAGAGGAGCAATTCCCCTATTTTTATTATGCATTTATTCTCAGTCTAATGTGTCAAAAAAACCTCTAATCTACACACATTTTGACAAGTTTTTGATAGCCTTCAAGATGAGATTGCGACTTGAATCTGAACGTGTTTTAAGTACGAGAGTTATCGTTTTAACAATTGAGTTTTAGCACAAGATTCTTACATTCCTCATTCATTCCTCAGTACCTGCATCCAAAGGCGGATACAGACAGACATTGCGAGGCATGCGCAGCGCACGGCGCTCATCGCATGCCTCGCAATCCATGCATTGCGTTCATATTCGTGGTGAGGCTACTCGTTACTCGAGCAAAAGTAATATGGAGGCGTGTGTTGCGAGGCGTGCGCGGCGCATGCCTCGCAATGTCTGTATCCGCCTTAACCCCGTTAAAGAAACTCTGTCTTCGATCGCTCAAGTCTATGCAAACACAGCATATTGACCAGATAAGTAAATGATCTCATATTATGTTGTTGCAGAGTTCTCTACGTGCTTCGGAAGCGGACAAGCGTCGTATGATGGATCGCATCGTCAAACTGGAAGACGAATTGCGCGTTCTTAGAGTCACTAGTGGGCAAGTAACCTTTAACTAAAAATAAAAGAAAAATCAAAGATATTTTATGACATGTTGTACTTAGCCTGCGTGTATGTAAGTAGCGTTTGTTTTTGTAAGAAAAAGAGAGAAGAGAGGAAAAAGAGAGAAAAAAATGATAGGTAGAGGGAAAATAAATAGAGAGAGAGAGAGGAATATAGATTCCGGCACAACCCCGATGATATTGGAGCTGCTGAACCACTTATATGATGACGACTTCTGGTAAAGACTGCGTTGTTACATAAGTGTCTACCTACTCTAGAAGGGCTCGTTTTGAAGGAGCTAGTACTACCTACTTCCCCAGGTGAGCTCCTTCAAAGTCACCCTTTCTCGCCAAGCAGCGTTTCTGTGTTCCAGCTGTGGGTGCCGGGGTAATTAACCAGAAAATCGCAGGAATCTACTGGATGCAGGAAGCACAAGATCGGTCTTTGTAGGTGGCCGAACCCTGCCAGCTATAAACGAATCCTTCCTCTCTCCTAATTATTTTATTTTGCTGTGCCCGACAGGGTTCATATGATCTAATTATAAGTTTCCTACCTAAGAATACACATGGAATGCAATAAAAGTATTGAGTATTAAGTACAGACGCCAGCACATCAACCTACCCGAAACTGTCAAATTTCCCCAATCAATTTTGAACCTTATACTTCAGCAATAAAGTTGAACATTTATTAAAGAAATTTGACAGATTGTAGTAGGTTGATGTGCTGGCGTCTGTACTTTCGACTAGTAGATGATGAACGACTGAAGTATACGTGAATACAAAGTTTTTAAACCATTTCAAGTCCGTGGCACAACCGTGCGAATGCGATGCATTGGTAGATTTAGGTATTTAATAATTAAACTAATGGTATTCCTAACAGTTTGGAGTCGAACGAGAAAAAAATATCGAACGGTAACGTCGAGGAAATGGATGCTGAACGCATGCGCCTGCGCAAGGAACTCGACGACATGCGCAAAGCCAAGCAAAATGCTGAGGAACATTCTTATAAGTAAGTTTGTAGGGATACTATCTGTCTTTGTTAAAATATGTATAGAGTAGAAGTATATTTTGAATTTTTCAATCAAATGTCTATACATTCTAGGTTGGCTGGGTGGGTATGTTGGCCTTGGTGGTAGTAAAATATGTATATTTATTATCGCTAAATATAATATTTTATTTTATTTTGTAATATTATGTTGCGTACATACTGCTTCTCGTGTTTGATTTGGATTAACCAAATGTATGATATTTTAGTGTGGTGGCTGGTTTGAACAACAGCACGAATGCTTAATCATTTCTTTTCTCTTAGTTAGGTACTTAAGTAGGAGTACATATCACGCTGAGTAGAAAATAATTAGCTTTGCACCTCCAGGTACCTAGTCTAAACTGAACTCGTGTTCCAGACTCGAACGTCTAGTAACACAGCTACGTTCCAAATTCAACGGGCTCCAACTGACGAACGGGCCCGACTCGTTGCCGAGCGATGCCGAACACGAGACGAACATGCGCGTGCGCCGAACGAGCGTCAATTCGGCGAACAATTCCACTGTGGTCTTTGGCCCTGTTACTGATTTGTAGCGAATGGAACTCGCGAATGCGGCCGTTGGTATCGCCGCAGACTTATTCTGGTCCATAATGTATAAGTTTTCCTGAAGACTTAAAAACTATTGTAGTTTTTTGTGATTACGTCTCGTTTTAAAATTATACAGTTTTTATCAAACCTGTAGGGAAAAGTGTTTCGGTTGTAGAATAAGTGTGTTTTGCTGCACTTTTGTTTGTTTGTGTTGAATCTCAGTCACTGGAATTGATTAATTTTACTTAGATTTTTTACATATGTGCCTTGTATGTTGGCGAATTCCGAACAAATAGGACATAGATACCTTAGACTGTATATGACGCGGACGCCGCACCGGCCCTGGCCGCAAGTTTGTGTATACGATTAGCTGGATCCACACCAGACGATCCAGTGCGCTCCGATCGCGCGTGGCACCTTCACATCGACCGCGCATTGTTCTAGCCGCGCGCGTTTGGTGCACACTGGATCGTCTGGTGTGGATCCAGCTAATGAATATCGCATTAATGCGGTGCACACGCGGTTCCGATGCGGCGGTGAAGCGGCGCATGAACAATATCCATTTGTATACCCAAACATGCGGTCCGGCGCCAGTACAGCTCCGGCGTCATGCGAAGGAAGCCTAACAATTAAATCGATGCATATTGCCATCCGTTTAAAAGAGAAGCAACAGTCTTAAGCCTTGCAATATTAATTAATAATATGGCATACCTAACATTTTTTTTTTTTATTGTTTTAACTAACATAATTATTGGTGCTCACAATTTGTATTAATATTACATCACAAACAACTTCGAATAATAAATACTTAATTATGGAAATATATTTGCTCATAATATTATGTTACCAATGTGATTTTGGTCTCAAAATTAATATTTATTATATCTTGCTAAATCATGGTTGTCTAAACAATTTTAATGATTAGTTAATACATATTACTGATTGATATTTAATTGCAGTATTTAGTTGTGCAAATTGGCCAAATGTATGTACAGTCGCGTCCAAAAAGTTTTCGACATAATATTCTGATGTTTTTTTTTTGGTTTGTTAATTGCCCATCTTTCTAAATCATGGCCCTTTAACAGGACGGCTGACGAGAAATGTTCTTGACACCTGTCAGTTTCATAAAAACGAATTTGTGATTTGTGAATTTGATCTTTATTAGCTACTAGCATTGTCGCACTGACAGGTGTCAGGAACGCTTTCTATCGGCGGTCGGACTGTAATATTAATATCCTTACTTAATTATTTTACTTTCTACGATTTCTTTGGTAAGTAAAATGAAAATAGTCTTACATTCTTTTTTGAAGTAGGTACTTGCCTGAAAATCTGTTGTGTCATTTTGTCAATTTGCCCAACTGATTACCGAACAGTATTGTCGCGATCATTTAATGATTACAAACACAATAACATGATTACATTATCGTTTACCTAGCAATCAGCTCTTATTTACTGACTTGATGCACACTTGTTGATGTTTGCAATTTTCGAGCAATTGCTTTATCACACCTTTACATTAAAGCGCTTTGATGTTTGCTAGAAGTCAGCAATATTTGTGTGCTAATGTTTTTACTTCGTTTCTACGCAATTGTTTGCTTACGTAGGGAATTGAGCTAAGTACCTAAGCAAGAGTACTTAACTGACATAATTATTATAATTTTAAAACAAATTCTGGTCATCCCCTATTTGTTGTAGACCGAAACCTTAATCTGACCGAGATCTTAATCTACCCCTATGGCTCCCACTACTTGGTCTACGACCGGTCCAAATGCTGGACCTTAGCCCAGCACTGGGATTATTCAGCCTCATAGTAACAGTACTTGATCCCCTTTACTTTTAACACCATTTGAATTAAATTAATATGTGTGCATTTAACGTTTGAAGTCATCATAGCATTGACATTTTAAATCGGTTTTAGAAGACCATAAACCAAGCCTTAGTTTCACTCAGGCAATTAAAACTTAGTTTCAAAATATCCTTGTTTCCTTAATTTCTGCTGTTTGTTTGTTAATTAATTGATCGATTACAGTCTTCTGTGAATATTTTGTGTCTATATCAATCAGTGAAGTTTGTTTTATCTGTTTAACTAAACGAACAAACTACGATTTTCAATATGGCGATAATTTTGATTAATTGCTACGGAGCTGAAATTGGAAATAGTTACTAGGTCAATTTATATTACAAGAATTTAGAACAAAATGCTTTGCTCAAACATTTGAACGTTAATACGTATTATTTGACAATATTTAACCGGCTATAGAAAAATATACTGTAGATAGGTACTCATAAGTACTCGTAACAAGAACAAAAACCGACACACACCGTTACAGGATGAAATTGAATAGGTGCGCCAAATTAAAACATCTAATTCAACGTGTTATTAAGAGCATGTAATTAAGGAAAGGGATGCACATACGTGCGCGTAGGCAAGCGATTTGGCAGCGTCGCCCAGCGCCCATTTTTTTGTAGAATAGGTCGAAATTAGGTAAATACCACTAGTTCAACGCGTTGCCAACTTGCTTCATGTTATGAACTTTGAGATAAATGGATCGCTTTTCGGGCGCGCGATAATATTGTTACTTTAATTTTCCTTTTTGATTATGTTTTTTTACTGGAACGCCAATAATTTGTATTTACTTGAAGGCAATAACTTAGTTTGCACTAAGACGATAATTACACGATTTTTTTTGTCAATCATTTAGATTTGGTAAATGACAATTTATAATGATTATGTCAAAGTTACTGCACCACCTATTTCGAGTTGGCACAAGTTTTCAATGTCATCCTGTATATTTATTAATAAAAGGCTCCGAATTATTGTTATATGTTTTGTCTCAAAAATTAACAAGTGGCTCATGTGATTGTGATGTTTTGTGTTAAAATATTTCATTTATCGAATTTAATTCTGTAGTTAAGTGTTTTGTGTGTGATTGTACTTGTTTGCTCTCTAACATTACGTTTGTGTTTACCTTGCTATGTTAAAATGTAACACGAGTGAAAATATTATTAAAATTTATTATTAACTGATTTGTATAGTTTGTGTCCGGTTTCTGAGGTTTCTAATAACCTGAGTTTATTGATTCGATAGTGATATTGGTTCGATATATTCACACATTGCGTTTCTGAATCCTCAAGAAGAACCACACAAAATGTAAGTGACATCGACGCGCAAATTGTAATCATGTTTTTAGTTCAAGATTCTAGATCCACAAGTGCTGAATTTTTTCAACGGTTATTTAAAAATAAATCAGCTGTTCCATACATGTTGACTGTGTAAGTATTGCATTTTTGTATGAAACAGCAGATTTTGTTTAATAAGTGTTAAAAATTCTACCCCGGGATCTAGAATCATGTGCTGGATTCATGTCAAAAGTTAGCGCGTCAAAGTCCCTTACACCGTGAACAGATAACTTCATCGAATCAATAGCTCTAGAGTTTATCTGTGGACCTCAGAAACTGGGCATTAGTCCTACAAACTGGAGTTGTATATTGTAGTTAGCATAAATATAAACCTGTACTTATACATATTGTAATAATAGAAATTATCATTATTAAACAGCGTGTATCAGAAAGGTGTACACATACCATCAAACTGAATAACTTCCCCATGGCAAAGACTATCGAATTAAACAAGTTTTTCCATGGGACCAATATCGTAATCGCGACAAAAAATATCAGCAGTCTTATAAAAAAAAAAAATCAGACAAAAAAGTCCATAGGCAAGGCAATATTGTTAGTAACAAGAATTTAGCTTATAATTAATGTTAGTAATTAAATAAATAAAAAAAGAAGAAACTAGACACACCGTCTACCTCTGCACAGTATGCTCATTAGTCTCGCAACACATGGAGCTCGGTGAACCTACTGAGCAGAACAGGTGGCCTACCATGATCTAATTAAAAACGTTTCAAAAACAAGACATTTCAGTTTAGGTTCCTAAACTGCATCGCTTGAGCTGCTCTATGGACGTCATGGCCATGGCCATGCCAAACAAGTATGAATGAAACCGAAACTTGCGACTCAGTTTGGGACAATCGCTGTCAGCAGATGGCACGGCCTAAACTGAATCGTTAAACTGACGTCATGGTACGAATTAGAAGAACAGTTTAGGTCCTAAAATGGATCGCGTTAAGAGCTTGTGGTAGTCCTCCAGTATCGGTTCTCTCATCATACATTTAGGTCGAGAAGGTATTGAAGTTTTGTATGGGACAGATGATATATTTTTTTTCGTGATTATGATGTTGGTCCCATTGAAAAACTTTTTCAGTTCTATAGTCTTTGCCACCACAACCATAAATATAATCACATCTTTCTGATACATGTTGTGTTATCTGCAGTCATTTAACACTGTTTAAAGCTCTGTTTTATTATAAAATTTAGAATTATGTCGCAAAACATGGAATTGTCTTCGACTTGATTAGGTTAGAGAATTAGCTAGATGAAACTAAAAATTACTAAATTGCAGTTTTAGATGTGTCACAAAAAAATAAATTTTGCATCACATAAAAGTTTATTACTTAGAATATTGTAAATGAGGCTGTGTTTATGCGACACCGATGAGTATTTTTAATAAAAAAAAGTTTAATATAAAAATAATAATTTAACTTCCTGAGTCTAGATTTGTGCCCGATTGATGGCTCACTCCCTATTACATGGGACTTAAACATAACTGGCGAAATGTCGGTGTACAGTCAACAAAAGAGATAAGTATGCAGGTTCGTCGGATATAGTTGAAGATTATTAATAAACCGATGGATGTTCTCGAATAAAATTTAATTTAATTAATAGAAAACAAACAGCTCATTTGTCAAATTAAATTTCAGTCGAAAAAATCCCTCTGTTTCTTACTAAAGTTCAACTATATCCGACGGCCCTGCATACTTATCTCTTTTGTTGACTATACTATAGGTACAACTTAGCTTAACCCTTGGTAAAATACAAGCGTGATGTTATGCAATTAAACTTTAAAATAAATATAAAAATTGGGAATGATAACTTATTAAATTTTTGTAGTGCGGTATCTATTTGAGCTACTTGTGGAAACCCAAAACTGTTCACAATTTGTAAATTTTGTTGCATACTGTCTGCGCCATCATTTGCCTTCATAAATTGAAAATTAAGATGAGTTGAGGGATAACCTCGTTTTGAGCCTCAAAGTTCAACATTCCTTAAGTTGAGGTGACATCCCGACTGAAATCTGCCTCAGTTTCAAAAACTTTAATGGCCTGATATGGCTCGAGGCCTCTTTAGATGTAAAAGCAGATATAGCTCGTCGGTGACTCAGTATGGAGCCGCCCGTAATTAATCGCAAAAACGCAGCCTTATCATCACAAATATTACTTTTAAAATGTCTTATCTACAATTTTTAGATAGATTCTCTAGACCCCTTTTAACATTGATCAACCCCCACTAACCACCGACATCATCGCATTAGACTGATTTTAACTAACTTATTAACTACGCGTAAGACACATACCAAATTGGAGATTAAGTAGATTGGTTAATTTATTTAAACTTAAGCTTTGTAGTTGACTTTAAATTTTGGTTTTATTTGCATCTAACAAGATATACTTAAAACAAGTGATAAATATTATCATAATTATAAAGGCGTTCGTTTATTAAAAAAAAAAGTCATAATTGGTTCAGTTGTTTTGGAGAAATCGCGGAGACATATACATCTATTCAGTTCGAAAAACGGTCGTTCTGACCGTTTTTCTTAAAGTCGAAAAATATCAACATTGCCTCCTATGATATTGAAATGACAATTTGATAGAAAGAAGCATACCTACTTATATTAAAAAATATTATGTTAGATGCAATAAAAACTATATGTAGAAACAAATATCTATGCGAATAGTAAAAAATAGAATTTATCTTAACACTAAGTAATAATTCGGACAATATAGTGTTCCAAATCGATGTCATTGTAAAATATAACTAGAATTCAGAATTTTCAATAGGAATGCTTGTATATTTCAATAAGTAAACTCACATTATGTAAAATATTAAAGTATGTAGTCATACTACTCGATAACAATAAGCTATAATACATGGCTCGTTTTGGAGTTATACACATTTTTTATTTGTCAAAACAGACTAACCAGGGAATATATGAAAATTAGCTGCTGTTTCAGACAAAATTGCAATACTTACCCAATGAAAATGTATGAGACAGTTGCTTTTTTTTGTTATTCAGTGTTGTTCCCATAATCATAAGTACTTTCAGAATTCATTGGTAATCTATCAGAAGGTTTCCTCTCTGAATTATGATTACTAATGAATTCAAAAAGTGATCCTATACAGGGTGGAGTTTTGAGACGAGTAAGGGTACGTACAGACGCCAGCACATCAAGCTACCCGAAACTGTCAAATTTTCCCAATCAACTTTGAACCTTCTCCTTTAGCGATAAAGTTGAAAATCTATTAAAGAAATATGACAGTTTGTAGTAGCTTGATGTGCTGGCGTAACCGTTGTAGCTGCAGGAAAACGGTCTTAGGAGACTGTGTCCCATGTAAAAAATCCACCATTGATAAATGTATGCCAAAATCACGGTTTAGTAAATCTGTTGTTATTTGGTATTTATTATTTTGTTTCATGTGTTTATTATGTAAGTCCAAAACGAGCCACAGTAAATAAAAAATGGTGCCTTAACTACGTAACTTTGTCCGCCCATGTAAGCATATTGTTGTATTACTGTTGTACAGTGCCATCACTACGGTGCATCGCTTCTTATCGACTGTCGAGATCCATAGTGTTGTGAATATTATCGACAATTTTCTGTAGAGCTATATTTTACAGATCCATGTTTTCCTGCTAAAATATTGTATACTGTATATTTTAAAATGTATGTGCTGTTAGATGTTGAGCAAAATGAGAATTGTAATATCTTATTGCGTAGGTGCATTAAAATTAAATAGATTCTATATTAAATGTAAAAATGCTACAATGAGAGTATAATTGTATAATCAATACTTACTCAACTGAAATGACTAAACCAAATATCTGTAAGTTTACACGTTTTTATATTGTTTCATACACATTGAATATACGAAATAGTTTAAAATATTCAACAATTTTGTAACAATTGTCGACATGTTATATTTTGCACCCGAGTGTACCTAGACATAACCCTTACTGCCAGTTGTGATACTCCGATATAAGTATAATACTCAATATGTGCTATAAAACTCATGTTTTGTTTCATACACATTGTCGTTTCTAATAGTTATTGATTATAGTATGAAGGGGGTTATAATAAACTATATAACATAAAAATATTTGTTGTTTCATTGTAATATTCTTTCTCTGCGAGAGGAAAGATGTGACTCAGGCTGGCTGGACAAATCTTCAAAATTGCTCGAATTTAACTAGGTCAATAGGGCACTTTATGTGACGGCTAAACACCCTTATTTCAGAATTTGTAACGCTACAGAATCTTAGATAATCGATCGAAAACGTGTCCAGCCAGCTTGAAAAACCACTTTTCGCTGTTCTCTCAATCTCGGTAACGGAAGTGATTTTGACGACTTTTTGCATATCAACGGGCGTTACATAAAATTGTAACAGGCATCGAGCTAAAAGTTTTGTGGTACGTACAGCGGTTTAGTAGAAAAATGCAAAAATCTGTGTCCAGCCAGCTTGAATTTAAGTATAAAACTTTTGGCTGGCACTTCCGAATCTCAATAACGGGAGCGTTTTCGAATATGGTTACTTTACTAACATTTAGTAACGCAATGTGTAACAGTAATAACGTTTGATTTATGGCGTCACATGTAAGGGTTTACGAGAAATCAATAAAAACTTAATGTCCAGCCAGCCTGAAATCAAGCTGGCTGGACACATGTATCTCCGCTGCCTGATAATCTACGACCTTCGAAATGTGTTCAAAATTTTGTACCGGGGACGATAATGATAACCTGAATTTGTAACGGAGAAACTTTGCGTAGTTTCAAAGATATTGATCATTCAAATTTTCCCATGCAAACTGCCATTAATATTGTCAGGTGACCATAATTTTTACATAAATAAAGGATTTCTTTTTAATCGACGAATCGGCCGGTAGCAGCCACGCCTGCTTTGTATTTGATTTTCCTCGGGGAATAAAAGGTTTTCCTGCAGTAAAAAGCGTAAGTATGTGTTAATTCAAAATAATAATTGACTACCAGAGCTGCAAAAGAGAGCCCACTTGTATTTCGCGTATAGTTCATTATCTTAGGTAACTGAAAATGAAAACTAAACTCTACAGTTGGCATTGTATGTACTTTTCGAAGTGTCATCACTAATCAGAGTAAGACAACTATTAATTAATCTGCGGTAGACAACATAAAAGAGTTAAGATTCCACCAGTTGTCCTAGTAGTACCAACTTTAAGCAATAGATAGAGACACCAACATCAGCTATCATGGAAGTAAGTATTACATTCCGTTCACAGTTATTTTGTCCCCCGACGTTTTTAACTACATTTTTTTCGCAATTTATTGATTTCAAATGTTGAAATCGATATTGTTTATTTAATTATTATTCTGATAATTAAATAAACAATACCCAGCTGCAACTTCATAACATTCAATCACTACTAACCCATTTCTATGAATTACCAGCAAGAGCGATTTTAGCGCTCATGAGTGCGATTCGGAACGCGGCCATGATGAGACTTGCTTTGTGTGTAATCTGTGTGTGTGACTTGTGTGTAACTGACCGTTATAAACTTTCAGATAAGTACTGTCTTTTTATACAACTGTTGTTTTGTGTTTTGTTTAAAAAGTAATGTGTCCTTGGTAACTAACGTGAATTACAATGTTTTTTTGCGAAAGTTGTTAGTTTTTACGATTTGTGTCGTCAGTTGGATGTATGCGCCCTGTTTTATTTATTTAAGTATTAGGTACACCGGCAGAACACGTTATTACGAACGTTGATCAAAACCTTATCCTAAAGAGTAAAGACATGTGGTCTATTTGGGGTGACACAATACCTGAAGGCCAATTCTCGTAATTTAAAACGTTCAAAATCTAGTCACAGTCTCATCTCGGCGACAAACAAATGTCAAAAACTTGTCAAAATGAAGGGAAACTAGAGGTATTTTTGACGGATTGACACTGAGATCAGACTGTGAACTACAGTTGTTCGTATTAGTATCACCAATACACGGATTTTCGTCCATTAAAGAAAACACCTTAAAATATACTTAGTCCTACATAAAACCTACAAGATTGGTAACCCTACTGCAGTGTTTATATGAAAACATTTTAATGATCAATATCTTTGAAACTACGCAAAGTTTCTCCGTTACAAATTCAGGTTATCATTATCGTCCCCGGTACAAAATTTTGAACACATTTCGAAGGTCGTAGATCATCAGGCAGCGGAGATACATGTGTCCAGCCAGCTTGATTTCAGGCTGGCTGGACATTAAGTTTTTATTGATTTCTCGTAAAACCTTACATGTGACGCCATATATCAAACGTTATTACTGTTACACATTGCGTTACTAAATGTTAGTAAAGTAACCATATTCGAAAACGCTCCCGTTATTGATATTCGGAAGTGCCAGCCAAAAGTTTTATACTTAAATTCAAGCTGGCTGGACACAGATTTTTGCATTTTTCTACTAAACCGCTGTACGTACCACAAAACTTTTAGCTCGATGCCTGTTACAATTTTATGTAACGCCCGTTGATATGCAAAAAGTCGTCAAAATCACTTCCGTTACCGAGATTGAGAGACCAGCGAAAAGTGGTTTTTCAAGCTGGCTGGACACGTTTTCGATCGATTATCTAAGATTCTGTAGCGTTACAAATTCTGAAATAATGGTGTTTAGCCGTCACATAAAGTGCCCTGTTGGCTTAGTTAATGGCGAGCTATTTTGAAGATTTGTCCAGCCAGCCTGAGTCACATAGAGGAAAGGTATCTAGGTAGATTAGTCTCTGGGATTGAAAAACGAACTACTTAAAGTCATATTATATAATGTGGTCGATAAAAAGGGTTAATAGACTTTCAACTTTATCGCGAAAGCATAAGGTTCAATGTTGATTGGGAAAATTTTACATTTTCGGGTAGCTTGATGTGCTGGCATCTGTACTTACTGCAAACTGACATTATCAAAAAGTACTCTGTGGACTAATTATTTTACAAAACATTACATTTTGCCAGTATTCTCAGAAGAGTTAGGCAGACACAAGTCTGCCTAACTTAACAATAATTATCAGAAAGTTTAGTATAGGTACACACCTATACCAAAGTTTCTGATAGTTCTTTTATTAACACTGAATGAATAATTAAATTTTTGTACTAACTATTCGACTCACCGGATTCACTCACTCGCTACTGGATTCTGTATCAGTTTTACTGCAAAATAGAAAGATTCAGGAAGAATTGGTCAAATGCAATTAGTCCATGGAACTCCGAGAAATAAGAAAATACATGTTATCAGCAGAGGTGTACCTACCTACACCCACGTTTGTGTATGCTTGTCACCCCTGCTCAGCACTTCGGGGAAGCGAGGCGTGATCGCGTGGTTACATATTATAAGCACAAGACAAAACTGATCGACTGATAGAACATTAGAAGATTATATAATAAGGTGGCAAGTTTTTATCACACTGTGGTGCCGATCCCCTTGTTCACAAACTCGACAAAATTTCAGTTTAGGGCTCGTACACAAAACTGCGATGCGACTTCGCATCGCAAAAATCTGCTAGCTCTTTCTAGTTCCAACCTATAACCTTTCTGCGTTGCGAATTCGCATCGCGCCGATTCGCAGTTTTGTGTACAAGCCCTTAGTCCTGTCAAATTAATCAGCGCCCAAGAAGCTTATAGATAAAAGTGGAGGCAACACTCTGAATACCTATCTGAAGACGACTGTGGGCTGACGCTCTCTTTCTAAATACCTACACACATAAGAACGAGACAGTGATATGTGCTTTCTTTGTCATATGTATGTATTTAGAAAGAGAGCGTCAGCCCACAGTCGGCTTCAGATAGGTATTCAGAGTGTTGCCTCCACTTTTATCTATAAGCTTCTTGTCAGCGCCTGAGCACAGTATAAAGATACTGTGGCCTGACACCAAGGGCGGATCCAGCTTTGGCACCAGGAGGGGGTCACATAGTCGTGGTCAAGTCAAGAACTTATAATTTAATTTTGATAACAATAGATACCTACAAGTAAAAAGTAGGCACCTATTTTATCAACCTACTACTACAATCAGCCAAATTTCTTTAATAGATTTTCAACTTTATTGCTAAAGCATAAGGTTCGAAATTAATTAGGAAAATTTGACAGTTTGGGGTAGGTTGATGTGCTGGCGTCTGTACGTAAGTACTGTACTTAAAAATATTTATTCTTTATTGTACACTTAATAACTTGTACATATACACGTACATATTGCCATCTTCTCTTGAAGACATCCAGAGAAGCACTATCACGCACGGTTTTTTTTTTTTGGTAATGGCATCTCGCATTTCAACCTATGAGGTTGTCGTCTGCTTAACCGGACTTGCCTGTGGATGCCTCAAAATTAAGGCCTCCAGCCAGGGCTTAAAAACTTAAAAGCTAAGCGACTACACGCTAAGGGCACCCCCTGTGGGGTACGGACCTCGGCTTAGGGCGTCGCTGGGGGAGGGCAGCAAGGGACAGGCTGGATCGGAATTATTTTGGGGCGAATTTAATACTACAGGCTCAGCGGCGCGGGCTGGCTCGAGCAAGGATCAGGGAGGAGAATTTACGGGGCTTCGCAACGGGCGTCCTCGACGGCGGGGACGGAAGGACGGCTGACGGGTCTTGTTTATGTATCTCTTAATGGTGCTGGTGACTTTTCTGCTCTCCTGTAAGAGGGTAGTGGCGTCATCGGGGATGATGAGGGTATGTCTTGGTCGGCGAATCCTAATTATACGGGAGGGAGTATATCGGGAGGCCACCGCAATCAGGGGATTGGGGTGCTTAATAGCGGAGTCGAAGAAACACTTGGCGACGAGTTTCATGAACTGCTGGACGGAGGGTATTCTAAGATCCAGGTGGAGATTTATGTTACGGACATGGAAGGGGGGATCCCGTGACCTTTCTGAGGGTCCAGTTTTGAAGGGTTTGCATTTTATGCAGATGGCGAGGCTTGGCGTGTGCGAAGACTACGCAAGCGTAGGTCATGATGGGACGGATGACTGCGGTGTAGAGGCGCAATTTGAACTTAAGTGATAATTTGCTGCGGGCAGTCATTAGGGAGTGGAGCCTACCGAGAGCAAAAGCGGCGCGCGAGCGCGTCGTCTTTATGTGCTCTTTGAAGTTGAGGTTGTGGTCGAGGATGACACCTAGGTATTTGGCTTGTTTACCCCAAGGGATAGGCTTGCCATACATAGAGATCGGGCTGGGGTATCACGCACGTAATGAGGCAGCCTATTTATTTTCCATAACCGTGGTGAATTATTTGTCATAACAACTAGAGGTATGTCGAGGGGTATGACGCAAAACTCCGCATTTCTTGTAATGAATGAATTTGCAGCAACAATTTTTAAGAATACTTATAGAGGTACACTTATAAACACATTATAGGTAGAAAGAAATTTTAGTTTTTTAACTTAGAACTATGTTATGATATGTTTAAATATTGAAGGTATGTAGTTACATAAAATCTGTATGGTGACAAAATATATAAATAAAATCATTATGTTCAATTAGTGGTCCACCTAAGTCCTGGAACCAGCTCAGGGGGGGGTCATGACCCCCATGACCCCCCCCCTGGATCCGCCGTTGCCTGACACTAGGTACTCCATACAAGTTTAGACGTGTTTAAAAACTTGCCTGCTAAAATTACGTGAATTTACGTCAGGCACCGATTAATTTGACAGGACTAAAATAAAAGTTATCTTCTGTCCTTTTCTCAATGAAAAAGAAAGAAAAAGGTGCACTGAACTTAATGTGAACAAGAGAATCGGCACCAATACCATATTCTTTACTCATAAATCAATCTCATTCATGTCCTTATGCGTTAATAATGAGCAGTTCAATTACGTTTTAACCCCAGCCTTCCGGAACTAATTTATTCGAGAGCGAACCAACACAGTATTGTTTCTATTATTTTTGATCGTTTCCAATAAAAACAGTGCAAGCGTGCGGGGTGAGGCGCACGCGCAAGTCGCGTGGCGGCCGCGTGCCGGCGCCATCTTGCGCGATGGGTGGGAACTTCCGCCGGAACGCGTCATCGAATGCATTGTTGTGGGAAAACTTATCAGACGTGCGATGCTCGTTAGTCTAATTATATGGTTCAAAGTATTTCGTACTGGAGTGGACATTATGTATCTGTAATTGTGATCAAATAATTAATTTTAAAGGACTGGCTGTGGGAAAGCTTGTTTCTGAGGAAGACTTTTTGCATAATCAGCCTATAATGTTGCCACTGCTGGGACACAGGCCTCCTCTCTGTGAGAGGGAATGGGCCGCCACCTCATGAGCCCAGTGCGGGTTGGTAGATGTCCACGTCTTCGAATTTTTGGTTCTGGGACATGTCGGTTTCCTCACGATATTTTCCTTCACCGTAGTTGTGATGAAATAATTTACACAAAGTAAAGCGTCAGTCTGGGTTTGAACCTACGACCTACAACTCGCGGCCGTTGACATTGCACTTGGCCACCTCACCACCTGCAGTGCTCTTATGGATAAGTGGCATGGAAAAGACGTATTATCCTTTACTTTAACCCTTCGTATGCTGAAAATGGATCCACACCAGACATAATAGCTTTATATATATATTTCTTTTTTTTTCTTAATTTTTTTTGGGGTATTTATCCACAAGGATACGTCCACTCCATTGAGCTTTATATTTGTTTGGAGAGAACACCCAGGTTAAATGGAATAGTATGTCATGAGATCTTCAGTCTGATCAGATGTGTATATGTAGAAAGCAGCATCTGTACTTAGATTAAACAAATCAAAGAGGACTTAGGAAATGGACGAACGTGTGATAAAAATACCGATTCGTAGGATGCAGACTAACATTTAACTTCGATGAGAAATTAGCCTATTCAACCGCAAAAAATGGTACATTAAATTTCAGCCATAATTTACATTAATAATTCTTAAATAAATAATAAATAATATGCATGATTGTGAGCTATTTATGACAATGAATATTTGAGTTGCGGTGTGGGCAGACGTGGCGGTCAAACAGCGGCACCGCAGCGACATGGAGGCAACAAATTGGGCACAAATCAATTGCCGCCATGCCACCGCATCGCATGTAACCTCCACATCATTATTGATCATGAATTAATTACACCTTGTCGATTGTTTATAGAGCTGGGAAGAGTATCGATAAGTTATGATGACTTGATTTATTGGCTTTTGCAAACGAGTTTGAAGGCGAATACAAAATATCTGGCATCAGCAAGAATATTTTCTCAAAGCATGTGGGCACGGGCGTATCTTGGATCTCTTTGGCCAAAAGTTTTGATTTGACCTACTAAGAGCAAAGGCTGGGTACGCGCATGTGTGGGCTCACATGTGTGATTTGTTTTCCGACATTCAATAGGTACCTACCTAATAAACGTCGGGATACGAAGACGTGCGAAGATCTTCGATATCGGAAAGCGTCAAATAGAGTTGGCCAGGACACCTGGCAAGGCGAAGTGATGACAGGTGGAGTAAGCCTGTGACAGAGTGGCGTCCAAGACGAGATGTCGGATGTGCGGAAGACATTGTTTCCATCGTAGTCAAAACCTAGAGGAGGCTGGCACGGGAGCGTGGGGATGTTCACAAGATAAGAGAGGCCAGCAGTGGGTGAAGTCGGGCTCTGGATGGTGATAATGATGACCTAACTAATTATAGTCAATTTAAACCTTAAATCAAATACTCAGAGTTTACTTCTCTACATTCAATTCTACCATTCATACCCCTACGTTTAACAGAAACTCCTCAAATTGTGAGCCAACGTCGTCCGTCGCACAGCCCGCTGGCGTCCCGTCCCTATCGCAATGAATATTGTATGTTGCAATTTGTATAATTTGATTAAGCCCCACAGTGTTCGGAGTTTCGAAACGTTCCCCGTTTATGTAGGTAACGTTATTTAATTTAACTTACCTATGAAATATTTTTGTAATTCCATTTCTGTTCCGAGTGAAAAGCTGTTACATAGTTGAGGATTTTAATAATTTTGAGTTCGGATTTGGACATCAGGAAGATTGGGGAAGGCTCCACAGAAAGAAACATTGCTATCCATCCGAGATACTGAAATGTCATCTAATGTGGGTGTTATTACACGGGCACCCATATCCTTCAAACTGGAACACAGCAGCCATGGACCATCACCTCCCTTTTGGTTTATGGGTTTGGTTTTGAAGGAAACAATGTAACTATGTATTCTTAATATTTCTTATAATAATATAGTTGCACATTACATTTTCTATCTTAGAAAGAACACCGGGAGCTACAGATAATTAGTAACGGAAGGCGCCATCTGGGGGCTAAATTTAAAACTAACTATTGTGGCCAGTGTTAAATTTTCTAATGATTATAACAATGAGGTGTGGAGGTGATGGTTCTCAGATGAACTCATTCATTAAAAGCTGTTCTACAACCGACTAATTACATGTTATGACTGTCTATGGCTGGTGGTGGACATCCATAAATAGGTACAGACGCCAGCACACCAAGCTACCCGAAACTGTTAAATTTTGCCAATCAACTTTGAACCTAATGCTGTAGCGGTAAAGTTGAAAATCTATTAATGAAATTTGACAGATTGCAGTAGCTTGATGTGCTGGCGTCTGTACATAATAGTAACAGCTAGCACACAAGCACCTAGGCCTTTTTTTTGCATCTATAGGTACTGACCATAGATTTACCCTCTTACTAATAAACGTTGTATAGTTACACAACGGTTTGTCTTCTTCTTTCGAAATTCAAATTACTGACGACTGAAAGAGAGAAATCGGTGTGTAACTATTCATCTGATATAATACGTTTCTTAGTAAGGGGGTTAGTTTAATTAAACTACTAGTAGTATATACTGAATCTATGGTACCGACCGAGTGCTAAACGCAATTAGTCAGTCAATAAGGGATGATTGTGTGCGTACTTTTCATATTATAATAATACAATTATTATTATAGATTGATTCGTATATAATTAAATTACTGTGCGTCGGACGTGAGAGTGCAGTTTGTGCAACATGGCACGTGCCCGGTGCTATTATCACACCTGCCTGCTTTTAGTGAGGTATCAATACCTTTAAAGCTGTTATAATAATGAGGTAGGTACCTATTGGGCAAAAATATTTGTGTCATCGAGCTTGCAAGAGTTGGTTTGAGCGATTTTATGTTGCACTGTTGTATAAGTATCAATTTTGTAAGAACAATTAGTTATACAAATGACTCCTATCTACCTATATTAGACGTCTTTATTAGGTAGGTACCTAAAAATTTATGCGTTGGTCCGGTTTGCCCTCAAGACAAATTATTCCCGTAATTAAAAACTTACAAAATCTAGTTGCAATATCATCTCGGCGACAATCAGTGTCAAAAACTTATCAAAAATGTAGGGAAATTAGAGGTTTTTTTGACGGATTGAGACTGAGATCAGACTGTGATCGTTCTTAAAATTACGGGAATTTCACCTCTGGTATATCTCAAACATTTAGACCTAATTCACGATTACAAGTAGGTAATATTTACCCATTGCTGGTTATCTAAACACTAGTCAATCTCCTACCACTTGTTCAATTTCATTATTATATGTGTTACGATCTCTTTATAGGTACGTCTACATGCATAATTTCCTCCCTTATCATTTAAACACGTTTAACTGGTGGCTATCACGCTGCCGCACGCGTATTTAATCAATCAGCCACCCCTTATGCTTATCAAGCTTCCCATCCCTACAAATTACATATTAAGTAGGTACGTTGGCAACACTAAAAAAGCACGCGCTGTCAAACTGACAGTTATTGTTTCAACCCTCTCTGGTTAAAAAAAATATTGCCGTTTGATTAGGGGTTGTGGTTGTTTTGTCGGTTCCGTATTTAAAGCAAAAATGAGAAAAAATTACATTATTGAGTAAAATCATTTTTTTCTCCGATCTTAGCGTTTATGATAATAGGCAAATAGCAATCGACATAGGTTAATTGTGAATACTTAAATGATGTTTCTTAACAATAGAGATGTCATCTCCATGTTTTAATAATTAGGGAATACCTAATTAGATAGATAGTTAGCTAATTAGCCTTTCGGAACAGATAAATAAGGTCAGTCTTGTTATGAGACATTTCACATTATGCTCTATCTCTGTCTTTCACTGGCATCTTAGAAATTCTGCTTCTCCTTTAGCATCCCCCAAAGACTTGCAGTTTCACCCACACCCTACAGATCTCCAACAATTAGTGATGTTCCAATCACAAAGCGGAAGCTCGAACATACGCATATGATTATAATGATATTTTTACAAGCATTATTTTATAGGGAGGGCACCGTGTGACCGGAGGGAAGAGGGCTTCACTCCAGGTAGAAAAGGGGTGTATTTAGAGGGATGATTTCGTAATGGGCTTAGAGGCAGTTTGATGCGTGAACACCAGCCACACCAGGTGCCTTTTGTAGGGATTCGGATGATAAAAGCTGTGACTGATGGTATTTGATACGTTTAGTTAGCTGTTGTAAAGTCGTTATCTTGTCCGTTTTGGGGATTCTCTTTCACTCATTTTATGGAGCGAGTTTTAGCTTTTGTTCTGGATTTCAATGTAAGTAGGTAGGTGAACACTATCATTTTAAAAAATGCTTTTGGACGCTTTATTAGTGTTATTCTTATTTAGTGTTCTGTCCGCAGTTTTAATTTCTAAAATTTTTAACACAACCCAGAAACAGGATTTCATTAGTCCAGTCGGTCCTGTATTTTTTAGTTTCTATCTATGCTCCATCGTAGGTTAGGCAGATATACTTACGTAAGTGGTTGAATTGCGACTTTGTCGTAGATACTGCTCTGCCCTCACCTCATACCCACTTGGTAAGTCCCTTCAATCGTAATTTAGCCAACTATAAAGTACTTCCTAATTCCATGATTTTGAGAAACCAAACAGAGATAGGTTATAGCTTAGGCCATAAATCGAACGTGAATCTAGCGTGAAATATAAATTAATTACTAAAACACTTATTTCTAAAACTCTATTACTCAATCTCGGATACTTTACATTGTTCAAAAGATCATTATCTATACCAGACCCCAATATAAACAAAATGGTTGTTCAATTACATGAAGTGTGTGACCCTTTTGAAGTTATTTTTTTAAAGCATCGTGCTTTATTATGACCACAATTACTTTAAGCGTGTGAATAGACAATGAAACAGAGAATTTTAAACCTTATTATCGTTAAATAGGGTACAAAATAACACAGTACTATTTTCTATAGGTTATGTGGAAAAAATGTTTTGCGCGGGAACTTTGCGCGCGCTTTTCGTTCAGAAATCGGTCATCCGAATCGATTGAAGTGGGTGCGTAGTGTCCGACACGCGTTGTTTTTTTTCTTTATTTATATTTAATTAATTTAATTTTACTTGTGATGAATCTTGGGGGATATTGAGATGAGACAAATATTGTTTTTTGAATAGATTTGTTTATACTGTGAAGTCTTAATTTAGATCGTACTTTATTGGGTTGTGAGAATTCTTACATAATAGGTATGCATTTATTTTATTTAAGTACCTACTTCATTAGTATCTATCATTCTTATTGTCGGCTTTATTCTACCTATGTATCTATTCCACAGTATTGGTCCTAGAATTTATGCATAAAACTCGTTCATGCAGATTAGGGGCATACAAATTGTCCAAAAGTGAGTTGGATAAAAAGATGATGGTGTTTTTTTTCTACAAAGAGTAAGAGTACCTACCTAGATTTAATCATTCAAAAGCAAACTAAGATCAGACGTGTAGTTTATCTATTTAATAGATATGTAGACACTGTTTCATTCACACAAGATGACGGAGCTGCTGTCACTAATATCATCTGCCAGTCACGAGGAATGGCGGGAAACAGACCAGGTCTAAACGATAGCGCTTGGTGTGGTAGTGAGCCAGTGAAATTATATATTCAACTTAAATACGGAATCAACTGTATTCTACAAGACTTAAAAGCCAAAATTTAACTCAAAACAGCTCATCCAAAACCCTTTTTTCCTTAACCACAATATTGACACAACTCACTATTTTCAACAACTAGAAGAAAAAAAAAACTATAACACGGTCATAAGAATATGCTATGTCATTTGATTTTGAGCGGACAGCCCACGGCCACCCACGGAATGTTTGTCTTAGAGCCCCTGTTTAATTGTCTGGGCAAACATTTATTAGGATGCTGTTAGGGCAGGTCGCTCTTGGACTACTTGCAAAGTCTGATAAGGTGGACTAAAAGGACTGGGTTTTGAGTTAGTTAAGTTTTGAACCGGCCTGGGTCATCGTTTTGGTAAATTGTGATGGACATTCTCATCGTTCTTCTTAATCGCTTTAAAACAGAAGGCCAATTCCCGTAATTAAAAACGTTCAAAATCTAGTCGCAAAGTCATCTCAGCGACAATCAATATCAAAAACTTTTAAAAAATGTAGGAAAATTATAGGTATTTTTGACATATTGAGACTGAGATCAGACTGTGAACGGTCTGAAAATAACAAGAATTGCCCCTCTGGTAGATAGATAGTATACGTACGTAACGTAACTTCTTAACTATAGAATCTCCTTCTCTGGAAAGTAGTCATTAGGACAGCCGTTGATCGTAAGAATGTTGGATCTTTCTCTGTGACATCGCATTCTCAGCTTAACATATTTCAAGTAGTGCCTTTTAAATCCTTCAGAAAATATAGGCTCTTTATTAACACACTAGCAAATAGGTATACGAGTACCTACTTAGATAGACATACACTCATAACAAATATTTGCCAACAATCTCGGAACAACACAATATAATTTTAATATCCTGTCTAAACGACATTCTAGCTCAAAACAACACAGATAAATACCTAGGTATTATAGTCAGGAACCTAGACTGTCTATCTGAGGTCCTGTACGTGAGGAGGTCGGCTGGCATGGGAGGCGCGGGCGAATCCCGGAGATACAACTAGTCGCTCAGCTCAAGAGTGCTCGAACACGGGTGGTCCCGTACACCTGAACGGCAAACTGGATGGAGACGTGAGAGCTATTTGGGGATTGAAAAGAAATAGTAGATGCCTAATATCATATTGTATTTTGGTAAGGTTAGTGTTTTTAAGACTTCATAATTATATAATTTTACATTTCTGTCTGTTGACTTGGCACTTATGTTAGAACAGAATAGGATACTCTTTATTATGTACACCATATAAATTACAGACATAAATATAGAAACTTTACAATGGGTGATACAGTGGGCGGTCTTATCGCTAAGAGCACTAGATACTAAGAACTAGATGCTAAGTTAGTCATTCTAATGCTCTACAGATTTCATTTCCAAGCAATTGCTTTGAAAATAACCATATGCTTGAGGCTGCTCAAACGCGTTATTGTCCCAATAATTTTTACCTGTCAGGCTCTATCTTTGACATGGCCAATGCTATTTACGCTCATAGTGCTGTATATCTCATCAACAAGGAGCATTATCATAGAGCCCTTTTAACTTTCACTATCTATGGAATTAGAAGCGTCCGTACCTACACGGAATATGCAAAGAAATGCGGTACAAACCTGAAATTATAGGTTTCATTTATACTTTTTAAAATCTGCTCAGCTAGAATCCTTTATGCCTTGCCCCTGTACTGGTTATGGCGAAGACACAAGTTTATGATGGTTTTACTGCGAGAGCCACTTAACGCCCGCCATAGCTACCGTGTACCAACCTCCCCCTCCCTCCCTGGCAGCACAGCCTCACGCCACCCCCCTCACTTTAATTAGATGCACCACCTCGGCGATGTTTTTATTTCAAAGTTTAACAAGGCGTTTAAGATGCGTGGGACAGTGTGAATTTGTGTGGGTTTGTAACAATTAGTAAGAAGCGATATGGGCTGTGTTGGTTGATTAGTGAATAGCAATTTTGACTTTGATCGGTGGTTATTGGATTGGGTGAATTGTGGCAAATATGTCGTTAAATTTTGTTTAAAAATAGTTACGGTATTAAATAATTAATTGTCATTCGTTGCTAAAGAATAATAATTACTATTACAGGATGTTAATCAAACTACATACCTAAGTACCATCTATCTATGCTGTTGTTTATTGTTTTGCAAACGGAGGTCTGCACCCAAATTGCGTAATACACTATCAATCTCAATCTAAATCATTTTGAAGGATATTGCTACTCCATTTCTTCATATGTTCGTAAAATGTGTCAGCCCAGCAACGTAAATAACGCAATGAATGTTGTTCAACTGTCAAAATTATACCCATTGCTACAGATAGTGTGTTACGCAATAAGCCCACTGTTTATGTCGGAATAATCACCCTATAATGTTCCCACTGCTGGGACACAGGCCACCTCTCTGTGAGACGGAGTGGGCCGTAATCTACCACGCGGCCCAGTGCGGGTTGGTAAAGAAAGAAAGAAAAAGAAAGAAAGAAAGAAAAAAAGTTTATTTGGTCACAGTTCGTGAAACACAAAATACAAAAATAAAATAAAGATGTATGGTAGATGTCACATGTCTTGGAATTTTTGGTTCTAGGACATGCTGGTTTCCTTACGATGTTTTTCTTCACCGTTTTGAGAAGTGTTGATAATTTACAAACGGTAAAGCTGGGTTCGAACCTACGACTTACAACTCGTAAGTCGCGGCCGTTAACACTGGGCCACCACTTCTCTCGCACCAGTGTTATGTCGGAATACCAAAACCTAATCCTACGTGCTAGTTTTTTGACGTGAATACGTCTTTAAAATTGCTTCCATAGTGAGGGGCCCCGTTGTACCGTTTGCACCATTGGGCAAGTCATAAAAACCAATGATAACAAAATCGGGGCATACAGTTTGGTGTTGCAGCTTCATAACTATCATCTCCAACCTAAATTCAATTACACCATTGGATAGCTAAAGGATCAAAGAATTCATTACGCCAATTGGAGACTGTGAAGCATCGCACGCGGTGGAGGGGGAAGCGTCGCCATTTTTTTTCTAATATTTGGCCAATCATGTAGAATTGGCAGTGAACGAAAGTGCCAATCCTCTAGTTCGTCACAAATTATCGTAACAATGGTTCTGCATGTGGGTTGACAAACGACTTATTTGATCAGTGTACTATTATTGAAAGGGCGTTCGTTGAGGTAAACCACAAGACCACAAGTCCAATTATGAAGTAAGTGATCGTAATAGGCTGAGAATAGAGGAACTATGGTGACAGCTGACGCCTGACGGTCATGACATGATACTTATTGACTACAGTTTAGAACTTTAGATCGATTATGCTACTGCTAGCAAGATGTCAAGGGAATCAATTTTGGCATTAGGTAATTTTCATTGGACACTTGCAAGTGAGGGTTTTCTTCGATAGGTACTGTCAGTGGTAACAGTTGCACTACGAAAATCACCCTTGCTGGGACGACATAAATGCGCTGTCATTGTCAAATTGTTAGCTACCTGCCACTGATGTACGGTTGAGTGTACCTAAATGTAGGTTTTGGGCCTGGCTGTCTTCTGATCCAGACGCATCAAAGCGAGGAGTTTCTGGATTTGGTTTGCTGGATTGGTAAATTCGATTGAATTTAACAATCCTGAAGAATAAACATGACAAAACCGTAAACGCAGGAGAAATCCTGAAAATACACAATGAGGTTAACTCCATTTTGATTCATCCATAAGTAGATTCAAGCCTCCACCCACACCAATAAATTATCACACAACAAGTCGAAAACCACAGAGATAAATCCAAATCCCACGACAAACGCAAAACAATAAAGGGTACTCCCACTAGAACTTTTAATATGCTGCAGATAATCTTGCTTCAGGGGCGGTCAAATTAATTCCTTACAACGACTATTAAATATTCGAGAGAAACAGGGACGCTCAACCGCGGGGACATGCGTAAGTCCCGTAATAAAGTTCCCAGAGATCCCCCGAGGCGCCCACTTGTACGGGATTACGGGCCGGGATTAGGCCGCGAGCGATGCCCGGGATTCGCGATATCGAGTTATTTCGAGATGTAGGAGGTTTACATGTAGTTTGTTAGCGTAGCAACAGTCAGTCTCTAAACGAAAACTGAACTTTGGAACCGGAGAAGTTTAAGGCATGATTGGAATGAGCTACATATGCTTCTGCCCCTGACTTCTTCCGCGTCTTCCTCAAGAATTGGGCTATCAAACGCAAAAAGAATTTTTAAATTCAACTGGTAGTTCCAGAGGTTAGCGCGTTCAAACAAAGAAAGAAACTCTTCAGCTTTATTATTAGTATAGATTAGATATCAAAAATGTAATGTAACCATTGAATTGTACAGACGCCAGCACATCAAGCTACTACAATCTGTCAAATTTCTTTAATAGATTTTCAACTTTATCGCTAAAACATAAAATTCAAAGTTGATTGGGAAAATTTGACAGTTTCGGGTAGCTTGATGTGCTGGCGTCTGTACTGATCAGCACCTACCCAGACAAAGCAGACTGCAGCAGGCTTTATTGTTGTACTATTCTAATTTAAACTAAATTGTGACCTAACAGTAGGTATTTGTAACGCAATCAATATGCCACACGGTAACGAGGTTGCAACTAAATAAGATAATTTTATCTCATACCTCAAAGGTTCCTCTAGGATCTTCAATTCCTTCCAAATTGATAAAAAATCACAATTAAACTTATTTTGCCAAAGTCTACTTTTCTTTTCCCCATAAAATATTAACAGAAAACCGCCCTTCTAATTTCACCATGTAAGCCCCCCTCAGCGTCTAGTTTGTGGCATAACTTTAATTGTTTTTTAAGTGCGCACACGCCGCTTACACAGGGGGACCGTGGGACGCATGAGAACCTAAGACTATGCTCTATGGTCCTCTAGTAAACGGTGCCAAAGAGGTGCTTCAGAACTTGTGAATATCAAGTTTATGGTAGAGAAAAAGATTGGTAATTTACTATGGGGGATCGATCTTGAATACTTGAATAGTGATTACACATGGTGTACATTTTTCATTGATTTTTATCTGTACTGTAGTGATGGTACAGACGTCAGCACATCAACCTACCCGAAACTGTAAAATTTTCCCAATCAAGTTTGAACCTTATGCTTTAGTGATAAGGTTGGAAAACGTTTAAAGAAATTTGACAGATTGTAGTAGATTGATGTGCTGGCGTCTGTACGTACAGTCAACGTAACATAAATACCTTACACTTACGCAAGATTCTAAAGCGATTTTCTCCTAAAGTATTGTTAGATATTTTTTGGCAAAAACGCTTTTGAATTTAGTAGTAAGGTATTTTAAAAATGCCTGTCTGGGTTCGAACCCACGACCACAACTGCTGATACTACTTGGCCACCACTGCTCTCAAAACAGTGAAGGAAAATATCGTAAGGAAACAAGGCATGTCCTAGAACCAAAAGTTCGAAGACATTTGACATCCACCACCCCGCACTGGGCCCGCGTGGTGGATTACGGCCCACTCTCTCTCACTGAGAGGAGGCCTGTGTCCCAGCAGTGGGAACATTATAGGCTGATTATGTAAAGATAGCATATTTATACCTATTTCGATGTCTTACTAGGTCAAGAATAAAAAACGTTGTAAGAACTTCATGTTTTCTAGGTAGAGACCTACTGTACGTAAAAGTCAAAATAATTTGTCTTTCGGTTCTTGCGTTTGGTAACTTCTTAGTATTTGCTTTAAAGTGGTTTAGCAACTAGTTTTTTTTTGCTTCGAAACGTGCATATCACAACACTGCTAGCGTTGAAGAGTTTCGACAGACACAACATGTTTTGATAGGAGCAATCAATAATACCTAGACTGCGGTTATGTCGATGTGATTATTCATGAATTTTGGGCATTCATCTATAGGCGTTTTTAGCAAGCGGTGAAGATGCTGGTTTTAATTCAAGGAAAGGTTATCTATGTTAATTATCACCAATGTACATTTCCACTTAGCTCAATGAATTTAGCAGGATATTTTTTTTATTGCTGAATGGATCCGCTCTTGACCTCGATCACGCCTGAAGCAAAGCGATGGATGAGGTCTAGCGTGCCCAGAAGATGCCTAAGGCACTGGAACTATTTACCTCGCTGTTTTTTCTGACCAACCCCCTCGATACTATCATGACATTAGCGAGGAAGATTAAATTGATGTAAAGTAGACAGGTTGGCATCCCGGCAAAGAGATTTCCCTCACGAACAGGGATTCTGCAAGGATCATCCCAAATAAAAAAGCAATCAAAACAAACCACCAGAGGATTTCTTATACCTAGGTACCACGACATTCGCAAAAAACTAAACCTGGACATACTTATACAAATCTGTTTAACTTTAACTACACCTCAAGTATATTTTTGTTTACTTTCATACGAATCCCGTATCTAATCAAAACACGTAGCTGTCAAAAGGGATTTTGTATTTTCGTTCAAAAACCTCTAACTTCATCTTAAATCACGTTTTACCTAAGTTTAGTGCAGTTGTTGTTTCATTATCGTGTGAAAAGGCAAAGGAAACAAGCTCTTGAGCCGGGACGGATGGGGCATACCTGTGCGCCTGCGCAGCGTACCTGACCTAGGAAAACAAACATGGCGGAGTGACGGATTAGTGTGGACAATCTGCGATGGTTTTGAGACTGGGTTAAATTTTATATCACTGTGTTTAGAACAAGTACAACAGAACAGCGGGGTAATTGCGTAACACACAATCAGTAGCAATAGCTTTCATTTTGACAGTTCTACAACATTCATTGCGTTGTTTACGTTGTTGAGCAGACAAATTCTTCGAACATATGAAGCAATGGATTAGCAGTATCCTTCAATTGATAGTGTGAATTGTTAGGGTGCAGTACCCAGTACTTAATGTCTAGAATTACCTATTTATACACAGTAGGTATTTGACAAATGAGGCTATGGCGAATTCTAATATGTACCTAGGTAACGAAAGAGGGTCTGGCAGAATGAGTTGTACGTAACAAGTCTACGAAACTCACATAAAATAGGAAGTAGGTAAGTATCAAAGATTTCTTAAATTAAGTTATGGTAGGATAAGCTAGCTTAGCCGGGGGTTGCGGAAGGATCGTACGTTCCCGCGACCCTCGGCGTAGGTGTGAGATGGAACACCGGGGTGGTTTTTAGTCAGTAAGAGTCTGACAGACCACGCGGACACCCATGAGGATTTTCCACCCCGGAAACAAAAAAAAAAAAAAAAAAAGGATAAGCTAGCTTCAACTTAGTTTCGAAGCTCTGTTATATATTTACCTAGCTGCGCCCTCGCGGTTTCACCCGCATTAGTATCGATTCCGTGGGAATATCGGGATATCCAGGGTGTCAGCTACCTCCATACAAAATTTTATCAAAGTTGGTCCAGCCGTTTGAGCGTGAAGCAGTAACAGACATATAAACATACACACTCACAAACTTTCGCCTTTATAATATTAGTGTGATTCGTTGATTTATTGATAAGGATGGAAAGGTCCTTTGCTTAACAAAGTTGTGTAGTTCAGAAGGGGCTTGGACCACGATACCGTCACGTCATATCCACCTTATTCCCTACCCGTTATGAGTGTGATATTTTCATATTTTTTCTGTGTGATTTTTTGTGTGACGCGCTAAGTGCCGTGATACAGACCACCCACGGTGGCCAGGGAAACCAGGAGAACCTTCACTACCTTCAGGTTGATCATAAAATGTTTAGTAGGTATTGGTTAAGCATTTAGAGGTCTTTGAACGCGTCCTTTATTCTCTGATAAGACCAAGAGGTTGATAGTTCCTTGAAATTTGCGCAATTTCTTCTCAGCTGGAACTGAGGTGAACGTTTTGGGACTTCTTTTGAAATTTTTGAACTTCAAAAAGTGCTGATTCTGAACCTAATTTCTCGTAAAAAAATAAAATTAAAATGCCTTAGTAATAATATAGAGACTTAAATTACTTGACTACCTATATCAATTGGAATGTCTACCGTCATTGTAAGCATAAAGTATCCATATCCAATCTATATTTATTTTTCTTTCTTTCCTAGATATCCAACAGAATTGTTTGTTTAAAGTTCGTCCGTAACATGTAACCTAGAATCAAGTGCTTAAACCAAGATTAGTATCGTCTGTAATTGTTGCAAGTTTTTGTACTTACATTGATTTCTTATCGTCATATGGATATATCTTCGAAATTTTGGGTTTTAGCACCTATACGCAAAGCCAAATTAACTTACGCTAATATTAACACGAATTGTCACTTCTCTTCTTCTTTATCGTATAGGAGTTCATTATCATCATCCTCATTTCAGCCGAAAGACGTCCACTGCTGGACATAGGCCTCCCCCAAGCACCTCCACTTCGACCGGTTCTGTGCTTCTCGCATCCAACGGGTTCCTGCGGTCTTCATAAGGTCGTCGGTCCACCTTGTGGGAGGCCTTCCAACGCTACGTCTACCGATACGCGGTCGCCACTCCAGAACCTTTTGACCCCATCGGCCATCTGTTCTGCGAGCTATGTGCCCTGCCCACTGCCACTTAAGTTTGGCTATTATTCGGGCTATGTCGGTTACCTTGGTTCTCCTGTGGATCTCCTCATTACTGATTCGATCACGCAGGGAACCTCCAAGCCCTCTCCATTGCCCATTGGGTGACTTTGAGCCTTCTAATAAGGCCCATTATTCCATAGGAGTTCATACCCTGGTAAAATATTACAAAGGCAACGAGGTGGTAGCCGGCCTGACTGCTGGTTGTGGCTTTTAAAACTATTAATGCACCTGCTTGTGGCGCTTGAGGCTTTAGGGGCTTGTTGCTAAGTAATAACAGCGGCACGGGTCCATCGATCAGGTTAAGCTGGGTGGATGGGTGACCATCTTTACATACCAAGACCTCTACATGCCTCGAAAAGCACGTTAAATCGTTGGTCCCGGCTGTCATTCGTGGATCTTTGACAGTCGTTACGTGTCGTCAGAAGCCCGAAAGTCTGACAACCAGTCTTACCAAGGAGTTTCATATTACCTAGTAACTGGGTTGTGGAGGTCAGATAGGCAGTCTATCCATGTAACATACTGGTACTCAGCTGCATCCGGTTAGACTGGAAGCTGACCCCAACATAGTTGGGAAAATATTAGGCAGATGAATGCACCTCAAACTAACTAACCTTTAAGTACCTAGTCAGGTACTTATTCCTGTGAACACCTCCTAGCAACTATGTTTACAGTTACCTACTTGTTAATAGTGAAATAACGGTGGTTAAAATTTTGAGTTCTTGTAGCAGTTGTATTGTCACTTAGACTTTAGAGCTTATGTACAGACACCAGCACATCAAGCTACTAGGTATAATCTGTCAAATTTCTTTAATAGATTTTCAATTTTATCGCTAAAGTATAAGGTTCAAGGTTGATTGGGAAAATTTGACAGTTTCGGATAACTTAGCCTGTACAACGGTCTTTATAAGTCGACCAAGATAATGAGGTAAATTGTTGCAGCCTTGCCAGCCTTGCCACCTGCTTTTAGTTTCAATTTCATACTTACATGGATACGCCCTTCTATTGATATGGATCCGTCCGACCTTATTGTCAGTTGTCTTATTACAACTTGTTTGACTCTTAAAAACAAAGTCACACAAGCAGAACCAGTGCAAAAGCTTTTATTTACCCGAGTAAACTTATATCAGAACTATTGCCCACTTATGTTGATATTACACGTATAATTTAGACATAATATAATGATTACAACATTGATATCGCAACGATGTAGTTTGTAAGGTTTTTTTATGATTCTCTCGTGTGAGTGGTTCTTGAATGGAGTATGTACTGAGTCGAGTGGGCCACTGGTGTAGACGTATGTCAATATGTTGAGATGGCTACTGGGTGGGGCTGACCCAGGCTGTACTCTTCAGTGATTCATTTACTAATTAATTTGTTTATTAATTACATTTGTTCCTGTGTAAGTGGCTTATTAGGAGCTCTTCTCTGGTCAAACATCTCTTGACAAACTAAAAGTTCATTAGTTCGATATACTAAGAAATTTAGCCTAATATTTTTAGTTGTACTTACATATATTTATAGATATTGCTAATTTGTTTGAATTTAGCAATGCTACCTCTTATTGATGTCAGTCTTAAGTAGGTAGTAAGGCTAGGTCAATAGTTCTTTTGATTTGACCTTTCTTTTTTTATTTAGGTTGAAGCTACTTTTGCCTTGTCTTCAGACCAAAATAATTTTAATTAAAATGACTTATGGTTAAGTTCTTTGTAAAGACGAGGAACAAGATGATTTTATTTTCTATATTCATTTTAAAGTTGTCAGTCTTTCCACCGAGGAAACCGGCATGTCCTAGAACCAAAAATTCGAAGACATGTGACATCCACCAACCCGCATTGGGCTGGCGTGGTGGATTACGACCCACTCCCTCTCACTGAGAGGAGGCCTGTGTTCCAGCAGGCTTATACACACACACACACACACATTATAGGCTGATTATGAGTCTTTCCACGGATGAATTTTACGACGGCATTAAAAAGCTCAATTTACCTACCTAAAGATAACACCGCAAATTCAATCAAATCAATCAATCAACTCAGAATATTTAGACATATAGGCCTCTCCCAGGCTGCGCCACAACACCCTATCCTCCGCCTTCCTCATCCAGTCTGACCCAGCCACCTTCTTAAGGCATCCCACACTACGCTTGCCGATACGTGGTCTCCACTCCAGACCTCGTCTGCTCCACCGGCCTTCGGTCCTTCGACAAACATGGCCAGCCCACTGTCCCTTCAGTTTGCTGACTCTGCAAGCTATGTCAGTTACTCCGGTTCTTTTCCGTAACCCCCAAAACCATCACCGCAAATTCTATTCATTTACTCGCTTTACCGCCGATCATCATTCTCTTGCCCCCCCCCCCCCAATTTATTTCAACATACTCCTCTATAACCTACACCACAAATTAAAGATCTGAATTTCACACTCTTAAAAAGTGTGTTCCCCTTTCATTCGAAGGGATTATCCCACATCCCCCGACCACACAAAATAATTAGTGGCTCTCCGGCCATCCATAGTGTTACACATGTAGGTGAAACTTCCCAAAAAGGTTGCTATGGTAACAGGCTATGTTAACACGATCCACCCACGGAGTCATTAGTGGTAAGTATTGTTAGAATAGTTCCATTTCGCAACTGTATGAGAATGCTGTAGGAAATATAGTGACACTGCATGCTACAACGATCTTATGGGGCTCCGCTCGACTGAAGTTGACAGGGGGCGCTGTTGGTGAGCATTTGTGCAATTGTTTTGTGAAACGTATTGAAAAAAACAAGATGGCGGAATTAGTTCCGATTTTGCCCACGCGCCAAAAGATTCTGGTGGCCCAGAGGTAACGGCCTCGACTTATGAGAAGTAGTAGGTCGTAGGTTCGAACCCAGCCAGGCGTTTTACTTTGTGAAAATAATTTCATCACCGCTGCTCTCAAAACGGTGAAAAAAAACATGGTGAAGATACCGACACGTCCTAAAACCGAGTTATTCCGGTCTGATCCCCCTCCATCCCCCTCGATTCCCTGCTAGTTCGCCAAATATTCGAAGACATGTGACATCTACCAAGCCGCACTGGGCCCGAGTGATAGATTACAGCCCACTCTCGAAGAAAGGAGGCCTGAGTTCCAGGCACACACACACAGGACACAGGTCTCGTCTATCAGCCTATAATGCTGGGAGTCCCAGCAGTGGGAACATTATAGGCTGATTATGTATAAGTAGCATTTTTGTATGGCTATACTAATAGATACGTAAAAGTGTGAATGCCGCGACCTTTTATCAATAAAAAGTCTTGACATTTACCTAGGCATAGCCACGTAGTGCACGCTACGGACTGGTTCGGCTAAGTAGTTTTATTTATTTCTTCGGTAACACATAACATCACGCCTGTTTTCCTCGAAGGGTTGGGCAAAGCTGTACCTAATAGTACCTATAGTATATTAGAGCAGCTGAACTGCTAAGTACTGAGTATTTATTCGATAAAATTATTAAAAATATTTTTTTTTTTTATAACAGACATAACTTTACTTACTTTCTGCTAGAATCTTCTAAACGCCACGTTCAAAACCACGGGAGGTCGCCAATCGTAATTCACAGTAAGAAAAGGATTCCCTCAGCATCTTACATAACAAATTCTCACGTCAATTTTAGCTCGATCATAACCACAATAGAATACATTTCTGACACATTACTAAAAGAAAGGAAATCCTTAGTTCCCGCCATTATAATTTGATCTGTCAAAGTGGCGCCACTTGTTACGGCAAACGTCAGATTCGGTAAATTTTGAATTTAGTTCCAAGTATTGCCACGTGTCAACCAGAACTGGTGTAGGAGGACGTGATAGTTTTGAATAGCCATGGCTTAAATACCTGCCGTTATCGATAACAGTGTTAATGCAATCATCGCTATTGTGAGATTATCTATGGTTTTTTATGGAAGGGGTGATGTTGGTCAGAGTGGTGGTAATTATGTGAAGGTGTGATTTTTTTGGCAATCTGCGTGTGCATTTTAATGGATTAAGATTTGTGTACGAGTAGTTATATTGAAGAAATAATTATTTTGTCAATATAAGTTTTGGATATTATTTTGCTCGTTAGTTTCTGATGAAAACTAGCTTTTTGTAAATTAGTAACTACTAGTTAAAATATAATAAAAATTGCTTAGAAATATTTAAGTAGGTAGGTATAGATGCCAGCACATCAAGCTACTACAATCTTTTAAATTTCTGTAATAGATTTTGAATTTTATCGCTAAAGCATAAGGGTTCAAAGTTGATTGGGAAGATTTGACAGTTTCGAATAGGTTGATGTCCTGGCGTCTGTACCTAATCCAAATCCAGATTTTACACTACTATATTATTACTTATATCTTTTGATATTGAGTTCTTAGCGTGTCGATGGTCATCTAAATGGACTCGGCCCGGAATTCGGTGACTAGCGTTTGGCGCCATCACCAGCGCAGCGTCCATCAGTTCCTGTAATGTGCAGCTGACAGGACACGTCCCATTGTTTGCCGCCCGCCAGGCCGGACGCGCCCCGAGCCGGCTTTTGATCCGGCCCGCAAAATATATTCAAATCGCGCATGATAAAATTTAAGTTCTCAGTTCACGCCAATAAGAAATAAACACTGGGATTCTTCTAGGTAGATTCAAACCTAACGCGAAAAAACTGATACTTTCACGATAGATGTTGTCCGCTGCTTGTTTTGCGCACCATTTTCATATAAGATTGCAAGGTTGCGGTGTCTACAAGTAATGTATAACAAAATGTTGTAAGTCACAATTTTATCGCAACTCACTCGTCTACCGCTCAACTGTTGAAAAATCAATATTTGATTTATAAAAATAGGAATTCAATTGCGTCTCATTAGCCACAGTTGAGCTATTATCTACCTCTTATGTACCTATGGCCCGTGCCTTCATTAGTGATCTATGGTTTGGCCCGCAACTTTCCAAAGGTTGCCCATCCCTGGTTTAAATCAATCAATCAAGAACATAGGTACTTACCAACATATTTTATTTCAAGAACCGGATCTATATAGAGATGATAATTATAAAATCTTAGCGAAAGGGAAGCACAGCCCAGTAAACCAGCTCCGCGCTGATTTATCAGTAATAAACAAAACATTTAAGTAAACAGTCGTCGGGCAACAAACACTGCTAATTAGCCGACTGCCGTAATCGTGCGCAAACAACAAAGTTCATAGCGCATAGCTTCAGATACTGATACCTACAATGATACTTATGTTGCTGCTGTTTATTGCTTTATTTTTATTTGCATCTTGAAGGAGGTTTTGATGCTTTATTCCAATTTTATACTTTGATGAAGGAAGAAGTGTTTGTGAGATATCACGCGCACAGAGTCGAACCATTTAAATCTGTCACCGTATATTTATGAACATCGTTATTAAATTAATTAATATTGAAAACTAGCAGTGCCCCGCGGTTTCACCCACATAAGTCTCGATCCCGTGGGAATATCGGGATAAAAAGTATCTTAAGTCCTTTACCAAATTTCATCTGAATCGATTCAGCGGTTTAAGCGTGAAGAGGTAACAGACAGACAGACACACTTTCGCATTTATAATATTAGTATGGATTGTGAACTGCAACAAACCAGTTACAGTCTACGCATTCTTTTTCGATAGTTTATACAGGAACTGATGGACGCGCTGGTGATGGCGCCAAACAAGGAGCCGAATTCTGGGCCGAGTCCATTTAGATTGCCATCGACACGCTAACAAGAAGAATGTGTCCATGGCAAACCGATATATTGTAACTGGAGGCCTACCATGAGCTCTTAACGCGATCCATTTTAGGACCTAAACTGAACTGTTCTTCTAATTCGTACCATGACGTCAGTTTAACGATTCAATTTAGGCCATGTCATCTGACAGCGATTGTCCCAAACTGAATCGCAAGTTTTGGGTTAAAAGTAAATGCCGCTGAGCGTAATGGACGTCATGATACGACTTGAGCGATGCAGTTTAGGAACCTAAACTGAAATGTCTTGCTTTTGAATCGTTTTTAATTAGATCATGGTAGGCCACCTGGTATAAAAATTGCAAGCGACGGATCGCACCTTGCGCCAATATCAAAATAGCCAAGTATAAGTAACTTACCCGTCGATAAATAATTGTCAAACGAAAAGCATCTTTAAGGTGATTTAGAATTCCGGGTTTATTTCATTTCATTCAAATAATCAAATCAAAGCACTCAATTTATAACTGACACTACACATGGGTATATCTTCAGTACTCGTAGGTATTGTAGCCTAAGTTTCCTGATCCATTTGATGTTGACATTTTTATCAGATGCTTTTTTACCGACTTCAAAAAAAAAAGAAGGTTATCAATTCGACACGTATAGGTATGTAATATTATTATTGGAACTGCATTATATTCACATATGACAATCTATTAGGGCTTCCAAACAAATATACAAAATTTTATAGATGTACCTATGTAGGTATATATGTTTGTCCACGCATTTTCTCCGCAACTATTAATCGGATCGTGACTATTTTTTTTATTGGCTTACATTTACTTCAACTTAGGGAACAGTGCAAGTTTCATCAAAATCGATTCAGTAATTTTCAAGATTTGGATTAAAACGTGTAAGTGTGACGGCCTGGCTTATTGATACGAGCTACGGGTGTAATGTCAAAGGGAAAACATCTCAAAACCTTGGTCAAATTCTAGTACACAATATTTACAACAAAACTATTACCTACTTATTACAAACAAATATTCCAGTTTTTACTTAAAACTAAAAATTACAAAATAAAAAAGTAATAAAAAAAAACCATCTTCAAAAAGAAATTAACTCAAAATTATGAAATAACTTTAATTTCGGAAGTCTTTGGCAAAAAAACTAAAACTAAAATACAGATCCCAAGACACCGACTTCCGAAATTAAAGTTATTTCATAATTTTGAGTTAATTTATTTTTGAAGTCGTCTTAATTTTTTAAATTACTTTTTTCGAACAAACTTCTGGTAGCCCTCTTGTAAAGTAGGTATACTATAGACAAAGAACTAGGTATATATGACATGTTTGTAGCATCGCAATTATGACATGAGTATCTTGACACTACCTACCTAACTAAGTCGTCACTCCGTCAGAGTTGCAAGGTTTTAACGACATATTACAGTATTTTGCTCATTGTCGTGTAGGTACTCTAGCCAATTAACACCAAGTACCTCGAGGTACATTACCTATCTAATGAACTGCGACTGCGTACAATCTAACGCAGGGTACAAAGATCGACTGTCCGTCACTTGTCAGCTAAGTAATTAACAGATTTAATAGGATAGGAATGTGTGGTATGAGCATTGATACTCGTATGGTGATATATTGATAGTCTTTTTAACCGACTACATTTTACCTAAAGTCCTTCAGACCGAATTTCGGCCACGGTCGCCAATCTCAGCTGAGACTAATCTTGCTTGCCGGGGTAGCGGGATCGTCCGAAAGGGTTACCGCTGCCCCGGAACATAAAGGGCTAAGGAAGGAACACGGGTGGGTTTTAGTCAGTAAGAGTCTGACACTCCCTTCCGCTCCACCCAGAGCGGGAGGAGTCATTAGATGATTTCCCATCCAAAAAAAAAAAAGACAAATCTTCGGCGCGGGAGATATTATAGTGCGCAAGTGTGTGCGCAGACACAGGTGTACTCTTTCTTCTCTCACTCTCATTGTCCTATGGGACGGCAATCAGACACGACCGGAGAGAGATCAGGCGCATGGCCAATGGCTTAACGTCCTTTCCGATTCACGGAGCGGTTTTGGTATGTAAGGATGGCCACCCATCCAAGGACCAACCGCGGTAAGCGTAACTTAACTTAAGATGGATCCGTGCGACTGTTATTAGTTAGCTACAAGCCCCTCCGGTCAGTAATAATAGACTGTCTTCTTTCTCTTCTGCATTCTCCCTAACTGGAACAGACATTGGAAACATAATATACTTAATATTAAATACATAAACAGTTAATACAATATGGTTTTAAGGCGGGCTACACACGTAGCGACTAGAGTTGCCGCGAGGGCGCGACACGCATCCACCATTAACTGAGATCCGGTGTCGAGTTGCACACATTAGGTGGGTTCCTTTTGTAACCCAATGAATACATGCTGTAAATAAAAATACAGGGACAAAAGGAAGACAATATTTGTAATAAAAATAAGAAAAACAAAAAAAAATATCGGTCTGGTCGGCTACAAAATAGCAATAGTGAAACTGCTTGAGGGAAAGTAATTGATTCTTGAGAAGTTAGTACCTAAAATGCACAAACAAATTTACTTTAGGTAGGGCCCACAATGGGGAGGTTTACCACGCTACATGTTGGCAACAAAGCTTGTTAAACCTTCCTGTGATTGTCTTTTTCTTTTTAGTTGTCCTGCATGTTACTAATATTGTTTATAAGTAAGATGTAATACTAACACCCCATGGGCCTTGATGCCTGACAATATTTTTTTTTATCGTGTTGTCATTTATTCTTAGTTCAGACACCGAACTAATCATATAAGCGATACGGAGTAGGAAACGCCTGTAACTTTGCCCGAAACTACGGATTTTGTCGTTAGGTAGTAGAAGCCCTGCTGTTTATGCCTATCCCCATAGAAAGACGGCGCGAGTTTATGTATGTATTATCCCAATATACCAACCTCACAACACAAGGTGTATATTCCCAGCCCTACAAGGAACCCACCACTCTATTGCCTCCATGCGCCGCCCGCACGGTCGACGTAACATTATCTCTTTCCATTTACTTTATATTCATATTCACATACGATGCTCTGTAGGGTACGTTATGTATGTCTAGTTATGTGGGTTTTTCTTTTGGTGAGAATAATATATTCTTTTTGTTGCTATAGTTAAGTAGGTACTTGAGTTGAGCCACATAAAAGTTGAAGGGTGTGAAACTTTTTTTTTCTTATCTGTTCAAATATTATACGTAATTATAATTGTGTTGAGAGCTAAAAGGTAGGACGCCCTCAGGCTAGGTGGAGCGACGATCTTCGCAGGGTGGCTGGTGGCAGGTGGATGAGAGTTGCCGAGAATCGAGCTAAATGGCGTGCAATTGGAGAGGCCTATGTATGTCCAGCAGTGGACTGCTGTAATAAGTCTAAGAAGCAGAACGTAAGTAAACATAAAATATAAGCTAGCAGACTTAAAACAACATAAATAATATGTACAAGTTTATAAAAAAGAGGGAAAAGAAATCACAGAGCATCAAAAATTTCTTCCGCATCGCTGTTAACAGGAAAGTGCCCAAAAGGCTGGCAGCATTGCCACGTTGTATGGCGATGCCGATTGGCCAAAAAAATAGGCCAGCCCTAGGTAAACATAGGTATAATCAGAAACAATATATTTTAGTATAGAATTATGTACATCATAAATATTACAGATACCTATAAATGTAGAAATTTTACAAACGGTGACACAATGGGTGGTCTTATCGCTAAGAGTGATATTTTATAGACAACCTTTGGATGGATTTCATCATAATCAGCCTATATTGTTCCCACTGCTGGGACACAGGCCTCCTCTCTTCGAATGGGAATGGGCTCCCCTTGGATGGATTTAGAGAGAAAGTAATAAATAAACAATCTAGGGATTGAAACTATTAACAGCTCACTTTAAGCTCACTTCACCTAAGTAATCACGGATAAATTTTTACAGAATAGCACTGCAGGTCCCAGTAAATCAACACCACGACATAATGAAGCCATAAAACAAAAAACTCTCGTTTAATAGCCCATGGTCTGTTCACGGTCGTTTCCTACAGTTTTACGAGCAGACAAACATGGCGGTGTATGTTCACGGACAAACATATAGGTATCAAGCAGGTTTGATGGATGCAAGACCTTGGTACGTTGTAACTAGCTAATATGTTATGGGTACTTTAATGGGGAAACGCAAGACGTTCATTTACCTGTTTATAAACTGAGAAAATACAACTCCATAATTTATTAGTGAAACTTTAATGTTACTGGACGAACATAAAATTATAATATTTATCTATACCCATGCTATAAATCCTCTATAGAAGTTTCTAAAACAGTTAGCTTATTGTCAACATTAAAACAACCAGTGTCATAGTAACCATAATACCTATCGTCCAAACGAGTTTATAATGTTGGACAAAATTTCATTATGCAACTCCTTTGATTTTTTTTTATCCCTTCCTTACTTATCAAACAGCCACATTCTCACTACCTACTCAATTCGTGGTATCTTTATGAATTCCAAAAAAAAAGAAAAAGAATATTGTTATGCACGCGCGTTTCACTACCACAGCGCCGTACCTAATTAAAAAAAAAACTTATAGGTTATTCACATTCACGTCGTATCCCGTAATTTTTGTTCGATATTAGTATTGAAAAAATGTATTACTTTGTTTACAAAAATGAGTGATACAAGCATTGATACTCAGCAATTCTATGAATTTACATAAATTTCTTACAACACTGTACAACACCCTATGGTTTCAGAACCTTTTATAGAGGATTCATATCATGGGTGTAGATAAAGTCTTGTATGCAACTGTACATACTTAATTAGGTATTATAACACTCGTGTGATAAATCCACATTCGTGTAAGAGGTATTAAACTCTTATTATACAACGGTAGCATAATTAATAACTATTATAAAACCTATAAGAAGGAAATACAGGGTGGCAAGCAAGTAACAGGCAGGTGAGCAGTGTATCGGCCGCGACTTACGAGTTGTAGGTCGTAGGTTCGAACCCAGACAGGCGCTTTACTTTGTTTAAATTATTTCATGGCCCCTTGCTCTCAAAACTGTGAAGGAAATCGTGAAGAAACCGGCATGTCCTAGAACCAAAAATTCGAAGACATGTGACATCTACCAAGCCACACTGGGCCCGCGTGGTGGATTACGGCCCATTCTCTCACACAGAGAGGAGGCCTGTGTCCCAGCAGTGGGAACATTATAGGCTGATTATGTTATGTTAAGCAAGTGGCAGGGACATCGACACGCAAACTGTAACCATGAAATCAGCACATGAACGAATAGAAAGAAGAAAGAAATATATTTTATTTGGGACACATACAGGAAATACAAATAGGTAGTAAAAAAAGGATAAATTAAAAACTAAAGTTACATTAAAAACAACCAAAAAACGAAAAGTTATTAACACATTCAGTGCGTTACGGGAAGTATTTGGTTGTAATTGAGCTTCGCTCTGTGCGGCAGCTAGTTGTCCTTGTTTTGCACTCCGTGCGGGGGTGATTACTTCAAGTATTCGTACAAGTAAAAAAGAGACACCTGTATTGCCGGTGTCCTTGCTTGAAGTATATTAAAATTTACGAATAAAAATGTACGGGAATTATTTTTTCGTAACGCACAGAAAGGTAATTATTTTACAATAGTGCGATACGGGAACTATTTGGCCGTATCCTAAACCCCGTACCGCACTGAACGTGCGCGCGCGCGGCCCTCAGTTAGCCGTAGTGTTGTGCCCAGTAAACACGTTTTTCAATTTAGCTTTTATAAGCACCTAAAATACATAATAATATAAAATAAAGATTTACTGTTTTTGTTAAAATGTTAACATTAACATAGCTAATTACTTATTATTTTTGTTAAAAATGGTTTTTGCTGATTGTGTATGACCATTAGTAAAATAAATAATAATATAAAATAAGAAGTTACTGTTTTTGTTAACATAATTAATTATTACTTTTGTTAAAAAATAGTTTTCGTTGATTGTATACGATCTGAATAAACAATAATAAATCTGAAACAGAAAAATATGTTACTTGTTACACCCCATCCCTAGCAATGTGACTGTTGCATGCGCCACGACAAGTATTTTCCCGTAATATCAACCTTTTCCAAAATACCTGTAACTTTTAAGATATTGCTTAAAACCCCGTGCGACTGCAGCTATATATACACAAGGATGTAACCTACTGATTAGTACAACAAAAAAAAATATCTGTAGACTTTCCATGTCTCTGTGATGGTTTAAAGTCAAGATTACGTACGGGAAAATAGACGTCGTAACGCATATCAGGCATTCTTGATACGGGAAGTATGTGACTTGTACAGCACTGGAAGTAAGTATTAATCTAGCGTAGCCGCAGGGAAGGTGTTAAAAAAAAGACCTACCCTACGCAGGGAAAAATTAATCGTCGGTTTTCCAAAAAAAAAAATCTGCTGTTTTATAGAAAAGTGCAATACCTGCGAGGTCAAAATGTATGGAACAGCAATTTTTTTTAAATAACCTACGAACACTTTCAACGCAGAGCATTAAAATCATGTACTGAATCCATGATGACTGGTCTCGCGTCGATTTCGATATATAAATATCAATTTCCGTGCGTTAGTCTCGCAAAAACTCAAAAATGGCTCGCTCGACTGATGAAACTTTGGTAAGTTGTGTTCGCCAGAGAAGATTCCTAACAAAAATGAAAAAGGCTTTGCAATGCATGTCGAGCATTAGCTAGTTTTTAATAGACTTATTTATTTGTTTATGCACTGTCTGTATGTTATATTAAATACTTAAGGGGACTACATGACCTAAAGCGCGGTCACTGTCGGACTGCATAGAAAAGAAAGAGAAGCGCACACACCGCTGGTACTTTATTGCAAAATATGAAGCAATTATCTATTTATAAAAAATCTATTGTTTGGACTGAAACATTAAAAAACTAGTGCTTTAGTATGTTGCTTTTAGAATAATCTGACAAAAAATCAGAATGATTGTATGTATATTAGTATGGTTTTTATTGTAAAAAGAAAGTTTTTAGAGGTACGAGTATCTTCATGATTTTTTTTTATCGTACCAAATTAGTTGTATTATGTTTTCAACACACTATCTACCTAGGATATGTCCTGAAGATATTATATATTTTTTTAATTTTGTTTACTATAGTTGATCATATACTTTTAGGCATTATAAAACTTAATGTTGTTTACGACAGAGGCCTAACTACCCTGCATTCATTAAGAGGGTTACGTTAACAGTAGGTACTTACTTAAAATATAACTAGTTACCATCTCGTCTCGTAAATTAAAGAATAAATACCATAAGGCCCACTTAGCTAATAACTATCGTTTGCTAATACCTATGTTTGTTTGTCCCGCATTTACACAAACAGTGTCATTCGGATTACAATAGATGTATTAGATATTAATGTCTGTTTGTTGGCGTGGTTTTGAGTGACTGCTGTGGTGTTTACAGAAACCTATGAACTAACCTATCAACTAGCGATAGTGACCCGCCCTTGCTTTCTGCGGTTTTTGACGACATGACTCATTGTTCGTCTAGCTTTTTCCCAACTATATTGGGGTCGGTTTCCAGTCTAAGCGGATGCAGCTGAAAGCAGTATTTTAAGACTGGTTGTCAGACTTTCGGGCTTCTGACTACCCGTAACGATTGTCAAAGATCCACGAATGACAGCCGGGACCTTTCAAGGCACGGAGGGGTCTAGGTATGTAAAGATGGTCACCCATCCCCAGAACAACCGCGGCAAGCTTAACCTGATCGATCGACCTGTGTGGCTTTTCTTATTTAGACACGGACTCCTAAAACATCAATATTTCTTTATCATATATTGTAAGTTTAATATTAATGTATACCTAAACACAAACCTAAACATAAATCTTCCGGAATACATTCTCTAAATTTTGGTGAAAACCGCATCAAAATCAGTTGCGTAGTTTAGGAGAACAACGCGGTCACATACAGAGTCACGAAAAGCGACTTGAATTTATAATACTTATGTATATAGATTGTTGCCCAGGAAGGGGTGGCGAGACGACCGAAGTCGTAAGATACCACAATATACTTATCTAAACAACTCACCGTGTCGCATGGCATCGCCCGTCCGCGCTAATACTTCGTTATCGCTTAGCGTTCTTTCTTAGTTTTTTTTTTAATTTTGCCCGGATCCTTAAGATCATAGCGTGATGTTATTTAGCCTGGTAACCTTCGTCAAGAATTGGGCTATCAAGTGCAAAAAGAATTTTCAAATCCAACTGGTAGTTCCAGAGCGCGTTCAAACAAACAAACTATTCAGCTTTATTATAGATACTAGCTGCGCCCCGCGGTTTCACCCGCATAAGTTTCGATCCCGTGAGAATATCGGGAACTATCTGTTTGCCAAATTTCATTCAAATCCGTTCAGTAGTTTTTGCGTGAAGAAGTCACAAACATACAAACACACACAAACTTTCGCCTTTATAATATTAGTGTGATTTATTAAAAGTATCTATAGATTAGAAATAATGGCGTGAAAAGTACTGCATTATCTAAGTAAGTAATTAGTAGAAAGTACTCGAGTAAAACTATTGTGATAAATGCTCCTTCCTCATTAAAACTAACGAGTGGTGACCTGTTGTACCTACATAACGGTCGAGGGTCCGACGGCATTGACGATAACACAAACATTAGCTAATTTGCCTACCCTTTTCCCAACTATATTGGGCTTCCAGTGTAACAAGATGCTTACATGGAACGACTACCTATCTGACCTTAACAACCCAGTTACTGGGTAATATGACACCCCCGATATAGACTTTTAGGCTTCTGACTACCTATAACGACTGTAAAAGATCGAATCTGTACGAATGACAGCCGGGACAAAAGGCTTAATGTGCTTTCCAAGGCACCGAGGTTCTCAATATGTAATGGATGGTCACCCATCCACGAAGCAACCGCGGCATGCGTAGCCGCGTAGCTCAACATATGATCGACCGTGCGGCTGCATATCAAGAGCATTTAAGCCTATATAATGCAGTTTATTTAAATTATGGGTTATCTCTATCCATAGTGCGATATCTATTTATCAGCGTAAGATAGGAAACCTTAGGATAATCGTAGATAATCATAACTTATGCTCCACACATGTATAACTTAGTTTTTTATCTTTATGCATGTCATATACAAAGGCCCTCCAAAGATCGCATTCATAAAATAATAAAGAGAAAATTGACTTCTAATCGCCAAGATTTGCAGACAAGGCTGATGGTAGCATTAACATCAAAAGAGTCTGCTAAATACTAGTATCCATATTCTAATGCTCGGTTCCCTTATATAAACAAAAAATAATCCTTTTGCTTACCACCAATAGTACCATTTCTTATTGCCAAATTGGGCATATACCTAAATATATTCGTAAGCTAATATTACCTGCGATAGCTACTTCCATATGGGAGGGTCTACTATGCAAAGCTATGAGGTCTTTGCTACATTATTGGTAAAGATACAAGAGTTTTAAGTTTAACCAATATCGGTCCGTAAATTATAGGAATCGGCCATCAATGTATCACCTAAGTCGCATTTTACAAAATACCAGCATGAAACACCTACTAAGTAGGTATAAGGCATAATAACGCATTATTATTGAACTCCGAATGGGCACAAAATGGCGGAGTTCAATTTAACTATCAACTTGATCATATAATTAACTTAAGACGGCGCCGACCATAAGCCGACCGCACAGTGGCGCCCTCATCGTGTTTTTGGTTATTTCTTTTAATTTCGAATGAAAATGCAGAAAATAAGCACGTTAAGTTGTGCTCCAGAAGATTATACGTTAATATTATTACAAAAGGTAGTTTTACATTGATTAGTTTTATTATAATCACTAAAACGGATAAAAGTGGCCACTATTACTGTGCGGTCGGCGTATGGTCGGCGCAGTCTTAAAGAAATCTATAAATTGCTTGTTTCACTAGAATCGCCCCAACAAGTGGTCCTACACGGAACTAATCCATACTAACATTATAAATTCGAAAGTAACTCTGTGGATTTCGATAAAATTGACAAAGAGATAGACGGCATCCTGGGGAAGGACATAGACTACTTTTTCTCCCGGTAGCACGTTCCACTGGAATAATCTCCTACATCCACACGTTCGGAGCCACGGACCGAAGCTAGTTACATATTCCTCGCAATTATTTTAAGAAAGAAAATAGATACCTATTAGTCATGATAACTTCACCCATATATTATTTCTTTAATTGACATTGGCGCCGATTCTGTTCTTCACAAACTAAACTAAATTTAAGTTCAGTGCATCTTATTCTTTCTATTTCTTTAAGAAAAGGACATAAGATATAAATTTTAGTAGTCCTGTCAACACACTGGCCTGGCCTGACACTACTCCATACAAGTTTAGACGTGATTAAAAACTTGCCTACTAAAGCTACGTCAATTTACGTCAGGCGCTGATTAATTTGACAGGATTAAATTAAAATGTATCTTCTGTCCTTCTCATAATGAAGTAGAAAGAAGAAGATGCACTGAACTTAAATTTAGTTTAGTTTGTTAACAATAGAATCGGCATCAATATCTGTTTGTAGGTAGGTACCTACTCGTATTAGTTACGGGTCTACATTACCAACTTAGGTAGGTACCTACTGCTACACCGTCAATATATGCACATACTTAATAAATCATAGTACTTATATAATTTAATAATGAATCGGTTAAAACATTTTATAATATTTCTTGTGAAAAGACTATTATTGCTGTATTCTTTGTCTTATAATTTCGTAGCGGAGCGTAGCCATAGCGTAGCGCTACGCGGATTTTTACTAAGATTAGAAAGTTAATTATAAAAATAATAAAACCCCATATTTAGCTGGATTCGTTTTTAACTAATTGTTATTCTTATAGCTTGCAAGTAAGTTGGCTGTTGAAAAAAGTTAATCAAGTAAGAAATAACAAAATGGAACCACCGAAAAAACTACATTCAGTAAGTTGTAGCAATCGGTTTACTGTAAGATTAGGCCCATATTAACGGCAGATATCTCAACAAAATAACGCACATTTCATTTATTCTGGTATCTCATGAAACCACAACAAAGGACAGTCATGTGCGCGTACTGAAAATATCAGCAAACAATTCACGAGAATTAGGTACTTATCTCTGAAAAACATTTTCTAAGAAAACGGATACCAGCGCACCGTACGTGAATACTTGTAGAGCCTTGTACGAATGTACGGCGTGTCCCAACCTCGTCACAAGCACACATTCCCGCCGAACACTTATGATAATTCCATGGTTTTATCGTTTGGAGCTGCGGTATTATTAGCGGCGGGTCGCGCACGGCGGCGGCGCACGGAGCGAGCGGCGCGGGGTGAGGGGTGCGGGGTGAGGGGGGTGCACGGGGCACGGTGCGGGGTAACCGGGCCCCGGGGGAAGCGGGGCGCGTGGGGCACTGGGCGGGCCCGCATGGCCCCGCCCCGCCGCGCTCCAATCCGCGGCGCAGTGGAGGGGAGCGCGGGCCCCCGGCCTCTATTTACTCTTTCAATCAGTGCGAGTGTTTGCCCCTGGCCGGCGTGCACGCGCGGGTGATGCGCTAGCCATGATCTCGCAGAAGCTGTCGTACGGCGACGTGCCGACGTCCGCGTCGCTGTCTTCGCTGTCACCGGGCCTCGCGCCCCCGTACGTCAACGGTATGGGCTGCATGCCGGCGCAGCCCTACCCGAACCTGTACTCCAACAACATGGTGGCCGGGAGCTCGTGCATGGGCTCCCCGGGCGTGGGCTACAGCCCGCCCAGCACCATGGCCTCCTGCATGGGCGGCGGCGGCGCCGTGCCGTACGGCTCGCTGCCCCGCGAGCAGGAGGCCGCCTCGCCCACGTCGGCGCTGCAGCGCGCGCGCAACGACAAGACCTACCGCCGCTCCTACACGCACGCCAAGCCGCCCTACTCCTACATCTCGCTCATCACGATGGCCATCCAGAACAACCCGTCGCGCATGCTCACGCTCTCCGAGATCTACCAGTTCATCATGGACCTGTTCCCGTTCTACCGACAGAACCAGCAGCGCTGGCAGAACTCCATCCGACACTCGCTGTCCTTCAACGACTGCTTCGTCAAAGTGCCGCGGACGCCCGACAAGCCTGGCAAGGGATCGTTCTGGACGCTGCACCCTGATAGTGGGAACATGTTTGAAAACGGATGCTTCCTGCGGCGGCAGAAGCGATTCAAAGACGAGAAGAAAGAGTCGATACGACAAGCGCAGAAGGCGCATACTGGACATAGCCACCACGGCGGCTCGCACGAGAAGCGCGGCGAGCACGCGCACGAGAAGGGCCCAGGAGGCGCACCGCCGGGCAGTGAGGACAAGGAGATGCGCGACGAACTACTGGCGCAGCTCCACGCAGCGCCCGAGCTTTGCCTGCCCGAGCACACGCCGCTTGCGCTCGAACACTATGCGCAGCTGAAGCAGGAGCCCACGGGCTACGCGCCGGCGCAGCACCCCTTCAGCATTACGCGGCTGCTGCCGGGCGCCGACACCAAAGCCGACCTGAAGATGTACGACGTGAACTACGGCTACGGGCACTCGCCAGCAGACAACTACTACCAGTCGCCGCTGTACCACCACCACCACGCGCACGCGCAGCCGCCCTTGTGACAGTATCCGCTGGCGTAGGCGGCCCGGCGCGCCTGGTGCGTGCCACCTCCCGCGCCAACCCCTGCACTGGCTAATCTCAATCCCTGATATTGATGGACTCCTAGTGAGCGTTTCGTGTTCTGGTGATATTACCGCGACTGCTGTTCCCCCCGACTCGCCCTGACGGTTGTATATTGTGTAAATATTTGCGATTATTTTAAACAAGTCCATTTTGTGTGCGTTTTATTAGTAGGTATAGATGTTTAGTGCACTGTGGACGATGTGGGATGTGTCGGGGCGGGCGGCGGCTGCGCGACGTTAGGCCTAAATTTGTTTTGTGGAACTTCTGAGAAAGTGTCCTTTATCGTCATTACAATCGGTTTCCCCTTGTATACCAACTCTTAGTTGATCGGTTTTGTGTGTAACTGATGGAGAGCTGAGTGGAAGCTTTGCCCGCCTAAGTCAGCGTACTCTAGTTAGATAAAACCGTAAACATATCGCGATCAATACGTTATCGCGTTGTTTATCTATTTTTGTTTAGATAAATTGTTTGTGTCGCGCGTTGATGTCTTTTACTTAACTAAATATTGATTGATTCAATTTAAATAATATTCAATAAAAAAAATCGATAATTTCACTCAATTTGAGACAAAAGTGACGATTTCTTTTAGTTTTTACTTTCTCATCTATATTTTTTGCTTTAAGAGAGTAAAGCCCAGTGAAAATAACCATGAAATAAATGTGATTCATTATTAAATGTTGATTCTGATGAATCCTCTAATACAAAATAATATCAAACCTATAAAAACTAATTATGTGGCACAAATGCTGTAATAACAGACATAAAAAAAAAAACATTTTTTGTTACTCTAAAGACCCAAGAGCCCTACGACAAAAAAGTTAAAACAACAAACAATCAACAGCAAAACAACATAAACAATTATTAAGGGTTGGTATACGACGGAACCAGAAGTGACGTCATATCGTGGACGGTTCAACTGTGCAATGTCTGTGTAACAAAATTGTGTATAAAATTATAAAATACAATATATATTAAAAGATAAATTAGCTAGGAGAAAATGGAATCAGCGTTCTGTCATCAAAATCGATAGAAGTGTAGATAAGTTTTGTATATATACTCGTAAGTTAATTGTATGACTCTAAAAGTCTAAATAACGGTGTTCGGTGTAACATAGGTACCTATCGCAGCTTCTGCACATTCCAATCGAATATATATTTATATGCAAGCGTCAATTTAGCATTTATGTCATCGGATACGATTGGCAAGCGCGTGAGGTGAGTTTTAAACCTTTTTTTTTTACTAATAACGCTAAAATATATTCCCGATTTCAATAGCATAGATTTTTAAACGATGTTTCGTTAAAAAACGCGATAGAATTTGAAGATGATATTTGGGTGTCGCGGTTACAGGGTTAAGTAGAATTTTCTGATGTCTTTTTCTAACATTTTTTTTTGTTTCAAATTGTTACTATCAATCATTTATTTCTATGTAATATGATATTGAGTTAACAAGTATTAAAACAGCAGAATTAAATTTCTAAACAGAATTCTTATAATTTTTTTCGTTCTATTTGTATTGTTGATTTCTGTTTTCCATAAATTATTAAGCAATTGCAATTTGTTTATACCACAAAAATAATAGTAAAAATCTTCATACATCCAAAATAAATATCATATTAAAGTTGACCCAGAAATTAATCGTCTCTTTTAACACTTTTAACGTGACAAGGATTTCGTCAATAGTGAAATAACTCGAAATGATCCGAGGCTGTCGAATTTGACATAATGATGTTTGCCTTGACGTACCGAATTAGATAAAACACCTTGAAAATAACCTTTACTGACGTATAGAGGTCTTGCGCATAACGAGAGGTAAATTGGTACCTACTCCGTAAACAGCAGTACCTAATATTTATTCAATAGCTAGAATATTGACTATATTTGTTCATTTAAAAATGCGCACGGTAATTTAAAATTTGTGACACACTATGTGTTTTTAAAATTATGTTTGTCAATTTTAGAATCACTTTGGTTTCCTATTAATTTCCTAAGAATAATATTGGCGATGTGTCGTGATATTATTCTAAATGTCAATTGAATAATTATATATATCGTCTTAATACTGAAGTGAAAGCATTGGATGATTTTTCATATTTTTTGTTGTTGAATACGAGGAGATCAACTTGTATAAATATACTTAGTTTATAAAAAATCTAACATGAATTAAGTTATATCTATCATTTCATCAAACAATAAAACTAATTCAAAGGAATGTCACAGAAGTTTTATATAAAATATATTTTTATTTATGATCTTGATCTATTTTTGTATAAAATATATTTTTAATTTTTCGAATTATATTACTTTAAACACTTATATGCATTGCTCAACTTAAGTTTATATCTATTATTAGTTAGGTTCATGAATACTTTGGAAATGTACACATTTATTTTGTGAACCTCACACGCTTACCAGAAGCTTGGAGATTTAAGCACTAATTTGATAGTTGTGCTAAATTCATTCTTGTAGCTATAAATAAATATTTATATCGTACTACTCGAATCTAGATAGGATACTTATATATCAACTGTTAGTTTCAGAATTAATAAAATTAAGTATTTACAAATCTCATTTGTTTTTCTTTTTTTCATAACAATCCAAGGTACTTTTGGGGCTGGTTGAAATGGTTCTAATCTCTAAGGTTCTAATGCATTAAATATTTCAGTATAACGTCTTCAAGAAAGTATATTGAACTAATTCAAATTATAATAACACTAATATTTGAGAGCAGTGGTGGCCAAGTGGTAACAGCCGCGACTTACGAGTAGGTTTGAACCCAGTCAGGCGCTTTACTTTGTGTAAATTATTCCATCACCACTGCTCTCAAAACGGTGAAAGAAAACATCGTAAGGAAACCGGTATGTCCTAGAACCAAAAAATTCGAAGACATGTGACATCTGCCAACCCGCACTGGGCCCGCGTTGTGGATTACGGCCCACTCCCTCTCACAGAGTGGAGGCCTGTGTCCCAGCAATGGGAACATTATAGGCTGATTATGCTATGTTACTATTTGTTAAAACTAAAATTAATAGTCCATACTTTTTACTATACTTCACATGTGTTACCTACCTACTTACATTATTAAATGACATACAAAACCACATTGATATTATAAAACCTTTTTCATAATTAAATCAGCTTTGTAGTAACCACATGCGGAGTCTCGAAATCATGATTATTTGACATTAACAGATAAAATAATTTAATTTACAATCATCTTAATTCTTTTCTGATTGATAAAACACAATGACCTACATGATTATACTTCAAAAAGTACAAAAACAATGCGCTGCAGGTTTTTCCACCCAATTCCATTCCACAAAAAATCTATATCGTCTGTCGATATTAAAATAAAAATAACCCTTTCTTTGTAAACAAAGGTAGAACGCAATAAAACTGTTAAAAAACGAGTACTTATCGTGCAACTTTTACTGCCGGACATTTTCACTTTTGTCGGCTTGCGCAAGAGTCGCAGTGGCCGTCAACGGGTTATCTCTTAAGAACGACAAAGAGCTACAATAAAGCTATAAAAGTACACAAAAGGGCTAACACGTGGACTCGGGTGTTAATTTGTTTAAGAAATCGGCAAAAATGCATTGAGAAAAAAACGTTTTGTTGAACTACATTGTCAATGAAACAAAGTATTGATTCACTTTGTGTTAACTTTGCACTTGAGATTGTGCAATGCGATTTCGTATAATATAATATAACTTCGCGTAATAATGTGTAGGTATTATAAACATCTTATGATGTTAAATGTTTTCATTTCAAATTATTTTGTGCTAATTCGGTAACAATTTATAAATTAGCAAAATAATTGTGAGTGGCAATTGCTTTTAGCATAACTATGGTATTACCTACGATTAAGTCATGTTGCATATAGTATATAATTCTAAATCTCTATTACATATTGAAATTAATTTTAAACAAAATAAATTTCCGACGCTGAATGTTTAGGTTTTTTAGCTTAATGTGGCTTCAACCTAATAATAAAGCTTTTAATTCTTACAAGAACTCCAACGAACTTAAATGTTGAATATTAATATTCAAACAAACTGTGCCCGTGGCGTTGCCTTTGTGTAGTAGAGTTCAATCAAGAATCAAACTTTCTGTGACTAAGACTTTTATATAGGATAATGAGTTTTGGTAACTCATTCTCGCATTAAAACTTTGACTTTATACGTTTTTTTTCCTGTGGAAAGCCTCATGGATACCCTCCATCTTGGGAGAATGGAGGGTTATGTCAGACTCCTACTGACTAAAACATTCTACTGCTATAAGTCGAGGGCCCGGAAGATACTTGTACATTCGCCGCACCCCCGAAGTATGTAGGTACTACATATATTTACAGAAATAAAAAAAACACGATGTCTTTTGCCTCTTCATTTTTTATCTAATATTTCATTTTAATATTTCATTCATCTCGCAACATAAAAGTAAAAACAATCACAATTTCATACTCAATTAGTGAATCCATTCATTCCATTCATACTTCCAAACTATTTAGCGCCCCGGACTTGAAGGCGGGACGCTGCGGGTGGTATACTGCCGTCATAAAGCTAACCACAGTACTGCTGACCCACTGAGTGAACAAAGCGTGAGGGACAGGTATCCATTGTGACACGATACGATTGTTGGGCCTTTTTGATACCTTGTTTTGTAAAGGAAGCCTTGTACGACGCTTTTTTTTTGTTCATTTCGATCTTGATATTGGGCATTCTCCTTTTTACAGTTTACATTAATTTAATCTTACCTATTAATTTTACTTAGAGTGATTTTTTTCTGGAAAGGAACCAACAATGATAACATAATCAGCTTATAATGTTCCCACTGCTGGGACACAGGCCTCCTCTCTGTGAGAGGAAGTGGGCCGTAATCCCACGTGGGCTCATTGCGCACTTGTATGTTATGGGTTAATTAAAGTACAAAGTTTGGCTTAGAATTACAATAAAAAGGTTGTAAAGCATCTACATAATAAAGTCAGTGCAAGCCGAAATAATTCGGATTGACTAACAGAATCAAGCTGCAGCCGACGGGTTGATTAAAGCCCGCATTCAAAATCGGCCTAAGAACTTGAAAGTTATAATTATCTATATTCTATTCAAATTCTAATAATATCAACTTTATTTTCGTGGCAATTAAGTTGATTTCACAATGACTAGTACAATTAAAAAAAAAAGTGATAAAAATATTTGAAGTTGCAGCGTAAACTGAACTTTATTGTGAAGGAATGAAATTTATTTTTCGAAAAGCATATTTGTTTACAATTTTGGAAACAAAATTGCGAACGTTTAAATTATCATCATCATCCACAGCCCGACTTCACCCACTGATGACCATAGGCCTGTCTTTTCAAGTGCCATTCCGCCACGCTCCCGTGCCAGCCTCATCTAGGTTCTACCCGCGATAGCAACAATGTCGTCCGCCCATATCGCCGCCCGACGGCCGACATTTCGTCTTCCAGTCCTTGGACGCCACTCGGTCACTACCTTACTCCATCTGTCATCACTGTGCCTTGCCAGTAAAAAAATATACCCTTACCCCCTTACCTCCTTACTAATAAACGTATTATATCAGATGAATAGTTACACACCGATTTCTCTCTTTCAGTCGTCAGTAATTTGACTTTCGAAAGAAGAAGACAAAGCGTTGTGTAACTATACAGACGCTATACAACGTTTATTAATAAGGGGGGGATATTGATATGACACATAATTAACTTAATGATCATTTGTACCACCACCGAGTTTAACTACGAAAACCAAAAGTCAATTTATCTTTTTATTAATATTAAACATGGATAAAAGATCCCAAAAAAGAATATCCAGAATGGACACGCGTCCCTCAATGTGTGGGCGATACATTTTTATTTATCTTCCTTTTGATTTTGTCTGTCATTCCATTCATCTTGTTACGGGCCAAGCTACTGCGCTACCCACCTCCCATCGCTTTACAAGTCATCACTTAAACCAACTTAATTTTAACCTCCACTTAGTTTTATTAATGATAAAATTGAACTTTATATTAAAGACGATAAGTTCTGAATCTCACTGGGAGTTGCGTTATTTCGGGTGTATTAGTAACTTGGTCGATTTGTTAAGTTTTATAGTGAATCACTTGAGTTTTTAAAGGTTTTTTTGCGTGTGTCCACGTTTTAGTTTTGTTGTAACATTTATTTGGATACGTGTGATATTATGTCAGTGGTCTTAGTGATAATAAACAGCTTCATTGTTCGACTAACGGTGTATGTTTTTGAATTGTCAGGTGAATCAAGCAGTTAGGTGGTTTTGGGCTCCATGATTCACGATTGAGTAATATTTCTTGGTATTATTATGTAACTTGTCTTTTTGAGATTTTGCGATCTGTTCTTTAGTGGTATCTCTTACAAAACCATTATTGTTTATACCTAACTATTGTTGACGACTTTGTCTGTGAGTTTTTTTATACAAATAGGTATCCAGTATGAAAGTAGTCTATACTTCTCCAGATCCCAAGCTACCTATGTATATCCCATGTTCTCTTCCATATATGCGCATATATGCTATATTAATTCCGGTGGTTACCGCTCGATTCCGTCTGTAATATTCTGGCGTATAGGAGTTGCAATGGTTGGCAATAGTGTGACGGGGCTCCGATTTTACATTATAATAAGTTGTTCAAAAGTAAAAGTTTCCTGGGTTTTAAACAAAATACTGTTATGTCATCATCATCACAAATAGATGAATTTGTTCTCAAATATATTTGGAAAAGATGTGCCTAGGTAGGTAGGCGGAATAAATAATCAGCCTATCATGTTTAAACTTCTGGGACACAGGCCTCAATCCACCACGTGCAGGCATGCTATTCTGTAAAAATCTCACCGTGAAAACTTAGGTGAAGTGAGCTTAAAGTGAGCTGTCAATAGTGTCAATCCCTAGCATCAGGTGGAATGACAACTCACTTTAAACTCACTTCACCTAAGTTATCACGGTGATCTTTGTACAGAATAGCACCGCAGGGCTCAGTGCGGGTTGGTAGATCAGATATCGTACCTACTCCTAAATACTGCTTTAGCCTCAGAAATAGCTAACCATCTTGAACTAGGGGACAAATATTTCTTCTTCATCTCTCTTAACGTAACGAACTATCGGTTTTGCTTGCCGCTCCGATGTCGCGAAATCTCCTAAAGATCGGTAACAATAGGAAAAGTACTTAATTGTGTCTCATTACTGACAATTGAGCTAAATAGAATAGAATATTTATCTTTGTGGACTTATGATGATATGATTGTGAAAAATAAACATGTTTTCTTCCTTTCATTCAATATATTTTAGAGCAATGATGGCCTAGTAACGGCCCCGACTTACGAGTTGTAGGTCGTGGGTACGAACCCAGAAATCACCACTGCTTTTAAAAACGGTGAAGGAAAACATCGTGAGGAATCGGCATTTCCCAGGATCAAAAATTCGAAGACATGTGACATCTACCAACCCGCACTGGGCCCGCGTGGTGGATTACGGTCTACTCCCTCTCACAGAGAGGAGGCCTATGTCCCAGCAGTGGTGGGAACATTAAAGGCTGATTATGCTATTCAATATATTTTTAACTTTCGATCATCGTTATTGCTGATCACTTTGTCTATGAATCACCCTTTCTCTATGAATCTATAACTAATTTCACTCTCCGGTGATTAACATAGTCAACTCAAAATTACTATTATATTATTTTATCTGTAAATGTTGAATGAAAGTGTTAATTTAAGCATGTCTAGCCTCTTCTAGGAATTATGAACAAGTGTTTAACAAGTCGTCGTATTTTACTAGAACTTAGTTATAGAATTCTAAGAGCCTAAGTTGGTGCTAAGAGCTAGCTCACCGCATTGTGTTCCTAGATTTTGCGGTTAGGAATTTCTGCTGGAAATAGTGATAAGTGCTATAATATTCTGTTCTAATAGGTTTTAGACGGTATAGCCACGTAAACTTGTATTATAATGTTTTATGAAGTAATATTTTATTGTTATTTAATTCCAAAAAGTAGCATTTTTCCGCGGCTTCGTCCGCATGGAGGCCGGAAATTATTCCACTGGAACGTACAGTCAGTTATAGCAATTAGCTGACTCACCTTTGCATAAATGGTTGAGATTTTGTAGAATACGAATCGATAGAATTTTATAATTCTTTTATATTTTATTTACTTTGCTCAAATAAATTACATATAAATGAATTACCTATAAAATTCTATAGATTCGTATAATACGAAACCCCTTGATAAGACTGGTTGTCAGACTTTCGGGCTTCTGACGACCTGGTCCACGAATTACAGCAGGGGCTTGACGTGCTTTCCGAGGCACGGAGGGGTCTTGGTATGTAAAGATGGTCACCCATCCACGGACCAACCGCGGCTAGGGTAGCTTAACCTGATCGATCGACCCGTGCCGCTATTACTTAGCCACAAGCCCCTAAAATAATATTAGTATGGGTATTGAATACATGGATAATTACTTTTTATTATTAACAGATTGTATGTTCCCAATTTTGAGTCTCATCTTTTCTGATACAGTCCTTTTTTGTTAGGTGGCTGAAATGTTATTTCAGGTTAATTGTTAAATAAATGTACATAGGGCCTTTTGCATTAAATTTTTACCAACACTACAGTGCGGCCAACGAGAGAATGCGTCTTGACACCTGTTAGGCTGAGGCTACATTAGGCCACGACGCGACCTGCGACACATGAGCGATTAGATAAAACAAATAAATGAATGCTCACGTATAAGGCTACACCGTACATCAAACATTACTAGCGATCTTTGATTTATTTATGCGATAGGAACAACATTACTGTAATCACGGCATCGGCTACATCAACATATCAGCGAAATTGTAGCAAATTTATTAGAAAATTTCTCACTTGCACGACTAGTTCAATAGAGCTACTAAATATGCGTATGGCTACATTATGCGTATAGAAAACCGCGATGGACGATTTGATAGCATGTGTACTATAGCCACGTCATCGCCGAATATACGCCGGATTTTCGCTTATAATGTAGCCATACCATGTTTATCTCGTTTCGCTCTTCCAGTCGCATCGCAAATCGCTGCCTACTGTAGCCTCAGCCTCAGTTTCATACAAACGAATACATATTTTGCGAATTTGATCTTTATGAGCAGTGGTGGCCAAGTGGTAACGGCCGCGACTTACGAGTTGTACGTCGTAGGTTCGAATCCAGACAGGCGCTTTAATTTGTGTAAATTATTTCATCACCACCTCTCTCAAAACGGTGAAGGAAAACATCGTGAGGAAACCAGCATGTCCTAGGACCAAAAATTCGAAGACATGTGACATCTGCCAACCCGCACTGGGCCCGCGTGGTGGATTACAGCCCACTCCCTCTCACTGAGAGGAGGCCTGTGTCCCAGCAGTGGGAACATTATAGGTTGATTATGTAGCTACTAGAATTGTCGCACTGACAAGTGTCAGATACGCATTCTCTCGACGGCCGGACTGTAGGAATGATAATGACGAGCTTGAATGAAAGAAAACAAATGAATAAATCTTCTCTCATATTATTGACTCAAACTTTCGTTTTCGAATCGTCAGAGTAGAGCTGTGTCATAATAAGCTAATACTTCTAATAATGTCAAATTATTTCAATACTTGTTGCATTTAGGTTACGTTAAAGGCATACTATGTTCTAGAGTTCATGTAGGTTTCACAAATTTTTTTTTTTATGGAAAAAAATTTGGGTAACAATTTTATCTCCCCATTTTATAATTTTGAATTCAGATCAATCCGGCGAGCGTAGCATGATCACCTTTATCTGTATTAAATAATAAATGATTTTATTTCTGTAAATACGTTTGTATAAACACTTTTACACGTCAATCATATTTTAAAAACTAGATGAGGTCGGCGTTTCCTATCTGACTACTTTAATAAGAAAGACCATAACAAACTCAGAGGTCACAGTATATTTTAAAATCCAGGCATATTCTTGGTCGGATCATGTGAAGACCTTGTAGATTGGTGTTTCAAATTGTCTTTTGAGGAAAGAGCCACTCAGAGTGGACATGTCCAGTCAGTGCACGCTAATCATACAGCTCAACTCAGATTCTAAGAAGACAAAGGGACATTTAATTACTTTATTTTTGACGTCTCGCCTTTTTGTCTTTCGGATCATTTTGACTTTCGTCCCTACCTTGATGGCCAGGCTACAATTTTCTCCATTGTCAGATCTGGCTGTACCATATTTCTTCGGAATATTTCCACACTTTTACATAACCTCTATTCCAAGGAGGTTTTATCATCATATCACGAGGGGGTGACGTCATCGCATTAATTTGTCTCTGATAATGATAAAAAGCTCGTTTGTCGGTTAACGTCTTCACAGAGATAACTCGCGATAGATACGTGTTTTATACGTAATACACACGGCTACACATCAATCTTTACATAACCAGTATAAGCTGACTTCTGATTGCACGAAAAACCTAAACAATGCGAGGTCAGCTAAAACTTGAAATATATAGCTTGGTGTGTCGCCGTGTGTACCTACCTAGCTCAGAGAGGAATCTTGTAGGAACTATTCCGAATGATTCTTCATTCAAAACGCTAATGAATTATGTAGACGCAAGTTGCAATTTGGATCATAATTGAATAAAGTACTTGCGGTAAATGTTTATAGCTTGTTGTACCTAATTAGTTAATAGGAATTATTTGATGCCTTTGTTGGTCTAAGATTTTATTTTATTGCCTGAACTTAACCTAAAAATTCAAGAGCAATTTGAAAAATCCAAAAGAAGAGGCCTAGGAATCTCATTGAAAACCATACCAAAATCCAGACAGCAGTTTTCTATATCAGGTCAATCATACACAAACAGACATACAAACGCGATCATCTCAATTCAATAACAGCGATAGTGATTTTAATGGCATCATGATCATCAGAATCTCAAAGTTGTTTGCTCAGATACGGTCGAATCGCTCACAAGTACCAAGAATTACGTCATTTATCTTAGACACTTTGACGTGTGCATAAAATTTCGTAATAGTGCCACCTGTGATTTTAAGTGATGCCACAGTCGGACAACTTGCGACCACTCTTAGTGGTCATTGACAGCGACGACCATCTTCCTTAGACAGGTTGTAAAAAGACCCATCTCAAAGCCTTTATCTACGCATTCTGAACATCAAACAAAGTAACTTTGTACAAAAATTATTGCTGGAAAACGACTTGTGTTTTTGGTGTGAAAATTCGCTCTTTACGGCAGTGCGCGATGTAATGCAAGCAAAACATTGTGCTCTGCTTAATGCTACGGAACAATCCCAGTACCATGGAAAGTATAGTTACATAATCAGCCAAATGTTCCCACTGTTGGGACACAGGCCTCCTCTCTGTGAGAGGGAGTGGGCCGTAACCCACCACGCGGGCCCAGTGCGGGTTGGTAGATGTCGCATGTCTTCGAATTTTTGGTTCTAGGACATGCCGGTTTCCTCACGATGTTTTCTTTCACCGTTTTGAGAGCAGTGGTGATGATATAATTTATACAAAGTAAAGCGCCTGTCTGGGTTCGAACCTAAGACCTACAACTCGTAAGTCGCGGCCGATACCACTGGGCCACCACTGCTCCTAAAGTATACTTATTATATTTATGAAACATGTTTTCTTAAAAAAAATCTCGGTAAAACTTGAAAGGAGATCACCCATTTTGTGCGGCGACTTGTAATAAAAAGTCGGCGGCGGCGGCCAGGAATGAATTACATTTTATTTAAATGGTCGCAGTAGTAGAAACATTTATTTGTATGGCGACAATGCTGTTTTGAATTTGAGAACAAAGATATACAACGATCTTATCTTTCGATCCGCCTCCAAATATAGGTAGGTATATAATATATCTCCGAATTCAAATTTTATTGTTCTCGAATTTGACGCCTTAGAAAATATAACGAGTTATATGTGTAAGTTACTTTAAATATAAAAAAATATATATTCCAGAATGGGTGATGTCCTTTGACCTTAAATATCTCCGTAACCAATAGGTTCCCAGGTATGGTCCAGGGCAAAAAAAAAATTACAACAATGGGAAGAACAAGCGATTCCCGCTTTCGTAAAGGGCATTTTTACACCCATTATGTAGCTAGATGAAAAGTTGCTTTTACTCACCACTTATGTTGGTCGCGAGTTGTCCGTGTGCGGGAAGCCTAAATGATTGTGGATTGTTGGATCATCGTCGGCTTGATGGTTTTATTGAATTGGTATGAGTTTCTTAATCGTTTTGCAATAGAATGATCAATAAAAAATATGGTCACATAACTCTTTAAGTACAGTCAACAAAAGAGATAAGTATGCAGGATAGTGGGATATAGTTGAAGTTTAGTAAGAAACTGATGGATGTTATCGACTGAAATTTAATTTGATAAAAGAGCTGTTTGTTTTCTATTAATAAAATTAAACTTTATTCGAGAACGTCCGTCGGTTTCTTACTAAACTTCAACTATATCCGACGATCCTGCATACTTATCTCTTTTGTTGACTGTACATTGAACACTAGTCTCTGTGCCTGTCAGTGAGTTATAGCACTATTAACTAGAGAACTGCTTTTCGGAATTGTGTTTTTTTTTTAATTCTTAGATATTTTCTCCGATATTAAACAATTGGTAACCAAATTCTAAGATAAGTTTAGAATCACATAACCTAATCCTTTAACCATCTAATAAATATAACAAAATGTATTAGTCAAGCCGTATGCCCAATGGGACGTTCCATTGGCCAGCAACGAACTACCATAATTATACAAACTTCATCCACGATTGAATCCCTTTAGGAGATGATTTTTTTTTTGTTTCTATATTTATGTCTGTAATTTATATGGTGTACATAATAAAGAGTATTCTATTCTATTCTATTTTCCAAAAATCCGTCCTTAGTGCTCACTTTCGCTATAGAATATAAAGAACTCTTGCGCAATATTTCATCCTTCTCGACCCAGCGGCTTAGGCTGTGTGTTGTCTGTCAGATCAGTGTATCTAATATTTTTAACCGACTTCAAAAAAGGAGGTTCTGTATTCGACCCGTGTGTATGTATGCATGTTTGTATGTCCGCGATTTTCTCAAAAACTAATGAACCAATTTTGATCATTCTTTCACTAATGTGATCTACATACTTTCAGGAAGGTTTTAGTATATATAATAGAATATGTAATTATTCTTATGTACGATGTCATATGCATAAATGTACTGCATCTCCGGCATTTCTATGGGAATTTTGATGATTCTTCTAGTCGGTGTCTTCAATTCCTCAATGAACTAGTGTTATTTGAATTTGTGTGGAGTAGGTACAACCGTACAACTAAAAAATTAATTTAATTTCGGAAGTCGGTGTCAAAAAACGAAAATGCGGAACCAACGACACCGACTTCCGAAATTAAAGTTATTTATCACTTTGTAGTTTTTCTTGAAGTCGGTTGTTTTATTTGTAAAAAAAATTTTTATTAAGTAGATTGATACACCACGTATACAAATTATAAAATACTAGCTGCTGCCCGCGACTTCATCCGCGTGAAATCCTATCCTAACTAATATTATAAATGCGAAAGTAGGTAAGTTTGTTTGTTATTGTTACCTTTTCACGCCTAAACCACTGAACCAATCGTCCTGAAATTTTGTATATACGTTGTCAGATGTACATAAACGGATATAGGGTACCTTTCATCCCGAAAAAAGTGCTGTTCCCGGGGAAAACAATAATACACGTGGCGCCATCTATTATCATAATAACGTTATTTTTGTTTTCCTCGGGAACAGCACATTTTTCGGGATGAAAGGTACCATATGTCCGTTTCTGTACTCCTGACAATGTATAAGCAAATTTTCAGGATGACCCGTTCAGTGGTTTAGGCGTGAAAAGGTAACAAACAAACTTACTTTCGCATTTATAATATTAGTTAGGATACCTACTTACCTACATGCACAGGTACGTCTCTTTAAGAATTTTGAAAGACCATTCTAGCGAGCTCGAGTGAAACTAAAACACAATAATTGATTACAACCATGTTTCCTGGCACTCGTATGTTTGTACTGTACATACCGACGTAGTACCTACCTACCTACAGCTGGACGCATTAGAAGTAATCGTGCAATTGTACAAACAATACCTCTAGTTCCTTAGCGGACGGTAGAATATCTTTTGTAAGTAAGTTGCTATGCGCGTACGATCAGCTGATTTTTCCCTTATGATAATAATAATTCATCATCATCTGCCTAGCCTTTTCCCAACTATGTTGCGTTCGGCTTCCAGTCTAGCCAGATGCAGCTGAATACCAGTATTTTACATGGAGCGACTGCCTATCTGACCTCCACAACCCAGTTACTGCGTAATACGATACTAGTTAGCTCGGAGATTTAGACGAAAACAAACATTACTTAACATAAAATATGTTCTTATAAGTATATCGATTTTATTAAATTTCGAGCGGCCATTGTTGTTTACATCTTTGGTAAATTTAGCGCGGCCGGACTTTAGGTAGAAGTAAATAAATAAGAACCAACATTTTTGCAAAGACGTTTGATGCCTATTATGCCTGATTCACACAATGCGTTATAACTGCCTGTAGAATACCAAAAGTTGAGGCAACAATAAAAGTTGTATCGTCTAACGGGGCTTAGCGGGTATAAGTCATTTCTTGCTTCAATTTTATTGTACGTACGGCAAGAAACTTGCTTCGTGTTATGATCTCACGAAACCTGAAAGCTGCCCCACGTATTTTTAACCACTGGGTACTATAAAGACAAAAGAAGAAAATAGGTACACGGTGTTATGAAGACAAGCTATGAAAGCCGCAGCAGCCATCAGAGCCATGACTATGACAGGTAAGTATAATGTTTTAGTTATATTATAACTAAGGAAACTTTCCTGAAACCTGTATAATACATAGTACTTATATAGTCATAGGTACACAGCATAAGAAAGTCAACACGGCTACGAGTATTTCTATTTGTCTCAATAAAAAAGTTGCCATGAAAATAATATTGAAGTTATTTTTAGATAACGCTTTCAGGCGCTTTGTTTCGATTGGTTCAAATAAAACGAGGCTAAGGACAATTACTAGAACAGATAAAAATATCTCTACAAAAAGCCATTCAGTTAGGCTTTCCTGATCGAGACCTGTAATTACAGTCCTGGAAAGATGAACTCGTAATATTTCTATTTTTTTTTTCACCTACCATCCAACATTTTGCCCGTGTCATTAATGCACTTTCTTATGAAACAGCTGATGTTTTTTTTTAATATAACTAACGAAAAATGTCTACGCTGGGAGGCAAGAATCATATGTTGTCATGGTAGGTACCAGTTTGCGCGTCGAAGTCCCTAACACCGTGTATTCAAGGCCTACAAAATTCAACACAAAGCGGAATATTTTAAGAGAACCCCACAATAAGCGAAATCCAGCCGGTCGGTCCGGTCCGTGGACGAAACGGGCGCGGCACGCCTTCGTAAAATTGAAAACTATTTGCGGAACAAACACTATCCATCATAGGACGCCACTTGGTCGCATTGCCGTAACCAACCCGGACTAGGGCTAAGAAAGTGGTTAGTGGAGGTTTCGCTGCATTGAACGTAGTAGTCATTTTGGTAATGGATTTTGTGTAATTTCGGGTAGTGTGTTCTCGTGTTCGTGTATGGAGAATCGAAAGTGTCTGTTTGATTGAAAGAGAGATTATCGCATTAGGTTACATAATCATTGAAACGTAAAGCCCGGTAAGAATTGTTTGTTTTTTAATACTTCATATTTCTGGTAGAATGAAATTGTAACCATTAGTTTTCAAGAAATTTAAAAATAAAGTAAAGAAGGCAAAGAAAAAGAACTGAAAGGAGAATGATACTGGAAGGTGCATATTTTTTTGCGGCAAAATGCTCAATTCGTATAAACAAAAACGAATCGTTTAACCAATGGCAGCAATTTTTATTGCCAAACTGAACAATAGATTCATAAACTAATTTTACTTGTGATAGCTACTTTCATATGGGCCCATGCAAAGCTATGAAGGCTTTACTACATTATTGGCAAAGATACAAGAGTCTTAATATTAGCCAATAACGGTCCGTAAATTATAGGAATCGGCCATCAGTGGATGATTTTTAGCGCCAAAATAAATTGAAAATACCTCCGGATTTTTTCAAAGATTTCGATAAGCATCTAAAACTTCTTTCAGCAAACCTTGAACAATTCGGCACCTTTCCCTCCACAAATTCCAATAAACCAAATAATGTTACACAGATGAACTTTTCCCTATATCAACCCCTGGCAAGTTCCAATCACGGCGAGACGTGGCGACCCATGATTTATGGCTTCCACCAGATATCTAGTCTACCGTCCCACGTCCACAAGATGAATTGCTTTACAAAAACTTTGGCTCTATTAGGGTCGGTCAATCCTTTTCTTTTTTAAAGTTACACAGGATAAATGATTGGTTCCTTTTTGTAACTTTTACAGGTTAGTTTATTATTCTTCAAACATAGGTATAGAGAGAGACCCTGTATCAACATTTTCGGAAGCAGATGAGACATAAACAAGTCCTTTTACAAAATATCATGCCTGTAATTGGAAAACCGAAGGGATGGGCACAGGTGTAGTACATTTCACCTGTTTAGATATTAGGTCTGGGCTTATTAGTATTATTATCATTTGGGGTTCGAAAGGAGGCATGGTTTAAGTTAAGGTAAGGCGTAAGTGCGTAAGGTAGGGTGCGTAGAGTAGGTGTAAGGTGTATGGCGGCAAGCCTCCTTGCCGGACTGCCGCCGTGGGATCTGGAGGCGATAGTCCTCGCGCGCCTGTATGAGTGGCGCGTGGAAGCAATAGCAATAGAAGCGGGGGGAAACTCCGCTTCCGCGGCAAATCGCAGCGGAGCGGACGGACCTCCGGCGCGATCTTATGGTGGCATGGAAAGAGTGACTTTCGCAACCCAGCGGAGGGCACGCCACGACAGTGGCGATAAGACCCGTCTTTGAGGAGTGGCTAGAGAGCTGTCACGGCGTTCTCACCGGCGACCTCTCGCGTCCGGCCCTGGTTCAAGCCATGGTCCGGAGCGAGAGGGAGTGGGAGGCAGTCACCTCCTTCTGCGAAGCAGTCATGCTAGCGAAGGAGGTGGCGGAATGGCTGAGGGAGAGAGCCTCACGTCCCAGCCACCGCGGGAGACGCTCCGGGCGTCGGGAGCCGCGTGACGACTCCCGGCCACCGTGGGTGCGGGCCTGTGGATAGAGAGTAATGGGTAGCTCACCGTCCGATCAGGACCAGGCCCATGCCGGACGGCGCGTATGTGTTCCACGCGCGCCTCAAAGAGATGTCAGCTTAAAGGAAGGGGCCCGCTAGGGCCGAAGTCTGCCGGGGTAGCGGAATCGTCCGAAAGGGTTACCGCTGCCCCGGAACATAAAGGGCTAAGGTCTGACACTCCCTTCCGCTCCATCCATAGCGGGAGGAGTCATTAGATGATTTCCTATTAACCTTATTGCTAAAGCACATGGTTCAAAGTTTATTGGGAAAATATGACAGTTTCGGGTAGCTTGATGTGCTGGTGTCTGTCTCTGTACCATATTATTATTTGTTTTGTTATTATTTTACCATTGGCGGTAAAATAAGCCATATAAGGTAATCATAATGGTGAATTTTGCAGTTAAAACGGCATATTGATAACAAGGTTTGTAACGTTACTTTTGAGTCATAGCTACACCCACATTGTTGTGTTCAGGGTCGTCTGTCTATGAGATCGGCTTTTGGATGGAATCTTTGATCTCTATCGCGCTTTTTATTTATTTATAGTAGTTTATGTCCACAAAATGGCACTGGACTGGAATGCATACTTCGAAGACACGAATATCTTTATATTTATATATAAATAAAAAAAAAATATAAAGATTATAATATAATATTTTTATTTTTTTTATTTTTAGACTAACTGCGCTCCGCGGTTTCACCCGCATAAGACTCGATCCCATGGGAATATCGAAATAAAAAGCATCCTGTGTCTTAATCCAGGACATGGTCTCATCATGTGCCAAATTTAATCCAAATGCGTGCAGCCGTTTTAGCGTGAAAGAGTAACAAACACACACACACAGCCCTACTTTTTATCCCGATTTCCACGGTATCGAAACTTATGCGGGTAAAACCGGGGGTCGCTGCTAGTCTACCTATATAGACATCATCATCTGCCTAGCCTTTTCCCAACTATGTTGGGGTCGGCTTCCAGTCTAACCGGATGCAGCTGAATACCAGTATTTTAGTATAGAGTAGTAAGTATGAAATAAAGAAATAAAAACAATTCAAGGTCGCTCAGCGAGCTATGGCACGAGCTACGACTACTTTCTTTGAGAACCAAAGTTGTCGACATAGCTCACAGAATAATAGCTTAAGTGGCAATAGGTCGGCTATATTAGACGTAGAACTGATACACGTTGGGGTAGATGAGTTCTTGAGTGGAGACCGCGAAAAAGTAAGTTAGGACGCCCTCAGGCTAGGTGGAGCGACGACTTTTGCAGGGTGGCTGGTAGCAGCTGGATGAGAGTTGCCGAAAATCGACCTGAATGGCGTCTAGTTGGAGAGACCTTTGTCCTGTGACTGCTGTAGGCTGATGATGATAATGATGATGAGGATGTCAATTACAGGTTCTTCTTCTAATTTTCTTTCTTCATCGTTGACATGATGCTATCAAATAACGCAAGTTCTTGTTATAATGGCTTTGTTTAATCTTTCAGAAATTACCATAAGCCATGTATCTGATCTCTTTAAGTCTTCAAGCCATAAAACCCATATTTATCTAAATTCTACGTAACACTTTTTGAATCTGGTTAATTTAATTGTTCTCGGTGCAGCAACACTAAGCTTGATCGCGAACGGCGCGGGAGCAACGACCTGGCGGCCATTTTGTGATATCTCTAATTATTGCATCATGGCGGCGAAAACTAACCGTTTTAATGGATGCCTGTTAATAAACACTCATTAATACCTACGCGTTTGAGACGGTAAATATTTTGTAGCGTACGATGCACTCTGATTGATTTGCGGATTTAATCTACTACTAATATTATAAAGAGGTAAAATGTGTTTGTAAGTCTGTGTGTAGGGGTAATCTATGGAACTACTAAACGGATTTGAAAAAGCCTTTTTACTTTTGATAGCCCAATTCTTGCGGAAGACTATAGGCTATATAACATCACGCTAGGGCCCTAAGGACCCGAGAAAAAAGGTCAGAAAGATCGCTAAGCGAAAACGAAGTAGTTACTATCGCGGGCAGGCGATGCGATGCGACGAGGTGGGATGGAGAACAACAAATTTCACGCAGACGATAACTCTGTCGTATCGAACGATTGTGAAAGATTTACGGGAACTTTTCGTAGGAACGAGGATGCGGGCTCAAAACCTAGAATTTAGAAAAGCGGTTTTCTCAAATTCATGCATAGTTAAGTAGGTAGGTACTTTCTGAATTGATCCTAGCTTTGACGAAGGGAACTTTGGTACCCACTTGGGGAAGCTTGGAATTAAAGCCCGGAATACACACGCAACTTGCACAAAAGTATGCATATAGTTGGCATGTCATTATGGTTTTCACCAATCCAGAAGTGGTTATGGCACACGGCATGCAAGCTGCTTACATAATTTTGTGCAAGTTACAGACATGTGTATTCCGGGCTTAATTTTCAGTAATTGCCAACATGTTAGGTGCAAACTTGGTTATAATTAATCTAAGATGAACAAACAGAGTAATTGGCTCAGTTTACCTCGACTTTTCATCTTTGTTGTCATTTGGAAGGCCCATATCCAGCTGTGGACATTTTCAGACTGATAATGGTATGGTGATATGGTGATATGACTCAAGAACATGTATAGGTATGGTAAGTATATTATGGTAGTTATAGTAATTTCACAATAAGTACAGACGCCGCTACATCATAAGGTTCAAAGTTAGTTGTGAAAATTTGACAGTTTTGGGTAGGTTGATGTGCTGGCATCTGTACCTATAGGGTCCTACATTATTTATAGCACTCGTGAATTAAACCCTTACTATAGTCCGCGCGGAACTAGTTGGCCGCTGAGGTGGGGACAGGGGTGAGGTGGCGGTTTGCAACGTACGTACAGAGAAATGCGCCCCGCCCCTCCGTCCCACCGCTCACATACCGAAGGCGCGGCCAACTAGTTCCGTGCGGACTATATTCACGCTTATCTGTGACTTATGTAGTCCATTTTAACACAGAAAAGCGTGACTTAAGTGCGCGTTTAAGTCACACGTGCTATAAAATAGTACACGATACGTGTGACTTAAGTACCTAGTATTCACGGCGTTTAGCACCCTCGCATGCAATAATGGACTACTTGAGTCACATGTATCATAATGTACAGACGCCAGCACATCAAGCAACCCGAAACTGTCAAATTTTCCCAATCAACGTTGAACCTTATGTCTCGTAAAGCAGAAAATCTATTAAAGAAATTTGACAGATTGTAGTAGCTTGATGTGCTGGCGTCTGTACTATTTAGAATGATTGCATAGTCGACAGGCTGTGACATTCTTCAAGCTACGGTCCTGATAGGTGTTGAAGGCTAGATATACTGCGCGTTAAAGTTGTCTGCAGTTTGTTAGCTTAAGGAGATTAGATTAGCAACGTTTCAAGGGTGATCGTTTCACACATTGAAAACTTTTATGAGTCGATGCCTAGTCATAGGAGGTAATGCAATGGTATTTTATGTCTAAGCATAGACAACGAACATGAGATGAGTTGAACCTAGGCATAAAAATGGTTAAAGTAGATACATATTGTTTCAGTTGAAAAGATCTGAAAAAGTATTTTCAGAAAATCAGAACCCTTTGAAAATATTTTGTGGCTACCTTTACCAAAAAAAATTTTTTTCAAGGAGATTCAACGATTGTTTTTTTTTTTAATATGTCCCTTAAAATTTAAGAGAAAAAAAGTAAGTATCTAAATTTTCGAGAATTCTACTCATTATACATCACAAGATTGTCCAAGAACACCTAATCGTTATCATAAGTCATCAATTTGGCTTCAAACAACTCAATGATGTTACATCAATATTTGTTTTACCGATTAGTATCGATCATACACCTATAAAATTTCGCGGATCATCACAACAAAGTCTCGATCGACGGTTAGACAACATTTAAATCGATAACAATCGCAAACAGACTGGCTGATAAAGATTGTTAGTGTGTACAAATTCGTATTTCGAACATTCATTGAGAAAGAGGTTCGCGCCTTTTTCTGTAAAATGGCGGCAAAGTTCGTTATAATGATGTCGCCTTTTACTGGTTTATGGCTTTAAATTTAAGATTATTTTATGCATACTATGATTATTTTATGGATGTTTGTATATTTAATGGTCTAAGTTAAAAAAAAAATCTAATACTAACCCAATGCAAATGTTCTGCTAGTGAAAGCAAATTGCACCTTACTCCTGAATTAGAACTATGACTCCTGTGGGTTAATTGCGTAACACATTAATAATAGCAATGGCTTTCATTTTGTGCCAGACGGCTAGTTATAAGACTCCTGTCAGTACAAGTTGATTTGAGCCTAACATTCAATGTTGAATACCTACTTAATACCTGTAACAGTTTTAGCAACGTTGATTGAAATAATTGAGTAAGTAAATACCTAGTATTATTTATATTTAGTTTATAAGTAATCATTTATATTTTGTAAAACTACTCTATGGTTTTATTGCAAAGTTGAACTTTTTAGTCCTCAAATCTATTCGTTCTTATGTTTCCATAAGCAATGATGCATTCAAATTGCGCTATAAAAAGTCCACTAAAGAACAAGGACACACAAGTCACACAAAGTTATGGCGTCCTGAATGCCCCAAACGTCATTGAGAATTCAAAATAAGAATGTGCAAGTCGTCTCCGCGAGAGGTGCGCTCAGTTTTTATCACGTACGTTATTTGCCGATCGTCGCGGTATCGGGTCAGTATCGATTCGCGTCGTGGCCCCTTATCGAATAGTCGATATATTTGTTTGCACAGGCCCATCAATGAGAGAGGTTCGAGTGTATCTTGCGTATTTGAGCAATAACTTGTTTGATAACGCTTTACAGTGCTTGCACTGTGATTAGTCTCGGCCCTCTAGATTGTGTTCATGATTTTTTTTTGTTCTATCTATTAGAGCTTGATTGCGGGCGATTTGTAATGTTTGTTCTCTGTTATCGGCGATGATTTAACTATAAAAATGTTTAACACGTTCGCCTATCATGTTTGTAGTCTCATCTCTGATGTCTAAATCATATTTGTTGGTAGTTAAATCATACAAGTTAGTAGCATATTTACAAAAGATTCGGTGCGTATTACGAGCAACATTTTATCACCAATTGTTGTGAACTCCTGCTCCATAAACGCACATCTAAGGACTGATAGCGACATCTCAAGCCAAGAAAAAATATCACAGGCTAAATTACACTTATCTCTCGCCCGCGATTGGTTTTATTTAAATAATTAAAAAAACTAACGCATATACAAATAGATAAACTAACGCATCGCTTTTATTGCAAAATTCCTCAACACAATCTATAAAACACCTGAGTTTTCACCAAACCTCACCGCTACTGCTACACCAATTAAATAACAATAAAGCAGGTACCACCACAAATCACCACATTTCTTCGATAACCAAATTACTTACTCTAAACCAAAAACAAATGAAACAATAAAACAGGCCTAAATCTCCACACATTATCCATCCTAATCGCGCCGCAACAAGAAGCGGCGGCCGGCCCCTTTCCCACAGACGGCCCGGCCACTCAAGACCGCATTTTGGTAATAAAATACGTCCATGTAATATAAAATCCGATCGCATTATCCAAAGGAGCCATTATTAAAAAGTATCGAGTTTCGGAACGCACCGCGGCTGCGCGCCGGCCAATCACATTCTCCCGCCAACCCGCCAGCCAATCAGAACGCGAGCTGTTTTCTTTTTTATTGTAGATCCAGTTAATGGATTGTTCTTCATTTTGATTTATGTATTGTTTCTTTTTTTGGCACCGTGTTGTTTTTAACTGCTGCGGTTACGGTTTTGGAATTGTTAAACAATGACTAAGCTTATATCGATGTGAAAAATGAATGTTGTATGGTTTTCTTTGTCTAATCAGATGATGAGACAAAGGCTAGGCATATGCCTAGCCTTTTCCGAACAGTGTTGGAATCCGCTGCCAGTCTAACTGGATGCAACTGAATACCTACCAGTATTTAACATAAAGTGACTGCCTATCTGACCTCTACAACCCAGTTACTGGGTATTACGATACCCCTTGGTAAGACTGGTTGTCAGACTTTCGGGCTTCTGACGACCCGTAACAACTGCTTAAGATCCACGAATGACAGCCGGGACCGAGGCACGGAATGGTCTTGATATGTAAAGATGGTCACCCATCCACGGACCAACCGCGGTTGGCTATACGTAGGTACGCTTGCCGCGGCAAGGTATAGTTGCTAGGTATGGTTTTTTTAGTATAGGTGCTGATTTATCAATGCTCAGATAAAGTTATCATTAATTTGACATATTTTCTATACAAAAGCTGTCAAACAGCAATATTTATTCCTCAGATATAAGTTATCTGAATATTGAAAAATCCGCCCTAAAAGTAAAACTATTGCTAAGTGAGTCTTATTAATAAAGTTTTATCATCGTGGTTTGTGAAACAACAATAGAAATAAATTACACTGTGAACTTTGAGACAGAACTTAGTCTTTTTATGTTACCTACTCAGTATCATAATTCCTGAAAAAAATGGCCGGCGAAACGTTTCAGAGAAAAACTGAAATGACAACTTCACGGTGGACTTGTATTGGGATTAGCAGCATCACACACGAATAGGTACCTACATAATAATTATTTACAAAGCGTGGTATGTAAATAACTTAGATGACATTTGTATAACAGCATCTTAGATATCGTAACGAGCAACCAATGGAATGGCAATGTCCTAGAACCAAAAATTCGAAGACATGTGTGATCTAGCAACTCGCACTGGGCCCCCGTGTTGATTTACAGCCCACTTCTCCTCAGCTAGAGTAGGCCTGTGTCGCAGCAGTGGGAACATTATAAGGCTGATTATGGTAACCAATAAAATGATTCCAAGAAGATGGATCTTAAACCTACTTAGGGCCACTTCTACCACAAACCCCTGCATGCGTTTAGCGCTAAATGAATTTAAAACATCGTTCTGCTTCTCTCAATTGTTTGAAGGTGACAAAGACAGAATGATATTGTAGGTAAATATGTTTAGCGCTAAACGCAGCTAGTCATTTGTGATGCAAGTAGCCTTAGACTTTCTGTCTGCTAATAACAACAAAAATTTTACGGTAGTGTCTAGAGCTAGACATCTACCTACCTACGACCCTGGTCATATTTTTTCTATCTAAGTTTTGGTACCTATGCAAAAGTCTACTCCAGCAGGTCAGGACAGAGCTTCTAAGCCAGGGGCAAAGCTAATAAGACATACCTAATTGAAGTACATAGTAACATCTATGTAGTTATTTTCAGTTTACGTTTATATTTTAACCCAGTTTAGTCTCGTCATACTGTGCCGAATGCTGAGTTCAGACAAAGATGTAAAGATTCTGGAAGAGTCCAGTCGAACATTGAGTTTAGTTAGGTAGAGAATTAAATCACAAAATTGATGTGCAAAATGTTTTAGATATATCCGCGAAGTTTAACTACTTACTACAACCACTTTATTTGTAACTGTTTTGGGTTATCACTGCAGGTATGATGCATTTCCTTTACGCACCCACGTTAGGTACAAGACTAAACCCTAGAGTGGAGTTTTTATAGCCTCAGTTAATAGTTTAGTCCTAGAAAGTAGGCCACATTTTTGCCACCAAGCAAAACAACTGTGCTCTGTTTAAAAAAATATATAGGTAGACAGAAGAGACTTCAACTTTGTTAGAAGTCCGTCTGAGTGATATTCAATCAATATACTGTATACTTACGAGTACTTCGGTAAGGCCTATTCAAACCTAAGCGGTATTCGCTGCCACTGTGGGTAGAGGTACATACCGGGCGGGTTTCGCTCAGGTATTTAGTATCAAGTTGCGCAGCTCCGCGGCGGAACTTATACCTCTACCCACAGCTGCAGCGAATACCACTTAGGTTTGAATAGGCCTTTACTTATAACATTACCGAAGTACCTTCCTACCAATTCTTCTCCATCCTTACCACATCTAGACCCGAAACATCCGTTCTAAACCCGTTGCTGGGTAGGCATGCGCAATCGACACAGTCAATACTACGCGTGTTGCTGGCTGGCTGGCCTCCCTTCGTGACGGGCTGCCGCGCTCGTCGCTACTCACTAGTCTATGGCACGTTTGTACTTTGATTTTGGAACAGGAATAAAGGTACCTACTGGAAAATGCGTAGAGAGGATAAAGGAATTTGGGTGGTAGGTTGAATGTAGATTAGAATCGGCGTTGAACAAATCTTTATTTTCATTGAATTTGTATCGAAGCATAAACAGCAGCGGAAATTCTGATCATCAAATCATAATGATCCCTAAAATCATACAGCTTTCCGAATGATTCTTACAAGTCTACAATGTACCTACCTATAGAATTACTTATGTTGTTCAGAGTTACCGCTATGTTCATGGTATAAAACAAAACTGAACTCAAGGATACGTCGTTGTTTGTTCCTTATATTTTGGTCATCATACCTAAGTAGGTATATACAATCAGATATATACTACTGTCCCTGTACTGTCTAGCCTTTTCCCAACTATGTTGGGGTCGGCTTCTAGTTTAACCGGATGCAGCTGAATACCAGTATTTTACATGGAGCGACTGATTGAGATACTAACAGCTACATACGTCACACTGACTGCTACCTACTCATAAATCTACAATGAGCAGGTCATCAACAGACATCTGGCATACACATAATTAATAGTAGATCGACAACTAAACCGGTTGTATTTTGTATTTTTTGTGTGCACCGATGCTACAAAATTATTCAGGAACAAATGACAAGCATTGCTCTTTTTTTTATTGCAGAATGGGCCCCCTTTTGACCTCGATCACGCCTGATGGAAAGCGATGGATGAGGTCTATGATAGAACGAGCGTGCCCAGAAGATGCCTAAGACACTGGAACTCCCACGCATCGACGAAACACAGCAGGCTACTTGACGCCGGACTCCGGTGGGAGAGTGGTCGCAAACCAGGCGGGCGTTAGCCCTACCACCGCAAGGGAAGAATTAGCCAGTCAAATAAGGTGTTGGGTGTGACTGTCCAGGATATACCGAGCGCTCGGTTCAGTTGAGTAACTGGCGGAATCAAAAAATCCTCTGTTGTGACTACAAGCTGACTGCGTTTGATGGTCATCATAATCATCATTAGAGCCGAAAGACGTCCGCTACTGGACATAGGCCTCCCCCAAGCATTGCCACTTCGACCGGTTCGCGCATCGAGCGGATTCCTACGGTCTTCTCTAGGTCTTCGGTCCACCTTGCGAGAGGCCTACGTCTTCCGGTACGCGGTCACCTCTCCAGAACCTTTACCCCATCGGCCATCTGTTCTGCGAGCAATGTGCCATGTGCACTGCCATTTACGTTTGGCAATTCTTCGAACTATGTCGTCCTTTCCTCCTCTTTGTTGGCAATAGAAGACCATAAGTAGAAAATTCGTGAGTCGTGACATATTGCAGTATTGGCGTAGTAACTCTTCCACAAAAGCTAGTAATCAAGACTTAACGAAGCTGCCTATAGACGTAGAAAAACATAGCGTTTCCTTTTGCCTGTGTGTTGCTCTTATTTAGTTATTTATATAATTATTATACAATATACTGCCTGCGAATTTTTCCAAATGTAATTTTTATTTTTACGTACATAAAATATTTTCTATGACACTCGGCAATAAAGCCTAAACCAAGCTTCGAATCAGAGAATTCGAAGAATTTTCGAAATCGGATCAGAAGTTCCGAAGATTACCTCCTCACTACCTCAATACTTATACCAACATTATAGCAAACTAAATTAAGTTAATACTGCAACTCTGCCTTCTCACAAAACCACAAACATTCTAACATTACCCTCTTCTAGGTACCGGCAGACCTTTCAGGTAGGTACAGACGCCAGCACATCAACCTACTACAATCTGTCAAATTTCTTTAATACATTTTCAACTTTATTGCTGAAGGCTAAGGTTCAAAATTGATTGGGGAAATCTGACAGTTTCGGGTAGGATGATGTGCTGGCGTCTGTACATCCTTTTAATCCAATATTTCCTAACAACAAAACTTTTCACCTATCCCTACACTACAAAACACTGAATCCGTACGCGTATTACCGTCACGTATAAGGCCGTATATTTATTTTTATCACGCCAAAACGTGACGCTGTCGCCATCTGCCGACGGAACGCAATACTGCGCTGCTTATTTGTTCAGCGGATATATCCGATGGCCGGTATATACGCTTTCACCGCTCTATTGTTTCATCATTAGGGTATATTGTGCGGATAAGTTGGTTTTCTACGGATATGGGTAGTCTTTGTAATGAAAGATAAAGTAAAAATAACTGTAGGTAAGCGTACCTACGAAACTATTTAATATAAAAGATAACATAACACCACTTACACCACGCCTGTTTTCGTAAAAGGAGTTTGGCAGAGATGACCTGTAGCAGACCCACATTTCGCCAGTTATGTTTAAGTCCCAAGTATTAGGCGGCAAGCCTGTTGCCATCAACCGGGCACAAATCCATACTCCGGGCTGGTACTGAAAAAATCCTAATGGAAAAACCCAATAACACTGCGCGACCTAGGAATCGAACCAAGGACCTTATGCTTAGCAGTAGCGCTCGCTGTCACTAAACCAATGAGGCAGTCACTAATATTAAACTAAAAAAAAAGTTGTACAGACGCCAGCACATCAAGCTACTACAATCTGTCAAATTACTTTAATAGATTTTAAACTTTATGTTTCAAGCATAAGGTTCAAAGTTGATAGGCAAAAATTTGACAGTTTCGGGAAGCTTGATGTGCTAGCGTCTGTACCTAAAACACAGAACATACAATAGTACAAAACAAAAATAGGACATGAAAAGAATTGTGTATTTAGTGATAGTTGACTTAGAACACACTTCATCTACTTACTTATTATTTTTATGTCAATAGTCGTGAATTCGTTCATTATCAAATTCGTGGGCGGTCAACGCTAGCTGCATGCACAATGGCCGCTGGGTAATTGGAAATGGACGACCGCGACGGCGCCGACGAAGCCGGTCCAGGAAAAGGTGGCGAGACGACCTGGACAGTAGACACTTACCGCAAAGGTTGGATCCAGGTGGCTCTAGACAAGGATGCCTGTGGTGGAGGCCTTTGCTCAGCAGTGGGACAGTGTGGGCTAACTGAAAAAAAAAGATCCTCAGTCCTTTGCTATGAGCATGAACACATTATCTGAGACAATTGCGTGGGACTCGCATTCAAAATGGCTTTCATATCATCAAACATGTGCTGATTAATTATTATCTACAAAGTTAAACAAGAGACGTTCAGTAGAAATTCGTTTGAAAGTAAGGCTGCGTTTCCACCAGAGATGAGCGAGGAGGCATAGCGAGGAATGTATGTAAAACTAACCAATAACAACGCTAATTTAGTTCAAGCTATGAAAATCTCTGGTGAAAACGCAGCCTAAAAGCATTACCTTCTGAAAAGCTTTGAAATAATTTGTTTAGAAACCATAGACAATATACCATAGATAATTAATTAATCGGGATAATATTTCAAAGCATTGAAAACGTATAGTCTATATAACTTAGCACTATAATTACCTACAGATGGGTACGGTGTTAAGTTGGGGTTACATGGAGAAACTTTGACAGAGTTGGATAAGATAACAGAAACAACTGCATGTACTTGTAAGGTATATCTGGTGGTGTAGGTATATCAACATATGGCTGAGTATCGGTATCGATGTGTGTATCAATACTAATACTATAAAGAGGTAGGTAAAATTTTAGAGTTTGTATGTAGAGGATAATCTTTAGAACTACTGATGAACTACTGACTGGTTGTCAAAATGCAGGAAAATTAGAAGTATTTTTTGACAGATTGAGACTGAGATCAGATTGTGAACGTTATTAAAATTACGAGAATTGGCCCTCTGATCCCTCTCCTAATTCCAGCGTCATGTAAGCCCTGCCCGCTTGTAGACGTCGTCGCAAAGCCAATAGGGTTTGTTGGCTCATTATTGTTTAAGACCGTCCGAGCTTAACTCGCCTTTAATATTAGGGGTTTTTTTTGCCAAGTATAGTGTTTTTCCACTTTAAATTCGTTTTCATTTTTACTTTTAATTTTCAACTGTTTTTTTTGATAAAATACGAGTTCTGGAGAGAGAACTTTCTATACAGGGTTACAGAAAAATTCGACCTAGATCCGTTAAGGACGTGTAGTTTGCATCATTTCTGACTGATTCTACTATGAAACACCCTACCCTAGTTACAGTAACAAATCCTAATTTTAGATCATCTTTATGAAACACTAGCTGCGCCCCGCGGTTTCACCCGCATAAGTTTCGATCTCGTGGGAATATCGGGATAAAAAGTAGCCTGTGCTAATCCAGGGTGTCAGCTACCTCCATACCAAATTTTATCAAAATTGGTCCAGCCGTTTGCGCGTGAAGAAGTAACAAACATACAAACACACTCACAAACTTTCGCCTTTATACTTAAAATTAGTGTGATGTGCGATTCAACATTTTAATCTTCTTGCTGCTTCATCTTTATTCTTTTGTAGATCGTTCTGGATTTCTTATAACTTTTCAGTGCAAATGATTCATTATGTACTTTTTTTATATGTATTATCATCTCTGAAATAATAAAACATTTCTGAATAAGACATTTTTATTATTAATAATAATTTCTTAAAATCAGTCTAAAAATTAAATTTCTAAAGAAACTTCGTCCACTTGATTAGCCCAGTGTACGGACAAGCGACAAAATCGTCGCAATGATGAGATCAAACAATGATTAAGGAGCTACCAGACGGCCGGACGAGCGGCTGCGACACGACGACGCGACGCGACGCCCGGCACTTTTCATAAGTTCAATTGAGTGGAAGAAATCGCTGGAGACTAATCACAACGGTATTTGGACTGGACAATTGAAGAGTGAAATATTACATTCAGTTACTACCGATTGAAGAAAGTTTTCAAGCATTTCTTCAGAGACAGTTTTGAAAGTTCAAAAACCTTGTAACGGTGTAGATACTCATCTTTCTATTCTATGTATTCATGAGCTATTTGAGAATGACATATTTGCCCCTGCTGAAGATATTGACTTGTCAGCTAGGTTAAGCTAGAGGGACAGGGGACTGACTGCTAAGAGTACGTTGGTATAAGTAGGTACCTAAGTATTTATTGAAGTACCTTTAGTAAACTACCTTGTAAGAACTACTCGTAAGAATCATGAAAACATTAAGGCGGATCTCACACTATCTCGCGCCACGCTCCGGTGCGCGGGACACGCGCCCCCGATTTCTACATACAAATTCAATAAAAACGCGTTTCCACGCGGGTAATTTGGCTCCGTTCCCCGTGTACCGTCGCGTGTCGCGTTTGTAGGGTTAGATCAGCCTAAGTACTATATTTAAAAAATGTATTCCAGACAATGTCCCGTTTCCAGACGCAACGCAATTTGTAGGCGCTAACCTAAGGGCTAAATAAATATTTAAACATCCCCCTTACTAATAGACGTTGTATAGCGTCTGTATAGTTACACAACGCTTTGTCTTCTTCTTTCGAAAGTCAAATTACTGACGACTGAAAAAGATAAATCGGTGTGTAACTATTCATCTGATAATACGTTTATTAGTATGTGGGAATAATTATTAAACACAAACATTAGCTAGCAAATATGGCGTAATTAACGTCCTACAGCTATTTTTGAATCAAAGACAATAAGTTTAAATTATATTTCTAAGAATTCAAATATTGTTGTCCTTATTTGAAAACAGCGGGGTAATTGCGTAACACACTAACAGGCAGTGGCTTTCATTTTGACAGTTCAACCATATTCATTGCTTTATTTACGTTGTTGAACAGAAAAAAATTTCGGACATATGAAGCAATGGATTAGCAATATCCTTTAAAATCATTCAGATTGCGATTGGAAGTCTGTTACGCGATTAGGGTGTTGGTTATTCTACATACATTTAGTTATAGCTTCTTCTTTTCGTATTATCGGTACATACATCTATGTTACATATACTAACTCACTGCTATACTAATTTACAGCTGAATGTTGCGTAATACCTAAGCCTATAATGTTCCCACTGCTAAGACACAGGCTACCTCTCGGTGAGAGGGAGTAGGCCGTAATCCACTATCCGGGCCCAGTGCGGGGTGGAAGATGTCACATGTCTTCGATATTTTTTTTGGTTCTAGGACATGCCCGTTTCCTAACGATGTTTTCCTTCACCGTTTTGAGAGCAGTGGTGATGAAATAATTTACACAAAGTAAAGCGCCTGTCTGGGTTCCAACCTACGACCTACAAGTCGTAAGTCGCAGCCGTTACTACTGGGCTACCATTGCTCCAAGTTACTGAATATTGAACTTACTTTAATATCATAAGATTTTTTATTCTAGTTCGAGCTAACGTTTCATGTCAGCTATCATCATATAACATCTGTCATCAATAACTTTTCGAAAATTCTCCATCAATTTATACTGTCGTCTTTCAGCAATCCAGAACTCCTGAAATAAGTATTTCAGTAATCTTTTTCTTATAACACCTTTGTAGAAAGACTAAAAATATTCTCCATATTAAATTCCTGCTTCACTCTGATCGGAAATTCCTCGGCTAACAATTAAGGTTGAATTTAAAAATCTCCTTTATTTAAGAGAACTCGAAGATCGGTAATTTGTTCAAATTTTTTCTTTAAATTTCTCCGCGATGTCCGTTTAATGGAGTAGCTTTAGCTTATGTTTATTCTAACTTCAGAATCAATTGAACTGTTAAAAGTTACATGATTAGATTAAGCCTTAATTTTGTTTTCTTAATTACTTTTCGAATGAAGTTATTTTTTGGCGATTTTTCTTGGAATCAGAATAAATTATTCTGTCAGATTTGATTCGGTCTTGTTCTAAATATAGGACAACTTTAACTTTACTCTTTTAAAATTTAAGAAACCCTCAAATACAATGAAATGTTCATCAACTTATAATGTAGAGAAAGAAAAAATCAAAATGATAAAAATATGCAAGAAAGTAGGCACTTATGTATTATTTTCCGCAGACAGAGCTGAAGAGGCTTCTCTTTCCCAGCGAAAGCACAAGGAGTTGGTATAGGGCGGGCTTTTTTGGGGACTATCTTATGTAATTTTGACGTTCGAAAAGTGCTGATTCTCAGCCTAATTTGTATACACTACTTTTGATTTGATTTGATTATTGAAGATGTTGATGTGTGAAACAAACATTCCTCAGCTTTAGTATACGTATAGACATACTAAAAAAAAAAGTGTGTGAACGAAGTAAAAACAAAACACAAACAGAATACTTTGCCATCACTCACTGACAAATCAGATATACATTAAAACCGAGTACATTCCGAGGACAGCCGAACACATCCGAAGCGGTGTCGGTTACGGTAACAGTGGCGCGATTTCAATGGATTTTTCCCATCTCAAAAAATGCCCAACGCGCCTAAAGAAGTTTTCACTTCAATAAAGCTCTGTTTGTTTATTTCAACGCGCCAATATCTGGAACTGCGAGACGGACTAAAAAAACCTTTTTATTTGATAGCCCAACTCTTGAGGAAGGCTATAGGCCTATTTAGCATCACCCTAGGACCCTTAGCAGCAGAGCAAAAAGAAAAAAGTCAGAAACAATGGTACAGAGGCCAGTACATGAAGCTACTACAATCTGTCAAAATTATTTAATAGATTTTCAACTTTATTGCTACAGCATAAAGTTCAAGGTTGATTGGGAAAATTTGACAGTTTCGGGTAGCTTGATGTGCTGGCGTCTGTACGTGTTAACGAGTATATAATAACAGCGCGTGCAGGCGATGTGTCGAGGGGTGGGTCGGGGGAACAAGAATGGTCTATCTATCCTAATCAAAAATGCAAAGTTATGAATATTTTCAAGATAGAGAGTAAACGACAATTTCAGTATCAATGATAAGTACTGTTATCACGTTATTTCTAATTAGACAAGCGTGCTACATAGTAGACTGTATCTTTTCTTTACAGTTTAAGATGTTAGGGAAAGCAAAAAAGTCCAGAAACTTACCATACGACCGCAGAAAAAGCAAAACATGCATTTGCAAATGAACCTCTTCGTTCTCCAGCGGTTCACATCTTATAAACCAGCCCAGAAAACGCAAACTCAAACTTAAAGCATTTATTTCAAACTAGCTGCGCCCCGCGGTTTCACCCGCATAAGTTTCGATCCCGTGGGAATATCGGGATAAAAACGATTCTATGTCCTTTCGCGGTACTCAAACTATCTCTATACCAAATTTCATCTAAATCGGTTCTGTGGTTTAGGCGTGAAAAGGTAACATACATACAGAGTTACTTTCGAATTTATAATATTAGTAGGGATAAACCAATTAAAGGCACTATTTAATTGTCAAGGGGTCGGTCAGTCAGAAAGATGAAGCTAGATGCCCATTCCAAAGCGTAGTAGGTACATATGGAGAAGAACGGGCAAGAAACTCCACGAACACTCTTTTAAATCAAAATACAACCAATTCATTAAAATAATAAGTACCCAAGTAAACAATAACTATAACACCTAATTAATTAATAAAAATAACAAAATTAAATCCTAACTTAACTAAAACTATACACAAAATAAAATAGGTATACATAACATAATCAGCCTATAATGTTCCCACTGCTGGGACATAGTCCTCCTCTCAGTGAGAGGGAGTGGGCCGTAAAGCGCCTGTCTGAATTCGAACCTACGACCTACGACTCGTAAGTCGCGGCCGTTACCACTTGGCCACCACTGCTCTCTAAAAACTAAAATATAGCGTCTAAAAAGTTCATTCAAGTTTCTTATTATTTAACACAAGCCCGTTATAACGACATTTATAAGGAAACTCACGCAATATGTCTCGATGCATTAGAGGTTCTGAGTCCTGTTATCAGTTCTCATTAGATAAGGCCAGCGACATCCCGGAACCGACGTGCAAACACGGTTATCTGGGGGACAGGGACGGCGCAGGCGCAGCTTGGTAATAGGGGGATAAGTTGGTGTTCTGTGTCGCAGGTATTGAGGAAAATATGCAGGTGTGTAAGGTTTTTGATTGAAATCACTTAGAAGTTCATCATGACCTAAACGCAAAAAACGCAAGTTTTAGAAGCAATAAAAGTATATGATCGACTACAGTAAACAAAATCAAAATATATGATATTCTTCAGGATATATGCTAGGTAGATAGTGTGTTAAAAACATAATACAACTAATTTGATACGATAGAAAAAAATCATGAGAGAGAGAAAAATAAAGTTTTTAGAGATATCTATCTCAAAAACTTTCTTTTTACAAAAAAAACCCTACTAATATACATACAATCATTATGATTTTTGTCAGATTGTTCTACAAGCAACATACTAAAGCACTAGTGTTTTAATTTTTTAGTCCAAACATATTAGATTTTTTGCAAATAGATAATTGCTTCATATTTTGCAATAAATTACCAGCGTTGTGTCATCGCGCTTCTCTTTCTTTTTTATGCAGTCCGACAGTGACCGTGTTTTAGGTCATGTAGTCCCCTTAAGCTACATTTTTTTGTTCAGGTACAGAAATTTGTTCTTGTTGCAGGATTTCGACAAATTATTGTATTATTGGAGAGTAGATGTCTAACTCTTAAGTCAAAGCAAAAATATGTTTAATTTGGACAATCGTATCTGATTAATGATACGGTGATTAAACTCCATAATGAGTCAAACATCCTCGATCTGCATCAAAATCAATCTGCCTAGCTTTTCCCCAAAATCCCAACAATGTTGGTGTCAGATACCAGTATTTGACATATAGCGACAGCCAATCTTCGAACTACAGAGGAAAATATTCTCGTCGATTTCGAAAACAAGGCCTATTGGATACGTAGAGGATATAAGCATATGGATATTCTGAAATTTACATAGGATAAGGTCAAGCAAAATAATAACGTTAGCAATAGCAAGTAAATACACATTTCATGCTAATTAAAAGTTACTTTGAAAACCCATTAATATTTTATTGTTTAGCACATTAGTGGACGTGCAAATGTCTTCACATACGACATCCTCATAACCAAGTTATTGTGCAGTACATATAAACATTTTCGTAGGTATATAACAAATGGGAATGTCTGTCGTCGGCGGCAGTTCCGCGCCGATGCATCGCCGCCATCTTGGAGAGATACCTAGGTACCGATAGTAGCGCAGTCGGAGGAGGACAATATTATTAAGTTTACGAGGTTTTTTTCCTGTTGTAGACTATAGAGGGATATAAATTGATAAAACTGTCATCTAGATACTAAAAGTTCGCTTTTGCTAATGAAACAAGAAAATTGTATAGGTATGTATTTCTATGTTTTGATAGGTAAGTTATTTTGTATAAATATTTCCAATCACGAGAGCAGTGGTGGCCCAGTGGAAACGGCCGAGACTTCGTAGGTCGTAGATTCGAACCCAGACAGACGCTTTACTTTATGTAAATTAATTAATGACCACTGCTTGTGTAAATTATTTAAGTGTTCTAGCATTTTCAGCAATACCTACATCTTTAGCAAAATTTAAAAAAAAATATTTTTAACCGACTTCAAAAAAAGGAGGAGGTTCTCAATTCGGTTAAGTATTTTTTTATGTTTGTTACCTCAGTATTCCGTTATTTATAAGCCGATTTGCAAAATTAAAGTTTTAATGGATATAAGCTATGCCTCTGGGGTGGTCCCATATGAATTTTATAAACTTTATTTGGGTAGTTTTTGAGTTAACTTCAATAATAAATTTTTTGCCACTTAGTTTATATTGATGATGTTTTAATAACTACCTGTCACTGATATTTACATAGCCAGTAGTGTTATATGAATTTGTGTGGGGTAGGTACAGACGCCAGCACATCAAGCTACCCGAAACTGTAAAATTTTCCCAATCAACTTTGAACTTTATGCTTTAGCGATAAAGTTAAAAATGTATGAAATAAATTTGACAGATTGTAGTAGCTTGATGTGCTGGCGACTGTAGGTACAACAAAAAAGTTAAAAATAAAAACATTTTTACAAAAAAAAAACACTACAAAGTGAAAAATAACTTTAATTTCGGAAGTCGGTGTCATAAAAAAAAGAAAATTAAAGTTATTTTTCAGTGTTTTTTTTAGAAGTCGGTTGTTTTTTTTTTATTTATAGAAATATTTCTGCGCCCAGTACACAGTATATCATAAGATTTTTTTTCGAAATCGTCTGGTTAGCCGGTTTCGGCGTTTTTTCGTCTCCGCTCGCCATCTCAGTTGAGCAAACAAACTGAGTGTACGCTTCGAGCAACGCACAGGTACAGAAAATGGCCTTTTTCTGTACAAAGCAATACCAACTTACCTATATTAAACATTCATTTAAAATCATCATTAATATTTCCAATATAAGGTTCAATATCGTCTGAATATTTTCAGTTTTCATGCGGCCAACCTTATGACAAGGTTTGGCAAGAGTTAATTTCGAAATGCGAAACGTATGTTTAATTTAAATGGTATTTTTGAATCGTTATGAAATGTTAGGTAGAAGCAGTTGGCTCATATTTTTTACAACATATTACTTACACAGTTTAATTTTAAAAATATTGATGAGTAGGTTAACAGAATTCTTTTTTATTAAGCCCTTGGATTTGAACTGGCTGAAAACCTGTCAGTTGGGTGTCGAAAGACCGTTACGCCATTGTTAAACTTTATTATCCCACAACTGAGAAAAGGTCCATTAATTATATTATTCACCATAACTTCATCAAGACGCTTCCAACAATACCTCATTCGTCAAATTATGACAAGCAATTTAGAAGTTATGAGGGAACAGATGAACATACATACCGGTCAAAATCATAACCCTCCTTTTTGCTTCGCTTTAGTTAGGTATTAAACTACCCGGGCGTCGACACCCATCTTGAAAACTTTATTACTTCGGTAAGTTCTTGAACTCGTGAATGATTTAAACAAACCATTATGTCCAACCTTAGTAAATGGTATAATTCTGTTAAGGATACTAGAAAGTTCTACCAGAGCCTATACATATAGATCAGAGGACTTCGACAAGTAGCAATTGCTTTTAAAGAGTTTCGTATTTTTACAAAGACTTTTAACAGGATTGAAATAAACATTTTGGTAGCTAATTTTCCATCATCGTTATCGCTAATGTAATGTCGCTTTGTCCAGTCCCTCAGGAGTCTAATTAGCAATATTTATGTGAGTCAATCAAAAGCTATAAGAAAGAACAGCCGCACGTGTCGATCGATCAGGATAAGCAATGCTTGCCGTGGTTGGTCCGTGGATGGGTGACCATCTTTACATACCAAGAGCCCTCCGTGCCTCGGAAAGCACGTTAAGCTGCTGGTTCCGGCTGTCATTCGTGGATCTTTGACAGTCGTTACGGGTCATTGGAAGCTCAAAAGTCTGAAAACCAGTCTTACCAAGGAAAATCGTATTACCCAGTAACTGGGTTATCGCTAATACAATGTCGCTGTATCCAGGCCCTCAGGAGTCTAATGAGAATTATTTATGTGAGTCAATCAAAAGGACAATCTTGAAAAATACCGAAGGCTCTGTACTCCTGTCTCCTGTAACACGCACAATTCGCCATATTTGTCCCAAGAGTGCAACGTAAATACGTTACTAACCAGATCAGATTACTCAAGTATTAGATAAAATCCCTCAAGTGCAGTATAGACGCCTTGGTAGTAAACTTCGTCGATATCGCGGGTTCGATGCCCGATAGAGGCGCGTTGCACAATGATACCGGTGACACTGAATTACGGTTCCAATTTAAACCCGTATCACATTTATATCAGGTATTTTTCATATTATCGGATTGTGTGTATTTTTACGAATTATCTGTTCACGTGTTTGGGCTTTTAAATTAATGGGGAGAATACGTAGTTTGTGATTGATGTGGCCGCTATTACAGAGAGGTTTAATTATGAAATTATCTCTCGATTTGTGACGAAATTCATGAATTTACTCGTATTTTCGTGAGGGGTTTGTAGGGCTTTTAAAAACTGACAAAAGCAATTTGGACTTAGGTATTTCTTTTTTTTTATTGCTTAGTGTACTCGCTCTTGACCTCGATCACGCCTGATGGAAAGCGTTGGATGAGGTCTATGATGGAACGAGCGTGCCCAGAAGATGCCTAAGGCACTGGAACTCCCACGCATCGACAAAACACACAACATCAAAATGATAACAGTACTTCTATATTTTTCAGCGTGGAGGTTGGATTTGTGCTCGATAATGGCAGTAGGCTCGCCCCCTATTACATGGGACCTAAACACTGTCGAAATGTGACCCCTGCCTACCATTCGGGGAAAACAGGCGTGATGTTAAGTTTTTTTTTCTGTGTTTCTTTGAACGACCAATGTGACGAATTACCGCTTCTCTAAGTACATGTTTCAACCAATATTAGTTTTTATCGCCTACCACTTAAAACACGACGTTTTGCCCTAAGTTCTGTCCAAACTTAAATTAGAACTTAAAAGGTGTCAAAAAGTTGCCTTTATGTATGTAAGTACTTACCATAGATATAAATATGTTCTATGGTACCTACTTACTCATATTTCACACTTAGAACTGCATTTTGGTAGGAATATCTTAATGATTTGTTTACAGCCCAAATCTATGGAATAGAATAGATGTTCATTATTTTCACAATATGAAATTTTTGTATCTCTATAATATACTTACACAGCAACAGTGGGCGGAATCTTTGTATAAAAAATACAGTATTTAACGCTTCTAATCGTATTAGGTATCCCCGAATTTGTTTGCCTCCTATACCATAAAAATGTTACTAATTATGGTACTCCAAATAGTGTTTACATTTACGAAAAACTGTTAATAGTCGGTCTGTAGACATGTAATTTTAATTTCCGTTAAGTGGGCGCGGGCGGTGCCGGGCGGCGCAGCAAGCGGGGGCGTATCAAAGGAACCGACTGACCGCCGTAATAGGACCCTATTATCTGAGTTCCACATTTTATAAAAAGTTAGTTAGTTGGTTTTACGATCAGGTTTTCCTATGTGATTATGTTGAGAAACCTTCTACGTACGTAATTTTTTTTATTTATCGTAGGTGGTGCTAGATTGTCACAGCCTGAATTAGTATATATGTATTTCGACTACCTACCTACATATATAAAAATCCATACGATTTTCTGTCGTCGTTCTGAGTTTTGCCATACATGGTATGTGACTACTCTCCCGAAAAATAAGATATTCTAACCCTCTTTGTGACAGTTGTACGATCTCTTTTAAAAAATGCTCAATAAAAAGGTTTTACCGATTAATTTTATTTCTGATTGCACATACTCACTTCATTTTAACAGGTGCGGATCGAAGGACCAAATCAATTATCAAAAACATATTTTTGATTACACTACACGTAACATTAGGTCACCCACAGCCAAAAATAGGCTCCCGCAACCATTCCCCCAGAATAGTCCCCCAAGACGGTGGGGTACAGACAGAGGGAATATTAGATGGCTCAATTCTGAGCCAAGAGCAGGCCACGCCGAGATTACAAGCACGAACAGCTTTGATGCCGACTAGTTTTGGAATAGCTAATGATGGACCGGACCTGGGGACCCCGTGTATAAATACCTGGCCAATTGTTGAGTAGTTTTGAGGTCTGACTTTGCTATTAATTTTAAATACATAATCAGCCTTCAATGTTCCCACTGCTGGGACACAGGCCTCCTCTCGTTGATGTTTGGTAGACCACACACATGTTCGATTTTTTTATTCCAGGACATGCCGGTTTCTTCTCATTAATTTTAAATGGCTTATGTTTAACTTATCACCAGATAAAGTAAAATATAACATCAAAAAAGCACTTTTTACTTCCAAAAACACACACACACACTTTTTGCTGCTTTTTTTTGTGGTCATTTAATTCAACCCCATATAATAAATACCTAAAGAAAATAAGAAATACTTATTTTCAGTGTGTAGTGATTTTCAGTCTGTTAAGGATCAGCACCCTAATTGCGTAACATACTATCAATCTCGATTTGAATAATTTTGAAGGATATTGCTAATCCATTGCTTCATATGTTCGAAAAAATTGTCTGCTCAACAACGTAAATAAAGCAACGAATGTTGTTGAACTGTCAAAATGAAAGCCTACTCATAGTGTGTTACGCAATTGCCCCGCTGATTAGACATGGTTTTTTCTGCAATATGGTATTTTAAAATGAAGGTAGCTACTTAACTAAAATGTATTAGGACGAATACTTCTTTGTGTTATTTCTTCATTCCTTACATGAATATAAAAGTAGGTAGGTACATGATATTCCGCCCAAATGGGAAAAATATGAATTGCGTTTCTTATAAAATACCCACTTTTTATCATTTGCGTCATAATTTTTGAGACGTGTTTGCCATGCACCCTCCTCGTTTAGAGCTAATCTACATACAGCTTACAATGTTGCAACAACGCGGATTATAAAATCTAGAAGTGTCGCTTAAAAGAAAAATGATAGCATAGGTAGGTACGTTTGTTTATAAATGGTGACCGTTTAGTCACTTTAATTTTACGCAACTTGACAGATTCCAAGGAATGAAGACACAAGAGTATGACACAAATAATTTTGATCAGAGTACGTAGTTTTGGATTAGGTTTTTAATTATCAGAAAACTTTTCAATGACTTGGGGGACGCCTACGCCAAAGAGGTAACTTCTAACATTGATATAACAGAACCGCACCCTGATTGCGTAACACACTATCAATCGGAATCTGAATAATTTTGAAGCAAATTGCTAATCCATTGCTTCATAAGTTCGAAACAATTGTCTGCTCAACACGTAGATAACGCAATGAATGTTGTTGAACTGTCAAAATGAAACCGATTCCGAATAATGTGTTACGCAATTGCCCCGCAGATTTAAAAACTGCATGGTAATGGGAATAAAGGCATTTTTTCTTGACCACTTGTTCAGCAAAGAGTATAGGACATATAACATTACATAAGGTGAGCAGTGGTGGCCTAGTGGTAACGGGAGCGACTTACGAGTTGTAGGTCGTAGGTTCGAACCCAGACAGGCCCTTTACTTTGTATAAATTATTTCACCACCACTGCTCTCAAAACTGTGAAGGAAAACATCGTGAGGAAACCGGCATGTTCTCGAACCGAAAAATTCGAAGACATGTGACATCCACAAACCCGCACTGGGCCTGGTGAATGACGGCTCACTCCCTCTCACCGCTGTCTTACGTGTGTCCCAGCAGTGGGAACATTATAAGCTGATTATGGTAAACAGTATATACTTATCAATAATTGTATAAGTATTTTCTACCACATCCAGCACCAACATAACCCCATTCTAAGCACAGTTGTATAATTTTTAAGTAAAATTGTCCTCAGAATCACACATAGTCGCTAACGACGCGCCAGCACTTCGGGGAACCTACGTGATGCGGCTGTTTGAACACTATGTACATAATATACATACACCATGTATTTACATACCCCATATACTGAGAACGGAGATGGTATTTTACCTTAGTGAGCAAAACTAAGGAATTTCTCACGTTTTGGTCACGATTTTGATAGGTAGGTGTTTAAATCTGATGTGGTGGTCTGAAATGTATTAAAAATTTATTAAGAAATTTTTGTGGTCCTGCATTGATGGAATATTATGTTATTTATGAACTAATTGTAACTAGAATACTTATACTAGAGAATGATAAGAACACTCTGTATTCTCTTAAAAGGTTTTTCAATGCCAATCATGGCATTGTTCGCATTTTAATCCAAAAAGGGACAAAGGACCAAAATGTTAAATAGTTCATGTCTAATAAATATAATTGTTTAAATCCGTATTTGAGTCTAGGTGCCCATGTAGGATTAAAATAGAATAGAATAGAATATATTTATTTGCTTTAAAACATGGTACATTAAGGTCTTATAAATAAAGTGATGATCTTACATGTTTCGCCATGGACTGGCATGCAAATATTTAACGCATTACGACTGTATTTCAGATCTTGTTGGCCCAAAACTTCGCCACCTCCACGGCGTCGTCGGTGGCAGCGCAGAGGTCACTTTGACTGCATGTTCAGGGACATAGAGGGCAGGAGAGGAGGTGGAGCATGGTTCGCCTTATAGCTTTATATCCACATCTGCCATTCCGTATTACTATATTACCGTCCATATTATTATAAGGTCCAACCGCGGCAGATTTGCCAAAGATGTAAACAACAATGGCCGCTCGAAATTGAATAAAATCGAGAAACAAGAGTTATTTATTTTAAGTAATGTTAGTTTTCGTCTAAATCTCCGAGCTAACTAGACGAAAACAAACATTACTTAAAATAAATAACTCTTGTTTATCGATTTTATTCAGTTTCGAGCGGCCATTGTTGTTTACATCTTTGGCAAATCTGCCGCGGTCGGACTATAGGTAAACACACGCTACGTGCGCCTTACCCAATGCAGCGGAATTTAACTAAAACGTATTTATGTGTGTGGGTGTGTGTGTGATACTGAACTTTCGAAGCAGGTAAAGTTTATAAACGATCGATATCACGTGACCGTTCGCGAAGTCTCTCACGTAGTGAAAAAGATCCGTCGCTTTCGGTACACTCGACTACACAAGTAACTATAACTGATTCTTTTGTTCTTTGTCTTTCCACATTCCGCGAAAACTCTCCATAGAAGAATGGTAATTTAACAAATATTTGGTTTATCCTACAATATAATCATGATCTATGTATACTTAGTAACAAGAATCTATTGAAAATCTGTGAAATTTCCTGAGTATAGTTTGTGTTGTAGTCATTTATCTGATAACAAAGCACAAAGCGCGGTGTGGCAAAAGAAGCGGTGATACTTTAGTGAAAAAAGGTGATTCCGAGTGTCCTAACCTAACCTACCTTGAGCCTGTCACACTATCACACTAATATTATAAACGCGAAAGTTTGTGAGGATGAAAGGATGGATGGATGTTTGTTACTACGCCCGACAAACTGTAAGTCGCAACTGATGAAAATGGCCAAAATAGTCCACAAATGATCCCCAAAAACTGACAAGATTACATGACTACACACTAACCGCACTCGGATGTACCCACCCGCCAATAACTGACTGAAGTAAATATTGACAGAAGCGAGACAACGGCGAGGTTTTTGAGAATTTCCAATGAAGGTCCGCTCGTGTTGTGTTTGTGTGTTTGTCCGGGCTGTCCGGGCGGCCGGTATCATGTAATCTCGCTATTTGTCCGGACAGGTCGCGCTCGTCCGATAATACCGCACTATTGGTATTGCCTCCCTCGTTGTTCGTTATGTTACATGCTTTTTGGTGCGTGAGTGTCCGTGGTGATGGGATTTAGTTGTGCTTCGTTGGTATGGTAATTTTGTTGCTAGGTATGAAACAATACTGGCTGGTAGTTACTGGTTGCGAGAAGCATAAAACCAGCCAAAGTGGTGGTACTTGGGGGAGGCCTATGTCCAGCAGTCAATGTCTGAAATGATGATGATGAAACAGTACCAGTAGCACTATTGTGTAAGCAATCTTCCAAGGGTATCTGTATTTTGGTGAGCAGGTGGCCTACCATGATCTAATTAAAAACGATTCAAAAACAAGACATTTCAGTTTAGGTTCCTAAACTGCTTCGCTTGAGCTGCTCTATGGACGTTATGGTACCAAACAAGTATGAATGAAAACTTGCGACTTAGTTTGGGACAATCACTGTCAGCAGATGGCACGGCCTAAACTGAATCGTTAAACTGACGTCATGGTACGAACTAGAAGAACAGTTCAGTTTAGGTCCTAAAATGGATCGCGTTAAGAGCCAGTGGTAGGGCTGCAAGTCTTTGCTGCAAGAAATCATCGCAAAAAGAATTAATTTTGAAAAAGGATTTCGAACTTCGTTGTGTTCATAACGTTTATTTCATAATCATTTTGACGGAGGTAAGGTAATTCCCCAACTAATATGTTTATTTAGTTGGTAAACTTACATATTTTGCTACAAAGGACCAGCGGGGTAATTGCATAACACACTATCAGTAGCAATGGCTTTCATTTTGACAGTTCAACAACATTCATTGCGCTTTTTGTACGCTGTTGAGCTGAATTTTTTTTCGAATATATGAAGCATTGGATTAGCAATATCCTTCAAAAATATTCAGATAGAGATTGTTAGTGTGTTACACAATTAGGAAGGAGGTGGAAAGGAAAGAAGGGATACTAATGTTTCTTTTACATAACAAACGATTACATCCAACAATTCACAGTACCATGTAAAAACTTGCGTCAAATTAGTCGTCGATGTCCAGTCCTTGCGACTTTATCAGTCGCTCACGAAGTCAAGTGACTAAGTAAGTACAACGAGGTGCTAAAGCGGGCCACTAATGAGACGACGCTAATCGTCGACAAAGTGAGTGCGCGTGAGTGGCCCACTTGCGATGAGACACTTTGCATCCGATATTGCTTATCGTCAGATGATGAGCCTTCGGGGTTCAGGAAGGTAGTTGGTAATAAGGGGTGATTTACATAATTGCGATCAAAATTATGAATGGAATGGCAGTGGTTGCCCGTTGACTTTACACTGGTGCGTTTCAAAGACGCATTGTCACCTTGTGGTTTTAGTTGGTAGTCCGATATGTTCCATCCACAGGAAAATTTCTCAACCCCTTTTTTAGTTAAACTGGCGTGGCCAGAGGTCTCTACGACCAGTAAGTTTCTTGATAACTTTTCTTTTTGGTCAGTTTCTTTTGATTGTGTTTGAATGTCGAGGCAATTCAGCTGCTAGATATCACGGACATAGTGCTTAGGTTAAAGAGAACTAAATCATTTGAGTTAGAGTAGTAGTGAATGAATAACAGTGCGGTGCTAATGGTGCTATACATCTAACAGTTGAACGAAGTGTTTTATCAATCAAAAAATGACCCTAATAATTTGTAAATGAATCAAACCTAATTAATCGCAGTCGAGAAACTATATGGCAGCAGTTTTCGGAAATCGCAAATTAATCGAGATATCTGCGGTACCTTTTACTTTGGAAGATAGCAAGTTTGACAAAACACAGAATTGCTCAAACGAGTCTACTTGCGTGAACTCAAGGTATGCCATGCAACGTTTATTTTCTCTTGACTGTACTTGGCTGTCAAAAAGAGTAACCTAGCATAAAGTGGATAAGACAAAGTTTAAAACAGAAGACGAACTAGCAGGGATCGAGGAGGGGGGGGGTGGAGGGGTGTGGAGGGGGATTAGACCTGAATAAATCATTATAAATACTCTAGTGTCGAAAGTATGTCTGTCTGCCTCTTCACGCTTAAACCGTTGAAATGATTTAGATGAAATTTGGTATGGAGATAGTTGCAATCCCGGGAAAGGACATAGGATAGTTTTTATCCCGATATTTCCACGGGATTGAAACTCATGCGGGTGAAACCGCGGGGCGCTGCTAGTGGGATATATTTTAGTAGGTTTTTTCCTCAAATTAACGCGGGTGAAACCAGGGAGCACAGCTAGTAACATTAAATTAACGCCTGTAACTCCAAAGTGTTAGAAAGAGGTGTACCTATAGTATAGTTTTTGTCATGGTCTGGCAGTTTGAGTAATTTATGTGGCCTACCCAAATGTCCTTTTTAAATTTAAATGATTTCTGACAAATGCGTACACTGACTGGACAGGTCCACTCAATCTGTGTGGTTCTTTTCTCAAAAGATCATATCAGAAATCGATCTACATGGTCTTCATATAACCTGACCAAGATTATGTCTGGACTTTAAAAGAGACTGTGACCTCTGAGTTTGTTTCGGCCTTTCTTCTCAGAGTAGTCAGATAGGAAACGCCGAACACATCTAGTTTTTAAAAATATAATTGACTTGTAAAAGTGTTTGTGCAAACCTACTTACAGAAATGAAATCATTTATCATTTATACCCACATTTCACCAGCATTGTTTAAGTCCCATGTAATAGGGGGCAATAGACTCGCTATTGCCATCAACCGCACACTCATCCAGACTCCGGGCTGCTACTGAGAAATCCCGATGGAAAAACCCAATAATACCATGCCCGACCCGGGAGTCGAACTCAGGACCTCATGCTAAATAAATAATAATAAATAAATTATTTATTTTGGACTAAACACTTGTACAAATATCATAAACCTGCCAAACTGCGTGACAGTTTGTCGGCAGGATTTGCGCGATTAAGCAGTAGGGATTGCGACTTCTAGACTAACGAAGCAGTCCGGTATAAATAGTTCCACCAAATACAGCTTCCATCACGAAAAGCAACAATTTCACTCTATCAATTAACCTAATTCCTGTACGACACAACATACATAGCGAAATGCACAAGGAGCCATATTGATCAATATGCCGTCGGAGGCTGGGACAAACAACGCGGTTGCTGGAGCCGGCGCCCTTTGATCATGACGACCCGTCCGTGCGCCACTTGTTACGATACCATTGGGGAGGGGGAGGCAGAAGGTCTAGTCAAAGTAAGTTTAACGAAAGCCTTACCAAGTCTCCAAACAGTTTTACTCGACCCTGAATAATAGTCGACTACAGAAACTAATATAAAGAAAGTCTTATCTGTAGAGTTGCCAACTAATTGATAAGTAGCTGTTGTGACTGTTTGACAAAACTATTAATATAATTTGACATGTTTTGAGGTGCATCTGCATCATCATATAAAAATATTATAGGCTATTAATAAATACTATTAGAGGCACCACAAAATTTAGTTGTCATAAGGACCATCATTTGTTGGAGGATAACGCAAGAGTATAATATCTACTTATATGAGTTCTTGGCGGCAATTATGTCTGATTAAAAAGAACCTACCCTATATTCAAACAATGATTGGTATGAAGCAAGCAACCACAGGATCGGATGGCCAATTCCTGTAATTACAAACGTTTAAAGTCTAGTCGTAATCTCATCTCAGCGGCAATCAATGTCAAAAACTTGTCAAAAATGTAAATAATGAAAAAGTAATGTATGTATGGAATAGAAGTAATAGAAAGGAATGTAGTATGTAAGTAATGTACTTAATGCAATTTAGAGATATTTTTGACCGATTGAGACAGAGATCAGAACGCAAACGTTCTTGAAAATACGAGAATTTCCCTCCTGCGCTTCCGTACCATATCGAACATCAATCAATGCTATCTTAGAAGTCCTCTAAACGCTGTTCTCGAGTCCAAAACCTGAAAATTTTGTTAGTTTGGATCAAATAGACGACCGCTATTCTTCCAACAGCTGTTTATTGTCGAGGGCAAGGCAAATCAGGTTATCCAAATGTGTCATTTTCGATACGATAGCCTGTCGGATAGTTGTGAATAGCCGTACTGATCACTATAGTATAACAACTTTGACAATCGTAATAAATAAGGTCGTAGGATGGGTCTGGTTGTTAAACTTCTGTCCATCTTCCCGATGCCTCGGTCGTCTCTTGCGGCCCCAACAAAGTGCTACGTATGTACTGCTTTGATGGGAAATGTCCACAGTAATACAGTTTTTGATACGCCACTCGGCGCCATCTTTGTTCCTCGCCCGAGCTTTGTGATTATAATGTAGAGGCTTGCGCGGCACTGGTACTCCGAATATGTTATGCAAGGGTATCTATCTGCTGTTTTCTTCTTTTGTTTGTTTTGTAAAAATAAACGTTGCAAGATGCAAACAAGGGAAATTGAAGAAAAACATCTTTCTCGGCAATAAATAGGTATTTACTTTTACTGTCTGCTGCATTTTCCATTGCTTTTAAAGGAGTAAGTACAGATAGCGCCATCCACGAAGACGCGCCCCACTCTTCCTCCTAATCGCATACAGTACAAGTGTGCAACATTCCGCTAGTGTTTTAGTTTTGTCGATACACAGTAACTACTTATTAGTGGGTAATTAGTGTGTATCAACAAAACTAAAACACTAGCGGAATTACCTAGCGATTAGTAAGAAGAGTGGGGCGCGTCTTCGTGGATGGCACTAACTATACTGTTTAGGTAGCTGCGATCAAGCATAGGTGATTTCTAAGGCAGAGTTTTTGTACAGTATAAGGTAGCAGCCAATACTCAACAGTGTTTCTAATACATAATTACAATATTCCTAAAAATAAATTACATTGCTCTTAAACATTTATTTTTTTTATACAATTCTTTACAGGTTACCCAAATCAGTAGCGTGGTCTTAAACAATATTTTTCTCATTACAGCTTCTAACATGTAAAGTAATTCATGGACGCTTTTAACGCGTAAGTCTTTTTTTTTACATCGTTCTCACATATAATTATAAATTCAACATAAATGATGTAACTAATATTTTTGTAAAAATATAATTTAAAAGAGTGTCCATGGAGTTTCTTGCCCGTTCTTCTCCATAGGTACCTACGCTTTGGAATGGGCAACTAGCTTCATATTTTCTGACTGACCGACTTCTTGACAATTCAAAAGTGCCTGTAAATGGTTTAATTAAAATAAATGCTTTGAGTTTCAATATTTGTGAACTTATTCAGAGGACAGGTAAATAAATCCACCCTTTCCGCGATTTCGTTGAGTGTATGCAAGGCGTGCGTCAAAGGTGCTTGGCCCAGCAGGTTGGCCCGGCCGCGAGGCACCGCCCGTAACCGCGGTCTCCGTCGCCGCGACACGTAACATAAATTATATTGTCCCTTAAACATAGTTATACATCACAGCAGTCACCCTGTAAATGCGTAATAGCAGTTCTTGCAAAGCCATCATAAAAAATCGGTGTTTTTTTTAACTGTAGTTGACAAAGACCCTGGGAAGGGCGTTGATGTCTGACAAAACTGAGGGTACCACGAAATGCTAATATTATCTGCCTAGCCTTTTCTTAACTATGTTGGGGTCGGCTTCCAGTCTAACCGGATGCAGCTGAATACCAGTATTTTACATGGAGCGACTACCTATGTGACCTCCACGACCCAGTTACTCGATAATACGATACCCCTTGGTAAGACTGGTTGTTAGACTTTCGGGCTTCTGACTACCCGTAACGACTATCAAAGATCTACGAATGACAGCCGGGACCAACGGCTTAACGTGCTTTCCGAGGCACGGAGGGGTCTCGGTATGTAAAGATGGTCAACCATCCACAGACCAACCGCGGCAAGGTTAGCTTAACCTGATCGATCGACCTGTGCCGCTGTTATTATTTAGCCACGGGCCCCTCTTACGAAATGCCGACGATGTAAAAATAAAATAGCACATTAAGCAAATATACAACGAATACCTACACAGGATAATCTGCTAAGGCTTTTTAAAAAAGTGAGGGTACATTGAAACAGCAGTATGGTTGCAATAACGGCAAACAACGCCCTCTCCCGGTGATTTGGGCATTTATTAAAAAGCACACAATACCCGGCCACTACACTGAGATCGCTCTTTTCTATTTTATTTTTAATATTGAACCCCCCGGCTACTGCTCGTCGGCATAGAGTATTGTGAGGGACAGAGATTTCAACTTAACAAAAGTTTCGGTAATAAAGCGGTCGGAAAGACTTTGGAAAAATCCTAAGTAAAAAGTCGTAATTCGAGGTTTGGCTCTCGCTGATTTCCTCCTCCAATATTGGACCAATTTAAAAGATATTTCATAAACTGAATAAGAATGATATATACTGTGTCCCTATGTTTTTCTTTTTTCATTAATATTTGTCAAAAGGCACACAGTTTGACAGCGGTTTAAATCGGCATTTTTTGAGGGTTCTAGTGCTTATAAAAATAATGTATCATTAAAAAGGAAAACATAGGGACATACAAGTAGTTAATATTTATTATTCTGTAAAAAATCATTGCTTTATGGTCATTAACCACAAAGAAAACAGGCGAGAGCGTTTCTATGAAGAAACGACCACCCGCATTTCCTCTAAAATGAGCGTTGTTATAATTGCTAACTTAACGATGTTATCGTGGACGTCCACGGCATCACGAAAACACAGGGAAGTAAAATGTATGATAATATATATGAAGAAACTATTAAATTTCCGTCCACGATAACTTTATCACGTCCACGTATTTCCAAACATTTTATAGACGTGGACGTCCACGTCCACAAAAATATCGTCACGTTAGATATTGTGAAAGCTTACATAACGTCTCTGTTCTTGTATTTACAAATGGGTGTATAAAACCTCGTGAATCTTGAAAAGCGTGTTGCTTCAAATATAACTTATTTATCGATATTGACTTGCAATTTTGTATCTAATAGAATAGTTCGTAGCAGGCGCTACGAATTATCGTAGCACTAATAAATGCTACAAAGAAGTCAATGAAAACAAGATGATTGTTAACTTTTGTACCTAGCTATGGTTGTGTTTACTGTGTAAATCAGCTCTTTTATTAGAATTTTATTATTCTTGGGGATTTGCAGGTTGTATACCTACTAAGCTTTCAAGCACTCACCCATTTTAAAAGCATGAAAGTCGGCAGGGGCAGGTTTTGATCCATGAGTAGGATAGTGCTCAATAACAATAGCACAAAAAGATCGTTTAATTTTTCACTGTGTACGTTGTTAAAGTTTATGTAGGTACAGACGCCAGCACATCAACCTACCCGAAACTGACAAATGTCCCCAATCCATTTTGAACCTTATGCTTTAGCAATAAAGTTGAAAATTTATTAAAGAAATTTGACAGATTGTAGTAGGTTGACGTGCTGGCGTCTGTACATATAAAATATCTGCGTTAAACTTATAAGAATTTGTTTCTTTCACAGATCTTGTAAAAATATAAATATAATTTTGTTTCTATCTAAATCCATACTAATAGTATATGCAAAAGTGTCTCTGTCTGTCTGTTACCTCTTCACGCTTAAACCGCTGAACCGAGTTAGATGAAATGTGGTATAGAGATAGTTTGAGTCCCGGGAAAAGACATAGGATAGTTTTTATCCCGATATTCCCATGGGATCGAAACTTATGCGGGTGAAACCGCGGGGCGCTGCTAGTTAAAAATATCATTCAACAAAATCAAATTATTCACAGTCTCTGTCCCACACTACTCTGCACCATTGCTCCCAGGGAGACCGGCGAGGGCCCTCCACAGCTATTATTGAGATTCAGACGGCAGACTCTTCATCATATCTACTCCTGCCTGAAATATGTACTCTTGCAATAACTGTTTATGTAATTCACAACTTTGTTCTTATATCTACTGAATTTGACGAAGTTGCTTGGTATATAGCGCAGTATTGTGAAGTGAAGTGTACTTAATTTTTTGTTTATCATCAAAAGGAAGCCTTCTCAAGTAATTTTTATTAAAGATTTATATCCTTAAGGCGACTAAATGAGGAGGATAGGTAGGATTGAACATAAGCGATCAAATGAGGAACTGTCTTACACTATGATGATCGTCAAGGGCTAAAAATGTACTCAAGATCACAGAAACTCTTCAAGTATTTTATATAATATTGTTTTCATGTAAAAATGGTGTATGTGTCAGATACAAATATTTATCATGATAGTGTACAGACGCCAGCACATCAAGCTACCTACTACAATCTGTCAAATTTATTTAATAGATTTTCAACTTTATCGCTAAATCATAAGGTTCAACGTTGATTGGGAAAATTTGACAGTTCCGGGTAGATTGATGTGCTGGCGTCTGTACATAGGTGTACTTTTCATTTATTTTTTGATTATTTTTAGCCTATATTGTCCCATGTCAGGGCAAAGGCCTCCCTTTCTCACTTCCACTCATCTCTGTCTTGAGCTAGTGTGGACCAATCCTGTCCCGCCATCTTCTTGGATCTGCCTCGATATCGCTGGATGTTTTCTGGGACCCACACAGTGGTCGATTTGGCCCATGACTCTTTCTACATGCGGCAAACGTGTCCGGCCCAGTTCCACTTAAGCTTGGCTTCTTTTTGGGTGACATCGGCGATCTGTGTTTTGGAGCGCAGCACTGTGTTCCTAACACGGTCCTTTTCATGCTTTTGCTAAATCGTCAATTAAAATAAATATGTTATCTTTCAGATTCTACTAGATATTAGTACTTAGTTGTCTGTAAGGCTAATGAGAATGCCTACAAACGTTTTACAAATCATCGCTGTATCGCTGTAAGTACAGCGCTGGATGAAGACACTGCAGTGGTTCGGACAAACAGTCGGGCGAACAATTACCGAGTCCAGCCGATTCTTATCAGGTCGGCTGAACATCGCGTGCGCGTCCTGTGCTGCAGTCAGAGGAACAAGTAATGAGTGGTAGCGGTTTTGAAACTATACTGTTCAAAGTTTTTTTTATCTCATCAAGAAATTGTATACCATTTTAAATCTTATCGCTTTAGAAATTATATCCTAGTGAAACAACAAGCCACAAATACGTACCTATAGGTTTTTTTTAAGCAGATGACTGACTTTTAAATGAGATGGGCCGCCCACCCGATAGTTCCCTAATTTAATTTTGATGTTGAATTTCTTGTCGGCCATGCTTTCAAGATACTGTTGAAACGTTGTTATCATCAGTGTGGTAATTATATACTGAGGATTTTTTTTTTCATAATGCAACATGAGTGCCAAGCGAACAGATCGAATTAACAACACCACCATGCGCGTCATAACACAAGTAGTGCATGTTGGAGAAAAAACAGCCAGGCTGAAGTGGGAGTGGGCTAGACAGGTTGGACGAAAGCACCCGGTGCGATCGATGGTCAAAGATCGTCACTCAGTGGACGCCGGATAGAGGACATCGCCGTCCCGTAACCGCCCTTTGTAAAATTTCTATATTTACGAGTATGTCTGTAATTTATATGGTATACATAATAAAGAGTATTCTGTTCTATCGCCGTCCAGGTAGACCGCGGCGAAAGTGGTATGACGATCTAATCATATTTGCGGGGCCAACATGGCCAGAGACCGCACAAAAAAAGAGGTATAGAAGGAAAACGGGGAAGCATTTGCCCAGCAGTGGACACAACATAGGCTAACAAAAACAAAATGTGAAATAAATCTTCAAAATAGGACTTAGGCTAACAAAATGCGAAATGCATCTTCAAAATAACACTTAGGCGTTGTAGAAGGTTTTTGTAACTTGGACAGCGTGATAAGTAGTAAAACAGGCACCATATAACAAAGTCAATTATAAGTGTTGTGCATAGTTTAACAGAGGTTGTTTGGCGTTACCCCGTGCTGTTTAAAGCATGGTTATAAACGAACTCTCTATTAATTACCACGATAAAGTTGAATGTAACGTGGAGACAATAAAATGGGTTATTAAGCAAGTTTATAATTGATTTCATCTTCCTTTATTTAACTTTTGTATCTTGCCGTTGCGTTGGCTGTTGTCTGTGACACTACATTTTATGTGACAACTTTCTGTATAGGTCAAAAAAACAAGCTGCCTTGCCTTTTTCCAACTATGTTAGGGCCGGCTTCCAGTTTAACTGGATGCAGCTGAATACTAGTATTTTACTTGAAGCGACTGCGCCTATCTGACCTCCACAACCTAGTTACTGGGTAAGACGATTCCCCTTAGAAAGACTGGTTATCAGACTTTTGGGCTTCTGACGACTCGTAATGACTGTCAAAGAGCCAAGAATGACAGCCGGGACCAACGCCTTAACATGCTTTCCGAGGCACGGAGGGGTCTCGGTATGTAAAGATGGTCACCGATCGCCCGTGCGGCTGTTATTTACTGAGCCACGAGCCCCTCATATGTATTATTCTTTTTATTGTGCCACAGTAAGTACTCAACTAGTAAAGGAAATTATTGATAGCCACCAAAAGACCCTGAATGTTCGCAGCTCCTGGCTAGCCCATTCAAGATTGTGGCTAAAAAAATAGTTTCGTTATGATAAAAGTCACTGTTAAAAGGACCATACGTAGTAATTTAAGATCCTTTAATAGCAAAATTTGCTCTTTAATCGACACATTCCCACTATCACATCTGAAGGCCAATTCTCGTAATTAAAAACGTTCAAAATCTATTCGCAATCTCATCTCAGCGACAATCAATGTTAAAAACTTGTTAAAAATGTAGGGAAATTAGAGGTATTGTTGTCAGATTGAGACTGAAGAAGTCTCACCCCGGAAGTATACACCAAACAAATTCACACAGAGTCAACTTGTTCCAAACAGAAGTTTATCTGCAAGTTATTGAGGGTTACAAACATCGACAGGTGTGGGTACGGCTAATAGTTGGAAATTCAAAGTTGTGCTCAAACAGGGTAGGGTAAACACTAGGCCATCTGGCGAGCTTTGCCCAATACTCGCGGACTTGGAGTGTCGGAGTGTTGGGTCTTGTCCCCTGTGTTGTGTGACTACATCGGTTTTGGCGCGTGGGGCTTTAAAACTTTAATTGAATGTTGAAGTTAAATTCGGATAGTTGAGTCATTTAGACTTATATTTTCATTTACCTATCAACTTTTTGCACAAAAAGGTACAAAGGCGGACTTAATGCCTTAGGCATTGTCTACCAGTCAATCGATTTATTCCGACCTGATCCAAGGGTGGTGAATAGATTAGGTGGCAGGTGCTTTGGTTGAGAGGAACAATGATAATATAAAACTATTAAAACTAGGTATACAAATATATAAATAGGTTATATACACATACATACTATTTACTATAATATATAAATACAAATTCAATGGAGAGAGGTGTTAAGATGACTCTACGCTATTTGTTTTGAAAATAACTCTGCAATTTCCGCTTAAATACATACCGACTGGTGGCCGTCCTGATATCAAAAGGAAGCGCATTCCAAAGAAGAATGGACTGAATATGAAAGGATTTGGTATTTCACTTGACGTTACAGAAATACTTTTGGAGTTTTAATATAACACAATAAAAAACATACATACATACATAACATCAAGCCTGTTTTCCCCAGAGGGCTTACCATAAGCAGAGGTGTACCATATTACACCCGCATTTCGACAATTATGTTTAAGTCCCATGTAATAGGGAGGGTATTGCCGTTACAAATAATAACTAACAATGCACAAATAATAAAACACAAACAAATAACAAAATGTCCGACCTGACATTCGACGGAATCAAAAACCTCTTGTAAATATGTATGTCTTATTGCGATCACTAAATTAGACAACCAATAGCATAACTCGTAGTAATCTAGACAAAAAATCAGTATTATTACTTTAGCTAATCTCCAGTCATGTCCCAATTTAACAAAACTGAACCACCGACCGACACAAACACCAAGCGCCCTAACTACAGTCGTCGAGTTACACTACCAAGTGCGTGCAATACTTGTCTTCAGAGGGAGAAGTAATTGACAGCTACAAGGAGCGGCTGGTGCAAAAACATGGCGAATTTTTATTGCTGTCAAACCACTTGTGCAGTGCAAGCAATTCGCCGTGTACCTTGCACTTGTGGCGAGCGAATAGATAGGGTTCGTTTCGTAGCTGTGGTGTTAATTGCAAGTTTAAATTATTCTTTTTGTAGTTTATAAAAATGTCTGTAGACGTAGATGTTTTGGATTTTGGTTTGGTAGTTTTAAATCGGAGGAATAGAAGATGTAGTACATTCGTAAGTAGTGTAAATACCTTAAAATTCTTTTGCAGTGTTTTGTATGTAGATATTTCGTGATATTTTTGACTTTTCACTAGGAAGATTAGGGAAGGAAGGAAATATAATATAATATCATCATCATGTGTCTAGCCGTTTCCCAAATATGTTGGGGTCGGCTCCCAGTCTAACCGGATGCAGCTGAATACCAGTTTTTAAATGGAGCGACTACTGCCTTATAAAATAAACTTAATATAATATCATCACATCAATATCATATAAATCAAATAATAATCATGAAAATCAGATAAGCGTGTTACCTTGTACGTCTTTTTTTTATGGCCAATGCATTAGTTTTCCTGTTCTCAGCATTAGTTTGTTCAAATATACACGTCCACCATAGGCGTCGGGAGCGGGGTGCAAGAGGGTGCACTTGCACCTCCCTTCAAAATAAAATGTAGGTGTAAAAACTTACAGAACTAAAAATATTCGAATACGCCTAATAGAATAAAAGAGAACTCAACCCGTTTGAACTAAAATTTTCGATTGTACTTATTCTGCAATCTCTCGATTCTAAACCTTTTTTGTTTGCATTAGTGAACAAAGTACCGAACTCCTATTACCTAAAATCGTATCGACTTAAGTCGACAAAGTGACTCAGTACATCATAGGTGAAGTTCAAAAATAATCGAGCCTGCTTCGTTGAGCTGAAGATGCACCCCCCAGAAAATAAACTTGCCGGCGCCCACGACGTCCACAGTAAGAAGAATTTAACACACAATTATTTTATTAGACAAGTCAAGGTGAAAACTAAACTATTCAACATAACATACTGTTTGATGTCATTATTATCCTTGCGTGTATTTCAACCAGTAATAATTTTGATAACAAAACCATAAAATACTTTTATCGTCGTAATAATCACAACTTACGAAGCTAACTCTGCTGGTTAACCGGGGCTCAAGTGTTCCCCACGGGGTAGCGTGTACCCCATGGCGTGGGGACGTGGGTACTTCTGTACCCCAGAGGATTCCCCGGTTATTGCCGACGGGGCCCGCGGGTACAACCCTCAAATTGAATGTTTTATTAATTTAAATGTGCCTAAAAATTGTCTGTTAATTTTAAATTGGTACGTTTTAGTTCATTTTGATGGGAGTTGTGTACCTATGTATGTATGTTAGCTATCGTGAATTAATTTGCTTGGCTTTCGAAATAAAAATGATGTCAATTATGTACTTATGTTGTTATTTATGATAAAAAATAAGCTTTTTATTTACCTACGTTGATTCTTAATAATAAGACATCAATGTTCTTTTTTTTAGTTTAACTTGATTTTTCTGACCACCACTGAATTTATACAAGAGGAATTCGAGAGATTTCTATAGGTAATGAAAAAACCTTTTCGCTATTGAATTGGTAATCATTTTACATACATGAAAAGTTGCGATTCAGCTGAAAAAAAAAACAGTGGCACTCCGGGAGTGCCGACAGAAGTGAAAACTTGAATAATTACGAGTGTATTTTTTGAATCGTCAGGAAATATTTCAAAATATTTATTTGGTGTCGGTTACGGTAACATGCATGTGTATTTATGTACGTACATACACAATATACATACTTATATACAGAGGTGTCGGTTACGGTAACAGTGTCGCGAGTTCAATGGTTTTTTTCCATCTCAAAAATGCCTAAAGAAGTTTTCACTTCAAAAACAGTTCTCTTGTTTTGGAAAATCATTATCCCAGATTTTTTTATATCTTACTTAATGTCCATCAGAAATCAGACTAAACAGTTGTGCCAGAATCAAAGGGTGCAGACATATGGCTAACATTATGGGCAGCTTTTATTAACTTTGCCTGTCACTCAATTTGGAGTATTAGCAGTGTAGCGCGCCGCGGGCCGGCTTAAATGTTTACAGGGTGATGCGGAAAGTTGTAGTTTTTGATTGTTTATTTTTAGACGTTTCTTTGACTCGTTGAAATTTAATACTATTATTAAAAAGATAGGCAGTAAACAAAACCTACAGAAACCGTTTAAAATGACGTATCGCCTAACTACCCATAGCCTCGTCTAACTATTTATAGTCTTTATTTATTTTTGTTGCTTATATTTTTAGTATGTATGTATTTATGTATATATTATTTAGGATATGTGTGTATCTATTTTAGTATATTATTACACCAACGACAACCCCATTTTATGTCCAGGCAAATCACTGTCTATTCCATGGTTGCCTGGAAGAGATCGCAGAAAACGATAAGGCCGCCCATTGTATATTTTTAGTGATCGAATTTTTTTTTTGTTATGTATTTTTGTGGTGTACAATAAAGTATTTATATAAATATAATAATAAATACCCAGTTGCTTTTTTTTTATAGACAGGGGAGAGTGGAAAACGAAAACGCATTGCGCCAAGTAACATCAGCAGGAAGATGCTGATGATATTTAAAAGGTGATCAGTTTTTGATTCTCTTACTTCTATCATAAGTAACTCAACAATAAAAAAATATAGGTAAAAAAAAACTTTTCAACTTAAAGACAAACTCCATAATCATTTTCAGAAAAAGCACTTGATGATAAATAAATTAACCACATTTGTTAAGAATCGGGGTACCAAGGAGTATCGTATTACCCAGTAACTGGGTTGTGGAGGTCAGATAGGCAGTCGCTCCATGTAAAATACTGGTATTCAGCTGCATCCGGTTAGACTGGAAGCCGACCCCAACATAGTTGGGAAAAGGCTAGGCAGATGATGATGATGATTTGTTAAGAATCCCCAAAAATCATTTTCGACATCATCGTCTAAAAGGCGCCAACAGCAGGCTCTGTTTCCGCTAATTCCCGCTAACCCCACTAACGTGCCCGTATGAACGCTAATTACAGGTCGATAACACTTCGTTAGGAAAATTAAAGTACTTCGCACTCCAAGCACGGCGAGTAAAGCTTCGGAAATGTAAGGAATTTTGAGTTTTTTTTTCTTCTTAGGTTAAGTACTGGTTCCGAGGAATCCGGTAATGTTTTTCACACGTCTATGTTTGTGCTAGTGAGTTTGCAAGTTTTTCCGTAAGTAACTGTATACGTCTCAAGATTACTGTAAGTGGCTTCGGGTCAGATTTGCAATTAGAATTGCGTCTAGTACCTATCTAAAGTCTATTCAAACTTATGTTTCAAATTAATATTATTTCAAGTTAAACAAATATCAACTTTATTTTAGAGGGAATTAAGTTGATTTCAGAGTGACTAGCACTATTGAAAAAGTTAGAAAAAAAATTGAAGTTGTAGCGTAAACTGAACTTTATTGTGTAGGATTTAAAGTTATTTTTCCATAAACTCATATTTGTTTACATTTTTGGCAAATAAATTGCGAATGCAGCTTACATATATACATAAACTCACGCCTTCTTCCCACGGGGTTGGGCAGAAACTACAGAACGCCACCTGCTACGATTCCTAAATGTTACTTTTGCTTTGTTTGCGTCTAGTACCTAATGGACGAACGGAATTCTAAAAAAAAAACATTTTAGGTATTTTATTACTTGCTTTTTTTACTTAGCGTATAACTAGGAAATATTGTAATACTGTGGTATAACTATGTGTTATACATTTAACACCAAATAATTTGCCAGTTTCCAGCTGCCAGTTTAAGCAGAACTTTTTTTGAATAAGTAAGTTTAAGATTAAATAATTTTGTTTTTTAAATACATTTTATTCACCCCCTGTACAACATCAATAAGCCGGAATACCGCAGGCGTTTAGCCGCTGACAAGCATTGTCCCGCCCCAACAGTTCGTATACCATTATATGCGCGGGAGTCGAAACCAACCCCGAATGTTGTGCCCGCGAATAATCGATTAAGTTGCGCGTGAAATTCCATAGTACCGGGTTTGTTTTGATTTCATTCGCTTCGGGTAATTATTATAAAGGTATTTTGTGAGCTATGAATAGTGACGTCACGGGTAATAGAGCTGTTATTATTAATTTGTTATTTATTCATGAATTTTGGAGCAAAATATTTGTACAGCGATGCGGAGTTGAGTATGTGAAATGTGCTTTTGTGTTAATAAATACATAATAATAACCTATTATATCTAATTATTAAATGGTAGTTGTTTTCTGTTTCAGAGAGATTGACCTAGCTGATTAGAGAATGTTTTAAGCTGAACGATGGAGGATTACAGTTGTTCTGAGATTCTTGTCATGAAAATCACCGTTTTTCTCGTTTTTATTTTTTGTGTTTATTTTTTTATTTAACAATGTTGTAATGCCGCCAGTCTCTTGGGTACATTACCAGTCGACAGCTAAATTTAGTTTCTGTATAGTTTTAGTTAAGTTAGAATTTAATTTTGTTATTTTTAGTATTAATTCAATCTTATAATTATTTCCTTAGATAAAATTAATTACTTAAATAGTATTTATTTAATACTTCAAGCACATAAATATACAGAGGCGGACTTAATGCGTAGGCATTTTCTACCAGTCAACCTTTGGGTGATGCAGAAACAAACAGTGGTAGGTTCAGTCATGAACATTGAGGAATAAATATTTTAAATATAAAGATACGCATAAACCTATTAAAACTATGAACTATGATGATTTATTTTTTAACATTTTATACTAACCTCATTACGCAAAGCTCAAATTAATCACATCAGCAATCAAAAAACGAAAAACTCAATCAAATTAAAAATAAACAGTATCTGTCACATATGGCACCTACGTATCAACCCTCGTGAGGAAACCACCCCAACTACACATCAACAGTTACAAACGCCCTAATAAAACACTAATAAATAAATTTATTCAGCGAAACGCAGCATTTATTCAATGAAATCCGAATAAATTTATTCAATGAAACAACGGTAATAATATTCTGTTGTGTCGTGGTAATCCTTGAACAATAAAAATCTCAGCACTCTGCCCTCGGCACTCTTTGGAGGGATAGAGGAACAGAGGATAATCTTCGGTTTGGGATAATCGCAAATGTGGGGTGGTTTTGTCTACCGGGTATTGCTTGTAAAAAAAGAACAATTACATATTGGTGTGAAAAGAACAACGCTATATCTACGTATTGTTGCCATCGCGGGTAGAACCTAGATGAGGCTGGCAGAGGAGCTTGGAGATTGGCACATGAAGAGAGCCCTCTGGCCAGCAGTTGGTGAAGTCGGACTGTAGATGATGATGATGATGATACCTACATGTCCGTTGCGTATTATTTATCAAGCAGTAGACATATTTCTAGAGCTAAAATACTGGTATTCAGCTGCATCCGGTGAGATTGGAAACTGACCCCAACATATTTGGGAAAAGGCTGCAGATTGATTGAGTTAGACCGGTCGATCTATTCTGTGAACACTTAGGTGATGTGAACTGTCAATAGTGTCAATCCTTAGCATAGATGGGATAATTGCGTAACACACTAACAGCAGCAATAGCTTTCATTTTGACAGTTCAACGACATTCATTGCGTTATTTACGTTGTTGAGCGGACAATTTTTTTAACATATGAAGCAATGGATTAGCAATATCCTTCAAACTGATTCAGATTGCGATTGATAGTGTAATTAGGGTGTTGGTGGAATGACAGCGCACTTCATCTAAGTTTTCACGGTGAGATTTTTACAGAATAGACGTAAATACTTACATAACATTCAATTGTTTCACTACTGTACAAAAAGCCTCTTGTCACATCTCTGTGTGACAAGAGGATTTCTCGTTCCTTCTCTGGGGAACGAAAAATGATCACCACGTTTGCTCATTTCATAGAAAATCTTTCTTCTTTTTTCATATTTTAAGTAAAATGTATTTTCATTCGGTAATACTTGACAATTACTGTGTTTTAGTTTCAAGAAGGCCGTGTACAATTAAAATCGCAACAATATATTCAAAAATCGCAGTCGTCACAAATGTAAAATCCGCCTTAAATCGCGAGGGTCCGCACAGGGGTGCCGACCGAAAACAACACGATTTGTATTTATATCTAAACCGTGCCTTTGTCGTGCGATTAGTAGCGTATTGTTGCGACAAATGGGTGCGCAAGTGTGCGGGGGTACTTAGAGGGCTTATACTGGGGTTAAATGTTATTGCCGAGGTCTTAGTGTGGGTGTTGAGATGATAGATATTGTGATGTGGAGGCTGAATAATTGTGATTTATTGTGTGACTAGCAGCGCCCCGCGGTTTCACCCGCATAACTCTCGATCCCTTAAGAATATCGGGACAAAAAGTATCCTATGTCCTAATCCAGGTCATGGTCTACCCAGGTGCCAAATTTCGTACAAATCGGTTCAGCGGTTATTGATTCCCTATACAAACTTCCACCCCCCTTTTCACCCCCTTAAAGGATGATTTCTGGCATAAAAACTATCCTATGTCTTTTCCCGGGAACGAACTATCTAGAGATTGTCAATGTCCTTTGGTATTGGTTCAGCGGTTTAAGCGTGAAGGGATAACTGACAGACAGACATCACTTTCGCATTTATAATATTAGAATTGAATTGAAATTATTGGTAAAAGTTTAATTAATGTACGTCGTTTTCGAATTATTAATAGAGTAACATTGTGTAAATAATTTCATCACCACTACTCTTAAAACGGTGAAGGAAAACATCGTGAGGAAACGGGCATGTCCTAGAACCAAAAATTCGAAGAAATGTGACATCTACCAACCCGCACTAGGCCCGCGTGGTCGATTATGACTCACTCCCTCTCACCGAGAGGAGGTCTTTGTCAAAGCATAGGGAAAATTATAGGCTAATTATGTGGTACAGTAATTTGAATTGAATAAAGCAACGTACCTACCTATTATATTGGTATATTGCAGACGATTGTACATTTCCATGCCATGTAGGCATTTATAGGCCAAAAAACAAAACACGATCAATTAAAAACGGTCATCGTATTGCGGTCTCATGTTTCTCAACTTACACGTTAATTGGTAGAGTACATGTAGGGTGGCTCGATTTAGGAGTCCGGGCCGGGAGTGTATACACTGTGTGATAATCTAAAGCTAAGGCCGTTCAAGGTCTCCGAGATCCTTAAAACAAATGAAAACTATCCTTCTTGAATTGACGAAGAAGTCCTCAATGTTCTATATGTACCTACTCTTCAAATCAAATCATTTATTCGCATAACGCAGGTTTATTAGATACAGAAGATTAGATTTGTGACACGGTAAGTATTACATATGATCTAATGAGTCGTGAAAATACATAAGTTATGAGACTTCCGCAGGTTTTACATTGAAGCTACATCACCGAGTGTCTTTTACTCCTACACAATCTCTCTAAAATTATACCTCCTGCACAATAGTATAGCCCGGTCCAAAACAAAACTACATTAGGTACAATCAGTGCCAACGCCCACCACGTCACGGCAGGGTTGTCACGCACGGGCGAGCTCTGCTCGTGCTAATGAGAGATAATCCCGGGACTCAGTCTTGATTTCTGTTGCAGACCCTCCCTGCATAATATAGGAGGGGTCAGAAGTTCCAATCTTTACAACACAGATTATTACAAAGTATAAGAAAGTTTCAAGACACAGAAAGTTTACTAAACCTTATTACACAAAGTGATTTATAATCATTCATCATCCCCACTACCTCTTCCTTTTTACGGTGGCATTGCAAGCGATTTTTAGTACAACCAGAAGCGGCAGAATACCAATCATCCGAAAACCACCTATCGAATATCGATGGGGTAACCTAACGAGTACCTAAAAGACATTGAAGTACCCACAACTAGACTTTGATCGTCAGACATCGTTTAGACTTCCTTGTGTGGTATATGACCATCAATCATCATCAAAACTAATAAAGAATTATTGTTAAATTATATTCATTAACAGGCCCTCTTCCTGTTTTTAATTAAACATGTTCTCGGAAGAAGAAAGGTTGATTTTGAAAAGATTGCGCACTGAAACCTCATCTTCTTAACTTGTCGATGGCTGTCCAAATTGTTTCAGCGCAGAAATTATTTACGAGTTTATTCTTTCAGTTAGAAGCTCTGCAGTAACTTAGCCAAGAAGCTTTGCCCTTCTGCGTGTTGCTATCGATTGTATCCTGTCTCCCCAAGTCTCCCCAGTCGGACCCACCGTGATTTCTATTGCAGTGATCCCGCCAGCCCGCCATCCCGCCGACGCGCACAAGGGTTGTATACAACATTGTGTTTTTATTGCATAAACGTGCTGTAACAATTACATTGAATTGAGGGTGTGGATTACATTTTTAATTAGACTTTTGTAACACAAAAGATTAGAGCGTTAAATGTTTTTGGGTTGTGGAAAATAGAGGAAATAAAAGTACGTTTTGTAGATAAAACAAATTATATACTCTCCTATCGCAGGTGTGCTGGAAGAGTTTTCTTTAGAAATAAGCATCACCTTTGTACGTATTTTTCCGTTCCTTTCTTCTTGTCTGTTTATACATATGTGTGTAGGTAAATAAATGGTTAAATATGACGGCGTGATGGTAGCGCCTCCTTCAATGTATAGACGAGAATGACAGATTAAATATTGTCATTCTGGCGGACCGTCAAACGGGCAACCATCTTGTGCCGCACTCACAGAGTACTTTTTGATGCCGCACTTTTTCAATGGAGGCCGACAGAGGTTGCACGTCATCGACGAATCGCCTTTAATCTGCGTCAAATTCCGTTTACACAAGTGTTAGTCGATTTGGATTGATTAAATAAGTGTGTGAGAATCATATTCCGCCTTTATTTAGATCTTACCTGCCCATATACCCACGCAAGATGGACCCACCTAAGGATGACGGTACAGAATTGCCGTTAAATAAATAAACAAATGACAATGACGTAACGTGTACATTTTCAGCTGTTTTGGCTGTATATTTTCAGCCAAAAGCAGCTGCTGAAAATAATTATAAGTTTGTTAACCGATTCAAAAGCTGTAGGAACTAGACATGTGCATAAGTTTATGAAGGCATAGAATAGAAGTATGATCTAAACTACCATAAGCGGCGGGTGGAGCGGTTTGAGTGTTATTCTGAAATATGTAATCACAGCAATAGTGGTTGGCGTAAAACAGACGGCCTATGGGGCCGAAAGGTTCTGGAGTGGCGACCGCGTACCAGAAGACGTAGCATTGGAAGGCCTGCCACAAGGTGGACCGATAACCTAGAGAAAGCCGCAGGAATCCGTTGGATAAGGGAAGCACAGAACCGAAAGACGTTTACTGCTGGACATAGGCTTCCGCCTATGTCCAGCAGTAAACGTCTTTCGGCTGAAATGATGATGATGATGATGATAATAGCTCGGCGGTGGAAAATGTACGCGCGACCTTATAAGCATACCTATTCCATAAAAGATAAAAGAGGTGCTTGTGGCTTAGTAATAACAGCCGCACGGTTCGATCGATCAGGTTAAGCTACGCTTGCCGCGGTTGGTCTGTGGATGGGTGACCATCTTTACATACCAAGCCCTCCGTGCCTCGGAAAGCACGTTAAGCCGTTGGACCCGGCTGTCATTCATGGATCTTTGACAGTCGTTACGGGTCGTCAGAAGCCCAAAAGTCTGACAACCAGTCTTACCAAGGGTTTTCGTATTACTTAGTAACTGGGTTGTGGAGGTCAGATAGGTAGTCGCTCTATATAAAATACTGATGGTACTCAGCTGAATCCGGTTAGACTGGAATCCAACTACAACATAGTTGGGAAAAGGCTAGGCAGATGATGATGACCTATTACATAAAAATAACGTATTATTTCTAACACTAGAGAACGCATAGAGATTTTACCTTGCTGTTACAGAAATCCATTGACTTTTGACAATTTTCATCAGGTGTTGATTGTCAGCCAACACACACACAGCTCGCTATATCAATCAAAGAAGACGAAAAATTCATATTTTTCTTCACATAAAAACACACCTACCTATAGGTACCTACTGCAATATACATACAATGTTCAGTTCATTTTTACAGCGTTGTATAAGTCTTCCAAGAAGGAAGGGTGTGTCTTTTTCATAAAGAAGCGAATTTAATATTTGAAACTTAATTTCGCGAGATGAGACTTGCCTCTGAAGCAGCGAAGACGTGTAATAAAAAGTTTTAGCTTTTAAGCGAAGATGTAGAGTATGTATCTATACATCTATACATGGGTACTTGTACTTGATACCTGTATAGCAGTAGCTTTACCGGAAACCTGAATGGCGCAGTGCTTAGGTCGGGTTTTCAGGTTTAAGTAGCGATTTTGATAGAAATTGGAGTCTACATAATAACTTTTTTTAACTTTATACCTAGCTTATCTATTACAGACGATATTTGTGTCAGTAAGTAGATATTTAAGAATATTAATAAACTAATATTAATAAAAACAAACGAAATCAAATAGACATGTGAATGCAATCCAGTGCCTGAGAAATAGACCGTCTAACTGGTCCGCTATTACTTTCATGATACGATGCAATATGGAGAATAGCATCAGATAGAGAGTTTGCTCTCTTTCTGATGCGATTATCCGTATTGCATCGTGCATCAGAAAGAGAGCAGCCTCTCTTTCTGATGATGGCATGGAAGCCATCAATATGCGAGCCTTTATAAACATGCCAGACGTACTACAGCATCTCGGCAGCCCCAATAACATCCTATAAGCATTATTATATTGTACAGACGCCAGCACATCAACCTACTACAATCTGTCAGATTTCTGTAATAGATTTTCAACTTTATCGCTAAAGCATAAGGTTCAATGTTGATTGGGAAAATTTGACAGTTAGGTGTAGGTTGATGTGCTGGCGTCTGTACACGTAGGGCATTGAGTGTCCATTGAGAACAGATTTGCAAACGAAATGAATCCTTATGGCATCCTATCAAAAAGAACAGACGGGCAATTCTCGTAATTTTAAGAACGTTCACAGTCTGATCTCAGTCTCGATCAGTCAAAAATACCTAAAAAATCCCTACACTTTTGACTAGTTTTTGACATTGATTGTCGCTGAGATGAGATTACGACTAGATTTTGAACGTTTTTGATTACGGGAATTGACCTTCTGTTATTCCCGATAGGTTATTATTTTATACGAAACCTAAGTAGGAAAAGGATAAAAACGTGTACTTAATAGAACGTAAAGAAGAAATTATTAAATACTTTCTGCAAGTTCTGCAACCCATTAAATAATCATACACCATAATAATTTCCCTTCATATTGTGTACCCATAAAAAACAATACAGATTTCTATGAAAACGCTAACCAACCATTATAAAACAATTCCGCCCTACAACTATGTCATTAGGTCACAATTAAAATTTATAAGCAAACACGCGGTACCGTACCTATCTGTTGATTTTATCTGCCGGCCGACCAATGAGCAAACAGAATTTGAATAAAGAACTGGACTAATGGAACGGCCGATGTTTGCCGACGTTTGCCGAGTCGCGCGATAACGAATAGATGCGAATGCGACTTGCGAGTAAATACTGGCGCAAGTTTACTGGCTAGCGGGTAAGCTGTGACCTGGCGAATAAATACAATGAGCGTATGGCGGGCTAGTGATAAATAGAAAAGATCTGGCATTTATTTTGTTTGCTAACTAATTAATTATTCATATCTTTACAGCTGAGCATGGGCCAAAATTTTCCATCAATTATTACTCCTCGATAGCAAGAGCTGCTCAACAGCTCATCAGTATAGATCTTTTTTTTTTTACTTTTTTCTGAATGGACCCCGCTTTTGACCTCGATCACGCTTGATAGAAAGTGATGGATGAGGTCTATGATGGAACGAGCGTGCCCAGAAGATGCCTAAGGCACTGGAACTCCCACGCATCGACGAAACACGGCAGGCTGCTTGACGCCGGACTCCGGTGGGAGGATGGTCGCAAACCAGGCGGGCGTTAGCCCTACCACGCAAGGGAAGAATTGGCCAGTCAATAAGGTGTTGGGTGTGACTGTCCAGGATGCGTCGAGCGCTCGGTTCAGTTGAGTAACTGGCGGAACAAACTGCGCTACACGAGGAGGCTTCTACATGCATCCCAAAAAAAAAAGGTTGAAAAAAGGTGGTATAAAGGTTGGCCAATCAGCGCATTGGTAGTGGGGCTGACTGCCCAAATTACCCCGGGTGAATGTACTGGTGGAGCTTATTTAGTAACAGTATATCAGCCCGGATGGCGAGATGAGCTTTGCCTTGACAGGATTTTAGTGTAAGCGTCCTAATATGACAATCACGGATATCTACATATGATGACAATACATACCTAGTTAAGTTACATGGTGCTGTTGTGAAGCTTGCAATCAGATAAAATATAGTTTGAGTTAGTGGCTGCGGAAATCAGATATACTTTGATTCTGTCAGCGTACAAATACCTACCCCCTTACTAATAAACGTTGTATAGCGTATGTATAGTTACACAACGCTATGTATTCTTCTTTCGAAAGTCAAATTACTGACAACTGAAAGAGAGGAATCGGTGTTTAACTATTCATCTGATATAATACGTTTATTAGTAGTAGTATTTTAAATCATGCAGCAAAGCACCCTTAGAACTAATTTGTAATAGCCGAGGTCTATTGATTCTTACCCGTTCTTTTCTTTGACCACCCATCATCATCTGCCTAGCCTTTTCCCAGAGATGTTGGGGTCGGCTTTCAGTCTAATCCGATGCAGGTGAATACCAGTATTTTACATGGAGAGACTGGCTATCTGATCTCCATTACCCAGTTACTTGGTATTACAATATGGTACCCCTTGGTAAGACTGGTTGTCATACTTTCGGGCTTCTGATGACCCGTAATGACTCTCAAAGATCCAAGAAAGACAGCCGGGACCAACGGCTTAACGTGCTTTCAAAGGCACGGACGGGTCTTGTTATGTAAAGATGGTCACTCAGCCATAGACCAACCCGACCCATGCGGTTTTTTTTACCACTCATGTACTGACAAAATTGACTGCCTTTTTTGGTGTAGAGGTCGCAAGCGTTACTGCTGTGCGTGAGCGTTTCATGAAATTCTTAGTAGCAGCCAGGAGTCTAGGTTCGTGGCCGGTTGATGGCAATAGGTTCGCCCCCTATTACATGGCACTTAAACATAACTTGTGAAATGAGGGTGTACTTACTATAGGTACATATCTGCCTAACCAGCGCTGCGACATTTATTTTTTAAATGTCGCAGCATCATGCTGAGATAGGAGCCTTTTGGCCTCGTATAGGATTTTCTGTTTCATTTTTTTTTTATTTATTTTTTTATTGTATAACTTGATTTTTTTATTTTTTACTGTGTTTAGTTTAGTTTGTGATCTTCCTTTACGAGTCGCAATAAATACTTTTTCTTTCTTTCTTTTCTTTAACCCTTTGGCGAAGCAAGGCATGTTGTTTTATGTAATGAAATTCCAAAAAAACCTACAATTAAAAACGTACCTATCTCGCCGTTACTTTCAGTCAGCAGCCGGTATTTAGGTTGACAGCGCACCTGCACAAATACTCAATGAATAATTAAACAATTTGCCGCAACGTGGCGTGTTACCGTCGCTGATAACCTCGGAACTTGGGCGTTATGTGTAAGTACAATAATACACAGTAATGTAGCGGTATCTACGTGTCATACTGACGTCACGTAAAATCCTGCATCTCGCAAGCAGAGTTTACCGCGCAACTAGCACATATACAACGGCCCGACATGAATCATCGGGCAGTTGCCCGCCAGACACGAAACCCGTCTGGTCGGAGGATCCTCACTTTTCTATGGAGAATGAGTGAACTTTACACCCGGTTCCTCATACCTCAATAGTAAGTACTGTAGAGGCTGGATGTGAAGCCTCACCTCGTTTTGGGACAGGCTGGTTATAATTGAGGCCGTGTTCCATTCGAACGTTCAAGCGTGTGTCAAATATTTAGGTTTGACGTATAAAATAGAAAGTGCTAATTTTAAGTTGATATTCAAAAGACTCCAAATAATGGCTGACTAAATAATATCGGAGTTTAATTTAGTGAATGCTCCCATCTGTAGCTTAGTCGCCCCCTATAGTACCTACCTTAAAGGTGTGTTAAGGTAGGTAATTGGATGGCACACCAGCATGGGGCTGGTAAGGTTACCTCTGTTTATGTTCATCTGCAACAGAACTAGAGGCATTCATGTGCTTTGCCATATACTAAGGCAAAACTGAGATTTCTAATATGCCTGAAATGACACCGGCACCTACTTATTTGTTTCCAAACGGGAACAGCTACGCTTTTCGACTAGGATAGATATACTTAGTAGTATTTTTATCTAAGCAACTCGCGCTTTACTTGTGTTTTAACAAGTTACAAACACACTGTGAATGTGTGTGTAAGCGCAGAAGCTCTCGGTACCGTCCGAGACACTGGCAAAATCGGAAGTGTGTGTGTGTGTGTGTGTTATCTGCAGACGCTACTCGTCTTCACTCAGACATTCACAGATTGTTTGCACACTTAGTTACCATAAGAAAAGCGCGTGTCGCTGTGTGAAATAAAAATACTGTACTAGGTATATACTTGTCCTGGCGAATTCCGGGTATTTTCTCGTGGTCCTACTATTTTGTCCTACCAGTAGGTCCACGAGGGTATGTTATTGCTGTTAGTCCTACTGAAGTTTAAAAACTAAAATGTACCTCCTGTATAATGAAATTGACTGGATAGGTGTGGGGCGTGTCTCAGTTTCAGTCTTCATACTGCCTTCTCTTTATATCTTAGAAAGCATTTTGTATGTTCGCAAAAACTTAGGACTTTTCAAAATAAGAAGCGATTTCCATAATAAGTATAAATACACGTAGTAAACATGAAATTGTGATACCTAACTAAAACAAGCTAGTCCTTTCTTATAAACAGTATCCGCTTTTATAACAAGTTGCCAATGCCAAAGTGCCCATGTTGGTATAAATGAAATATTTTTTTTCTCATTGATAATAATACAGATACAAATTACGATATTGATTAAGTAAATGGTTTATTAACAAAAAAAAAAAAAAACATTTCATTAATATTTTAATAATGAAGTACTTGATAACATTCTAAAATCTCAATTAGAATTAATTAATGGTGTTAATAAAACAACCGGTAATTTTTTATTAGATAAATTATAAAGAAGTAATATGTCATCAACGATATTTTTAAAAAGAGGTATGTACTAAAAGTGATGTTGACTCACTAAGAAAGCAGTACTTATGAAGACTGAAACTGAGACACGCCCCACACCTATCCAGTCAATTTCATTATACAGGAGGTACATTTTAGTTTCTAAACTTCAGTAGGACTAACAGCAATAACATACCCTCGTAGACCTACTGGTAGGACAAAATAGTAGGACCACGAGAAAATACCCCGAATTCCCTCACAAGGAGCTCACTACTAATAAATGATAAATGATTTTATTCCTGTAAGTAGGTTTGCACAAACACTTTTATACGTCAATTATATTTTTTAAAACTAGATGAGGTCGGCGTTTCCTATCTGACTACTCTGAGAAGAAAGACCGAAACAAACTCAGAGGTCACAGTCTCTTTTAAAGTCCAGACATAATCTTGGTCAGGTTATATGAAGACCATGTAGATCGATGTCTGAGATGGTCTTTTGAGGAAAGAACCACACAGATTGAGTGGACCTGTTACTAGGTTTGAAACACTATAGTTAATAGGCAGGTAGATACATGCCTGACAAGGTGTTCTTTACTAAACTAAGCTTTCTAACTACATAACTGTTTGCGAACTTTTTAAGCATTTGAAGATTTTATTGATTATTTAACTAATTGGAAATTTAAAAGTTTTCGCCATAACTTTAGCAAACAGCTAGAGTAAAAACAAATCAAGTGTTGCATTGTTTTCCAACGAAGATTATTTGGCAGATAAAACAGTTTTTCACTATCCTATAAACAAATAACAATGAATAGATAGCGTGTAAATAATCAGAATCAAAAAGAGGGTCTGTACCCCGGTTTACCCTAAGGAATAGTAGGTAATGTTTACGCCGCATCTCATTAAGATGCCGCCTACGCCTACTCTCCCCTAAGCCTGCGCGAATTTGTTCGACCATAAAAAATAAATAAACCCATAGCCCCTAACTATTGCTTTCATTGTTACGATTTTCACATTGCAATGCATGGGAAATGATGATTAAGGGTATTTGAAACGTAGGGAGCTTAAAATAAGGTACCATTTCGTTTGAGGTTAGGGGTGGTGGGTTCGTTTTTGTAGCAAACTACAATAATATAGTAACAAAATGTTGGTACTTAGAGGTCTTTGAATAGAAGCATGCAAGATTTTGCTAAGAGTTATTTCATTTTGCAGTAGGTAGAGAAAAAATTACTTGATATTAAGTTATCACTTATTAACTAAAACTTTAACAGCAAGATTTTCAGGATACTGCTTATATAAACAGCTGTCGTAATCCACATACAAATCGAATGTCTTTGTGACAAATTGGGCAGAAAAGGCTACACAAAAAGACTGGTGTTACATTAAAAGGCTATGAAAAAGACCCCTTTTCTAATGCTGGGACTTCATAATGAGGTTGAGAAAATATATCGTCGAAGTCTCCTGAATTAATGTCAATTAAACAAATAACACATCAAACCTATTCCGAGTCATCAATTTAAAACTAACAATGACAATCGCTATAATCACCTCAAACGACCGTTATCTCCAATACGATAACTGGCCAATAAATCGGTATCACGGACCGGTACGAATGGTACCACGCACATAAATCTCGGTACCAATCCCGGGAGGCGAATCGTGGAGGATCGACGAATGCACATATAATACCCCTTAATAAAGATTAACAGGCGGGGTGAGAGTAGGGTGGATATGGGAACATGACTCTACGAGACTTAGTAGAAAATTCCTAATAAGTATCATCGCCAACCGCATCATAGGTTAAGATCATATGGGATACGAATAAATACTACTAATCCTATTAATGTTATAAACGCGAAAGTTTGTGAGGATGGATAGATGAATGTTTGTATCTTTCACGCAAAAAATACTGAACGGATTTTGATGAAACTTTACAGTAATATAGCTTATACATCAGAATAACACATAGGATACTTTTTATCCCGATATTCTCACGGAGTCGAAACTTATGCGGGTGAAAACGCGGGGCGCTGCTAGTAGATAATAAATAGATAGATAAACCATTTATTCAGTGCTCACAAAAGAAATAGCACAACACACAAAAGCACAATTAAATGACAACAAATTAGATTTATGAATATAAAGAAAACACAAGGTAAAAATAAAAAACAAAAAATAATTAAGAATAAAGTGACACTATGACTATGGCACACTTTAAAACACGAAAGGTTGTTCAGCTCTTGTAAGCCGAAGTAAGGCAATTCCTGGGCATTGCAGGTAGCTTTGTCTTAAAAGAGGCCTGGACGAGCAAAAACGTTCTTACATCCATCTTTCTTCAAATAAATAATCTATTACTAGCACGAATCACACATGGGGTCAAAAGGTTCTGAAGTTCCGGAAAATATAGTGTTTCCCAAGAGGTGGACCGGTGACCTTGTGAAGGCCGCAGGAATCCGCTGGATGCAGGAAGCACAGAACCGGTTGAAGTGGTGGTGCTTGGAGAAGACCTATGTCCAGCAGTGGACGTCTTTCGGCTGAAATGATGAATGATAGAAAGAATCCAGACATACTATATACAGTCGTTCTCTTCCACGGATTTTATCCCAAAGATATTTACTCCATAATGGTAACCCTACCAAATAGCCTTCAAATGTCATCAACACAAAACCAAAACGTCATAAAAGCTTAGCACGTGCCTCCAACATTGCCCTTTTAACTCCCGACAGTGTAAAACTAAAAATTTACAACATGAATTGTGATGGCGGATAAAAGTTACACATGTTGCGTTCTTTGGACAAGCTGTTTGATCCTAATGTGTCGATTTAAAGTTACAAATATGTTGGGGTGTTAATTACTGGGTCATTTTAATTTATTGCAGTGTAGGAGAAGTGTGAATCAGATTTGCAATACATGTGTTGTTTCCACGTTGTTTCATTGTTAAATTGTGAACCGTGGAGTTTTCTTTTCGAAATATAAGTCAGGGCAAGCAACTAGTGTAGCACAGAGCAACTGCCTGTGCTGATTCAGGCAACGTAAGCCATCTATAAATATATGTACAGACGCCAGCACATCAACCTACACCTAACTGTCAAATTTTCCCAATCAACATTGAACCTTATGCTTTAGCGATAAAGTTGAAAATCTATTACAGAAATCTGACAGATTGTAGTAGGTTGATGTGCTGGCGTCTGTACAGTCAACAAAAGAGATAAGTATGCAGGATCGTCGGATATAGCTGAAGTTTAGTAAGAAACCGATAGATGATGTCGACTGAAATTTAATTTGGTAAAAGAGCTGTTTGTTTTCTATTAATAAAATTAAATTTTCTATAATATGGCTACCTGTCTATTCATTCCGGCTAATCACTATGGGCTTTCACTGAAGTAACTGACATTACTTTTATTTTAGAAAAAGAATAAGTAAGAGACATAATTATTGTTTTACGACATCTACGCGAACAAACGAAGTCGCGAGCACAGCTAGTTTAAAATAAATTTTAATTTCGACTTAATTATCTATTGTTACGTTACTCCTGGGAGTACATAATATACTTCAAACCCGTGTAATTTCAACTACGCATTACCTTTCGAGTTGGCCTTCAAACCATTGTACCTGCAAACGTACGTATATTACACGGCTATTTACGAGTTGCGACATTATACCAAATGGTTGCTGGTTAATGAATAATTAACCATGCCACGCCTTTTACAACGTTAACTAAAAATGTACACATATAAACTTTTTTTAATGTCAACGCGACGTTATGCTGAAAAACCATAACTAGTAAGCCGTGGCAAGCATAATCAGCCTTTAATGTTCCCACTGCTGGGACAGAAGCCACCTCTCTGCGAGAGGGAGTGGGCTGTAATTCACGCGGACCCAGTGCGGTTTGGTGGATGATATGTCATAATCAGCCTATAATGTTCCCACTGCTGGGACACAGGCCTCTCTGTGAGAGGGAGTGGGCCGTAATCCACCACGCGGGCCCAGTGCGGGTTGGTAGATGTCACATGCCTTCGAATTTTTGGTTCTAGGGCATGCCGGTTTCCTCACGATGTTTTCCTTCACCGTTTTGAGAGCAGTGGTGATGAAATAATTTACACAAAGTAAAGCGCCTGTCTGGATTCGAACCTACGACCTACAACTCGTATGTCGCGGCCTTTACCACTAGGCCACCACTGCTCATGTGGATGATATGTCATGGTAAGCTATTAAGAAAATTTGATGGTAAAGCTGAGGACAAGAAATTGTAAAAAGCACTTTAGTAGCCTCACTCAAAGTGGCTATTTGTTGCACGGCTAAACATGATTATGATACGTATAGTGCTCACAATGATAGATGAATAAAAACAGCCTTCAGAATAACGAAAAGTAAAAAATCAAATACCCACACATTTATGTACAGTCGCCAGCACATCAAGCTACTACAATCTGTTAAATTTCTTTAATAGATTTTCAACTTTATCGCTAAAGAATAAGGTTCAAAAGTGATTGGGAAAATTAGACCGTTTCGGGTAGCTTGATGTGCTGACGTCTGTACCTTGCTTTTTTATGAAGTTGTCATCCTACGAGAGAAAATGATTATCTATTGTCGCCTCCAGATAAATACTAATTGGTACTTTCAGACTTATATTAATAACTAGTTTGTGCCCGCGATTTCGCTCCCATGCATGTCGGAAAACAAATTAGGTTTCATGGGTTTTAGTTTGGAACGCAAGGCGCGGAACCCTAATTCTTTTTTTCAATAAAAGAAGCGTTAGTACTCCTTATAAAATCAGCTATCTGAAAACCCGGCAAAATCGGTCCAGCCGTTTCAGATATTAGCCGGAACAAACAGACAGACAGACAACATAAAAAAAAAATGTTGTTTTGGTATAAGTACCGTATGTACAGACGCCAGCAAATCAAGCTACCCAAAGCTGTTCAATTTTCCCAATCCACTTTGAACCTTATTTTTTAGCAGTAAAGTTGAAAATCTATTAAAGGACAGATTGTAGTAGCTTGATGTGCTAGCGTCTGTACTTTCATATGCATTTAGTAGAAAGCTGTTATTTAGACATAAAAAAACAAACACTTTAATTTTATTTACTTGTATAGATAGATGTATAGATTGTAAGTCCAGCTGAAGGATTTTGAAGGACATCCCTAATCCATGGCTTCATATGATTGAAAAATTCGTCTGCTCAACAACGTAGATAACGCAATGAATGTTGTTGAACTGTCAAAATGACATGAACAATGACAATGACATTGGAATTGTTTTGCTTCACCGAAGAGCAAATTATTTTCACAAAATTAATTATTATCATGTTAATTAGAGTATTTTCACTGGGCCACGTCAGTAAATAAACAGGGTATATATGTGTGTTTGTGTGTGTGGTCGCTACAGCCTTGATGCGGCTGCAATTACTGACGCTGGGCGGAAACCGCCCGCCCGCACGCCCAGCCGCCTAATTATAATTGTTGTTCCGGTTTATGTGTAGCTATGTTATTGTTGTTGTACAAACGCCAGCACGTCAAGCTACCCGATACTGTCAAATTTTCCCAAGCTACTTTGAACCTTATGCTTTAGCGATAAAGTTGAAAATCTATTAAAGAAATTTGACAGATTGTAGTAGCTTGATGTGCTGGCGTCTGTACTATAGTTTTATGTAAGATAATCTTCATGGAAACTGGAAATATCTATGTCTATACGTTTATCTATACATATTATACATTAAAGTCGCTCTTCGTGTCCGTCTGTGTGACCGCATTGTTCATCTAATCTAAACTATGCAACGGATTTTGATGTTGGTTTCACCATCATTTTGAGAATTTCTTCCGGAAGGTTTATGTGTAATAAACGTTGTTATTAAAGTAACAAATAATAAAGAAGGCTCGATGTTTTGCGAAGTCTTAAAAAACGTGAAAAGCAGGGGCGGATCGCTAGCTTCATGAAAGTCTATCACTATAAGAAAACTTTTCATTGACGAAACTGAAAGCATTTCTAGAGCTTTTATGACCGACTTCTGATACACTCAATCATAGCTCTTGTTTGCTGAAGATGAAGTTAAAAAGTTTTGGCCGTTACCTTGAGGCATCAATTCGAATTCATGTTTAGAATGAGTACAAAAAAAATCGGTATAGACAACCGTAATAACATTTCGACATTGGCCGTTTTTCACATTGGACGATTACGATAGCTACACGATATCGTGTCGGACTGGTAGTTTCATACAATTACTACTATAAACGCTTTTACACTGTGTCGTTGTAGTTCACGGTATCGCCGCCGACATTGATTGTCGTGCCGATATCGCCGGACGACATAGTGCGGCGGGGTGAAGTAGATCGCGGGGGGAGTGGCATGGACAGGCGTCGCTGGACGGTCGTGTGTGGATTCCACTTGCCAACCGCCGCACCGCATCGCTTGCACTACTCTGTTTACATTTCGTTTTCAACAGAGTAATGCTGCCATTATTTCATTTTATATTTATTAAGGGATAATAAACAACTGCAACATATATAATACATAAGGTTAACAAAAGTTTAGGTAGTAATGTTGCAGTCCGCTGCATTATCCACAGATAGGACGCAGAATAGGAGAAGGTAGGATTATTACCTCGAATGCACTGTTATACTTTTCGAACCGCGCGGCGATGTAAGTTTTTGCCGGCGCAACGCGACTATTCGAGACTGCCATGGCATACCGCATAAGCTGTTGGTTACATCGTGTCACATACCGATATCGTCACGATATCGTAGTCGTCCAAGCTGACGATACGATATAGTCGTGTCGGTGTCGTTATCGTCGCAGTGTGAAAACGGCTATTGACAGCGCCTTTAGACGTAATCGTAACAGTAAGCGGTTTTCGCAATATCTTCCGTGTTACGTGCAGTTGACCGTACCTTTATTCCTTATTTATTTATCCATTTATTTAAATCATGAAGGCCCATATTAACACATACGATACAATATTAATTATTAATATTATAACTTAAAAATACTCCCCACTCACTACTCACTGTCCATTCCAAGGTTGCCTGGAAGAGATCGCAGAAAGCGATAAGGCCGCCCATTGTACCTATATTTTTAGTTATCGGTCATTCTTTTTGGTGTGTATTTTTGTGGTGTACAATAAAGTATATATAAATAAATAATATAAATAAATAAATAAATAAATACATACAACATTATAATAACACTAAAATCGAACGCACACGAAGTGTCTACTGTCATATGCAGCTTAGTAGGTAATATGAAGTACGTAGTTACCTCCCTAATTTGACTCGATATACCTACTTAAATAGCGCGTACAATATTAATATTCTCATCTCCATACTAATCTCACAGTTACATAGACATCGCGTCACTTCCACCCCTAATTATTATCATACCACCCCTTCCTAACTAAAAACGGGTTAATTTCACTAATAAAACAGCGAGGGAAATTAAACGCTATCTCCCCGCCAGTAGATGTCGCTGTTGGCAAAGAGTCCTTGCATAATTACGACTCGCTCTTGGCAAATACTTGGACGGTAATTATATTTTTTTATTACCCTCTTTCTAAGGAAGGGCAAACAAATAAATTATTAACGGAATTGTATCTATGTTTTTGGGCGCTGAATATAGAATTTTGTTGTGTTTTATGAAATTATTATAGGTTCTGCCCGCGACTTCGTTCGCGTGAAATCATATGTCGTCCATCTTCAGGCACCCGTTGTATGAAGACTTTTGCATAGTGGTAATCGTGCATGCGGCTGAAGTGACCCGCCGATCCCATTTGAGCCTAACTGAGTTAATGCACATTATGAAAATTGTTTGTCCAGAATCTTTTACTAAATATTTTTTTTTCATTTTTAAATAGGTACTTTTATCCCAAAAGTAATTAAAACTAAGTAAATTACAGTCGCACAAGTAATACTACGCTAAACCCTTATACGCGTACGAGTGCATAGATTTGTAATGTGACCACAATTTTCTCCCACAATCAGTATAACTAATTACATAAATAAACAATATTTTATACATAATAGTAAACATGCAGTGTATGTATTATGACTATATCATAATATTCTAATTGGGGTATTTGGTGGTGTGGGTTAATTCTGGGATATGTTTTATAAATATAAATCAACTTTGAAATACTTCAAATCGATCGACATCTTTATAAACTCACTCGCAGTGTCGCAGTTTTATTTGTAAGAATACCACAGTCAAGATGTAGGTAAATAGGTTTTTATACTCAAGTTTATTGTCCTACTTTCCGAAGCCTTAATTTGAGTAAACTGCATAATAGCCCGGAAGCGATAAAATGTAAAATAAATGGTCAACATTAAATTGCATCCATTGTGCTATATTATACAGTTTCCTATTGGTACAGTTGTCGCCTATACAGACGCCCGCACATCAAGCTACCCGAAACTGTCAAATTTTCCCAATCAACTTTGAACCTTATGCTTTGGCGATAAAGTTGAAAATCTATTAATGAAATTTGACAGATTGTAGTAGCTTGATGTGCTGGCGTCTGTACATCGTCTGCAGATAAAATATTTGTTTAAAAAAAGTTCAATATGTACACGGAAAAATATGGTTGCAATATTAATGGTTATCTTTATAACCATCAATAATTTCTCCGCAATGCAATTTTTGTACCGACGTATTTTTTCTTGTTTTTATTTTTTTGTTCTGATCAGTGGAAACTTGTCGCAGTCATTACGGGTCGTCAGAAGCTCGAAAGTCTGACAACCAGTCTTAAAAAGGGTCAAAAATAGACAGATAAAAATGAAATAAGGGTCGTATTACCCAGTAACTGGGTTGTGGAGGTCAGATAGGCAGTCGTTCTATGTAAAATACTGGTGTTCAACTGCATCCGATAAGACTGGAAGCTGACCTCAACATAGTTGGGAAAAGGCTAGGCAGATGATGATGTGTGGAAACTATTAAATGGCCTTCAATTTCATGTTCATTAAGAAAACTGTATAAATTAGCTGTAAGTTTCCCGAAAATAATAAAATTAATAAAAAAAATAGCCTGTCGCAGTCGCAGTGGAGGAGCAAGAAGCAAATTCGCAATTATTTCATTTCAAGTAAAAGGTTTATGTAAGCTTCACTGTAAACTACCTAAATATAAATCGGAAGAATAAAGTAATTTACTAGTGACTGTAAAAATACGTTCTTCGTCTACAATTATTAGTGACATGTAACGAACTGTTCATCTAAAAACATTTCCAGTTAATTGTTTTATTAGAAACCTTTAAAGACATAATTATTTCAGGCCGAATATACCTTAAACAGAATCTTTACTTTCCTAATTACAACTAGCTTCAGGCCGTGACTTCGTCCGCATAAAATTTAACATATAATATATCCAATGACACTCGGCAAGCTGTTGCTTTCCATTTGTGAAAGAAATTTCGGAATCGTATCAGTAGTTCCAAAGATTCCCCTTACATACAAACTCATAAATACCTCCGTATAATATTAGTACCTTTATCTAAATACACACATCAAAAGTGTCTAGGGATCAACATATATTTTTGCAATAACTTTTCTCCTGATTGATATTAATTAAAATTTTCTTTAAGGATTCATCAAATAAAGTGTTTTCGTTTGTCACAGTAACGATAAACCAAGTCACCTTTGCATTAATAAAGAAATTTGCCATTTTCCTAATAAAGGGATTTTTGACATTTGAACCACTAACACAAAAGTTCGAAAAAAAGACTGAAATAACAGTTTTCTTTAAAATTTTATTGGGTAACTTAAACAATTAATAATCCGTGTTTCTACCGCGAACACTAACAACACAAGAACATCGGTTTGGCATACTCAAAATGAGTTCATCCAAATCACGCTGTGGAATGGCAGCCCATGTTCGTTGCAACAACAAAAAAAGGTCTTCTTGCGACTGGATACCCTCCATATTCGGCAGAGCTCTTCTTTGTAGCATATCCCATGCATGCTCAATCGGGTTCAAGTCTGGCGACTGAGCAGGCCAGGGCAGGACATTGATGTTAGCTGCGGCGAGAGTCTGTCTTACAACTCTTGCGGTGTGCGGTCGTGCATTATCATGCATTAACTTAAATAAGGGACCGATTTGCACTTGTAGAGGAACGATGACGTCTGATACAATCGTCTCAGCATAAATTTGAGCGTTGAGGTTGCCTCTGATCCAAATCAAGTCAGTTCTTCCGCCGATCCAAATACCCGCCCATACCATGATGGTTCCACCACTATAAGGATGGACTTCCTGGCAGGATTTTAATCGCTGTTGGCGTCCAGGGGTTCTCCAGTGTCGTATACGTCTTGTATCCGGTCTCATACCAAAACGAGACTCATCAGAAAAGCACACGAAACGCCATTGTTCTTCTGCCCAATTTCTGTGTTCAAGAGCCCATTGATATCGAATCCTACGATTGTGCATTGCTATAGGTGGTACCCGTAGCGGTCTTCGGGAATGAAGGTTCACTTCATGCAAGCGGTTTCTGACTGTTTGGTCGCTAATTAAGTTCCCTGAAGAGTGATGAAGCCTCACGGCTAACATCATGGCGGTTATTGTTGGAGCTCTTCGAGTTAAGATTTGAATGTATCGGTCTTGTCTCCGTGTGGTGCAGCGATACCGTCCTCCATGGCGCTCAGCCACGGTACCAGTGCTTCGGTAACGTGTCCAAAGTCGACTGATAACACTCTGACTTGTATTCAGAGCTAAAGCCACAATACGTTGCCGGGAACCAGCTTCTATCATTCCCACGGCTCTGAGCATTTCTTCCCTGCTTAAATGACGTCGCCGCTCCATAATAACGTTGGTTTTAATCAGTAGTAGGGAAACAGTAGCACTAATAATGTCTTCAATGCGTTGTATGTTTTTATAGGGAAAATATTGACAGCTGATTTTCATCTTTTACTCGAATTTGATTCACAGTTCCTGATTCAAATTATGAAATGCACCAAAAAGGATCCATATAAATTTATAAAATCATAAATTTATTACAAAGCCACATCTCAATCTCAAGAAATCCGCATAAAAATGCTTGATCCCTAGACACTTTTGATGTGTGTAGATTCGCATGCTGCATTTAAAATTTTCACATCTGTAATTTTTTTATGAATAATAGAATGTTTCTTTTTAATTATTTATTTTTAATTACTTTTTAGCTTATTATTTTTTATTTTGTTAATGACATTTTTTTAGCATATTATTATTGACTTTGCATGTTACCATATTTGTATGTCTTAAGACAAACATAGCGTACTATTTTATATGTATGATCTATTGTATACCTATGTTTCACAAATAAACTTTATGATTATGATAAATTCTACCTATTTCCAATCAAGATTTGAAGACATCCAGCGTCTACGCCGTAGCAATTCCCGACCGCGTAGCGAAGGACCAAAAACTGCGTTGCTACGAAACCACTCTCTTCCCAATTCGCTCATATATAACCAAATACACGTATACATAGGCTTATATCTGGCAAGATGCGGCTGCGTGCCGGCGATAGCGCAGCCGTGCCGACCCGCCCAGCGGACGGATTAGACCCCGGACCCCAGCACCAAGAACTCAACTTTATAAGAGCGTGACGCTCCCAAGATATCGGTACATCTCTAATTTATAATGGGCTGTAGTAGGTAGGTAGGTACTTGGAATTTAGGTAGGTACAAGGCGGTAGGCATTTCGAAATTATGGTGAGTTCTTCTACAATCCTAATGTATGTATTTTTCTTGAAAAAAAAAACAATTTTTTTAAGTGAAAGCTTCTTTAGGCGCGTTGGGCTATTTTTGAAATGGGAAAAAACCATTGAATTCGCGCCACTGTTACCGTAACCGACACCACTTCGGATGTGTTCGGCTATCCTCGCGATGTACTCGGTTTAATGTATTACCGATATGTCAGTGAGTGATGGCAAAGAATTCTGTTTGTGTTTTGTTTATATGACGATTCAAAAGATACACAAGTAATTGTTCAAGTTTTCACTTCTGTCGGCACTCCCGGAGTGGTGCAGCGTATCAAGCGATGAACTGTTAAAATACAGCCTTCAAGAGGACGAGTGTAATCTTCATGAATACTTATAGTCCTTATAAAACAGATGTCCAAATGTTCAATGTAACACTTTAACGTAAACAACTTCATATTTTTCATCTTCTCAGTTACACCATCTGATAAAGCCTTCAAGCAGCCACGGTCTTCATAAAACTCATGCTTTTCTTTTTCTGACCTATTTACTCGAGCCTTATCAAGCTTTTCAATCGCTTACTTCAAGCAGCTTTCTTCCTCACGAAACTTGGTCCCTAATCTACCCCTTTTTCGACAAAAAAATATATAATTGCAACTGGTTGAAGAGCGATTTGTTCTTGACTGGTCATGGCGACAGTTTCACACTATGAAGGGTGGTTGGCGACTGTTGGGTGACGTTAAGTGCTTCAATGTTACACGAATAACAGTGTGAAGTATATCTGGTGCTGGCAGCCGCGGGATTGAGGACTCGAGGAATTGTGTAGGCACAGGGTGGTGTGTAGAAAATATTACTACATAGGTAAGGTAGGTAATTAATTTATATGTCATGGTTCCATTTTTTATTATTTTACCTATTGTGGTATAGTAATTTTATTTTAGGTGCATCGTCTTCACATATTATTATATATTTAATATATGCAAAATATTGTAAAACATTTTAAACGAGTAACGGTGGAGTTTCTTGCCCATTCTTCTCCATAAGAAAACTACCTTTTAGAAGGGGCGACTAGAATCAATTCTATTTTATTCTAATTGTTGACGTTCAAAAGTGCCTTTTACGTGCCTATTTGAAATAAATGCTTTGACTTTGTAGGATTTTAAAACCTAGTTGATATCGCCAATGTCTCAAGCCCAAATAATCCCATTCATTTAAAAATATAGATACATAATTTTATGCAGATTTTATTCATTCTTACTGTACTATTAGGACAGATAAAACGAGTACCTATTTACGTGTATTTTTCTTTATTAAAACAGCGTGTACTAAAATCCAAAGAAAAGGTGCAAAATATTTATTATGTAATTAGCACCAGTGGTACGAGAACGGATGGAGAATTAATTTTTTAGTCGTTAGTCTGAAATAAAGCATTAAAAAAAGTATCTGCTATCCCAACAATTTCACTCTACTATCTTTCCCGAAACACTCTCTATCTCATATTAACATATTCGTTTTAATATCGGTACGCGTTGCGTGCACACGCGTTGGTGTTTGCGGCACGCGGTCCGCACGCGTTTCGCACGCGTTCCTTCGAGGGTTAGGACCAACACTAATTTCAACTAACCCCAGTAATGAGGGTGGATGTCACACCATTGTATTGTGGAAATCGTTTGCTCATTTCGCTTCGGTTTTTGGTCTGACGAGTTTATTATGTCGTATAGGTTATTGTTAATTTGGAATTTGAGTTTTGAATGGATTTTGTAAGGGATAAGTCTGCCTTTATCACGGTATTTTGAAACATTTGTAACTATTAATGGGTTGACTCATTTTTGTGCGTCACTTACGTTTATTTGAGGGAAATCTCGAAAATCGAATTGAATGGCGTGCAATAGGAGAGGCCTATGTCCAGCAGTGGACTATAGGCTGATGATGATGATGATGATGAGGGAAATCTCGTCAGAAGGTCGTGGCAACTGAACTGAAAAAATCGGTCGCTATTTCATTCCGAATAGAAAATCATACCTCCACAATTTGTATGCGTTTTACAACTATCCAAATACATCCACACTCGTCATCATTCTCCCGCCCTTATCCCTATTTATTTGTGGTCGGCGCAAATTGTCATTTTCATCCATACGTCTCTATTAGTCGTCTTTCTAACGATATCATCATGCACACAGTCCATCCTCCGTTTCTTTTGTCTACAACCAAACTAAGCAGTGTAAAAATAAAATATTATTCCAGTGTCGCAATGTACTACATATTTCTTTATCAAACTCAAACTCAAAGCATTTATTTCAATTAAACCATTTACAGGCACTTTTGAATTGTCAAGAAGTCGGGCAGTCAAAAATAAAATGAAGCTTGTTGCCCATTCCAAAGCGTAGGTACCTATGGAGAAGAACGGGCAAGAAACTCCATGGACACTCTTTTAAATTCTATTTTTACAAAAATATTAGTTACATCATTAATGTTGAATTTATAATAATATGTGAGAACGATGTAAAAAAAAAGACGTATGCGTTAAAAGCGTCCAGAGTACAGCAAATAGTAAATAAAGAAAAAACAACAATCCAAAAATAATAAGCCGAGGCAGCTAAATGATGACCAGCCCCTACTGACGGCGCCCGTTCACGAACATGAGGCATAGATCAGCACCACTCATATCTATTTTTATCCACCAAATCCAGGTAATCCAAAAACAAAAAAACCATCTCTCCACAGACACGTCCCCCTAATGTTTGATTCGCAGAAAACTATCGGGCCGTTCATCCCTGATTGATACGGGCAGCAACAAAGCCTTGTTTACATTCAATTACACACCCCGCCTCGCCGTCCAATACAGCGGACACATGGATATAGAGACTTTCAATAATGACGCCGCGATCGTGCTCCTTGTGTTACGGATTTGCTAAAGGTTTTGGTCTGGATTTCTGATGCAGCAGTGGTAGCCAGTGATGTCGTTCCTGACTGACGAGTACACTGTCTGTGGTCGTAAGTTCGAACCCACTACGCTAACCTACTTTTTGTATTTAATTTAATCACCACTGCGCTCAAAACGGTGAAGGAAAACATCGTGAGGAAACCGCCATGTCCTAGAACCATAAAATTCGAAGACATGTTACATCCGACCAAACCGCACTGAGCCCACGTGGTGGATTATGTCCAGCAGCAGTGAGAACATTATAGGCTGGTTGGTTATGCTTATGCTGGTCTGGCTGTAAAGTTAAAAATTAATCTAGTCAAGATTCTGAGATCTGATTTGGTCCTATGTAGAACCTAGTACAAATAGATTATAGCAGTGACGAACCATCATTTGCCTTCAGATCGATCCTATTCCTTATTCTGCGTTTAATGCAAATTATTCCCATTTCAGTAAAGGTATTAAAATGAACAGTCAAAGTGGTCCACCTACGCAGAGAAATCAAAAATTTTAAGACTAATTTGCAAAAGCACTTATTTATTAAGGGTTCCATTTAGTCTATTGAACATAGGTTCAGTTAAGAAAACACACAAACCTCTAACCTCTCATCTACCCCCTCTTAACCTCTTTTCTAACGATATTGTCATAGACACGCTTAGGAGTTTCAGTTTTATTTCAGTTGTTGGTACAAATCAGGTCCTGGTCTATCATAATAAACTTTGCGTTGTTATTTTCGTCATAGATCATCATCTGCCTAGCCTTTTTTTAGCAAGTCGAGTCGGTCGAGTCGGTCGAGTGGAGTCGGCTTCCGGTCTAACCGTATGCAGCTGAACACCAGTATTTTACATGGAGCGACTGCCTAATCCGACTTCCACAACCCAGTTACTGGGAAATCCGAAAACCCTTGGTAAGACTGATTGTCAGACTTTCGGGCTTCTAACTTCCCGTAACGACTGACAAAGGTCTACTAATGACAACCTGGAGCAACTGCTTAACGTGCTTTCCGAGGCACGGGGGGTCTCAATATGTAATGGATGGTCACCCATCCACGGGCCGACCTCGGCAAGCATAGCTTAACCTGCGATCGACCCGTGCGGCGGTTATTACTTAGCCACGAGCACCTCATTGTCATCATAGATGTAGATGACAATAAAACGTCTTCCAGTTATTGTCACATCCGTGATATAAGCCACACGCGCCATCCCGCGAGCCCGCCAATCACTCAGTTCACTGATTGTCGGATATCTACTTACGAGTCCTTTGCATATTCACACACATAGCCACCTGCCTACGTAACAGGATGCGGAACTACCTGCTTTTCATAGAACGCATTTTTATGCGAATCTTCGAAAACCTACTAAGCGAACGAGTGATGCAATTACTTTTAAAACGCAAAATGAGAGTGATGGCTATAATGTGCGTGCGCTCGGAATAAAACAACGTAAACGAATTTACTCCTTTTTTAACAAAATAAATAAATTAAAACCTATAATATCACCTTAAAGCTATTCAGCTTAGAGAAATTGTGTTTATAATAATATTCTTAAAATCTAGGCTAGAGTTTCTTCTATCTTTTATATGTAGTGTATTTAGTACTCAAGTTTCTTCTTCAATATTAGTCGAATCCAATTTAGTTTAATAAACTCTGTACTTACCGACTTGCTAATTATGATCTTGTTTTACATGTTCTAAGCTCATGTATTGGGAATAACATAACAATTTTGACTGATTTTGTCTATTTTTATTAACCGACTTCAAAAAAGGAAGTTCTGTATTCAACCCGTATGTATGTATGTTTGTATGTACGCGATTATCTCAAAAACTAAGTAACCAATTTTGATAATTCTTTCATTATTATGATCTACATACTTTCAGGAAGGTTTTAGTATATAATAAATTAGGTAATTATTCTTATGTACGAATTTATATACATAAATGTACTGCATCTCCGGCATTTCTATGCGAATTTTGATGATTCAATCTTCAATTCTTCAATTCAAGTCTTCAATTCTTCAATGCACTTTTGTGGGGTAGGTACACCTAAAAAGTGAACAATTAAAACTTTTATACAAAAAAAACAACCGACTTCATTACTGCTATCTTCACCTAATTCCCAAATTCAATCTCAGTTGACCTTTACCAACTTCAAGCCAATCCAATTCCGCGAACAAAACCTGAAAATAGATCTAAACCCGCCGACAATCGACGGCAATACACAGAAACACATCCAATGCAATCGACCATCGTATAGACAATGTTTTAACCAGTTAGTCATAGAATCATAGTTCTATTTGATTTATTTTCCCAACGCTCGCCCGGGGCATGCGCCCAACTATTTTAATATTATATTACAACTAGGCACTCGCTCTAATAGCTTTCAATGTGAGGTTTTTATTGTAGTTAGCTCCAACACTCACAATTTGACTTTTGAGTTTTTGAACAGTTCAATTTTGCTAAATGCTTTTGTTCCAGCCGACGTGAAATATTGAATCGAGTTCGTTATGTGCCCACGTTTTAGCAAATGCCGACTGTTTGTTGTATCCTGAAATGAATATTGGATTCGCTTTTTATATTTGTTATTGCATCTATTGTTTCGTTTTTAATTTAGTTTATTACAGTTAGAACTACATCGAGGTAAAGGGTTTTATTTTTCGTTTTATAAATGTAAAACTAAGCACCCAACAATAAACTTCCAACTGTGCGAGGACGCCATTTTGTTCCCATAAGCAGCAAAATACTAATAAAATCACACTAATATTATAAAGGCGAAAGTTTGTGAGTGTGTTTGTATGTTTGTTACTTCTTCACACACAAACGGATGAACGGATTTGGATGAAATTTGGTACACAGATAGTTTATAACCAGGATTAACACTTAGGATACTTTTTATCCCGATATTTCTACGGGATCGACACTTATGCGGGTGAAACTGCGAGGCGCAGCTTGTACAACATAAAAGTACTGTAAGCAAAACTGAATGTGCCGACTACTAGGATAGCGGGTTCGAGTCCGCGCTGGCAACCCCATCGTATCGCAAGCGCGCTTTATTTGAAACACAAATATTTGCCGCCGATGAAACTTTTCCACAGTCTACGGGCGTTTATTAATATTTTATTATTTTGTCTTGTTACTCCGTTTCGGAAACTCCCAACTTCCCTTGTTACGAACACCAGCTTTAAAGGGATTATATTTTAAATTATTTTAATTAAAACACTGTGCAAACGTCTAAGTACGGCATTGCTTTTGGAAAATTATTAAATGAAATGTTACTTATATTACTGGGATTTAGTCTCATTTGTACCTTGTTATATTTGGTACTTTTGTCCATAGGTACTGCCAACAGAGATTTTACCCTAAAGAGATGTATGAATAAACTTTGGCAGTATTTCGTAAAAAGATGAATTACTTTATATATTTTTGATACACAGACATTCCTTTTTTGAAGTGAAAACTTCTTTAGGCGCGTTGGGCATTTTTTGTGATGGGAAAAACCATTGAATTCGCGCCACTGTTACCGTAACCGACACCGCTTCGGATGTGTTCGGCTATCCTAATTGATGTACTCGGTTTTAATGTATTTCCGATATGTCAGTGAGTGATGGCAAAGTATTCCGTTTGTGTTTTGTTTGTACTTATGTATGGCGATTCAAAAAATACACACGTAATTGTTCAAGTTTTCACTTCTGTCCGCACCTTCAGAGTGCCACTTTTTTTCGTAAATTGTTTGTTTGTCGTGAAAGTTGACGAAGGGATCAAAAGGGTGAGCAGTTGTGTTCATTCTGTCTCTCTTCTTTTTCTGCTGTCTGTTAGAGTAGTCCTGACTTGTGCAATGGTCCACCACCAATTTGTCTGCAAAATATGGTTTTATTGGGAGCTTTCCTTGAGATAGGTTATCCAATATGATCACACCTATGTAAATAATTATGTAAGTAAATATATCCAACCAGCACATACGGGGTAATTGCGTAACACACTATCAGTAGCAATGTCTTTCATTTTGACAGTTCAACATCATTCATTGCGTTATTTACGTTGTTGAGCTGACAAATTTTTGGAACATTGTGTATGAAGCAATGGATTAGCAATATCCTTCAAAATAATTCAGATTGGGATTAATAGTGTGTTACGTAATTAGGATGCTGGGCCCGCAATGTACAGACGCCAGCACATCAACCTACTACAATCAGTCAAATTTCTTTAATAAATTTTCAACTTTATTGCTAAAGCATAAGGTTCAAAATCGATTGGGAAAATTTGACAGTTTGGGGTAGGTTGATGTGCTGGCGTCTGTACAATCGTTACCGTCTACTTCCTCACTCGGAGGATGCCGTAATCCCAGCAGTTGGTAAATTATAGGCTGATAATGTGTTAATGTTTTGTACGATGATACTAAAGTAGATCATCATCTGCCTGCCTTTTCCCAACTTTGTATGGGTCGGCTTCCAGTCTAACCGGATGCAGCTGAATACCAGTATTTTTACATGGAGCGACTGCCTATCTGTCCTCCACAACCTAGTTACTGAGGTGGGTAATACGATATCCCTTGGTAAGACTGGTTGTCAGACTTTCGGGCTTCTGACGACCCGTAACGACTGTCAAAGATTTACGAATGACAGCCGGGACCAATGGCTTAACGTGCTTTCCGAGGCACGGAGGGGTCTTGGTACGTGAAGATGGTCACCCATCCGCGGACCAACCGCGACAAGCGTAGCTTAACCTGATTGATCGACCCGTGCGGCTGTTATTACTTAGCCACAAGCCCCTTGAGTATGATGATAAGTAGATATTAATTATATTTGCTAACATTTTCAGCAAAAATATCGACTTATTCGCTACAGGTTGTCTTAGTCTGTTTTTATTTCGCGTCGAGTTTCGCTAAGTGTAAGCGACACAGTTTGCCGAGTCGATTAAAAATATTGTTTACAGCCGCCCCGGTGTTGCCACACGGAAAATACTGTAAATATTTATCTCCCCAACCCACGCTGTCTAGTAAGACAGCAGACAGCAGCGAGTAGTAACTCGAGAAGAATGTTTAGGACAACAACGTGGAGTTTACAAATAGGTTATTGTTGAAGTACTTATATTTTAGTTTCTGTATAGTTTTAGTTAAGTTAGGATTTAATTTTGTTATTTTTAGTATTAGATATACCTACATAGATAGTACTTATTAGGTAAGACTGGACTGTAACGCTAAGTTACATGTAAGTACTGCTAATGGACGAATTTTGCATTTTTTTAGGATAGGAATGGGAGCTATTATTGAATTGAAAACTTCTTTAGGCGCATTGGGCATTTTTTGAGATGGGAAAAAACCATTGAATTCGCGCCACTGTTACTGTATCGACACCGCTTCGGATGTGTTCGGCTGTCCTCGGGATGTACTCGATTTTAATGTATTTCCGATATGTCAGTGAGTGATGGCAAAGTATTCTGTTTGTGTTTTTGTTTATATGACGATTCCCAAAATACAAACGCAATTGTTCAAGTTTTCACTTTTGTCGGCACTCCCGGAGTGCCACTTTTTTTTGTGAAGAACTTGTGATAAGCACAATACAAGGAAAAGCGTAGGCAAGGAAATATATCCAAAAAGGTTTGGTATAACAGCAAAAGGTAGCAGAGAAGCAAAAGGACCTTCATGATGATGACACCCATTGTAAAGTTTCTATACCTATTTATGTCTGTAATTTATATGGTGTACATAATAAAGAGTATTCTATTCTATTCTATGACAGACACTAACGTAGGAAATAATAAAACGCAGTTTTGACATTAGATTTTTATTGATTCACTAGCGTCCGCCCGCGACTTCGTCCGCGTATTATCGATCCCACGACCCATCCCGCCGCATCGCCTAGCCTACCGCGCTATTACTTCGTTTTCACTAAGTGTTATTTCTGACTTTATTTCGTTTGCTCGGCTCCTATGAGTTCTAGCGCGATATTAAATGGCCTATAGCTCAAGAAATGGGCTATCAAATGCAAAATGCAAGAATTTTTCAAATCCGACCTCAAATTCAAGAGATTAGCGCGTTCAAACAAATTATTCTAGTTTGTTATGATATGTAGTAAATAGAATTATAGATGGATATTTAGACATATAACGGCGTTAGTATTGTATAGATATGTAGCTTATTCTTTTACAATAAAACCACTTGAAGAGTGGTGATGTGATCAGAAGGCGAATTCTCGTAATTTCGCAGTCTCATCTCAGCGACAAACAATGTCAAAAATGTAGGGAAATTATAGAGGTATTTTTGAAAGATTGAGACTGAGATCAGACTGTGAACGTTCTTAAAATTACGAAAATTGCCTCTCTATAGGATCGTAGATTCGTTCCCAAAGAGATGCCTCCTTTTCAAATGATTCTTTAATCACCAGTCAGAATCAAACTAGTTATTGAAAGCCAAAGTAACAGTTAATTAATTACTTATAACAATTTAATATTCCAACATTTACACCCAATAAAATAAATATCCTGATTAGTTACTCCCACGCAGCACAAAGTAAACGTCTGCAGCCGTTCAATTAAAACAAAAGGAACACAAACATTAATAACCGGTGGACCGATTGTGATTTCAAAATTACACTGTAGACAATTTAAATATTCAGAGTTTAAACCTATTACAAGTTCCCTACTCAAACTACTGGCTCGCGCAGCCGGCTTAAAGTTTTTGTGAATTTTACACTGGCTGCAAGATTAACGTTTTCCGAAGGCCGGCGGAACTTTCTTGTTCGTTAATTAATTAAATTGCTTCGTAGAAATATTGCTGGCGGAATTTCAGCGGGAGTTAGAACGAGGAAAGTTTTATGATTTTGTCGTGTGTACGTAATTTCAATTTGATAGGTACTTGTTTGTTAATTTCCTTTGAGGCGTTAGGTAGGTACGTATGGATTTCCTTGTATTTATTTATATATACTTTATTGTAAGACCACAAAAATACACAACAAAAAGAATTATCGATAACTAAAAATATACAATGGGCGGCCTTATCGCTTACGTATTTTACGCTCTGTGTGGTTCGAAGAATTTCCACGTGTAGTTTTAAATATGTTTTTGACGTTTCTAAGGAATTCGTTTTAGGAAAAATTCTAAGAATACTTAATCTTAAAATAACATAGTTTTTAAATAATTCTGAGAAATTCTCATAATGACAATAGAAATGGCGTCATTTTGCGCTATGCAACAGAAAACATTCCCTTGCTTTTGCCAAAAAAAGACACTACTTAATCCTTACAATTCGCAAAATGTGATATTGTCACATGAATAGAATCAACGCAAATAAAAATCCCTACTTCAAATTGCGGGAACACTTATTAAAAGCGGTTAAGGTATAATCTCCCGCCATTTTGTTTGTTAATTTAGCTAGGAGCCGTCAGTTTGCGCGCCATTTTCAAGGGCCCTTAATGCTGGCAACACATGACATGGCAAAGACATCGAGTGATTGTGCCTGAGAATGTGAAATGCATGTTTTTGTATCTTTATTTTCATAGGATTTGTTACTAGCTGACATTTTTGTAGGGTGAGTTGGTATTCTTTTATATTTCATAAATATTAATGTAGGTAAATAATACCACACCTCATAATAGTTATTGAACAAACTACAATTATTATTCAGAACTTCTAAATTATTGATAATACAAGCAGGAATAGGTAATTTTTTTAACGTTTGTTTAGTTAGTATTGATATTCAGTACTCCTTTTTCCTTTTTCCATCGTAGCTACCACGTTAGTAACGTGGTAGGTAGGATGACAGAATTTAGTGTCTCTGTGAATACCAGTTGCAGTTCTTCAACTATTTCATATTATTAGGTACCTATCTTTATTGTATGTAGGTATCTACGACCATTTAACATAATTAATGTTGTAAGTAAATTTAGCATAAGCAAACCATTAGAGGCTTACGGCCATATCATAATAATGAATGATAATACTCATATACCTGTAATATGTAACTTTAAGCCACCGCACAGTTATGTAATGATAACGCGCTCTAATCCCCATATAAATCACGGGCTTGCGAATTTATGAGCCCACTGAGCACATACGTACATATTATACGTAAATTATCACATGTCACGCGCGCTTAAAAACACAGCCCTTTTGATATATCGTCTACGATAACACGCGAATTACGCGCACCTACTATTACCGCCTTTACTTTTAATTTTTATACATGGCAAGTATTAATGACATTACAAAAAAAAACAAACGTCAAAAGAATACGTTTTTCAAAATTTGAAATCCTATTGTGTTCTAAACACGTGGCGGTGTTGTCATATCTCAAAACTTTTTTTTTTCTTCTTAATTCCTACCGGCCAACATGTGTTATTATTATTCAGTTCTTCATTCACCTTTCTTTGTACGGACAAAGACCGGTCCACGGAACTATGGCCCTCTTGTAATGCGTGACATTATGTTCAAAGCATAAAAGAACTGAGAATGTTGGAAGAAATATGTTACGCGTTTATTCAATGTGTATTTCGGATGTAAAACAAACTGACATCGAATGTAAATACTATTGTTGAGTGTTGTCATACGTAAAATAACATTCATAATGGTTATCTAATGGTCTTTTTGATGAATGGACAGTTTGTCGGTGGAATACTTTCGTTGGCTGCGTGATCGTTAAATAAGTACTTACATAGATTATTTTATTGTTTATATATTGCAATGTATTTTAATTACATTGTAAATTATAAAGCATTAAGGATGATTTACTAGATACTCATTGTTTCTTATGTATGTGCCTGATTCCAACAGAACTATATATTTTAAAATAGATGTAACCTTTTATCATCAGGGAGTAAATCTAGTCAGAATTGCCTATAGTATTCAGTCGGTACGGGTCGTCACAACTCGAAAAATCTGACAGTTTTACTAAAGGGTATCGTGTTAGCCAGTAACTAGGTTGTAGAGGCTGACCTCTCGACTAGGTACCTATCTGAATAGGTAGTCACTCTACCTATGGAAAATACTGGTATTCAGCTGCATCCGGTTTGACTGGAAGCCGACCCCGACATAGTTGGGAAAAAGGCTAGGCAGATATCCATCAGATGAACAGTTGTAAACAACAACACAAACCTCTTTTAATTAGTTATTATTCATCACGCTGACAATACAGGCTCACAATAAAGTAGGGCAACAGAAAAAGAGAAAAAAAAGAAGTTTTCATCTGATTGTGTATTTTATCGCTGTGCATATTCAACGTGTTGTCTGTCTGTCCGTTTATCCACGGTAGCACAAATACGTCACGGTACTTTGACCGACAACATTACCCATACACACGGCCAACAACAAATGCATTGGATAATGCACCTTATTTTGAAGAGATAGAAGTGCATTGAACGGTTTTTTGGGACGCAAAATAAAGGTTGTGGCACTCCGTTCACGGATCTGGAGACTTCGTTGCCCAATAGGAACACTGCGCGTGAGTTGAAAACTTGAAATTGGATGTATTGTCTTTTGGACGCTTATGCTAATATACTTTGTCATAATAAAATATATTTTTAATGGAAAACCCCACTGACTAAGACAGTTTTTGGGTACGTTGTTTTATCGTTTCAAGGATAAAATATTAGTTTATGAATGGCCATGTTGTGACTAATAAGACGTGGCTAATTGACGCTAGAATTTGTGTGGGCCAATGAGATGAATCTATTTTGGCAACATTTGTGTGGCTCAATAGTTGTGCGCCTACTGAAATGTTATGAGAATGAGAGCCTGGTTTTTCAGAAGGTTGAGGACATATTAAATAAATATTACAACTACATATTTATACTATCGTCCTTTTTATTTATTTTTTTCTCTTTTAGTCGTCAAAGTTCCAATTGTGAGAATTTAAAGGCACTCCGTTAGATGGGTGTGTTGGAAAGATATTCCTAAGTGAAAACAATCATCTTCTATCCAGCAATTCCATGTTCTACTTCAACGTCCTTAAAAAAAATGACATTCAATGCTGATGGAATAAACGCATGCCGATGTTTTGACTACCATTTTCAGTCAGTAGTACTTACTAATTGATACTTCCTTTGTGTAATTACTAATTTCATAGTTAAAAATAGATAGGTAAGCTTTGAGAACCAACCTTTCATTGCTTTACAATTCTACTTTAAATAACCATTGAAGAGTTATAAGTATGCAAAGAAACGAGCAACAGAAGCGAATCGACATTGAACATAATTTATTTACAAATATTAAACATTTCAGCACAGTTAACGTCCACAATGCGCGCCTCTTTACTTCAAATGGAAGCCCTAATAGGCGTAACGCAAACACAAGTGTACTAAACCCCATACATTCCATACAAATGTACCTGTTACAGGACATAGACGTTGCTAAAACTTCCTGTAACCGACAAAGGGAATCGCGAATTCGACACGCCCAAATCAAAATATATTATCGAGTTATTCCATAATAAAAACTGGCAACATTGAAAGAAAAAAAAATTGCGTCGGCGTTCGCACAATCAATCAAGCGATAAGCCAATAAACCTCAACGATGCGCTTTTGAATCGCGAATTCGATTTTTGAATCGGTCTTTTGTTGGCATGGCCGGCGGCGCGCGTTAACTTGGTACAATGAAAGGGCAACCGGAAGTGAATGCCGGTGTCTCCTTATGAATGGGACGAGTCTGTCTGAACGTTCAGGAACTGTTGGACGATGTGGATACGTCAGATCACGTACAGTCGGCAAAAGAATGGCGACTTTTAGATAACTTTTGGAGTCGAGCTGAATGTTTGTCGTTTTGACCATTTTTCTGATTGTAGTGTTTTAGTCGGCAGTTTTTATACGGCTTGATAAAACGATAACTTTCCAATTGAGAACTATAAATGATTAAACTATGAAAATAGGAAAATAGTTATTTTATAGAGTAGGTACTAATTTTATTTCATGCAATTGTTTACCAAATCTTCTGCATAAAAATACATACATTCTCTTTTAAAATGTTTCGTCTAACCGTACCTATATGATTATAAAACTATCTATCAACAACAAAAAAAAACATTGTACAACAATACAACGCCCCCTATTGTCAAACGGACTGGCATTGTAGCATCGTACCGTGGCCTTATAAAAAAATACGTCCGGGGTTGCCACAGCAATAAAATTAAGCACCATAAAAGGTGGAAATTAATAATGAAATATGTATTACATCGGTATAATGTTGTTAGGGGTCCCGTTTAAAATGAATGGGCTTTGTAACCATTTGACTTGTACCTTTTATGCGAAATTGTCCGTGAAATCGGTCGAGATGTATGGATTCAATGAACGGTGGGAATCGTCTGGCTAAATGTTTGATGATTTTACTAATTACAGGGGTGGGGTTTGTTATTCGATTGTATTGAATTTGTCATCTGTTTGGAAATGATAAAGGTGTTATTAGAATTTTATTAAATTTCAGTTACCTAAGTATCTACTGCTACATGTTACGTCAGATGTTTAGTCGAAAAGATAGACCTAGATCCTATCCAATGATAAGAATCTGGAAGAACTAAGGTACATTATAAAACCACGGGAAAGTCGTTCCATGGAAGAATATACCTTCCCCAAATACTACCACATCAAATCAAATTGTACCTAATGATGACGTTTTTACTTACGCATTACTTACGCATTTATAATATATAATAATATATTATAAATGCGTAAGTATAAGTATAAGTTTGAAAGTTACTGTCTGTCTAGCATGGCTGTAACAAGAATATCTGAAGCCATGGTTAAAATAAACATTTACAACGACTCGATGAGAGGAAGCTGACTGCCCAAAACCAAAATAAAAGAAGTACCTACTAGTCATTTATATCAAAATAAACTTAAAACAATCAACAGGAAATCGAATCGAATAAGCGGTCAATATTTCTCTGCAATAAATTAAAATTATGACAAACTGCGGACTTGTAGAAAGTTACTTTCTCCATCACACAAATTGGGTTTACTAAACCAACATAACTGTGCATTTTTGGAAATGTATTCTGACATTTATTTTCAGGGCCAAAAGACCGTTGAAAGAGTGTCTTTATATATTTGTGTGAACTCGGCGCTTTCTTTACATCGCCGGCGGATGAGGCAAAGCCGGTTCGACTAATTAGTGTTAATCAAATAATGTCCTCTTTGGATTTAAACTAGCATTTGGTGTGTACTAATGTGGAATTTGTACCTCTCTGTGGGTGGGTCTGTGAGAAATAGTTTGTTAAGGTTTGGCAAGAATTCGACCTTTAGAACTGAGGAAAACGTTGAACATTTTGTAGTACACACGACAACACATCAAGCTATAGATTTCCAGTTTTAGCTGACGTTGCATTGTATAGGCTTTTCATACAATGAGAAGTCAGCTTATACTGGAAATGTACAGCTTGATATCTCGCCGTGCATTGCTATCCAAATTCTGAAATGTACATCTGGAGCACCCCGGGCAGTCCCTGCCGCTGCCACTAAGCTGTATAATAATTACCACATCAGCTATTTGTGTCGATACAAGAGAAAAATAAGATTGAAGATTACTGTGTATTTGGTGGTTGAGGCTTTGTTCATAACTTTGATACCTTTTAAGGGGATTACAGGACCTAAACGCAAAAAACGCAAGTTTTATAATGCCTAAAAGTATAAGATCGAGTATAGTAAACAAAATCAGAAAAATATATGATATTCTTCAGGATATATGCTAGGTAGATAGTGTATTGAAAACATAATGCAACTAATTGGATACGATAAAAAAAACCATGAAGATAGGTACCTCTAAAAACTTTCTTTTTACAATAAAAACCATAATAATATACATACAATCATTCTGATTTTATGTCTGATTATTCTACGAGCAACATACTAAAGCACTAGTGTTTGAATTTTTTATTCGAAACAATTGATTTTTTGTAAACAGATAATTGCTTCATATTTTGCAATAAATTATCAGCGTTGTGTCATCGCGCTTCTCTTTCTTTTCTATGCAGTCTGACAGTGACCGCGCTTTAGGTCACGTAGTCCCCTAGAACATAAATGCATAGAACCAGCTGATGAGCATCACTTTTTTCAGTAGCAAGATTATAGGTACTGTTTATAGATTTTCATTTGTTTTTCCGAGTTTTTCATTCTTCAAAGTAACATAGAATTCGATTTTGCAACCACACAGTTTAGTGAGATAATTTTCCTAATAGCTAAACTGATTACTATGACGCAAGACTTGAAAAATAAAGGTGAATACACCCATTTCCATCATACTTTGTACAAAAGTTCTATTAATAGTAATGAGCCAAACACTATAAACTGTCATTTATTTAATCTTCTACCACTTTTACTGCGCAAACAGAGGAAATCACTTCTTATCAGGAATCATAAGAAACAAAGAATTTACTGCTCCGTCAGTCATCAAGATAAATACACACTGACAGGTACTGTCAGCCTCAAAAAGATGCACAATCAGCCTATAATGTTCCCACTGTTGGGACACAGGCCTCTTCTCTGCGAGAGGGAGTGGTAAAGCGCCTGTCACGGTTTGAACCTACGACCTATATCTAGTAACTCGCGGTCGTTACCACTGGGCCACTACTGCTCTCCTCAAAAAGGTGAATCGCCACGCATTCATTTCATTGGCTATGGTGTTTTCCAAAAGCCATCATCTGCCTAGCCTTTTCCCAGCTATGTTGGGGTCGACTTCCAGTCTATCCGGATGCAGCTGAACACCAGTACTTTACATGGAGCGACTTCCTATCTGACCTCTACAACCCAGTTACTGGGTAATACTGTTGGTAATAATATTGCTAGTAGTATAATACGTATTTTGTTTAATTAGTAAGATAGTATGTATAACATTTAATTGTACTCCTGCTTTTTATCCCGAAATAAAATAGATAAATAAATACGATACCCCTTGGTAAGACTGGTTGTCAGACTTTCGGGCTCCTGACTACCCGTAACGACTATCAAAGATACACGAAAGACAGCCGGGACCAACGGCTTAACGTGCTTTCAGTTTCACGGAGGGGTCTCGATATGTAAAGACGGTCGCCCATCCACAGACCAACCCACAAAACATATAAGACATTCGTACTTAATTATATCTTTATGAGGCTGACTGTATCTATTCCTTATCGTAGCATGATGCTGATGAGTTCGTGGAAAATTTTCTTTTAATTACTCATTAACATGAGCCATCTGTCGCGTCTAGATAAGTCAAAGATCTGTGTAAATATGAGGGTTGCATCATGGAATCTGTCTGATAAAAAAAAGTGATGAAATGATGTCGAAAAGTTTGACGGAATTTGGCTGCACAATTTAATCATCATCATCATCATTTCAGCCGAATGACGTCCACTGCTGGACATAGGCCGCCCCCAAGCACCTCCACTTCGACCGGTTTTGTACTTCTCGCATCCAACGGGTTCCTGCGGCCTTCACAAGGTCGTCGGTCCACCTTGTGGGAGGCCTTCCAACGCTACGTCTTCCGGTACGCGGTCGCCACTCTAGAACCTTTCAGCCCCATCGGCCATCTGTTCTGCGAGCAATGTGCCCTGCCCACTGCTACTTAAGTTTGGCAATTCTTCGGGCTATGTCGGTTACCGTGGTAATTTTTAATACTTTTGAAAAAAATTTAAATTATGTAGGCCGGTAGAAAAAAATAATTATGTGAAAATACATAAATATCACGCCAGTATTCCCCGAGACCTAGGCAGAAGTGTACCTATAGTACATCCACACGACAGAGGGCAAGCCCATTGCCATCAACTGGCCACAAACCCAGAGTCCGGGCTGCTACTGAAAAATCCTAAATGCAAAAACCCAATAACACTTTGTCTGACCCATGTATCGATCAACTCCAGATGTAGAACTCTAAGGACCTGCTGGACCTACACAAAGCCTATCTTCTTGCAATATGAACACGAGAAGTTCTTATTTTCTTCCTCAAATCTACAGTAGGTACTTAGGTAAATGGTTATACCTACTTCTTCAAGTTAAGTAAAACATCTGTCTACCCTGCAAGAAACATCGCGTTGCATAATCAGACTATAATGTTCCCACTGCTGGGGCACAGGCCTCCTCTCTGTGAAAGGGAGCGGGCCATAATCGACCACGCAGGCCCAGTGCGGGTTTGTGGATGTCACATGTCTTCGAATTTTGGTTCTAGGTAATGCCGGTTTCTTCAAGATCAACGACCAGGTCGTTGTTCAAGATGTTATTCTTCACTGTTTTGAGAGCAGTGGTGATGAAATAATTTACACAAGTGCCTGACTGGGTTCGAACTAACAACTGAAGGCCAATTCTCGTAATTTAAAACGTTCAAAATCTAGTCGCAGTCTCATCTCGGCGACAAACAAATGTCAAAAACTTGTCAAAATGTAGGGAAATTAGAAGTATTTTTGACAGATTGAGACTGAGATCAGACTGTGAACGTTCTTAAAATTACGAGAATTGCCCCTCTAATAAGGGCCGACACTACTGGGCCACCGCTGCTCTACATCGCGTAATAAAACTATTTTAGTCCCCCAAATATTTGCCCAAAGTTATCAGTCAAATTCTAAAAATGCGTCAAAATATCCCTAATAATGAGACATTACACGGATCAAATAATAATATTTACACCAATAAACGAGGACTCAATGTTTACAGGCAAAATAATTCCTTAGTCTGAAGACAAATTAATTTATAATGTTGCCAGAATTGAGCACAGATAATTAAAGCGAACACAGTAGAGTGATAATATTAGTTGATACAAATATTTACTGTTTGCAGTGCTATTGTCATAGCGTTGACTATATGAGTTTGATTGGCGTATTACAAACAAAGAAAACATATTTCACTAATTGAACGGTTATTTAAACAGAAGCTCTGTGTTAGGTTTCAAAAAATAGTGGAAAGCACTAGGTATCTAGAGTTTAAAAACGATTTCTGGAATCTGAAAACGGCTCCTGGAATCCTAATGCGGTCTGAGTCCAAAAACGATTCCAAGAATCTAAAAACGGCTCCTAGAATCCTAATACGGTTTTTAGACTCTAAAAATGGTTCCTAGAATCCTAATACGGTTTCTAGAATCTAAAAACGGTTCCTAGAATCCAAAAAAAGTTTCTAGAGTTATTAATTAATAAAAACGCTTGAAAATCTTAATTCCGTATAATTCATCTGTCTTGTTTCTGTTCGTATGTACTTGCCTATCTTAGATTGTTTAGTTTACAAAGTATAATAAAGTAGATTGACATAAATTATGTACAATTGTTTTATTGTATTTGTCTTTATACACGCCTCCTGCAACGTGTGGTAGGTAAATGAGCAATACTTGACATCCTTTGACTATGTTTACTAAAACTATAAAGTGGTTGTTGGGAGGCTTCCCACATTGTTGCTTCGGGAAGTACCTGTGTCGCATTAACAGGGAGCTGGACGCCCGGTGTCACTACTGCGTCGACTGCCGAGAAGACCCGGCGTGGCATACGCTGGCAGAGTGTGTCACTTGGGAGGAGCCGCGCCGCCGTGCCCTCATCTTAGAAGTAGGCAGTGACCTGTCGCTGCCGGCCGTGGTATGGTCGGCCGCGAAGAGTCCTGGTACGCGGTGGTTTCCTTCTGGGAAACAGTCTTCTCGCATTGGATGTTTTATGATGGCGATAACTATGTAGGGTGTGGTGGTCATATGTAGATATCCGTGGTGGTGGTAAATTTTCAGAAGACGAAAAGGAAAAGTAATAGAAATGTGTAGGCATCTACCATAAAAGATTATGTAATCTACTATTAAATTAAAAAAATATTATTATTAATATTATAAATAAATATAAAATAATATATATACCTAAATGAATTATTAATTAACTAGCTGCTGCCCGCGACGTCGTCTGCGTGAAGGCTCTACAGCACGAAAAATACCTAAGATGCCAGTGTCGCTATAGCATTATAAGTAAACAACTTTTAAAATAGCATTAAAATATAAGTTTCTTTTGCAAGCGAAGCAAGTGAAGAGAGTTATATTGGAATCCTGCTGAGTTCAGTCATAAGATGTGACTGAAGGAAATAGAGAAAATAATGCAGGAATACATTCCAGGACACAAAAGAGTAAAAATACGTACAAAGGTATCATACCTTACAACATTTCCCTATAACGTACGTTGGTAGTTATGCTGCCAGGAGCCAAAATGTAAAGAGAGTCAGGACTGGTGACGCGGGAGCAAGCGACGTACAGTTGCCCGTGTGAGAAGCAACTCGTCCTGAGGTCGACAGCCGCTGCCCTCAGTGTCTTACTGATGGTCATCGCGAAGCAAACACTCACGGGGATCTGTACGCGCTTGAACTGGAACGGGAAGTTATGAGGTATGAGGGGAATGCGTGGTATAAATACTGCCTCGCCAACGCCACAACTCGTAAGAATTTCCGCCTCAATTTGTGTGTCTGTGGAGCGAGATGACTTTAAGGCGGGTCCCGTTACACAACTTTGGAGGAGATAGGTTCCGAAGAAGCATAATCGGGACACCGACCTTCAGCTTGATGGTATGCGCTGGAAGTCCACTTGCTGACAGGGAGTTCAGAAATTCCACGGGATAATGTGTGGCGTCATCTTGCTCGACAACAGTGTTTATCGAGGTGTAGTCTACTTCATTCCCCTCAATTTCCGAGAGAATGCATTCGTTAATTGCTGCAGCCTGATCGTTTTTAAGCGTCAAAATGGCCCGCTCACACACCCAAGAATTTTGCTGGTGCGGTATACGACTGATGTCCCCGTACACACAGCGAATGAGTTCTTCTATGCTGGATACCACTCTACCGAGAGACTCTGGAAGCACCACCTGTCCACCTCTCTCTTCTGGTAGAGTGCCTTCGCCAAGACTTAGAAGGACATCGGAGAATTCTTGAGCACGTGCATTGCCGCCGAGCCGAGCTCTCATATTAAACGGTTGAATGTCGTAATTACAGATACAATTAAAAATCCATTGTGTCTCGCGTAGATCTACGTTCCGGCATACGATGGGTTAATGGTCAAGCGCAGCGTACGAACTCGTGACCACAACGAAGATCATTTCAACGAAGTATTCACCTCGTCAGCCCTCGATCCCCGCGTCACCACGGAAAGCATTTGCCGGAAATCGCCACTGAACAGAACTGTGGAACAGAATCGATGGGAATTTTAAAGTCCCGATTTCCACGGTCTTGATGCGGTGATGATTGGGGAGCTGGTAACCCATATTCGATCAGTGGATTGCCGCCGATAGAAATGACCACATCTTGAAGTGAACTGAGACAGGTCTTCAGCACGCGTTCATCAGTTAGGTACTTCGACTTCGTCTCCAGTAGCACGCCTCAAAGCTCGTAGAAAATCTTCAGACAGATGATGGCGATACTTCTCCCACAAAGCTACCGGTTTCGCGACTCCACAAAACACCAAGATGACGGCATGCGGCTGGGACTGTCACTTACGCTCGCCTCCGCGAGGGTTTCATCCCAATTTTGGTCACTGTCGAGAAGGTCACGTGTTACCCAGGCTGCGCGGTAAGTGGGATACTCCTCGCCATCAAATGTCCTCAGAAAGGCGAAAGACTTTGGGCCTCGGACAGTGTGAAGTAACAACCGCAGAAAATAGCATTCGCCATTATTCGGATGCACGGTATAAACCCTACCCAATGCGGTATCCTTGAAAATTCCTGGAAAACTTTCCACAGCACCTCCTCGTCGACGTCGGTTAAATAAACCCCTTTGCTTGTCGTACGTGTAATATGAAGGCACCTCGTCATACGTAAGGGATTTGTTTTACATCACATTTAAGTTTATAAATTAGGTATACGACATGAAAATATATTAATTACCAAGCAATAATCACACAGATAAATACCGAACAAAAGTATTAACAGTCAATGTTTATTTTGTACTAACAACATGAAATTGATGAAGAAATGAGCATCATCAATGAACATAACTTTTTTGTAATACTTAACACCGCATTTTTTTAAATTGTCTTCCTCAACTCTGCTCAAGATTTTGAGGGTTTTGTTGGAACTTGAATTTTTCAAAACGAACTAAGTATACGATACAACTTTTATGAAGAAAATGCACATTACCATCTATGAATTTTAAGAATAACTAACTACTAACCTCGCCAACATGATCAAATTTAAATTATTAATTTCCAAAAAGTGTTAACATGTAACTTGATTTGATTTTTATGAAATCTCATAGATGGCGCTGCTTCAAATTTTTCTTTATACTACTAACATTCATTAAACTATGTTTCTCTGCCCAAGTTACTTAAATGGCGTAGTTTTTATAGTGTAAAGCTAGATAATAGCATGGCTTACTCAAAAACAACATTTAAATATGCATCGTTAGATTACACGCTGTCACAGAATGCGTAAGAAAAATAAAGATTCACAGCTCCTCCACCGTAGGTGATAGCGTGATAATATGTAGCCTATATGTTGACCCGACCTCTTAGTAATACTCATGCAAAATATGATGTAAATCCATGCAGCACTTTTTGAGATTAGCCCGGACATACATACAGACAATCAGACAAACAGACAAAAATTCTAAAAATTATATTTTCGGCTTCGAAATCGATTGTAGATCACGCCCCAAGTATTCTTTAAAAAAAATATTCAATGTACAGTTTTGACTTTCCTACGATTTTATTATATGTATAGATATTATGAATGTGAAAGTTTGTATGTTTAAACGTTTGGATGTTTGTTAGTGAATCACGCAAAAACGGCTAAACCGATTTGGATGAAATTTGGCACACAGGTAGTTTATAACCTGGATTAAAACATAGGATACTTTTTATCCCGGTAGTATGTTCCTGTGGGATAATTTCTGACCACCACGCGTGCAAAGACCTGTGAAAACTAGCCATTCCAATTCTATGATTATGATAAAGTCCTAACTATGATAAACTAAATTACCTACTCATGTTGTTGTTTATTTATAAAACAACAACTGCTTTCTACTATTTGCCACTAGTCAATAAGTAATATCATCAAATAATAAAAACGTCGCAAAGTGGCGAGCACACATCTAGCATTGAAGCATTCGATGTTTCAGATATTTATTTATATTATGTTTGTCACCATATATCTACTAAGAACGAACTATCGATAGTATATATACATACAACGATCCGTGACTGAGGGAGTGCTTACGTTGTTGAAGGCTAAAGCATGGATGAAAATGTTCCTAAAAGAGACTGAAAAACAGTCATTTACAGACAAAGAAGACTGTAAAAAACATTATGATTTTGACTCTAATTATGATTTAAATTTAAAACTCGTTTGACTTGACTGAATACTGAATGTTCAAGCGGCCTCAGTTGAGTAAAGAGCCAAATGTTTATCTATTTTTAAATAGTATATCGGAATCGCTTTTATATGTCATATTATTAAAAATATATAATATAAGCTAGGTGAGGTCGGCTTTTCCTATGTGACGACTCTGAGAAGAAAGGGCCGAAATAAACTCAGAGGTCTCAGTCTCTTTTAAAGTCCAGACGTAATCTTGGTTAGATCATGTAGATTGATGTCTGAAATGGCAGATTTGAGTGAACCAGTCCAGTGAGTGCAAGCATTTGTCAGTAATCATGTAGCTCATCTCAGAACTTGAGGAGCTCAACGACTCGAAACAATCGACAGCACATACTGGCTTTTTTATTGTGCCCGTCTGCTTGTACAACACAAGAAGTAATCTTAATGTGGGCCCCACACCTAATGCTGTTCAGGTAGGTAGTCACATTTAAATCTAAATTTATTTCAAACTAGCTTTTACCCGCGGCATCGCCTGCGTGGATGTCGAAAATATTTCTAAAACTTATTCCAACATAAAAGTAGCCTAAGTTACTTCTTATAACATCATCTATACTAGCAAATAGCTATATAGTCCCGTCAAAATCGATCGAAGATACGCTGAAACAAACAGAGACAAAAATAATGTTAGATACCGTATATACTTCCATATGCATTTAGTAAGAAGCTGTTATTTTGAGATTACAAGCAGACGCATCAATTTTATTTATTTGTATAGATAAAATATGGATTCAAAAGTAGAAAACACCCATTTCCTAACTAGGTCAAACAGGGTTCTACTCAAAGTTGCGGGTACAAACTAGTTGTATTTATATATATTACGTATTTGATTTGTCTGTGATTTTCCATAGCGTTTTGTCCGTGAGTCGTCCAAGATGGCGGTCGCTGGCGGCTCTAACGATTTCAGCAAACATAATTATTGGAAGTCGCACGTTCACTGTACTATTTGATCTTGCTTATTGGCTAACACGACTCTTGGTTACAATTTTCATATTGTCCCAGCTATTTAGTATAAAATGAATTGATTTTCAATGTTTTTCAACGCTTAGTACTTGTATACATAGATGTTTATATTTATTTTAGTGTTTATCTGTTATTTTTCTTGTAAATGCTTCATATTGTTGTGTACATAATGGTGGCAGATGCTGTGATAATCTTTTTATCTGCGATTTATAGTCTTATTTCTTTGTAGGTAGAATATTAATTTGATTGATCGATTGAGGCGTAGCTATTGTAATCATCGTGATGGCACCTATTTGTATTAATAAAATGATTAACTACGAATTAATCTAGAATCTTTCATAACTATTACGAAAAGATAGATTAGAAAAATATAGGTAAGCAAAACCATTTGCTGTATCCTTAACCCAGCCGTAAAAATAGATCATCAAATCAATAACATTTGGGTTTGTAGATCGCTCTATAGCTCTATAGTTCATCATCATCTGCCTAGCCTTTTCCCAAAGATGATGGTGTCAGTGTCCAGTCTAACCGGATGCAGCTGAATGCCAGTATTTTACATGGAGCGACTGCTTATCTTACCTCCACAACCCATGGTACTGGGTAAGACGTTCACCCTTGGTAAGACTGGTGGTCAGACTTTCGGAGTGAATTGATTTTCAACACTTAGTACTTGCATGCATAGATGTTGAATTATTTTTATTCTAAAGCCCTATAGGTACGTGTGGATATTAACATCCAGGTTCCGGACCGAAAAACCTTTTTCAACAAAGATCCATGACCGAATTAACTCCTCAAGTTGAGTGACACCTACACAAAAACAGGATATTTTCGTGTACAACGTACCATGACTAAAGTAGGAAATTAACATGGTTGCACGACATTCGGCCGAAGCCATCAATTACATGTGTATCGCTAAATAAATACGCGTTAGCTATACGAATCTGTACACGTCAGAATTGTTACTGCAAACAACTGGACTTGCGCTTTTGGAGCTGGTGCTGCGTTTACATGGCTTTGTTGGGCAAGTGACTGGAGTAAGTCTTAGTTAGAGGTCCGTTCGAGATGCTGATTGTTTGTCAAAATTGTGAAGGAATAGCAATATTGGAAAAAAGCTGTTTAAGATCTTAACAGGTAAAATAGCAATACTACTTTTTTTTTTAAATACGTTTTTTAAGTCTGATGCTAGGGAACTTGTAATTTTCTAAAAAAATAATAACTGTGTGATGCATTAAATCTCTTTGAGACATCTATACCTACACTACAATAGTTAAACTTACTTCGAATCTCACCCTCATCAAATCAAAGAATAATTAAGTCTCGGAACACCCTCAAATTTTAAAATAGCTTACATTCACTGCACTATCATCGAGTCATTTCTCAACGAAGTACAGCACGTTGGTATAATATGGCCGTTACCTGCAGTATTCATCAAATGGCACCAATATACTCATCATCACCACCATTCACAGTCCGACTTCACCCACTACAGAACAAAGGCCTCTCTTTTCATGTGCCAATCTGCACGCCCCTTTTTTTTTATGGATGGGAAATCATCTAATGACACCTCCCGCTACGGGTGGAGCGGACGGGAGTGTCAGACTCTTACTGACTAAAACCCACCCGTGTTCCTTCCTTAGCCCTTTATGTTCCGGGCAGCGGTAACCCTTTCGGATACTCCCGCAACCCGGACAATCCCGCTACCAAGAATAATCCCGCTACCCCGGACAATCCCGCTACCCATCTCCACGCCCCTGTGCCAGCCTCATCCAGGTTCTATCGTTCTACTCTACTCTCTCCAACACTACTACTAAACGAAGCACAACACGTAAAAGGGTACGAGAGGGTCACATTACAGTGTGTCCGATAATTTGAGCAGTCTGGACCCGACGCTCATCTCATTAACACCCGAGCTGCGTACGAGATGCTATAACGACTGTGAAACGGACCTCGGACCAACGCTCGCTCTGTTATGTAACTGGGGAATATAGTGTAATTTCAATAGACGGTAGTCAGAGACTGAGCGGCCGTCTCCACGAGCGAGAGAATCGTGGCGATAGTCTCGCCGTGCCATCAAATTTTCGCCGCGATGATAGAGCAGTGGTGGCCCAGTGGTAACAGCTGCGACTTATGAGTTGTAGGTCGTAGGTTCGAACCCAGACAGGGGCTTTACTTTGTGTAAATTATTTCATCACCACTGCTCTCAAAAACGGTGAAGGAAAACATCATGAGGAAACCGGCATGTCCTAGAACCAAAAATTCGAAGACATGTGACATTTACCAGCCCGCACTGCGCCCGCGTGGTGGATTACGGCCCACTCCCTCTCACAGAGAGGAGGCCTGTGTCCCAGCAGTGGGAACATTATAGGCTGATTATGTTATGTTGTTATGATAACGCCGTGTGGAGACACGTTCTAAGAGAGTGTATAGAAATACGTGGCACGACGATAATATCGCCGCGATTATCTCGCTCGTGGAGACGGCCCCTTACGCTTGCCGAGGTCGGTCCGTGGATTGGTGACCATTCATTAGCAGTCATTATGGGTCGTCAGAAGCCTGAAAGTCTGACAACCAGTTTTACCGAGCCTTTTTTCACCTGCCTAGCCTTTTGCTAACTATGTTGGGGTTGGCTTCCAGTCTAACCGGATGCAGCTGAATACCAATACTTTACATGGAGCGACTGCCTATCTGACCTCCACAATCCAGTTACTGCGTAATACGATACCCCTTGGTAAGACTGTTTATCAGACTTTCGGGCTTCCGACGACCCGTAACGACTGTCAAAAATCCACGAATGACAGCCGGGTCCAACTGTTTAACGTGCTTTCCGAGGCACGGAGGGATCTTGGTATGTAATGATGGTCACCCATCCACGGACTAACCGCAGCAAGTGTAGCTTAACCTTGTCGATCGAACCGTGCGGCTGTTATTACTTAGCCATAAGCCCATCGCATATCAAAACAAATACATAATTTTTAGACCTGCTACAAAATTGACAATCATTGCTACGCTCGTAGCCTCGTAGCAATGAGTGCTACGGATTTATTTGAAAGTTACCTATTCGTCATTATTGTACCGGGCGGTAGTAGACTACGGCTAATCTTGAAAGAAGTTTTTTATGTACAGTCGCCAGCACATCAAGTTACTACAATCTGTCAAATTTCTTTAATAGATTTTCAACTTTATCGCTTAAGCATAAGGTTCAAAGATGATTGGGAAAATTTGACAGTTTCGGGTAGCTTGATGTGCTGGAGTCTGTATCAAATTAACATTTTCTTGAAAAAGCGGCTAAGTGTGAGTCGAACTCGCACACAAAGGATTCCGTACCATCGTGAAATACTTAAGAGGAAATGCGGGTGGTCGTTTCTCCATATAAACGCTCTCGCCTGTTTTCTTTCTGGTTAATGACCATAAAGCAATCGTTTTTTGCAGAATAATAAATATTAACTACTTGTATGTCCCTATGTTTTCCTTTTTGATGACACATTATTTTTATAAGTACTCGAAACCTCAAAAAATGACGATTTAAACCGCTGTCAACAGAGGACTACTATACAAATTTGACAACAATTAATGAGAAAATAAAAACATAGGAACACAGTACATATCCTTCTTATTCAGTTTATGAAATATCTTTTAAATGTTTATTAATGTACAAACACTATTTATTCCATATATAATATCTATGTACATATATCTAATACTAAAAATTACAAAATTAAATCCTAACTTAACTAAAACTATACAGAAACTAAAATATAGCGTCGAAAAATTCATCCGCATCGCTGTCGACTGGTAATGTTCCCAAGAGACTGGCGGCATTGCCACGTTGTATGGCAATGCTTAGCCTTTGGCCAAGGTAAAAGCCAGCCCTTGGGTCACGGGAAGTGTCAACCAGCCGTTTTGAAATTTCTTTAAAAAGACCATGAGCACTCGGACCCCACGGCCCGAGGGTTTCAACCCCAAACGGCTCGAAAATATAATTTCCGATAAGGTTATTATATTTTCGCCGCTTGAGGTTTTCAGCAGCCGCAGCAGCAGCGCCAGCACAGCATGCCGAGCCAGGAAGATGGGATGGCGCAAGAGTATCGACACACGTTGCGTCCCACACTAAAGGCCTACCCACCTTCCATGGAAATAAAGACATGCCGTCCGGTCTCTTGCCATCGTCGCGTGCCAAGCCATTGGGTTCTAATACAGCTGGAACGCCGACGGTAACAAGAGCTCGTCGGATGATGTCATTGATGTTCGCGTGGCGCGCTAAGCGACCCGCACTGCGGCTGCAAGACAGGCCATGATGTCCGAGGCTGTTGACATCTTCGCCACAGTGACAGCGATGAGGAGAACAGCAAGGAGTTCCTAGTCGTAGGGAAGCAGCGAGGCGAAAAGTAGTGTCGTCGAACAAAGTGCCTATGTTCGACGAAGGTAGTGCATGAAGCCAAAGACCCGACTCCCACCTACCCACAGCCAGCAGGCGCGCACGTTCCGCAGTAGTAGCAGACGAGTCAAGTAAATTATTCTGTACTACTCTGCAGAGCGGCTCATCCCACCGTCTCTGGGAAGATGGATTGTCGGGTGGATCTGTATTCGGGCAAGCGAGTCTCCAAGCATCCATAGCCTCGGTGAAACACGGCACATCAGAATTAATCAGTGTGGGGGCTAGGATTTTCCTGATTAATTTATCAGTGCCGTGGACCGAGGATATGAAAGCCGGTAAACTAATACTAGAAATTTTGCGGACGCCGAGGCCCCCCATACGAATAGGAAGAGTAGCTTGTGCCCAAGCTCGGTCGTCCATAGCCACATTTAAAATAGAAGTTAATGTATGCCTGATAATTTGGTCCATTTTGTCCAAAAGGTGAGTGTGCTTCCATAGATGGGAAGCACGAAGGAAATATGTTAATTTAGGGCCGAAACAGCAGTAGCGGATTAAGGTTATGGCCGAATGCATATTAATTTGGAACAATCTTTCCGAAACATCATTGAAATTTTGGATTTTTTCCTCAATAAAAAAGGGAAAGGAATTGTCAAAGATTGGAGACCCAAGGAGGCGAAGAGAGCTTTTTTCAATAATTTTGATTTCTGGAGCTATTGCGTTAAATTTGGGAAGTGTCAGGTGTCTGTCAGTACCGTCCGCTAAGTATAATTCACATTTCGAAAGATTGAGATCAAGGCCAATGGAATGAAGTTCATTTTTTAAAAATTTAAGGTCATCTAATACAGTTTCTGAATCGCCTCCCAAGGTTCCATCATCGAGATACCAAACGTTAAATTTGGAATTTAGCTGTCGAATAATTGGGTGAATGGCTAAACTAAAAATCACTGGCCCGAGGGGGTCACCTTGTTGGCAGCCAACAGCAGATTCCAAAAGGTTGTCCCGATACAGTAATTTAGTAGGGTTTCTGTAACATTGCCAAATTAAACTATAAATTTGGGGTATTTCTTTTCTAGTTTCTGCCAGTAAGGTGTCCCTATTAACAGAATTGAAGGCATTCTTTATGTCAACCTTCAGGATGACCTCTCCTTTTCCAGAATTTAGGTAGGTCGATAAGGCGTGTACGGCAGCCTCACAACCCCCTTTGGAGCCGTAACCTAGCTGCAGGGGCTGAAATTTTTCCGAAACAACCTCACCATAAAATTTACAACAAATTTTGGCTGCCATACGACGGTAAGTAGTGCCCACGGCAATGGGCCGAATGCCGCCATCCCTCTTACGCAGGGCGCATAGGTTGGCCCCGTATAGAACGTCGATGACGGCCTCGTGCACCTTGCCGGAGAGCATAAGGTTAATCAAAGCCGTAAGCTCCTTCAAGAGCAACTCACCAGCTGCCCCGGCGCCTGAACAAATAAGGTCCTTAAGGTGCTGAGGACTCAGGCCGTCAAGGCCGCCAGCGGAGCCGTTCCGAAAGGAGCAAACGGCTGTGACCACCTCTCGACCTGTAATGGTGAGGGAGTGGTTATCAAGATCAGGAGGGTCAGGAAAAGAAAGGCCATCCGCTGCGGCAGGATGTTTGCTCTCCAGAGCTGCGAGTGTTTCTGAAGAACACGGTGCCACCACATCACTACTAAAAAGAATCCTGGCTGCTCCGCTGATGTCACCTTCCCCTAACTTAGATTCTACCAGATGGGATATACCTCTTGATGAGGTATATCTCTGTGTCTGCAATTTTGAGTCTAAATTATGAGCCGAAATATTACAGTTTTCTTTAATTTGTGCAGTTAATGTCTTTTTAGTTGCCAAATTCTTTTGTACATGTAGAATTCTGTAAGGGAAGGTGAGTAGTTGTTCCCAAGCACTTAGCGAGTTCTCGCGGGCGGCAAGGCGAACGCAACCTGCTAGGTTTTGCGCAACTAGAGGTCTAGCGCCGCGGGGAACTCGCTTTAAAACAGGAACAGAGTTTTTGAATTTGGACAGGGTTTTCCAAAACGGGTCAAAAGTGGTTGTAACTGGAGTTGTAGGTGTAGTTGTTGAGGCAGGGTCTGAGATGAGCACATTTGGTGGTCTGTGCACCTTTCCAATGTGCACATTCAAACCCCGCTTACCTTTAAAAAACCGTGCCTGGGTACACAGCGGACATCTCTCCAGGATGCTCAGCGATGTCGAAGGTTGACAAGCACTGTTATCTACCACATCGCTGCTGCCACTAAGCATTGAATTTTTACTTATATTATATTAAAACTAATTAAAACAATAACTATACAATAAAAACACTAAAAAAACACTAAAAAGTCTATCTGACACTGCGAATGACAGGAGCAGTGACGGGACCGACGCAGTCACGCAGGCGGCCTAGGGCGCCGCGACGCCGATGATTTCGGCGCAGCCCTGGCAACCGTTGCTTGGTGACAACGGACGGACCGGCGCCGGCGTCGCGTCCTCAGCGACGCGATGTCTCGACAAAATCCTTTCATTCACATAGATTTTTTGTAAATAGATAATTGCTTCATATTTTGCAATTGTGGAAGACACTTGATTCAAGTGTTCTTTATAATAGACAGCACTTACACTGCAGTTTAAGTTCACTCACACACGCAATATAACTGATTAGGTATTTCTTACCTACTTATGAAAATGTTCAACAGTTATCATATTTACAATTTGAATGGATTTCCATTCATTGCTCCATCAAATTCTATTAAAAAAAAAATGAAATAACTAAATTGAATAAATAAATTAAAGGTGATTAAAGATTTTTATATGGAGCCTGTCGCGCCATTTTTTAAAAATATATTATAAGTTGGATGATTATATTGTAGATAAAAATGCTTGGCTAAATGCTGGTCCTGCTCCACAGGCACCTGGGCTCACTAGTTAAAATTTTCAATATTTGGAAGAGGTGCTTCCCTTTTTCTTATATCTTAGTTAGAAATATTTTCTTATATTTTTTTTTCTCTGTTATTGCACCTACTGTGTATTGTCTCTGTATCACCCTAAGGTAGATTCTTCTTTCTTTTAAATTGGTCCAATATTGGAGGAGGAAATAGGCGAGAGCCAAACCTCGAATTATGAGTTTTTGCTTAAGTTTTTTCAAAAGTCTCTCCGACCGCATTTCCTCTTAACATTACATCATCAACATCATCGTCATTTCAGCCGAAAGACGTCCACTGCTGGATATAGGCCTCCCCCAAGCACCGCCACTTCGACGAGTAATTACTTACATATTTTAGTTAAATAATTTATTTAAAAAAAAAACATGTTACGTGTATGGGGACCTCCTTTAATTTTTTACATTATTTTATGTTGAATATTTTTCCTGTTATAGCGGCTATAAACACTGTGAAAATTTCAAGTATCTACCTATTACGGTTCAAAATATACAGCCCTGTGACAGACGGACGAACGGCAGAGCCTTAGAATAATAGGGTTCTATTGACCCCCTTTGAGTACGGAACCCTAAAAATCTTTTCAGGAATATGAATCACAGCGAAACTCTAAATCAAAAATCCAGAGTGTATTTGTATATTTGTTACTTCTTCACGCAAAAATGGATTTGGATGAAATTTGGCACACATATAGTTTATAACCAGGATTAACACATCGGATACTTTTTATCCCGGTATTTCTACGGGATCAAAACTTATGCGGGTGAAACCACGGGGCGCAGCTAGTGTATACATATTTTTGAAACAATAGCACCTAAATAGTCGAAAATACCAGCTGCAATCAAGTACAATATTAGTAAAATATAAATCCCGGACACAAAGGACAACGAAATCGTTCATCGAACTTTGCGCTACAATGTCATGAAAACATCAACATACTCGAGTACGTGAATAACTCTGAAATCACAACAGTATTTACGATTTATTAATAAATCATTTGACCAAGAAAAAATTAATGTCATGGCTAAAACATATTTTTCTGATATGCATTAAAGAGAGGTCATTATACCTTCACATACATAAACTCGCACCTTTTTCCCAAGGGGACCGGCAGAAACCATAGAACGCCATCTGCTAAGATCCTCATATACTCATATTGCTTCATTTACGTTCATACATCAGAGGGGCAATTCTCGTAATTTTAAGAATGTTACAGTCTGATCTCAGTCTCAATCTGTCAAAAATATCTCTAATTTCCCTAAATTTTCGACAAGTTTTTGACATTTGTTTGTCGCCGAGATGAGACTGCGAGGGGGTGGAGGGGGGTTCAGGTGATCAGACCTGAATAAATCGATTTTAAACATTCTTAAATTACAAGAATTGGCCTTCTGGTCATACACGCAGACGGTTACGAGTACTACGCTCCTGACCTTTCTAAAGAACATCACCAATAAGACATCACCATCATAATCTTCGTCACATCGTGTTATCATACCTAACTTTCAGAAGAGGATGTCTTATAGATACAATAATAATATTAGCCTATAATGTTCACACTGCTGGCACACAGGCCTCCTCTCTTCGAGAGGGAGTGGGCTATAATCTAGCACGCGGGCCCAGTGCGGACTGCTAGATGTCACATGTCTTCGAACTTTTGGTTCTAGGACATGCCGGCTTCCTCACGATGTTTTCCTTCACCCTTTTGAGAGCAGTGGTGTGATGAAATTATTCACACAATGTAAAGCGCCTGTCTGGGTTCGAACCCACGACCTACAACTCGTAAGTCGGGGCCGTTACCACTGGGCCACCACTGCTCCCATAGATACATATTACTGATTTTATTTGCAACAATTTTACGTAACTTGCTTCTCTAAGTAGGTGATCGTAGTTTTCAGATGGCTGACCATAGCTGACGAACGAATAAATTCTTAAAAACAATTCTCTAATAGATGCCATTCTGAAAAAAGTCGTTCGCAGTACTAAACATAACGTAAAGGAAAACCGCTGCATTACCCTACCCCAAATAAAACCTAAAACCAGCCACAAACAAACTATGACGTCACAAATGTACATAGACACACAGATTATCAGTTCCAGAGACAAATTACACAAGTGCTCACACTAAGCGAACCAAAAGCGCTTCATATATAAATATTATGTTTATATATTGATAGAGTAGAGCGTTTGTCAAACAGTTCAGTGTACGGTGCCAATATTAACTCTAGTTATCGTCCGCGGGTGAACCCGCCTGCCAAGGTCACGGTCAAGGTCACATGGTTTACATTTACACTGTCAATATTTTGATGTGATTTCTACGAGTTTACACCTCTGCAATAAATTGGTTTGCGTTTTTGGTACGTGCAGGCGAATTAGCCTCGTTAGGACTTTATTTTGGGATTAATTAATATGCTTTTTGCTTGGAGGTTTACAGGTTTTCAAATTTGGTAGGTTGCAAATACTTCTTTGACTTGATAAGTGACTATTGACCACTGTAGGTTTATCGACAAAATGAAAATTGCAACAGAGAACAATTCAACACAACAGGTTTTTCTGATATGGAAACTTGAGTTAATGTAATGAGCTCTCAGTGATTGCTATTTTGATATCTGCAATAGAATACTAATATGACCTTTGTGCAGTCATTTTCATTCTGAACAAAGAAAAACTCGATTACCTACTGTCATCAACGTCCTATTCAGTTTAGACGCAAAAACAACTTACCCAGAAGGTAAGTACACACAAGTACCTACTGACTTAGATCGTCTTCCTAGCCAAATATTTAAAAGATTCGCAAAGAAAACAAATTCAAACTCTAATAGGTCCGCAACAATCGGAATTATCTCTAGGTATATTTAATTTATCAAGGTAAACTCCTTGGATTACATTGGCTGTGTTACCAAATATTTTCCGTGCAAGCGGTGTGTGTGCTGTGTACATATTGTGTGTATGTTTGTGTGTAGAGCACATATTTAGCTGGGCCCAATACGAAGCCCCCTTGGCCTTATGCGACAGAGAAAACTTGGTTTGCTTTGTAACTTTTGAGCAAATTATTTTTAAATTGGTTAGGGGTTTAGATACCTTGTTGTGTAATGTTGGCACCTGATGAAATGAGGAGTGCAAGATTCATATTGTTTAGTAGTGGAAGGTTATAATAGTTGTCTCTTTTTCAAACTCTCCCAATAAGATCTGGTCCTAAACTTTATAGTACCACCAAACGTTCCAGTGGCAGGTTATTAATCTAACACACACGGTCAAACATATACTATTACTGAAATAAGGTATAATAAAGTGAGTATTCATTCAAATATCTAAGTATTTAATTTAAATTGCCAAAACTGTTGTATCAGCAGTACCTCCCTCCAAACAGTAGGTACAAAACCACAGGCAATCAAAATTCAAAGTAGGTACCACCCATCCAAGATATTTGTTTTCAAACGTAACGCCTTCAGCCCGTCACCTCCAAACTGACCCTGCAAACACGGAGCTTTAAACAAATATACAAAAAAGTACGCAAATAAAATACTCCCAGTGTCCTCATTAATATTCTAGAATAATTTATTATAAAGGTCTTTGTAAAACAGGTCTCCAGAGAGCAAACTCTTGCGCCGCGCACGCCGCGCCGGCCGCTTAGCAAACAATATGGCCGCGATAACCGACGCCATCTTGGTTTTATCGAGGTTACACGCACTGGAATTTTAAATTATTATTTTTTATTACTACCGTTTCAACTTGCTTAGTGTGTAAGCTTTATTGGGTGTATAAGTTTATGTTTTTATTCGTTGTTTACTAAGATAGGAATAGATTAAATTAAACGTGGGATTTAGCAGATGAATAAACTGATAATGAGAAGTTGGCTTACTTACCTACTCGCGTGTGTTCCTACCTATGTATTGTTTTTATCACTCATCAGCTAACATTTGACAAAGTATTATACTACCATCTGCGAAAACTGGGGTTGGTTCAAATTCTTCTAAAAACAAAACATAATTAGGTAGGTAACCTGCATCCGGTTTTGCTCACCCCTTTCCTGCTTAGTTTTATAAGTTGCTGAAATCTATATAATACATATAAAATTCAAAGTCCTGACTGACTGATATATCAACGCACAGCCTCAACCGCTGGTCCTAAAGACATACAATTTGGAGGGTGTGTTGTTTGTGAAGAGTAGGTATCCACTAAGAAAGGGTTTTTCGAAATTCCGCCCCTAAGAGGGTGAATGAGGGGAGGGTGAAATTTCACGCAGACGTAGTCGCGGGCAGAAGCTAGTATTAATATAATATAAGTACTCTTCCACGTAATTTTCTTTACCTAATGTTATTACGTACCTACTTATTCATTAGAAAATCCAACTATCTACGAAATCTACTTGCAAAGTAGTTCTATATGCATCTCAGTCACCAGTCACCCAACAATAATTAGCAACGCAAATACAGAAACGCATCTACACTGCACCATGCGTCAGCGCATCAGTTTCGTAAACATGTACAATTAACATTCCCCAAGATAAAACTGTTGTGTTTAGTATAAAAACAGGCTAATCCAGGCGGGGTGAGAAGAGAACAAATTTACTGTGCCAACAATCAGCCGGAACCTAACATCGCATCGGTGCGTATGAGTAAGGGCGCGAGCATATCTCGCGAAGACTTGCGTCGTTTGAGGGTAGTGATTTTGAGCCTAGCGATATGTGACGATGGGGAAATCTCTGTGGGGTACCTAAGGTATTAGGATTATGGATTTATTATTTGTTTGCAACATGTAGCCAAAGTGACCTCTGCGCTGCCACCCGCCGTGGAATTTGGCGAAGTATTGGGCCAAAAATTAGTTACCTATTCTCGTGTCAGCGACAAGAAGAAGAAGAAAAAAGAATTAACTACTTTCAAAATACACGTTCAATTAGGCACCTCCTCATGACTCCGATTTACTTACCTATGTTATGTTTACTTACTTCTTTTCGCCAAAGTTTCTGACTAAGGATTTAAAAAACCTAAAACCTCTTACTTGTGGCAAAGTTAAACGAGTCTTGCACAAAATAAAAAAATGGGCCAGTGTGTGGCACATTTTTTTATTTTGTGCCTTTCTAACATCTCTTAGACGTCAAACATGATTTGGTAGACCTTTAGCATTCGGTACAGCTCCTGTTAAACCATGAGAACTCCTTTCTACCCAAAAATCAAAGTACCGTTCCCTTGTAACATTCGATTGAACACCCCAGTTCCTCCCAAATCGTACAGACGCGAGCACATCAAGCTACCCGAAACTGTCAAATTTTCACAATCAACTTTGAACCTTATGCTTTAGCAACTTTATGTTGAAAATCTATTAAAGGAAATTTGACAGATTGTAGTAACTTGATGTGCTGGCGTCTGCACCATGTAGTCGTGCCCTAACACAGAGTCACCGCTTACACTGCAAATATTTCAACAAAGATACAAGGGGCGCTCAACCCAACTTTGACTATCCCCGTGCACACACGGCTTAGAACTGCGCGTCATAATAATTATATACCTACGACTGTTTTAATTGCGATTATGACTCAAGTAGTTTAGCACAGCATTGCTGTTAAGACTTCTCAGAAGCACACATTGCGCGTCATACTTTTGTGAAATTTCGGAGTAATGGTGTCTTGTTATTTTTTGCAAAAAAGTGATTGGTCCGATGGTAAATATATCTGAAAAAGTTAAGAAAGCAATATTTACCTACATTACGAGTATAAGCATTAATGAGGAATTAGCTGTTGACGGCAATTTCGCAGACAAAACTTAACCCACTCGGAGGCGGGCGTTCCAAAATCCTGGTACACCTCTCCATGCTCCAAGATATATTTATATAAGTAGAAAGATTATACGTCATAACGTTTAATATCTCCAGTATTATAGTTAGTTGAAGTATCTAAGGTCCGGAAGTACCAAAGATGTAAACAACAATGGCCGCTCGAAATTGAATAAAATCGATAATAAGAACATTTATTTGAAATAATGTTTGTAAATAAACATTACTTATTTACATTGTTGTTTACATCTTTGGCAAACGCCGGACCTTGGATATCTCGCTCTACATGCTTCAAGGAATAAGTAGGTCATCATCTCCCTAGCCTTTTCCCAACTATGTTAGGGTCGGCTTCCAGTCTAACCGGATGCAGCTAAATACCAGTATTTTACATGGAGCGACTGCCTATTTGACCTCCACAAATCAGTTACTGGGTAATACGATACCCCTTGGTAAGACTGGTTGTCAGACTTTCGGGTTTCTGACGACCCGTAACGACTATCAAAGATCCACGAATGACAGCTGGGACCAATGGCTTTACGTGCTTTCCGAGGCACGGAGAGGTCTTGGTATGTGAATATGGTCACCCATCTACAGACCAAACGCGGTAAGCGTAGCTTAACCTGATCGAGCGACCCGTGCGGCTGTTATTATTTAGCCACTAGCCCCTCCTCCTCAAGGAATAAGTAGGTAGTAGGTACTTATATTAATTTGCTTCCACTGTTTTGTCATCAATGGTTTAGACTATGCGTTATCTTGTAGGCATTCACAGAACTGTTTTTATGAGTAGTGACATTGGAACGGATGACGAAGAAAACCTAGCAAGGATCAATCACAATCTGAATAATTTTGAAGGACATTGCTTCATATGTTCGAAAAATTTGTCTGCTCAACAACTTAAATAGCGCAACGAATGTTGTTGAACTGTCAAAATGAAAGCCATTGCTACTGCTAGTGTGTTACGCAATTACCCCGCTGTTTCATATGATAAGTGACATCGGAAAGGAAGAGAGAGAGAGAACTAAACAACCTATCATTAGCCAGGATCTTTAAAGATAAATGAAAAGAAGATAATTTTTTCACACCTTTTAAAATAAGCTGATCATGCAAGACTAACTTACATGCTTCACAAAAGTAGATAAATAAATGACAAGCAAGATGTCCCCATTGTTACATCTTTCATCACCTTCTGTAGGCATTCAATTATTTCCATATTTTATTAATTATTATCCGTACAATTGAAATAATAATAATTTCATCCCATGCACAATAGATCCAATTTACAACCGAGCATCGACGAACGCTCGATTGTTTGCACACATGCTTTCATGTCTGCGGGTGATATCATAAGATTATGTATCTTGAGCGAGTGAAATAACGTACAATGCATCATTATTCGAATATCGAAAAAATTTTAGAAGATTATATCGTTGTTTTTGAGCTGCCTGAAACCCTGAAATATTTCATTTGTTTGTAATTTTTTCAGAGTGCTGCTACTGAAGAATTTTAGAGAGTAAAATGACAGTTTTTTTATTTAGCTGCTGGAGGGAGGTGGGCTAGTTGGAATAACCACCGACGGCCGCCATGGCCCACGCACAATGGTCCATTTGAAGGACTATCCATCTGTTTCTTACTAAACTTCAACTATATCCGACGAGCCTGCATACTTATCTCTTTTGTTGACTGTACCTATAGACGTCAAGGAACTACGCATAATAATCGCTACATAACCAATGCAAATGTAAATTGGGTCACTCATTCGTCACAAGTTTTTGAAAGATTGGTCCTGGAAGCAGTCGAGGGCTAGATTTAATTTTTAGACGATAAGAAAAAATTGTTTGTTGTTGAAAAGAAGCTACTACTAGAATCGAAGCCTACGAGGATCTACGTGTAAATCCGGGTAAGTATTACAGATGTAGGTTAATAAAGCGTCAAAATGGTGTTTTTCCATCCTTTAATCCAACAAAAATGTAAACATACAGTCTACTTAAGAGTTCGCAAGGAATATTGATCCTCATTATTCAACAAGTAGAACCATCCTCAGACCTAACTACAAACAATTTAAAACACAACCAAGACCAACATCATTGCGGGTACTATGGTATCCCTAGTTACTTTCTAGCATCACACATGTGCAATCCACCCATGAAGATCACACTGTAATCGCGACGAGCTTGGTTTTCAAATATTAGTGTTTGGCAAAGAAATCAAGCCGCGGCCGGCCGGCCGTTTGTCCGTCTGTTTGTACGACGCGACCCCGATCGAGCTGTTAGCACGACCAACTATATTATCCTGACACTCGACCACGGTTTTGTTTGGCTGCGGTATGCAAAATAGGCGAGGAGGTGTCAGAACTTGATGGCTTAAATAAACAAGAAAGAACTCCTCATTACCTGGACCAGGGACACACTGTTGACATTTCTCGGAGGCGATAAAATCGACAAAGAATGAAAAACAAAAGAAAATCTACAAATTATTCACCTCAGCCATTACGTAACAGTTAATCCCTTAAAAGCCCATAATGATCCGAAAGATCAAGAACAAGTAAAAAAACGGAGAGAAAAAAAACACAATCAAATTACGATAATTAAAAAAGTATTCGGAGTCAATTAAATATAAAATTCAAACATTTCCGATGGTTCCGTCTTCCGGCTTCGATTAATCCGTTTGATGGGAAGTTAAAAATCGTTTAAATGCTACCTGAGCGGGCCAACCAATTGAATTATTAATGCTGCCTCCACAAACGGTGAGGGTACATATTTACTCGTCGCGTAAATAGATGCGCACACACCCAACACGCGTTTTCTGCGCAGTATATGTAAGGAAAACAGATAAATATGCGCCGGGAAATGAAAGTTTTGTGACCTTAATTACATTTTGTAAGTTACGTGTTGTGTATCTTAACGAAAGTTGTTTAAATACGTTTACAGAGAAACAGTGAAGGTCTTGAATTTATTAATAATTATAAAATATTTTAACAGACTGCTTGGAGAACTGAAACATCACTTCTGATCACACAATACTCTACAAAGCAACAATCAATCATAAATTTCAGTTGTAGTAATAGCGTGATCAGAATTTTCTAAGAAGAATCCGTTTCTTTAACACGTTCAACGCCACGGAAAAAAATGATAAATGTCCATTCAGGCCATGTCGGACAATGTTGGGCGACACCAGTATGTTCCGTTCGGGCCGTGGGGGATAATGGTGTCCGACAGTTGATTCTTTGACCAAAAAAGTCGATTTTTTGACCATTTCAATTTTTTGTGTGGCTCATAGGGAAAATAAGTGTCGCCCAGCATTGTCCGGCATGGCGTTGAACGTGGGAAAACCGGTGTTACAAAAAATATGAATGTCTGAAAAACCTTGGATATTAATCATATTTTCCTTCAATATACTACAGTCGCGTTCTTGTACACAATACGTACGTAAAAGGCCGTAGTTTTCCCGGTTGCGCGCGCCCCTTGTGTGTGTGTGAGTGAGCTCGTGTGTGTGTGCGTAGGGTTGGCCTTTTGCGACGAGGGGGAGGGAGTAACGAAGGGGGGAGAGGAGACGTGCCTCACCAGGAACCGTGGAGTCGCTCTCTCCTAGTATTTGCCGACTTGTGCAATTAACAGCTCTTTATGAATATTCAACAAGAGTCGAGATGCGAGTTTTTTTATTAATTGATGTGTAACTTACACGAAAACGGCTTTTGTGGGCCACTTTTGTATGTTAACATTCGACGCGTTACCACATTTTATTGTGAATTAATATTTCTTTGATGCTTTAAAATGTCTGTAATTTACCTACATGATATTTTCGTAATCATGATGCCTTTTCTTAGAAGTTTTCTACTCAACTGTTGAAATGTTTAACTCAACATAGAAAAGTCACCATGCCACCATTGAAGTTCTGCAATCATGTTTCATTTAGAACACAACGAAACTCAAAATCGTAGGACCAAGTAACCAACATCCTAACCTAAGTTCATGTACTTCAGCACCCAAACTACGAGTATCTCAGATAAAACACATCCCATTAAGTCTCGTTTCCATAATCCATTTTTCCGATAAGAAAATGGTACATTATGTATGATTTGTACAACCAAATCCACATATCGATGCTCCACGCACCCACTGGAAAACTGCGTTGGAAAGAGACCACATTGCGTTTGGAGAGAAAGCAACAACTGGGGATGAGTCCACAACTTTGGGATTCAACAAGTCATAAGTACACAAGACGACGAAGACGAAAATTGAACTGTAGCAGCAAGTCCCAAGGTTTGTTTTTAAGTGGGGTTATGTGTGTGAGCATTGTGCGTGTATTAAGGCAGAAGAGTACGGACAACAAATATTGATTCGAAGGAGGGTGTGAGCGGGTGTATGCCGAGTTTTCAGGAGGGGTGAGGGAGGCTAGGCGCACATAATTTGGACTAATTCCCTGTATGTTGACTCTGGCTTGTCTGGCCACTCGCTGCGGCCGATCAACTCAAAATGTCTTTTACGAAACTTCAAAAGTTGTCAACTGATTGAGGGTTGAAGAACGAGTTATAAAAACCCTAGGGTTTAGTGCTTAAATGTTTTGAAACGAGACTTGGTCTTGCTTAAATCAATAAGGGGCGTAAAGGATTAAGTTAGCTTTTGAGAACTAAATTTTTGAAGACTAAATGATTTCAATCAACACTTTGGCTAAGGCCCTAGTTTTTCATACCTATTAGGTAACTAGAACCTTCCAACTCTTGGCTGTTATCGTGTCTTTGCTGAAATAAAACGGTCTCAACTCCCAAACGTTTCTTTGTTCTTATCGTGTAGGTGTAGGTACCTATATACTCGTACCTGTGGCAAAAAGGTAGGTGCAGAATATAACAATTACCGGCAACGGTAAAATATGTGAAGCTGTTTAATATTACGATCTTAATGTGCCATATACTCAGACATATTTTTTTTTAAGTTAGTGGTGTCAAATAAATCATGCATGTATATGTATATGCCTTTGTGGTGTAATGGAATCCTCAAAGATCAAAGTGCACCAATTCTGCTAGTTCAACTCTAACTGAAATACACGCATGACGCGAACGTCAAAGGGCATCAAGCTATGTGGACATACTGACAAAGCCATAAGTAGTAGATTTCTCAGTATTTGGGTATAACACTAGTTTATACTTGATTGACTGTGCCTATACAGTTCAGCAGAAGGCTGGATATTAAACCACTGCAACTACTAGATGTAATCCTGCTATAAGGGTTGTGGGTAAAGGTGGTAAAGATGTTGAGGAACAGAATACCATTTTTTTTAGACTAGTAATATTGTGCAACAAGAAACCGATTGATGTTTTTGAATGAAATTTAATTTGATAAATTAACTGTTTGTTTTCTATTAACTAAATTCAATTTTATTCGAAAACATCCAGCGGTTTCTTACTAAACTTTAACTATATCCGACGACCCTGGTTACTTATCTCCTTTGGTGACCGTACACCAGTAGATAAGTTTACATAGCGTGGTGATTGTGGACAATTTCATCCTGAACTTTCATTGAGGCCTTCTACGATAAAGCCTACAAGGTGTAGACCTTGTAGTAATCGCTTGCAGGAATATGGTGTTCTTAGAGGTACCCATTTGGTTAGTAAAACGAGCACCACTACGATCCTTGTTTTTACACCATAAGTTTATTATTTTCTTAGAGATTCATAGAAATTCTATAAAGTCTCCTATCTGCGTAGCTATTTATATGCCAACCATAGCTTAGATAGGGTTTGACGCAGAATGTTTCAATACATATTATAGGTGCGTACCTAGACAGCCAAAAATCAACAACACGTCTCATAAAAACCATTTCAAAATACACACGAACAGCAATTCTAAAACTCTGAAGGCAAACCAGCAAATCTAATTGAAATTCTCGTAGGTATAGTAGATGGCTGCACCACGCCTCAAATATGAGAATAGAAAACAAGCCATCAGTAGCACTTAGTGTATGCTTACAAACACATCGCCATACATAATTCATGTTATATGTCGCAGTCTGTAGTGCGCTGTTGGGATGTTTTGACTTAGTCTGATTTTACAAACGTTTGAATAATCGAAAATGATACTGCTATCGTATGCCATAGGTATGGTTAAATTATTTATGTTCATCATCATCATCATTTCAGCCGAAAGTCGTCCATTGCTGGACATAGGCCTCCCCCAAGCACCTCCACTTCGACCGGTTTTGTGCTTCTCGCATCCAATGAGTTCCTGCGGCCTTCACAAGGTCGTCGGTCCAACTTGTGGGAGGCTTTCCAACGCTACGTCTTCCGGTACGCGGTCGCCACTCCAGAACCTTTCGGCCCCATCGGCCATCTGTTCTGCGAGCAATGTGCGACTTATTTATTTTACCCCCAATCCATCAAACAATAAATTTTTCCTCAATACTGAATTATATAGCGCTGTACCATGGTAGCAGCTGGATGAGATTTGCAGAAAATCGAATTGAGTGGCGTGCAATAGGAGTAATAAGTAAAAGAATAAGTACATAAATTATTTGGATTTGCTATACTAAGTACTTAAGTTCTGACGGTGAGACGATAGCTATTTAGATGACTGCTTATTATATGGATACCTATTACTATTTTATTTAAATAAAATCTTTCTGCAGCTGTCTGAGTTCGAGCGTTTGATGTCGATTACATATTACAAACAACAAGATTTAGGTTTTGTTAATTAGACCTGCGGGGTAATTGCGTAATACTATCAGTAGCAATGGCTTTCATTTTGACAATTCAATAACATTCACTGCGTCATTTACGTTGTTGAGTAGACAAATCTTTCGAACATATGAAGCAATGGATTAGCAATATTCTGCAAAATGATTCAGTTGTGTGTTACGCAATTAGGGTGCTGAAAGAACAGCCATAGATAAGCTTTAAATAAGGTACTCTCTGAATCGTGATTACCTGTTTATCTCGATTCAGAGAGACGTGGCAACAACTGAAGATGTTAACATTTAGTATAGTGACAGGCAAGAAACTTGAGCGCTCGGTTTAAGAGTGGGGATTGTTTTACGCATTGTAAACCTATGGTAAAAAAGACCCCACTCTTTCTTCGAGCGCTCAAGATTCGTGCCTGTCACTGTAGCAACCTTGTTATTAATCCAATATTTCTAAGAGGCTACCGGAATCAGATAAAGTTGTGTCAGAAGCCTTTTTCAAAAATAGCATTATTTTTTGCTTCAATAATTAATTAGAGACGTTTTGTAAATTGCAAATGCAATGAAGTACCTACATAGTTTCATACAATCAAAAGTAGCCGATCTTTTCTATAAATATTTCAGCGTGAAAACTTAGATGAAGTCAATAGTGTCAATCCCTAACATCAGGTGGAATGACAGCTCACTTCAAGTTCACTCCACCTAAGTTTCACGGTGAGATTTTTACAGAATAGACCGGCAAGAGCCAAAAAAATGCGCAAGGCCTTAAGAAGAAATTGAACATCAAATCAATTAGTACTAGGTAATATATTATTATTCTATTATATACTGAAGCATACTCCACGCAACAGCCGTGCCCGTGTACGTACCTAACTATACAAGAATGCAAACAAGCCGGCATCCGCTACATCGCTTATCTCACTGAACAAACTTCGCTCGCTGTATCTTAAAATATTTCCATACACCTCGACTAACGTAAGAAATTCTTAGAACTCAGATAAGTATAAAAAAGTCGGGGAACTTACCCACGATTTATTATTTTCAACCTTTGGAAAGGAATTCAAAAATGTCCGTTGGTCGCCATTTTGAGGAATCATATTTTTCGTTCTTCTGCCTCTGCTGTCATTATAAAAGCGTTGGATTACATATACGTTCGATTAATAACTTAATAAACAAAAAAATATCAGCAGATATTTCATATTTTTCTCATAACTGAGACTAAAACAGTTTCCATTTTAAAACGTTTAAAACCCAAAAAGTGTATTTTCACGCTTTGGTGTGCAAAAAAATCCAATGCTTTTTAAAATCCAAGGTTTTTTTTATTTGCCTACCTACTTACTCGTATATCGTTTATTAAATAAAAATAATTTTGCATGCCGTAAGGCAAAGTGTATCGGGACTCTCATCAAAATAACAATCATATCTGTAGGTATAAGTAGGCATTATTGGCAAATAAATTATTTCTGTTTCTGTAGAATATTTTCTGTGATACATTTTTAGATAGAGGTAGAGCTGCATGTTGAGGGGCCCGTGGCTAAATAATAACAGCCACACAGGTCGATCGATCAGGTTAAGCTACGCTTGCCGCGGTTGGTCTGTGGATGGGTGACCATCTTTACATACCGAGACCCCTCCGTGCCTCGGAAAGCACGTTAAGCCGTTGGTCCCGGCTGTCATTCGTGGATCTTTGACAGTCGTTACGGGTCGTCAGAAGCCCGAAAGTCTGACAACCAGTCTTACCAAGGGGTATCGTATTACCCAGTAACTGGGTTGTGAAGGTCCGATAGACAGTCGCTCCATGTAAAATACTGATATTCAGCTGCGTCCGGTTAGACTGGAAGCCGACCCCAACATAGTTGGGAAAAGGCTAGGCAGATGATGTAGAGCTGCATGTTATTACAAATTAAAGTCGCTTTTCGTTTGTGTGTGACCGCGTGTTCTTCTAAAGTAGGTAGGTATGCAATGAATTTTGATGCGGTTTTCACTATAATTTAGAGAACTTATATACCTGAGGGTTTTTATTGTTAGTTATTTAACTAACATATCGGTAATAAGGAAATCTTGAATATTTTCTAAATCATAAAAATCGCAGAGGCGGGTTGCTAGTATAAACCATAAAAAGGTAGAAAAACACAAAAGAAATCTAATTTCAATATCTCTTTGTTCCTACCTTAATAAATATGCAAGAGAAACATATTAAAAAAACACAACAAAGATAACAGTTTGTTCTAACATAAAGCTCAATAAAACTCGTATAAGTGACGTGGTGCATAAAATCGCTCGTTTAGCCCCCCGGCGCCGCTCCCTTACTTGGGATGATCCGCGATCTTGGCCGATATTAGCACCGCCGGCTATAAGGGCCTATAAATAAAAAATACTTATTACATTCTGTAGGGTGGGTTCCGGTATTTATATGTTCCAGGATTTTTTATTTTTCCTTTTGCAATTTGAAGGGATGTTTTGAATGGAAGTTCCTATACATAGGGGCTTTGCTGATAAATTATTGTTGGCATTTTTTTACATAATATAATGTGCGTGTGTAACTTAGAAAGAACACGAAATATTTTACCGTTGAATATGCTCTTTCTTTGGTATAATGTGGTTAGGTATATGATATGGTGATGAGGCATTAGTAGTGTTAAAAATCTAAAAAAAAAAAACAATACGAAGACGGCAGTGAAGACAAGATGCCTATACCAACTCGGCACTGGGTTAAACAAAGCAGCAAATTCGGAAGGCAAGGCAGAAAAAGGCTTCAGCAAGACAGACAACCAGCCAGAGGATGGGTGACATCGTCGTCAGAATAGCTGGGGCGAGACTATATCGACAGAAGAAAGGTCAGAGGCACCTAATTAGCAAATTAACAGCAACTGTGATAGGTAGTCAAAAGTCAAACTCATTATTTGCTTTAAATGTGGCAGATACAAAAGATGGTAAGGTTATTGCAATTACACATTTTGCCATAATCTTAACAAAAAAAAAAACGCTTATTTCAATCGGTATGCAAGTAAATACCTATAAATCGCTTGAGGGTAAGCTACAAAGCATGCAACGTATCTAGGACAAACAGCCTCCAAATTGAAAACTATCTGAACCAATAAAAAAAATAGATTTACCAACGCCAGAATTCTGGGTCAAAAAGTTTCAGGTCGACCTACTCGTGCAGTACGACTATATGAAATCTATTGGCATCACTCCTCGACAGGTCGACAGGCATTCGATGCTTTCTATCTCTATTTACTTTAATCGCTAGTTCATTCGCAAACACCGCTCGCAGGCAAATCCCAGATATCCGGTCTAGTTTCCAATTTTTTTGGCGGGTGTTTGATTTGCAATTGATGTTTCGCTATAATAAAGGTGTTTTTTTGTGATGTTGCATTAGAATTTAAGCTATTTTTGAAGAGAAAACTTCTTTAGGCGCGTTGGGCATTTTTTGAGATGGGAAAAAACCATTGAATTCGCGCCACTGTTACCGTAACCGACACCGCTTCGGATGTGTTCGGCTGTCCTAGGGATTTACTCAGTTTTAATGTATATCCGATATGTCAGTGAGTGATGGCAAAGTATTCTGTTTGTGTTTTGTTTTCACTTCTATCGGCACTTCCGGAGTGCCACTGTTATTTTTTACTATTATTTTTTGCTATGATGATGTTAAGGCACTCATTTTTAAATGCTACCTAGTCTGGGTTGAAGAAGAAGGTAACTTTCAATCAACCGGCCAGCTAATTTGAATAAAGGTTTCGCCATTTCTTCTGCAACATTAAAACACAGCCCTTATCTTTATTGTTCTCAATTTCAAATATTACTAATCCTCCATTATTCAAAGAACAACTTAAAACTAACAGCCCTCACCTGATCAACAAACAATAAACTGTCCACTTTCCACCCGCGCCTAATTCATAATTAACGGTCGAAGCGGTCGAAGCATCGTACGCGCGGTTCGCAAGATGGCCGACGGGTCACGTGACCCCGCAATGCGTTTTTAATTGCAATCATTCCGTGTTTTATGTTGTTTGCGCACTTTCCGTGTGTTTGCAGAAGCGAGGCCTTTATTTATGGCCGGTGGGAACGCTGGGGAATTAATTCGCTGGTATAATACTGCTCAGCATTAGCTGCGATTTTTCTTTTAACCGTATTTGATGTTGATTAGAAATTATGGGGTTTTGGGGAATAAGGATCATTTCTACGTATTTTGCTTATGACAATATTCTGTCATGGGTTTTAGATGTCATGTGTATATAGATTTCATTAAAGTTTTTTTACAACGAATAGAATCCATTCGTTGTAAAAAAACGCAGGGCGGGATTTAAAACAGAATATAGGTAATGTTTTAAAGCCTATTCGAACAAAAGGCCTACAACGCAAGGTAGCGGGATCGTCCGAAAAGGTAGCGGGATCGTCCGAAAGGGTTACCGCTGCCCCGGAACATAAAGGGCTAAGGAAGGAACACGGGTGGGTTTTAGTCAGTAAGAGTCTGACACTCCGCTCCACCCAGAGCGGGGGAGTCATTAGATGATTACCCATCCAAAAAAAAAAAAGGCCTACAACGCATAGGACTTTTTCCGATTCCGGCACCCTCGCCGTAAAATTTCAGATAAGTACTGAAAACTACAAAACATGAATAGGTGTTACAAAGTCGGCAACCAAAGTACTTACATACTTAATCAACTTAGTACAGCGAACAGTTACCAAGTATTACCGAGTAGTGTGTTTGCACATCGGCGGGCCCGTTTTACATAAATTGTAGATTCGGCGCTTACGGCCCCGCGACTTACTCGTAAGTTTCGAAAATTAATGAAATCGTGCAGGCTCAGATGTACTTGGAACCTAAGTAATGTAATAAATCAGAATTTGTTCACTTAGAATTTTGTTTTGTACTGTTGTAAATTGTGCTCTCTTGATAAATATCAGAAGAATAAATAGGGTCTGATGAGGAGCTTGTTGCTTGCTTGTTATTCGATTTGCAAATGTACAGGGTACCTAATAGGTTAGCTACGGTGTGGTGTGGCCGCCGTGAGAATGCGTTCTAGACACCCTTCAATGTCGTACAAGCAACTACATGTTTTGCGAATTTGATCTTTATTCGTTACTAGATTATTGTCGAGCTGACAGGTGTCAGGAAAACATTCTTTCAACGGTCGGAATGTAGAAAATAATTGTGATGTTTTCTCATGTAACCTAAGTATTAGATATTTGCTTATAAACAGATATACTTAGTAAGTAGTATTAGCAGATACTTTAAAATACCCTTGTAAAACGTATTTAGAAGATTAAAACCAACAACAAGGTGCCTACACCGAAAATTACAACTACAAAAATCCGCTAACAAGCAAGCAAACTATAATCCTTAAATTCCGTTATTTATGACGTCCCATCAATACTCGTATATTTAGGTGCGCATCGAGCTTTCAATTATTCTGTCAGGCGTTTACGATCAAACGAGGGCCCCCAGACATGCATAGCTCTGATAAAGCGGGCCAGCCTAAGTAAATATAGAAACTTGAACGCATCTGCCTCTATGCGGCCCCTACATAATCTATCGAACAAAGTTGACTGTTGCTACGGCAGAATCGTTCTTGATATAGGTACAGTGACTGGAAGATGGGTGCAAAGCTTTAATGCGAAGAAAGTACAGACAATTTAGAACAATTTAACCCATGGTTGTCTTAGATGAATTCTTACTAATTTTTTTTAACTAATTTTTGTTCCATTCCATCTTCCGATCATCCTGTATCCTGTGCGTATTTTGGTGAAATTCTTACACATTTTTTTGAGATGGATAAAAACAACTTTTCAGTGTACCTACTCGTTCCATCGTATCGCTGAGCTATCTGGGGTCAAGCTAGAAACATTATAATAACCATGAAAAAGCTAAGCTGTGTTGCTGGCTACCTGATATGAAATATCAAGAACTAGCTTCTGTCAAAAATTATCTCACGGGAACGTGCTACCGGGACAAAAAGTAGTACCTATAATATGTCCTTTCCCAGCGGGGCAATTGCGTAACACATTATCAATCGGGATCGGTTTCATTTTTACAGTTCAACAAAATTCATTGCGTTATTTAAGTGTTGAGCAGACAAATTTTTCGAACTTATGAAGCAATGATTCGGAATCTGAATCATTTTGAAGCAAATTGCTATTTGCTTCAAAATTATTCAGATTCCGATTAATAGTGTGTTACGCAATTAGGGTGCTGGATGCCATCTATCTGCTTACCAAATTTTATCGAAATCCGTTCAATGGTTTAGGCGTGAAGAGGCAACATACAGACAGAGTTACTTTCGAATTTATAATATTAATATTTATAAGCATAGATTCTTAGAATTTCTTTCTCTAAAACTTGATCTACTTACTTATATTATTTATTTTATAAAGTATGTAATTAAGGATTTATTCAATTTGAAGAATCTACCTTCTATAGATAAAATTGTTAAGTACCAAGGAAAGGTTATTAGGTAGGCGGTAGGTACCTACCTAATAACTTTTCCTTGGTAACAACTTCACCTATTGAAGGATGTTTGCAGATCAATATTGAGTACCTATCTACTAAGGTAGGTAGTAAGTACCTACAATGTTATCTATTGCAATACGCAATTGATTTTGATGCAGTTTTCACCATAATTTAGATAAATTAATCCGGAAGGTTACCTACCTGTATAATAAACTAGCTTCTGCCCGCTACTTCGTCTGCGTAAAATTTCGGCCCCCGCCCACCCCGTCGCTTCGCAAAGTTCAAAACTTAATGCCAACGAATAATAATTCGTAGCTTAGTGCCCAACAATTCACCACCTTCTATCTACAACTGAATAATGTCAAATTTAAGTCCCGTACGTACCTAAGTGGCCGTACGAAATTGGATCCGTACCATCTCCACCCCACGGTGGTCCGCGTTTAGCCTGACCAATCCAAGGATTATCTTTCTTGCTCCGAAACTCCGAACGCTACCCCAGTGTAATGGCGGGAAATCCGAGACAAGATGGCCGACGGACCCCGCTCGCGCTCGTTTAAGATATTGCTTTCATTAATACACTTAGCCCTGCTTTAATGGTCTTTAATTATCTTAAAACGGCCGAGGAATAAACGATGGATAAGGAGCATGCATGTGTTCCTGTACCTAAGTAAATATAGGTTCAGAATAGTCATGAATTTTCGGCGTAAATTCTACCTTTGAGACTTGGGTACCTATCACATTCGTCTGCCTAGACCTAACAAGGTACATTATCTAAAGTTCTCATTTTATGTGTAAAATAGACATAAAAAACCTGCCTTTTACTATTGTATGTGTCTAAATAAGTATCTAACGTAAAATATAACCAAATTAATAAGTCTATAAACGACTCTCCCTTGGGTAACAAGATTGCCTCAAATAAAACAACGCAAGTAGCGCCATCTATCTTTTTTTTTTTTTTTTTTTTTTTCTTTATTATTTTTGGGGTTTTTATCCACAAGGATACGCCAACCCCATTGTATCTTAAAACAATATCATAAGCACTATACTAAAACGAATTTAAAAATAAAAATAAAAAATTAAATCTAAGTACATTCGGGGTTCACTAATGCTAAATTACAAAATTGTTTTGCTAAATCCGATTTAGGGCGTGACAAAATCGTCTGAACTAAACCTATATCGCATCTGTTCAATGCATGCTCCCTTTCCAATTCTTCTCTTTCTTTCTTATTTTTTACACAATCCATCAACAAATGTTGTACGTCCTCAATTTTGTTACAAGCATTACAGTTTGGCGAGTCGACTTTTTTCATCAAGAACGCAAACTTTGCCGATGGATAGTGTCCAGATCGAAGTCTTAAAGCTAGCTTAACAAATTTCCTACTTAATTTGTCATCATCAAACCAAAGGCAACGAGGAGGCTCATGCTGAATGGTTTTATACCAAATACCTTTTGTTTCAGACTTTTCATTATAATAATTATTCCAAACCTCATAACATTTACTTTTGAATTTAGGAATCAAATCTGAGTAGTCCGGTAAAAAATCAGTCTCATTTCCTTCTACTGCTGCTATTTTAGATAATTGATCAGCCACCTCATTACCCTTCAACCCAATATGAGCCGGTACCCATTGCAACCTAACCTCAATGCCGTTTTTATTAAATTTATGGATAATATTCATTATATCGTAGGCTATCGATGCACCTCTGATACCAGAGGCGCATCGAGCCACGTGTTGCAAAGCGCTTTTGCTATCTGAGAAGATAACAATCTTATTTAATTTATGTTGATTTGCATAAGTCATGGCTTGAAAGATCGCAATAAGCTCCAACGTCATAATGGAAACATAAGTTTTTATTTTACAACCAACTCTAACATTAAAATTCTGATAAAAATACCCCACCCCTTGTCCATGTGCACCCTTCGACCCATCCGTGTAGAATTTATGCCAACCGCAGTACTTTGTACTTAATTCTTTTACAACGTTATTTAATAGAATATTAGGTTCCATTGAGGTTTTACTGCCCATTACGCTTTCAATATCACTTATAATACAGTTCTGTAAGTCAATGGCTGACACCCAGATTTCCAAACTAAACATCCTAAGCGTATGTGATGACGAAACTTGAAGTGGTTTAATCTCATCGACTGCTAAAGTAAGTAAAGGTTTTTTTTTATTCTCCCAGTATCTATTTTGGCAAAGATCACTCAAATCCGATATCATTTCAACAGTTGTATTGCTAGACCAGGATACACTTTTCAACATGAACTTATACGCTAGGTATTGTCTTCTTAAGAACAATGGCATTATATTTAGCTCACACTCCATGATGTGGATTGGGGTACTTTTAATAAATCCTCCCACAATTCGCAGTGCTTGATTTTGTATTTTATCCAGTCTGCCAATGTGTATCTTGGCGCCAGAATCATAAATAAAACTACCGTAATCAAGCCTACTTCTTATTAATGAGATATACAATCTACGTAAATGTTTGGTATGTACACCCCAAGAACTACCCGCCAAGACTTTCAACATGTTAAGAAATTTAGAGCATTTTTCTATAGTTTCTTTTATATGTTTTCCCCAGCGTAAACTGCCATCTAACCAAACCCCTAAATACTTTGTACAATCCGATCTAGCCAACAGTTGGCCGTTCGCTTTTAATGTAGGAAAATGTCTTCTTTGGCCTTTACTGAAAAGACAGTAGTTAGACTTACTTGCGGATAAAACTAAACCTAATTCATCCAATAAAATAATTATAACATCAAGCGCTTGTTGAATACGTGTTTCGCAACTTTTGATGTCTTTGTCACTAACAAACAAAACAAAATCGTCTGCATATTGCGATAATAATACATTCTGTGTTTGGTGACATATTTTGTGTGTTATTAAATTGAAGAGCAACGGGGAAAGGGGGTCGCCTTGTGCAAGGCCTTTATTGGTCCATCTAGAAAGTGAGGTTTCACCAGTATCCGATTTAATATTAAGGTATCTTTCGCTTAAAAAGGACCAGAGATATGTACAAATTTTAGTTCCTATTTGAAGTTTATCCAATATCTTCATCGCTACATCAATAGAAACATTGTTGTAGGCACTATCAATATCTAGGAAACAAGCTAACGTTGGAATGTTTTTTGAGAAACCTATTTGAATATACGAGACCAAGCGTGTTAAAGAATCTAAGCAGGATTGTGATTTCCTGAAGCCAACAGTATGAGGTGACAGAACTTTCGTATTTTCAATGTACCACTCTAGACGTCTAAATATTAAAATATGAAAAATTTTACACAGACAAGAAAGTAAGGATATAGGTCTTAACTTAGGCTCACTATTTGAAACGGAATTAACTTTCGGGATGGGTATGACCTGTATATTTCGCCAGTGTCTAGGTATAATACCAAAATTAAAAATATTATTAAACAATTTAAGCAAGAAATATTTAGCTAAGTCAGGTAGGTGATAAATCATTGAGTAAGTTATGCCATCATCGCCTGGCGCTGTATCCTTTTTTTTTAAACAGCTTTTAAGTTCGTGTATGGAGAAATCAGCTTCTAAAGTTACATTTCTAGATTCAAATGTTGGCATCACATTTGTAACGTAATCAGGAGTGAGTGAACACAACAACTTGCTTTGGTTTTCAAGGGAACAAAACATTTTATTTTGTCTAAAACCCTTCATCCATCTCATACGACGCCAAAGATCAGAAGCTGAAGTCACCTCATCAATAGAGTTACAGAACTTTTGCCAATCAAGAAACCTTGCTTTACGGATAAGGTCTTGGGATTCTTGAGTAAGTTTCTCCAAAACTGTCAAATTGTCGGGTGTAGGGTTACCGCGGAAGGTGGACAAAGCTAGTCTACGCTGTGCAACTATTTTTGATAGTTGAGGATTCCAATACTGTTTTGGGGTAAACTTTTCACTGGGCTTATTACAATATTTAATATAAGGTATATGCTTATTCGCCGCATTATTAATTTGTTTAACGAAAGTGTCATACATATTTTGAAGCTGCTCTGGACCCTCACTATATGTACTAAGATTTTTGGAAATAGTTTGATTATATCCAGCCCAATCTGCTCTTTTAAAGTTCCTTTTTTTAATATAATTAAAATCATTTACAATATTAATCGACATTTTAATTATCAGGTGATCACTCCCTAAGTTTTCATTATAGACTTGCCACATAAACTTTATAGCTATGTCTGAGGAAGCAAAGGATATGTCAGGCGAAGTTTGTTGCAAATTTCCGTTGACTAACTTCACTCGAGTGGCCATACCATTATTGAGAGAAATAAAATCATTATCAAGCGCCGAGTCCAAAATCTGAATACCCCTCGTATCAGATTTGACTGACCAGTTAGTGTGATGGCCATTGAAGTCACCGGCAACTAAGGTTTTCGTGGAAAAAGCTGAAAAAAGTGTATCCCAGTCAGCGAACTCCGTATGTACGGAAGATGGGCAATAGATAGACAGAACATATTCTAAATCTTTGCAGTTAACGAGTTTTACACATAAGACTTCAATGCCGCGATTGTTAGTTCTAAAAGAATGAATATGAGAATGTATGGATTTGTGTACTAATATTGCTACTCCTCCATACGAATCCTCCCTATCAGATCGATAAACATTGTAACCACTTATATTTATCGTGGTATCCCCGTCAAACCATGTCTCACTAATAATGGCAATGTGAATACTTTGTCGTGCTAACAGATCTCCAAAACTAATCAATTTAGGGCGTAAACTTTGAGCATTCCATTGGAATATGTTTAACTTAATATGTTTAGGAGAACTATCCATTTACAAATTTGATTATACGCTCAAATAATCTCCCATGTAATAATATGTTAGTCAAATACTTCTTAAGTTCCTCTGAAACTATTTTCAAGACCAAAATAATTTTTTCTTCAAATGTATTTTCCGACATTATTATATTTTTAATTTTGAACCAAAATTTCTTAAACTCAAATCTACAGGATAAGTCGTCATCCCTTCTACCACTTACTTCCTCTTTCTGTGGTTTTTCTCTAACAGTTTCCATTGGTTGTTGAGTAAAATCTTGATTTTTCCCTTTTTTCTTGTTATTTCTGCGTTTTGATTTTGCTTCTTGAAGAATAATAGACATTTCACCTGAACTTCTTTCTGCCTCTTCTTCTATATTTTCTTCATTGGATACCACGTTTTGGTGTTGTACATCCATAGCAGGTTTGCCTCGGTATGATTCATCGATATTCTGTAGATAACTAGACTGGGAATGGGGCGATATTACCGTGTGTTCATTAGAATGCTCATTATTGGCCTTTTCTTTTTGTTTATTCTGATAAAATAGCTGTAAAGCTCTGCGATATGTTACTTGTTCTTTGCTCATTATGCTTCGTATAGATTTTTCTTTCAAGAAAAATGGACACTTTTTATCTAGGACAAAGTGATCGCCTTTACAGTTCAGACACTTATAATTTTGAGTATCACAGTTAACGTGATCCCCCCCACATTTGGGACATAGTATTTTTTTAATGGGGCAATACTTAAAGAAATGACCAAACTGCCAACAACCATTGCATTGTGTCACAGGAAACATGAACGGCTCGACTTTGAAGCGGCAGTCATACGCGTAAATAAAAGGAGGCATGATATTGTTTTTGAAACACACCCTTATCGACTCACTATCAACCCACTTCCCGTCCGAATTTGTACGTTTTAATCTTTTGACGGATAAGATTTCCGCAGATGACTCAAAGATTTTAGTAAGTTCATCTTCTTTTAATTCTAAATCGACCCCTCTCACCACACCATACGTCATGGTCAACTCCTGAGTCAGTTGACAGCGCAATCCTATTTCCTTGATTTTGTGACATTCCAGTAATTTAACGGCATCTTCCCTATTCTTAAATGTTATTAATACTTTGAAAGGGCTTTTATATTTGATATTCATAATACCCATAATATTCTCTGATCTTAACATTTTGGCCATAGCTATTTGCTTAGGTAAAACATCAACTGAAGTAACACACACATCATGTTCAACTGAGTCTCGTGTGCCATCAATTTCTACATCTACCCATGTATTTCTTGTTAATTCTACTGATTCACTTCTGATCAGACGTTTTGATCTTCTCCTATTCACTGTTATAAATTCATCATCATCACTATTTTCTTCTTCCCTTTCTTTTCTCTTCTCAACAATCCTTCCAGTCCTTTCGCTGCTTTCTTTGACTCGTAAATGGTCTCCTTCCATATCTTGGTGAATTTTGATGCAGTTTTCACCATAATTTAGAGAAATTAATCCAGAAGGTTACCTGTATAATAAACTAGCTTCTGCCCGCTACTTCGTCTGCGTAAAATTTCGGCCCCCGCCCACCCCGTCGCTTCGCAAAGTTCAAAACTTAATGCCAACGAATAATAATTCGTAGCTTAGTGCCCAACAATTCACCACCTTCTATCTACAACTGAATAATGTCAAATTTAAGTCCCGTACGTACCTAAGTGGCCGTACGAAATTGGATCCGTACCATCTCCACCCCACGGTGGTCCGCGTTTAGCCTGACCAATCCAAGGATTATCTTTCTTGCTCCGAAACTCCGAACGCTACCCCAGTGTAATGGCGGGAAATCCGAGACAAGATGGCCGACGGACCCCGCTCGCGCTCGTTTAAGATATTGCTTTCATTAATACACTTAGCCCTGCTTTAATGGTCTTTAATTATCTTAAAACGGCCGAGGAATAAACGATGGATAAGGAGCATGCATGTGTTCCTGTACCTAAGTAAATATAGGTTCAGAATAGTCATGAATTTTCGGCGTAAATTCTACCTTTGAGACTTGGGTACCTATCACATTCGTCTGCCTAGACCTAACAAGGTACATTATCTAAAGTTCTCATTTTATGTGTAAAATAGACATAAAAAACCTGCCTTTTACTATTGTATGTGTCTAAATAAGTATCTAACGTAAAATATAACCAAATTAATAAGTCTATAAACGACTCTCCCTTGGGTAACAAGATTGCCTCAAATAAAACAACGCAAGTAGCGCCATCTATCTTAGAATACACAACAAAATTGACTACACGAAGAAAGGATCATCAAGCACAAAAATGTATCATAATATATTTATGTAGATCCTATCTATTTGTAGATAAAGCTTCGTTGAAGGATAATTTATGTTTTACAGCTTCCAAAATCACGTTGAACGTCCCATTAAAGCGACAAGGCTCATGGTCGAATAACGGGCCGAAAAAAGTTTCGCACACATTCACGCCGGCTCTTGTCCACAATTCTATTTGCGGAAGCAATTTCGCGAAATGCCACAATTTATTTAAAAATTACGCCCTTGTTTGTGTGGGTAAATATTGACGTGTTTGGTTTATGATAATGGCAACACTGAGAGCAGGTAGACTCGGCTAGCGACAATATTATTTACCTGTACACATATTATTTAATATTTACCATGCCAATGTAAAGCTTACAATATAATATTTGTTAAGTATGCTCCTCTTTTGAAAGTTAGTGTTTGCTCCTTACATGTGGTTTTTAATCATAGGTAAATTTGAAGACTAAACATGGGTGAGATTTAATTGTTGGTTCACTTTCGCTTATTGGATTCTAAGCAGTTGGTATACTTGTTGTACTTATGTATTTATATTTAATCCAGTTTTTCTAAGATAATCTTTTGTAATGACATGTTTAAAGAACACACAATGGTACGTACAGTTGTACACCTCTGTCTTATCCTTCGGGGAATACGGGCGTGAACTTATATTTAAAGAAGGCATTTTTACTAGTTATAGAACAGGATATGAATCTTATTAGACGACCGAAAATATGGTCATCAATTTTTCTTAACACTATTTTCCATTTTAATAAGAATCCAGCACCCTAATTGCGTAACACACTGTCGGTCTCAATCTGAATCATTTTGAAGGATATTGCTTCATACCTTCGAAAAATGTGTCTGCTCAACAACGTAAATAACGCAATGAATGTTATTGAACTGTCAAAATGAAACCCATTGCTATTAAAGTACCTACCTACTAATTGCGTTAAGCAATTACCCCTCAGCTTGGTTTTTCATTATTTCAAAACCTCTCCAACTAGGTACTAAATCTCTGAAACAGAGACACATAATTGAGCAGCTACCAACGTCAAAAGTGGACAGTAGCACACCGATCATCATAATCAATATACAAGTGTTGACTTATTACGACGTCGGCACTAGGCTGCCAAACAAACTCCTCGATCGAACGCAAAGTCAAACTGCAAACAATATCATCGTAGTATTTGTACTGAAACAACAAATTTGTAGCTAGCTTTAAATGCAAGCCTAACACGCGGGCACACACTCACCTTGTGTACTGAGACAATATGTAGGAGACTCTACTACGATCTTAAGCAACGCGACAAAATGAATCTCCGCTAGCGACTGATACGGCCCAATTCAAACACAGTCAGCGCCATTTTGTTTTGACAAGCGGCTATCTCGACGAACGCGGCACACACCAAACTTAACCGTAAGAACAGACCCCTTAGAATCATAATAGGACAAAAGCCCGATGGTGTAGAAACATCGGAAATTAAGGGAGGACCAGACACGATTCTGTTTGCCGTCTAACGTGGTCCCAGGACGAAGTTACAAATATTTGACGTGTCAATTTTGTGAATGTTGACCGAGAATTGCGGTTAATATTCCCGACCCGAACAACCTGGGTGTGCGCGGCCACCCTTTAATTAAATGACTGAAATAGTCCAATTGTTAATTTATTAAGTCTACTCTCGGGGTGGATATTATTAGGTACCTATTCAATTATTAATTGTTACTATGGCGTGATTGGTTGGGTTATTCTAGAATGTACCTACTTTAACCGTACCGAAGCTCAGTCAATTTTGATAAAAGAAATTAAATAAGCATGTCCAGGTAGGTACTTACTTAATGTACCGCAATTACCTACTGAGATAGGACCTATAGGTTATATTGATTCGTCAGGTTGTCCTTTGGGGAGACTATTATAGTCGGATAGGTACTTAAAAAGATTTTAAAGAGTAAAGAAAAGCACTCATATCTAAAGCTCAAAGAACTCCGAAGGTAAATTCCCGTAATAAACGTTCAAAATCTAATCGCAATCTCATCTCAGCGACAATCAATGTCAAAAATGTAGGGAAATTATAGGTCTTATTGACAGATTGAGACTGAGATATGACTGAACGTTCTTAAAATTACGAGATTGCCCCTCTGATAACACCTAACTACGTACCTACTTTAAAACAACTACCCGCCAGCTTCATCACCGCTTTATTCATTAACGATCCAATAACTTCGTTGTTTTCCAATTGGCTCGCGATTCAACGCGAAACTCAGTTGTTATCGAGGCGAGATGGAACAATAACAAACAATCGCGAATCGATTGTAAAGACAAAACATCGTTACAGCTTGTTAGGCCCATATTGCTCGTTACCGCGCAGCTATTTATTTTCGAGTGGCAACATCGAAGAGTCTATAAACAAAAAAACACTCTGGCGGCGACTGTTTTCATTGACAACAATGCGTGGGACACTCCACGCGTAGTGTTAAGAGCTATGGTTGGAGTACGCACTTACTTTTCGCGACATAGGTATCCGAGTAGGGGCTCTCGGTACTGTATTTTCATTGTGTGCTTTTAATTTTGAGTGCGCGAACTAGCTCGCTCTCTCGGGACGTATGTTTGCGAGGGTAATATTTGCTTCCGCTTTATAATTCAGCCGGCCGCCATATTTGCCAAAGAGCAATCATTTTAATATCGTCAGGCATCACATTAGGGCTGAGTGGATACTTACTTTGTTGAATTAATTAATTTTAATTATGGTTTGGGATGTTTTCTTTGCTTTAGCTCTATTTGTCGTTTGGACTAGACGTTTGGGAATAGGTTTCATTGATAGACTTACTGCGTTTTATACTTGAACGGAATACAACTAGAACTTTAAATATTATGGAATGCCAACAAAGATAATTATGAATATGAACCACAAGGTGCCCCTAAAAAGATTCCCCGATTGCTGCAAATTCGAGTACCTATCACAATAGGTACCTACCTACTGATAGACTAGGGTCTAGGAGGATGAGCCAATCTTACTGGCTTTTTCACCTAATCTCAGTGAATAGCTAGTGACATAAAAAATACTTGCCGTTTACCTACTCCAGGATTACGGGATGAACTTGGGACTGTTAAAAATGTCTGACTCGAGCAGAAAAATAGACAGCACAATCACTTTCACTAGTGTGAGTGTGTGAGAATTTGCCCATGGCCATGTGTAGCCTAGATGTTTAGTCAGGAAAAACACATAAAACGGTATATATGAGAATAAGGTCCTAATGGACAATGGTTAAAGGTTCTAAGTGACGAAAGTAGACAACACAATAAAAAAATGCAAGCTTGATAGGCCTGGAACACGACTTGAAGTTAAGAAAGGGACATCAATTGAACCATGATAAGGTTCAAAACCAACTAGCCACAGAAGAGTAGTCTAAGTAGTTGATCTACATAAAGAGTAAAATATCACAAGTGAGAGTTCTCCAATTATAGTGTACTCTGTGGAGTTCTCGATTCCTCTATCAACCCAATTCAGTGTTTGAGCATAGGTAGTGCTAGCGCCATCTAGTGTTCTCAAATAACACTGTCACGCTCCTATTCAAGTTGACAAACCACACCATCTATACTGAATTGCTTGCAACTAGTAGTACCAAGAATCACCACCGTAATTGCCAGAATAAATATTTTTTGTCTAGCGTCGAACAAATCGAAATTAATCGTCCAAAATGAAACAAGAAATGTTAGAAACGCTTATTTTTATTAAAACTTAGTTGTGTCTGTGGCAAACATAAAATCAGAGACGCCAAAAAACCAGCATTACGTCTCGACGTCTCGGGAAAATAAAACGAAAATCTGAACAACATAAAACGACGATAAAGAACAAAAATTAAACTATTTGTTTTTTCAATAATATTAACATTAAAATGACATGCCCACGAGATGAAAAAACAAAATTAAAATCATAATTAAGTAGCTTAAATGCAAGTTTGAGGATTCTTATTAGATTAAATTATAAAATCATAGATCCGACTTTTATTTTTCCTGAAGTCCCATCAGAATAAAGTTTTAATATTAAATTGAGGTACAAAATCTTAAAATTAAGAGCATTTGCTTACTTATGGTCCCGTACTAAACTTAAACACACAGTAATTCATACAGCTAATTAAAATTGACACTGATGATTAACAATAATTGCGCTTTTGTGAAGACTACTGTGACAAACTCGACAGTATTTTTATGAGTATCTAGTTCAAACATTAAGTACAGCCCGATTCAAACTTTATGGCGGCTCGGAACATGAAGCGAGTCGCTGCGCAAAAACAAATTCACCGATCAGCGTGGTGAGGTACTCCGCAGCGAGTTTAATTCAGGGCGCACTTCAGAGCCACCGTAAAGTTTGATTCGAGTTCGAGCTGTATGCATCAATGTTTTCAAAAAGTCATAATTAATGTCAATTTAAATCATTATTCGAATTAAACTTAATTTCTACTAAATTATTTCATTTTGCTAAACTAAAATGGCAAATACACATGGCCACAATAAAAGACTCTTGATTAAAAAGTTGTACTTTTTTGAGGTACACTTACACCATAATTAACCAGAATTAACTCTAACCTATGTTATAAATTAATGTCAGATTATTTACATAAGAAATACAAAGAATTTATAATTACATTGTAAAAATATTTTGAGAGCCCAATTTTTCTTTTTGTGATATCTTTTTGTCTGCATAAAAATGCATTTTTTTCATAGAATGAGTATTGTAAAAGTTACGATTATTTTACATAATTACCGAATTAAAATAATTTTGAGAGTTAATATTGTCATGATTAGTAAATATATTGATTTTACTCAACAAGTAGGGGGAAATCCTCTATATCTTCACACATTGAGTTGAAATTTGCTGCCCACGCTTCTGCCTCTTTTTCCTGAAATTAAAATAAAGTGTGTTATTTATAAAATTATTTAACATTCAGCCAAAAATCAAACTTTCATAACTAATGAGAATAAATTTAAAAAATTAATTTGATAGTACGCCTATAAAATATTTTTGGGTATAATGATTATGATTGTCACATTGATATCATAATGCTATGCGTCCATGTCTGTCTTGCAGGGCAAGGGAACTAATTGTTCTCTATTGTTATGTAGTCTTGTGTTGTATAGATCGTGAACGAGCTAGCCCGTAAGAGCGCTCCCACAGACTAACTACGGGAACTATTTAATAAATAAGTAAATTTAAAAAAATCATTCAAAAATTAAATAAAAGAATGACTTAGTTCGCTAAGGAGCTCTAAACTAAACTTAGCACTCCGGCAGGGTAATTGCGTAACACATTATCAGTCGGAATCGGTTTCATTCTGACAGTTCAACAACATTCATTGCGTTATTTACGAGTTGAGCAGACAAATTTTTCGAACTTGTGAAGCAATGGATTAGCAATTTGCTTCAAAATGATTCAGATTCCGATTGATAGTGTGTTACGCAATTAGGGTGCAGGTCGCGAACTACAACAGCTAACAGCAGCAGCAGCAGCTCTTTCAATTATTATGATGAAATATGAAATGTATGCCAAAAGATGGTTCTAACTGTAAACTTTCTGAAATATGATAGTTCTGCCTTTTAATGACTATCAACATGAAATGTACGCCAAAAGACGATTCTGACTGTGAACTTTCTGCGATATGATGGTTCTGATGATTCTACTTTACGGATATGTGTATGCCTAAAGATGATTCTGACTTACAAAATTATGAGTTTTAAATGTATGATAAATGAGTGTTTGCCAATTGATTTTCTGCGAAATGAAGTTTATGCTATCCACTGTTATGCAAAACAATATTATGACATAAAAAGTTCTGCTATTAAGGGTGAGCCCTGACAGTCGAGCTCACATTCCACATGTCAACAACCTTGTGTGCTAAGTCAAGATATTTTATTTTTATTTTATTTCTCAGCTTTCACAATTACCTATTTATTATTACTATTATAGTATATTACTAGTACTATGCCACATAGATAGGGCAAAATATCATAACTGTGTTTTGGAGAAGTGCAATCATCTCATATCATTTTTTCAAGCAGTAAAACAGTACAATATGCACAGTCCAACCTTACAAATATTTACCTCTTTTTTAGTCCTCAACTTCTTAGACTTTTTCTTTTTAACGACTTTATTTTCCGTAACATTAGGGAATTTGAAGGTCAGGTCACCTAAATCATCATAATCACTTTCATCATTCTGATCTGCCACAATGGGTTCTTCAGTGTCACTGTCTGAGGTGGACTGTTGCTGGAACGTAACCTTCTTGGCTTTCCCATAGCTTTTACGGGTTGGCTGAAAATGTGGAAGGACAATGATTAAAATCAAAACTTATTTACTGGGGCAACAAAGATCCATACTAGTAACATCTTATAACCAGAGTTAGTAATTAGCTATTGGTAATAAAATACACAGGTCAGAAACAGTTCTACAACCCATGTTTTTCTCTTTAACAACGATGGATCCCTAGACTCAAAACCAAACATTATTAATCACAAGACTTTTTTCTTGGTATTGAATTCAAGGAAAAGGCTCAGCAGGGTAATTGCGTAACACACATAAAATGACAATTCGGCGCTCGCATGACTAAAACTCCTATCTCATTTTTTAGCTGATTTGAGTTAAGAGGACAACTAAATTTTTCTATTCGTGATTCTTTACATTTTGTTGCCTTTCATAATGGTTATATTTTGAGATCCAAATAACATAAGGTCCGGCCGCGCTAAATTTGCCAAAGATGTAAACAACAATGGCCGCTCGAAATTGAATAAAATCGATGTATATCGATTTTGAAGAACATTTATTTTAAGTAATGTTTGTTTTCGTCTAGTTAGCTCGGAGATTTAGATGAAAACAAACATTACTAATAATAAATGTTCTTGTATCCTATCGATTTTATTCAATTTTGAGCCTTAGAGGTATGACGGTTAGTGAAAAATGTAAAGAATCACGAATAGAAAAATGTAGTTGTCCTAACTCAAATCAACTAAAATATTAGAAAAATGAGATAAGACTTTTAGTCATGCAAGCAACAAATTGATTGCAATAGGTTTAATTTTGTCACATTCTTTGTGTTATTTACATTGTTGAGCAGACAAATTTTTCAAACCTATGAATGATTAAGACTGAAAATGTGTTATGCCATTAGGGTGCTGGTTGAATGAATTTCTCCACAGAGAACTGAAATTATGAATAGACAAAATAAGAACATATTAGGTACCTTCAAATGATGTACAACATCAATATCCTCAAACAAATGCACAGACTGTGAATCATCATTGATATCTAGATCCTCAACATTAGTTGAATTGTCTTCAACATTCTTTTCAGGAAAAACTGGTGCATCAGCAGCTGACTTCAACTCCTCATACACCTTGTTAACTGCCTCAGAACTTATTGCTATCTTAGTTTTTGCAGCAACTGGCAACACTGCTCTTGTTGGTCCATTGATTTCTTGAAGCACAGCTTTAGACTTATTCCTTAATGATTTTCCTCTTATACGATTATTATTTACTTTAACGGGAGATACATTCTCATCCTGATTCTCACTTTCATCAAAGCCAAAGAAGGTGCCATCCTTGTCTTTCTGTTTTCGAGGAGACTTCACAGGTAAATTGCAAATGTTTTCATCATTTTTACGTTTTCTTGTTCTTCTTTCTTCCTTTGAGGTTTCTTTGTCAGTAGAACCATCATTATCACCACTTGAAACCTCTTCAGAAGTATTATTAGAAGGTGGGGCTGGTTTATTCTCAGTTCCTTTCTTTGTTGATTTCTTATTTTTATTTACTGCTCCATTTACATCACCAATATCTTGATATATAGCTTTAGTTGGAGAAACAGACCTCCCTCGTTTCTTTTTAGCACTCTTCTCTGCCATTTCTTTAATAAATGATATTATACTAGTCTGCTTAAGATTAGGTGTATTATCTTCATTATCTGTGAACATTTCATTTGCTTGAGGCAGCATGTTAGTGTAAACATGCTTCTTTTTATTAATTGAATCCTCAGGGTTGATGAATGAAGTCTCCACTGCTGGTGTCATGTTAGCCTTTAAATATGCATTGTTAGGCCATTTTATGGGTAAGCTACCAAATTCTACCCGCCAAGGACTGGCCAAGGGGTGTCTTCCCGACATATTCATACTACTACTGGCAACAGGCTGCTCATCAAAAAAGCTGAAGTCTTCTAACAAATTGAGAGGGTCATTATTGTGTACAGATCTTTCTGGAGTCACTCTATGATTCATAGATTCATGGGCATTAGGAGTTTTTAACCCATTAGGCCTGGGTGAGTTAACGGGTGAATAGTTTATATCATCATGGTGATCCATGCTTGGTTCTATATCTGCTGCTATATCTTCCACTCTTATTGAAGGATAGTTACATTCGTGTACTGAGTTTTTGCCTGTATCATTAAAAGCCATATTATTTTCCCTTATAACATTTGTTGTTTGTACTTTATTTACATTATTAGCTACATTGTCTTGTACAACATGCTCTTGTTCTTCTTCATAGCTATTTTCTGTTATTTGAGTTAGTTTAGCAGGTTTGGTAGCTTTACCAGGTTTGACAGCACTCTTTAATGCTGCTAACGCTTTAGATATGTTCTGATCGTAACTGCTTTTATATACAAATTTTTTAGGCTTAGCAGCTGGAACAGGAGTAGGTTTCTTAGTTCTTTTACGTTTCTTTTTCTGAGGTTTGGGTTCTTCATCTGGGTCGAATGTGAATTCATAGATGTCCTGATCATTATTTTCACTTTCCTTTGAAGTTTTCTTACTTCCCAGTAATATAATTGACAGATTCTTGCCGGTCTTTTTGTTGTTGGTAGATTGTTTAGGACTTGTTTTCTTGATTGGTGATTGTATATTGTTTGCAAGTGATGAAAATCTGCTTATTGGTGTTAGAAATTTCCTTATTGGTGATTGGGCTTTCTTTACTGGGGACGGTTCCTTATTGGCTGGGAGTTGAGATTTAGTAGTTTTCTTTCTATTTGTTCTGCCTTTAGCATTATTGTTGCTATCAGGACTACTTTTATCAGACAAGTTATCACTGGATTCTTTTTGTAGGGCATTGAGTTTGGCTAATCTAGTTGGCCTTGCTAATGTTACTTGTCTTTTTTCGTGATTCTTACCTACATTTTTGTCTACATTTTTATTGTTGTTTAGGGCTACTACAGGCTTAGTTTTAATCTGCTGTATAGGTGTACTGGCATTTGCAGGCTGTATTGGTATATACTTATTAGAGCTGATGGAATGGTCTTCAAAACGCGATGGTAATCGACAAATTCTCCTGGGACGGTGAACATGTAAACTACTGTCTACTTTGGCTGGTGTTTTGAATGGAGACTGTTCAGGCTTGCCAGTAATGGATAAACTTTCTTTCTTTTTAGGTGTATGGTCAGCTTTAGGATTAGTAGTAGAACTGATCAGTGTCACATTAGGACTGTCTTTACTGTTTGACAAATTATTCAGAATAGTATTTTCAACAAACCGTTCTGGCAATCGCCTGTCTCGACGAGGCCGCACATCATTTGCAGGTTCTGAATTTTCTTTCGATTTTACAGTTCGTTTCTGTTTCGTTTCAACATTTTGTTTCTTATCTCCATTCTTGTCTGGACCTGTCTTCGAAGTTTTTGTGATTGTTTTCTTAGTTTTCTTCGGGATTTCTAAGGACGCGTCATCTGACGCGGAGTTTGTTTTGTCTGCTAAAGCTTTTCTTGGTGCTTTCGTTGTATTTTTTACTGGTTTCAATTTGTTTGTAATGACATCAATGTTTTCCTTCAGAGCTTTGGAAGCTCGCGTTCTAATTCGCGGGGGCATGACGCTATGTAATAACAAATATTCAACATGGATATACGGCACTTTTATACGTCTGCAAGAATTGTGTTAACTCCAATGTAGTTTATAACCTCCCTGTTTAGTAAAAATCACACACCAGAACGAATAAATACATAAAACACCTAAATTATGTCTCGCAATGTGTCCAACTTTCTTTACGTTTTCGCTCGTTTTTTTGACAGTTCTTGTTTTGACAAATGCTTTTTCCAGTGCTGCCAACTCTAAAAAATATATATATTCTCAAAAAATGCCATTTATGCTAAATTACGGAATATACAAAAAAAATGCCAACACCGACACAGAGAAAAAGAGCATTTTCATTATACCTAAATAACTTTCGTGACGCAATTAAAACATCGTCAGTATCCTCTTGAATAGATACAGCATACAGCCGCTACATATGGAGCGGAAGACGTAAGGTCCGACCCACAGAGTACGTTTTGATAGATCACCTATAATAATATGTATGTATCTGTGATAGACTGCAGGGGGGGCACACTTAGCACTGTCATCAATTGAAACTGACTGGCGACTGCCCCTCCGTCTTCGTTATAATTCCCACATCCTAAAAACACCACGCTCAGAAATGCTCTAAGCGCCAAGCCCATTTCCCTCGTTTCTTGGAACATCAACCTAAAACGCTTTATAGATGGTCTAAGATTCACCGTTTTTTTTTGTTCAAAATATTGTATGTTCCGCAACAGTTATGATAATATATGAAATGTTACCGTAACCAGACTGTACAGCGGTGCTATTCTGTAAAAAGATCACCGTGATAACTTAGGTGAAGTGAGCTACAAGTGAGCTGTCATTCCACCTGATGCTAGAGAGTGACACTATTGACAGCTCACTTTAAGCTCACTTCACCTAAGTTTTCACGCTGAGATTTTTACAGAATAGCATTACTGTACAGACGCCAGCACATCAACCTACTACAATCTGTCAGATTTCTGTAATAGATTTTCAACTTTATCGCTAAAGCATAAGGTTCAATGTTGATTGGGAAAATTTGACAGTTAGGTGTAGGTTGATGTGCTGGCGTCTGTACATACATAAACATAACCGTAATGCTAAATACACACGCACGACCCGACTTAAGTCGCTGGTGAATTGGAAATCTCACACCACACAAAGATTTTGGCAGCCGTTTTGTAAATAAACCTTCGCGAGCACGTGTTTCAAAATCGCCAGCAAGTCACTGGCGATTTTAGTCATTGCGTGTGTGCCTAGCATTCATAAATTGCTAGTCTTCCCCCATCAAGTACACCACAGACAAGAAGCTTATAGATAAAAGTGGAGGCAACACTGAATACCTATCTGAAGAGTGAAGACGACTGTGATCGGACACTCTCTTTCTAAATACACACATAAGAACGAGACAGTGATATGTGCTTTCTTTGTCATTTATGTATGTATTTAGAAAGAGAGCGTCAGCCCACAGTCGGTTTAACTTAGGTATATTAAGAGTGTTGTCTCCATTTTTACCTATAAGCTTCTTGACCACAGAGTACTTTTTGATAGACTAAGTACACTGTACCACGCAGTACAAGCCTATAGTTACTTTAGGTTTAAATCATTTATTCTCATAAAGACAAAAGCCACTTACATGAGAACAGACAAATAACATATAGTAAACTTATTTTAGGTAACCGTCACCAAAGTATAATTATGTATAATTATTATAATATAAGATTATTCTATACTCATTCAGCAGTTCAACTCTCAACCATTAAAATTCATTGGAGGACGTTAGTCAAGGCAGTTTTCAATTATGTGTTTGGATAGCCGAGACTTGAAACTGCTGAGAGAGCTAACACTTTTTATATATGAGGGTAGATTATTAAATAGTTGTGCTCCTTCATATGTAATACTCTTTTTAGCGTAATTAGTGCGTGTTCTTGGCAAAACAAGTAGACTTGGTCGACGAAGACTGCGTTTAGTAATTTGAGATTTTGTGGTAAATGATAAGTTAGTGTGGATGGGTCTTGTCTATAATTTTTCTAATCAGAACGCAAGTATTATATGTGTAGAGTTGTTTGATATTCATCAGTTTTGTTTCTTCAAAAATTTTACTAGTTCGTGTTAGGTATGGATAGCGAAACAATATCTTTATGACCTTATTTTGCACTCTTTGTAGTTCTTGTAACTTCGTTTTTCCGGCACTTCCCCAAATTTCTATGAGATATAGCAGATGTGACTTAATGAGAGAATTATAAATACACACATCAAAAGTGTCTAGGGATCAAGCATTTTTATGCGGATTTCTTGAGATTGAGATGTGGCTTTGTAATAAATTTATGATTTTATAAATTTATATGGATCCTTTTTGGTGCATTTCATAATTTGAATCAGGAACTGTGAATCAAATTCGAGTAAAAGATGAAAATCAGCTGTCAATATTTTCCCTATAAAAACATACAACGCATTGAAGACATTATTAGTGCTACTGTTTCCCTACTACTGATTAAAACCAACGTTATTATGGAGCGGCGACGTCATTTAAGCAGGGAAGAAATGCTCAGAGCCGTGGGAATGATAGAAGCTGGTTCCCGGCAACGTACTGTGGCTTTAGCTCTGAATACAAGTCAGAGTGTTATCAGTCGACTTTGGACACGTTACCGAAGCACTGGTACCGTGGCTGAGCGCCATGGAGGACGGTATCGCTGCACCACACGGAGACAAGACCGATACATTCAAATCTTAACTCGAAGAGCTCCAACAATAACCGCCATGATGTTAGCCGTGAGGCTTCATCACTCTTCAGGGAACTTAATTAGCGACCAAACAGTCAGAAACCGCTTGCATGAAGTGAACCTTCATTCCCGAAGACCGCTACGGGTACCACCTATAGCAATGCACAATCGTAGGATTCGATATCAATGGGCTCTTGAACACAGAAATTGGGCAGAAGAACAATGGCGTTTCGTGTGCTTTTCTGATGAGTCTCGTTTTGGTATGAGACCGGATACAAGACGTATACGACACTGGAGAACCCCTGGACGCCAACAGCGATTAAAATCCTGCCAGGAAGTCCATCCTTATAGTGGTGGAACCATCATGGTATGGGCGGGTATTTGGATCGGCGGAAGAACTGAGTTGATTTGGATCAGAGGCAACCTCAACGCTCAAATTTATGCTGAGACGATTGTATCAGACGTCATCGTTCCTCTACAAGTGCAAATCGGTCCCTTATTTCAGTTAATGCATGATAATGCACGACCGCACACCGCAAGAGTTGTAAGACAGACTCTCGCCGCAGCTAACATCAATGTCCTGCCCTGGCCTGCTCAGTCGCCAGACTTGAACCCGATTGAGCATGCATGGGATATGCTACAGAGAAGAGCTCTGCCGAATATGGAGGGTATCCAGTCGCAAGAAGACCTTTTTTTGTTGTTGCAACGAACATGGGCTGCCATTCCACAGCGTGATTTGGATGAACTCATTTTGAGTATGCCAAACCGATGTTCTTGTGTTGTTAGTGTTCGCGGTAGAAACATGGATTATTAATTGTTTAAGTTACCCAATAAAATTTTAAAGAAAACTGTTATTTCAGTCTTTTTTTCGAACTTGTGTTTTAGTGGTTCAAATGTCAAAAATCCCTTTATTAGGAAAATGGCAAATTTCTTTATTAATGCAAAGGTGACTTGGTTTATCGTTACTGTGACAAACGAAAACACTTTATTTGATGAATCCTTAAAGAAAATTTTAATTAATATCAATCAGGAGAAAAGTTATTGCAAAAATATATGTTGATCCCTAGACACTTTTGATGTGTGTAGTATAACGTATACTTTACTCTTTGAAGCAGTGCTTTGAGGTTTGAGCAGAAAATGTGCTGTTTCGCCATAGACAAACTTAAAAAAAACTTTATGATTATTCGTGTGGTAACCCTATATTTGAATATGTCGTTGATCCAGAACCGTTGTATTTTTAAACGTTTATTGTCGAGATTTGTGCTGTTTGAAAGTCTAAGTTAATTAAAGTCATATATACAACCGTTCTGTGTATCACGATATTTGATTTTTCTGGTGTTTCTCTTTGTTTAGTTTTACGGTAAGTTATCGTTTAGACTGGCCATGTATTTAACAGTTTTCGTCGCCCTCAAGAAACAGCTTTGTATTTGTTGATAGGTAGGACATAAAAAGAAATACGTTTAAAAGCCAAATTCATCAGTCGCGCATTCTGATTATCACCTTTTCCCCGATTAACGATAATATTCAAGTGTTAAACAAACCTCCTTACAGAAATTGACACCAATGTCAGACCTGACGAAACTGGAAGCCACAATCTGGACTTAAAATAAAAAAACCTGTCAACTGACAGTTCCCTGGTCATCCAGAAAAGCAAGAAAACGAGGGACATGCGAGATTTGTTGTTGATGTAGGAGAGGAGAGGGGATTTTTTATTAGAAAAAAATAAATATCAAAATGGTTGAGTCTGACACTAGAGGTACTATTGACACAGTGCAAGTTGCACTTCGAATTAGGCCGTTGATGCAACTGGAGACTGATAGAGGATGTGACGAGTGCATTGACGTAGTACCAGGATCGCCCCAGGTCCAGATAAAAGACCTGGCATTTACATATAATCATGTGTTCCCGCAGCACATTACTCAACAAGAGTTTTATGATACTGCCGTTAAAAGTCTAATTGGGAGACTATTTCAAGGTTTGTTCCTAAGATATAATAATTATAAATATTTATCTCATTATCATAAATGGCACTGGTGAAATGAAAAAATGCACAAACTTAAATAGAAAAAAGTTTTTGAGAGTGGAGAGGCCTGAGTTACAAATCACCTTATCTCTTAGATATAAAATGATTACTGTGTTATAAGTAAATGATATGCAAGTTAAGGCTCCCAGGAGTCTAGAAACAATTTGTCTAGAAAACTTTTTGTTTTCAGTAGTAAAACTTGAAGCCTATTCTCCAGTATTTTTAACTCTATCACTTAAAAGTAAACAGACTTTTTTAAAGTTTTAATTATTTTGCCAGGATACAATGTAACAATATTAGCATATGGCCAGACTGGATCTGGTAAGACTTACACAATGGGGACCAACTATTCTGGATCTGACGGTGATTCCACAAAACTGGGTATGTATAGTAATGTCTGCTCTCATTTTGTAGGGAACATTCCCTGTATGTTTTTTTTTTTTTTAATTTACTGCTTTGGATGTTATTACTAAAACTTTGATATGTTATTAGAATTTATAATAGGTCCATTATACTAAGTTGATTATAGAGGAGAAGTAAAATATAAGAGTGACAGTCATTCTTCTATGTATTATACATCTAGACCTATCCTACTTCCTACTATCCTACTAATCCTACTAATATTATAAACACATTATAAATGCGAAAGTTTGTGAGGATGTTTGTTACTCTTTCACGCAAAACCCAATAAATGGATTTTGATGAAACTTTACAGTAATATATGTAGCTTATACATCAGAATAACACATACTTTTTATCCCAATATTCTCACGGGATCGACATTTACACGGGTGAAACCGCGGGGCGCAGCTAGTTCATCTATAAAAATAAATAAAATTGGAGTGTCTGTTTGTAATATAAAAATAACCGCGTTTTATTAAATGCATATGGATGTATACACAGTACATATACCAAAATATTTTTTTTTACAATTTTTGTCTGTCTGTCTGTTTGGTCCGGCTAATCTCTGAAACGGCTGGACCGATTTTGACGGGACTTCCACTGGCAGATAGCTGATGTAATAAGGAGTAACTTAAGGCTACTTTTATTTTAGAAAAAAAAAAAAAGTTTTAGGATAGGATTTCACGCGGACGAATTCGCGAGCAGCAGCTAGTCTGTCTATACAAAAATAAATAAAATTGAAGTGTCTATGTATTTGTAATGTCGAAATAAAAGCTTTGTACTAAATGCTTATGAATGACTATAAGTATGGTACTTATAACAAAAATCTATTTAAATTTTTTTTGTGTCTGTCTGTTCAGGCTAATCTCCAAAACGGCTGGACTGATTTTTATGAAATTTGGTATGGGGATACTTTGTACTTAGAACCCTGGGGAAGGACATAGGCTACTTTTTATCGACATACCACACGGGCGAAATAAAGTTTTATATCATTTAGGTATATGTCATTTCTGCTAGTCTTTTAAAATGTTTCTGATGCCATTATTGATGACTAGTAGCGCTCCGCGGTTTCACCCGCATAAGTTTCGATGCCGTGGGAATATTGGGATAAAAACTATCCTGTCCTTTCCCGGGACTCAAACCATCTCTATACAAATTTCATCTAAATTGGTTTGTTTGAGCGTGAAGAGATAACATACAGACAGACAGACACACATTTGTATTTATAATAAAACTATCCTATGTCCTTTCCCGGGACTCAAACTAGCTCTATACCAAATTTCATCTAAATTGGTTCAGTGGTTTAAGCGTGAAGAGGTGACAGACAGACACACTTTCGCATTTATAATATTAGTATGGATTACTACCTGCGCCCAGCGGTTTCACCCGCGTAAATGTCGATCCCGTGGGAATATCCGGATAAAAAGTAGCCTTTATGTTAATCCAGGGTGTCAGCTACCTCTCCATACAAAATTTTATCAAAATTGGTCCAGCCGTTTGAGTGTGAAGAAATAACAAACATGTAAACACACCCTCACAAACTTTCGCTTTTATAATATTAGTGTGATATATACGTAAAATTTATTACTAAAATAAAATATGAGCTGTCACTAATGATACACTATTGTGTACAACAGACGAGGGGTTGTCCTAACTAAACTAAAACTATTAACAAACTAGCTTTATTCAATACTTAACATATATTTTCCAGGTGTAATTCCTCAGGCGGTGGCAGACATATTTGACTTCATAGAGACACATGAGGACAAGTTCATCTTTAAAGTGAATGTTTCCTTCATGGAGCTGTATCAGGAGCAGTGCTACGACCTCCTCTCTGGCAAGGAGAGGGGACACAGTATTATAGAGATTAGAGAGGATATTAATAAGGGGGTTATACTACCAGGTAAATGATTTCACTTATCAGCCAAATTGGACTGTGCTATAGAGGTGTGAGGAACAGGATGTAAAGTTCACTCATACTCTATAGAAAAGGGAGGATCCTTCGAGTAGACGGGTGTTGTGTTTGGCGGGCAACTGCCCGATGATTCATGTCGGGCCGTTGTATCTATGCTAGTTGCTCGGTAAACTCTGCTTGCGAGATGCAGGATTTGCGTGACGTCAGTATGACGCGTTGTTCGCATGTGGCGTTGTAGATACCGCTACAGTGCTATTGTGAAAACTCTTTCTTAGCTTACATACATACTTTGTTGGTTTACTGCTGAACTGGCTATTTTTGTACATTTATTTTTATTTAGGCAGGATAATGATACTCCATCCTCTTTCCTGTTATATGTTGTGATGTGTTTTATCATATTCTCAATTTAATTTAGCTAAAATAACTATCTTGTAGCAGTTGTAGCTTAAAATAACTGGTCTGCTCTGACATTTGTATGGAACTGATGACACTACTCCATTTTCAAACTTGTAAGTCATGGTTTGATGAAAAATACCATAAATAAGCTAGAATAAAAATGTATTCAAGTAGAAAGCTACTTCTGATCGAAAATTAGTAACAGTCCAAACATCTTATCTTCTTCGTTTCCAGGTATAACAGAGCTACCAGTGTCTTCAACAATGGAAACAATGATGGTGCTAGAGCGAGGGTCCTCAGGCCGAGTGACAGGTTCCACAGCCATGAATCAGGCCTCCAGCCGCAGTCACGCTGTCTTCACCATTGTTATTTATAAAGAGAGTAAGAGTGACAAGTGAGTATTGTACCGTTTATTCAGGATGGTGCTACAGCAAGGATATTCTGGTTGAGTGACAGGCTTCACAGCCATGAACTGGGCCTCCAGTCGCAGCTGCGCCTTCACCATAGTTGTTTATAAGGAGACTAGGACTGACAAGTGTGTTCAATGTTATCAAGAAGTATGTATATGTATTTATAGTGGCTATTTTAAAGTATTCTTTTTTATTGAGCAATCAAATGAATCCTGTAAACTCTAGGTGGTAGCAACCACATAAGGCTTTCATATTTACTAAAATTACTTAGCAATCCAACAGCCACTGGCCTAGCCAAGGCCATATTCATTAATAGTCCAAACAAACTTTCCAATATTTGCGTTTTATTAATTTTACATTTCTTTCAACAAATATTACTATTATTTCCACAGAAACATAGCCACAACATCCAAGTTCCACCTGGTGGATTTAGCAGGGTCTGAGCGTATAAAGAAGACGAAGGCCAGCGGTGAACGTCTAAGGGAAGGCGTCAAGATCAACCAAGGTCTACTGGCGCTCGGCAATGTCATCTCAGCGTTAGGAGATGGGACTAACAGGAGTTTTATCAGTTATAGGGATAGCAAGCTTACTAGGCTGTTGCAAGGTAGGAAAAGATTACCTATATGTACATTTTTATTGAAAGAAGAATCTAATAAGACTTAAATTCGGCGGTGTAATGCTGCCTCTGCAGTTGACGCGTCCCGCTCGCGTGTATTAGCACTAATAAATGTTTCAACTTCAATATAAATTCACGAAGGGTAGCAATTTCCATTACGGCAATACATTCTTGACTACAATACTTATAAAAACTTTTCTCTCCTTCCAGACAGTTTAGGCGGCAACTCCCTAACGCTGATGGTTGCGTGTGTAAGCCCAGCTGACTACAACTTGGACGAGACAGTCTCTACGCTACGGTACGCAGACCGCGCGCGGAGGATACGCAATAAACCAATCATTAACCAGGACGCTAAGGCTGCTGAGATCGTTAGGTAAGTTCAGTCATATAGGCTGGTTTTATAGTCACGCCGCTAGACGCGCCGCTGGGCAGCGCGCGCGTTCGGATGTATGGGGTAGTAGTTGCGTTTCAAAGTCGCGCGTTTGAGCGGCGCCGTTCAGTAATACAGTGCACCGTTGTTCAAGCGCACGCTGCCCTGCGGCGCGTCTAGCGGTGTGACTATAAAACCAGCCTTAATGATAATATTCTCTCCGACACTGATGGTGGCGTGTGTAAGCCCGGCTTACTACAACTTTGACGAGACAGACATCGACTGAGGAGGATACGTAGTAACACGGGCTGGTGTCCGCAATTCTATGCCAATGCGCGTATTTGTGTAAGTTGGAGGATACGCAAAAAGCTTATAATTTAATGCCACAGAGATATAAGGGAGTTAAGTCGATATAGGGCCATCGTTGTTATTTCAGCTCTTCAGTTAGCGCTTTCGTCTTTTAGAAATGGTTTTGGTCAAATGTACTATACATTATTACTATACTACATGGGACTTAATCATAACTGGTGAAATGTGGGTGTACTATAGGTCACCTCTGCCTAACCTTTCGAAGAAAATAGGCGTGTTGTTGTATTATACTTTTTTATGGTTCCGTAGCCAAATGGCAAAAAACGGAACCCTGATGTATTCGTCATGTCTGTCTGTCTGTCTGTCCGTCCGTATGTCACAGCCACTTTTTTCCGAAACTATAAGAACTATACTGTTAAAACTTGGTAAGTAGATGTATTCTGTGAACTGCATTAAGATTTTCACACAAAAATAGAAAACAAACAATAAATTTTGGGGGTTCCCATACTTAGAACTGAAACTCAAACTTTTTTTTTCATCAAACCCATACGTGTGGGGTGTGGTATCTATGGATAGGTCTTCAAAAATGATATTGAGGTTTCTAATATCATTTTTTTCTAAACTGAATAGTTTGCGCGAGAGACACTTCCAAAGTGGTAAAATGTGTCCCCCCCCCCTTGTAACTTCTAAAATAAGTAAATGATAAAACTTAAAAAAATATATGATGTACATTACCATGTAAACTTCCACCAAAAATTGGTTTGAACGAGATCTAGTAATTAGTTTTTTTTTAATACGTCATAAATCGTAAACCGCAATTTACCTTTCATTCAATCAACTCAAAGTTACAACGAACTACAAGAACTTTTATATTATGTTACTTGCTGCTACGGAACCCTTTATGGGCGAGTCCAACTCGTACTTGGCCGCTTTTTTATTTACTTCTATTAAATAAATCTAGCCTCAATCCTAAGACTCCTTAAAGTTTATATAAGCAAGACAAAACATAGTTGCATGTGAATAGACAGAGGCGATGTTCATAACAATATTGTTGTGACGCTTCGCTTACGAGTTGTAGGTTCGAAGCCAGACCATGCGCTTTACTTTGTGTGAATTATTTCATCACCACTGTTCTCAAAACAGTGAAGGAAAACATCGTGGAGAAACCGCCATGTCCTAGAACCAAAAATTCGTAGCCGTGTGACATCTAACCGACCCGCACTGGGCGCGCGTAGTAGATTATAGCCCACTCCCTCTCGAAGAGAGGAGGCCTGTGTTCCAGCAGTGGGAACATTATAGGCTGATTATGCATGCATGCATACTTCGCTTTCTAGGTAAATGGACTGTAAATAGTTTCGTCAAACAGTCCTTCCGCGGCGATTGATAAACTCAAACTCAATTAATTTATTTCAATTATACCAATTACAGGTACTCCTGAATTGTCAAGGATAATATAGAATACAAATTCATACTAACGAAACTTTTATTTCCATTTAGGTTGAACAACTTAGTAAACGAACTAAGGCTACAACTCATCGGCAAAATGCCGACCGACTCCGAACAAAACAACGAACAGCTCCAAGAAGATCTAGAAAGAGAAAGAGGTCGGTACGCCGAATTATTAAAAAAACACAAACAAGTCACTGAGCATTTGAGCAACATGTTGATCGAAAACACAAACTTATGTGAGAAGGCTTTACTCGCTGAAGCAGCAAAAGATAAAATAGAGCGGAAGCTAAACGAGCTGACAGAACAATGTAACCAAACCATAGAGAATTTGAATACTACAGACAAAGATGATGAGCATCAAAAGACAACAGTTGTGGACTATTTGAAAGAAATTAAAACAAGACTGGAAGATCTACAGTCGGTTAACTTGAAGAGTAATGAGGAGTTGATAGATCATGAGATTAAGTTGTCGTTTGTTAATGATGGTGATCATGAGAAAAGAGATGATGAGATGCCCATGAATGAGGACCAGGCTGTGTTGGAAGAGGAGAAGAGAGCTATGGGACAGGTGAAGCTTATTTTAATTACTTAAAACAAAAAAAAAACGCATTTAGAATGTATTTGTTATCTAATCATATACATAATTATTCTTCTATTATGTGGTGCTGCAAAGATAGCATAAAGTATGTAGCAACTGTTCCAAAGCAGGGAATTGTTCCATAAATGAACCTTTATGTAAAAATATGTGAAAAAGTCAAACTTTTTCCTTACCAACCAACCTTTTTTCTGTTCAACCTTTTCTAGGATTCTTTAGGAAATTGATTATTTCCATTTCCCACGCTTTCAATCGGTCGAACACTCCATATGTGGCACTTCTATGCGCTAAAGATTACTTAAACACATATTATAAGAAAACTTAATATATTAACTAAACAAAATATCCTTATTACCAGGTGGCCCTAAACCAAGAGCTTCAAGAACTTAACCGCGCGATGGCGATCAAGGCATCCGTAGTACAAGCAATACTAGCCAACAATAAAGACATGCTGGAGAGCCACAAGAATCTACGAGACAATGAGGAGAAGATAGCACATCTAGAGAAGGAGCGAGATGAGTTGTTACAGCAGCTGAAGCAGACTAAGGTGAAATAAATTCATTTAATTAGTCACGTTTAGTACAAAATCCAGAATGAAAGAAAAATAGCCTGTCCTTCTTTAGGTCCCAGACTACCTATCTGTCAAATTTAATAATATACCTTTTCTTGCCCATACCAATGATCGGATTCAGTGGTTTAGGCATGAAAAGGTAATAGACAAACATACTGACGGATTACTTTGGCATTTATTACTTACCTAGCGACACTCTAAATGATGTTGAAAACCACATCAAAATGTGTAGCATAGTTTAGATTTAGTACACAACTTATCCTATAACCCTTTCACGGGATTCGTGCCCAATAATAGTGACGCCGTGTTTTATACCCACCTACACCATAATACATACTATTTATATATCCATACTAATATTATAAATGCGAGAGTGTGTCTGTATGTCTGTTACCTCTTCACGCTTAAACCGCTGAACCGATTTAGATGAACTTTGGTATAGAGATGGTTTGAGTCCCGGAAAAGGACATAGGATAGTTTTTATTCCGATATTCCCACGGGAAACTTATTCGGGTGAAACCGCGGGGCGCTGCTACTATTAAAATAAATTCGTTTACTGTTAGGCTTATGACGTCACGCTGAAGTAGTTGTACGAGGGCTATGCTATGAGGAACAGGGTGTAAAGTTCAGTCATCCTCAATAGGAAGGGGGAGGATCCTCCGACCAGACGGGTGTTGTATCTGGGATCTTCTGCCCGACTAATGATGTCGGGACTTTGTATAATATGCTAGTTGCGCGGTAACCTGCTTGCGCGATGCAGGATTTTGCGGGACGACAGTTTGATGCGTAGTTTGCATGTGGCGATGGAGATGCCGCGCCACAGGTTCCACAACAATGAAAAATCGTCCTCTAACTTAAGTGTGATCTTTCTCCTTCCATTCTTAAATAATCTTTTCTCAACAGAGCAAAGACCCATCTCAGGAGGAGCGTCGTACTAAGGTCTCGAGCTTGGAACACCAGATTTCAGACCTTAAGAAGACCTGCCAACAACAAGCACACATTATCAAGACTAAGGAAAAGAACGAAGCCAAGATTGCGTCGCTTAATGCTGAGTTACAGGCCATGAAGGCTACTAAGGTACCTATGTCTTGTTTATGGTATAATTTTTATTCGGAATTTGATTATAAATGTTCGAAGAACCTTTAATGAGCAATTCTGGACAATATTGAAATCACAACAAAATTATTACAATTTTTTTTCGATTTTGGGAATATTTAACTTAAATGTTAATTTGCTTTTGTGGATGATTAGGACTTCATCTTGCATTTATGGCGACGCAACTCTAGCCGCAGTAAAGTAAAAGCGTGCGTGTGTAACCACTACGTTAATGTGTCAGTCAGGGTTACCTTTTAAATTACCATTCGGTAATTGACGCTGCCACTCTTATTTAAAAAAAAAATTATCAAGAAAATGCTACCACCCAACCCAACATACACGTCAATGCGTCCCAAACTGATGATTAAAAAACATTCTAGGTAAAAATAATAAAACAAATGCGCGAAGAAAGCGAGAAGTTCCGCAAATGGAAGGCGGACAACGAGCGAGCGATGCTGCGCCTGCGCAACGAGGACCGCAAGCGCGCCACCGCCATGGCCAAGATGGAGAACCTTCACGCCAAGCAGCAGAACGTGCTCAAGCGCAAGATGGAGGAGGCCGTCGCTGTTAACAAGAGGCTCAAGGTTTGTTATAATCACACTAATATTATAAAGGCGTAAGTTTGCGAGTGTGTGTGTGTTTATATGTTTGTTACTTCTTCACGCTCAAACGGCCGGACCAATTTTTATAAAATTTTGTATGTAGGTAGCTGACACCCTGGATTAATATATAGGCTACTTTTTATCCCGATATTCCCACGGGATCGACACTTACGCGGGTGAAACCGCGGGGTGCGGTATTTTAAGCAGTGCTCGAAATACCGGTATTTTTCGGAACCGGTACCATTGGCCTTGGTGTGATACCGGTACCAGAGTAGTACCTGTACTGATATCACACTGTAACGGTACCAAACAAGCATTTCTGTAAGTTAGAGTGAGAAAACAGATATATTAATTAAAAAAGATAGTTATTAATAGGCATTCGAAAAATAACTTTAACGGCTGCCAACCATATGAGGTTCCTCGTACAAATATGAGATTTGTGGTACACGTCGGGTACCTGAATTTGCACTTCACCTAACAAGTATTTGGAATCGGTACCCAGGTACTGAAATGGGAAAATCAGCTAAATACCGGTACAAACCCTGTACTTGTGGTACTGGTTCCAAGCCCTGATTTTAAGTCCTCTGCAAAAGCCTTTTGTTTGACCCAACTGCTGATGGAGTTAGTTCGGATCTCAAGAAAAGGGTCTAGATGCGACACTATGCTACTTATTGTAGTTCATAACTATAGTAAAAGTATGCAGTGCTGCAGACCTCTACCCTATTTCAAGTTAAACAAATATCAACTTTATTTCAATGATAATTAGGTTGATTTTAGAGTGGCTAGCACTATAATGTTTGAAGTTGTAGTGCAAACTGAACATTATTCTGTAGGAATTAAACTTATTTTTCCATTACTTCATATTTGTTTACATTATTGACAAATAAATCGCGAATGCAGATTAGGTTTAGAGTGTTTTTCAAAATCACTACGTCGATTTTGCAACTTTTGACTGTATATTTACTGGTAAAACTTGATATTTATTCAGATCTAGCTCTGTTTTCAGGTAGAAGAATGGTAACCTTTATAATTGGAAGGCTGTTTACACAAACACAAGCTCAACTGCAAGCAGTATATCCATGTATGAGCTTTTGTTTGTTTAATGTATTAGTATTGTGGGACAAGTCCCGTGATACTAATACATGAATAATGTCACTTTCTGTGTCATGTATTTTGCAGACTATTATAAATTCAGAATAACGGTGTTACTTTCACTGATTTACTTTATAAAAACTGAGAGATGAATATCAAATTATAAGCATTTCTTTCTGGTTTCCCCTCTTCAGGAAGCCCTAGAACGCCAGAAGTCGACACAAATGAAGCGTAACGCTAAGGGCAGTGTGAAAGCAGGCGCGGTACAGCAATACATCGAGCAAGAGTTGGAAGTACACCTCAGTATTGTGGAGGCGGAGAAGTCGCTTGAAGAGTTGATGGAGTATAGGTAAGATCCCGAGTTGGTTAAATAGGATAATATACGAAATGATTGACAATTGAAATATTAGAGATATAAATTATTTAAAATAAAATAAATATTATCTAAAATATTTAAACTTACGGACGTAAACCTTTTTTTGCGTCATGCTTATTTCTGCCCGCGACTTCGTCCGCGTTAAATTTCTAGTTCTTAGACCCACCCCATCGCATCGCATCGCATGCCCGCGCTATTACTGCGTTTTCGCTTAGCGTTCTCGCTTAGCGTTCTTCTGACGTTATTCGTTTTTGCTTGCTCGGGTCCTAATTGTCTTAGCGTGATGTTAAGGCTTTTGATAATATAGACTTGCTATGCTAATTCTATAAATAGCTATGAGATTCATTTGTTGCTCAAATCTTTTGAACAGGCGTATAAGCAAGATATCATTAGGGTGATTTCTACTCGTCTCTTTTCCACAGGGCGTGGATAACCGAACAAATAGAGAATCTACGTAACAGCACAGATGAAGAGGCGAATAGGAAGAAGATAGCGGAGCTAGAAGATGACCTCGCGCTGCGTAAGGCGCAAATATCTGACCTGCAGCAGAAGATATTGACGGCTGATCAAGGTTAATTTAATATAAAATTAATACCATCACCCAACAGTGTTCAAAAGACTTAGATTTTTTGTGGGGATGGATTCCCGAAAAATTAAAACAGTTTTCGCACTTTAAAAATAATGTTAATGTAGATAAAATATAGCTAATAATTTGTAATAATACTGTAGAGGGGCTTGTGGCTCAGTAATAACGCGACGCTTGCCGCGGTTGGTCCGTGGATGGGTACATACCAAAACCCCTCCGTGTCTCGGAAAGCAAGTCGAGCTGTTTGTTCCGGCTGTCATTCGTGGAACTTTGATAGTTGTTACGGGTCGTCAGAAACCCGAAAGTGTGACAATCAGTCTTACCAAGGGGTATCGTATTACCCAGACACTGGGTTGTCGAAGTCCGATAGTCTGTCGCTCCATGTAAAATGCTTGGTATTCAGCTGCATCCAGTTAGACTGGAAGCGGACCCCAACATAGTTGGGAAAAAGCCAGGCAGATGATGATGTGTAATAATACTGTAGAATCCAATATCCTATCGTCTGTGAGTGTATCACGAGAGGTTATACAAAGATGTCAAGATGTCTTCCGTGACTCATGAGCTTATCATACAGAGGGACAGTTGTGAAGTTTTCATATGTCTGTAATTTTAGCGGCACTCGCATAAATTCGGACATCATGATAATATTCTAGTTTAAAAGTTGAACTGAAAGGTAAAGATACGTCGAAACAAGATTACAACATTTTTCTTATTTTGGGAAGGTTCCCAATTCTATAACTTATCTTCTGTCGTGTTCACATAAAAAAGCACTGGCAATCCATACTAATATTATAAATGCGAAAGTGTGTCTGTCTGTTACCTCTTCACGCTTAAACTGCTGAACCAATTTAGATGAAATTTGGTTTAGAGATAGGTTAGAGTCCCGGGAGAGGACATAGGATAGTTTTGATTCCGATATTCCCACGGGAAACTTATGCGGGTGAAACCGCGGGGCACCGCTAGTGTGGTTATATTTTCGTAGGTTTCGTAGGTGCCCAGGTTGTGTAAAACATGTAATTTTTGCTTCCACAGAAAACAAATCCCGTACCCAATGGGACAACATACAATCAATGCTAGAAGCTAAAGTAGCCCTGAAATGTCTGTTCGAGTTACTAGTGGACGCTAAGAGAGACTTGACCAATCAGAGCGAGAAAGGCTTCCAAGCGAGATATGAGGAGATCAAGGAGGCTCACGATAGGCTCGCTATGGACTTTGAGAATAGCAAAGTTGAGTTCGAAAGGCAGTTGTCTATGGTGAAGTTACAGAGTGAGCAGAAGGTAAGAAAAATATTAAAACAAGGGCAATTCTCATAATTTTAAGAATGTTCACAGTCAGTGTCAATTTGTTAAAAATATCTCTAATTTCCCTACATTTTTGACAAGTCTGACATTTGTTTGTCGCTGAGATGAGACTGCTACTAGATTTTGAATGTTTTAAATTACCAGAATTGACCTTCTGATTTTATAAAGGTATTTAGAATCTCTTTATCTATGCTTTACACGTAACATTTGATCTTACTCATCAAAGATTTTCACTTCCAACTGCCTTTGTGTCTTGTTTTAAATCTTTTTCAAGAGCAACCGGTTCATCACAAGACAAATCCTATAGTCTGATATTGACTGTGTTTGGCTTTGCCCATGGTGACATTTGACTAGAAGGTAGTTGATTGCAAGTCTTGTTTTCGCGCCAATCTTGCTACTTACACAAAAGGTCAAACTTCTGATAGCTAGTGTGACCTTAATTTCTAAACAGTTTTTCAAATAAATGGCTTCAATAAAATCATTTTCTATACTTACAGTTATCAGCCCTAGTGGCACTCCAACGCGGCGTGGTCGGCAGAGGCGACAAGAGTGAAGCGTGCAAACATCTGCAAAACGTTATACAGTATCAGCAGGAGAAGCTGGAACAAGTCGAGGAGGAAAATGTAGGATTGTGAACCTTATTGCTTCATATTAAAGATCAGTTTTGATGTCGACATGAGCGTTTTATGTCGTAGTTAGATTATGTAGGGCGAAGACATAAGACAAATTAGTCTGGGTTACTCTATTGTGAACCTTTTTAACACAGTAATTAAATATCAATTTAGGTGACAATGATTACACTCGGCCCGTTTTTGATCGTAGATTTTGCAGGGGCAATATTTCTCTGAGAATTAAAACTTGATTAGCCCACACAATATTTTGAAAGCCACACACACAATAAATAGTAATATTTTCAACTTTACATTAGATATTTACATAAATTTCTAAAAAGATATCTATAAAAGCTTCCTCCTTCACAGAAAAAGTTAGTTGACGAGCTAAACCAACTCCGTTCAGCATCAGTAGGCAAGAAAGCAAAGAGGAAGCCGAAGAAGGAGGAAGTGGAACCCAAAGTGGAGCCCAAACTTGAGTATGTGGAGCCTACTGATGAGGAAGACGACGATTTTGAAGACAGGAACAAGGATCCTGACTGGAGGGCCACGCCGCTTTTTAAACGTATACAGGTGAGCTATCACAACACCTATTAGTATGTTTCAAACCGATTAGCAAGTATTTTTTTACATAAATGTCTTGATATGAGCTATAATGCCGGGTACAGATAAGTGAAATGTTACAACAACTAGGCGAATTTGTTTCAGTGTGTTTCATTTCATGTTGTCACTATTCTGGCAAAAGTTATATTGCACAATAAAAAACTTGTGCAGTCTGGAGACCTCCATCAGGAACGAAGTCCCTTAAGCGATACTCGCATGCACACACACAATCGTATACATACAATAGAAAGAGACGAGAGAGAGAGAAAACCGCAAGGAGGCGGCTTTTATAACTCTTTCAGAGTGACTATTTCTTACAAGCTGCCTTAAGGAATTTCGTTCCAAAAATATTTGACGATATTAACAATATTGAAAAAAAAACTTAATAACCATAAGCTTTTCATAGCCGACAAGAAAAAGGGGGATTTCTGGATTTTTTTTACATTAGGGTTCAGATTTCTTTGGGGGAATACTGGAATAAGTCGGGAAAATCGTGTCGAGAAACGTCCACTGCTGAACAGGGGTTTCGTTCATAATAATATCTCTTGTCAATACGTGCTGGCCCATTCTATTAACCGGACTTGCCGCCGTTTGATACGTAATTAGAGAGTACGAAAGATAGATTGCTGTGATACAACTTATGGCTGGACCCAATAACCTATTTTCAGTTAAAGACAGATCGCTACTGATGGTAGCCAGTATAATCATAACTGCCAGTATAATATAATCATATGGATCGCTGCTGATATAGATTATTGGGACGCTAAAACCTGAGATAGATAGGTTTTTTCTAAATCCAGTACTCCAAAACTGGTGTTAGATAGGTAATTGCGTTCGGCCGTTGAAGACACTGGGTAGCCTTAGACAACAGTTTGTTTGTAGGTTTGTCTGGTCGCACCATTAGCGGATTTAATGGCCAAAATGTGAATGTAACATTTTTAATGCATCGTAATAAAGTAATACTTTCCTCCCTTCAGGCGCAACGCTCCCGCCTCACAATGAACTTCACCCAAGCGGACATATCCATCCCCGACTCTTCAGCTCGTGCAGTGAAACGCGGTTCTGACGGCGCCGCACACTGCATGTGCAAGGGAAGTTGCTCCACCAAGATCTGCGGCTGTCAGAAGTCCGATAAGGGCTGCGGCAGCACGTGTCGGTGTCCGCCCGAGCTGTGTAAGAACAGAAGGGTGTCTTCTGATAGTGAGGATAACAAGGAGAATAACGTGAGTTGAGCTGCGTTCGTGATTGTAGGTTGCTGTCTATTTAGTTTGGTCAAGAACGTTTCATGTAAATTCTCCAACAAATGGGATTGAAGATTTTTATGTGGAGCTTGACATACCTAATGTCGCGCCATTTTGTTTTTTTTTTTTCAAAATGGCGGCCATGCATGAAACCTAAATAAATTGAAAAAAAAAATGGCGGACTGGTAGGTATGCCACGGCCCTTCAAAGCCCTTTATTAGAGTCCTGTTTCAGTGTTCGGATAGGCACTATCTACCACAAATTCAGAATTACAACTGGAACAGCATCAGTGTGAAATTGTAACTGCTTGATATGTTAAACAGAATTTATCGTAAGGGGGTGAAACTGGCAATATTGGATTTGCTTTAAAATAAGTTTCCTTGCTTTTGGATACATTTGCAAGTTTTGTCTCCCATTATAAGAAGGACATCGATAATGTGACTGTAAAAAGAATTATTGAAAGATTCATCCATACTAATATTATAAATGCAAGTGTGTCTGTCTGTCTGTCTGTTACCTCTTCACGCTTAAACCGCTGAACCGATTTAGATGAAATTTGGCATAGTATCTCTATGCCAAATTTCATCTAAATCGGTTTGAGTCCCGGGAAAGGACATAGGATAGTTTTTATCCCGATATTCCCAAGGGTAATTTATCATTTGTTCCACAGCCATCAAGCACGGAGTTATCAATCGACATGACGCCGTCATCATATTTCGACAAACGGTAAGTCGCCCACACACAACCCCTATCTACGAGACCCTATCCTTTCTAAAAACCCATCCTTCTTCAGATTCGAAACATCAGAAGAATTAAACAATTCAACATCAGAAGAACTTAACCATCCATCATCAGAAACTGTTATACAGCATACAACAGACCCTAAACTCCCTGAATCATCAACAAAGATCGCACCACCTCGAGTAGTTCTTCCTTTGCGGCCTGTAACCAGCAATTCAAGTCAGAAATGGATGTATGCGCTACTGGTATACAATAGTTGTGTTGCTCCGATGTCTGAGTACTGCGCGAACAATATTCTGCAGTACGGCATGGATGTCGCAAAGTATAACGTGATATCTAACGTCTTCAAGTACCTGATGAGAGAGGTTACTTGTTCACTTGATTGGATTGTGGCGTGGCGTGTTCTTTTATTTAGTTTGAGTTCTAAAAAGGGTGTTCTATTAGTCGATTAACGAACTAGCTAGAAAACTGTATGACAAATTAAATGAAAAAGACAATTTTGTTTGTCTACATTGGCTGTTGTTCAGAATTCCAAATATAATGCTACTAGCTGTGTCCCGCGGTTTTATCCGCGTTAATATAAGGAAAAAACCTACAAAAATATTATATTGCATTACTTTCTTAAGATTATCATTCATACCCTCATGACCGGCCGCCTTGCGGAGTTATTTTAATTTAAAACTGATATTTATATAAGATATTCATTGAAATCAAATGATGTTGTGACTGTTCCCAAATTACCCTAGGCTGATAAAATTTTCATTTTTTCGTAATTATGTTACATATTAGTTTAGGTCGGCTCCCCACTCCGTACGACTCTGTAGAGCTCGTCTCCAGACTGGACACTCCTGGAACTTCACCCTTTGCACAACAAGCATATCTGTAAGACACGTGTTCATGTCAGTCTGACCGAATTATTGGTCTGAGATAAAGAATACAACATTCAAGAATTACTAGATAATAGAATTGAAATTCGAAACTCACGAAATAGAGTTTTGAATAATCTCTCTTAAAGCACTGTTATAGGCCGGAGGCAATGAATACAATGTTCAGGAATTATAGTACTAAAATTTACTAGATAATGGAGTAGAGAATCACAAATTAAGAATTACTAATTAATAGAGTCGTGGATCAACTTTCTTGAAGGTCTATAGACAGCCCCAAAGCGCCCAGTCTTCACCACTCCTAGTGTTTGGGCTGGGGAGAACAAGTGACGCAACAAACTCCCCAGCAACACTTCTCTGTCTGATTAGTTATATCAATTTAATAACTCCATCAGCCTAGGATAAGGATAATTACTATAATGAAGGACTCATCCAGTCACACCAACAAACCCACTTTTCCTAGATTAATCTAATCTAGGCTTCAACCCAACTATATATAACTTAAAACCTAATACTCGCTATCTCGCGACAGCGCACACGGACATGGCTTCTTAATGTTCACTAAATCCCTAATTTAACTAGCCTCATAGCCTGGGCTTAGAAGTCCGTTTCCTCAAGCGGTTCGAAACACTTACGCAGCGTACGCAACGAAAGCTCTCTTAGACGAATATTTTTTCCCGATTTTGCAACATTTTTCATTGATGCTCCGCGCCTATTGGTCGTAGCGTGATGTTATATAGCCTATAGCCTTCCTCGATAAAAGGACTATCCAACACAAATATATTTTTTCAATTCGAGCCGCAAGTTCCTGAGAGCGCGTTCAACCAAACAAACAAACTCTTCAGTTTTATAATATTATTAAGTATAGATTACAAAATAGCTACGAAATGTAGACTTAAAGCGTACTGACTTACTCAATGCTGTCATTTACGTGACTGCACCTCATCAAGTAAAGAGGTGGGAGGGTAATTAGGTATGCATATATATTGCAAGCGCTGTCACAATTTAGCAGAGGTTGCAGTGACCACTGCTTCTAAAGATATGTCTCCTTCTAAATATGAATTCACTACTTGTATGATAAAATAAAGAAAACATCTGATTGCTTATCCCGTTATCGACTGATAGAAGCACCCTTTTATTTACCTAATTTAATAATGCTATTCTAAAAAAATACGACCAATACGCCAGGTCATAGTATCTACGTAAAAAACCCTCAATCATAAACTTGCGGACTATGCTCTTACAAAGAAACTTTACGGAAAAGTTATAAATACTTTAACAAACTCTTTTTCTTGTTCCCTAAGGCCCACAAAGAAGTATTCGTTTTATAAAAACATTTCTGGAATTTGGCACATATTTAAGAAGAGGGATACGCTATAAACAAGGCTTTCTATGTAAGTGCATAGTTCTGCAATGCGTAGATAGTTGTTGCATAGATATTTTGAAACACAATAGAAATGATTGTTTGATAATTTTTCCGGTTTTGTATGAAATTTGTAGCGTTTTGAATGCTTTTTTTGGGTATTTAGAAAACATGATACTTAGCTATTGTTTTAGCGGTTTAATGTAGCTGTTTTTATTTTTAAATCTTGCAGAACTATGTACTGGTAATAATTGTCGTAAGATAATAATACTTTTTTAGAGGGGAAACTAATTTATTACCCATGTAAAATTGTAGTCTCGTCATCCATAAGTTTTTAAACACTTTGACAGCAAATAATCCATTATTTACATCTATAAATGAGCAATTTAACGCCCATTCAATATAAATCATTAATCAAGTTAAGACTCCGTGTTCGTTAGCCTGTATTGTTTTACTAACTAACTAATTAATTATTTATTTGCAGAGGACACCTTGATGCTACATACGTTAAGAAGAAGAAAAGTTACTTTTTCCCGAACGATCAGGGAAATGGCGACCTCAAAGCAATTAAAGGTATTTATAGCAAATTTTTAGTACTTTTTACCCAACTACGGCAAAGCCAAAAGGAAGCGTTATATTTTTTACACGTATTCTTCATTCACAACACAAAGTATAATGTCACTGCTTGGCTTTCCTTAGAAATGTTTTCTATACAACAAAGTATAGTAATGTAAAATTATTCTTTTACATCGTAATAACTACGCTTGTTCATCGGATTTGTGATCGATATTAGGTTCTAAAGGGAATTCCGAGACTGCACTTTCTTTACTTTAGTATTTTGATCTCATTTACAATGGTAATCAAATGTACAATATCGCTGTGAATGTGTGCGTGAAGACGAATAGCGTTAGCATATAACACACACGCGCACACGCACACATACTTCAGACTTCACCATTGTCTCGGACGGTACCGAGAGCCCCTGCGCTCATCACACACATTTACAGCGTAATTGCACACTTGCTAACCACATGTAAAGCGCGCGTAGCTTCGTGAGATAAAAATACTGCGTTTTAAACTTTATTTGTTACCCCTTAATGTTCATATTCGTATAAGCGAATGTGAACAAGCGTTTCATTTGAATATGAACATTAATAGATACGAGTAAAGTCTGTGAAACTTGCCCTAAGTGTACACGAGACTGCCGAAACTCACGCGAGTGCCTCCTTGGAAATATACTTTATATCATTGTTTTCTTCTGTGGATCTTTGACAGTCGTTACGGGTCGTCAGAAGCCCGAAAGTCTGACAACCAGTCTTACTAAGGGGTTATACTATTACCTAGTAACTGGGCTGTGGAGGTCTGGTAGACAGTCGCTCCGTGAAATAAACTGGTACCCGGTACTGGCATCCGGTTAGACTGGACGCCGCAACGATCCCTACATAGTTGGAAAAAGGCTAGGCAGATGATTATGATGATCGTTGTTTGCCTTCACCAATCCCAAAATCCAATACTGCTTGCTGTCTTTTCTTAACGTTCATAATCATTTGGTAGTGTCTTCTAGAATATAAACAATGAACTAATATGATTATTATTTTCTTTTTCAGACTGATAAACATTCCTGGACCTATAAAAAATAACTAAATAATTATGAAATTTTAATTTGAGTAATTATACAACAATGCGAAATTAAAGTGCCTCATATATTATTAGTGTCCGACCGAAGGTGCAATTCTGGCCGAAGCCGAAGCCGAAGCCGATTAATCGGTATTCACCAAAACCTTCGGCCGAAGCCGAAGCCGAAGCCGAAGGTGTCATTGACCTTGAGAAATACGATAGTTACTTTGATCTCAGAATATACTAGATACATATTGTGAGAGCTTTAGAAATTTAGCCCAATAACGAGCCGAGTGACCAACATATACATGTCGTTTGGTCCGGTGCGGCGGCGCGGCGAAACTCTGCTGCTCTGCACACTCTCCGTCTCGCTCTAGCATCGTTCAGTAAATTTCAAATTTTGACAACTAGCAAACCTTCGGCTTCGGCCAAACCTTCGGCAAATTTTTGGCCGAAGCCGAAGATTTGGCCGAAGGTGCTTTTTTGGCCGAAGGTGGCCGAAGCCGAAGCCGAAGCCGAAGCTTCGGTCGGACACTATATATTATTAATAATGTACACATAACTAATTCTTCTTAATATCTTTATTGTAAACTAAATTAGGTGTAAAATGTATTGACATGTAATTTAAAATTATTATTTTACTAAGACTGGATTTGTAAAGTCGCCATTAAAATTGTGCGGGAATGGAATCCAGTCTGATGATAACATTTTGTTTTATAAATTGATGGAGTAGAGCTCCGAATAAATATTTATTATATACTTTGTATTTTTATTCATACATAAGCTTCTCCCTCTTTTCCTCCTGGTAAGATCCTTTACGAAATAAACAAGCTTTTCCTTCAATTAAAATAAAGCCGCAACCAGTATGTAATCTGCGTTCGCGATTTATTTGCCCAAAATGTAAACAAATATGAATTACTTAAGGGAAAAATAACTTTAATTCCTACACAATAAAGTTCAGTTTACGCTACAACTTCAAACATTTTTATAACTTTACAATAGTGCTAGTCACTCTGAAATCAACTTAATTGTCATTGAAATAAACTTGATATTTGTTTAACTTGAAATAGGGTGGAGGTGTGCAGCACTGCGCACTTTTACTATGTAAGTATTTAATATGTTTTTATCACCAGCCATTACACACTTAGCAGCCAATTTATGCTTTTAAAATTTCTGACGTGACAATATCATCGTAAAATGTATGGAAATACGTGCACCATGAAAAAAAAAACCGTGGGTGGATCCATTCATTTAACTTAAGTTAGACATAGAAAAGCGCAGATTAGGTATTCATAACATTACTGCACATATTATTGCTGTACCATAAGACTCAAAGAATCCACCACAGCAGTAAGCGACTTCTTCATTGACATTGACATACACCTCTGAAAACATGCTGGATGGGAGACTTCTACTACGTTCATAATTAAATTAATGGGCGTGGTGACAAAACTGGTAAACATTTCGAAGGTAATGGCATTAGTCGGCCCGAGCAAAGACCCCTAGCCACAGGGAGCTCCCGAGCATGGCAGGACAAAATTAATTTATTGTGATAAAAAAATCTTATCTTATGCCGCTCCGCACAATCAATCACCTACGTCTATAGTACTGACGCCAGCACATCAAGCTACTACAATCTGTCAAATTTCTTTAATCGATTTTCAACTTTATTACTAAAGCATAAGGTTCAAAGTTGATTGGGACAATTTGACAGTTTCGGGTAGCTTGATGTGCTGGCGTCTGTACTTAAAATGCGATTTAACTAAGAACGACCTTGCGCCATTTTTTGACGTTTTAGCTAAACAGCACCTCCGTTTACTCATTTTGGAGAGTAATGGCGGCCCAGTGGTAATAGTCCCGACTTAAGAGTCGTGGGTTCGAACCATCACCACTGCTCTCAATTCCGTGAAGGAAAACATCGTGAAGAAACCGGCATGACCTAAAACCAAAAGTTCGAAGACATCTGACATTACCAACCCGCACTGGGCCCGCTGGTAGATTACGGCCAACTCCCTCCTCACAAAGAGGGGGCCTGTGTCCCAGCAGTGGGACCACGTTATAGGCTGATTATGCAGTGAGATATCTAAAACAATTTACACTAACAACAAATCTTAGCAATCCGTACTTTTCAAGTTACAGTTGACAGATCGAGTTAATTGAAGTTCCTATTCTTAGTTGAATCCTATTGTAATTCTACACCAATTCTCGTCAGACCACCGTAAAGCAACGTAGTGCGTCGTCAGTAGCCGTCAGATGGGTGACTGCGTTACGTTGTCTTTTTACATCTCTACAATCATTGTTTTGTCCACCAATGACAATTGTTTACAAAAAATCATGTTTGTTAACAAAAAAAAAATTTGATTTCTCGGAATGAAGAGATTTTGATTATTCCCGACTATTGTTTGGAAAGAATTCCGTTGTGTATGAAAGAACATTGACAATAGTCTTGTTGTGAATGACATAATACGTTGGTTTGTTATTGAGTGAAACATACCTACTTTTGGAGATGATTGTTGACTAACAGCCGTTCGTTTATATACGAGTATCTTCTTAGCGTATCGACGGCATAAACTTGGGTAGCGGGATCGTCCGAAAGGGTTACCGCTGCCCGGGAACATAAAGGGCTAAGGAAGGAACACGGGTGGGTTTTAGTCAGACACTCCCTGCCGCTCCACCCAAAGCGGGAGGAATGATTTCCCATAAAAAAAAAAAAAGTTTTAATATTTTTGGCCCAAAATTCAGCTGCGCGAACTCCGCTCACTGACGTAATCATAAAATCATCAAATGCACAGGTGACAGGGCATTATATGTATACATATTATGTGCTGCTGGCGAGTTTGTTGCCAAGCCGAGGTCCGCATCCCACAGGGGGTGCCCTTAGCGTGTAATCGCTTATTTTCTAAGTCTTTTAAGCCCTGGCCTTAATTTATTGAGACAGCCACAGGCAAGTCCGGTTAAGCAGACGACCAACCTCTTCGGTTGAACTGCTAGATACCATTCCCAAAAAAAAAAAAGGAATTTGTTGCCCCACTTCTTCCCAGCTAAAGCACTAGGAAGTGGTGATTGACTGGGGTTTTGGAGGACTGTCGTTATTTAACGTAATTTTGACGTTCGAAGTGCTGATTCTCAGCCTAATTTTTGAATAAATGACTTTTAATTTTATGCGTGTAATTTTAATTATGGTTTTTCCGAGTCATAGCCAAGACAAGGCAACCTTCTAATCCTGGGTTTGGTCAACTCTCATTAAGGAATAGACTCCAACCACAGAACACATTTGTACACGGTTGTATAAATTATTTATACAACCGTGTACAAATACCTACCTACTTAAATAATAAAATAAAATGAAAAAGTTTTTATTAATTCCTTACAGTTACCCCTATAAGGCTTTTACGTTGCGTTTTTTATACGTCTGAGATTTTTTTTTTTGGTTTCTTTATACGACAAATATTTTTAAGCATGTGTGTGTGTTATTAATTGAATAAAAATCTTAACTTTATATTAATTAGTATTGTGTGTATCTTCAATGTTTATGTTTCCTCTATGTAAGGACTGCCTGAGGCGGTGAAAGCCTCCTCCAAATGTTTGTATTCGTCCCGTAGTCTGGCTATTCTTGTCCAAAATTTGCACGTTATTTTCTCAAGTCCGTCCTCCCTTTGGAAGGTCTGCCTGTTTTTCTTTTTTTACTTCTGGGGGCCCAGTTTTTCACGACCTGAGTCCATCTTTGTGATTCTAGCCTCAGAACGCCCCCCCAATGTACCACATACATAGCATAAGCATAATTAGCTTATAATCTTCCCACTGCTGGGACGCAGGCCTTCCCTCTGTGAGAGGGAGTGGGCCGTAATCCACCACACGAGCCCAGTGCGGGTTGGTAGATGTTACACGTCTTCGAATTTTTAGTTCTAGGACATGCCGGTTTCTCACGATGTTTTCCTTTACCGTTTAGAGAGCATTGGTCATGAAGTTATTAACATAAACTAAAGCGCCTGGGTTCGACCACGTCCTACAACTCTGTAAGTCGGGGCCGTTGACACGGGGCCACCACATACATAAAACCACCTAAATCAAATACCATCTAACTAATAAGTAACGTACCTACGTTATCATGCTTGCGACCAGTTAGCGCTGTCGTCAGCTTTTTTTGTACCCTCCATGCGTTGACGTTCTCTCTCTCATCTTCGTTATTGAGTTAGAAACTATTCCTCCTTTGTTTGTTGTTCACCAGTCCTTATCTAGTCCTAGACTGTATACAGAAAGAAAGCTGGAAACTTATAAGCGCTTACCGGCGCTTGACAGCGCTGGTCCGTTCTACACAAAGGAAGCAGGTTGAAGCAGACCAAGCAAAATGTCGGACTCATCGGACGATGATTTGGTTTTGTTTGCCCAGCGCTGACCAGTGCGTGTTGAAGCTTGTCGGAACTTGTCGGCACCGTTCAGTGCTTATCGGCGCGCGTTCATATATTTTCCTGCGCGGGTTACCAGCGCTGTCAAGCGCCGGTTAGCGCTTATAAGTTTCCAGCTTTCTTTCTGTACCTATACAGCCCTAGGGTCTGCAACAGCCAAACGTTTGTCATCATCGGTCTCTTTTTGGTGTCAAACTGACAATCTCCACGCTCCTGTACCAGTTTCATCCAAGTTCTACCCCCAAGGGAAACATTTTCGCCGCGGGATGACCGACACTTCCTCGGCACTCCTTAGACGCCACTTTATCACTTTAGTCAGACGGTAGGCTAGCCTAATCACCTGTTTCATTAGTGATAAAGTGATAATGAACTATGAGTGATACTATCTTCCCTTTCTAGAATTACAATATTATCATTTCATGTCTTGTCTGCATAAACTGTCGTGCCTGGGTCAATGAACTGCCCACGTCTGTCCATTCGTCAAATTGATAGGTACCTATTAGCTAGTCGAGATTTACCTCGAAAGTTTAGAAAGTTATGCGTTATAAAATTGAATAACTTGTGTATTAGCGCAGACTTGAATACCGGTTATCATTTTAACAGGTACAGTCAACAAAAGAGATAAGTATGCAAGATCGTCGGATATAGTTGAAGTTTAGTAAGAAACCGATTGATGTTCTCGAATAAAATTTAATTTTATTAATAGAAAACAAACAGCTCATTTATCAAATTAAATGTCAGTCGACAACATCCATCGGTTTCTTACTAAACTTCAACTATATCCGACGATCCTGCATACTTATGTCTTTTGTTGACTGTACATTATCAAGTCTTATAAAGTACTTATTACACTTCGCAGAATTTATTAGCCTAAATTCAGAAGCAAATTAGAAGCTTCTGATGACACTGTCCTTGTTTAGTTACTGAATCAATTACCAGTTAAAGCGCGACGAAGTCGGACGTGTCGTGTACGTGTACGAGGATGGCTCCAGTATTTTCCAGACACCAAAAAATTGGCCTTTGTTTAGCCCTGGCCGTTGACGCGTCCTCACGCACAAAGAGCCACGAGCGACTGAAATCAGAAACTAAATGTGATTACACCTTCCTAAATGCGTTTCTAATTAGGCTTCTAAATTATTCAGTCAGTCAGAAACTATCATTGCTTCTGAATTTAGGAACCTAGCTTGCTGAATGCGATTATACTTGACTAAATTCAGTAACGACTGAATTAAGACTACTAAATTCAGCGAAGTGTAATAAGCGCTTAAGCTTTGCTAAAAAGTAAGCGTTATTACCATGTTAATGACCGACTTTGCCCCTAACCCTTAGACCTAAGTTCCGAGTGGCTAAGATCAAAACTCAATATATTTATTTCTAGTAAGTTGCTACTAGAAATAAATACTTTGAGTTTGTTGCTTGTTTCACTAAAGAATAGTGCCTGTAGAGGCACTATTCTTTAGTCATGGAGTCGGCCAGTTAGTCAAAAAGTTGAAGTTAGTTGCCTTTTCCAAAACGCGGATAACAATGGAGAAGAAACTCCATAGACACTCTTTTAAATCAAGACCTTGAAAATCCTATCCGATCTAAAACGGATGTTTAAGTTGGAATTCCAAACTGTTGCTTTTTACATGATTATGTGACCAATTTTACCTTTAAACTCTTACCTATAGACAGAAGGGTTCCCGAAGCTGATGCTAAAGTATGATAAGTTTTCTCCAATATTGACGAAGACTGATAGCAGATAACGGTCAGTAAGACATTCATCATCAGGCATCGAGATATAAAATAAATCATAAAACTGAATGAATGAACTTCAAACCTCGTTTGGCGTAGCAAAATTATACATAGTGTAGGTATACATACATACCGATATATTTATGTCTACATTAAGGTCAGTGGCAGACCAATCGATCAAGTCAATAACAATAAACAGTACTACTAGAGTACTACTTATCTATCTAGACAGTTATAGATGTCGGTTAGAGCAGCTCGAAGCAAAAACAGTGTGACTGTGACCTATTTCTAGACGATATTTTGAACTTTTCTTTTTTATCTACACTTGTTTAATTACTTTTTTATTGTTTTGGTATTTTTTTAGTGTTTCGCGTTCCACTTAGGTATAACATAATCAGCCTATAATGTTTCCACTGCTGGGACACAGGCCTCCTCTCTTCGAGAGGCTGTGGGCTAATAATCTGCCCAGAGCGGCTGGTAGATGTCACATGTCTTCGAATTTTTGGTACCTACTTGGGTATATTAAATCATATTTTATTTAGCATACCAAAACACGAAACCTTTATTAGTTGTTGACCTCTGCTGCACGGTCCACAAAATTGGACCTTCGAGCCGGATTCGAGATGGACCTCGAACCGATCCTTTTGAGAATGTATAAACATTTGCAAAGTTATTCCAGAGAGCCTCTTAAAATGTCACTTCCAATGATTTAATAAAAACTCATTTTTATCTTTTACATCTTAGAAACTTGATTCGTAAAATGTTAAAAACTTCGGTTAGTGTAGGTGGTGTGGTAATGTGTAAAATTTACATATTTTTAGTCATGTGTCGTCCCCACCTTGACCGAATATGTGGATCCTGACTGCAATTCTCGCGTCATCGAATGTTGTGACTCAAAAACTACTCAAATGAAAGCCGGCGTGACCTCTACTACTTGTTTGGGTATGGGAAGGTCCGCCAAAGCGAGTAGGATCTTAACATTTCATAAGCACAAGAGCACGTAGTGTGACACTTTTTGGGTAAACCGCAGCGTCATCGCTGACCATGGCGAAGAGGACGCAAAGAACATTAAACCTGTCTTTTAAATTTTAATAGATACTTATGAGTATAGAATTAAACTGATGGGTTGGTTCAACGGACCTTCAAAATTCCACCAACAAGATTCTGAAGTCGTAACGGCGCTACATCCAAGATGGTATAAACACCCGAGGCGTCTAGCAACCTAAACTATCGAACCTCCTCTGAATAGGAATTTTTGCGTTTGATTTGGGGAATCTTGAAAAACTTAAGTGAGTTAAACTATAATTCCTGACCTCTGCTAATACTGAATAATCATTCCCAAAAGTAAAAAAGGACAAAATTGTAACACAATACCAATTTAATTTCTAGAATCAAATGAATCAATCTAGAAGAAAATGGGAACGCTCTCGCATCTTCGAGTGTACGAGAACCGCTAGTAAGGGATCTTTCACGTTTCGCCACGAGTCGAAGAAAGGCTTGGAGGCTCGCTTTCGTTGTTTACGGGGAGAAATCTCGACCGGTCGGCTGCGGCCGCGCATCGCGTCAGTCCCGCGCACCGCGTCGACACTCTACCACGCACGTGCTAGTGCGCACGCGCAATACCAACACCATCATTCATTCTCGTGTCATCAACATACAAACATTCTTTACAAACCCTTCACAAAACTTCGTACTATTCACCTCAGTTTTTTGACTCGTGTTGTGCCAGTGAATGTGAACGGACTGTTATATTTTTTTTTTGTTAGAAAGTGTTCCTACCTGCCAGGAGTGTTTTTCTATGGTCCACCGGTATGTTGTTTGAAGTTTTAAGCGTATAATAGCGGTATTATTTAGGGACGCATCGCCGTCAACGCATTACGGACTGAATTTGGGACGAAGCCTCTCACTGCCGCATCTCTGAGTCTAAGCGTTTACAAATGGTTACGAACATAAGAAACTTGCCACTTCCTAAGAAATTGTGGGCCTTCGTGGTGGCGGTCAGCAATAATGTGGGGTCTAATGAGCTTTTTGACACGATGATTTGTTAGTTTATGTAAACATTAAAATCTTTTAAAAATACTACCCTACTTGTAAGTCCTATACTTCTGTATTTATTAATCATAATCCCAAATTATTTCCGTCTTTTGGTCATCAAAACCAACTATCAGAATCCATCCTCATTTTCCTTTAGACATTGAGAACGCTATTTTTATCCAATCCTCCATACAATAGACATCAACGAGAGCGCCGATCAAAGAAAAACTCTTCACAGAAAATTTTCTATTACAAAAATCATAAAAGCAGTTAACCTACTTGATTATAACCAGCAAAAAGCGAAAGCTACCACTAAAGTTGAGAATAACAACACTGTCGACTACGATAACCGCATTGCACACACAATGCATTATTTTTTCTCATTTCCTATTATGGTGCATTAACCTGTGAATCTATTAACACGAACCGTTTTTACGATGGGCGTTTACATAATGTACTAGAAACATATAGATGTAACTACATGGATTACCTTATTCAACAGGATTCCGGATAGGTTATCGAATTAGAGTCATCATCTTTTTCCTACCGTTATCCCAATTTAATTGGGGTCAGCGCAACTTGTCTCTTTGTTCTATACCTTTTTATTACGCTAGGTTCCTATAAACATAAACAAAATCGAATCACTTTGCTAACCAATGGTAGAATTTTTTATGCTGGACATATAAATAGATTCGTAAGCTAATTTTACCTGTGATAGCTTTTCCATATGGGAGGGTCTACTATGCAAAGCTGTGGCCTTTGCTTCATTATACTAGTCTTAATTTTAACTAATAATAATGGTCCGTAAATTTATAGGAATCGGTCATTAGTCGTAATCTCGGTAGTCACTGAGACGGAGTACCCTACCCCAATTGTTTCTGTGGGTGTTTGGTTGAGGGTCAGGGCTTCATCAAGGGACTAAAACTTCACAATTAACTTAATTGACGGTAATCTTCTATCATGATTATCATTTCAACTGCAAGACATCCACATCACTGCTGGACATATGCGTCACCCAGGCGACTACGCCACATCGTCCGCGAGTAATCTTTTGTACTTCTTCGTTTTTCGAAGTCGATGGCGAAAGTAAAAATATTTTATTATGTTAGATGTATTGACCCCAGGAACTGGCTACAGCAATCGAGGCATCAGTGGCGTTTTTAGGTCCTCAGAAGTGCAGGTTTATGGACACTTTGGACACAGCAACATGGGTAGACCAATAAAAATAGGACCGATTAAGTCATTTCTATATAACTACACAACCATTCCAGTCTATACAAAGGTTGTTTGAAAGAGATCTCCAAGAGCGATAAGACTACAAATTTGTACATTTCATTGTTTTGTTCAAAACGTGTTAATTTTTGCTATGCAAATGGCTTCTATTCTACTCTACCGCTCATTGTAAAGGCCTATTCGGAGGCCCGTGTTTAGCAGTTAAACCAGGTAGGTAACTAAGTATGTACGGCATTCTTATTACAAAATTGTAAAAAAAGAGACAGAGAGATGCGCTAAAGTAGCCCGCGAAATTTAGTTACAAATTAGCCTCAAAGGTTTCATGAAATAGTCATTCAATGGGGCAATTTGAGCTTGAGAGTTGTATTGAAGATTATAATTCTGTAAGTACATATTTGTTACGATCACGCATCATCTTTTGATCAACATTTAGTCTGATACTGACTGCTGCAAATTGCAAAAAACGTAAGAAACTTTGAATTTCGCGAACTACCTTGCACTTTCGCCCTAAGTATAGGTATAGTAGAAGTGGGATTGTTTTACAAGTGACCGTATAGTGGCGCCTGCGCAACGTGGGAGAAATGCTATCGCGTTAAATGTACCGGTCGATTTGCACGGTAGGGTTGGCACGGGGTTTATGTAAACTGTGGTTATGTAGGATGAGATTTACTAAGAAATGTGTTACCAAGCAGTTGGTGTAATAGAAAGAAGGTACTGCTGGACTCAAAGAAGAGGAAGTAGAAGCCAAAACATTTAAAACACTGTTTTTCTAAAGCTAAGTAGATACTTATGATTTCAGTCTAAATGTTTCATTAGAATTGGTTTTCAATTCCTGATGACAATATAAACCCTGAGAAGGATGCGTCGTAACTCCTTTTTTTCTGCCTCTTATGGACTCTGAACTTTTTTCCATCTATCTTCGTCAGACCACTAGAAGACATTTACCACCTTCCTATTCAAAACTTAACCAATATCATTATTTCACCAAAAAATCGTCCACCATTTTTAATGTCCAAAAAACACCAGTCACTCGTCAGCCCTACTTCAGCCCATTACATCAATATTCCACTAGCATGCGACGACGGTTCCTCGCCTTGCGCTTGCGTCGAATTTACATGCAAATGTGGTGGGCACGAAATTGCGTCTAATACGAACACATTATGACTCGAAGGACCAAGTGGTCCTGTTTGACGTAACGTGTTGAAGTTATACATACTGAGCGATGTCAACCGTATCTGATTAGGTCTATTTTCGGACCGCTAAAACAGGGTAACTCTACCAGAATACCAGCGCTGCGGTATTTATTTTTAAATATCGTAGCATAAGGCTGCTTTTCCATCAGAGATGTGCTATGCTACTTTGCTATGGATGCGATTGATATCCACCAATCATATTCATTGGTCCACATAGCATAGCATTGGTGGAAACGGGTTCAACTAAGCTATGTTTTTTATACGGAAGGACGCGTGCTATGGATGGGAGCTATGGATGCGCGAGTGGTGTAGCTATATACAGTGCAGTACTCCCCGTGCCTTCCCTACTATCGATGCCTCGCATAGCTCGAGCTGCGCAACTTCCTCGCACAGCTACCCCACGGCGGCGCATCTTCATAGCACATCTTACTCGCTCTGCGACACAGCTTAGTATTAGTAGAAACGGTCGCATAGTTTCGTAGCTTAGCATTCACATCCTCGCAGCATAGCTGCATAGCACATCTTTTGTGGAAAATCAGCCTTATGCTGAGATAGGAGCCTTTTTGGCCTCGCACAGGTCTTTTTTTGATTGCTTTTAATGTAACTTTGTTAGTTTTTTAAATGCTCCTTTTTTTAGATAGTATTTGTATTTCCTGTGTGTGTCCTAAAATTAAGTGTTTCTTTCTTTCTTTCATATTCCGCCGTAGGAGTTTTAGTTGAGTCCGAAACTACTAACGAACTACAACTTCAATATTTCAATCATAATCCGAGAGTTTTGAAGGAAATTCATTGCTTCATTGTTTTGAAAAATTCGTCTGCTCAACAACGTGAATAACGCAATGAACGTGTGTGAACAGTCAAAATAAAACCCATTGCGATCAATTGTCAGTTTGTGTGTTACGCAATTACCCCGCAGAATACAAATACACACATCAAAAGTGTCTAGGGATCAAGCATTTTTATGCGGATTTCTTGAGATTGAGATGTGGCTTTGTAATAAATTTATGATTTTATAAATTTATATGGATCCTTTTTGGTGCATTTCATAATTTGAATCAGGAACTGTGAATCAAATTCGAGTAAAAGATGAAAATCAGCTGTCAATATTTTCCCTATAAAAACATACAACGCATTGAAGACATTATTAGTGCTACTGTTTCCCTACTACTGATTAAAACCAACGTTATTATGGAGCGGCGACGTCATTTAAGCAGGGAAGAAATGCTCAGAGCCGTGGGAATGATAGAAGCTGGTTCCCGGCAACGTACTGTGGCTTTAGCTCTGAATACAAGTCAGAGTGTTATCAGTCGACTTTGGACACGTTACCGAAGCACTGGTACCGTGGCTGAGCGCCATGGAGGACGGTATCGCTGCACCACACGGAGACAAGACCGATACATTCAAATCTTAACTCGAAGAGCTCCAACAATAACCGCCATGATGTTAGCCGTGAGGCTTCATCACTCTTCAGGGAACTTAATTAGCGACCAAACAGTCAGAAACCGCTTGCATGAAGTGAACCTTCATTCCCGAAGACCGCTACGGGTACCACCTATAGCAATGCACAATCGTAGGATTCGATATCAATGGGCTCTTGAACACAGAAATTGGGCAGAAGAACAATGGCGTTTCGTGTGCTTTTCTGATGAGTCTCGTTTTGGTATGAGACCGGATACAAGACGTATACGACACTGGAGAACCCCTGGACGCCAACAGCGATTAAAATCCTGCCAGGAAGTCCATCCTTATAGTGGTGGAACCATCATGGTATGGGCGGGTATTTGGATCGGCGGAAGAACTGAGTTGATTTGGATCAGAGGCAACCTCAACGCTCAAATTTATGCTGAGACGATTGTATCAGACGTCATCGTTCCTCTACAAGTGCAAATCGGTCCCTTATTTCAGTTAATGCATGATAATGCACGACCGCACACCGCAAGAGTTGTAAGACAGACTCTCGCCGCAGCTAACATCAATGTCCTGCCCTGGCCTGCTCAGTCGCCAGACTTGAACCCGATTGAGCATGCATGGGATATGCTACAGAGAAGAGCTCTGCCGAATATGGAGGATATCCAGTCGCAAGAAGACCTTTTTTTGTTGTTGCAACGAACATGGGCTGCCATTCCACAGCGTGATTTGGATGAACTCATTTTGAGTATGCCAAACCGATGTTCTTGTGTTGTTAGTGTTCGCGGTAGAAACACGGATTATTAATTGTTTAAGTTACCCAATAAAATTTTAAAGAAAACTGTTATTTCAGTCTTTTTTTCGAACTTTTGTGTTAGTGGTTCAAATGTCAAAAATCCCTTTATTAGGAAAATGGCAAATTTCTTTATTAATGCAAAGGTGACTTGGTTTATCGTTACTGTGACAAACGAAAACACTTTATTTGATGAATCCTTAAAGAAAATTTTAATTAATATCAATCAGGAGAAAAGTTATTGCAAAAATATATGTTGATCCCTAGACACTTTTGATGTGTGTATGTAACTTTACATTCTTACGTGCAATATTTTGCTAGAGACAATTTAAGTAGGCGACCAACGAGTTTAAGCATTAAAATCTTGTATAGTAATTTGTGAAAAACTTGATCTCAAGATTTCGCCAGTAAAGGAAATCTTAGTAGTTTAGAATTCGTATAAAAGAACTAGGTATAAAATTGAGGTCAACCGCAACATAATAGGAATTGAAATCTTCCAACGACTATTACTATAAGTTTCTAGTAATTTTTGAGATTTCCTCTTCACGACATAATTAAGTTTTTTCCCACCTAGTAAAAGTCGTTACAAACTCAACATATGCTTATAATATTAATTAGTTACTCGTTAATACATCACTAGGTCACTCTACTTGTATTTTAAATAAATTTTCCACCTAACTCAGCATTTTTTAATTTAATAAATAAATGATTATGATAATCACTTAAACCATATTTAAGTGCCAATTGGTTAGTAGGTAACAATTCTTACATGTAACTACTTTACATGGCCATCAAAAATAGCCGGTCACTTTCGAAGGCCAACCATACCTCTGCTTGCCCTGTCGAGGTTCAGGCTATGTGGCCTAAAGGGTCGAAAGGCCATAATAGCTCAGGTAGGATTTTTTTACCAATAAACAATCTTTGTTTCAAAATCCGGTTTCTTTTTTATGTGGGCTTTAATTGTTGTTTTTAATAAGGCTTGTTTACGACATTGAATAGTTTTCTTCGAGCATTTCCATTGAAAAGAACAGCATTTTTTTTCGTTTTACTGTTAGAATGATGTGGGCATTTAATCGACGCGCTTAAGATTTTTCTAAACCGGTCAACTAAAGTAGGCTTAACTTTATTAGGTTAAATAGGTTACATGATGTTGGTCACATCAACCTACGGCTTTTTTACTAAGTATGAGGTGGAAACTATCATGTAAAGTCATGTTGTGTTTAAGGGGACTACAGGACCTAAACGCAAAAACGCAAGTTTTATAATGCCTAAGTATATGATCGACTATAGTAAACAAAGTCAAAAAAATATATGATATATGTTAGTTAGATAGTGTGTTGAAAACATAATACAACTAATTTCATACGATAGAAAAAAATCATGAAGATACCTCTAAAAACTTTCTTTTTACAACAAAAACCATACAATATACATACAATCATTCTGATTTTTGTCAGATTATTCTAGAAGCAACATACTAAAGCACTAGTGTTTTAATTTTTTAGTCCAAACAATAGATTTTTGGTAAATAGATAATTGCTTCATATTTTACAATAATTTACCAGCGTTGTGTCATCGCGGTTCTCTTTCTTTTCTATGCAGTCCGACAGTGACCGCGCTTTAGGTCATGTAGGGATTTAAGCAGCATAGTTAGCCTATAATGTTCCCTCTGCCACAGGCTTCCTCACGGTGAGAGCGAGTGGGCTGTAATCCACCACGCGGGCCCAGTGCGGGTTGGTGGATGTCGGTTTTCTCACGATGTTTTCCTTCGCAGTTTTGAGAGCAGTTGTGGCGAAATAATTTAAACAAAGTAAAGTGCCTGCCTGGGTTCGCACCTACGTCCTATCTACAACTCGTAAGTCGCGGCCGTTTATACTGGGCCATCACTGCGTTTAATAAGTACAAATTCCTACTTATCTTCAGTTTCTGCAGGTTAGCTTAGATAACGCTATCTATCAACCACGCGGTCATAGTTCAATCAAGCTAAAATCATCAGAATTAGCTGATATTTTGTTTTGTTTGTGTCTTGATTTCGTTGTGTAGCTGATAATATTGGATGGATTTAGCAAGAAACAGTAAAAACACATCAATTGGGTCGTTCTTCAATACTTTGAGGTGGATAAAGTCATGTGAATTAACTTACTTCAAGTCCTTACTAATACCAAACTACCCAGGTATCTATCTATAAATGCGAAAGTAATTATGTCTGTCTGTTCTCTTTTCTGTTATTATGTCTGTATTTTCTCTCGATTTTGATGCAGGATGACCCTTATCCTGGGTTAGGCCATATGATACTTTTTATCTTGATAGTAGATATGTTCCCGAGGGATAATTTCTGATCATTCCGGTCAAAGCTAGTCATTAATAAAATGAACTCTCTTAACGAAACTTCCCTTGGAAATACTTGGGTACCTAGGTGCCAGCTGAAATAACAAGCAAATGTTATTGCAACCGACCGCATTCACGACGCTCTAGTTTCGCAGTTTTCTCCGAAACGGCACTCTAGCATCAAGTTGTAAGCAACTAATTGATAATCTGTGTTAATAAAACGTTAACGTATTGTTTATAAATAATTTTTTGACAAGGTATCTTTGACCATGGTCAAATGAAAATCTGAAAGCCAATTCTCGTAATTTAAAACGTTCAAAATCTAGTCGCAGTCTCATCTTGGCGACAAACAAATGTCAAACACTTGTCAAAATGTAGGGAAATTCGAGGTAATTTTGACAGATTGAGACTGAGACCTGAGGGGCAATTCTCGTAATTTAAAACGTTCAAAATCTAGTCGCAGTCTCGTCTTGGTGACAAAGAAACTTCAAAAACTTGTCAAAATATAGGGAAATTATAGGTATTTTTTGACAGATTGAGACTGAGACCAGACTGTGAACGTTCTTAAAATTACGAGAATTGCCCCACTGGTTGTAGGCACTTAAATTATTTTTTTTCTATCGTAATAGCATAATCAGCCTATTATGCTCCCATTGCAGGGATAGAGCCTGCCTGCCATACCACGCGGGTACAGTGCGTGTTGTTGGATATATCGCTCATTTGGAGAAACATCGACGTAACTGCTACTTTACTTTTTTTTTACGTCTTTGTTTCTCCTAACGTAAATACGCTTTCTAAGTGCTATGTCATATTTAACTCATTTTTGGGAAAAAAATACATTTACGTCGATGTTTCTCCAAATGAGCGATACGTCACATGTCCCAACATTGTGTACATTCCAATATTGATCTCGAATTCTCAATTGTTTTGGCTATTATCTTAACTGAACTAAAATTATTGTTGTCCCTTACTAACAAATAAAAAGCACTAACGACCGATTCCTATAATTTACGGACCGTTATTTGATAAAATTATCCAAGACTTTTGTATCTTCACCAATAATAATGAAGCAAAGACCTCATAGCTTTGCATTGTAGACCCTCCCATGGATGTAGCTATAACAGGTAAAATTGCTTATGAATCTACTTACATGCCCAGTTGGAATAAAAAATTGCTACCTTTGAAAAACGATTCGTTTTTGTTAATAGAAATCGAGCATAAAATATATGGATATAAATAGAAGTAGTTTAACATGATTGATACCTAGTTAAAACATAGCCGTTTAAACTCTGCTCTATTGCACATATTAAAATAAATCTATTAATGTCGTATGATACCTTAGTAAATTCTGTCAGCGCGCTTAGTACATAATTTATGAAATGATAATGTAAAGAGGTGGGATCCTGGTGTCCTGAAACACAGGCCACGAGCCTAGCTTAGGCACCAGTCTCCCACAATATATACTTACCTGAACTATGTGTCATTGTCGAATCTGACCAATGTAAAATTATTTTTATTAATATTGTGGTGAGAAAAAAAAAAGTTGATTGATTGATTGATGTACATAAATTAAGTTGTTAGTTTCACAATTTCATTGATAAACCTAATTAATTCCTTACAAATAGTAAAAACAATAGCGCTGTAATAATGCTTTCTCTTTTGTTCACATTTCCACAATGAAAACGTAAATTGTATGATTTTATGTCAAGTTTAGCTCACTTAAATTGTACCAAATTTTCTGTTATAGTATTAAAAATTGTCGAAATGCTTTCACTTTGCATATAAACGATGCTTTGGCACGAGGAAAATGTCGGAATCGTCCATTAATTTCTAAAATGCTGATTAAATACAGATACAGGTTATAAAAACGAGATTTCGGAACATAAATCATCGACAGAACTATCATCATTTTAGCATTATCGTTGCTGCACAGTAATCAGACGAAATTTAAAAAGTATCAGTTTTTTTTTGCTTGTTTTATGTACCTACTGACATACCTACATGAGAAATGATAAAATACGATCGTATGTTTATACAGAAAGTGTTTGAACTGCCAAAGGAGTATAAAACGCGTTCTTTTTTTTATAAAACACGTTCCAATACCGAGAGCCGAGTATTTACCTTAATGACCCGCCAAAAGCTCCCAAGCTGTGAACATGACCCCGCGTGCGACTCGAAGCCTCAGTGCACAAGGTCAAATTGCGCAAGTAACACGATGGGAACCTTTGTATAATCGACCATTCAATTACAATTCACAGAACAACTGCTTTGATAAATCGGGAATGTAATGCTACCTAATAATAATTCTTTAAAGTAGTCGGGTAATGATTGTAGTTCCGATTTTTAAAGCGGGAATGTACAGACGCCAGCACATCAACCTACTCCAATCTGTCAGATTTCTGTAATAGATTTTCAACTTTATCGCTAAAGCATAAGGTTCAATGTTGATTGGGAAAATTTGACAGTTAGGTGTAGGTTGATGTGCTGGCGTCTGTACATGGTAATATTTTGCTTAGTGGGAGGGTTGACCTTTAGCGTGGTTTTTAAATAAAATCATTGATTTCTAAACACGTTTGTATGCTAAATAAATACTACAAGGGCTTTTGGTGTCATGTCATTAATATGCAGCTGCAGCATGGTCATGGAGAATCCCCAGTCGCCGCCGCCCGCCAGTGTGATTTTATTTTTAGATCAAATTCCCATAACGGCTTTTGAGTTCTGCGTGTTAGACTTTTGTGTTTTCCTGCTCAGGTAGCTCATACCTACCCAAAGATTTCCCTAAGAGCAGCTCAAAGGAAATTAAAATTCAAATTCTTTATTGCATTTATGTGTACTTACATTATTTAGTTGTTACAATATTAGTAAGTTCCAACATGAAACCCGGTTAGGGCACGGCAACATAATATTAATTTCAAAATAAATATATAAATATATACATATAAATTCAAAATAATAATTTTAACATAATAATAATAAGAGTATGTATGTGTGCGTTCGTTTTTTTTTATGACTATAATAAAATATGTAATTATTTACTTATCTAGCTATCATTTATTTACTAATTATTTTGTTCTAGGTATTCTGCGACCGAATAAAAGCATTTTTGTGTCAGGTATTCTCTTAATTTCCTGTTAAATTGATTAAATTTAGTTTCTTCTTTTATTTGTTCTGGTAATTTGTTGAAAATTTTTATTGCCATGTAATATGGGCTATGGTAAAGCATTTTGATCCGAGAGGGTGGAAGATGTAATCTATTTTTATGGCGTGTGTTTATGTTATGGATATCTTTAGTTTTTGGAAAAGGACCAAACTATCCTTGCTACGAAGGACCAGTGATAACCTCAGGGACAATGCACTATGATACAAACAACGCTATGATACGTATGAAAAGATTTTAAGTTATTGTTGCCCCACAGTGCAATGATTCAGCTTTCAAATAAAGACTCGAAGACACATAATATAAAGGAAAAAAAAAAGAATAAGCCTCAAAAGGAGAATTCCACTCAGCGATAAGATGATTTCGCAAATAGCGGAGAACTGGTTGCGCTCCGTTTATCCTCCCTCGCTACAAAGATAAGGGATCTTGACGTTTTTGACATCTCTGGCATTATGTGCATACCTTTGCTTGGATGCATGCTCTAGTAAAAATAGAGCCGAAGATTTTTTTGACGCGAATGTGAGAAACAATGGCGATTGTGATAGACTGTGTTCAACTTTTAATAAGTTTTTTTAAATATTTTTTTATAATCTAATGACTTTTAGGTACTGTGTTTTTTAAAATGTAATGTCGACTGTCTGTTTCTTCCTATTGCAAGAAAAGGAATTAAGGATGTCAATATAAGGTATGCTACTGACTACTGTCATTATCTTTATGGATTGGTAGTGCTGTAGACACCTTCGTGATTCTCGTTAAGAATAAGGATACTTAGATCCTCTTCCTGTCAACTGTGCTTGTACACACGGCTACACATCAAGCTATAAATTACCAGTTTTAGCTGACCTCGCATTGTATAGGTTTTTCGTACGATCAGAAGTCAGCTTATACTGGTTTTGTATAGTTTGATGTGTAGCCGTGTGTACAGACGCCAGCACTTTAAGCTACCCGAAACTGTCAAAATTTCCCAATCAACTTTGAGCTTTATGCTTCACCGATAAAGTTGAAAATCTATTACAGAAATTTGACAGATTGTAGTAGCTTGATTTGCTGGCGTCTGTACCGTTTAGGTAAGGAAGGACCAGAGACAAAGTGTGGGTGAAACCAACAGAAGTCAGCATATATTTCAGTTTCCTACACACAATTGCGCCACCCATCAAAATCGAATTGAATAAATATAAGTTACTAATTTCTGTCGGTCTATCCTGTAAAAATATCACCGTGAAAACTTAAGTGAAGAGAGTTGACAATAGTGTAAATCCCTAACATTAGTCGGAATGACAGTTCACTTCACCTAAGTTTTAACGGTAAGATATTTACAGAACGTTAGTACTCATTCTGTGTTATCGACTAGGTATACGTTGCCTAAGGTAGCTGCGCGGTGCGGGAGGGTTGATAATTGTCACAAGTTGACGAATCACTGAGGTCTCGCATCATGTCACCACACCCCTCCCGCACCGCGTTGCTACCTCAAGCAACGTTTCAATTAAGCGGTCGGCCTATAGAACCTACGTATATCAAATCAAACTATCGTTTTATCAACGAGAAACCACAAAGAAACAACAGTTTATCGATAATTTTGTCATAAATACTTACGCCATAAATGAACCAACCATAAAAGGCGAAATAATTAAGTAAAATTATAGTAGGTAAGATAATAATTACGCCATGCTCAAACATAACGGTGTGTTGGCGTGATTGTAAGAGCAATTAACACGAAGAGTGATTATTTAACCGTAGTTATGCTACGCCCTGCGGTTTCACCCGCATAAGTTTCGATCCCGTGGGAATATCGGGATAAAAAGTAGCCTAATGTTAATCCAGGGTGTCAGTTACCTCCATACAAAATTTTATCAAAATTGGTCCAGCCGTATGAGCGTGAAGAAGTAACAAACACACACACACTCACAAACTATCGCCAATATAATCTTAGTGTGATAAGATATTTACCGTTATGACGTAAGATGGAGGCTTATTTATAAGTAAAATAATTTTCATTTAATCGGGAAATCATGGAAATATGCGCGAAGGCCTCCTCCAGGCTACCAAGGGCTACCTACTGCTGTGGAATTAAATTATGGTTAAAATTCAATCGGGAAAATATTTAAAGCTACCATATTTATAACTTCCTTCCAGCCGTCCATGTTATAACTTATAACATTATTTATTGGAAAAGTCAAAAGCCAAAACGAAGAGCTACTTGTGGCGTCTAGTGCTTAAATAAATTTTATTAAACTATTTATACGTTTTCTATTTTCAATATGGTAATATTATAAGTAGACGTTCTGTCGATCAATACATTCTATAAGTACTTGCGATTGGAAATCAACTCAATAAGAAGTGTGTATGCACGTCATACTGTCGCAATGGTTTTTTCGAAGGTGCAACACATTAACTCTGACGTCATGCGGGATTTTGATGGATTGTGCAAACACGGTACCATGTCATAACATTTCTAATAGAATATGATCGTATTTCATACGAAGCGAGATGTGTTAAGAACATAAATTAATATAGTAAGCAATCTATGTACGCAAGCCTTCCTTTCAAGCATCCCTTCCATTTTCCGTGTCCATCAAATCTTTGCGTTTATGTGCCACTCTACAGTCTTCTGGGTCTGAAAATTCTTCGACTTTCATCTCTTGGCTTTTATTCTGTTAAGGCTGTACAGTGACATCCCAAAAATACCTCTAATTTCCCTACATTTTGACATTTTTTTTTGGCACCGAGATGAGACTACGACTACATTTTGAACGTTTTAAATTACAAGAATTTAGCCTTCTGATTTTATTCAATAATTTTCCGTGGCACTGATAATTTTGCGAGGAAGCCTTCTCTTAAAGCATAATCAGCCAATAATGTTCCCACTGCTGGGATACAGGCCGCTTCGGTGAGAGGGAGTGGGCCGTAATCCAACACGCTGGCTCAGTGCGAGTTGGTAGCTGTCACATGTCTTCTAATTTTGGTTCTAGAACATGCCGGTTTTCTCACGATGTTTTGAGAGATTGCTGATGAAATATATACAAAAGTCCTCCTGTCTGGGTTCGAACCTATGACCTACAACTCTTAAGTCACGGCCGTTACCACTGGGCTACCACTGCTCTCGTACCACTGGTCTTAAGACCAGTGGTACGAGAGCACTACTAGTTGTTACTAGTTTTACGTTAACGTAAAACTAGTAACAATACACAGAAATAAGATACATAGGTATATCCATATCCCCGCGTATGACTTCATTATCCCCTCGTCTGTAAGGCCGTTTACACATTATGGGTCAGCGCTCATCGCACTGCAAAATGCTCGCGTATGGTCGAGCAAAATTTTGATTGCTCGACCATGCAGGCGGCATGCTCGCCCTTCCGTGAGCAAGCTACGTTGAAAATGCTCTGCTCTGCTCTGCTCTTGGTGTGCGCTGACGCTATGTTGTAGTTGCAGCGGCGCTGCGGCGGCGGCGGTGCCGCTGTATTAGTTACCACCGCACGCGTTAAGCCAATATCTGTGTATGAACCAGCGCTCTAGGCGTTGAGTCGCAATATTATGCGTCTCCGTTTTTAAGGATGTTATGACTTTTCTAATGGACAAAGCTGTTACGATTTAAGTCGTGGTTGCTGATGATATTGTTTAAAGTGTGTTAGTTGCATTTCCTTTCAGGTATATGTTGAAAACAGACACAAAAATAAACTAGAATCATGAATGTTAAATACATTTATTAATACTACTTACATGGAAATGAAGTAGAACTCAGTATTGCTTAGTGCATTTTTGCATTGGGTCTATAAACGAGGCCATTGTTTATCTGCAAGTGTTAATGCAATAGCCGTTTATTATTAGCATGTCCATTATTTTTTTCAGCGTTACTCTGGATACGATTATTACCCTTGGATATACCTCGATTCTTCCGCTTTGAAATGGCCGTTGGCTGAGCTTTTATTTTTTTCGAATACGTTGCTCGTATTTTTGCTGCAGCAAATGCGATAGCTTGGTCTCCCGTTTCTATAATTGACAATGTTTTTAGATTACCTATCATTTTATTGGGAGTGTAGTTTTGTTTTAAAATATGAGTATTACGAGTTAACTGGGAGTTTATTTCCTGAATGGACTCGTCGTAAGTATTTTTGTTTTCCATCGAAATTGTCATTGCATGTATAATTTCAACTTTTTTTCACGTAATAACCGAATCAAACACTGATAATAAAATATATCATGAAGCATTTAATTTAAATAACAAGTGCCGAGGTCAATGTCATAGTTCAACTGACTGAAATAATAACAAGCGAGTGTAAACTATGATGCAATATACTTATCTCGCTCTAACTCACTCCATATTCGGCACTACTACTACAATCATGTTGAGGTATCGCGCGTAGCTATAGAAAAGTGTTGAGAGCGAATATGATTGTTCTTTTATCTCTTGCAAACATAAATATGAGGGCTAACTCTCAAAACAATCATTCCGAATATTCAATAAAGCTCTCACAATACATAGCGATGAACTCATGTTGGTTACTATTAGGTACTAACTTGTCATACGTACATTGCCAACGTTTGTGATTAAACAATGCAGTTTTCTTACAAGAAAACTTACGTATGCATACAATAAGTTACGAAACCAGTGGCCGATTAGGCGAGAAAAACCGCGGGTGTAGTGAAACTATTGTTCTATCGTACGTGGGAATACATCGTGTGGCAATGTTTGTAAGGGTGCAGTTAGAGTGACGGTTGTATACGCAATCAGGCTATTTGGTACCTGGGATTGTGTTTCTGAGGCCAATCATGTGCCTACCTTAAAGATGAAATGCTTTTTCAACTTCTAAAGCAAGGTTGCACGGTCACAATCTAAAAGATTTTGAAGGAACTTGCTAATTCATTGCTTCATAATTATGTTAGAGAAATTCATCTGCTCAACAATGTAAATAACGCAATGAATGTTTTTGATCTGTCAAAATGAGCGGCATTGCCATTGTAAGTGTGTTACGGGTAATTCCCCGCGGCGTTATAACAGCCTATAGGATGTGGCGAAAATTGAATGAATCAGTCAGCAAAGTTGGTAGCTAAGTTAACTGCCTACAATGTGTCAAAAGTAGGTAAGGTCCTTCGTGGTATTTGGCCGTCGTTTCGACAAGTCTTAAATATTTTGAAATTGTTGAAAATCGGCAATTTTTTTGGGAAGTGAGCCTTGATCTTTGCCACCCAGTTTTCAAAGTTGATTGAACTAGAAAATTACTAGTACATGGATGCTGTCGTACCAGATCTTACATATTCTTCAAAATGAGAGCTGTCTGACTACTGGAGAAAGATTAATTATAGTTATCGGTCTTAGAGAAATGGTAATGACAGAGTAGTCACAGGAGACTAAATGTTAATAATTATAGCAGAGCTAGGACATCCGTCAGAGCTTGCTTAAGTACCTACGTGACAACTACTATAGGTAGGTACGTCTAGCGTTAAAAGGAAAGAGTATATAGGATCCTATGAAAGTAGTGAAAGAAGGACGTTTTTGAGGGTAGTCTTTTTTAACATGATGATTAAATAGCACAAGATACTGAGAGATCTTGTTACACGTTAATTTACCGTTGTTAATTAGCAAGATAGCAAGTATATAAACGTGTCTAGCGGTATAAAGAAAAACCATCGGAAAAATTAAGGAAGAATCAATTATTTTTCAAGACAACATTAAATCGAGACATTTAAGACGATAGGTGATATAGATTCCAAACTCGGGGGTTTTAGTTATTAGCCTTTTTTCTAATTGATAACTTAGATAGATTCTTATTTCATATAGCATTACCTACCTGACTCTACTACACTTGGGATCTCGTCTGAACCGCCCTATTGTCTTTAGACTCTGCATTCGCGATTTATTTGCAAAAAATGTAAACAAATATGAGTTTATGGAAAAATAACTTTAAATCCTACATAATAAAGTTCAGTTTACGCTATAACTTCAATCATTTTTATAACTTTTTCAATAGTGCTAGTCACTCTGAAATCCACTTAATAACCATTAAAATAAAGTTGATATTTGTTTAACTTGAAATAATATTAATTTGAAACATAAGTTTTAACAAACTTTATATTGTATCTAACATGTGAAGGTGCCCTAATCTTCACAAATTACACTGTGGCTCATGATTACTGTGAGCAAACGAATTCCTTAATAACTTTTATTGCACCGACTTGTAATTATGTGCTTAACTTAAACGTTAACGTTAGCCAAATAACGTAGACGCAAACGGTGGGACTTTAAGACACTGTGCAGTAAAACGTTTATAATTATTGTCTTTGTAAGACAAATGGATTCTTTAAGAATGGAATATTTGAGATTTTAAAGATTTAAGATTTCTCTCGCTGATTAAGAATTAAAAGCTTATTAGAAGAGCTGAACAGATTTTTTAATTACTTAAATATTTCTTCCGAATAAAGAGTCCAATTATATAAAATAATATGTAAGTTTCTAACAATTTATTTACTTAATGGTTTCGATAAATCTTGTTGCTTCAACGTCAGTGCTTATTGGCACTTTGTAAATGTCTATGGCAGACAATGGCACAGTTTCGTGTGTCACGCCTCTATGTAGTCTATGGGAAGACGTTTGTGAAGAAATCGGCCCGGTTCGATGCGCCTGCGCCTTTTCACGAGATCACACGTGGAAAGTAGATCTATACTAACAATGATTGGAGATAAAGCATTTTAGTTTTTCTTTTACGAGAACAATGCTGGCGCAATTAGTTAGGCCCTTTGTGGTGAATTAATGGGTTCGCAAGTTAGGTTCAAGTTTGTACCTAATCATCCATAAGTACTAGGTATACTATCCATACTCCATACTAATATTATAAATTCAAAAGTAACTCTGTCTGTCTGTATGTTACCTTTTCACGCCTAAACTGCTAAACCGATTTAGATGAAATTTGGTATAGAGATAGCTTGAGTCCCGGGAAAGGACATAGGATACTTTTTATCCCGATATTCCCACGGGATCGAGACTTAAGCGGGTGAAACCGCGGGGCGCAGCTAGTGAAATATATTATAAACGTGAAAGCAACCCTGTCTGTTTCATTTCTCGCCTTAACGGCTGAACGGATTTCGATGGGCACATAATATATTGACCTTGGTCTATTATCCTGGTAGTAGGTACGTTCCAGTGGGATAATTTCGCAGCCGAAGCCGTTATTGATTGAATAAGAAAATGTTATCAATTGCATACATGTCTAAAGAAGGAACTATGAAATGTTTTCAGACTAATATGGATGATTGGTAGTGAATCAGCAAATTCAGATAGATTAGGGATATAAATGCCGTAATCAATTCACACTTTCGTTTCCAGTAAGAATCACAGAATATTGCTGGCTGCAATTAAAATTACAATAAATTCTCTGGGTTCTTTTTACGCGGGAATCTTTTCTTCAGTAAAAGAGTCAGTTGTACCTAAGTACAGACGCCAGCACATCAAGCTACTACAATCTGTCAAATTTCTTTAATAGATTTTCAACTTTATTGCTAAAGCATAAGGTGCAAAGTTGATTGGGTAAATTTGACATTTTCGGGTAGCTTGATGTGCTGGCGTCTGTACAACTAAAAAAAAGAAAAAAAAGGAATACCTCATTTTCATTTTAAATTGAAAAATGGCAGCTTGAAAAAGCTCAATAAGATCTCAATATTGTCTTTATTCTCTTAGAAAGATAGCATCAAGAGCTTGACCTTTGTGCTTTTTGACGCTCTTCACATTATAGTCAGTTCCAAAATTATCTGATGAAAGTGTAAACAAACCCTGTTTAGGTTAAATTCTTGCTCAATCACTCAATGAAGGGCAACACATCCATTTTTATTTAGAAGGTTTCAGCTTTAGTATACGTCACCAACAATTTTTGTTTAAACAACATTATTAAATTGTAATTGAAAAATCATCGACGAAAATTGAGGTTATAAAAAATTATCCTTTATTGTCACAAGCAAATGGTGGCAGGTGTGGTGGATTAGGATTTCAAATTAGAATTTGGGGTAGAATTCAAATAATCAAATCAAAGTACTCAATTTGTAAATTATAAACCCCAAATTGGGTTAGTACTGATTCCCCCCGATCTTGTTTGCACCCATAACTTTATGACAGTGCGACCTAAGGCTCGCACTGTTAAAAAGTTATCAGAAGGCCAATTCTCGTAATTTAAAACGTTCAAAATCTAGTCGCAGTCTCATCTCGGCGACAAACAAATGTCAAAAAATTGTCAAAATGTAGGGAAATTAGAGGTATTTTTTGACAGATTGAGACTGAGATCAGACTGTGAACGTTCTTAAAATTACGAGAATTGCCCCCCTGATCTCATGTAGAGCCAAGCTTCTAACTCTACACGCCCTACCTTCACAAACTGTACCTACACCTTAAACAAAATATGTGGCTTGGCCGTTTCGGTACTACAAGAACTATTGTATAACAGAAAAGTAATGAACAGTGAATACATATTTCACCTTACGCCCATGTGACGATAGCGAAAAGCACATTTCCGGGGAATTTTGTTTATCTGGTATAATTGAATCCCAAGTTATGAGGGTTCAAAAAACGACGAAGCGCTTCGAGAAAACGTAGGTGGTGCCCTTGCGCTTTGCTTAGCTCGTCTTGGCGGGGGCACTACCATGCCCCCAGATACGTACGTTATATAACAAATATCTACACAACTACATAACCCTACCAACGTATTCTCAAGTGGGTAAATCAAAGTGCGCAAGCGGTGCGAGTGCGATGCGCCACACTGTGACCTGAATATGACGCAAGCGCAACTGAGATATACCATCATTTCGCGATCTACCCACGGTGTCATGCCGGTTGCAATATTGATGTGATGTGTATTGCAATGTAAATATTTCTTTTTATTGGAGAGCAAAGATAATGTTTGTGGAAGTGACTGGTGAATAATGCGGTTGATTTTTGGTTGGTTGGTTGTTATTGTTATCGACATTTCGGTTTAGTGATATTTTAGATAAAAATTTGTTTTTTTTTGTAGGTACTTTTATGGAGGTATAGGTATGTACAGGATCTAAATTATCTTTTAAATTGGTTGCCCGCTAAACCTTTCATTCTTACAGTTCAATAACATTCATTTACGATGTTGAGTAGGTAAATTTGAATTACGAGTTTGAGATAATTTTCAAGTTATGGAACAGTAAACTGAATGTCATACATAACAAAGTTCAAACTCCATTGCAACCAAAAACTTATTAGGACCTTTTTGTTACAAATGTTCACTCAAAAATCAACTTAGGGCTGATTTTTCCAACGCCAGACAATTTTATTCGAAGAATAATTTTGAATTTTTGACAGTTCTTTCATACAAAATGTGTCAGACGTCAATTTTATTCTACGAATAAAAATTTACCTGTCGTTTGAAAAAATAGCCCTTAGGATACATTTCACTAAAGTAGATTGCTTCGCGTAACTGGGGAACCAGTTGGACGAATGCACTTCTTTATGAAGCAGGAAGGATAAATCTAAGTTTATCACACTGCACTGTGACAAACAGATTTAAGACCGCAGTCATGTCTCCCGCCGATGTCGATGATTATGATTTTGTGAGAAAAACTATAAAAATCTTTAAAAAAAAGTTGTGTTTGCAGACACTTCTAAAATGTAGATATGAATGACCTTTAAAATTTTGGAAGAGGCCTTCAAAATTGGCAGTGATGTTAGCGGTAGCGTTTCAAAGTGGCACCGGTAACTGAAAAGTTTTGTCTAAATCAGTTGTCATGGTATGGGCATGTGATACGGAGGAATGAGGAAAATGTCGTGCGGAAAGTTTTGAGTATGAATATCGATGGCTATAAGAGTAGGGGAAGACCAAGGAAACGAAAGATGGACTGTGTGAAAGATGATATAGTTAGAAAGGGGGTGACTACCGAGATGACGACTAATAGAGAAATATGGAAGAAAATGCCATGTTGCGCCGACCCCAAATGAATGATGATGAATCAACCTAAATTTGGGTGTCTTAAGTTAATGAAATATCTTGTAAGGCGGTTTTTATTTGCTCTTTATTAATTTTAATCTCTACCATGAAACCAGTCAAATAAAATAAAATTAATTTATTAAAGAAGACGTTTTAGTTCTGGCAAATAAAGGTTTATTTTTGGTCGCAATAATGGCTATTCTCCGTTAATTAGTGTTCACCTAATAGTTCTCTCAAAACCTTAATGACAAATGAAATATATTATTTATTTATTTATATAACTATACTTTATTGTACACCACAAAAATACATAACAAGAATAAAATTATCGAACACTAAAAATATACAATGGGCGGCCTTATCGCTTCCAGCGATCTCTTCCAGGCAAATTAACAATAAAAAAGAAATAAAAAAAAAAACTGTAAATAGGATATCGAAATCACTTTCACACGTCATATTTAATCAAATCAAATCAAATCAAAAGTCATTTATTCAAACTAGGCTGAGAATCAGCACTTTTCGAGCGTCAAAATTACAAAAGAGAGTCCCCCAAAACGCCCGCCCTTCTTTAAAAATAAAAACCTCTGCCAAACGGAGTCGACATTTCCTATCTGACTATCCTTGAAGAAATGGCGAAACAAACTCAGGGGTCATAGTCTCTTTTAAAGTCCAGACATCAAATAAGTACCAGAAATACAGTGTAACAAAACTCAGAATGTCTTTGACCGTCTTTGTTTTTCTTTAGTTTTCTAAGGTCATAGGTTGGCCATTTGTTCTTTGTCCCACGGCCCCACTGTTGTTTAAACGCCAGCACATCAAGCTACCCCAATCTGTCAAATTTTCCCAATCAACTTTGAACCTTATGCTTCAGCGATAAAGTTGAAATTCTATTAAAGAAATTTGACAGATTGTAGTAACTTGATGTGCTGGCGTCTGTACCAACTTTAAGTAAACATTTATTTTTCCATGTTTCACCTTTTTCTTAGCCCTAACGTTACAGACATGAAATATGCATTTCTACGTCTTAAAGCGTACTTTCTTTCACCTTAATAGTATTATTATGAGTTTCTTCACACTTCCAATGAGGCTGCAACCAAGCTCAATACGCTAATGTACGGTCACTAAAGGAGATAAGTAACCAGGGTCGTCGGATGTAGTTGAAGTTTAGTAAGAAACCAATGGATGTTTTCGAATAAAACTTTAATTTTCTTAATAGAAAAAAAACAGTTCATTTATCAAATTAAATTTCATTCGAAAACATCCATCGGTTTCTTACTAAACTTCAACTACATCCGACGACCCTGGTTACTTATCTCCTTTGGTGACTGTACAAGCACATAACGGGAGAGTTTGTTTTTATATCCTTTCTTTCTTCTGCAGTGGTTTTGACATACAAAATACTGGAAGTTTTCTTTTACTATGTTAAAAGACAATAGAAATGAGAATAGTTGTAATTATTTTCTTGGTTTACATAGTTGTGGTTTTTATTTGTCTTGTGTTTTACAGGCCACAGAGGACATGTAGAAATATAAATATGTAGTGGGACAAAGTGTTATTGGGTTTTTCTATCGGAAAATTCTTAGGATTCTGGATCTGTGCGATAGTTTCACCCACTATGATTTGGGACTTAAACAATTAACATAAACTATCGGCCAGAAAGCCGATTCCCATACCTAATTAAAAAGGTTCAAAATCTAGTCGCAATCTCATCTCAGCTACAATCAATGTCAAAAACTTGTCAAAAATGTAGGAAAATTAGAGGTATTTTTGACAGATTGAAACTGAGATCAGACTGTGAACGTGCTTAAAATTACGAGAATTGCTCCTCAGATATGAAACACCAAAATTCTGTCAGATATTTTAAAATGTGGGGAGTTTATGCACAGAACAGTTACACATCTAGGAGGTACACCTCGCAGCAAAGGGGACCCTAAACTCGAACTCCGTGGCTTCGGCCAAAGTTATGGGCGTTTCTTACTCCGTATCTCTTACATTAACATACGAGTATAACATTCGTTTGGGGCCCGAACAATGAATGAGTGACAACACGTTTTGACAGTTGTTCCTACTCACGATGCGGTCATGCCCGTCCGAAAAAATAAATTTGACACTAGTTTTGACAGAACAAAAACTTTCGGACGGTCCCAAATCTTCGTTGACGGACGAGTAGAGATTTTCTTAACATTCCACTAACACTAAAACTTTCCATATATCTATGGAAATTAAAAAAACAATAAGGCGTTGTTTTGTATGTCTTATCTGCTCCATCAGCACTTTGCTTTTAAGACCCCACTTATCAACTTATGTTAAGTTAAATACATGAAACCATGTCCATATTATCATCTTAAAACAAGTGTAGTATAAATAAAACACCGTTATTGTAGTGTCATCTGTACCTCAACGCCGAGCAATGAAGAAAGTGGCCTTATTACAACCACAATGCGAATCGAGCCAAATATGTATTTGTGCTTTATTTACATAAGTAAATAATGAATGAATATATTTTTATTATGTAAATATATGTGGTTATTGTAGACGTCTTTGCTTTGAATGGTTTAGTTACACTTTCTTGAATGAATTGAGAGAATGTTAATAATATCTACCTACCTATGTTTTCTTTAACGACTCAAGGTAATAATGTGTTTTCGATTGCAAATACTAGGTCGCATTCGCATCTCAATGTCCTTATTTACTTCTTTATACTTTATTGTACACCACAAAAATACATAAGATAAAAAATGCATCAAACACTACAAAATATAAAATGCCTTTTATGGTCCTTAGATGGTCTGGTCTAAATTGGGTTTAAAGATGAAGTGTCTTTGTTGTATTCTAGTTTTAAAATAACTTTACTAACACTACATACTGCACGGTAAAGAGGTCGTGAAAGCAACTACTCCATAAGTGCCCACCCTCGCTACAAGTTTATTTTGGTGCGTGACCAAAGTCGGATCTAACCCCGCAATTTTTTTTCATTATACATTTGAAGTGACAATTCACAAAACAAGTGCATAAAAGTTTACCAACGTCGCATCAATGTTATTTGAGCGTCAAAAGATACAGCAGTGGACTCACCAACTCCACTCCATTCTAGGAGTTCAGGCTGCCTTGCCCATAGCTCTTCGTTTGATTTGATGGCAATCTAAATAGAGTACTCAGCTCAGAATTTGGCACCTTTAGTATCATCCATCAGTTCCTGTAACGCAGGTGACAGGACACGCTGGACACGATACAAAGTGCCCCATTGTTTGTGGGACAGCTTAGCTCTTACATCTTCATACAGGTATGTTGTGCTAGTCTGTAGGCCCGCCAAAACTTCTCATGTTGAACATATTATATGCCGATATAGATAGATACCTAGCCAAATGAGCAGTGGTGGCCAAGTGGTAACGGTCGCGACTTACGAATTATAGGTCGTAGGTTCGTACCTAGACAGGCGCTTTACTTTGTGTAAATTATTCCATCACCACTGCTCTCAAAACGGTGAACGAAAACATCCTCCCTAGAACCAAAAATTCGAAGACATGTGACATCTACCAACCCGCACTGGGCCCGCGTGGTGGATTACGACCCACTCCCTCTCACAGAGAGGAGGCCTGTCTCCCAGCAGTCGGAACATTAGGTATAGGCTGATTATATACCTAGCCAAATAAAATAATACTTTGACCTAACCATACATAATGATTCTTGTTTATACTTTCGACCTTCGCACAAAGGATAACAATGATGATGGATGACACCTTGATTCCGATCGATGTCCTAATTATTTTTTGTGTCCCGACCTCGTGCGAAAGCGAAAACTAATTGTAATGCAATATTATTTAACACCACGACACCCGAACAATGGTGTTCTATTTAAAGTGGGTGTACGTGAATCATTATGTCGTCATAATTAGGTAAATAAGGCTTGTAAAAAGATTAGTAATAGTTGGCTGCCGAATTGATTAACATTTCAATTTTGAATGAAATTCAGTTTTATTTAGTGCTTGGCCAGACTGACAGCGCAGGCGCGCGGGGCGGGCGCGGTGAGGCGTACTCAAACATAAGAACTTCATTTGAGTGTCCATATAAGCACGCAGGCGCGGGGAGCGCGCCGGCAACTCACGCCATAGCTCGTTTATTCAAGTGGCCGCAGTGGGTGCGCGGGAGGCCCGTGCGGGGACCGCGGTTCTCAAACTAGTTCGAGCTTTTTTCTAGTAAAAATAAGTCTTCGTCATCCATATTATATTTTGACAAACACTGGACACGACAACACGCAGAATGGCACGGACAGGCAGATCGCGCGCGTCCCCGCATCCGCGCCGCTCCCCGCCCAGCGCTGCCAGTCTGGCCAAGCACTTAGTCTGTTTTTAAAAAACTTTGTGGTGGTTTTTCCTTGTCTTCGGTAGAACTGGATTGTATTTTTGAAGAGGTAGCAGGTGAATCATTGTACATTACATCCACGCAAAACGGCTATCGCCCAGCATAATGCTAAGACCCTATGAGAGTCAGAGCCCCAGTGTTGGATGAATCATGGCCGGTCTGAGCTTTGTGCAGAAGGCTGCACAGTAACATTTTTTTTAGGAACATGGTAACGTGAGGCCAATGTGAGTGAGATAACATGCACGAAAGTTCGGAGAGCCTATGTTCAGGCCAGACCGGCCATGATCCATCGGCCGTATTGTAGGTACTCGTAACATTACTATGCCTACCTACTCCAAATGCGAATAAGACCATACATATATAATCAGCCTACTAATATTCCCACTGCTGGGACACAGGCCTCCTCTCTGCAAGAGGGAGTCGGCTGTAATCGACCACGCGGGCCCAGTGTGGGTTAGTAGATGTCACATATCTTCGAGTTTTTGGTTCTAGGACATGCCGGTTTCCTCACGATGTTTTCCTTCACCGGTTTGAGAGCAGTAGTGATGAAATTATTTACACAAAGTATAGCGCCTGCTTGGTTTCGAACCCACGACCTGGAACTCGTAAGTCGGAGTCTTTACCACTGGGCCACCACTGCTCACATATAGAATAATAAGACCATAAATAAATATATTTCTCACCTAATTTCAACCGCAAATGCGACCACAACTCGCGTTTGCGCCGACTTCGGTCATCATTCGATACAGGTGGGGGCTCGGTTTCAAATTACTGTACAATAAAATACAATACACACTAACTAAAGATCAGATTACTTTAAAACAAAGGAGCTTTGAAGACTTCGAGTAAAAACAATGTACCTAAAGATAATTTGTAAAAAACGCAATTCTTTCTAAGCAATTTCCATTATATGGAATCTTATGACTTTTATCGGCATTTGTTTTGATTCAATATGTTTAACTTTGACTGTTATTTTAATTGGTCTAATGCAGGGATTCCAATAAGGCTGGAATCTATCTGATCAACATTTTGACTAGCATGATTTGACCGTTTCAGTATTGTTACTTAATGATGGGTGTAATCGTGACGTGACCTTACTATGTGCCTAGTAAGTCAAACTAAGGCCAAGCTAAAACTCATTAAATATGTTTTTCGGACCCCATGTATAAGAACATGAGTTTCTTATTTTTATAGGGATAAATAAGTTTTTTTAGGAGAGAGCAGGGGTGGCCTATGACGGTAATATCGGCCGCGACTTACGAGTAGTAGGTTCGAACCCAGACAGGCGCTTTACTTTGTATAAATTATTTCATCACTACTGCTCTCAAAACGGTGAAGGAAAACATCGTGAGGAAACCGGCATGTCCTAGAATAAAAAATTCTAAGATATCGAGGGGTGAAAGGCTATTTGGTTTAAGTGACATTTTTGCAACTTTACAGGAGAGCCATTTAAAGTTTAAAATTTCCGAAAAAAAATCATAACAAAAAAACTTCTTCAGCTATTGGAATGGAGTAAACTTAATTTAAATTAATTTGAAAACGTCGAGGTGTTGATGCTTATATCATATTAACATTGGAACATTATAGGCTGATTATGATGTATGCTATGTAAGTAAGTTTTTATATACGGTAACTGTTTTGGGGTCGGTTTCCATTTTAATCGGATGCAGCTGAATACCAGTTACCAGTTACTATAGGACCAGTACCTATGTTCATATTTTTTTGGCAGTGATCAATAGTAGGTAAAGCTTTACTTCAACACTTAAGTAGGTAGACCCATGACTTGACATCGACGGTCATTAGACGACTTTAAATCTTCATTAATACCGTGAACACTATTCTCCTAAGGCCTCATGTACACTGTCCAGGAGCTCACACTAATGGAAAGAAAACCACCAATACCTACTAGAGGTCACCTCGATCGCGGCTAAGAAAACGCGTGTTGTAAAATTCATACGTTCTCGTGATGGTCGTACCCGCGCCAATGCGGTCGTGGCCTTAATGTCACTGCTGTATTTGATCTATACACAGCTGTTAATCTACTCTACTGCTGACTCACCTAATGATAATACCGTTTAATATTGTTTCTCTTCGGAGAATCCATACTAATATTATAAATGCGAAAGTGAGTCTGTCTGTCTGTTACCTCTTCACGCTTAAACCGCTGAACCGATTTAGATGAAATTTGGTATAGAGATAGTTTGAGCCCCGGGAAAGGACATGGGATAGTTTTTATCCTGATATTCCCACGGGATCGAAACTTATGCGGGTGAAACCGCAGGACGCTGCTAGTTAGGTATAAGTAAAAAACAAAAATGTCGTCTGCTAAATATGGGTTGATCGTGTGCCTTCTTTGATACTCGCCTACATGCAAAGATAATAACATTATACCTTATTAATTAAGAATAACATAATCAACACGAGAGCGCAGGCGTAAGCTTGATTGCTGTATTAGTTCAGACCGCTGCACAATTTAATGCCTTCATGCAACTCTGCTTAAATGATCATGAGATGCAGAGCGAATCATGCGCCGGTTCCCGAAATCGTGTTACCTAAGGATTTTACAGACATTGACCGTTTTATTGATTCTATCTAACTCCGTACGCAAAATACGCGCATTGACGTGGAGTTGCGGACACCAGCCCATAATACCTTTTACCTATCCTATCTAACTGTAAATTTTATATCTATGATATTGTACTGCAGATTTACTTACCAGGGACTTGATTATGATTAACCTTTCAGACACCCGGTTGGGTGTACAGTCAACAGCAAAAGGAGATGATGAAAATTAATTATAACTTTCTGATCACGAATATATGGCAACTGTACTAGTAGTAAATGTTTGGTATAATTTACAATCACATACTTTTGAATCACTTCGACGCCGCAGAGTTCTGACGCGAACTCCGTTCATTAGTATTGAATTTCTGATTTTCATCATCTAAGTACTTTTGCTGTTGACTGTACTTGTAATTTTTTTTTTATGAATCATTATTACGACCACCTTTTCCACACTCACACTTGAACACTTTTGTTGCCTGTGTTATGTGTATCTATTTTAAAAGTTAACTTAAACCTATTTCTCCTCAGATGGCGCTACGGTGACCCACGATGAGCGCCCGCGCAGTGGCGCTGTGGTGCGCGCTGGTGGTCGCGGTGAGCGCGCGCGCCGCCGCCTACACCGTCGACTGCAACCACGAGTATACTGACTGTGATACTGAACTGAGTAAGTTATCCTCTTCTTTATAGCCTTTTTCGCAAAATGAATTATAGCTATGGTTCCCCAGCTTTGGTAGGTAAGGTGATCTACCTATACGGATAGGGGGCCTTGCCATTTACCGGTCGTTGTGCCAAAATCTGGGCTGCTACTGAAAATCTCGTTAAGGTACAGCTCGGCTGGGGTTAGCGAATAATTCTGACTGGCCTGGAAATCGAAACCAGGAAGCCAGGATCATAGCAGCCACGCTTAAGACCACTTTACCAACGAGGCAGCTCTTCTTATTTAAATCTCAGTCCATCTAACTTCGCTGGTGCCATCCAAAAAAGTGGGAGTCTTCTTTGCTGTCATTATGCTGGTAGCTCCGCTCTGAGATAAGAGCAGCATGCATAATCAGCCTTTGCCCTTCCCACTGCTGGGATACACTCCACTCTGTTATCCACCACGTGGGCCCAGTGCCACATGTCATAGATGTCACATTTCTTCGAATTTTTGGTTCTAGGACATGCCGGTTTCCTCACGATGTTTTGAGAGTAGCATGCGTGAATATATAAGTGTCCCTTGAGTTGGGCTTGGGAAATAAATACAATAGGGATGACGACGGGATAAAGTAAACGAAATTCTATTTAGTCCGTCAGTTAGATTGTCAAAAAATAATGGACACATATTTTTTCTTGTGTCAATCAACCAAAAAATTACAAAGATAAAGCGTGTCAAAGTTTGGGAGTGGGGGCTCGTGACGTCACGTTTAGGTAAAAATTGTACTAAAACGTGACGTCATACGACATTTCAAATCAATATATCTCTGTAATGTTTTGATTATGTGAAAAAAGAAAAAATACGTGCATAATACTTTTTAATAATCTACCTGATAGACGAAAAAAAAAAAGTTAGTCGTCATGCCTATTGTTTTATTTTGAGTAACTAATAGTACTAAGTACAGAATAACTAATCGTACTAAGTCTAGATAACATCCACTAACTAACATAATCTTTTTGTTTTTGCATCGTGTATGGGAGTTTGGCCACCACTCAAGAGATTTAAGGTACTATTTAATTGTCTCTGGGCACCACCTTATGTTTAGTTAGTCACTATAGACTAATGCGCGGTGCACCTAGTTTTTTAACTGCAAAATTTAATAAAAAAATGTCAACACATTTATCGGCACTATCTCTTTACTCATTATTACTCACGATTTATAACTAAAAGTGACTCCCCAGGGTTCCTAGAAGGCCTCGCATATCATGACCTTAGGGTCTAACCTATGACGTCACAACCGGTCTTCATAATGCACGAACAAGCTATCGAGCGACTACCTAAACAAAAGAGGGACCACACATGATTGCAACTATGTAATGTTGTATCATTAAGTTAATCATACATTTTTTTTTATTAATCAAGATAATATTTACATAATATAAGCTAACCTTTAAAATAATAATATTTACCTACATGTGGAAAAAAAAGCAAAAGAATCATAGAGCATCAAAAAATTAGTCCGCGTCGCTGTCAACAGGAACAGTGCCCAAAAGGCTGGCAGCGTTGCCACGTTGTATGGCGATGCTAATTCTTTGGCCTAGAAATAGGCCAGCCCTCTGGTCACGTGAAGAGTCAACTAATACAGTTGATGAAATCCAAAAAAATGTTTTGGATTTTTGTGATATTTATTTTGGTTTAGCTTCTGTATACTGCTGGTTATAATAAAATAAAAATGAAGAAGACACTAAACGCATAATGGACGTTGTAACAATAAAACTTATGTTCTTCCTCTTTTAGCTTGTCGACTCTATTTAGATTGCCATGGTCTATAGTCGGCCCAAAATTTTGCTATGAGTTTGGCATCTTCAGTAGCGTCCATCAGTTTCTGGAGGACTACTCACACTCACACTCACACATAACATTAGTTCGGGGCCTGACCTAAGAAGATTCATCATCATCTGCCTTATCTGCCTCGCCTTTTCCCAACTATATTCAGGTCGGCTTCCAGTCTAACCGGATACAGCTGAATACCAGTATTTTACATGGAGCGACTGCCTATCTGACCTCCACAACCCAGTTACTTACTGGGTTATTACCCCTTGGTAAGACTGGTTGTCAGACTTTCGAGCTTCTAACTACCCGTAACGACTGTCAAAGATTCACGAATGACAGCCGGGACCAACGGCTTAACGTGCTTTCCGAGGCACGGCAACCTATGAATTAATGACGTCACGATTTGACAGCTGTCCCTACGACCGATGTGTTTTTGCCCGACCGAGAAAGTCTATTATTTGGTTGTAGGGTTCACTTCGAAGTTCCGAATTACGTTCGATCGGGATCTTCGTTGAGGGACTTTTAAAATAGCCCCCTGTAACGTGCAGACACGTGCGGACACGCTGGGACCACTAGAAAAGCTGTTGTTCCAGCACACTAAATGAGTGTCTCGCGTAGTGTTTTATACATAACTAGCCTATAATGTTTCTACTGCTGGGACACATGTTTCCTCTCTGTACGACGGCATAGTGTTTACTTGTAGAATAAACTTGAACTTGTCGTTTTTCATTGCTAGGCCAATATCAGATGTGAAAGTGGCTGATATTCTAGCTCGTCGAAAAGCTCATTGAGCAAAACCTCCGTTTTAGTTAGCAACAAATCGGGAAAACGTAAAATCCTGATATACGAAAGTTTTCTTAGTAACCTATTTATTTGGTAAAATTCCACAAGTACATTGCATAATTGGCGAATTGGTGTACTAAAAATTCATCTCTGCCTTATCCTTTGGGGATTATAGGCGCAATGTTATGTGTCCATTCATAATCCATATACATTAATTTAAACGTCATTGAACTTATCCAAATACATCCATCTGATATTAAAGCCTGTTTAATTAATTATAGTCGAACTACGTATTATCAGAGTATTGAATCAATAACAGTACCTACCTGAATACTTTGGCTAACTTTTATTGATAAATAATTCGTCAACTATAGGCCGACCGCTTAACTGAGATGTTGCCTGAGGTAGCAGCGCGGTGTGGGAGGGGTGTGGTGACGTGATGCGAGAGATCAGTGATTCGTCAACTTGTGACAACTATCACCCCTCCCGCACCGCGCAGCTACCTCAGGCAACGTCTCAGTTAAGCGGTCGGCCTATAGTTATGTTATGAATTTCGTAAGTAATAATATATCAGTTTTGACTGCCTCAAGCTGCCATCAGTTTTTGAGCATGAGGTCCTGTGTTAGATGCCCAGGTCGGTCAAAGTGTCATTGTGTTTTTCCATTAAGAATTTTTTAGTAGCATCTCGGATTCCGGATTTGCGTCCGGTTGATGGCAATAGACTCACCCCCTATTACATGGGACTTAAACATAACTGGCGAGATGTGGATGTAGGTACTATAGATACACGGTGCCTACTCCTTTGGAAAATACAGGCGTGATGTTATGTAAATAAGTTTTGTTAGTTGCAAATATCATCATATTTCAATGAACACATCGATACACAAATTACCTATGGCAAAACATATGTTTAAAAAAAATTGCAATTGTTGCAAATCACAATGACACTGCAAATTATATGCAAGCAAATTCTGGATATTGTCGAATATGTATTTCGTATTTTTTATCGGAATTAACTTAGGCGGCAACTTAAGCTCACAAATACCTTAACTTAAAAGCTTTTTTATGGCAGTGTCAAAGTTATCACGTGTTTGCATTGTCGGCATAAACAGTGTCATTGATTCATTAAATTATCATGTAAATAAATCAGGTTTATGTTCTCTTAATGTCTTCATTTGTGAAGGTAATATTTTAATGTTCTTTCATGTTTATTTTGAATTTAGTGCAAGGATTTCAGGAAAATTATGCAAAAAAAAATATGTCTTAAAAAACAGTCATAAAAATATAGAAATGTCATGCATGACCTACTGAATTGATGCGGACTGTGAGTGGTTATTTATTATTTTATTGTATAATGATCAAACGAACTTCACAAGCGAAATTCAGTCCATGTTACGAGTACAGTCAGTTATAGCAATTAGCTGACCCATATTTGCATAAATGGTTGAGATTTTTTAATAAACGAATCGATAGAATTTTATAATTCTTCTGTATTTTATTTATTTGAGCAAAGTAAATAAAATATAAAAGAATTATAAAACATACATGAGTCGCTTGTTATCTTGTAGATTAAAAGGACTACCTGGTTATAAGTAATACGAGATATGAAGAATGAAGCGAAGAAATATAATTAGCAAAGAAATAAATAAACTATGCTTTAGATGGGAAGTCTCGAATAATTAGAAAAATGTCTGCCTTAATATTTCGCTAAGCTCTTACAAGCCTGGATAGAGATTCAGATGTTTAGTTATATACACAAAACTATAAGTACAACAAACTGGAAACTGTCAATATCAAATTACAAGCCATCCATCACTCCATATGTAAAAAATACAAATACTCATGTCATGTATTTAGTGGTTAATAAATTAGTTATAACGGTAGCATATATATCATATTCGTGACAACACTATCTGCTTAGTCGTTGGTGTCAAATATCAGAATAGCGAGATGGCGCGAGAGGTCATCGCCGTACATAATGTTTTTTATACATGTATTATATATACGTGATAAAAATGTAAACAAACATAGTTGTATCTCAGATTCTCTGGTGTACTCACATCTCAGGCACCAGCAGAATAATTTTACATTGCAGTAAAGATACGTGTTTCTATTAGACGGATTCTGTTAAAAATCCTTAGATCATCTTATGTAGTTAAATATGTAATTTGAGGCCTGTGGTCTGACTATACAGGATGTTAGATTAAACGAGAGACTTTAAAGGAATATGGTAGTCATGAAAATGATCAACTTTTACTATGGGATCAACCCTGAAATCGTGAGAAAAAATCTGCTGCTTCATACATTTATGTTCGCATAACTGGACGAAATATATGTTTTTTTATGCCCCATACTAAAATTTAATCATTTTTATGAATAAGTACTTCACTATGTAGCTCAAAATCAAAGTCAAGTCGTTTATTATAGGTAGGTCATTAAAATGCACGTTAAAACTTCATTTACAAGAAAATAGAAGTGATTTTCGATACCCCTTTCAAAAGGTAGTTTCGTATGAAGAAGAATGGGCCAGGAACTTCATAGTTACCTACCTTAAAGTATATACAACCTGAAGATGATGGTATAATGCAGATTGAAATGAACTCTAGTGTCCTCTTAATAAAGGTGTCAAAGTCGTGTCCTTTGCATCATTCTCTTATCGAACATCTTGAATGATGGTTTAAGGGTCAATAGTTTGAATTGAAACCAGTTTATTACCGTGAAGTTACGATCTAATAAAGTGGTGCGAATAATTTAATTACTTTGACAGCGGTAACGTTTCAATGAACGATGAAACTGGTCAAATGAACAATGAAACGTTTTGACTTATAGAGCTGTAGAGAGGCGTTTAGCTGTTTTGATGTTGCCCCAACCATTGGTGGCCCAGTGGTAACGACCGCTACTTACGAATTGTAGGTCGTAGGTTCGAACCCTGACAGGCGTTTTACTTTGTGTAAATTATTTCATTACCATTGCTCTCAAAACGGCAAAGGAAAACATCGTGAGAAAACCGGTCTGTCCTAGAACCAACAAATTCAAAGACATGTGACATCGATTACGGCCCGCTCCGACTCACAGAGATCCCCCCCTGTGTCCTAGCAGTGGGAATATTATAGGCTGATTATGTTGCCCCAAGCGTTCTTTAGTGCAGACCGCGAATCGGCAAACGTAAGGTAGGACGCCCTCAGACTAGGTGGAGCGACGATCTTCGCAGGGTGGGTGGAAGCAGCTGGATGAGAGTTGCCGAAAATCGAGTTGAATGACGTGCAATAGGAGAGGCCTATGTCCAGCAGTGGACTGCTGTAGGCTGATGATGATGATATTGGTCTAAATACGTAGTAACATATTCTTCTAACTCCTGAGTGTATTGCTAAAACTTTGAACAGGATGAGCAGTACATTCTCCTTTCTAATATCTGATGGTTTTTTGATGGCCCAGTGACGGTTAAGGTCCCGACTCTCACGCATGAGGTTGTGGGTTCAAAAACGAACAAGTACTTTTTCAATTCATATGTACTTTTTGAGTTTATCTTGGACTTTACTGATATCGGTGAAGGAAAACATCGTCAGGATACCTGAACTTACTGTTAGTCTAAATCTGAAATCACCAACCCGTCTAGGGCAGGCGTAGTGATCAATGCTGTGGGACAATGATAGGCTGGTATCATTATAATAATAATAATTATCGTAAACTACAGTAATCAATCAGCCTGCACTGTACGATGCAGTTACTTTGGTATTATTGCAATTTTTCCATTTCCGATGCATATGAAAAACAAGATTAACCAGATATTTCTAGTCATCATACTCCGAAAGTCGGAACAAAAAAGGCACGAAACAGGCTTGAAGTCGCATCGGTTATGGTGAAGCAAGTTCGTTCGAAACTTGCACAATTCTAAGGCAAATACCGTCTTGCAATAATATTACGATCATCTGATGGATTCTGTCCCCTTTGATATTGTCATTTTTGAATGATTATCGCTTAGTTCTCTCATTAGACTTCGTCACGTTATTGCAGCAATATTTGTAGGACTAACGTTGGGTATAAGTAGGTTTTAAATCTAGTTATGGTGTACGTTAACTGCCCCGTTGGTCTCGTGGTCGCAAGCTCGATTGCAGAGCGTGGGGGTTCTGCGTTCGAATCCCGGGTCGGGCAAAGTGTTATTGGGGTTATCTATCGCGTATTTCTTAGTAAAATCCCGGAGTTTGGAAGTTGGCGATATGACACCTCGGAAAGCACGTTAAGCCGATGGTCCTGCGCCCGATCTCTCTCCGGTCGTGTCGGATTGCCGCCACATCGGCCAATGAGAGTGAGGGAAGAGAGAGTGCATCTGTGTCTGCACAAACACTTGTGCACTATAATATCTCCCGCGACGAAGGCTGGTCTCCGTCTCCGCTGACATTGGTCGCCATGGTCGAAATTCAGTCTTCATAGTGTACCTACTATCACACATTGGGCATTTTTAAAATTCCTAATGTGACGATGTTATCGTGGATGTCCACGGCATCACGATAACACACAGAAGTAGAAATGTATGGAAATACAAATTAAATTAAATTAAGTAGCTAGCGTAAACCCCGCGGACGTGATGAGTAGACGCTTTTAGATTTCCGTCCATGATATTCACGATAATGTTATAACGTGTAGGTACGTATTTTCATACATCAAATGGCTCCCAGAGGTACCTATAGTTTTATTCGTACCTATTCACACATTCATATAGGTATTAATTTTTTTATAACCACTATTAGGATAAAGAATAAAACTTTACAATTCAACAGATAAATAAAGAACTTCATAGCTATATTTATTAGCACAAAAATGTCTAAAGAAGCTCGCAAAAAAATACTGTGATCACATAATATGAATGTTCAGATTAGCTAACATATTTCTTTTTGTATAATATTTGGTATACATTTTAACAGCCTTGGCTGGAGCATTTTTGGTCGATGATTCTTCAAGTATAATCATGTTATTAGAACATGCTTTAGAGACTGCGAACGTTTGGTTAACATGGATGTTCTTCATTGCAATTTCAGTCTGATTATTGTTACGTGTAACATTGGTTGTTTCTTTTTATTGTTGCCCACAAGTGTCTCATGGGGGCTCGTGGCTAAATAATAAAAGCCGCACGGGTCGATCTTCAAGGTTAAGCTACGCTTGCCGCGGTTGGTCCGCGGGTGGTTGACCATCTTCACATACCAAGACCCCTCCGTGCCTCGGAAAGCACGGTAAGCAGTTGGTACCGGCTGTCATTCGAGGATCTTTGACAGTTGTTACGGGCGGTCAGAAGTTCGAAAGTCTGACAACCAGCCTTGCCAAAGGTTACCCAGTAACTGGGTTGTGGAGGTCAGATAGGCAGTCGCTCTATTTAAAATATGGTATTCAGCTGCATCTGGTTAGAATGGAAGCCGACCCTAACATACTTGGGATAAGGCTAGGCAGATGCAGATGATGATGTTACAAGTGTCATAAATTGATTACTTTTTATAGCTGAAATAGTAGCAATTTCAAGTTAGAAATCTGCTTAGGCAATTCAATTAGCTTGACAATGTTTTTGCGGATGTTTTACCTCAAAAAACAATGAAATCTTATACCCGATATTTCTTAATTTACACAAAAACCTATGTTCAATTAAATATTTGCGTAATAACAGCTTCACGGTTAATACTGTTTTAAATGCTCAAAAAATACCTATCTGAGGTCCCACAGCCTTTACGGATATAAAACCAATAAGAACGACCGGTTTTTGTCCGTTACGCGATGTTTCAACACAATAAACAGATAAATTATTGCAAAACATATTTACTATTACGCCTGACTCATAAATAACAAGAAATATCTGTTTTATAAGTCTGTCTGAAGATTTCTAAGGACATTATTGTATATTGTACGTTTTTTAAATTTTGAATGAGTTTGACAGGAAAGTCAAATAAGTTTGCTAGTTGCTTCAATCATTACTTAATAATCAGAAATTTATATTCTATAGGCGCACTTAATAATTAATTCGTATTCATCCTAATAAAAATATCGTTCATATAAAACTTCATCATCGTTTCACTCGAACGACGACCACTGCTGGACATAAGCCCCAGCACCACCACTTCGACCGGCTCTGTGCTTCTCGCATCCAGCGGATCAAACTTCATTCACTTCAAATTGAGACTGGATAGTTTAAAATATTTAAACAAAACTTCATACCATCGTTCCCATCCACTTAAACTCCTAAATAGAAACCATTAAACTGCCTTTAGTCGCCGAATCCCAAATATTTCAACCATTTGTGACTCAGGTGGCCATTAGTTAGGCCTCGAGGCATGTCCTCCCAATTGGTAACGCTCATCTTAAAGTATGGCGGCTGTGGATAGTCGTGACTTCGAACGCCTTTTTCGGAGACCGACGCGTAGGGATGTAGTATCTTAACAAAAGTATCGATAAAGAAATGCCTAGAATCGGAATAAAAGTATAGATCTTATAAGATTTCTGTTTTTGTATCCATCCATACACATATAGACTAACTACTAATACAATTTTACTGCTACTATAACTTTGACTGCTTGTTGGTCTATCTGTTACCTTTTCATATTTTAACGGCTGAACGGATTTCGAAGAATTTTGGATACTTTTATCCCGGTATTCCTTCCGAGACCTGCACGCAGGCGACGCCGTAGACAAAAGTGAGTTCTCTATATTTCCTAATGTCTCATTCATTACACAAATGAATAATATTTTATTTTAAGTCTTACACCAGTGTAGCCACCCTGAAGGCACACTGGAACATTTTTAGTGGTATCCAGAATCAAATAACCTATCGATACTTATACGAGTATTTTTCGTTATGTCAGTTCTTCAGTCCTTAATACGACATTTGAATTGAAAGCCCTCAATTGAGCATTTGTCGTAACAGAACTATCGATACTACAACAGGATATCGAAACTTTCGCCTCCCTACCGACGCATTCTCTGCCTCTTGCTCTTTTTCTAATCTGGCTCGTTTTGTGGGATGATTGTACAGATTCGATGTCAACGGACTTCATATCAGGTGCCAGTGACGACGGACGCCGTGTTTTTAGTGCCAATTCGGTAGTTGAGCGATCAATTGTCTTTTTGTGGTGGTTTCTATAAGAGATTGTATGAATTTCACCGGGTTTTTGCTTGGCCCATCTTAAACTTGGCCCACCACGCGTCTTCCTCTCACAGGAGGCCATTGGAGGCCTAAGTCCCTGTAGTCGGAACACACACACACACACACATAATCAGACTATAATATTCCCACTGCTGGGACACAGGCCTCCTCTCAGTGAGAGGGAGTAGGAGTAGTGGGAGGGGGTAGTCGGAACATTATAGGCTAATTATGTCATTTGCAACCTCAAGGAACATTTTTGGTTCTGAAAACATTCAAAATCTAGCGCAATCTCATCTCAGCGACAATCAATTTCAAAAATATAGGGTAATTAGAGGTATCTTTGACAGATTGAGACTGAGATCAGACTGTGAACGTTCTTAAAATTACGAGAATTGCCCCTCTTATTCTGGCTGGTATCAACAGTTTTTTTGGTATGTCTAAAGTGTTGACGCTCTAATTTATGCTAACAACTTAATTAGTCGACTTGTAAAACCCTTGAGGCGTGAATTTAACACGAGTTTTAGCTAAAACAAAGTCTGTTCCTAACTTAACATTTCCTTACATCTTTTACTTATTTAAATTCTTAAAACCTCCATGTTGTAGGTTTCCTGAGTCATTGATCTCAAAAACTTGAGTGTCAAAGAAGTCGCTCGCTTATATATATATTTTGAGTTTTGACTAATCGGATTCTTTGAAAGAAATACGAATAAGACTGCAGTAGTGTTGTAAGATAAATAAAAGAAACATCGGGCTGCGCGGGCGCTGGTTCTCGGCATCCAGCGAGATGAAACAAAAGAACATTGTTCTAAAATGTACTTAACAATCATGTTTTTGTTATACTCTTGTTGTGTCAAATTGTGGTGAATATTATTCGTTTCGGTTCCGTTATTATTACAGATTTAAGCCATTATAAATGGTTGGTCTTTATTTTTGTTGCTACATGATACATTCTTGTCAGAGTTCTACAGTACCTAGGTACAGACGCTAGCACATCAAGCTACTACAATCTGTCAAGTTTCTTTAATAGATTTTTAACTTTATCGCTATCGTATAAGGTTCAAAGTTGATTGGGAAAATTTGACAGTTTCGGGTAGCTTGATGTGCTGGCGTCTGTACAATTTGTAAATTATTTCTGGTAGTAATTATTTTACTAATATGAAGCTGAAGAGTTTATTTGTTTGTTTGTTTCAACTCGCTGACCACTGGAACTACCAGTCGGATTTGAAAAAATATTTCTGCATTTGATAGCCGAAGTCATGAGGAAGGCTATATGTACTTAACATCACGCTAGAACCCTTAGGAGCCGTGCAACAACAAAAAAAGTCAGAAAGAACACAGTTATAAAATCTTAAAATCGATACAGTACCTACACCTATTATTGACAATAAAATTATTGAACACGTTGGCTTTTGCTAAAAACATTAATATAAATAAAAATTAATAAACTTCTGTTGATATTTTAGCTGAGGTCAATAAATCGAGTATTTAAAGCTATTATTTATTTCGACCTACACGTATTAGGTATTTATAATGTTATTGATGTTTACCGGACTTCCGGCAGAAAACAATATTGGCCACCAAGGTTTCCAAGGTTCATTAATCTTGAAAATAATTGCTATTAAATTAAAATAATAATAAAGTAAAGCCTTCTATTGTAAACTTTTCTTAAGGAAGGAGATTTTTATGTAAAGTATCCACATAGTTTCCGTAGAAAACCCTGCAATTCTGAAACAATTGTCATGTTATTGTAATGATAACTTAACAAAATGTATCTAAATGGTTAAAACCCCATCCATCATCAATCCCTTGTCCTTAACCAAATTTATTTGGATGCGATTCTGGTGGAACAGTTTCTATGAAAACTTTATACGGGTTGAAATTTAAAACATGCGACAAATCGAAATGGGAGATTGTACTCATCATTATGAACAACTTTTACTATGGGACCAAACCTGAAATCGCGAAAAAAAATCAGCTATTAGGGAACAGCTGATTTTTACTAACTACATAACTCGTACAAAAAGTAGGAACTTTTTGACGAGTTATGCGAACATAAATGTAGAGAACAGCTGATTTTTTTTCGCGATTTCTGGTTTGGTCCCATAGTAAAAGTTGTTCATAATGATGAGTACAATCTCCCATTTCGATTTGTCGCAAGTTTACCATTTCACCCCATAGAAATTGTAATGCAGAATCGCGTCCCGCCTGACTGTGGGAGCCTTTATTCTATCATACCTACTTCGCTATTATTAGAAGTACGTCATCTAAGTACATAGTCCCTCTTTCTACACAGCCACAATCATAATAGTGTATATAGAATGAATAAAGTACATCCCTAAGTAAATATATTTATGACAATATGCACTTACTGTCTAACCAGACCATTGTCTTCGACCCACAGTTTCGCAACCCTGATTAACGTCCAGCATATCGCGTAGGTGCTAAGAACTGTCCATTGTAGGCATAGAATTCTGCCACCCCATAAGAAAACCCATAAAAGGGACGAAATAGGTTTTTACACCTACCGCAATGGCGTCGTAAATTGAAGACGCTAATTGTGCCCAGTTTGTGTTTCAATAAAATTAAGTTGAATGAAATCTTAGCGTATAATGGAAAATGTTGGTGGAATGCTGTTGTTTACGATGATAATAAAATGATTACATTTCGATTAAAGACAAAAGACATCAATTCCCACTGTTTTGAACCGACTTCTAAAAATGAGGAAGTTCTCAATTCGGACGTTTATATGTTTTTTATGTATGTTCGGGCATAACTCCGTCGTATATAGACGGATTTGCAAAATTATTTTTTGTTCGAAAGAAGTTCATTCCGAAATGGTCCCATTTAAATTTCGTAAAGATCTGGATGAGAGTTTCGGAGACAGACAACGGAACTCGTATTTTGCATGGACCGACTGCCTATCGGACCTCCACAACCCAGTTACTGGGTAATACGATATCCCTTGGTAAGACTGGTTTTCAGAACTTTCGGGCTTCTGACTACCGGACTACCAGTAACGACTGCCAAAGATCCACTAATGACAGCCGGAACCATCGGCCTAACGTGCTTTCCGAGGCACGGAGGGATCTCAGTAAAGATGGTCACCCATCCACGACCAACCGCGGCAAGCGTAGCATAACCTGGAAGATCGACCTGTGCGGCAGTTATTACTTAGCCACGGGCCCCTCACGTGCGGGCAAGATGATTGCCAGAAAACCACTGAAAAGTGAGCAGCAAAGAAAACTTCTGATGATACGCTACCCAACATTAACACAAGCAATTATTTATAATAGAAACCTACAAAAGCAATGAAGACTACAATCTATAGTCAATAACCAAGACGGCAGTGCATCGGAAGACACGTAACGTTGACATAACACGCTTCTGTCATGCGAGACCGCATGCGCCCGCGCGGCATTGTTCTGCGCGGGAAAGTCTGCGTTAAACAAAAACACGTGATATTCAACCTTATTCCTCAAACAATAGAGGTGGTAGTAATTGAGTTGTCTTGTCATATTGTGTGATAATTTTTACGTGATGCAATATTTGTGTCAGATTAACAAAAAGCTGTTTAAAGAGTCTTAGAAATGTCTGCGGGTTTGTCTGCTGGTTTACGAAATTGTTGCTCTACCCGTGTTAGTTGGTGTGGCCTTTTTTGGTGACTGTCTCTCTGGTAGTTAGTCGCATTATTAGTGAATGAGTAATAGTAAACATTTCGGAATAGGACGCTGCACTGTGTTGCTCAATCAATTTATCAATCTGCCTACATTGTTGGGGTCTGCTACAGTATAACCGTATGTAGCCGAAGACCAGTATTTTGCATGGAACGACTGCCTATCTGACCTCCCTGGGTAAGACTGGTAAGACCCCCTTGGTAAGACTGGGTGTCAGACGGCTTCTGACTATCTGCAACGACTGGCAAAGATCTACGAATGTCAGCCGCGGGACCAACGGCTTTACGTGCTTTCAGAGGCTTGGAGGGGTCTCTATATCTAACGGATGGTCACCCGTCCACGAACCGACCCCGGCAAGCGCAGCTTAACTTTTGACCGACCCGTGCGAATCCGACAAACTGTAGGTACCTAATACCTACAAATAACATACATATCTATGTATAAATAACACAGCTGAACGACTCACGCTGTCAACCAGTGTTTTTATACATTTACATATGAATGTGACACATATTTTTCTGTAGTAGGTATATTTGGTTTTCACCAATTGAATGGTGTTTCAAATACAAGCATAGCTAATTACAGAACTAAGCAACACACCTACTTGTACAAAGCCTTAATATGCTTAGCGAAATATGTAGCTCTGAAGCAGGTTTTAAAATAAAGAAATAAAAAGTATACCTCAACTTCATTGAGGAAAATTCTGGTGCAATGAAACACATGAGCACAGAGCCCCGTTACATTAAAATATTGGTAGATATGCCAGCATTTTCCTTGATAAATATTTTTTAACTCAAAGACTATACAAAACCCAAAAACAGAAAGCAACTCAAAAAACAATCTGCTGCTCTATACATTTATGTTCCCATATCTTGACAAAGAGTACTAGGGAACTGTTTTTTATTTGCGATTTCAGGGTTCGTCCCGTAGTAACAGTTGTTCATAATGATAAGTATAGGTACATTGGCCTGCACCCTAATTGCGTAACACAGTATCAGTCTCAATCTGAATCATTTTGAAGGATGTTGCTAATCCATTGCTCTATACAAGTTCGAAAAATTTGACTTCTCAACAACGTCAACAACGCAAGGAATGTTGTTGAACTGTCAAAATGAAACCCATTGCTACTGATACTGTGTTACGTAATTACCCCGCTGTTAAGATGTTTTCAATTATTTCAATTAATTTCAAGCATTAATTTGTATCAATCGGTAGTTTAACAACACACACATAATCCCGACATCGACGCGCAAACCGTTACCATGAATTCAGCACATGATTCTAGACCTCCAAGCATAGAAATTTTTCGTTGGTAGTAAAAATATCAGCTGTATAAAACAGCAGATTTTTTCTAAATAACCGACGAAAATTCTCAACACTGTTGGGTCTAAAATCATGTAGGGTAGGTACCGAATTCATGGTATCGGCAATTTGTCTGCCAACCTTGTTGATATATATAACCTCTTTGACTTTTCATTGGTTTGATTTGATAGTCCATTATTGTAGGTATCCCTTACATCTTGTATATCAAACTAACACACAGTTTTACGATCAATCTAACTATAGAAACGTTACAAACAAAAAATATCGTTATATTCAATCGTTCGTAAACAATCTGTCTCCACTAATCATTAAGCCATAATAAATGATTGAATATCTATTGTTTAACCGACCTTGTCCCAGTTATTCACCATCATACATACATAAATATAGGTACATAGGCAGGAGACGTAGTGAAAGTGTTCGACCGTGAAAGATGACACATTGCTGACGATTTCTAATTACACATACACACACATTGATTGAAAGAGGATGTCCGACTTTGTGTACGTGGTGACGAACAGCTGTTGCATCCGCCATTGAGATAAGTTTACGGTGCGTATAAGATGTGACAAATGACTAAGGCCAGATTTCTACAGATAATTTTTATTCATGGAATAAAATTGAGGTCTGACAGTTTTTGTATGGAAGAACTGTCAAAAATTCAAAATTATTCCTCAGATAAAATTATCTGGCGTTGGTAAAATCAGGCCTTAGGATGATTATTCATTTGGAAATAAGTAAGCGGTTTGTTTCAAGTTATATTTTCCGTATTAAATATTTTGAACATCGGATGACACGATGCTGTAGATACTATTTTCTATTCTATATAAGTAATAGAAAATAGTATAATATTCTAAGTACTACGGCGGCGGTGCCCCTGCTTTTGAGTAATATTACTCCCACTGTACAGGGTGGCATCGACGTGCAAACTGAAACCATGAATTTATATGGTTCTAGACCCCCAAGCGTAAAAATTATGCGTCAAAAAAACATCAAACTCAAACTCAACGCATTTATTTCAATTAAACCATTTACAGGCGCTTTTGAATTGTCAAGAAGTCGGTCAGTCAGAAAATATGAAGCTAGTTGCCCATTCCAAAGCGTAGGTATGGAGAAGAACGGGAAAGAAACTCCATGGACACTCTTTTAAATTATATTTTTACAATAATATTAAGTAGTTACATCATTAATGTTGAATTTAGAATCGGCTGTTTCACAGAAAAGTGCAATATGTACGGAACAGCTTTTTTTTGGACAACCTGCGGTTAATTTCAATGGGTTCTGAATCATGTACTGAATTCATGGTAATAGGATGCGTATCGATGTACAAACGCCAGCACATCAAGCTACCCGAAACTGTCAAATTTTCCTAATCAACTTTGAACCTTATGCTTTAGTAATGCAGTTGAAAATCTATTAAAGAAACAACAACATTGACAGATTGTAGTAGCATGATGTGCTAGCGTCTGTATGTACCTGCCAACCTGTATAAGGTAGCATATGTTTTCTGGATCTTAAGATTTGGGTCGTTCTATAATCTATAACATAACATATCATTTAATGATTGCTTCTTACTTACTTATTTCTTCTTCCTCTTAAAAGACCAGTATTACTAGTAATGCAGAGACCGCACAAGAAACACCAAATCCGGCACAGATTTAGACTAGTTTCTGAACGACCTTGCACTTAGAATTTGGTTACAATAACAACAAATCTGTTACAACTTTACAAGCCTGCTTTTCCAGTTTGGTTGAGTAGCCACCTGTTCATTATTGTTCAGTGAACTAACAGTGAAGTAACTGTCCTCCCTCAGGCGTCCAGTGAGTGACGATCTTTGCCCATCTTTCCCGGTGCATTCGTGAGACGTGTCCGGCCCACTTCAACTTCAGCTTGGCTGTTTTTTCTCCAACATCCGCTACTTGAGTTATGGTGTACTTCCTTATTGAAGGAAAAAAACCGTATTTTCTATTTATGGATGGCATATGGCCTATTGCACCTTCTTGAGATGGTGCTCAAGAAGGTGCAATAGGCCTTTCTCCCAATGTTTTAGAGGTCAACGCAGCATGTCTTATTCCATACAATATCTGCATTAATCTCAGTATTCACCCCTCTCTAGCCATATCGTCTTTCACACAATCCATTCTTCGGTTTTGTGGTCTTCCTCTGCTGTTATAGCCAACATTTTTTTAAGTGATGCATCCGATAGCGCCTTTTCGTCTTCTGCCTAGCCTATTCTCAATTATGTTGAAGCCTTCCGTCTAACCAGATACGGCAGAATACTAGTATGTCTTACATGGACTACCAGCGTCTTCTACTTGACCTCAAGTACCAAAAACAGCAGAATTTATGAGTGTCTCAAATATAGATCGACCTTAAAGATCAGCTTTAGGCTCTTGGAGTTTGATCGACCTTCACGATTCCGCAGAGCATTGAATACATCTAGTTCACCTTTGATTTTGTTAACGACAACAATATGGCTTCCATTCTCTTCCTTTTGTTTGAGGACATAGCCAAAATTGATTTGTAGGCCTTCCTGAATATCACACAACTATTTTTCACTTAATTTTCTTAATTTTCATGTCTATTTTGGTTTTAGTCGACCTCCTTGTATAATATTTGGTAGGCAAGTAAATACCATCACCATTTCTATATGGGCGACCAAGCACTCCACCCTTTGTTGTGTGTGGTTCAAGGTAACCTATGCAAAATGAAAGGCGTGAAAGTTCAGAAAGTCACCTATTATGATCATCCTCATCGATTTGGAAATTCCATATAATAAATGCTTAGATAACCGCTTAATCGCTCTACGTACCTCTACGGAAACCAAGCATCATCCAAAGTTACAACTTACAAGCTACTTGTACACATCTTTATCAAATTAACTAAACTTGTTGAACAAATTATGTTGTTAAATTAACTTGAAAAAAGGATGTTATAAACAGTTCCGATACATAACCGGTGCGGTACAACAGGTGATCCCATTCAAGCGAGAGATGTCGGACTTCCTTGAGCATCGATTCATTGAACGGATAAACAAAATATCCGCTTGGACGCGTGCGTTTAGGGCTAAGACACACTGCCGCGATAAATATTTGGCATGATTTGTTGTGCAAGCTTTTTTGAATTAAACATGATGTCAAATAAAGATGGAAATCTTGTTGGCTAATTTTTAATCGGCAGTTAGCGCAAACTCTGCTAATTAAAAATATTTATTTAATCTTAGAGAGTAAAGTAACGGTACCTATTGTTTTAACTTCCACGCGATTAAGGGTTCTTCTCAGATAGGCAATCGCTTCATGTGAAAAAGGTACTTGTATTCAGCTGCATCCGGTTAGACTGGAAGCTGAGCAGTAAAAGGCTCGGCTATTTATTAATTTTTTTCTATTTTACTCGCTGTTGATGACACGGGTTTGTAGGCTTAATAAATACATACCTACTTATTTCTAAATGCGGTACTTTAACACGGCCCAATACGCTATTAAACCTACAGTCGTGACAGATGCTGCCCTTCATTCAGTAAGCAACATGCAGTGACGAGCCAAGTCGTGAGCAAATCCATAATATCCGTCGAACCTTAAGGCGAATCGTGCGGTTCTTTGATCGGGAATATCTTATTAAATATAAGTATGTTATTTTAAACTAACGGCCTTGACAAAGTACATGGTAGGCTTACTGTTGTAACGAATGGGACACGCTGTTCAAAATCAAGTCACTAGAATATTAAACTCAATGCTGAATATATTATTGGCTAATACATATTCGATGATGCTATCCTAAATTGAGACTGCCTCGTTGGTCTTCGATTCCTGGGAAGTGTTTTTTGGTTTTTCCATCTAGAATTTCTCAGCAGCAGCCCGGAGTCTGGAACTCTGGATTTGTGCCTGGTTGATGGCATCAGGCTCGCCCCCTGTTACATGAGACACATAACTAGCGAAATGTGGGTGTACTAAAGGTACATCTCTGCCTATCCTTTCGAGGAATACAGGCGTGATGTTATGTTATGTAGATCCTAAAAAGTAGATTCGTCGCGTCATTAACAGTCTCAGCGCGGCGGCGGCGTTCGTGACATTGTCTCACACGCTCGCGTAATCTTGCCGCGTCAATGTGTCGTCGCCCTTACGAGGCGGATGCTCGACGTGATTTACGCAACATGTATCGGTTATGGGCCACACTTGCGCGACTACTTAGTCACTGGAATTTCGTGAGGTGCATTTTCGGTATGCGTGGTGTAGCGTGGCTCAGCGTGGCCCACTTTCCTGGTAACTGTAAGCTAATTTTCGTACAGGTTCAAGATGATAACGGTAGGAGGTTGTTTTACTTTATTGGGTATTATTGGAAGTTATAGGAATCGTAATAAAATTGAAAAGCTAAAGTCTTGTTTTGTTGGAGAAAATACTGTAAATAAAAACGGGATGCTGCAAATTATGTTTCGTTTAGGTAATAACTACATATTTTTCTTTTAAGCGCATCGTTGGCAAAAAGTTCATATAACATGTTTGACCCAAAATTTAGCTCGATCGATCATGTTAAGCTACGCTTGCCGCGGTTGTTGTGTGGATGGGGGACCATCTTTACATACCAAGACCCATCCGTGCCTCGGAAAGCACGTTAAGCCGTTGATCTCGGCTGCCATTCGTGAATCTTTGACAGTCGTTACGGGTGGTCAGAAGCCCGAAAGTCTGACAACCAGTCTTACAACGCGGTATCGTATTACCCAGTAACTGGGTTGTGGAGGTCAGACAGGCAGTCGCTCCATGTAAAATACTGATATTCAGCTGCATCCGGGTAGACTGGAAGCCGACCCCAACATAGTTGAGAAAAGGCTAGGCAGATGATGAGCTGTGCCCAAAATAACTAACATTTCGACAATGCAAAGGTAACTCGTGCCTGGATATCTAATTTTAATTAACCTTAATTTGTCTAACAAAGATACTTCAATTAACTACAAAGAAAGCGCTTCCCATGAGAACTAATAATAAAAATGAGCACACAACGAAGTGAAAATAATGAGAAACATACGATTTATTCGTTACTACACGGACGTCTTAATTAGTATTACTAATTAGTGTTAATAATTGATGTTACTACTGATAGGTGACAATTTTAACTGTATTTAGATTATACATAGCCTACTTCTGTGTGATGGTTCTCGATGCAATATTCGAGAACCATCACACAGAAGTATTCATAAGGAAACCCACTACTCAGTTACATTATATGTAATGGTTATGTAAAGTGAAGGAATGGTTTGCAATAAATGCACCACTATTTGTAACCATGCACTTTATTGTGTTGTACAGTCAAAAAAAGAGTTAAGTATGCAGGATCGTCGGATATAGTTGAAGTTTAGTAAGAAACCGATGGATGTTGTCGACTGAAATTTAATTTGATAAATGAGCTGTTTGTTTTCTATTAATAAAATTAAATTTTATCCGAGAACATCCATCGGTTTCTTACTAAACTTCAACTATATCCGACGATCCTGCATACTTATCTCTTTTGTTGACTGTACATGGGTAAAATATTCAAATAGCAAATAGGTAAGATGTAGGCGTAGCTGAGCAGTGGTGGCCTAGTGGTAACGCCTAGGTTCGAATCCAGTCAGGCGCTTTACTTGGTGTAAATTATTTCATCACCACTGCTCTCAAAACGGTGAACGAAAACATCGTGAGGAAACCGGCATGTCCTAGTACCAAAAAGTCGAAGATATCATGTGACATCTTGGTAGATGTCACATCGCATCGCGGCGACGCGCGACGTCCCAATGCTGGTTGGTACCCGCACTGGGCCCGCGTGGTGTATTACGGCCTACTCTCACTGAGAGGAGGCCTCTGTCCCAGCAAAGTAAAAAATAGGTAGGTACAGTCAGCCTCAAAAAAAGATGTATATATACATAATCAAGAGTTAATTCAATTGTCTTCAATCTTCGTTCCATAATATTGTATCAATGTGTAGCCACAAAACATATTGACATAAACATACACAACATCACATCGGCTGTGCAATTTCAAAACCGAGCAACTGACAAAAAAATATTCGTGTTTATAGAAATGTCAGTTGCTAGGTTTTGAAATTGCACAGCCGATCTGCCTGCCTTTTCCTGTGTTGGGGTTGGCTTCCAGTCTAAGCGGATGCAGCTAAATACCATTATTTTATGAGGAGCGTCTGCCTATCTGACCCCCTCAACCCACTACTACTACGTTACTAGGCATACGATATCCCTTGGTAAGACTGGTTGTCAGACTTTACACACACATAAACATACACACCGGGTACTTATTGAGGCTGACTGTACTAGCTCTATACAGTAATAAGCTTTACAAAACAACTTCTAAGAAAACAAACAATAAGGCCACAACATGGGTAAGTAATAGATGATATAACAACAAAATCTCTAATATTAACAACATATAACAACGGAACCTATAATTTTATTTAATATAGCGATTAGTTAATATAATGGACGATTGATATAATTTTATAATAACTAATTTTTATAAGCATAACATACATTCAATATAAAATCGTTTGACATACCACTCAAAAGATATAAAACTTATTTAGACTAATATGATGAATTATTATTTATTTAATAAATATTTAAAAGTATTTTTTCTTTGTTTTATTCTTTGTAAGTTCTATCGTAGTTATAGGTAATAGTAACCTAAGTAGATATTAAACATAACTAGTAACTGATTACCACCTGCGCTAAGATAGGTCGACGGAGCCCCGCTTCGCGGGGCTCCTATTTCTGGGTGGTTTAAAAAAAAATAACCACGAAGGCTAAGGCGGGAGCTCCGCTCCGCTGCGCTCCCGCCTTAGCCTTCTAACCAATCCTATCCGAGTCGGGGTACAATAATGACGTTTTTTATATACTTATATTAAACGTTAGACCTAATGATTTTCGATTAAATAAATAATATACATATTAAACGTTAGACCAAATGATTTTCGATTACATAAACGTTATATCAAACAACGTTATACTACTTAAGTTTTAGAATAAATAAATGTTATATGTAAAGAAATTATATCTACAGTTGGTATATCTCACGTTGATTATATCTTATGAACGATAATAAAATGAAATTAGACCAAATGAGTTTATACGTTATGAGACGCACCCCCACAACATACTACTTCAAATAGGTATTTGTGAACGATACCTAATATAGACTTAGATATAATATAAAATATCATAGGTTTCAAACTAAGTTGTATAGCTATTTCTCTCAACTATTAAGGTCAAGCAGTTTTGGTAGTGACAAGTGGGTGTGACTGCCTGGTTGTGCCTCATTCGGTCTCATGTATTATGGATAAATGACCATGATTGTACGGTCTAGACATTGTAGGAGCTTATAAATCAATCGATGATTTCGCTGGCTGCACACGTAGATACCCTCGGGCATGTAGCTACATAACATAACATAATCAGCCTATAATGTTCCCACTGCTGGGACACAGGCCTCCTCTCTGTGAGAGGGAGTGGGCCGTAATCCACCACGCGGGCCCAGTGCGGGTTGGCAGATGTCACATGTCTTCGAATTTTTGGTTCTAGGACATGCCGGTTTCCTCACGATGTTTTCCTTCACCGTTTTGAGAGCAGTGGTGATAAAATAATTTACACAAAGTAAAGCGCCTGTCTGGGTTCGAACCCTCGTAAGTCGCGGCCGATACCACTGGGCCAACACTGCTTGTATGTAGCTAGAAACATGTATTTTATTTAGGTACCTACTTAAACAAAGATAGGACATTTAAGGGGGATGCGCTAGGGAGCCCTCGAAATTCAAATTTTCATGCTTAGAATTTTTTTTGCATTAGCCTTAAGTAATTTAAGTATTCCTACAGTCATTGTCTTAAAAACTCTACCGCTTAGTTTTTCACAGTAAATACTTATTTTTGAAACAAGTTCTACTTAACTAGGTACCCATACATCTCTTTTGGAATTCTAAGTAAATGGTCCAACAACGGAATGATCTGCGTTACGGCATCAACAGAAATAACTGCTTGTAAATACCGTCTCCTGCCTTTGCCGTTAGATGATATTACCTTGCACTATCATACTACCATAAGAAGTGATGGCAAAAGAGAATAATTACAAATAATACATAGGTGCGTGAGAGTAGTGGTGGCCCAATGGTAAGGGGGCTTGCATTAATTACGTGAGGCGTTTAGGGGGGGAGGGTGTCAAGCCGATTCTCACCCAATCTCACGTGGGGACACGGGTCCTGGCAAGTATCATGTAATTTTTTTTCCGCAAGAAACAGTGTAAAATTGCGAGAAAACTGGGTTGAATTGAGCCTTAATTAGTCTTAAATAAAAATAAATAAAGAAATTGTTTTTTTTTTAATAAATCCAACGCAATGAAGCATAGATTAACGAATTTACACTGAAAATACGCATTTTGAACAATCTCAGGTGAGATTAGATGTCCAGCAAAATCTCACGATATCTCACTAAGGGGGAGGGGGTATCCGAAAATCGCCAAAATCACCTGGCGTAATTAATGGACGGCCCCTAACGAGTTGGAGGTCGTAGGTTCGAGCCTAGGCAGGCGCTTTACGGTGTGTTAATTATTTAAGTAAGTACTGCTTTCGAAACTGTAAACGAAAACATCGCGAGGAAACCGGCATGTCCTAGAACCAAAAATTCGAAGACATGTGACATCCACACCCGCACTGGGCCCGCGTAGGATAACAGCCCAATCCCTCTCACAGAGAGGAGGCCTGTGTCCCAGCAGTGGGAACGTTAAAGGCTGATTACGCTTATGCTAAGTCCTACAAGCTACATCTCTACTGCAATTCTAAATAATTGAACCAACAACGGAATTACCAACATCAGAAATAACTGCTTGTAAATACTATCCTCTGCCTTCACCGTTATATGATATTACCTTGCACTATAATAGGTACTACCAAAAGAAGTGATGGCAAAAGAGAATATAATTAGAAATATTACTTAGTCTATTCAAACTTATGTTTCAAATTGATGTTATTTCAAGTTAAACAAATATCAACTTTATTTTAATTGTAATTAAGTTGATTTCAGAGTGACTGGCACTGTTGAAAAAGTTATAAAAATGTTTGAAGTTGTAGCGTAAACTGAAATATATTGTATAGGTCATAGGAATTAAAGTTATTATTCCATAAACTCATATTTGTTTATATTTTTGGCAAATAAATCGCAAATGCAGATTAGGTGCATCACTCGCCTTTTCCCCAAGGGGAATGAAAGAAAAATTGTAGCAAAAAAAAACAAAAAAGAAAAAGAAGTCAATTTCATTATGCGGGCCAAAAACTAACGTTGATCTGTCTGTTGCTGCGTGAATGAACGACAAATCAACAAACACACTTTTGCATTTATAACCTTAACTAGAATAGGATTATTGATTTAATCAGCCCTACTGATACAATTACGACATTTAAAACAACATTAGCATACTGCCTTCGACTCCCAATGAACGTAAACAACGATCAACAGACAGCTTCGCGTCAGGCGCACGCGCATAAAGTCTATTCAAACTTTTGTTTCCAATTAATGTTATTTCCGTTTAAAGGAATATCAACTTTGTTTTATTGTCAATTAAGTTTATTTAAGAATGATTAGTACTATTGTGCGAGTTAGCGAGTGCAAACTACAAAGTAAACAATGAGGACGAGATTACGAAGTATAGTTATATAGATCGGACTATTTACTAGAAGTCTTAATTAATTGTTTAAAGTTATAGCGCAAAATGATCATTATGTGTGGGTTTTAAAGTTGTATTTCCAAAAACACATATCTGTTTACATGTTTGGAAGTTAAATCGCGACCGCAGTATAGGTGCAACCGGTCCGGCGCTCCGCCACCCGCGTCCTTTGACTAACCTACATCCAGCTGAGGTCGTTTTGAGGCCATCATTCACTTACATAAGGATATCCGCAAGGTATCGATTGGATACTAGATTAATAGATTTTGTAATGTTGTGAGCATTGATTGCGGATTTTTAGAGGGCTCAGTATTGAGCCTTGATGGTTTTTGGAGCTATGTATGAGATAATAAGCTGTGAGTGTATGGTTTTATAATTTAAGAATGCTTTTCTGACCTTTCTTCAACGTATCGTAATTCGTAAAGAATTAAGTAATTTAAAAACATGGATCTCCATCTTTCGCTTCACATCTTCCATCAGGTGGATCATCATTATGGTTCAGGTGGCATCAGCACCAAATATATAGCAATTAGGGTCTAATTGCAAACATTATAAATCACAATCTGAATCATTTTGAAGTATATTGCAAATCCATTGCTTCATATGTTCGGCACATTTGTCTGCTCAACAACGTCAATAACGCAATGAATGTTGTTGAACTGTCAAAATGAAAGCCATTCCTACTGTTAGTGTATTACGCAATCCGCACATGTTGTTGCAAACATGTCAGTCATAAAAACCAAATACAATTTTTGGAAGCGATAGAGAGAGTGAGAAAAACCTTAGCGTAGAAATAATCTTTCAGGAAATCCTAACATTAGATAGGCAATAGGGTCAAGTCAACACTAATGACCAAACCTCATACGGAAAAGAGGCGAAAACTAAGAGAAAATGAAAGGAAGGCTAATAGCAAAAAACGTACGCCAAAAGTCGCACACTCAGGCACTAACTTAAAATCATTAACGTTTGCTACACTTAAGAGCAATCTAGCATAATGTACATAAGCTACACAAGTGATTGATACATATAGCTAGATGTTGGGCCATACAGGGCAAGCAGTGTGCTAATGTAGCCCGCAGGTGCACACGAAGTCATTATCTTCATATTACACGTCATTTATTTATACTGTTTGACATTTTGTAGAATAATGACATGTTGAACAGTCTAATTTCTCGGGTGAACGTTATGGATTTTAAATGAATTCAAATCCAGCTTAATACAGAATTTATTTATTGCTTTTAATTTGCGTAAAATTGTATAACTTTAAAAAATACGTTGGATAGAAGCTTAGTAGCAAAACTAATTTAAAATACGATAGGTATTTAATACAAAAAAAGACAGGTTAAATCACAGGTTAGTAGGGTAATATTGGGCATTCTATGCCACTGTCGGCAAGTAGCTCGGCTAGTGCGCCTCGCTACGCGCCAGTGGCATAGTATGCCCAATATTGAACGATCGACTCGACTGAAGAGTAAATTACTGTACTCACCTAGAGATCCTGCAAGATATACCACTGGCCGCCAGTAGCTGGGCGAGTTCGCCTTGCTACATGATTGTAGCGTAGAAAACCGAATAATGAACGATCGCCTCCATACCTATTACTACACTCAACCAATGATCTTGCGAGTCTGTAATCGTTCTAACGATCGCTCTATCGCGAAAAAGATTGCGGTACTGTTTTAGTTTATAAATATTAATGTAACAAATACATTTACTCATTGCCAATCAGTTTGTTTCCAAGTGTAATCATGAAGTTTGTAAAGCAACCACAATCGCTGCATGTTAAAACAATCTGCGAGGATGTTTGCAAGACTAGTTTTCGTCATGGAGAATTGTTACCTAACTCAGTTCGATGTATCATTTGCGGACCATCCAATTGTGGAAAAACCAATTTATTGATTGGTCTTCTCATACACGAAAATGGATTAAGATTTGAAAATGTTTATGTTTATTCGAAAACTCTTTACCAACCCAAATACATTTTTTTAGAAAAAGTTTTACAACGAGTGCCAGGTATTTCACTCCAGAAATATCATGGAAATGAGGAAGTGCTAAGAGTTCAAGACGCTAAACCTAACTCTGTGATAATATTTGATGATGTTGCTTGCGAAAATCAAGATAGCATGCGTGATTATTTCGCAATGGGAAGACACAAGTTCATTGATTGTTTTTATCTAAATCAAACTTATAGTAAAATCCCTAAGCAGTTAGTAAGAGACAACGCGAACTTAATCATACTTTTTAAACAAGATGACATTAATTTGCGTCATATTTATGAAGAACATGTCAACACTGATATGACATGGACTGAATTTCGTGAAATGTGTTCCAAAATATGGAATGAGCCCTTCAATTATGTAGTAATTAATAAAGATTGTTCAAAAAATAAAGGATGTTACAGAAACAAATTTGACACCTTTGTAGTCTTTGATTAAGAATATGGTTATTTAAGTTCGTTACCTTCGTGATATTATTATTCTTCAGACAACGCTTAATCAATCACTATCGGTTCGTTTTTCTGCAATGGAAAAATCACTAAAAAGACAAATAGTAGTTGCTGTCGACGCTGTTAAGAAAAAAGTACGAAAAATGAGAGATGTTGAGATTAACAATCAGCAAACACTGGAATCAGTTTTCAAGCCTGTAACAGAACCACTCAACCAGATTGCTAATGTCAGTAAACAGACTTCTTTCCTGTGTCCTACAAAAAATGAAGAACTTCCGTTTATTAATAAAACTTTGCAGAATGAGCAAGCCAATGATAACAAAGACAATACAGACAAATATGAATCTGATGTCGAAAGTGACTCTTCATATAAATCATTCGTTGAAAACAACCCAGGTCGTGACACGTCATCCTGGTCAGTATCCTCAGAAGCACTGTCAGATATTCCATTCGGTGTCAGAGTAGAGAACGGGAAATTGATGTTAGGCTCTGCTCGTATAACGATCAGCGATGAGTATATCACTGTAGCTGGACGCAAATACCGAAATACGTCTGGTTTGAAGCAGTTGTTACTGAAGAAGAACGTAGATTTAAGCATGGTTACAGAGAGTGACATGCAGCATTATAAGTCAATGCTACTTGATACAAACGCACATCGACGAGACTATGAGCCGGATAAACCAATAAAAAGTAATAAAGGTCAAAAGTATATGCAAGTTATTAAGCCTATTTTTAAACTACAAAGTACAATTCAGACCCCTCAATCGAAGGGAAACGGGCTACCCTTGACAAAAATGTGGAAGAAAAATGTCGATTTTGTATATTGGGACGATCCAAATGAATTGGTGGATAGGTTAAAATTATTAATTGCATCTCGAGATGCTGGTAACACAGGATTAGATAATGAAATTGTATCTATCATTGAAGAATTACGTGAAAGTAAAATTATAAATAAATAAATATTTTAAAATGTGTTTATTTTATTATCAGCCTCCCATTACAATACACCTTAAACATGAACGTAGACAAATTCGGACACTACATTCATAAAAGAATGCGTTTATCAGAGTTATTTGAATTTAATGAGAATGCATTGTTAAAATCAGAAAACGGAGATTTTGATTTAAAAACATCAAGACTGAGAGGAATTAGATCTCCAGTAGAAGCAGACGATGCTGTGAACAAGGATTATGTAGATCGATTGAATGCTAATATGTTAAATGAATTTAATAATCTGGCTGTGAACAAGGATTATGTAGATCGATTGAATGCTAATATGTTAAAAGAATTTAATAACATGATTGGTTCATTGCGTTCTCAAATCATAAAAGACGCAAAGGGTACAATTCAGGCTACTTTAAAAGCAAGGATACCTGAAGTTTCAACTCATTTACAAGATAAGTTTTATACTAAAGCAGAGGTAGATAAATTACTTCAAAAAACTCAGTAATGGCAAAACAGCAAATTGTTAATGAAATACACAAAGCAGCACGAAGAAATTTCCTTAGACGTCCTGTCATTCTAAAGGGAATTGATGACTTGTGGCAAGCTGATCTGATGGACATGCAAAACCTAAAGAAATATAATAAAGGTTACAATTACATTTTAGTGGTGATTGACTGCTTCTCAAAGTATGCTTGGACAGAACCATTAAAAACAAAAAATAAACTTGATGTTACTCGTGCATTTCAACAAATATTGATTAACAGCAAACGTAAACCTGTTAATTTACAAACGGATATGGGAACAGAGTTTTATAACAACTCATTTCAGATGCTTATGAAGTCATACAATATTAACCATTACTCATCATTTTCTACCAAAAAAGCTTCGATTGTAGAGCGCCTGATTAAAACTATTAAAAATAAATTATATAAATACTTTAGTCTGAATGGAAACTATAAATGGTTAGGTTTACCGTTACAAGTTACATTAAATATATATAACAACACAAAACATCGAACAATTAAATTTAAACCAATCGAAGTGAATAAATCTAGTGAGGCAATTATAGAAGAAAATATAAAAAAATCATTTAAACATGCACCTATTCGTAGAAAACCTAAGTTCAAAGTGGGTGATTTTGTTCGGATTAGTAAATACAAACACCAGTTTGAGAAAGGTTATACACCTAATTGGTCAACTGAAATATTTGCCATAAAAAAGATTAATTTTACTATACCTGTAACGTATCATTTAGAAGATCAGCGAAAGCAAGCTATTTTGGGAACCTTTTACGAGCAAGAACTTCAAAAATCAAAATATCCTGGTGTTTATTTGATAGAAAGAGTTTTAAAAAGAAAAGGATCAAAAATTTTCGTGAAATGGTTGGGTCTAAACAACGAAGAAAACAGTTGGATTAACAAAACTGCAATCGTAGGTTAAAATAATATTAATATAAACATTATTTTTGCACTATTTCCATCATTACAATTCGGACAATGCAAGGTGGTGAACTGGTTAATACATTAATTAATAATCTACCGTTCGAACTTCATTTGCCTGGTTATAATTATTGCGGACCAGGAACAAAACTCGAGAAACGATTACAACGAGGTGATCGCGGTGTGAATAAGCTAGACGAAGCTTGTATGCATCACGACATTGCCTACGCAAACCATACAGACTTACCCAATCGCCACAAAGCCGATTTACAACTACTAAATATGGCTAAACAAAGATTGAAGTCGAAAGATGCTGGAAAAGGTGAAAAACTGAGTTCATGGATAGTGAGCAAAGTTATGAAAGCCAAACTGAAATCTGGTTCCGGCGTTAAAACGTTTAAAAGTTTCGTGTCAAAAATAAGATCAACGATCAAGAAACTGAACCCAAAGGATAGCAAAACATTAATCAACGTTGCTTACGCAGCGGCAAAGAAAATATTTCCAAAAATCTCAAAAATTCGAGCACCGCGAGTGATACCGTTACCAAAGACAGGAGGAATTCTACCTTTAATCCCAATTTTTGCTGGTTTATCGGCTTTAGGTACTTTAGCTGGTGGTGCGGCGGGTATTGCTAAAACTGTTAATGATTACAAAGCTAGTCAGCAAAATTTGCAAGAAACAGTACGACACAATAAGGCTATGGAGTCTTTAAAGTTAGGCAAGGGTTTATACATTAAGTCACATAAAAATGGTAAAGGTTTATTTATAAAATCTTCAAAAAACTAAGAAATAAGCTACCTAATCGTCCTCTAACTAATATAGATATCCAAAAGGATGCACGTAACATCCCCTACTTTCGAGGGGTCTACATGAAGGATCAATTACCAAGGATTCCAAAACGGATTGAATGTGGTGTCGTTAACTTGGATAGTTATAAGAACGTTGGAACACATTGGGTAGCTTATGTTAAAGTTAACAATTATTGTGAATATTTTGATAGCTTTGGGGATTTGAAACCTCCATTGGAACTAATGCGATATTTTAAGAAATGTAATGTTTTTTATAACTATACTAGATATCAGAAATTTAACACAGAAAACTGTGGACACTTATGTTTAGAATATCTAAGGACTTTTTGGAATAAAAACGTATAAAAATTATGATTTTCTTTTATTTCAACCATTTGCAAGATGTCACTCACATTGTCAATAACTGGAAACTCGTCAACTTTATCTACGTACTATCCTAACACCTTGCAACTAAATGAACAGTATGAGTGTGCCTTATTGCATTTCTCTACATTTAATTCTATTCCAAACATTGACAAAACGAATAATAAGTTCTATTATGGCTCTAACGAAGTTATTGAAATACCAGAAGGCACCTACGAATTGCAAGATATTAATGATTACCTAAAATCTAAAATTAAAAATGCATCAATCAAACTGCAGTGCAATAACAATACATTAAAAACTACTGTATTCTGTACAAAAAACATAAATTTTAGTAAAGAAGATACTATCAGAAATTTATTAGGTTTTAATAAGCAGATCTTGGAACCAAATAAATGGCATGTGTCTCAGTTTCCAGTCAACATTTTACCTACGACAGTGATCAGGATCGAATGTGATATCGTAAGCGGCTCGTACACAAATGGAAAACCGAGTCACATAATTCACGAATTCGCACTTAATGTACCTCCTGGCTATAGGATTATAGAAATTCCGAAAAACGCAATATACTTTCCAATTAACCAAAACAACATAAGCTGCATACATATCCGGTTGATAGATATAAATAACCGCTTAATAAATCTACGTGGTGAAGAAGTGCAGCTGTATTTGCATTTTAGAAGAAAAACATGATTGACTACAATAAATATGTGCATCAACAAATTCAAAATATCAGTCCCGCTCAAGCATCCAACCAAATAAGAGCTCGCCGTAAGAAGAAAATAAAATTAACCAAAGACAACAAGGCATTTCTCAAAGTGATCGGTTTGTTAAAATGAATATCTTAGACGTTTTATCCGCTCCGACATATGATACTACGGTTGAAGGAATAGAATTTCATTCTTACAAGCCCTACGTAACTAGTTTCAATAGAAACGATGAAATTCGCATACCTATTAACCAACAGGACCTGTACATCCTTCCATCAGCGAGTACCTTGTATTTGGAAGGATCCGTTATCGTTAGCAAAAAGGACCTGAAAGATAAAGCCACTAGTGTTCAATTCACGAATAATGCTCTACTCTACTTGTTTCAAGACATAAGGTACGAGCTAAATGGAGTGGAAATTGATAGAATAAAAAATGCTGGCGTAACTACCACCATGAAATCGTTAATATCAATGAATGAGAATGAATCAAAGACATCGAATTCATGGGGCTGGAATATCGATGGTACAAAAAACATTAACGGAGGTAATTTTTCTGCTTCTATACCACTCCGTAACATCATCGGTTTCGCAGAGGATTTCAAGAAAGTCGTGATAAATAGCAGGCACGAACTGATATTGCTACGAAGTAACACTAACCTGAATGCTGTAAAACTTAACACCGGTGAAATTGTAGAAGACGTTCAGATAAATAAAATCATTTGGCGCGTACCGCACGTTAAAGTGTCTGACAAAGAGAAAATAAATTTGCTGAAACTATTAGAAAAAGATCGACCACTTCAGCTGATATTCAGAAATTGGGATCTGTACGAATATCCAGCTTTACCTAAAACTACAAAACATACTTGGTCAATCAAAACATCCTCGCAAATAGAGAAACCGAGATACATTATTATGGGACTACAGACAAATAGAAAAAACAATGGCAGTTCTGATATGTCTCAGTTCGATCACTGTCATGTTCGTGATGTTAGAGTGTACCTCAACTCTACTTACTTCCCGTATGAAAACCTAAACGTGAGTTTCGCAAATAACAGAATCGCTTTATTATACGAGCAATACGTCAGATTTCAACAGTCTTATTACGGACGTCGACCGGAGCCCTTATTAAGTGAAAAACAATTTAAAGATTTGGCACCACTATTTGTCATCGATTGCTCTAGACAAGCTGATAATGTAAAGACAGGCCCTGTTGTAGACGTAAGAGTGGAAATTGAGAGTGATTCGGAAATACCAGATCAAACTTCTGCGTATTGTCTTATATTGAACGACTGTATTATTGAATATAAACCTTTAAGTAATACTGTGAGGAAAATATCATGAATCCGAATACTGTCATAGTAGATGTTCAAGGGTTTAAAGACCTGTACAATAATTTTATAATAAAAGAGTTAGCTTTTGCTACCCGTGATTATACCCAAACATTTTTAATAAAACCACCATACTTGTTTAAACACTTAACAAGTGATGAAAAGAGGCAAGTTAAATGGCTGGAAAGAAACAGAGGTATTTATTGGAACGAAGGGTATATCGACTATAGAGAATTTCGTCGTATAATCGTTCCCTATCTAGAAAATAAGGAAATCGTTGTTAATGGTTTGGAGAAAGTAAAATGGATAAAGGAACTTTGTGAGAACTGTAAAGTATCAGACCTTGGTACCGAAAAATGTCCTAACTTCTTTATTTTACATAAAATATACTGTGAAGAAAGAACTAATTTAAATTGTAATAAACATTTAAAGCATTGTGCTCTTAAAAATGTGTTATGTATAAGAAAGTATTTAGAGTTATAAATGTGTACCTACTTATAAGGTTATTGGTTTCATAAATAAAAAATAATTTGTATAGTAAAACTGCTTTTATTTTGTTAAACACCCAACACATCTTCAAATAAAACAACGTAATAGGTATTAAGAATTTACCTAAACAACTGCTTACGCAAACAGCTAAGTACTAAAAATCGCTATCTATTAAAGATTTAGATATTTTTTTAACTAAAGATTCAGTTTCCTCCATAACATTGTCGATAGCGTCTTTAACAATGTATTGAGCACTTATAATAACGTTCTCACTGTCACTGTCACTGTCACTGGTTTGCGGATTGTTATTGCACAGATCTACGACTGATATTTTAATTAATTTGATCCCTCGTCGCTGTAATCGGCTCATCACAAAAGATTTAGTTGGATTTTGCTTCTTCGACTTTTCCCTGCATCGTTGTTTGGATTTCTTTTCTTTCGTCACTTGTTTGCTGTGCTCGGGTTCGTTGTGAAGCGTTTCGGAGAATACTTCATAAGGATTTTGAGCGTACTGGCTAAACATAATCTCTGATTCTGTAATCTGGAACAAAAATAGACACTCATTAAGTTTAAACTTAAACGTAGATGTTGATATCGTGATGCATAAACGAATTGTCTGCGGGTTAAAATATTCATAGCAGATTCACTAATAACTGTGACCAAAATTGCTGCGAATTCAATCGCTAGTTACTTAACAATATAAAAATAAATTAAGAAACTCACCGATGACATGCCCGCAAAAAGTACGACGCTGTGTGCTTAGTACAAGTACTCAAGATGAGTATTATTTCGTAAATGGCAAAAAAAGTAATAAAACCATCGCAACAATTCACAATTTATAAATGAAACGTTTGTTTTTTATTATAATGTTAACTAAGCATTTGTGAGGGCAATGCACTGTTGTGTGTTTGTATGATCAGCGTTATGCAATTGACGCAAACATGGCTCTTCGAAATTTGTATAATCAGTCTTATTGTATTACGTACAAAATACATTTTACTTCTGACAAATGAAGGATTCAAGATTCAACATGCACATGTTGAAAATTGAATCTTGGTCGGGTTTCATTTTATTTAACCAACTACAAAAAGGAGGATGATGTTTTAAAACATAAATTAAACAATTAGTCATAATCATTCACATTTTATTTACATTTTTACATTAACTTAGGTTTATAAAACTATGAATTATATTTATCATACATTAAAAAGTTACCTAGGTATATTTTTAAGAACTATATTAAGATTATATTACACAGGTTTTATAAATTGCAATTGAACGATATTACTAATTAGCTTAATCTTATAATTCATTTTCGCTCTTTAAAATAAGTGAGTGACCCCAGGCTCGCGTTGATATTCGATCTACAGATATTGACCGTTTATCATCATTTCGAGATAAGGCAATTTTGTTGACACTCTTAGTAAATATTTCGTGCTTTATGGATTTAAACATAATATTTTTTCTACGAATAATTCCACCATCTAATAAAATATTTTCATAATCTGATATATTTAAGTCTCTTACTACACTTGATTTTACTCCTTTTGCTTTTTTAATGATTTTATCGACTGTTTTTATTGAGTAAAGTTTTGATCTCAAACCAACAAAATCTGAGATATATTTTCCTCCCATTTCGTCTTTGAACAAACCTGGAACTTTTTTGTTCATAATTGGTATGTTAAAATCATTTTTATCATCATAGTTACTGGTGTCAAAATATTGCAAAAAATTATACTTCAAGTCACGATAAAAATCAAACGTGGATATTTTATAGACAAACGAATCGGTATCTGTATAACACAGCTGCACTCGGTCTTCATAAAAAGGTTTTATAATATTGTAATGAAAGTCATACATATGTGTCTTAGAAAGTTCTAATACAGTGAATCCAATATAAATAGGTTTATCTAAAATAATTTGGTCAGGTTTCATTTGTATTGCAACTAAGTTTTCAGTTAGAATAGAAGCGCTATGGAAATAGGGGTTGGCTACAAGTCTCTCGGAGGATATAAATTTTTTAGTTCGGTTAGATTGATCGCACCATTGATTAACTAAATGAACGGTTACTCTATTTTCAGTATTTTCTAATGTCTTACCAAAAACACTGTTGTTTAACAACTTAAAAAAGTCTTGTTCGAATGAACTTTTTGCCTTTTGTCTTAATCGAGTGTTTAATTCTATGTACTGTTTTAAATAGGGACTTTGTCTAAAAGTAATAGCTTTATGAACTTTACGTAATATTAAACCATGTTCTAAACACTTTTTTAAATGAACGTAATGTATTACGTAGTTGTACTTATTATGCAAATTTGCAACTAGTTTCTTCGTTTTACCTCCTGGAGGTATACATTTCTCAGGACAAAATGGTAAATCATTGTGGTGTTTGTGTAAATGTTCAGGATAAAAAAGATCGACTTCTAATATAAAGCCCCACTCAGAGTTATCCTCGACATTTTCAACACGAAAATTAGTTATTTCATTTTCATCAAGAAATCTAAAACTAGAATATGGTAAATACTGACACATGCTAAAGCCGTATAGGTTATTACAGTCTAGATACACTATGAAACTCTGAGGCTGTGATGCATTATGTTCTGGCATGTATTTGTGATTTGCTTTTGCATACCGATGGGAACACATGCATAAACCCCCTCGTATACCGCTTTGAATCATTCTGACGATAGCTAAATCCGAAATCAGTTCTAACTGAACACCTGTTTTTAGCAACATTGCATCGAACGATAAACTGGGTGCAGTTATGTAAAAGGCAGGATCGAGTTTGTAATATTGTTTACATGTTTTCCGAAACTTTTGAAATATGTCTGTCAACAAAAGCACGTCTGTTTTTAAGTATAGATCTGTATATTCGCCTAGGTCATTAATATTGAATTCAGCCCAAACGTTCTGAGCATGACTATAATCTTCATCGCTAATACCTTCGTTAGTCAAAGAATTATGGAAATAATATTTAGATGGTAATGACTTTTGTTCGTAACATTTCCAATCTTTCATATAGTCATACGGGTACACACCTTTACGAGTCAGCAAACTAAATTGTGTTTCATCAGTAAAAAATGATTTAAGGTTAACAAAGTCGTCTACTTGCAATGTTTTAGCAAGTTTGTCTAAACTAGTTCCTAAAAAGTTGAAGGAATCTAAAAACCTTATTTGTATAAACTCGTTATCAGCAATAGGAATAAACTTTGTAAACGCTATATATTTTTCCTTAGTCTTGGGTATTATTTTAATTTGTCCTGGAATTTCGCCTAACTTTTTAATAAATAAATGACAATCGTATCCGGTTAAGTTGTGAAAAAATATTGGGATGAATTTTGGTACTTTGTGTTGTAGGTTGCAGTGTCGATGTGCTGCACCTCGGTACCGGCCTGTAATATGACAGTGATCCCTTACTCTATCAGTCAACAGTAAATTTTCACAAAGGTAGCACTTAACAGCGCGTTTGAAATCAAGAGCATCTATTTCTGTGAATATCATAGGCTCGCTTTTAGTTAGAATTTTGTGTATTTCTTTAACATCTTCAGTCAGTAAATGTATAAATTTTGAAACACAATCTTTTCCGCGATAACTTCTATAGCCGCCAACCCTATCGTTAAATGATGACACTACATTATAGGCGAACGCGGCCGCCACGTGACGATGTGAGTATGACGTGTTAGTGGTGTTGAATTCATCGCCGGAAATCGGTTCGAGTATCGTTTCGAAATCGGCATATATGACGAAAGGAATGTTTTGTTTTCTATCATAATTTTTGAATTTTAAAAATGTTCCTTTTTCTGGTAATACTGTGGCAATCCCTCCACACAGATGAGATTCAATTCGGCTGCGCGTTGGAAAAAACAATAAGCACGTTTCGCAAAAGTAAAGTTTACCATGATGTTTGGTTATCTGATTTCTGACTAGACGAGGCAAATCATTGATAAGACAATAATGAGTATTAGTATTATTCTCTAAGAATAATAGATGGATGCTCTTAGATTTATGATTCGATGTTGAATACAAAGGTCCAATGATAGTCTTATCATTTTTTAAACCATACACGTAAATATTCAAAAACGGATTATTCTTCTCAAAGACAGCTATGTCCGAAAATGTTATCGGAAATGTCAAACCATCAACATTCAAAACATCCTGAAAGTAGGGATAAGATGAAACTCTGTCGGGATGTTGGTTGGTGGGGTACAGAGCCGCTACTACGCACCATAAAAAGCAATACTCATCATTGTTACGAATATTCAAACAAGCTTTTTTATTTTTTATACATTTTGGTAAGGTTATAAATTTAGATCCGCCGAGAGGTTGATATTTGTTAATATTTATTTCTACATGGGAATTGCTCGAAAATGTCCAACCACTATCTCTCTCCTGAAACTCTTCAATTTTCTTTAACAGTAAATTAACCGTTGCTTTATACATTGAATCAAAATCGTAATTAAAATTAATAATAATGTTTTTTGTGGCGAAAGATTTCATTTCCTTTTGATCATTTTTAAACATAAGAAAAAAAGAAAAAAGTTCGAAATTTATTTTCACAGCTGTATGTTTCAATAATGATCGGTTTATTAGAGTTTTAACTTGTTCACTAATATTAATGAGAAACATTTCAGGAAAATTATTTATTTGTTTACCAGTTGCAATGATCTTGTAACTAACGATTCGTTTTTTAAATGCAGAATTAATAATTGCGACATTGTCAAAAACAGTGGTCGCACTATTGTTTTTATGAACATTACTACGTAAATGACCAGACCATCGGCGATTATCTACAAATAAGTTGCAAACCGAACAGTGGGGCATTATTTTACTAATTGAAATTAATTATCTCCCAATACAGACGCTAAACTCGCAATGAAACGATCTTACCCACGTATATCGACTAATGAACAATCGAAGTAAGTGTAGTGTGTCAGAATTATCAAATTGTTTAATCTGGACCAGGTCTGCATACGTCTTCAAGTTTGATGATGAGGTACTTATTCATCAACCAGTGCATCTGATTAGGTATCAATGAGTTTCTGAAAAAAAAAGAAAGATCGTTTAGTACCTATTTTCAGTGAAAATCGACAACATTTTAAACGAAAATACGAAACATATTCAATAATTACCTTCTTGCAAATTACTTAATGTTGTACATGAATGTTCCAATTTTATGTAGTTCAAATGTGAGGGTGTATTCAGATCACCATACTAAACGTCAGGTACCTTCGGGTATTATAAGACTAGTTATTTCGACATTCGCTGTGAAGCCATATATTTTTTAAATGATTAAAGGATGTACACTCCGTCACGCGTCGTAGCTTTGAGATAATGACAAATTAATTTTTAGTTTTTTGACTTTTAAACGTTACTAACTAACAAAGTATTCGTTACGCTACCTAGTCATACGATCAATTCCCGAAAAAATCAATAAAATATTTGGTTGAAATAATTGTTATTGCGTAAAACATTACACGTGTAACCTTGTTTCTTTTTTTTTCGTCAGCTAAGTTGCATTCGCAACAGTAAGCTATTTCAGTCAAGGTTGCTACGCATACATATTAAGGTATGGATAAGTATCAGAAACTAGGTACACTATCACAAAATAAATAAAATGTAGTATATAGGTTTCTAAACTTAAGAAGAGAATTAAAAATTAAGTTCATTTAAAATTTGTCACTGTTACAAGTTAACTTATTTCCTGTACCTACTTCACTCGAGCATAAAAGTACCTATCACAACAAGTAAAACTTGGATGTATAACATGATAAATACTAATCTTATTATTGTCTCTAGATTGCTAAATAATTAAATTACTTGCAAGAATATTCCCTATTAGCGTTGTTGATAACTTATCTACTGGTTAAAGTTTTGTCAACCCTAAGTCGTTTCGCAGTGTCGTCAAATCGATGCTACCTGAAACATCCTTAGTCTTCACTTTTTGATCAAGTATAATGCGTCTAAGGAAAAAAGTTGTTTTACACAACATTATATGAACGGTTGCAGTCATTTTTAACATAGTGAATTATCGTACGTTTTCCGATTTATAAGCTACATGTTTTCGAAGTACTCGGTACAAACTAACTGAAGTCTACAAGTGTGGAAGTAATCTTCAAGAAATGTTCTGCGATCCTGCTGCGTTATCCTATAAATATCAGTGTTGATAACTAACCGCTGCCTGCTGCCGTCAGTCACTACGCCTGCTAGCCTGCCATATCGACTGTACATAATTGGAAAATGTAAGTATAAAACATTCCACTCGGTACATAGTTCAGAGATCTGACCCGATGTACTAATTGTAATCATTATGTTTGACTATTATTTTGTTGTATCTTTATTTCAGGTCTGAGTCTGAGTGCGAGTACTTTCAACAAGCTCCGATCACCGATCAGAAAACCAAACCCGGCCGCAAACCGTCTGCAGACAACAATAGGAAACGCAAGTCGCACCCATCATCAACGAATTTAATTCGTACGAGGTAAACAAACTATTCAATAATTTAGTTCGCTATACCAGTTAAAAATCATCAGTCATTTTTATTCGTACGTCTCTCATGTTCTGCAAGTACCTATACCTATTTTGACTGAGTGTGTATTTTTTTCCTGTGTGTATCTAAACGGTAAATGTACCCTGTGTGTGTATGATGAACTAATAGAAGCTTTCGTTGTTGTTTCAGTAAAAAAACCAATACTGATAATGATGTATTCGATATCAGTAACAACTACGGGTCTGACACCGTGCCAAAAGAAGATTCATCGAGTACATGTCTATCATCATTCTTCGTTAACCGAGTCGCCAACGGCTGCGAGCGGCGCGCAGCGAGCATCGACGGAGAGTACTACATCGACTGCAAGGTGTACAAGGCTGACGACGCACGCCACACCGACTCGCTGGAGCTGTGGAAGAAGGCGCTTGTGCGACTCAAGTTCCAGACCGACGCGGATTCGTCTCAGTGGCGAAAACTACAAGAGTTCGTGCGCTCGGTAGATACTTTATTCCTAGAAAAACCAATGTTTTACGAAAAATAAACCTAATATAATATGTACCTTGTTTATTATGCAGATCCACTTCAAAGCAGTGAGTTAAGTCGTTTCTAATATTGAAACGCATGTCAAAAACACCAAGTCGTTTCGATCCACGAAGCGCATTACAAAAACCAACAAGTCGTTTCTAATATTGAGACGCATGTCAAAAACACCAAGTCGTTTCGATCCACGAAGCGCATTACAAAAACCAACAAGTCGTTTCTAATATTGAGACGCATGTCAAAAACACCAAGTCGTTTCGATCCACGAAGCGCATTACAAAAACCAACAAGTCGTTTCTAATATTGAGACGCATGTCAAAAACACCAAGTCGTTTCGATCCACGAAGCGCATTACAAAAACCAACAAGTCGTTTCTAATATTGAGACGCATGTCAAAAACACCAAGTCGTTTCGATCCACGAAGCGCATTACAAAAACCAACAAGTCGTTTCTAATAATGAAACGCATGTCAAAAACACCAAGTCGTTTCGATCCACGAAGCGCATGTCAAAAACACCAAGTCGTTTCTAATACTGAAACGCATGTCAAAAACACCAAGTCGTTTCGATCCACGAAGCGCATGTCAAAAACACCAAGTCGTTTCTAATACTGAAATGCATGACCAAATCATCAAGTCGTTTCTTATTCTGAAACGCATATCAAAAACACCAAGTCGTTTCAACCCACGAAGCGCATTACAAAAACCAACAAGTCGTTTCTAATAATGAAACGCATGTCAAAAACACCAAGTCGTTTCGATCCACGAAGCGCATTACAAAAACCAAATCAACAAGTCGTTTCTAACCACGAAACGCATTTCAAAAATGACTAAACTAAATCTTAATCATTGATCGTGTGGATAGTTGTCACCACTGTCCGAAGCGAAGCAAACTCGCCTAGCTACTGGCAGCCAGTCGTATAACTCGCATGATCTTTGTATGAGTACAGTAATACCAGTCGATTCTAATATTGAACGTGCCAAATTCATCAAGTCGTTTCCATTGCTGAAGCGCATTACAAAAACCAAATCAACAAGTCGTTTCCACCGTTGAAGCGCATATCAAAATCAACAAGTCGTTTCTAACCACGAAACGCATTTCAAAAATGACTAAATTAAATCTTAATCATTGATCGTGTGGATAGTTGTCACCACTGTCCGAAGCGAAGCAAACTCGCCTAGCTACTGGCGGCCAGTCGTATAACTAGCATGATCTTTGTATGAGTACAGTAATACCAGTCGATTCTAATACCGAACGTGCCAAATTCATCAAGTCGTTTCCATTGCTGAAGCGCATTACAAAAACCAACAAGTCGTTTCTAATATTGAGACGCATGTCAAAAACACAAAGTCGTTTCTAATACTGAAATGCATGACCAAATCATCAAGTCGTTTTTTATATTGAAACGCATATCAAAAACACCAAGTCGTTTCGACCCACGAAGCGCATTACAAAAACCAACAAGTCGTTTCTAATATTGAGACGCATGTCAAAAACACCAAGCCGTTTCCACTCAGGAAGCGCATTACAAAAAACCAAGTCATTTCTAATACTGAAATGCATGACCAAATCATCAAGTCGTTTCCATTGTTGAAGCGCATTACAAAAAAACCAACAAGTCGTTTCTAATACTGAAATGCATGACCAAATCAGCAAGTCGTTTCCACCGTTGAAGCGCATATCAAAATCATAAAGTCGTTTCTAACCACGAAACGCATTTCAAAAATTACTAAATTAAATCTTAATCATTGATCGTGTGGATAGTTGTCACCACTGTCCGAAGCGAAGCAAACTCGCCTAGCTACTGGCGGCCAGTCGTATAACTCGCATGATCTTTGTATGAGTACAGTAATACCAGTCGATTCTAATATTGAACGTGCCAAATTCATCAAGTCGTTTCCATTGTTGAAGCGCATTACAAAAAAACCAACAAGTCGTTTCTAATACTGAAATGCATGACCAAATCAGCAAGTCGTTTCCACCGTTGAAGCGCATATCAAAATCATAAAGTCGTTTCTAACCACGAAACGCATTTCAAAAATTACTAAATTAAATCTTAATCATTGATCGTGTGGATAGTTGTCACCACTGTCCGAAGCGAAGCAAACTCGCCTAGTTACTGGCGGCCAGTTGTATAAATCGCATGATCTTTGTATGAGTACAGTAATACCAGTCGATTCTAATACCGAACGTGCCAAATTCATCAAGTCGTTTCCATTGCTGAAGCGCATTTCAAAAACCAACAAGTTGTTTCCACCATTTGAAGCGCATATCACTAATCATCAAGTCGTTTCTAACAACGAAACGCATGTCAAAATGATCCATACCATCGTCCGCAGCGAGGTGCACTCGCCCAGCTACTGGCGGCCAGTGCTATAACTCACATGATGTCCAGGTGAGTACAGTAATATACTACACAGTCGAGTCGATCGTTTAATATTGGGCATACTATGCCACTGGCGCGTAGCGAGGCGCACTAGCCGAGCTACTTGCCGACAGTGGCATAGAATGCCCAATATTACCCTACTCAGGTTAATGTAGATTATTACAAATACAGGTTAAATATACAGGCTAATTTTGTAGAGACGCCAGCACATCAAGCTACCCAAAACTGTAAAATTTTCCCAATCAACTTTGAACCTTATACTTTAGCGATACAGTTGAAACTCTATTAAAGAAATTTGCCAGATTGTAGTAGCTTGATGTACGCCCGTCTGTACTAGAAACTTGCGAAATTTCTGAAAGAGATTTGAAGATTATTTAGTGTCGATAATTTTTTTTTGTTATGTATATTGTGGTGTACAATAAAGTATATATAAATAAATATAAATAATAAATAAATAAGATCATCAATCATTGCTACGATACCGATTTTGTCTGTTTTCAGTATAGACGAAATTGTTTATACGTCAAAACTTTCGAAACAATTAGAAGTTTCTAGAGACTTTTCGATACCTGCAAACTATAATACCGATTTGATTTGTGTTTGATGTTACGTATATAACGTTTTCAAAAACTTTAGTTTCGTTAATGATAGCTTTCATTTTGGGATCAACGCTATGAGGAAACAACTTATCTATAATTTTGAGATCCATCGATCCACTTATGTACAGAAAGCAATAAACACGTTGACCGACAACGATAACGATAACCATAATGTTTAGAAAACTACACTTATATCTTTGGGAAAGTCCAATCAAAGCACTTATTTAGTCAACAATGGAAAGATGAGACCCATCAAGTGCAAACGTGTGAAGGTCAGCTATGGTTTTCAATATTAGGACTCACGTTTCGCTTTTAGTCATTTATAGGAACCGAAGACAATAATCATTTGTTTTAATGCCAATCACGGCCAACTTTCTCACGTTCACGAATCATTGTCTTATGTTCCGTATCGTCCTAAATTCATCACACATTTTTCTTGGTAAGGCGATAACTTAATACAAGTCTTATAGTTAGAGACTTAAGGTTAACAATACCTTGACAGAATTTTGGAGCACCGTAAATAGTTTTGTCGTAATCGATGTTGGTTGACAGTTACATTGATTTCGATCGACAGGCCGTTTACGGGTGGTTCCGATTTCATATTTAGTTATAGACCTTATCTCTTTAAAGTAAGATTTATAATTGTCCAACGAGAGCAGAGTGAGTCTAATGGTACATGACCAGTATCGCCTACTGACCCTGCCCCAGTTTTCAGACCAGTTATGTTACGTTTTTGCTGAGACAAATGCTTCCTGCTTGAGATTAACCTCCGTTTATCATGAAATTACTTTTTTGATAACGTTATTATGAACATAGTCTTAGTAAACAGTTTCTACGCGGCTTGAATTAAAGCCCGTTATTTATAATCTGTTTCTTGTTCCTTTATCTATAAAAAAAAGTACAAAACACACACAGTCACAGTCACACAAATACCTACAATTAATATACAAATATACATATACCTATGTATTGTTCGTATTAAATAGTCTAGACACTTCAGGACTTCCTTCAATTTCAGACTATTTTTTTTATAAAATACTTACGCGCTACTGATTTCTTGCGTCACAAATACTAACAGTAGCCAATCCTCTTTTCCAGGCAAAATTACAGGTGAAGAAGAATATGTGCGATCACAGAACTCACCATTAAGAAACCTACGATTAACAGAAGCACCGCAACCTCGAACAACCACCCCAACAACGACGACTTCAACTACAAACACAGAACCAACGGCAGAACCAAAAGTAGAAGAAGAAACAACCACTTCAGAAGTACCAGAAACAGTTCTGCCAACCCAAGAAACAATTAAACCAAGGGCGAGACTACTAAACTTAAATGTAGATGAACTACAAAACTTTGCTATCGCACTACATAATGATACTAACGCAAAGAATGAAAAGAAACATTTGGCCGATTTAAGTGACGTCAATTTAGATGTGGATGATGATGATGAGCCGAGGATGATACCAGTAGAGCATAAACATAAGGAGATACCTGAGAAATTTTATGCTAACCTGCAGGCTCCTTTCCATCCGTTGATGACGGTCGATAGGACAGGTTCTGAGGAGATCGAGTGTAAGGAAAACGACATTGTTTATAAGGTTAGTAAAAATATTACTCCTTACTAAATATTAGATACTTGAGAGAAAAATAAAAACGACAACAGTCAGTCAAAAACGTACCTACGTCAAGCTATCAATAATCTTTGTACATATTTTTCTGTTCTTTTCTTCTTATCTGTTTATATACGTGTGTACATAAATGGTTAAATAAATAAATAAACTATTTCGCTAGTACGGCACTATAAAGAGATAAATGTAAGTGTTAAAGACGTTAACGGCCTTATAATTTACGATACTCCATAAACACATACTTAAGTAATAATTCTCCAGCAAATTGACTACCAACTCGACTACCAACTCAAATTGTGCGTATGTTCAAATCACAACTATAATTCTTTGGATGAAATGGATATTGACGGCAAATTGGTGTAGGGTATTAATTTGTAGCGGTATCTACAACGCCACATGCAAACTACGCGTCCCACTGACGACACGCAAAATCCTGCATCTCGCAAGCAGAGTTTACCTCGCAACTAGCATATGCAGGAAGATTTTTTTATCACCACCCAAATTTTTACAGGGTGTTCTACCCATGAATATGAATAACTTTCACTATGGGACCAACTCTGAAATCATGAAAAAAAACAGCTGTTTAATACAAAAGTTCAATACCTACTTGACCAAAATGTATGAAACAACTGTATTTTTTTTTGTCGTGATTTCAGAGTTGGTCCCATAGTGAAAGTTGTTCATATTCACGGGTAGAACACCCTGTAAAAATTTGGATGGTGATAAAAAAATCTTCCTGTATTCAACAGCCCGACATGAATCATCGGGCAGTTACCCGCCAGACACTACACCCGCCTAGTCGGAGGATCCCCCCTTGTCTATAGAGTATGAGTGAACTTTACACCCTGTTCCTCATACCTCTATACTGGTGACCCCTAACATGAACGTCAGCGCAGCCTTCGTGCAAATACTTCAGCGTGAAGTCAAGTCAGTCATGTCTATAAATTACTTTCCCTCTATGTACATTCTATTTCACTTAATAATATTTGGCATATTCACCAGCTCGGCGAGCGCATGGATCGGGGGTGTGAAGAGACATGCGAATGCAGCAACGGCGGGATCTTCGACTGCTCTCCTCGCTGCAAGCATCCTTACATCCGTCGTGGCAGAAGACTGAACGATCCTCTTTGCTTCGAGTCGCCTGTTGATGAGTGCTGCTCTATTATAGCCTGCGCTACGAACAATGCAGGTAAGGCAAAATCTCTTCATCTTCCTTCGTTACGGTTTATTTTAGTAAATTAGCTAGGCGGCAGTGAGGCTGATTGCCAGGGTGTGCTGGATATTAATTTAAACTGTATGCCACTGTTAGAGGCTATTATTATATAATGCACACATATAAGTATAAAAATTCATTGAAAGCAGGATCTAATATTTAAACATTATACCCAAATAAGAGAAATGGAACCAAACTAACAAATCAAAGTTAGGTACTTAACGACAAACAATCAACAATTTTTAACCAATAAACGAACTTACGAGCCCATAATATAACGTATCAACATAGCAGGTTCAAATAGCCTGGTAGAAATTATTTTAATAAGTCCAATGGTACTAATTCCGCTCAATTATTGCAGATCTGAAGATATCGAAGATGGAAATGTGTAGATACGGGAACGAGACACATCCAGTCGGCAGCAAGTGGCACATCGGCTGTGAGCAGACCTGCTCTTGTGAACCTAAGTTAATTGTGACTTGCAAACCCAGGTCAGTTAAGATTTCATATTTCTGTGAGTCTTTCACATCCATGAAAGACAACAACGAAATATTACTAACGTGCTGCACGAAATACTATGGATCTTGTTTCAAATATTTTGACACCATGTCGCAAAAATGGTCTTCAGGCCCTGTTTATAATAATAATATTCCACAACTATCACACAACGCCATCTAGTCCCAAGCTAAGCAGAGCTTGTGTTATGGGTACTAGACAACTGATAAACATACTTATATATTTCTAAATACATACATATTATAGATAAATTACAACCAGACACAGAACAAATGATCGTGCTCATCACACAAACATTTGTCCTGGGTGGGAATCGAACCCACGACCTTCGGCATAGCAGTCAGGGTCACTAACCACTAGACCATCAGGCCTGTGGTCTGTTATTTGTGGTAAAACAGTTTAATTTCTTACAATATCTCAAATTCAAACACAATTTACCACGGAATATACACGTATATATGTTACATATTAAATTATTCTTCTTTTGTTCTATGGACAAAACAAAATTTACCTACTTACTTCTTCCAACAGATGTAATCCCCTGCCGATATCGGACAAATGCATCAACGTGCAGGATCCCAACGACGCCTGCTGCGAGGTGCAAGTCTGTGACGTCAGCCATGATGTACATGAAGAACCGGAGAACTCCACCACCTCCACTACTACTACGACGACTACTGAGGTATGTATTACTAGGTACTTAGTAGAATATAAATGGTTCTTATAATTTTTTTTAAAGTGAAACTTCTTAGGCAGCGATTCGAAAATTGGACGACAATTGAGAGTGAAAGGGGTTTAAAGATCCGTGGCATACCTACTACTGTCGCACCATTTTGTTTTTTTTTTCCTAAATTGTGGCTACACATGAAACCTATACAGGGTGTAATTTTAATCACCGTTTTCCTCTTATGAGGTCATTGTACTCATAATTATGAACAACTTTTATTATGGGACCAAACCTGAAATCGTAAAAAAAAAATCAGCTGTTCCCTACATTTATGTTCGCATAACTCGTCAAAATGTAGGGAACAGCTGATTTTTTTTTACGATTTCAGGTTTTGTCCCATAGTAAAAGTTGTTCATAATGATGAGTACAATGACCCCTTAAGAGGAAAACGGTGATTAAAATTACAACCTGTATAAATCGATAGCTAACATCAATGCAAACGGTAAACATTATAAGACCAAATCCCGTAAAGTGTCACATTTCGTGTCGTGTTTCGTTTCGTTTCGTGTTTCGTTTCGTTTCGTATCTTGTTTTGAGTCTTGGTTACTCTAATAAAGAAAAATTCTATTCTATTCTTTATACTGACTTTTTCTTGAACTATCTTCATCATCATTTTCCTGCTCTTATACTACCTAAATCATTTGGTGCAGAAGCGATTCTAAACCACCGTCTGCCGTATTATTTTAACTTACATATAGGTCATTTGGAGAAACAGCGACGTAACTGGTAGGTAATTTTTTACGTCTATGCATTCCTAGCGTAAATACACTTTCTAAGTGTTTTGGCATATTTAACTCATTTTTGGGAAAAAATACATTTACGCCGATGTTTCTTCAAGTGAGCGATATATTGGTGGACAAAACAAACGACCAGTGGTCCACTTTAGCCTTGGATCTAAAGAACTGGAAGTCATGGGGAGAGGCCTTTGCCCAGCAGTGGGATGACGCAGGCTAACAGTAACAGTAACATAATATATTGGTGGAGGCATCCACAATATTTGTAACATTTTTAACGGCCAAATTCAAAGTAAAAATAGTTTAATATACCAATATTAGTAAAACAAAGCCATGTCTGTGTGAGAAGATATTTTTAAGGTAGGAGTCTAGAGACTAGATCTATCCTTGCCCGTGTCGATAAAGTGTGCTATATCTCTGTACATTTGTAAAATTATGATAATAAAAAGACACTATCTTTCTCCTTAAACATCTTTTTTGTTCAATTTGCGTTTATTACATGATTATTATTGTATATATTTTTATAGATAAGTATAATATGTTTTATGTATGTATCTATTAATTGTATATATTATATGAATGGTACCATCGACGAAACTTACATCTATACACCGTAAGGGCTATTCTCCCTTAATCTATCCAAACTTCGTCTTTAAAATATCGCTTTTGGCGATAAGTAAAATTTCTATTAATTTCAATTTATTATTAATACACATAGTTTCCTCAACAGACGATAAAAGGCTTCGAAGACTACGACGACCAAGATGAACATATACAAACGAGACCTCTAGTACTGACAGAACCCATTGGCTCCGTGAAGGTACTACAGAACAACTCGGTACAAGTGAACTTGATGCAGCTGAACCAAAGCGAAGATCCTATCCACCTTCTCCTAAGCAACGATGGAGGAAAGTCCTTTAGAGATGTAGAATTGAAATACTCCAACTTGATATTAAACCTTGAAGGTGGAAGAGACTATATCCTGAAGACTAAAGAAACAGGAACGAAGTTCAACTTTACTATAACTACTTCGGACAATATAATCGGAAACAATGAGGTTCCGAATGAGGATATACACAACGTTTCGAAGGTCGGATGCTACCATGATGGACACTTTTATGATATTGGTGAGTGTTTTTTGGGATAATATGTTAAAGTAGCTGCTGCCATAAAAAATGTTAAGTAAATCGGATTTTAGTTAGCGATTTTAGTAGAGTTCTTCGTTCTAGTCCAATTTCCAAAAGTAATTGCTTTTGTTTATCACATCTATTCAAAAAAAGATAGTGTATTCTTTGTAAACAGGGACTAAAAGTGATTTGAATTTGGAATGTGGATATTATTAGTAAGAGTTCCAATCACCAAAGAGATCAATCAGGGACATTGTATGAACATGTAACAGGCTGTATGATAAAGTAAAACGCGCGCGAGCTAAATAAAAAAAAAAAATTGTTACGATGCATTTCCAATAATTGTTCAAATATAAACATTAGCCTCTGACCATTTCTATGTATTGCTCCTAATTGTATGTAAATAAATAAACGTACTATTATTATTCATAAATTGCACTTATTTTTCATTGAGGGTGATAAAAAGTAGAGTGTCCACTTAGGGAGCAACACTATTTTAAGCTCGAGTGACGTACTTTGAATCCCTCGGTGCGCTCAGAATTCTACTTTAGAACCCCTCGCTGCGCTCGGGACTCAAATAAACGTTCTCGCCTTCAAAATAGTTGTTTGCTCCCTTGACAAACAATCTACTATTTTTACCCAATTCAGCTGGATTTAAAGTTGTAATTTATTTAGCTATTTTAATACCTACTGGTTGCGTATTCAATCAAGACGTAATAGATGTACTTGAGTACTTGGACATATAAACGATACTACCGCTGAGCATCCTGGTTTACTCATGCATAATTTATTACAAATCAGTAAAAGACAAATGCTCCTGTGAATTTTAAAACGATACTGAACTTTTTCTTAGGCAATTTGTGCTATTTTTCTCCACATTGAACGATTTGAACTACGACTAGCTCCATTCTGGAGGATTTTTGTAGGTGCTAGAAATTCGTTGATAGTAAAAATAATGCATAAAAGAGTGGTAGAGATAAACTATGTTAAAAATTAACGCCCCTTCACTGCTTGTTGCATAAACATTTCAAATGTTTGTATAGAAATAGTGGGAAGGCGTGCATTTTTAGAATGGTTTATCTATACTGCTCTTCCCTTATCTCTTTTTCTCTATAGAATGAACTACGAGTACTTCCCGGTCTAATGAGTTAGAGTGCTTGCATAAAAAAGTGAGTTCCCGGTAAAGACACGACGGTACCGATTGGTGCGGGAGTCCTGTGTAATAATGAGCGCCCACACATAAAGAAACAATTAACACATATAACCACTTCTTTCTGAAGAGCAACTTGCAGCGATCTGTACCGGGAGTCGGGCCCGTAAATCCGCTTCTTTTTTTTTTTTTTTGATTTATTATATTATATTATTACACTAGCAGCGCCCTCGGTTTCTCCCGCATAATTTTCCCGTGGAAATATCGGGACAAAAGCTATCCTATGTTCTTTCCCGGGACTCAAACTATCTCTATAGTTTTCATCTAAATCGGTTCAGCGTGAAGCGTGAAGTGGTAACAGACAGAGACAGTTTCGCATTTATAATATTAGTATGGATGGATAACATAACATGGCACACGCCGTAAACCCCGAAGGATAAGGCAGAGGTGTACGTATATTAAACCCACATTTAGCTAGTTATGTAAAAGGCGGCGATCCTATTGCCATCAACCGGGCACAATTCCAGACTCCGGGCTGCTATTGAGAAATTCCAGATAGACAAACCCCATAAGACTTTGCCCTTGGGAATTAAACTCAGGACCTCATGTTGGGCAGTAGCGCTTGCGATCACTAGACCAAGGAGGCAGTCTGCTTAAAGGTCTATTCAAACCTAAGCGGTATTCCCATCCACAAAAAAAAAAAAAAAAAGCGGTATTCACTGTCGCTGTGGGTAGAAGTGCATATCGCGCGGGTTTCGCTCAGGTATTTATTAGAGCGGAATAGTTGGTGCCATAGTACCGCACAGGTATTGTCTCGCTTGTTGGGCGAAACCTCGAACTCTGTATTCTACCCACAAGGATAGCGAAATCCGCTTTGGTGTAAAAAGTAATATTACCACATACCCACTCGGTTTTCTCTACCGCAGACGGTAGCGAATACCGCTTAGGTTTCAATAGGCCTTTAAGTCCAATATTTTTCTCCATCCAGGTGCGGAGTTCCACATCGGTTGTACGGAGCTCTGTGAGTGTACTGGTCCAGACGAACATGAATGTGCTGCTCTCGTGTGTCCCTCACACGTGGGACTGGAGCTGGTGTCCAAGGGCTGCGTGCGCTGGGCCCCCTCCCCTCCCGCTTCACCGCCCAACTGCTGCCCCAGGTCTGCAAGGTGTCTTAGTGACGGGACCTGCCATTATAAGGGAGTTGCGTAAGTACACAGTATTAAATAAAAGTACTACCTTTTACTTTATCCACAGCTTCATAAGAAATTAGCTGGCAAAACTTCAGAGACGCGATGGGTATCTAACCACGATAAAACAAAAAATAAAATAGATTTTCTAAACTCATAACTTAGTAACGACCGCTGGTAGTGTAGATACTTGTAATTGTGAGTAAAGAAAATCTTTTTCTATTAAAATTATTATATTGAGAATAGCAAACCTTGTTATACTCTATAATAATACTTTTGTCGTACTAGCTAATTTAGTTTGACCCTGGTGAAAAGGTGCATAGACCCCTAGCATAAGTGCTAGCGATCCACGGATGTCTAGATCTTGAACCGCCCACTATCTGAACGCGCTCCAAAAGGTGGTAGCCATATTATGTCAATTCCTGAAGGAAGCTGTGATATTTTAAGTGTTGAAATATTCTGTGATTTCCAGAGTACCAAACTGGAGTGAAGTACCAATTGCCCTAACTGGATGCGAACGACGTTGTTTCTGTGAGAATGGCGAACTGGACTGTCAGGAGGTCTGCTCCCCCCTCCCCGCCGTACCTCCTCAGACGTTGCGCTGCCCCCTCGGACACCGGCCGGCTGCCGTCAATATATCGGATGAGGACTGTTGCAAGCAATGGGGATGTGTGCTCAATATAGGTAAAAAATAACAGCTTTAAGTATAGGAAGCTGATTTAAAACCATAACTTAATTAATAACTTTGTGCGATAATTCATGATAATATTTTACATTTCCAACAGACACATTAATTTACTGAAAAAATAACGTCATTCGTCATTAATTCATTAAATAATCTAATTCTTACTTAACATATTAAAATGATTAATCAGCTTCATCATTGTTCATCTCACAATACCACATGCTTGTCACTCATATACATTATTGCTTGCAGCTACAAATGGATCGTCTTTTCCGCATTACAGCATGCCGGTTCTCGGTGAAAGCATGAACTATGTGACGCCTCTGGCACCTGACGAACCGACATTAGCACCTATCACACCCTCACCTTCCCTCCCTACTGACTCTATAGACTTCTACAGACACTTAAACCCTGTCAAATCCCACCCTAAGTACCTGAAAACTGTTTTCCCTGTCCCAATCACAGCGGCACCGCAGTACCCAACGGAAGCACCCGTCAAATCCACTTTTGCTCATGGAGAAAATATCACGGTTTTCACTCTAGACGATATCGATTCACCATTCAAAACAATACATCCTGAACCACCTTTAGTTGGTTCTCATGTTAACTGGCACCTACAGCCCCACAAAAAAGACCCGCCACAGATAATAGACCCTTTCAAAAAAACGCAAACAGCTTACAATCGACCTTCGCATATGCACGCTGAAAAAAATCATCTTGTAAACGCAGATATCAAACAGCACGACTACTTAAATAACCCACCAACTCATACTCGAAAGCCCCCAACACAGTTAATTGAATCTCTCAAGATACCAGTGAAATCGGTTTATGAGAAGGTCAAGAAAATACCGATTTCAAAAATTGATAACCTATATTACTTTTTACCGTCACTCGAAAGGAGACCTTTCTCTGAATCTTCTTTTACCAGCAGTCGCAGGAAGCCTAAATCTAATGCCTTCAGAGCAATACCAGAGTTCCCGAAACAGGAGAAGAATTTGTTCGAGCCTTCTATAAAGAACCAATCCGTAGACTACCATGTCCCTAGAGCTATCCTTCCCCAGAGTAGTACCCGAGACCATTCCCAGTCTAGGAAACACATGACTATACTAAGTAATAAAGACATGAAGAGCCCGAAGCCGACTGAGATGTACCATGAAGTATTGTGGCAGGACGATTCGAAAGAGCATCATGTGTTGACTAAAGAACCTAACCCTTACGAGACAGTGCTACTAAGACCTGTAACTAAACCTAAACCTGGTGTTTCTTCAACGTACACGCAGAATACAAAGTTGACACATATGTCAGCAATGGATCTGGAGCATTTGCTCAATCAGATGGAGGTGGAGTCTGTAGTGAATAAGAACCTGGGACGGTCCGCAGACAAAGATCTTGAAGACGTGGCAGGTTTGTTGCCTCGCCTTGCTGTTAGCTTCATGTATCTCCTTGATGTATTAACGACTGACTCCCAACTTTGACTGACGTTTTTGGTCTTCTTTCTGTCCTAGTTAGCTTTTGATTTTTGCAGCAAGTTTGGGATGACACGCAGCTCTTTGTATACTACAGAAATATGTTGGACAGATGCAGTTACAAATGTACTCATAATGACATTATACTCGTCATTTTGCTCTTATCATGAATAACACAATTGATCATCAGTCACCTCATTGCACCTACTAACCCACTATTTTTACAAACAAAAATGTTTATTTGGATCTGCAGGAGACATTTTCTAATACGAGGCTCTTAACAAAACGGATAATTTAGCTGTTCCCGTTCACTAGTATGTTCCTGTTTGAAAATGCCTCCTGATTTCATCCTAATTTCGTCAGTATCAAATGATTCTTCATTTTCCAGGTCAATCAACATCAGCCGAGCCTCCCCAGGAGTCGTTCCTACCCACAATTCCCCCTGAGATCCACTTCCCCCAGGACCAGAATATTCCTGACTACGACCAGAACAATATCCATCGGCCGCCGCACAGTGCAGACCAGCCTGCACTCCAGGGTCTACCTCCAGGGTTGACCTTGCCTCCAGCTTATGGGGACATGAATAAGAAGCTGTCTGTGATCTCGTTACAAGCGGATTCGCCTACGAGTGTGAAGATGCTGTTTGGTCTTCCGCCAGTGCTGGTCGGATTGAGGGGTAGCGTTGATTTGAGATACACTGATAAGGCGTAAGTATTGAATTATATTTTAGACTTAATGGATCGTTCTTAATTTATATTTTGGACTTAATAGAGGGGCTCGTGGCTAAGTAATAACAGCCGTACGAATCGATTGATCAGGTTATGCTACGCTTGCTGCAGTCGGTCCTTGGATGGGTGACCTTCTTTACATACCAATACCCCTGTGCCTCGGAAAGCATGTTAAGTCGTTGGTCCCGGCTGTCATTCTTGGATCATGACTATCGTTACGGGTTGTCAGAAGCCCGAAACTCTGACAACCAGTCTAACCAAGGGGTATCGTATTACCTAGTAACTGGGTTGTGGAGGTAAAATAGGCAGTCACTCCATACAGATATTCAGCTGCATTCGGTTAGACTGGAAACCGACCCGACCCGAGTTGAATGTGAGCTAAGGATACAATTTTGTTTTATTTAGAACTCAGTCATAACCGGTATTAACATCAGCATCAACAGTCAACTACGCTATACAAATGAGACTTATTTTAGTGGAAAGGTGGAAACAATGTAGTTACACCAACGGATCCCAGTTCTATGAGCCACGATTTTGAAGAGAAAACTTCTTTAGGCGCGTTGGGCTTTTTTTGAGATGGGAAAAAACCATTGAATTCGCGCTACTGTTACCGTAACGACACCGCTTCGGATGTTTTCGGCTGTCCTCGGGATGTACTCGGTATTAATGTATATCCGATATGTCAGTGAGCGATGGCAAAGTATTCTGTTTGTGTTTTGTTTTCACTTCTGTTGGCACTCCCGGAGCGCCACTGTTTTAACTGCAATGTGTGTTTCGCAAAAAATTAAAGTAACGCCCTTCTCCATCTATTTCAGTGACGAGGACGTCTCCCACTGGTACTCGCAAGTGTTCGCTCCAGCAGACGAGGTGCTGACGACTCCTCGCCTGGAGTTCCGACTGACTGGTCTCACACCAGCCACCACGTACAAGATCAGGGGCAAGCTGTATCTTCACAACCTGCCTGTTGAACCAGAGAGCGAGATCTATACTGTACGGACCCTGGAAACGAAGACGGTATGTTCAAAAACAGAACTGTTTATATTTATTGAGTCGGTTGATCAGAGGGCCTGGGCAAGTGGTAATCGCTTTCAAAGCCTTTCGTATTTCTACAGTACTTTTCAACGGAATTGACATAAGCTTTACGATACGAGTAAATTATGTTCCATACATTTTTTACTTTCCATCATTAGTATCTCTAATAAAATGTCACTTTGTCTAGCTAGAATAAAGTTTACTCTGTGTTGTCTAGGCCTTCAGTACGCGTAGCATGACCACCATAGACGGGTTTTGTCGACGGAAGAACAGACAAAATGACAGATAGAATAGACAAAATGAACCAATCTGTCATTTTGTCTATTCTTCCGTCGGCAAAACCCGTTTCTATGGCGGTCATGCTACGCGTGCAGATACAGTCAACAAAAAGATGAGTATGCAGGATCGTTGGATATAGTTGAAGTTTACTTAGAAACCGATGGATGTTGTCGACTGAAATTTAATTTGATAAATGATCTGTTTGTTTTCTATTAACAAAATTAAGTTTTATTCGAGAACATCCACATACTTAGAAATGTCTGTATGTTTTACGCTGAAAAAAATTACTAACTGTACATTATTGCTATTTTTATGCAGATGACTCCTACAACAGAAGTGAAACGTAAAGAGATCGACAGTCGTCTGACGATAATGGACGTGAACGACACCACAGCACACGTCACGTGGAGACGGTTTGGCGAAGATGAGCTGCAGTTCATCGATGCTATACAAGTCAGGTAAGCTCAGAATCAGTCATTGTATAACAGCAAACATAAAGTAACAACGAATGTAGCGCTTCGTTTTTGTACATGCAACAGTGGGATCAGCTAAATACTCCTGGCATCGATAAGTTTCAATGAAAACTTCAACATGATCTTAATAAAACCAATGTTGTTATTCACTGTTGGGCCCTATTTGACCGATCATACATACATAACATAATAAACGTCTCATGAACTCAGCCTATTGCAGTCCACTGGTGGACATAGGCCTCTCACAGGCTGCGCCTCAACACCCTTTCCTCCGCCTTCCGCATCCAGTCTTTCCCAGCCACCGTCTTTAGGTCGTCCGTCCATCTAGAAGTCTCTAAACGTCTATCCCCTTAATAATGAATGCGTAGTCAAGTTATGCCAAACTTAAACCTCGGTAAATGTGGAGATTGTACTAGTTGATTAACCTACTGACCAACTTCCCCCAGATACCGTCCAGTGGGTACCCCTATCTACAGTATGACGGAGCTGCTGCACCACAGCCGCTCGTCCGCCGAGCTGCACGAGCTGCGGCCCGGCAGCCGGTACGAGGCCTCGCTCGTGCTCGTGCCGCCGCCCAAGGCTAGCACCGAGCTGACTGATCCTGGCAGGATCGAGTTCAATACTGCTCCTTATGTTGGTAAGTGAATTAACATCATCAGTCAATATATAGATGTCGACTGACAAACCATGGTGTCTCCGTTGAAGATGGAGCACCAACGCCTCCGATGTTTGCGTCTTCGAAGTATGCACTCCCGTGCCATGTTAAGGAAATTAAGTACTATTAGACATAAATAAAAAAATAAGCCGAAAACAGACCCTCTAGGGATCCTAGGCATAATGCAAATGCGTAAATTTTTTGCTTTCGGGATGTACAGACGCCAGCACATCAAGCTACTACAATCTGTCAAATTTCTTTAATAGATTTTCAACTTTATCGCTAAAACATAAGGTTCAAAGTTGATTGGGAAAATTTGACAGTTTCGGGTAGCTTGATTTGCTGGCGTCTGTACTTACTTACTACTGTAGCTAGCTACTAGGAGACAATAAACGTTTGCTCTTTTTCATTTTCCCTTAAGCATCGCCACAACGACGGGTACTGCCCTTCCCGTATCATCATCTGCCTAGCCTTTTCCCAACTATGTTGGGGTCGGCTTCCAGTCTAACCGGATGCAGCTGAATACCAGTATTTTACATGGAGCGACTGCCTATCTGACCTCCACAACCCAGTTACTGGGTAATACGATACCCCTTGGTAAGACTGGTTGTCAGACTTTCGGGCTTCTGACTACCCGTAACGACTGTCAAAGATCCACGAATGACAGCCGGCACCAACGGCTTAACGTGCTTTCCGAGGCACGGAGGGGTCTCAGGATGTAATGGTCACCCATCCACAGACCAACCGCGGCAAGCGTAGCTTAACCTGATCGATCGACCTGTGCGGCTGTTATTATTTAGCCACGGACCCCTCTGCCTGCCCTTCCCGTATCTCGAATGAAATTTAATTTAAGGTTTCGGCCAGTTCAGTCTGTATCCCTTGTGTGGCGGCATCTACATGCGAACTACGCATCTTACTGATGTCACGCAAAATCCTGAATCGCACAAGCAGAGTTTACTGAGCGACTAGCATATCATTATAATATATTAATATACTTAATTGTAATATAATTTTATTATATTACAACGTCCCAACATCAATCGTCGGGCAGTACCCCACCAGACACAACACCCATCTGGTCGGAGGATCCTACCTTTTCTATGGAGGATGAGTGAACTTTACACCGTCTTTCTCATACCTCCATACACCTACATAACATCACGCCTGTGTTCCTTGAAGGTAAAGGTACGATAATTTAAGTCCTATGTAATAGGAGGAGAGGCTAAGGCCACAGATCGGGCTGCTACTGAAATATTCTTAATGGAAAACCCAACAAAACTGTGCCCAAATCGGGCTTCGAGATCGGATCGAATATCACATTTGTGATCGTTTTAAACCAACTTTCAGTTCTTAAACCTAATTTTTTCCTCCACAGACCCATACAACTGGACAGTAACAATTGAAGCTCGCGCAGTGGGTTCCGAGGCCGCTGAAGTGTGGTGGCGGGGCATCCCCGCGCCGGCGGAGCGCTGGGTGCGCGTGTACCGCGGCGCGCATGCGTGCGGCGCCAAGCGGGAGAAGGACGCCTTCCGACTTGCGACTAGAGACCTGCCGCCGGCTATTACGCTCACAGGCCTACAGCCGAATACCAAGTATGTATCCATTAGCTTGACAAATTTTACTCAGCCTAGACAAAAACTATGAGGAATACGGCATGTCCTAAAAATCAAAGACAGAATGTTACATCCACAAACCCTCTATGAAACTTGCATGGTATCATCCACCACGCAGTTTAAGTGCGGCCCGCTCGCTCTCGCACAAAAAGGAGGCCTGTGTCCCAGAAGGGACCACTTTATGGACTGGTTTATGTTTTCAGTTAAATGCTGTGCTGCCCGAAATCAGCGGATTACCACGACCTTCATTGCGTGATCTTTATTGATCTGTCTACGTTCTGGACTATTTCCGCTGCGCCTTGTAGTGTAAATCTCATGGTGACTCTGTAGTCACCATGAGATTTTGTACTTTGAGCACTATGATTCCACACCACCGCCACCTTTGTATGCGAGTTAACACCAGATGGGACTAATACTTATTGACTTATATGTTTGTTTTTTCAACAGATGTCGTGTCTGGCTTGAAATGTTCCTGACCAATGGAAAGGTGAAGACTAGCAACGTATTGGAAATCAATACAAAATCGGAAGACTCTCCAGAACCCATCGACAGTGAGTATTCAGACCCATCTACTTTTTATTTGAACAAAAAGCTACCAATTTTTTTTTTTAGTCTGTTGATTAAACTACCAAATTCCTAATACTTCTTGAATGAGTTTCTTCATCAATAATAATTCTCGACTTGATAACTTGTATAAACAGAAAGTGTCTGTGGAAAGACTGCATAATTATACAGATTGATAGATTCGTTGCGATGTGTCAGTTTGAACAATCGTAGAGAACGTTCTTACGGATCACGTCGTGAGTAGGGAATGCAATCTCGAGTCGAGATTGACAAGTCATGATCTCGCGTGCTCTAGGTTCGAGATTAACCATTCGAGATGTCGCCGGTGCAATCAGGCGAGATCTCGCCTACCTTCGAGATTGCATTCCCTAATCGTGAGTTCTTCTTACAGTTCGGATCACCTGTATCTCTCCAAAATGTTTTTAAAATGTTGTTCTATTCCACTTAAACCTCATAATAATAATAATTAAACCATAATTCTTCCCTGCAGACGAGATAGAAGCATCGTCAGTAGCGGGCGCGCACCGCGGCGACTACTACTCGGCGCTGGTGGCGGTGGGCGCGGTGGCGGCGCTGGGCGCGCTCACGTCGCTGCTGCTGCTGCTCGTGGTACTGCGCAGGCACCGGCCCAGATCCGTGCCCATCACTAGTAGTATGTATAACAAACTGTTTGGACGTAAACAGAATCAATCTGCCTAACCATATCCCAACTATATTGGCGCCGTCCAGTCTAACCTGATGCAACTGAATACCAGTATTTTACATGAAACGACACCCCTTTCTGACCTCCACAACCCAATTACTGGATAACACGATACTCTTTGGTAAGAATGGTTAATACTGGTTGTTTAGAATTGTTAGCCACGAACCCTTCCACTATTTCGACATAATACAAATTTTAAATACATTTCGAAGTATTTCTGGGTTTTCAAAGATAACGGCAGCAGTGTATTTAGTTTTTAGAAAATTATAAGACGTTATCCATCAGCGGTAACCATTTTCTATGCTATCAGATGGGCAGGTCACACTTGAATAGTACACTCGTAAGATAAAGTATGCCTATAAGAGCACCACAGCTTAAACCACTCTACAAGCTATTTTACCTCTGACAGCTGCAACCCAACATCAACCTTATTACAACAACAATAAAGATCACTGTGATTTTGACAGACTTGACAGTTGCAGCAATCCAACAGCAACCTTATTGCTACGAGATTAAAGATCACTATGATATTAACAGTGACGCAAAATCAGAGGTAAATAACTGTGACTGAACTGTACTGCTACATATATGGTCGTTATTTCTTTGGCCAGTGTTGGACCAAGGTACTTTTAGTATCACGCAGGAGTCTTTCCATAAAAATCTAGCTATTTTTAACCATTTGTTTTTGTGTTAACAGCTGTGCCATCCGCTCCCCGAGAGTCTTCTCTCCCGCCGTATGATAACCCGGCGTACAAACTAGAGTTACAGCAGGAAACCATGGGTAAGTAAAAGAACCATAAGTAATATTCTTTTTTAGAGTATACGAGTTTTACCCTTGGCTAAAATTTTTTGAGTATACGACTTTTACCCTAAGCAAAAAAGAAACAGACCTACGAGTGTTTTTATACTTTGGATTCTTTAGACATTTGACACACAATCTCAATTTGAATTTCAATCTGAGTTTCTTGTGTCGACAAAAGCTAGGTATATAGGTACCGTGATGAACAAGTTAGCAAGTCAACAACGTTTGTAGCTGGACAGACTGCCAGAAAATGTCTAGGAGTGCCAGGCGTTCTTTTTACTGTCTCTTGTAAATGCTCTTTTTATTTTAGAGCCAATATCTTTCCAACATTCCTTACCATTATACTCGTAGCTTACCATTATTTATTGTTCACAGATCTCTGACAGTTAAGTTCCCGTGGGCACGCTAATGGGCTCAACGGGATCTCGGAGCGCGGCGTTGATGTAGACATGCACAACGGCAGGCCATACAACGAGATGGGTGTATGAGCCCATACAGCCAACCAAACGGATTTCATTAGCAAATCCATTTTCATAATCATCAAATATCATCAATATACATGAACTTTAAAAAAATGGGTGTATGAAAACCATACAATACTCATACAATTGCAAGTTGCACCATGTAATGCAGCCAGAAGCAGTATGAATTGTATGGCCAGTGAAAAAGTTATACAAGACAAATAAAACTGTATGAGACTATACAATGAGTGTGACTGTACCAAAATAAACTGTGAATAAAAGTGAAACGGTGACAAACGTTAGTGTATGTATTTGTATTTTTTACTTTAGTTAAGTGTTCTGTACCTTAATTTAATCCTAAAGTAAGGTCTACCGTACATGAATCGTAATGATATATCACTTGCAATCTGAAATATCGGCATAATATGACATCGCTAGAGATTGATAGACATTTGTATGGGATTTATAAGTACCTACCTATTGAGTTTAAGCGGTATCAATGATTTAACGTTGATACCTCTTACAATTCAATGATTAATGTAAAGTTGAAAACATGTATAATAACATAGTTTCCGGACATTCAAATGCACTAGGTTAGTTTTTTTTTTTCAGTAAATATTTAAAACATATTTAAAATAAATACCTGATGTGATATCCATTAAAAAGATAAGCTATGTCACTTGATGCTTTTTAAATTATTGTATTTAGATCAATGTTTAATTTCAATAACTGTCATTGTACCTATACTTTTACATACATAAATACATTCTTATATAATATTACATTTTCAGATTCCAACCTGTACCGATACTTTACCTGTATTTTATGTATAAAGCTAATCCGTCGGTCTTGAGTTTTAAACCAAACGTATGATCATATCAGTTCAAATGTAAAGTGTGGTAAAAATATATGTTTATTACCCTTACCCTTATTCATAAAAAGAAGGGTAACAGATTTCTACAAGATTTTATTTGAGATATGCAATTTAATTTGTTTAACAACAGCTAGGTATCTGTGAGGCTGGTCTTCTACATACACATTTTTTTTTAATATACTCTATACGACGACGACGGTCTGGCAAGACTAAGATATATTCCATAATAAAATTGTAAATAGTGTTATAAATAGTTTTATACTTAATTCCACTACACTTGTGTATAGTAATTACTATTGTAAGGTAAACAAACTGCCCAATGCCTACATTTGTTAATGAAAATTAAATGTTAAAATATACTACAGAGTTTAATTTGATTTATTAATATTTATTTAGAAGATTAAATGAATAGCTTGATGCTGAGGTTTTATCGATTATAACCCCATTTTTTGTTGTTAAGCAAGCCTCTTAAGTAAAACATAAGGAGCACACCAACAGGGCAAGCAAGACATTAGATTTTCACCTAAGTACTTATTTTGTAAAGGACAGCGATGAAAAATAAAGAGCCTTAGTGTGCTAAAAGATTTGGATTGCAGAAAACCATTGAGAAACCCTTCATCACCACTTCTCTCAAAACAGTGAATGAAAACATCGTGAGGAAATGTTCTAGAACCAAATATTCGAAGACATGACATCCACCAACCCGCACTGGGCCGGTGTGGTGGATTGCAGTATTTGCAGTCCATCCCTCTCATGGAGGAGAGGCCTGTGTCCCAGCAGTGGAATCATTATAGGCTGATTATGTATTGAGAAACCCTCACGTAAACACTATAAAAAGGGAAAGGAGTAGCAATTACAAAAACGTCATTTAATTCAAATACAACACCAAATCACATTATATTTTCTATAATAGTAGTACATAATATATTTTTTCTTTATATGATTTTTTAAACTTCTTAACCATTATCCTAACGACTTTGTAATAAACCTACGGTTATGCCCATAAATGTAAAATACATAAATGTTACTCGGTTAATATGGAAGTGAAAATGCTTGAAACTTTATTTTAATAATAAATTTTATTCTTTAAGAAAATAGATGCAAAGAGGCTGTTGATAAATAACCATTTATTCAGTGTCAGTGGGCCCCAAAAGGAAGTTTAATCATGTTGTCATATAAATAGCTTTATTATATCTTACTCAATAACGATAATTTTCTAATATATTCTTTGTAAATACTCTAATATACGTATCTTTCGACACATAGTATTACTAAACACAAAAGTATTCAAATGAGTTTGATTTAGCTGGGTTAAATCAAGGTCATTTGAATGAATCAAATCTAACGAACATAACAATTTGAAAGAATAATAAACTAAAATCGAACTATCCAATCTACAAATAATGTTGCCAACATATTCATATTCAAAATAAATAGGTAAATGCGGAAAAAAAACATCACAATAAATCTTGTTCAACTTCGAGTTTAAAATATTTAGTAGATATTTGTGTATGTAAAGTTCGGCACATTACGACGCTACCTGATATGTCCGTCTGTCTATGTAACTTATAGATTCATAAAGAAGATGAACAAAATTCATAGAAAATAAATACATTTCTAATCTACAGCGAAGTTTGTTACAAAAATAACGTCGTTCCATTTCCAAGGAAAAATATTTTTATATTTTCTTCACTTTTCACCGCTTTTTTCTCCCGCGTAAATCATTATTTTTTTCCATTCGACATTCAAAGGTATTTATTTCACTTAACATTTTTAGATTACACATTAAAAAAATGTATTTTAGATACCAATAATTTAAAAATCAAGATTCAATAAATAATGTTTAGGGACTAGAATAGTTTTTCAAAATAAATAACATTTTTAAAATCATGACTAGTTCAATAGGATAAAGATTAAAAAATAATTCGGAAGACAGTCAAAGAAAAATAGTGTTTGAAAGGAAGTTAAACATAAAGTAGTAATTATCCTTCTTTGACCGTTTTCAATAAAAATGGCAGCGATTCGGTAGGAAAAATATAATAATACAGCAACAATTAAGCCAAAATAAACATACGCAAGGAATCAATCCAACCCTATCAATTCCCATTTTGATAAAAAAATCATCAAATATTACCGCCATTTTTATTTTTACTTTCATAGTTTTTACTTTCACAAACGGTAACAGCAAACGATAATAATCCAATTAAAACGAATAATTTACAAATAAACATTTTAAAACTTAAAAAATATATAGTTCTAAAAAATATAAATCTAAAAATAATGACTCTAAAAATTGTGCAGTTACCGTTTATTAAAAAGAGAAACAAAATTGATAACAATAATTTAAGAAGAATGCCTATGGCATCTGTGAAAGCTATGTACAATAATACATAAGTTTTTACAGACGCTACAATTCAGCAGGCATAACACGAGCAACGGGCTACGACTCAGGAGTTTATTAACAGATTTAGAAGAAAATATGTAATGGAAGATAGGTAGAGGATATTATTATTATTATAAAAGCTAAGTACAATGAATCCTTTGTCGTCACTTGGTTGTCTATGTTACGCCTACATTATTAATTCCAGGTTTTATTTCGCTGATCATGGCTGGTCGAGTACATAAACACGCCTAGTCTTTTTTCACTTTGTAGTTTTCTGTTTAGAACATAAATCTTAATCTAGACTGTTCATGAGTTTTTTGAAGTTCAAAGACAAAATTTCATTTAAAATTACATCTTTAATGGTACCTACTTTTTTGCACTCAATACTCATGATACTATTAGGGTAATAACCATCTACTCATGTTAGGGTAACAATCATCAACACATTTAAGGGTAATATTCACCATCATATTACGGTAATTACCCTCCAACTAACTTTCCACGCATTTTGTAACATTGTATATCTCTACCAATTACCAGAAACTTTTACCAAACATCACTGAATACTCATAATACTGTTAAAAAACCTGCTCTTTTCAAACCAACCTTGATCAGTTTATGAAACCTGGAGTTGTTGGTCTATTAGTTGGTCAGGTTGTCTTCGTGTGCCTTCTTGACGACGGCGAGCTTGGAGTGCGGGTCCATCGGCTGCAGCTGCGCGTAGGGTGGCGCGCGCGTGCCATGCAGCACCAGCGACCAGCCGCGGAAGTAGCCCGACCAGTCGACCGGTGAGCCGCCCGGCCCGCCGTTGTAGCGCGCCTGGGGGCAAACACAATATAAATAAAATAAATAAAAAGCCTTTATTGCTGTTCTTGTTTTTGTGAGGAAACCGGCATGTCGAACCGAATAATTCGAAGACATGACATGTGACATCTACCAACCCGCTCTTACAGCGAGGAGGCCTGTGTCCCAGCAGTGGGAACATTATAGGCCAATTATGCTTATGGCTTTTATAAGAATGATAAAATATGAATTGTGCCTAATACAACTGTGATAAAAACAATGAAAATAAATATCGACAAACGGTCGTTAATCTGGTACAGTTTGTCTTCCGACAAAGGCCTTCTCTAAAGGTTTTGGTTCTGTCCAGTCCTTTGCTGTACGAGTCCATATTGGAGCCGTATATATACCAAATTACTGTAAAGATTTGGACATTTTTCGTCTATTGGTATGAACTCATTTTTAATTTCCATCTCTAAGTATGTACTATAGAAGCAAGTAAGGTAAGACTATAGTTACCTCTAGTATCAAGTAAGGTAAGACTATAGTTACCTCTAGTATCAAGTAAGGTAAGACTATAGTTACCTCTAGTATCAAGTAAGGTAAGACTATAGTTACCTCTAGTATCAAGTAAGGTAAGACTATAGTTACCTCTAGTATCAAGTAAGGTAAGACTATAGTTACCTCTAGTATCAAGTAAGGTAAGACTATAGTTACCTCTAGTATCAAGTAAGGTAAGACTATAGTTACCTCTAGTATCAAGTAAGGTAAGACTATAGTTACCTCTAGTATCAAGTAAGGTAAGACTATAGTTACCTCTAGTATCAAGTAAGGTAAGACTATAGTTACCTCTAGTATCAAGTAAGGTAAGACTATAGTTACCTCTAGTATCAAGTAAGGTAAGACTATAGTTACCTCTAGTATCAAGTAAGGTAAGACTATAGTTACCTCTAGTATCAAGTAAGGTAAGACTATAGTTACCTCTAGTATCAAGTAAGGTAAGACTATAGTTACCTCTAGTATCAAGTAAGGTAAGACTATAGTTACCTCTAGTATCAAGTAAGGTAAGACTATAGTTACCTCTAGTATCAAGTAAGGTAAGACTATAGTTACCTCTAGTATCAAGTAAGGTAAGACTATAGTTACCTCTAGTATCAAGTAAGGTAAGACTATAGTTACCTCTAGTATCAAGTAAGGTAAGACTATAGTTACCTCTAGTATCAAGTAAGGTAAGACTATAGTTACCTCTAGTATCAAGTAAGGTAAGACTATAGTTACCTCTAGTATCAAGTAAGGTAAGACTATAGTTACCTCTAGTATCAAGTAAGGTAAGACTATAGTTACCTCTAGTATCAAGTAAGGTAAGACTATAGTTACCTCTAGTATCAAGTAAGGTAAGACTATAGTTACCTCTAGTATCAAGTAAGGTAAGACTATAGTTACCTCTAGTATCAAGTAAGGTAAGACTATAGTTACCTCTAGTATCAAGTAAGGTAAGACTATAGTTACCTCTAGTATCAAGTAAGGTAAGACTATAGTTACCTCTAGTATCAAGTAAGGTAAGACTATAGTTACCTCTAGTATCAAGTAAGGTAAGACTATAGTTACCTCTAGTATCAAGTAAGGTAAGACTATAGTTACCTCTAGTATCAAGTAAGGTAAGACTATAGTTACCTCTAGTATCCACGTGCCCTGCGGGTACTCTCCCCATGTGTGAGTGGTCATGAAAGGCCACTTGGTGAAGCCGTCGCGGGAGTCATCATCCTTCGGACGCCTGCTCAGAATCATTGATCTGGAATTGATAAACATGGATTAGTTATAGGTAATGGTGAAGAAAAAAAAAATCAAATATCTCCGAGCATCAACAAGTGGTTGAAAAGTCATAAAGCACTTTCTCGCCGATTTTGGGCACATAATGGGGGATTTACACTAGGTCGATTTTCGCCATGCAGCTTGTCGCTTACCAAATCGCCACCCCATTTACAAAGGTCGATAAAATTAGTTTTTGAGCTCTTTGTTAAACTATTGTGGAAGTAAAAACTAACATCAGTGAATTATCTACGAAAATCGATACTGAGATTTTGCCTCAAGCTACAATTTGGAAGAGTCGGTGAATGGTTCCATTTCTCATCTACCTAGAAGAAACGATCGGAATGGGTTCATACCTGGTGCCCATAGGACTTGTGAGGAACAGCTCGAGGTCTCCGCGCCTGCTGGCGTTGGCACTAACAACCGCCTGCACGTGCTCCAGGTAACGCACCTCGCTGGGCGTGCCAGCACATGCTGTGGTCTCGATCTTCATTGTTAGCATTCCTTCGGATTGAATTTCACTGAAAACACGCAAAAGATATGTATGTTAATGAAAATACTAAAGTGGCCTGTTTCGTTGGCGGCAGTCTGGCAGATAATTATTATGCTTTGCTATGCTCGGACGAGTCTCTTTGATGGATAAAATCAGGAATTAAATTATCCGGAAAAGAACCGGAGTTACCGACATAGCTTGCAGAGTAAGCAAATGAAGTGGTAGTGGGCTGGCCATGTCTGTCGAAGGACGAGGATGGCCGGTGGAGCAGACGAGTTCTGGAGTGGAGACCGCGTATCGGCAAGCATAGTGTGGGACGCCCCTCAGCTAGATAAACCGACAATCTTAAGGAGGTAGCTGGGACAGATTGGATACGAAAGGCGGAGGACAGGCTGTTGTGATTCAGCCTTGGAGAGGCCTATGTCCAGCGTTGGACTGTGATAGGCTGAGTTGATTTATTGAGAAAATTCCAAGAAGTGCTGTTTTATTTAAAATTGATCTGTAAAATTGTGCCTATTCAGACAGTGAATAGGTACTGCCCCGTTGGTCTCGTGGTCACAAGCGACGCTGAACGTGGGCTCCTGGGTTCGATTCCCGGGTCGGGCAAAGAGTTATTGAGTTTTTCCATTAGGAATTTCTTAGTAATAGACCGGAATTTGGCGGTGTGATACCCCCGTGCCTCGGAAAGCACGTTAAGCCGTTGGCCCTGCGTCTGATCTCTCACCGGTCGTGTCGGATTGCCGTCCCACCGGACTATGAGAGTGAGGGAAGAGGGAGTGCACTTGTCTGCGCGCACACTTGTGCACTATAATATCTCCGTTGAGATTGGCCGCCGTGGCCGAAATAAGGTTTGGAGGACTTTTTTAGGAAGGTACCTATAGGTATTTAAGAGCCTGTAGTGGTTCATAGTAGCGTAGGAAATTTGGTCGGTTATAAAAAAAAACTGCTGTTTCATAGAAAAGTGCAATACTTACCTACCTAACCTAACCTACGCGTCAAAATGTACTGAATAGCATTTGTTTTTAATAACCGACGAAAAAACAACGCAGGGTGCTTCAGAATCATATACTCCATGTAATCTGTGGTAACAGGTTGTGCCTTGATGTCCTGCCAGCCTGTATTTAAACTATGTTGTATGAGGTTCTATAATATCTTCTACTTCATAATAATTAAGTTTATTGATGTAACTCATTTATAATAATAGGTCTTTTCATTCCTAACAAGCTTTATAATAGTATGTATACGTTATTATAATCAGGCTTTAAACGGTTGCGACTTCCGAGGCATTTAGCTTGAGCGCAAATACTATCGGCTTAAGAAAATTGTAAGGTTTCATTCCACTAGAAACTACGCGGAACACAATGAATGCCAACCCTACTAATTTAAACGGCAATGATATCACATACACTTACGACTTGTAGGTCGTAGGTTCGAACCCAGACAGGCGCTTTACTTTTTGTAAATTATTTCATCACCCTGCTCTCAAAACGGTGAAGGAAAACATCGTGAGGAAACCGGCATGTCCTAGAATCAAAAATTCGAAGACATGTGACATCTAACAATCCGCACTGGGCCCGCGTGTTGGATTACGGCCCACTCCCTCTCACAGAGAGGAGGCCTGTGTCCCAGCAGTGGGAACATTATAGGCTGATTATGTTATGTTATGTATGAGATCACATAGAGACTATTATATATAGTCCAGATCGTATTTCGGCCATCTTAACAGAGACTAGCCTTCGGCGCAGGAGATAAGTGCACAAGTGTGTGCGCAGACACAGGTGCACTATGGAGCATGAGTGAACTTTACACCCTGTTCCTTATACCTCTATAGAGACATTTGGAAGACCCTAAGGAGGTACTAATCATGGAGGCAAAATACAATTAATATCTACATGCCATACCATATTGACACCATGTTCACACACGATATCCTGAATACACTGACGAGCAATATAAAAAGCCACTAATTTATCATGAAATATTCCGAAACTACGCAAGATAGCTTCTTGAAGTAAAAAGCAACATTCAAATGTATTTAATAACGCATTAAAGAAACACCATCTTGACCAAAAAAAAAAAAATTAAGGAAAAAACAAAATAGGGCCATTTGGACAAAATACAAGTTTGTAAAAGAATTTTGAAGTAATTGAAAAATAAAAATTTGTTAAAAATTGTTTGAACGAAATTAGGCCAGTACAATACCTACTCGTAAGGTTTTAATGTGCAATATAATACCGTTTTAAAGTTTTATTTTATTTTTCGAAACTAAATTGTGTGGTTTAAGAGATTTTTACATTTCTTTAGGCACTTTTCAAGTGGTTTTTATATTGCCCGTCAGTGTAGTTTGAAAGGTACTTTCTTTTTTGGGTGGGAAATTATCAAATAACTTCTCCCGCTCTGGGCAGAGCGAGAGGGCGTGTCAGACTCTTACTGACTAAAACTACCCGTGTTCCTTCAGTTGCCTGTGCCAGGGACCTCGGCATCTATTTCGAAGAACCCGTCACCCCGGCAGAGTTTGAAAGGTACTCACGTATGTGTATTGACAGATCCAGCTTCACAGTGATACCGAGGTGGTACCGAGCGCCAGCTGGCTGCGAGCGCCGTCATAGCACCCGCGTCCAACACGCCGAAACCGAACAGATGATTGAACTCCAGTCCCACGCCGTTCATTGTCCAGTGGAAACGACCCTATGGATATAAAACATTTTAACAATACAATACTTTATGGCACTGCTCACTATATACACACGACTTCACACGAGTGACACGCCTCGGCGACAAAAGAAACTAAATAGGAAATAGGTATACAGCGACAGCGGCAGCGAGCCGCTTTTAAGGCGACATTAATTTAACACATGTGTACGGTTTCGCGTTTTCATTTTATGAACATATTATTTTAATTTCATTAAACGTTATAATTTATTTACAATTTTCGAAAATAGCATCTTGGAGCAACCTGTACTTAGAGAACTGTAGCGCGAGACGCTACGGGCGTCGGGAGCCGCGTGACGACTCCCGGCCACCGTAGGCGCGGGCCTGCGGACGGAGAGTAATGGGTAGCTCCCCGTCCGATCAGGACCAGGCCCGTGCCGGACGGCGCGTATGTGTTCCACGCGCGCCTCAAAGAGATGTCAGCATAAAGGAAGGGGCCCGCCAGGGCCGAAGCCTGCCGGGGTAGCGGGATCGTCCGAAAGGGTTACCGCTGCCCCGGAACATAAAGGGCTAAGGAAGGAACACGGGTGGGTTTTAGTCAGTAAGAGTCTGACACTCCCTTCCGCTCCACCCAGACCGGGAGGAGTCATTAGATGATTTCCCATCCACAAAAAAAAAAAAAAAAGGGGTGATTTGCCGGGGTCACGGATAATAACATGGTATCAATGAAATTAAAACGAATGACGTGCACAGAGTGAGCGATTTGAAGGAGACAGAGAGAGAGAGACCTGTGTCAACGGGAATAGACGGTCGGCGAGGGGCGCAGGCGATGGTTTTCAAATTAGGTACGATTTTTTTTTGTTGTTAAGTATAGTTTTTATGATTACTGTCCACTTAGCCCTACCCGTGTGTTAAATTAATGTTGTCCATTGTAGCGGCACATTGTATAAACCTTTAGTTTTAAGAGGCAGATTTCACGTCCTTAAGGAGGCAAATGGAGAGGGCGAGCTGCTTCATAGGAACCAAAATGAAATTTTACCCGAAACAAAAAATATTAATTAAAAAACCAAGCTCAAGCAATGAGTTTCGTAAAGAAAAATGTCTGTTTTTGACATTCCCTTTAAGGAAAATCTCGGGCTGTATGATAATAATTAGGTATGCTCCTTAAGATTTATACCAACCGCTTCGAATCAATTGTAAATAATACCTAGAGCTCTTTAAAATCACAACGAAACTCAATAATTAAAATAACGACTTCAAAAACAAATCCCTAAGGCGAAATATAAATTGATTTCCAGAAATTCCTGCCAAAGAGAAACGACCAAGTTATCGGTTCGTTTAATAATATTCGAATAAAATTTGAACTTATAGGGAAATTTTCACCCACGATCTTGTTACAAAAGCACAATTCGAAACCAAAGGGAAGAGCAACAAAACAAAATTAAACAGTAAACTTAGCAAAATCTAGGCTTTCGAGTGTCTTTACCTTGGCATTTAAACTTGAAGACAAAAGTGTATATACTGAAGCCTGAGGCTTCATGCTTTGACGTATAACAACAAATAGTTTGAACATTGTTTATGTTTTCATGTACCTATACCCCATTTATTATAGCAGTAGAAAAATAACGGTAAAATAACGGCAGCTATTGTGTAATATTGTTGATATTACTGCACTTTAGAATATTTTTTTAATAGGCAAATAGATTACATTGCTTTGTATTTATCGTGAATTAACGGAGTTCACTATACGTTTATATTGAAATAACGAAAGGCTGATAACGATTACTTTTCTAATCTATATATATAAAAGGAGAACTGACTGACTGACATATCAACGCACAGCCCAAACCGCTGGGTCTAGAGATCCCAAATTTGGCACGTACGTTCCTTATGAGGTCTAGGGGTGCACTAAGAAAGGATTTTTCAAAATTCACTCCCTAAGAGGGTGAACGGGGGGAGTGAGGGTGAAATTTCACGCGGACGAAGTCGCGGGAAGAAGCTAGTTTTATCATAAATGGAGTAATTGTACCTATTTAAACAAAACTAAAAAGTTTAAAAGCAGGTTTTTCTACTACATGTTGCCATGAAACATCGCAAAAGTTACGCTTGGCCAACGAGTTATAATATATATCGCTTTTTGTTTAAACAAAAATGACACAGCTGTCTACAGTCTTGCTAATGAACTCTCAATCGACTTTTACGACATCAATAATAGGTACGAGCCGTTTCTTTATACGGAGAAACATGTGGAATTTAATGAAACTAGACCTTGTATTATCATCCTCATTTGAAAAACATTTCATATAATGCATACCTTAGCATCGTAAAGCGAGTTCCTCTTTGAAGTCAACACAGTCAAGTGTTGGATGTCACGCCACGTTAAGCTGGGGCTGTGAACAAAGAGTCACTTATAAGAAGAAAAATAACTTCGTATTGTAGGTCAAGTATTTTCTTGTAGCTTACTTGGCGCGTGAGTTTTTTTAACGAACGTGGTATGGCAGCGTTTTGCTTCGGTACACGTAGATACGCGGAAAAAAATCGAGTCGCCAGCACATCAAGCTATTACAATCTGTCAAATTTCTTTAATAAATTTTCAACTTTATCGCTAAAGCATAAAGTTCAAAGTTAATTGGGAAAATTTGACAGTTTCGGGTAGCTAGATGTGCTGGCGTCTGTACATTTACTGATATAACAACTTAAATGAACACAAATGCCTTTCAATGTTTTGGGGCGTGTTTGGATTGGCTAGAGCAATGCTATTATTTACGTTGCGCTCAACGTCTAAGTTCGTTGCAGTGCAGTTCTCCATCATCATTTTGGCAGGCAAACGGTAGAACTTACTTGGCATGCAAGGTCAGTGCAAACACGCCAGCTACCTCAGGAGCAGAAGCAGATGTTCTTAAATGCGTCGCAGTACACTTTCCACACAGGTCAGTAGTTGCTGAGCCGGTGTTGTAGTCCCGATTGTTTTCAACATTTAGTGACAAGAAGTAGACTCAAGGAGGTAGGAACTTACTTGGCATGCAAGGTGCAAACACTCCCGCAGACCGGAGGCTCTGCCCCTGAGAGCAGCAGACGATCTCCCTGAATGCATAGCAGTGCACTTTCGATCCTGTCGATAGTCGCTAGATAATAATGGCTAGACGTCGATAATTAGGAAGGAAGCAACTTACTTGGCATGCAAAGTCAGTGCAAATACTCCCGTAACCTCAGGTGCAGCAGCCGATGTCACTCAATGCGTTGCAGTACACTTACATACACCGGTGCTGTAGTCCCGATCATAGCTCAACAAGACAAGACCTTGGACAATGACAGATTTAGGGAAGAAGAAACTTACTTGGCATGCAAAGCCAGTGCAAACACTCCCGCGGCCTCAGGTGCAGCGGCCGATGTTCCCGAATGTGTGGCAGTACACTTCCCATACAGGTCGGTAGTTGCTACGCCAGTGCTGGGGTCTCGAGCGCCATTGCTGAACGTACTCGCAAGAGTTGATGAGCAGGACTCATCGTAGTGTGCGTTTTGACCGTCGTTTATTGCACTGGAAAATGGTTTTTGTAGTTTATTATTGGCTATTAATTAATACCTATACTGCTTCGTATGATCTTTGAGGTTGGTTTTAATTAAGTGGTGGAAATTGGAATGGAGAGTGAGTCGTCACGCCATGCCTATCTTTTTGAGGAGCCCAACGTCATCTTTTGCTGTTGCTTTTGCAACTTTGAATATAAACTTACAATGGCAATGCTTTTCATTTTGACAGTTCAACAACATTAATTGCGTCACTTACGTTGTCGAGCAGACGAATTTTTCAACATATGAAGCAATGCATTAGCAATTTCCTTCAAAATCCTTTAGATTGTGATTGAAAGTGTGTCGCGCAATTGGAGTGCCTGTTTCTAAAAGTCGTTACAAATATTTTACTTAGTTCTTTCTCGTTTTGATCAAACAACCATTTCAGCTACCATGATGCTTGAAACTGATCACAAACGATCAGGCTTCCAGAAAACCGTGGGCGTTACTCATACGGGATTCATTACTCTCGCTCGTGTCGACACATAAAACTATCTAGGGCAGAACACCAGTTTCCAATAGGTTATGTGAATGACCTAGAATGCTAATGGAGCAAATTAAATATATGTAGGTACGTATAGAAAACAGAGCGACAATTCTCATATTTCTAAGAACGTTCGCATTTCAGTCTCTTAAATAATCTCGAATTTATTAAATACCAATTTTTTTTAGAGACTTTGACATTGATTGTCGCTGAGATGAGATGGCCACTTGAATTTGAACGTTTTATATTCGAGAATTGGTAATTATCTGAAATCAAAGCCATTTAAATAAGAACTCGTAGAATCTTTGCTATTAATTTTCGTAAAGGGGTTTGGGTATAATGTATTGTATAAAAATCAATAGATACCTACAGCTGTATCTATTGATTTTAAAGTAGCTACTTTTAAAGTAAAGAAAATATCCTAACTCGGGAAAGAAGTGGCGCTCTTAAAAAGTACTTTAACATTGCCGACCACTTAACATTTTGGAAAATAACGGGCGCGCTGCTTGCTATTTACTGCTGCGAGAAAATAAAAGGCTAATTTTTCAGACGAAATAGAAAACTACTAAGTTTACTTTGTGAGAAATACAGAATGGCAAAAACATAAATTCAGCACATGATTTTGGGTTAGGGGGCAACTCGTCCCACATCAAAACTCGGACTTGGCCCCTACCGTAAATATATTTGTTGGTTAACAAAAAAAATCTGCTCTTTCATAGAAAAATGCAATACGTACGGTCAGGTCATATCGGATTTTAAAGTTGTTTCGAGAGATTCTGGCAAATTATATTTGTGTAATAAGGTTTAGGAGTATCGAAGCCTAATATTTAGATTCAGTTTATGGGTAATTTAATAACGGAAATGATGTAACTTGATTAAACGTTTTGCCTCAAGTATTTGAACTTAAAACAGGTAAGTAATACTTAGGTACTTTTATTTAAAATCATTTCGGAATATTTTGACGACAAAAAATCTCTCATCTTCAACAAATAAAATAACCCAGTAACGTATCATTTATCATACAAGTATCTACTGTATTATTTTGTTATTATTAATTTTATTTTCTGCCATTTTGAAGTGAAATAGAAAATGGCTTACAGAGTATTTAAAAGTTTTTAAAGTAGGTCAAGCCTGACAAATGATCACCGGACGACGCCGACGTTGCAAGTTATCTAACTTGTTTAAGGGTTAAAATAAACACAAATTTTATAAATTTTCTTTTGAATATCTAGGAGAAACAGCATATTCAGCCTCATACTCAGCCTATAATGTTTCCACTGCTGGGATACAGTAATCTACTACGCGGACACGTTTTAATGCGGGTTGGTTGCTGGGAGAAACAAGATGTGTATGAAATTAGGTAAACGATATTTATTTCTGGAAACACATTCAAGACCATTTTATATGAATTTTAAAAGATCTTTCCAAACCAGATGGGGCTAGCATTTCCTAACTGTCAATGAGATGAATTGCCGAAATAAAACCAGAGGTTAAAGTTAGAGGTCATGGTTTCTTTTATTCTTCTTAGTATGGCAATGGCAATCTATATACAGTCAGCCTAGAATTTGGCTAAGGGCTTGGGCACCTTCAGCAGTAACCATCAACTTCTGCAGTGTGCAGACAACAGAACACACTGGATACGATACTACGTGCCCCATTGTTTTTGGGGCAGCACCACAAACAGTGAGAGATTATGATCTCTTCAAAAATCTCACCGATCATCTCATCTAAGACTGAGCATCTGAATTGGAAAACTATTATACACTTGTTCTACTTCATATTACTTATCTGAGTGCACCCACCTGTTGATGGAGACGGTCCACATGGAGGCTGCGTACCCGTCACAGTTGCAGTCATCGTCTTCACCGCCGTCACCACTCGCCCACACGTAGATGTTGCCCAAACCGTTTCGTCCCTGAGAAGATAATGATAAAATATTTATATCGTTAAAATCGAAGCTAAAGCTATTTGTTTGAACGCGATAATCTCTGGAACAACCAGTCGGATTTGAAAAATCTTTTTGTATTTGACAACCCAATTCTTGAGGAAGGCTATATTTAACATTACGCTTTGACCCTTAGAAGCCGCGCAAAAAAAAAGTCAGGAGAGTTATTACTGGATCATGCAAGAAGACATTCAAATGAACCCTTTTCAAATGAACCCTTTTTAAAATAACTCACCTACGAGTTGGAGAGAGGCTCACCTACTCTTTGCTCTACGCCGGTCGGATCCTTTGAGTACCTAGGTAGGCATCATACGATTCACAGATCAAAAGAAAGGATTCTCATGACCTTTGATACAAAAAGCTTTGCACTAAGCACTTTTACCCTCAAAGCCGGGGGCACCGATCCTTAAGCTCTTTCTGTCCCCTTCCCACTCCAATCTTTAAAGATATCTTTCTTGGATCTTGCTGTAGGCGGATTAAAGTAGAGAAGGTAAAGCCAATTTTTTTTTTTCCAATTGCGTACCAACTTAAATTATTCGTATATTCAAATCACAAAGGTCCTTCTTTGGCAGTTGTATAAAATGCCTATAACACGGAAAATTTACGTAGTGTATTATTTTGATGAGCAATACATTTTCATCACTACATTTCCTTGTCTTTGGAATGAAATAAATATACAAATAATTGTTTTTTTTTGTGGCAGTCTCATTATTTTTCAATTAGATAACGTGTTGGTATTTTTTGGAAGTAAATAATTTACAGACAAATGGTAATTTAATTGCCCAAACCTGTGATCAGTAAAATAGCGTGGGAAGTCAATAAGTAGATTCCGATTGACGGAAACGAGAATTTAATTTACCTTTCTCATTGTTTGTCTTATTTCTTTTTAGTTAGTTAGTAAGTATATACATGTATTTATGTATATTTATTTGTGCTTGTATTTATATGTAATTAGTTATATATATTATATTCATAGTTTTATGCGTATCTTTATATTTAAAATATTTATTCCTCAATTTTCATGATTGCACCTACCACCACTGTTTGTCTCTGGGGGGAGGGGGAGGGGGGAGCCTGAAATTTACAACTTCAGTATTCAAACTTTAATTCAAATTATTCTAAATATAATTTAATACTTTTAGGGTGAATTCTAAACTTTTATACCTGGAATAAGTCTTATTCGGAAAAACGACTTACGACTTAGTTTTCCATACAAAACGGTGAGACGTCAATTTTATTCCACAGATAAAAGATAACTGACTTTAGTAAAATCAGCCCTTAACGTAACTACAAAACTGATTATTAATTTCAAAGTAAATATAAAATACGATGACTAAAGTCAAATTGATAATTACCGTAGCGTACCTCTACGTAAAATCTCCTTACCAAAATTCCCGCAACATTTCAACTTTGTGACTTTGAGCCTTGTCACCATATGTGGCTGGAATTAGGAGCCGACATACTGTAAATACGGCAAGTTAAGTCTTGGATACTATGTTGATGTCAGTAATATGTTAATAAGTCGACTTTTAACCACCTGTGACAATTTTCAAGGATTATTTCAAAGACCCATGTCTTTTGCAAATGCAAAATGAAGTAACTACAGTCAACAAAAGAGATAAGTATGCAGGATCGTCGGATATAGTTGAAGTTTAGTAAGAAACCGATGGATGTTGTCGACTGAAATTTAATTTGATAAATGAGCTGTTTGTTTTCTATTAATAAAACTAAATTTTATTCGAGAACATCCATCGGTTTCTTACTAAACTTCAATTATATCCGACGATCCTGCATAGATATATCTTTTGTTGAGTGTACCTACGTGTTTCATTTGTTTACGTGCATGGTTTCTGACACGACCTAGGTCTGTACAGTATTTTTATCTCACGAAGCGACGCGAGCTTTACTTGTAGTAAACAAGTCTACAAACACGCTGTGAATGTGTGCGTGAAGACGAGTAGCGTCAGCACATAACACACACACACACACTCCAGCTTCGCCATTATCTCGGATGATACCGAGAACGCCTGCACTTACACTCACAAACACATTGCGTTTGTTCACTTAGTAACAACAAGTAAAGCGCGCTTCGCTTCGTGAGATAGCAACATTGAGACAAGACCTATTTCGGAATAGTGTGGTTTCGAGAATACTATGTTCGTAACACCTTAAAACGATTTATTCCGGTCGGATCCCCTGCTGGTTATTATTATGTTTTAATTTCTGCCTGATCCACTATAACTAGGTCTGATACCCTTACCTACTCTTTTTGACAGGTAAGTACAGTCAAGAGAAATACAGTTGTTCATGTAAAAATTATTTGTTTTAGGCTTACTTTACGAGAAAATCGCTTTTGAATTTTCCCTAATTGTAAGTCATGTATGGTCGTGACTGTACTAGGTCCCTGCTGTGTGGCAAGTGTAATTTGATTTATGTAACCGGGACTTATAAAAAAACGTGCGAGGTCGGGGGACCCTGTCAAGAACGAAGTTCCTTACGCGATATCCGCACGCACACATACTCGTATAAAATAGAAAGAGACAGAGAGATTGAGATAGTTTTCATGGATTTCGAGGTTGCTAAAGCCGCTAGTGAGGTGGGCTAGTTGTTGTCGCATGGAGGGGAAGACTGGGAACGAAGACTGAAGGCCGCCTTATGGGGCACCTATGCGCATTGCATGTACTGTAATGCTATTCTGTAAAAATCTCACCGTGAAAACATAGGTGAAGCTGTCAATAGTGCCAATCCCTAGCATCAGATGGAATGACAGCTCACTTTAAGCTCACTTCACCTAAGTTATCACGGTGATCTTTTTACAGAATAGCACCGCTGTTGCCAGGTGTCGCCGTGAGGTGGTGAAATGAAGTATTATTAATTGTTGTATGTTATTGTCTATTATACTAACATGGGTTATTATACTAACAAATTTATGGGTTCTGCCTGAATTAAAGATACCTAAATAAAATAACGCTTTTTCGTTACATGCCGATTTCTACCAGTTTATTCCTACCGCAAGGCGCGTTAAAGAACTTCTTTCCACAAATACCGATTTGGAAGATAACTTACTTACGCGCCAATAAGATAACTATAGTTCATATCGGCATCACAAGCAGGAATTCAATATCAAAATTCTTATGAGCTCTTTTGATCCTACCCTCGTTCGCTTTTAACAAAACATGATCTTGAAAATTATATTAAATAAACATTTTCGTAATAATTCTCTTTCACAAAGTTAGAAGCAAGAATTTTCCCTAAAAACCGTCTGGAAAAAATAAAAACATCGAAGGAACACAATTTATTTCAGTGAGCGCCCTTCTTTGTTTATCAAAGATCGATTGTGTTGGCTGTAATAATGCCTTCTTTCTGACGGAACCCTGAATAGATTATCTTGTGGACATAAAAATGGAGATGGTAAATGAAATGGCGGCCATTTTAGCGATGAAATAAAAGGATTAAAGGAGCGATGAAATAATAGGAGGATAATGTGGAATTGCAATTGAAAGAGCGACGGAGATGTCTGTAAAACTATTTATTATTATACTGCTTTGACGATTGTGTTTCCTCGTTGGTCGGACAAAGTGTTATTGGGTTTTTATATCGGCAATTTCACAGTAGCGGCAGCCACCCGGAGTCTGGATTTGTGCGCTGTTGATGGTATAAAGGTATGAGGAACAGGATGTAATGTTCACTCATCCTCCATAATAAAGGAAGGATCTTACGACCAGAGGGGTGTTGAGTTTGGTGGGCAACTGCCCAACGATTTTTTTTTTATGGCATCTCTCAGTTCAACCTAGGAGGTTGTCGTCTGCTTAACAGGACTTGCCTGTGGGTGCCCAATAAATTAAGGCTTCCAGCCAGGGCTTAAAAAACTTAAAAATTAAGCGACTACACGTTAAGGGCACCCCCTGTGGGGTACGGATTTCGGGTTAGGGCATCGCTGCGAGAGGGCAACAAGGGACAGGCTGGATTGGAACTACCCAGCGACTGATGTCGTGACGTTGTATACAGGGTGTTCGGCAGAACGTTGAACACACGAAAATGGCAGATATATGGGGTCGTCTGCTACCTACCCAGCCCAAAAAAAATTACTCAGGCCCCATAGTTTTTTTTTTATTTTTTTTTTAGTAACGAAATTCATGAGTTTTAAAGGCGTATAACTTTATGTAGGATAGACGAAACTGGCAACACTTCGTTTTTGTTTTTGTCTCGACTATTGGTAGATTCATCTAAAATTGTTGTTTGGTGAACTAGACACAAAGTTATAAGCCATCATACTTTACAAAAAGGGTTAAAACGTGATTTTGAGCTTTTCTTTGCATTGCATTAAAATAAAACTAAAAGTGATTGAAGACTTAGGATTTCATCGAAACATCCTTGGTGTATGGCCTTTCGAACGGTATGTAATTTGTCGAATTAAAAAAAAAAAAATTAAAAAAAAAAAAAAAAACTATGGGCCTAGGTATTTTTTTTTTGTGCTGGGTAGGTAGCAGACGACCCCACCTATCTGCCATTTTCGTGTGTTCAACGTTCTGCCGAACACCCTGTATATGCTAGTTGCGCGGTAAACTCTGCTTGCGCAATGCAGGATTTTGCGTGACGTCAGTATGTTGCGTAGTTTGCATGTGGCGATGTAGATGAAACTACAAAGGCAATAGGCTCACCCTCTGTTATTATGGAACTTAAGAGGACTACATGACCTAAAGCGCGATCACTGTCGGACTGCATAGAAAAGAAAGAGAAGTGCGATGACACAACGCTGGTTATTTATTAGTTTTAGTATGTTGCTTGTAGAATAATCTGACAAAAAAACATAATGATTGTATGTATATTATGGTTTTTGTTGTAAAAATAAAGTTTTTAGAGGTATCTTCATGATTTTTTTTCTATCGTACCAAATAAGTTGTATTATGTTTTCAACACACTATCTACCTAGCATATATCCTGTAGAAGTAATGCACCCCGCCCCTCCGTCACACCGCTCACATACCTAAGGCGCGGCCAACTAGTTCCGCGCGGACTATAGCCTTAATGTTTTTATATTTTGAAAAGGTGTTGAAATTAAGTGTCTATGTTTAAGTATGTTGTTGTTGTAAGTTGTTCATTTCTTGTTTTAAACATATTCTAAAAAAAAAAAAATACGCGTCGACTTGCGAACCTCCTCCGTTTTTTCGTCGGTTAAAAATGGTTTTAAATTGTAAATGCAGATAATATTATTTTGTTGTGTTGATAGAAGTGTAAATTGTCTCTAAATCTTATTCAAATTGTGTATAACATCTAGGATTCCAGATATAGATATATATGATTTATTTTCATTACAAACTTACAAGACTACAACATTCAACATCACTATCGCATAACTTAAAACTTTTCAACTTTCAAAGAAACCGCTTGCGCTCTGTCGCTACATAGATCTAACTACATAGATCTAGAAGATTAAACTCATTTTATCACAAATAGCTCCCAGTCCCTTCTAGTTAAAGACCGGAAGTGTAGCCGTGTTCCTTTTTCAAACGTTCCACTTTCAGCTCCCTAGCGTCGGAAATGACGGCGTACGGTGGGGGAAATGAAGTACTTAGCTGTTAACGGTGTACGCCGACCGCTTAACTGAGACGTTGCCTGAGGTAGCAGCACGGTGCGGGAGGTATGTGGTGACGTGTGCAAGAGCTCTGTGATTCGTCAACTTGTGACTAGGTACTATCACCCCTCCCGCACCGCGCGGCTACCTCAGGCAACGTCTCAGTTCAGCGGTCGGTCTATAGATAAGGTAGCTTAAATCTACGAGCACTTTAAGTAAGGATAAGAAAGCTTTTATGTATAGTAGGTGAAGTCAAGAAGCTTAATTATTTGTGAAATTGACTACCGTCAAACGACGCAGGGGTGAATCGGAAGAAAATTTTAAAAGGGATTTTAACATTAAAATAATATAATTATTTTGTTGCCAAAAAGGAGTCTAATTTATTTACTGTATTATAAATAAGGATTAAGTGCTCTTGTTGGTAAAAAACTGTGTTGTTTCAACGTTAAAATCCGTTTTAAAGTTTCGTCCCTATTCACTCCTGCGTCCCTGTTTTAGCATTCGCATTTAGGTTGGTTGGTTTAGGTTGTGGAGGTTCATCAGGCCGTCAGGTAGGCAGTCACTCCATGTAAAATTCAGCTGCATCCGGTTAGACTGGAAGCTGACCACAACATAGTTGGGAAAAGGCAGGCATATGATGATGAAGGTATTCCCCAAAGGAGAATTATATGGTACACCCCATTTTTAGTTAAAATGGGTATGCCATCATCTGCCTAGCCTAAAAAAGTAGCCTAATTAGGTAAAATATTTTGAGACCCATTCAAATAATTAGGGTACATCATATCTTCACTTTTTTTTTTCAAGTTATTTAATTTCACGGAAAGATTTAGAATTAATTAAAATTAATAACTTAGTTTAAAGGCTTTTAGCTACGTCAATACTGCATACTTATCTATTTTATCAAATCAGATTCCTAGGATTTTGGTTCGGTCACACATAAGCCGATCCGACATAAATCCTAATCCATGATCCAGCTTAACCACTACCAACATTAGGTAATACCTATAGCCTTATATATCATATAGCGTGGTGGATTACGGCCCACTCCCTCTCACTGAGAGGAGGCCTGTGTCACAGCAGTGGGAACATTATAGGCTGATTATGTATGTTATGTATAGCCTTATAAAGTGTATCCTAATCGCCACATTAAAATAACACATTAATTCAAACCACGTAGGTATTCTACATTATTTATGTATTTTAAACCTACACAATTACAATAATTAATAACAATTAACATTCTAGCCGTGGGACCTTTTTGTGGTTTTAGTATTTAACAATATGTGATTATTGGTAACAATATCTTAAAGTTTGTGTTGAATTGTTGATGCCATCGCTCCGCGCGTGTCTAGTGCCTTATTATCAAGGATGGTTTATTTCGTGCCGATTTCTAAGCCATTTATTGTGTTTAAAAAATTCAGTTTTCTGTTTTTAGTATAACTGTTTATTTTAACAGACTGATAACAGCTTGTAATAATCGCTGTACTATTTAACGTGATAACCTAATCGCCATTCTGTATAAGTCACTAATACGAAGGCCAAACCAAGCTTATTTTTCTACTATTTAAATAGATAGATAGATAAATCTTTTATTTGGACGTATTACATTCAGTCAAATGCAACTTCCATTAAGAGAAGTGACAAAAAGAATATCAAATCCGACGGGAGGGATGTATTCGTTCAGGTGACCCACCCCTACAGACCACCCCTTTCGACCACCTGGGTTGAAACTAATCCCTCCCTAAGAGCTTTCAATGTCTGCTCTTAATGGAGTTCGTAATCTAGTATTTAGTGTCTAGATTGCTTTTTGTGATGTTAGACGGTTCACTTATGCTTTCAATTTTGGATAGAGTACCTGCAGTTTCTCTATTTCTGTCAAGTTCTTTTAGAGGTTGACTGTAAAATATCACATCTAGCGACATGAGCGTCCACTGTGACTTTGTAACTCTCAAAACTCAAAAATTCAATTGTAATTTAAAATGGTGTGGCTATATATCTTTGAATCATCATCATCTGCCTAGCCTTTTCCCAACTACATTATGTTGGAGTCGGCGTCCAGTCTAATCGGATGCAGATGATCGGATGTATTTTACATGAAGCAACTGTTTATGTGACCTCCACAACCCTGTTACTGGGGTAATACCCCTTGATAAAACTTTCAGACTTCTGGCTACCTGTGCCAAAGATCAACATTAATCGATCTTTGTCACAGCCGGGTTTGGTCAGCAGGGACCAACTGCTTAAAGTGCTTTCCGAGTCACGTTCCAATCTATATATAACATCTTTGAATGAAGCAATCACATTTGAATGAATCGTGTAAACATAAAAGTGTACTAGACACTGTTGGCCATACTTTTAATTTCTGAACCTTTTGTTCAATGTCAATCAATATACAGGATGACAGGGACTTTGACACATAACCTGTTACCATGGATTCAGTGCATGACTCTGGACACCCCTGCGTTGAAAATAAGGTGTTTCATAATTTAGACCGCGTAGATATGGCACTTTTCTATGAAACAGCAGATTTGTTTTTGAGACCGAGGCAAAATGCTTGGAGCTCTAGGATCATGTGCTGAATTCGTGGTTACAGTTTGTGATTTCTCTGCCAACCTGTATAAATCCGGCGGCGCGCGCTTTACTATTAATTCCCCATTTTTTCATTTAATAAACAATAATAATAATAATTTTATTTCGAGCAACAAGACTCATAGTGTTAGTAATAATATACTTACTTATTTCAAAAACAAAACCAAAAACAGATTGTGACATCACTCCTGCAAGGTGACAAGCCCAGCCGAAACCTTGCAGCAGTGGTTCACAAACGCACAATATAGCCTGCTTGCTATCATAGACAGGATTCTGTTGGCGGGTGGGTGGTGGGTTGTTGTTGAAATTAATAACTCCTTAGTTTTGTATTTTGTAACTTCATTATTTTGATTAAAAAGACTTCCTTTGTTAAACTTTTAACCCCTTGATTATTCTTCGATTATAATTCAAATTACTAAATATATGAACCGTGTAATATTGGCATAAGCTGGAGTAAAACATTTTAAGTGTTAAGATAAAGAGCTATCGCTTGAAACTGACATAAAATAGATGGAGTGTATCGTAAAAAAGTCGTGATAGATAATTTTATTTTCACTACAAGAGAATCTGTCGCTGCTACTAAAGTTTTATGACAAAACCGATAAAGAAGTATAAAATTGATTTAGGTTAAAGGTTCTGTGTCTGTTAAGTGCAGATTCTACGTCCAGTTGAAAACAAGCATCAGGCACCTAGTCTAGCAGTTTTGCTGAACTGGGCCCTTTTGCCCAGTCGGTCGTTCAGTTTGGTCGCGAATTATATTTTAATCAACGTACAACTTATTGTACTTACGTTGATTAAAATATAATTCGGGACCGTAAAAAATATGTATTTACAGAATTATAATCATTTTAGAATCAATAATACAACTTGTTAAGTTAGTATAATCCTAAATTGTCAAGATTTCATGAAATAGTCATTCAGAGAGAGTTGTGTTGATGACTTGATCATGAAAGTTTCAGACTAAAGGCAACATAGAACAAAATTTCTCCATTGTTTACTGTTAAAAAAGCGTTCATGGACCCGTGAGTCCAGTTCGAGTGGGTCCAGTTGACCAAAGACTCCAAGAAATTAGACTAGGTTTTCCCTTATTTTCTTTTTTACCTGAGTACCTAGTAGTGTTACTCGTGGTCGTTCACCTGAATTCGGATACCTAGGTAGAAAATTATATTTGGGAATTATAGTGGAGTGAACTTTTAGCACCTTTCCAGCTATTTTTAACCCCCGACAGAAACAGAGGGAGGTTATAAGTTTAACGCGTGTATCTGTGTGTCTGTCTGTGCCGTCGTAGCTCGCAAACGGCTGAACCGAATTTGATGACTTTTTTTTGTTTGAATGGTGATTCTCTCTTTTAATAGCTGGAAAGATTCTTAAAATTGATAAGTAAAAAATAAACGAGGTATTTTTATTATGTGTAACGAAGATCCGTTACACATATATAAAAATACTTCTTGTTTGTAGAACCTACGGTTTCATGAAGCCCTACCTACGAATACACGTCCAAAAATAACATTTCACTGGCTACACGTGTCGTGTATTTCCTATTTCCAACCTGTCCGGTCCGGGGCTAAAATATACATGACAGTTTCTATTTCCGGAGAGTATTGGTTTCTTGAAAGCCTATCAATGGCCGAATTTAGTTACAGACTGCTGGCTATAGGTACTTGTCCAAGTTTTAAATAGTATCATGACATCTTTTACGAAAATATAAAGCTATTTGAGACCACTGGTGGCCCAGTGGTAACGGCCCCGACTTACGAGTTGTAGGTCGTGGATTCGAACCCAGACAGGCGCTTTACTTTGTGTAAGTTAGTTTATCACCACTGCTCTCAAAACGGTGAAGGAAAATAACTTGAGGAAACTGGCATGTACTAGAACCAAAAATTCGAAGACATGTAACATCTCCCAACCCGCACTGGGCCAGCGTGGTGGATGTGGCCTCTCTAATGAGTACTCAATTTGTCATCAGCTAAGCACTAAACGCTCGGTTACGACCGAAAGAGCGCGAGTCAGTCGAGCACTAAATCGAGCCATATGATAAATACTATTAACGATGAGATGTGGCCCATCTGACTGAGTCCCCCACAGATATAGATAGACCTAGATAACGCAAGTATCACTATCTGTATGAGAACCAAGCCTGCATTTTTTTGACTAGGTACCAACTATGACGTCACAAGCACTATGACGTCACAAGCCGCGTGCGGCACCCGTCTCGCCCCCCCCCGGGGCCCAGCCAGCAGTACACAGGACTGAGCGCGATAGTGGCGGCTTACGATTTTTGTACGTAAGCTGGTGCGATTTTTGGCACGCGAAGTACTTGCTCTTGCGTTATCTATGTGTATCTATATCTGTGGAGTCCCCTATGATAAAAAATGCAGAATCCTACAGGGCTTATCAATCAACTTCATCATCATTAGCAGCTTTGTTAGTAGGTACCTTCACTACTAACTATAGGCCTCCTCCCTTTAACTGTCTCTGTCTGTCTCGTTGGTCTAGTGATCACAGGCACTACTGCTAAGCACGAGATCCTGGGTTCGATTCCCAGGTCGGGCAAAGTGTTATTGGGTTTTTTCCATCTGGAATTTCTCAGTAGCAGCACTCAAAACGCGCACGGTAGGATCGCCCTCTATTATATGGGACTCAAATATAATTCGCGAAATGTGGATGTACCGGTAAAATGGGGTTAGTTTGATACTACGGGTTTACTTTGATAACAACTTTCGACTTAAGAAAAACTTAACTTAACTTAAATTTTATTAGATTTAAATATATAGATTTGAACAAAAAAATCAGTTATAATTGTATTTATTAAAGAAACCCCATCATCTTAAAACAACTGCAGCACAAAAAATTGTGGACCGATATTATTTAGTTTTTTTATTGGGTAAGGGGTTACTATCAAAATACGTACCAAAAACTAGTGCGATCAAAGTATCCCCGATGTCAGTATGAAGCTAATCACGATGATTATTATTTTTTATTTCTCAAAAAGGAGTTTCCAAAAATATTACTTTAATGTAAACATATTCAACCCAAAAAACCGATGTTACATTTATTTTTGTTAATTTTTCAGCCTTCTTAGTACAGAAATATTTAACCTCGAATTTTAAAATTAATCAAAATTTATCAATGTAACCCCATTTTACGGTACTTTAGTTTCACCTCTGCCTAAACCTAAGGGTATATCAAGAGCAGCGGCGCGCAGCGGCCGTTCAGCGTCATATAATTTTAAACTTTATCTTCATTACTATAATACATAGTATCGCTTGAGAAACTTGAGTCGTCGGAGTGCTCGAGGCGCCGCGGGCGGCCGCGCGACTTTTCAAGTTTCTCAAGCGATACTATGTATTATAGTAATGAAGATAAAGTTTAAAATTATATGACACTGAACGGCGCTGCTCTTTCAGTGGGGATAGACTCTTAGGTGAAACAAAACTTCACGTTATGTGTACAGAACAGGGTTTCTATGCGAGTCAAAATCACTCTTACCTCATTAACACCCCGGACGATGGCCCTCATAGTGGCATTGCGTGGCCCATCGACGGTCTCGCCGTCATCTGTGGGTCCCCACGATGCGCTGTAGATGTGGATCTTGTGGGGCTCGTGGCCCATCGAGTTCGCCTCAATCAGGTCCGTCATGTAAGGCTGGTCTAACATCCTTATACCTGTGGGCGAAAAAGGGGCAGGTTATTTTATGGAAGAGAAAAAGGCCTGGGGAAGAAATGGAGCAGTTAAATAATTACAATCAGGGAAATTGAGAGTTAAACAAATTGACACCCTACGTCAAATGCTATGCGCATTTCTGACAACTGAATGAATAAATATACAGCCCGCAAGAGTTAACATGAGACCCGAGCGGATCCTCCCGACCCCCGCGTCGTTACTGCTCTCGCCACAGAACAGATAAAAGAGGTTTTATCTGTTCTGTGGCTCTCGCCATCGTCGCCTCAGTATCGCGCGCTTACGTCATCCAAGCGAAGTCTCAAGTTAACCCTTGCTCGTTTTACGGACAATGTAAGCTGGTTGTCAATTTGCCTAACAATTAATTTTCAATTAACTTTAAGTAGGTACTTATGGATAGATGCAGAAGATAGGTAGGTAGTATTGAATATTTTAATTCTGATCAAATAAAATTCATTTAAAATCTAGTTAATTATAATAATTAAAGATGGCCATTTATCACAATAAAATCTTGCTGACTAAGTAATGAATAAAAAACTTTTAAAACGAAATTATTAGTCTTAACCCTCGACAATGCCTGGCGGAAAGTTCAATGAAGTTGTACTATTTTATTTGTAAAACGAAAAATAACTATCTGAATTGAACAAAGGAACAAAACTCGTTAAACTAAAAGAAAAGTTTTGTACCGACGAAGATGTTGAAAACAACCCTAATGATCAGACAAAGAACCTATCGACAAAGACAATTTATAAATGGAATTATAGACAACCCGTCTATTTGAAACAGCTCTAAATTCAAATTTTCAAAATGGCTTCTACTTCAGTAAGTCACTTTGTCGTAGTCTGAACGGTTTCATTTGGAACGCGAATTCAAATTCAATCACCTGAGAGTGGCAATCTAAAAATCAATCAAATATGCTGGTACAGGTTTCCTTATGGCGAAAGCGCCAGGGTAGCCCGCGAAATTCAATAAAATTTTACGTTTTTTGCAATTTGCTGGTCAGTATTAAGTTGTAAGTTGATTAAAATATGATTCGCTACTGTAACAAATATGTATTTACAGAATTATAATCATTAAAGTCTTCAACACAACTCTCTAAGACCAAGTAATCCTACTGAATGACTATTTAATGAAATCTTGACATTTTAGGATTATACTAACTTAACAAGTTGTATTACTGATTCTAATGATTATAATTCTGTAAATACATATTCGTTACGGTCGCGAATGATATTTTAATCAACGTACAACTTAATACTGACCAGCAAATTGCAAAAAACGTAAGAAAATTTGAATTTCGCGGGCTACCTTAGCGCTTCCCCCTTAAGGGGGAAGAATTCGCATGTCAGTGTCAGGTTGTATATTGAACAAAACATGAAACATCACTCAATAGGATTATATGAAGTTAGAGGATTGTATTGATGATTTTAATTATTATAATATTCTGTATGAAAGTCATATATAGGGTTATTGGTAAAACACCAACAACTTCTTAAGAGGTCACTGTACTCATTATTATGAACAACTTTTACTATGGGACCAAACCTGAAATCACGAAAAAAAAATCAGCTGTTTCCTACATTTATGTTCGTATAACTCGTCAAAATGTAGAGAACAGCTGATTTTGTTTTCGCGATGTCAGGTTTGGTCCCATAGTACAAGTTGTTCATAAAGATGAGTACAAATGACCCCTTCAGAGGTTGTTGATGTTTTTCCAATAACCCTGTATCAACATACCACCCGACACTGACCTTTGCAAAAAATGTAAGAAAATTGGAATTTCATGGGCTCTCTTAGCGAATTCCCCTTAATATAGTTTACAAAGGGAGGTAAAGCCTGTGAAGCCGCAAATCCCCAGTATATGCGTCAAAAGCGTGGTAATGCTTCCTTAATGCTACGCCACTCTTCGTTATTCCACGGAGCCGAACCGATAACGGTAATTCACCCGTTTTTATCAGATTTCAGTACTTAAAACCGGCTTTATGCACAGCCATAAATGTTATATTAGCTTTTGCAAGTGGTTGAAGCCGCGTTGGCAAATATTTAGATACAAAATGGAGTCGCGATGTTGTCGCCATTCCATTTAAATTCTGATTTCTTTTTAAACGAAGTGCTTGGCAATTTTTATTGCACTTGAGTTTTCTTTTAAGGTTTATTTTATAAAAGCAGAGGAACAGTTTTATTTCCGTTTATTTATTTGTAACACTGAAGTTATTTCTTCTATTATCCTATTACCAATGTAAACATTTTTGTAAACATTATTTCGGAACACAATCACATTTTAAGTACTAATGGCGTACACAAACAATGGCATGAACACATAAAATGACAATTGATCGCAATTCCTTTCATTTTGACAGTTCAGACACGTTCATTGCGTTATTTATGTTGTTGGGCAGACGAATTTTTCAAACCTATGAAGCAATGGATTAGGATTTTCCTTCAAAACCTTTGGATTGTAATTGAAAGCGTCTGCCAAGCAATGTTTTGCTGATTCAAATAGTCTAAGCTTCGTGTTCGTGACATTACATTTAGTTTAAACTTCATCCTAGATAGAATTGGCATCAGGAAATTAGATGTCGCGCAAAGTTTGGACTACCTCTCTAAACACTGAAATAGGACGCATACTTAGCTCTATTTCTGACTGGCTAAACCAAGGAGGACAAATCTATTTCCTACGTGCCGCTACAATGACGACACTAATTTAAAACACGGGTAGTGGTCAGTAATCATAAAAATGATTACAAAATAAAATAATTCGTAATTTGAAAACTAGCGCCTGCGCTGCTCGCCGACATAGGACTCTCTCTCTTTCCTTCAAAATTCTAGGCAAGTCTGTGCACGTTATTCGTTTAAATTTAATTGATGCAATTTTATGATCCGTGATCCCGGCAAATTACCCCTTCGCTACAGTTCTTTCAGTACAGGTCGCTCCAAGATGCTATAGAGGTATGAGGAACAGACGGGTGTTGTGTCTGGCGGGCAACTGCCCGATGATTCATGTCGGGCCGTTGTATCTATGCTAGTTGCGCGGTAAACTCTGCTTGCGAGATGCAGAATTTTGTGTGATGTCAGTATGACGCGCTGGTCGCATATGGCGTTGCAGATACCGCTACAATGCTATTTTAGAAAATTGGAAAATATGTTTATAAAACGAAAACGCGAAGCCCTATACGTGTGTTAAATTAATGTCGCCATTAAAGCGGCACGCTGTATACCAATGTTCAATGGCATATTTAATATATATAACGTTTGAAAGTATTTTCACCATTCAAACCGCCGCTTCGGAGATGTGTTCGGCTGTCCTCGGGATGTACTATCGTTTTAATGTATATCCGATATGTCAGCGAGTGATGGCAAAGTATTCTGTTTGTGTTTTGTTTTCACTTCTGTCGGCACTGCCGGAGTGCCATGTTTTTTTTAAGGAATACCAAAATGTATGAAGAACTGTCCATTTGTTTTTTAATAACCTCATTTTTAAACAGATTTAACATTACAACCGTGACTGTACGTCACTTTTATTACGCAAAAGTACATAAGACTTGAAGTTACGAGGCGACGACAACTGTTGTGTGGCCTAAGTTAAGCTTTTAATCAGAGTAGGTAGCCTAGTTTCCCTTTTAGATTATTTTCTTATCCACTTACGCAAACTTAATAAGCACGGGTCCTAATCTCGAAAAGTGCCATAAGGGCCCTTATATTTGGGACTTTGGACACGTTATAACACAGCCAGTGCGTATACGCAAGGCCTTATGTAATCTAATCCTGATTTATCACTGGCTGGCTTAGGTTCAGTTCAGGGCTAAGTATTACCTGAATAATTATTTGATCATTAAACTGTTGGGAGAAAGGAATACTTGAGATTACAAAGTATTAAAGTCCTTGAACTGGTAAAGTATTATCTACAATATGTAACAAAAACCCTGTCCGATCCAATAAAGGCGTATTCCTGATTCAACATAGGTACTATAAAAAATTGTTATAAAAATGTAACTCATAAAAACCAAAAGTTATTGATTTTTTATTTTTATAATCCATGCGAAATTTAACACTGAATATGGCAAATTTTCATAAGTTGACAACACTCCACCCTTCGGCAAAATCTTTTTATTTTTACCTATTTTTATTTCAAAGAACACCGCCATACACTACCGCGTTGTAGGCACTATTTAAACTAGTCGCCGACTCTTTGATCTCGCCGACTGGTTACCTACCGGCGCGCTATTTGTTACCAACTTGCCAGTCTTTCGTGGAGATAGCTTTCGATCGGACGTCCATACGTATCACGTGCCGCTAAAGTTTCGCGAATAATGTCGTATTCCAATCAGGATGTTTTTAATGTGTTGATGTACTTAGACAAGACCGACTGTAATTATGCAGCTGCGCGTAGAACGTATGAGGTGCGCTTGTGACAGTACTGTCGCCGTCAGAGCGTGTGTTCCAACGCCTGCATAACCGTGTGTACACTACAGGCAGTGTTCATGAGCACGAGTCACAGGCCGCTGATGCTGGAAGACCACGAGAGCGCAACGTTGAAATCGAGGAACAAGTGCTGGATATGTTTGCCGCGGACCCCACGCAAATCGGACACAAGTCACATCACAAGTGCCCTGCAAATTTAGTGAAAACGTGTCTAATGTGTATTAGTGTTGGAGGTGAACATGTGGAGCACAATCGCCGAAGTATGCAACAACAACAAGTGAATGTTTTAACCGGTTGAATGCCGTAATTAATTACCGAAACAATTAAAAAACCATTGTGTCTCACGTGGATCTACGTACCCGGCATACTAAGGGTTAATGACCTGATACCTGCAGTCGGTATGTACAGACGCCAGCACATTAACCTACTACAATCTGTCAGATTTCTGTAATAGATTTTCAACTTTATCGCTAAAGAATAAGGTTAATTGTTGATTGGGAAAATTTTACAGTTAGGGGTAGGTTGATGTGCTGGCGTCTGTACATTGCCACACATCACATTTAAAAAAAAAGCCCTTATTAGGGCTACATTTATTTCAATTAATTGTTTCTTGATAAACAGAATTAGGTCTGAAATCCGGATCACTATGCCTACAAAACAATATCAGCTGATACACTTACGCGTAGCCATAAGGTCAATGTATGACGTATCGTAGGTTTCTTTCTTATAAGTTTGTTTGGCGGCACGCGACAAAGCAGGTTCATGACAAAGGATCATACAAACCGTCTCGCTCAGGCGGCTTCTTTGACACAAAACTGTAGGTGAAATTTGTCGAGCGATCAGTGTTGCATTTGATCAGTTTTTATTTTTTATTTTATTTTAATTATTTTCACTGGGGAAAAATAATAATTTCAAATCCATTAAATGGTTACGTATATGTGTTCGCAGTACGATGCCGAATAATACTCTTAAGGATCGGACAGGGTTTTTGTTACATATTGTATATTAATTACTTATATTATATACAGGGTGGTCAGCAAGTCGTGAATCAAACGAAATAGGGAGATAAAGGAGGTCATTTCCAACAAAAAATCTTTCTACAGTATGGCCATAATTCAATTGCCCAAAAGTTATGAATATTTTTGTATACTTACAGAGTTTTTTTACAATTACATTAATTAACAAAAAAAAAATTATTTAAAACAATAAAACAAACAGTGTAGTATTATTACTAGATAAAAAGTTTTGAAGCGTTACCAAAAATTATTTCTCACTTTAAAAGTGTCGGAAATGACCTCCTTTATCTGATCCACGACTTTTTGACCACCCTGTATATTTATATATTACTAGCTGCGCCCCGTGATCCTCCCCGTCAATCTTGATCCCGTGGGAACATCGGGATAAAAATTATCCTATGTCCTAATCTAGGTCATGGACTTCCCGTGTGCCAAATTTCATCCAAATCCGTTCCGCCGTTTCAGCGTGAAAGCGTAGCAAACAGACATACAAAAAATCACATCATCATTTCTCTTTATAATATTATAGTTTAGATAATAACGTGCTCCAATATTATAGGCTAATAACTACAAAACTAAGATATATTTTAAAAATTAAATACGAATATGTACATTTCTATTCGAGAACACAATCTTATTAGTGTTGCACTCGGGCTTTTCAAAGGGCCATAGCGCTCCGTTAATGTTTCCGCATAACAACATAACATATAATTACATTATTCATATACTCCGCTAAGGAAAAGACAGAGGTATCTGGTAAATACAGTCTCATTTTGTTATAAGCCCCTTGTAAGTGATCAAGTCCCATAAATTTACGTATAATGTATCAAAAGCTGGAGGTTTTAAGTATGATTACCCGTTTGTTGTGGACAACAAACAGGTAATCATACTTAAAACCACTTTTTGCCACACTATAATTATGTATTTTTATTGGACGGTGCTTACCACGAGCATTTGCTTCACGAATATTCGTTGCGCGAACGTTCTTTATGCATTATGCAACGAACATTAATTTGCGAAACGAACAGTTTGGTGAGTACGCGAATCCAAAACACGAAAAACAAATTCTCTGGAATCTGCTCGCGTACGAATGTTCGTTTAGCTAATGAATGTTCGTTGCGTTATAAAAGGTCGCTGTCGCTGTGCGAGTTTTATTGTGTTTGAACAAATTCGTGAAGCGAATGGTCCTGGTGAGTATTGTTAAGGTTTTGTCCGGGTGCCTTTGATTACCCACCTCGACAAATATTTTACAAGTTGATGACATGTTAGGGAGATAAACACTATTTCATAGTTAATCCTTTAGGTTTTCATAAACATTGCTTAAAGTTAAGTAGTGATAAGCGACTGTTTAACCATACATTTTGACGTTTGAACGTCACTTAATTTTAATCATCGTTTATAAATAAACCCCTTTTATAATATCAGAAAAGAATATAAACTCAAATTAGAGAACTGACAGCTCGCGTCATGATGTACTCGTAAAAATAAGTAGATTGTTTGATAGCAATAATTACGAGACGTAATATAAAATACACCTATTATTATTCGAACCAGTTTTTATTTTTGCCGTTACTGTCCCACTGTTGGCAAAGGCCTCCCTCACTCTTTCCGCCTCTCTCTGTCCAGAACTGCCAAGGATCAATCTTTATCAATGGAGTCCAACTCATCTCGTCATCGAACTGGTTATTTATGGGCACAAACATCAAATAATTCTATAGATGTAAATAAAACAAAACACAAACGAGAATTCCAGAACTAAATTGAAAAGGGGCTTCATTTTCCGCGTCGTCGATTTTTCTTGTGTGTAACGCGAGATGTTTGCAAAATGTTACTGTTTTGTTATTGAAAACTCGATTTGTGTTACAAGGAATTTGTGTGACATGTAGGTAAATTGTGGGATAAGTTCATGTTTTAAGTCACTATTGGGACAAATATTTTTATTATCTACCTAAATTATAGTTATTTAGTTTTGATTTCCAAAAAATACTAATAGACAGTTTCATTTTACGCTCAGATATTTTGAGATTATTTAATTCAACTTAATAATATCTCGTTGTGGTAGCCCGTGGCTAAGTAATAAAAGTTGCCGAGGTCGGTTCGTGGATGGGTGGCCATCCATTACATATCGAGACTCACGTTAAGCTGTAGGTCCCTGCTGCCAATCGTATATCTTTGACAGTCGTTACTGGTAAGTCACAAGCCCACACAAGTCTGACAACCAGTCTTACCAAGGGGTATCGTGTTACCCAGTAACTGGGTTGACGAGGTCACATATGCAGTTTCTCCATGTAAAATACTAGTATTCAGCTGCATCCGGTTAGACTGGAAGCCGACCCCCCCCCCCCCTACCCCCAAAATAAGTAGGAAAAGGCTACGCAGATTGAATCTCTACGCATAATCGCATTCCTATAAAACAATAAACAAAAAATCTTTATTCCCAAATCTCTCAAAGTTTAAAACAGAAGACGAACTTGCAGGGGATCGAGGAGGGGGGGTGGAGGGGGTCTCAGGGGATCAGACCGGAATAAATCCTAATTTGGTACCAAAAAACATGTTATTTTCAGTTGTAGTGGACCTTGAATGAAATTTCCTACTCAGTCATCTGCCTAGCCTTTTCCCAACTATGTTGGGGTCGGCTTCCAGTCTAACCGGATGCAGCTGAATACCAGTATTTTACATGGAGCGACTGCCTAGCTGACCTCCACAACCCAGTCACTGGGTAATACGATACCCCTTGGTAAGACTGGTTGTCACACTTTCGGGCTTCCGACTACCCGTAACGACTGTCAAAGGTCCACGAATGACAGCCGGGACCAACGGCTTAACGTGCTTTCCGAGGCACGGAGGGGTCTCAGTATGTAAAGATGGTCACCCATCCACAGACCAACCGCGGCAAGCGTAGCTTAACCTGATCGATCGACCTGTGCGGCTGTTATTATTTAGCCACGGACCACTCTATAAATTAAATTTCCTACTCAGTAACATATGGTAATGTGGGTCGGCAAATAGATATATTACGGAAACGAACGGATATAATATGGGACAATAAAACAGACACGGGTCGTTTTATTTTTAGCGCCCCTGTATTGTTACAGGCTTTATCGGCTAGCCCAAATATAGGCATTGAAATAGTTTATTTTCTCACTACGTACTGGTTCTCTCTAATTTAAAACCAATGGTCGGTTTGTGAATGGTTTATTACAAATAGAATTCCAACCGCAAACATAACCCTTTTACGTCACAATAGAAATGGTACATACCTATGTACGACTAGCTGCGCCCCGCGGTTTCACCCGCATAAGTTTCCCGTGGGAATATCGGGATAAAACTATCCTATGTCCTTTCTCGGGACTCAAACTATTTCTATACCAAATTTCATCTAAATCGGTTCAGCGGTTTAAGCGTGAAGAGGTAATAGACAGACGGACACACTTTCGCATTTATAATAATTATTAGTACGGAACTATGGATTAGTATGGATAGCGAATGCGTGTGTCGACACAATATATTCAGTATGAATTATTTAGTTAGCACACTATTGAAATGAGAAAGGAGGGGCTCGTGGCTAAGTTATAAAAGTCGGACGGGTCGATCGATCAGGTTAAGCCACGTTTGCCATCTTTAAATACCAAGACCCCTCCGTGCTTCGGAAAGCCCGTTAAGCCCTTGCTCATCATCTGCCTAGCCTTTTCCCAACTATGTTGGGGTCGGCTTCCATTCTAACCGGATGCAGCTGAATACCAGTATTTTACATGGAGCGACTGCCTATCTGACCTCCACAACCCAGTTACTGGGTAATACGATACCCCTTGGTAAGACTGGTTGTCAGACTTTCGGGTTTCTGACTACCCGTAACGACTGTCAAAGATCCACGAATGACAGCCGGGACCAACGGCTTAACGTGCTTTCCGAGGCACGGAGGGGTCTCAGTATGTAAAGATGGTCACCCATCCACAGACCAACCGCGGGAAGCGTAGCTTAACCTGATCGATCGACCTGTGCGGCTGTTATTATTTAGCCACGGACCCCTACGACGGCCGTTGATCCCTGCTGTCATTCGTAAATCTTTGACAGTCTTTACCGGTAGTCTGATGCCCAAAATTCTTACAACCAATCTAGGTAAGGGTTGCGGAGGTCAGATAGGCAGACGCTCTATGTAAAATACTGGTATTCAGCCCACGCTAAAACAAAAAGGTTATGTACAAACAGTTGATGTTAATTAATCCCAGAAAGTAAAATTCTTCTCACGCGGCATAACGACCATTCCGACGAAGCTCGAAACATTGTGTAGGTAATTTGTTTTGCACGTTTTTTTTCTATATTTTATAACAAGTTTGCTGGTAAGTGATTAGGTTACCATGACATAACAAGTTAAAATTTTAAAGGAATTTTTATAGAAGTAATAGCAGAACAAAGTTATTTATTCTACAACGTTTAATAGTTAACTTACATTACATAAAAGAACTTGTGCTTACACACATTATAATGGAATGTGTGTAAAATATTGTAGACTAGCTGCGGCCCACGGTTCACCCGCATACGTCTTGATCCTGTGGGAATATCGGGATAAAAAGTATCCTATGATCTAATCCAGGTCATGGTCAACCAATGTGCCAAATTTCATTCAAATCTGTTCAGCCTTTTTAGCGTTCAAGCGTAACAAACAAAAATTCAAAACTCATTTTTTTTTTTTATCATATCAGTATTGTAGAATTGTAAAGGAGCACGTATCTATCCATATTTAGTAATGCATATGTATAAAAAATGCATAGGTACTATTCTATCCATATACTGTTATAAAGGAATTGTGAATATTATTTTCGAAGTCTACAGCAGTCCTTTAAGAAAAATACCAAGAATATTTTCACTTGATATTTTTTCTCATCCACGTTCGAGAGATTTACAAACTCTCACAGCATTTCAACGCTTTTGTGTTTGTTTAAGAATAGCACACTTTACTCTTCCATTGAGGATCGTAAAATATCCAAAGAATTCATTTCTAATTTGTGTAAACACAGGTTTTATTATGTAATGAAAGTTAACCATTATACATTGTAGAATAAATAACTCGTTCAGCTATTACTTTGATGAAAATTCCTTCAAAATTTCAACTTGTTACGTCATGGCAACTTAATTACCTACCAGCAAGCTGGGTATGAAATATTGAAAATAACTCGCGAAACAAATTACACAATGTTTCAAGTTGCGTCGGGAAATCTAAAAGCAATGGCCGTTTTGCCGCGTTCGTACATACATAGGTACATAACCTTCCTGTTTAAAATCATCAACATCGCACCCACGTTTCGCCAACATAAACGGGGTGAAGTTTTAAATATTAATAGGCTTTCGGCTCAGGATATCAACTCTTGGTTTTAATTAATAATTATTATCACCTAAATGCACACCCGACGTGACTGCCCACATTTTAAATAGCGTTCCAATCCAAAATCTAATCCAGCTTTAAAAAAAAACCTCGAACAGATAACGGCCAGTACGTTGAAGGGTGGTCTGAAAGGACCGGGCTTCGAAACGCGTAATCACGCGGTCCGGCGGAGCGCAACTAATGTCTGGGAGGGACGTACCGACCACGTCATGTATACTGCTGGGTACATCGCCCAGGGATTGTCAGGTCAACTGTTACAGATTAATTACTTTTTTGTTATGAAAGTGAACTGTCTGTTTTGAAAAGTATTTCACAATGTTGCAGACAGAGTTACAATACAAGTATTTTTAAGAAAGTTTGTGACTTTTGTCTGAACTTTCTCTAGTAATCTGCCTCTAATTTTCCCACAATTCTGACAAGTTGATCGACTAGATTGGTGTAAATACACACGAGAGACACGTGACAGGTGTCGACGGCTACAGTTGCCTCAGTCGTCGACGCGTGTTGTCCGTGAGTATGAGCACACGACTAGATTTTTAACGTTTTAATTATGGGATTTGAGATTTTGATGTGTATTGTACAGGTTCACCCACAATTCCTTACCATTAAGTTATCAGTCCGATGTAATAGGGTACAAGATCCATACATCTAGACTCGGGGTTTCTACTGAGAATATCATACCTAATGGTTGTGTATTGTTAGATCAACAATGGGCACTCAACACGTACGGTACCAGGTGGACGCAACAGATCAACAAGTGCCAATAAAGACGAATTTGTTGACGAATAAAACAATTTCTTAGATGTCCGCAATTCTAGAACCCTTTTTAAACGCCACCAAACTGTCAATTTGGTATTTTACTTTTGGTCCATGTAAGAACTATTACAAATAGAATTCAACCGCAAACAGAACCCTTTTATGTCACAACAGAAATGACACATAAGTATATATGATAGAGAATGCGTGTGTCAACACAATCTAATCCATCTATGAACTATTTTGAAATCAGGAAGGAGGGGCTCGTGGCTAAGTAATAACAGTCGCATGGGTCGATCGATCAGGTACGCTACGCTTGCTGCGGTCGGTCAGTGGATGGGTGATCATCTTCACATACCGAGATCCCTTGAGCCTCGAAAAGCACGTTAAGCCGTTGATCCCGGCTGTCATTCTTGGATCTTTGATAGTCGTTACGTCATAAAAATAAAATAAAATAAATAAGCCCGAAAGTCTGACAGCCAGTCTTACCAAGGGGTGTCGTAGTACCCAGTAACTTCTTGTGGAGGTCAGATAGGCAGTCACTCAATGTTAAATACTGGTATTCTGCTGTATCTGGTTAGACTGGAAGCCGACCCCAACATAGTTGGGAAAAGGCTAGGCAGATGAGATGACTATTCAAATGTGAAAAACAAATGAAAACCATAGTGGCGAAAACACATCACCTGCTCAGTCGTCCGTATGCTGGGCTGGTCTAACGTCGTACGGAGTTTCAATAGAATGAGCCCAAGTTCGCACGAACGCGTTAATTCCGTGACAATTTTTGACGTGAATACGTCTTTAAAATTGCTTTCATAGTGGGAGGCAAGTAAAAAAACCAATGATAACAAAATCGGGGGATACAGTTTGGTGTTGCAGCTTCATATCTATCATCTCCATCCTAAATTCAATCACACCATTGGATAGGAGAAGCAAGAATTCATTACGACAAGTGTGGACTATGGCGCATCGCGCGTGGTGGAGGGGGAAGCGCCGCCATTTTGAGGTCACTTTGCTCCGTAACGAGATTTTCAACTTAGTATAACTTTTGACTCTGAAAAGCTGCGATCTATCGATTGTATACAAAATATTAGTGTAAAATAGTGACAGTGAATATAATGTGTTTTAGAATAAAAAGATAAATAATATCAAATATATAATGTCGGCCTATACTCGTCAAAAAGCCAAATCCAAATACAGAGATCGTATACGGTTGGAAAGGGCTTCTCAAAAGCAATCGAATGTTACCAATAAAATACCATTTGACCGAGCCAAGCAGTGCCGGGAACGTAAAAGAATGAATGCGGCCGAGCGGATCAACCCCGTTACGTAAACGTATTCATGTACAACACACGGCCGTGTCCATGACACTCCCCCACACTCCACTTTTCGCGCACTGCATTTTCAATACAATACTTAGCGCGGAGAGTTGAAAATCCAACAATTTGTTTTTTTGAAGCGCTGGCATGCGGTTTCTTGGATTCTCGGCTCAATTTTCAACACCAAGAGTTAAAAATTCAGTGAGCCATAAAATCCCGCCTCGATATTTTTACGTCCGAACGTGGACTTAGTGCGACCACTGTACGTATTCCCCGAAGGTATACCCAGAGTTGTGTAGTGTATTTTGGCAAGTTATGTTTATCCCATGTAGGTAATAGGGGTCTGATTTGTCCACCCCCGGGAACCTAACCTGCTCACACTACCGCACGTTTAACAGCGGGGCTTGCAACCAAAACAACAACAAGGCGAAGGTCGTCAAAAAAATCAGAACAAAATTTTAGGAATCGTACTTCCGAAAATTTGAAGTAACTCAATTTCCGGGAATTCGGTGTTTCATTTGATCTTTTTTGGTATCTCGTTTGGATGCTATAAATGAGTTTTCGCCAAACCAAAATTAAATTACCTACTTACCGAGTTTTTACCTACACCAGTTATAGCTTCTTATTACCGACTTCAAAAAAAAAGGAGGTTATCAATTTGACACGTATGTATGTAATATTATTGGAACTGCAATATATTCACATATGACAATCTATTAGGGCTTCCAAACAAATATACAAAATTTCATAGATGTATATAGGTATGTATGTTTGTCTGCAACTGTTAATGGGATCGTGACCATTTTTTTTATTGGCTTACATTTACTTCAACTTAGGGAACAGTGCAAGTTTCATCAAAATCGATTCAGTAATTTTTAACATATGGATTAATACGTGTAAGTGTGACGGCCTGGCTTATTGGTACAAGCTATGGGTGTAGTGTCAAAGGGAAAACATCTCAAAACCTTCGTCAAATTCTAGTGCAATATTTACACCAAAATTATTAACTACATATTACAAACAAATATTCCAGTTGTTATTTAAAACTAAAAATTACGACTTTTCCAACTTGGCAATAAATTTGGTAATGTCTGTTATGTTGATCTTGATATATTCAAAAAATATAATATAGAGGTAGGCAATTCAGGTTCAGACTATGGAAGCCTAAACAAACCTTAATTAATGCACTGACACGAGAAACTAAACATGGCATTAGACAGGATTACGCAACGTGAAAACTACGCCGGCGCATATTCTATAGATATTAAATCTTGCATACCTCAAAATTAGCATCATTTCATGTTTGATTCTAATTTCTGTCTCGTTGGTGGACCTGATTCGAAGGAGGAGATCCGCAGGAGAACCAAGGTAACCGACATAGCTCGAAGAATTGCCAAACTTAAGTGGCAGTGGGCAGGACACATTGCTTGCAGAACAGATGGCCGATGGGGCCGAACGGTTCTGGAGTGGCGACCGCGTACCGGAAGACGTAGCGTTGGAAAGCCTCCCACAAGGTGGACCGACGATTTTGTGAAGATCACAGGAACCCGTTGGATGCGAGAAGCACAGAACCGGTCGAAGTGGAGGTGCTTGGGGGAGGCCTATGTCCAGCAGTGGACGTCTTTCGGCTGAAATGATGGTGGACCTATCTGGACTTAAATATAACTGGCGAAATGTGGGTGAACTATATATAGGTACTCCTCTGCCTAAGCGAATTACATGCGTGATTATATTGTAATTTTTTTGGTCTGCTGCGGGTTCGATCCCGAGGTCGAGCAAAGAGCTATTGGGTTTTCCATTAAAATGTTCTCAGTAGCCGCCCCGAGGTCCGGATTTGTGGTCGAATAATTGCAATAGGCTCGCCCTCTTTGCTGGAGAAAAGTGGCTATTGAACACTTCTGCCTGACCCTTCGGCGGATACACTGTTATGTTGTGATTTCAATTTAGCAATGCTCTTGAAATTTCGATTTAAATTATTAAAAGAATAGCCGCTCACAACGATATTTTGTCTATATTTATCTCGTATAATCCATATAACTGTCAACGTGCCTTTACAACGCGCTCGGGTGACGAACGAGCAATGGCCGGCAGCTAATGGAGGCAATATGAACTCTTATAGCTCGCTATAAATAGCTCTGGTGAGTTAATTAAGCTGATGCAAATGTAAGAGCTGGGCTGTGAATTAGTTGAGAGAATAATGTAGTTTTGTAGGCATGATTGTATTGAATGAATAAGTATATACAGTAAAGGCAAAACATCATTGGACCAATCAGAAAGAAAGATACAACTACTGACCACACATTGGCTTCGTCTCTCCCTCTCGTACTTTTCGGTTATCTTACACTGCACAATTGAATACGGAACGCTCAGTCTATTCTCTATGTCTATGGTGCTTGTCAACAAACACAATGAACGAACGAGGACCAAACAAAACACTATCACCCAATCATATCCCTTCTTCTTCTAAAAAGAAGAAGGGAAAGGAAGGGGAAGGGAGAAGATATCCCTCATATTATCTTTCATAAACAAAACTTACCAGCCATTGGATACTATTAATTATCACCAATAGAGTGGAGTTATCGATACGGACTGGTTTCTGGTTACAAATTAGATGATCTCATATATCTGGGGGACGGGGTAGGAGGACGGAAACTAATAATTTCTTGCTGAAATATAACCCGGATAGCTATCGATATAATTATATGATACCCTTTTAATTATACATGTTGGGTTTATTTTGCTACTATCTTTATTAGTGTCTACGAAGTACCTCAATCAATCTGCCAAGCCTTTACTCAACTATGTTGGGGTCGGCTTCCAGTCTAACCGGATGCATCTGAATACCAGTATTTTACATGGCGCGACTGCCTATCTGACCCCCACAAACCAGTTACTACACTGAAATAAATAAGCAGTAAATAAAAAGGAAAAATCATTGATCTGAACTGCTTTAAACAGTTCCATATTCCGTTCAAAACAGTATTTTTTACTGATCCGAAAACAGTTAAAGCTTCAGGCAAAATTTTACCGTCATGACAGTAAACATTAACGTTTTAAGTAGCAAAAAGGTCACAAAATTAACTGTTTTATTAACTTGGTGACATCGTTCAAACCATTGAAAACTTACACTACAGTAATGGTGGTTTTCCTTTTTTTGTTGTTTTTTTTTTTCAGTAAATAGTATGTTCAATCATTAAAAGTTACTGTTTTGCCTTTTACTGTTTTACAAACATTTCTTCTTATTGTATAAAGTCAGTAAGTCTTAATGAAATCGCTTTAATGTGGTGTAGTAAGATACATTTTTTTCAGTGTGGGTAACACGCTAACCTTTGGTAAGATTGGTTGTCTGACTTTGGGGCTTTGACTGCCCTTAACGACCGACCGTTTTTATACCTGTTATAATCTTTGTTCTGGAAACGTCTTTTATATTTGTAAATCTCCTCATGGCAAACTCTTTTTGAGGTTGTATGTAAAATAACTCACATGTTTGTAGGATTTAGGCAGAAATTATATGGGATATACAGGGTGGCAAGGAGATCGACGCCCAACCAGTTACCATGGAGTCAGTAGATGATTCTGAACCCCCTGCGTTGAAATTTTTAGAAACAATATTCCCTGTGCCTTACATTTGGCCGCGTAGGTATTGCGCTCTTCTATGAAAAAGCAGGCCTTTTTTTTCAAACGATAGTTTGTGCGATGTCCCTCTCACCCCGTAGAAGCTAAAAGGAGTTTGTAAAGATCGAAGAAGGTGGCGTTCTGTAGATTTTACCTACTCCCATAAACCATAAAGTAAGGATGAAAAATAATTCAGTGAACTTTTAAAAACTCCCCTTCTCGGTAAAAGATATTCCTAGATTTATTTCAAAGAGAATTACGCATTCCGATCACCTATCTACCCTCTAGATCTTTTTCTTTATAGAACTCCGTGAAAGATCTTATGTAGGTCACAGTCTGATATGACAAGCTTACGACTTATAAAGCAAATAAAATGGCTACGCAACCGTTACGAACTACGTGACGTCACTACTACAGTAGCTACGCCGCTACGCCATCGTAGCCGATATTGCTACGATTTTTATTTCTGCAATTATTTTCTTCGATGTACGTGTGATTCTACAGTTTATGGAGATCTACAGTTTTATAGTAAATGATTATTGCGTCGAGTTGCCGATGAAAATGCCAGAAAAACTGGGTCTTTGTCCACTAGTTATTTTTGAGATTACGAAAGGAAGAACAGTAATGGAAGAATATATCTTCCAGACCGTATTTCAGCCACGGCGGCCAATCTCAACGGAGCGGGAGATATTATAGTGCACAACTTTTTTTAAATGCTTAATTGACGATGAATATACACACGAATCACGAATCGTTTTAGTCTGGATCACAAAAAGAACATCTTCATAGTAAAGTGACAACTTACCAGCAACTTTGGAGTGATACGCCACCCCCACGCCACAGACGCCGTTGTCCCTCGCTGCGGCCACCTCTCCCGCACAGCGGGTGCCGTGGCTAAATGACAAAAGACAATCATTATTTTTATGTATTTTCGCATAAAAGATAAAGATCACATAAAATATTGGCCTTGAAATTAAATAGTTGGAAGATACGGCCGTTGCCCAGCGGTGGGATGTGTCTTTGATGATTCGCGGCTAAGCGAGATATGTTTTCATTTCGCCAATTTTTGGAAACTTTGTTGGTGATGATACGGTCATAGTTAGATCCAATCTAGAGAACAAATATTACAACTACTTGATTTCCGACCCTTGAGAGGGGCAATTCACACTTTAATCAATTCAATCCTATCTCTTTAATAATCCAATCGTCTTCAATTCAATTCGGGGGACATGCCGAAGATGCTCGCGGTCGCTATCTTGATACCTCGATGTTGATATTCGCTATTTCTACATGGACAGCGGTGCAAACACGTCGGTTCAGTTATAGAGGTATGAGGAACAGGGGGTAAAGTCCACTCATACTCTTTAGAAAAGGGAGGATCCTCCGAGCAGAGGTGTGTGTGTCTGGCGGGCAATTGCCCGATGATTCATATCGGGCCGTTGTACTCGTATCTATTCTAGTTGCGCGGTAAACTCTGCTTGCGAGATGCAGGATTTAGCGTGACGTCAGTATGACGCGTCGTTCGCATGTTGCGTTGTAGATACCGCTACACAGTCACACCTGAAAGCTCAGTTACTCAGTCCTGTTTTTGTGCTGTACTCTACCTACACCAGAAGAACATGTTGAACCGATTTGACACTTCGGCATGTAGTTACCCTAAGAACGTTTGCATTCTATCTGTCTTAAATTGTCAAAAATTGCTCTAATTTACCTACTTTATGACATTGATCGTCGCTGAGATGAGATAACGACTAGATTATGATTTAGTTTTAGATTTTAACTACCTAGTAAATCCGAGGTCTAGTCAGAAAGTAAGTTGTGGTTTCGAAAGTCTTTAGACTGATTGGTTTTAATTAAAACGTTAAGCCTTTACGCCGGCTGTGAGCCTATCTACGTAGCTTTCAAATTACTTGTTAGTCTAATCGGTGTCTAGGCTCATAAAAAAAACCTAATTTCAGTAACAAAATGGGTTCCATGCAAATAAATGTATTCCACATATTTTGTTCTCATAAAAATGGTAAAGTACTGAATAAATATTTATCGAAAGCTTTACTAAAGATAATGTAGACTAGAGATTTATTTTCGAAACGATGTCAACGTTAACAGAGGCGCTCAAGGCATATTTTAGAAGATCTAAGTAAATCTAGAAAATATGATTGACATTTACATTTTATTACAATATAAGTTAAGATAAAATATCTACCTATTACTTTTTATGAATTCTCAAAAGTTAGGTTGTAATTATTCAAGTACCAAAAGTAATTTTAATGTAAGAAGCTGGTACTATTTTTACGAAACAATCTCCTGTCATAATAAATTATATTGTCCGATTCCTCCTAGACGGCCAAAATATAATTTTCTCAAAGTTTAAGGCACTTGTGCCACCGCCTACGAGGAAGCGACTAGCTATCGACTACTTTCTTGCTCAAGAAACGGACAGCACATGAAGCAATGTGTCAAATTTCGTTAATATATTTTCAACTTTATCGCTAGACCATAAGGTTTAAAGTTGATTGGAAAAATTTGACAGTTTCGGGTAGCTTGATGTGCTGGCGTCTGTACATTAGATGTAGGTCCCATATCATAGATGTACGTCCCATGTCAGTATATATTAATAGTTGATCGCTGACTGTTCACACTGAAGGCGAGAACTTTGAGTCCACTAGTTTGTCGAGGCGACGAGAGCTCTCAAAGAAAATACTCGCTCAGTGACATTCGCTTGGTGGGCAGATCACTCGCTGAGAGATCTAGCTTGATGCATACGCCTACCAGTAAGTAATAGGGCAGTCATTCTACTCGTCGCACTCTTGTACTCGCTCATAGCCCAGCGACAAAACTATCCGAACTACACACTCGCTGCTTGTTACTCGCCAACTCGTTTCTAGTTGCTAGCTCTACTAGCTTCTCGCTAATAATTATCGGTGGTGGGACATACCACGACAACTTTCTACCAATATCAACCAACACCGCTCAACAAATTCACTGATCAAGACCTAACAACTGTCCAGAACTTCATCTTCTCAATATATACTTCCACTAGGTTTCAGAACAACCTCGCTCGAAGTGCGAAGCCATCAACTTGACAACTTTAACTCATCAAAGACAGCTGCTTAAGTGGAAAAGTCGCACGAAGTCGTGTAGTGTTCGACAGCTGACAAAACGCTTAAGAGAATGCAATTTCGGTGTGGAGACGGCAATATACGACTGATATTTAAATGACGTGGAAAAATGATTCAGTGAATAGTTTTTGTGTAATACTAGGTTTTAGGCAGAAATTGTACAGACGCCAGCACATCAAGCTACTACAATCTGTCAAATTTCTTTAATAGATTTTCAACTTTATCGCTAAAGCATAAGGTTCAAAGTTGATTGGAAAAATTTGACAGTTTCGGGTAGCTTGATGTGCTGGCGTCTGTACTTGAACACAATATACAGTGTGAAAAGAAAGAAAAATATTTTATTTGGGACATACACAAGAAATAAAAATAGTATAAAAGGAGAATTTAAAACTAACAAAGTTACATTAAAAACAATCAAAAACTAAATAAACCAAAAAATAAAATAAAATAAAAGACCTGTGCGAGGTCAAAAAGGCGTGGTGATTAAGTTAGGTATAACATTATTGAAACCACTTATTCTACATTACACGTATTTTAATCATACCTAATTCAAATAATTAATAACAATTAACATTAGAATGTTAATTGTTATTCGTTATTTGGGCTGTGAGACCTGTTTTTTCGTTTTAGTATTTAACAACATTAAACTTCATTTGTGTTGAATTGCTGATATCATCGTTCCGTGCCTTATTACTATTTCGTGCCAATTTCTAGCTATTAATTATATTTGAAAATTTAGTTTTCTATTTTTAGTCAAATCTATTATTTTAACAGACTATAACAACTTGTAATAACCGCTGTATGTGATAACCTAATCGCCATTCTGTATTTTGTTTGAAATAGTTTGCTATTAGATTTATTGTAGTTTTTAACAAAAGTAACTTCGGTGTAACGCCGATACCATGAAATTTTCTAAAAGAACTATAAAAACATATAAACAAAACTTATTTGTGACGTCCTTCAAAAAGTTCAGTGCGTAGCCTAAAGCGCCTGTACAGATAGCGACATCCACGAAGACGCGCCCCACTCTTCTTCCTAATCGCTTACAGTACAAGTGTACAACATTCCGCTAGTGTTATAGTTTTGTCGATACACAGTAATTACTTATTAGTGGGTAATTAGTGTGTATAAAAAAACTAAAACACTAGCAATAACCACTAGCGATTAGTAAGAAGAGTGGGGCGCGTCTTCGTGGATGGTACTATCCACACTATCTATACCAAAAGATGTAGGTATAATAAGCGTAGACAAAATAAGAAACGAAGGACTCTAAAGATAAAACTACCTACATACACATTTATGTTATTGAACAGCTCAAAAGAGAGTAAGAAATACGTATGCATAAAATACGTATGCACGGACGCAATTTTGAAAAAAAAAAATGGCGGACTGGTATGCCATTGTTGTTGATGATACGGACATTTTTTTTTTCATTTTTGTATAATTATGACGAACGGATTTAATAACGGAAAGTAGCCTTAACATTACACTTATAGCTTTAAATTTCGATTTTACGAATAGTGTTACTCGTAGATTATGAAAATTAATTTTGAGTTCATAAAGGTCACTCTTTGTACAAACATTCCGAATTTACATTTAATTCCGTTCTATTAGTAGTTACACTAAAATTAAACTTTTATCCCTCAAATCTATAGGTACTCATATAGTCTGATGCCTAAACTAACAACTATTAAATATACATTAGAACTATTATATAGCGAGGTACTTAGTGGAATTAATTAACATAGGCTTACAGTGCCCAAGTTCTAAGTAATTATACCCTTTCCATGAAAATGAAATATTAATTTGTAATGGAGATTCTATTGTAATGTCGCAAACAACCTTGCTTGCTTTAGATTTGGATATCATTTGTTAGAAAGCTAGGAACTATTGGTTACCTACTAAAGTTACCTCCCTATATTATAAAAGCGAAAGTTTGTGTGGATGTTTGTTACTATTTCACGCAAAAACTACCAAATGGATTTTGATGAAACTTTACATTTATATAGCTTATACATTAGAATAACACATAGGATATTTTTACCTCGGTATTCCCACGGGATTGACACTTATGCGGGTTAAACCTCGGGGCGCTGCTAGTTTTTTTTATAATTGCATGAGCATGGGGGGGGGGACTGATGCTTCGCACGGGGGTGATGGCGAAAAGTCAAAATATCGAGAAATACTTATGTTATTTACACATAAACCTTTCGGAACAAAATGGTGGTGAAAACCGCGTCAAAATCCCGTGGATTTTGATGATTTAGAAGATCTAAGCGGTCACACAGACAGACACGAAAGGCGAATTTGTTTTGAAATAATATGTACTTATATTATAGACTAGCTGTGCCCGCGACTTCGTCCGCGTGGAATAGTGACTTTTCGGGCAGCACATTTTAAATTACACATACCGTCGTTTGGGTAGCTAAAAATTTACTTTACAGTAATGTTTCTCTGTATTTACCTTAACAAATGTTCGCCGTGATTCTTTAAATTGACATAACTTTTTTATTTATGAACCGATTGACATGAAATAAACGCTAAATGTTAAGTGAAGCTTACAACAATATATTAGTGAAAACCGCATCTAAATCGAATAAGCCGTTTCTGATATTAGCGTGCACAAACACACAGACAAACAGACAAACAGAAAAAAAAAATGAATTACACTTTCGGGTTCGGCATCGATATAATAACAACCCCTGCTACTTTTTTTTTATATATTTCCATTGTACAGACACCACTTTTCTACAATTTTATTATATGTATATATATAGATATAGATGTTCTGTTAGTTGTATATCTGTGGCTCTAACATATTCATGATGATTAAATGACGATCGAAAGCAATGCTATATGCGGTTGATTTGGTCAATACGTAATATATTCCCGCCTATATGACTGCCCCGTTGGTCTCGTGGTTGCAAGCGTGACTACTGAGCGTGGGGTCCAGGGTTTGATTCCCTGGTCGGACAAAGTGTTAATGGGTTTTCCTTTAGGAATTTCTTAGTAACAGTCAGGAGTTTGGAAGTTGGCGGTTTATTACCCGCATGCCTCGGAAAGCACGTAAAGCCGTTGGTTCTGCGCCTGATCTCTCCCCGGTCGTGTCGGATTGTCGTCCCATCGGATTATGAGAGTAAAGGAACAGAGAGCGCACCTGTGTTTACGCTCACACTTGTGCACTATACCTAATTATATCCTGCGTACCTGGCTAATCTCCGTTGAGGTCGGCCACTGTGGCCGAAATCGGTCGGGAGGCTATTAATATATTCCCGCACTTGAACGCATTTCCCGGAATCGCAATTGCATTACCATATTATGCGAAATACTAATTTGCTGTATTTGATTTGTTCCGCATTCGCCCCACAAAGTTTGACCCACATTTTGATGTTCCTTGTTCGCCTCATATTTTGTTCCGCCACAGTTTTTTTTTTGTATAGAAATTAATGCTTACAAAGTACAGCCAGGACATATTTGCAAATAGCCATAGAAAGGTCAAGGCCTTAGGAAGAAACAAAATCGACTTTTATCATCTTGCTTACAACATACAGTGTGTAAATAGACCTATACATATACACATAGCCGTTATCCACACATTCTGTACATCAAACTAAGGAACATTGATTGAGCAAAAGTTTTTGCTATTAAACGACTTTTATTTTTGGTGTGAAAAATCGCTGTTTACGGCAGGCGCAAAACATTATGCTTATGAGTGCATGCAACGCTATTGTCTGTAAAGTCGGTTTACGGACGATAATTTTAAGTGATAACGTCATAAGAAAACATCCGATCGTGCCTCTCTATCGCTTGTTCCGCGCTCTCGCTTGCACGCTCGGCTCAGGCGGAACGTGACAATGAATCATGCTTTTTCGTGCGTGCAGCCGGCGTTCATCGATTTATAAGACGTTATCACGTCAAAAGATGGGACTTTGACCTTAAATATCTACGTAACCGATTCCCAGATATGGTCCAGTACAAAAAAATCTCACAATGACGGGGAGTATAAGTGACTCTCGGTTTCGTTAAGGTGAAAGGGTCAGGGTTGCCAGCAAAATACAATTAATCTTACTTTTTTAGCAGGTCAGTATCAGGCCCGCGTCCGTATCGCGAATCATATTCGAAGTAAATTTGAATTTCGCGGGCTAACATAGCGTATCCCCCTTCCCATTTCTTAAATGTCGTATGAACCCCACCGGTTCATAAGAAAAATACACTCGAGACGACAGTAAATCGTGAAAACCGTTGAGCGCTTACATGCAAATGGCTACTAGTTAGCAAACGTTTTACGGGTTAAGCGACTTTTTACACCAGTTATGTGACACCCAACCATAAAGAAAAATAATTCATAGAGCATAGAGATAACATTAAAATGTTTGTTTACATACCTGTTGAACCAGTCGTCTGTATATCTTGGGTAAGGAAACGGGTCATTGCTGCTGAAGTCATAGGAAGCCTCCGCATTCTACGACAAACACATTACAAGAATTAGTTATCAATTCAAATAACCAGCCATAAAACGGTGACGGAAAACATCACGAGGAAACCGGCATGTCCTCTAAGAAATAATTGCAAGCAATTGACTTCCAAGTTGTGATCCAAATCACAACTTGGAAGTCAATTGCTTTCAATTATTTCTCTGACTTTATTTACCATGATAATTAACTTTTAAAAAATAGCATAGCAACAATAACTTTTATCTTTTGTTGCCATATTATTATAATGTTTCACAATAGACCCTTGAATTTCCACAGCTATCAGGAGTCGCAAATGTTTGTTCAAACATTTAATTGTGCCGGCCAAACAATACGAGAACAACAATACGGTAATATTTGGAAAGCAGCTAATAAAAACAGGCCCGATAAATAGAAAACGTTTCACATTCATATAAACAGAAGCATTTGATACTTTATCCGGATATTATTGTTACGACGTCCCCAGGGTGAGTGTGGGACGAAATACGAAAGCTTACTCAACCTTTCTATCTTCACAACCACTAAAGATTAATTGTAAATGGTGTTCAATTTCACCAAAATCCTACAAAATTAAATATTTATTGACCTGTAAAATTAAAGATTACTCGATAGTTGATTTCTACTCTCGTCTAGGGACAAGCTTTCATGATTAAAAGATCAAGAACGCACACATACATATACTATTATTATTATTATGTTAAAATTATTATTATTATGTTGCCGTGCCCTAACCGGGTTTCATGTTGGAACTTACTTATATTGTAACAACTAAATGTACACATGGATGCAATAAAGAATTTGAATTTGAATTTATCCATCAAGGTCAGTAGTCGGGCTTACCTACTGCCCCGGGTATACCAGACGTACAATCTGTGACCAACATTATCTGAACCCTCTTGAGTAATAGCGAGTTTAGACCTTAAGGTGATATAAATATAGACCTCATCCACCGCTTTCCACCGGGCGAGATCGAGGTCAAGAGCTGGCCCATTACGCAAAAAAAAATGTGCTTGACCTAAAGGTCAAGCACATTTTTTTGTTACAGGTACACTACACTACACTATAAATAGTGTACCTTTTTAAGTATATGGAATAGGGATTTAACATTTAAGTGTTTATTTTTTACTATACCCCAAGGCCTAAGGACATATTAAAAAAGGAATACACGATAGAATAAAATTTTCTCGATACAAAAAAATTGCAAAGTTTTTATGTTTTTTTTATTGGTATCAAGGCGTAACGCTTATAAGTTATTCAATGAAGTTTAAAATATGAAAAGTAATCGTAGCGAAGCTTGATAGAAAAGACGGCAATTCGTTTTGGCTCATACATTGTTGTATTCTTAGCACACACACATTATCGCCATCCCTTCTTTTGTCTATCAAAAGTAATGTCATCACTCTCGTTCGTTAATAAATCAGTCGCCCGGTGGCGCTCATCATCGACGATGAATCTATATATTTTTTTGCAAATCGGTGCGATCAAAAGAGATCAGCCATATTAGGCCCAAAATGGCCGGCCAGGAAAAAAAAATGTATTACTCTGGTCGGGGAAGTCTTCTTTATATTTTTTTACTATTGCGCCGAATCTCTACGACCATTCCTTCAGCTGGTTTTTCAAGGTGAAAAATCTAGTTTTATACATAAAAAAAAAACTGATTTTAGAACGAAATATGCAAAAAAAATACAATTTTAGTAACACTCGCAGAGGTCTGTTATCATGGTAGGTAATACCTTGTTTAAGGTCACCTATCATTTATTTTCGCCAATAAACTATATTTTCGAGAAATAGGCTAAAATATATTATTCGTTTTTAGGTTTGAATTATGTCAATAATACATCAATATGTCAATTACTGTCAGTATGTACGAATGATAGAGCACAAAAAAGGAATGAAGTCGCATTTGAATTGTGAAAAAAGAAGAGTTTACACTCAACAAATATTATGACTTTAATTACGTTACGGTATGACGTTGGAAAAATCATGTTGTTCTTCAGGTTAAAGGCTATAATGACGTCACATAAAACCCAACATGGCGGCTTATAGCGGATGTGAAGTGTTACCGAAAAAAATATATTTTATATTAATATATCGTGTTTGGTATTCAAACGAAGGTCATAGAGAGTACATCCTGAAAATATATTGGTTATCTATAACGTTTCATACATAAACCCCAAATAAGATCAAAACAATTATGTTTCACGTAATGACTTTTATAATGGAGGAACACTGTCTCCCAAGTAACAGGTATAAACGTAGTTTGGGAGCCATGAGCAGTGGTGTCCAAGTGGGAACGGCGGCGACTTACGATTTGTAGGTCGTAGGTTCGAACCCAGACAGGCGCTTTACTTTGTGTAAATTTTATTTCATCAATACTGTTCTCAAAACGGTGAAGGAAAACATCGTGAGGAAACCGGCATGTCCTATAACCAAAAATTCGAAAACATGTGACATCTGCCAACCCGCACTGGGCCCGCGTGGTGGATTATGGCCCACTCCCTCTCTCCGAGAGGAGGCCTGTGTCCCAACAGTGGGAACATTATAGGCTGATTATGTGATTAAGTGGGAGTCATGGGGACCTATGCTTGAGATACTACTTCTGTATATTGTAAATGTAATTTCTGTAACAATGTTCTGACTTTTTTGAAACAAAGAAATTATTTATTTATTTATTCACTCTGACTGTTTTTAATAACACTAAACATCCTTCTAAAATGTTACGAAGGCTGCTCAACAAATTATTGCTATCAAATTCCATTTGCTGCCTACCCTCAATGATCACCAACCAGCCGTTTAGGCGGTGCGTTGTCTGTCAGTGAATTTAAGATTTTTATTAATTAGATTACCATAATGACTCCACTAAACCACACGACAAACTTCGCTTAAAAGTAACCTCGACCTCAGAGTTTAAGCAAATTGAGCAAATGTAATTGTACGAAATCCCCGCTTAATAAACCTAATGAATTTGCACGCACAGTTAAGCTCAGCATTAAACCAGAATAAAGATTAATTACCTCAGTGATTACCGAAAACAGACTCGAGGCGATACAGTCAACCCTTTGCCAATTGAAAACCTATTCTGTTTCACTGATCAAAATGTACAATTTCTATTAATTCTTGCGAACTGTTTACTTGTGTTCATAATTAGATATTTGCCCCATCAATAACCATCTACCAATTATTTTATCTGTGAAGGCCTGGTACTTACTGCCTGTTTATTTATGATTTCGGTATAAGTAAATATAAGTAGGTAAATGATAAATGATTTTATTTCTGTAAGTAGGTTTGTACAAACACTTTTACACGTCAATCATAATAAGATGTACCGACGAAACGAAAAACAAAGAAATGTTATAAAAAGTAAATAGAAATTCCCGTCAATAAAAGCCAATCGCTAAAATCTCAAGCTTTCCTTATTTGAAACTTTTTCAATACCAGAACCAGATCATATTCTCGTGGCAAGATCGGAAGCTAAACTTAAACAACGGCGAAAAAAAGGACGATAATTTAATTACAACTTAGGTATCTAAATTAAATTCAATTTTATAAGTTCCTTAAAAACTTTTAGCACAAAGCTAAAAATATCGTGAAATAAGTCCGAAATTCAATTTCAAGTTCATGAAAAAAACGCTAAGCTTATCAAGGGCCGACGTTTTTAGATCTAATCGCATCTCTGGGTAAAGTAAAATATAACGGGAACAATATGGAACAAGGCCTTGCGTCTTTTGTTTTAAAATTGAATTTTGAGTGAATACGAAAACTCTTTGGAAATAAGTAGACTAGATTTTGAACATCGATTATTTTTCTTTAATATAAGATATACTAAGAACTAGAGAACATTATCATAAAATCTTTGACACAAGTTGTGTCAAAGATTTTATGATAATGTTCTCTAGCACACAACGATTGCAAGGAAAAAACCTTTTGTGTTTTTTGTGGAAGTCGTTTTTTTTTTAAATGTTTTTATTTTTCACTTTTAAGTTGTAGGTACTTACCCCACACAAATTCGTATAACACTACTTGCTATGTAAATATCAGTGACAGGAAGTTATTATAACATCATCAGAATTCCGTTATTTATAAACCGATTTGAAAAATTATTTTTTGTTTGAAAGGGATACTTACTGTCACTTACTGATATAAATAAAGGTCAAGTTTTGATGAATGGTTTTTCAGCTAACTTCAATAATACGTATTTTTTCCACTTTGTGTATGTTGATGTTATAATAACTTCCAGGCTCTGTTATTTACTTAGCAAGTAAAATTATCCGAATTTTTGTGGGGTAGGCTCCACAACTAAAAAGTGATAACTAAAAACTTTTTTTACAAAAAAATCCAATCGACTTCCACAAAAAACACACTACTAAGTCATTTGGTTTTTTTTTGTGAAAAAGTTTTTACTGACATGATTCTACTCTCTTTCATCTACGATAGCCAAGAGAAGAAGACGCAAATAGTTAGTCTAAATACAATATTGTTCGTGCTTAATAAAGAGTATTAGGTATTAGAGGTATTTAATAAACATTTCAGGAACAATACCATACCGCCTACACGTTTAAACAGTCATCATTTTAAATTAAGTAAACAATATCATCAATAGGAAACTCGTGTCTGCGTGCCTTCATAGCCGGTTAGCATTAATTTTTACTACTCATGCAGACAGACGAAAATGTTAAAATTTTAAATCTCCTGGGAAAGCATTAAGGTTCAAAATGACTCTGACACCTCTTGTAAACGAAACATATATTTTGGTATATAGCGATAGCAGCTAATGGCACATGGATGCTAAATTGTTAAGTAAATATTCAAATTGTAAACCTCGTGGGAAAGAAATAGGGTTCATAATGGCTCAGACACCTTTCTAAACGTGTCTTATATTTCATTTCTATCACAATAAGTAGTAGCCAATAGGATATGGATTTTCAATGATAAATAATTTTATTTCTGTAAGTAGGTTTGCACAAACACTTGTTGCACAGACAATTGTTAAGCTAAAGCATTTTATAAGTGGACTTTGGATTGAAACAGACTCCGGACCCAGGTTGGCCGAAGCAAGGAAAACCTGTTCAGGTGGAGATTTATAGACGACTCCGCCTTGGAGTGTAAATGTGGTGCTGTTCCACAAACAATGGGACACTTAATATCGTGCCCTACGTGTCCTGTCAGCGTCACGTTACAGGAACCGATGGACGCTAGTGATGGCGCCAAACAAGTAGCCGAATTCTGGGCAGAGTACATTTAGATTGCCATCGACACGCTAAGAAGAAGATGCTAAAGCATTGTAGAATATTTATTATCTGTATACCTACATGAAAATGTGTTTATGTATTCACCATGTATTCACGATAGCCTACACGATCTGTTAATCAGATATTATTTTCTTGTATTGCAACATGTATTTAATTTGATGCAATATTTATTTCGATAAAAGTCATCTGACTATTGAAAAATTAGCCCGCGAAATTCTTTTTTTTTTTTTACGTTTTTTGCAATTTGCTGCCGTACGTTGATTAAAATATGACTCGCGACCGTAACAAATATGTATTTACAGAATTATAATCATTAAAGTCATCAACACAACACTAAGACCAAGTAATCCTACTGAATGACTATTTCATGAAATCTTGACATTTTAGGATTATACTAACTTAACAAGTTGTATTACTGATTCTAATGATTATTATTCTGTAAATGCATATTCGTTACGGTCGCGAATCATATTTTAATCAACGTACAACTTAATACTGACCAGCAAATTGCAAAAAAACGTAAGAAAATTTGAATTTCGCGGTCTACCTTAGCGCTTCCCCTTAACGAAAAAAAATCTCTATATATCCATTCCAAATTCAAATTATATCCTACCATCTTTGTTAACAAAACGCGACAGTTCCCGCTGATTACCAAAGATATAACTAAGCAAAGAAAAACGCCTATTTACACGAAAGTATTATTTCGCGCCCGGCTTAAAATATTTAAAGATGTTCAGATGGGCCATGCACGTAGGTATTCATTTAAAATTCAACCGTGGAACAAATCTCACTCATTTCGTGGAACAGGGTGATAAAGCGCTTCACTTTTTTATTGCTGGTAAACGAATCTTTGTTTAATTCAAGGTGTACTTTGAATTAGGGAAGGCTTTTCTTTTTAGTTAAATGTTGAGGCTTTTAAATAACTGTTGTAAGATAATTTTTTTGTGTGTGTTTGATTAGAGCCTTTTTATTTTTTATTTTTATTTTATTAGATTAGAAACTTTTGGTTTATTTTAAAAAGGGTTTGATTGAATTTTATATCAAATAACTATTCTATAGTCAATATCAATACTTACATAGTTGTACTTCAAGTCTGGATGCATGTAGTCGACTCCTGTAACAAAAATATAAAATTATTTTTTGTAATCCCATTTCAAAATTAAAGATAACCAAGAAACCAATAATATATAAAACCTGACTAAAAATAAATTATTATCCACAAAAACTTCTACCAGACAAATGATTAAAACAAATAAGATGGATGAGCTCTGTGTGGGTGGATGGTCTGTTCTGGATGAATTTTTCCCTAATATCATAATGCCAAAGGTCTCTCAAGTGTTTTTTATAAAAAAAAAATGTATTAAATAGAGAGTTTTTATTTAATTTTGAAGTAATATTTTCATTATTATCCTCTCATAGGACGTAATTATGTTTTCTAATTAATATTCATTAGAAAAGGTAGCACGTTCCGTAAATGTTTTGCGAGACAAGAAATTTCCTTTTTTAATTGGAGACCGTGTCTGTTGTAATAGATTATATTAAAATTAAAATTGGTTGAACATTTTATTAAATTAATTATCTACTTTTCGTGTGACGATTACAAAGCAATTCAGGGACAAGGGGAAATAGTTATTTATTGTGTATTTTTTGCATATCTGTTCGTGCTTTTGCCTTTTCGTTTGGCTATGTTTAGTCTGACATAAAGGGGTTTATTTATAAACGATAATCACTACTCACTAATCACAAAGTAACTTTAAGCAACGTTTATGAATAAAGGGGAAAGCTTTCTTGAAGATCCATTCTAATATGGCTGGCGAACCGTAATACAGGTTACCGTGTAACCTAGCTAGGACGCCAGATTCAATTCTGTTATAACTCTCCTTACGATTTTTCCCTAAATTGTTAAATTATTATATTTATTGTAACAGACTGTATGTACAGACGCCAGCACATCAAGCTACTACAATCTGTCAAATTTCTGTAATAGATTTTCAACTTTATCACTAAAGCATAAGGTTCAAAGTTGATTGGAAAAAAATTGACAGTTTCGGGTAGCTTGATGTGCTGGTCTGTACCTAACTTTTGAAATAAAAATAAATAATTATTATATTATAAATGTGAAAGTGTGTCTGTCTGTCTGTTACCTCTTCACTCTTAAACCGCTGAACCGACTTAGATGAAATTTGGTATAGGTAGAGATAGTTTGAGTCCCGGTAAAGGATATTGGATAGTTTTTATCCCGATATTCAAACGAGAAACTTATGCGGGTGAAACCGCGGGGCGCTGTATTCTATACAGTCAAAGTCAAATCTTTATTTGTAAAACATATCTGCATATACATAGGTCCGTGGCTAAATAATAACAGCCGCACAGGTCGATCGATCAGGTTAAGCTACGCTTGCCGCGGTTGGTCTGTGGATGGGTGACCATCTTTACATACTGAGACCTCTCCGTGCCTCGGAAAGCACGTTAAGCTGTTGGTCCCGGCTGTCATTCGTGGATCTTTGACAGTCGTTACGGGTAGTCAGAAGCCCGAAAGTCTGACAACCAGTCTTACCAAGGGGTATCGTATTACCCAGTAACTGGGTTGTGGAGGTCAGATCGGCAGTCGCTCCATGTAAAATACTGGTATTCAGCTGCATCCGGTTAGACTGGAAGCCGACCCCAACATAGTTGGGAAAAGGCTAGGCAGATGATGATGATGATCTGCATATACATAGGTATGTATAAATATAGTTTTAGGTCTAGAAATAATGATCTCTATGCCTGAAACATTTTTATTTTATATCTGTACTACTTTTCATCACACTTTGTAGTCACAAGTTTATGTAGTTGTGTAGTCACACAACTTACTTACTTGGTAAAGTTAGTGAACTTTATGTAAAGGGAACAGCACTATGTTCATACTCCTGGCACGACTATTTAATATGGGTATGTATAGTTACAGCAACGTGTTTCTCTTCCGCCATTCCAAAAACACTCACATGACGTAATTTCAATTACAAGAATGTTCGTGTCGTGTCGTCGAGGAATGTAAAGTCAGAGAAATTACTTGTTTATCAAATTGACACAAAACGTAATTTGCCTTTTAAGAGCCATTTCATACAACTGGTCTAAAAAGGACAATTGCGATTTGAATATACGAGAAATTTTAGTTGGTAGTCATTTAAATTCCCTGACTTTAGAAACAATATTAATAAAATAATCACTGTATGATGGCTATAAGACTAGGAGAAGACCATAGAAACGATGGATGGACTGTGTGAATGATGATATGGTTAGAAAGGGGGTGACTGCCGAGATGACGACTAATAGAGAAGTATGGAAGAAAAGGACATGTTGCGCCCACCCCAAATAAATTGGGATAATGGCAGGAGGATGGTGATAATGATGATGAATCACTGTCATAAGGCACTAACCGTCATCCATGATAGCTGTCGTAACATTGATCCCGGTATACCCCAGGGCCCACGCTGCCTCCACATTCAAATCCAGCTTGGGTTTCCCGCCATTCTGTCCCGTGTTCTTCAAGTACCATTGCAGGGGGAAGTAGGGATCGCGGGGCTCTGCCGCCGGCGCCGGCGCAGGCTCCGGTAGCCTGAGGGGGCGGAATCCCCGCTTCACTCTTTTAAAGCCGGTTTGTTGGACTGCTGTGTGTACCTGGAGACAATAGAGGAGGTATGTGATTATAGACGAATTAAATTGAAAGATATAAAGTATGTTTTGGAATATAGTTTTATTTTATGTTATTTAATAAGCTCGTGTTTAACTACTGTTTCACCTGATGGTAAGCGACCAAACATTCAATCATGTTCTTTACTGTGTATCATAGGTAAGTGAAGATTACAGGTTTTTTTATGAAAGAGTTATCAGCTAAGTCCTGTCTTTAAGGCATACAATAATAATTATTACGTTATTAAAAAGTAAAAAAAAAAATTGGTAGGTTTTGGTCGGCGATAGTACACGCTTGCCAAAAGTTACACTCATGACTTGATGATTTCCAGGTCATTACGACCGGGAATCACAGACTCCGGCAAGGAGTTCCACTAATCAGTAATTTATTAACTAATCTTTAGTCGATGTTGTATGTAAATAATTGAAGTGAAAACTTCTTTAGGCGCGTTGGGCATTTTTTGAGATGGGAAAAAACTATTGAACTCGCGCTACTGTTACCGTAATCGACACCGCTTTGGATGTGTTTGGCTGTCCTCGGAATTTACTCGGTTTTAATGTATATGCGATATGTTAGTGAGTGATGGCAAAGTATTCTGTTTGTGTTTTGTTTTCCTTTCTGTCGGCACTCCCGGAGTGCCACTGTTTTTTTATTCCTAAATTGGATAATATTATTAAAAAACATTTCAGTTCAATTAAGGCTGTAGATGACTTCTTTCGAGCTGAGGGTCTACACAAAGTAACATTCTATAAGCGATAACGATGATGAGAAAGTCAAGAATATATTGGATTGACGTAAGCAACCGTAAAGCTTATGTCAATCCTGTTGAATGTCGTGGTAAAAAAACAAAACGCTTTGAAAGCGATTGCCACTTGTCAAAGCCCTCTCGACGAATTTATAACAGAACTCCTTTTTCTTTTTTTTATTGCTGAATGAGCCCGCTCTTGACCTTGATCACGCCTGATGGAAAGCGATGGATGAGGTCTATGATGGAATGAGCATACCCAGAAGATGCCTAAGACACTAGAACTCCCACGCATCGACGAAATACAGCAGGCTGCTTGATGCCGGACTCCGATTGGAAGGTGGCCGCAAACCAGGCGGGCGTTAGCCCTACCAGCGCAAGGGAAAAATTGGCCAGTCAAATAAAGTGTTGGGTGGTGACTGTTCAGGATGCGCCGAGCGCTCGGTTCAGTTGACTAACTGGCGGAACATACTGCGCTACACGAGGAGGCTTCTTCATGCATCCCAAATGTCTTTGTGTATGTTGACGTAACCTGTTGAAGGAAACAGCTAACATAATTTTATTATACTAGTTTAATTAGTATAATTATGTTGGCTGTTACTTGCAGGAAGTTGAAGGTCAGTTTCATTTTAACTGACCTTCAACTTCCTGCAAGTAATAAAGAACGTGCAACTTCTGAATACAAAGAGAGAATTTAAAATTCCTCCATAATCGTTTCGCAAACAGCTCCCTAACCCGATATTAACAAAAGTAGGGTAGTTAGTGGTCCACTGCACGCAGTAAATATTCCCGGGAGCTTAAAAATGTTCAAAGCGGAAAATCCCCTACTTTACAACGAGGTTGTGAGGCAAAAAGTCCAAAGTGCTTGTTCGGGGATTCTGCAGTTATCGTGAATGAAATTTGTACTGTTTTTACCCAAGTGGACGATTTAAGTGTATTGTAGGGTTAGATAAGGGTCATAAAGTAGAGTTTTTGTGTTATGTGTACCTACATAACTCGTATAATGTTGACTTTCAAACACTTTGTGAAAATGTCGAGTTGAAACTCGCCTTTTTCAAGTAACAAACGAAAAGTTACCCTTTTCCACAGTTTTAGAAGATAACTAACTCACTGTGAAATTCCAGCCTTAACATCGTAAAGAAACTCACTTCTATATATTTTTGCAACAACAAATTAATATCCTGTTTGATTGCTACGAACGCTACGGGCTACGGATGCTACGAGCTACGAACGCTACGGGATGCTACGATACGTCTACGGAAGTCTACTACATTAAACTACATTTGTAAATACACGTTTATTATATTTAATATAACTGTATTTGAGACAGTTTATTACGTTCAATTCAGGGGCTATATTATGAAGTACTAATAACATCATGATTCCAGTCCTAAAAAGGGATGGTGTATAGTTCCATCTCTCTCTTGCACTCGAATCATGATGGCATTAAAACATCATAATACGGCACCAAACAAAGGTAAGGGTTTGACAAAGTCTATTGAATTGTAAGAAAGATTTACGTACTCAAATAAAAACAAGTCAACAACGCCTTATGCAAGATTAGATCAGAAGAAGATTAGATTGTTCAGCGAGTTCAAGCGGCAGACAGTCACGCGTGCACGTTATATATATTATTATATTATATATTATTATTTGTGTATTATATATATATAGTATTCCTCGAAGGAGTGGGTAGAGATGTATGTACAAACACCCATATTTCGAAAGTTATATTATGATTTAATGTTATGTTATGATTTATCTTTTATGTGTATATGTCACGGCTAATAGCTGAAGTGCGGCTATACCTAGTTTTAGCCGGTTACAATAAGGTGCAGCCGGCCACATGCGGTTCGTGTGTACGGTAGCATGGGTCGGTGGGTCTTTACACAGAAATAGGAGCCTGGAAAACTAGGTGTGACCGCACTTCGGCCATTAGCCGTTACATAATTATATACAAACTGTATCTTTAATTTCTGTATTTTGGTTTTAAACCGTTTTAATAAAATAAATAAATGAGTCTCGCGTTTAGAGGCCGGACTATTAAGGCGCCACTAGTCGATATTTTTTCCATACAAATTTCGGGAGAATATTACTCCACTGTTTGACATTGTACATCCAAAGTTAAACATGATATCGTTTTGTCTTATTATTGATTGTGTCTGTACGGAAACAGAATCGTAAAATAACAAGCCATTAAAAAGTTATGAGCCAACAAAGATTCGTTTTTCTTGCTAATTTTAACGTAACTTTGGGTGTAAATAAGTGATAAAAGAGGTCTAAAATCATCAAAACCAAGTCCGTACCGACAAAGCTCAGTTATCGAAGAGTTCAATAAACTTTATTTATAATTGATTTATGCAGTGGTTTTTTCCTAAAACTCGATTTTCCAAAGCACGTTTCGAATTTTTTTACGCGTCTATCAGTTCGGAACGGTGTTTCTGTGCGTGAGAACTAGACGTTGTGCGTGTAGACTAGTGTCTAACTGCTCATCACTGATACTAGCTCTATCAGAGACGAAGCCAGGTGAGACAGCGTGCTTTTTGCCCATGACCACCAGTGAGTTCGAGCTCGCGACTAGTTTACTCTTAATGGCAATAGTCCGGCCTTTAAACGGGTACAACTCCAGAGTCACGGCTACTATTGATAGCTTAATAAAAACAATTACACTTTTTCCGGCTCTAAACTGGGGCAAGTTCCGTGATTACAAAAATCGCATTCTAAAGTCAGTGGCAATTTGTAAAAGATATCTCATATTTTCTATACATTGATTGTCGCTGAGATGAGATTACAACTAGATTTTTAACGGTTTTAATTACTAGAATTGGCCATCAGTAGCCGCGTTTGCATGAAACAGAAACCGGTCATCTCTTTGCTGCCATGGCTTATTTTAATTTAATTTAATATTTGAATTGTTTTTTTTTTTTTTCATCTATTCATTACGGACGCTTTTAACGTTCTGCATCGTTCTCACATGCATAATTTTTAACATGAATGATGTAACCAAGACTTTTTAACTATATTATTTTGATTTAAAAGAGTGTCCATGGAGTTTCTTGCCCGTTCTTCTCCATAGGTACCTACGCTTTGGAATGGGCAACTAGCTTCATCTTACTGACTAACCGACCCCTTGACAATTCAAAAGTGCCTGTAATTGGTTTATTTGAAGTAAATGCTTTGAGTTTGAGTTAGAAACCCGTTACATTTATTCAAAAAACCCGATCTGCCTTTCACGTAACTACTTTTGTTGTCTAAACCGTCATAGCTCCCTAAAGATGCGTATAAATTAGTATTCCGCCGAGCGACTCCAACTAGGGATAAATGGGTTTCCGAAAAACTGATTAATGCGCCCCTAAACATGACTTGAATGATAACAGGCACGTGCTTACGAATATATTGTTATCATAATGATACAATCGATCCCTGAGATAATTTTTTTCGTCCATTTACTTTTCCTGATTTAGAACTCATTGATATCATTGTAAGGAATAGCTTTTGGTTGGTATCTATTTTTGATAGATACCACGGATATCGATACCAACCCGTGGGGACCGAGGGCGTGGCTAAATAATAACAGCCGCAGAGATCGATCGATCAGGTTAAACTACGCTTGCCGTGGTTTGGTCTGTGGATGGGTGACCGTCTTTACATACCGAGACCCCTCCGTGCCTCGGAAAGCACGTCAAGCCGTTATTCCCGGCTGTCATTCTCTGCTGCTGCGGCTGTCATCTTTGACAGTCGTTACGGGTAGTCAGAAGCCCGAAAGTCTGACAATCAGTCTTACCAACGCGTACCTAACTACCCAGTAACTGGTTTGTGGAGGTCAGATAGGCAGTCTGTATAATACTTGTATTCAGCTCCATCCGGTTAGACTGGAAGCCGACCCCAACATAGTTAGGAAAAGGCTACTAATCTAGGCAGATGATAGTTGATATCTATTTTTGCTGGCAAAGTAATAGTGGATAGGCTTGGCTTCTATTACGTTGGACCTAACATAACTGGCGAAATGTGGGTGTTACTATATTACACCTCTGCCCTTCCCTTCTGGGAACGCAGGCGTGATTTTATTTTATATACCTGTGTCTTCATTTCAGGCGTTGGTGTTTGTGATACAATTTTTCATTAGTACAGACACCAACGATACTTGTTTCTGGAATGTTCTATTTTTACTTGGATAGACATGGACAAAAAAGTATATTCCATTTACACATACATAGTAAATAACATTGGATATTAAAAATAGAAAAATGAATTGATTCGTAGTTTTTAACCTCTCTGGACTCGTCAGTTTTTATTTCAAAATAATTAGTAATGAAAGATGAATTCAAAGTATCATTTGTCAACGTCTGCCATAATGGACCATAGAGAAAGATAAATATAATAATGGGCGTTCCACACCATGCATACTACTTGTAGACATGTGATATGGACGACAAAATGTTTTTATTAGGAACACAAAACTGGCTTCATCGGTATTTGTCGCATTTAATAAACTTATCTTTCCATAATGTTGATGCGTAAGATAGTTTTTTTTATATTTCACACAAAAAAAAACTTAAAACGGAACGCGTTTACAAGTTTGACAATGTGTCATTGTCTATGTCAATGTAATGTTATTGCAGATTCTTCATTGCGTATTTATTGTGTTTATTTCTGCGATTATTTTCTAATATTTTTTACCCCTGCTTATTTCTACGGACTGATACTGTCTACCACTCGATTACCTTGCTATTGTTAGCAACACCGAGTGAAGCTTTGAGTGCTGGCTGGCGGTGAAGTCTTTGGATGGAAGGAACATCCATAGAGTATAGAAAACTTCCCGCCATTATTATTTTGTCATGCCGCGAAACGTTTGATTTTGTGGATTGTTATTATTTTCTGATTAATATATGTTTGCATAACTAGCTAATACGTGTTTTAAACACCTTCCGTATAAAAATATTTAATATCAGAAGTGGGATATAAAACTTCTCGCGCCCTAAAAGTAAATTAAAAAAAAAAATGGGTAAAACTGGTAAAAGACGCTTAACTAAGCGTAAACACAGGGCAAAGCGCGCTCGTAAACCATCTAATAGTAGCGGCTCAAGAACACCACCGCTGGCATCTCGCAAAAGGATAAAGGTATTTAAGGCAAAAGATACCGGAACTGTGAGTACAATTTTGCATAATATGATACCGGATTTTGACCCCTTGAACGATCATATTACTTCTTGGTTAAATGTGATAGAATCGTATGCATCAACATTTTCCTGGACGGATAGTATAATACGCTATCAGGCACTAAATAAGCTCAAAGGCTCTGCTAAAATCTGGTACGAATCTTTATTGCGTAATGATCACATGTGGACTACTTGGCTGTGGAAGGATTGGAAGGAAAATCTTTCTAATACATTTAGAGTGAAGAGAAATATGTTTGACCTACTTAAGGAAATCGTCGACCGGAAACCTGTGGAAAATCAACCGCTATATGACTTCTTTTTTGAACAAAAATCGAAAATTGATAGTCTGTGCTTAAATTTTACTGAAAAGGACGTAATTTCGATAATATTAGGAAATATCGGCGATAATAACATAACAGCGTCCGTTGAGGCTAGCAACTTTAAATCATGCGATAGTTTAGCTGGATTTTTGTACAGCCGCGTTTACAAAGCAAAAATCGTTAAACAAAATTTGATTAACCACAGCAACACTCGTGATAATGTTACGGTTCCATGTCAAGTTCAAAGTTCTGTTTCTCAAACATCAACGGCAAATACGACAACTGGATCAGCCCTAACCCCAAGTCAACGTAAACCCATAGAGTGCTATAATTGCGGCGGCAATCACAAACGATTTCAATGTTCGGTAAAATGTGAATTTTGCGGTAAAAAAAGGTCACTCGGAAACATCATGTTTTCACAAAAAGAATTAGTTTCAGAAGAAAAGATTCGACCGGTGTTGCATTATAGCTAAACTTTATTAAAACAAAAAGCTAAACAAATGATGGACGTAGTAATAAAATTACTGCCTACTTTTAAAGGCACATTCCAAATAACGAAATGCCTGGATAAAGATAGATATGAAGTCAAAGACATGCGGGGCAGTGGAAAAAGTTGTAGATCGTATAGAGGAGTGGCCGCTGTTGAGAACATCAAACCCTGGATTAAAATTAAAACTGGTGTGTTGATTGATGCATCATTAGTAGGTGCAAAAAGGCGTGTTGGCAAGGTAAAAAAAAAAAAAAGTAATAGGTATATATATTATAAGTCAATAATTCTTGCTTTTTATATTTTTCAGTTTCTGCTCAAGTTGATTACATTGAATTGATACTGGATAAAAAAAAAAAAGGAAGTGTTATAGTCACTTGCCAGAATCAAGGTGGTGAGCTGAAACAGTTACTGCCTAAGACTAAAGGAGTGAAATAGACCAGGCATCACCTTGGATTAAGGAAGTGAGCTAAAATGACAGTAGCAAAGAGGTTGTCTAAGCTTAAAGACTACCTACTCTGTTTTGCGAGCCAGTACAATTTAAATTGGGAATAACTTACTGCAGAATAATTCTCAAAGTCTCTAAGTCTAAAGGGGCTTTGTTTTGAGTTCTGTAATATAAGAGCTATGATAGATTCATGAATGGGATTACCAGTTGCAGAGTAGGGAAAATTCCTAAGCCTAAAGGAACAGAAACGATGTAAACCCTGCAACTGGAGTTCTATTAGTATTATTGAATCATGATTGGCCGAAGCATTATTGTTTTATACATACATATTTAGGAACACATTACCTAAGATAAACTGTGTGCTTTCAGATACGTGTTTAGTTAAGCTGATGGTGTAAGGCGTGCCTGAGGACATGCACGGCGCAGGAGGGCCGTGTTAGCAACACCGAGTGAAGCTTTGAGTGCTGGCTGGCGGTGAAGTCTTTGGATGGAAGGAACATCCATAGAGTATAGAAAACTTCCCGCCATTATTATTTTGTCATGCCGCGAAACGTTTGATTTTGTGGATTGTTATTATTTTCTGATTAATATATGTTTGCATAACTAGCTAATACGTGTTTTAAACACCTTCCGTATAAAAATAGTTAATACTATTAACACTGGATTCTGATTTGCATTGCGTTTTGGATTTGTTTTGTGGATCAATATGAGGTGCATCAACTGCGGAATAGCTTTCAGTATATTATAGTGTACTCTGTGGGAATAGCCATGCAAAGGTTGCAGAAGCATCTAATAACCTCGCTTTCTGCACACCATCAAACAAGACTTTCGCGTTGGATAACCAATGCTCAAACCCAGGTAAGAAGTTGGACTAGAAAAAACTTCTGATTTATTTTTATACATTGAGGTAATTATGTAAGTACATATTATTACCTCAATGTTTTTATATTATTCTGGTATGCGAAATTAACTTACAGTGCATCTTATTTTCAGTTGCCTATGGATACATTTATTTGTCATCCATGCTTATTATTATTAAATACCGAAGCTGGTGAACACGAGAGACTACTGGGGAATAACATGGTTTGCCTTGGTTGTGGCAAATCTGTGAGGAAAATAAGACACCATACTGTCAGTATGGAGTGTCCATTGCTGGCTGTCCTTATTTATATAAACATAAGCATTTATCTGTGTTTATTCTAACTGGTTTATTTTCAGCCCTCAAGAAACAACTATGTTTGCCATGTGTGTTGGATGCGAGCAAATAGACAGGCAGTGCATGACTCATCACGAGACATGCAGGAATTGGCTTTGAACAATGATGCAGCAGCCCCTAATGTTCAAGTTGTTAGCCCACCAGAGCCATCACCGTTGCCGCCTGTTCAAAGAGGACCACTTCAATGGGATAGTAATACGATATCATTACCTAATTATAAGCCAGCTTCAATCACATCTGTTCACTGTATATTTCAACAATGCAGAAACAGATTGTTACATTTGTTATTTATGTAATTACTGAAGCCCTATACTTATAGCGGGGTCGTCCAAAAGGGTTACCGCTGCCCCGGAACATAAAGGGCTAAGGAAGGAATACGGGTGGGTTTTAGTCAGTAAGAGTCTGACACTCCCTTCCGCTCCACCTAGAGCGGGAGGAGTCATTAGATGATTTCCCATCCAAAAAAAAGCCCTATACTTACACTTTATCCAGGTTAGTGTATTTGTGAAATAAAAATGCTCTGTTTTATCAAAGCTGGTTGATTGACCTCCCTCGGTCTCTTTATTAACACTATTGCTGCATTGCTGTAATGTATGTTACCTAGGTAGGCATTTAAGATATAATAATTATAATATAGCAAAATATTTTTATTTAATAAATAAATATCCTACTCTTTACACTCCTCTCCTCTTTTTTTTTTCTTTTATACTCTTTTGTTTTATTTTGTGCTTCCCTTGTTTATTGTTAATTGAACTATTTAAAAAAATATAAGGGCAACCTGTAAAAATGTACTTTAAAGAAAAATATTAGTTTTGAATATGCTTTGTTAATATTGTTATTATGACTGCCTCGTTGGTTTACTGTCCTGAGTTCGATTCCCAGGTCGAGCAAAGTGATATTGGGGTTATTCATCAGGAATTTCTCAGTAGGAGCCCGGAGTCTGGATTTGTCCCCTAATACATGGGACTTAAATATAACTGGTGAAATGTGGGTGTACTATAGGTACACCTCTGCCCATGCCTTCGGGGAATATAGGCGCGATGTTATGTTTGTTATTATTGTCACATTTTTTGAGACTATTACCCAGTTTAATAAATGTAAATCAATACACAGTTTAAAATCCTTCATTTAGGTGGCCATTACTTTGTTTAAATGCTTAAAATACTAAAACCATATCAGTTATACGTAATAATTCACAACTGTTCGCTACTTTAAAGCGTCTTTAAGTTTTTTAATAGCGAAATTATAATCTAATATAAGTATATACCTTATTGCTAGCGTTTTGATTAAAAGATTTAATGAAATTGTTTTTTGTCTGGTATGTTGTGATGACAAGTTCTCAGAGTTTTTTATTTATAGCAATTTAATAGGCCAGTATTCACGAATATAAAACACCAAAAATCATTGGTGTACTTTAAAGTTGATAACTATGCCGACGTCCTTATAAAAACTGGCCATAATATAGTTTTTGTGAATCGTAAATGTGTTTTTCGTTTATTTATGTACTTACTTATTAAATACGTTTTTAAAATATAATTTATGTTAGATGGTAAAATAATTTACAGTACTTTAACGAAAAAGCGGTGTCTCAATTAACTCAATATACGAGGGTGAATCAAAAAATACTTGGAATCAATATAAAAAAATGCAAAGATTTAAACAAAAATATTTTATTTTTCTACATAATCTCCCTCCAATGCAATGCGTTTTCGGTGTCAGGTTTCATTAGGTAAGTACCTTAAACATACTCAACACAATAATACATTACTTATGTACATTAATCTTTACTATAACAAAATAAATAATAGTGTGCTTGCGAATTCACTCAAATGCCACGTGAATACATAAATTTTGCCACGAAGTTCGTTAATGGAACTTCAGAATGAATCGTCCGGAATCGAAGCCAGTTTCTAAGTAAAATACTTAGTTGTTTGTTACTAAATCATTCCTTAAGTTACAAACTTACGCAACATTAAAACATTTGTAACTTTGCTTTATTAACTAAATCATTTCCAACTTACTATGAAAACTTCGCCCCTAACTTCAGGCACTAAACTTTATCTGAAATTCAATTTAAAACGATACATATTCACATGAAAGTTTATGAAAGCAATTCACGAACTTTACAATACTGAGAAAATGGCTCGTATGTTTCCTAAACTTATTTAACTTTATACTGTTTCATATATAGGTATAACTTTTGATATTCATTAATTTTATGAAAGCTTTGAAGTTTTGAACGTTAGAGGTAATGTCGTCTTACTTTAAAATAAAATATAAGTATGAAAAGTCATCATGTAAATTGGTCTCGCGTTTTAACTATTAAAATGTCGTCAATTGTATCAAAGTAACTTTTAGTGAAGATTTATGTAATTAAAACGGTTTAAAACCAATCACAGAAATTAAATACACACAAAAAGACACACATAAAAGATTAAATATAAAATCATCAAGTAAAAAAGTTAACAACACTTTCATACATCCCTCGCACAGTACTTCTGACATGCCGACAAAATCTTCGTCCACTCGTCCACAAACAGATCATTTTGTTGGATTAGAGTCCAAGAGAGTGCGGCCAGAGTACGTGGTACTGGGGACTTAGCACGCGCAACTGGGCGACACGGAGGCTGTATTAAAATAAAATAGGCAATAGGCTCGCCCCCCTATTACATTGGACTTAAACATAACTGGTGAAATGTGGCTGTACATCTCTGCCTAACCCCTTCAGAGATTCAGCCGTAGGATTATCGCTTCCCACAGCTGGGAAAACTACACTGGACCAGTTAACGCTGCATTATTTTGTTAATTTAATTGTTCTGCACACGCAAACTACTTACATATTTGTCGATGAGTGAGTTGAGTGACATGTGCCATTAACTATATAGTACGGAAGCAATTCTCGAAATAAATACAATCCCTATACATGAATCGTATGAACGAACTTGTGAAGAGTCCTTTGTGTACGAACGCTCGAATGTTTGGCACAGAACGTCTGACTGAGTACCTATTAAGTACGTGACGAAGTAAGGGCGTGTTTCATCAAGCGTGAGGTTGTTTTCGTCTAGCTATTTTCGTTTATTTTGGTCAGTGTGAATTCGACAGGTGTCGGTAAAGCCGTGTCTCCTGTGCGTGTTTTTACGAAACATTACACACAAAACCTTACACATAAACATGTGTTTTCGTAAACAAACTGTCTCCTGTACATTCTGCGACTGAACGATTTTATAGATTAGTGTCAACTATTCACAATATAACTTCAAAACCTATGTCAGTTGGATTCATTCCAACTGACACAGGTTTTGAAAACAGGTCTTGCTTTCGAATTGCTAAATGCTAGATGTGTGCGGTGAGCGTGGCGGTTGAAATTAAACAAACCCTTCCCCTCTTCACTCGGGCGGGGAATGTTTTCCATGCAGCTCGGAAAACAAAAACATTGTGTTTGCATACAAATGTCCACGCCACGCCTCTTTGTTTCGATGTTTTTGTGTAATGTTTCGAGAAAACAGGACAGACGACTTTAGGCGTACTCAATCTTTGTCTACTTTTAAAACCATGATAAAAAATTCTTCCTTTCTCCTTAAACATCATCATTACTATGGGTCCAAACCCGAAATCGTGAAATAAAAATCAGCTGTTCCCTACATTTATGTTCGCTTAACTCATCAAAATGTAGGGAACAGCTGATTTTATTTTTTGCGATTTCAACTAGCTGTGTCCGCGACTGCGATCGCGTGGATTTCGGGTTAAATCAATCATGTGTCGCTTAGATAAGATCTACCTTCTCTAAGCGAGACAAAAAAGAGTCGTACGTAGGTACGACTCATTCATTGAAAAGGAAGAATCTTTTTTCTCTATTTAAAGTTTTTTTTTTTGGCGGAAACCTGTTTTTTTTTCTAAAATAAAAGTCTAATCCCGTAAAAAATCGGTCCAGTTTTAGTTATAGTACCATATATATACTTTCATATGCATTTAGTAAAAAGCTGTTATTTTAACATTACAAAGAGAAACTCCAAGTTTATTTATTTTTATAGATTAAAGAACACAATAAACATACACTCAAGGACGTATCATCAAAGTCATCATCAAAACAATCGCAAACTAAAGATCAGTTCAATTCTTAATCTCTCGGCAAATTCCATGTCCAAATGTCCAGCATATACACACAATATACCAGTCTGCGACTGACATACGCTCGGTATGAACGTGCCCTAAATCCGAACCCCATTTAAACTTCCCATGTGTTACATAATGTACGATGAATTCCACTTTTGTCATATTGAGAATTGTTGAGAGCTTTAGTAAACACTTCAATATGTGTTGTTTTTTTTCTAAGTATTTACTGATTCTGCTATATTAGTTTTCTCTGGAAGAATAGAATACTCTTTATTAATGTACAGATAAAAAAAAGATAAAGAAGAAAATTTTAGAAATTTTACTAAGGTAAACAATGATAAAGTTAATAGCTACGTAGGTAGGTATTGTACTACGTATTTACTGGAAATTAAACGAAATTATTTTTCTATTTATCATTATTTTTGATAGCGATATCCGCTACGTTTGTAAAGATTCGAGGACTAATTGACTGTGGCTCTGTATAAAAATAAATGAGCTAACGCTGTGCAAACCGGATGAGGACACCAAGGGGACCCCTTATTACCCGATTCTTAAGAAGCCTTTTGAAATCGTGTTGCTAGTCAGAAAACTCATTAATTTAGAAAAAATATCTCGGCTCATAATATTTTTAAAAGCGTTTTCCGTGTACCTACTTAAACAATCTTACGGCAGTGAAATAAAACATGAAAGTGCTCCTCACTTTTCGTAATTGAGCCAGATTGGAGGTAATTCCATTGTCTTAGCTCGGAGAGAGCGTAATATCACGTTTACTTTTTACCGTTTCTTTAGTGGCGTTGGAGCTTTAAACATTGTTAATTTAACAAGTTCTGAATAAATAACTCTCCTAATAAATCTGGCTGGCAGTGTAAGGTAGGTAGGTTAGTGTGCACATTAGTGTAGTTCTCGATTAGAGCTAGCTTTTGCTAAGTGAAGCAATTAGGTTGATTGCAGGTGTTTTTAATATTCCTGAGGGCTTTTTATAAAAGTATAAATAAGTCTGTCAGTAGTTCTTGTTGAAGACGCAGTCGTAGCATCATCTAATTTCATTCAAAATGAATAACTCAATACGCAAATTGTACTTATTAACTTATTTCATGCATTGCATAATCAGCCTATAATGTTCCTACTACCGGGACACAGGCCTCCTCTCGGTGAGAGGGAGTGGGCTGTATTCCACCACGCGGGCCCAGTGCGGGTTGGTATAGATGTCTCAAGTCTTTGAATTTTTTGTTGTTTCACACGATGTTTTCCTTCACCATTTCGAGAGATGAAATAATTTACACCAAGTAAAGCGCCTGTCCGGGTTCAAACCGACCTTCATCTTGTAAGTCGTTACCACTGGGCCACCACTGCTGTTGTCTAATTTCATACAATTGAAAGACTAGCTTTTGCCAGCGGCTTCGCCCGCGTGGAGTTCGGAAATTATCCCACAGGAACGTACTACCGGAATGAAAAGTATCATATGTGTTAATCTAGGTCATGAACTATCTGGGTACCAAATTTCATCCAAATCTGCTCAGTAGTTTTTGCTTGAAAGAGTAACAAACATCCATCCATCCTCACAAACTTTCGCATTTATAATATTAGTAGGATAGGATTACTTTCAATCTTTTATACTCCGGAAATTCCCAAAGAATGACTTCCAATGAATTTCCGGACCTTTTTGAGTTCGAAACGAGAGAAGTTACGAGTGAATACCAAAAAAAAAAAACAGTTCCGCGCGAAAATGAATGCTGAAAGTTTCCCGCAATGTAGGAATTTGCTGAAAAAGTTACTCAAATATTATTCGCCTGGATTCTATTCCTGTAATTTATGCGGCTTGGCAGATCCTGCCAATTAAGTAGGCTTGGCAGCTATGACAATGAAATGCAAACTAGATTCCAAATGACGACATCTATCAATATTAATATCTGTATAAGTTACTGGCTAGCGGGTAATGTCTTAAGGCTACTGGGAATTATGATTTATTTATGGGCCTTCAAAATATCGTCCCTAATATATCTCAGTCAGGTTTAGGTTCAGGTTATTTTTGGGCATCGTTTTAATAAACGTAAACTATAGTTTACTATAGTTAATATATTATTTACTAGCAGCGGCCCGCGGTTTCACCCGCATAAGTTTCGATCCCGTGGGCATATTAGGATAAAATAACGTTTGGAAAAAAAAAGCTTGGAAGAAGAAGTATTAGTGTTCAATTTTGACTTTTAAAACGTGTTAAAAGAGATCGAAATTTATACGCGTACTGGTAAACACACACGGTTGCCGTTTACACTATGCGACTATCACAATGTATGCGACTGTCCTTTTAAATTCATTTTGAAATCATTTTACCACCGGTCCTTTGGAACTTAGACGATTTTTGGTTACGCCCGAATGGCCCGCGGTCCCCCGCTTTGGGCCGTTCAGACTAAATACCCTAATATTTGTGGCAGAAATGATGATGATGATGATGAATATTCATGCATTCTACACATAAACCTTCTGGAATAAATGCCCTAAATTATAGTGAAAGCTACTTCAAAATCCGTAGCGTCACAAAAACAGCACGGTCACACAGACAGATACGAAAAGCGGTTTTAATTAAAAAAAAAAAAAACTATGTTGCAAAGCCGTTAGAAAAAGAAAACTAATGAATAACTAACTACATTCATAAAACTACCTCAGCTCTTAAGTAATAGTTATTTTATGCCAAGAGGTGCTTTAACAGCTCAGCTTACAAAGGATTAACAATTCTCTTTGTTTTACAACGGCAAACAAAAGTAATTGGTAATAAACGTTACTTAATTACCTTTCTGTCGAAGTGGTATTACTATTACACCTCTCTGTAATTTAATTAATTGTATCTAAAGGTGTTTTGATCATTAAACCTTTTAAAGTCCTCCACTGAGCAGAGGCCTAGTACCAAGAGAGTCTAATAATTTCAAACATAAGCTGAATTTATATTGCGAAACTAGTTGCACGAACTTAGTTATTCATTGATTGTTTCACGTGTAAATAATTATCTACTCGTATTGACACGTGAAACTATTCAATACGCTTCTGTGTCGAATCGAACATAAATCAATGTTATGCAAGGAATCCTCTAAACGTTGTTCACAACGCATTTGTGAACAGCGTTTATACCCCAAAATTTTTACAGTTTAAACTAAATAGACGACCGCTATTCTTTCGACAGCTAAGTATTTGCTGTCGGGCAAATCAAGTAACCAAAAATGTGTCATTTTCGATTCGGAAGCCTGTCGATTGGTTGTGAATAACTATCAACTCAGCCTATCGCAGTTCACTGCTGGACATAGGCCTGGGAAAGCCCAGACTACGCCAAAACACTCTGTCCTCCGCCTTCCGCATCCGGGCGTCCCACACTACGCTTGTCGACACGCGGTCTCCACTCTAGGACTCATCTCTCCACTGAATACAATCTCCACCGTTTGTTGTGAATAGCTATGCAGATAGCGATATAATATGAACGTACCATTAAAAGATCTACATGTTCTAAAACGGTACAAAGCTCAAAAGACTCATTTATTACCATCACAATAGAGGATTGAGCCTCAATCCAACTCTGACATATTTTTCACTAAAAATAACTCCATTCATCGGAAAACGTAAGAGAACAATATATAACCATCTAGAAAAGTAAATGCCCCACTCCAATTGTACAAAAGAAAACGTCTCGTATCTTGAGTACCTATTTTAGTATGCGTATATTTTGCCGGGTGCTTGGGTACGGAAGGGACCAATTTTCATAATATTTTACTCTGCGGAAACGTGGACGTAATGCTTAATAGGCCTCGAAACCATTGAATCAAGAAGTATATTTAAGACCAAAGTATATGACGGAGGAGGAACCTCTGTGGTGTTTTTAAAAAGTGTGACGTCAGCATTGCTGACGTCACACTTCACCAATCGACAGGCTTCCGAATCGAAAATGACACATTTTTGGTTACTTGATTTGCCCGACAGCAAATACTTAGCTGTCGAAAGAATAGCGGTCGTCTATTTAGTTTAAACTGTAAAAATTTTGGGGTATAAACGCTGTTCACAAATGCGTTGTGAACAGCGTTTAGAGGATTCCTTGCATAACATTGATTTATGTTCGATTCGACACAGAAGCGTATTCAATAGTTTCACGTGTCAATACGAGTAGATAATTATTTACACGTGAAACAATCAATGAATAACTAAGTTCTTGCAACTAGTTTCGCCCGTTGAGTTTAAACGTGAAAACTTCATCATCTGCTTAGCCTTTTCCCAACTATTGGGGTCAGCTTCCAGTCTAACCAGATGCAGCTGAATATCAGTACATATGTATGACATATATATATATATATACATGGAGCGACTGCCTATCTGACGTCCACAACCCAGTTACTGGGTAATACGATTCTCCTTGGTAAGACTGGTTGTCAGACTTTCGTGCTACTGACGACCCGCTGTCAAAGATCCACGATTGGCAGCCGGGACCAACGGCTTAACGTGCTTTCCAACGCACGGAGGGGTCTTGGTATGTGAAGATGGTCACCCATCCACGGACCAACCGCGGCTAGCGTAGCTTAACCTGATAGATCGACCCGTGCGGCTGTTATTACTTAGCCACAAACCACTCTCAAAACATGAAAACTTGAAACTACTAATTTATTGGTACACCACAGACTACCTGCAGTATTGTCTCTCCTTTCTCTCTAAATTCATCCAAAGGTTGTCTTTAATAGATCGCTTTTATAGATAAGACCGCCCATTGTGTCACGCCCTGTAAAATTTCTACATTTAAGTATATTCTGTAATATTTATGGTGTACAAAATAAAAGAATGTTCCGAATAAAAATCTGTTCTCTTTTGTGTAATAATTAATTAACTCCTATTGAAAGTCGATAGTGAACAAACAATGAGAGAACAGAAAACCTCAGGTACCGGTTCATGTAGTTTTGGAAGTCAAGAATTACTTTAATTCGATGAAACCGAAAACTGAAACCAAGGAACTTATTAGAAAGCGCACACTGACACTCACTCCCATACTCAATTCATGATTCACTTTTAAGTAAAGCATTCATCGCACATCGGAATGAAAGTTCAAACCATACGGCATACTTACGTAGGTAAGTTCTCCAACTACCACTACCACTACTATTGTAGTAATAGTATTTTCATTCTATCTGAATTGTAGTTTACTACAAAACGTATCGGTGGCTAGTGAACCACGTAGTTGTCCAATCGACTATCAGGTAATTTGTAGTCTAGCGTTAATTATTACTGTTCGGTCGATGCGTTCGCGCTTCGGTAAATGAGATCAGTCACCGCTCACCGCTTCACAGTAAATTAGGACCGTTTTAATAATTTCCACGAGGCTCTATAAATAAAGCTGGTTTTCGATTAGCGAAGTGTAATTATTATTATTTGGATTTTAAAGTTTATATTATTTGTTGGAATGACTAGAGATAATTAAGCGTTTAACCGACCTCGAACAGGAAATAATAAGGCCTTAGTGATACACAATTAAATATTTACTAATATCGGAAGAGTACATTTTGAGGTAGCCCGGTAACGGCCCCGACTTACGAATTGTAGGTCGTAAGTTCGAACCCAGACAGGCGCTTTACTTTGAGTAAATTATTTCATCACCACTGCTCTGAAAACGGTGAAGGAAAACATCGTGAGGAAACCGACATGTCCTAGAACATTCGAAGACATATGGGACATCTACCCAACCCGCACTGGGCCCGCGTGGTAGACTATAGCCCATTCCCTCTCGAAGAGAGGAGGCCTGTGGCCCAGGAGTGGGAACATGGTAGGCTGATTACGCTACGACTTGAAAAGTTAAAACCAACATTTGTCGTCTTGCATTCAGCATCCGTAAAAAAAGACTCGGTTCTTTAGAGTCAGGTTATGATAAGACGCAGTCTTTGTTTATTCTCTGTATGAGAAAAACGTGTCTCGCAGAAGGATTGAAGCAGTTATGATAAGTAAAGAAAAAAGCAGGATACTCACAAGTGGGTGTTGCTTGAGCAGTCGCGTGTGTGCGATGGAGCGGCGCGGGCGCGCGTGGGGCAGGCCCCGGTGCGCGAAGTGCCATTCTGTGTCAGAGCCTAGTACCTGTGGAAAGAAATAATAATTTTATTACTGAGTATTCGTTTGCTTTTTTCAGGACATACAATAATCGTATAATATATGGATGGATGGTGTAAACCGTAGAAAAATCCAATAATATTAATATTGTAAAAATGGCTGTGTCCTTGCAGGGTTCACATCAGGCGCAGCACCCTTCTTCTTCTGCGTGACGCTGACACGACTGTGTGTGACTTTCAGATTTCCATGGCGTCCTCGGTGGTATCGCAGAGGTCATTTTGTCTGCATGGTTTCGGTTCGGCCACAAAGGGCAGGCCGCTATTGCAAAACCCTAAATACGTAAATCGCACACTGAATCACAATCTGAACCATTTTGAAGTATATTGCTGATAGATTGCTTCATATGTTTGAAAAACTTGTCTGCTCAACATCGTAAATAACGTAATGAATGTCGTTGAACTGTCAAAATGAAAGCCATTGCTACTAAGTATTAGTGTGTTGCGCAATTACCGCGCTGGATCCTTAATACTTACTTCAACATCATTTTTATTTTAAGAACTAAACCGTCACAGAGACTCACACGAAAAGCGACTTGTTTTATACTACTACGTTTTAGGTAATCATTAGAATCATTAATACATCTTTCTAAGTAGTATTTTACAATCTAATATATATATATATATATTATATACAAGTGTATAAAAAAAAAAGACAAGAGCTCATAGGGCACCAAAAAATTTAGATTGTAAAATACTTCTTGTAAAAAATTATTAAAGTATCTTTCTAAGTTAGATTTGTACCATTAAGCACTTTTCCATAAGAGATTTGTTGTTATGGTACAAATCTAACTTAGAAAGATGTATTAATGATTCGAATTCTGTAAATACGTAGGTACTTGTTATAGTCGCGAATCAAATTTTGATCAAGATAAAACCTGACACTGACCTGAAAATTACAAAAAACGTAAGAAAAATTGAATTTCATGGGCTACCACTGCGCATTCACCTTAAATAATTGTGTGTTTCCTATTCCTTTAGTCCAATAGTTTACTCGGAGTAAACAATAATTAGCAACAGCTCAAGTGTCATTAACACCAAAGAAACTGTTTTAGTTAAAGATCAACAATGACTAAGTTCCTTCTATTGCTCTTTTCTAACTTTTAAATACAATAAGTCGCCTTTCATGAAACTAACTTCTTTAGACAACAACATTATCAAAGATAGAAAAGCAACCTCTGTCGTTTGTTTTTCTCGAAACACTATTTTCCGAACATTTCAATATTGCAAAGCATTTACGTTAGGTACTGGAACGTGTGAGTCAACAGTTCGGAATGGAGGCAGTAAAGCCAATCCCGCGATCTTTACCCTGGATTTATATACAGGCAATAAAACCAAAATGGCGGAGGAACCGAGTGCAAATATGGCGCGAATCGACGTTTACATTCCTAGGCGACGCGACACCGGGCGGTGAAGAACATTGTGTTGTATTGGCGGAGTTTTAACATTGGACGCGTTCGTTTTATGTTGTAAATCTTTATGGGATTTGGAAGTCATCCTATTTCTATTCTTACTAATATTATAAACGCGAAACTTTGTGAGGATTGATGGATAGATGGATGTTTGTTACTCTTTCACGCAAAAACGACTGAAAGGATTTGAGTGAAATTTGGCACGTACATAAATTTATAACCAGATTTAATACCTACATAAGATAATTTTTATCCCGACATGCCCACACGCGATCGACACTAATGCGGGTGAAACCGCGGGGCACTGCTAGCAGAAAATAAATTGGCCAAGAAGAGCGAATAGTTTTGTAGAAATTACTGGCTCTAAAGTTAGGACTTGCGCCCACTAGCGGGACGGCACGGCGAGGGATTTTATGCGACGAATAGAAACATAATATAACAGTGTGACAAAAAAAAGAAAATAAAGGAGATGTTTCAAAATGTATGGGGCCTGGGCAAGGTCCTTGTACACTATACTTAAAAATAGGGAAATTCATTTAAAACAGTTCTCAAGAATGGACGAAACAAGAAATTACACTTGAAATTGCAACACACAACAAAAACCCGTCAAGGCGGTAAGCTGTCATTTTGATTGATCAATGTCGTTTGGCATGATTATTTCTGAAGTGAAGTGACACTGTTGTGACTGCTGATAGGTCTCTTTCTATGATCAATGGTTTACTGTCATTGTTTTTAAGCACAGAGTAACTAAATCGGTGAGATGCCATATTGAAAGTCGATAAAAATAATTGATAATTATCAATTCACTCAACAGTACACATTTAATTGAATTATCTGTATTTTTCTCAAATTCTACGGATTTTTCTCTTTTTTTTGAGCTACTGTTCATAGACCTGGCCCATTTTGAAACATCTCATTTGAAAAAAGGACGTCGTGGCGTGCCTAAAGATACCACAGCATCGGTGCCGGATCTGTACCGTGCCTTGCCGCCAGTGGGCGCAGGCCCTTACCGACACTATGTTTTCGTAAATATTCTTTGAGGTATTGGCACAGAATAACTAATAGTATGGTATTGGTTTTAATGATCCATTTTGGAAAAAAAGTACAGAACAAGTTTATCAGTCGTTTCAACAGAGGGAATTGCAAAATAATTTTAGTTAACCAGAAAGAAAATAAATAAATAACACTGAACTGAACGTTATCCAATTAGATTTACCCTACATAATAAAAAGGTACCCTCAGAAATAAACAAGAAATGTCTTCCTCATAAAATTTTTATACATTGCACATAAAATATGTGCGTGGGTTAAAGAGAAAGAAGGATACAAAGTTATTACCCTCATTCTTCATTATTTATTTAATCTTGACGGGAAGAGGACCAGAGCACAATATAATAATGACATATTATTTATGTAAAACAAACAGTTATTACAAAATGCACCTACCTATATCTATAAATAGGTTTTTTGGATGGGAAATCATAATGACTCCTCCCGCTCTGGGTGGAGCGGAAGGGAGTGTCAGACTCTTACTGAATAAAACCCACCCGTGTTCCTTCCTTAGCCCTTTATGTTCCGGGGCTGCGGTAACCCTTATAAATAGCCTCTGCCCGCGACTTCGTCCGCGTGAAATTTTTTGTTCCCCCGACCCAGCCCGTCGCATCGCATCGTCTGCCCGCGCTATTACTTCGTTTTAGCTTAGCATTATTTTTCCTCAGCTCCTAAGGGCCCTAGCGTGATATTAAAAAGTCTGTAGGAAGGAAGGCTCCTTAAGAATTGGGCTATCATAATGACAAAATAATTTTTCAAATCTGACTGGTAATTCCGGAGATTATCGCGTTCAAACAAACATACTCTTCAGCTTTATTATTAGTATAGATTACATAAGATACGTATATCCTAAAATAGTAGCTTAGAATTTTTGTCCGTTTGTCTGTTTATCTGGATTGTATGTTCCGAATTTGCGCAAAAACGGATTTAGGTGTTTGGCACACAGCTAGTACGGTCAGCAACAAAAGTCGATTAACACTTCAGCTTTTTTAAGCATTGAGCAAAATATTTGTTAAAAATTGCAGTAGAAGAAAAATGTTTAGAATATAAACTCTTTGCTATTATGTGAAAAGTTAAAAAACAGTTTATTGCAAAAAAATGTTGTCAATTTAATAACATGTAAATTGACAGTGTTAATCGACTTTTGTTGTTGACTGTACCAGGATCCTGGAAGTACGTTTCCCGTGGAAAATTTGCCGCCACCCACGCGGGCGCAGTCAAAGGCGAAGATAATAAATAAATATTTTGGAAAACCTGAACTAAGAAAAGCAGTATAACAGAGAATCTATAAGAAGCCAATTTAGATCGAATGCGATTTATAGACCCTATTCAATTTTCTTTTCCTTTTAATAAAAAAGCAATCTATTTGGAACCTGTATGACTGTAAGTGCCTTCTTTCATTACAATATATAATACATATATTATTAACCTTTTACCCTAACCTATACGTTTTTGTGTACAACCTGGTACACAAAGAGAAAGGCACTACACGCGTAGTACAGACGCCAGAACATCAAGCTACCCGAAACGTTCAAATTTTCTCAACCAACTTAGAACCCTATGCTTTAGCGATAAAGTTGAAAATCTATTAAAGAAATTTGACAGATTGTAGTAGCTTGATGTGTGTCTGTACGTCATCTTCAAACTATTGTACGACCTACTTGTTTGGTATACGTATGACAAACACGTTTTCTTTGGAAAAATCAATATTTATAGCTGAATGAAAAAATACCTAGTAGAAAAGTGAGGCTATAACGTGTAAAATAATTTCAATACTTACAATTTGAATGTAATACGATTTTTTGCAGATTTTTATAGTGTACCTAATTAGTAGTATTGTATGGCAAAATTCGTTCTCTATGGACATATCAAAAGGTAGTAAGTATAAAAAATAAGTTTAAAAACTAAAACCCGACTACCGAAAAGGTTGAAACAAGAAAGTACCTTCCCGTGGTCGCATGCCGCTGTACTAACATATATATTATTAGTATGCGACCACGGGAAGGTAATTTCTTGTTTCATCCTTTTCAGTAGTCAGGTTTTAGTTTTTAAACTTATTTTTATTTAATTACTTTGGGGGTTATTTCAGTAATATTTATATTTTTGTTCGAGTTTCTATATTTTTATCTGTAATTTATATGGTATAGATAATAAAGAGTATTTATTCTATTCTATTCATACATACATACATACCGGTCAAAATCATAAACCTCCTTTTTGCTTCGCCGTAGTCGGGTAAAAAGTAAAGCTAAGACATGTAAAATGACTTCAATAGGTACTTACAAACTTATTGCAAGACGATTTTTGGCAGTTTATAAAAATATAATTAGATAGTGGTGTAAGTAAATCATCATTCTGCCTAGCCTTTTCCCAACTATGTTGGGGTCGGCTTCCAGTCTGACCGGATGCAGCTGAATACCAGTATTTTACATGGAGCGACTGCCTATCTGACCTCCACAACCCAGTTACTGGGTAATACGATACCCCTTGGTAAGACTGGTTGTCAGACTTCTGGGCTTCTGACTACCCGTAACGACTGTCAAAGATCCACGAATGACAGCCGGGACTTGCTTTCCGAGGCAAGGAGGGGTCTCGGTATATAAATATGGTCACCCATCCACAGACCAACCGCGGCAAGTGGTGTAAGTAAATATCAACTTAAAAATAGCCATCTCGAATTTCTTATAAGGAAATTTAGTAAAAGTCTACCTTCGCTACTCTTCAAGCGAGCCTTGCATTTTAAAGTATAATTCTAATTAATAACCCCAGAGAAAACGAGTTTTAGTTAGAAGGATTAAGGACGTCGCTCCCAAGTTTTAAACTCATTTTTTTTTTTTTCAAACTACACTGTTTACTCTGTTTTACGCGCCAATCATTTGTGTTGCCACACTTAATTAAAGTTGGAACAACTTCTACCGACTGCACACAATGATACCTTGCGAAGTAAAACAAAAGTAACATAGATAGCTTCGAATCCGTTTGTTTATTGCTAGTGTTTAACTAATTGAACACTGTTTTGTATGTTATCTGATGTTTTTCTTCGGCAGTTTTCTTTTCGTAGCATATTAAGAAAGAAAACATTTTAGCAAAGACAAAAATTGCCTAAGAAAAAAGTTCGAATTAAAAAGAATGGTTACTTAAATCAAATATAAAAAAAAAATTAGTCATCTAATCAAATACGAATTTGGAATCCTTTATATTCAGAAGAAAGGCTTGTTCGATTCAACACTGGTTTAATTAAAACTACACTTTCTAATAAAATAGGTTCGTGGAAAATAATTTCGGTTTATGTCGCCCTTCCTGAATTTATGATATCGATTTCTTATAATGTACACCGAAGTAATTTGCCTGGATTTATTAGTGACGCAAATGCCTTAACGCCTATCAACTGAGGCGAAAATGAAAACCAGCTTTACTGTTTGGAGAATACAGGCCAAGTGGCTATAACGTTTTATTGCCAATACGCCGCCAATTGTGCGCTGTTTTCACGTGTAAGCGTAATAATATCGAGGTTAATTGGTATTATAGTAGCTCGGCTCGAACATTTAACGGTTACAAACACGCCCAGCCTAGAAAATGTTGAAATTCAGATTACATAGGAAAGAGTTTAGATAAGTTTATTTATTGTGCCCGTTATAAAAATACCTAGACCCGGGCACACCTGTCTCCTTTCTCACTGTGAGAAAGAAAAACGTGAGGAAAGCTACACACATGCGACGTAGGGTAGGTATAATGATATAAAACATCACATGCAATGTCTGGCATATCAATAAATGGTATATATGTCGCAGATGGATTGTAGAATCCGCTGTTTTACAAAACCGCTAGTTGTTTTACAAAACAACTCCGTTATGTAAAACAACTGAACAACGTAATTTTTTTTCTCAAACATACTTGGAAATTTGAGCATTATTTTGACAAACTTCTTCGCGATAAATCAAAATTGCTGTACTGGTCAAATACATGCGAGCAGCGGCCGGCAAAAGTTGTATATAAATCCATATATGTCGTGGTTTAGCGGCCAAATAAATTACATAGTAAACTCATATTTGTCGTGTAATTTAAAAATGGAACGATCTTTTACTCCGAAACACAGCAACCAAGGAGGTAACTAATCAAAGGTTTTATTTATTTAAATTTCGAAGTGGCTTGCAAATAGAAAGCTGTTTTTTGAATAAAATAAACGAACACTTTAACGCGGGAAAAAATATTGTTGTTCGTTGTTCGTCATTGATTTTGAAAAGTAAGTAATTGTATTTGACAAAAAAGTTCCGCCTAGGTACTACTTAGTTTTAATTTCGGCGCATTATTTGAGAACAGTAACAAGCCTTGGCCATAACTAGGCATTGATGGACTTACGTATGTGGCCGAGGCGAAATCAATGCCTCTTTGGCTGGCCGCTGCAGTACTGTACTATTGCGACAAGCACAATTAGTATCACCCATAGATATGAATAAAGTCTTAAAACTGAGTAAATATCATTCCCTCGTCTGTTAGGCAAGTTTATTAAGTTCCGTAACAATAAAAAAAATAATTGCGCCTCATTAGTGATAGTTGAGCTCTAAGTGCATGAAGAGGTACTTTCGTACAAATTTACGGTACCTTTACTCCGCGCGTCCGTGTAAGAGCGGTTTCGCACAGTTACATCCGATCGGAATCCGAATTAAAGATCCGACTGCAATCCGAATTGAAAATGTTCTAAATTTGGACGGATAGTGTTCGGATCTAGTGCGCAACCCCTCATACAAATAGGACTATGGTCACTTCGGACCGGCATTTTTCAGATTCGGACCGGACGTAGTGCGAAACCGCTCTTAGGCCCACATATAGGCACAACAAAGTATATTTTCTGCCCACATTCTCGCTCACGTAATAAAAGTTAACCATGGGTAACAAGTTAATGCGCCTCTAGCCGGCATGGGGTTGAATACGTAAGTAGTTCTAGTCTAGGTGTTAGACGCCATCTTACCTCACACGGTATCGATACATTGTTTGTAACCTACAAGTTTGAATACCAACTTTACTGAATAGGTATTAAATACGCAACAATTTATAAGTAAACGACTGAAGAGAATTGCTTTCATGTTCGTGACTTTGAAACTTCAAGAGTTTAAGTAATGTCTAAGTACTATTAGTTATTCTGTGGTAATGTATGAAATAAATATATAAATAGTTTCTTTTTGTAATAATTTGTGACACTTTGAATTACATACTAAGTAGTAAGTACTAAAACAGTTTCATAATATTTATTTGGAGGCAGCCATTTTTATTTATTTTGTCTTCGCACTGTTTGTGCATTAGGCAGCCATTTAGGTATTCGTTCTCTTTTTAAATTAGACGGTTCAATTCAAACATGGAACCTATCGACATTCCAGAGCTAGGTTGATGTCTAGAACCAGTTTTATTAAATAAATATCAGATCAGCTCAATCTGTGTAGTCTTCACATGATCTGACCAAGATTTTGTCTGGACTTTAAAGGAGACTGTGACCTCTGAGTTTGTTTCGGCCTCTCTTTTCAGAATAGTCAGATAGGAAACGCCGACCTCATCTAGTTTAATGAAATATGATTGACGTGTAAAAGTGTTTGTACAAACTTACTTACAGAAAATAAATCATTTATCATTTGCATAGTTTACAGAAGAATAAAATACGCCAATAATGTGGTCACTTTCGCATAGCTATATGCGTAAGCTGTGTTGTTATTCCCAGAGGCTTGTTAAAAAGTTTCTTCGCTCCGGAGCAAACAAGCGTATCTGAATACCAAGAGATAAGACTCGATCGAGAGTTCTCCACAGCCATACTTTATCGGAGAACGCAACCTTCTAAATTCAAAAGATCTGACGCGCCAAATCCGGATTATGGCTTCACAGGGGCGTCCTGCAAATTAATTTCCGGAAAACCAGTGAATCTTAATATCAGATTGGCCGAAAATGCCATTATTAGCAGAAGCGTTATTGAATCAGTGACGTTTCATTAATTTATGTAAGTATAGTTAACAGTAATTGTGTAAGTACCTACAAACTGGACGTAATGAATATTTAATCCGATCAAAGTTTATAACAAGTTGCCAAAGCCGGTTAGAGAACTTCTGAACTTAGCGATGGAAAGTTCAAAACCCTCATCAAATCTGTCCTTATCAAAAAATCATATTATAAGATTAAAGACTACGTTGAAGATAAGGTAATTTGGCAATAATTCCTTCTGCACATGTGGCTTCGACAACATGTGGAAACGACCAAATGGAACCGTGCACCTAGCTTCTGACGTTTCATAAGTGCACATGGAAGTAGGTTTATGTGAAAAAAAATATTTTGATTTTTAAGCTATTGCATAGCTTTTATCTTGGGCTTTGAGCGCGGCGACCGAATGAAGAAATTCCGTGACGAAAATAAACCTAAGCATCGTCTAACGTCGTATCAGTTCGGCAGACTTCGGCACGGTGTTTGTGTGCGTTGCTATGCAATAGCTTTACCGCGGCAGTCCCCGAGTGCCACACGTATTTTTTTATTAAAGTTTCGCTTCAAAGTACATAAATAAGTTATTAGAAAGCGGGCATTTTGAAGGAAAATAAATTGATTCCTAAATTCTACTACATTGCTAACTATATCTATATATATAAAAGGAGAACTGACTGACTGACATATCAACGCACAGCCCAAACCGCTGGGTCTAGAGATTCCAAATTTGGCACGTACGTTCCTTATGAGGTCTAGGGGTGCACTAAGAAAGGATTTTCCAAAATTCATACCCTAAGGGGGTGAATGGGGGGGGTGAAATTTCACGCGGACGAAGTCGCGGGAAGAAGCTAGTCTTACATAAACAGGGGCCGTATTCTGTATTCTCTATGACACAATGAACGAAACCGCGCGAAATTAATTGATTAATAAAAATACTAGATTGGCGGGATTAGCTAAGAAATTGAGGTGGTTTCGAAGTAAGGAATCGTTAAGTGGTCATAGGAGTAGATTCCTAAAGCAGTAAAAACAAAAAAAAAACCCAAATATTATAGCGCCAAAACACGTAAGAAAAATTAAAAAGAACATAAATAGTGCTGTTTGTTTCAAAATACCACAATGCTGACGTAACATCACAAATTCATCAACAACAGATGTTGCGAAAAGTCCGCGTCGCGCGTTTTATACGGAAACGCGTCTTGATTAATGTATGTAAATACTTTCTTCCACCCCACTCTGAATACAAATATCAAACGTGACCTTTAACTTCATGGTTGAATGTCTTTGTTCACAACGTAGGTCACGTGTACCTTTTTCCTTTTGTATCCAAGGTTTTTTTTTCTTTTGTTTTCGCACTGTTTGTGCATTTAGCTAATGTCACGTTTAGTTTTAAAAAAGGACACGTCCGCCATTTTATAAGTTAGATAAATAATTTTTTATACGTTGTGTTTTATGACGAATGTTGCCATATTTGTGTAAGTAATTTATTTTAGCGGGTTTTAATAAATAGTTTATCTACTTGATAATCAGAAAAGAAATAGGAGAAATCTGAAAATTACGCAATGTGACCACGTAGATACTTTGGAGTTGGGAGATTATTTTTTTGTTATTCAACAAGATAGATTCTATTCGTGTCAATAGAAAACACTGGCGTATGTACTGTTACATCGTGAGCCCACTAACTGGGCCACGGGACGCAAAAAAATGCGGTTCCAGAACAAAATGTTTGGAAAAATAACGAGCGGCTGCGGAGAGGTAGAAGCGACGGTACAACGCGATTCTGCGGGGTAATTCCGTAGCACACAAACAGTAGCAATAGCTTTCATTTTGACAGTTCAACAACATTCATTGCATTATTTACGTCGTTGAGCAGACATTATCGAACATTTGAAGCAATGGATTAGCAATATCCTTCATAATGATTTAGATTGTGATCAAAATTGTGTTACGCAATTAGGGCTAGAACAATTTCCATGAAGTTTTCATAGAAATTGTTCTACTAGAGTAGCGCCGCACTGGCGCATCGCCCTAAAGAAAAAAAAAACCTTTTTGTTTCTGTATTGATTAGGTACAACCTAGCCTAATAGACTAATAAGCAATTTAACTCTAACTTAATATTTTACGAGACAGATTATTATATAACTAACACACTCACACATACACTCACACACACACTCTCACACTATTGTAGTAAATATCCTAAATACTAAATGCATTGGATGGGTATCATAATTGATTCAGTGAAGATTATGACGAATTTATAATTTCGCTTATTCAGCATTGCTCCCGTGTAGATGTGAATTGTGAAAGCAGTGGTGGCCCAGTGGTATCGGCCGCGACTTACGAGTTGTAGTTCGTAGGTTCGAACCCAGACAGGCGCTTTACTTTGTGTAAATTAATTCATCACCACTGCTCTCAAAACGGTGAAGGAAAACATCGTGAGGAAACCGGCATGTCCTAGAACCAAAAATTCCAAGACATGTGACATCTACCAACCCGCACTGGGCCAGCGTGGTGGATTACGGCCCACTCCCTCTCACAGAGAGGAAGGTCTGTGTCCCAGCAGTGGAAAAATTATAGGCTGATTATGATGAGATGTGAATTTGTGTCTGTTTTGCGATTGAAATCTTTAAACCTAAATATCTCCAACAAAAGTCAAACGTTCCTTTTATACGTCGATAATATTTATTATGCTATCAATTTGTACTTAAAACATGAATCATCCCAAATACCTAAAATAACCGACCCGGAATTGAGGTTCCGTGTTCAAAAGCTCAAAAGGTATGACATAATCCTTCTTGTACCTTTTATATAATCCCACCCGTACCTGCTAGATCCTTCTATGACGTCGTTTTAATCCTGTACCTAAATCCTTTTAGACGAACTTGGAAGCTTTCAATGAATTCTTAGTAAATACTTCTAAAATGGCACTCGACATTCTATAATAAAGTAAGTATATTAAAGACGTAGACGTAGTACTTTTTTTATTGCTGAATGGAGGGCCTATTCACCTCGATCACGCCTGATGGAAAACGATGGATAAGGTCTATGATGGAACGAGCGTGCCCAGAAGATGCCTAAGGCACTGGAACTCCCACGCATTGACGAAACACAGCAGGCTGCTTGACGCCGAACTCCGGTAGGAGGGTGGTCGCAAAACAGGCGGGCGTTAGCCCTACCACCGTAAGGGAAGAATTGGCCACTCAAATAAGGTGTTGGGTGTGACTGTCCATGATGCGCCGAGCGCTCGGTTCAGTTGAGTAACTGGCGGAACAAACTGCGCTACACGAGGAGGCTTCTTCATGCATCCCAAAAACACGTAGAGTACTTAGTTCTACAGTTAGCAAAAGAGGTAGTATAATCAGCCTATAAAATACCCACTGCTGAGATACAGGCCTCCTCTCTGTGAGAGGGAGTGGGCCCTAACCCAGTCTTCTATTTTTTGGCAAAAAGGGTAACGAAACATATTTCCACTTCGCAATAAAATATTCGTTATTTTTACACATAACAACATACCATCACGCCTTTAATGCGCGAAGGGTAGGGCAGAGGTGTACCCAGTGTACCTATAGTACACGCATTATGTTTAAGTAATCCGACCGGAAGTTCCGGAGATGAGCGCGTTCAAACAAACTCTTCAACTTTATTACATGTATATGTATAGATTTAATCGTAAATACATCATGGATAACGATAAAGGATAAACGTTTTAATAACCTATGTTTGTTCTGACGAAGATAAATATCGAGATATCGCCCTTGCGAGGATTTTCGTAACTCCTGATTATTTACTTTGCAATATCGGAAAGCTTAAATATGAAACTTCCATGTTTGTTTGATAGCAGATGAATTATTACGGGTAGTATTCATGAGGGGTTTGTGACTTAAATGGCATGGTCTCTTTGCAACAATCTGTCCGTTCTGGATCTTATCGAGATATCTAAGACAGAAGCTACGAAAATTCATAAGCCCAATTTCTATCAAGCATAATCAGCTTAGCCACTCAGAGAGGGAGTCGGCCGTAATACACCACGCGGGCTCAGTCGTGTTGGTAGATGTCACATATCTTCGAATTTCTGACAAGTAAACTATCATGTAAGTTTAGACTGTCAGACTTTCTGCGTAGTTATAAGTTAAGTTTCAAAGGAATACTACAACATAACAGCCAAAAAGCAAGTCAACCTGTTCGTAGTTGTTTCATGAAAAATATGAAAATCCATCCGCATCTGGTAAGACTGGCTATCAAAATCAAAAGTCATTCATTCAAATTAGGCTGAGAGTCAGCACATTTCGAACGCCAAAATTACAAAAGACTGTCCCCCAAAACGCCCGCCCTTCACCACGTCCTAGTGCTTTCGCTGGGAAGAAGAAGTGGCGCAACAAACTCCCCAGCAAAAACTGGAAGCCCAACAAAATAAGAAAAAGGCATCGCACAAAGTATAACAATAAAAAACTTAGGTACCCAGCAGTGGCGAAGAGTGAATTTATGATAGAGGAGGCCGGAGCAAAAAAAAAATGCCAAAAGAAAATGTCAATGATGAATTGAATATAGAGTGGTTATGTTCTGAATTTTCGAAGGGAAGCCGGTGGGAATCGAGTTGTATGGTACCTTCGCCACTGGTACCCAGTTATTTATAAACAGTTTCAGGAAACAGTACTGTTTCAAACACCTACTTGCGGTCTGTATAGGAAGCGATGTCAGTGTTTTTCTATCTACCCACATTGTTTTTGTTTTGCTAGGGCTTCAATTTATCGTTCATTTGAGTGATTAAAAGCGGCGGTTGTATTTATTACAAAGCGTGGGAAGTGTTGAAGATTTGAAAGATGTTTATAAAGATTAATTGTTGGTTATGATTATTTTGAAATGAAACAATAAGCCGTTTACAAATTTTGGGCCAATTTAAACTCTCGGTCCCATTTTAACACCGATAAATGATGATTTTATTTCTGTAAGTAGGTTTGTACAAACACTGTTACACGTCAAACATATTTTAAAAAGTAAATGGGGTCGGCGTTTCCTATCTGACTACTCTGAGAAGAAAGGCTGAAACAAAACCAAATATGTAAAAAACTCTTATGTAGATAGGTATGACTTTTACCAAGGGGTATCGTATTACCCGGTAACTGGGTTGTGGAGTTAAAATACTGGTATTCAGCTGCATCCGGTTAGACTAGAAACCGACCCCAACATAGTTGGGAAAAGGCTAGGCAGATGATGATGATAATGACGTTTCATGAAAGATAACGTTACATGAAGTGCAGCCCAACGTGGACCTAAATTAATCATTTGGACCTAAATATTTGGAAACAAATTAAATGTATACAAAACCTACAAATAAATACACATAATCCAATAATCTACTGTCTAACTTAGTGTTTTAAGCATCTGATTCATAATACATTTATTTTTTTTAAACTTTCGACTGGAGCCGACTATTCGCGATTCAGCGCCGAGTACGCCCGATTCAGCTTCACCGACCCGAACGCGACGCTTCAGTTTCGTTCACTGTTCAGAAAGAGTGCAAAGTGCGCTTAAGGCGGAGGTTTCAGAAATCAGTCAAAAAGTTGGTTTTTTAAAGCAGTGTATCTCTTTAACCGTAAATAATTTTGACCAAAAAAAAATAATGATATTTTCAAGTCTTATTTTAATAAAGTGATGGAACTCAAATCATAATTAAATATACATTAATGCATCAAAAAATGTTCAAATACATCACACAATACAATCTTAATTGTCTTTAAAAGCAGTTTATCCCTTCATTAACAATTTTAATCATAATTAAAAATGTACCATTAAATTTATAATGCCAAACTGCATTCAGTTATGGATCATTTATTATTACTTAAATAGTTTTTGTAAATAGATAATTGCTTCATATTTGCAATAAATTACCACCGTTGTGTCATCGCGCTTCTCTTTCTTTTCTATGCAGTCCGACAGTGACCGCGCTTTAGGTCATGTAGTCGCCTTAAAGAAGTTTTCACTTCTGCAACACTACCTAATTCGTATTCCTCTATCGACATTCGTAACAAATTAGCTACCCTAGTTACCTAACACTCGCACAAGAAACTCTATGAGGTCACACTCACAAAATCAACCACTCCACCAAAATACACACATTACCTATTGACGTAATTTCAACCTCAAAACTAGTTATAACTTCATCTACCATGTGCATTAACCAACACTTATGCAATTAACTCGGTAGCTTTCGATTAGTTAATAGGTAGAGGACCTATATGTAGGTACTGTGACCTGACACCCTTTAGCAATAGGTCAGTCTACCTGACCTGCATCAAGGGGCCGATGGTTATAGGTATCTATTGGTTCAAATCCGGGCCAGTAGCAACGTGACTTTCAATTTATTCCCGTAATTAAAAACGTTCAAAATCTAGTCGCAATCTCATCTCAGCGACAATCAATGTTAAAACATAATTTTAAAAAATGTAGGGGAAATTAGAGGTATTTTTGACAGGTTGAGACTGAGATCAGACTGTGAACGTTCTTAAAATTACGAGATTTGCCCCTGTGTTTAAGCACAGCCAGACCAACTTTCTTTAAAATCAAAAACAAATCAACTGTAAGAAGTTCTGTAAAAAACCTTCGCTGTTATGAAAACAACAATTTCTTAAGTAATATGGAACGACACAGACCTTCGAATTGATTGATTGAATATTTTATGTTGGACAACACTTAGATACATCTTTAGAATACAAAGAACTTGTAAGTCGCAAATTCCACCGGAAAGATCTATAAAAAAAATTGGCTTATTTAGTGATGCGACTACGTTGAAACTTTTATGACGAACGAACGTCACGAAAAACTGGAAAATAATCGGCTTTGTTTCAAACAAATTGTGCATCCTGAATGCCTGACATTTTGTGATTGGGATTTCTTCTCTTGATTGCATGTCTACTACAATACACAGAACTGCCAACGGAAGTGTAGTGAATTAGTGTGTGTTTTCGGCACAAAAGAGAAAGGGCATCCTACCTCTCTCTCTCTTTCTCTCCTCTCTATACAAGGTGGCAGGGACATCGATGCGTTACCGGATTTTTAAACACCCTGCGTTGAAATTCGTCTGTTCTTAAAAAAAAAATCTGTTCCATACATTTTGACCGCGTAGGCATTGCACTATTCTATGAAACAGCCGATTTATTTTTTAATAACCGACGAAAATTTTCTACACTAGGGTTCTAGAATCGTGTACTGAACTCATGGTTACAGCTGTGGTTAAAGTTTGCGCGTCGATGTCCCTGCAAACAGTGGGCATTAACAAATGAAACACAAGGCTAAAGAAAAACTGGAAACTACGTTCCGAAAATTATTTTACGCAAAAACTAAGTACTAGACTATAATCCGCGCGGAACTAGTTGGCCGCTGAGGTGTCCCACACCGCGGAACTGGTTGGCCGCTGAGGTGGGGACACCGCGGAACTAGTTGACCGCAGGCTGAGGTGCGAACCGCCGCGCGCCGCACGTACTGAGTAATGCGCCCCCGCCGCTCCGTCACACCGCTCACAAACCTAAGGCACGGCCAACTAGTTCCGCGCGGACTATAGTCCAGTCAGTTTTAAGTATCTATTCCAAATGTATCGACAAAAAGCATTAGAAAACAACAACCTATTTAGGGTAATATCCTAAAAGACCTGCATATTATATTATCTGTGACACTGTAAAAGTGCTCGAGGGCAAAGGTCATTTATTAACAAACGCCTGATTTCTTGTTGAGTACAAGAACTCAGGCGTTTTTTTAGAGCGGGAGAAACCTTCAACCTAAGAACCTCAACAACAAATTACTGAAATCTAAAACCTATATTTTGTTGGTCGTATTTAGAGCTTTCACTTTACGAACATATTCTTAGAACTTGAAAGCGAAACACGATACGATTTATTTGTGTGATATTCTTGGAAAGACGAAAGTGCTGTCTTTAATTAATGTTCATTCTTACACACGTAAACATAAGTTTCAGTTAAGTACGTAGAATTAATTCAATGTAACATTTCTACGTTCTCTATAGAAACATTTTTATTCACTCTTATCATCCTTAGTTTTAAGGGTGTCCGTCTGTCCGTCTGTCTGTCAGCGGGCTGTATCTCATGAACCGTAATAGGTAGACTTTTCAAATTTTCACAGAGTGCTATTGCCGCTATAACAACAAATAATAAAATTAAACGAAAGTTAAAAAATACATATAAAGGGAAGACCCCTTTTTATTTTTTAACTTTACATACCTACAAAAATCGTGTTTTTTGAATCCTTGTGGTATTTTCCCTCCGTGTCCGAGTCCGACTCGCACTTGGTCAGTTTTTTAGACTTAAAATTGGGCAGGATCCAGTCATGGCCAAATATCTTCCGATTGACATACTTAGTATTATTATCTATCTGTGGTTCTCAAACAGGGCTTAGGGCCGAAGGGTTAGGCAGAAGTTTTCTCTGTTAATCCTACTTCCTACTAATCCTGCTACATAATATAATGTTATTAATATAAGTAATATCATAACCGCACGGCGCTGCTAGTATTAAATATAAAACCTTGTATGCCGGCAGCCTCTACATAAACTATTCTTGGAATCTGGAATATACATAATTTTGATATTATCGAGTTCGCGTCACGTATTTGCTGCTCCCGCGATGTCAAGTTCAGGGCGCCATGACACTTTGGCCGGCCATTTTGTCTTGAAACAGCGCATGTACGAAAAACCATGTACTGTCTCATAAACAAAAATACGACCGCAATATGAGCGACATTTTGAGCTGACAACCCGGGAAAATTATGCTTTTATAGAAGTATGAGGCAGCAGCCCCCCAGTTGCCGGCCAGACGGGTGTTGTGTCTGGCGGGCAACTGCCCGATGATTCATGTTGTATCTGATCTTTGCTAGTTGCGCGGTAAACTCTGCTTGCGAGATGCCGGTTTTGCGTGACGTCAGTACAACGCGTTGTTCGCATGTGGCGTTGTAGATACCGCTACACTTTTATTATTCGCCAATGCCAAAAAAAGTTTCTAATATCGTACACAACTCAATCAATCTGGCTAGCCCGTGCTCACCCTTTCCATACTATATTGGTTTTGGCTTCGAATCTAACCAGATGCAGCTGAATACCAGTATTTACATGGAGCGACTGCCTATCTGACTTCCACAATCCAGATACTGGGTAACACGATACCCCGTAGTAAGACTGATTGTCAGCTTTTGGGCTTCTGACTACCCCTAATGACATGTCAAAGATCTACGAATGACAGCCGGGACCAACAGCGAGTCACGGAGGGGTCCCGAATTCCCGATATGCAATGAATGGAGCTCATGTTATTATTTAGCCACGAAGCCCCTTTCTTATATAATATTGTAACAAAGAATAATGAACAAAACTTATTAATTTTGGTGATAATCTAATCCATGAAGCTAATAAGAATTTTGAACAAAGAATGAGTCCGCCGTTTTGATAATTTAACACGAATTACTTCGGAAAATATAACGGTCTATTGTTATCTGACGATAGCTTAATAGCCTATATTTTAATATAGTTTTTCGTAAACATAAATTAACGTAAAGCCCAACCGTCTTAAAAGGCAATCATTCATTGCGATTCTTAATAACTTGAGTCTTCTCAGTATATTTAGAAAATAAATGAAGCTTGGCGAAATATGGCGGCGATGCGTACTTAATTACTGCCAACGGACCTAATTATTTGAAGAATCCTTGACTAATCGACTGTTTGATATTAATATATAAAAAGTTCTCTGCATTTCCAATTCGTTAAATACCCACCATTATTGGAAAACGATTAAGGTTTTTCTCTTCAGAAATTAGGAACTTTTTAGGGACCGTTTTATCCATGCTTCAAAAGCGACCAATCAGCAATAGATATATGTGCATCACATGACATGACAGCCAATCAAACCGTACGTAGCATGACCTATTGGCTCACTGATTAGAATGTTGACCTTTACATCCATTACTCAGTTTGAATATGTTATTACGTCACAACTTCCCAGGTATATAGCTACAAGGATCTTTTCACTTGAATGACGTTGACATGGGGGGCGTTGTTGGTAAACATCATCAGCCTAGCCTTATCCCATCTGACCTCCACAACCCATTTACTGCTTAATACGATACCCCTTGGTAAGACTGGTTATCAGACTTTCGGGCTTCTGACTACCCGTAACGACTGTCAAAGATCCACGAATGACAGCCGGGACCAACCGCTTGGCGTTGTTGGTAAACATTTGTGTGAAATTGTATAGAAAAGCAAGATGGCGGCGTTAGTTCTGTTTTGCCCATACCTACATCTACGGGCGCGGATCTAGGTTCTCGCTCAAGGGGTTGTAAATAATTTCTCAGGCTCGTCCAGAATCGCGAAAAAAAAATCAGCTGTTCCCTACATTTATGTTCGTATAACTCGTCAAATGTAGGGAACAGCAGATTTTTTTTTCGCGATTTCAGGTTTGGTCCCATATTAAAAATTGTTCATAATGATGAGTATACCTAATGACCTCTTAAGAGGTTGCTAATGTTTTTCCAATAACCCTGTATACGTCATTTTACACGTAAACGATAGCGTAATGGCGTATTCGCGCGACGATCGCATTCTTTTAGGGCACAGGGTCAAAGACTTTGAACAAAAGTGGTTTCGTATAAACTAGTTTAGTACCCAGCTCTTAAAAGTTTTCCTACCCACTAGAAACAATGGAACAAAGTATTTACATAGTAACATGTTGCATATAACAAAGCTAGTACAACGTTAACGGCTATTAAAAAGTTTACAAGAGCAACAAATATGTGCTAACTTAACTTCAATACTTTTTATACCACTCCATAAACATACTATCGTAAAAAATAAACGCGTTGCTTTTGTTTTTGAACCAACAAACAATTTCGAACACGTTCACGGATTTAAATCCTGCAACCGTCTGTGTTCATTTCAACAGAAACACACCTTTTCCGTTAAATATTTATTTTAGTTATCTGTGGGAGATAGTAAATAATTTTCTTTCCAACAATTTCTTTTTTTATCAATCCGGAATTTTCCGCATCCAGCAGTTGCTTATTATTTTGTTCAATCATCTCGGAAATGAGAAATAGATTGGTTTGAGTGAATACAAATAGAGAATCTTCTTGTTTTCTGTATTTATTTTTAGAACTAACCAAACCGCCACGCAGTTATTTTTCATAATTTAGCAACAAAAACAGACAATAAAAACCCTCGCACAGAAAATAAATCAACTGAACGAACAAGGTCATAGATAATATGAAATCTCGAGTAATCCCTCTGGCACGTAATGGATAATGTTATACATATTATGTTCACTCAATCTTCCTCACAAAAATTGTTTATTATACCTCTAAAACTAGGCCATGAATGTTTTTTTTTTTTTTTTTGTGGATGGGAAATCATCTAATGACTCCTCCCGCTCTGGGTGGAGCGGAAGGGAGTGTCAGACTCTTACTGACTAAAACCCACCCGTGTTCCTTCCTTAGCCCTTTATGTTCCGGGGCAGCGGTAACCCTTTCGGACGATCCCGCTACCCCGGCAGGCTTCGGCCCTGGCGGGCCCCTTCCTTTATGCTGACATCTCTTTGAGGCGCGCGTGGAACACATACGCGCCGTCCGGCACGGGCCTGGTCCTGATCGGATGGAGAGCTACCCATTACTCTCCGTCCGCAGGCCCGCGCCTACGGTGGCCGGGAGTCGTCACGCGGCTCCCGACGCCCGTAGCGTCTCCCGCGGCGGCTGAGGCGTGCGACTCTCTCCCTGAGCCGTCCCGCCACCTCCTTCGCTAGCATGACTGCTTCGCAGAAGGAGGTGACCGCCTCCCACTCCCTCTCGCCCCGGACCATGGCTTGAACCAGGGCCGGACGCGAGAGGTCGCCGCCGTTGGCTGGCATTTCATCATCTGCCTAACCTTTTCCCAACTATGTTGGGGTCGGCTTCCAGTCTAACCAGATGCAGCTGCGTAGGTACTAATATTTTACATGGAGCGACTGCCTATCTGACCTCCACAACCCATTTACTGAGTAATACGAAACCCCTTCGTAAGACTGGTTGTCAGACTTTCGGGCTTCTGACGACCCTTTATACATATAAAATTCAAAGTCCTGACTGACTGACATATCAACGCACAGCCTAAACCTCTAGTCCTAGAGACATGAAATTTGGAGGGTGTGTTCATTGTGAAGAGTAGGTATTCACTAAGAAAGGGGTTTTTGAAATTCCACCTTTAAGAGGGTGAATGGGGGGAGGGTGAAATTTCACGCGGACGAATTTGCGGGCAGAAGCTAGTTTAATTATAAATGGCTTTTATGTGGCATGAGAGCCAGTGTACGTAGACATATAATATACAGAGTAAACACATAACTATTTACATATGGTCTGCTCTGAATAGGGCAATCGGGAACTGTTTCAACAACATTTAAATTAATTAAAGTTCTACACGGTTCAGTTTCTCTGTATTTGCTGAACTTTTCATCCTGAAAAGACAAGTTTTAAATGAACACGACAGTTCATTAATTCAGTTTAAATTGGATGGCAAACAGCTCGTGTTAGCACCAAAAACATTTTCACCATTTTGGGGAAAATAGAGGTATAGACAAAAAGAGAATGACTGAGAAGAAAGTAATTAAATCAACTGAAGGAAAAACCAAGGTAGAAGCATGACTTATTATAGTATCTATTCTGCAGGAAGGTAATTTGTTTTATGAATTAAAAAAATGGTAATGGAAATAGAAGTGAGGCGGCATCTAAAGCGCCACATGCGAACTACGCATCATTCTGATGACGTCCTGCATCGCGCAAGCAGAGTTAAGCCACAGACAAATTACTGTGTCGTGACTCGGGATACACCAATCAAACGAATCTGTCCAGGACTACGTCAAATCTCAACGAGTTTTCATTGGCTAACACTGTGTCAGAAGGCGTCACGACACGACACAACACAGTAATATTAATCCGGCTTTAACTGGGCGACTAGCATATATATACAACATCCCGACATCAATCCTCGGTCAGTTGTCCACCAGATGACCAGACACCTGTCTGGTCGGAAGATCCTCGATTTTCTATGGAGCATGAGTGAACTTTGCACGGTGTTCCCCATACCTCTATAGAAGGGTGGAAATTAATATGGATACTTAAGGGGCTTACATGACCTAAACGCAAAAACGCAAGTTTCAGAAACAATAAAAGTATATGCTCGAATACAGTAAACGTAAACAAAATCAGAAAACTATATGATATTCTTCAGGATATATTCTAGATAGATAGTGTGTCGAAAACATAATACAACTAATTTGATATGATATAAAAAATTCCTGAAGATACCTCTAAAAACTTTCTTTTTACAATATAAACCATACCAATATACATACAATCATTATGATTTTTTGTCAGATTATTCTACAAGCAACATACTAAAGTACCAGTGTTTTAATTGTTTAGTCCAAACAATATTTTTTTTGTAAATAGATAATTGCTTCATATTTTGCAATAAATTACCAGAGTTGTGTCATCGCACTTCTCTTTATTTTGACCACGCTTTAGGTCATGTAATCCCCTTAAATAAGATACATAAATAGGATACTTAAATAAAGAAAGAAAGTAAAATTGTTTTTTCTGCACAAACATAACGCACATTACAAAAAAAAAAAAACATAAAATATACACATACGACGTAGTCAAAAGCCTCGTACTCAATATGTAATACGTTGACAATTTTAAAATACTCATCCTTTTATAAAAGGCTAAGCATAGAATAAGTAGTAGGTATGCTTGACACCCCTCCATCTGATACATTCCGTAACACGAAAATTCAAAAGATATATCGCCCACTAAAATAAAAAACGATGAAGGACCTCCCATTTCCTCCACAATTAAAGTCATACACTCCGTTAATCCATAAAAGTCCATTCACATGGGATAGCACAAATTGAATGAAACTGCTCGTGTGTAAATTGCTCTTCTGTTCAGCTGAGCTCTGATGAAAAAATCTAATTTACTCACCATTGTGCATCCTGTGACAATTCATTTAGCGAGACAATTCAATTGTACAGCGAGATAAATGGGTTTGAAGAGTTTGCACTTTGTCAATCTAAATGGATCTTATAGAGCGTTTTTGTCGTATCTTTTAACTATACTAGGTATACATAGCATATTCACCTGTCGGGCAATTTGATATCATTAAGAATTTCTTAGTAACAGCCTGGAGTTTGGAAGTTGGCGTGGTAATACCTCCCCCTTAATGGAAAAACTCAATAACACTTTGCCCGACCCGGGAATCGAAACCTCCTGGTTTCGATCCCACACTCTGCAGTCGCGCGTGCGACCACGAGACCAACGGGACAGTTTTTAGGGTTCCGTACCTCAAAAGGAAAAACGGAACCCATAAGGGTCTTATAAAAGATCACTTCGTTGTCCGTCTGTCTGTCCGTCAGTCAAGACCCTTTTTCTCAGAAACGCGTAAAGTTATCAAGTTGAAATTAATATCAAATACTCAAGGCTGCAATCCCTTGAAGCAGTGAAAAAATCAAACTTCTAAATCAACGCAATCAAAAGATACGTGCGTTTATGTTCCGAAATCAAAACCTATAGGGTACTTCCCGTTGACAATCATAAAATTTATTAATTAATTTTTTTTTTGTGGGTAATCATTAAATTTGGCAAGAAGCAATGTCATGTAGCACAAGTAAAGGAAAACTCCGAAAACCGTAAATTTGTAGTTACAAATTTGTACGGAACCCTCGGTGCGCGTGTCCGACTCGCACTTGACCGTTTTTTTTTTTATAACTGACGAAAATTTTCTACGCTAGGGATTCTAGAATCATGCGCTGAATTCATGGTTACAAATATCTTTTAAATTTGTCCAATATTGGAGGAGGAAATAGGCGAGAGCCGAACCTCGAATTACGACTTTTTACTTAGGATTTTTCAAAAGTCTCTCCGACCGCATTTCCTCTTAAGAGCGTTTGTTTCAAAGAACAATTAGTTGTTTTACTTTTTTAAATTACCTTACCGACACAATAGGTAGCATTGACGCGGCTGACTGCATTCTCATTACATTAACTTTAATGGGAGAGTAATTGCTAATTAGAGTAGGTTGCCTTGCACTCAGCAAACAGGTTCACTTCCAACAAGGCTTTGTACTTTTACAATCCCGCAGTTGAAAGTGCTTATTAGTCTAATTACCTAGAGCTATGTTATCTGAAGAATTTTCTTTTAATGACCCATTTTTTATGATGTTATTTTTTTTTCCAAATATAATTGTGCTCTTTTCTATTTATAATATAACTTTTACAATATTAATAACAATTAACTATATAAACTAGGTACTTAATTAAATTACTAACTAATTAACTATACAAATAAATACAATAACAAAAGGACACTTAGGCGTCGAAATACTCGTCCGCATCGCTGTCATCGGGAAATGTGCCTAGAAGACTGGCAGCATTGCCACGTTTAATGGCAATGCTAATTCTTTCGTCAAAGAACAACCAGCCTTCTAGTCACATGAAGTGTCGATCAATCGGCGAGGAATTACCTGGAGACGTGTACTTGGGCCCCATGAACCCATGAACCGAGCGTTTCAACTCCAAACGGCTCAAAACTGTAGTTACCCATAAGGTGTTTTCTATTTTCTTATTATTAATAAAAATAATGAAATATATGTCACGGTTTATTACCAAGTTGTTTTACATATATTTTTATTACATACATTATTTGACTAAACTTCTTTTATGAAGTATGTGTCTGCTAACATGTTGTAACTGTTTTCATGAAAAATATTTCACTATTTTTATTATTAAAACACTTGTTCACTTGTTGTCTCAGAAAACTGTTTTAAATAAGCACTGCTTTAAAAACTAGTCCCTATCATCGAGAGGAGGCCTGTGTCCCAGCAGTGGGAACATTATAGGCTGATTATGTTAAAAACTAAAGAGGCTTTCTGTCTGATATTGTAGGCACAATTTGATATCTTAATCTTGACATAACTTCCCTTACTCTCTGGAATAATCAAAGACGTTGTTATCTACACAATGTCTGCGACGAACGCTTGGCATTTGAGATTTGACGTTGGTATCCGTTTGAAGATACCGCAGCTCAACGTTTACTGCTGCGAACAGATCTCACGAATTAATTGAAATGTCTGTATAATAAACAAACATACATCTTCTTCGTCATATCCATGATTCCACATATCTGTATAAGTATCGACCAGAGGGGTAACTCTCGTAATTTTAAGAACGTTTACAGTCGATCTCAGTCTCAATCTGTCAAAAATACCTTTAATTTCCCTACATTTTTGACAAGTTTTTGATATTGATTGTCGCTGAAATGATATTGCTACTGGATTTTGAACGATCTTAATAACGGGAATTGGCCTTCTGAACTCAGTCACATTGGCAGCGTTAGCATTGGCCAGGCAAAGGTTTTTCATGACGCAAGTGTTGTTGCACAAAGTCACTAAAAATAATATTTATAATTATCTGTTCGTGTATAAATATGTTCTATAATGACTCGATGTTTGCACTACAAAGCTAAGCTAGTTCAACCTTAAATTCTTTATCGTGACGTAGATGGATGAAACTATTCGTCCGCTCCGTTGACGTCACCAAATTCACCGCCATATCAGCTACGCCGTAGCACGTAGCAGCTGCTACGGCGTAGCTAATCCATATACATACTAATATTATAAATGCGAAAGTCTGTCTGTCTGTCTGTTACCTCTTCACGCTTAAACCGCTGAACCGATTTAGATGAAATTTGGTATAGAGATAGTTTGAGTCCCGGGAAAGGACATACGATAGTTTTTATCCCGATATTCCCACGGGAAACTTATGCTGGTGAAACCGCGGGGCGCTGCTAGTAGGTGAAAAGTGACAATTTTATATGGTCTGCGTTGTGTTTGGCATATTTTTCGAAACAAAATTTACTAGAAAGTATCTATTTACAATGTTACAAAAAAGAAGTCTATAAAAATGGACTAAGCCGAATGATAAGGTGATAATATTGAATGTCGCATAAGAACAATAGTTTAGATGTGGGTAGTTGTATCTGATATCAACTCATTTGTACATATCGGTGTTATCATATCAGCTCTGCGTATGCAGATATACTAACACGACACTATGTCAATAATAAGCTGGTAAGCTTGCAATACGGGTACAATTATTTTCCTGTTCAATTCATTCGCAACGAAATAACAAATATATTATCAAAATGGTTCCTCAGAAAAATAAAATGAATGATCTATACTATATTTTTTTTATGTTAAAGTCTGATCCATCTAGGATTCAACATTCAAAAGTTGAGACGTTTAATTGAGGAGACTGACTACTTTTGTATGCCAATAGCCGAAGAATTGTCTGAATAATTGGATCTAGAATTCTTAAACAAGCCAATACAATGCTAGGTTTTATTATTAATGACACAAAGATGTTCAAGAGTTTCTCTTCACCCATCAGTAAACACAAACATCTCAACCTTATAAATTAACTCTATTTTTTGTACAAATTAATGTATGGATCTCGCCATGATTCTTTAATTTGATTAGGTTGGACTGAGCTGACTGTACCAAATTCAAGTTGTCGGTAATCGTTTGCACATAAAATTTAATTATTTAAAGAGTGGTATCTGTTTGGAATAGAAAATAAATACGAGTTGAAACAAATACCAGTGGTATTAGAACGGAATAAATCGTCACAAAGATTGAACATTCCGTATGTAACACTCTAACTTAGAACATGTCTTCAAACTGTAAAGTTTTCAAGTGAACCTCAACTGTACAACTGCACAAGTTTGTATCGTATGTCAAGTGTGGCCATCAAGATTCAGCAACTTTCGTCTCGGGAGGAGGATAGAGGATGACTGTTCAAGTGGGTTTTTGTTCAGTTTATTGGATGTAGTCTTTTGTTTTTCTCGTTTTACAGGCTTTTTTCATAGAGGGGCCCGTAGCTATATAATAACAGCCGCACAGGTCGCTCGATCAGGTTAAGCTACGCTTGCCATGGTTGGTCTGTGGATGGGTGACCATCTTTACATACCGAGACCCCTCCGTGCCTCCCCTCCGTGCCCCTCCGTGCGTCCACTATGCCGCCAATGCAGGTTGGTGGAGGTAATATGTCTTTGAATAGAATAGAATAGAATACTCTTTATTATGTACACCATATAAATTACAAACATAAATATAGAAACTTTACAATGGGTGACACAATGGGCGGTCTTATCGCTAAAAGCGATCTTTTGCGAAGCGAATTTTTGGTTCTAGGACATGCTGGTTTCCGCACGATGTTTCCCTTCACCATTTTGAGAGCACTAGTGATGAAATAATATCTCTACTAGAACTCCAAATTGCCATATGTATTAACAAAAGACAACGTTATAAGCACAGTCTGCATTTGCAAGATTCTGTTTGTATGTAATTAGTATGCAATTGACACGACTACGTTTTGACAATGGCTTCGTAAATGGCGCACGTTTGGACTGTAGTGCAGTTCTATTGTAACGAGATCACGTTCGCTGACCGCATTTAGTCTCCATTTTGCTGTTAACATACGCTCAAGTGTAATACGTAAACCATTTGTATAATGTTACATTCGATCACTGCTGAAATCGCTTTTCCTACATTTATTTTGCTATAAGAGCGTTTACGACGTACGGCATTTCATAAAAACTTTCAAGCCCTTATTTTTCGAAATGAATGAACCGTTTTTAATTAAACTTCGTACGCATAAGCAGGACACAAAGGTCTAAAAAGTTAGTTAAGAACATTTTCGAAAAATTGTGTTACAGCCAAATTAGACCGATTTTAAATTTTCCATAGAAACAGAGATTTCCAGATATTTTTTCTTAAACAAGACATTTCGAAAATGTTCTTTACTAACTTTTTAGACCTTTGTATCCTGCTTATGCGTATGAAGTTTCATTAAAATCGGTTCATTCATTTCGAAAAACAAAGGATTGACAGTTTGTATGACGTCGTAAACGTGTCGATGGCAATCTAAGTGGACTCGGCCTAGAATTAGGCTACGTGTTTGGCGCCTAGCATCTATAAGTTCCTGTGGTGCTGTTCCACAAACGATGGGACACTTAATAGCATGTCCTGCGTGTCCTGTCAGCTGATGGTGAAGTAGTTGTATTATTATTAATGGTGCAAACGAAACTAATTTGTCTCTCCTGCACCATTGATGGTGCAGGTCAATGGTGCAAACGGTACAACGGGAGACGTTGCAGCTTATATCTATTTATTCAGATACAAAACTGAGGGAATTGTGGCTCAGTAATAACAGCCGCACGGGTCGATCTATCAGGTTAAGCTACGCTTGCCGCGGTTGGTCCGTGGATGGGTGACCATCTTCACATACCAAGACCTCTCCGTGCCTCGAAAGCACGTTAAGCCGTTGGTCCCGGCTGTCATTCGTGGATCTTTGACAGTCGTTACGGTTGTCAAAAGCCCGAAAGTCTGACAACCAGTCTTACCAAGTCTTACGTATTACCCAGTAACTGGGTTGTGGAGGTCAGATAGGCAGTCGCTCCATGTAAAATACTGGTATTCAGCTGCATCTGGTTAGACTGGAAGCCGACCCCAACATAATTGGGAAAAGGCTAGGCAGATGATGATTCAGATATAAAACTGAGATCCGAAATTAATGTACTTAAATCATTATAAAAACACGTGTTTTTTCAACCCAAACCCGATATTTTTAATCCAAGATCTTCCTAAATTATTTTCTATATAAGTACACCAATACTCTATCATTGGTTGTCGGTAACACCCTTATCGATACATAACTCATCGTCATCGTCTACAATGTTTACATTCCTACTGAGCCATTATAAACCCTCAAATGGAATTAATTTGTCAAACACGAAGCTGTAAAATATTATGTACAGTCAACAAAAGAGATAAGTATGCAGGATCGTTGGATATAGTTGAAGTTTAATAAGAAACCGATGGATGTTCTCGAATAAAATTTAATTTTATCAATAGAAAACAAACAGCTCATTTATCAAATTAAATTTCAGACGACAACATCCATCGGTTTCTTACAAAACTTCAACTATATCCGACGATCCTGCATACTTATCTCTTTTGTTGACTGTACTTGTACATATTTATGAACACAAATCGTTCAAAATTGCCAATAAATTTGTAAACGACGACGGTCCTTGAACCAATCAGTCATGCCCTTATGTAACCTTCGTTTTAAACCATTGTTTAACATTCAAGGGACTGTTGTAAACTGTAACAAGATTTATATTGCGCTTGAGAAAGTTTAACGCATTCAATATCGAATATATGAAGATTTCAATTGAAGAGCTTCTTCGTAAATTTGAAGGGTTTATATTTATGTGTTCGATACTCGACGTTTATTATTGCATAAGCATAATCAGCCTATAATGTTGTGACTATGCCTCCTCTCTGTGAGAGAGAGTGGGCCGTAATCAACCAAGCGGGCCCAGTGCAAACCTAAATTGCATTATATTACATTACATAATGACTACAGCCTCCAACATATTGCTTTACTAGCAGCGCCCGCGGTTTCACTCGCATAAGTTTCGATCCCGTGTGAATATCGGGATAAAAACTATCCTATGTCCTTTCCCAGGTCTCAAACTATCTCTATACCAAATTTAATTTAAATCGGTTCAGCGGTTTAAGCGTGAAGAGGTAATAGACAGACAGACACACTTTCGCATTTATAATATTAGTATCTGTACGCAAAATACGCGCATTGACGTGGAGTTGCGGATACCAGCCCGTATTACCTATTACCTATGGATATTGGATTGTTAACACAGTATCCTGTCAGATTGAATTTGCCTAAATAAAAGCCGAACGATATTGGCAGCGAGAGCCAATCACCAAGCCTATTTCATTCCTGTTTTCCATTCCGAATGAAAAAAAAATCTATTACTCTTTCCAATGTCAGATTAGAACGCCGGCTGATGAAAATGGACTATAACATGTGTTTTATAGCTGTAACGTGCAACGGATGGAGTTAAAAACCGTTCACAGTCTAATATCGTCTGTTATTTATTTTACATTATTGTCTTGAGTAGGCAGGTTGGGGTATCGTATTACCCAGTAACTGGGTTGTGGAGGTCAGATAGGCAGTCGCTCCATGTAAAATACTGGTATTCAGCTGCATCCGGTTAGACTGGATGCCGACTCCAATATATATTATGTAGTTGGGAAAAGCTAGGCAGATGATGATGAGTAGGTATGCAGCTTGTCAATGAAGTATTTATTAAACTTATTATTTTTTTTTGTTCGTTTGTTATCTTTTTGTTCTCGGAATTATATACTGGCTGATTTCAAAAATAGAAACTTTTCGATTGTGTTTTGTTTTTGTTGTTTTGTGTTTTGCTTTTAGTATTTCTTTTCTAAGGCTAAGTGGAGCGACGATCTTCGCAGAAAGGCTGGTAGCAGCTGGGTGAGAGTTGCCGGCGTTGAGTTGAATGGCGTGCAATAGGAGAGGCCTATGTCCAGCATTGGACTGCTGTAGGCTGATTATGATGATTTATTTAGTAGCTTTTGTCCACGGCTTCGCCCTCTTGTTGGTCAGAATTTATCCTACGGGAACATATTATCGAGATAGAAAGTATCCTATGTCGTACCACGATCATGGGTCTATGTGTGTGCCAAGTTTCATTGAAATACTTTCAGACGTTAAGGCGTGAAAAGGTACAGGCAGACATAGTTACTTTCGCATTTCATATTTATAACTAGCAGCGCCCCGCGGTTTCACCCGCATAAGTTTCCCGTGGAAATATTGCGATGAAACCTATCCTATGTCCTTTCCCGGGACTCAAACTATCTCTATAATAAAATCTCATCTAAATCGGTTCAGCGGTTTAAGCGTGAAGAGGTTACAAACAGACACACTTTCGCATTTATAATATTACTACGGATATGGATTGGTATGGCTACAGGAATAAATCCTTCTCGTCCTTTAACAAGTTCTAGGGCTAACTTGTTTTCAGACACTATAAATTCCTCCTGAATCGCCTTTTTTACGACTTTTCTCAAACATAAGCCCATTTATTTCACTATAAAACACAATTACATTTTACAAATGAACAAGACAGTAACCACACATAAATAAGATACATTGCACAATAAAAAGTTAAGACATGACTATAAATTAAGTAGCAAATAAAAAATGGGCAAAGTTAGCGAGGGTTGCATGAATAATTTGGAACATCGGGACCGGTGAATTCCCGTCGGTTGACACAAGATAATATAGCTGGCTAAAATAGATGTCCGTGCTAGCTAAGGAAACGACGACCGATGGGATTCTTAGGTTTTTTTTCCGCTATCTAAAACAGTGGATAGACGGGAGGTACCAGGCAGTTAGTCAGTCCAACGGATAGTTTGCCTTGGGCCGACAGACGGATAGCAACAGTAAGAGCGCTTTCGCACTACATCCGATCCGAATCCGAATTAAAGATCCGACTTCAATCCAAATTGGGAATGAATAGAACCAAAAATTCGAAGACGTGCGATATCTACCAACCCGCAGTGGGCCCACTTGGTAGTTTATAGCTCACACCCTCTCAAAGAGAGGAAGCCTGTGTCCCAGCAGTGGGAATATTATAGGTTGAATATGTGCCCTAAGCGGTGTTGCCAACTTACCTTCTGGCGGGCCGCCTACTCAATAACATAAAAAGCTCTACAAACAAAATTATCCTAGTATACACCGAAAATGTGGGTGCCTGACAACCTTTATTATTACATACCCTCCCAGCCACATTTGTAACATAATACGCCCATTCGTACAGTCTGAATAATAGATAAAGTCGTATTATCAATAAGATAGCCGCCGAACGCCCCACAATCAAACTCGAGATCAGGGTCTAAAATATTTGTCGATAGTTTTTTTTTAAGCTATTGCATAGCTTTTATCTTGGGCTTTGAGCGCGGCGACCGAATGAAGAAATTCCGTAACGAAAATAAACCTAACACCCCCCACTCCGACCGGCACAGCGGTGCAGCGTTGAAAGCCGTGCATCGTCTAACGTCGTATCAGTTCGGCAGACTTCGGCACGGTGTTTGTGTGCGTGCGACTAGAAGTATGCGTGTTTTGTTTTCTTACCGGTCACCACGCTAAAAAAGTGTAACTTAAATTAATATCAAAGAAAAAAAAAATATTGCATAAATATTATAATTGCATAAGTTTTTTGTATATGTTTCAAAGAGTCCGCGTATCACTGGTCAGTTTCTCTCAGTCGTCAGTTTATTTAATTCGCCAGTTTCATTGATTAGTCAGTTTCACTGGACACGGGAGATGTACTTGTTTATTTATAACTTCTGTTAATGTTTTCAGTTTAAGAATATTTATTGTCAACTGCATAGGACAAGAATACTTTAGAACAAATAGAGTACCTACTTATCACCTGATTCTCGCTATATGGGCGAGAAACCTCTTTCGTTCTAAACTTTTCTCGTGTCAATAGGTCTAAAAAAAAATACGGTTAGGTAACGGTAAGGTTCGAAACTACACGGGCGAAAAACTCTCTTTCGTTCTAAAATGAAGTGGCGAGGAGAGAAGCTCTTTCCGTGTAAATGAGCCTTTACTCAAATGAAGTTTAATGCAAAAAAAATCTAATGTATTCACAAGGGCTCTTCGGGCAACCTTCAAGTCAAAGAAAAAACTTTACAATCAGTCACAACTTGTTTGTCTTCTTCGGTATAAAAGTTAGAAGGCTACTCTCCCTTTGATGTAAGCGATGTAATTCTGTGTTTGTAGTTCTGCATTAACCTAGCGCGAAATTGTATTAGCCAATCTAATCTGCATCGCACTTAGCAATAGACTACTGCAACACAATCAACTTAAGATAGCGTCAGTGTAACCGGAGCAATACAAATTGTCATGCGTGTTTTGCAAATTGCAAGTTGATTTGCGGCCGTAACAAATATTTATTTACTGAAATATAATCATAAAAAACCGGTCAAGTGCGAGTCGGACTCGCGCACCGAGGGTGCCGTACAAATTAGTAGGTACGTAAATAGTTTATCACGGGAAAAAAACTCTTCAAATGTATCTAGAAATTTACGGTTTTCAGACTTTTTCCTTTAGCCAAATCCTAGGCATCCTTTTCTAGCGCCACCTCGGTCCAACCCTTGTGGTACGCATCTATAATTATTATCCTTGAGTACCTTTTTGGAAACACCTCATCACACAGGCACGTGTATTTGTTATTTGATTTGTTTTCGAGGTTAAGGCCGTAGGCTAGCTCTCCGTCCGATCAGGACCAGGCCCGTGCCGGACGGCGCGTATGTGTTCCACGCGCGCCTCAAAGAGATGTCAGCATTAAGGAAGGGACCCGCCAGGGCCGAAGCCTGCCGGGGTAGCGGGATCGTCCGAAAGGGTTACCGCTGCCCCGGAACATAAAGGGCTAAGGAAGGAACACGGGTGGGTTTTAGTCAGTAAGAGTCTGACACTCCCTTCCGCTCCACCCAGAGCGGGAGGAGTCATTGGATGATTTCCCATCCACAAAAAAAAAAAAAAGGCCGTAGGCTACTAACATGGAGGCCTCAACCTAACGGCATTTATTTATTTATTTACTAGCTTTTGCCAGTGGCTTCGCCCACGTTGATATCGGAAATTATACCACAGAAACGTACTATCAGGTTACAAAGTATTATGCCTTAGTGCTAAAGTTGGAAATCTATTAAAGAAATTTGTCAGATTGTAATAGCTTTATGTGCTGGCGTCTGTACTTACAGCGGCCTTTTCCAAAAAGTTTGAGAGTACTTATATTAAAGAAGGCTTAATCTAAAAGATCACGACGTATATAAAATAAGAATACTTTTGTAAAAGGAGGCTTACCTAGTTCTTTGTTGAAAACAATGAGTTTTCTCTGTGTTTGGTCGACAAGTCTTTGTTCAAGCGTCTAGAGGGCTTATCGGAAACAGGCTATGAAATAACCTCGCTTTGGATGTAAGGCCTTTTAAAAATAATCTTCTATATAAATAAAACAAAGTCGCGTTAGTTACACCATTTATAACTCAAGAAAAGCTGAACTGATTTTTATGATTTTTAATTTGTTGGATTTGTCTTAAATTCGCCGGGTCAGCTAGTATATTATCAATAATAGATTGTCTAATCCTGGCAAGTACAATAAGTGACTTTTTCAATTCTTAATTTCTTTCTGAGTTTATCTTGGACATTACTGACATATTATAGTTAACTAGCTTCTGCCCGCGACTTCGTCCGCGTGAAATTTCACCCTCCCCCCATTCACCCTCTTAGGGGTGGAATTTCGAAAAGCCCTTTCCGTGTATGAAAAGAGGCCTTTGCCCAGCAGTGGGACAATAATAAAGTTATTATTATAAAGAGTAAACTGGCTTTATCTGTAATGAAGAAATCTGGCATAATAATATAATTTTATTATAATGATTACGATGAAACTGCATCATTGTCATAGCCATGAATTCCGCCTTTGTACCTTTTTGTGTGCGAAAAGTTTAAATAAATAAATTATCAGGATTTTTAAAGATTTTCCAAAATGAATTAAGTACTTATTTTTATAGAAAATGCTTCAATGAAGCTTTGTTTATAATAACAAAACAACGGCAATTATGAAATTTCCCTAAGCCTGGTGACATTTCCAACAAGCCATTTTAATAAAACAAGTAGGTAACAGATCAAAAGTTTCTAATATCCAAGGTAAGAGAGCTTATTCTAGAGACTCTTAAGGTGAGTATCGACTAGAGCATTTACTTGTAACCAAACAACAAGCCGCCCGAATGTGTCACCCTTTCACGAACCGAACAATGAGCACGACGCGGACGCTCAACACTTTGTTACAACTTCAATTGAAAACAAGCAAACGAATTTGTGTAAATTTCATGGAGCAAAAACACGAGCACGGGCAAAAGGATTTTCATTTCAAAAGTCAAAGTCAAATCATTTATTTCAAATATGCACATAATAGGCACTTTTGAAGTAAAAAATTACAATAAAATAGAATTGATTCTAGTCGTCAATGAAGAGTAAACGCATTATAGAAAGTAATGTTACAGGTAAATTTTCACTCGCCGTAAGCAGTAGTTTGAACACCGTGTCGAGCATTCGCAGGAACGTTACATTACATGAAAATATTTTTTTAAATTGAGCTTTTTCTTGTATTGTACAGATGCCAGCACATCAACCTACCTGAAACTGTCAAATTTTCCCAATCAACTTAGAACCTTGTGCTTTAGTAATAAAGTTGAAAATCTATTAAAGAAATTTGACAGATTGTAGTAGCTTGATGTGCTGGCGTCTGTACTATTCATAAGAACGTTACATTACATGGAAATGCTCGAGAAAATGCTCTAGTGTATACCTACCTTTAGGGACCTTAAAATATTGCCACTGACTTTTAAATATTAGATGTGACAGGATAGGCCTCATTCCATCCGAGACTAAATTAATAAATCCTGAAAATCTTAAGGAAAATCTATTTTAGTACTAAAATGATTTAATATTAATATTTTAGGCTGCCTTTTTTGGGTGGGAAATTATCAAATAACTTCTCCCGTTCTGGGCGGAGCGGGATGGAATGTCAGACTTTTACTGACTAAAACCCACCCATGTTCCTACAGTTGCCTGTGCCAAGGGCCTCGGTAACTCTTTCGAACAAAAATAAAGGAATTTTTTCTTTGAGTAAAATTTTCTATCTACAGTATTAAGAGTACTTTCCCTTCAGGTGGCATTACAAAATTCCACCCTGTATATCTACTAGCCTAGGCACAAAGGTCTTGCTACTTATAGTGGAAGTGGAGTGGTATTTTGGAAGAAAATTCTCGAGTGGTCTGTAGATGAAGTGTTCGTCCCGTGGTCGACAGAATAAAGCAGTTGGAACTGACCGTCAACGTCCTCTAGTGGTACATGCTTTTTTGCAACCACATCATCCTCGAGGGATATGGTTGCAAAAAAAACATTGGTTGGATGTTAGAAAGGGTGAAATATGGAGAGCCAACGAAGAAGTGGCGGCATGTACCTACATCACTACATTCACCTGACGATCTCACCTGACGTCACGTAAATCCTACATCGCGCAAGCAGAATTATCCGCGCGATTAGGATATATACAACATCCCAACATCAACCATCGGGCAGTAGCCCACTAGACACAACACCCGTCTGGTCGGAGAATCATCCCTTTTCAAAAGAGCATGAAAAACTTACAACCCTGATCCACATTCCTCGACAAATAAACCCAATCTGATGGACTTAAAAAAACGCACCAAGTATGAGGGTTGACCCGGACAAAGGTCAGAAGAAAAGATAAAATAAGTACAAAAAAAACTCTATTTATCAAAATGTTCTTTTTATGTTCTCCCGTGCGTCATACGAGAGATACATTATGATTAGAAGTGATGTCACGGATGACGTCACTGCTCTCACTTTATCAAAGCTAAGTATTATATGGATGTAATAAAATAACACTCTCTTATCATATATACAAATCCTTTTATCCCCAACATGTGACAAACGACGCTTTTAAGGCAAGCTTGAATTTTTAGGCCATTGTGTAATATGGATAATACTGTGGCTGTCATTCGCGGATCTTTGACAGCAGTTACGGGTCGTCACAAGCCTGAATGTCTGATAACTAGTCTTGGCCAAAGGATATCGTATTATCCAGTCATGGGTTGTGGAGGTCAGATAGGCAGTCGCTCCATGTAAAATACTGGTATTCAGCTGCATCCGTAGTTGGGAAAAGGCAAGCAGATAATGATGTGTATTATAGATACTATGTCTGGTTTTTTAATAATTTTGATAAAGAGGAATTGGGTACATACCTACCTAGTTATCTTAATTAAGTAAAATGTCTTCTAAATATTAAGTGTTTAATAACTTTAATTATATAATTCATTACTCAACAAAATACGAACTTTACCAACAAAAAGTATGTTTTTGCCAAAGGTAAATATTTTCCAGAATACTTGCGAAGTTTGTTTTTTTCATTTTCATACGTTTCCTCGAAAACCATTATAACATCGTAGAAAGTTTTACATCTATGCATGAGTAAATACAACCACAATTCATATAGAATCGCTTTGTACGTTTATACCTACCTCTTGCTTTTGACGCCGTCAAAGTCGCCAACATAAGCGTCATGAGGGAAAAAGGAAAGGAATTTCGTTTTCATCTTACAATACTTTTATTATTTTCTTTGGTATTTCACGAAAGTCTGTTTGAAATACCCTCCCCTCCGTGCCTCTTGGTCCCGGCTGTCATTCGTGGATCTTTGACAGTCGTTACGGGTCGCCAGAAGCCCGAAAGTCTGACAACCATTCTTACTAAGGGGTATCGTACCAACGGCTTAACGTGCTTTCTGAGGCACGGAGGGGTCTCGGAATGTAAAGATAGTCACCCATCCACAGACTAACCGCGGCAAGCGTGGCTTAACCTGATCGATCGACCCGTGCGGCTGTTATTACATAGCCACAAGCCCCTCAATGTATTCAATGTTGTATTGAATGATTAAGCATTCAATTTCATAATATGACATAACAAGAGAGGGGCTTGTGGCTAAGTAATAACAGCCGCACGGGTCGATCATTCAGGTTAAGCTACGCTTGCCGCGGTTGGTCCGTGGATGGATGACCATCTATACATACCGAGACCCCTCCGTGCCTCGGAAAGCACGTTAAGCCGTTGGTCCCGGCTGTCATTCGTAGATCTTTGACAGTCGTTACGGGTCGTCAGAAGACCGAAAGTCTGACAACCAGTCTTACCAAGGGGTTTCGTATTACCTAGTAACTGGGTTGTGGAGGTCCGTTAGGCAGTCGCTCCATGTTAAATACTGGTACTCAGCTGCATCCGGTTGGACTGGAAGCTGACCCCAACATAGTTGGGCTAGGCAGATGATGATGATGAACATGACATAACAACGCGCCTCTATACCCCGAAGGGTTAGGCAGGGTAGGTACACCTATAGTACACCCACATTTCACCAGGTTACCTAATTCAATTCAAGTCTGCCTCATTGTCGTTGGTCTAGAGGTCGCAAGCGCCACTGCTTTGCATGCGGTCCTCGGTTCCCTGGTCGGGCAGTGTTATTGGGCTTCTCCATCTGGAACTTGTCATGGCAGTAGAAGCCCGGAGTCTAATTTGTGCCCGGTTGATAGCAACAGACTCGCACCCTATTACACGAAACTTGAACATAACTGTATTTCATAAACAAATAATAACTCATACAATCATGATAACAACGTGTAGGTATATATGACTAAGTACACCTGTAAAGTTATTAGTTTCTAGTTCAAAGCGAACACACGAACATGATTCTAACGATCGATCTATCTGTGTGGGCTCAACCGCTACATACAACCCATTTCAATAGGGAAACCGAGATCGTATCAGGCACGGTTCCGACCACAATCGTGCAGTTCCAACGTAGATATGAACAGGTTGATGTACATACAGACAAACAGACATGTAGATAGATGTGTAACCACAACTGTACGTGCAACGGACGGACACGTTTATTTACCGATATTGGTATTATTAGGATTGTCTGTCGTGATTTTAATTGGAATACCTACACTTAATTTGATTGGCATGTGTGTTATGTTTTATACCTAGTCCTCAAGACCGTATTTCGACCAGGCCAATTACAACAGAGACTAGCCTTCGGCGCGGGAGATAATATAGTGCACAAGTGTGTGCGCACATAGGTGTGCTTTCTCTTCACTCACTCTCATAGTCCGATGGGACGACAATCCGCCCGGGAGGGATATCTCCTAAACCACACCAATTAGAGTCATGTAGTAAAAAAATCTTGAAAACAGTATTATATAATCCAGGTTCAGGATCCGGGTTTGGACTTTGGCGGTGTGATACCCCCGTGCTTCGGAAAGCACGTTAAGCCATTAGTTATATTACAGTTGCCAAAGCTACAGAGCGCATACTGAACGTAACGCGACTAATGTATTTGTATCAATATTTTCATTCAGAAGAGGATGATCTTTGATTTGTTGGATTTGTCTCCGTCCCGAATAGCAGAATAACTATTAAAACATGGGAAAATTTCACGAAGAAAATAATAATAAAGGTAATTCATTTTCTCATAAGTACATTGGTTTTTATTGAATCTGAGGTAGTACAAAGTTCGCCGGGTCAACCAGTTTATAATATAAAAAAACTTGGACCGGTAAATCCATACTGAAAAACCACTGTAAACTAACTCGAAGACAGAAAATACGTCCTGATAAATTAGGTAATCCTAAGTAGGTACCTAACCATTTTTCCTAGACGACCTTCTATTGATCTAAAAATTTGGTTGAAATGTCACAGATTACCTACATCCCAAAATTAAAAGACGACATCAAAGAAAACATCTTTAATACATTCCACATTTTTCCCTACCTCATTTATTCAAGTAAATCCAAGACATGTCTCTTCTTTTGCTTTAAAAATATATTCTACCTCAAAATCAGCTAATATTAGGCTCAATGGGTAATGGAAATAATTCCTCTTTTCCCTTGAGATAGCTTCGTAATTACAATGTTGAGAGACGTGTGAACCGACCTCGCAGCCTCCCAAAAGAGATAACATTAAGTAATGTGTCATATATTTAGATGTTATTCGCACTGTCGTGGAAAATAAGGACGTTTACTTAGAAGAAAGATGTACTATTAAAGTATGACTACACACAAAGTTAAATCACGGGTACATACCTATTATTACCAACTAGCAGCGCCCCACTGTTTCACCCGCATAAGTGTCGATCCCGTGGGAATATCGGGATAAAAAGTATCCTATGCCACTTACTAATAAACGTATCATATCACATGAATAGTTACACACCGATTTCTCTCTATCAGTCCTTAGTAATTTGACTTTCGAAAGAAGAAGACAAAGCGTTGTGTAACTATTCAGACGTTATATACAACGTTTATTAGTAAGGGGGTATGTGTTTTTCTGATAAAGCTGTAAAGAAACAATTACTGTAAAGTTTCATCAAAATCCGTTCAGTAGTTTTTGCGTGAAAGAGTAACAAACATCCATCTATCCTCGCAAACTTTCGCGTTTATAATATTAATAAGTTATAAATGCGAAAGTAAGTTTGTTTGTTACCTTTTCACGCGTAAACCACTGAATCGATCATCCTGAAATCCTGAAATTTTGCAGAAACGTTGTCAGGTGTACAGCAACGGACATTGGGTACCTTTTATCCCGAAAAAAGTGCCGTTCCCGAGGAAAACAACAGTAACGTTATTATGATAATAGATGGCGCCACGTGTCTATTGAACTTTGTCACATTATTTAATTCTGAGGCGGTACGAAGTTCACCGGGTCAGCTAGTAAGTATATAAGTATAGTATAAGTAGTAGGATTTGTAGAAGGTATAACGCTCCTACTGCCGCGGCCGGGACACATGCCTTCTCTCTGTGAGAAGGAGTGGGCACAACGCACCACGGGGGCCTAGTGCGGGTTGGTAAGATCTTTTAACTTCGTCTTTAAGTTTGGTATGAACTCCTTGGTACAAACGATACCTAACCACTTTTCTATAAAAATGAGTCGCGGAAGCTAATGCCTGTTTGCCAGCCTGTTAATCCGAAGTAAGAATAGAATCAATCACATAAAGAGTCAACAGGCAACTTAGCAAAACATAGGCAATACCTAGTCAAACAGACTTACAAGGTTTTTTTGGCGCGTGGCCCAATACGCAACTAACGCCGCGGTCTTGTTTTGTCATTTCCGCGACACAATTTCACAAATGTTTACCAACAACCCCTGTCAACGTCACTCAGGCGAAAAAGATCCTTGTCGCGCTGTACCTACGTGTTGTTTCAAAATTAACTAGAATGGAATAAATCACACAAACAAACAAAATACGCTGCTACAAATATGGGCATGTCTAAAAGCGATCAATCTCTTTACACATGGGACCAATAGCGATCCAATACTGCAAAATAATTGGCAAATTGTGAGTGTATGATTATAGCTCAACATTTTCCTATGAGCCACAACTTCGGTAGGAACATGGGAATTTGTATCCCGAAAATATTATACGTAACAGTTGTTCTAGAAACCCGTTTACTTAATTAAACTCAACTAACATAATTTCCTCATGAAAATTCGTTTTATTAACACTGTATTTCCTAATATATAAGTCAATGGTATTTCCCACAGAAATCTTAATGCCTTATTATTAAGATTTCTGTGGTATTTCCCTATAAAAATTAAATTCAAAATGTCTTTTTACATCGCGTCAATCAACCCGCACTGGGCCCGCGTGATTGATTACAGCCCGCTCCGTCTCACAGAGAGGAGGCCTGTGTCCCAGCAGTGGGAAAATTATAGGCTGATTATGCTATGCTTATGCTACATCGCGTCAAAACGCTGCTCTTAAAAACATGTTACTTCGATGCCAAAGCAATTTTATGCACACAGAATATTCAAGAGGATCTTGAAATCGACTTTTATAAAGAGAGTCTGCTTCACGCTGCATAATAAATGAGATAATTACTCTCTAGAACTCGTGGGAGAAAACATCTTGCAAGTAAATGAGTAAAGAAATACGTTCATTAACTCGAGCGGCTCGTGACTAAGTAATACGCTTGCCATGGTCGGTCCGTGGATGGGTGCATACCGAGACCCCACCGGTCCTCAAAGTCCCGGCTGTCATTCGTGGATCTTTGACAGTTGTAACGGGTAGTTGCCGAAAGTCTGACAACCAGTTTAACCAAGTCTTACGTATTACCCAGTAACTGGGTTGTGGAGGTCAGATAGGCAGTCGCTCCATGTAAAAAATACTGGTATTTAGCTGCATCGGGTCACACTAGAAACCGACTCCAACATAATTTGTAAAAGGCTAAGTAAGCTTTATCATCATCTGATGATAAAGTTTATTTAATCATTCACTAGCAAGTGATTTGACTACTGGACCTGCACTTTAATTGCGTAACCCACTATCCATCACAATCTGAATTACTTTTGCTAATCCATTGCTTCATATGTTCGAAAAATATATGTGCCCAACAACGTAAATAACGCAGTGAATGTTGTTGAACTGTCAAAATGAAAGCCATTCCTACTGTGTGTGGTACTCAATTACCCCGCAGCTATTCTTGGTATTCCATGGCAGCGCTGAATGCAAAGGCAGATGTCAATTAAATTAGTTTATTCAAGTTTATTCTTAAACGAATTCAAAAGCATCGTGTCTTCTTGTAACTTTATTATTCGTTAAGATATCATTGCTAGAAAAGGACGTCATATTTACGTATTTTATAAAACCTTCGTCCGCGTAAAATTTCTTGTTCCCCCAACTCACCCCGTCCGTCGCATCGAATCGCCTGCTATAACTTCGTTTTCGCTTAGCGTTCTTCATAACTTTTTTTCCTTTTGCTCGGCTCCTTGGGGTCCTAGCGTGGTATTCATTAACCTCTTGCCTTCCTTAAGAATTGGGCTATCAAAGGCAAAAATAATTTTTCAAATCTGACTGGCAGTTCCAGAGTTTAGCGCGTTCAAACAAACACTTCGGCTTAATTATTAGTATAGATTTTTCTTAAGAAACAAGGTAATCAGCCTATAATGTTCCCACTGCTGGGACACAGGCCTCCTCTCAGTGAAAGGGAGTGGGCCGTAATCCGCCACGCGGGCCCAGTGCGGGTTGGCAGATGTCACATGTCTTCGAATTTTTGGTTCTAGGACATGCCGGTTTCCTCACAATGTTTTCCTTCATAACAGGTTTTAGATGCGATGCGATCATCTTATCATGGTAAATCAACACCCAAAAAACTCGATAGTCCTATAAAAACAACCAGTGGATTAAAGTCCAATCTTCTTACAGTTTAACTTTGATTTATCTGCGTAAGTAAACAAAGGAAATAAATTGTGTTCTGCCAACAAAGCGGCAACTTTACCCGACGATGGCTGAGTCAACTTTGCTCGCCAGTGGTGAGACCACTTTACATGCACAGCTTGTGTCGACACAAACTTTGTTAATTTCTAACTTGGATGACAAGTTTGCTGGGAAGAGATGGTAGAGAAAAGATTAGATTATTCAATGATTACAGGGTAGAAAAATACTGAAAGAAAAACGTAGTTTTTTTTTTAGATGACGTGGGTTACCACTACCAAAAAAAAAATCTGTTCATCTTGCCCCCTCAGAAAAGTAGAATATGGTAAGGTTATAAGAAGTTATTGGGTGTTACGCTTATAGAATAAAGTTTTTTGCAGAGAAACATTCAAAACCAAATATCACATTAAAACAGTTAGTTCGAACTAAGCTGACGAGTATGTTTGTTTGAACGCGCTGATCTCTGCAACTACCAGTCGGATTTGAAAAATCTTTTGTATTTGATAGCCCAATTCTTGATAAAGGCTATTTATCATCGCACTAGGAATCTAAGGAGCCGAGCAAAAAGAAAAAAAAGCGAGATAGAACACTGAGTGAAAAAAGTAATAGATAGAAACCTGAGCGAAAACAGTAATAGCGCGGGCAGGCGATGCGATCCCACGGCGTGGGTCGGGAGGACAAGAAACTTCACGCGAGCGAAGTCACGGCCAGAAGCTAGTGTCTCAACAATTATTTTGTCGAACAAATAACTCACTTTCTGTATACACTTTAACCCTTCATAAAACATTGTACCGCCCATAATTCTAGTAGGTACAGACAGACAGGCATATCAACCTACTACAATCTGTCAAATTTCTTTAACAAATTTTCAACTTTATTGCTAAAGCATAAGGTTCAAAATTGATTGGGAAAATGTGACAGTTTGGGGTAGGTTGATGTGCTGGCGTCTGTACATACTCGATAACAACATCGTTCAAAACCCTCTCACATGATAAGCTATCCATCTCGAGAACCCAGCATACATTTTAATGACCATAACTAGTGTATCCATGTTACACCAGTAAACCAATCACAAAGTTATGGGCAAACTTCGTTATAAACTAAGTGGTTTGATAGTTAAGTTAACAATGTTGAGTAAAGGCTCAGCCTCGGCAACGTTGGCCAACCTTGGGCAACATTGCGGACCGCGTAACGTTGTTTTAATGTTACCGTTTGACCTTTCGAGCGATTTGGAGTAGGGTCTGTCAGGTAAATTCGTGGCTGATGTAAATGTGATCTTGTTGGGAAATGTTGGGTTTTAGAATTTAATATATAAAATTTTGTATATAAAAATATGTTATAAGTTTTATAAGATGTAAACAACAATGGTCGCTCGAAATTGTCTATGATTTAGTGATGCGGGAGTATGAATTTTTAAGTTATGGTGCTATCGATGTTACGATTTTTTTTAGGTAATAGTGTTTCGTTTCATCAGTATTTTTTTATATTGAGTAACTTTCAAATGAAAAGCAATTTTGTTTCCACTTCCATTGAAATGTGTTCAAAGGTGAAACCGTGAAAACGAACAACATTAGGTACTTGTATCATACCAGATCTTATGGCGTTGTAAAATATAAGGCAGTAACGTCTTGCTGACTGCTAACCATAATTATCATGCTATTGGTTGAATCGTGCGTCTCGGGAGTTCGTCCGTCTCCTCAGCTTACATTTCAGTGATAGGAGATTTGGCGGCTATTTTTAACGATGACGTTAAAAGTGTACTTTGAAGTAGTTTAATTGATAGGTCGTAGGTTCGAACCCAGACAGGCGCTTTACTTTGTGTAAATTATTTCATCACCACTGCTCTCAAAACGGTGAAGAAAAACATCGTGAGGAAACCGGCATGTCCTAGAACCAAAAATTAGAAGACATGTGACAACCGCCAACTCGCACTGGGCCCGCCTCACAGAGCCTGTGTCCCAGCAATGGGAACGTTATAGGCTGATTATGTTATGTATATTGCACCTTCAATCTTTGTTATATTATTAAAAATTCAAGTACAAACAGACTAAAACAATTTTACTTTAACAGTGACAGTAGTTAATTTAGTACATACCTAACATGTCTTAATAAATTCGTTTTAAGAGCTTTTAAATTAAGCTACATAGGCATTAGGATTTAAACTAAGATAACTTAGTTGGATATTTTTGGTAAACAAGTGTAATTAAGTTATTAATTACATACTGTACCTATATTGTCTCTAAGTTGTTCCTATCGCATAAAGAAATCAAAGATCACTAGTAATATTTGATGTACGGTGTAGCCATATACGTGAGCATTTATTTATTTGTTTTAATCGCTCATGTGTCGCCGTCGCGCTTTCGCTGCTCGTTGTTTGCCAAGTCATTTTTCGTTGCTAGCTCTACTCGCATCTCGTTAAATGCCGGCGGCGGTAATAGAACAGATGCCTTAGAAAAGCGAGCAGATGGTCGTTCGCGCATCAAGTCGTTATGACGTCACCCTTAATATTAAATTATGTCCTCAACCTTGAAGGAGCACGTTCATCCTACATTCAATTCACACGCGCGACCTGAGAAAGTCGGCATCTGACACTCAGGTGTCACGATTTATTATTAATAGCATTTTAATAAGCCCATTTTCAATGCATAAAGTAAAATCGGAGAAAACAGGCCTTTTTTTTTGGATGGGCAATCATCTAATGACTCCTCCCGCTCTGGGTGGAGCGGAAGGCAGTGTCAGACTCTTACTGGCTAAAACCCACCCGTGTTCCTTCCTTAGCCCTTTATGTTCCGGGGCAGCGGTGGCCCTTTCGGACAATCCCGAAAAAACAGGCTTAGGGCTCATTTTACCAAAGTATCTTTTATCCGTGGAATGAAATTGACGTCTGACAGTTCTAGTATGGAAAAACTGTCAAAGATTTACAGCATTAAACTTTTATGTAGCCTGATTTGAAATCCAAGACTTGGTCCCTCCATCTTGACGGTAACCTCCTTCCTCACCTTTGAAAACTTCATGAAAATCAATTTTGAGAACGCCAAAAAATTGTCAAGAAATAGTCATATTCTCAGTATAAGACTTACTCTAGGTATTAAAGTTTAAAAGAATAAAATAAGTAAATAAGTAGATCTTTTTTCGATGTCTGTGAAAATACGTATAATATTAGAGCTATTAAAAAAAATGTTAAAAACACCTAAAAATTAAAACACATTGAACAAATTTTGAACTAAGCCAAGGACTCAAAGTCTTGAGACTAACTGAAAACTACAAAGTGTTCTCAAAATGAATTCATATTAGTTGTTGTTTTCTAAGAAACTCTTCATTTGCGTTATCTCAAGTTTAAGATCGTTCGACTTATAAATGATAATTCTATACAAAGTAATCTGCTTTTGAAACAGAGCATTTTCACCCAAAAGCTCCTCAGTTACTGAATAATGAACTTCATCAAATATGCACATGTATGAATACAAAATGACTCGGCGCGATATTGGCCACAGTAGGGATGCCGAAACGAAAATAAAACTGTTTAAAAATATCTCGACTTCAGTGGCTGGCAAAAGGTCGACAGGTAACAAAACGATTGCTACAAACTTTTTTTTTTTGGGTGGCATACTATCAAATAACTTCTCCCGCTCTGGGCGTAGCAGGAAGACTTTTACTGACTAAAACCCACTTGAGTTCCTTCAGTTACCTGTGCCAGGCCCACGGTAATTCTTTCGAACAACCCGTGACCTGGCAGACATCGGCCCTAGCGGACCCCATCAATCAGTGCTAACATCTCTTTGAGGCACGCGTGGAACACAATGCGCTATCGACCTGGGCCTGGTCCTTACCGGACGGCGAGCTACCCATTGCTCATCGGTGGCGGGGAATCGGTTCTCGATTCACGACGCCCAGGGCGTCTCCTGCGGCGACTAGGGGCGTGACGTCGCAGTCGCCAAGATTGCCTCTCCCTCACGCGCTCCGCCTCCTCTTTTGCGAGCATTACTGCTTCGCAGAAGGAGGTAGCGGCTTCCCGTGCACTATTCCCATGACGCTAGAGATCGCCGCCGCCGATCGCTGCCTTGAGGACGCGGCGGTGCTCCGCCAAAGCTGGACAGACCTCCACCGTATGCTCCACCGTGTCCTCCGGGATTACTACAACCTTGCATCGAGAATATCTGTGATATGACAACCACAGGCTTGTGACTGCAATTTAAGTTTGCCTAGAGTTTTCTGAGTTTTAAACGTGTTCCATAAAGTTGTCTTGTTGAATAAGAGTGGCATGAGAAAAGAATAGCACCCATGTCTTTGGAGGAAGAGTATTGGAAAACAAAAACAATGAGTATAGAACAAAAATTTAGTTTCATTACGTATCAAAATAAATTATTTCTACAAAATATCTCTTATTATTTGTGTGTGACTGCTACAATGTGGCTTTTCCTTCGTTCTGTACTCATAAGATAACACTTGGGCGAACACATTGAATAATCACTATCTGTGATGAGCTTCTTCACGAAATCATTCTCTTCAAACCCCCTGAGCACCTACTGAGCCATCTCATTGAGCTTTCCCTATAAATCCTTTCATCATGTGTACTCGGAATGAAGAATATGTTATAGGTAATCATTTGCTTTGTAGGTCTTCCTTCTTGTACTTCCCTCCGCCATTTCAAAATTATTTAACTCTTCTACGTCGTTTTGGAAATCCAATAAAAGATTGTCGAAATCCATATTTACGCACTACTCGATATTATGAACAAAATAACCTCGAAGCACAATGATCCTATTGAATCGATCAGCTGAATCAAATAAAATCCGCCATCTTGCCTCTTAGCATCCTCTTAGCAGTGCTCCGGTGGTGTTTAATTTTGACAGCTACTAATCAATTGCTTATCAATCTCTTAGCGCTAAATAGTGTTTATGAATAAGAATTTTGCTAATCAGTTGCTTAGCAATTGATTAAAATTTAAGACGCGTTTATAAATAACACTGTCAAAATTAACAAGAAAATTGAATAGATTCGAGTTGCCAATTCCAAAGGTGTCGCAGCACTCAAAAACTGTAACACAAAACTCAAAAAATTTCCATTCAACCATGTCACATAATAATCAGGTTATGTACTCTCAAAGAGACACTTTATATAGTTCATTGTCACACTAACCTAACTACCACTTAAGAGTGTCTTGTACAGTCACGAGCACTAATATGTCAACACATGGCAACTTTCAATTGCAATTTTTTCATGAAACAACGAATGCAACGTTGAAATACGACATTTAACATAAACCTATGGGTTCTAAAATAATATGTTCGTAATAACATAAAATTTCATTCAAAAATAAAGGAGAAAATCACCTTTGAATAAAACCAAGTGTATACATACTTATGCTCGTGACTGCACTAGTATAGTTAGGAAGATCTATTCACATGTCATACGGTTACTTAGCCGTAATGAACTGTAAGCTTTATTTGGCTAAAATGAGAAGTTTGTAGGTAACTATTAGGTAACTAAGCAACTCTATTGATTGACCAAAAGGTGGAAGAAGGTATTCTCCCAAATTGGTACGAGCTATAATAGAATAATTGATATCGTGATGAAAAGGTTCGCTATCAATAAAGCTAGTCATGAATAACTTAGTTGCTTGGCGAACGTTTTCACCATCAATATCAATAGTATAAATTCATCTATACATATAAAATTCAAAGTCCCAACTGACTGATATATCAACGCACAGCCTAAACCGCTGGTCCTAGAGACATGACATTTGGAGGGTGTGTTCTTTGTGAAGAGTAGATATCCACTAAGAAAGGGTCTTTCAAAATTCCACCCCTAAGAGCGTGAATGGGTGGAGGGTGAAATTTCACGCGGACGAAGTCGCGGGTAGAAGCTAGTAGTAATTATAGTATCAATACATTCGGTATCATCAGATAGGATAGGATGGACTGCCTTTATGTGCCAGGCATATTTAATTATAGTCATTTGTAAGAGCTCTTTTCATGCTTTTAATTTCAATGTAAATATCGTATACTACCTATTAATCTACCAATTCCAATTCACAAAAAAACCTAGCTAAAAGTAATTCGTAGTACAGTCCCTGCTACGCCGTAGCCGCGTAGCATTCGTAGCACGGCTACGCACATACTCCATTTTTTTACGAGAAACATTGCGGTATCTTTATATTGTAATAACGTTAGAACTACGGAAGCAGAAGTAATATTAATACCAATGTGTATATTGGAACATTGGCAGCATCATAGAGGTAATAATACAAGACCATCTCATCAGCCGGCTTGAAGTAATCGGATTGAGAACTCGTGTATGTATTATAATGGAAAATTTTACTCTCTCTCGCACTCTCTTTACTGAAGGTAATCATGTTTTTTAAAGGATTTGTGTTCAATATACGATTTTTTTTCTACTTAAGTATCAATTATACGAAGAAAAAGAGCGATATACTGGCGAAAATATAGATCTCTTGTGTTAAAATCAACATTTATACATACAACTGTTTATTAATAAAGATTTTCCCCTCTCTATACATGTCATTTATTCTTACTTCTGTTGCCAATCAGCAACTATATCTTCTGATTTCAATAATTATCAGTAAAATAGCCTAGGCACACGCGCATAGTAACAAAAATAGGATAGTCGTAAATCATTTCGAACCGTATTTTCACTTTACAAGCTTAATTAATTGAATCTTGGATACACAGAGGCTCTAATACCATTAACTTGAATCTTTCCTGACTAACTCAATTCAGTTAAATCATCTAATTGTTACAGTTCAGTTCACTTCAATAAAGATTCAAGGTTCAATTAGAGAGAGAAATCAAATTCAAAGTAGTTGAAACTTTTACACTAAAAATATTAATTTGATTATGGCAGCAGGGTTTGGGTGGGGTTGTGTCGCAAACTATGCTGCAACTCCGATATCCAGCCCTCTGTGTCTCAAAACGCAGTCAAAGTAATCTCTGCGCTGCCACCGACGACGCCGTGGAAGTGTTGATGTTTTCGAAGGACCAAATTGGTTTGAAATACTGTCAGCGACACTAAGAAGAAGATTTACCATAAGCATAGCATGATTAGCCTATAATATTCCCCCTGCTGGGACGTAGACCTTCTCTCTGTGAGAGGGAGTGTGCCACAATCCACCACGCGGCCCCAGTGCGCGTTGGTGGATATCACATGTCTTCGAATTTTTGGTTCTAGGCCATGCCGGTTAACTCACAATGTTTTCCTTTACCGTTTTGAGAGCAGTGGTGGTGACATTATTATTTACACAATGTAAAGCGCCTGTCTGGGTTCGAACCCACGACCTACAACTCGAAAGTCAACTCTGTTACCTCCGCTGCTCTCTTATGTACCTACTAATTTTTTATTCTATCAATATATTTGAATCATTCCACTTTGCCCCACCGAGCCGCCCCACTGGTGGGGCAAAGTGAAATGCCTAAAATTTTGCAGTGGAATCTGCTCCACTAATTCGATTTTGTGGGCAGATTCTACTACTCTAAAATCTTGTTGGATGTCATCGAAATAATACCAACAATAACACAACAAAAACAACGAGTCATCACTACTAAACAAACCAGTTATTTTTACAGTTCTGCGGTCTGCCCTACATTCAAGCCAAACCCCACTTAATGTTTAACATGCAGCGATGCATTGTATTTAGGTCGCAGCTTCCATCCCCCTCTTTGATTGATTGTCTTCTGAAGCCCACTCTCTCTCGAAGAGAGGAGGCCTTTGTCCCAGCAGTGGGAACGTTATAGGCTGATTATGCTACATAAGAGAAAGTCTGAAAGTGGCACCGGTGACTAAAAAGCTGTGCGAAAATCGGTTGTTATTTGAGCATGTGATGCGGAGAAATGAGGAAAATGTCGTGAGGAAAGTTTTGAGTATAACTGTCGATGGCTATAAGAGTAAGGTAAGACCAAAGAAACGATGGATGGGCTGTGTAAACCACACACACACCCCCGAGACACACACACCGAGACTCGTCCCGTGTCTTTCACACTACCGAGATGACGACTAATAGAAAAGTTTGGAAAAAAAGGGACAAATTGACCGATCACGAATAAATTTAAATAAGGTCAGGAAAATGATGATATTGATTGTGTCATTTTATTGAGAAATGTTGTCCGCGACTTCATCTGCGAGTATTTTATCATTAACCTACTAGCGGGTTAATTTCGTAACACACTATCAGTAGCAATGGGTTTCATTTTGACAGTTCAACAACATTCACTGCGTTATTTACGTTTTTGGGCAGATTTTTTTTCGAACATATGAATCAATGAATTAGCAATATCCGTCAAAATGTTTCAGATTGAGATTGATAGTTTGTTACACAATTAGGGTGATGGACCAGGATGAAAAGTAACCTATATCCTTCCCTAGGTCGGCTAACTACCTACATAACGATTGGTTTAATGGTTTAAGACACACAGAGAGAGCTACTTTCGCATTCATAATATTAGTATGAATTCATAGACATCGCATATTTTGCTAAGATGATGAAAATCAATCATCTCAGATATTTTCTTTAAAATTGTAAGATCCCTTTCGGAATAAACGAATAATTATATAATACATACAATGGATAATCAATCATTGAAAATCTCCCCTGAGTCCTCACTCAGACGAACCAACTTACAATACAAAAAGATCAAAAGAAAAAAAAATATTTCAGTTCAGTAAAAACACGGTACAATATAAAAACAAAAACTGGTAGCAGATTTCAAGGAGCCTTAGGTGCTAGGCTAAATATGGCTTTACAGAATTATAATCAGCACTACAACTCCACCCAGTCAAGCTCCGCGCGTAACTTATGTAGTACGCTACAATAGAAAATCAATTGTGTCTCATTAGCGGAGCTCAATGAGTTAAGTTAGAATTGGCCTCAAATGTGAATATGAACTTAGAGAATCTAGGTAATAGGTAATACGGGCTGGTGTCCGCAACTCCACGTCAATGCGCGTATTTTGCGTACGGTTAGATCTATTGATGTTATCTATGATTACAGTCAGCTAGGTCGAAAGCGATTTGAACCGTCTGAACAGACTTTCAATCAAATTAAATTTCAAATTCAATCTATGTGTGAGCCCGGTATTACCTACGCAACATTAGATTTTCAAAAACGGCACAATAACGGACTCATAAAATATCGTAATATTGTATTGTGACGCCGGCACGATACTAACTTCAGCCGATCTATTCTGTCAAAAAATCACCTGTCAAATGAAGTGAGCTGTCAATAGTGTCAATCCCTAGAACCAGGTGGAATGACAGCTCAGTTAACCAAAGTGTTCACGGTGAATTCTTTCAGAGAAGACCTACAGGTTTGCTTAAGCCAAGTTTTGACGTGCTACTTAGGGAGAGCGTATAACCTATATTCCTCTTCATACATATAATATCATTGACCGCCCTAAATTCTGCCATCATTAGCCTATAATATTTTCACAGCTGGGACACCGGCCTCCTCTCGATGCGAGGGAATGGGCCGTAATCCAATACGCACGCCCATTGCGGGTTGGTAGATGTCACATGTCTTCGATTTTTTTTTTTGTTCTAGGACATGCCGGTTTCCTACGATGTTTTCCTTCGCCGTTTTGAGAGAAATGGCGATGAAATACTTAATTTACATAAAATAAAGCGCCTGTCTGGGTTCTAAACTACCTTCAACTCGTAAGTCGTGGCCGGTACCAGGCCACCACTGCTCATAATATAATATCATGGACCACCTCTGTTTCTGCCATCAAAGCAACATTGTAATGTTCCGAGTTGAAGGTAACTTTGTAAAGTATGTCTCTATAACATTACAGGCTCTTGAAACATTCCAACATAGTTGCGAAGCTGGGTACACATCTATAAACCTCTAATCTGCATTCGCGATTTATTTGCCAAAAATGTAAACAAATATGAGTTTATGGAAAAATAACTTTAAATCCTACACAATAAAGTTCAGTTTACGCTACAACTTCAAACATTTTTATTACTTTTTTTCAATAGTGCTAGTCATTCTGAAATCAAATTAAACACCATTAAAATAAAGTTGATATTTGTTTAACTTGAAATAATATTAATTTGAAACATAAGTTTTAATAGACTTTAGGTATTGTGGATAACCGTTACAACGTGCCATCAGAGTCGCCGTCCATACAGGGCAGCGGGAACATCGAGGCACAACTGAAACCATGAATTCAGCACATAACTCTAAACCTCTCGCGTAGAAATTTTTAGACGGTTATCAAAGAAAATCTGCTGTTTCATAGAAAAATGTGATACCTACGCGCTCAGACTAAATAAAAAACCAAGACTGAAGGCTGTCAACAGTGAAGTGCGGCCGGTTTCGTAAACATGTGTGCACTTAGTGAGGTGTAGTTTGATTGTAAATGTGTGCGTGGGAGCGTGTATGCACAGAGCGGAGATGTAGTTTTGGTATGCTTCACTGTATTGTTCGCAGCGCTATATCTTGACTTTTTTAATTGGTCTGAGCCTACGCGGTCAAAATACAGCTATTATTTTTATAATAACCAACGAAACATTTCAAAGAAAGGTTCAGAATCACATACTGAATCCATGTTAACAAATTTCGCGTCGATGTCCCCGCCAGCCTGTATCACCATCTGCCTAGCCTTTTCCCAACTATGTTGGGGTTGGCTTCCAGTCTAACCGGATGCAGCTAAATACCATTTTACATGGAGCGACTGCCTATCTGACCTCCACAACCTAGTTCCTGGGTAATACGATACCCCTTGGTAAGACTGGTTGTCAGATTTGCGGGCTTCTGACGACCCGTAACGACTGTTAAAGATCCATGAATGTCAGCCGAGACCAACGGCTTAACGTGCTTTCCGAGGCACGGAGGGGTCTTGGTATGTAAAGATGGTCAATGATGGATTGATGGCCCGCCAGCCTGTATATGTAATATAATTTCAAACATGAACTAGTTTTCCATTTCGCAAACCACATTATCCTTGAAATACTTATGTACACGCGACTGACGCCCAAGACCTTTATATATAGAATCTACATTATATTATTTACTCTCGATTGAATAACAATCAACCTCATCAATATATTAACATAATATGTACTTAAACGTGCTATTAATAATTGATTAAATTGTGGGTAGTTCAATGCCAAGTGTGTGACGTCACGTGGTTAGGTTAGCATGATACTAAGTGACAAGTTGTTTACTAATCAATGAGATGGGATGTGCCTCCCACATGTTCTATTAAAATCACCATGAATGGTTTTATAGAGTGTGGGCGTCACCCATAAATTTAGTTAATTTCAGGGCACCTGTAGTGGTCGTGGGCGAGTGAATGGCGAAATTAGACTTCTATTGTTTTGATTTTTGATGAAACACCTACTGTGTCTACGTCATTTCTTCTCTGAGGATGGTTTTTTTTATTGTTTGTCTTATTTGGAAACCCACCCTGTATTTTTCCGTGGTTCGAGTGTGACATAGAATGCAAATAGAAAGACATTAACATTTCATATTGCGTCAAGTATGGACCTAAATACTTATATTGCACGATCTGAATTAATCGAAAATCTCAACACAAAAAATCGCAAAATATCTTTAAGTATAAATTGTATCTTATAATTTCAAGATATAATTAATTACAAAGCAGACTACGGATTAAGACTTTAATAACGACGGACTAACATTTTAGACTTTTAATCTGCAATTTAATCTTAAAATGGCTCGTAATGAAGCGTTAAAAGACACTTAAATCAAGAACAAAAGCATTTAGATTACCTTTGTAATCATACGGCTGAGGCTAAATCGGTGGTAGGCGGAATTGGGGAGCTTCTTTTAAAGTATTCGGCCATCTTGGGTCCGGCTCGCACAAAACTAATTTGAACGTTTGATACCTCTATCGAAAACATCCCAAAGTACTTCCTTTGTGGTTCAACATACTGTAAGTTACTTTATACTGAAAGATACGTATATATTTTTTTCAAATTCAAATTCTAAATTATTTATTTTTGACATAGGTAAAATGTTGTGGCCTACATAATGTTAAAAAATAAGATAAATGTTGTATCACTATGCGCTGGCTTGCAAGGCATACAGATATGGTCTACACTGTTAGTTGTACAGGTAGCATAGCCTATCAAGAACTGTTAAGTAACCATTTTAAACCTTTAGGAATAAAACAAATATAAACAAAACAATATAAATGAAGGCAACAATGAATAGAGCTAGCTAACTTTATTTACTAAGTTAAATAGGTAAAACTGTATAAATCTGAGCATAAGGCATTATGGATTTAAATTTTCTTCTAAATATTCATTAAAAGTGTAATATGCTTATAGAATTACTGCCTAAAAGATTTTATGGATTTTGATAGTTTATTAAAGTATTGTCAAAGTAAAATATTCAGACATTTTGAGTTCGACGCGCACAAAACTCATTTGAACGTTTGATACGAAAATATCTAAAAAATATTCCGTAAAAAAAATAAAAATATCCCAAAGTACTTCCTTTGTGATTGAACGCGAGGTTACGAGGTTACGGATATATTTTATTGTTGGATAGGCAAAAATGGATTGTAATACCTATATTGTAAGCAAAAGTATTTAATCAAAGATGTCTAGAACAATGCTGTGGAGGCAAAACTATAGGTATTTAATAGACCCTAGTCTTATTCAAAATATTATGATTATCATGAGTCCAATTGCCCAAGTGCCTAATAATTAGGTACCTTAAATCATTTTTAAATATTCTACAAATTATTCAATTTCGACGGATTTCACAATTTAATGGTATAGCTACCATCGCCAAAAAAAGACTCTTATCACGACAGCAAAAGCCTGCAGCTATTTCAAAGAAGACATGTACAGTCACCAAAAGAGATAAGTAACCAGGGTCGTCGGATATGGTTGAAGTTTAGTAAGAAACCGGTGGATCTTTTCGAGTGAAAAATTTGTTATACGAAAAGTTTGTTTTCTATTAATTAAATTAAACTTTATTCAAAAACATCCATCGGTATCTTACTAAACTTCAACTATATCCGACCTGGTTACTTATCTCCTTTGGTGGTCGTACGTACAGTACGTCCGCTAATAAAGTAATGACTAAGTAAAGAAGCCGAGGCCACCCATCCATCACGTGGCTCTAAAAGACGTAATGTAATAAACAACACGCGTCAACCCGCCAATTTGTAACGAAATCTAATTTGGAAACCCATTTTACCACAGAAATCGAAAATGTACTGATAATCGAATTCTCTTTAAGAGAAACCTATTAATGAGACACGTGCAAAAAAGGCTGAAAGAAACTGTACATGTGTGTGTCATCTCATTAAATCTTTTTAACAAGCTTTGTATACAACATGTCTTTACAACTTGCTATTTGTAGAATTACTAATAACTAGCTGCGCCCCGCGGTTTTACTGTCAATATCGATCCCGTGGGAATATCGGGATAAAAAGTAGACTATATGTTAATCCAGGGTGTCAGCTACCTCCATACAAAATTTTATCAATATTGGTCCAGCCGTTTGAGCGTGAAGAAGTAACAAACATATAAACACACACACACTCACAAACTTTCGCCTTTGTAATATTATACAGTGTGGTCATAATCATAAATCTTTATTTATTTTAACATCAGGCACTGGTTATAAAATACACAATCTTAAATATAGAACGCTGTTTGAGGTAGGGGTCTGTAGTTATAGATCACCCGGCTCTCTTAGATAGGACGTGTTAATTTACAAAACGCTTAAAATCAAATTATTACCTATGTAATCTAAATCTGAAATGGCATTAAGAGGACTACATGACCTAAAGCGCGGTCTTTGTCGGACTGCATAGAAAAGAAAGAGAAGCGCGATGCCACAACGCTGGTAATTTATTGCAAAATATGAAGCAATTATCGATTTACGAAAAATCTAGTGTTTGAACAAAAAAACTAAAACACTATAGTTTTAGTATGTTGCTTGTAGAATAATCTGACAAAAAATCATAATGATTGTATGTATATTAGTATGAATTTTGTTGTAAAAAAAAAGTTTTTAGAGGTATCTTCATGATTTTTTTCTATCGTACCAAATAAGTTGTATTATGTTTTCAACACACTAGCTTCCTCGCATTTATCCTGAAGAATATCATATATTTTTTTGAGTTTTTTACTGTATACTTTTATTGTTTATAAAACTTGCGTTTTTTGCGTTTAGGTCTTCTAAGCCCCTTAAGATAAAGGCAGAATCTATAAAATTAAAAGATTTTTTTTATTTTACGTTTTGTTAATGATGAAACTGGAGAAAATTGCAAATTTTATTGTCTGAATTGTTTTATACCTTGGAGTAAACGCGGCGATGGTCTTCTTAATTACCATTAGCAAAGTCGTCAAATCAGAAAGCACATTAAGCGATTGGTCGCGGCTGTCATTCATGGATCTTTGACAGTCGTTACGGGTAGTCAAAAGCCCGAAAGTCTTACAACCAATCTTACCAAGGGGTATCGTATTACCCAGTAACTGGGTTGTGGAGGTCAGATAGGTAGTCGCTCCATGTATAATAGTGGTATTCAGCTGCATCCGGTTAGACTGGAAGCCGACCCCAACATAGTTGGGAAAAGGCTAGGCAGATGATGATGATAAGTCGTCAAATCAAAAATTAACCTACCACGTTTCGCGATCATATGTCTTTTTTAAACAACAAATAGTTACATTACCGGCCATCTTCATTTTCTTTTCTTAAAATAATCTCATCGTCGCTCTCTGATCTGAGGGGCAATTCTCGTAATTTTAAGAACGTTCACAGTTCTCAGTCTCAATCTGTCAAAAATACCTCTAATGTCCCTACTTGTTGGACAAGTGCTTGACATTGATTCTCGCTGAGATGAGATTAAGACTAGATTTTGAACGTTTTTAATTAAGAGATATTTATTGGCCTTTTGGACAGCAGATGGGTACGGACCAATCTTTCCTGAGACTTGTCAAAGCTTCAATTCAAATATTTTCTGCTTAAATTCCAAACTACAGTCCTCAAAGTCTGTTTGAAACTGAAAAGCATCTGTATGCGGCTGAGCGTGACGCTCACTGAAATGGACGCCGCATAATTTTTGGAAGAATGTTACAAAAGGATGCCCCGAAAATGTCAAATACCAAAAAGCTCTTTGCTTTAGGTAGTAAGCGGAGTAATTCTAGACATAATAATATAATACAAAATGTTAAAATTAGCAGTAAAAGAATTAATTTTCTTTTCTTTATTTTACGTTAAATTATATGTTAACGAAGTCGCATACCTCTTTATAATGTAATTTAATTAAATGATATATATATGAGAAAGGTAAGCCAAAGGCTACTTCTACATACAAGAAAAACAAATCTACCAAATTAAGAGACAGGCCTTTGATTATTTATTTAATAAATAGGAATAGAAACAAAAATAAATAATTAATTATTCCTATCATCAAAGAAAATAACCACGTCCAATATAATTCCAAAATCCCTCAATTAGATACTCCGAATAATTAGGATAGGCATAATTGAGGCAAATTACAAAGGAAACAACAACGTTATCGATAAAGAAATATTGTAATAACGGTATTTATGAAAAATCTTCTTACGAAGAGAGAGACAAAGGTCGAAGCTTAATAGTAGTACTGAATTTTATCATACTAACACTTTCAGACTACAAAACTATTATATTTATACCTAACAACAAAACATCACGCTTGTACCCCGACAAGTTAGACAGAGGTGTACACCCACATTTCACCAATTATGTTAAAGTCCCATGTCTCAGTTATGTTCATTTTATAACATCTAAATTACATTAGATTATGTCCCAACCCTATGTTTATGATAAAATATTCATTTCAGACAATCGTCTTACAATAGACTTGTTCTGCTACGCCGTAGCGCGTAGCCCGTAGCAACTGCCTACGGTGTACGCTACCCCAAATAGATAGGTACGTAGTGTAGACGACCCTTATTTGTCGTATAGACATTGCTATCTTTAGGGATGATATCATTGCGTCCCTAAATAACCCTCACAAAAGATTTTTTGTAATAAAGGTTGGAACATTATATTATGATGTTTCGTTACAATTGCGTATGAGTGAATTGTTAAATTAAATCGTTGTTTTTGCTCGGCAATGCGAAGGATTTTTTCATTATTTTTTTACTACAAAAACGTGTGGGTATCTTCATACATCGTTTGTATGAAGATTTTTTTTTTTTTATTTTACGATCCGACTTGGAGATTAAGATATCAATTTTTAAATAATAATTCTACTCAAATACTACACTAACTTAATTAATATTATCATATTTTTTATGCTAACTTCGATATGCTTTTTTAATTCTTATACTAAGGGCTGATTTTTCAATCGACGGATAATTTTTGTTCGTGGAAGAAATCAGCCTTTAGTTAATTGATCTGTTCTGACGTTGTTTTTACTTAGTTCAAACTATACGAGTAAACGATCATTTCCACCAAACGGCTCGCACCGCATCGGATCGGAACGGATTTTACAATCTTTAAACGATATTAAATCGTGTACACAGTATTTAAAGTCTATATTATCAAACCGCGCACAGCAGCTTGACCGCGTGCGTCTTCCGCGACACGCGATCGTAGCCGAAAGTATGCTACGACGCGCGATCGGCTCCGTACGCCTGTCGTCGTATCCGATCGAATCCTTTCGGCTGTCGTCCAAATGTTTCTTTTCCTCTTCTGTGTTTTATGATTATTTTCTTCTTCTTTTAATGCAATAGCCAACAATACTACGTCAAGTTCAACCATTTTCAAAAATTAGAACACGTCAACACGGTAGGAATTAATGTATTTGACTAGGCGCAGAAACGGATACGTTCGCAAGCGACGTACGGAGCCGATCGTATGCGTCGACATCCTGCCGGACGCGATCGGCTGTCGCCGTATGGTGAAAATCATCCTTATTTGGTCATCCAAGATAATGACTAATAGAGAAGTATGGAAGAAAAAGACATGATGCAACGACCCAAAATAAATTGGTATAAGGTCAGTAGAATTATTATGAGTATTTTGGTTACCGTATCTCAATTACAGCTAACATGGGATCTGACAACATATAATTTAATTTTTTTGATATTTTTTTTGCCTAATACACAGAACCCGATGTCATTTGAAACAGCAAAACAATGCGTTTTATATTCTCCTGGCACATTGAACTCGCCCGCATGTGAAAACTATCTTCAGTTTAATCGGTCAACTGCGGCGCATAAAATTAACACTGTTTTAAAACCTCGACATTGATGTCGAATGTTTTGGGAACTGACAAAAGATAAATAAATCCGTCTCTTAACTTTTTTATTTTATTGGATAGTAAAAGATTACGTTAAGACCCTGAGCTGGATCTGTTAAATTAGTTGACGTCTAGATGTGCCTAGGCTTTTCCCAACTATGTTCGGGTCGGCTTTCTGTCTAACCAACACCAAAGATGTAGCTGAAGATGTAAAGAAAGAAAAGAAATACCTACAGAATAACGTCTATTTGAACAATGAATGCAAAACACAAAATACAAATAGAAATTTGAAAATAATGTTTTTTTTTTTCTTTAAAGTGTGTGCCTCACGGCTGCGCCAATAAGGTCTATTTCAGCATGACAGCAGAACCTTTTTACTTGTAACAAATAAATAGTATATCTAAACTGTAGGATTCATTTAAATGGAAGATAATAAAAAAGCAGTTGATGCCTAATTTTCAGCTTAATAAAAGCCCACTTCCCCTCACTTGATACTCGGACACACTGACCAACAAGTAGTCTCTTCAAACTACCCATCAAATATGATCAAACACTTTAGTAAATAGCAAAGCTCAGCTTGATAGTTTGCCTGTTAGAGAGCGCCCACATAGCAATACATTATGGGCTTTAGGCTCACACGCGATCCCGCAGCGATTGATTAATGTCTGGAGCATGACCTTGCTTTGAGCAAACCAGAGAGGAAATGCTCGTAATTTTAATAACGTTCACAGTCCAGCCGATCTCAATTTCAATCCGTCAAAAATACCTCTAGTTTCCCTACATTTTTGACAAGTTTTTGACGTTGTCGCTGAGATGAGATCACAACTAGATTTTGAACGTTTTTAATTACGATAATTGGTCTTCTGAGCCTAGAAAATTGGCAATTGGAAAACGTTTCGTATTTCTACAACGACTTTCAACAGTATTGACATAAAGAATTCTATAAAATAATACATTTTAACATTCCCATCACCGTTTTCCTGATAGAAAGCCACTTTGTCTTGGCCCTCTAGGGTTCCAGTTGATTCCCATTATAAAATGAATCCATAAGCAACAATTACTTTCTTTAAAATCCATTCGAAACCTTGACGAAATGTAATAATAGACTGATGTTTGTCAAACCATTTGTTGCCTTTTGCGACGCCTACCCAAGACTCCACTTATAAAACGCACAAAGCGTGATCATTAAATCAAAAATGTCAGATAGTTTCCCAGAAACCATTCCCAAACCAAGGTAATTTTTTAATTATAAATGTACTAGCATCTGCCCGCGGCATCGACCGCGTGGATGTCGGAGATTATCCCACGGGAACGTGCTACCGGGACAAAAAATAGCCTATGTCCTTCCCCAGGATGCCACCTATCTCCTTGCCAAATTTTATCGAAATCCGTTCAGTGGTTTAAACGTGAAAAGGTAACATACAGACAGAAAGACAGAATTACTTTCTAATTTATAATATTATTATATATTTTATTATATAGGTAGAGATCTACGCTTTGGAATGGGCAACTAGCTTCAACTTTCTGACTAACTGACCGACTATTTAATTTTGACAATTCAAAAGTGCCTGTAAATGGTTTAATTGAAATAAATGCTTTGAATTTGAATTATTATATAAAGTATGGATGGAGTATGGATGGTATGTATTTCAGCTGCTCCCTGAAAACCTACAAGCGTATTCCAAGTCCAAGGTTAAGCGAAGCATGTAGCGCCACGAGGTGAACTTCATAAAAACGCGGTAGACTAATGATTTCTCCAAATAGAATAAAACTCATTCAGATTACATCGCGCTTTATTTCAGTTTTTACATTTGAAGTGCTTCATTACTATTGATTATTCAGTGGTACTCGGCGCGCAGATGGTTTTAATTTGAAACGTTCGCGTTTCGAATTTGTTTTTAAATCGAAATTCTGTGTCGCGGTATTTCGATACGATACGTTTGTCAATGATTTCGTTCCATTTTTGAAAAATTTAAATTAATATTTTAATTATGCATTGCAAACCTTTTTGGATAATTTTAAAATAGTATGTCATGTCGTGTGTCCAGGTCCAGTTGAAAACCAGTATCAGGTACTAGTTGTCTGGCATTTTTGCTGAATTGGGCCTTTTAGGCGCAGCCGTGAGGCACACTTTCCTGCTAATTTCCTACATCGGACTTTACACTTTTTATTTATTTTTATCTGATGTATGTATCTGGTGTTATTGTGTGTCTTTTAATCTGTGCTAACTAAATGTATTTTCTTTCTTTTCTTCTTTCAGAAAATTCTTCTAGTGTCATTCATTAGGAAGTTACCTAGCTCTTTTTATTAGAACTAGTTTTAAGCGTTGTCGGATGGGTGATCAGCATCATTTTTATTACTATCTTAATACCACTCGTGCGAAGAAACTACTAATCTAGCAAGATATAAAAAGGCTTCACGATTACTTCTACGGCCAATCTTGTACCCACTTAAATCCTTATAAAAGTGAATCCATAGTTTTCTAGATATTATCTACACCGCGATTACACAGGTAAACTTGATTACCCCAAAGAATTTCAGGATAACTTAAAACTTACTTTGTGGGGCAGGCTTTTAATGCGTAGGTAATATAACCATTGTTTTATAAGACTCCGGTATTACGGAAAATAACATATGGTGCGATCATAACAGTCAGGATGTTTCATTTTTTGTGCATAAAAATTCGGCGCTGCGGTACGAATAATATGCACAAAATCTGATATTATAAAGTAGGTATTTAGTATGTGTCTTGTTTTACATATATAAAAAAAAATTGGCAACATTTTTATTACTATTAAGCTTGAGTACGAGGCTTTTGACTACATTGTATGTGTATATTTTATGTCTTTTTTTTTATTTTATTTTATTTGTAATGTGCGTTTTGTTTGTGCAGAATAAACCATTTTTCTTTCTTTCTTTAAACACCTGCTCTCCTTTCAGGATTAAAAACGTTCCTAAGAATAAGATACTAATGTATTGTTTTATTGTGATGATACGGTATTTATTCTTTTGCGACCTGTAACCTGTATGTCTTGTTAGATACAAGTTCTCGCTCCTTTTTGGTTACACCACTTATGTAATTTTATTTTATTTATCCATACTAATTTTATAGATGCGAAAGTGTGTCTGTCTGTCTGTCTGTTTCCTCTTCACGCTTAAACCGCTGAACCGATTTAGATGAAATTTGATGAAAAAGCTTGCAGCAGCAATTCATACACAAGCAGTTCCGTAACACATTATCAATCGGAATCGGTTTAATTTTGACAGTTCAACATCATTCATTGCGTTATTTTCGCGTTGAGCAGACAAATTTATCGAACTAATGAAGCAATCTAAATGATTTTAGTGTTGAATGGGTACAAGGTAAGTACTAAATAGATTAATTTATTGTCTATTTATATCTATAATTTAAGATAACATATAAACTATAATAATATGTACATTTATATAAAAAAAATAAGTAAAATAATCATAGGGCATCAAAGAATTCGTCCGCATCGCTGTCAACAGGAACAGTGCCCAAAAGGCTGGCAGCATTGCCACGTTGTATGGCAATGCTAATTCTTTGGCCAAGAAATAGGCCAGCCCTCTGGTCACGTGAAGAGTCGACTAACCGCTTGGCGATATCTCGAAAAACCAAGTGGGCACTCGGACCCCATGGCCCTAGTGTTTCAACCCCAAACGGCTCGAACATATAACTCCCAATTAGGTTGCAATATTTTCGCCGTTTGAGGTTTTCTGCACCTGCAGCAGCCGCCCCAGCACAGCCCACCGTGCTAGGAAGATGGGATGGCGCAAGGGTGTCGACACATGTTGCATCCCACACCAAAGGTCTGCCTAAGATTAATGGATTAGCAATTTGCTTCAAAATGATTCAGATTCCGATTGATAGTGTGTTACGCAATTAGGGTACCTACTGCTCGCGATACACCGCAGTATCTACTGGGGATGGTCTCGTATTTTCGGTCGTTTCATGTCACTATTTTGTGTTAGTAATTACGCCTAATTGAAAGAATGCTACAGAATAATATTATACAGTCACAACAGAAAAACAATACAAACAGCGTGTGTTAACTTGGATAATATCTAACTACTTCAACTACTTGTGTCAACACTAACGATCTATTGATTGAAATTAATGACCTTTGTATCAAAGTTACTTTATTGTTACGTTGTAGCATAAAAAGCGGCCAAGTGCGCATCGGACTCGTACACGAAGGGTTTCGTACCTACACTACCTACCACAAGGCAAAAAAACTGCCGAAAAAAACTCGTTTCTTTTATGAAGACCTCCTTTAATTTTCAACTTTATTTTATGTTGAATATTTGTTATTATAGCGGCAATAGAAATACACAGTCCGTAAAAAATTCAACTGTCTACCTATTACGGTTCATGAGATATAGCCCGCTGACAGACAGACGGACGCACGGACGGAGAGTGGAGGCTTAGTAATGGGCCCCGTTGGCATCCTTTGGTTACGGGACCCTAAAAGGTAGGACTTAATCTTGCATAAATATTGAATTACATAATTCACAAATCCCCCTAAGCACCAACATGCAATGTGCGTGTGTCCCTGTCCCAAGTAGCGACAGTGGCGTCACCATTCCTTCCATAACAATACAACAATGTCGTACAACTCTGTTACTAGGCAATTCAAACTGAATGCTTAATTTGGAGCCGGGAAATGACCTCGTTTATCTATGATAGTCTGTGCTAAGAATAGGGACAATGCTGGCGTGACATGGCTTGCCTTACATGAGTTATAGTGACCGGTTATATGGGCCAGGTAAAAACTATGGGTGGTTGTGAGTAGGTAAGTCGTTTTTATGGTTTTTTTTTAGCTTCTAATAGCTTTCTGTTGGGTTAACCATCGTTTTTCTTTTAACTACACCTTCCTACTACTGTTGAAATATTATGCTCTCTATGCTAGCTCTTTATGAGTCCCAGTACCGGGAGGAATAAATTACACAAAGGTTTGTCATTTATGTTCGGTAATGATTACTTGAAAACCGTTATACGTTTTAATTTAAAAAATTATATTTTTCATCTTGTGTCATACGCTTGTCAGGTAATCTGGCTACTACTAGTGTTTTAATGCAAATAAATACAAATGAATGTATGTCTCTTATTTGTGCCATCTATTCACTGACCTCTAATAAACAAGTGCATCTATTTATAACGGACTCACGGAGGTTGCATGCTACAACCACGTCAGGTTACAGCCTCTACAATACCTACTCCTTTATCAATCAGGGACTTTTAAAGACCGTTCATACGAACATAGCTTCATAAGATAAGATAATATTCATTTATTTGCAAAAACATGTGTAGACAATATAAGTACATGGTATGATGTTTATTATAGGTGTTACAGGATATTCTTTGGCGCAACATGTTTGACCATGACTGGTGTACAAATTAGGTCGGAAGACCAAAATTACAATATAAAAAAAATTTTGTTAAATAATCTAAAAAAAAAATAACAATTACACTTATATTAAATTAAAAACATAAAAATTAAAAAACAGTTGGTAAATATTCATAAGATTCAAAACAAATACAATAAATTCAGTCAGTATATATATATCAGAGCGGTTTGTCATTTAAAAATTCATTGACATTATAGTAGGCTTTTAATGTGAGTATTTTTTTTAAATTGGTCAGTATTTAGTTTTTTTACACAGACAGACAGAGATCTCTAAATTCATAATCCAGAATAGCATTTTCAGTAAAAGCAAAAAAAGACAATTTGTTTATCATGTGGAAGATAGAAGTTGTGGGTGTTTTAAAGTTTTGAATAAAAGAAACTTTTAAAATAGTTCACGTCGAAGAACTTTGTGTGACTTTGTTCGCGTCATTGTTCTCAATCTAAACTCTATATCAGTGTAAACCTATACTTAGTTTGTTAGGTATCTGTAAATAATGTTATCGATTTCAGTAGTTTTTAAAACTAGATAATCATATAAATGCCAAATACTTACCTACCTACTGATTTATTTAATTAGACGGCGCGGGGACATAACTTTGTCCATTTTCATTTACTATTTCGTTTCGTATTCCGTTTCTTTTACATGTGCTTTTTTAATGAAGATCATTCTTTTCTCTGAACTAAAAATAATTTTGTATAAATTATATACGCTAAGTATTACTTGCGATCTTCCTCCTTTATTACGCCGGAAAAAAAATGTACTTACAGCTTTGCAAAAAACCCCTACAAAGAAAAGTTAGGTGATTGACGGAATGCGTCATATTTATCCCTGCAGATACATTGTTAAAGACCTGTTAGAATTCAGACCTTGAACATAATACAGATTATACCGTACTTACCCATTAAATTGTTTCATAGAACATTATTGATGCGCTGAACCGAATTCAATTGTCTATTAACCGGAAACTCATTACAAAATCAGCGGTAACAATGTTTACATTCAGTGGTTCTGAGCGATTCGCGCGCGCCGCCGCGCCGGCACTATCAAACATACCTATAATAGTGTTAGTGACAAACTGCCAACTAGTTGTTTGACCAACGAACATAGCAACCAGTTAACGATACGTCAACGCAACGATATTCTATCTAAATAATTCCTTCGCTACGAGAATAACGCGGGCCCATGCTCCTTTCCTAAAAAAGCGCGTTCTTTTTCTAATACGACGATCCAAAGTAACGACAGGACATAAATAAATGTCTTAACTTCTCCAATTAACCAACCAACGATGCTCGAAGCCGTCATAATCAACACAACGTCTAACAACCACATCACAGTTATTAAACATCATCAATTTACGAAGGACCTCGCCGAAATAAAATTCCAGCGATTTGGAAGACTTAGGGATATTCCGGAGACATAAATCAAGTTATACTGACGCAAATATGAGTGCCTATGGCTATGTTTACGTATAATCACGTGGTCATCACTCACCGGTCCGAGGCTGTCGAAGCCGTGGCGCAGCGCTAGTTGGTGAGCCTCGTCGTGTTGCACCGAGCGCTTGAAGCGCACCAGGAAAGTGTTGGTGAAGACCTCTCGGGACGCGGCAGCAGCGATGAGCAACGTAGCAGCCAAGCATTGCAACCACATGTTCGCGCTGTGGCCGACGGCGGCTGACTGTGGCCCTACCGTCACTGACGTCACCACATATCGACCAGCCGCCAGCGCATGCGCCAACCCGACCATTCACGCTCCCCTCGCCGACGTCCAGCCTTTTCACAGATTATGAAAGGCTGGCTCGCGCCTCCACTACCATTGTTTTGGATGAAACAACCTAGATTCGTGCTGTTCCGTATCTTGAAGGCGACCTTGTTCATGATAATAAGGCTTCGAACCATAATTTACATTAGGGGCCGTCTGAAGCGATAAGTGTCCTAAAAGCTTTGCGTTGAAATCGCTTGTAGAGAAAAGAGGTTGAGATGTTTGAGTGCCTACCTACTTGACATTATTTTGATATCGATATTTCGAGATAAACATGATAGATACTTAATTTAACTTATACTCTTGGGAAACTTCGACTTTGCAAAGTTGAATTGAACTTTTCTAATCTCGGTTGGAGGGACTCGTCAGTTAATTACGTTGATGGACAGCCAGTTATTCGTGACTCGTGAGGCTGCGGTTAACGCTTCAAGGCTTGTTCACTAACAAACTTTTAAGAAATTACTTTATAAGTACTAGCAAGGGAAGTTTAGGGACCAGAAACCTCAGCCTTTGTGGATTTGTAGGGCTTCGTAAAAGCATCTACCTACCCACAGCTGTTTTTTGTTACCTATACTCATCCGTTTATTCGAAACATATCCATTAGAAAAACAACGGTTATCACCCTCTCGTTATTTCGATATTCAAGTGTAATAAACTCCGTTATTTCACAATAAATACAAAGCAATGTACGGTACCTAATCTAGTTACCTTTTACATTAAAAAAATAACTCTAAAGTGCAGTAATTTCAACAATATTATAGATTAACTGACGTTATTTTACCGTTATTTTTATAAATGTAAGTAGTACCTAACCTAACTATAGGTACATCAATCTAGAGTAGCACTGATATAAAATTGACATGTAAGTACTTAGCTTTTAAGAATGAAATATACTTAGATGGTAATAGGTCCATGCTCTTTCGAATGCCATTTATTTGTTAGTATTATTCATGGGCTCCATTCTTCATTCTTACTTAAAAAGTGATTCAGTGAAAATTCATTCAATCGTATTACACCCTAAAAGAACTTTTCTTTGACGATAAGTAAATTTTGACATTGAAATTCATAATACACACAGCGCCTACAATTTTAACTTAGTACCTACTTATGTTATGTTATTTTATGTTTTTTTTTTTTTTTTAATATTATCTTAATTGAATTTGTGAATGAAAATGATGACCAATTAATTGATCTTATCCCATTCTATATTATATCATGCATGACAGTTTAGTTACTTATTTAAATAACGAATGATGGACATCTGATAAACATGTTAAAATTGGTAATTTTGTTTAAACACAGTGGTTTTGTTTATTATTGTGACACTGTAGCACTTTAAACTATTTTAAATATTGCTGTGCCCTAGCAGGGTTCATGTATGAAACCTATATACTTGTAAGAACTTGTAAACTACTTACATGAATGCAATAAATGATGATTATGATTATGCCAGGGCTGAAAAATGGAACTTGTGTGCATTAATATTTGTAGGTGTGAATAAAAAATGTAAGAGACACTGGGATAATGTTACCTACTCTATTAAAAACACAACGAGAGGTGTCGTGGGCTCGTGTGACACCCACGGTAATTGCGTACACACAAACAGTAGCAATGGTTTTAATTTTGACAGTTCATCGATATTTACTACGTTATTTATGTTGTTGAGCAGATTTTTTTTTCGAATATATGAAGAAATGGATAATGCAATATCCTTCGACCTTCAAAATCATTTGGATTCTAATTGATAGTATGTTACGCAATTAAGATGCCGAACGAAGCACACTTGAGTTTTGTTAGAAAACAAAAGTGTCATGACAGTCAAAATGTTACACTTTTTTTGGTCTATAGTCCACGCGGAACTAGTTGGCCGCTGGGCACGTACTGAGTAACCCGCCCCTCCGTCTCACCGCTCACATACCTACCTAAGGCGCGGCCAACTAGTTCAGCGCGGACTATAGCTCTCATTCGCCCAGTGTGCAGAGTATTACTTGCGATAAGGAGCTTAGTTCCAAAACCATATCGGCTTCAGGCCAGAATTTAGAAAAATTATTACCTATCTAAAATCGTTTCCCTACTTAATTACCTACAAGTGTTCTTAATCCCCCGAGACAAGAAATGTGTTTACCGCGCATTGAAGCCTTGAAAAACAGCTAGCAATAAAATTCTAATCCAATCCCGCAATTTTTATATCCCACTAATAAGCAGATGTCAGCCTGTAACGATCGTAAATGTTAATTAAAAACGATAAAGTTTAATAACCTAGCCTACATGAAGTCATAAGAATCATAATGTTTTTTTTATCCAAGTTTCACATCGTATTTTCACTTGTAGTTATGTGTTGTAACTCCAAAATGGAGCCTTTTGTGGTGGGTGGTGTGTTTACGACTATAGGGGACTTTCCACATTGTATCTACTTGGCTATAGACTGCTCTAGACCCTGGATCTGCGGAGCTTCCGTCCTGAATCAGAACATTCTCATCACGGCGGCCCATTGTGTGACTGGCTGTGACACGATGAACCCTGACCATTTGATAGAGGCTTTCGCGGGACATGAAAACTTACAAAAGGTGGAAGGTTTTTTCTATACTACCGATTCAAATGGCTTCAATGCATGGCTTATTAGAGCTATATAACTATAACGGTTCAGAATCATATAGATAATCTGATGGCTGCGCGTAACAAATAGATCATGCTAGGTAATTAGGTATATCGGCTGACTTTTTATATATAATATAACATTCAATTTAATGGCAGGGTTTCTCTACGAGCGAAAATTATCAATGAATTCGTAGCGACATTCAATCCTATGATTGAAGCCATTGACCGGCTTCAATCAAAGGATTGAATGTAAAAAAAAGAATTTTCTATGCCATAGGCATCTACTCCGTTCACCTTGTGATGTAACTGCCATTAAGTACCCATTTTATTGAAAAAGATAAATTACTGTATCCGTTTTTATTTAACTTACAATACAGCGATGAGTAAATAATATTTAAGTATCTACCGAACAAAGATGTTGTAGAAATAAGCTTTGTTAATTTAAGCAGCCAGGCTGGGAATCAACTTTTTACAGTTCATAACATTGAAATTTTCTTTTCTTCAGGTTAAATCTAAAAGAGAAGCTGCTGTAATAAAAGTCCATGAAGAATATGACGAGCACACAGCTGCTAACGACATAGCGCTGGTCGGGCTCAAAAGGAGTTTGTACTTAGGGCACAACATCAAGAGGATTTTCATCAGTCCACAGTTTCCGAACGTGCGGAGAGGTCAAGTGGCTGGTTGGGGAATTGTAGATGTAAGTTTACACCTCATTAAAAATTTTGGATACATTGGGTAGGTAGGTACGCTGTCGTTAGATTGGGCGAGAGGCCACGGCAAATTATCACCATTGCGGAGGCGGCTTGGATCCTGCACAGCACACGCTCGGGGAGATGCCCTGCGTAGTCTTCTGGAATACGGGTCCTAGTCGACACGGTCGGGCAAGATTTGTCTCTAACAGCAGTAGTTGGGTCTATGCTGACAGAATCGGAGAACTGGAGGTAAATGGCTTCATTCTGTGAAACTGTGATGGTCCAAAAGGAGGCTACCGAGCGGAATCGTGACAGGCATTAATTGCATAGAGGGAGCTCCGGATTGGTCTTTTGAGAGGTAACGGTGCCCCTTCCATGTGCAGATGGTGACCACCGGGGTAGTTTTAGTGAGGTAAAAATCCCACACTCCCTGGTTTATCCCCAAAATCGAGTAAGTACATCTAGACCTAAGGCGTACTAACGCATAAATAACCTCCTACGACCACGAATTGGGTTCTTATCTCTATTTACTACTTTACATCATAAGGTCCTACTGCTCCACCCACACGATCAGCCTTGATTGGACAGTACGAATTCGGCCGTAGAACGTCTGAGATTCAGAACGTTACCAGACAAGCCGAACAGGGCCGGTCGAGTTGGTGGAGAAGCACCTTTAAACTTATGACATTTCTTTTTTATAGGAAGAAAGAGCAGATACAGGGACAATCCTAAAGTCTGTGCCACAAAAAATAAGGTCAGCACGAGTGTGCTCACTGGTCGGGAAATTAGAAGCTGGCATGTTTTGCGCTGGAAGCACGAAGGAAGAAGGACACCATCCAGCAGAGTAAATTTTAATAATCTTACAAATAAATAAGATTTAAGTGTCTGTTTGTAATGTCAAAATAACAGCTTTTTACTAGTCCGCGCGGTACTGCATATGAATATGAAAGTACATAGCACGGTACTTATAACAAAAAAAAATTGTCTGTCTGTCTGTTTGTTTCGGCTAATCTCTGAAACAGCTGGAACGATTTTGATGGGTACCTACCTATACCTTGAACCCTGGAGAAGGACTACTTTTTATCGATAACCACGCGGTTGAAGCCGCGGGCGGAAGCTAGTGGTATAATATAAACTCACGCCTCTTATCATCAAAGGGGTAGCCAGACGTGTAGGCACTAGGCACGCGTATATTTCATCCACATTTCGTCAATTTTTTTTTAATCCTATGGCGTACCTAATAGGGAGCTAGCCTAATGGTGTGATAGTGCATCGCGGTTCAAATCTTTTAAACGTTAGGGGCACCTAGATTCTGCAGTAAGGACGAGATTCACAGACAACACTTTGACAACAGAGATTCATACGAATATGTACTTTAATGTTATACAAATGTCCATATTAACAAACAAAGTCGAAGTGTATTGGGCTCAGTCCTTACGATTGACTATCGATCACACACCTAGGACCCAAGATCTGTACTTACCAGCTCAATAGTAAGGTAGTTGGTTACATAAGTCCCGGCGTCACACGTTGCCGCCAACGCTCGTACCAACGGCAACGTTAGTCGGTTAATTTCGTGAGGCGTCCACAGTGTCCACATGTTGGCTAATATACCAGTCCTGTCCCGTCAGAACCCACGAGAAGATGTCCATGATACATAAATCGAATTTGCTCTAAGGGCTTTTATGGTACCTACTGAGTGACAATTATACTTAATTTATATTTGTTACTAAAAACAGAAAAAGCCACGTCAAAGATGGTGGATGACGACACGGTCCTAAAACACGGAATACCTACGTGTTGCAATAGGACTGCGCAAAGCGCCAACATGTGGACGGATGACGAACGTTGGGGCAGATTCCTTTGATAAAACCGAGACGCCTTGGCCAACTCCCAACCGTCGTCCCAACGTTGGTGCGAATGCTATTTTCTAGGTCGTGAGTTCGAACCTAGCAGGCTATTTACTTTGTATATAAAATTTCATCACCACTGCCTGCTCTCAAAACGGTGAAAGATAACATCGTGAGGAAACCAACATAAATCCTAAAAGCAAAAAATTTGAAGGCATGTAAGTACCATCGCGGCCTTTTCTGTCTGATCACTTAAAAAAAAATTCGCCAAAATCCTGCGGCGGCGCCAACACGCCCCCTCAAAGTTTTCGCCTATTATGAAAGCGATAACGCAATTAGTTGCAACCTGCACTACGCAGCTTAGTGACGCATCACGTGTAAGTACTCCTTTTGTGAATTTTACGTACGAACTATTTGACCTTGGCGCGCTTAATAAAGAGCGCTTTTTTTTTAGTGCAAGCAAAAATGAACGTAGTGGTGGTCAGGCGGTAGTGTCCGCGATAGTACATCCACCAACCCGCACTGGGTCCGCGTATTGGAGTATGGCCCACTCCCTCGAAGAGAGACCTGTTTCCCAGCTGTGGGAGCAATAGACTGTTGAGATTCATAATTCACAATGACATGTCTGTTTCTTTTTTACAGTGGTGATTCTGGAAGTGCTCTGGTCACTAAGGACTACACAGAACTGGGACTGGTTTCCTTCAGATCCAGAAGATTGCCAGCACTAATGGTTTACACTAATGTCACCTACTATTACAAATGGATCAAAGATAACGCGAGAAGGCTGTACTGCCAGATATTTGATAGATACCTACCAAGACCAGAAATTCCTTACAATAATGTTAGATAGGAAAATATAATTTAACTATTAAGTAAATTATGTCTTTGTTCGTGTTTCTTTGTAATTACGATTTGGATTTGTTCCTGGCCGATTGCCCGGAGAAGGCACAAAATAAGGAAAATTGGAGAAGTATGGGAGAGACCTTTACCCAGCAGTGGGACAGAATAGGTGATTTAAAAAAAATCTTTTTGCTCAAGTAAAATTTATATTGGCTGTGTGTCGAGAAAACTTCATATATCTTAACAGAACCATGTGATCTATCATATTACTTACCTGAAATAATAGCTGATGACAGTTTGATTTGGAGAAAGGGATGTCCATTTTCCAGTCCAGCCCCGAGATACAGAATTGTACCATAACAAACCAAATTCTTTTCGTCATCAGTCATCACCTACAAAATCACTAGCTAAGCCATCCATACAACTACATAATAATTATGCATAATTAAAACCAGTTTCTGCCCGCGACTTCGTCCACATGAAATTTCTTATTCTCCTGACCCACCTGTTGCATAGCATCGCCTGCCTGCACTGTTTTATTTATTTATTTATTACTTTGTTTTCACTTACGAGTAGCATTCTTTCTTAACCTTTTAAGCGCTTGGCTAAATATTCATTGCCGTGCCCCTAGCGCTCGTCTACAAATCGATAAAATATTGCCTACAATAAATAAGGACAAATCGTTGTATTGATTAAAAAATAGTCAAAAAGTTTTTTTCTCTATTTAATATTGGTTTTAGTTGTACCACGCAGTTAATAGGACAAAAATAAAACGAAAAAATCATGCATTTCTCTGTCGCATAAATACGACACGAGCGGTAGGGGCACGGAAATATGTGTCGCATAAATGCGACACAAGCGGTTAAAAGAATTTTTCAAATCCAACTGGTAGTTCCAGAGATTAGAGTGTTCAAACAAACAAAATCTTCAGCTTTATTATTAGTTCAGATTTCATTTATTTACAGACAATGATTTCCAAATGCCCAAAAAGTGATATGAGTTGGAATGAGATTCTGAATTAGGGGGCATCTCATACTAGTTAATATTGTGGAGTTCATAGAATTCCAAACTATTATGTAGTTCTAAATAATGAATAATTGAAAATTAAATTACTGTTATAAAATAAAATACAATTTACTATATAATTGTAACAATGAGTAAGTTTTCTTTAATTTCACATGAGTCTAGCACTGAATTCACCAACATTATTAGTACAGCTGCCGATGCAGAGGTGTAAAGTCCTTATGAAGCTGGGGCAGGATTCAGGGGCGCCGGTGCTGGGGTTGCTGTAGCAACCGCTGCAGCACCCGCTGCAACCTGCTGTTCTGTAGCATGTGATGGAGGATGCTCCAGAACATTGTCAATTAGCCCGAAACCCTTTGCTTCAACTGGAGACATAAAGTGGTCACGTTCCATTGAAGTCTGCACTTTCTCCAGTTCTAATCCAGTATGTCTGACGTACAATGTATTTATCTGTGCCTTCAGCTTCAATATCTCCTCTGCTTGAATCTGTATGTCTGTAGCTTGACCTCTCACACCACCAGAAGGCTGGTGGATCATGATACGGGAGTTTGGAAGTGCATGTCTCATGCCAGGTGCTCCAGCCGCCAGAAGTAATGACGCCATGCTGCAAGCCTGCCCAACGCACCACGTAGCTACTGGTGGCGTTATATACTGCATTGTGTCGTATATTCCCAGCCCAGCAGTTACATTTCCCCCAGGAGAGTTTATGTATAGGTGTACGGGCTTTTTACTTGATTCTGACTGCAGAAAAAGTAGCTGGGCAACGATCAGTGAACTTATGTCGTCGTTTATTGGTCCCATGAGACAAATGATTCGTTCGCGAAGAAGTCTGGAATAAATATCGTATGCACGTTCACCTCTACCTGTTTGCTCCACAACTATCGGTATCATACCGATCCTCAGTGGTTGACTGGTGCTTATCAGTCTCTGGATATTACTAGATCTACTTCCAATCAAGGACGCAGCTTTTGCGATTTTTCGAACGTAATTCAGAGCCATTTTTGGCTATAATTCGATTCGTTAATAGGGTACTTAACTATATTTTAACTAAAGTCGTTTCTTCTATAAACATGCATCTATGTGATCTAAATTTATCTTTAACAAATAAGCAATAAATAAATGACGAGAAATTAAATTCAATTTACTTTTACCTCACAACCTACAAAAATATTATTTTGACATTGACAAATAACAATGACATGACGACGTGACAATTTCGTTGGTTTTCCAACGATCACAACTCGATATTTTTCGTACACTAGCTCTGACACCTTGGATTTTCACATTATAATTTTGGAAATCCGGTCTAAACATGGTCTAAACGGATGCAGCTGAACACCAATATTTTACGTAGAGCGGCTGCCTATCTGACCTCCACAACCCAGTTACTGGGTAAGGTCTCGGTTTGTAAAAATGGTAACCCATCTACGCATCGACCGCGACCGCGGTAAGCTTAGCACGAAAGATGAAACGACATATTATTTCGTAATAAATATTATAATATTGTTAAGAATTATTATCTAAATGTCATCGATAAATCCCTGAATAGACATTATGGGTAACTATTTCGTACACGACTTACCTGCGCAAACTCCCTACTACTGAGCTTGTCAAGTCTCATCTTTCGAGGCGCGTATTATACTTAGCAACGAGCCACATTTTTACGTTGGCAAACTACAGTGGTAAGCGCTGTCTAAATCACCATAAACGAAAAAGGCATTTTTTTGGTTACTCTTTCACTTGGTGTAGGTGGGTGGAAAGCTATGGATGAGGTCTACCGATTCTACTGTGGAACTACCGACCCAGCTTAGCTATTCACAACCACTCGATACGCTTCCGTACCTTATCGAAAATCTATCAATGTTATCGTAGGAGTCCTCTAAACGCTGTTCACAAGTCCAATACCCGAAAATTTTGTCATTTTTTCCAATGCCAGGTAATTTTATCCTAGGAATAATTTTGAATTTTGACAGTTCTTCCATATAAAAACTGTCAGACGTCAACTTTATTACACGAATAAAAATTATCTGTAGATTGAAAAATCAGCCCCCCTAAAACAAATAGACGACCGCTATTCTTGCGACAGCAGTTTACTGTCGGGGGGCAAGGCAAATCAGGTTATCGAAATGTCATTTTCGATACGACAGCCTGTTGGATGGTTGTGAATAATTATGCTGGACTCTTTTCTCTTCACTTTTAGGCAAAAATAATTTCCATGTCTTTGCTTTTAGGTCTAATGGATCATTAGCTAAACCCAAAAGTGAAGATTGAAGAGAATAAGGGGTCCAGCAAATAATATTTTTCAATAACTATGAAAAATATTATATCATTGCACTCAGTTTTTAAATAATTAAAGAATGTAATTTAGTCTTTTATGGTTCCGTAATCTTAGCAGTTGTGTAACGAAGAATTATTTTGGTCAGCTTTTGGTGGAGGATTGGTTGGAAATGAGATCTAAAACAGTTGATTAATAGTTTTTATTTATATGGTATTTATTACGTGGCAATATTCAAAAATCACTAAATAGGTTCAATGTACTCTGTGTAAATAGGCACATACTAGTCTTATTTAAAAATATAAATCAAACAGAAACATAATTTTAATTACAATATAAATATCAAACTTAGTAATAACTAAATCATTTGCTTTGTATTTGTCGGCGTCTTAATTTCATCAAAGCTTCTTGTCTTTTCTTCTCGATTATTGACTTTAGGTCTGAAGCACTATTACTAGCTTTTTGTTGACAACTTTCACTAGATTTGTTGTGGAAATTTACAACATTTTTATTCTGGACATTTACTACATTTTTATTCTGGACATTTTTTACTACATTACTCGCAACTTTAGGTTGAAATTGAACCTTTTTTGGAAGAATTGTTTCTGCTAACTTTTTAGGAATGCTAAATTCTTCATTTGTTTTTGGCCTGCATTGTTGACCCATTTGTGTACTTGGGAGGGACTGGGTAAGTTTCTGTGATGATGTAAATGGTAGAAGCCTCTTAGCTAACAATTTTTCTCTTGCAAGCTGATGCTTCTTTTTTATTTCCTCAGGAGTGCACCTTATAGGAGAATCTCCTAGAACTGAAACAAGATTTATTGAAAATAATCAGCTGTTCCATTCATTTTGACGATGTAGGGATTGCACTTTTCTATGAAACAATAGATTTTTATTTTCTAGGGGTCCAGAGGCATGTACTGAATTCGTAGTAATAGGTTGTGAGTGGATATCCCAGCCACCTTGCATTGTACTGTAATTTGCATCTATTATCTTGACTAAATATGGCTGTTATCAGTGTAAGAATTTTATAAGTATTCTGAAATTAAATAAATTAATACCTGTTGTGTCTTCTGCGTCATTGCCAAAAGGCATTGAGTTATATCTCCCAAAAACCATTCCACTTGTCGATGGTTTATTTATATTGGTCACTGTTGGAGATACTGGCATCGAATTATGACGACTAAATATAGATTTTGAAGACGGATTACTCTCATGAACAATTAATTCCTTTATTGTCCAGCTGTTTCCATCTTTTGAATTATTTTTTCTTCTTGATGTGTCCATTTTCACTGGCATCTGTGTCAGCCGGTCCAGTGCACTATCATTTAAGTTACCAACCAAGCTATCAAATGAATCATTATTCAACTGTGGGGAAGCACATTTCTGTACTTTCTTTACAATTGGTGAATCTAATTTGATACTGTTCAGTATGGCATCCATGGAATCTTGATCCATTTTGAAGTTTGAATGTAGATCCGGCGTTATAACTTTTTTTTTCATATTTGTTTCATAACAGGGCCTTTTTACAACTGGTGCTTCATTGAGGATATTTTCTTCTACAACTTGACTGGCTTTTATAAGGCACTCATTCATAGAATCATCTGATTCCAATGCTGTTTCTGGATCTGGTTTCACAAAGTTAGAACTCAATACATTTCGTCTTAAACATCGCGAATTACTTCTCACTATACTTTTAGGAGAGAATTCTGGTGACTCTGTCATGAAGTCATCTTCACTTCCTGAATTCACTTTTTCTGTGCATACTGTGTTTTGGGGTTTCTTAGACATCAACTCAACTAAATTTTGATTAAGTTCTTTCAGTTCTTGAAACAATTCAGTCTTTTTGTGTGAAATTTGTTTAAGAGCTCTTCGTTTTGGAGGTAGTCTTTCAGTTATTTTAGGCTTTATTGTTCTTTTTGATCTTCGGCTCACTGGCGTTGAATTTTTTATACGAGATTTTGCTGTATTGTCCGATTTTGGCGTGTAGAAGTTCCAAACAACATCTGTTTCTCCTTCTGCCCCATCCTGTGTGCAATAAAAGGGAACCGGGCTAGCGGCTTCCGAGTCGCAGATGGAGTCACTGTCCCTAGATGGTGATTCTGCCCGATGCTCAGGTGTTGAACAGGATATTACTGAAAGAATTGATTTTTTCTAAATAAAAGCACAATAAACGCCTGCCTAGAATTCAGTGGTTTTCATGTTTATCTAGGTATCATGAAAACGCCCGTTTATCACAAAATGTGATATTATCTTTATTTATATACACACAAAATGCAAGTAGAACTTACCTTTATTTTTATGCTTCGTAGCAACCATTTCGTTTGAGTATCTCTTATCTATGTTGTTCATAAGGATAGCTTGAAGTCTTGGCAATGATTGCAATATTGATATTCATATGTAATTGCATGCAAAGTAAACTTTAATACCAACAAAATATTAACACCGCAATCGGGACCCGGGAACACTTGACAACACAGCTTGACACACAGAGTACTTTTTGATATGACATTGACAGTGACCACAGAGCAATAACTAAAACAAATATTTTTTACTCATTGCCACAGAGTAGAATAATTTAAATTCTTGCCATGGACTTGTTATATCATAATATTAGTTATAGGCATGGACTTCATTCAGTCCATGGTTGTAGGCTTTGATTATATTATAATCAAAGGTTGTAGGTAATTCTGTCTACGAGGTAATATAATAGGTCCATGGTTCTTGCGTCGTCAATGACATTTCATTTAGTGATGTTTTCACTATAATGTTCTTCAAATAACAATTCAAACGACTAAAATGTACCAAAGTTAAGAAATTAGCACTGGTAAACTATGCCCGTACCTTTAAATAAAAATGAAAAGGAATCGATCATTAAAGGTTTTAGTTACCGTAAAATGGGGTTACATTGATAAATTTTCATCAATTTTAAAATTCGAGATTAAATATTTCTGTACCTACTAAGAAGGCTGAAAAATTAACAAAAATAAATGTAACATCGGTTTTTTGGGTTGTATATGTTTACATTAAAGTAATATTTTTGGACGCTCCTTTTTGAGAGTCATAAAATAATAATCATCGTGATTAGCTTCATACTGACATCGGGGATACTTTGATCGCACTAGTATTTGGTACGTATTTTGATAGTAACCCCTTACCCAAGAAAAAAACTAAATAATATCGGTCCCAATGATCGGTCCACAATTTTTTGTGCTGCATTTGTTTTAAGATGATGGGGTTTCTTTAATAAATACAATTATAACTGATTTTTTTGTTCAAATCTAAATATTTAAATCTAATAAAATTTAAGTTAAGTTAAGTTTTTCTTAAGTCGAAAGTTGTTATCAAAGTAAACCCGTAGTATCAAACTAACCCCATTTTACCGGTACTGATTATGAGAATATTAGTTAGAAACGATATATCTCAATCTCTACATTCTTTACTCTCCATAAACGCATGTGCAAACGCATTAGAATAAAAATATAAGATACTAGCTGCGCGCCGCGGTTTCACCCGCATATGTTTCGATCCCGTGGGGATATCGGGACAAAAAGTATCCTACCTATGTCCTTTCACGGGTCTCAAACTATTTCTATACCTTTAATCTAAATCAGTTCAGCTGTTTAAGCGTGAAGAGGTAACATACAAGCAGACACACTTTCGCATTTATAATATTATATAATATATAATAATTTAATTATAATTAAGTATATACTCGTATTATTAAGTATTGATGGATTTCCCATTGCATAATAGCTGTACCTACTGTACATACTACAGCAGGATAGCACATCAGGCACGTTGGCGACATCGCTGGTGAGTCGCGTCGATCGAAATCGCGGCGTGTGTAGGTGTAGCTTGTATTAGTTCCCCAAAATGAAATAGGGCCATATAAGCTCGTTACCCCTATCACTGACACCACTCACTACTAGAGTCCGTCCCACGAAAGAAGTCCCGCGGCAATATGTTGAACTAATTATTAATTTTTATTAATTTTTTTCTACACACACTATTTACTAAATGATAATGTCAAGTCAGTGTTGCCTAACTTACGAGTTTCTTAGTATTTCTGTGTGAACCTTACACACGATAATTATTCAATTTATGCTACGTCTTACAAACAAAAAAAAGTGTGTGAGGGTTGCATGTAGGAGTCAACTTTTTAGAGGTGCCGAATCATACCATGGGGCACGCCTTATCTGTGTTATTTTAAAGGAACTGCTTTAGAGTAAAACAAACATACTGAAACAAACCCAAAGGTTTAGCTTACGAATCTTACGATCCATGTTATTTGATAAAGCTCAGTTATTTTATATTCAAAACTGTTGAAAAATATACTTCTTTTTTTTCTTTTCTACATCAGTTGCCGAAATCTGATAATTTCTACCAATTTTATTGGTACTGATTTCTTTATTGTTCGTTTGGTACGGCAACTGGCAAGTAGTACTTGCCGTACTTGCCAAGTACGGCAACACCGATTTAGTTGATTAAAGTCTGGCGAGCTTGTTGGACGTGCGTCAATAAATTTTAACTTTGTGGTCGCAACTCGCGATGCTCCTTCGGAAGTGACATTATTTTATTGTGAAGTGTAAAAGAACTTGTGAAACATGTTGGCGGACGGTGAAGTCGTTGGTGATGGGTCGTGGAACCTCACGATCTACGTCACAGACCTGAATGAGAAGCGGACCATGGTCGTGAAGGGAGACATGCACATTGGAGGGGTTATGCTAAAACTGACAGAGAGCTTCGGTTAGTACACAGATTGTTTATATAAACAATAAACTACTTGCCTGTACTAACCTTTCTTAACATACCTATATTTAAAATTCGAACCACGAAACTATTTTTACGTAGTGTTTTAAATGTTGACTCATCTGTATTTTGAGGCGGCCTTGCTTGAGTTTCGGCGGTACATTCATAAATGAACGTTTGTTTATCTTCGTAACTAACCAAAAAAAAAAGAGACTAATACACAACTTATTTGTTTCTTTTCCAAATTATGTACCTATTTAGCTACAAAAACAGTCTTGAACTTTGTCCATTATTCTTTTTAATTGCTTGTCTTCAAAACAGGCACAAATTGACATTTAATGTGTATAGACAAGTGTTGCTTGCTACACTTGAGATATTGAAATGTTATTATATATATAAAACAAGAGCATGCTTGAAATATTATGTATTCATTTGTTTCTTGGGACAACAACAAACAATACTATTATTTTTGAAATATTGAATCCCTACCTGTGCAGTTGTTCCTTGGTGAAGTATCCTGCATGAATGCAACTTATGTTATTTATTACTTGTTATTGCATTACTTGTATTAACCGGTTGAATGTCGTAATTACAGACACAATTAAAAAGCCATTGTGTCTCGCGTGGATCTACGTTCCGACATACGAAGGGTTAATTACTGTACAAGTAATACTTACTGCTTCCATTTATTTTTCTTCTATTCATTAACTCCAGCCAGCTAAATAATGTAATAGTGTTTGATCAATCAATTGTTTACTACTTATGGCCATTTTAAAAATATATCAAAATTGAGTAGTATAACTCTTTTGATTGTCTGATTATCTGTACTAGAAAAAACAAAACAAAATACTCTATAGACATATTATATTGAACTAGCTGCGCCCCGTGGTTTCACCCGCATAAGTTATGATCCCGTGGGAATATTGGGATAAAAACTATCCTATGTCCTTTCCCGGGACTCAAACTATCTTTATACCAAATTTCATCTAAATTGGTTCAGCATTGCAGCGGTTTAAGGGTGAAGAGGTAACAGACAGACACACTTTCGCATTCATAATATTAGTATGGATTGTCTTCAAACATTTTGAACATACTGGCAGAATAGTCAAATTCAGCTCAATTGCCAAAAGGGAAAAAAAAATTTGAACATACCATTTTATTAGAAAAAACTTACTACAACTTGGAAGAAGACTTTTGTAAACTAAGGCTAAACTAAATTAATTAATTTTAGATATTAACTATTATTTTGTGTGGAGAAGCTTAACCCTTACATCTTGCATACAAATGATGAAAAAGGACTAAAAATGTGACCAACATGCTTAGACTATATAGGTAGTGTAGGTACAGACTTATAAATACTGAATAAAACATTATCCCATCTAGACATACTTTCCATAAATTTTATAATTATTACTTTATGCAGGGCTTACTCAGACAACCAATGTGACATTGAGGACAGAATAACATAATTTAATATTCTATGTCTATGATTGATTCTGAATATTTCATACAGTGCCTTGGATGAACTATTTCTGCCAGCTATATCATACATTGCATTTTATGAATTTTGAAATTTACATTTATTTCTCATACTCACAGAAGTCACAGAGTAATAAACACCTAACTGGCGAAATTGTCATCTAGTTATTCATCATTATTCAGAAGCCAGTTTGGTTTGCTGACTGGTCCAGATAGTAATAAAAGCAATACCTGTTTGATTAAAGAGCAGAATGAGGGAGATAGAGCTATACGTGGGAGAGAGACGGAAGATGCGCGTACGCAAGCACGCGTCCTTCGCGGCCGATTATGTTGTGTGGACCGGGTTTTTTGCCCACACAAGTGTGCAGGTGAACTACCGAGCAGTTATAAGAGTATTTTGAAAATGAGGAGGTTTTATGCGAGCACCCTGTGGAGACGAATACGGACGAAACAAATAAAATCTAGGTACCCAAAATACTATTGTTTTAGAAACAAGGTAAATATCTACCCATTTAATGACTATTAAAACAGGTACAGGAAAATATTAAAAACTATACGACCCATGAGCAAGCAACTAGATTATAATGACTGTACCTACTATATTTTCCTGGTTGGCTAAAAAATCATCATTTATCTCTAGAACGTTAGTTACTTAGTTCTCATGACTATTTTCTCACTAGCTCCTCACTAACTGCAGCGTCAAACAACATAATATTAAGCAAACTTTAATAACTAGGCGCGTAAACAATTTAAAATTCTCACCTACGCCAAATAGCTCTGATAACTTTCAAAATGGCGGCTATTCGCCCACTTGACTCCAAAACTCGAATTATTATTCAAACCTATCTTGCCCCTGTATCTATTGCGTAGTAATAAGACAACTATGTTGTTCAAATAGTTACTTAATTTGTTTACTTTAAGACAATTGCTTCGTTACCGAAGTAATAACGATGATTTAGGGACAGTACTTACAGTCGTTTACTCCGGGTAACTTAATATTCTTGGACAAATACCAAGGTCCCGAATCGATTAAGGAACCTCGACAAAACAGTGGAAATACATAATGTCGGTCGAAACTCCAAAAGTTAGTTGATATTTTTCCACTTCAGCTGTGATACACCACATTATGATTTAAAATTCTAGTGATCCAAATGTTTGAACTGCTATAACATTTTTGTTGACTAATTCAACTACCTATGACTTATCATAAAAAAATAATCAAGTAATCCCTTAGGAGTACCAAAATGTGGCATCTCAGCTGAAATGGCAAAATGTCAACTAACTTTTGGAGGCCACTGTAATATATCATCTACATAGAGCAGCGCAATTGTAAACATACAAATATAGCAGCTTTTGACAGGTACAAAACTGCTACATGTACAAGTTGTAAATCATGAGAATAAAATTCTGTCCATCGTTCAAATAAAAAGAAGAGAACTGAATAACGCATGCAACTTTGTGCAAATCCAGTTTGAGCACTGCAACATGATTGCACAGCTAACCAGTCACCTAATTAATAATGGCACTAATAATCGCTGTCATTTCCAAGAACATGGTTTCAGCATAAACGAGAATTTACAACCAAAAACATTACGTTGCTTGTTATGCCTTTTCGTGTAACGTCATAAACGACAGTGTTAGTAAATTGGTTACATCCAGTCAAATCAATAGCTTCAGCATGCTACTGAAATCTGGATATATCCCAAACATATGTCTTCGGAAACTTTATGCGAACATTGACCTAACCACCATCACCTAACCATCGCTACAGAAGACAGAGCGGGACTCTTGAGGCGCGATTTATTTTGTTTAACAGAATTCTAAATATCTACGCGGACGAGTTCGTTGAAGCCCAATCTATAAGAAAGGCGAACTAAGCTTCAAATCAATCACCACTTAGTGCCAGTCAACAAAGTGAGGGTACTAATACAGAATTACAGACTGCATCGGTAGATAAAGAATAATACTCGTATAGTGAATAACGAGTGAGCCAAAAGGAAACAAAATGACGCCGGCTGACACCAATAGAGTCTCATTAGTCAGTCGCCAACAGACAGACGTGAATGAAACACAGGCCCGCACAGATATGGGATAAGAATACCCCTTTGTGAAGAAAGTCACCTTTCATGTAAAGATAAAATGAAAATAACGCCACAGTGAAATGTTCAAGAAGATTTTATTCGAGTGTGTCAAATCTCGAAAAGATAATGCTATCTTCTCATAAAATGTGTAAACATTTTCTCTGACAAATCAAGCTTGGTTTCTATTTCGAATCTTCGACTCAGAACTCAGTATTCATAGCTAGTAATTTGGAGTAATTCAAGGCTGCACTTGATTGTACCATTGCCCAATTCTTCTATTATATTTGTTCCAATCCACACCTTAAATAATTTCTAATAATTATCAGCTTCTGTTTTATTATTATCTTTGAAATGTTCCGTAATCTTGCCTTGAATTAGGTAAGTATTAACTAATAATGGTCTTGCGTGAACAAATCAGCCCGCGGTGTAATGAATGTCATGCAAATTATTTCACTATAGATAACACTGTTGCGTTGTCTGCATAATCTGGCTTGTCTATACATACCGTACTCGAAGCGATAAGATTGTCAATATCGTTTACATAATGCTGAAACGTATCGCAATCAATAATAACAATCTGTCTCAAAGTTTAGAGAACAATTACCAATTGATACCATTGCGAAATCGTATTAGGTCATCGGACTATAACGTAGTTTTCTTCACTTTCAAGACGGATGCGCGTACGCACGTTCCGAGAAGCCGCCATGTTGAGTCGTTGTATTTCCGGCGCCTCCGTCCCCCTCTCCGGCTGGCGTAGATAACGCGTTATCATCCGCTCATTGTTCCTCCATGCTGATGAGGTACATGACCAATCGCACAGTAGCGCAGGGCGTTGACTTGCTTGATATTTTTAGCGTGCCAAGTAAATATTTTGAAGGGCCCCACGATATATGGCAACAACATGGAGTCAATGTTCAAGACGAAATGTGCACTCTTGGCAGAATAAACAAACTCTTTTGCATGGTCCAGCAATAGGAATGTCAGTTAGCTAAACATTTGCATTTTTCTCCTAATTTAAGTCTTCCTCGCTTTGAACTAAGCGTCCTTTAAGCAGAAAAGGCAAAGCTAAACCCGTTCTAAAATAGTATGTTTACTAATTTGGAAAATCTACAGCCATTGTGTTAGAACGAATCAGGAAACTAATTGCATTGTATTAATTCTTATCTAGGAGTATTTTTAATGTACATCCTGGGTAAATTCCACACTGTATTCATTACCGAAGAGCTTTGTACATATTATTTTTATCGGGATGTGTCGATGTGTGGGGACATGGGAACGTGGGCTATCTACCGTGAGGATAAGTACTTCCTAGCTGTAACAATGAGAGCCTTGTGTCAACATGCCCTGACATTGATAGGCAGCACAACTTAATTCAAGCGGCTGTGCACAAAAAAACTTGTTGTCATGTATTTTTGTGATAATTGGTTATTTTGTATAAAAAAGTTATGAAATGGAGAAGCACGTTTTCCCGCCTTTATTTCTGTCATAGAGACGACTGTGGTGTCATCCGTAACATGCCCGAAACTAATCATAGAGAAATGGAAAAAATTCAAAATGCACAACACGAAAAAAGATAGCAACTGGCCAGTTACATCATATCAAATATTTAAAAATAACAAAAGCATGACGTAACGTCACTATACTAATGATAACAGCCTCGCCCACATTATTGATGTGTTTTGCAGAGGATTATAAAGGCAGTCGTCAGTCCACACGACGCTGGTTTGTTCCTGGGAGTGCCAACTATGGCACAGGCGGACGCTAACGGTCGCGCGCATTCTTGAATCCCACAGTCCGATGGCTAATTGCCGTGATCTTACAACGACACTATGCGAATTGAATAATATGCATTCAGTCCTTTTAAATATTAACTAGTTACTCACTGCAGAATTCACAAAGTATCCTCCAACTTTGTTTGTCAATAACGCTTGCTATATGATTTCTGGTTAAACAACTAAGAGTATGAAGGCATGCAGCACTTGGCTCCCTTAAAAGCTTGAAAGTTAAGACAGCAGATGTTCTGTATTTAATTTAACTTGATTCATGCATTATTAATGGGAGAATGTTGGTTGCAAATAACACAATGGCATTTAACGGTGAACACTTCAGGAAAAGCAGGAACCATTAACACAGCACATCCTCAAGTCCATCTTTACAGCCTCTCTATCTATGGTACTCAATTTCCCTTTAAAGGATCTGTCCTAAATAAAATTACTATAATCATTAGCTGGGCTCGTAATTGTCATGTAAGATTTACCACGTATTGCTTCACACAGCTCGTTTGCTTATTTGCAATTTAAAATAACTTGCATAAATTATATTCAATGAGCGTAGCTAAATAGGCATAATAAATTCATGCGAGCAGCTCTATGCAGCTGTTGTTTTACAAATAATTATTTCATTCATTTCAAGTTACTGGTATCGTTGGGCGATGAATTTCGGACGTGCCATTGGTCAGTTATTAATGAACAGTCATCGACTTGCACGTAATGTATGTCGCAACAGGCTATTAGCAATAAACACCGGCTATGACTATTAAAGCCAGACTCCACTTGGATTTGAACTCGTAAACGTAACACGATATTTTTGTCTTCCAAGACAGGATTGCGAATATTGCGATCAAGATGACCATGTAACTTGTGATTGATAACTATAAACGGCAGAAAAACTAGACTAGCTAGTCTAGTCCTCAGAGATTTGCTGTGATTCCTTTTTATAATTCTAAATAGTTCTCAAGAAGTCGTAAGTCATTCACACAGGTAAATTTCTGATTTCTTTTTTATCAATTCCGCAATACATAGGTTTTCCGTCATACACACTCGCGAAACGGAACAGGGGACGCATTGTTCACGATTGTTATGCAAAGCTGACACGCGCTCGGTAGTTTACTCGTCAATTGAATATGACACATAATACAAACCATTCACTACGCCTTCTGAATTCTAAGCAAGCTGCAGACAAAGAAAGCTTTTCTTAAGGCAAAGTTTCTGCTGAACTTTTGGAGAATGTCAAAATGTTAATTTAAGTACTGTCATTAAAGATGAAGCAATACGGGTGCGCAAGCGCAATGGAATATGACATACAAGACAAACCGCAACATAGCCAACGTGATTCAAGATAGCGGATGACTCCGCAGCGGTCATGCATGATTCTGACCGGTTTTTCTGCAGCGTTGCCTCCTGACGTCACCTCGAGACACTAAGAACAACCGATACTTATAAGGCAAAAAGCCAAATGAAAGAGCTGCTTAATTTCTTAACGTGTTCTTGGAAATTTATAAAATATCAGTTACTGAAGCGGTCGTAAAAGAAACGCTTTGACAAGAAGATGTGAATGACGAAACAATTCTAAATGGCCCCATATTCATTTAAGTTGACGCCTAAGAAAATTTGCAGATGTAATAAATTCTTGTCTGTTTGTGTTTATCTAGGATATAGCTGCTCATTAGTTAGTAACTCGAGGGCACAAAGTGCAAATGAATTTATCCACATAACCAGTAAGTAGGCAAGGCGAATATTGGTTATTTAGAAAAACTGAATTGTTAAACATTAACATTTTATTCCCACACATTTGCCGACGATAAACAATCGATTTTGTTAACAGATTTCAATTTGTGGTAACTTTATTGTTCTTTTCATTCCACAACCAACGGGCCGATTTCTCTTGTACTTTTTGTATTTGGAGCTTGTTGGCAATAAATCGTGAATCGAGGCGTAAAAATTATACTCCAATACTCGTTTCAATTCTCTATTTATAAACGTCTGACTTCATACGAAATGAGGTTCGTTTAAGAAATATAATACGCACTGTTCGATGCGTCTACGCACTATGAACCATTGAGATCTTGCCAAATGGTCATAAATAATCGTCACAGGTAATGATTGTAATGAACGAGTTACATTATGCATCATTTTGGTGCTTTGTGTTGAACAATGGTACTTGTTAGATTCATAGTACCTACCATGTTCTTCAGCCATGCAATCTTCCCTGTTGCACCACTGGTTGTATTTCTCTCTATAACTAGTCTATAAACTGGCACAGCGTTATTAAAATTAATTGCATTTTATGTTTGGTTTGCAGTCCAATTTATCTTTTAATATCTTCGTTACGAAAACCTTCATATAAACAATTTCTTATCGCGACTGTTAGATCTCCAGACTTATTCAGGTCAACCTATTTGATAGAGGTATTGTTACACACACATTATAAAGCTGTTAGGGCCAGTACTTGTTTAAATCAGCTTCAACGTAGGTTTTTTCATCATCTGGAGCTAGCTCATAGACAGCCTTAACCTTTGCATGTGGTTCATTAAAAAGTTCGTGAGTAAAGTTTTAGCAGATGTTAATCAAATTGTACTCCTTTATGTCGCGTTCTAGTTGTTGTTTTCTCTTTAGGCCAAGGTCTTCTGCCGGGTGTGACACCGCGCCTTTATTTACACATCCATTAAACGCAAATGCTCACTCTACTGCTTTGTTCTTTGTTTTTATTTTAAATTTTATGCCCTCGACAGTTTTGTCTGGCTTGTTCGCAGCCTCTGAAGATATCAGTACATATGTGTTCATTTATGGGGATGTGAAATGTACTTTGTTAACAGTTGTTTGGTCTCGACATACCATAACCATCAAAGCCTGTTCGCGAGGCATTTCTAGCAACATCTAAACATTAGTTTACACATACTTGTGGTATCTTATATTTAAATAATTTACTTACGACCACTGACTTGTTAATTCTGTGCCCATTTCATGTAAATATAAATTTACTTGTATCATTTTATTTGGACTTTCCTCGTTTACTGCAGTAAGTGACGTCACCGGCACATGCGGTGTCTCTTAATAACAATATTCTACGTAATCCATTATAATAAACGTGGCATCATGTCGTGTTGAACATTAGCAGTTCTGTGCCAAGGTTACAATAATACAGCATAACTGTCACGCTGCTGGTGGATCGTCAGTTGTTATAATTAGCGATTCAATCTCCAAAACGACTGTGCTTATTTTGATAAACTGTTTGCTGCCATAAGGGCGATTGTGTAACTCACCATAACTGATTGATAATACATCAGATACAAAATAAAAATACGTGTGGCACTCGGGGACTGCCGCGGTAAAGCTATTGCATAGCAACGCACACAAACACCGTGCCGAAGTCTGCCGAACTGATACGACGTTAGACGATGCTTAGGTTTATTTTCGTTACGGAATTTCTTCATTCGGTCGCCGCGCTCAAAGCCCAAGATAAAAGCTATGCAATAGCTTAATATTTTAATAAACAAAATATTTGGACGGATGGCCTTTTCGGCTAATAACTATATTTGGTTGAGAGTGTTGAGACAATCTCTTTATTATATCAAATCGATATTTTTATAAGGGAAGGGACGTTCGCTTGGCATTTACAAACGTTGAGCTGACATTTCCTTTGGAAAAAAAGAGACCATTCATTTGCAGAAATGACTGATGGTTTCTTTGTCTGCGTTAATTTCCTTGCCAGTGTTTACTTTAGCATTTTGTTTTTCTTTTTAAGTTCGTATGGTTTTATATCTTTTTAAAAAGGCTAAATGCAGATAAATAAAGGTTTATGTTGTTAAAGTGTCTTTTTTTATATTCTAGCAAAACTTTAGCTTCATTTTGAATCATACGGCTATTAATACAGTTAAGTAGTCTAGAATCGTTAACTTTTTAATGGTAACTATTTAAAACTTTAAAAAATTCTTCGGTCACAAAAATTAAGAAACCCCGAATCCGTAACTCCGTATTTTAATTTCTTGGAGCCTCTCAACGCTTCCGAAGACCAACCGTATGTCACAATCACTATAATGAGACACGTAGTATTAAACATCAAATAGGGTTTATTCACAGATAATATAGGTGCGTGTGTATTTGACGTATATTCCATGTTAGACAGGAATTTGTCCTGTTTGTCCACTTAATCACCAGTTTTAAGGAAAACCACAAATATTTTTTAAAGGATGCTCGATTTTCTGTTTGAAACCATATTTGTATATGTATATATAATGTTGACAATGTTATTTGTATAATATGGTTAAAATTAATTAATATTTTCGTTGTTATTATAGTATTTATTAAACGAAACCACTAACTAGTAACACGAGTTTGATTTCTCGTTTATTATAATAATAACTCTATGTATACATATGGGACACGTTATTATTTATACATATAACCTTTATTAGTACTTAACAACCAGTTTTCCGAAATTGTCTAGTGCGTTGGAGTCAATCACCATTCCTTTAAAACTATTGTGTTATAGTAAAACCCGTATTTGGAAATAGCAATAAATATAAAGTTAGAGACGCTAGCAATTTTCTGAATATGGTCACTGAACACATTGAACATACTTGTGTTTGGAAAACTTCATTTTAAATTATGATATTTTTTGTTTACTCGCCAACGAATAGAGAACCTCGACAATTCTCATGGATTTCATTTGAAGCGATTTGACAAGAGATGATATCTATTTAACGCTGATATAAAAACTAATATTAAATTGCCAATACCAATCTGCAGACAACTGTAGTGATGAAAAGCTTCCACCCGAAAATAAATTGAGTGTAGATGAAAGATATTCAGTTTTACCAGCCGAAATAACTATTCTCAATACTCTTGGAAAATTTACGATGCCAGTGCGATAGGCAAAACCTTTCATCGAACGAAACTGATTATCCGATGTCGGTAGCAAAATTTCGCAATATGCAACATTCTCGTATGTACAAAATTATTCCAAAACAAACAATAAGTATTCAAGGAATTATAGAGAAAAAGAAAAGCTGCTGGATCTAGTTTTATACGAAATCTATCGAAAGATTTTGGAAGAACCTGGTATTGTGATGAATAGCAACCAACGCTCAGAGCTGCATAAAATACACATACAAGTCTGTTTTCTTGTCTATATCTTTTTGTGTGACCACATTGTTCTTTTAAAATATGCAACGGATTTTGATGCGATTGTTACCATCGTTTAGAGAAGGATGGTTTATGTGTATTGAACTTACATGTAATAAAGAAATCTCGATGTTAATCCTGTAAAAAAACGTGCAAAGCGAGGGCTGGTCGCTAGTCAGTAATAAATTCCCGATCGATAATCACAAGATGCTATTTCTTCCAGTAAACCGTATAGTACCTCAAATAAAAGTTGAGCCATTTCAGCAAAACAAATAGCCAAAACTTATCGAGCTGAACGAATTATAGTCTTAAAATGAAACGGGAACATTGTGCAATGGTTCCCAGTTTCCAGATGTTACACATTGGTTGTAGGCGGCAGTAACCGAAATATTTACGGACGCTAATGGTCACACCTATCAAGTTACGGTCCGTTTAGCTGGAATGTCTCTTTCAAAATCGATTGAAATCTAGCCAAGAGACATATAAGTTAATATATCATGACGATATAGTCCTCTGAATTTAGATTATGCGTCGATTTTGTGGTGAACTTTTGTGTGATCGTTGCTTTTATAAGCAGGAATATATTTAACAGTGGTATGGTTTAAATCATTACTTACAGCTAATTTTAACCTAGATTTTACATTAATGTTATTTCTGTCGATTTCGTGTTTTCCTTCTCATATCCTGCCAATGCCGATTGTTTATCCGCGAACCACGATGTAGGCACATATTGAATGCAAATATCCATCTTGTATATTATTGTTTGCAAGTATAATTAAATCAGGAGCCGAGTCAGTTTATGTTACTGTTGAACAACTATTTTCAGAAGTACTAGACTAGAAACAGCCTGTGTTATCTGGTTTTATTGTAGTGAAGTGGCTGTAAGCTGTAACTGTTTCATACTGTATATTTTACGTCACAGCAAAGTGTTTGTTTGGTCGTTCCAGCTCGGGCGTAACTACGTGTTTGCTCACTGAAATGCATCTCTTATTCGAAGTGCATATCTAATTCAAAGTCTGTTTTTGTATCATCTTGTTCAGAAACTATAACCAAGGTGACCTATTAGTACATATTGTTGTTCATGATCCGTGCATTGAAGGACTTAACAAAAACTTAGCTCGTTAATCGGTGTCAGCATTTGCAACAAAGTTACCATTTTCCATGTATACCCTTTTGCTGCAGACGGTTTAAAAGGGCGTTGGCATCCAAAGGGCGACATCAAAGGCGCCACCCGCCCTGACCAGACAGCATATCTTACGTTCAAAACCATTGGAGCAATAAATTGATCTGTTGGCGTTGCTATGGACTAAAATACCTATCTCTATAATAGTCTGGATTCCTATAAACATTACTCACTGATCTGATTTACCAATGGCTATGATATATTTTATAGTTCTTCTTAACATTCCGAATTTTGATTCATAAATCGGCAGCTATAGGAATGATGACAAATACTGCATTGTACAGACTAGATTTTAGAATGGTTATTTACAATTTGGTTGCTCTTCCGAAAGTCGCTTGCTAAACTTTAAAAGGTATTTGAAATGGATATGATAAGATGAATAATGTGATCACCAATTCATTAATTTAGTTTTACCCGTAAAACTATTATATCCAGGCCCAAGGGCTGGCTTGTACCTTGACCAGAAGCTAAGTATTGCCATAGGTACAGCATGGCAATGCCGCCAGTCTCTTGGGCATTTTACCAGCCGACAGCGATACGGAGGAATTTTTTACCGACGCGAGGTTAGGATATAATAATTTATTTTGAAAATACTTATATTCTTCATTGAAAGAACTCTTCTAAGATCATGTAGCCGCTTTTGCATTTATAAGAGCGAGTTTAACACCACTTGTGACATCCTCTTCTAAGGTCTTTAATTTGTTACCATAAGCCCATTAACGTTAAATTCAATAACTTATTGAACTTCTTGGTCTAAGGGCACAACATTACTCCCATTTGTTCTTTTAATCCGCGATGATGACCTCCGGTCCCCTCTAAGAGGTCGTTGGCAGTCGGATCGGCATGCCATAGATGTTGAACGATCTATACAGGTCTTGTTAAACCGATTTTTACTTTACTAAGTATCGATTTATGTTGTAATTCGAATTCTGATGCTTGAATCTAGTTAAATTTTTCATTTTATTTGCTGATATTATCGAAATCAACCAGTACGGTTCTGGTTTCTGTATTGTATAAGTAAGTAGTGTATTTGAGCTGTACGGTGTACCCTAATCCACATCTATTGCTAATCTGCAAAAATGTTTGTTTAGTGAAAAACGTCGATATGAAAGCTTCAGCAGCAAAAGCTTGTATCAATATGACACGTATTGGTACAAACTTTTCTAGTCAAGTATCGCGTTGCTAATATTATATCGTAACACTATATCTTGTAATCATAATGGTGCAAATAACGGACGTAGACTATCAGCTACGGGTTCTGTTACATCCTTTTCTACTCAGCTTTCCTTTGCTTTGGCAAATATACCCATGCTGATTAACTTTTTTCTCAGATCTCAATCGAACTTTTCAAATTCAAGGAAAATGCAACCATTTATAACAAAATAGAAAATTGTTTACTGGTTATGTTACCATTCATAACATTTTTTTTTTCTTTTAAGTACTTACTACTTTTGAAACATGACTTCATAAAGGGCTAGTCGTTCTGTGGCTGGACATGACGCAAGTTTAACTTTTTAATGGAACTAAAAGCGCGAGTCATTCCACTGTGACTTAGGGCTTCATTGTCGAAATTGAATCAAGATTAACCCTATTATGAGACCACCCGCATGCGTCCGAGTACCGATTGTTACAATGATCTATATACAGGGTGTGGCGTAAATAGTGTTCCACCGTTAAGGATTCGATATTCCAGATAATTTACTATAACATATTACAATTTTAACTATTTTTACCCAAGGGTTCCGAAAATATTATATTTTTTTGTTTTTTATTTCTACATTTTGTTACATTTTTTTTTGTAGTTTCAACAAAAACCATTATTTTTTCATTTTGATTACTGCTGAATATTAGAGGTATCGTGTAAAATTGTGTTTTTTATGTAAATTTAGAGCTTTTGAAGAAAAGCTTAGTTCTTCTCTATTTTAACCCTAATTTTTAACATAATCATGCAAATTCAAGAGCGATTTTTGTTAAAAAAAATGTACTACTAAAATGGTTAAAATTGTAATTAATGTTATAGTAAATTAGCTGGTATACCACTATTTACGCCACACCCTGTATATGCATTACTAAACTTAGCTTTAGAATATCCAGTCACTCACAATTTAACTTCATTCTATTAATTACTCGTGACTTGTGGGCTGTTTTCCATACCAGTCAAATATTGGAAGAGCTTGAAGCAAATGATGCATGCCGTTTACTCTTCTCTTTATGGGTGGTCTCGTCATTCACAGCCTGAGACAAAGCCAGTTTATGTTTTCCCAAGTCACTAGACATTTTATTTCTAACACTTACTGGAATTCCTCGAAAAGGAAAGTTGTCGGACCACTTGTGGCAGACGTGCTAAAATTCGACTCTCGGAAACAAGCCTGACATGCCTCCGTCTTTACTGATGCAGTATTTTAAATTCGTTCAATTCTGTACTTTAATACTCTGGAATAAGGGAGTTGGTATACGATTTTTATTTCTTCATTAGCATTCGTGTTTCGAAGGAGTATGTTCCCACGCGAAAAGTGCTCATTGGTGGCGAGTTGGGAGATAAATATTTGTATACTACACTTAGCACTCGGCTCCCTGACCTTGGCAAAGAACAGAGATTGTGTAAACGTTACGAATTATTGTTTTTATCGAGCGATTGTTTTGTTTATATATACTAATAATATATACGAGTATAGCAAAATTAAAGTCGTTTGCATCCTCTGACATCATCGAAAATTTTATAAAGCTTGTAAAACACTTTAGACATTGTAAAAAAAACTTCGTAGGTAGGCTCAACCAGCCTGTGCCATCATTGACAATATTTTTCCAACTGACTCATCGTGTACTTTGCAGTGTAAATGTACCAGCCCTTTTCGAGTATGATTCAATATGTTAAGAATTTAATTAATTTCAACGTGGAGTCCCAGACGACGGCGTCAGGCACATGGCGGGCGCCTGGGTGCTGTGTCCCGACCAAAATAGATGGCGGCTATTTATACAAGCCGCGTATCCGCCCAGCGCACGCGCACCGCCGTATCCGCACGTTCGACACACCGCGTGAATATTCCGCCGTCAACAACCAAAAACCTCTATCAATAAGTTTACCAATAAATCAAGAAGCTTTCAACGAAACCGGTAATAGCTCATCAATCATGAAGCAAAATGACGATAGAAAGGGGTGGGAGGTGGGACGTTGTGATGTGAAAGGACGCCGATTCACGGCTTAATGTAAGATGTGTAGACTCCATCTAGTTATACTTCTAAAGTAATAGTTGATCGCATCAAGTCTCCTCGCGTGAGCCTTTTAAGGCCGAAGTTCCGCTGCCAATGTAAAATGTTGTATCTCAAGGTGATATGTTTATGTTACCAACTGTTATGGCAGAATGTACACAAACAGGTCGCACCCAGCCAGTGATGTAACTAAGGTGATGCTATCTGTTGTTGCTATTTATAAATTGCTCGAAAAATTCATTCCATCTGCTTTAATTTGTGATGCGGTAATCAATGATGACATTGACGGTAGTTAACGAGTTGGAAGTGTTGTTGGTATTCGCTTTATTGATGTAAATTCAGCTACCGAGTATGACAGTAAAAATAAAATTTTCATCAGTGATCATTTAGTTTTATGCATGTCATCATAACACTTTTGAAGCTACCAAGGAGTGGAGATTTCATGTCAATTAATGAAACCTGTCCAACATTAAACTCAAACAAACAAACCCTCACAATATAAATATGACAGCAACGTAGTTGATTACACAAATTCTGAGACCGGTTAATGACATTGTGTAATTGTTAAAACGCCGGACAAACGAGTTGCTGGACGACCTTCGTTAATTGGATAGGTGAAGAAGATTACTATCGCAGCGAAACTTAATATATTATACACACTCGAACACACACATACAGTGTAAAGTATGAATGCCAATTCACGAAGAGAGATGATCAAATCTGTGCACCTATTAATTTTCGTATGAATGTTTAGTCATGTCCACATGATTCGCGTCTTCAAATAAAACGTGATGTGGGTCATGGCTTCCCGCAAACCTTGTTTGATTTCGTACCCTACATAAGAATTGACCTTACGTGTTGATTTTCCTTACTTATGATATCATTGGATTCATCTGAAGTCGTTCATCAGATTCTGTAGAAGTTTTATGTAGGTTTCTTCATATATATTTTATTTATTGATATGCCATATTTCTTATGTTACGAAACATCTGCCCTTGGCCCCATATTTTCGCAATTTTGTACTGTAAACCCATTTGGTTAAATGTTTGCACTGGCATGTACACTGCGAACAGTTATAAAGACTAATAACTCTGACTGAGCCGAGATAAGGTTAAGTGGCACAATAGTCGTAAATTGGTACATACGCTGTCTTAGAGATGAACTGGGGAATTCCATCTCTTCTTGTCCTGTTTGATAACTTATAACCGCTTGATTCTTTAACGTCTTTAACCCAATAACTGATCATCGAACGGCCCCTTTTGCATATGACAATAACAAACGTTTTATTATACATTCGTTATCTTCGCAAAAGATACGGTTCAATTGATGCTTTGCCTTCAATGAAATTGTCTTCGATAACACCATCCACTGATGTATGATTATCGAGATACACCATACATTCATAGGGGTCGTAGCTCTTAGCAAGTTCGTGACTTCGGGTCGTCAAGTTTACATCCCGTGGTAAATGCACAATTACTATGTAGCGTGCAACATCAATCTTCTCACAGTGTTTATTAGAGAGCTGAGAGCTCGACATTTTATAAATAGCTGTATTTTATTCGATGAAGTTCTTAGACTAGAAACCTGATTAATTTAACAGCATACTGAAAATTATACTCCCCATTAGGTATACCCGAGGGCGCGGAAACATTTATGTGCTTATATGGACTAAGATGGAGAGAGTGAACATCGATGGCAATCATGTTATCCACGTCTTAATTGCCGTTATTTATTTAATTGCTGCGATACGCAGCCTCTACTATAACATTTTCTCCGCAGAATGCAAGTAATGCATTAAAAGCTCTACTCGTATTTGTAATCGCCGTCTCGCTATATCGGTCAATTGTCGTAAATTACAGGCCATTGACGTTCAAAGAGAACATTCAATACATTACTGAAGTTAAAAGTCAGATTTGATTTGGTCGGCGCCTGCATTGCACGCATAATTAATTTGCGCAAGCGCAGGGAATCACAATAGCAGATGTTTGAACAGCTGGTGGCCATATTGAATTTTATATACGTAAGTAATGTCAGAGTACTTTCAAAGTGCATGTTTATAAGTCATGTGACAGGCTGGACACATGTTAATGCATATCGCATATAAAACATTGTGTTGTAAGCATTAGATGAGAAAATCCAGTGGCTGTAATAGAATTAAGATTCTCAATATATTTGAATACATTTGGGATGCATCTCACGTCTCTCGGAAGTTTTAGATGAATCTACAGCACTCTGAACAAGTGTCCAGTCAGGGGTTAACGACTTGATTGGCCAAGATGGCGATTCGCGAACGTGCTAAGTGGATGATGACGGCTCGCTAAACCCATTTTAGTAACAGGTCCAATTGTTTATTTTGAAATAGCTTCTAAGAATTTATAACAAAGAAAATCTGCTACCTTCTTATTGAATAAGTTACAATTTGATTTAAGTTCATTGACACATCTGGAAAGAACCAACGGGTCAGTGTGAGAAAAACTGTACCAGTGCAATGCGAAGATAAGATACATTTTATCAGCACTAACAAGTTACGGTGTGCCACGTTCTAACTACGCTACGATGTCCTAAGCATTTTATCAGCTGTCAAACATTTGCGTAACCGAGATTTCTTCTATAGCTCTTATTAGCTACATATTACTGAACATACAAATTATGTCCTAATCAAAATCCACGGTTCATTGAACCTTTTTTGTGTAACACAATTTTATTGATGGTCGAATGTAGAAAGCTTTTAAGCCAATTTGGACGGTTCATATATGATCGATACTTTAATTATTTAGCCATCGTTCGCTAATGGCAGAGCCGGAATCTAGAGGCGCACTAATTGTTCCAATAATGTTAATTGCAGTTCTCTGTCGGTATCTAATTCGTGCCATGGGCCGACCTGCCCAGACACGTTAATGGGGATATTTATTGACTGAAACACGGTTACCGGTAGCCAGTGTACAGAGCTAAAGATAATGATAGGCTATCACACTGACAGATTGTTTCTAATCCCAGCTAAGGGATTCTGCGAGATTTTGCTATCAGTTTTTCTTGCTCGAATTTATCAACGACGTTGTACCGGAGTTACCTAACTCGTTCCTGCTATTTATAACGTCGGATAAGTGGTGCATTTAACCTATTAAAATTCATAACATTTGAATTTTATCTTCGTACTTTGCATGTTGATTTCGCTCCAAGTAATTGTTGTGTAATTTGTCTCCTGTTTGACAGCATATGGTTTCAACAAAAGTCGTGCTGATGGTAGCTGTTTAATCAAAGAATGATTGGGTAATAGTTTAGGCATTGGTTTTATGCAACTGCATTACAATACCGTTTCACAAGTTACTAATGCGTAATGACAGCTATTCATCTGGAGGACCACTTTCACTGAGCGCCCACTAGTTTTTCTGGAGTGGGCGATAGGGAAAGCAATATGCTAATCCAACTCATCTGGATGACACTTGAATAGAACGTTTTAGATGTGTTAATAGTCACAATAAATCGTTTAATAAAACTGTTAACACTTGTTTATTTATGTTTACAGGTAAAGGTGAGCATTCGAGTTCTTATCGTAAGGGTATCGAAGGTAAGTGCAGTCACAGTTTCGGTGGAACATTAATCGTTCCAGTCATTGGTGAGATAACAAGGCTGGTTGATTTCCATGCTCTAATTGTCGTTGTTAACAATACCAAATTAATTTGTAGAGCGAATGCAACTGATTAAAATGACATAAAAGTAACGACTGGAGATTTTATCGCGGGTATTAAGTTTTATGAGAGAACTTTACTGGAAAGGTGTAAATGAGAGTGAAAGTAAGGCCAGTGTAACATACCAAGACAATTTTCCCAGTTCATGCGTGAAATATTGCATCCGATACGCAGAGCTGAGCCGACGTGATAACGTTTCCTATCTTATTAAGTAATCATCGTTCTTCAAAAGCTTTCTGATAACATTTTGTATGTTGTTGGATATGTTTCTTCACAGTCATTTTCGTTTGTAGCTTTATAATATCAGTTGCCCTCTTGAACCAGTTTGGCACAAAAGAAAGCTTCAACATCGACACTTGGATAGCATCCGCGTCCCACACGATTTATATTGCGTTAAATATAAACTGCCTACGCCGCATATTTAACATTGTAGTAAAACTTGTAAATCATATAATATTATTATAGCAGGTCGTAGGGCGACTGCTGAATATCGGCCTACACCATGGACCGTTATATCGAACCTTGCTCTTATAAATATGTCATACTTGGGCCACATAACTAGACCTGAGTGACCTGACACGGAGCTTGGTGACCGCAATTTTCTCACTGATGTTAATGTAAATATTTTAAAGTTTTTACGACAGATTAAATATCATATGAATTCCTCTACGTTATATCGTACGTGATCACTGATCACAAACAACTGGAATTATTGCATTCATTGATTTTTAAAACGACAATGGAATTTTGGTAATATTCAAACGGACATCTTAGAATGTGTTTACCAACGAAAATTACCTAGTAATTGCGTTCATAATTAATATACAGTTCTCAATAACACATACATACATACAGAACTGGAAAAAAGATGTTTTTGAATTCTTCTTCCCTTCCACAAACCAAACAAACAGTTATCTAATCCGCACCGATCCAGTTTCAATGAAAACTAGTATGAGCTACTTTTACCAGGCGGTGTCTTGTCAATGAAAATCATTTTATCAATGGGCATACCTGACGCACTTGGCCCTTTGATTTCTAATTCCGTGTGGGCGTGGAATTAATCCCACCGATTTGGCTTTCTTAAATTCATAATCATTGCAGCATCATTAATCAAATTGTAGTTTTGCTACGATAATGTTATTTTAAATGCCATGTTTGAGCGTCATTACCGTTTTGATGTGTGCATGTCATGTCATTCTTGCGTTATGCTGCGTTATTTAATGAGTGTCCCACGATTTTAGTTTGTAGGTATGTAAAATGTTGGTTGTCACGCAAAGCTTTGACGATATCATGTTGTTAGTTCAGATGTTCCCTGCAAGAGATGAGTGACTAGATTTGATATGCGGGTGTCGTTTCGCTAACGGTGCGTCCCCACGTGTTCCATTGTTCCTCGGCTCCTCATGTTTTCATAATTCACTGTTGCGTTTCACGCTTTCTTCCGTCTCTGTCATCAAACATCATGTTTGTTTATGCGTGACTTTGTTGACATGTTTTGAGCTTTTTTTCTTCCAAAAACTCTTGTCTGTTCTCAGCGGATAAGCGCATAACGAATTCATGAGTCGTTTTTATTTCTCCAATCAAAAATTTACTGCATTATCTTATTTTGCGTGTGCGGCTAATTGAACTCGACGTGGGACGAAATTGACCACGTTAAGTCACTTTGAAAACAGATCAATTTAACCCATTAAACTGAATCGATTACGATCTGAGTGTGGATGCCTACATATACAATGATATAGCGGCGGTGCAGACCGGTAACTGCTGCAACCTTCGCTGGGAACGTTAAGTGCGACACCGGACATTCGGTCTTGAAGCCAGAGCTATAAAATCCCTAATTTATTACTACCATTTCAGGTAAGTAGTACGATTGTCCGTTCGTATCAACCAACGACCAGTATCAACAAATATGAATTTAACCTCCTAGAGATAAGATCTCTTCTCACATGCTCGTGCGAGAGATGTAGTTATCGATAAATATAATTTATTTATGCTGTGATTACTGTTCAATTGTATTGTGGTTTATTGATCTCGGTTTTCGATTTGTCTTTTATTTTTTTTTACTTATGTCGATTGTAAGGACAGGCGTAGGCTCGCCTACTTCTATGTTTTTGTAGCAAGCTGTTGACATTGCCATTCAGGCCGTTTCAATATGGTCTCCTATAGATTCTACAAGGTCTTATATTTAATCGGTGCATTTATATTTACCGAGATTGGTTTAATTTACACTAATTACAACTATAAATGTTTAGATTTCTAGTTATGTGCAGACGCTATAAACTTTATTCCTGATGTGAACGTTAATACAATTGCACATAGTCACCACAGTCATAAGACCGACGTTGGAATTTAAATGGAATCGTCCGTTAGGTTGGCAAATTAGTGTTCGAACAAGCATTTCCTCATGCGTTTACATAGATTAGAAAACGAGGAAATCGACATACAACTCATACAACCTTAAAAGGCAAACAAGTTTATTTTTACAAGCTTTTTATTAATCATTAGCAATGAACTGTACAATTGTAAATAATTGCATTAGCTGGCAGGGTCGATTAAGCTTATCTAAAGGCAACAATGACTAATCCCACTGATTATATGGAAACTATTCGAAGCGTGCATCTATTAAGTATGGTGGCTGACGCAAACATAGTTGCCAAGAGCTCATTACGTCAATTGTAATAACAACTAACGTCAGTGTAATGCTCCGAGATTATAACATTAAGTATCACTTCATCCTCAATTCCTGTCATAACCGCAGACAGGTTTCCAACTAATAAGAGCCTTCCTCGCCGAGAGATGTTGCAAGATATTTAATTACAAAAGTGGAAATAGAACGCATTAGCGATGTCTGTACTCAACTGTTCATGGTAAACACCCACATGCTAGTCCGTTTCATCAATCAATCAGAAACTAGCAATCAATGTCCGTATCAATTGTCTTCGTCGAGTTATATCCATTGGTCCCTTCCGACAATTATCCTTGAATTTTAATTATAGCGCCGCACAGTGTTGTAAGATCCCGATTTTTGTGTCATCGTGTTTTTATTGAATTAATCGATAGAGTCTACAATTCTGAGGATTAGAGTAAAACTCCGGGTTCGCTAAGACTTGTACTTTTTAAAAAAAAAAATGACAAAGTTTCGGAATATCCGACTATTGAAAAACGAAAAAAAAAAATCATTATAATTTAACGGAAGTACTTATTAAAGAATTAATTTATTCTATCGAAAAAAGGTATAATAGCCGATCCTTCCACCAATTTCTGTTGCTTTAGTATGAATGGGTCGAGAGATATGATTTTTTTTCTCATTTTTCGTTTTCATTTTTTTATTCATCTAAACCGCCGTAGTAGGTGGTCATTCCTACATTGAAAAATTGCTGATACTTTCTATTATGTGTAGTATTTTTTCCAAAACCTAACTCATTGGTTTCCAGGAGTTATTGGAAATTTTAGTAATATCCGAAATATCCGCACTTAGGGCTGCCACTTCAACCAAAACATAATTTGTTTATTTTTATTAAGTTTTAGCTTTCTTATCGCGACCATAAAAAGATATCATTGTTTTGTGGCTTAAAGTGGCACACATTGAGTGATTTTATAAAGGATATTAAAAAACAAATGGAGAAATTGGTATCATGTTGATTGATACACCTTTTTTGGAAACCGTCTATAAATTCAAACCCAAAAGACTCAACTAATAGTTAGCTTTAGTCTCATCGGATCCAATTATCTCTGATTACAACCTCTTAGAGAGAAAAAAAATCCCTCTGCCACCAGCCGCATTGTCTTTGTTGAGACCTGTTAATGAAGAAAATCTAGCCATCGATGATTATTCGCATGTTGAATGAATTGTAACTAACAATGAAGATGATTTTTAGTTCGGTTAGCCCACATAATATAAATTTACATACATTTTCCTTTCGAATAGCCAACTGCATATTAGTTATTAGAAAGTATTTAAAACACCTTCTTTTTTTTCAAATAAAATATACTCTTGTTGCTTTTTTTCGGATACTTGAAAGTGACAACCCTAAGGAAAATTTTGAATTTTCAATAACTCCTGGAAACCAATGAGTTAGGTTTTGGAAAAAATACTACACATAATAGAAAATATCAGCAATTTTTCAATGTAGGAATGACCACCTACTACGGCGGTTTAGATGAATAAAAAAATGAAAACGAAAAATGAGAAAAAAAATCATATCTCTCGACCCATTCGTACTAAAGCAACAGAAATTGGTGGAAGGATCGGCTATTATACCTTTTTTCGATAGAATAAATTAATTCTTTAATAAGTACTTCCGTTAAATTATAATGATTTTTTTTTTCGTTTTTCTATAGTCGGATATTCCGAAACTTTGTCATTTTTAAAAAAAAAAAGTACAAGTCTTAGCGAATCCGGAGTTTTACTCTAATCCTCAGAATTGTAGACTCTATCGATTAATTCAATAAAAACACGATGACACAAAAATCGGGATCTTACAACACTGTGCGCCGGTGTTGTGACTATCATCCTTTGATTAATTACTTGGGTTCACTATAGTTCATGTCATAGGAACGGTTTCTTTTGTATGCTATTGGCATCAAATAGTCGGTGAATTGATGATTGAAGTTAGAATGGAACGTTAGTTTTACTGTGTGTCAATCTTAACTACCTGTATAAACTTTACCCTGTGATTGCTACACAATGATCAGGTGCTGTAACACCGCCTCTGCGACGGAAGCGGTGGGCGGCGACCGGGGCGTGCGCCTACGCTGCTGCGGCTCCGATTATGTCACCTATACCTTCTCATCATATAAGGACAGCTGTGCGGAATCCTACGACAACTGATTATAGTAACACACCTATAATTAACATTGTATCGCCCAATAGTTCCTCATATTTTGAATTCTTCATTCTAAGAGGAACAAAAACCGTAAACCTTGTTACGGGTTATTTACGTTTAAAGCCGCAGTTAGTTCACATAATGCGTTCCACGAATAGCCAGAAATATTTTTAATGGTCGTTAATTTGATCTCGGTCCCAGTTTTCCAAGATTTACTACGTAATAATCATCAAATAAAATCTGGTATGGCACCTGACAACAGTATAAGGGGCACGTGTTTACCATGGGGAATAGTACGAATAGCTATTTATATTCATCAAGCAAATGGATATGCGCTTCATCCATTAAGCAACAGTAGCGGACTAGCGGTGTCTAGTAAACAAACAACAGAAAAATCTTTTGACCTATAGCAAGCCTTCACCATTGTCAATCAGAACCCTTTCGGTACAGAAATATGGTTTAAAATCAAAATTCTCTTACAAAACTTACGCTGTTTTATGTGCAAGCTGTTTACGGTTACTGCCATAATCTCAAAGCGGATCTCTTATGTCTTGTGTAAACCCGGGCTGTAGATCATAAGGTGTACCGCAAGGAGTGTACTCGGGACCTTCACTGATGGAACTGTCTTGACTAGGATATATCTTATAATGTCAACGGATTTATGTGCATCGTGCATCTATTTTGTTCTCTTTGGGGTCTAAATCGCCAGATGGATAAAAGGCAAAAGACACACAAGAATCGTTGTGTACTTTATGATCGCATAAAACTTGATAATGTACTCGAGTCGATGCTTTCTAACGTGACAGTTTTAGAATTTATTATCATGCTAAAACTAGTCATTACGAATATAAAAAGTTACGACAAATAACAAACAGCTTTGTTGTATACTACTTTCTAAATAACAGCTGCGAAATTCCCCAATATCTAAACAAACATTGATTTAGCAAACACGCTGTCGCATTAAAATCGGTAAACCAACGTAAATCATTCAATATAAACAAAGCGTTCTTCGTCTGAACGTGAGCTTGTGTTGACTCCGTATTTGTTTTACGAGACTCCAAGATTTATTTACTATTAGTAAAGATAACGGTTAGTTTAATTACTTTGCCTGTTTTATGTTTATCCAACTTGCTGTTTTGTGTAAACTTAAGCTACTCGCTAAGTCGTGGTTAAACTTGCTTTGTACGTGATGTTACTTCAGTCACAGATAATATAATACTACGTACTTCAGTGCAGATAATGCCAGCGTAATATTGCATTTGCGGTTTTATCGCAGTCGTGTGTTCATCCATTGGCCCAGTTTCATTGGGTGCACAAACTTCCTGTTAGCTTTGTTTGAACCCAATTACTGTAAATGGTTCAACCTACACATATTTGTACCTTGACTGGTCATTCGCAGCTACTTATTCAATTGAATATAACTAGGGGGTTTACATAATATTTTGTTAGCACTTGTCAACATTTTAATGCCTAAGTTATTTGTAAGGGCGTAGTCAAAGTTATATAACACCTGTGACCTAAAAATGTTTTAATTTGTATGATGATATGCGTAATACGAAGTTCGGATATTAAAGTAAACGCAACAGTAAATCCTTTAATAAAGTTTGCAGTACACAAAGCTCCGAAGAATTTAGTAAGGCAAGTCAAGCGAAGTATGAGAGCGATAAAATTGGCGAGACGTCGTCCTACATTCATAATTTATAATTTAGCAGAAGCGATCGTTCCAATTTCTAGATCGCATTAACCCATTTATTAAATTAACATTGTATACAATGCATTGCGTACATGCCCATTACAGAAATTGAAGAAGATATGAATACTTTACAAACAAGTCCATCCATTCCAAAGCGATCGAGTCCATTGAGGAATTAAATGACGCCGTTCAGTTTTTAGACTACATCTTCATTTGGCTTAACTACTATTTTAACACCTGCTCGAATGTCTTTTAACACCGAGTTAACCGCACGTACTCCCAATTGATTGCTTTAATGACTTGATGTTCCGTTACCAACTTCTTTATAACAACCTCATGATCATCTTGATGCATCCGCTTCAAACACGTCTGATGTGAACGTGTGATTTTTTAAGTACACTATTTCATATACGATTCCAATTATGTTTATCGTTTTATCAGTCATTGCAGATACTGAATTACTTTCACTTGAACTGCTTTTGCCATGTTGGTGTTATTCAATACTATCTTATCTCGTTTCTTCATACGAGTGGTGCACACGTTAATATTTTGTTACGCTTGGCTGTCAACACATTATACTGTCGAGACGGCGGCGCAGAAACTGTCTGCCACCAGAAATAAACTATCTTGTCCCACATAACTGTCGATAACGCTTAAAATAACTTACCAATTAGTAGGGGGAGCTTTCGAAACAATGTTGTCATAAAGAACCGCGTTAAATATTACAAAACACAAAGATACATAGTCCCGTTTTGTTGTGTGAACATTGCCTTTCCACATACATACAGCTTATATTTTTATTCATCGGATCATCTATTCGTTTCTTCAAGCAAATGATAAAAAGAAGCATTGTACGTGCAAAATCTCTTTAAGACGTTTAGTATCCTGTTATCCACATGTTCTTAGAACATATTTTCTTATCGATGCATCGGAAAAAATCGATCGACAGTCGGCATACGCATTAAGATCTATATCGAGTAAGGTGGTATACTATAAAGGTATGGTATCGGCGCCTCAACATTGGCCACAATCGCCCGTATAAGGAGCAACGCGAGTTACCGCAGGAATAATTAATTGATCTTTAGGATCCTTGAGAATGAATACGATTAAAAATAAGTGATCATTAAAATATTTTGAAATACATAATTACAAGATATCTCAACTTCTGCATTTAACCGTTTCACCTTGTACATTTAGTTATCGGTTACTCTTATCTTTGCGAGAATTATCTCAAATTATAAACATTGCATTGGAATTGCAAATACATTATCAGAATCTAGTTTGCGTAGTACTTGCGCACATCCTCCTTATTTGAATGCGGCTTTATACTTGACGTTCTCTCTTTTTGGATACAACAACATTTTAGCCATGCTTCTTCACGGTATAGGAAACATGTTTCCAACAAAGGAATTTTAGAATCCCAAAGTATTTCTTGGGCAAGAAATCACGCGACGTGATCGGGGTGGTAAAATCGCGAAAGCGGTGGATGCCAAACGCGTCTATCCAACTTATCCGCGAACAAATATGGTCATAGACTCCGCAGGAGCCGAACCTGCTATCTATGTGCATTGTTACTAGCAATGTGTTTACACGACGATAATGATGAAGTAAGTATGTTTATAAGTTGATGCTATGCGTTGAATAATGCATAAATTAAAATTCTAATTGGAAGCGAACTCGTTGTATCGATGTCCTATAAACATGAGATGATAATTATGAAAAACTTTGGTTCTTGTTCAAGTGGCATTGAAAACAAAAACGCCGAGTAAACAACTGCACCGCTTTACTTAGCAGATGCACATTTTGACATTATGACTCACACGCTGAGTGCGGGTTATGCGGGCCATATAGCTACTCAACTCATACAATTTAATGATCGATAGGGTGACGTCACCGCTATTGGCTCATCATAGTAAAACGTGATTAACGTCTGTCACGTTTTTCCTAGAACTAAAATATAATAGTATGAATCAGTTTCCCTGTACCATTTCATGCTTCAACTTGAACATACAGATTTTGATTTCTTTCTTTTTCGTTAGCGTCTACTAAGAAATCATTCAAACATTCGAAATCATTGACCTCCTTGTGTAGACCTCATTATTGTCTGTTTCGTTTATAACTTTTGTCCACATTTGGTGTTCGTTCTCACTGGGTCTGACTGTCTGACGTCACGTCTGCACTTAAACCTTGACACGAACTGACCAATATTTCCAATTTATTCTCGTCTTGTCGTTCCCAGCAATTTTATTTATAGCAACTGCAGCACAATTCATCATGTTTATAAATAAACTGTTCTAGATACTGAACAGTGTTTTTGATGCTGTTGCTTTGAAATAGAACAATTCAACAGGCACCATAGGTGGTAGTCATAGATGGCCTTACACTTTACGAGTGACAGTAAAAGTGGTCATTATATAGCTATGAACGTATTCTAATCGGTTGGGAATGGGAAGAGTTAAAGAGTTCATTGGTGCTCGTATTTTTTTAATAATTTATCTGGTCTTGTTTATATGTTCTTTAGCGTTTATTAAACAAGGCTGGTTATTTATATCGTAGTAGCTTCTTAGCTTAGGTTATTCTGCTCCATCTTGTGCATATCCACAGCATAGGTAAATTAAGTGCTTGGAATCTGAATACTGCCTCTATACTAAGTGTCATCGACTGCCTAGCCTTTTCCTAACTGTGCTGGAGATTACATGTAAACTAGCACGTATTTATGTATTAGTAAACTTTGCTATCATGTAGCGTACCTACTAACGGTTGTTAGCAAAATGTATTTAAACTTTGCATGTACTTACCTTTACAACTAATGTTGTGGTTAAAACTTAAATTAACGAACAAAAACTAGTGGAAAAAAATTGATTTTCTCTACCTAAACTACCAATAGACGCAACATCGACATAAGTAGGCACCTAATATAATAACAATGCATACCCAAAAACTCAATACAAAACAAAATGAATCGGTCCAATGAACTTCCAATCACAGCACACCTTAAAAGTATAACAGTTTATAAGGTTTTTCTAGCAATGACTCATAAGCTATTAGATGTTATAGTTTGTTCGTCTATCGTCAAACCAGCTAACGTGACTCACGGTTCAACGGAAGCGAAACAAAATCTACACGACAGCGAAAACCAGTATGTGTGTACCTCCCCTGCACTTTCATCTTGCGGTGTAAGGGGTTCAAGAAGCTCTACAAAGTTTTACAGTTCATCCGCTACTACAGGCATGACGTCACTGCACTGATCGTTTTTTCGTTCATGAGTTCGTACGCCAGATGATGAGATTTCTTTTTATTTTACATCTAATGACAGCCATGTGTAGTTGGGTGCAGGGTTAGTACTCAAGTCTGGTTCGTCCATTCATTAATTTTCTTGCGTACCAGTGGAAAGGTTATTCTTAAGTATATACTTAGTTATTTTTACTGCTAGTTTCACAACGTTTTCTCCGTGTTTTATTTTATTGGAGTCAACATGGTCACTATGTTTAATGAAGAAACTTGTCATTTTGTTGAAGTACTTGCTAACTCTCACAACGAGTCATTAATCTTTACTAGATACTTTTCTAATGAAGCATATAACGTGTATATGTGCGCATTATATTATACCTACTCTTTTAACGAAAGTTAAAGATTATGGGGTTTATTTATAAACGGTGATTAAAGTTAAGTGACGTTCAAAAGTCAAAAATGTATGGTTCAACAGCTTATCACAACTAAACATTTAGCAACGTTTATAAATAAAGGGGTATGTGATTAACCTGAGAGATTAAAATAAAAATAACATAATTTTCTTCTTCCAGAATTCAAAAAGGATTGGTCAGACCACGCTCTGTGGTGGCCCACTCGCAACAAATGGTTGTCCCGACCCAAGCACACGCTGGACCAGTATGGCGTCCACGCTGATGCCGCCCTCCACTTCACTCCTATGCATAAACCCATCAGAATCCAGCTCCCGGACCTCAGATTCATTGACTGCAAGATCGACTTCTCTATTGACACCTTCAGCGCCGTTGTTCAGCTTTGCAAAAGTCTTGGTAAGTTTAATTGTTATTTTTATCTGCTTGACTGTGTCTAATTTGGTTAAGAAAATGATTAGTGGCTTGATTCAAGATTGAATTGATTGGTTTTGCTCAAGACAACAATAGATCGTTAGGCAATGCGAATATTAGCATAATATCTATTAGTTTTTGATATGACGATGTCCTAGATTTGGCTAACAGCTCTAAGAAATCCTACTGGCCTTGGGCTTTGGGTCAGCCAAAAACGAAATAATAAATTGTAAGAAGTCTCAGTAAAAATGCAGATAAAATTACAAGATCCCAATTTAGATAGGCATTTACGCCCGAAAAACTGCATAAAACCGTCAATATCGTTATCTTGTTTTCCAATATATTATCTTTCTCTCTGCGCAAAAGATCGTAAAGGTCATATTTAGTTTTGTAGCTAAACTTTTACGTTTCAACACTTTGTATGTAACGGTTGTCGATTTACGATCTGACTTTTATGCCTTATACGGCATTACAAGATCTAAGTCCAACATGAAATGTATTTTATCTCGTCCAAATGTTAATGCTCGTAAAGTTGATCAACTCGTAAAAGTTGAATGTTTATTCTGAAGGACCCATACATACGATGGGGCGTGTTGTTATCGTAATATTACCACCATTTGATATTTTTGTTCTTATTTATGGGTGCAATTGTCCCCTGGTCTTTGAAGATGGGGAAATTAGCTACTGTACTTATTCTTGTAGTTTGGCAAACTTGAAATCTGTAATTATTGTGCACGGTTTAGCACCATCATCACCTGCCTAGCCTTTTCCCAACTACCTATGTTGGGGTCGGCTTAGCATAATCAGCCTATAATGTTCTCACTACTGGGACACAGGCCTCCTCTCTGTGAGAGGGAGTGGGCCGTAATCCACCACGCGCGCCCAGTGCGAGTTGATAGATGTCACATGTCTTCGAATTTTTTGGTTCTAGGACATGCCGGTTTCCTCACGATGATGTTTTCCTTTACCGTTTTGAGTGCACGGTTTGTCTACTAGAAAATAAGGCATAGTGCCTATTGTAATTTTGTTCTGCCTCAGGTGACAAGGCCACGGGTCAAAGAACTGTTGCCATAATATTTCAGACATAATAAAATTATAATTCGATTCCTAGTAGCATCCGATTATGGTATGGGAACCAAAATCTGTGTAACCGCCCGCTCTACTGTATCTATGAACTACACGTGATATATGACTAGCAATCAAAACATTACAACTACATGTCTCCTAATTCTTGCAGGTATACGACACCCAGAAGAGCTATCCCTCTGCTATCCCTTAGAGCCGTCCCACCTCAAGCAGAACTACCAGAATTTAAAGGAGGCTAAGAGGATAAAGTCTTCACACCCCGCAGACACCAACACGTTTATAGCAGCCACAAGAGGCTCATCAAATAGTTTGGACAGGCCTAACGGGCCGTGTCCTGCGACACCACCCCCTCCAAGGTCACTCTCTGCTACCCCTGTGGCACAACAAGTAAGTGACATAATGTTTGTTAATTTCATACCGAGATTCATTCAAATAAATAAAATATGTTCAAGTTAAGGCTCAGTGAAAGCAATACAGCATAATCAGTCTATAACATTCCCACTGCTCGGATACAGGCCTTTTCTCTGTGAGAGGGACATAATCCACATGTCTTGGAATTTTTGGTTCAAGTGAAGTCAATACATACAAGAAAAACTTGGACCCAATAGTGACCCTTGCGGAATCTACTGAGTTTATTCACAATCTTTTCAATTCAAAAATCGCACGTGATTGTTCTTAATTGGTTCCGACCTTCTGCAAAACAGCAGTTCTCTAAATTGGTAAAACGAAACAAAAATGGTGAATATGTTACATGATCCGGAGTTTGAGCTCATTCGTTGGTTAAAGATAAATCAGCGGTTATTTTTTACATTTATTCGTCAGCTAAACAAGAATGGTGCAGGAAAATGCATCTGTTTCACATCGTATACTGTTTATGTTACATGCAAAACCAGCATAATTTATTTAATAATAAATAATGCTGGTTTTGATCGCTTTTGCCGTCACTTTTGACTTGGATACTAAACAAAAAGCTACTACTACAAACATGCTATTTGGAGTTGTTTCGTCCGACGTACGACAAAAACTATGAGATTTAATAACCATGCCTACACATCACCCACCGCTTTCTTTTTTCATACCTGGATTTGTTCGGTCCACTTTTATCATAGTAACATCATCATAAAATAAATCTCCCAATTTTCTTTTCCTCAGAACGGCACACTCCGTCGGTATGGGGGTGTATATAGCACACAGAGCGATGGCTCAAGTGACGGCGGGTACTGCGGTACCCCGCCCCGGGCTGCTTCTTTGGACGCTCTCGACTCCCTAGCAGAGTTGTCCTTAGCAGATTCTCCAATGGAACCCGACAGCCAATCACGGGAGTCCCTTCTAACGCCCAAATCTCTCATGGAACGTGCCAGAATGAATGTTGGGTATGTATGTGTTATTATAGGCTGTGAAAGTATAATATTTATCTATTGAGGTTATCCTGCTAGTAGAACAAGGAAAAAAATTATGCTCTAAAACCCATAATAAACTAGTTATTTGTTTGCCTGTTTTTGTTGTTGTATTATCTAATTTAACCACAGCAATGTAGTTGTCGTATTGTAGGAATGATGTTAATGTCTTTTTAATGATCACTTTACTGCATAGTTTTTTTTTAATGATTTCATGTGCTCCGGCACATGAAATCGTTAAAAAAGAACTATGACGGATTGTATTGGAATGTTAGATGCCTCAATAATTGTTTTTACTACGTTTTACCAAGATTTACATCATCAATAATATATTTTTTTTATATTCTGGAATTAATGCCCTTCCTGTTTCACTAAAGCGTAAGCTCGTCGACATGTGTATCCTACCTATCCTAACCTATGGCGCCCAGACTTGGTCTTTGACAGAGGCTCAGAAGTCCAAACTCAAGGTTTGCCAAAGAGCGATGGAGCGTAGTATCCTAAAGATTAAACTCACCGACCAAATTCGCAACACCACAATACGCTCCAAGACAGGTATCGCCGATGTTGGCGGCAAGTCTGCAAGGCTGAAGTGGGACTGGGCGGGTCACACTTATAGGATGCATCCAGACAGATGGGCCAAAGTCGTCACACAGTGGGTGCCTGAAGACGGACGTCGTCACCGAGGCAGGCCTAAAAAACGCTGGCGTGACGATTTAGACTCATTCCTAACCGACTGGACGGAGAAGGCACAACACAAGGAAATGTGGAAGAACATGGGGGAGGCCTTTGCCCAGCAGTGGGACAGTACAGGCTAACAGAAAAAAAATAATAATAATGCACATCTTCAATTTATGCGACACATTACTTACAAAATTATCATTTCAAAAGCCCGTTTAGTCCGCTCTAAACGAATTTAAAACTTCTTTCTGTTTCTGTCACTTGTTTGAAGCGACAGAAGGATGTTTTAAATATGTTTAGCCCTAAGCGAATTCAGTGATTTTTTGTGGGCCTTGAAATACACAAAAACTTTGTAACGATAATCTTCTCCCCGCAGTTGGCTTGACTCATCCCTCTCCATAATGGAGCAATACGTTCGTGAATGGAACACGCTACAGCTCCGGTTCAAGTTCTATTCGTTCTTTGACTTGACGGCGCGTGCGCAGGACGCTGCGCGACTGAACCAGCTGTACCAACAAGCGCGCTGGCAGATCCTAAACCAGGAGGTTCAGTGTACAGAGGAGGAGATGCTGCTGTTTGCTGCGTTACAGGTATTATTTCTTCTTCTCGGTGTGTCGATGGCAATATACATTGAGTCGGCCAGAATTTTGTTAGTAACTACTATGGCTAGGCAATTAGTATTATTTATTTATTTCCAACACTTCGCCTATTTTACAATTTGGTTTCAACCACAACGAAAGCCTCTCAGGGTTCATCCGTATGCTGGCGAGTTGTTCATTTAAATCTTAAAACTGATGATTACTACAATGAGACTGTACAGTATATTTTTAATTACTACTACACACGACAAGACATAGGTTTGGAAGAAAAAAGAGGGCTTTGCGCAGCAGTGGGACACAAAATAGGCTAAAAAAAAACTACACATAAAATTACTAGCTCAGAAACAGAAAAAAGCCTTTGTCAATTGAAATGCAGCTGAGTCTATTGTCTAAAAAGCTTGACTATCCTATTGAACAAGCAAAATAGTGACATTCCTGTATTTGGATATTCCTGTCTTGAATTTGATTGGTCAAGTTATATTTAGGCAAAGAAACACACGGCCCGACAAGACTTACATACCCATTTAGCACCATTTTTCCTATTCGCTACAGAATTAACCTGATCTTATCAATCTTCCAGCTGCAAATCGAACTACAAACGCTAGCAGGCGGCAGTCTAGATGCACCGGACGGTACAAATGCAGCGCCAGCCAATGCGCCCGAGGATGAGATCGACGCAGCGCTGTCAGCGCTTCAGAATCAGCTGGAGGGCGGGCCCGCGCCGCATAATGACATCACGCATGTGCCTGAGCTTGCGTCTTACCTCAAGTATCTTAGGTGAGTGTTACCAGCGTCCGACAGACATGCGAGGAATGAACCTTTTCTCAATGGGCCTCCGTTTCAGTTAGTTTCATTCTCTGCCAGCATCTAAGTTTCCCTTCCACCTAAACCCGCCAGGATTCAAAGCAAAAGTGAACAGCACCCTAATTGCGTAACACACTTAAACCACAATCTGAATCATTTTGAAGGATATTGCTTAGCTAATCCATTGCTTCATATTTTCGAAAAAAATTGTCTGGTCAACAACGTAACTAACGCAATGAATTTTGTTGAATTGTCAAAATGAAAGCCATTGCTTCTGTTAGTGTGTTACGCAAGCATCTTCTGGGCCCACTCATTCCATCGTAGACCTCATCCATCCTTCCATCAGGCGAGATCAAGGTCAAGAGACCTTTTTATTGCCAATTTTTTAGGGCCCATTTGGCAATATAAAAAAATGTAGGCGAAACTTCAAAGACGTGTTGGGGTTAAAAACTGGAAAAAAATAGTATCTTCACGCGACAAGAGTGATCGAAATTAATTGATTGGAATTGTACGATTGTTTACCGAAGATTCATCAACCAAGCCACTCGTTATGAGTTGACGCCGTGGTTGACATGTCATTGATCTCAATTCATATTGAATGGGGAAGTTTTTAGTAAATATTTATATCAGAAATTTGTTGATGTAATGACGGTAGTAGCAGCCCATTCAGAACTTCATCATGGAGCGTGTTGTGGCAAACAACAACGTGTTTTTTTTTTAATACATGTCGTTGCCAGGTGTACTCTTTTATTTATTCATTGCGTGTTTATTTTTGCCGTACTTACTCCACATCTGCTCATAGTTGACAGACCGATTTCAGATCAAAATAGAGAACAAAAAACCAGCGGGGCAATTGCGACACACATTATCAATCGGAATCGGTTTCATTTTGACAGTTGAACAACATTCATTGCGTTATTTACGTGTAGAACAGACAAATTTTTCGAACTTATGAAGCAATGGATTAGCAATTTGCTTCAAAATGATTCAGATTCCGATTCATAGTGTGTTACGCAATTAGGGTGCTGTTCATTTTAATTAAGATATTTATATACGTTTGTTTTCCCAAATAAATTAAATAAATACATACTGACTACACACCGTTTCGCGTTGTAACTTTTCGTCCGTGACAGTTTATTCTGACCAGTATGATATTTATGTACGTATTTATTATTTTATTTATTATATTTTTTCTAAGTATTTACATAATATTTTCTTTCTTTCATCTCATGTCGACCGGCCAGCAAGTGTAACAACGAATACTGTGCTTTCGCGTAAGATATTTGTCATTCCCCCTGTTTAACCTTGTTGTAAACACATGTATTTAGTTTGTACACAAACCTATTTATTAACCTGTAAATGATATATTTCCGTATTTTTTAATGTCCGTACCTATCTGTTGTTACTATTGCGCACCCTAGCGCACCTATAAAAATAACTGTAAAATCTCCTCCTTTTTTAAAGTCTGAAAAAATTATATTAACATCTCCGAAATGTCCGTGAAGGGAAGCACCAGGGAAGCCCGCGAAATCAAAATTTTCTGACGTTCTTATACTTAACCGTATTGAATGAATATTTCATGCAATATCAATCAATACGGTTATATGAACTTAAGAGGGTTTGAATTGATGATTTTAATGATTATAATTTTGTTAATACATACTTTTTACGGTCGCTAATGATATTTTGTTCAACGTACAACGTGACACTGACCTGCAAATTGCAAAAAACATGAGAAGTTTTGAATTTCACGGGCTACCTAGCGCATCCCCCTTATTGGTTTAGAAAATAAAATGTATCATTCATTACCTACTCTGGTCTCCAAATAACGAACTAGATATGTTGGTATTCCCGCTTAGAGCGATGGCCACACCGAGACGAATCCCGCGTCAATTTTTTAATGATTTGGAAGATTCCCCTCAATTTGGCCAGAGCTAAAAAACTTTTAAATCAATGTCCACAGTTTACCCAAATTATTTTGACTATGCTATTGTCGCTTATAATCAAAATATTTTTTTAGTAACATCTTTCTTCTATTTATTCCATTACGATAACATGAAATTGTTCTTTCCCAGGCCCAAACGCTTCACTCTAAAGGCATACAAACGTGGCTGGGTGTCGTGTCGCGACGGCGTACTACGCATACACTCGTCGCGCGAGGCTGCAGGGAAAGGAGAAACTCCTTCGTATGCTGTTGAACTGCGCGGTGCCGAGGTAAGCACAAATAAATGAAGTTCTTTTTTTAAATTAAGTTTAAATTGATTTTTTTTTTAATATCTTTAAGGTCGAGATTTGTTTTCTCACTCTAACTTAAGGAAATATTTGTTTGTACAGTACCGATACTGATTAGAAATACCAATAATAGAGATACTACGTTAGGTACCGGTACCACACTAAGGCCAAAGGTACCGGTTAGCAAAAATACCGTTATTTCAAGCCCTGGTTTCAACCATGACAAAAAATACCTTGTTTTGTTATAAGACCTTAGCAGTATTAACTTTGTTCTTGCGCAGGTGACTCCCGACGCTCACCCCGCGACGGGCCGCTACAGCATCAAGCTGGAGATACCCGCAGAAGACGCCATGCACGAGATGTGGCTCAAGTGTGAGAATGTAAGTAAAAACCCTTGTTATTTTCGTAGAAACAAATATCAACCTTGTCACTGTGCAAGTAAAGTTGATTTCAGAATGACTAGTATTATTGCAAAAGTCATAAAAATAAAGTTGCAACGAAAACTATACTTTATGTGTAGGCATTAAAACTATACTTTATATGTAGGCATGTTATAAAACTCATATAAAGCTTTTGCCATAACTGGGCACAAATCTAGACTCCGGAGCTGTAACTGAGAAATTCCTAATGGATTCAACTAAAAACAACTCTGGGAATCGAATCCAGATTCGATTCCCGAGAAAAGCTCAGTAACTATTTCCGTTTTTTTTTAATATCCTTCATTATATCCTAGGAGGACCAGTATGCCGAATGGGTCGCCGCCTGTCGTCTAGGATCGCGCGGTCGATCGCTAGCGGACGCAGCGTTCGCGACTGAGGCGGCTGCGGTACGGTCTCTGCTCGCGTTACAGCGACCGCAGCCCGCGGCCGCGCTCAACCAGCATTCACTGCCACATCTAGACCATCTGCAGCCTGATAACTATCTAGCGCCACGGTTCCTTAAAAAACTTAAGGGGAAGGTGAGTTTTTGTTTGTCTTAGGCTCTGCGAAGATCAGAGTTTTCTAATGACATTGAACTATACACCTTATTATAATCGACACAAGTTCAAAATTGAAACATTAGTGGATATCTGACATGACAAAGCATGTCTTATGTGCACTCCTATACCCTTTAAACCGGAATCAGCAACACTGCTTGGCGGCAGTCAATGTGCAGGTTCACGAACCCTAGAACTAGTGCAAGCTATCTTGCACTTTAAAACACAAACAATAAAGTTTATTATTCAATGTCAAGCCAAGTTTTTTTTTTGCGTTAAAATCATCACCTATTTTCAATGTATTCTTCAGTATCATGAAAAAACTTTTGTATCTCTTTCCAGTTCACACAACGCGTGCTAGAGAGTCATGCCAACGTAAAAGACCTTCCGTTGCTCGAAGCCAAGCTGCAATACATCAAGACTTGGCAGAATCTCCGCGACTACGGGCAGACCATGTTCGTCGTACGGTTCATGGGCCACAAGCGGGACGAGATCATCAGCATCGCCAATAATAGGATCATGCGACTTGATCCTAACACCGGGGATCATATCAAGACGTGGCGGTTTAGTACTATGAAGGTGAGTGAGGTTTTGTTTTATGGATAGAATACTCTACAGGGTCAAGTTAAATTAGCTAGCGAAACTCCGCAGACGTGATGGGTATCGACATCTAAACAAGATAAAATTAAAACTAAAATTTGATGTTTTTTGGGGTTCAACGACCTCTGGTTGTGTTGTTACTTCTTTAGCTCCAGTTCAACACAACTTATTCAATACAATGTTATTGAAATAAACTGTTTGGAAAAACCAAACAGAAAGTCCCTTTCTTCATATATCTAGTCATCAGTAAAGTTAACTATTGTTACTAACAAAATTATTTCTTCATTTCAGGCATGGAACGTAAACTGGGAGATAAAACACATGATGGTGCAGTTCGAAGAGGGCAACATAATATTCTCAGTTCAGTCCGCTGACTGCAAAGTTGTCCACGAGTTTATAGGAGGCTACATATTCCTCTCGATGCGCTCCAAGGATGCCAACCAGACCCTCAACGAAGAACTATTCCACAAACTCACTGGCGGGTGGACGTAAATACTTTCACCATCATGTTAGTAAGTAAGCCATATAATTATTATTACTACCTATTCGCGCTAAGTTTGCCGGTCCGTGGAATGCGCGTTCCCTCCCCCCTACCGCTTACCGCACACCTGAGTCGCCCTCTCAGTACCGTTAGCAACGTCATCGCGTGATTATTACTTATTCCGCACCTTAATATTCTTCAGTTTTCTCGATATTTGCTAGTTTTGCTGACGGTGAGTCAAACATAGCGCGAACGGGTTGTACTGACAAGTGACAACCCTATCATGGGTACTACTAAATACTACATAGTTCATACGCGTTCGTAACAAATAAATAGTGCAAGTTTTTGATCTAGTGGCAAGTAATAATTATATTTTTAATTTTTTACTATCTGTACAACATTGTAATAATTATTTAATTTTAATGTAATGGCGAATGGATTGAATCGTGTCTTGATAACGTGCTAAAGTTTTGATAGTGTATAGCTGATATTTTTGTACCAAGAGAATGCATTCATAATTTTCTATTCTACACAAAACATTTACCTACTTTAGATCTTATATGTAGTGCTTCCAATAACTTCGTATGTAGCGATCTTGTAAATGCCAAATACATTTTTTGACACAGAATCTTGATAAATGAAATGCTTCCGTACATTAATTAATACATCACTTTATTGTTTATATTTAATTCTAGTTATAAGAAACATGCGATGGATATGAGCTTTTAAATATGATAAGTAAGTTTTAATGTTCATGTAATAAATAGTAATGTTGGATCCTCTGTGTATTGTACTTGACATAACATAATAACACCTCGAATGTGTGACTATGATCCATTTGGTGCTGTATCATTCAACAAGTGTATGTATTCATACATAACATTGAGTGGCCTTAACATACTAGAGATTTATCGTATTTTGTTCTTTATTCATTGTAAATAACATCGGTTACAAGGACAAATTGAATTAGCTAGAAAAACTCTACAGACGTGATGGATATCGAGATCACGATAAAACGAAATAGAAATTAATCTGGCAATGTATTTTTTGTGGGGTCAACGACTCGACTGCTTGTAATGTTGTTATTGGCAGTACGAGTTGAGAAAATCTACTTTCTTTTATTTTATTGTGTTTAGATATTGATAACCATCACGTCTGCGGAGTTTCTCTTGCTAGTTTAATTTGACCCTGTAGACATATTAATATTAAGTTATTTTATACCAGTGACAAGATAATTTTAGATAAAAATTTTGGCTTCATGTTGTATACCTAATAATTGCAAAGATTATTTTATTATTGTTGACGACTAGTCTCATTGAGATCGCATATAATGCTGTCACTTTTATTTAAGTATGTTAATTAGAGTAATATTATGAGTATTAACAATTATCTGCCTTATTTTATTGTGGAGTTCTTGTACAAATTGTATGAACTTTAATTAATAATTTAGTGTATGTTTGTAAATGAATGAAGTAATAAAATGTAAATTAATAACATTTTTGTGTTTGTGTGGGTTTTAAAGTTTACCCTGTTCCATACATCGTGAGGTATCGTTGGTGGAACGTCGACACGTCAGGGTTCGCGGGAGGCGTCACCGTTGCTACTGCGCAAGATCCTGCAGGATTAATACCAAACACCCAGTTAGCCTGTGTCCAAAGAACCTTTATATTCTGGTCAGAAGCACTTTCATCCCGAAATTCTTCCACTTTTATTAAACCTGTCATCTCTTCAGCTGTACCTGTGATAGCGAACAGCGAGTATCCTGCAACATAATAAAATAGACTGTAGCGTCTCGTATTATTCGTTTTCACCAAGAAAGAATAATGAAGTGACAAATTTTAATATGCTGTAATCTCGCCCTTCAAGGTCGTTTACTCAGTTAATAGCCAAGGTTATTTTCTTATGCACAATCGGCCTATAATGTTCCCAATGCTGCGACACAGGCCTCCCCTCTCGGTGAGAGGGAGTGGGCCGTAATGTATCCCACCACGCGGGCCCAGAGCGGGTTGGTAGATGTCACATGTCTTCAAATTTTTCAGTTTTTTTTTTTGTAGTAGATAGTTGATGGTCACGCCGGTTTCTTTCGCCGTTTTTAGAGCAGTGGTAATGTAATAATTTACACAAAGTAAAGCGACTGTCTGGGTTCGAACCACCTACTACTCGTAAGTCGCGGTCGCCACCACTGCTCATATTCATTATATCATTACCAAATGCAAATACGTAAAGGTACTTGTAACAGAACATCGAGCATTCGCCGTTTTATAATTTCATCGAACCGCACTTCGAACACGACGCTCGATGTTACAACCCGATTTTAAAAACCAACGAGTGTATTGGAGTACCTTATAATCAATCAATCATCAACAATGAACGAAAGGTAGCAAGAAATGTTATAAATAAGTGCTTAATAGCCGTGAGCATTACGTCGAATGCAGCGTCAATCATTCGCAGGAACGTTACATTACATGGAAATGCTTTTGGAAACTGGTGGCCTACTATGATCTAATTAAAAACGATTCAAAAACAAGACATTTCAGTTTAGTTTCCTAAACTGCATCGCTTGAGCTGCTCTATGGACGTCATGGTACCAAACAAGTATGAATGAAAACAAAATTTGCGACTCAGTTTGGGACAATCGCTGTCAACAGATGGCACGGCCTAAACTGAATCGTTAAACTGACGTCATGGTACGAATTAGAAGAACAGGAGGCCTACCACGAGCTCTTAACGCGATCCATTTTAGGACCTAAACTGAAATGTTCTTCTAATACGTACCATGACGTCAGTTTAACGATTCAATTTAGGCCATGCCATCTGACAGCGATTGTCCCAAACTGAGTCGCAAGTTTTGGGTTAAAAGTAAATGCCGCTGAGCGTAATGGACGTCATGGTACGACTTTGAGCGATGCAGTTTAGGAACCTAAACTGAAATGTCTTGCTTTTGAATCGTTTTTAATTAGATCATGGTAGGCCATCAGTTCAGTTTAGGTCCTAAAATGGATCGCGTTAAGAGCTTGTGGTAGGCGTCCTGAACTTTTGCCTGCATTGTATCATTCGTAAAAACGATACATAATACATTACATGGAAATGTTTAAGAAAATGTTCTAGGGTATACTTGCCTTAAGTGAAACGATTACATAAAGTACGTATAACTCACCTAAACTGCACATAGCCATAGGAGGATAATTAAAACAGGCAATCTGTTGCAAAACTGTATCTTTTCCTGGTCTGAATCTATACAGATCACAAAAGTAATTCTGAGCCACATATATGTAACCTTTGAAAGAGACCAAGTAGCTGGGCGTCATTTCTGTCTCTACGCACTTTTCCCACCATTGATCTTCTCCAGTTTCTTTAAACTTGTAAATGTGTTTGAGCCCAACTACATAAACCTCATTGTCGTGGGCGCATACGGCGGGCGCCTGTAACGCGTCGGGTAGCTTTGCAATTTTTCTAAAAGTCCGCTGCTTTAAGTTGTAAGTAATAGCAGAGTCTAACACTACCCTGAAATATACAGGTTTTGTTTAGTTTTACATGTATTTGGGAAACAATCAGATGCAATAACAAAGGACAATGAGTAATGGTGGGCCCACCTCTCAATAGAAATTAAGATACTCGTGAACGAATAGGTATTCTTATGCAGAATAAAACTTAGTATACGACTAAGCTTAAAAGTCAGTACTTTCGGAGTTATACTGCCATAAAAGTGATCCCAATCTCAGCAATTAATGATCGTAGTTTACTTCGTTATAAGATAAACATTACCCAGACTCAAACCGGACGGCACGGTTGGCTGCTGCGCTCCATGTCGCGGGTTCGATTCCCGCACGGAACAAATATTTGTATGAGTTACAAGTAGTTGTTCCGGGCCTGGCTATTTGTGTTTTGTGCATGTGAGTTATGTTTGTAAACGAACCCCAATACAGGAGAAGTTCCTAGTGTGGGGCAGTTTATTTTTTTTTTTAAAACCCTGTCGTGTTATTGTGTATAGTCATTAATATATTAATTGATCGAAACCAAGTTGGAAGAAACGCGATAAGACAATATTATTGCTCTTGCTTGACCGTACGGCGAACTGTAGGAATTTGCACTCACACTTATATCTTTAATTTGGTACCTAGGAGTTGGGAGATGCGGGTTTTTTAAATGTTGTAATTGTGATTGATGTCCAGGACGAATATTTTTTTTTTGTTTTAAAGTGAAATAGATGTATTATTACTATTCTACCTTATAAGTTATAATTAATATCCATGAAGAATATGTTAGACTTAGATGACTTTAAGACGTCGTATCTCGCGAAAGTAATCAAATTTGACCATAGTTTTATTAGTAACTAATGTTCCGCTTAACACGTTCAGTGCCGGGAGCCCTCCTGGAGGGTTCACTGAAATCCCTTATGGGATGCCGGGAGCCCTCGCGGAGGGCTCATTTTAAATGTACGTTTTTCTTAGCGAATACAGCATTATAAACTATGAAAATAAAATTTGTCGTATATTTTAACAAGATTTATTAGTATATTCGTTGGTTTTCAAATACCAGCATTTTTATTTTTAAAAATAATTGGGAGCTATTTCAGGGGTGGTAAACCATTTTACGGTTACAAATATTCACTAAAAATAAAAATATTTATTTTGAGATTATAAATTACGAGGATGACTTTAAAAATAGAAGCTTTTCAGGGTTCCGTATCAAAATGGTAAAAAAGAATACCCATAGTGCAACTTCGTTTGTCATTCATTCATTTTTGTCCTCTATGGTTTCTGACAGTAATCTTCTACATCATAATAATATTTTCACTTCTTATGCTCTAAAAGTTCGTCTTTATGTTGTGCTTAGGCGACATAAAATCGCTTTTTATGTTCTAGTGCATAAAGTAATTTTTTTTCTAAGACTAAGATAATGGCCCAACAGCCACACGAACAATATTTGTTTTTTTTATTTATACCGCTTCCGTGTTTTCTATCGTTAATTTAATAAAATCAGATAAAATAGTTGTCATTTATTATTTAAAAACACAATGAAACGTTTTTATGACTTGGCAGTATGAAGTACCCAAGTCGAATGACACATGTTGAAAATTAAAAAAAACCTTTAAAAAGTTTCGTATAATAAAATATACGTTTTTTTAAACAAACTTTTCCTTTGACACTGAAAACTAAATAAAATTTGTATGTAAACATAGGACTTAGATTTTCTTTAATTTTTGTTACTTCAAAAGTTTCTAAACAGTATATTACTTCGTCTCCTTCTGATAGCTTAGGTATAAGTTATTAGGTTCGTTTTACTGATAAAAATTATAAAACCGTAAAACGAACCTACTCTATAGTGATATTCATAGATATAAGAAAGAAAGGTTCTGTAATTTCTAAGAGAAAATTAACAGCCACACAAACAAATTAATGCCTAATGTAATAATACATAACTTCACGAACCCGAAAACGCATACTTATCAATGTACTCGTATATACATGGATAAGTATGCGTTTTGGGGTTCGTGTATATGTATCACACCAATAGGCATAGGTATTGTATATGTATTACACCAATAGGTAGTGTATGATTTCCGTTTGTCTTCGTTCACGTAATGATGCTACCTACGGAATGAGTAAATGACGCGGTGTCGTGATGTTTGTAGACATAGTTTATAGCTGGAATAACTTAAGGTAATGTCAGGCAAAGGAAGCACGGGAGCGAAGCTACAAGTAAAAGTAGTTATGACATAAATCAGTTCTTATCTCAATCGTAGTTTTTTCGTAATTATTTTATACGTACTTTCTCAATTAACATTATATGAATAACGACTGAAAGTAGATAATTCCATAGTGAATCATTACCGTCAAGTAAATAATAGAACACTACCTAATCGTTAATAAGCTGTTACAAAATAATTACGTTTTCATTACATAAACAACTACTAATATTGCATAATGTAACTGTTTGTTGTTCATTAATAAAATAAAATAAAAAATTATTACATGTCTCGGGATCAAAGCGAGCGATTATACTTTTCTTGATTTTTTTATTTTTAAATATTTCACGTTTCCACCCCACTAGTACATGTAAATACCCCCAGAGATACTAAATATAGCAACAAGACGTTTTGAAAACACTATTTTACTTCTTTTTACAGTGTTTTATAATACGGTTTCAAACCTAATGCCGACGACCCTCCTCGAGGGTTCACTTTAGCGCAAACGTAATGCCGGTGACCCTCCTGGAGGGTCCATTTGCAATATGTATGGCGGCATGGCGTATGAGTTCTATGAAAAGTGGGTGGAGTCGAAAGTGTTAAAAAGCCCTATCCAACGTTATATCAAATGTTACTATTGAAGGGTGGGCCCAGTATCGCAAAAGGGGGTGTAGAGTGCGTGAGCAGGGACTTATGGGATTCATTCAGCAACTTGTTCAGGGTGCTTAGGGAGTGAACATACTAAAAGCCCTGACGTGTAGGTGAGCCGAAGTGGTGAAAATTAAAAATCAAAATTTTAAGAATAAACAAGGAATGCTTTGTTGAGATTTTTAAAAATCACACATCTGTCTGTATTCTATATCTGTGACGTTCTTTCTCACTAGTGTGAGAAAAAACGTCACAGTACTTACACTACGTCACAATACTAGTGTGAAGGAATGTAAAGTTAAAAGTACCTAAAAGAGGTGCAAAAAGAGCCACTTTTACAGCAAGTGTGTTGAAAATATATACTTAGTTGAAAACAAAATCCAGATGCAGTTTCCACAGATGTGACACTGTGTAACAAATCCTTATACATAGTATAAAACAAAGTCGCTGAAATGTCAGTACACGCATAACTTCTGAATTACCACCAAATTGGATCATCATCTACCTAGCCTTTTCCCAACTATGTTGGGGTCGGCTTCCAGTCTAACCGGATGCAGCTGAATACCAGTATTTTACATGGAGCGACTGCCTATCTGACCTCCACAACCCAGTTACTGGGTAATACGATACCCCTTGGTAAGACTGGTTGTCAGACTTTCGGGCTTCTGACTACCCGTAACGACTGTCAAAGATCCACGAATGACAACCGGGACCAACGGCTTAACGTGCTTTCCGAGGCACGGAGGGGTCTCAGGATGTAATGGTCACCCATCCACAGACCAACCGCGGCAAGCGTAGCTTAACCTGATCGATCGACCTGTGCGGCTGTTATTATTTAGCCACGGACCCCTCGACCACCAAATTGGATATGAAAGAAAATTTCGAAAAAAAAAATATTGCGCCCATGCGAAGCTGGGGCTGGCCGCTAGTTAACAATAAGCAAATTTAGATGGCACAATATTAAAAATGAAACTTATGACGAGCAGTTTGATCAAATAGACGCTACCGCTCCGCTGTCTCTGAGTCACATGTAGCAAACTTGTATGGATGTTATAAAAGTTGGACTCATGCGAACAGAGGGTAGCCAGGAGTAATATAAAACAGTAGGCATTCTAAACGTAATTTTTCCTTCTGCATTGCCTGCAGATTCCGCGAAAGTATCGGCGCACGATTTTTCTGCTCTCTTATTGTATTTATTTATTTAACCGTTACACACATAATATACTTAAGCACTTTTTTTTTAAATAACTGACTAAAAATTTTAACGCATGTTCAGAATCATGTAAGTACTGAATCCATGGTAAGAGGATGCGCGTCGATTTCCCTGCCACCCTGTATATATTATGTAATTAAATCAAATAAGTATATAAAACAAATATATGCGACTATGCGGAAATATTTTCTTCTCTGTTTAATGCTATCATACTTCACTATGATAATAATCGGCGTAATGGTAATTGGCATGTTCAGTGCGTAAAAAATTAAAAATAAAATTTTTCAAGTTGTTTTTAATACCAAAAAAATTTTGAAGTGGAAGTTTTTTATAGGGAAGAAGCTGTTAGACAAAAACTTCATATGCGAGCGTCAGATTTTGTCGGTCATCAAATAAGGCAATAGCCGGGTCGCGTCGGTCTGGTCTAGACTCTCGACCCGGCTATTGCTTTATTTTCAAGCGTCCAAGCACGCCCGCTCGCGTTGGTAATATTTAGGTACAGACGCCAGCACATCAACCTACTACAATCTGTCAGATTTCTTTCAGATTTTCAACTTTATCGCTATAGCATAAGGTTCAATGTTGATTGGGAAAATTTGACAGTTAGGTGTAGGTTGATGTGCTGGCGTCTGTACATAAATGATTTTCATTACGGTTGATGTTTAAGAGTTCCGATACCTAAAATTTATACATGTGTCGTCACGAAGCTTACGAATAGCCCCCCACCCCTGGCCCTTCGACGCTTTGTTTAACCCCTTCAATCGTGACGTAATTAATGGGTCGTCTCTTATGAACTTATTAACTTAGGTATATAGGTAATAAAGCGCAGTTGTTTTAGATATTTTATTTTTCACTGCTACTTACAATTTTGTATATTTCAATACCGAATCTACATATTATTTTGTTTACATTACAAAAGTGTTAAATATCTACTATTTTTTATAAAATTTTAGCATGTCTTCAGTATTATCTTTTTGGTATAAACCTATTAACTGACACTTCTGGATGTTGTACTTGTCCATGCAACCTAAATATAAAATTATGTAATTGTTTAAATTGTTCATAAGTCATTCCAAAAACATGATCACAATAAGGCAAGGTTTTAATTTTGGTGCGGGCCCGTTTTTGATATTCCAGTATAGATAAAATGTAATCTATTTGAGGACTAGTGAGCTCAGAATCTATGGAAAACAATTCATCGCCATCTCTTTCGCTCGGGGGCATGTAATTTTTTCGATTTCTCATCACTATCGCTGAAATCATTATCGGCATCATTAAACCATCGGGAATGTTATATTTTTTACATGTTATATCACAATTAGATGTTGATATAAAATCTTCCATACAGGATATTAAATTAGATTTAGCTCCTTTATTCTGTCCTAACGGATTGTTTGGAGTCAACAGAGGACAGAAGTCTATGGGGGTGTATTTTGTATCTGGTGTATAACATTTTTGATCTTGAGAGTCTGTTAGATATGACATTGGCGCTCCTGGTAAGGGTTCTGTTTTTGGTGCTTTACCAGGCTCCAGTGGCATGGGCAATTCAGGTACTTCCGGCACGGGGAGCTCAGGCACAATCGGTATAGCAACATCAGGGAACGCTGGTACTGGCAAGCCTGGTAGGGGATTGCTTGGTTCAGGTATTTCTGGCGCATCTCTTCGTCTAGGCATTGGCCTAGGACTTGGAATCATATCAATTCCCTGGACAGTGTGGGAAGTTCTCTGAACATTGTTCAAGGATTCAGAAGAAATATTACTTTTGGTACACATATCAACTATCTTCTTTGCTTCAAACCAAGATCCAGTGGCCGAAGTTGTGATTTGATATTTGGCCTAAAACATATTAGGAAATTTTAAAGAGCGATGTGGGTATAGAAAATATCTAGTTTTTTTTAAGAAGAATAATTCATAAAGCAATCTGGGGCCTAAACGAATTTCACCTTTGTACACGACACGGTTTCTTAACGGTACCTACCGCGTATAAACCGCGCCGAGAAAAAACGTGCCAACAAGCTTCCATATTGATCCATACAACACGTAGGTACGACCGTGCCTTCACACGGCGAATAAACTAGTTTTTCACGGTAAGAAAGACGTGTGTGTACTGTGTACAAAGGGCCTAAGAGGATACTAAATGGCTTCACTCAGTGAGAGCTCAGATTGTATGGGCAAAAACTAGAAAACTTTTGCACGGCAGTTGTGAATATTCTCTAGCCCCCTTACTAATAAACGTTATATAGCGTCTGTATAGTTACACAACGCTTTGTCTTTTTCTTTCGAAAGTCAAATTACTGACGACTGAAAGAGAGAAATCGGTGTGTAACTATTCATCTGATATAATACGTTTATTAGTAAGGAGGTTAATATGAATATCTTGTACCAGCGGGGTCATTGCGTAACACACTAACAGCAGCAATGGCTTTCATTTTGACAGTTCAACAACATTAATTACGTTTTGTTGAACAGACAAATTTTTCGAACATATGAAGTAATGAATTAGCAACATCCTTCAAAATGATTCAGATTGTGATTGATAGTGTTTTAGGTAAGTAGGTACGCAATTGGGGTGCAGATTAGGGAAAGCATTTTATGATATTTTGCTACGGTAGATTCTAGAGACAGTGCAACTGCTTTCTGTGTTGCTAGAGATGTGCCAATCTAAAACATACATGTTCATGTCCCAAATGTATAGGCTGTGAAAACGGCTCAGGAATATTATTTTCTAATTCCCTTTGAAGGTTCTCATAGCATTCTGGACAGAAAAATCTTTTACATGAATCCTGCAACAAGAATTATTAGAAAGTAGGTATTATAAAAACATAATCACAATTATATTTGGGTGATTTCTTTAACTCTGCTGTAAGTTGAAGTCATACTTTTATACCTACCTTCATTTTCTATAACTTAAAGTTTGTACAGCAAAAATGTCTTGCAATGACTCTATTTTTGTGCATTCAATAAAACGTTCAATCTAAGCAATAAAACCTAGAAACTGGAGTAGGAAAAACTATAACAGAACTTACCTGTGTCAAGCGTAATGAATAATAAAGAACTTTTAAAAGATTTTCAGTAGCTTCTTGCAACAAGCGACCTTCCAAACGAAGGTTACGCAAGGCACAACTCAACCCAGTAGCCGGGGACATTTTGATTCAATTATAGACTTCAATCATTCTCTAATTAATTATGTTGACCCAAAACTAAGTACTCTTGATAAAACCAGTTATTCATTTGTAGCTTTAGCGTAAGAAAACAAAGTTATTTATCAGCATTTTTACTGACACTGAATACTGTGGTAAATTTTACACGTTTATCGATCATGATTTCACATTGTTTACAAAAAATTACACAAACATGTTCGCGGATTTTTTTGAATCCATTTTGCAGTTTTTGTGTGACTTAAGTTTGACACTTATTTGGCACAATATTGGTAACGTTGCCAGCCTTGCCAATGCAATTTAGTTTTAATTTTTAGCAAAAAAGTGGGTACGTTCGGTTGCCAGCACCATGTCGATATTATTATGTCTCTCTCTGTTACTTTCACACCATTAGACTTAGATTATACAAATCTATTTAAATTGATAAGAAAAGGAGGGTATGGGAGTGGGCGGATTCAACAACTTCCCTATTCGTAACAGAAACACCGGATGCGGAGGGTCGGAATTCGTATTTCAATAGGTGCAGATTTGGGGATGCTGTCGCTTGAACCGACACAGGCTCTAGATGGCGGGGTACTTTTCAAGACGAACTACGGTCGCAGGGCTCGCAGGGTGACGGGGTCCGAATGTAAGTCAGGCGGACCAATGCCTACATTGAAGGGAGAGCGAGAAGAAATGCGGTTCGCCCCGAGCCTACGGTCCTGTGGGGCCTTCAAACCTTGAGATGTCTTATTTACTTAATCAAGTGCCCGTAAATAAGAGACAGCTTCGAGATAGTTGGAACCCACGTACGTATGCAAAACATAAACGTAGGGAGCTACAATTTTATTATTTCAGCTCGCTTCGCTCGTTCTCGCACCTTAAATTCTTTCATTTCTCCAATTTATCTGTACAAGTCGACAAAGTTATTCCTATAAATGGGCTAAAGAAAACCTAACCGAGGCGGGGAGATAATTTTTTTCTTTTCACTCTTTTTCTTTTGTGGTGTACTCACAGGCCTGCGCAGGTCGATTGAGAATAGGTAACCTAGGGCTCGAATAGTGTTAAAGTGAAAAGAATAGCGATATAGAGTCTGTCTAAAAGGCTCTACACACCGAGCGCCGAACAACCGATAAAGGAGTCTTCAAAAACGTAGGAGACTTGCGTTCGCACCTAAGTTGCCATTAATATCAGATAATGATATGCAATTGCCTGGCGATATTCAAGATAATATTGAGTGTATTGACGAGCCAGTGGTTGTTTTTGGTAGGTACTTATTGGAAAAGTTGCTTGTCTATTGCCGCCGACAAAGTTTAAACAACGACGAAAGCCCACCGACTCACGTCGCCATTAGCGGGTTTTGGGTAGTGGCAGGCATTGACAACCGTGCAACTAATCCAAACTAACCAGTCAAGATGGTTACACAAACTGCTGTTAGGGCCTCAAATTAATTTTTAAACTTACCTAAATGCACCTACACCTCCGAGAATAAATAATGTATCCTCAACAACCACAACACCTGCGTGTCTTCGGACTGGCAGCTCTACTCCATGTCGTATCCATTCTTCTTTATGAACATCATATACTTTCACATCCCTCATAAAGTTCCCTGTACCCCTTCCATATTCACCACATACCATGACAAGCTTTGTAGGAGTCCAATTGGTTATATTCCAACCCCAAAGGTTTTTTTCTGTTATTTCTACCCACTGCTGAAAACCAAGCTCTTCCGTAAAGGTATTCATAAAATTCTGTGCTTTTTCTGTATTCATGACTTTATTAGACCACATTGGTACTGCTGGTATTAACCTCAACTTGCGTTGTACACTTCCATTCACTAAATTCAACACTTCAGTGTAGACTTTTTCAGTATACATTTCACATAGAACCAGCTTGTGTGTTTTTATGCTAGTAAGTGACAAGTCATAATCTGTTGATAATTTGTATAAGCAATCTACTACTTTTTCTGTTAAACTGTTAACATAATCTTTTATGAGAACCTTTATTTGTTGTAACACTTCGCTTGTAAGCCTGCTCATATCCAAACAACAGAGTATAATAAGTAGTGCGTCAGCACCCATCTCCTGAAGTTCAATCCATTGCAGACCAAATTTAAAGACATGTAATTCTGATTCGGCGTTTAAGTATGGGTGTGATAGGTACCAAAACAATTTATGTATTGTTGGAACATACTTGGGTTTCATGGATTTGAATGAGAAGAGACCATATATTACAGCCTCTTGCTCTAGTTTTACCGAGGGTGCATTTTGTGCTATTTCTTTAATTTCCATCCAGTTGGCCATTGACAACTGTTGTTCTAAACAGAAGTTTATTTGTTTCATAAGTTCTGTGATTTGTAAGAAATTAGCCGCAAAAGCAAGATCCCCAACAGTAGATAGAGGGTAATCTGACAAATCAATCAAACCTAATTCCATATATCTTACAATTATTTTCATTGAATTTGCGTCTACCACCTGCAAAGTGGAAATTGTCAAGTTAGGAACAATTATTATTTGCTTAGTGCATAGTTTTCGCAACGTAAATGAAGGAAAGGGGTTTAAAAATACTTCCAACCTCCTTAAAATCGCTTTTAGTGATAAGACCGCCTAATGTGTCACTCTATGTAAAATTTCTACTTTTATATCTGTAATTTTTATGTGTAGGTACAGGTAGGTACATAATAAAAAATATTCTCTCTATCTATCTAATGATTGTATCAAGTGGCATTCTGTGGTTTCTGCCTATCACCATGGGAAGAAGTCGTGAATTTATGTATATATGTATTATTCGCATTGGGCATGCTTAGGAACATTATTACGACTATTTAATTAGCATTGTCTTCCAATGAAGGTATTTAGAAAAAAATTAGCAAAAATAATAAACCAAACGTCTAAAAACTATACAACTTTTTGCATATAAAAAATTAATATTCATTAAAAAAAACAAATAGTAAGTAATCTGTACATATTGAAGGATTATATTAAAGTGGAAATTACTAAATACATACATCTACGCGAATTTCTTGCTGCTTCTTTTCGATATAATTTCCGCTAAACATCGCGCGAAAATAATCACTGTATTCACAAAGCATGTCCTTTTTCACTTTAAAAACCTCATCTTCTATTAATAGGGAAACTTCTTGTTGATCCTCCATTTCTAAAACTTCTAAAACACTTGCTGTTACAGTAAAGTTTAATTTGTTTGTTTGAATTGAAAAAGGAAAACAATGATGTGACTATGTGAGTGGAAGAAACGGTTTTCGTTCAGTCAGCTGCTGTCAGATCAGCTGTTGCCTTGCCTGTTGCCGACATTGACATAGATAAGTATGGACTGGAAATACCTACAAAAAAAGGGTGCATACCTACAACTCGTATTGTCTCATAAAATGGCTGCCATTGCTAGGGTTGTGTCAAGGAACAGGTGTTACTATAACGAGTATCGATACTAAATACGAGTCTTACTAGTTATCACGTTGGGTCATACCTAAGATTATGTACAGACGCCAGCACATCAACCTACTACAATCTGTCAGATTTCTGTAATAGATTTTCAACTTTATCGCTAAAGCATAAGGTTCAATGTTGATTGGGAAAATTTGACAGTTAGGTGTAGGTTGATGTGCTGGCGTCTGTAGGTACTTAAAGTCCGTTGTAATTGTAACAGAAAAAAAGATGAGTATGTAGGTTATCTTACTTTCTGTTATCTATAAAAATAAATAAAATTGTTTTTTTTTTTAACTTACTACTAAATGCTTATAAAAGTCTAAACAGTACTTTTAACAAAACCGTGCACCTAGCTTCTGACGTTTCATAAAAGTGTCCATGTAGGTTTATGTGAAATATTTTGATTTTGGTGCTGGCTGTGAAGTGTGAACCACAGGCCGGACCTAGCAAGGTCACTCGGACTGAATAAGACGCAGGATTATTTATGTTAACATCGCAGAATATACCGATATCGTTTCAGCGGAGGAACTAGTTTCGGAAACTATTACGCCAAGTCGGCAACGGCACAACACTAGTCCACTATGACATATTATTGTAAACATACGAACGAATTAACAAATACAATAGAAAGGCCTGTTATACGGAAATGAACCCAAATATCAATACTTTAGCCATAAATTCACGATCACGTTACAATTGTATCATCGAATGTGTATTATTGTATGTATTAATGCATGAAAACCGGCTACTAACCTGTGCAAAGACAATTGAGGTTGATTTTCATTCTTTCTTGCACCACACTTCACAATACAACACACAGGCATGTAGAATTTCTGTTTTCCAATATTTACATGCAGTTTTAACAGGTAAAATCCTCGTAATTTTCTTGCAATCCTCAATAATACAAAAAATAAACAACCATTTGACAGCAAAACTACCACGAAACTCGTCGCATAATATGGCTGCTATGGCACTTACCTCAGATTAAATAGGCACTTACCTACAACTATTACTACGTCACGACAAAATATTGCCATAATGAGCAACAACAAAAATATTGTTGTCTCTTTTATCAAATAAAAATATCTCATTAGAAAGAATGAGACATAACGATATTTCAGATTCTGAATCATATTTCACTCATACACACATCAAAAGTGTCTAGGGATCAACATATATTTTTGCAATAACTTTTCTCCTGATTGATATTAATTAAAATTTTCTTTAAGGATTCATCAAATAAAGTGTTTTCGTTTGTCACAGTAACGATAAACCAAGTCACCTTTGCATTAATAAAGAAATTTGCCATTTTCCTAATAAAGGGATTTTTGACATTTGAACCACTAACACAAAAGTTCGAAAAAAAAGACTGAAATAACAGTTTTCTTTAAAATTTTATTGGGTAACTTAAACAATTAATAATCCGTGTTTCTACCGCGAACACTAACAACACAAGAACATCGGTTTGGCATACTCAAAATGAGTTCATCCAAATCACGCTGTGGAATGGCAGCCCATGTTCGTTGCAACAACAAAAAAAGGTCTTCTTGCGACTGGATACCCTCCATATTCGGCAGAGCTCTTCTCTGTAGCATATCCCATGCATGCTCAATCGGGTTCAAGTCTGGCGACTGAGCAGGCCAGGGCAGGACATTGATGTTAGCTGCGGCGAGAGTCTGTCTTACAACTCTTGCGGTGTGCGGTCGTGCATTATCATGCATTAACTGAAATAAGGGACCGATTTGCACTTGTAGAGGAACGATGACGTCTGATACAATCGTCTCAGCATAAATTTGAGCGTTGAGGTTGCCTCTGATCCAAATCAACTCAGTTCTTCCGCCGATCCAAATACCCGCCCATACCATAATGGTTCCACCACTATAAGGATTAACTTCCTGGCAGGATTTTAATCGCTGTTGGCGTCCAGGGGTTCTCCAGTGTCGTATACGTCTTGTATCCGGTCTCATACCAAAACGAGACTCATCAGAAAAGCACACGAAACGCCATTGTTCTTCTGCCCAATTTCTGTGTTCAAGAGCCCATTGATATCGAATCCTACGATTGTGCATTGCTATAGGTGGTACCCGTAGCGGTCTTCGGGAATGAAGGTTCACTTCATGCAAGCGGTTTCTGACTGTTTGGTCGCTAATTAAGTTCCCTGAAGAGTGATGAAGCCTCACGGCTAACATCATGGCGGTTATTGTTGGAGCTCTTCGAGTTAAGATTTGAATGTATCGGTCTTGTCTCCGTGTGGTGCAGCGATACCGTCCTCCATGGCGCTCAGCCACGGTACCAGTGCTTCGGTAACGTGTCCAAAGTCGACTGATAACAATCTGACTTGTATTCAGAGCTAAAGCCACAGTACGTTGCTGGGAACCAGCTTCTATCATTCCCACGGCTCTGAGCATTTCTTCCCTGCTTAAATGACGTCGCCGCTCCATAATAACGTTGGTTTTAATCAGTAGTAGGGAAACAGTAGCACTAATAATGTCTTCAATGCGTTGTATGTTTTTATAGGGAAAATATTGACAGCTGATTTTCATCTTTTACTCGAATTTGATTCACAGTTCCTGATTCAAATTATGAAATGCACCAAAAAGGATCCATATAAATTTATAAAATCATAAATTTATTACAAAGCCACATCTCAATCTCAAGAAATCCGCATAAAAATGCTTGATCCCTAGACACTTTTGATGTGTGTATTTGTATAAGTATAATATGTATGTATAGAATAACGCGGCGTCTCCATGTTTTTCCTATCTCAATGGTTGCCGATGACATGAAATTGAAGTGTCTGTTTGTAAAGTCAAAATATTTTTTTAATTTTTTGATTATCTGTTTGTTCCGGCTAATCTCCGAAACGGCTGGACTGATTTTGATGAAATTCGGTATGGGAATACTTTGTACCCTGTTAAAGGACATAGACTTTTCATCGAAATATAGTCAATAATAAAAACAATAATACTGGGTCTTCAGCTCCGCTAGGAGTAATATGGTCTTCAGCATAGAGAATGGACAGCGTTCCGTAGAGTTGAGGATGCGGATGAGGACGTATTACAAATACGTTTATGTGAATGCGGATGAGGATAAGGAAGAGGACGCAGATGAAGAAGCTAGAACCTGTGATTTCAAATTGAAGTTTTAAATAAAATAAAGATTGCGAACGGGTCCTATATTTTTTAGGAAAAAAATAACAATAATAATTCACAATATGGAGATTGAATTTAATGAAAATTAACTTTGAACCTGGTTCTCCGGATAGACGGTTTCGTAATTCATCGTAAACAAAGTCCAGCGCCACTGAAAAGGCGCTCACTTGATGTTGATGGTACATACTTCACTGTAACTATCTAATAGTATCTAATGTGGCTAGCAAACGACGGAGATTACTTAAAATTTTATTGATTATAGGAACTAGTTCCTTAATTTCCTCTTAACGAATGAGGAAGCGGAGGAGAAAGAGAAATATTTTATGCCTAGCTTTGGGGATGTGGAAGAGGATGAAGAATCCCAATAAATGAGGAACTACCGCATTATGAGTATGAGGAAAAAGAATCCTCATCAAACCTAGTGAAGTGAATACATGGTCTCGAGTCATAGCCGTGAATAGGATGCTTTGTAATTTGTACCATACATTTTATGTATCCAACTACAGTAAACTATTAAAACAAAAAAAATGGAGGGAATTGTGACAATGACATTTCATTTGACATTTTTGATTTTCGAAAACAAAAAGAACAGCAAGTTGAAACTTGTTGTTTCCCTAATTTGTCATTAATTTATTTACAGCTTTCAAATTGCTAGGCTGTTTGTGTAGAGAAATAATAATAAATACTGCTGTAGGTCATTAACAACAGCGTCAACAGCAAGTGACAACGGGCGTAGATGAACACTAAACAAAGGACAGAAACATAAACTTTGCATTTATAGATTTAAATGTTTCGGTGATAGTGTATATTTGTGAGGGGACATCATGACAGCCACAGCATCAGCAGTAACTGCTTCAGTAGCTGATGAAGACTTAGACGAATGTGGGCCACAACTTATTACTAAATTAGAGGTATTTATATTATTGGTTATGTACTCCCAAAGTTATACGAAAACAATACGACGTTGTTGTGTTATAGTTAGTTGTTTGTTTGTTGTTGAAGTTTGTTAGTGTGTTGTTGGATAAGTTGTTTAGTTATGTTAGTAGTTGTGCTTTACTTGCTGAGATCTCATCATTTGCATCCATCGTCCTAAGACGACGCTCTGACCTGTTACTGGGTTTATGTTAGCCATAAGCAGAGCCCATACAGCTGTGCCATTTATACAAGACAAACAGCAAATTATAAACATTGTACGATACTTATTACATATTGTCAGCAGTGGTGGCCCAGGGGTAAAGGCAACATCTTACTGGGTTATTCTGCAAAACAATGTGAGGCATGTTTTTAGAACCAAAAATTCGGAGACATGTGACATCTACCAATCCGCACTAGGCACGTGTGGTAGATTACTGCCCACTCCCTCTCGAAGAGAGGCTGCCTGTGTTGCAGCAGTGGGAACATTGTAGGCTGATTATGCTACATTATTGTCTATATGATATTCACATTTTATAAAACACAATTACAGACTTTGTGAAGATATTTGGTGCCTTGATAAGATGTTTCTATTAAGATTTATAAAAACACATTTTTTCACATAATTTTTTTTAAAATATTCTTCAGGGAAATGGCATTACATCTGGAGACATTAAAAAGTTAGAGGAAGCCGGTTATCATACAGTGGAGTCAGTTGCATATGCTCCTAAAAAATGGTTGATTACTATAAAAGGAATATCGGAAGCTAAAGCAGACAAAATACTAGCAGAAGCATCCAAATTAGTGCCGATGGGCTTCACTACTGCTACTGAGTTCCACCAGAAAAGGTAAGAAGGCAGTTTATTTATTTATTTCTAAAAAACTTAACCTATTACAATTTCTACTCAGCCACAACAAACACCTCTCAGGGTTCATGACGTTAGTAACTTCTGCTTGCGACATCATCCACATGAAATTTTTTGTGTCCCATAACATCACATCACCTGCCTGCACTATTATAATTAGGCTATACGCTATACAGCGTGAAATTTTAATCACCGTTTTCCTCTTAAGCGGTCATTGTACTCAACTAAAGAAACTTTAATGGATTGTGTGAATTATATGCTGATAGAGATATATGAATGAAGATATGTTGCGCCATCCCCTAATAATTGCAGGAAATAATGATATTGGGAGTCAACATAATTTTTTATGCCTGTTTTTCTGATTCACCAACCCCCACTGGGCCCGTGTGGTAGATTACAGCCCATTCCATCTCGAAAAGAGGAGGCCTGTGTCCCAGCAGTGGGAACATTATAGGCTGATTATGGTTACAGATGTATAATCTTTCATTATGAACATATTTATTAGATTCTCCTCATGATCCTCAAATATGACCACTCATATCTGATACACGCTGTGGAGACATTGGAAATATAAATAAAATACTTAAGTCATAATTAAAACTTATTTTGTTATAGATCTGAAATAATTCAATTAACGACCGGCTCAAAAGAACTTGACAGACTACTCGGCGGAGGTATAGAAACTGGATCCATTACCGAAATATTTGGAGAGTTTAGAACAGGAAAGACTCAAATATGCCATACTTTGGCTGTCACATGTCAGGTAAAACTCACTTCTTTACATCCAGTGTAAGGGAGAGACGGAGCTATACATTACCAATAGCACCATCGCTTTTTCGCACTGAAATCATGGCATTAATACTTCGTAATACAGCTCCAGATGCTGCTAGACTTAAACCATTGACTGATTTTTGAATAAAGAAACTGTATTTCAATCACAATTACGTTCTTATTACAAAAACTAGGATGGTCGTTTAACAACAAACATTACTAACTAAATTAAATGTAAAAAATCTACGAGTATAGTGATATAATATTAACGGTACCATTCCTTGAGTTTTATGAGTAATGATGACAATAAAAAACAGATGTTTTATATTCTTTATAGCTCCCGATAGAGCAATCGGGCGGCGAAGGTAAATGCATGTACATCGACACGGAGGGCACATTCCGCCCGGAGCGATTGTTGGCAGTCGCTCAGCGGTACGGCATGGAGGGCGCCGCGGTGTTGGACAACGTGGCGTACGCCCGGGCGTATAACACCGACCATCAGACACAGCTGCTTGTGCAGGCCTGCGCTATGATGGCGGAGTCTAGGTATGTTATGAAGCCTTCTCATCAATGGCAAATAACTGCTGTAAGGAAACCGAGACATTGTGAGGTAACCAGCACCCTAATTGCGTAACACACTTTAAATCACGATCTGAAACATTTTGAAGGATATTGCAAATCCATTGCTTCATATGTTGAAAAATTTGTCTGCTCAATAACGTAAATAACGCAATGAATGTTGTTGAACTGTAAAAATGAAAGCCATTGCTACTGTTAGTGTGTTACGCAATTACCCCGCTGGACTTATCCTACTAATATTATAAATGTGAAAGTTTATATGTTATTTGTTACTCAATCATGCAAAAACGGCTGAACGGATTTGGATGAAATTAAAATAATGTTCCCACCGCTGGGACACAGGTCTCTTCTCTTTGAGAGAGATTGGGCTGTCACCCACGGAATTCACCACACAGGTACAGAGCAGGTTGGTAATGTCTCATGTCTTCGAATTTTTGGTTCTGGACATGCCGGTTTCTTCACAATGTTTTCCTTCACCGTTTTGAGAGCCGCGGTGATGAACACTTAATACACTGGTCACTGAGATGAATGTTATTTTATTCTTCAGGTACTCTCTAATAATAGTGGACAGCGCAACAGCTCTGTACAGAACGGATTACTCAGGCCGAGGTGAGCTGAACTCGAGGCAGCTCCATCTGGGACGATTCATGAGAATGTTGCTAAGGTTGGCGGATGAGGTACGTACTTTATTAATATTTCCACTGCGAATCGCCAAATGAATGTTTGTAGCCTCCTAGAACATTAAATTATTAAAATAATACATATTATTAGCAAGACGTAATGGCAATAGGGTCGCCTCTTATTATATTTATGGGAAGCACTAAAATAGCCCGCGAAATTCAAAATTTCTTATATTTTTGCAGTTTGCAGGTCATTGTCAAGTTGTGTGTTGATCAAAATACATATTATTCGCGTCCGTAACAAATATGTATTTCCAGTGTAATCATCATTTATTTGTTATTGTCGCAAATAATTTTAATCAACATAATTATAACATGATAGTACCTGCAAAACGCAAAAAAACATAAGAAAAATTGAATATAATGAGCTACCCTGGCGCTTTCGTCTTAATACACGCTCAATCGCGCGTAAAACCACCAACCATACGCGCGGCTGCACATTAAGCTATTCATAATCAGTACAAGCTGACTTCTGATTGTACGAAAAATAGAATGCGAGGTCAGCTAAAACTGGATATGTATAGCTTGATGTGTAGCCGTGTGTACGTGAAAGAGCGCGCGTTTAATGTAAATAAAAAGAGCGAGCGATGTTGAAGGGAAAGCCTGCGGAGCGTCGCGGTTGCAGTGCAAGGCTTTTCCGCGCGCAATCCTATACGCTTTAAAGCGCTCTCGAAAAATCTCTTTGTTTGTGAATAGCGTTGACGGCTGCTTATGTCTTAATAAATTAAGGCCTCCAGCCAGGGCATAAAACTTATAAACTAAGCGAGTACATGCTGAAGGCTCCTGTGCTCCTGTAGGGTACGGACCTCGGCTTGGGGCGTCGCTGCGGGAGGGCAGCAAGGGACAGGGTCGAACGGATGAACTCGCCAAAGAACGTACAGATATCCCAAGAAAAGCTTGCACTTCGGTAATCTTCGCGTTTCCGAATCAGCACGATTGTCGCCACATAACAACCCCCCACACAGGCAAAGCTTCTAAGTTATCTACGGCCGCGTTTTTTAGTAGTGCACCTATTATTATTCACCTTTTCAGTGCCGTCATTTCGTAGCAGACTAATAATAGCAATGGCTTTCATTTTGACAGTTCAAAAACATTCATTACGTTATTTACGTTGGTGATCAGACATATTTTGAACATATGAAGCAATGGATTAGGAATATCCTTCAATATGATTCAGATTGTGATTGATAGTGTGTTACGCAATAAGGTAGCTAGAGGCGATACTAAAAAAAACTTTATTTTATTTCAGTTCGGTGTAGCAGTGCTTATAACGAACCAAGTGGTGGCAAACGTTGACTCGGTGGGCGTATTCAACGCAGACACCAAGAAGCCAATAGGCGGACACATTATTGCGCACGCGTCGACAACTCGCCTTTATCTAAGAAAGGGGAGGGGCGACAACCGAGTGTGCAAGATCTATGACAGTCCCTGTTTGCCGGAAACTGAAGCCATGTTTGCTATCAGCACTGAGGGAATTACTGATGCTAAGGAATAGACATACTTTACATAAAATACTTTATAATCAGTCGCATAAAGTTCAGAGTTGAAAAAATATTGATGCGGACATGAATCGAACATTTGGCGGCTTCGACACGCAGTCTCGTTAGCACTTTATTGGACTGAAAATAAGGGTTATTATTGAATATAAAAATCTCTGTTATGCTCTGAAAACCGAATGGCGTAATGTCTGCATTGGATACCCAAATGTATGTCTATGTAAGTTTTATAAATGTATAGGTAGGCTTAAAATTGTCATAAAAGCTTGTTTTTTTTAATTGTTCATTGTATTAATTTGTTTTTTTGTGACTTCAAAATGTCTCAAGTACCCATTTTGTAATGAAAGCTTGATTTTGTGCTCCCGCCGATTTTTGGATACTGAATATTATCGAAATGCATTATAAAATATCTATTACTGACTACATTAGTTTGTGTCAACTGTATAGTTTCTACATAATATTTCTTTGATTCACATTTAATCCCATTGTAAATAAGCGATCATCAACACTATTTTATGTATGAAGTAAATAAAACAACATAATATAATAAATATTTGCGTTTATTTTTCGACTACGGCTTGCCTACATCAATTTATACATGGTGAAGGAAGATCGACGCGCGACAAGTAACCATGAATTTAATACATAATCTATACTTATACAGGATGAATTTACCAAGTGGGCGTGGATGGCCAAATCCCAAACTATGCGGAATAGCGAAAAGTACTCAAAGGAGTCACGGGCTCGATTCAAAACTCAAGATCAGAGAAAAATCTGATTCCTTTGATCTATAAACTTAAAAATTGTCCCAAATACTTATACCGAGGAAAACAATCATAACGTTGTTATGATAATAGATGGCGCCACGTGTATTGTTGTTTTCCTCGGGAACAGCACTTTTTTCGGGATGAAAGTACCCTTACCCTATGTCCGTTTCTGTACACCTGACAACGTATATGCAAACAGTACGATCCGTTCAGTGGTTTAGGCGTGAAAAGGTAACAAACACTTCCGCATTTATAATATTATAGTTAGGTTAGGATTTCACGCGGACGAAGTCGCTGGCAGCAGCTAGTACTACATAAAAACCAGCGTAAAGAAGTTAAAAAATAAGATGAAGCTAGTATTTATTATGTGTCTCAAGTATTTTTTTTTTAATGATATACTAAGTTATAAAAAAAAAGGTTTCTATACTTAGTTTCTTTAGCACTTGTAGATTTATCTCTTAAAATATTTCGATAAGATCATCAATATATACACCATATGTAGTGGTCATTCTATGCGTGCTGGGACGTTGTTGAAATGAAATTTTAAAGAAATTATAAGGATTTCATGATAGTTTTTACTTAGGGCCCTAAAGACATGTCATGTGTGTTAGAATCCTGCGTGACTTACCGCTAATTTAATATGAAGTAAATAAAACAACACATATATAATAAATATTATGCGTTTTATTTTCTCAATATGGCTTACAACAATTTATATAAATTGTACAGCTAAAATAAGCTTCAAATACGTGATTGGGTAACAAACTATTGCTATTACACTAGGTTATCCGAAACTTAATCATAACAAAGGGCTTTAGCAGACATCCTTCTTTAGCATCGGCGAACAGCGGTTTTTGCTCGATACGGCGACCAACAGACGTATCTCTAGAAAACGCGCCTAACGGCCCGATCACACGTACCAAAAAATAAGTTTAAAATCTAAATGTATTTTCTTGATTCATCCTTTTCAGTAGTCGGGTTTTAGTTTTTAAAATTATTTTTTATTTAATTATTTTGGAGTTTATTTCAGTATATTTTTGAAATGTGCTAATTAAGCCCTTTCATTAGAATACCCAACATGACATGATTTAAAAAAAATCGTTTAGATCATGACTTTATGTCCGCTAGGGGGCGCCATATTCAATTTATTGTGACGTCATGTAACCTATAACCAGCGGACGATCAAGCCGCTTCTAAAAATACCTCATTTGTCCAATTATGACAAGAAGTTTAGATGTTATGAGGGAACAGATGAACATACACATACATTCCGGTCAAAATCATAATCATCCTTTTTGCTTCGCCGTAGTCGGGTAAAAACCTCATCACATCGCAGCGACAAAATGTGGACAAGCAGTGGTTACATGCGTGTGCATAGTGTCGCTGCAGCTTCTTGCAGTTGCGTTGAGGTAACTACAAAATTTTGATGTAGTTACGTTGTCGGATCGTCGTGTTTGCGATGTGGTCGGCCGCTAGTGCGCTCTCGTTGGTGGTTGCGTTGTGGTTGTGACGTGAGCTTGATGTGGTAAGTATCGCCCGCACTGTTGATTTTGACGGCCAGATGTAAACCGTGTGAATACACTGATCATTTTTATACAAATAAGCGCCGTGCACGTGTTGTTGTGGTATGAAACAATCAGGACCCAAAGCTAGTCGTCAAAACGTAATGCAGCAATGACAAAATCGCAAAATCGCCGATGCTAAAAGTAGCATGTCTGCTAAAACCCAAACATGGTTGATTTAATTAAATTACAATTTATATAAAATTTGCATTTGGCTTTAACATTATAATTGGTTTATGATATTCAAAATAGCTGATATTATATATAAGGCTTCGCTATATTGCTTGAATATATAATTATTAATATGCTTTGCGTCGTCCCTTTAAAATAACCAGTATCTCAGTTACGTACTATTTACATTGTGTGGATCTAAAATAAGGCCTATATGATTTCAGTTCAATTAATTGGTGTATTACATTTAAACAGTCTATCATATGCTTATAAAGTCATACTAGTTTATATTAGGGATACGTTTTTTTTAAATATTTGGAATATATATTTTTCTAAGATTCTGAATGCACACTTATTTACTTTATAGCAGACAAATTAACAGGTACTTAGTAAATAAGTGCCGCATTTAGTAAAAATGTATTATTTTTATTATTTGACAACACGGCACACTGCAAGATTATTAGTGTAAGGAACTACTTATCATTGAACCGTAAAGCACAGCGTAACTATTTACAGTTTGACAGGACCTGATAAATATCAAAACTTTTGACACAAGCTTCGCCCACTAAGGCGCTGGCTCCACGAGCGAGAGAATCGCGGCGATATTATCGTCGTGCCACGTATTTCTATACACTCTCTATGGAACCGTCTCCACACGGCGATATTATCGCCGCGATGCGACGAGTGGCAATGAGCGCGCGAAAAGTCATTACATCGTCGCTAGCCCGCCGCGACTAGCAGCGGGCCCGCCGCGCGCTCGCGACGAGCGCGCAGCGGGCGCGCTGTCAAACGCAGCGTCATTTCAGCGTAATAAAGAATTTATCGACTGAGACACTACTTATTTCGCTCTCGTCTGGCACGTAACTGAATTTTTTCTTTCGCAACGCGTCGTCAAGGAAACGCGGCGATACCGTTACGAGTCGTCGCGGAAACGCTGCGATTCCGTTACGACTCGCGACGATACGCGGCGGAATTATCGCTCGTTCGTGGAGATTATCCGACGATATAAGGGCGGACTCGTCGCGATTCTCTCGCTCGTGGAGCCAGCGCCTAAGGCGCCCCCCCGACCTTCCCCACATTTGCTCTGCGAAAACGCTCCCGTGGTTCCCGTTGAGCCACGGTAAGAAGTTACGCTATGCCTAAAGTGCCGGACGCTTGCGCAAAATCCACTGCAAAACTAATTCTACACACCCTTAAAAAAATAACATTATATCGCTAAGAAAAATTTCTATAATAATGTACTGATTTTATTAGCACACCGCAGCAGCTGTATATATGTATATCTGTATCATAAGACATGTTATTATTATAACTATTCAACTACAGCTATAGGAATTTTAATTTTCTACAAGACAACAAAACATGGAAGATTTTGTAAGGCAGGACTCTTAAACAAGAAATGCATATTTCTGATAAATAAATAATGACAACAGTTAGATCACATAACGAATATTATAAAAATAAAAGGGCTTAAAATGTACTCTAAATAAAATATTGGTCATGCAATTACAATACGGACTGTGAATCATGGCCGGTCCGAACTTTGCGCAGAAGGCTGCGCAATGTTCAAAGGGCTTTGAAGATCCGTGGCATACCTACCTGCCCGCCATTTTTTTTTAAAATAATGTTTAAAATAATCAATCATCTATGCAACAAGATATACGCAAGTTTAAAAAAATATGGACACGTGATCAACTTTGAACGTTAATATTTTGGAAACGTGACGCTTTACGGGGTATGATCCTAGTACGTTTTCTATTTGCATTGATGTCAGCTATCGATTTAGCTTAAATGCGTGGCCGCCATTTGGCAAAAAAAAATATGGCGGATAGGTAAGTTTGCCAGGCTCCATATAAAAATCTATCCTTTTTTTAGGAACCAAATGAGGATAGTGTTCGAAGAGACTATGTTGAGACCGGACATGATTCCTCAGTCGTTTTATACATCTATTATCTATGTTAAGAATCGGTCTACTGTAAGGATTGCAAATCACTTATAAATCGCAATGTTGACTAGTCGACCACCTGTATAAGACTACTCTTTACAGTATTTCACACTCCATCTCTGTCAACCATATCTCTTCTCGTTGGCCAACCATATGCAAGTATTTAATAATAATAAAACCGGATTAATAGCTAAGAACCTCAACTAACACCTGAGGAGGCTCTCGCTGGGCAGCTGGATCAAGGGCTTGATTCAGAAAGCGGTACTTCTGTACACGGCCCGCATTGTTAGAAGGTTCCCGTTCCTCTCTCTGGAGCCCTGACTGCCGGGTAGCTTGGACCCTGTTCCCGATACCGGTGGACTACTATTTTTTTATATTTTTAAATGTTTTTATGTTTAAAAATATTATATGTATACTAGCAGCGCCCCGCAATTTCACCCGTATAAGTTCGCATTAATAATATTAGTATGGATAATGAAATAAAGGAAATAAACCAGCGTATTATAGTCCCATTGCAGGGCAAAGGCCTCGTCTCATAGAGCAGGCACGAGCTTCGATCACAACGCTTGCTAAAGACGGGTTGGCGATTTACGTTTATCCTTCACCGATGCAGAACATTAATGAATGATTAGTTCAAGGAGCCCGTGCGTCCTCCTTCCCGTTTCGACGGAACCTATCCAGTTCGTCCCGCCATCTCCTCCGTGCCGGCTTGCGAAAGATGGAAGGATTGGAGCCCCTTTGCTCAGGAGTGGGACAGACCAAGCTAAGAAAAAACAATCAAGGAGCAAAGTAATAAGAAATGCGACAATATTTTAACTTCGAACAACGCGGGGGTATCATCAAAGAGTTGCCAACAGGTTCGCTACCCCAGCGCGGATTTGCACTCGACTGGTTTAACCTTTGAACCATTTTAATTGTTTACTATTTGCCCAGCCTTGGCTGGCCAACGAGTAAAGATAAAATCAACAAGCCTTCCTTAGGAAATAGAAAAATTTAATAACGCAGAATATAACAGTAGATAGCATTGGATTATTCATATTTTTCGTCAATACAAAATATGCCCCAAGCCTCACCCTGACTTACTGAAAAATGAAATATCCTTATTCATTGATTAGACAAAACAGTTTTTGTCAATCCTCGTAATGGTATTGGAACCCAGTTCCTTAACTCGACTTGCGGTAGGAGTTGACTGGCCCGGACATAACGCTTAATACACATAACACAACACAACGCATAACGCTTTTCCTGACGACTGCGATTTTTTCTCTATCGCCTGACGGGGGTTCCCGGACCGCACATTTTTTTTATTATCGATTACAGTGTCGTAATAGTACAGACGCCAGCACATCAACCTACACCTAACTGTCAAATTCTCCCAATTAACATTGAACCTTATGCTTTAGCGATAAAGTTGAAAATCTATTACAGAAATCTGACAGATTGTAGTAGGTTGATGTGCTGGCGTCTGTACATTATGATACGTGTGTGCTATGTACACACTGGGCCTCCTTATTGCGCTAGCCTACGGCTCGCGCGTGTAATACCGCCTCGGGAGCAATGATCAATGCACACGCGTTTCATACGACGTTATTCAACACACTTGCGAGGAAAAAACAGACTTGTATTAATTATTTAACAAATATTTATGGAAAATGGCGTGCTGGTTTTGCTTTTCCGCGCGCCGCGCTAGTGATGCGCGCGCAGGTGTAAATAAAGGCACTGGAAATACTGCTAAACAGCCTATATAGGTAATAAACACAAAATAATGTTTAAACTGATCGTAGTGTTATCGTATGTCAAATTGTAGTTTAGTTAGTATGGAATTAGAAAGTGCTATTGGCATAGAGAAATATACATTCGTTCAGTGAGAATCCGCAATATAGAACGCCAGTCAGGGTCTTTTCCGTTTGGTTCCGGGAGGGACCACGGACAATTTAAGGTAAATAAATTTTAGTTCATTTTGGGACCAAGGACAATTCAGACCACTTATTTAAAAAAAAAGTTAATTATGGCCCGCGGATTCCTTTTGGCATGAAGTCTCTTTGATGTGATTAAAAAAGTGCACATCTCCAACTAGTAAATAGTTATTTGTGGCGTTACCGGTGCGGTAACATAAAGTAAAAAGCACGCACACTGCATTATGGACCTAAAAGCGGTTCATTATGAGCCACTTTACGGGCAAGTGTATTGAAAAAATATTAACGTAAGTAATGGATTATTTGCCACAACTCGGCAAATGATATATTTGTTTGCCCAAGCTTGATAAAAAGCTGAATAAGGATATTTACTATTACTATAAATAAGCATGTTCAAAGTAGGTATTTCTGTCAAAAATAGCGCGCGCTTTATTATAAATACTCTACCCCACACTATAAAATTTAGGAGATCTATACATAGTACTCAGGAAAAGATTATTGTTATACGTTAATATAATTTGGGTGCCCGTCCAAATAGGGCGAAGGACGTGCGTTTGGCGCAATTGAAATACTAGAGGACGTATTACTGCCATAATTTTTCCAGTGCAAGACAGAGATGGAGCTATACAGGGCGAATAACACCATCTGTTTTTCGCAACTGAACAACATTGGCTTTATCACTTCATAATACGGCCGCAGGAGTTAATACATTCCCACCCATTTGCATGTTTTAAGTCGCGTAACTACGTGCGTAAAATACGTAAGTAGATACTTGGAGCGTCTTAGTGTGTGCGCGTAAAACGCCTTGTCTGGGCAGGCTCTAAGTCGGCCCCATTCTTATTGGTAACTAATTTGCCGACACTAGACAACATGTAAGTTAATAAATAAAAAGTAACTAAAGGCCAATTCTCGTAATTTAAAACGTTCAAAATCTAGTCGCAATCTCATCTCGGCGACACACAAATGTCAAAAACTTATCAAAATGTAGGGAAATTAGAGGTATTTTTGACAGATTGGGACTGAGATCAGACCGTGAACGTTCTTAAAATTACGAGAATTGCCCCTCAGATTCCATGAACAAAAAAGTTTAAATAAAACCATAAACTAACCCAACATTACCGCAATAAATAAAATAAATAACTAAAAATTCATAAACATTATTTAAAGAGGCACAAGTTACAGCTATACAGCCTTGTTGCCAACTTTGTTAATTTGCATCAATATGGAATATAATTATAAATATTAATTTTAACACGTCAATGCTAAGTAGAATTTAATCACAAGTTTTATGGTGTAAGTACCAATTTCTATATGGATCTTGAAATTAAATACATGATGCATAATATTTTAAGATTTTTAAGTCTGTTTTCATTTTTTTCCACATACAATATTTTCTCATTTCCGTTCCAGAGAAAATAAAATATACTTAGTATTTTTTCATTATACCATATTGTCAGACTGAAAACATTATTTTAAATAGCTTAAATATTGTATTAAAATGCAACTTCATAGCGAGTATGGATGAAGTGACATTTCCATACTCTTCGATTTGACTACTGGACTGCTTATTCCATAGTTGATAAGACCCTAGAATCCAGATACCCTTGCGACCTGCTTCACATGGCCAAGTTGCAGATAACAGGAGAAAACAAATGAATGTTCTTCGGAATTTCGGGACGACTTATCTAAGACACTTTTGTTTTGATGTTGTAGCGGTATCTACAACGCCACATGCGAACTACGCGTTTACACTGACGTCACGCAAAATCCTGCAACTAGCATAAATACAACGGTCTGACCTGAATCATCGGGCAGTTGCCCGCCAGACACGACACCCGTCTGGTCGGAGGATCCTCCCTTTTCTATGGAGGATGAGTGAACTTTACACCCTGTTCTTCATACCTCTATAATGTCTACGACATCTCTCCATACCCGGAACTTTCGCCATCTTACATTCCCCTTTTTGTACAGCCAATCGCACAGGCTAACAATTTGACTGTGACAGCACCTTTATTTCGTAGCAGTAAGGCCCGGTTTTCGCAAATTCGTATTAATTCTGTCGGTCTATTATGCAAAAATCTTTTTGCACAGTGAGTTGTCATTCCACCTAATGTTCGGGATTGACACTATTGACTGCTCACGTCAAGCTCACTCCACCTAAGTTTTCATAGTGAGACTGACATTATTGTTTCCAAAACATAATAATTTAACCCAAATTTGTTTAGGTTCAGGTTATAGTGAAGCAGGCCTCTTTAAACGTAATAATTATGTGTAGTATAAGGCAGTACTCATAGCTTGGGGTCCGCGGGCGGCACGAGGCCGGCAGGGGCGGGTGGGGCCGGCGGGGTCGGCGGGGCCAGCGGGGGCAGCGACGTGACGAGCTCCAGGCGCGCGTGCTCGCTGGCCAGCAGCGTGCGGAGCTCGTCCTAGAAAAAGAAATTCAGTTTTAATATACAGTCTCAATCAGTATCGGCATATAAAGCTGATGTTTTAAAAAGTAACCTTACGTTGTGCAAGTTTTAATATTTTGACTTTTAATCACAACGAAATAGAATTAATGTAAAGTCTATTCACAATTTTCTTTCAAATTATTATTATTTCAACTTAAACAAATATCAACTTTATTCTAATGATCATTATGTTGATATCAGAGTAACTAGCACTATTGAAAAGTTATAAAAATGTTTGAAGTTGTAGTGTAAACTGAACTTTATTTTGTAGGATTTAAAGTTATTTGTCTATAAACTCATATTTGTTTACATTTTTGGCAAATAAATCGCGAATGCAGATTAAGTAGTAATTTAGTTTTACAGGGTGGCAGAGACAACGACTCGCAACCTGTTGCCATGGATTCAGTAATGATTTAACCCCCCAATAGAAATTATTCGTTGGTTATAAAAAAAAAATGCTGTTTTCTCCAAAAGTGCAATACCTCGAAATGTATAGAACATCTAATATTTTTTTTAATAATGAACGAAAAATTTCAATGCATTCAGGATCATGTACGGAATCCTAAGAGGTTATGCGTCGATGTCTGTGCCAACCTGTATATGTATAGTTTCATTTGATCATGATCTTAATTTAGTGAAAATCAACGGAAGACAGACACATGGAACATTCTCTCTAAAAACTCGCCTCTAAATAATACAAAAACCAACTCACCACTCAACCAACCCTATCAACGAGATCCTGGCAGCCATCATCAGTATTCGAGATGTGCTACATCCCTAACGGCTTCATTGTCCAACTGTAGGCCAGACAACTCCGGACATGACGCCTCACAGGCGTAGTAGCGGTGACCGCATATTCATACGCTACATTTACGTTTTACAAAAAGCTACTTACCCCCCAACCAAGTCTATCAGCGAGATCCTGGCAGCCATCATCACAGTCACCAAGACGTGCTACATCCCTGACGGCAGCCTCATCCAACTGTAGGCCTCTGTACATGACGCCCCATACACTTAACAGCGGTGCCCGCATGCCTGCCCTCTCGCGGTTTATTAGGAGACGGGGACACCAGTCAGGAACCCTACGAAGAGAAAAAAATAATACCAGCATATTATTGTCCCACTGTAGAGCAAAGACCTCTTTTTATACAGAGAGGGCACGAGCATTGATCACTACGCTTGCTCAAGACGGGTTGGCGATTTCAGACTTTTGCAAAATAAAGCTGTCATGCCATTTATAACACAAGGGAACAACTTTCTGTTGCATGAAATATGATGACTAATATTATACATTTTCGGGGTGCTAGTTTTAGATCTGAAGCCAGATTTTTCGTAACAGCTTTAGTTTGCGAGATATAATGAAAACATAATTTTTAAGAAACATAGTACATTGTTCACCAAGGGAGCAAAGTAGTTTTTTTTTTTTACCGGATGCAAAATTGACCCCCGAGCCGTAGGCGAGGGTGGCAAACACCCAGGTAAAGATGTAATACTTTGTTCTCATGGTAAACATACTACTTTTCGTCATACCATCGCTGAAAATTAAAGTTTAAACTTTTCAGAGAAGGGCGTTTACAGATTATGCCGTAGCTGCGGCGGGCACCGCGGCGCGGCGGCGGCGACGGTGCCGCGGCATAATGTGTAAACGGCTTTACGTTTAGAGGAATCAATAAATAAACGCCATTCATTTGGATAATATTTTTGTACTCCCATTGCTTTCAATAAACCAGGAATATCTAAAATAATAATCTTCAGAAAAGAATTAAAGCAATTCTGTCTCTCTGTTACGATATTGTTATTTCTTGGGTTAAAAGATTTCTTTGCTTTAATCGAGAAGCTAGAATCTCCAATGCTTTTTTAGAAAGGCTAAGGTCTCTGACCAATGCGCTGAGCTCTATCTGATAAAAGGGCCGGAGCTCAGAAGAAATATCTGAATTAAAATCAGTTGTCCCACTTTCATCACTTGATAAAGAGTTTTTTTTCTTCAAGTCATAATCATTTTGTGTAGATGATGTTTTTTTTAATATGTTCATAGGACTTACATATCAATAAGCGACGCGAAAGGTTGTACTTCTAGCGAGGATCCCATAATGATGAGCATGTCACACTGCTGGAAGTCCTCCTGAAGGCACTGTTGGAAGCGGTCGGGCAGGCTCTCGCCGAAGAACACGATGTCGGGCTTTACCACACCAGGGCAGTCTGTGCAGATTGGGATCTGATCCGCGAATATGCGCTCTGGAATTAACATACACATTAAAGTTCAGTTTACACTAATTATGATTATTTGGGTTATCGGCGAGCTTTCACACACTACAACTTCAAAGATTTTTATAAATTTTTCAATAGTACTAGTCACTGAAATCAACTTAATTTTCATTGAAATAAAGTTGATATTTGTTTAACTTGAAATAGGGTAGGGATATGCAGCACTGCGCACTTTTACTCTACTTACTTTTAACATATTCAAGATCGTATTCCTTCCGGCAGTCCAGACAGTGTGAGGTGTGGAAGGTGCCGTGGGCCTCCACTAGCTTCTCTTCGGGAATGCCGGCGCCTCGCTCCAGGGTGTCAATGTTCTGTGTGTAGTGGCGGAGTAGAAGACCTAGGTGATAATATGTGATAAAATTAGTTTAGACATTTAATTTAACAAAAAAAAAACATGTTAGTAGTTATAGCTTTTAGTTATAACAACCAACATAAAATACAGGGTCAAATAAAATTAGCTAGCGAAACTTCGCAAATGTGGTGGGTTTTGATATCTAAACATAATAAAACAAAAAAGAAATGAATTTGATGATTTTTATGTGGGGTCATCGATCGCAGTTAGTGTATTCACTTGAAATATCAGTTTAAAAAAGCATTTTTTTTTTTACAGAAGTGATTAGTATACGATAGTAGTTATTTATGCGACTGTTTTATAATTAGGGGTATTCATTCGCCTCGTATGATAATAGTATCATAATACCTAATTATGTACAGTTGCATACAAGACTTTATCTACACCCATGATATGAATCCTCTAAAAAAAGGTTCTGAAACAGTTTTTTGCAATGCTAGTATCAAACAAAAATGGCGCCTAAACTGCTGAGTCCAGAAGCATGAAATTCTGCATAAGAGTTCTTTTTGAAACAAAGGTGAAAACTAAGCAAGGATTTTTGAAAATTCATCACTTAAAAAGTTTAAATAGGTGATGAAATTTTGTATGGAAGTTTGACATTTCGCCGATTGGGAATTCCATGGGGCGCATAGCTTGTATTATAATAAAATAAAATATGTACCTTTCTCATGTAAAAGCCTGATAAAGTAATGTGAAAGTGTTGGTTTGAATCTTCCAGGGTACAGTTCCTTTGCTAGCATAAAGAATGGCTTTGGATTATGTCTGAAGAAGTTGATATCGAATATAGCTTGTGGTTCCGGAAGGTCATATTTCTGCAGGTTGTGGTACAGACCAGTTTCAGGACTACGGAAATCAGGGATGCCAGCGGCTAGAAGAAAAATATACAATTATTATACTTACTGTGAAGAATTTCAAATAATCTCTGACTTATGAAAGCACTGACGAAACACATGAGGAAGTTTGAGGACCTTTTTTGGCAATAATCAAGATTCATAAGATACATTTTAGTTTACATTACCAAATAATCCAGAATTTCTAACTTAATTCAATTATATAACAGGTACAGAGATTTACAAAATTTATCTACCAGTATTAAACTAATTACTAAACTGTAAAGTTTCCATCAATACACTAGACTTTTCTGACCTTGGTGGTGTAAACAATGACATATTATTTATTTTCCACTGACCATTTTTGTTGATAAAAATTCCATAGTTGAAGATTTTTACAACTAAAGGCTGATTTAGACAAAGTAAGTAACTGACTCCAAACTCGAGACCAGTCAGTCCTGACCCCAGATTTACCTAGTGTAAATTGAATTTGGAGTCAATAGTTTGATTTGGAATCAGTACCACAATTGTAGAACAGTGGTGGCCCAGTGGTAAAGGCCGCGACATACGAGTTGTAGGTCGTAAGTTCGAACCCAGACAGGCACTTTACTTTGTGTAAATGATTTCATCACCACTGTTTTCAAAACAGTGAAGGAAAACATCATGACGAAACCGGCATGTCCTAAAACCAAAAATTCGAAGACATGTGACATCTACCAACCCGCACTGGGCCCGCGTGGTGGATTACGGCCCACTCCCTCTCAAAGAGAGGAGACCTGTGTCCCAGCAGTGGGAACATTATAGGCTGATTAAGTAAGCAAAATTTATGAATGAAGGGGTTAATGTTTAACAGTTTATGTAGTAATAAAATAAATATCCGCTATGAAATTAAAATTCAATAAGAAATTAAATGAGTCATACCAAAATTTTACGTAACAAAAATGTAAGCAATAAAGTTATAAAATAGCTGTAAGTGCTGTAGGAGCAGTAGTAAGATATGTCCTAAGACTGCTTCTGACGGCTTCTGAATCATTCAAGCTGGACTAATAAATAAACAATAACAAGTCAGTGACCTGTTGTAAATAAATCAATAATGCTTAGAAATCGAATTATAAGTGTTCAGGAGAACAGTATCAGAGATACTTATTGCAAAAAGGAAAATGTTCTTAAAACAGCCAATGTTTTAATGTTGGTATTATTGTGAATATGATGAGTAAATAATTCAAAAACAATAATATTGTTCAATTATCGTTGTTTGTTGGAACATTCATGAATTTAATTTTGTTCTAATTTGTACTTACATGTCGAAATACCAGCCCCGGCAAGAGTGATAATGTTTTTACACCGTTCGCTATTTATCCAGTTCACTACGCCGTCCAAGTCAACTGTCTCAAGGACTCTGGTAGCAACCGCTGCCGATGCCGATGTGGTCTCGGGCGGATCGTATAATCCCAGAGACTGAGCCAAATACCGACGAATTGAATCCACATCAAAGTCCCTTATACTATTTCTTAAGCTCTCCATAGGATTTGGCGGGAGGGGTGGGACGCTCGGCACAGGCCTATCTACAGGGTCATCACCTACAATCATACCAGCATATTCTAATAATAACACGATATATTTATCCCACAACGTTCCACATGCAATAATAGCTCACCATCACTCTTTCCCGGCGGCGAATTTGCAGACATTTTGCGTAAATAAATGGAATTGCGACTCGAAACCTTTGTCCACTTTTGCCACGGTTTATTTGACAAATAGTGAACGCGCATTCTCGAATACAGCTAGTGTTCGAATGATATAATGACGAAATGTTATTGGTTATCTAAAATAGGATACCTACTTATTTATAACGTGTACTTTGTTCGATGTGCATTTCTAACTTCAAGTGCCTATTTATAACTTAAATAATATTTTTATATAATTAAAAATTAACATTGAAATGTGTAGGATGGATAACCATTCATTCATGGATTGAGCATAATTCAGTTCCAGTTGCTCTCGTTTACTAACTTCGTAAACGTAACAGAAAACTAGTGATGTGAAGATGTGAAGTGGAGTTGACTAAAATAACGTAAAATAAATTATCTTCTAAATTATTTTATTGCCTGAATCTTGAAATATATTTTAGCCATATTTTGAGTAATTAGAATGAATTAATTGCCCAAATCGTATAAAAACAAAATAAATAACTTCAACGGCGGTGTAGATGCCGATTCCCATCAACATGCCTGAGAATCCACCAATATTACCTGAAACAATCGTAATATTGAAAATCTTCTTTTAATTTGTCATCTCTTAATAATCCATTTAACATCTGATTCCTCACTTAATATCTCGAACCAGTAAGAAATAACATCAAGACGGTGCAAAATTCCTTCGCTTTTGGACTGGTAAATGCTAATAATGCATTTGTCGGAGAGATTCACGCCTTCACTGCCAAAAAAAACAAAAATATAATTCATCATAAAGTAAGTATCATAAGTGTACCTACATACCTCAATGCGAAAAACTAAAAAATATTTTTATCTCTCGTTATTCGTGTTGCAATGCATTATCGGAATAAATAATTACGTTATTCATGTTCCTACGTCAATCAATAATTATATTGGTTTGATATTTAGATACTAATTTGATAGATTATATTTTAATAAAATCACCAACATGAAACCGCTTCTAAATCCTCTTTTTTTCATTGGTCCATGATGAATCGGTATTTTGAAAGATCTAGTAAAGTGCTGTGTTAGCTCACAGTCGGGCATACATATAGGGCAAAACAATGAGTCAGCAAGCTCTTGTTCCAATCCCTTTGTATCTTCAGTATCGATAGGGTATAAATATTGCAGTTTTTCTATAAAAACACAATGATATTTATAGTTATTATAACTGTTGGTAAATAATTATAATTGGGTTGCAAATTTTCCAGTTTCAGTACGAACCTTTGTATTTATTGAGACATTTTAAATCTCTCAAAGTGCAGGTACTAGTATGTGTAGAGATTCCAGTGGGCAAAAAATATGGCGTACATTTACACAGGGACTGTACGGATTGAATCCGACACTTGACAATGCAAGCACTGTAAGAATACATGTTCATAAACTCCTTGGCATATTCGTCGCGGAAGAGGCATTGTCTCTGTAAAAGATGATTATGTCAGTAAGAAAATAGATTAAGTATATCTAATATGCTTATTTAATCCTCCCATTCTATATTTTTATATTGATATTATGTTTTGTGTCAAACCCGCGTCCTCTGTGCCCGATGTTTGTTGGTAGTCTTGGTAGTTCATAGCAGAACAGCTAGCAAGGGCAGTATTCGCAAGTAACGAAAATCCTGCCGTGATATTCTAGGCCCAATTATAACCTGGTAGATATAGTCTTAACAGTTATTTAAATACATTCATTTCAAATCTAGACACTACCGTTTTTAACGGATATTTGCGGACTTCAGCTGAAGTAACTTGTTTAATGGACTCTATTTGAAAGAATTCCGCTTGGTTTGGTTGAACTATGCGCTGCAACAATCTCCCGCCAGTCATATCAGCAAAATGGGTCGGATCAAATAAAAAAAGCTGAAAAAGATTTAAGTCAGGTAAGAGTAACGTTCTTATTATTGAAAAATAAAAAACAATTAAAAAACCTGTTATCTACATGTAAAGCTAAAATTTGGGACCACACTATTTCAAGATGGATTCTGTACTTTTTGACAAGTGGCGCGCAAGGACACAAATTCAAAATTAAAATAAGTAATTAAGCTGGACTTTGTAAGTTAATCTAAATATCTACCTATTACTAAACTTACTTCAAATCCGTTCCTGGGACCTAATGGGTACGCATAATCGTCCAGCATAGAGTCGATAATCACGTTTAAACCGTTGTTTGAACCGGGCACTATTTGTCTCCTCACTTCCCCTATGGTTCCATGAGGCCTGGTAAGAAAAAGATGGTTTAAAACTTCGGTCAGTGAGTCGTCTTAGGAACGGCTTCACATCCAATCTAAGTACCTATATAAAAAGAAAGAAGAGAAAATCTATACCGTGTGAGTCATCTTAATATACACATATCGAAATAAGGGAAACTAAGCTTTTCGTAACTGTGTCCATACTGGATTGTGGAATCAAACACGTTGTGTAACATATGTCGTATAATCACGGTAAACACGTAAAATCGATACACTAATATAATATATACAGTACTGTCACGGGAAGGAACTATTTAAGTTATACAAAACCGTTAGAAGAAAACGCGCGTGCCGGTCAGAGCTCGGGCGCGCGCGGCGGTTCGTGACGTCATGACGTGTCTCGTTACGCGCGTGGCTAAGCGTCGACTCCCCTCGTCGGAGGCGAGCGCGGCGCGTGCGTCGCGTCTGCCATATCGCTGTCTCTTTCCTATGCCTCTAGTGCATAGTCACTAAAGCGAGAGGGAAGGCATGCGCGGCGGCGACCGGAACCAGCCAAGTGCGAGTCGGACTCGCACACGAAGGGTTCCATACCACTGTACAATATTTTAACACTACATATTGCAGTATTAGTAACTACTGCATTTTAGTTTTTTCGCTATACATCCTTTTTGAGGTTTATATTCATCCTCTTCTGTATTATGAGGCCTAACCAAAAACTTTATTTTTCATAATTTTTAAATAATGAATTTCATTAATAGCTACGCGTACCTACCTTTTTTTTTTCGGGGGAAAACCTTCAAAAGGCGCCTGATCTTTGGGGATAAAACCAGGGATTGTGGGATTTTTACCTCACTAAAACCACCCCGGCGGTTACCATCTGCACTATGGAAGGGGCACCGTTACCTCTCAAAAGACCAATCCGGAGCCCCCCTGTGCTGTGCAACGCCTGTTAGGGCACATCTCTGGGGAAGACTGTAAAGGGGTCTCCCCGGAACCTAGCTGCGCAAGTGTGCAAGGCAGCACATGACCACTGTGCGCCGCCTTCCCTGAGGTCACTCAGTGGGCCGACAGAGTCCCCACTCTAATCGACCGCGACCCCATATTCCCGCCTGCCTTAGATGATGCAGGTGGAGTTTCGGCGTGTTAGGCGTCGAGGCGGTTGCCTCCTCGGCGTCTTCTTCTCCGAGCGGGAAGCTACGCGTACCTAGCAATACCAAGCTACGTGGTGCTACGCAGTGATTCGCAAATATACCGTGCTACGACACTTTCGCTGATACCACATCTCACCACACCACACACACACATATATAGCCCTGGCTTAGTTTGGAGATCAGTTTCAGTACCTAACAAAAAAATACTGTGTCTACTATCAAATTCATTTGAATGCTGTCATTTGTGACAATACTTTTTACTTTACTTTTTACATTCTGTCTTTGACATTTGGCATCTTCAAACTATTGTGGGACACGAGCATATTCGACATCTTCAACTTTCTGAATAGCTGACCGGCTGACTCCAAAAGTGTCTGTAAACGGTTATGTCTGCGAAGACTTATTACCATACCTGTCCGCCGAATCATAATCTAGCACGTAGTTGAAAGCACAGCAGTGTCCGAGGATAGTCCTTCGTAAGTGGAAGATCTTGGTACAATTCACATCAATGCCCGCCCACATACATTTGACCAGCATCTCTTCGCAGCTTGGTGCCAACTGTTATAAATACCATCATGTCTTATCATAATTATTTTATGGCAGTAGGTACTGCTGCATTCGGAAAAGAACCGGAGTTACCGATGTAGCTTGCAGAGTAATCAAACTGTAGTGGCTAGTGGTACCTATGTGGCCGGAGTCCTTGAGTGGAGACCGCTTATCGGCAAGCGTAGCGTGTGACGCCCTCAGATGGACTGACGACTTTAACAAATTGGCTGGGAAAGACTGGATACGGAAGGCGTAGGACAGGCCTATGTCCAGAGTCATCGATATACCTATATGTAATGTCCAGGGTGGACTGCGATAGGCCGAGTTAACTGAGACTAACTGCTGCGTTTGAGTCTCTAAACCATGGGCAGTAAGGATGTTCTCGGCCTCGCCTAAAGCTTTTAAAAAAATATTAAGTTCTGTGTTAACGTAAGTTTAATTATTAAAAACTTAATCAATTAAAAAGATTTTTACTTAAGTACCTATATTTTATTTATGTACAGACGCCAGCACATCAACCTACACCTAACTGTCAAATTTTCCCAATCAACATTGAACCTTATGCTTTAGCGATAAAGTTGAAAATCTATTACAGAAATCTGACAGATTGTAGTAGGTTGATGTGCTGGCGTCTGTACGTTTTATTTATGTAGGTATATTACAATATTAGTGTGTCACAATATCAGCGGGGTAATTGCGTAATACACAAACAGTGGAAATGGCTTTCATTTTGACAGTTCAGCTACATTCATTGAGTTATTTACGTTGTTGAGCTGACTAACTTTTTGTGCATATGAAGCAATGGATTAGCAATATCCTTCAAAATGATTCAGATTGTGATTGGAAACGTGTTACGCAATTAAGCAGCTGTCCTCTCTCATAACTTTGGGCAACAGCCTCTTGAGGAAGCGCCTTCCATTGATGTGCAACTGATTAAAAAGAAAACACATCAGGTACTTACCGCTTTCATAAGTTCCACTGTTTGATCACTGTACGGCTTCAAAGAGAATATATCCCTCAACTTGCCATGGGCCCACCACGACTCTTCGAAATCGAAATCAATCAATCTGCCCATGTCCTGGAGGAACAACTCCACATTTGTGAGGGTCGAGTTCAGTTTTGCCAGTTTGGGATACCTGAAAGTTTATTTATGAAATTGTAAACAAATGAATCAGAGCTTTTCTGATCCCTCGAATAAAAAAATATAATATGGTTTTATTTTACATACATTTCTACAGTCAGTTTCTTCAGACGTTTTTTGCTAATCCTGTTAATGTTACACAAAGCTACTGCGGGGAAGTCAATGTCCTTGATAGGGTACGTAAAAGACTCGCCGGTGACCACTAACGGCTTCGTCAGCGTCGCCGTCCAGGTGTACTGCAGAAAGTAGACCACGACGACAAGGAAGGAAAGTAGTAATCCTAACCAAAACAATCTGGAACAACGAGACTTAGGACGGATTCAGACTTGGCGAAGCGCAGCGCAGTGCGGTTTTGACTGGCAAACAAATATCAACCTTATATCTCTCAAAATAAACTCGAAACAAATAAACTGTTTTATCTCTCCGCTTCATACTATCGCGGGCTTGAGGAAGATTATTTAATTTCAACTTTATTTTAATATAATTGCAATGTTCCTATTTTTTTTGTGTAGCTAATAAATAATTAATAAAGCAAACTTGCTTTTCCTAAAAAAAAAGTTGCAGTGTCTAGGAATTGATAAGACTAACTAGTCTAATTCAATTCAATTCCTAGACACTGCAACTTCCGTAAGCCAAAGTCTACCTAACCAGAAAATCTATGAGAAAATGAAGCTAAAATTGTTCAAAGTGAACCGTTATAGAATCAGAAGTTTCTGTTGCTTTTAATTTTGATATATTGTTGGCTGTTACAGAACAGCTAACAGCTATAGTGACATGCCTTGAACCTATAGCCGTCCACAGTTGGAAGTACACCTCTCCAATCGTTCACGACCATTCCATGAAGATAGATTCCCACCCTGCAATAACCTACCCTGAATGCACCCGACCAGTCCTACCGACGATTCGTGATAATTATTCACTCAAGAATTAATGTTACCCCAACGGTCATCTACGGCTAACCTTCAGCTTGCTTATTTTGTACGCAGACCATGGTCCATTTACGAGTAAAAGCTCAATTATTTCAAGGTACTTACCGCTGGAATACAGAATGATTTGGAGCAGTAATATGCCTCATCCCTGCGATTGAAGAGGCTGCAATGTATTCTTTAACGGTCTCCATAAAACTCTTCCTTATAATCATTTCCAAGGTGAGGCGGCTTCGTGGTTTATACTTCCTTTTTCTGTACATGTCCCACCATGGTTTTGAGTGCATGGTTATGTCAGATAGGTAGATGCAATGCTCTGACTTTGCATGTACCTATCACAGTCAAAATTACAGTGTTTTTTGTTGTTGTTATAAGGTTGCTAATACTTAGTTGCTGTTTGATTTGCTGTCAGAGGTAAATTAACTATGAAAGGACCGTTGTGCTTCACCCATTCGTGTTAATTAAGAATGTGAATAATTGATTAGTAATGGTCAATGTCAACAGTAGTGTGTGGATAGTAAAAATGAGTCGATATTTAAGTTAAAATAAAACGATTTAAAATGTATTATGTCATGTTGTGTAGATTCCACATATAAGTCATGTCTATCTTATAGTTTCGTAACTTCTCGAGGTCTACTCTCTAAGTCCGTCAACGAAGATACGGGCCCGTCAAAACAACTGTCAAATATAATTTTTCGAACGGGCAAAAAGACATCGGCAGTTGGGACAACTGTCAAATTGTGTCATTCATTCTTAGTTCAGGCCCCACACTAGTATATTAAACAACGTTCCGTCCCGACATCAGTAGTCTGGAATTCTGAATATAATCAATTCAGCCAGCCCGTCCCTTGCTGCCCTATCCCAGCGACGCCCTAAGTCGAGGTCCCTACCCCACAGAGGGTGCCCTTGGCGTGGAGTCGCTTAGTTTTTAAGTTTTTTAAGCCCTTAGTGGGTGGGATTTATTGAGGCATCCACAGACAAGTCCGGGTAAACAGACGACAACCTCATAGGTTGAACTGCGAGAGGCTATTCCCAAAAAAAAAAAACAATAGTCGGGCAGATGCCCACCAGAAACAACACCCATCTGGTCGGAGAATTGTCCCATTTCTATGGAGGATAAGTGAATATTACACACTTAACATAACACACTATTCCCAGGGACACTGCTGATGCATAGAGACATCACTATTCACATTGCATGTCAGAGAGCAATTAGTTTAGTCTTTAGTGATTTAAATAAGTACGGCGAGCACATCAAGCTACCCGAAACTGTAAAAGTTTCTCAATCAACCTTGAACCTTATGCTTTAGGGATAAAGTTTAAAATCTATTAAATAAATTTGACAAATAGTAGTAGCTTGATGTGCTGGTGTGTGTACATGACATATTTTTTCATTATTTTAATAAGTAGGTACAGCGCTAATAACAGCAGCACAATTTGTGATTTTGATACCGATAGTCGTTAAAGAGTTAATTTACCTATTAATTCTAATAATATGACTACGCTTTATTTACACATGACACTGGTAACTTTTTTGTTTTCGGAACGAAACGTCACGTAACGAAACAGCCTTAGGTATGCCTCGAAGCGACCTATCTCTCTCTCTCTCTCTCTCTCTGTCAGATAGAGAGAGATAGTTTTCATGGTTTTCGAGGGTGTTGAAGACGACAGTGAGGTCAAAATGAAAATCCAAGATGGCAGTTGCGAAAATTTCCAAATTTTTCATCATGGGTGTCGTTTTCATGGTGTTCGAGTGTATTCGATAGTGAAGTCAAAATGTATCCAAGATGGTGACAACTTTATGAGAGCTTCTAAAAAGTAGGTACCTATATAAACGAGTATTGAAAACGTATATTAAATTCACAGTTACTCTCTCTTTCTTTCTGTCTATTTCTAAATACGAGTGTGTGTGCGGGCGAATTTCGTTCCTGGGGGTCCCCGACTGCACATGTTTCTTTTTCTAGTGGAGAAATCCTCATGGATCCTCCTTCTGGGGAAAACGGATAGTTATTTCGAACTCCCACCGACTAAAACCCCACTGTTCCTTCTAGTACAGACGCCAGCACATCACGTTAATACAATCTGTCAAATGTCTTTAATAGATTTTCAACTTTATCGCTAACGGTCAATTCCCACTGAAAGAGTAGCGGCGCGAAGCGGCCGTAAGAGCTAGTGACTTTCCTCTTTTGACTAGTCGCTAGAAGGCTCGTGCAGCCTCGCAACGCCGCGCTGCCCCTCCTTTGCCTTCAAATGACTATGGATAATGGCCGCTGCTCTTTCAGTGGGGATTGACCCTAAAGCATAAGGTTCAAGGTTGATTGGAAAAATTTGACAGTTTCGGGTAGCTTGATGTGCTAGCGTCTGTACTAATTATATTCATCGCACCCCCAACCCTAGCCGTACTTAACGTTTGTTCTCACTAGTTCCAAGTCCAATTTAAGGACTCCCTTAGAGCCCCCCCCCTTATCTCCGAAACTAATGAGCCTAAAATTTTGAAAAAATACAGAAAATAGTTCTATACCTATAGATTACAGGAAAACCAATAGAAAGCCTGTGGTCTTAAAACAACATGGTAAATATCTCAATATTGGGCGTACAAACTTACATTTTCAGTTGGAATGTTTGGGGGTTCATGTTTTTCAACTACAATGTTAAGTTTGTTCTTGGGAAAAATTCATTCCAACTACGGAACCCTTCATCGTGCGTAGTCCGACACGCATTTGACCGGTTTTTTTGTCCCGGTTTTACGTTCCCTTGGGATACTTTCCGACATCCACGTGGGCGAAGCCGCGGACAAAAGCTCGTTCTTTCAATAATAACAAAAGTTCAGTCATATTTCTAAAGAAAGGTCAACCACATATCTCTCCGAATAAAAACTGCAGTTAAATCAAAATTCAGACTCGTCAAAAAACTATTTGTTGATTTTTATTCGTACTTCACCAGTTAATTTGTCAACATGAGAATTGTATTTTTTGTACACAAACAGACCATTTTTCGTTTTGTAGGAATAAAATAATACATGCTGGGGTAACCAACATTTTATAATGCACCTTATTGTTTTCATCGTGAGGAAACCCGCATGTCCTAGAACCAAAAATTCGAAGACATGTGACATCTGCCAACCCGCACTGGGCCCGCATGGTGGATTACGGCCCACCCCCTCTCACAGAGTCACAGAGAGGAGGCCTGTATCCCAGCAGTGGGAACATTATAGGCTGAGTATGTTATTGTTTTCGGAAAACCTACAAACGCGGCCAGACTTCGGGGATAAGACCGAATTGTGTGGGATTCCTAACTCACTAAAACCATACTAGCAGTCACTATAAGTACATGGAGAGGAGATCCAGCCGATCCTCTCACCGTGAAAACTTAGGCGAAGTGAGCTTGAAGTAACCTCTTTTGTTGAACCCATGTCTGGGGAGAATGTAGAGTCCAATAGACATGAGCCTCTTCAGACATCTTTGTCCGGCTTTTAAAATAAACACAGTCAGCCTACAAATCGATAACGCTTACAACATTTTTTGTGACAAGAGGATCTCTCTTGTCGCCATTTTCGTATTAACAGAAATTGTTTTATAAACGGTACAGCATAAGAAATATCGGCAGTCTTTGACGGGAACTTGCCCGGTGCAAAATTGTCGATCACTTTTTATCGATGCCCACATCGATTGTTTCCGATGTTAATCGAATACCGATTGTGGTTTACACGATTTATCGATCGAAGATTCGCATAAAAAATATGTCGTACGATGTTATGTTGCAAAGGTATTGCTGGTATCTTTTCGATGGTTTAATAAATAGATATGAATATGCAGAAGTAATCAAAGTGATTTTAGTAGTCTATGGTACCGAATGCCAACATCTGCAACTAGTACAGACGCCAGCACATCAAGCTACCCGAAACTGTCAAATTTTCCCAATCAACTTTGAACCTTGTGCTTTAGCGATAAAGTTGAACATTTATTAAAGAAATTTGACATATTGTAGTAGGTTGATGTGCTGCCGTCTGTACATATTTAATACCTAGGTAATTAGGTAGACATCAATTTACCTTACCCCGTACAGTATGTACCTGTACCCATAGTGGGTCCTATTTGGTTGGTACCTTGATCCTCTCCTCGTAGAATAAGCAGATGAGGCTGTTGTTATAAACAACCTGCTGGCTAATTGCGTAACACACTTCAGTAGCAATGACTTTTATTTTAACAGTTCAACAACATTCATAGCGTTATTTATGTATGTACAGACGCCAGCACATCAACCTACTACAATCTGTCAGATTTCTGTAATAGATTTTCAACTTTATCGCTAAAGCATAAGGTTCAATGTTGATTGGGAAAATTTGACAGTTAGGTGTAGGTTGATGTGCTGGCGTCTGTACGTTATTGAGTAGATTTTTTTTTTTAAACTCGATAAATGGCTAATAGTTTTACGCAATTAAGGTGCAGGCAATCTATTCTGTAAAATTCTCACCGTGATAACTAACGAACAGATATCTTCAGACATTGATATTCATGGCTACCTACTTAGTATTATAACTATTTTAAACTATGCACTACTTATTACAAAAGAAAGTATTAAAGTTGACCGGCTCGTGCGGCTGTTATTACTTAGCCACGAGCCCCCTCTTCTAATTACTTCAAACATGTGCTGTGAAATCAATAAAATAATCTGTAGTTTCGACAAGTAGTGTTGTCACCCCGTAATAAATGGACGATATTCTCTACAGTGGCCATTTTAAGACCATCATTTTGCATAGGTGATCGGGAACGGACTAATATCCAGACATCTTCAGGCATTGATATCTATGGCTGCTTAGTAAGTACCTACATATTTTAAACTATACACTACTTATTACAAAAGAAAGTAAGTATAGAAAATTGTCATCACACTAAACCAACCGATCAATTCTGTAAAAATCTCATCGTGGAAACTTAGGTGAAGTGAGCTGTCAACAGTGTCAATCCCTAGCATCAGGTGGAATGACAGCTCACTTCACTTACTTTTTAAAGGCGAGATTTTTAGTGAATAGACTGGTAGATAGATGTAAAGGATTCACACAATGGACAGCTCACTTCACCCAATGACCCAAGTTTCCACGGTGAGATTTTTACAGAATAGCACCGCTGGTCTGTGCCTAAGTCTCAACCTAATCTCAACCTAAATCATTTTGTAGGATATTGCTAATCTCAATAGATTAGCAATATCCTACAAAATGATTTAGGTTAGGTTGACGTATGAAGCAATCTTCATACGTTCGAAAAATGTCTGCTCAACAACGTAAATAACGCAATGAATGTTGTTGAACTGTCAAAATGACTGTTAGTGTTTTACGCAATTAACCCGCGATGTTCTGAATTTCGTCCACCCATCTGGCTGTTGTTCTGCCCACACTCCTTCTACCGTCTTTCGGCAACCATTAATTAAGGGCAAAGAGGCATAATTAAGTTTTTCTTTTTATATGGCCAAATTAATTGGTTAATGAAATAACGGCCAGAAATTGTTTGCTTCGCCCATCGATGGCACGTTAAAGGGGACATGTGATGCGCATGCACTGACAGTATTAAATTCAACATGGCCGGTCGTAAAATTTGAATAGCCTCCTCCTTTGCATTGTACGAGACACAGTTTTTAACTATTCAAATTTTAACATATGAAGGTGTCATCACGTTCTCTATGAAAATTCCAATGGATACCTACTTTTTTTTTTGCATATCTGACGTCTACTGCGCTAGGCAAGGTTTGTTGTAAAATCGATTTACTTACTGATAATCCCAAGAAGATAAAAACTTACACTAATAAAATGCATTTTTTTTTTAATGGTTGGCAACCCTTTGTGTACTTTCTGTTTTTGTAATAAGGTATATTATAGTAGTCAAACTTAGAAAAAAAACAGCACCCCAATTGGTTACATACTATCAATCTCAATCTGAATCATTTTGAAGGATATTGCTAATCCATTGCTTCATATGTTCGAAAACTTTGTTTGCTCAACAACACAAATAACGAAATGAATGTTGTTGAACCGTCAAAATGAAAGTCACTGCTACTGATGTTGTGCTGATCACCATCTCTCATCAACATCATCTCAAGCCGAGCAAGCAAGTTCCAGGTTAGAGTGTCTTGTGATCTTGTCAATAGTCGGTGAATATGTCTGTAAAATAATATTGAGGGCTGATTTTTCCACCGTTAGATATCTTTTACCCAAGGAATAAAATTGACGTTTAACCAATGATAAGTAAAATGAGGTAGTAGGTACCTAGAAAGGTTATACGCGCTCCGCAAGTGAGACGTCAAAACTTGGCTAATTAGCCAAGGTTTCTTCATCTTGTCTCTTTTCGCTCCCGATAATTACGACATGCCGTCCTACTTCCACGTGTCTTCTTATAATGACCTCCACAACCCACAGTTACTGAGTAATAATCGTATTACTCAGTAACTGGGTTTTTGAGGTCAGATAAGTGAGATAGGTAGTTGTCCCCCTTGGGAAGACTGTTTGTGAGACTTTTGGGCTTTTGACGACCCGTAACGACTGCCAAAGATCTACGAATGACAACCTTGATCAGCGGCTTAAAGTGCTTTCCGAAGCACGGAGGGGTCTATGTAAAGATGGTCACCCATCCACGGACCAACCACGGCAAGCGTAGCTTAACGTGATCGATCGACCCGTGCGGCTGTTATTACTAAGCCCACAAATTTTCTTATAATGTGACAATTCAAAATTATTCTTCTAATAAAGTTAATGCTGCAAAATTTCGATTTCAAAATCAGCCCTAAATGCCATAAAAGTATAGTCAGCTACAACAGTTAATAACGTTTAACGTCGGTAGTGATAAATTAACCTTGTCAAAAAGATAAGTAAATTACTTTGATTACATAATGTGTAAATTAGTAATTCATCATAATATTTAATTTCACTCATTGACCGTTAAGTACCTGAAATTATGCAAAATCTACTTACTATTTTCACAAATAAACAATGTTAAATTGTTTATTTGCGAATGAAACGCATATTTCCGAAACTTCAGTGAAGTAATGACGCGTTACGCACACTTAAAAAATTTCACGTGTAAAAATCGTGCGACGTGCACACAATCGTAACTTTTAACTTACACACGCAAAGATTCGCCGTGTTCATACATAAGTGTGTATGTGTGCGCGGACGTAGTTGCACGCGATCGTGGAAGTGCAGCCACACGCAGTTCGGGCCATTTATTCGTGTGCACTTTTGCATAATAAAAACTGCTATAAATTATTCGTTGGTATTTTTTTCTATATTTCACTCTGTTTAATTTATTCCGCTATTTTGTACATGAGTATTTGTTTGTTGGATCATAAATGCTAATTTCTTGTCTGATTTTAATTTATTTTGTTTGAAAAAGTGTGTCACTCGTGTCACTGTTATCAGTTCCTAAACAAAATTATTTGCAAAGTTCAGTTTCGTTGTACGTTTTAAAAGAACAGAAGACATGATTCACAGATCTTATCTCAATTTATTAATTAGTTTAAGACACTGAAATAAATAAAGATAAAGCCAAGCTAACTTTGTAAAGTCAAATATACCTACTGTATAGTCTACCAGTAAGTATTATATTTTGTACTGGTAGACTATTAGGTATTTATTTTTTATTTCACTTTGATTGTGATCAAAGCGAAGAATGGCTGTTCAGTTGAAGATATTCTAACAGCGGTTACTAGAGATGATTAGAGAAGTTATCTAGATTTATAGAAGGTACCGATGTAGAAAAGCTGTAACTGCTACTAAACTTAGATAGAGAAAAGTAAAAAGGTGACTTAGATTAGGTAGGTACAAGTTGGTATTGTCTTACTGAACATGAATTTGATTATTATTGTTCAAACTCTCCTCTTACAGAAGTTTAACGGTACTATGAGTAAGTTACACTGAAGTGAGTGACGACCCTTGGCACAGTTACAGAAAACAAAAATGAAGAATATAATGCAATACCATACCTTGTCCTTGACTTACACTCGTGTCGTGCAGACGTGCACCAACCATCTGTATTAGACCTTTTGGATAATGCAAATACTGTAATATGATTTTTATTTCAAACGCAGAACAAATGATTAAAATCACGTATTGATATTCTATTTTGAGAAAAAAATAGTATTAATATTTGTTGGATTATTTGTATCCAAATCCGTGCACGTATTGCTATTACGTATCCAGATTCCTGAAAGACAGGATGTCTTTCGTGAATGTAGTAATTGATGTGCAAAGAGTTGAAAGAATTGCATAGATGCATAGGGGCACGGCAATAAATGCAGTAGCGCGGCGGGGTGGGGCGCGGGGCGGGGCAGAGCATGCCGGCGGCGGGGGCAAGCAGTCGCATCGTGACCGCGCGCCGCACCGCGTGTGCGTTTGTTTCGCGCCCATCGAATTCGCCGCGAACACGGCCGAAAACGAGGGCCAAGTCATGGTGTCTGTGGGCGCGTGGAGGCGCCGCACGCCCGACGACTGCGAGGAACGTTCCGAACCTGGCGCCTCCAGCTCGGGGGTGCCGCGTGCGCCGCCGAACTGCGCGCGCTGCCGGAACCACCGGCTCAAGATAGAGCTGAAGGGCCACAAGCGGTACTGCAAATACCGCAACTGTAATTGCGAGAAGTGTCGTCTGACTGCAGACCGGCAGCGAGTGATGGCGCTACAGACTGCATTGCGGCGAGCTCAGGCGCAGGACGAGGCGCGTGCGCGGGCGCTGGTGTCGGGGCTGCAGCCTCCAGGAGTAGAGCTGGAGCAGCCGGAGCCGCCCATCGTGAAGGCGCCGCGTAGCCCGGCCGTGCCGCCTCCGCGCTCTTTGGGCTCGGCCAGCTGCGACTCTGTGCCGGGCTCGCCGGGAGTGTCGCCATACGCGCCGCCGCCGCCGTCAGCGCCCCTACCGCCAGCGATGCCGCCGCTGCTGCAGCCACAACAACCGGGTTAGTGGATTTCTTTGTAGGTACAGTGAAGTTTAGGACATAGTTTCTGTCAGAATTCGAGGATGCGTACGCGCATTTAAAGGGCTCTATCCTTTATTTAGGATTGTTTCTTTTTAACGGTATGAATTGAACACGTTATGTGACTTCAAAATATTACAAACAATCGTTTTTGAAAGTGAAAATTCTGTTAAACGCCTCGAGTCTCATCCGAAAACAAAGTTATTTTCACTTACTTCCAGTGTTTTCTGTAACAAGCTGTGAGTAAAACTGTTTAAATTGTTTCTTTTTATCACTAAGAAGAAACTTTCAAATCTTATCAGATGACTATTGAATAATCATGAAAGTAGTACCTCGCCGGTTATCTATCATGGAGGCCTAGCTATGATATCAGTAATATTAATTAATTCATATTTTTTAGTAATGCTGTTATTAAATACATACAAAATTATGAATATTCACTAGACCTAATGTGCATTATTAAAAGAAAATAAGATGAGAAACTTTTAATTCATGAAACACTTTTCCACTCCTATACCAGTCACTTATTTTTTATCCTGACTGTACCTACTCACATTTTGACAGCTATTCTAAAAATAAATACAAAATACTTTTTTTTAAGTTGCCAAACTAACTTTACAGAATTACCTATTATTTTAGATGAAAATTAAATAAATTGTCATAATATTACTACAGAAGTAACATTTTAAATGGAAGTCCCATTATAAGTGGACTTTTTTTTCGAAAATTTAAATGACTATGGTTTCCTCACGATTGCCGGCCGCCTTAGGCCTACAATGGACTACACGTGTAACGCAGACTAACGTAGCTGCTAATAAGATTTCATACTAGGTGCGACGTTTATAGATAAGTGCGATGTGTACCTAATATGCTTAAGATCTGCATTAGAAGTACCTACTTGAAATCACGTGACAAATCAAGCTGAGGGGCATTTCTCGTAATTTTAAGAATGTAAACAGTCTGAGGGGAAATTCTCGTAATTTTAAGAACTTTTACAGTCTGATGTCAGTCTCAGTCTGTCAAAAATACCTCTATTTTCCTCCCCTACATTTTTGACAAGTTTTTGACATTGATTGTCGCTGAGATGAGATTGCGACTAGGTTTTGAACGTTTTTAATTACGGGAATTGGCCTGCTGATCTCAGTCCTAATCTGTCAAAAATACTTCTAATTTCAGTACATTTTTGACATTGATTCTCGCTGAGATCTTCGCCCCTAAGACGACCCACTGATCGAGATTGTGACTACATTTTGAACGTTTTTAATTACGAGAATTATTGGCCTTCTGTCTTCGTTCTTGGAAAAAAAAAAATCGCGTATATTCGACATAGATAACATTTTTATTTTCGCAGCTGCTCTAGGCCTATTTAACTACTAAGTAGGAGGTACGATAAGTTCTAATACCTTATTGGATCCTAAAGAAAGAGGGTTTTTTTTTTTAACTCAATTTTTTATTATTATCTAATCAAACTAAGACAGTTATTGTAGCGCCGAATCGCCGATCTCAAATAAATTGACTCTAACCACACCTCTAACTAAAAACAACATCGTGAGGAAACCGGCAATTCGAAGACGTGTGACATATACCAACCCGCACTGGGCTTGCGTGGTGGATTACGGCCCACTCCCTCTCACGGAGAAGAGGCCTGTGTCCCAGCAGTGGGAACATTATGGGCTGATTATGCTTCCTACTATGAACCGACGGCTGTATGTTTATGTCTATAATTATGAACTAGGTATTGAATCATTAGCTTTCTTAGTTAAGAACCGTTCATTATTTACATGCAACAACAATAATGATGTAAAACTTCCGTTTGGATTTTATAACTTACCTAGACTACTAGTCTACCAGGCTAGCGTATGTGTTTTTTTTTTAATTTATTGGTGGTACATCCAAAAGCTGATAGATTTATGTACTGATACGTCGTTAGGTTCGAACCCAGGCAGCATCTTTACTAAATGTACCTTGTGGGGACGCCAGTGACGTCACGGAACTTGCCGACTTCGGGTATAATTAGGAGATCACATTTTCGAGTGACTACCGCTAAATGTACCTTACCAAGACACCGCTACTCGGGTATAAAACTCGGGTAGTTTAAAATTAATCATTACTAAATATACCCTATTTCAATAGAATAACTTGCTTGAAAAATGGCAGGATTGGTGCATAGTGCTAGTACCTATTTAGGGTGAGAAAGATCACGTGACGGGTCTAAGTTGGTTTACAAGCGATAATAATAAGACGTAGTTGACGGAGCCCCGCTTATTTCTGTCTACTTTCCACAAGGTACATTTAGTAATAACGCACCCAGGCAGGCGCTTTACTTTGTGTAAATAATTTCATCACCACGGCTCCCAAAACGGTGCAGGAAAACATCGCGAAGAAACCGGCATGTACCTACTAGAACCAAAAATTCGAAGATATGTGACATCTATCAACCCGAACTGGGCCCGCGTGGTAGATTATAGACCACTCTCTCTCACAGAGAGGAGGCCTGTGGCCCAGAGTGGGAACATTATAGGCTGATTATGCATAAAATCCCAAGTAGAAAAAAGTAATCCTTGCAATAGTGTCGTGTTTACTTAAAATATGCCATTGAAATCAAATCAATATACAGACCATCGCAGATTTTTTGGTTTGTTCCCACTTGTTCTACTGAACAGTTCTATGGTAGAACTAATGGGAATTTTTTTTCTCACTAGTACTACGATATTAGGTAGAACAAAATAGTAGAACTATTGGGAGTCTCTATTTCCCACTTGTTCTACCTGTTCCATCGGTAGAACTATAATCTGAATGACACTTTTTCTAACTACGGCTGCAGTCAGAGGGGGCAATTCTGGTATTTATAATAACGTTTACATACTAATCAGTCTCAATCTGTCAAAACAACTCTAATTTCCCCACATTTTTGCAAAGTTTTTGACATTGATTGTCGCTGAGATGAGATTGCGACTAGATTTTGAACGTTTTAATTACGAGAATTAGCCGTCGGCCACTCGACACCGACGACTTCCTTCACACATAAAGACACCAAAATTGTTTCATCTTAGATGTTAGGAAGTTACCTTCTCTAACTATTTATCTTCTAACTATAATAACCAATCTACTAATATAATGGTACACCACAGACTACCTACAGTATTTGTCTGTCCTTCCTCTTTTTAATCCATCCAAAAGTTGTATCTTTAAAAGATCGCTTTTAAGCGATAAGACCGCCCATTGTGTCACCCATTGTAAAGTTTCTATATTTATGTCTGTAATTTATATGGTGTACATAATAAAGAGTAGTCTATTCTATAACTATTAATAATCTATCTATATCTATACATATAATAAAATTGTAGAAAAGTGGTCTGTACAATGGAAATATATAAAAAAAAAGTAGCAGGGGTTGTTATTATATCGATGCCAAACCCGAAAGTGTAGTTACATTTTTTTTTGTCTGTTTGTCGGTTTGTCTGTTTGTCTGTGTGTTTGTGCACGCTAATATCAGAATCGGCTTATTCGATTTAGATGCGGTTTTCACTAGTATATTGTACTAAGCTTCACTTAACATTTAGTGTTTATTTCATGTCAATCGGTTTATAAATAAAAAAGTTATGTAAATTTAAAGAATCACGGCGAACATTTGTTAAGGTAATACAGAGACGCATTACTGTAAAGTAAATTTTTAGCTACCCAAACGACGGTATGTGTAATTCAAAATATGCTGCCCGAAAAGTCACTATTCCACGCGGAAGAAGTCGCGGGCACAGCTAGTCTATACTAAAACCTGAATAGTTTGTTTTTTGTTTGAACGCTCTAATTTCTGGAAATACCAGTCGGATTTGAAAATTTGTTTTTGCATTTGATAACTCAATTCTTGAGGAAAGTTATAGGCTAACATCACGCTAGAACCCTTAAGAAAAAGACAGAAAGAACGCTAAGCGAAAACGAAGTAATAGAGCGGGCAGGCAATGCGATGCGACGGGGTGGGTCGGGGAAACAAAAAAATTCACGCGGACGAAGTCGCGGGCAGAAGCTTGTGTTACATAAAAGAAACCATTTTTGTTTTTAGAGTCAATAGGAACCACTTGTTTTGTTCTATATCCAGAGACGGATTTACAACAAACTTTCTGCAAAACCACACTCATCCAAATTAAAACATGGAATCAAAATGTTAATGAGAGCGCGAGAGATGATCCCGCGTCTTTACAACATAATTTACTGATCGCATATTGTACAAAATCTGCATCTCTGAAGCTTATTTACAATTTGCAAAGGAATTAATGAGAAACGGAATTTTAATTTACCTGTAGACTTGTAGAAGTTAATAAAAGCGGCCAAGTGCGGGTTGAACTCGCATTCAAAGGGTTCCGTACCGTCGTAGAATATTTTCTATGATTAATCCTTTCACTGTCCCATGAACCAAATATGGCTGAGGTTGATTATTTAATTATTAGTGTACTTTGTGGACAGTGGTCGAGCAAAAAAGAACCCCGAAAAGAACGTTTCATTTACGGGGACCTATAATTTTGTTACTTTATTTTATTTATATTAATTGATGTTATAACACCCATGATAGTACACACGCGGTGAAAATTTCAAGTGTCTACCTATTACGGTTCCAAAGGCCCCTGTGACAGACGGACGGTTAGCGGAGCCTTAGTAATAGTCCCGTTGGCACCCTTTGGGTACGGGACCCATCATCATCATCCTCAGCCTACAGAAGTCCACTACTGGACATAGGCCTCTCCTATTGCATGCAATTGAACTCGATTTTCGACAACTCTCATCCAGCTGTAACTATCCTGCGAATATCGTCGCTCCACCTAGCCTGAGGGCGTCCTCCCTTACGTTTGCCGATTCGCGATCCCATTCAAGAACACGTCTAGCCTAACGGTCATCGGCTCTACGAGTAGGTAATATGGCCGGCTAATATGTACGGAACCCTAATAAGACATTATTGAATGCAAATGTTGCTGATACACCCAGATAGATGAGAACACGTAAATAAGAAAGTCCAATCGATTTTGATATTTTATTAATATGTTAAGTAGGTGATCTTTTATTGAATACTAGCTTTTGCCTGCGACTTCGTCCGCGTGGAATAATGACTTCCGAAAAAAAAAACTATTTATCCCCCTTTTCTCCCCGTTGGGAGGGAATTTCCAAAAATCCTCTCTTAGTGGTAGCCTAATCCTCCCAACAAACACACATGCCAAATTTCAGCTCTCTACTGCCAGTAGTTTCGGCTGTGCGTTGTCTGTCAGTCACTCAGTAACGGAAGAGTTTTATATATATAGATATAGAATCTATATCTATATATATAAAACTCTTCCTTAAAAACTAAGCGACTACACGCTAAGGGCACCCCCTGTAGGGTACGGACCTCGGCTTAGGGCGTCGCTGGGGGGGGGGGGGGGTTCAGCAAGGGACAGGCTGGATCGGAATTATTTAGGGGCGAATTTAATACTACAGGCTCAGCGGCGCGGGCTGGCTCGAGCAAGGGTCGGGGAGGAGAATTTACGGGGCGTCGCGACGGGCGTCCTCGACGGCGAGGACGGAAAGACGGTTGTCGGGTCGTGTTTTTGTGTCTCTTAATGGTGCTGGTGGCTTTCCTGCTCTCCTGTAAGAGGGTAGTGGCGTCGTCGGGGATGGTGAGGGTATGCCTTGGTCGGCGAATCCTACTTATGCGGGAGGGAGTATATCGGGAGGCCGCCGCAATCAGGGCAATTGGGGTGCTTTATAGCAGAGTCGAAGAAACGCTTGGCGAGGCGCTTCATGAACTGCTGGACGGTGTGAAGTTCGCGTTTGGATCCCCCGCCCTTTTATACCTCCCGCCGCGAGCCGCGTCGAGCGCGGCGACCGTTACACAAAAATAATCCTTATAGCATGATTCAGTATTCACGCGCGATGGCTTATTAGCGTATTTCATGTATAACTTTGGTGTTTCTGTACCGATTTCTATGATCATTTTTTATTAAATAGGTAATAATGTTAACATTTTTTAATTAGGGATGAGTGAGAGTGTTATAAACGTAAGAGTAGACAAATATAATCAGAAAGCTCCGAACTGCTAAGCTATCGGGAGTTACACGTATTATTGTGAGTCAACCATAAAAGATAGACATTTGCTGTCGTGGAATATTTTTTTTATAATTTTAAGGAGAACATTTCTGTCATACATGATTTCTGTGTAGCTTTAACCATTAAGGCTGCACACGCGACGGAAGCTTCAAAAATGGAGTAAGTTCTCCTGTTTTCCCAATATTTCCCTTCACTGCTCTGCTCCTATTGATCGTAGCGTGATGAAAAGTATACTATAACCTGCCCAGGAGTATGAAGAACAATTGTACCAAGTTTCGTTGAAATCCGTCGAGTGGTTTTTGTTTCTATAAAGAACATACAGACAGACAGACAGACAAAAATTTTACTGATTGCATTTTTGGCGTTAGTATCGATCACTAATCACCCGCTGATAGTTATTTTGGAAATATATTTCATGTACAGAATTGACCTCTCTACAGATTTTATAAGTATAGATATTGGAGCACAGTTCCCGAATACAGCGTCGGAGTATTTTATCGTATTGATTGTAATTACCTCGGGATGTCAGGAAAGCGGAGTTTGTACCTATATATGTATTTTGTTCCTTTAAAAAAAACTTAAAAAAAAAACAACCGACTTCAAAAAAAAGACTACAAAGTGATAAATAACTTTAATTTCGGAATTCGGTGTCGTTGGTTCCGCATTTTCGTTTTTTGACACCGACTTCCGTAATGAAAGAATGATCAAAATTGCTTCATTAGTTTTTGAGAAAATCGCGGACATACAAGCGTACATACGTACATACGTGTCGAATACAGAACCTCCTTTTTTGATGTCGGTTAAAAATTAAGATAGGTAGGTATTCACTTTATCCAATCAGTCGTTACAGGTCGTCAGAAGCCCGAAAGTCTGACAACCAGTCTTACCAAGTATATCGTATTACCCAGTAACTGGGTTGTGGATGTCAGATAAGCAGTCACTCCATGTAAAGTACTCAGCTGCATCCGGTTAGACTGGAAACCGACCCCAACTTATGTTTTAAGAGATTTTGGCCAAACTCTTCCACTTGACTGACACCATTGACATAAAAAAGAACACCATAGTGTCAATACCAGACAAAAATTATTCAAGTTTACCCAACGTCTTATTTATAACACTCAAATAACGTTATCAAGATACGGTCGTTGCATACAGTAATCAAAGTTGCAAACGATAAGAGTTGCTGTGTCAATAGAGGTGATAATGATAACATAAATAATCATTAGCATGTTTATATTTAATCAAAATCAAATTGCATTTATGTGTGATTATTATTTCGACTTCACGTGTAAGATAGTCTTTACCTTGTTCGATACAGGCCTTCACCAAACATCGCCATATTGACCAGTTCCAAGCTTCTCGCATCCAGCGGATTTTTCTATACTAACGTAAAATTAGTTTGTATGTAAGGGGCACTACCAACACGGGTGGGTTTTAGTCTTTAGGCTTAAGTACGACTGCGGAACGTAGGGACTGATCCCCAGTACGCGTAGCATGATCATCAGAAACTGAAGAAACGAAAGACAAAATGACAGATTGTAGAGAGATTTCTACGAACGGATGATCACGATGTCAACATTTAACAAAAGTAACGTCACATTTTCTCAGTAGAAGCCCGGAATCTGGATTTGTGACTCGTGGTATGTTGTCATTTGTTCTATGTGGTTAGTAGTACTTATCACATAGAACATTGAACAGAATTGGCGAAATGTGAGCTTATAATGATTAAGGGATTATAACGTGAAGATACATGTGTTTTGTTGGAGCAGCACGCTAATTGCGTAACACACTATTAATCGGAATCTGAATCATTTTGAAGCAAATTGCTAATCCATTGCTTCATAACTTCGAAAAATTTGTGTGCTCAACACGTAAATAACGCAATGGATGTTGTTGAACTGTCAAAATGAAATCCTATTGCTACTGATAGTGTGTTACGCAATTACCCCGCAGATAAAATAAGCGTGAATGCTGCTAGATCGCTAGTGCAGAATTTAATTTTCTTCAGCGGGGTAATTGCGTAACACACTATCAGCTGTGCTATCAGTAGCAATGGCTTTAATTTTGACAGTTCAACAACATTCATTGCGTTATTTAAAACGAAAGCCATTGCTTGTTACAGTGTGTTACGCAATTACTCCGAGTCTTATACGTTAGGCCGAAGCTCGTAATCCCGAATAATCCGCAGGCTTAATTCAGTCTCATGTTGTCCTTTTCACAATTACGGTGTATTATAGGGACAGCACTGCTAACACAAGACTGTATCGACTCAAAAATTAATTTCTCACACAATACTGTATTAACTGCAAATTTGGAAATAACTTGATAACCTGCAATCTCTGAAATTACTCATAATTAAAGAAACCCCTTAATTTTAAAACAGTGTTCATTTTTTACAATCGTTAACAGGAAACGAGTAATCAGTTTTCCATCATTTCTAAAAAAAGCTTCATTTTGAGTTGATACAGTCTTGTGTTAGCAGTGCGATATACTGATACATCTACACTAGACAAGAAAAGGTTAAAATTACCTAAGTAGGTACAGCCCGATTCAAACTTTATGGCGGCTCGGAACATGAGGCGAGTCGCTGCGCAGTAACGAATTCATGTATCAGCGGGGGTGAGGGGTGGGGTACTGCGCAGCGAATAGCGCACTTCAGAGCCGCCATAAACTTTGAATAACGCACATTTACTGAGAGCAGTGGTGGCCAAGTGGTAACGGCCCTGACTTACGAGTTGTAGGTCGTAGGTTCGAATCCAGACAGGCGATTTACTTTGTGTAAATTATTTCATCACCACTGCTCTCAAAACGGTGAAGGAAAACATCGTGAGGAAACCGGCATGTCCTATAACTAAAAATTCGAAGACATGTGACATCTGCCAACCCGCACTGGGCCCGCGTGGTGGATTACGGCCCACTCCCTCTCACTGAGAGGAGGTCTGTGTCCCAGCAGTGGGAACATTATAGGCTGATTATGTTATGTTACGTAACGCACATTTGTAAACTTTTTCTAAAGATTTCATTTTTTCATTAATTATACACTTGTCTGAAAGTATTACACGTGCAGATAACAATAGGTATCTACTCATGCATACTAGTTAGGTAATTATGTTTACAAGTACCTAGGTGACCTTTAAGAGATAACTCAAATTGTTGCATTCATTTTTAATCAGCCTGATATGTATAATTGAATTAATAAGACGATTGTTTTGTGACCCCTGCATTCTATGGAACATGCTGGACCTATTTTTATTAATAATGAGGAAAATGACGTGAAGAAAGTTTTTAGTAATATGTGGATGGCTATTAGGGGCTGATTTTCTGAAACCTACGTATGAAAAAATAAGACTTGGATGACTGTCGAGACGGCGACTAGTAGAGAAGTACCTATAAGGAAGAAAAAAAAACATGTTGCACCGTCTCCAAATAGATTGGGATTAGGAAGGAGAATGATCATGATATTATCAGGCCAAACGTGACGTGTAATCCATTGTCGAAATGACGCGATAATGTTAAAAGAGTTGCCAACAATAAAAACGAAAAAAATAATCAAAAACAAAACAATAATCAATATCCAATATCAAAGAAACGAGAATGGTGGAATGTATGATGGAATATTTATATAACACCTTACTGTCATTGCTTTGTTAGTAAAAAAAAAATGCCGCAGTTGCATAGAACTTTAGACATCTTAACCACAGACAACATTATTCTACTTCTTACGTTCTCAGTTGCATTTTTAAATAAAAATAACCATTGTAAATTATGACGACGATAAAATATTTCAATTCTTGCAACCTTACATTGGACAGCTCTTATTATAAAGAAATGTGACCAATTGTTCTACTACAACAAAACACATTAACAATATCATTATTATTTATTTACATAAATATGAAATTCAATATGGTTCTTGATAAATATGTGGAAAAGTAACCGCCCATTGGTTGTTTCTTTCTTTTATAAGTGTTTATGCGTCTATCTCCTTCGCTCCTTGAGTTTGTGCCCCATTCCGAGGGGTGAAGCATTCCGATAGGTCGTACAAGTGGGGTGGAATGGGGGTGGGGTGGGGTGGCAATAAAAACTTAAGCCTATGGGCGGGGCGGGCCTATGGTTATGTAAACGGTTTTATGTGTTAAGTAACGCAAAAAAAACGCATGCGTTGCTTTCTATAGTCATCCATTCTGAGTGGTCTACAAACGGGGTAGTCTAAATAAATTAAAAAACTGAATGAAATGGATAACTCAATTATCATGAAGTCATAAATAATGAATGAAGTTAAAAATATATCTATGGTTTTTTTTAGACTTGATGGTATAGCTGCAAATAACGTAAGCAGTTTTAATGCTTGATATTTTTCGTTCCAAACCTGCATCTAATTGCATAACACACTATCAATCTCAATTTGAATCATTTTGAAGGATATTGCTAATCCATTGCTTCACATGTTCGAAAAATTTGTCTGCTCAAAAACGTTAATAACGCAATGAATGTTGTTGAACTGTCAAAATGAAAGCTATTCCTATTGTTAGTGTGTTACGAAATTACCCCGCTGATAGTTATAAAAATAAACTTATCTTTATAAAACATGCATAAGCACTTTCCCAATGCTGGGACACAGGCCTCTCCGTGGGAGATAGTGCGCCGTAATCCACCACGCGGGCCCAGGACATTCAACAAATCCCGCGATGCAGAAAATTCCATTTCCTCTAAAGAACCAATCCATAGAAAATAAAAATAGCTAGAACTCTTCAAAAACTTAGATTTGACAAACTTCCTGAAGATTCGTTTCGTAGAATTCGATGCTCTATTGTGCAGCTCCGAATGAGTCTGAACTCCTGAAGAAATGAGCTTAGTTTGGTGAATTTGAAGTAATTTGTAGGGATGCTCCACAAACAAGGTTGCGTTTCCTTCAATACGTGTTTCTTGGGATGTGCTAGATGTCTATATAGGTAACTAGTTTGTTTTTGTTCGGATGTAGGGGTGTAGGTCAGAGTTTAGGGCTGCTATACCCCAAAACCTTGTGGGGACTGTTGTCTGTTTTCTATTTTTATGGTGTCTTTTGTAATTTTCCGGGGCTAAGGCTCTGTTTTGGCGGCAGTTACCTAAGGCTGTGTCGGTAAGATGTACTTGGGATACAGTTAGGAACTAACTGAATCTCCGCTCAAACAGCTCAGGTGTCCTTTCTTGTAGAATTCGATGTTAGTTGTGTCTGAGGGAATGAGCTTAATTTGAAGGGAAGCTCCACAACAAGGTTGCGTTTCCTTCAATACGTGTGTCTAGGGATGTGCTATGTGTCAGAGGGTAGGGCTGCTATTCCATAAAACCCTATGAAAAGTGTTTTGTTTGGGGCCTACGTAAGCTGTGCTTTAGAAACAAAACAAAATCAGGGAGCCATGCTTTCTTACTCGTAGAATTTGTGCTTTACTTTTGGTTGAGTCTGAGTGGTTGACCGTAGTTTGGTGAATTTGAAATAATTGGAAGTGAAGCTCCACAAACAAGGTTGCATTTCCATCAATACGTGTGTCTAGGGATGTGCTATATATATCTAGTTTGTTTTTGTTCGGCTCTAGGGGTGTAGGTCAGAGGGTAGGGTTGCTATTTATAAAAAAAAAACTTGGTAAGAATTTTGTTTCCTGAAAAGTTCCAGGCAGCTGAATAAATGCCTGTATGTTTAGAATCTTTTTTAGGAAATAATGAAAACATGGTAAGGCGACTAGATATTAATGCAGTGAAAGCCTGATGACATTTCTTTGGATTTTTCTTTGTGAGTATTAATAATAGCAATAGCAAGGGGTTATGTTTAATATAACTGTCAAAATATGGGTTTACTAAGAATAGTAAGATACTCCTCTGCTTAGCTATTCGGGGATTACAGGCGTGATGTTATGTAATGTGTATTAATAATATTATTTTATGTAAACTAACAACACCCAGCATGTTCATTTTAAAACATTTTTTTTTTTAATTATGCTATGGCATTTTAACTTCTGATTTTGACTAAGCAAAGTGGTTGGTTGGTTAAGCAACTTAAACCTGCGGGTTAATTGCGTAAGGCTTTATCAGTAGGAAGGGCTTTCATTTTGACAGTTCAACAACTTTCATTGCGTTATTTACGTTGTTGAGCAGGCAAATTTTTCGATTCAGATTTTGATTGATAATGTGTTACGCACAAGGACATTTTAAAAAAACCTTCATAAAGGTTACAGAATTATAAGTGTTACATATTGAATTGATAACAGAATCAAATATGTAACACTTATAAATGTGTGTTTCAATGTGTTAACCCAAAACACTTTTAAAAGTGTAACAGTAATATATCTGTAACCGATATAAAAGTGTTAATAAGTGTAACCGGTAAACGCGGCTTTGCCAAAATAGCCGTAATCCTGACTGGATTGAGGCTACTTTGCCATCGCCGCGTCTGTCTGTCCGTCGCGTGTTTTTGCGGTACCGTGCAATTATACCTTCAAATGCTTATTTCTGTTACACATATAAAAGGTTACACTTTGATTCTGTAACATTATTGTATCTGTTCCATTTAGAAGTGTTTTTGTTTTAAAACAGTTTTAAAAACACTTACCTATTACGGTTATACTGTTTGAGTCCCTGGTTACGCAATCAGGGTGCTGGGTTTCTCCGAGAAAACCCACTCCCAGACATACTGCGATTAAAATTATACTTGACTAGACTGTAGACATCTGGAATACGGAGGGTCACAATACTCTACTTTCATCTCAACATAAAATCATGCCCATTTCACTACAAACGCGACATTAACACAAAACTATATTTGTCATTCATTTCACAGTAACTACTTAACATTTAATTTATTTTCACTTGCAATAAAGTTTGCAAAAAGAGTATTAGGTAGTCGACACCCCTGACGCAAGCGTTTGATGTTTTACGAGCACACCGCTCGTCATTAAACTTCCCTATTTCGGACGGATACTGTAGGGCTGGCACAAACTTGGGGAGGAATACTTGAAAGGCTCTTGCAAGATGTTTTTGCTCTTGCGACTATTAAATGTTTAGTATTATTTTGATATTCTGTTAGTTATAATGGGAGGTTCAATCGTGTGTTAAGAGTTAAATAGGTTTATGTTATGAATATTTTTATGGATGGATATTGAAAGCACTGTGTGCAGTTGTGTGTATTAGCAAGTATGATGTAAAGAGCGACACATTTCATTGTAGCCATCAACTATCATCAAGTTTAAACGTATCGTAAAACTCAGGACCTACGCAAAACCCACGTTTAGTTGTTGTTGAGTCTTTTAACCTAGTTAACCCCATTTTCTCTGTCAATTAAATTCTTTGAATATTGTCTTAGTAAAGAGGCGTTAGATTTTAATAACATTAATGACGCATCCTGTGTTATAATTTACCAGACAAGCATTTCAGTTGACGTGAAAATCATTTCACTAGTATTTTCGCATCAACTGAAAAGCTTGTAATCCATGTTATTTCTAAAGTACCTATCTACTTACCTTTCAAATTCGAACTTTATACAGTGTGATATAAGGGTCTTTCGTTACCATGGATTCAGTTCAGAGCACATCAAGCTACTACAATCTGTCAAATTTCTTTAATAGATTTTCAACTTTATCGCAAAAGGTCAAGGTTCAAAGTTGATTGGGATAATTTGACAGTTTCGGGTAGGTTGATGTGCTGGCGTCTGTACAAAATTCTGGCACCCCTGCGTTAAAATTTTACGTCGGTTATAAAAAAAAAATACTAATTAGTTGGTCTGGAATCACAGAACAAAAAATATTTCTACTAATGTTTTTTTACCAGGAAGCAGTGGTCGTCAACCCTAAGGCAAGGGTTAAAATTTAACGTGCACCCGTATTTCGGGCAGTGGTGCGGGCGGGCAAGGTCGGGACGTAATAAAGTATACACATAGCTAGTGAACCTCGCGTCTTTGTGTTGCTTCTGACTTCTTTTGTTCCGGGAAAATGACTTTCATTTCATTTTCTGTGAGATATTTTGATAGAGTAAGTAGGTACACACGGCGACACATCAAGCTATACATTTCCAGTTTTAGCTGACCTCGCATTGTATAGGTTTTTCGTACAATCAGAAGTCAGCCTATACTGATAGTGGTTATGTATAGGTTGATGTGTAGCCGTACGTACCTACCTATACATTGGGTTAAAATATTCACAGTAATTAGTAAACAGCTGTCAGCCTGTTGTAGACTCATAGTCTAATGCTGAACATGAACCTCTTCTAAGTTGACCAAAACACTCAGTTCCTAGTCTTCCTATAGCTACCTTCTAAGATAAGATAGATTGCTAATGAGAAAATAACATCTTATATTTGCCAGCCCTAGAGCAAGGGTTAAAATGTTACGTGCCCCTGTATTTCGGGCAGTATGCTCTTGTACAAGGTCGAGGGTATCTTATAGCTCTATTTTACAGAAGATATCTCATCTTCCCGATAAACGAAGTAGATGTAAAGGGAATAGACCAGAATTACCGAAGGCTTTAGAATTTCTATCTATCTCTCAGATTGCGTATGGTTTATTGTAACTGCATACCAATTCTAAAAATAACTAATTACATCCTATCTATACCTACCTACATTACAAGTAAATAAATTATTTTATTCTATTGTGAACGACTTACCAAGCGACAGTGTCCATCCTTTGCTGAACTTGGGCATCTTATGGACTGTTACGATAAGCGATTATCGGGAATATTCATTCATCTACAGACTTGATACAATTGCGATTTTTAACATCAAATACTTCTATAATTGCCATAGCGCCAGAATCACATACCTAGTATACGTACAACCAGCAAAATAAAAAACAAGCCACATTTAAATACATCATAATAGGAAAAGTAATAGTACCTATAGGAAAAGTTCAGTAACTTTTCTTGTAAAAAAAAAAAACAATTAAAAATGCCAAGCGACACGAACCAAGCCAACTATGGTCTATTCAAATTTATGTTACCAATTGATGTTAGGTATATCAAGTTAAACAAATATCAACTTTATTTAAATAGCAATTTAGTTGAATTCAGGGGAGGTACACAGTACTATTGAAAAAGTTATAAAAATAATTGAAGTTGTACCGTAAACTGAACTTTATTGTATAGGAATTAAAGTTGTTTTTCCATAAACTCATATTTGTATTTTTGGCAACCAGCCTTTTCCCAACTATGTTGGGGTCGGCTTCCAGTCAAATCGGATGCAGCTGAAAATGCGAAAGCAGATTACATAACACTTATTCCCCACAGTGATACTGAACAATGACTTAATTAAATAAAGCTATCTATGTATATCTATGCATTGTCTATTAATCTAAGTAGTACATTACATAAGTCAGATGATGGCAGATAACGATAATCGTGCCGCGTCTAGAGTCTAGACGTCCGATTGGTATAATTGTACCGGTTCGTCTTATGGCTTACTAGCTGCGCCCCGCGATTTCGTCTGCATAACTGTCGATCCCGTGGGAATATCGGGATAAAAAGTATCCTATGTGTTATTCTAATGTATAAGCTATATTACTGTAAAATTTCATCAAAATCCGTTCACTAGTTTTTGCGTGAAACAGTAACAAACATCCATCCATCCTCACAAAATTTCGTTTATAATTATTAGTAGGATTTACATGGGGAGTGTTTCTTGCCTCGGAAAGGGGATCCAAAATGTTTTATTAACGCGGCGCTTATATTACCGGTTCAAACCTAGACAGGCGCTTTATTTTGTGTAAATTATTTCATCACTGCCACTCACCGAGAGGAGGCCTGTGTCATGTGTCCCATCATTGGGAACATTATATACTAATTATCTCATTTTACCGAGCTCTGGATTTTCAACTCTCGACGTTGAGCCAAGAGTTGAGAATATACTCACTTGTCACTTGAAAGTGGAAAATTGTCTTGTGTAAACAAAAAATAAGTCTCAAAACTCGGGAAAATCTCCAAGGACGAGTGTTTTATTTATTTGCTCTCATGCACATCACACATTTTATAATACCTACATTAAATGTCACGTTTTTGTAAAAGGTTTCTTGCTGTGGAAACACAGGCAAGAGTGCGGTAATCGCCTGGCGAGTGTCGCCATAAAGTCTTGTTCATACAAGACTTTATGGCGACTAGACGAGACGAGACGAGTTTCTCGCCCGTTCATACGGGCGAGAAACTCGTCTCGTGTAAATGAGCCTAGAGTCTTAGTACCTTTATGTAATTTGTACGTGACATAGGTTTTATGTTAATATATTCAAAAGGTGACGGAATAATCTGTTAGAGGCTTATTAATTAGTGTTCTCGTATTGGATTAATTTGTAACGTCGCCGAGTGATGTTTGATTATAGGGTAAGGCCGTGTTTCCACTGCCACGTCAACGAGAACGAGATGACGCGGGCGCGGCGCCGAAGTAGCGATATTATACAATGTGTTTTAGAGGGGTGTGAGTGTGACCAAACTTGGTGGTGTTGTACAGGCCATCAAACTGAACAACTTTTTCCAGGGGACCAACATCGTAATCGTGAAAAAAAACATCAGTCGTCCCATACATTTGGTCACGTAGGTATTGAAGTTTTGTATGGGATGACTGATTTAGTTTCTTAAGGAAATGACCATGACAATGACGGGCAGTTCTTAAAATTGCTACATGTCTTATTTTGGTAAATAATGCAGAGGTTTTTAAATCGTCCTTTCAGTCTAAAATTGTACGTAGTTCAGAGGGGCAATTCTCGTAATTTTAGGAACTTCATAGTTCGATCTCAGTCTCAATCTGTCAAAAATACCTCTAGTTTCCCTACATTTTTGACATTGATTGTCTTGTCGCTGATATGAGATTGCGACTAGATTTTGAACGTTTTTAACTACGGGAATTGGCGTTCTGTTTTCTTACGCCCTGAATGAAAAACACGTCCTTTCCTCAGAAAATGCAAATCCATACTGAAGCAACCGGAGTAAAAGCGAACATCAAATAAAACTTAAAAGTTACTGGCACATTTAAAAAATAATTCCCTCGTTTCCTCGTTCCTTTTTCAACAATGTTGCCGTTGTTCACGTATCTAAAGCCTTCTGTCTGTCGATGGAGCCCTGGTACTTCGTAGAATTCATTTGCTTCAATTAGAACCAAACCCACGACTCGGTGGCTCCAAATCCCACTTCCCAGTGCTATTTACCTAGTACCGAAGTAAACAATGTTCTTATGCAAATGAAATCGGGTAATCTAAATTGTTTTTTTATTTAATGAAAATATAAAATTGACGTTTATGGTTCTTGGGTTCGTGGAACAGGGTTTTTATGTAATGTCAACGTATTATTTTTATCGTGGGAGAAAAATAGTGTATTGTTCACGATTGCTTTATTAAAATTTCATATTAGAAGTCCAAAGGCCTTGTTTGTGCAGAGATTATCAATACTAATAATTTTATTTTATTTATTTGGGAAAATAAATAATAATTCTGAAGAACTGGAACTACCAGTCCGATTTGAAAAAATATTCTTTGATTTGGTGGCCCATTTCTTGAGGAAGACTATAGGACTCTTCGGAGCGGAGCAAAATTAAAAAAGACAGAAAGAACGTTAACCGAAAACGGAGTAATAGCGCGGGCAGGCGATGCTATGCGACAGGGTTCGGGGGACTACACAAACAAAATACGCGGACGAAGTCGCGGGTAGAAGCTAGTCAGATATTACATTTTATTAACCTTATGAATATCTGTTGTGATTTATTGAATGGAATAAATGTTCAAATCTATATTCATATTTCTGCAATATTGCGTATCTGACATGTAAATTAGAATATTAATAAAATAGTAGCTCTTTAACTTTATCTTTATGATCAATGTGATGAATATTAAAGACATTGCGATTCAAATTGATATAGTTTATAATTTCTACTTTAGAATATTATTAGCAGCGCCCCGAGTTTTCACCCGTGTCGATTCCGTGGGAATATTGGGATAAAAAGTATCCTATGTTTTATTCTGATGTATAAGCTATATTACTGTAAAATTTCATCATAATCAGTTCTGTAGTTTTTGCGTGAAAGAGTAACAAACATCCATCCATATGGCTTCACAAACTTTCGCGTTTATAATATTAGGAGGATTTAGTTCTATATTCCTAAAAACATAGTTATTATCAACATTTACTTATTGAAAACCAAGACTGAAAACTGAATATTGCAATTTATTTATTTATCCTCACACTGGAACGCCATACAGCAATTACACCAACGGAACAAAAAATAATTTCCATGTGCTGCTTTCTGCTTTCCATCCATCCTGTGCGTTGTGGACAAAGCGGCGATGGATCACGCACGCTTTCGCAGCGTCAAGACATTTCTCCATAGCCCCAACCATCTCCATCCACATAGCGCACATTCTTTGCGAATTTTTGAAACTCAAATGAATTTTTCAAAGTAAATACTTACATACCTACGTAAAAACTAAAAAAAAAAAAATTGTGGTGTCATTCTGCCTGACAGATGACAGAAAAAAGAGACTTATCTTTTTTTTTTTTTTGCAACAGAGGGGAAAAAAAAGAAAAGATAAAAAGTCTCTTTTTCTGTCATCTATTTCAATGAACTTGTAAACAAGAGTTCTTGTTGCATTTTTTAAATTTTACTGTGAATTACTTGATTACAAAATTGTAAATAATTTGTGATATATGCAATGTTAATTTATTCATGAGAAACCTAGGACAACTTAACTATACCTTGTCCCATAATAAACCCGAAGAGGGATCGGGAGGAACGATTCAATTTGCGTCCTCAGCGCGTCAATAAAGAGTGAACGGAGTGAATTCACTCAGGAGGTGCATAAAACTTGCTTGTTACCGAACTAAACTTGGGCAAACAGATTCGCAGTAAAAACTGGAACTGGCTTACAGCCAGTGGACACTCGGGGATCGTAGTTACAAAAACTGACGTCACTAACATATTTGCTATTTAGTTCTGCTGGACCTTTTTAGATCCAAAACTGGGTTATCCTGTGGCAACTCGAATCCGAAACGAGGCAGAGAATCAAAATTGTCGACATAGCTCACGTAATTTGCAAGCTGAACTGGCAAAGGGCCAGCCATATTAGCCGTTAAACCTATGATCGTTGGGGTAGACGTGTTCTTGAGTGGGGAACACGAAATGGCAAACGTAGGGTTAGTACCTACGACCTCCGCGGGCTAGGTGGAGCGACGATCTTCACATGCTCGTCGCAGCTGGATGAGAGTTGCCGAGAATCGAGCTGATTGGCGTGCAATTGGAGAGGCCTATGTCCAGCAGTGGACTGCTGTAGGCTGACGATTTTGAAGATCTTGTAGCAACTTATTCTCTGATTACATTGCTGTTTGATCTCTGTTTGAAATTCGAATAAAGAAGTGAGCTCAATAGTGTTTGCAGAATAGCGCTTCTGTGGTTGTCTTTGGTAAGTACTAAAAAATTCCGTGTTGCACGGAAAGTACTTACCTGAATACATATTTCTTCTATGCTAAATACAACAAAATGTTCATGTTGCATGGAAAATACCTGTACAAATATTAAAAAAAAAGAATTTCGTCGGTGGATCGAAACGCATTTGTCGGTTGCCAGTGCATCAGACATCATTATTCAGTTATTATAACCTAGCCTTTTTATTCGTGGAATGAAATTGACATCTGACAGATTTTGTATGGAAGAACTGTCAAAAATTCAAAATTATTCCTCGGGTAACATTATCAGGCGTTGGAAAAATCAGCCCTAACAAATCATCAGTATAATTTTTGTACGTATTTACTTGTTACTGTCTTCTTGACTGTTTATGCGTGAACATAAATAGTAAAAAAAAATGTAAGTACTTACTTAAGTAATATATACCTGTAATTAGAAACGTTTTTGATTGACGTTTGACTAACCTAACAAACTATACCGTCGATAAATGTGATTAACTGCTTGTCAATCATTTACTTTAATGCTACTAATTAAGACTGCTTCTAATTCTTCAATGTAATTTGCCACTTTATATAGGCAAATAAATCATTTATGATTTTCTTGATATTAGTGGGTAATTGGTTGAATGGTTCCCCTTCTTTGACGTCATCGCGTAAACGCCAGCTGTCACTGAAAACAAGCGCTATGGCTATGTCTCGCATAGAATCACAGCGTTATGCTGAACGATGGGCGTTTTGCGTGGATGTGACGCATATTTTCCACCAAATTGTTCCATTTTGTGTTCTTTCTTTACATCTTGTTTACTGCAAATAAACGTATTTTGTTTCTTTCTTTTTCCGGGCCTTTTAGATCCAGCGCGCACTAGCGAATTTTTGTTGACCGATAGTTTGATCGTTCAGGGAATTAATATGTAAGTAGGTATAATAAGTGCACGCGATTTATCGGCCGATTTTTAATCGCCAATTCATCGCCAAACGACATTGGTGAAATCCTCAAATTAATAGAACGTCAACTTTAGCAAAAGATGAATGCAATCAATAATTTTAGTCACTTTTTTAAAAGGAGATTTTAAATGTATTGGTGATGATAGGAAATCGAACATTAATAATGTGCTTTCAGATGTAGTTTATTTCTCATAATTATTGAGTTAAGGACGCTATCACATTTTTCCACGAATAACAGTACTTTTCAGGTACCATTTTAATGAACTTGGAGTCGCAACTGCAAGGATATCTTGGTTTCAAATTAAAGATAATATATTCATCTCCAGAATGGCTCCATAACAATTAAATAGCCCCATACAAAATTTTCACACAAATACGTTTTTACAATCACAGTAATCGCAAAAAATTTAATAAAAAGGGGTTTGAATAAGAACCTATATAGCTAAATCCACTGCATATTTTAACTTAAAAATAAGAAGATATTGTTGCTTATATAGTCCTCTATACGACAAGCTAAATATTTTTTAGATAAATAAATAACTTTTTCATTTATGAGACAAATAAGAAACACTCTCAAATTTCTCCATACATTTTCTACCCGCGGACACTTGCGGTTCGTCATTCTGCGCTCAGAGGCGCTCGTGGAAGCACGTCTGTGTCGCTTTCTCGCAAAAAATAATTACGTAAAAAAGCGAGTTCCGAGTTGTGTACTGAGGTCGGACGAAGTTGATACTTTTTCGGACCGAAATAAAATTAAGTACGATTATTGGTATTTGTTTCAGAAACAAATACTTAGTTGTAATTTTTACAAGCTTTTATTTAACTTGCAATGTATGTATGTATGTAACTATATTTGTTCGGGTGTACTCTTGCAACTAAATTTTGAAGCAGACATCTTCAACCGATTGAGCTGAAATTTTGTATGCACGTTTAGTTTGGATGACAATGCATGGTTAGCTGAGTGACGTTATTCTAAATCCAAAATGGCGGAACGCCCAAGATGGCGGACTACTTATTTTTAAGGCACTCCTACAATATGGATATCAAATGAAAGGGATTGCTGAGAATAACTCGAAAAATAAAATGACGTCACTCTAAATCCAATATGGCGGACTTCTAAAGATGGTGGACTAGTTATTTTTAATGCACTCCTACAATATGGGTATCAAATGAAAGGGATTGCTGAGAATAACTCGAAAAATAAAGTGACGTCACTATAAATCTAATATGGCGGTCATCTAAAGATGGTGGACTAGTTATTTTTAATGCACTGCAACAATATGGGTATCAAATTAAATTACTTGCTGAGGATGACTTGAAAAATAAAGTGACGGCATTCTAAATCCAATATGGCGGAACACCAAAAATGGCGGACTAGTTATTTTTAATGCACTTCTACAATATGGGTATCAAATGAAAGGGCTTGCTGAGAATAACTCAAAAAACAATGTGACGTTACTCTAAATGCAATATGGCGGACTTCTAACGATAGCGGACTAAGTTTTTTATGCTTTCCTACAACATGGGTATCAAATGAAAGGTCTTGCTCAGAATACGTATGCGAGTTAAACTCCACAAAAAAACCTGTCCAGCGATAACTAAAAAGTAAAAAACAAATTAAAAGTAAAAACTTTTTTTAAAAACAAGCTTTTAGTTAAATGCGCTAAGAAAAAAATAAAATTTTCCTTTAAAACTTTTACTATCAACTTATAACGTCATTAAGTACACAAGTTATATGATATAAAAGCTTGTTGCGAGATTTACCTGTGTAGATAAACAAGTAAATAACATGATCTGATTGATTTTCATTTTTTTAATTTTCAAACTAAGTAAATACGAACTTTCATTTTTAATTTTCAAACTAAGTAAATACGAACTTTCAAACTAAGTAAATACTCCAACAATTGACATCAAAAATAATATTTAAAAGTACTTAGGTACATCTTTTCAAACTAACAGCCGACTGTGGTATAAATGTGGATGTTCCTTGTAATACTAAAATGTTAAGGTCGTTTTTGGGTACCTAGTAATGAACGTATTGACTGATGAACTTCAACAATACTAAAAACATGATTATCACGCAGATAGTAAGTACTAATAACAATTACCAAATTCGATTGCGAACTTACAACTAACTTTACTCAATAAATACCAGCAAAATTAAAAAAATATATCTTCAAGTACCAAGATTAGTTAAGTTACGTATAAAAATCGAGCGAACAATGGTTTCAATGTGTGCGTGCGCGTAATGTTGCTGTGTTGCGATTCAGATACCTAAACTTAAGCGAGTTCAAAATGTGATAGCGTCCTTAATAGCCTCTGAATAACGAAGAAAAACGCGGTTTTGGTCGGGGTACCGCCTTGAGGGGCTTACAGGACCTAAACACAAAAAACGCAAGTTTTATAATACCTAAAAGTATATGATCGACTACAGTAAACAAAATCAGAAAAATATATGATATTCTTCAGGATAGATGCTAGGTAGATAGTTTGTTGAAAACATAATACAATTAATTTGATACGATAGAAAAAAATCATGAAGATACCTCTAAAACTTTATTTATTTATTTATTTTATTATTTATGTACACACAGTAAAATACATAAAGAAATGACATAATTAATATTTGAGTACAAAGGAACTGCTTATTTCTTAAGAAATTTCTTCCAGCAGACCTGCGAAAGGACTTTACCAGCGTTGTGTCATCGCGCTTCTCTTTCTTTTCTATGCAGTCCGACAGTGACCGCGCTTTAGATCATGTAATCCCCTTAACCCATAGTGTTAGTAATATTTTTAAATGGTTACCCGAAAATTTCAGCTCAGTCTAAATTAAAAGTTAGCCAATATTTGGTATCGGGAACCCATAAATATTGGTCGTAAAGATGTGAGCCTGCTTTCAAATGTTTTTAATCAATGCTTTTTTAATCGCGCTCGAGTTTAATCGTTTTAATAATGAAACTGTGCCAAATTACAATGGCTGCAGCGCCGCGGAACCCGAAATGTGCAGCGACCATTTTAATTGTTGACTTTCGAATTCAGAACGACCATAAAGTTTTTGTTAGATTGATGAAGGAACGAAACACCGTGTTTTGTAATGTCTGTGGTTTTTTAGTTATGGTTTTTGTTTACTTTCTTAAAGTCTGGCAACTTTGACTTTAAAAGTAATTAAAATATTTGCATTTATACATAAAGCTTTGTTTAGCACAGTCAACTTTTATGTCATCACAGGTTCTCAACAGAAAACTAGAAATTAGATTTGCAAATAAGTACCAATTCAGAACATATTGCATACATACATACAAACAAACACACATTACATATTTTACATATAGGTAGGGAATTAACTTTTTTTATAAGAGGCATGTGCTTAATACTAATAACAAAGTCTTATTTATAAGCCCACCATCCTAATAAATTAAAAATGAATACAGGCAAATAGATTTACGATACAATAACCGTTTAGGTAACAACATTATTAATGATATCACCCCTATGACTAGATAAATGCAACTGAACCTGCCCTCGTTCTATAAATTTCAAACATTTTGAATTAATACAGCCTCGAATGTTCTATTTATTTTATAATTCATACAAGCAAGCTGTTACCCTTACCACTATACAGGATGGAATTTTCGAAGCGTACCTGGAGGAAAAGTACTCTAAATACTGAAGACAGCTAATTTTACTCAAAGGAAACATTCTTCTTTTTTTTAAAGAAACAAAACTGCATTTAAAGACTTTTGAAAACACGTTTGCCACACCCGCGAATCGAACCGACTAAAATCCGAAAAAATAGCATCCTGTACTTTTATGGCACCAATCGATAGGGTCAATCATAAGGATCAAATCTCTCTAGCAAATATGGTAAATTAAATTAAACAAAAACCATGAAATCTAAACTTATTTTATTCGAACGAAAAAAACGAGTGAATTAACTAATTAGTTGCTCAAAATGAGCTCCATTTTCTAGGATGAAAAAAAATCTTTTAAGGAATTAATTTTGAGTTACTTTTAGTAGCGTGTTGTGGTGAAAATTGAAATTTGTATTGTGACAGTCTTCTAGTCCTTGTACGCCCCTCGGTCACTGCCTTACGCAACCGTTTGATTTGATCGCATCTTATTGTGCAAGGGATGGCTATCGAAAAACACGCGACTATCGCATTGGATTGTGACACCACTGCAAATTCAAGGCGTTCGAGTAAAACCATTTTTTGTTTCAAAACTATCCCATTATGCTATACATCCATACATTTCGAATTATGGATAAGTCTCTACTATCATTTGGAAATTCCAATATTTCAGTTGAGGGAAACTTTTATCCGATGAATTTTCATACAGGGATTCGAAGAGATAATACTTTATCTTTGAGATCCAACTGTCTTTGAGGATAATATACCTAATAGAAAAGAGACGAGATGCAAGCTTCCTGCACGAAAACTTTCAATTTTATCAATAGGTTCACTGAAGTTTGAGATCAGCGGTTGGTTTTAGAAATATGTACAGTTTTCTTACAAGGAATAAGAAGTAGATGAAAGAACAATTTATTTCTAAATTGATTGAATCGAGCTTCGAACTTTCTAACTTTTGTCCTTATAATCAAATGAAAGCCTTTAATGTTATCATTTAAGAAAGTTACTCTCTGAAAATCTCGAACATTTTGTGTCCAAAGTCCATAGAAATATCAGATATCTATTTTTTTTTGTTAAATACCCAAAATATGTTGTTTTGATTTCCCATACAGCCCTATGTATGATTTACAAACGCCCACAACACACTAGCAAAAACACACGAAAAAATAGTCCCGAGTTGGCATCGTCCTGGAGTTACAAATCAAACAAAATATATTGGTTATAAAACTGCAACAAGTATTCGAAATGCACACATCGAGCCTGTACGTATCCCCACTTGCTTTTATAGGCCATAAAGTGAGTTTACGACTGTCAGGATAATACCCATCCGGCTAAAAGGGTTTCGACCACTCCGCAAACTTATAGATGTATACGCCGGTAATTAAAAATGTCTGACTACAAATGTTCGTTTAATCATTGTCATGTGAAGGGCGGACAATTTGAACAAATAATGTATAACTTCTGATTTAAAAGAAATGAAATGAAATGATTGATTCTGTATAGGATATTGAAATCACTTTTACACGTCATATTATAAAAAAATAAATATGCTAGAGTAGGTCGGTGTTTTCTATTTGACTACTCTGAGAAGAAAGGCCGAAGCAAACTCAGAGGTCACAGACTCTTTTAAAGTCCAGACATAATTTTGGTCAGATTATATGAAGACCACGTAGATTGATGTCTGAAATGGTCTTTTGAGGAAAGTACCACATAGATTTGTCATTATTTCAATTAGGCACAGTAAAGGCACTTTTGAACGTCAAAAATTATAGTAAAAACAATTGATTCTAGTCGCCCAGTTTGAGTGGACCAATCCAGTAAGTGCAAGCATTTGTCAGTAATCTTGTATAAGCTCAACTCGGAACTTGAGGAGCTCAACAGATGCTTCGATCAACAATAGTACTAGATTTCCAATGAGCGCATCAAAAACGGCCGGAAAAACAAGACCACAAATGTCATAGCCTTATATTGCAACATAGTTTTTTCAACCTTATTTCTCAGAAATTATGTTTTATTTTTCCATACATATTTTGTTCCTTATCTAAAAATACGTTTACTTTTCAATCAAAGTAGTAAATATATTGCAAACGAAAATAAACGTTATGTTTGAAAATTAAGGTTTATAATCGAGTTATATGCAATCGCGGCAACTTGAGCGATGAGTTTTTGTTCCTAATCCTTAATCTAGTGCTATTTTTGATCGAAGGGAAGATGGTTGTGTTTGAATCGTTTTTCTTCCTGTTAGGTATCTTTTTCATCATTATCTTATTGCCGAACATCCTCACCTACTAAGCCACTGCTTGGTCTCTGTGCTAATCTGCTACTCTGTGTTCTTTTATCCTTCATCAGTAGTAGTAGCAGCAATCAGCATAGATGTGCAGTCTCTGTCATAGTCTTCTACACTGTGTCCCTTTTCCCTTATTTTCGTCATCCGAATAGTGTCTTTATTGACATTCGTCAAATTACTTGAATGGAATAAATGCCTTGTTAGGGTTGAGGAAAATTGCTCGCTACAAAAATAACTACCAATATCCAATACCCAAATCCTAAAAAGTTTTCTTCGAAAGGACTTAACATTTTCGGAAGCGGTTTAAAGTGAATTAGTATACAACAAAACACACCCTTAACGTCTTGAATGCAATTCTAAAATAAGTCTTAGTGATTAACGACGAGAAAAAGTCATTAGAAAAAGCAGTACCTATCCGTTTTTGCTGGAAAATTAACAACATAAACGAGCATTATAACAGCGAGCCATTGCTGTGCTCCATTTGTTTTTCCCGCCACAACAATGGCGTATCGGTGTACGTAATTATATGTCTGCATGCCGTTTATGAGTTACGTGGTGCATAAATGTGACTTATCTTACGATAAAATGTTCTCATTTTAACGCCGACGCTCTCCTTTTGTACGTGTTTGGCTTCATCCATTAAATTCATCGCCGCCACTCACTAGTACAGTAAAAGTCACTCAAAACCTCGCAAGTCCTTACAGAACTTACGTCGCCAAGTTTAAGTTAACCGTCCCTAATAAAACCGATGCGTTTCTCGCCAAAACCGTCTCAATACATCCGAGAGAAGATCATAAACGCCCCTCACTACATGCGAGGCCAAAAAAGTCCAAAAACAAATAGCTTCATATATAATTATACAAGAAATAAAACGCACGTTTATTACTGTGTGGTTTATTCGTTTTATGACCTCCCAGGATCGCATTGGATAGACGTCAGTTGGGAGCCTAGACGTCGTAAATAAGTATGAAATATGATAATTGCGAAATTCTTCAATATATTACGATTTAAACATTGATGATTCGCCTGACGTTTTGTAGGGCCATAACTCGGCTGTTCGCGGAATCTGCGGCCGCGCCGCCTTGCTCACTCCCTGCGCCTGCGCAGCCTAAGCTAACGCACAAAGCCTTTTGAGACCCAACGATATTGTGTTTCATGCACTCAATATATTTTTGTTTGTTTTTTAAATGCTCATATAATATGACATTAGTTTTGCACTCTAATGTTACTTGAACCTCGTAATTTATTATGAAATATGTTTATTAGCTGTCAAATTGACTTAAATAATACTGATTTCTTCACTGGATATGTAGACCATGAAATTGTTCTTAACGTTGTGTTATCTCAATGAAAACGAGTATTTTAATTAGTGTTACGCAATTAGTGCAGATGCTCCTCAATATAAGCGTTTAACATCTGACCTCTGTAATGCAAGCACATCAAAGATAACAACAAGGTTAGGATTTCTCGACGTTTTTCATTCAGTCTACTGACGACCTTCGACAAATGTCAGGAGATGTTTACTTACACTTAAACGCATCGTTTTAGGGACACGTCTGGATACGGGAGGGCTCCCGACAAATCCAGACGTATCCCTAACCTTGACGAGCCGTTTTTGGCGTTCAAGTACGGGCTCGGCGAAAAACGCTTGACCCCGTAGAATCTAGATCAATCAAGCATTCTCATTAAAAATCCATACAAAAACGACATCTAACCATAACATCGCCCCAAGATTTAATTAATCAACTAATTTGCAACATTAAGCCTTACTTACGATAAGGACTTACTAATTATTTTTTTACGATCGTGTACACAATTAGCATGGGACACGGTGATTGATGCTGTCTCGCGGCAAATGACGTGTGACGGTATAGCGAACAACATTGATTAAAATATCGTATCGTGTTTACATTATAAGGTGAGATTAGGTCTTTTACGACTGCTGCAATTATAACGGTCATGTAAATTAACTGTTGTTGTTGTGAGAGTGGATGCGTGTGCGCAGGGTTCGTGTAAATCGGTCTGTTTCTTTGTTAGGTAATAATGAGAGTGAAAGGTTCAGATTTCTGGGGAGATGGTTAGAGTTGCGCCTAAAATAGAAGGAATGAGCTCACTCCATCAAGTGCTTGGTACTCCTAGTAAGTGTTCTGTTCACATACTGCCGTCGACTGCAGTTGACGCGTGCCGCTGTGTATGCTCACTAACAGGACCTTCAAAATCTATCATTTTCACCAAGGAAAACCCATACTCTCTCAGATTGTTTTGGCTTTCATCTACATCTACACTAATATTACGAGTATAAAGAGGAGAGATTTGTATTTTTGTATGTAACGAATAAACTTAAAACTACTGGACCGATTTCAAAAATTCTTTCGTTGTTAGAAAGCTACATTATCAACGAGTAACATAGGCTATATTTATTACTAGAAAAAATTAGAGATCCCTACTAAAACCAACCCAAGGTGTAAAAAAAATTGCCATAAAATGTCTTTCATCGCATGCGCTGCGGAAAGTATTGATGATAGAACAAAAAAATGTTCTACAATATTATAGAACATATCAATATCTACAAAAAACTTCGCGAGACCATATGTCCAACTATTGTAGGAGTAGGGTAGGGGTAGGGTAGGAGTAAGGAAGGAGTAGGGTAGGTAGGAGTAGGACACCACGCGAACGATTTCGCGCCGGGCAGCTAGCTAGTGTTAAATAAATAACTAAGTAACCAACAGAAATTTTGCCAAAGAGAAGGATACTTACATCCAGCTGTTGGTAGACAGATAATGTCGAAGTCTTTTATTATTCTATATCAGCAGTTCTATCAACTACCTATTTCAGGGACAGGCACTATGTGAACTGCAAATATATGTAGACTCTACATCTAAAAAAATATGTCCGCGGAATTGTCACCTTGCATCAATGTCGACCGAAACTTCGGCAATTGCAATTGATAAAACGATATTCTTTGCTTTGACAACAAAATGTAGATATGAGGATCAGTATTTTTAACACTTCTTGTTTGACCTACAGATAAGGAACATTGGGTAATGCGTCCTGATAAAATTTGTGCATAATAATATCTAATCTTCCCCAAGTGACGTGAGGACATATTATTGTTATGACGTGTTTATTTTGGAGATAAAAAAACAAACAGTAAATAAAATTTTGGTTTAAAGTGTCTGTGTGTTCTTGGTATGAAACTCTGAAGGGTAGTAGCAATGGCTTTCATTTTGACAGTTCAACAACATTCATCGCGTTATGTACGTTGTTGAGCAGACAAATTTTTCGAACATATGAAGCGATGGATTAGCAATAATATCCTTCAAAATTATTCAGATTGTGATTGATAGTGTGTTACGCGGTGCTGGTCGGCCAAAACAAGGAAAACCTTCTCAAGTGGTGATACTATAGAAGAGTTCAACCTGAAGCGTAGTTATGGTGCAGCAAACGATGGGTCATATCATGTTCTGTGAGCCCTGATACCTATCCTACCAATATTATAAACGCGAAAATTTGTGAGGATGGATGGATGGATGTTTGTTACTCTTTCGCGCAAAAACTACTGAACAGATTTAGATGAAATTTGGCACGTAGATAGTTTATAACCAGGATTAACACATAGGATACTTTTTATGCCGATATTCCCACGGGATCGAAACTTAAGCGGGTGAAACTGCGGGACGCTGCTAGTAAGTCATAAAATAGGGACATACATTTTAAACATTGGACACCACTGATAATGGCCTAAACCTTGCTTACTTCCATCTTCACTTATGAGGGCTGGCGCTTTCCCCATTGGTTGCAGTTTTGTTTGTGAAGGCTTTGCCAAAAAACAAATGAATACAAGCGTTCGGCGTTCCTATTCACTGTTCGTGTAATTTCAACCATTTGTAGATTGAATCTACACCAACCCATCATTACATAATTATAGAGACAATGCAAAATGTTCAAGATAAAGAAGTTTTTATCAGTTTTAATTCCTTAACGATACTGGTTTACTGATCAAGAAATTGCTCTCTTCCGGACAATAATGATTGCACTCAAATTAATTTATGATATTGTGCCCTCGAACTAAGTAGGAGGTATGAGCTCCTTAAGAAGTATTAAAGTCTTTGTCTCCTTCTCCTCCTGTCCTATATGCCAAATTTCATCCAAATGCGTTCAGCCGATTTAGCGTAACAAACAAACATACAAAAAACAAACCTCTCTTTTTATATTAGTTTCGACTATTACAGATCACAGAACATCAGGAAATCAGAGGGGCAATTCTCGTATTTATAAGAAAGTTCACACTCTGATCTCGGTCTCAATCTGTCAAAAATACTTCTAGTTTCCCTACATTTTTGACAAGTTTATGGCATTTGTTTGTCGCCGAGATGAGACTGCGACTAGATTTTGAACGTTTTTAATTACGGGATTTGGCCTTCTGGTCTGCGAAGCCAGCTCTGTCCTATGACAGACAGAACAGTTGTTCAGCTTCTGTCCAGCCTGCAGTGGTATAATGAAAAGCTGATATTATTATAACATCACATTATCCTCCGAACAATTTATTGGCTATAAGATGATAATATGGGTGTGAACATTAAAATTATGTGGCTGACCATTAATGATTCCGGAACCTTGCGGTTGAAAGGAGATGTTATTGCAAAACATATGGCATAGGGATCCATATACAATGACCAACACCACTTACAAGATAACTGTAAAATTATCTATACAAATTCTGTTTGTAAATGTCAAAAATAACAGCTTTTTACTAAATGCATAATGATTTGTCTGTCTCTCTGTTCCGGCTAATCTCAGAAACAGCTGGACCGATTTTGATGGGACTTCCATTGGCAGATAGCTGATGTTATAAGGAGTAACTTACTTTTATTTTAGAAAAAGAATTTGTAAAGAGACACATTATTTTACTCCGACATCCACGCGAATTAAGTCGCGGGCACTGCTATTATACAATACCAGCAGAGCCCCGCGGTTTCACCCGCATAAATGTGAATATCGGGATAAAAACTATCCTATGTCCTTTCCAGGGACTCAAACTATCTCTATACCAAATTTCATCTAAATCGGTTCAGAGGTTTTAGCGTGAAGAGGTAACAGACAGACAGACACATTTTCGCATTTATAATATTAGTATGGATGGCAGCGGGGTTTGACTTTACCTGTGTCATAAAACACTTTCTAGGGAAACACCAACTTACTGTCATAAATTATAACGTTTCAGTGACGTCATTCGACAGTAAATTGCGGACGCTATATGGCGGTCAACGCTGTCTTAGGAAACCTTATTGCCTAAACCAGACATAAAGAGAGATTCTTGTGTTCGGGTCTTACTAACCAAGTGCCATAGAACTATGGTTATATCATTATATTACCATATAACTAAACTACCGTTTTAGGCCTTTGCTTATTGTATACCTATAACGCAGTCTGCCTAAGTCGCGTTATTAGGCTCCCATAGGGCGCCAAGTCACAATATCATAAATTAACGTTAATTAGCTCAGACTTGTTTTTGCACGCAAAATTAATAATAATCTGACCTAGCAACACTAGCAACTTGCACATAACTAATACATAATGACCATGCTAACAAGATAACCTAATTTACAATGTAATTGTAAACAAATCTCTGACATAATATGGTTACTGCAAGGACTTGATTATAGGCTTGAACTTTGTTAATTTAGGGTCAGATATGAATTAATATAATGTGTGTGCTGTCTAATCTTGTTACCATCGCGGGTAGAACCTGGATGATGCTGGCACAGGGGCGCGGGGGATGGCACTTGAAAAGAGAGAACTATGGTCAGCAAGTCAGCAGTCAAAGTCATCATCATCTGCCCAGCTTTTTCCCAACTATGTTGGGGTCGGCTTCCAGTCTAACCGGATGCAGCTGAATATGCACAAATATTGTGAAAGTAGATGATTTTCCTAAAATTTTAACAAGTGTGCGCACAGAGTGTGTGAGTGGGTGAAGTCGGGCTGTGGATGATGTTGATTACGATGATGTGCTGTCTGTCTCTCAAAAAACGGTGAAGGAAAACATCGTGAAGAAACCGTCAAGTCCTAGAACCAAAAATTCGAAGACATGTGGCCTCTACCAACCCGCACTGGGCCCGCGTGGTGGATTATAGCCCTCTCCCTCTCGAAGAGAGGAGGCCTATGTCCCAGCAGTGGGAACATTATAGGCTGATTATGCTTATGCTATGCTGTCTCCATGATCTAAAGGCAACAGCCTTATAAATAACTAGGTTCTTGTTCAAGATTTGTATGTGTGACTGAAGAACATTAGCTAAAGTCAAAAGTCGTTTATTCAAACTAGGCCGAAAATCAGCACTTCTTGAAAGTCAAAATTCCATAAGACAGGCCCTCAAAACGCCTGCCCGCTGGGAAGAAGATGTGGCGCAACAAACTCCCCAGCAACACTGCTCCCTGTTCAGTTAGCTAAATGACTTTGCTGTGAATTCATCTGATGACTGTAGTCTTAACTAAGGGAGTCAACAGGTCCTACAAATAATATTCATGCTCGGAGCCCTTATCCTAATCTATTTGGGGTCGGCGCAGCATGGCTTTATCTTTCATTAATCTTTATTCTAGTTCATATTATCTTGTACATAGTCCATACATCGTTTCTTTGGTGTTCCTCTAGATACTCTTTCTTATTCATACTCAAAAATTTCGTCACGAACTCACGACATCGACAAGACATTAATTTTTCCGCATCACATTCATCCCCTCAAAATAATACTACCTACATACTACTACTAATATTTTTTTTATTTAATACTAGCGGCCCGCTCCAGTTTCGCAGGGGTGCAATTTCTTTTTATTCGAATTTCCTAAAGTTTTCTTTCATACAAACCTTGTCCTGAGAATACCGAACACAACAAAAAAATAATTATCTAATTTAGTGCAGTCGTTCGGAAGTTATGCGCGTACATACATTTCGGCGATTCATTTTTATTTATATAGATTTTCCGCCCATTGTGTCACCCTTTGTCTATATTTTCGTAAAGAGTATTCTATTCTATTCTAAATATCCAATGTCACCTCTGCCATGGTCCTTTACATGGTGGCTTAGGGGCATAAAAAATATAGTTGCGTTTAATTATAGACTTCTATTTTTCACTGGTTCTTTCCTTGGATAAACAAAGCCACAAATTTTGACTCCCCCGAAGAGCGTGATTGATGCAATAATTCGGGAATTCATATCTGGGCATCCATTCATGCGAAAAAGCTGATGTCCCCAATTTCATCTAGAACAGCACATTGATCAACATTCAGAATAAAGTCGCAGCTCCCAGCTTTTACAACAATGGAAACGGCTAAGCTTGCACACAATGGCCCCAAGATTTTGACAGATGGGGGCGGGCATCTTACTCAATGCGTTACTCAGTTAGCGTGCGCAGTGCGCATTTATTTAAAAAATACTGGAACAGATAACGGTTGTTTGGACTCATACGGTGTCCGAAAATGTAGATTCTGTAAATGCTTTTTAAAGTAAAAACCTTTTCCCTGCTTTCAGGGATGGAAGAAATATTTGGGAAGCGTGCGCGATTCTCATACATACAACCGGTCTAAAAATATAACAAATGACCTGTAAGAAAGACATTTAATTTTTTTGAACAACACGCTACAACATATTGTGCAAGTTATTGAACACCGATGTACAGACGCCAGCACATCAACCTACACCTAACTGTCAAATTTTCCCAATCAACATTGAACCTTATGCTTTAGCGATAAAGTTGAAAATCTATTACAGAAATCTGACAGATTGTAGTAGGTTGATGTGCTGGCGTCTGTACAAAAGCTCATTATGTTTTGAAGTAATTATTGTGACAATCAAACTTTTTTAATGTGACGTTTTTTTTTTCTCGGAGCTGTTTGACTCATTTGTAATTCAAAAGGCACCGCTTATACATATTTAATAGGTTTATTTTTAATTTTATGAAAGTGTGATACGGTTCGTCATTCGAGACTGTTAGTTCTGAGGATATCCTGGTATTGGTTTCGTTTTGTCAACTCATTTCGCTAATTTTCATTTTGAGCTAGCATGACCAATAGAATCCAATAAATGGCACAAAAAGTTTTGCTGTCGGAAAAACTAAGGTAAAAGCTACGAGTACATAATATCTATAATTATTCCATAGCACCATCACCAGTATCAAAATGCTGAATAAACACATATTATGTTCTCCACGTTTATAACGCGCACGGCCAGTGTGGAATTCTCTGCCAGCGTCTGTGTTCCCGGATTCCACATTTAACCCTTCAACCCATTTAAATCTTCTGGGCACACTCTTTCCATCATAGACCTCATCCACCGCTTTCCATCAGACGTGATCGAGGTCAACAGCAGGCCCATTCAGCAATAAAAAAAAGAAACAATTGAATTGTTGGACGAAAGAGGAAAATAAGGATTTTTTTTATGAAAGTTGTACAAACAAAGTAAAGTAAAACACACGCAACTTTTGTTATCTCCTTCAGCATTGTTAGAGTTCCATCAATGACTGACCGCACAAAACGAAGCTCTTGCTTTCAATGAAGGCTTCCCAAATAACCTTTTAAAAACCTGTGTGTGACGCCTGAAGGGCTTCGCTGAAGGCTCAGAAGCAGCTGTGAGGGATCTTACTTCGATTGTTATAACCACACAAGCAGGCAACATGTTGTTAACTCATAACTCATAAGAGTGGTCTAATGATCATTATTTCGTATTGTGAAGACATGATGGTGGTCATTACACTAAATGTCTGGGTGTGCCAACCTTGTACCGATGTTTATATTCAATGATGCTCTGGCTAACTATGTATATCCTCGCTTTATCTTTTAGGATCAGCTGCCCCTTTTATTAGTATTTGGTTGGAATAAAAAAAGAGTTCATTCTGGTCTGTGTTGTTTTCCACTATTAGATATCTTAAGCTTATAATCTACTAGCTGCGCCCCGCCGCTTCACCCGCATAAGTTTTGATCCCGTTGGAATATCGGGATAAAAATTTGCCTATATGTTAATCCAGGGCGTCAGCTACCTCCATACAAAATTTTATCAAAATTGGTCCAGCCGTTTGAGCGTGAAGAAGTAACAAACATATAAACACACACACACACACACAAACTTTCACGCCTTTATAATATTAGTGTGATACTTATACTAATAAAAAGCGGAAGAGTTTGTTTGTTTGGACGCGCTAATCTCTGGAACTACCAGTCGGATTTGAAAAAATCTTTTTGGTTTTTATAGCTCAGTTCTTGAGGAAGGGTATAGGCTATTTAATATCATGCTACGACCGTTAGGAGCCGAGCAATACGAAAAATAGAAATAACGAAGTAAGTAGTAGCGCGGGCGGGCAATCCGATGCGACGCGGTAGGTGCCTCAGGAGCCGAAATTTCACGCGGACAATGTCTTGGGCAGAAGCTAGTATTATCATAATTACTTAGAATCATTAATCATTGGCAAGAGAACATGAATGATGACTTTAGGATAATTGACAGCTCAAAAGGAACCATTGCCGACTTTGCATCTCTTAATTTCTACCCAGTTTTATACATATCTTCTACATACGTACCTAATAATATCTTCTTGTACAGTGTGACTGGCGTGACTTATGCGACCTAAAGGCGACCCTCGGCCGTCGTAAAGTAGCCCTTGTATAATACGCACCACGAAAGATGAGATGAGACTTGACAAGCTCAGTAGTAGGGAGTTTGCGCAGGTAAAAGTCGTATACGAAATAGTTACCCATAATGTGTATATCTATTCAGGGATTTATCGATGACATTTAGATAAAAATTCTTAACAATATTATAATATTTATTACGTAATAATAAAGTTTAAGATAAAAGTCAAGTCTCGTCTTTCGTCGCGCGTACTAAAAAGAATAACATGCGGTCAATCACAGAATTACAGACAAAATTCTTCAAGCTCTAGTAATCTAGTTGGTTCAAAATCTAGAAAGGATTTATATCGGTCTACGTCCTCCGATAATATGAGTCACAAAGTTCCGATAGGATTCATTTGTTTTGGCATAGACTTATCAAAGTAGGATGTCTGACTGTCAGACACTCATTTGTTTCCATGCTTTTACCATTCCTGACGTAGATCACTAATCAAGGTCGTCAATTGTTTGGGTAACGAAACTGAGGCACTCCATACACTGTTTAGACATTTTAGCGTACTTAGACAGAAAAAGAACCGTCGATTCTCGTCTAATGACTTCGAACAACAAACAAATAACGTGACGTCAGTCTTCAATAACCCTAGACCCGCGAGCGCCGGAGCAAGTGGCACGGAGGTGTTTTACAATGCAAGAGTACAGATCCAATTTTGATGGAATTCGACAAACTCAATTTCCTCACCAAATAGGTTACTGGCGACATTGGGTCACTGGATATAATTGTGGTGGGACTGCCCAAGCAAATCCCATTGCACACGCCAATAAGAACAAGCAACTATCAACTTTATGACTGAGATGTTATGGTTTGTTTTTGGTTTCGTGTTTCTCGGTCAAGGACGCGTGCCACGGAATGAGATACTGTATCATTGTCAGGTAGTTTTCAAGGTAAGCTCGGACTGATCAATAATCCTTGTGATTGCTATCCGTCTTCCGTCTTGTTGACCATTTTATTGGTTGGCCAGCAATTCGTCATGATGATTTCGTCTTGGCAGGTCTGTGAACGACAATTACGTATTTTAAGTGGTTTAAAAAAAATAATTGGTTACCTAAACCTGTGAACTTCTTGGTCTGACGATCTTCAGTTCTGGGGGTCTACTCCATAATCTCGAAATCCGTAGTTACGGGCGAAGTAACGGGCATTTCCACCTACGTACCAAAAACGGACACCAGATTAGTTCAACGTCCCAACTAAAAATGAATGACGACACGATTTGACAGTTGTCCCTACTCGCGATGTGGTTTTGCCCGGTATAGAAATTTAAATTATCACTTATGTCGGCTCAACTACTTACTTTCTGACGGGCCCGTATCTTCATTGACGGTCTTAGAGAGGAGACTCCCTGGTGCAGATTATTCATTATGTACAGTCATTGGTTGGATGACTCCGAGTTTAATGAGCTACACCGTTGCGTATGTTCTATCGCGGACACTCCCGCCTGACCACCACTAAGTTCATTTCTGCGGTGCTATTCTGTAAAACGATCACCGTGATAATTTAGGTGAAGTGAGCTTAAAGTGAGCTGTCACTCCACCAGATGCTAGGGATTGACAGCTCACTTTAAGGTCACTTCACCTAAGTTTTCACAGTGAGATTTTTACAGAATAGCATTACTGCTTGCACTCAATAAATAGAAGCGCTCTCTAGTAAGCCCACCAAGGTCAAATAGTTCGTCCGTAAAATTCACAAAAGGAGTACACGTGACGCGTCACTAAGCTACGCAGTGCAGGTTGCAACTAATTGCGTAAACGCTTTCCTGATAAGCGAAAACTTTTAAGGGGGCGTGGCTTGGCGCCGCCACAGGATTTAGGCGAAATAATTTTTAAGTGATCAGACGAAAAAGGCCGCGATGGTACTCATGTATATACTGCAGAGAGATTGCGACTACAGAATATTGCCGTGTAATCTTTATCATTACAGGTCTCGACTCTCGGCATTTTCATTGCACAATGCAAAAGTTCTGACAATTGTCAGTTGTCACAAGCTTTCAAGGTTCTTCCTTGTTTATAAAGAAGTATTGTCTTCAGTTTTAGTGCTTCAGGTGCGTTTTGCATGGTAAAATACATTGTTGCATGAATGGCTTGTAGGTGGTCAGTGTTTGTAACTGTTCAGTGCTAACTAACGTGTATTATAATAAATTAGCTTTTGCACACGGCTTCTCTCGTATAGAGGTCGGAATGAATCCCACGGGAACGTACCTACTACATGGTCGTGGTCTCTTCATGTGACAAATATCATCCAAATCTAAAAAGTGAAACACAGACGAGAGTTAGATACAGACGCCAGCACATCAAGCTACTACAATCTGACAAATTTCTTTAATAGATTTTCAACTTTATCGCTGAAGCGCAAGGTTCAAGGTTGATTGGGAAAATTTGACAGTTTCGGGTAGCTTGATGTGCTGGCGTCTGTACATTCGCATTTAATATATTAGTATGGGTTAGTTCTTTTTTGTTATTCTTCTCTTCTTGCTTGCTTGTCGATGGCAATCTAAAAGTCCAACAGTTCCTGTAACGTGCAGCTAACAGGGCACGCAGGACAGGAAGTGTCCTATCGTTTGTGGAACAGCACCACATTTACACTTCAAGATGGAGTCGTCTATGCATCTCCACCCACTTTTGTTATTATAAGCTTTAGAGTTGGAGCCAGTTTTACCAGCCCCCATTGACTCGGTTGAATGATTTGGAAAAATAATTTTGTACAAAAAAATGCTGCTTATGGATTTATTTGCTTGATCAATCTTGGCGCACCTACAGCTACACTCTTACCTAATTATGGGCTGACTCAATTTGCCATCGATACGCTACGAGACTGCAAAAGTGTAAGTAAGTAAGTATGATTACTTACTTACTTACATTACTTTACATTAAATTACAGGCTGATGCCTATAATGTTCCCACTGCTGGGACACAGGCCTCCTCTCAGTGAGAGGGAGTGGGCCGTAATCCACCACGCGGGCCCAGTGCGGGTTGGCAGATATCACATGTCTTCGAATTTTTGGTTCTAGGACATGCCGGTTTCCTCACCATGTTTCCTCACGATGTTTCCTTCGCCATTTTGAGAGCTGTGGTGATGAAATAATTTACACAAAGTAAAACGCCTGTCTGGATTCGAACCTACGACCTACAACTCGTAAGTCGCGACCGTTACCACTTGGTCACCCCTGCACTGCAAAGTAATGATCGAATTGACTAAATTAAGCACAAGTGTGTGATGAAAGTTTCTATGCTAAACTATAAAGACTAGGAACGCTTCGAAGCATGACATAGACGAAACACATAAATGAGGCATCTGTCTGCATATTCTTGTTTATATCGAAGTTGTCAAGACATTTATTAAGTTCCCATTAAAAAACACGTTAATTTACGATCATCCCTAACGATAATTTTAATGACTTGTCACTTAATCTGTTGTAAAAAGTGGAATCGCGTATCTGCGGTGGGTCCCAATTACAAGTAAAAACCGTATCTGCCTCGGAAGGTCCAATTTGATTTTTATGACCCATAAATTTTAGCTAAAATACGTCATTTTGTGTGAGAATAAACTAATTTGTAATTAGGGACCTATTAATAAGACTTATTAATATTTTAATAGTTATTAAAAATGTCTTGTTCTTTTTTTTTAACCATTTGAGATCAATGTCGATTTTACATTTTCACAGACCTAGAAGTAAAAATGGGGTAAACATAAAAGGGTTTGTTTAAAATAAACGATGATCAGATTTAAGTGACATTTAAACGTTAAAAAAGTATGGTAAAACAGTCGCAAGCAAAGTTTATGAATAAAGGGGCAAATAGTTTTGTGATGTAAAGAGCTAATGTAATTGTATAGACGGATTAAAACCACATTTTAATTAAGTACTAATATTCCATAGATGATATTGAAATGTTTTAATATTTATTAAGTAGGTACGTCGTTGGTTTTGAAGATGTCATCCATACAAATTAATGGATTACGAGTTTTTTGTTGTTGAACCAAAACCATGCCGACGAGAAGTTCCTTAAATACATAAACATATAAAATAACGATCCGGCTATATACTTTTTAATTTAACACATTAAAATGTAACAAACGCGCGATTTGTAATGACCGTTAATTACATAACTTTATAGGTAAACGTCTTAAAACTAATTAATATCGTAACTATAACAAATATAGAAACATAATAAGTATTTATATTTTAACAGTGTCCATTCGATAAGTAGACGGCACGACTTATCTGCCTGTCGCTCGGATTAATGCGTTTTATTGTCGCCTCACGAACGAATTTTATGTCGCATTTGCATATTTTTATGGTTTTCTGGCGGTGAAATTAAAGTATTATAAACCGATGCAACTCATTGCGATACAGTCATAAGTCGTAAAATATTGTTGTTGCTCGTAAAAATCGCGTGAAATAAAAACTGTTTGAGCAAAAAAGTTGCCGAGTCATTTAACGTTAAGGAGAACTAGCTGGGATTGGATATGATTAAGGGCTAAGGGCGCCGCCAAATGGGACGCGAAAACGCGTCTTACGACGGCTGAATGCGTTTCACGACTGTTTGATTGACACCCAGCAGGAGCGGGTGAGGGAAATTACAAGTTTATAGCGCAGACATGGATTTTAGATGACATTCGGATATCATTTAGGGTAGTGTCATAAAAAGCTTATGGCTTTGTAAATAAAACCACTGTATTTTGTTTATTTTTGGACTTAATGACGCTCACGTTATTGGGTTATACGGTCTCCGATTTGAAGGCTTTCGATTTCCTTCCAACGCGTTTTGGTTCGTGTCCGAATTTTGATGACCACATGTTTAATAGGCTCCTCCTATAGTATTAATTAACAAGACGTGAATTACAGGAGACGAACAAACAGCATAGATACTGTAATTTGAGAGAACCACAACAACCACGAAACCTTGAGATATCTTGGATCTATACAAATAAATAAAATTGAAGTGTTTGTTTGTATGTCAAAATAACATCTTTTTACTAAATGCGTATGAAAGTATCGGTACAATAGCTTTTTTTTTTACTCTCTGTCTACTTATTCCGGCTATTCTCTGAAACGGCTGGACTGATTTTGACGGGACTGTCACTGGCAGATAGCTGATGTTATTAGGAGCAACTTGCTTTTATTTTATAAAAAGAATTAGGGTTCTGCGCAAGGAAATAAAAAAACCCATGAAATCCAATTTGTTTTCCACGATGCACGCGATAAGTCACAGCTAGTCTACAATATAATTATACGAGTTAACAAAAAAATAGGTACAGACGTCAGCACATCAAGCTACTGCAATCTGTCAAATATCTTTAATAGATTTTCAACTTTATCATTAAAGTATAAGGTTCAAAGTTGATTGGGAAAATTTGACAGTTTCGGGTAGCTTGCTGTGCTGGCGTCTGTACCTACCATCAGTTGCATTTTCAAATGAGCAACAAATTGTAATAACTTTAGTTATCCAACAATTTCCACGTGCATCAATCCCACGGCGCACAGTGGGCCCATACTGAAAATTAGTGGACTTAGGCAACAAAGTTCCAATATCGATGCGATTTTTTTTTTATATGACGTGTTATGATATTCCTGACAACTTTTATTCTTATAACATTTCTTCTAAAGTTGATAGTTTGTCTTGAAAAAAATTAATTAGATTATTTTGTATGGAGCGAATCACGTTTAATTTTTTTTCTTCAATTGTACTAATATGTTGGGTGTGTGGCGTGAGTATATGATAGCTAGGGTCATTCTCTATCCACGAAAAAAAAAACAGCGCCGGCCATCTGCGGCAGCGCGAGTAATCATTCGGTAAAAAAAAAATGTTATGTAAGATTTTTTTTTGCCATTTAAAATAAATTCAAAGTAAATTTTTTGTGTCATTAGGCTAATTCACCTTCTCTTTATTAAATATATAGTTTTAACAGCGCATAGGTACTTATAACTAATTATTCTGGTAGAAATTTAGTAATTATTGCTATGTTATCGGTAGCACCTGCATTGTGATTGATGACTCATTTGTTATTGCGCTCGGCTAAGCGCATAACTAATGAGTCATCGAAAAATGCTCGTCTCTGATTGGCTGAATAATTTAATTTAATTAAATAACAGTGTCCACTACTTGAGTAATTAACACTGTCTATAAATATAAAGACATTCATTAAGTCCATCTAGTTTCGCTCTTGTCGCTTATTTGTGAACACAGTGAAATACTTTTATTTTTATATTTACATTAGAACTATGGCTGGATTTTGTACCAACCTAGATTTTTTTGTGAAATTAAGAAGTGGCGGTGATCTGAAAAATCATATGTTTCTATATGAAAGTATCATTTCTGTCTTGACTACCGAAGTTTCTGAAGAAGACAAGAACCGAATCAAGGAGTTCTGTCGACTTTTTTGTGTAAATCTAAATAAAAAGTGGATAGAGTCAAGTAGAAACCAAAAAACTTTTATGAATCGTGTAAGTAATCGCAAGTGGTTGGAAAAAAACATCAACTGGCCTGTTTGTGACAGTGTTGACCTGAGAAGTGAGATGGGCTTTTCGGACGCAGTCTTATCTGAACCTGTGGATATAGATTCCCATGTTCCTACTCTTGCAGTATGTACTGCGGAAGCGGGAACATCTACAGAAAAGGAGCACAGAAAACCATTCGAAGAGTTAAGTAAGAAGCAAAAAAAAAGACGTTCTACTTCCATAGTAGAAGAAAATTCCGAAGAAGAGTTGCAGACCTGGTACATAACAAAATTGAAAGACAACGGCAAAACGAATCTGGCAAAAGTGATCGAATACCTTTCCAGTAATCCAGATGCCCTATCCGAAGTAGACGAGCGACTATTCAAAAAGCAGAGCTTAAGTACTGTCTCTGAAGATAACTGTTTAGCTCTTTATACATCACTTGCGCTCTCGAAATGGAAGTACTTAGCTCTTCGACAATTTCTGAAAGAAGAAAACTGTGCTGCCTTTCCATCTTATCCAAAGCTTGTAAATGCCAAGAAAAGATGTTACCCACCACAAGAGAGTATGGAGATTACCGAAAAAGGAGCTCAAATTAAATTGCAAGCCCTATTGGACCACACTGTGGAAAGGATTTTACTAGGTATTAGTAATTCTGTTGATAGGTCTCAAAATAAAGAACTCAAGTTGACCTGGAAATGGGGACTTGATGGTTCTTCGTCGCAGAGCAATTATAAACAGAAAACGTCTACAGAGTTCGATGATTCATCAGTAGTCATGATAAGCATCGTCCCTCTTCGGCTAGTGTCTACTAGCCCATCTTCTGGGAATGAAAATATAGTTTGGGAGAACCCCACACCTTGCTCAACTCTGTACTGTCGACCGGTGAAGTTCACTTTCACTTCGGAGACAGCTGATTTTATAATGTCTGAAGAGTCTGAGATGAAAAAACAAATTGATGAACGAATATCTACACAGTGTGGAAATATTATTGTATCACATGAATTGCATATGACCATGATTGATGGAAAAGTGGCCAATATTATTGCTGAAGTACCATCATATGCAACGTGTCCTATTTGCTTGGCAAAACCGAGCGAGATGAATAATTTAGACGCTTTGACTTCCAAACCACTTCGTGAAGAAATTTACAAACAAGGAATTTCTTCACTGCATATGAAGATTCGGTGTATGGAATGTCTTCTCCATATATCTTATAATCTGGATTTTCAACGATGGACTGCTCGAGGCGAACATAAGGCTTTGAAACAAGCTAAAAAAAATACCACGCAACAAGAGTTTCGTGAGCAAACTGGAATGCTGATTGATATAGTCAAACAGGTATGTATTTAATTTTGGCTCTTTTTATGTTGTTTGTGTATTATATCTCTATGTATTGTATATTACAGTATTGTTTTCCCATTTTAGGGTTTTGGAACTACAAATGACGGGAATACTGCGAGGCGCTTTTTCCAAGATTACAAAAGATCATCCAGAATAACGGGAATTGACGAAAATCTGATTTTCAGATTTTCCGTTATTCTACAAGCCATATCATCAGGCAAAAACATTGACTGTGAAAAATTTAGAAGATACTGCAGAGAAACAGCTGATGTGTACGTGCAACACTATTCGTGGTACTACATGCCAGTTAGTGTACATAAACTTCTAATGCACGGTGCAGACATCTGTAACCACTTTGGTGTTTTGCCAATCGGTAAGTAAAAAATAAATATAGTTTGATGTATTATTTGACTCAATTGCGTTTTGAAATTAAAATGTATGTACTTATTCGTTTTAGGTATCTTATCTGAAGAAGCTTCGGAAGCCCGTAATAAGGACTTCAGAAACGTCAGGGAGTGGCACACTCGGAAAACGGGGAGAATAGCAACAAACGAAGACATCCTCCATGGACTTCTAATAAGCTCTGATCCCCACATATCCTACATAAGGCCTAAAATATTGAAACAGGGTCATAATGAGTTGTTGCCTGAAGCAATTCAGTTGTTACAGACTACTGAGCCTCCCTGTGATAGTGAGATTATGGAGGAAGAAGAATGCCTCATAGCAGAGTCCGAAAATTTGCCGGACCCACTAGCACTTCTGGAACAAGAAATAATGTGATCCGGCTCTAGATTATCCTCACAAAAGCCCATCAGGGCTAGGTATATGACAAACAGCCCTTTTCAGGGCTACAATTACTTCACAGTTTCATACGCTTGATTATGTAGATAATTATCAACGACTTGCCCGTACAAATTTAAATTATTTCACCTATCATTAACAAAATTAGTATAACCTGAAACTTATTACGATATTTATTCAACAATAGATAACGTGCAGTTAAAAAAATAACACAGCCAATCAGAGACAAGCATTTTTCGACGACTCATTAGTTATACGCTTAGACGAGCGCAATAACAAATGAGTCATCAATCACAATGCAGGTGCTACCGATAACATAGCAATAATTACTAAATTTCTACCAGAATAATTAGTTATAAGTACCTATGCGCTGTTAAAACTATATATTTAATAAAGAAAAGGTGAATTAGCCTAATGACACAAAAAATTTACTTTGAATTTATTTTAAATGGCAAAAAAAAATCTTACAAAACATTTTTTTTTACCGAATGATTACTCGCGCTGCCGCAGATGGCCGGCGCTGTTTTTTTTTTCGTGGATAGAGAATGACCCTAGCTATCATATACTCACGCCACACACCCAACATATTAATACAATTGAAGAAAAAAAATTAAACGTGATTCGCTCCATACAAAATAATCTAATTAATTTTTTTCAAGACAAACTATCAACTTTAGAAGAAATGTTATAAGAATAAAAGTTGTCAGGAATATCATAACACGTCATATAAAAAAAAATCGCATCGATATTGGAACTTTGTTGCCTAAGTCCACTAATTTTCAGTATGGGCCCACTGTGCGGCGAGTTGATGGCGGCTTGTATCCTCTGATTTCCCTCTTAGACTCAGGCGCAATCCAAGATGGCGTCATGTGATAAAAATGTCAGGTGGGCATTCACAGAGGTATCACTCACAATGTAAGACAACTCAATGTACGCCAGCAGATGAAATCGTAAACTTAGTAATTAGTTTGAATGCCTTAAACTGAGATGACATGGGACATACGGATAGACTGGACTGGTTGGAAAACTCAATATACTTTTTGTGCGATGCCGTAGCTAAAGCTGTCAGTGATACAAAGTTTTAGTCAAAACTAATGATAACACTAATATTATAAAGATGTAAAGTTTTGGGTGTAGGAGGTTGACTCTGGAAGTACTACTGCGGGCTAATCGCGTAACACATTATCCGTAGGAATGCCTTTCCTTTTGACAGTTCAACAACATTCATTGCGTTATTTATGTTATTGAGCAGACAAATTTTTCGAACATATGAAACAATGGATTTGCAATATCCTTCAAAATGATTCATAGTATAATGGATAGTGTGTTACGCAATTAGGGTGCTGGTCTGATTTCGAAAATTCTTTCATCGGCAGAAAGCTCTATTATTGCCGAGTGCCATAAGGTATGTTTTATAGTTTAAGGTGCTACCTCGAAAATCTAAAATCCTCGTAAACCTACTAAGCGAGCGAAAGTGATGCAATTACTTTTGAAACGCAAAAGAAGAGTGATGGCTATAATGTGCGTGTGCTCGGAATAAAACGACGTATGTGCCAAAACGAATTTACTCCTTTTTTAACAAAATAAATGAATTAAATTTAAAACTACTTTGAGTAAACTTTGATATGATAATTCTCTATGTTTTAAAGTAAATTCCATTGAATAACTCTTAAGCGTTACGCCGTGATGTCGAAAAAAGTAAAAAAAATGATATAAAATAACTGAAAATTTTATTTTATCGAGAAAAATTCATTGAATCGTGTATTCCTTTTACATGATACTAGCCCAAAGAGTCAAAAAACATGTACCAAAATGTTAAATCCCTATTCTACATACTTAACAGTTTACACGAAATAGAAAAAGATTTGTTTTTTTTTTCAATTATATTACCTTAATTGACAACAACGCGGGCGAAGTCGCGGGAAGAAGCTAGTATTAACTAATTTTGGAATCGACTCGGTTTAGAAGAAAAGAAGAGCGACAAAGTGTTTTTACTGTTTTAATTAAACTACCTAATTCAATTTTAATCATGGCAGCTAGAAATAAGTAGGTTCCAATGTTTAGTCTCAGCACCCTAATTGCGTAACATACTATCAATCGGAATCAGAATCATTTTGAAGCAAATTGCTAATCCATTGCTTCATAAGTTCGAAACATTTATCTGCTCAACACGTAAATAACGCAATGAATATTGTTGAACTGTCAAAATGAAACCGATTCCGATTGATAATGTGTTACGCAATTGCCCCGCAGAACACAGTGTGATCATCAGGATTACCTACTTTTTATTATTTACAGTTTCAGAAACCATGTAATATTAATAAAACTGTAAGTTTTTATAAAAATCTAATAATAACGAGCCATTTTTTCCTTTTTTGTTATGAGAATGTAGCGTTTCCGTGATTGTTACTTTTCTTTCATGGGACTTACATCAACCTTGTTGAACTAACTTAGAATGATCTCAACATTACAAATATTACATTTACGTCACCATCATTGTTTTTAAACCTCCTCATTTTAAAATAGGCACACCATACACTTTACATCATCAATTTCATACATTTTTGAAGTGACACTTCTTGAGCGACGATATATTTGGACGAGACTGAGTGAAATTTCAAGGACGTGACAAGTTTTAGCACATGAGAGAGAAGAAAGATAATATAAGAATATTTATTTATTTATTATTAGGCTTTTCAACAATGACTAAACTTCTAATATATATATATATAACTAGCTGCGCCCCGCGGTTTCACCCGCGTAAGTCTCGGTCCCGTGGGAAAATCGGGATAAAAAGTATCCTATGAGTTAATCCTAATTATAAACTAGCTGTGTGCCAATTTTCATCCAAATCTGTTCAACGGTTTACGCGTGATTTAGTAACAAACATCCAAACATCTTCACAAACTTTCACATTATTAGTAGGATTCAAAGTCCTGACTGACTGATTATATCAAAATCAAAAGTCATTTATTCAAACTAGGCTGAGAATCAGCAGTTTTCGAACGTCAAATTTACAAAAGACAGTCCCCTAAAACGCCCGCCCTGCACCACTTCCTAGTGCTTTCGCTGGGGAGAAGAAATGGCGGAACAAACTCCCCATATATCAACGCACAGCACAGCCTAAACCGCTGGTCCTAGAGACATGAAATTTGGAGGGTGTGTTCTTTGTGGAGAGCAGGTATGCACTAAGAAAGGGTTTTTCGAAATTTCTCCCCTAAGAGGGTGAATGGGGGGAGGGTGTAATTTCACGCGGACGAAGTCGCGGGCAGAAGCTAGTACTAAATAAACAAAAAACTTTTAAAATTAAAATATAATATCCTAACCTAGCTAAAACTATTACCTAACAAACTAAAATTGGCACCGCATCGCTGTAGACTGGTAATGTACCCAAGACTGAGTACACTGCTACTTTACTATCTGTACATTTATTTCTATTCTTATTGAAGTGAAAACTTCTTTAGGCGCGTTGGGCATTTTTTGAGATGGGTAAAAACCATTGAAGTTAGTGTAACCGACACTGCTTCGGATGTGTTCGGCAGTCCTCGGGATGTACTCGGTTTTAATGTACGAGTATATCCGATATGTCAGTGAGTGATGGCAAAGTATTCTGTTCGTGTTTCGTTTTCACTTCTGTCGGCTGCTCCCGGAGTGTCACTATTTTTTTTTTCTTAATAAGAACAACTCTCTTGGTTTCTCACACTAAAGCTCTTTTTCTTTAGTTTTTAAAAAGAGTTACTTCTATACCGTACACGTGATGGAAGTAAAACTGAATAGCACGTGCAGTTTTTTCCTCCACTTTAAAATTGTTTGCTTGTCTTTATGTCTGTATGTCGCGCAAGCAATCCTTTGAGCCCCTCCGCCTCATAAATTGGTGCAACTAAAGTACTAAACCAAGTAAAGAATGCCCTGCGCACGATCATATGTTGAACTAAACAAGGACAAGAATGCCTCTTGCTGGCCCTACTAACTAAACTTAATGAAATTGTCCGCTTGCCGCATATTTATGTGGCTGACTGTACTTGAATGTTGCAAGAATGTTCTGTTGACTGCGATAGGATGATTTGATTGATGGTAACATTGTTTTTAATTGTTTTGTTTTTTATTGTCACGACTGTAATTACGTCCTGTTAATTTTCGAAATAACTGGTTAAATGGAACGTTTTCAAAACGTTTTTTTTTTCGTTCTTCACATAACTTTTTTTTAAGGCGAAAGCGTCAGGATTGCCTGAGGAATTAAATTCGCGGACTACTTTAGACCCCAGAATCCCCTTTAAGCAAAGCGTGCAGGAAAAATGTGAGGAATACCTAATTGGGTAGATAACCCCATTGGATGCCCTGCTAGACGATAAATTGCGATGGAATCAATCTCAGCAATAGCGTAACCTATTTAATTAGTAAAATCAGACATATACAGGAATAATAATAGTCCTCCAGACCGAATTTCGGCCATGGTGGCCAATCTCAGCGGAGACGCGGAAGATGCACAAGTGACGGAACAGAGAGGTGCACAAGTGTATGCGCAGACACAGGTGCACTCTCTCTCCTCTGATACAGGAATAGGAAGTATCTAATAGATCATTGACGACATACCATGTACGTCTTAGTAGCATAATAAGACTATTTACTCCATCCTTTTACAAATGCCAAAAACGTATCCCAATTCCCAAACATACATTGATACCGATTCCGCTAAAACCTTAACACTAACAGCAGTTTAATTCAAACCACGTGCAAATAACAAGACAACTGCGGAATTGCGGATGCTAACTCACAAGGATATGAAAATCATTCATTACCTATTAGTACGTTATTGTCGCATTGTTTTGACTCTTAATAGTACCGTAATATACACAGCCGGTGAGTCCGTCCGTCCGTTGTGCGTCTCCTGCGCATCCGGTGTCAAATTCATGTAATAGTTTCTGAGAAGATCCACTCTGATTGGCCTACAATGGTGGGTCGCTGCGCATATAAATGTGTTAGGAATAGAATTATAGAAGTATTGGTTCGATGAATTTATAGTTGCAACATGGACGGAATTTATTAGGAGTGATTTATGGGCTTTGATGTTTGATCTATGTGATACTATGAATATAAGTTATTTTAGAATTTATTCGCGTTTATATTGTATTTGTATGTTTGTGTTTTGTTTAAAGTTTAGTATATAACGTTAGTTAGGAGTATTTAAAATGTATGTAGAGATAAATGATCGTGAGCAGTGGTGGCCCAGTGATAACAGCCCCCACTTACGAGTCGTGGGTCGTGGGTTTGAACTCAGGCAGGCGCTTTACATTGTGTAAGTAAATAATTTCATCACCACTGCTCTCAAAACGGTGCAGAAAACATCGTGAGGAAACCGGCATGTCCTAGAACCTAGAACTAAACATTCGAAGATCTGTGACATCTACCAACCCGCACTTGTGACCGTGTGGTAGATTATACCACTACCTCTCGAAAAGATGAAGCCTGAGTCCCAATAGTAAGAGCATTTTAAGCTAATTATGCTAAATGATCGTCGAACACTTTTCCAATAAATAAAGTCTTCCGGACCGTATTTCGGCCACGGCGGCCAATCTCAACGGAGACTAGCCTTCGGCGCAGGAGATATTATAGTGCACAAGTTTTCGCACAGACACAGGTGCAATCCCTCTTCCCATACTCTCATAGTCCGATGGGACGACCATCCGACACGACCGGAGAGAGATCAGGCGCAGGACCAAACGGCTTAACGTGATTTCCGAGGCACGGGGTATCACACTGACAACTTCCAAACTCCGGAGTGTTACTAAGAAATTCCTAATGGAAAAACTCAATAACGCTTTGCCCGACCCGGGAATCGAACCCAGGACCCCACGCTCAGCAGTCGCGCTTGCGACCACGAGACCAACGGGGCAGTTTCCAATATGAAAACAATGTCTTGCACGAATTTCTGAAGTCGCACTGACTGAAGGGAGTAAACACTTGACATAGTGATATGCCCTGATGTTATGTGAATAACATTAGGGCTGTTTTTCCTAAAGGATTAGGCAGAGTGACGTTATCTATGCATACCAAAATTTTTCCTATTGAATAAATGATTATAATATCAATAATTTCTTTATTTGGATGTGTTTGTCCTACATAAAGTGCGCGTACGACCGTTGTCCTTAAATTTCTGACGACTTTTCCCACAGAGGCGCGGGCGCACTTTGTTATAAATTCAACCATGCAATGCAGCTGGTTTAGCCGTGTGGGTGTTACATTGATAAATTCGATGAAGCGATCGACTTATTTCCTTTGAGAATCGGTCGAATCGCTGAGTGGATTTTGGAATTTATTTTGCATTCTTCCAAATAGAATGCATATTTTAGGGTTTTTGTCTTGAAGTCGGTGTTAAATACACACTCTATAATATTTTGTAAAAGACTGAAATTTAATTTGATAAATGAGCTGTTTGTTTTCTATTAATAAAATTTTATTTTATTCGAAAGCATCCATCGATTTCTTACTAAACTTCAACTATATCCTCCGATCCTGCATACTTATCTCTTTTGTTGACTGTACATATGCGGCTGAAGGGTGAGCGCAAACCTATCCGTATTATAAGCTTCAAGTCGGCCTCAATTACACCATACCACAAATGGTAATCCTTATTGAATAAAAATATACAAAATACATTAGTTTATCAATTAAATAACGGATATTGTATTTCATGTCTTAATTGTGTTATTATAATACCAAGCTATGTAAAATGTATTAGTTTACATGAGCAGAAATAATATTTAAATATTAAAAATTGCGTTAAATAAATATGTAAATAATGAATTAAGACAGTGCCTTGTAATCGAGAGCTTGAGAAAAATAAATGACTTGTTTAGGTATGCTAAGGTTTGATGTTTCATTACGAATTGTAATGAAACATCCTATGTACGTAAATACATAAATATAACTCGGACGACAAGGCGGCTTGAAAATGCTTAATGAAAAAGCTTTTAGTTTTCTAAGCTACATGCTAGTATATTTATTTATTAACTGAAACAGAAACTATTTCAAATCATAGGTACGGTTCTAATATATAATATTGTCAAATATTCCAGCACCCTAATTTCAATCCAAATCTGAGAATATCAATCCAAAACTTTCAATCCAAATCCGAGCGTTTTGAAGGAAATTCATAATCCATTGCCTCATAGGTTTAAAAAAATGTCTTAATTACAACGTAAATAACGCAATGTCAAATTGTCAAAATGAAAGGCATTACCATCGATTGCCATTGTATGTGTGTTACGCGATTACCCCGCAGGGGTATCAGGATAATGACGATGAACTTCTTCCGTTCTGGGGCTCCCTGAGACCCACAAATTCTGGAAAATCTGAAGTGCTTAAGAAACAATTCATATCGATGGTTTGGTGACACCATAAACAGTTTATAGATTGACCATCCAAGTCTGGCGCACATGAAGCGGTCGGCCCCAAATGTCATCATCATTAAATACTTGACTGTCAGACGTGCGAAACTATTTGGTGCTATCGGATACTTGGACCTCCCAGGCAACTTGTAGAGACTCGAGATACATCTGAGTACCTACTAGCTTCTGCCCGCGACTTCGTCTGTATGAAATTTCTTGTACCCCGACCCCGCATCGCCTCACCTGCCCGCAGTGTCACTTCGTTTTCGCTAAGCATTCTTTTATCTTTTTGCTCGTGTCCTTAGGGTCATAGCGTGATGTTAAATAGCCTATAGCCTTCCTCAAAAATTGGGCTATCAAATGCAAAAAGAATTTTACAAATCCGACTGATAGTTTTAGAGATTAGCGCGTTCAAACAAACAAACAAACTCTTCAGCTGTTATTACTACTATAGATATATTAAAAACCGGCCAAGTGCGAGTCAGACTCGCAAACGAAGGGTTCCGTACCACAAGGAACAAAACAGCAAAAACATCACGTCTGTTGTATGGGACACAGAATAGATACTTTTAACTGTGGTATGGGAATGGGAGCCCCCCTTAAATATTTATTGTATTATTTTTATTTAATTGTTTATTTTTAAAGTGAATATACAACAAAATATTCTGTGAATATTTTAAGCGTCTACCTACCTGTTGCCGTTACTAATATCGAGCAAATAACGGCAAAAAAATCACGTTTGTTGTATGGGAGCCACACTTAAATATTTGTTTTATTCTGTTTTTACTCGTAGTATTTGTTGTTATAGCGGCAATAGAAATGTATCATCTGTGAAAATTTCAACTGTCTAGCTATCACGGTTCATGAGATACAGCCTGGTGACAGACAGTCAGTCAAACGGAGAGTGGAGTCTTAGTAATAGGGTCCCGTTTTTACCCTTTGGGTACGGAACCCTAAAAAGGTGCTAATATTCAGTCTCATTTAGGGAGGTACTTTAAGAGGCTTTAATCGTAAATGTAAAAAGTGTGACTGATAATTGAGTGAATCTGAGTGATAGACAGTGAACATCTGTTGAAAACTCAAACATCATAGAAAAACCTATACAAATATAGGCACTAGAACTACGTGCGTATATGGAATGGCAAAACTCTATGGATACATTGTTTTGATTAACATACATAATCAGCCCACATGTTCCCACTACTGGGACACCGGCCTCCTGTCTTCGAGAGAGAGTGCTGGCTGGGCTGTAATCTACGACGCAGGCCCAGTGCGGGTTGGTAGAATAGAATAGAATACTCTTTATTATGTACACCATATAAATTACAGACATAAATATAGAAATTTTACAATGGGTGACACAATGGGCGGTCTTATCGCTAAAAGCGATCTTTTATAAAGACAACCTTTGGATGGATTAAAAAGAGGAAGGACAGACAAGTACTGTAGGTAGTCTGTGGTGTACCATTTACACAATACCATAAATACATACATAAAGTATATTATACTAATGATGTAATGATGTGTAGATGTCACATGTCTTCGAATTTTTGGTTCTAGAACATCATTGCCGGTGTCCTCACGATGTTTTCCTTTACCGTTTTGAGAGCAATGGCGATGAAATTATTTACACGAAATAAAGCCTGGGTTCGAATCCACGACCTACAACTCGTAAGATGGGGCCAAGAACAGTGGTGACCCCTGAGGCCGTACATCATAGCTAAAGCTATGATGATTCCATTGAGGAAAAGGGACAGTGCTATGCATCCTGCATAACTCCATCTCTCTTTCACACTGAAATCATGATGGGTTTTGCACTTCATAGTACGACCCCTGTTCTGATTAACGTTAACAAGATATTGCAATTTCAAACATCGCACGAAAATCCACCTCCTCTCTAGACTGGCGACGGTCAGTTTGGAAATTCAGAAAAAACTACGACGTATTCTCCTCGTTTAAATATTGTTGCTAGACCAACCAGACCTCACATTCCATCACCATCATGCAAGATGACACCCAGCTCGTTAAAAGCCGCGCTATCACCGAAAATAGCCCCACAGATATAATAAAGGGGACAATACATTACCTACCGCATCGCCATATAAATTCCAGTCACACAATTATTCTTATTCTGCGCGTGAGTCTGATCAAGGCGTATGTATATGCACGCATGCGCCTCTATTACCATGCTAAACGATTCAGAGAAATTTTTCGCAGACACCTGTCCTGTTCTTTTAGAATTGGTTTAGGCTTTAGCCCTTTGTTTCGAGCCTGGAGTGTTAGTGGAATAATCGGATGCCCGGATGGTGTGAAGATGTTTTTGTCGTTTTGTAAACGTGCGTTTTGTTGTAAATCGTTGGTTTTATGTTTTTGACTTGAAAGGAAGAGTGGAATTTGAATATTATGTTGATCAGCAGACTATTTCACGGCCCCCTATTACATGGGCCTTTAACATACCTAACTGTCGAAATGTTGGTGGTAATACAAGTACCCACACCTCTACCTAACCGTATGGGAATTACAGGAGAGGCTAACTTAAATAAAACACATAAGCCGGCCCTATTCTGTAAAAATCTCATAGTATAAATTTAGGTGAAGTGAGCTGTCTTTCCACGTGATGCTAATAGGGATTGACACTATTGACAGCTCACTTCACATAAAAAATGGTGACATTCTTACAGAATAGCGCCGCAGATATGTTTCAACACTGTTATGACTTTAAGTATGTATATGCTGTATTGTTGTATACAGTTATCGTTCTAATACCAATTGCTTATACAAATTGAAGAATGGACATTATAATAAAGAGATAACGATAGCCGACGGATGGCAACCCTGTAATCTGGAATTTACTTTATAATAAAATGTTAGAGGGGCTTGTGGCTAAGTAATAACAGCCGCACAGGTTGATCGAACAGGTTAAGCTACGCTTGCTGCGGTTGGCTTGTGGATGGGTGACCATCTTTACATACCAAGACCCCTCTGTGCCTCGGTAAGCACGTTAAGCCGTTGGTCCCGCTGTCATTCGTGGATCTTTGACAGTCGACAATCCTGTCTAATCACACTTAAATTCCATCATATGAGTTGCATATATCCCACCCAAGTCTTATCCTGCCTTTATCCCAGTTCATTTTGGTCGGCGCTACGTCTTTTTCTTCCATACTTCTCTATTAGTCGTCGTTTCGGTAGTCACCCCGTTTCTGGCCATAACATCTTTCACACACAGTCCATCCATCGTTTCTTTAGTCTTCCCCTACTTTTATAGCCATCCACATTCATACTCAAAAACTTTCCTCACAATATTTTCCTCATTCCTCCGCATCACATAATCCGAAGCCCTATATTACTTGGGTATTACAACTATGCTTCCAACAATATTGTTTGCATTGATGATCTAATCCTAACTAAATCAATCTGCAATAAAGTGTCCGATTTGCTCGAGTTGCCATTGTTTACAGTAGTCATTGTAATAAATACTAACATACTGACGTCTGACAAGATTTCAAATGCAAGATTTTGGCACATATTGCGACTGTAAACAATGATTTTCATTGTGGTATTGTAAGCAGCAGAGGACTAGAGATTCTTCTCTACAAAATGGTGGCGAATGATGACGACTATGATAATAATGTAAGTCGATATAGATAATTTTGTAATTATGTTTGAATGAGTAATCTATCTTAAGTTTATTCAACAAACTAATGTTCCAAATTAATGTTATTTCAAGTTAAACAAATATTAAGTTCATTTTAATGGTAATTAAGTTGATTTCAGAGTGACTAGCACTATTGAAAAAGTTATAAAAATGTTTGAAGTTGTAGCGTAAACTCAACTTTATTGTGTATAAGTAACTTTTTTAAAAACTCATATTTGTTTACATTTTTGGCAAATAAATCGCGAATGCAGATTATATCTAAGTATTATAAATCGAAGTCACTTTTCGTGTCTTTAGAACTAAGCAACGGATTTTGAAGCGGTTTTCATCATCATTTAGATAATACATTATTCGCAGTTAATATAATACATTAATATGAAACTAACAAATCTTGAAGAAATCTCCATTGAAAAGTGACATTAATTTAATGTCACTTTTCATGTCTGTCAGCCTGTCTGTGTGACCGCGTCGTTCTTCAAAACTACGCAACGAATTTTGAAGTTGTTTTCACCATCATTTAGAGAATTTATAGTGAAAGGTTTACGAATGTCGTTTTCTATTTATATACCTAACATAGTTGCAGTATTCATTAACATTGCTGACTTGCTAATCTTTATACTATGGTAAGAGCTAACGAACGTACAGCTCGTGCTGACATGATGGAAGAGAGAGTGAATGAATCGATCCTTAAGGATCATTATTTGCGAACTCAAATGTAACCAATATCCAAAATTAATCGTTATAATGGTTTGCAATAGGAACTAATTTGCTAATTCACGTTTAAAACGTAATCAAAATAGTTAACGTGTTTGGATTGGTCGATCGTAAATTTTGATTGCCGGCCGTCCAATCACAAGATAGTATTACTGAGAATCCGTAATTGTAAGGTCAATGCAATTTAAAATTATATGACTACCGATTAAAGTTTATTTTCTAATGCGTACTATGAAAGTTAAATGTTATTATGATGTCGTAAAATTAGCTTCGAATGACATTTAATTATTAACTTATAAGTTACTTTTGATGATAGTATAGCAAGTTTAGCAACATGCATATTATTTTCAGTGAATTCTTACATGGTGTTCTTTACTGTGTATCCTGTCTATCCAGAGATTGTCTAATAGATCATCATCAACCTATAGCAGTCCACTGCTTGACATAGGCCTCTCCTATTGCACGCCATTCAACTCTATTTTCGGCAACTCTCATCCAGCTGCTACCAGCCATCCTGCAAAGATCGTCGCTCCACCTAGCCTGAGGGCTTTACGTTTACCGATTCGCGGTCTCCACTCAAGAACACGTCTACCCCAACGGTCATCGGTTCTACGGCTAATATGGCCGGCCCATTGCCACTGCAGCTTGCTTATTCTGTGAGCTATTTCGACAACTTTGGTTCTCTGCCGGATCACCTCGTTGCGAATTCGATCCCTCAGAGAGACTCCAAGCATAGCCCGTTTAATAGCTCGCTGATACCGTGAGTGTTCACGTTTCGGCTCCCGTAAGTCATAAGGACGCACTGATTGAAGACATTAGTCTTTAGGCTCTGTGGAATACGCGACGAGAAGACTCCACGAAGCTTCTCAAACGCTGCCCAGCCCAGCTAGATAAGTTTCGCTTTTGACGATAAAACCGCCAAAACATTATTCTGACTGCCTCTTTGGTCTAATGGTCGCAAGCGCCACATTGGGTTTTTCCATCTCGAATTTCTCAGTAGCAGCCCGGAGTCTGGATATTTTGTGCTTGGTTTTTAGGGTTCCGTACCTCAAAAGGAAAAACTGAACCCTTATAAGATCACTTCGTTGTCCGTCTGTCCAGACCTTTATTCTTAGGAACGCGTAGAGTTATCAAGTTGAAATGAAATACTCAGGACTGCAATACCTTGAAACAGTGAAAAAATCAAACTTCTAAGTCAACGCAATCAAAAGATACGGGCGTTTATGTTCCGTTTATGCCGCATATTTTGACACTCGCAAGGGAATCAAAACCTATCCCGTTGACCTAGAATCATGAAATTTGACAAGAAGCAATGTCATGTACTAAAGGCAAAAATCCGAAATCCGTACCTAAATTTGGAGTTACTTACATACCTACTTGTACGGAACCCTCGGTACGCGAGTCCGACTCGCACTTGACCGGTTTTTTTGTCAATAGACTCGCTCCCTGTTACATGCGACTTAAACATAAGTGGCGAAATGTAAGTGCAGCTCTGCCTAACCCTTCAGGGTTATACAGGCATGATGTTCTGTATGTTATAAACACTAGTTATTGTATTGTCTATGTTACTCCTAAGTCTCAAGACTTACTTACAATAAAGCCTATTCTATCGATATATCAAAGGTAACAGTGTCCATAGTAAAGGCTGCTTGTTAACCATTAAAACAAAAAGAAGATAAAAGGGAGATTCCTCTCCATGAAACAATACATTATGTTATAAGAACGGAATAGCAACATGTATTGAAAATCGTCTGAAAGAGTGCAATTCAGGCTTATAGTCATAAGTGTATGGGAAAGAAATAATAAAGGAACTTGCTTAGGAAAAGAAACAATCTGCATTTACTATACCTGGGATAACAAAGAAACAAGAAGAACTAATTTACTATTATAGCACTCAGAAAAAGAATACATTTCTCATAATTTTTGGCACGGAAAGAGAGAAAATAGCCCAAAAGTCAAAAACAAATAACACATCAAGTCCCGAGTCCCCGACAGACCCGAGTGTCGTAAGCGACATTTTTAGCCTTGACCAAATTTTATGAAAATACGATTTTTATCCTAAACGTTGTACTTTTAAATAACGTTTACGATAACTATAGTATCTTCGTAAAAAAAACGGTCAGGGTTCGATATTGGCATTGTAGAAAGAAAAACAAAGATATATATTGCAAATGCTCCCAGAACCGTTGCCGTAAGTTTATGTTCCCATAAATGAACAGTAGCAAAACCATAATTAAATACAGTAGCACCTTCATTCTAACTTCAATAAACTTATTACAAGCCTATGGGCCAACTATAAATTGGCAAATGAAGTAACTGGCCCATCTGTTGTAAACATAATGAATGATAATATGCTGCTTTATAGACGCCTGCAAGAGCTATGGGCTAGCGCATGAGTTGCCGCCCCAAGAGACGGAGAAATGTCTCAAGTGCAATGTAATATTATATCAACATCCATGCGACGTAGAATTGCTCTGTTTTAAAGAGTAGAATGCAAATCTGCAAGTCGCGAGCAGAACAGGGTGTAGTGGCAATAGAAGAACGCTGATTGAAGGGAAGATAAAAACTAATTACAAATGTATAAATAAATACAATGAAATAGACACATTCATTGATACTTATATATTTAACAAGATATATAAACATAGAAGAATAAACTGAGGAGAGAAGTGGATGTAGATCCTTTGCTACTGTTGTGCGGTAAGACACTCGAAAGAGAAAAAATTGATTAGGGGGACATATGTTTAAAAAAAAACCTATAAAATCAATGAATAAGGTAATTGAACAAAATTCAAATAATAAAGTCCTTTGTTGAGAATGTGTGTGGTTAGGTAATCGTTTGCATCATTGATTGTTTCACTATAAAACATAATCACAATAAGCATTGAAACATCGCTGGAGTGTTTGTAAATATTTGCTATACGCTGTCCGAGCTATTGTAATTGTAGTGCTGATTTACGTGCTAGTACTAGTGGTAGGCTTGGTTCTTGAGAGTTGTAAATCATTGTAGGATTTTTCTAGAATAATCCTACAGATGAATTCAACAAAATCTTGATGGAAGACACACCATCAATCATCTACGGTGTACTTGAAATTTTGTCGATATATGCCGTTGGTGGTTGATTATTTGTTTGGTAGTGAGCAGTTGAATAAATATTATGAAATGCAAAAATGATGATTTTATCGGTTGGCTACAGAATAAATCTTTCAAAGAAATTACTTACAATCTTAAGTGTAAGTTACCGTTGAGGATTTTAAGACCCATGCCAATTCATGACATAGTTAAAAGGAGTTGATACTTTACTTTCCTCGTCATAACATAAAGAAACCTGCTATTGATTTCCTTTAGTTAACGCTTCTCTTGCTCCTACATTGTGTCGATCTATTGAATTCATCTTATTGATATAACTGAGTATTGGGGTATACTCTCTAAATCCGTCAACGAAGATAAGGGCCCGTCCAAAACTAGTAGATCTGTCAAAACAAGTGATACGTTAAATTTTTTGGACGGGCAAAAACACATCGGGTGTAGGGACAGTCGTCAAGTCGTGTTGTAATTCAATATTACATAGTTCGCGCCTCGAACTAACCGTATGTCCGTAAGTGTTACGGTGTAGGAAATGGCCGTTACTACTTCAGCCACAGAATAACTTATTCGTACTTCAGTCAAAACTACGGATTTCGTGCTTAGGAAGTAGTCCTCTCGTTTTAGAAAAATTACGGAGTCCATCTTTCTTTGATTCTAATTTACCTACTTTTACAAATTCGACTTTGTGTTGGTGAAACTTTTGTATAATTTCGAAAAACTTTTTCATTTTGCTTCAAAAAAGTCTGCATTTCAATGTTTTTCTTGTATGCACTCAAAAGTTTTCACCTAAGTTCTAGTCATAAGTTGTATCTTGCGGTTCTGACACAGTGGCTGTGTTTACTAGGAAGCTGGCACAATCTGTGGCCTCTATGCATACGGTTAACCACAATATCGTACGTGTCGCAGCCGCTACTAATCGTTCTCGGACAGAATTCGAAGATTTTTCGAAAATTTACAGTTATTAAAAGAAAGATGGCCGCTTTGTTGTGATGATTGGTAATGGTGATTTGTGTTGACTATAATAGTGTTTTAGGTTGAATCAGATAAAACTTATTAAGTAGTAACATGGGCTTTTGAGGTGTTGATAATATTCTTTTGATTAAATCGACACATTGCAGAAATGTGAGAAAATAATTAAGAACTGATAAAATAAATTGGGTTAAACAAATAATACTTTTAATAGTAACGAATTAAAATCAAATAAACTTGTAAGAGGTGTTATCAAATCACACATAAAAACTCTACAAACAGAAAATGGGATAAAGCTACCGTATATAGCATTACCAAACTAAAAAATATATAGATTTAAAAACTCTGTAATCCTCATAAATGAGACACCAATAATTACGATAAGTAGTAGGGGCTGCTCGCAAAGCCACTTTCATAGCCGCAATAAAAAGTTTTCATTGGCCCCAGTCAACTCCGACGGAGGTTTAAGTTAAACTTAAGTTTATCTTGGTTTTATGACCAAACGGTATAAACATGCAGGTGTGTTGCAAAATCCACATATTTCTACGAAAAAAGAAAACTAAATTAAAGTTGTAAAAGTCGATGAAAATGTTAATTCGTGAAATGTTGTGTCATCAATTTGTAGTTAAGTAAATCGTAAGTTAAGTAGGTATTAAGTTGGTCTTGCATAACAGTGTTAAAATGGCAATAAAAATATATATTATTTTTATTTGATTACCTTGTTAATAACTATTTTTCATAAACATAGGTCGTTTAATTAAATTCTCGTTTCCTGTTTGTTAATATAGTTGTTTCTTTTTCACTTAAATTGCATTTACGATAGGTACCTACAGCGCGTGTTAGCATTAATTTCTGTATCTCTCCTCTCTTTATATTCTGTAAAAACCCCACCGTGTGGATATAGGTGAAGTGAGCTTGGAGAACCCTCATTTTTAACATAGGTAATCATGTAAATTCAAGTGCGATTTTTGTAAAAATAAATGTACCTACTACTAAAATGGTTAAAATTGTAATATGTTATAGTAAATTATCTTGTATATCGAATCTTTAACTGTGGACCACTATTTACGCCACACCCTGTTTAAGGGATTTACACTATTGACAGCTCACTTCACCTATGTTCTCACGGTGAGATATTAACGGAATAGATCGACTATTCTTTGTTTGTCTGCTGCAAAATTATCTGCAGTTCTAGTGTATACTACGTCAATTTCAGATTAGGAGACAAAACTTATCGTTGCTTGTTATGTCGAGTGAGGTTTATTTTAGACACCGGCACCGCAGTTAACGGTCTTCGTCTTTCATAAGTTTCCTTTAGATTGTGGTATCTTGTTAACTACAAAAACAAAATTATAGTGTAGATGAAAGATAGAAAGAGTGTTTAGATTTTGGTGAAATGCATGAATATAGAACTCGCAACCGGCGTGCGTGTATGACCAGACGTAATTATCGCAATTTTAAGAACGTTCAGTGTTATCTTAGTTGTTAGTTTTGTCTCATACCTCTAATTTCCCTATATTTAAAAAAAAAAATTGACATTGATGGTCGCTGAGATGAGATTGCGACTAGATTTTTTACGTTTTTAATTACGGGAATTGGCCGTCTGATGTACCTATGAACGTAAATGAAGCAAAATGAGTATGTGTAAGGATCTAGTTTCTGCCTGTCCACATTGCAAGAGGGCGTGAGTTTACGTATGTATTATAATTATGTTTCATTTTGAGTAAAAGACATCGATAATTATTCGTTTTACAAGTTACAAATAGAAACAATCGTATTTACCTATTCTATTGCGTTCTTATAACTATTTGCATACGAAACCAATTCAAAGAAACAATTGCGAAAAACCACTAGACAATAAATAGCGGTGTATATGTAATAATTGCAGATAAATAATATAAAATAAAATATAATGCAATTTATTTCCATTGTTCTGGTTCTTGTATTGCGTATAACATTATAAACCATATTTTAAGTTAATTTTTACTAGAACTGACATAATTAACTAGTTAATTGTTGTTATTAGATTGAAAAATGAGTAATTGCGTACGATTGTTAAGTTTTTTTTGTTCAATTTGTTAACTAATCTATTTTAGTTGTGTAAGTAGGTAGGTACTTATTGTTTGTTCATGCATTGAGTTATGTAGTTTTTGTGTCTTACCTAATAATTACTTAGGGGCTTGTGGCTAAGTACTTAATAACAGCTGCACGGGTCGATCGATTAGGTTAAGCTACGCTTGCCGCGGTTGGCCCGTGGATGGGTGACCATCTTTACATACCGAGGCAAGAACCCTTCGTGCCTCTAAAAGCACGTTAAGCCGTTGGTCTCGGCTGTGATTCGTGGGTCTTTGACAGTCGTTACGGGTCGTCAGGCTAGGCTAGGCTAGGTGGAGCGACGATCTTCGCAGGCTGGCTGGTAGCCGCTGGATGAGAGTTGCCGAAAATCGAGTTGAATGGCGTGCAATAGGAGAGGCCTATGTCCAGCAGTGGACTGCTGTAGGCTGATGATGATGATGATGATGACGGGTCGTCAGAAACCGGAAAGTCTTACAAAAGGGCATCGTATTACCCAGTTACTGGGTTGTGGAGGTCAGATAGGCAGTCGCTTCTTGTAAAATACGTGTATTCAGCTGCATCCGGTTAAACTGGAAGCCGCCCCCAATATAGTTGGGAAAAGGTTAGGCAGATGATGATGATCATTATTTAACAGTTAAAATTCTGCAATGTGTTTTCTGTATTGCTTACTGCACCAGGGTCTGCCTTACTTCAGTAGCCTCAGTTTATGTCTATACTCATTTAAATTTTGTTTAAATCACCATAGAAATCGGCTTGTTCCTCTTTCCATATTTTTTGGGATTTTTTTTGTCAAAAGTACCTACCTAGTCGTTTTGTTTTGTCGTTTCGTTGTTCTGTAAGAATGTCAAAATAAGAGGCCAAAGGGTGGTTTGATTCAGGGACTTAACTTTGAAACCTGTATAAAACCACCTGTCAAAATAAGAGGAACTCTGAAAGTGGCGTCGGTAACTAAAAAGTTGTGTGGTAATTAATCGTTTGTTTCAAAATGTCGTGAGGAAAGTTTTGAGTATGAATATCGATGGCTATAAGAGTAGGGGAAGACCAAAGAAACGATAGATAGACTGTGTGAAAGATGAGATGGCTAGAGGGGGGTGACTACCGAGATGACGACTAATAGAGAAGTATGGAAGAAAAATATATGTTGCACCGACCACAAATAAATTGGGATAAACGCAGAAAATGATGATGAATGATTACTTTGAAACCTGCTTGATAAATTATTATAGAAAACTAGCAGCGGCCCGCGGTTTCACCCGCATAAGTTTCGTTCCCGTGGGAATATCGGGATAAAAACTATCCTATGTCCTTTCCCGGGACTCAAAAATATCTCTAACTATACCAAATTTCATCTAAATCGGTTCAACGGTTTAAGCGTGAAGAGGTAACAGACAGACAGACACACTTTCGCATTTATAATATTAAGTATGGATAATCAGCTAGTTTCTTATACAGAATTGAACTGGAGTGATGACCACTACCTACTGTCATAATAGGTATTAGTTTTGAAACATGACAGCTATTAATCATTTCCAACACTTAACGCTAACTACACAACAATATCCATAGGTACTAAAAGCTTTTAAATAACTTTATTTACTTTCGTGCTCACTCCGCGCAAGGCTAAATAAATATCGTAGAAAATAAAATATTGCTCATCCATTTATCAGTAGATACTTCCCGCGAAGGCGTGTCCCCATCATGGACGATTATGTTGGGAATTGACAAACAAACATAAAATAAACCTCTCTATTATGTTCCGTATACTCTACAGCACTTTGTTAAGGTTCATAATTGCATGTTACAACGGCAAAGTTAAGTTGGTTGTTGTAATGTTACTGCGCAAACGGGTGGAGCGTGGCGACTTGACAGGTATTAATGACTCCTAGCAAAAGTATTATATTATTCAGCCTTTGTATGCTAGCTTTTGTTTATGGTTAGGTACATCATTAGCTCTGTGGTTACATACTGCCATTTGTTGTTTAATAATTAGATAGGTATTAAATTAGTTTTTTTTATTTCTGATTGTGGGAAAAAATACAATAATAAGTTCTCATTTTCACAAGCAATTGTTTTTCATGTGTGTCATTTGTGTGCAGTGTGATTGTAAGTTTAGCTAATATATTTTTTAGCTGTATTAATTACCTAGGGACCTATAGGTAGAATATTTTTCTTTTATTCACTTACAGATTTTGTTAACTCTTCAATTTGATACTGAATCAAATCAAACATTGATTTTAAACATTTTCTAACAGAATACAGTCAGTAAAATGCATGGAATTAGTACCTATGTACTTTAAAACGCATGACGTCTGACATTCGCCATTTTCGCGTGACAGAAAAAAAAAGTAATTCCAAGACATTATGGTTTCGTGCTGAAACTGTTTAATTTAACACTACAGATAAACAATTGGACATGCAGAAGGAGCCGTAATTTATGCCTCAGAATCTCATTATGAATTTTTATTACCGTATAAACGTGACGGAAAATTAATATTCCGTTTTTATTTTTTAATTACAGCCGCCATCTTGAAGCGTCCGTCACGCCTCTTTTTTACAGCTGTTTAACGAATTCTTTAGTTGTAGTAATGTTGATGGGTGAATTTGTTATTGAAATATAGAAATAGTTTGAGATATGATCAGTTTACATTTATGTGCCTAGTAATTATCTTAATTTATAGAATGAAGTTTCTACACCGCAAGTTTGACTTGTAGAAAATGCCTCAGGCATTAAGACCGCCTACCTATGTGTGGAGCGGAGTGTGACTAAAACCCACCCGTGTTCCTTCCTTAGCCCTTTATGTTCCGGGGCAGCGGTAACCCTTTCGGACAATCCCGCTGACCATGGTATTTGCTTTACTTGTGCACAAAGTTTTAATAAAAAATACAGTTGGTAAACTAACTGAAGAACGGCCTTGTTGTTCTTCTAGACAAGTGACAATCGCTTTCAAAGCGTGTCGTGTTTCTACAACGACTTTTAACATTTCGGTAGCTTGTAATTATCAGTTCCATACATTTTTAATTTTCCATCTAAGTTATGGCTGATAGAATGTCACTTTGTCTAGGCCTTCTGAGGGTCATGTGAACGGCTTTCTGATTCATTTCTAATTCAGTTTTAGATTAATCCTGTCCTCATTGTACGTAACAGTCTTGCAAAAACTTTAAAAGCAACATGTGAAATATTAGATCAAAAACATTATTTGTAATATTTATTTCAAATTTTATTTTATTACTGTAGAATCCTGTTGATTCCATCATCATAATCAGCCTATAATATTTCCACTGCTGGGACACAGGCCGCCTCTCGATGAGAGGGAGTGGACCGTAATCCACCACGCGGGCCCACCGCGGGTTGGTTGATGTCACATGTCTTTGAATTTTTGGTTCTAGGACATGCCGGTTTCCTCACGATGTTTTCCTTCACCGTTTTGAGAGCAGTGGTGATGAAATAATTTACACAAAGTAAAGCGCCTGTCTTGGCTCGAGCCTACGACCTACAACTCGTAAGTCGCGGCTGTTGCCACTGGGCCACCGCTGCTGTTGATTCCATATCTATGTTAATATTACTTCACTGGCTCACTACCACACCAAGCGCTATCGTGCAGGCCTGCTTCACTTTAATCACTTTGCCTGTTTCCCGCCATTCGTCGTGACAGATGACATTAGTGACAGCAGCTACCCCGCTTCGTGAATGAGACAGTGTTTACATATCTAATAAATAGAAAAAGTACTTGTAGTGAAGTACCTTTAGGGTAGAGTACATAGCGATTACAAATTCTCATAGGTAACATTACTGTAAGAAAATATTGTGACATTTGTACTTGAACCACCTGTCAATTATTTGTATAACTATTAATAATTCATATAATATATGATGTGAACGTTACTTTATGCGTGCCTACAGCAGGATATAATTTGTTAATAAATTAATTAAACATTCCTCAGAAGCCCACTGGTTAAGATATAAAATAAGGTAAATTATCTTGTGTATGTCTAACGTGTTGAAAAAACTCAATAAACATGCCTTGATCTCAACACTTAACATTTTATCCCACAGTAAATAATCTTTTTATTATTTGTCGCTTATTTCTATTGAACTTTACTCATTCTTACCAGTCTTGCCAAGAAGTTGTGTTACCTAGTAACTGGGTTGTGGAGGTCAGATAGGCAGTCGCTCCATGGAAAGTTCTGGTAGCCAGCTGCATCTGGTTAGACTGGAACCCGACCCCAACATAGGAAACGGCTAGGCAGATTGATAGGACTCATTCTAACAACTTTAACATTCATTGCGTTGTTTACGTTGTTGAGCAGACACATTTTTCGAACATATCGCTCATTTTGAGACACATCGATGCAACTGCTACTTTTTTTTAAAAGTCTTTGCTTTCCTAACGTAAATACGCTTTCTAAGTGCTTTAGCATATTTACCTTATTAATTTTTGGGAAAAAAATACATTTACGTCGATGTTTCTCCAAATGAGCGATATATGAAGCGATGGATTAGCAATATCCTTCAAAATTATTCAAATCGAGGTTGACAGAGTGGTACGCAATTAGGGGTGATGGTCTTCTTCTCAGCGGGTCGATAGCTATATTAAGTCAGTCTAAAAATTGCCTAAGAGCTTGGCACCTTCAGTAGCGTCCATCAGCTCCTGTAGCGTGCAGACGTCAGGACACACTGGACACGATATTTAGTGGCCCATTGTTTGTAGGACAGCACCACATTTACACTGCAGGGCGGAGTAGTCTGTGAATCTCCACCTGAGCAGGTTTTCTTTGCTTCGGCCTACTTGAGTCAGGAGTCCCCGGCGTGTTATTTGTTACCTGGAAATCTTTTAATAAAAACCGAAACCCTAATTGCGTAACACACTATTGATCTCAATCTGAATCATTTTGAAGCATATTGCTAATCCATTGCTCCATATGTTCGCAAAATGTATCTGCTCAACAACGTAAATAACGCAATGAATGTTTTTGAACTGTCAAAATGAAACCCATTGCTACTGATAGTGTTTTACGCAATTACCCTGCTGGGTACTGGGTAAACATTTTTAAATCATTAGATAAATTAATAGTTAGCGGCACATAATTTGAAATTTCCCACCCACGCTTTGGGCTACAGTATACACCCAAACAAAACCTTTTATATCTGCTATAAGCCTGTGTAACCGTATTATAAACATACCACTTAGCAATAAAGCATCATTATAAAATAAAAACAGTATTCCCTCGCTATAAATCTGTTTGAAGGCGTGGCCTCTGTTGCGAGGGCCTCCCGCTGATTTAGTGGCCACAACATTAATCATTCGATGTAAAGAATATCGGATATCTTGGGCGGTATCATTAGGTATACTGGTATACTTTGAAACAAGATTAAATAATATAGAATGTGTGTACTTACTGTGTAACTTATTTACCTACTGCGACCAAGGTGAAACGTGAAAAAAGGAAAGAAAGTCGGAATAGAGGCTCAATTATTTAAAAAAAGGGTGCATCATTAGAAGTGCGAAAAGTTTAGGTATAGAAATTCGTTAATTTAAATAAAAAAAATATCAGTGCGATTTTTTTAGAAATTCATTAATTTTAAAAAGCGCAAATTTTTTTAGAGGACCAGTTACCTATCTTAAATATATATTTCCCTTGGTATGTATTTAATCGAACCCACCTACTCGTATAACAGATTCAGGCAATGCAAAAGCATTCAATTAAACAGTCTGAAAAACAAAGCTTTCAATTCTTACTATAAAAAAAGTTCATCACTGACGTCTGTCAAGGATTGATAGCTTTACCATTTAAATGTCACTGTCATTTTCTTTAAAAGAAAAAACATAGACAAATAACTCCATTAATTAAAGGGTTATTATGTTTTATTTCATTAATAGGTAATATTTATGTGCGTTCTTTAAATACTTACAAGTACCTAGTTAATGTGTTGTGAATATGTATTTAAATAAATTCTCTAAAGCAGTATTTTCAGAAATTAATGTCGGGTTTAGGTTAGGCTCATATAAACGATCCTTTTTATTACACTACTCTTCAAAGTTTTATGGATGCAATAATAATAAATCATATTATAATCATACAAAGCGGAGTTTGTAAGAAAAACTTAACTTCTTGCGAAATAAACAGGAAAATAAGTCAAGAGGGAAATGATTTAAGACTTTCGTTCAGTGTCATTATTGACAATACAGATAGATTTATTATGTAGGTAAGCGGATTTACTTTGCCTAAGTACGTAACGAAGTACTTTGGTATTAATGGTCTCAAATTATACATAGTTATAGAAGACTAGCAGCGCCCCGCGATTTCACCCGCATAAGTATCGATCCCGTGGGAATATCGGGATAAAAACTATCCTATGTCCTTTACCGGGACGGGACTCAAATTATCTCTATACCAAATTTCATCTAAATCGGTTCAGCGGTTTAAGCGTGAACAGGTAACAGACAGACACACTTTCGCATTTATAGGATAATTTACATACACACCTAACTCCACATTCTACTGTCACCTGCACCATAATTGCGTAACACACTATCAATAACAATCTAAATCATTTTGAAGGATATTGCTAAACCATTGCTTTAGCTACATGTTCGAAAAATTAGTCTGCCAACATGAATAACGCAATGAATGTTGTTGAACTGTCAAAATGAAAGCCATTGCTACCGACAGTGCGTTACGCAATAACCCCGCTGTACAACCAACCCTAATATTTAAGTGGCAAGGTCGATATCCTAATAATGCTCGAAACGACCGCGACGGTCACGGATTCCCAGTTCCTAATGATAACAATGTCAAATAACACTGGCAATAACTTTTAGTCACTTCAACAAAACTCATCGCATTGCATTTATCTGGGACACAGATTGTGATACTGTGTCTGGGAGGTGTGCCTATCCAGACACGACAACAATCCTTGTGTTACGCAACTAAAGTCAAGTTTCCAGACGTGCCAACGACAACGTCGACATTACATCGTAGCTTCTTCTACGCAGTAGACAATAATTTATTATCCTCATGTCTATTACAACTAAATCTAATCTATCAACATCACCCGACAAACAAACCCAGAAACAATAAAATTAATCGCCTGACATTTCGCACGTCCGGTCCGATATCGCCGGGGCTAACAGCGGCCCATTGAGCCGAAACAATCGGCGCACACACTAAATGCGTTTACATTGTCCCGTACAGCCGGGCTACGTGACCAAAGGCAGAACTACGCAGGAAGTGGACGGTGCCCGATAACGATATCACACTTAGTGCCCACTCTGTGTCGGTGTAAACAAGGCTTAGTACTGGCTGGTCGCGTTCGAGGGTTCTAAATTTAAAATTCGTTTGGCAGAGGAATGAGGTTTTAGTCCATAGGAATGATGGATGAAGGAATGTTTGTTGTTGATTTCAAGTAGGTACCTGGTTTGGAACACCTGCCGGCCGATTCTGTTATAGATTCTCACCGTGAGAAGTTAGGTGAAGTGAGCTGTCAAATCATCTGATGCTAGAGATTGAACCTAATGACAGCTCACTTTAAGCTCACTTCACCCGAATTATCACGGTGAGATTTTTACAGAATCGCACTACTGATGCGAAAAGTTGACATGCACGCGTAGCATGACCACTATAGAAACGGCTTTTGTTGACGGTAGAAAAGACTTCTTTAGAAATCCGTCTACAATCTGTCATTTTAATTAAGTTAGCTTTTCACTTAATATATTTTTGCATGATGGTTTTCCTGTTTTCATAGATAGTCAGTTGTTTAGTATACTTACATAATTCTGTCTGCATTATAATAACCTACTGAAAGACCATAATTTCTTACTTATTCTAAACTCAACGCCAGCACTAAAAACTAGCCATAAAACAAAATATATTTCACAGACGTTCCTAGTAAATATTTATTGACCAATTACAAATCAGCGATTATCGCGCGCTGCGCCCTGATTGGTAGGTAGAACTTTCTAAAGTCGTGTACAGTTGGCTGTAACGTTACATTGTATTTAACAATTATGTCTTTGAATTATGTGCGCCATGAAAATAACGTTATGGAGGAAGGAAGGTCATGTGTATAACGAATAGATTAGATGTAACTGGATAATGGTTTGACGTGATGCATGTGGAGAGTGGAGTTTCAAAGAAGGTTTACCATACCTGTGAAATATTTGGAATTATTCCACTTTGACCCACCGGCCGCCCCACTGGTGGGGCACAGTGGAATGCCTAAAATTTTGCAGTGGAATCTGCCCCACTAAATCGAAGTAGTGGGGCAGATTCCACTGCTTTAAAATCTTGTTAGATTCTACCCCACTAGGGTTGGCACGTTAGAATAAACGTACAAACATTTTATTTTTGCAAATTTTTATTGGTCCATTCCCGTTGTCCCCATTGACGCTGTCCCCATTATGTGAGAATCAGTTTTAAATTCAGTTCTCAAGCAAGTTAAATGAGCCTAACCTAACACAATTTTGCCTACTTATAAACAAAACAGGGTTTAATCTTCTTTAATATAATTATCTATGGTTGCTATGTATTATAGTAATGTACCCAAGAGACTGGCGGCATTACCACGTTTTATGGTAATGCTTAGCCTTTGGCCAAGGTAAAAGCCAGCCCTTGGGTTTAATTAAAAAAAACCTAAACTCAGCCTAATCTTGGACTGTAAACTTAGGTACTTATTTGCTGATACCTAAGTAGTTTGTAAGATAATTTTTGTAACTAATAATTATGGACTTTGAATAAATAAATAAATCATTATTATTACAAGAAATTTGCCGATTAGAAACCTTTAATTTTAATATTTCATTGGATGTTTAATATAATTCATATCTTAATGTACGGACGCCAGCACATCAAGCTACCCGAAACCGTCCAACTTTGAACTTTATGCTTTAGCGATAAAAATGAAAATCTATTAAAGAAATTTGACAGGTTGTAGTAGCTTGATGTGCTGGCGTCTGTAACATAAACTCAGAAATGAATGATAATTATTATATTCTAACTTATGAGTTACAATGTATGGTATATGGAGGTATTATATAGCGTTCTCCGTGCCTCGGAAAGCACGTTAAGCCGTTAGTCCCGGCTGTCGTTTATGGATCTTTGACAGTCGTTACGGGTCGTCAGAAGCCTGAAAGTCTGACAACCAGTCTTACCAAGGGGTATCGTATTACCCAGTAACTGGGTTGTGGAGGTCAGATAGGTAGTCGCTCCATGTAAAATACTGGTAGGTATTCAGTTGCATCCTGTTAGACTGGAAACTGATCCCAACATAGTTGGGAAAAGACTAGGCAGATGATGATAGATTTGGTTTCCAAAAAAGTGGTGAACGGTCAGTCGGTCACACACTCACACAGTAACGGTTGTCTAAATACAGAGTTTTTTAACACTTTGATGTCATAATACGAATACGCACGATGTTTTCCTCCATCATTTTGAGAGCAGTAGTGATGAAATAATTTACACAAAGTATAAAGCGTAAAGCGCCTGCTTGGGTTCGAACCCACGACCTATAAATCGTAAGTCGCGGCAGTTACCACTGGGGTGGCCCAGTGGTAACTGCCGCGACTTACGATTTAGCAGTGGTGGCACTGCTCTCTGGTAGCCGTTATAATCCCGTTGTACCGTATGCACCATTGACCTGCACCATCAATGGTGCAGAGGAGACTAACTGTAACTAGTTTCGTTTGCACCATTAATCATTAATCGTGCTAATGAAACTGCATTGATAGTATGGTCTCATCTGCACCAATGAACCGCTTTCTTAAGAAACCTTAGTTTAACTCTCACACACAGTTTCCTGAAAGAAAGCCTCAACCAGTTTGATCAGTCAACGCGCTGTCAAATAAATCTTAAGTCAACTGTTCAATAAGAAATTATAACAACGAACGTTGAAAAAAGATTTAAGCTTGAATTACCGGAGCCTTTTTAATGAAACCTAAAGGCGATTACTCGTAATTTTTACAGGCTATAACAGAGCTTGTCGTGATTTTTTTTTTCAATTTTGTAATTTTTTGACAAATATGTTGCATTTGCATCAGACCTCAGCAGTAGGTAATGGAACCATCCACGTATCGATCGCGGCAAGCGTAGCTTAACCTTTGGACGACCCTTGCGACTGTTATTATTTGGCCACATGTCAGTAATCGTTATTCAACCTTAAGGTCGAACTAATCGCGAGCTCGAACTCACTGGTGGGCATGGCCAAAAAGCACGCTGTCTCACCTGTAATCGTGTCGGACAGAGATAGTATCAGTGATGAGCAGTTAGATGCTAGTTTACACGCACAACGTCTTGTTCGCACGCACACAAAGACCGACCCGAACTAAAACGCGCGTAAAATAAATACGAAAAGTCCTTTGGAAAATCGAGTTTTATGAAAAAACCCTGCATAAATCAATAAAAAATAAATTTATTGAACACTTAGATAATTGAGCTATGTCGGTAGCGGTACCGACTTTGTTTTGAAGATTTTTCACTTCTTTTATTACTTATTTACACTCAATGTTACGTTAAAATTAGCAAGAAAAACGATTCTTTGTTGGCTCATAACTTTTGAATGACCTTTTATTTTACTGTTCTGTTTCCGTACAGACAATTAATAATACGAAAAACAATATCATATTTAACTTTGGATTTACAATGTAAAACAGTGGAGTAATACTCTCCCGAAATTTGTATGGAAAAAATATCGACTAGTGGCACCTTAAGTTTAAACATCGTTTCATCCAGCACGTCTTAATGGCTCTCGCTACACACTACAGTTAAGCTAGTAGAATTTACTAGAATATTGATCCGTCATCAATAATGTGCTGACATTTTACTTTTGAAATTACAACTTAAAGGCACAAGGGCACATTACTCCTCTATCATCTTTCTCCTCCCAATTTATTTGGGCTCGACGCAACATGTCTTTTTCTTCCATACTTCTCTATTAATCGTCATCTCCATTAATACTCAAAACTTTCCTCACGAAATTGTCCGCATTCCTCCGCATCACATCCCCATACCATGAAAACTGATTTTCACTTAACTTTTCAGTCACCGGTTCCACTTGGGCACATTATTCGTCTATATAAAATTTTATGTCTGACGGTGTTACTTCTGTGGTTATCTCTTATTAGCAATCTTCATCGAGATCAAGACTACAGATTATCTAGAAATGTAGTTTTAATTTGAATATCTTGCTCTGTTAATACTGGAGGAGTGTTAATAAGTAAGTGATCATTATTTTTGCATTTATAGACATTTTTGAGTTTATGAAGCGTTTAGTCATGATCTTGGGGCGTTAAGAGTCATTTCCCTTACATAGTTTATTTGCTTTGATTAAACTATAGGAATGTTTAGTACCTACCTATTTTTACAAGATTGTAAAAGCTTACTTTGTTGCTAATTTGCTTAAAATCTTGCATACATTTTTTTTTTGTTTAATTTCTGTTTTTCTAATAGTCTTAAAGGACATTGGGTGAAATTATTTGGGAAGTGGTCTAAGTAGGTACCTATGAACCAATAATAAATTGTATAGAGGTGTTTTTTTATGAATATTTTCTTAAAGCGACCTTTTCAAATCTGCTACATCAGTGTGCAGTGTTGGGAATTTTTTTAAATGTGTTTTCGTATAATACAAGAAAATGTCGAAAGATAGTCATTTCCACATGACATAATTATTTTTATCTCTTTTGTTTATTTTTTATTTTGACACAAACCTCGAACCGATGATTCAACCGTTCAGCGCATATTAGGTATATACCAAGGATTCTCTAATTAACAAAATAAATTAATTTAAGCTAAAATCTCAATGATTAATTAATCACAATTAGGTACGTTGTGAAACTGTATGTCGATGGGATGGGAATGGAGACCTCGCTCAATGTGGATTGTGGATACAATACAAGGGTGCTATAAAGTAATTTAATTAAGGCAGTATGGGAACTGCTTTATAATCAGCATCCGCTGTTTCAGTTAAATTGTGATTAATTATCCGCCAGTCGGGACAATCTTGTTTGTACTTCTCTTAGTAGAAAACGTAAGCTTAAGGCCTTATGAAAATGGATTTTTGACACTTATCTAAAAATATGAAAATTCCTTTAAATAGGTATTATTTTTAACATGAAGTTTTATGCAGTTTGTGCACGATAAGTTTCTCTCACCGCTATTTGTTATTTCTAGTCTTGCGTGTCTAATTTAAAATAACGTGTGAATAGGAATAGTAGAAGCACAGTTTATCCTATAAACGAGGCAATTGAAAGCAATTGAGTGCCATCACCATATTTAACCTAAAAATTTAAATAAATGCAACGCAATCGGCTATTGTGTTTGATGCAACGTGAACGAAATCTTCAAGTTGTCCGAGCTTGCGTAGGCGTTAGAGAAAAAAAGCGGTTCTATATTCAAAGTTAGTGGTTCGGCCAATCGCGTGGCCGGTAGGCGTGGCGGCGGCTTACGATTGGCCGCTGGCGAGGCGGGCGCAGCTAGTACTGATGGATCGCGCGATTATAACGTTAGTGACGTTAGTCGATGGTTTTCTAGCGTTGCGGATGCAGACGCATGGCCGGTGAAGGGGCGCGTAATGTGCGCGTTTTATATTTGACTTGATGTAAGATTTTTAAGAAAAAAATTGGGGGTCATATTATTATCAATGATCATAAAATTTTAATACACACACATGTCTAGATAAGTACTTACCTAGACGTCATCATCTGCCTAGGTTTTCCCAACTATGTTGGGGTCAGCTTCCAGTCTAACCGGATGCAGCCGAATACCGGACTACTACTTAGGTACCTAGACGTGTGGTACCTATTTAAATTGTAATCAAGAATTCAAGACAAAACCTGTAATTATCAAATTATATAAAATCCAATAAGATTAAACAGGTCATCATCATTCTCCTGCCCTTATCCCAATTTATTTGGGGTCGGCGCAACATATCTTTTTCTTCCATACTTCTCTATTAGACGTCATCTCGGTAGTCACCCCCTTTCTAATCATATCATCATTCACACATTCCATCCATCAATCAATAAAAATAAATCAAACAACAATAACTGTTCAATAAGATTAAACAGGTCTTTAAAAAAAATTGTAAAATATTTTAACCAAACAAATTAACATCATTATAAATAGGTAGCATAATAATGATTAATAGTGACCATTAAATACCAACTACATTCAAACATCTATGTAGGTAAGTAATTAATAGTACGCACTTAATACCTACTTACTTAATTAAAATTACCACTGAGACATTAGCGTGGTTTATTATGAACCTAGTAGTGAACATTATAGGCTGATTAACATTATAGACCTACCTACATAAAGTGGAGTTTCTTGCCAGTTCTTCTCCATAGGAAACGACCAATTGGAACCGTGCACCTAGCTTCTGACGTTTCATAAGTGCCCATGTTGGTTTATGTGAAATAAAATATTTTGATTTTGATTTTGAAAGGCTTATCAAATACCTACATAAAATCTATTTTGTAAATCTATAATATTATTCTATTTTCAAATAAAACGGTAGGTATTTATTTTATATCTTAAGTATTATTATTTGAAAACTATCGTTCTTATGATTTAATACACAAATAACAAATAATCATTTGTAAATCAAATCATCATCATTCATTTCATCATTTGTTTTTTGTTTGTCGTTTTGACTTTTTTGACTTTTGAAATATAGGTACTGACAAAATCTAGGTATCCAATACTTCAAAATCAAAAATCGACGAGAATTTAGTAATTTGGTAGTATTTCATTGCAAAACAGTGTACCTACCAGACGCCAGCACATCAAGCTACTACAATCTGTCAAATTTCTTTAATAGATTTTCAACTTTATCGCTTTAGGTTCAAAGTTGATTGGGAAAAATTTACAGTTTCGGGTAGCTTGATGTGCTGGCATCTGTACCTAAGCTCTTCTAGGTACCTATTAAAGTATCTCTTTAATACCTAATTTGATTTTATTTCTCTTTATTTCAAAATTCGCCTAGTTGTGGTATTACATCACATCAAATATGTTATACTCATTTGTGTTACATTTCACCCACCTGGTGGCCTACCATGATCTAATTAAAAACGATTAAAAAACAAGACATGCAACAAGCTGCTCTATGGACGTCACGGTACCAAACAAGTATGAATGACACCAAAACTTGCGACTCAGTTTGGAACAATCGCTGTCAGCAGATGGCACGGCCTAAACTGAATCGTTAAACTGACGTCATGGTACGAATTAGAAGAACAGTTCAGTTTAGGTCCTAAAATGGATCGCGTTAAGAGCTTGTGGTAGGCCTCCAGTGGTGATGAAATTATTTACACAAAGTAAAGTAGTAGGCCTCCTGTACCCTGCCTTAGTTGTTTTTTTAAATGCCAAAATGCTTGCAAACATTGCGCTAGACTAGAGTGTCATAAATTACTTAACAAGCTGCTTAAAAAAAGTCTCGTAAAATGCGAAATATAAAGTTATGATAGTGCTATGATCTTTGACATCGGCTATAAAGATGTCATAGCCGACCTCGGCTAGCCTCCGCTTTTATTTGACAGGCTATTGATGTTTATCAACGGCTTTAACTTAGCTAAGTTATTGCGTCGCTTGTACCTGCCTAACATTTAGATCTTTATGTCTGGTTACAACTTTATTACAGACTAGCTTTTGTCCGCGGCTTCGCTAGCGTGGATGTTCTACTGACGTTTAAAGTACCCTATGTATTAATCCAGGTTATAAAATGTCTGTGTGTCTCATCCGAATCCGTTCAGCCGTTTTTGCGTCATCGCGGAACATACCTACCTACTATACCTATACATCCCAGACAAACGGACAAAAATTCTAAAAACTATTTTTTCTGCATCAGACTCGTTCCCACACCTCGTAGCAGTTACCTACTTTTTTCTTTCAAAAATATTCAATGTACAGTTTTGACTTTGTTAAGTAGGAACTATTTTATTACCTATAATAAGTACCTACTCATAGCTAAGTACCTAGCTGAAAACTATTGTAAATGTCAACTCAATACGTACTCAAAGCTGTATTGAAAAAATATTACGTGATATCATTTTTGGATATATTTAATATTGATCTATTTTCATGATTCGACCATTGAACTACATCAAAGACAAAGGCTTTTGTGTCATTCATGTCATAGATTGGAAAACGGTAAATAAGGCTGAAACAAACACAAACCCTGACCTATATGACTCGGAGTTACTAAAACACTATTGTCTCATATGCAGAACTTAAAAACATTAATAAGAAGAAATCGTTCACAAAATTTCAACTCAATTAATCTATTCGGCCTATCGCAGTCCACTGCTGGACATAGGCCTCTCCCAGGCTGCGCCAGAACACCCTGTCCTCCGCTTTCCGCATCCAGTCTGTCCCAGCCACCTTCTTAAGGTCTTCTGTCCATCTACATGGGGGCGTCCCACACTACGCTTGCCGAATTTGCCATCAGTCCTTTACAAACATGGCCAGCCCATTGCCAACTGCAAGTTAAATATGTCTGCAATTCTTTTTATTTCTGATTTTATCCTTCAAAGAAACTCAACTTCAAAGAAAATGTCAGACGAATGTGATCAGTTTAACTGAACTATGAAGCTAGTTGCTTACTCAACTAGATTCGAAATTCGAATACAGTTACTTATCAGCTCTTGGCGGCAAACGGCATTGGGTCCGTAATGGCGGCTCGTAAAGTTGACATAAACCGTCCGGGCCCGCAGTGCGGCGCTGCTGCATCTTGAACTTACGGCAATTGTATCTATTCCAAGTTTAGTGCATAGGTTTTACTGGAACTCATAAAGCCATGGTCAGAAACACAGAACGCTGAACGCTGTTTTTTTTTTTTTTTTTTTTCCCTTTTGGCAACTGAGCCGATGTCGACTATTCTGCCAACGTCAAGTGGTGACGGCAGTACAGCGAGGTGAGCCGTCGGCTGAACGCTGTTGTGACTTGGTAGAAACTGTCAGATAAAGCTGTCATTACAAAAGTTCATCTGTCAATTGAAATTTCAATAGATGACGATTATGATTTTACTAGCTTCTGTCCGGGTGAAATTTCTTGTTCCGCCGATCCACCCCGTCGCATCGCATCGCCTACCCACGTTCTTACTTCGTTTTCGCTTAGCGTTCTTTTTGCTTGGTTCCTAAGGGTCCTAGCATGATGTTAATTAGCCTATTATAGCCTTCTTAAAGAATTGGGCTACCTATAGAATGCAAAAATCAGTCTGACAGACTGGTTTAGAGATCAGCGCGTTCAAGCAAACTCTTCAGCTTTATTATTGGTACAGATATAGATTGAAGCATCTTGGATTTTCTCTGAGATTGTTAATGTTGAGGTGGAAAATATATTTCTTATAATAGTAGTAATCTGTAACAGCACTTTGCAGTCAGCTAAGTTATGAGAGTTGTAGTGGCTCATAAAAGAAGTGTACATACCTCCAACAGTGGCGATGGCGTTTTATGAACTGATCATACATAAATATTGTGATATCTAAGCATATTGTACAGCTTCCTTGAAGAAGCTAGGTTCCTTGTTCTGGGAGTCTACTCCCAAAGCGCGAAGTTCGAAGTTTTCGGGCGTTTCCTACTCCGTATTAGATACGTACGGACATAAGATTAGTTCGGAGCCCGAACTAAGAATAAATGACAACACGGTTTGAAAGTTAGTCCCGATGTGTTTTTGCCCTTCCGAAAAAAAATATTTGACACTTGTTTTAACGAATGACTGTTTTCGGATGGTCCCGTAACTTCGCTGACGGACTTAGAGAATAGAACTTATCATAACTCATGGTGTTACTTATAGTGATTCACCATTGATTACGCATAAATATTACAAATATTTTTGACTGCTTTGAGTATTTCAATCAATCAGTTCGGATTATCGCAGTCCATTGCTGGACATAGGCCTGCATCCTAATTGCGTAACACATTATCATCACAATCTGCATTTTGACGGGTATTGCTAATCCATTGCTTCATAATATGTTCGAAAAAATTGTCTGATCAACAACGTAAATATTGTTCTTGCAGCCCACTTTAGACATTGGCAGAATAGTCGACATCGGCTTTGCTTGCCATTTATTAAAAATAGAATAGAATAGAACAACGTAAATAATGCAATGAATGTTGTTGAACTGTCAAAATGAAAGCCATTGCTACTGAATTTGCGAGAAGACAATCGAATACTTTGTTCATCTCGAAGAACAAACACCCAAGATACTAAGCTTTAATATTTTTTTAAAAGCTGCCACAGTCAGTTATTTCACAGTAGATACTCATTTAGTGTAAAAAAAGCAAACGAAAATGCACCACTCAATGCTAAATGAATCATCACACATAGCGAAACGTAGTAGCAATCGAACAAAACAGCGAATAACATCGTAAGTAGCAATACGACTATTTTACACGTCGACGAACACATTACATCACGATTCCCGACGAGGTTAAAAGCATGACGATGTGTGTCCAAGTGTCTCTACCACCTTTGAATAGGTTTTTTATAGTCGACGGAGCTGTCAGCACAAAGGGAAGTCGTAAAGCCGAAGTGTCTGTATGATGCACGACCTTCTGACATATAGTTTATGGTCGCTAGTGACGTGCCGCTGCGATTATTCTTAATCCCTGTTTATGGTTTTAGTCGATTGTCTCATTCATGTCGATTGGCGATTTTGTTAGGTTTGTTTCGGTGATAAAGATTAAATATGTTGTTGTTTTTTTTTGTGGTACTTTGTTCCGGAGTGTAACTGGACTGTGCTTTGTAAGGCACTTAAATCTTCTTGAATATGTTTAATGTCAGTCAGACTGGTTATTAAGTTTGATCAGTTTGAGTGACTTTTATGAAAGGACTAGCTTTTGTGGAGGTCGTAAATTATCCAACGGGATCGTACTATCGGGATAAAAAGTATCCTGTTTGTTAACCTCTCACACTTTTGCCCGCCTACCTGTCGAAACACCCCACGCGTCGGAGTAGTTGAATGGGCGCAGTAAAGTCATTGTTTAAACAATGACAATAGAACAATGACACTGTTGTGTACACACGGTGTACCATTGACATTTCGAGCACTTTTTCTTATGTACATATGGTGGACCGTTGACATTGCAATAGAAGCAATAGAAGCCACCCATTTCAATAGAAGTTTCCATAGAGTAAAATACATTGGGATACAACAGAATTATAATTTGAGTACAAAGGTACTTTCTTCCATCAGACCCGCGAAAAAGTTTCCATTATTTTTTTTATTTGATATTTGCTAACTAGCTCTCAACTCTAGGCAGCAAGAAGCTTTTCATCACCATCATCATCTGCCTAGACTTTTCCCAAGTATATTGGGGTCAGCTTCCAGTCTAACCGGATACATCTGAATACCAGTATTTATCATGGAGCGACTGCCTATCTGACCTCCACAACCCTTCCTTACACAGTAACTACTGGGTAAGGAAGGATACCTCACTGCGATACATCGCGGGCTGCTGGGGGGTTTACCTCGACGCCTGGCACGTGCGTGCGTGTCTATTAGCATGCATTTGTTTTACATAGAGGTGACATCGAGGTAGCCAGCTTTACCGCGATCGTGAGGTATTGCATCTTCTTCATGTTACCCGTATAGGATACCTTAGCAAGAAGTCATAGTGCGAAAAATCAACTTTTCAAACATGATAATATTGATTAGGTAAATGCACTTTAGTAACGAACCCCAAATAAAATGCCAAATGAATGTTACTCCCATCCGTTGGCAGTTTGGCACATAAACTATGCAAATGTTTTGGCAGTACATTTTATTGTAAAGAAGTTTATGTTTCTCATTGACCTAATTCTTAAATACGGCCTTCTGATCTAGACGTGATTTACATTTAAAAATAATCGTTTTTATATAGGGAAAAGTTGTTAGATTTATGGCTGTTCATTACTTTTTTACTGCATTGAAAATGCTTTTGAGTTATTTATACATACTTTTTTTTTAATAAATTGACGTCAAGACATACAAGGTTGCTTCAAACAACTTAAGGTCGCTTGTTTTTTTTTTTTTTTTTTAAAGGCTGAGGTACAAAATAAGGTCACAGCAATAGTGCGCTAATTAGTTCATTGAAGTGCCCAGGTCCAACATTCTCTGAATTCTTCGGGTACTGCAATCCTGTCTTCTCTACTGTTTATTTACGTTATGTGTCACAATCACTATAAACAAAGTGTCACTTGACACTAAAGTGCCGCTTGTTTACTTTGTCAGTACTTAGAAATCAGTAACTTGGTCTCACGATAAGTACTTAAGTTGTTTAAAAGTGTTGAATTAATAATTATGTTGGTTGAATTCTTATAACGTGGGTGGTGAAAGATAAAGGGAGTCATTGAAAGAAATTTATACCAAACTAGCTGTGCCGTGCGGTTTCACGCGCCGTTTAATTTAAAGGAAATCGTATTATTTATAAACTAGCTTCTGCCCGCGACTTCATCCGCGTTTGAGTCCCGGGAAAGGACATAGGATAGTTTTTATCCCGATATTCCCACGGGAAACATATGCGGGTGAAACCGCGGGGCGCTGCTAGTGTTAAATAGCCTATAACCTTAACCAAGAATTGGGCTATCAAATGTAAAACGAACTTTTAAAAATCCGACAGCTCCAGAGTTTAGCGTGTTCAAACAATCTCCTCAGTTTATAATATGAATAGTTTAGATGGTTTTATAAGTATTTTCTTTATAGGTAGTATAGACTCAAAAGTGGAGCAGTGGTATCCAGAACCTTTCGGCCCCATCGGCCATCTGTTCTGCGATGCAATGTGCAATGTGCCCTGCCCACTGCCACTTAAGTTTGGCAATTCTTCGAGCTATGTCGGTTACCTTGGTTCTCCTGCGGATCTCTTTATTTCTGATTCGGTCACGCAGAGATACTCCAAGCATAGCCCTCTCCATTGCCCTTTGGGTGACTTTCAGCCTTCTAGTAAGGCCCATTGTGAGCGACCACGTTTCAGTGCCATATGTCATCACTGACAACACGTACTGGTCAAACACTTTCGTCTTGAGACACAGCGGTATGGGGCAATTTTATTTATTTGTATAGAAGATTATGTAGGTATAGACTCAAAGTGAATCCCTTGTAAAAGTCACGCGTCATGACAGGCACACAATGTGCCACTTTGGCATGTCAATGTCAACAGCGAGATTGTTAACTCTGCAGAGTTAACAACTCATCTTCTAATTAGCAGCTAGCTGCTTTGTAATAATTAGCGTATGTAACGCTAACATAACGTGAGGTACCGTCATTGATGGGCTGTTATTACGACTTGTGAAGCAGTTTGTCATGGAACATCATTTAGACTGTGCTGTGTGGTTATTGTGCCTAGTTATCTGTGATTTCTGAATCGCATGATCTCATGTTTTTTTAAACGCGTTATAGAAAACTAGATACATCGGCTGCCTCATTGGTCTAGTGGTCGCAAGTGCTACTGCTGAGCTTGAGGTTTTGGGTTCGATTCCCATGTCGGGCAAAGAGTTATCGAGTTTTTTCATTAGGAATGTCTTAGTAACAGCTCGCAGGCTGGCCTTGTGCCCGGTTGATGGCAATAGGTTCGCCCGTTCGCCTCGTATTACATGGAAAATAAACTTAACTGGCGAAATGTGTATGTAGGTACCTACCATAGGTCACCTCTGCCTAACCCTTCAGGAATAACCGGCGTGATGTTATGTTACGTGAAACAAGTGACTAACGTTCCCTTTCTCTTCTTCCCCAGCGGTTTCCTTAGAAACCTTAGTGGAGAACTGTCACAAGCTGTTGGAGAAGTTCCACTACTCGTGGGAGATGATGCCCCTCGTCCTGGTGATCCTCAATTACGCGGGGAGCGACCTGGACGAGGCGTCGCGGAAAATTGACGAAGGTAGGTCTTAGATATTGTAGTTGCTATAGCAATTTGTTTGATTTATTTATTTATTTAGGGACAACCGATTATTATTATTAAAGATCTATATTGTGTTGCGAAGCGATTGTTTTAAGATAAAAGGTCTGAGTTGCAGAAGTGTTAAGAAGTTATTAACGAGGATTTCAGCAGAGTAACGCCTGATTACATAACGTGTGTTAGCAAAATAGAAATGGGTCTGTATTTTTGAGCATAATAATAGTTTATTGAACAGTCCATGTTACATGGCAGGTCATTTTATTTTATTTTATATTTGTAAAGGAATAGACATTGTGACTTATAACATCGCCTTGGATGATTCTGTAAAGGTGTTATAATTATGGTTTAAATAAATAAAACATAAAATGATGGCCAAAATGCGTTTAATAGGGACAAAAATGATTAAATAATTCTAATTTGTCCCCAAAAGTGACCCCCATATTTAAAATGCATTTATAATATAATGTAACGTAAATAAATGTTTGGGTCACAAGAATTCATATGTAAACCAAATTTCAACTTCCAGTAGATTCGGAGCAAATTGGCTGTCATAGACAGACAGACACAAGTGATCCTATAAGGGTTCCGTTTTTTCATTCGGATGTTATGGAACCCTAAAAAATGAAAAAATATCGTGAAAGTGCTATATTTTATGAAGAACGCACATTGTTCTATTAGAAAGTTTTTCTCACTCGTGCGAGTCAGACCTAATTCGTGCTACAATGTAGCGAGCCGGACACGCCCGAATGTCTTCGAAGCACACGAGAACGGACGCAAGTGGCGTTACGGCTTACGGCAATGCTCGTTGTTATTTGCATACGTGCCTCTGCCTCGTACTCGACTCAACTCGGGCCATTTCGGGCCGACTCGGGCTCCCTACAGTCTGGCGTGAATCAGCCTTTAGCTACAGCCGAAGACGCACTGGAAACTTGGCTCGAAACAGTCCGATTAAACTTTTTTTTATCTTGTTTTCTAGTATTAGTATAACTCAACACAGTTATCAATTTCCTCAATATTTTACATCGGAAAGTTGCCGAAAACTAAAGCTTTCAGTGTGCCTTGCTTGCATTTCTCTTTTGCTCCGTCCATATTTTGCGCAAGTTGCAATTACTTACGTGATTGTATAAAATTTACAATGACTTTACCTGAGGCTAGCGTAAAACATGACGGAGTAATAAAGATTTTATTTGCTTTTCTTAATGGGATTGTCATTTGCATTAACCAATTATGATATTTTTTTTTTAGAATTTTAGTTATTTAGAAGAATTCTGAGGGGCAATTCTCGTAATTTTAAGAACGTTCACAGTCTGATCTCAGTCTTAATCTGTCAAAAAATATTATTTGGATGTTTTACGCCTTGATACCTTACATGAAAATTGAAGGTGGCTCGATTTAAGATTCAGGGATTGCATTACCCACAAAGATAGATTTTTTGTAAAGAGACGTGAGTAAACTGAAATATCTACTTGAATTAAATCGTTACTTACTTTTAATTCAAGACATTGGTTATTGTAAAGAAACACCCCTTCTTTCATAGAGCACATATAGCATACATAGAGGAAGGGTCAATTTAACTCAAATAGTTTTCCTTTGAATTCTTAATTCTATTCTTGTCTTTGTAACTGTGTAAGAATTTTGTAAATTTACCCTCACTGATAATTTTATACATAACTTTACACGTCTTTACTAGTCATATTTTCTTAAAATATAATTATAATGAAGCAGAAATAAGTAAATAAGCAAAATATATTTTTTTCTTACCAAACTAACCAATTAATTATTTAAAAAATTAACAGATGAAAGTCGAAATAAAGTTCCTTTATTTTTGACAATCCTTACTGTAAAATATTACCTACTTTTGTTTATTCTCAATTTCAATAAAGTATCAAAACTAATGTACCTACCTGTGACTATACTAGTTTTTGACATAATTATAATTATGCTCGGTTCCTATAAACAAAAACGAATCGTTTTGCTTACCAGTGGTAGCATTTTTATTGCCAAACTGGGCATATAAATAGATTGGTGGAATCGGTCATTATAGCCTAGGTAGATACCGATAGAATATTATATACTGTGCTTTCTCTGAATAATATTAGAGCCGAAGCACATGCCGAAGGTCAATGTTTACTATTAAACATATATTTAATTATTACTTAGAAACCCATCTTCGTGAGTGTGAAATTAGTAGAAGTTTAAGAACAACGTTCTTTTGTAAAAAAAAAGACAAAAATGGTATTTCTTTTTTTTTTTACAAAATTCTATTTAGTCTGTTATGCACAGTTGCACACAGGACTTTATGTTTTTTTTTAATTTTCACACACTTTAAAAGATACGGTAGGAATATTTCTGTGCTATTTTAATTACATTAAAGTAGAGTCAGCAATAACCATAAAGGATGTAGTAGCAAATGACGTGATAGGTAATGTTTATTTATAAAAGCGGACAACTCCATAATGTCGTATGTCACAATCACTCGTTATTGAGTTGACAGCTTTTATGTTCTTGCAATGCGAGTTTACTGTACAGTGGAAATCTTTTGTTGTTTATTGATAAAAATATGTACATTTATCAATAATTGTTTAGATAGCCAATGCTGTTATTGACTGTTTTTAAATTGTGATTGTACTATATTTTCTAGAGAATAAAGACTTGCTTACAAATTAAAAACAGAGGTCTATCTGGTTATCTCTTTTTCAGTTCAGTTTCTTTTGTTTGTTTGAGATATAGTTAATAAAGGTCACATAGGATTTCTATTACGAGAGAGGATAAGATTGAGAGAGAAATGTTTGGGTAAAAAGTTAAACTCGTCCCTCTTGAACTTTGCAATCAATACATTAAAATTATCTTTATTCAAATATTTTTTTCCTTCTGCATTTTAAGAGCCATGTGTTTTTATTGGTCATTAACAAGATTTCAATGAATATTTTATTCTACTTTTTTAAGAAAAAGCAAAAGATTTTCACAATGTACTAATTGTGCCTAAATTATTAATGGGGAAAAAATTGCATATTAAGAAGTCTTGTTTTTTTTCTCACATTAAATAAAAGAGTATTCACATGTGATTTTATGCCAACTCTTATGCAGTTTTTTTTCTCTCTTTCGCCAAGCGATTGTCCAATCCGCGCCTTCCTTGTCCTCAGGAAAGATGATAATCAACGAATACGCCAGGAAGCACAATCTGAACATCTTCGACGGTCTAGAGCTGAGGAACTCGACACGCCAGTACGGACTTTAATAGTAATAAATAGTTTTTACCCAAACACAGAAACAGTGCTAAAACACACTGTCAGGTTTAGAGGTCTGTGACAAACTTGGTTCTTGTTTTCCTTAATTTTTCAAAAGGTTTTACTCAACTTTTCGTCGGGAACTTCAGCCTACTTTAAATTGACCATTACATATTTTTTCGTTTTGTGGTTTCTTCCAAATGCCGAATTAGGTACGGAAGAAAACACTAGACGATATTTACATAATTAATAGCGTTTTAATAATAGGTACTGGTTTTGTCCAGAATCAACATTGCTTAGAACAAGAAATAAGTCTGTCATTTACAAAGCTATTAACGAATATCGTCACTCACGTTGTACAAATAACTGTCACACAACGCCATAGGCACACTTCTACAATACTACACAGGTATCACTACACAACACACACACACACACACACACACACACACACACACACACACACACACACACTCTGTTACTCTTAATAGAATGTTCATATAAGCGACAATATTTTAATAAAGGCACACCGATTTACATCTTATTCCGATATTAAAATGTTTCGAAAACTAAATAATTTACTTACTAGTCTAATGACTTTCCCAGCGGCTACAAAGATGCGCAGGAGACTATTATGTCTGTCGTTGAGATACAACTTTCGTTGCTGTGCTAAGCTCACATTCCTATCTCAATAGTTAGCTTATTTATGTTAGTATACTAACAGTTTTAGTAATTCGCGGTAAAATTAGGCTTGAGGACAGTTGCATTTGGTTTTTACTTCGAAAATAACAATGCAATGTTAAAAATGTTTGTTGGTTTGGAAAAGCCACCGAGAAAAGAAAATTATTTGACGTTATGATTTGAAAGATTTTTGGGGTAACAAATATGATGTTTAATTGATTCGTTTCTTTGGTCTTAAAATAGCCAAACAATAACTCCTCTGCAATTTTTTTTTGTAGTTTCCACACATACATAAGTCATTATTGATTTGTAATTCAGATAATTTCATAAGTTTTCCCAGTCTCTAATATTTTAACAAGCTTTCATTATGAATATAATGATAGGCCTATTTTATCAATGCAAATCCCCACAGTATTGTATTAAAGTTTAAAACCTTCACCGTATCTTCGTTTCAATACATTCAGCTAACACTAAACTTCACTTACGACACAAATAGGCGCAACGTAACAGATACACTAATTTTACAATATTTTACAACGTCCGATCTATAGGTACGGTCGTATGTTTAGATATGACTTTATTGATTTTATACATTCTCTTAGTCATGATAGTGTTGTAACTGTCCGGTTTAGGTATTCAATATACATATTATTACGGTTTACGGATAAAATATGGAGTGTTTGTTTGTATTTTAGTGAACTTTCGGCTTAAATAATTACTTTTAGCTACATGCAGTATCTAAATAACATAACACAACATCTCGCCTGTTATACACGAGTCACGAAGGGTTATGCAGAGATGTACCTGTTTTTTATTTTCTTCACGCAATATTATTTGATTAAATCGCTGAAAAATGATAACTAGGTACTAAAGAATTCCTAGAGCCATCAAATGTCTAAAGGCAACATTAAAGTTGCAATTATGTTGATTTGACACCTTAATATATTATACAAAATAATGTTTTTAATTTAGAAGATTTTTTTTTTAAATTAACATTAATCATCGTTTTAATAGATTAAAAAAAATCAAAAGGCCTTATCACTGTTTTATTCGTAAACCAAGGTATTCTGTAATATTGGAAGTTACAATGCTAAAGACTAAACAGAACCACACATGTATTTCGAAATTACGACGATCACATTTCCAATGTGCATTCCATTACTGTCTCTGTTCAAAGATTCCAGAGTATTTTAATATTGTCATAGTAAAAGCACAATGGAAACTTGACAATGTCGGATTTTCGTAACAGAATCACAAAACACTCCCGTAGGAACACATTTACGAATGAAACTGAATTTGCAATTTCATTATCTTCCATATATAAGATAATTAAGAATGGTTGCTGCATTAAAGGTACTGTAAATGTTGTCTGCAAAAGGGAACGTTATATCATGGAGGCTGGAAGAAAAATGACTGGTTGCGATCACTCATTCGAATTTAGAATTAGTTTTAAAATTAAATAAGAGGCGATTGTTTTTCAAGAAACGGCAGTTATGTAGGGTTGCCAACTTTTTTATATCAAAAATAGTATTATCGAAGCCATTGCCTGAAAGAAAAATGTCGAAAAAATATATACAGGGTCAAATTAAATGAGCTAGCGAAAGTCCTCAGACGTAATGGGTATGGGTGGTCTTTGAAAATTGTACCTACCTGTGGGGTAGGCGTTACTATCATTCATAGCTCTTTTGATCCAGCTGTATTTGCGATTGCAGCTAGATAATTTAAGACTACGACTAAATCGACTGTTGTTAAACCAATTAACTATAATCTTGTTTGTTTTTACGTTCCCCGCTATTCGGACAGTGTAATTTAGATTGAATAGCCCCCTTAGGTTAGAATCAGCTTGAAATGTCTTGCGAAGAGAGACTTAACTTGCAAGGCACAAGCGACTAGGTTTTAACAAATTACAGGTTGTCTTATGGGTGCCATTTCTTATCCATACATTTGGGGATTAATTTGATATAAAAGTCATACAAGAGTAAATGAATGATCAAGTTACTCAAACATCAACCCACCGGGGCGATTGCGTAACACACTTCTAATGGCAATGCCTTTCAAGACAACTGCTGGTTGGTAACGCCGCGGGGTAATTGCGTAACAATGACAACCCTTCGCAATAGGTTTAATTTTGACAGTTCACCCACGTTCATCGACATTCATCAACAACATTCATTGCGTTATTTACGTTACGTTTGACGAATTTTACAAACCTAAGAAGCAATATCCTTCAAAAGTCTCGGATTGTTATTAAAAGTGTGTGACGCAATTGTGCTGGTCGGTGCAGGCAGTTTTCATACTTTGTGCCTAATCAGCATAAAACGTCGCCGATAAGCGCCGGCAAGTTTCTAGGTATCTGAATTAGCGTTGACAACCAGCGCCGACGAACGCTCGCATAGCGGTGCCGCCATTACCAGCTCTATGTGAACACACCCTTACGCAGTGGCGTATTTACCCTAGGGCCAAAAGGGCCATGGCCCGGGGCGGCAGCTTGCGAAGGGCGGTGCAAGCCGCACCTCGCGCTCAGCTTTGTGCGCATTTATTATTGACTTTCTAGGCAGGAAAAAAAAAAACAAACTCGGCGTTAGTCTGATAGATATCAAGACGCGGGGCTATCGGCTGGCGGCGGCGTGTCCGTCATTTCGTCTGTCGAATTATTCCGATCTGTCACACTGCTTTGTCCCTTTAGGGGGACACCGGGCGTCAGGTGTATTGGTGGTCGCAGGAGGTTGAGTTGTTACGCAAGGCGTGCGTCTACGTGCGACACCGGTACACCAGGCACCGCAGGCTCCGCATCCGCCCTCCGGATGCGGAAGCCACGGAGGCGGAGCTGTACGAGGGGCACAGAGCGGCGAAGACGGCCCTCCAAGAGGCTGTCCAGCGGGCCAAGGATATGGCCCGCGAGGAGATGGTGGAGACTCTGAACAGAGATCCATGGGAGCGCCCTTACAAAATGGTGCGGAATAAACTCCGCACCTGGGCCCCCCCACTGACACAGTGTTTCCGCCCCCAGCTGGTGGAGGAGGTGGGAACGCTCTGTTCCCTTCACGGTGGGAGTATACTGCCCCGCCCATGGCTCCGCCACTTTCAGTGCCCGAAGCGGACCACGGGGACGACGACGACGACATGAAGTGACCGGGGTAGATCTGAGAGTGGCGGTAGGTAGGCTGAAGGCCAAAAATGCCGCCCCAGGACCGACGGCTTGCCGGGTAAAGCCTGGGTCCTGGCCTCGAGGGCTCTCGGGCCTCGATTGGAGGCGCTCTTAAGCGCATGTATGGAGAGAGGCCAGTTTCCACTCCGTTGGAAGACGGGGAAGCTGGTCCTCATTCAGAAGCCAGGGCGCCCTGCGGCCTCTCCGTCCGCATACCGGCCCATAGTGCTGCTCGACGAGGTTGGCAAGCTCTTTGAGAGAGTGATTGCAGGCCATCTCGTCGGGCACCTGGTGAGGACAGGGCCGGATTTTGCGGATAGTCAGTTTGGCTTCCGCAAGGGGCGCTCGACGGTGGACGCCATCATGCGCGTGAGAGCCCTCACGACGGGGGACGCGGTGTCCCAGGGTGGGACATCGGTTACGACTGGGTGCTGCGGGCTGACCTCCCTGATGGCGTCAGCGTGGTTTGCTACGCTGACGAACGCTAGTCCTGGCGCAGGGGAGGTCGCATCAGGCGGCGGCCGACGCGATGACACGAGGTGTTTATTTCTTTATATGGACTTTTTAGTTTATTATAATCATTCTTAGCCCAGATTCATTAAAACTTTTTGCTTTTTTCCGTTAATTTTTGGGGCGGCAAACCTTACAGGCCCAGGGCGCTGAATGTTAAAATACGCCACTGCCCTTACGCAACTAGTGTGCGGATTTTTAAACCTATTAGAGGAAAAAACATAAAAGTAATCACTATACAGCGTACATTCTAATACTGGACTAATACAAGCGACATTCGCTAGAATTTTACGACGCAGCTTCCCAGAAAGGCATTGCAGTGCGCCCGCGCACAATTATCGTTACATTTTGACGTCTTTATCGCGATTGGACGCCTGCCAACGTGTACAAATTGCACATTTACTTTTTCATTATCGGTATGAAGAAAAACGTTGTGTAAATTGTTTGTTATGTTAGGTGTTTTTAATTTGTTGTGAAGATAGAGAATCGAGTAGCTATATATTAAATAACGCTGTATAATTAAAGCTGTATGTAGAGTACTTTTTGAAGTGAAACTTCTTTACGCACGCTTGACTTGGGGAGTAAGCTGGCGAACGCGTGACGTAAGCGTTACGAAAAGTGTGATCGGGCGAGGCGAACGGGAGTTGAGTGGGGGATATAAGCAAGAGACAGCAGTGCGCGCGCACATTTTCTTTCTCTCTTCGTCTCATAGCCAAATACGCAATACTGAAGTTTCACTTCAGTCGTGTGGTCATAAGCACACTCGTTTTTTTTATTACCAAATGGGTCTGTTTTAGACCTCGATTACGTCTGATGGAAAGGGATAGATAAGGTCTATGGTGGAGCGAGCGTGCCCAGAAGATGCCTGTTCACTCTTGCTTTGAAGGCAGGCTGGTTAAATGTTGAGGGGCCCGGCCACCGTAGGCGCGGGCCTGCGGACGGAGAGTAATGGGTAGCTCTCCGTCCGATCAGGACCAGGCCCGTGCCGGACGGCGCGTATGTGTTCCACGCGCGCCTTAAAGAGATGTCAGCATAAAATAAGGGGCCCGCTAGGGCCGAAGCCTGCCGGGGTAGCGGGATCATCCGAAAGGGTTACCGCTGCCCCGGAACATAAAGGGCTAAGGAAGGAACACGGGTGGGTTTTAGTCAGTAAGAGTCTGACACTCCCTTCCGCTCCACCCAGAGCGGGAGGAGTCATTAGATGATTTCCCATCCTAAAAAAAAAGGGGAACACAGACGCTGGCAGAGAGTTCCACACTTTAGCTGTGCGCATAATAAATGTGGATAGGCGCTGAGTTTTGCTTGAATGGCACAAAAACAACAATTTATTCGAATAAATCAATAGCATCGTTGAGTTGTTATTTCTATAATATTGACGTAACTATATTTTTCTCAACGAAAACCGTTACCTCTAAACAATTCATCTTATTGTACAGCCAAAGGCAATTCGCCATTTTGAAAACAACAAAAAGAAATAACTTCATTTGTCATTATAACTGAACTAACAGATGGAAAATAATAATATATAGCGGTGACACAATAGTGCTATTATTTATGCAAAAAACGCTAATAATGACACTGAGAAACCTTCCAATTAACAATTATTTATTGATATAATAGAAATTGATATGAAAAACTATGAATGGTTCCTCTTTACAATTCCGCTATTGTTTTTAATTGAATAAAATTGTAATTAATACTGGAGGCTTTCAATTGAATTTGGGGCCACGAAACTTGTAACAGTTGGATTATGCTGAATATAGATTTAAAGTGTCAGAAGTGGCTCGTGGCTAGCTGTTTTAGGAAATTTTGTTACATCAAAAGGTATTAGGATAAAAAAAGCCGGGTATAAAAATAAAACAGTGGAGTAATTGCGTAACACATTAATAGTAGCAATGGCTTTCATTTTGACAGTTCAACAATATTCATTGCGTTATTTATATTGTTGAGCAGACAATTTTTTCGAATACATGAAGCAAGGGATTCGCAATTTCCTTCAAAATTATTCAGATTGTGATTGTGAAATAGTCTGTGCGTGACACACTATGTGTTACGCACAGACTATTTTAATGCTGTCAAGTCTTCATACAGTGTATTCTCAATGAGATGAGACCGCTATTTCAGAATGTTTCAACAACAACAAAATTTCACCGCTTTTCTTGTGGCCATCTCCGTTCTCATTTCCGCTCCTTAGTGATGTGTTTATAAGGATGTCCCATAGGCTGTCGTTTTATCGATATTAACAAAGCGGTAACCGACATGTTACTTGCGGTTACCATCATGATATAATTTAATTTAATAATTCGTTGGTTATTTGTATTTTATGCTGCCAATGCGGAATATGGCGGAATTTAAGTATATAATAATAGTTCTTTATTTGCATTGAAAGTAGGTACAAGTTACAGATGTTAAGTTTAAAATGATCCTATACTAACTACCATAAATAAGGCATGCAAACAGTTTTAGCCATTGACTTATATATTACTTTAGCTATAATAATAAAGACTCGTTAATATATAAGGTGTCAAAAAATTTACCTTACAAACTTTAAGAGGTGCTTTAGACCATCGAACTGAACAACTTTCACTATGGTACCAACTCAGAAATCACGAAAAAAAAACAGCTGATTCATACATTTTGGTCAAGTAGGTATTGAACTTTTGTATGTTTTTTTTTTTTGTGATTTCATAGTTGGTCCCGTAGTGAAAGTTGTTCAGTTCGATGGTCCAAAGCACCTCTTAAAGTTTGTAAGGTTAATTTTTTGACACTGTATATTATTAACACATTCAATCAAATCAATATAAGTTTACCACGTTAAGATGAAATTCAGTACATAATTTGAAATAGGCAATACAATACATAATATCAAGTTTAATAAAATGGGATTATAAATTCATCAAGTTTGAGGTCAATATAGTTCAATAAAATATAAATGTACATTTTTTTTAGTTACGTAAATCAAGCTGTAAAATCAACATGCGTAATTCAGCAACCATATCATTAACTATCAAATGATTCACGATTTCGTAACGTACTCAATGTAATCATCACAATACTATCACCGTACATTGTGCTACATTGCAACTTCAGTTTCGTCCTACATGCTACACGTTCCACACACACTAGTGACGCGACAAAATTGTTGCACACGATAAAGTGGTTAAGTCAGAATCAGCTGTATTAAACACGGTCTAACCAGTCGTGATTTCAACTTTACAGTGACCGGACGAAGGTGGCGAAATTCGAAATATAACCTGTGACATTCCAATTCCAAAATTCGAATTTAACGGCCATCATAGTGCTGTGTTAGTGTTGAGTGTCGATACCATTTTTATTTAGAATTATTTTCTTTTTTCGTAGGAAAATGCTGGAAATTAATAATATAAGTGGTGTACTATCGTCGTCCATGAAGTTATTTTGCGAATGATACTTTGTTTTACAAGTGCCGTGTTTTGTGTGGACGCTTGCTGTGCGATGCTGTGTTGCGAACGACAACGGACTTATTGTGGCTACCTACGGTGTTTCGGTGAGTTGACTTATATATTGTTATTAGCAATTCAATAGACATAGCAGAACTCAATTATTTCAAAATGTCTATTGAGTTGTCTTTATTTAAAATTTCACAAACGCTTTTGAATTGTCTGCAAATATTTTTTAACAACTGTTAACAAATATTTGCATTTTACAACTATACTATGATATGAAATAGCTATATTGTCACACTCCTGACGCGCATAAAGATAGCAACTTGAAAGCGTTTGTGTGTTTCAATCTGTTTGCACCAAGTACTTGTTTACTGCTCATATTCATAAGTAGGATTTTATGTTACAACTTACACATAAAATAAAATGCTATTTATGAAATAAGACAATTTGCGATGCGATGGTAGTATTTTATTGCTTTTACGAACCGGAGGAATGTATGCGATTACCGCCTTTATTTCACGTTATTACAATATTTTATAATCATTATAACCTGTAAGCTTAAATTGTAACTACGAAGTTTTACTACTTACACTATAAAATTACTTGTTAGTTTTAACTTGAAAGTTGTCTCGTGTTTTTATAGGTATGAAGCGAAAAATAATTTACTACAGTAATATATTATAACCATAATTCGTTTTTGCATAGTTTAATGCATACATAGTAATAAAACAAAGCGCCAATTAAGAACTTTAACAACCATAACATTTTATTCTAAGATTTCTTTTGCGCAACCAAATAGGGTTTGGTATCGATACTTTTACTTATTCTGTACAATTTTGTGTAAACACATCACTAATTCGTTTATTTCTAATTTGCCGTTTATTGCGAAAAATCACAGTGTTTCCAGTGGTATTTAATCTAGAAATGGTAGAAATTGTGAACAGTTCAATTGGCAATAGGTCCCTACGTAAAAAGGGCCATTCTCGTCAAAGTTGGATCTTGCAACGAGTTGGAGTTTACAAACTGATAATGTTCATAAAAGCGATTTTATCGCTGATTATTTTTTTTGCTTCAAGAGATCCAATGGCTTAGAAAGACAATGGAGATTAGCTTTTATAATTCGCTCTTCCAATAAGTAAGCCGTCGTAACTATAAAATAGGTCTTAAGGAGTTCCTTACCCATTCTTCTCCATACAAAACTACCTTTGGGAATTTGGCCTAGAATCAATTCTATTTTCTTGTAGTATTAGATATACATAGATTGTCAAATAAAAAACATCTATACTAGTACCTTTTCTTGTAAATTTTAACGTTCAAGTGCCTTTAATGGCCTACTTGAAATAAAATTATATAACTCTGACTATTCATATTTATACTACATTTTTACGATTATTAATATATTATTTGTATTCAATACGTTGACACTTAATATGAATGCTGCTATGAGTTCTTTCGACCTCACTGATGATATTGTATCTTTTTTTACTGTATTCTAAGCGTAGATCCATCGTTTCTTTGGTCTACCCCTACTCTTATACCCATAGTTATTAGCATCAATAGACCGCTATGACTATAAAATGTAAGCTACAATTAGCGGACGATAAATCACTGAATACACCGTTTTATCTCTGATGAACACAGATAATAAAGCAAACGCCAAACAAATTGAGAAATTAGAAATGTTAATTAAACTTTTTGTTGAAAACATTTACAGAACATACAATTTTTTTAAGATAATAGTATTTTTCTTTGTAAAAAACATTACAAAAGAAAAAAAAAACAACTCAAAAATCAGCATAAACAGCCATTTATTTGTGGAATAACGTAAAAGAGAAATAATTAAAGTAGTAGGTAACAAACATGGAACAAACTAAGATATTACATTACGGATGTAAATTAACAATTTTAATGACCAAACACTATATTTTCTTAGAAAAACAGTCATTTATTAATGAAATATCGCAGCTAAAGAGAATATCACTCTTCCAACCGCCATTGCAGACTAACCCGCCAACCGCTTTACACTTTTATAATCTACAATTACGGATTGTAAAAATGTAAAATGGAATTCCTTAATGGCGAATGCTGTAAAAGGGGCACAGTCTGTAATGAGTTGCGTGTAAGCAAAATTTGTATTTATTTCACTATACCGAGAAACAACAATAAAATCTTGCAATTATGTTATACTAGCTGTGGTTCAGTACTTGTTAGCCTGGGTTAGTTGCCGCCAATAAAATGCAGGCAGTCTGTGGTACCGATATTTTAATTGTTTTATTCAGTAGCTGAGGGACTAAGTAAAAAGTTTGTTTTAATTGCGGGTATTTAATGAAAGTCTTATCTTAATAAGGAAATGTGAAAATCTGTAATGATTTCCTGACGTTGTGCAATGGGTTAGTCTTGCAAAAGTTTCATAGTATCACTAGGTCGCGCCTAAAGATACAGTTTTCTAGAAGAGAGGTAGCCGCCAAATTGCAGCGGGGTTTGACTTTACATTGTCAATAAACGCTCTCTAGGAAAACATAACAACTTACTTTCATACATAACGTTTCAGTAGCGTCATTCGCCGGTAAATTGCAGACGCTATGCCACCGCTCTAAACTGGAAACCGTACCTTTAGTTTTCCATGTTTCCAATTTTCGTGACTTTACAATAGTTTGGTTTTAGAAAGCTGGGTGGCCAATTAAGACACGCACTGCTAACCAAGCAAGAATCACAGATAACACTAAATACTCTTAATTTTGTCGTAAAAACATATTCGCTTCCTCTTTATTTGTAAAAAGTAATAACACCGACAAAAAAAAGAACTATCTAAATACACAACCAGCCAGTAAAGCGCGAAAAAACAAAGAAAGTTCGTTTTCAATTACGTTTCGACGGTCGTAAATATTTCAAACTACGCATCAACCAATAGAAACCGGCGCAGCAACTTTGCAGCAGATTATAATTCCTGTTGGTTGGTTGTTTAACCACAGAACAGATTACCCGTATCCCCTATGCGTTAGAAATGGTATAGGAATATTGCTGACACTTTTTTTGTTGACTGCGGTAGGTCTATCTTACAAAATTGCATCGGAAATGTATCGTGTGATTTTTTTTGCAATGAGCTGTGATTGTGACGGGACTTGAAGGCTCATATCTGTAATGCATGGGCGTAGCTTGGGCAAAGGTGGGCAATGCCTACCCTATAAACTTCTTTGCTCACCTAGAAAAATCGACAGTATTGAAGAATGATTTACTGTTAAATCGCTTATTAGGTATTAGAGCCGTAAATTTTGCCCAAGATGTAAAGTTTGTAGAGTTAGGCGCTTGGATCTGATAACTTTTTAACAGTGAAAGCATTAGTATTGGCAAACTTTACATGAAACAGGTATTTTTTGTGGGATTATTTATTACGAGGCGTCATTTATGATCTCTCATTAAGTGACTGTGGTTAGTTCAGCTGAACGGCTCCCCCTAGACAAAATCTCTAGCTACGCCATTGCTGTAACGTTAAAGCGTTGGTTCCCTATGAAAGCGGTGAACGAGCACACAATAACGGCTGTCCAAATACAGTTTTTTGACACTTTAATGTCAAATACTGGTGAATTCAGATATTTTTATGACGGCCTTTATATTATGAGTACGGAACCACCTTCCTAGACTTCGAGTCCAGAATATGATAAACTAGCTGCGCCTTCGGTTTCACCCGCATAAGTGTCGATCCCGTGGGAATATCGGGATAAAAGTAGCCTATTTATGTTAATCCAGGGTGTCAGCTACCTCCATACAATTTTTTTTATCAAAATTGGTCCAGCCGTTTGAGCGTGAAGAAGAAACAAACACATAAACACACACACACTCACAAACTTTCGTCCTTATGATATTAGTGTGATGATGTTATATTGTATAACCTCATTGGGATTATATAACCTGATTTTCATTTTTGTCAAATTGATTCTGATTCGAATCTTACTCGATTCTAATTAATTTCTTTAATCTTCGGTTTAAAGGAGCTATATTTGTAAGGATGCGCTAGAAATCAATATCTATAAATTGCTCAATTCAATTCAAATGATATATGAATATACCTAGGTAAAAAACTCCAAATCAATGAATCTTTACGATATTATTTTTTTCAATTGAGAAACTGGAAGGCGATGCAAACTAAAATTAAGTCCAAATTCAACTTCTAAGGGCGAATTTCACCAATGAAACTGAACGCGATCAGCACATCGAAACCACGTTCAAGGGCTGTCAATGTCATAATTGTTTTACGCGGTTTAGAAGCGGTGATCGCGTTTAGTTAATGAAATTCGCCTTAAATATGTTTACAACGCTACAGAAATTACCATTACAAATGACTGGCTTGACTGGAAACATTCTTACAAAAACGCATTAAGTATAGCATTCGAACAAAAACGATTTCAATACATTACTTATACTTACACAGTAATCAAACGAATAATTTATATGCGTATTTCGATAGTGGACACATTTGCGATTTCTGACATTTTAGTCTGACCCCATCGACACGTGTATACGAACTTATCAATGCACTTAATAACATATTAATAATCTGACGTTTTAATGTGTGACCTTTGATAAACTGTCTTACATAGTCAAGTTTCTGTTGTGGAGTATATTTCCAATAATATGGTCTAGACGTGTTTGTACGTTTGGCTCGCTTGCAACACAAATCACTAAGGGCCGTATTACAGAACCTGACTCAAGACCCAAGCATTACTTAAAACTAGTTAAAAAAATCAAATGGCTTTAAACGAGTTTTAAGTAATGCTTGAGTTTTGAGTGAGGTTCTGTAATAGGTACGGGTCTAAATGCGTCTAGCGCTAAAAATATGCAAAACATCGTTCTGTTTCTGGCAATCGTTTGAAGTTGACTGAGACAAAACGATGATTTAAATGAGTTTAGTAATTTGTGGTGCAACCGGGTCTTAGATTTGATCAAAAACAGCGGAGAAAAAAGACTAGGAAGGCAAAAGGGGAAGTGTTGGTCCAGAAGTAAAAAATATGACTAACTAGCAGCGCCCCGCGGTTTTACCCATATAGGTCTCGATCCCGTGGGAATATTGGGATATACAGTACCCTATGTGTTAAACCAGTTTATAAACTATCTGTGTGCCAAGTTTTGTCCGAATCCGTTCAGCCGTTTTTGAGTAACATCATCTGCCTTGCCTAGCCTTTTCCCAACTATGTTGGGGTCGGCTTCCAGTCTTACCGGATGCAGCTGAATACTAGTATTTTACATGGAGCGACTGCCTATCTGACCTCCACAACCCAGTTACTGGGTAATACGATACCCCTTGGTAAGACTGGTTGTCAGACTTTCGGGCTTCTGACTACCCGTAACGACTGTCAAAGATCCACGAATGACAGCCGGGACCAACGGCTTAACGTGCTTTCCGAGGCATGGAGGGGTCTCGGTATATAAAGATGGTCACCCATCCACAGACCAACCGCGGCAAGCGTAGCTTAACCTGATCGATCGACCTGTGCGGCTGTTATTATTTAGCCACGGGCCCCTCTAGCCACGGGCCCCTCGCCCCACTAGCCCCGTTTTTGAGTAACAAACATCCAAATTCTATATAGTACAATGTTTCGAGACATAGTTACGAAGTACTAGCAGCGCCCCGTGGTTTCACCCGCATAAGTGCCGATCCCGTGGGAATATCGGGATAAAAAGTACCCTATGTGTTATTCTGATGTATAAGCTATATGACTGTAAAGTTTCATCAAAGTTGAAAGTCAAGTTTTTGCGTGAAAGAGTAACAAACATCCTCACAAACTTTCGCATTTATAATATTATAGTAGGTCCGAGACAATGGCGAAGTCGGAAGAGTGTGTGTTGTGTGCTGTCGCTACTCGTCTTCACTCCATGGTTACCACAAGTAAAGCGCGCGTCGTTCGGTGAGATAAAAAAACATTGGAAAATCCAAAACTGCACGACTCTTAACCTACTTTGAATAAAAGAACCGTTTTCAATAGGGTTTCCTTTTTTAATAGATTCGTTTCACCAATAGGAGGCTATGGGTGAAACGAATCTATTAAAAAGAGATTGACTTTCGCAAGCTACAATGTTTTCAGGTTTCACACTTGATTGACAAAATGTTTTGACGTTTTTTACGTGTCTACTGCATTAAATACATTTTTGAAAACTACAGAATTAAAATCTCCATTAAATTCTCTATACAATGGTATATAAATTAAGCAGGTTCTGTGTACTAGCAGCAGTATAACAATAGAAACAGTTGCATAAAGGAGGCAAACATTTTTTTTCGATTGTAACCCACTCTAATGCTTTCGCATTATGAGTCATGCAAAACTGTAACAGCAGTGAAATTTTTTGTAGTCCCGACTTGATCATTAAAAAGTAGCGTCAAAAAAAAATCTAAATGGCAACTTGACAGGTCTAGTCCTCTCATTATACTGTCAGTCGGCTAATACCCACTTATCGCTCTTCTTTCACTCGCGTATTGGTCATTATGACTCACCAGATTTATATCATATAATCATAACATAGACTAGTGTTATGTTTAATATAATAGTTATTACAAGAACCGGTCAGCCGTCGCGTGTAACTTGACTTGTAGTACTAAATTATTGTTTTTAGCGCTAATCATTTGAGGCTGTGTTGATGAGTGCTGTCAAGTGTCAATGGAGTTAAACGCTTCTTCAATAAATGTAGTTATTAGGTAAACTGTAGGGAGGCTCTCTATTATGCGCCCGTCATCGTCGTTCATACAAAACTGCGAGATCCTATACTACCTTAGGCTTGGGATCGCCTGCCGGTCTTGATACTATTGATGCGATTTAATAGCGACAGAATAGTCCGTCTGTAGTGCTATTCTGTAAAATCTTACCGTGAAAACTTAGAGCCATACCTCACCGGGACGCCCCATGGCGACTTCGCCAGATCGCGGTGCCAACTAGATGTATATAGCTATATGGTGGGTGGCTCACCTGGCGTTTCTTGGTTACGCAGCCAACTACATTTTGTTGGCGACGCTACCTAGCTGCGCCGCCATGGCGTCCCGGCGAGGTATGGCTCTTAGGTGAAGTGAGTTTGAAGTGAGCTGTTTTCCACCTGATGGAAGGGATTGACACTATTGAAAACTCACTTGAAGTTCGCTTCACCTGGGAGCGGTGTATGTTTATACGAATCCCGCACCCCCGGCCATTGGCAGAGGTGGAACACCGCGTTTCACCGCGAGTCCGGCATGCCCCTCTGTCACCCCCACGATGGAGGAAGTCCATGAGGATTTCCAACGCGCAACAAAAAAAAAAGTGAGATTCTGTGAGATTTTTACAGAATATATCGGCAAGACCCATCACCCGTAGTTTGAGTCCTGCTTATCCATTCGGGCGATCCATTGTAGTCTCACTTCAGTTTCGTTTGTATTTTGTATTCAATCATTGTTGGTACAAACATTCATTATGAATGCCTATGGCCTTCTGCAAGTCCCAGGCTACCAATCTGCCAAATTGTATCTATCTATCAGTTCAATGGTTATTGTGTGAAAAGCTGTTACTTACAAAGGTACTTTTGGGTAGTCTTGTCCTAAATTACCCTAGTCAAGTTCTAATCAGACCAAACGTTTGCTTAAATAGTATTAGAACCATATTTTTATTGCAACCGAATTATTTGGGTTTTCATCATCATCATCATTTCAGTCGAAGCGAGCACCTCCACTTCGACCGGTTCTGTGCTTCCCGCATCCTGCGTGAAGATCTTCATCCATGTCTTCCATTATCTCTCTTTATTTCGGTGTTAATTTCCTATCATTCATTTAAGGCTTATGCAAGTAACTGGCAAATACTCGTTAAATTTTTTTTTAATCAAAATTACGCTCTTCATCCATCCACCTTGCGCAAACCTCTTTTATTTACAGTATTTTTTCATTAAAATACCTTTTATATACGAACAACATAAAAAATAAACGCGTTGCTGGTATCTTATACGATAAGATCCTTATCTTGAGTTTAACGCGAAATATCTTCAGGTAGGAAATATTATTGTTGATTGAAGTCTACGTTTATTCTCGTTTGTTGTTCTGGGGTTGCCACCACAGTCACTTTTACTTTTAAGGGAAATATTTATATGATCTGATCATCTAAAAACATATTAATCGTCTAAAGATGGACTTTTTTTAAAATGAATGAACTGCGTTGCCGCCGGTATGCGGCAGGAGCGCTACATCCGAGTTGGTCGCAATTCTTACTTGGCTATTTGGTATATTTAAGACGGCAAAATAGGAAGAGCTTCACAAAAAGAGGCGCAATCATTAAATTAAAGTGTTCAATAATATTTTTAGGAGCGAAAAATGGGATGACTATGGCGTATAATGAACATAGTACAGTGTCTTTCCAACTTAATGTTTAAAAAATTCTCACTTCATCAAAAAAAATGTCTTCTAATTTAACTGCTTTAATGTTTCGCCTACAGCCCTAACTATACCATATAATTCGTATTAAAATGCACATTGCCATCTCTTATTCCGGTATCGACATTCGGTTACAATGTTGCAAAACTATCCACCTCTCGCTCCCCCATAACAATTATCGCCTTAGCGCGAAAGTGACGGAGATAAAATTTTACGACTAGATCGTGTATAGCCGAGAGCTTAAACAATTTTCATTGCTTATTTTGCTGTGTGACTAATTTTATGCCAACAGCCGAGGAACATAGGTATTCTGAGAAATTCTATATTACTTCTGAAGTTTTATATGTTTTGTGTTGCCATATTATGGTAATGTTTTCTTAAACGCCTCCTGCTGAACAAGGTGCCATTTTCCTGCTGTAAAATTCATGTGTTTGTTCAAAAATGTGTGAAAACTTCAGGATTACATTATAGTCATTTATTGATAGGTACTTTTCCTGTTATTCGTCCGCATCATCGTAGGTACTTACAACTTAGCTACTTACGTAAACAGCTACAAAGTGTTGCCGGGTTGTAACCTAAGTCCACGTTCGCTCCGACGCACAGTGGGCCCATACTGAAAATTAGTGGACTTAGGCAACAAAGTTCCAATATCGATGCGATTTTTTTTTATATGACGTGTTATGATATTCCTGACAACTTTTATTCTTATAACATTTCTTCTAAAGTTGATAGTTTGTCTTGAAAAAAATTAATTAGATTATTTTGTATGGAGCGAATCACGTTTAATTTTTTTTCTTCAATTGTACTAATATGTTGGGTGTGTGGCGTGAGTATATGATAGCTAGGGTCATTCTCTATCCACGAAAAAAAAAACAGCGCCGGCCATCTGCGGCAGCGCGAGTAATCATTCGGTAAAAAAAAATGTTTTGTAAGATTTTTTTTTGCCATTTAAAATAAATTCAAAGTAAATTTTTTGTGTCATTAGGCTAATTCACCTTTTCTTTATTAAATATATAGTTTTAACAGCGCATAGGTACTTATAACTAATTATTCTGGTAGAAATTTAGTAATTATTGCTATGTTATCGGTAGCACCTGCATTGTGATTGATGACTCATTTGTTATGGCGCTCGTCTAAGCGTATAACTAATGAGTCGTCGAAAAATGCTTGTCTCTGATTGGCTGTGTTATTTTTTTAACTGCACGTTATCTATTGTTGAATAAATATCGTAATAAGTTTCAGGTTATACTAATTTTGTTAATGATAGGTGAAATAATTTAAATTTGTACGGGCAAGTCGTTGATAATTATCTACATAATCAAGCGTATGAAACTGTGAAGTAATTGTAGCCCTGAAAAGGGCTGTTTGTCATATACCTAGCCCTGATGGGCTTTTGTGAGGATAATCTAGAGCCGGATCACATTATTTCTTGTTCCAGAAGTGCTAGTGGGTCCGGCAAATTTTCGGACTCTGCTATGAGGCATTCTTCTTCCTCCATAATCTCACTGTCACAGGGAGGCTCAGTAGTCTGTAACAACTGAATTGCTTCAGGCAACAACTCATTATGACCCTGTTTCAATATTTTAGGCCTTATGTAGGATATGTGGGGATCAGAGCTTATTAGAAGTCCATGGAGGATGTCTTCGTTTGTTGCTATTCTCCCCGTTTTCCGAGTGTGCCACTCCCTGACGTTTCTGAAGTCCTTATTACGGGCTTCCGAAGCTTCTTCAGATAAGATACCTAAAACGAATAAGTACATACATTTTAATTTCAAAACGCAATTGAGTCAAATAATACATCAAACTATATTTATTTTTTACTTACCGATTGGCAAAACACCAAAGTGGTTACAGATGTCTGCACCGTGCATTAGAAGTTTATGTACACTAACTGGCATGTAGTACCACGAATAGTGTTGCACGTACACATCAGCTGTTTCTCTGCAGTATCTTCTAAATTTTTCACAGTCAATGTTTTTGCCTGATGATATGGCTTGTAGAATAACGGAAAATCTGAAAATCAGATTTTCGTCAATTCCCGTTATTCTGGATGATCTTTTGTAATCTTGGAAAAAGCGCCTCGCAGTATTCCCGTCATTTGTAGTTCCAAAACCCTAAAATGGGAAAACAATACTGTAATATACAATACATAGAGATATAATACACAAACAACATAAAAAGAGCCAAAATTAAATACATACCTGTTTGACTATATCAATCAGCATTCCAGTTTGCTCACGAAACTCTTGTTGCGTGGTATTTTTTTTAGCTTGTTTCAAAGCCTTATGTTCGCCTCGAGCAGTCCATCGTTGAAAATCCAGATTATAAGATATATGGAGAAGACATTCCATACACCGAATCTTCATATGCAGTGAAGAAATTCCTTGTTTGTAAATTTCTTCACGAAGTGGTTTGGAAGTCAAAGCGTCTAAATTATTCATCTCGCTCGGTTTTGCCAAGCAAATAGGACACGTTGCATATGATGGTACTTCAGCAATAATATTGGCCACTTTTCCATCAATCATGGTCATATGCAATTCATGTGATACAATAATATTTCCACACTGTGTAGATATTCGTTCATCAATTTGTTTTTTCATCTCAGACTCTTCAGACATTATAAAATCAGCTGTCTCCGAAGTGAAAGTGAACTTCACCGGTCGACAGTACAGAGTTGAGCAAGGTGTGGGGTTCTCCCAAACTATATTTTCATTCCCAGAAGATGGGCTAGTAGACACTAGCCGAAGAGGGACGATGCTTATCATGACTACTGATGAATCATCGAACTCTGTAGACGTTTTCTGTTTATAATTGCTCTGCGACGAAGAACCATCAAGTCCCCATTTCCAGGTCAACTTGAGTTCTTTATTTTGAGACCTATCAACAGAATTACTAATACCTAGTAAAATCCTTTCCACAGTGTGGTCCAATAGCGCTTGCAATTTAATTTGAGCTCCTTTTTCGGTAATCTCCATACTCTCTTGTGGTGGGTAACATCTTTTCTTGGCATTTACAAGCTTTGGATAAGATGGAAAGGCAGCACAGTTTTCTTCTTTCAGAAATTGTCGAAGAGCTAAGTACTTCCATTTCGAGAGCGCAAGTGATGTATAAAGAGCTAAACAGTTATCTTCAGAGACAGTACTTAAGCTCTGCTTTTTGAATAGTCGCTCGTCTACTTCGGATAGGGCATCTGGATTACTGGAAAGGTATTCGATCACTTTTGCCAGATTCGTTTTGCCGTTTTCTTTCAATTTTGTTATGTACCAGGTCTGCAACTCTTCTTCGGAATTTTCTTCTACTATGGAAGTAGAACGTCTTTTTTTTTGCTTCTTACTTAACTCTTCGAATGGTTTTCTGTGCTCCTTTTCTGTAGATGTTCCCGCTTCCGCAGTACATACTGCAAGAGTAGGAACATGGGAATCTATATCCACAGGTTCAGATAAGACTGCGTCCGAAAAGCCCATCTCACTTCTCAGGTCAACACTGTCACAAACAGGCCAGTTGATGTTTTTTTCCAACCACTTGCGATTACTTACACGATTCATAAAAGTTTTTTGGTTTCTACTTGACTCTATCCACTTTTTATTTAGATTTACACAAAAAAGTCGACAGAACTCCTTGATTCGGTTCTTGTCTTCTTCAGAAACTTCGGTAGTCAAGACAGAAATGATACTTTCATATAGAAACATATGATTTTTCAGATCACCGCCACTTCTTAATTTCACAAAAAAATCTAGGTTGGTACAAAATCCAGCCATAGTTCTAATGTAAATATAAAAATAAAAGTATTTCACTGTGTTCACAAATAAGCGACAAGAGCGAAACTAGATGGACTTAATGAATGCCTTTATATTTATAGACAGTGTTAATTACTCAAGTAGTGGACACTGTTATCAGTGAGTGAAAATTATTCAGCCAATCAGAGACGAGCATTTTTCGATGACTCATTAGTTATGCGCTTAGCCGAGCGCAATAACAAATGAGTCATCAATCACAATGCAGGTGCTACCGATAACATAGCAATAATTACTAAATTTCTACCAGAATAATTAGTTATAAGTACCTATGCGCTGTTAAAACTATATATTTAATAAAGAGAAGGTGAATTAGCCTAATGACACAAAAAATTTACTTTGAATTTATTTTAAATGGCATAAAAAATCTTACATAACATTTTTTTTTTACCGAATGATTACTCGCGCTGCCGCAGATGGCCGGCGCTGTTTTTTTTTTCATGGATAGAGAATGACCCTAGCTATCATATACTCACGCCACACACCCAACATATTAGTACAATTGAAGAAAAAAAATTAAACGTGATTCGCTCCATACAAAATAATCTAATTAATTTTTTTCAAAACAAACTATCAACTTTAGACGAAATGTTATAAGAATAAAAGTTGTCAGGAATATCATAACACGTCATATAAAAAAAAATCGCATCGATATTGGAACTTTGTTGCCTAAGTCCACTAATTTTCAGTATGGGCCCACTGTGCGACGTAACGATATCGCGGCGGGATTTAACGCGCACAGGATTTCCAACTCTCGGTCAACAGCCGAACATTGAGAATCCAACAGAGCGCATCCCAGCGGGACAAAAAAACACACTGTTCGATTTTCAACTCTCGTCCCTAAGCAGTCTGTTCAAAATCGAGTGCGAAAAAAAAAATCGCCGCGTGAAAACGCGCTCATGTCTACTTGGGTTATGGTGTTAAAATTACGCCTTCAGGCTTGATAAGCGTCATAATATTAATAATGGTCAGTGTATCGCTATATTAGCTACATCTAGCAGCACTAACTGGAAATCGATAATTCAAATCGGTTATAGCTATTTCATTACTTCTTTTACTACCGAGGGTCCCTGTAGGTGTGGGATAATGTTTATTCTAATGTCATTGCTGTATTACAGTTTAAGCTGGTATCGTTTCAATGAAGAAGCATATCGACAGCTGTTAAATTAAGGACGTCTGCGGGGTAACTGCATAAGCATAATCAGTCTATAATTTTCCCACTAAGTACTGGGGCACAGGCCTTCTCTCTGTGAGAGGGAGTGGTCTGTAATCTACCACGCGGGCCCAGTGCGGGTTGGTAGATGTCGCATGTCTGCGAATTTTTGGTTCTAGCACATGCCGGTTTCCTCGCGATGTTTTCTTTCACCGTTTGGGGAGGTAACTGCGTAACACACTAACAGTAGCAATGGTTTACATTTTGACAGTTCAACAACATTCATTGCCTTATTGACGTTGTTAAGCGGACCAATTTTCCGAATATACGAAGCAATGGATTAGCAGTATCCTTCAAAGTTACGCAATTATGGTGCAGTACCTGTAGGTATGGTGTACCATAGGACCGAATATGCCAAAAATTTAAAGTAACCAGCTGGCAAAAAATACGCGACAATTAGGTGTCTCTTCTATACGAAAGAGACCTCCTAGTTCCTCTTCTAGATTTTGTCATGAACTATAAGAGTAAGAGACATATTAATAATCATTATAATAAGCTGAACGAGCTGTAACTCTTCAGAATTAGCCCACGAACCTTGGGAGGGCCTTGTCAGCCGGATGAAATAAAGTAAACTAACCATGTTATTTGAACCACTGCCAATGGGCGCTCCTGTTCCTTATGTTATGCACCTACATTTAACATACTTGCTATATTAAGCACAGGTATGACCTGCAAAGGCTAAACTGTAAGTGTGTGTATATTTGGCAGTATAAAGAGTTCACAACCGCAATGAGTACGCAATTACCGCGCAGATTTAAGAAAGAAAGAAAACACATTTTATTTAGCACAGACTAAAAGACACAATACATACTCGTACATACATCAGATAAAAACAAATAAAAAGTGTAAAGTCCGATGTAGGAAATTAGCAGGAATGTGTGCCTCACGGCTGCGCCAAAAAGGCCCAGTTCAGCAAAAATGCCAGACAACTAGTGCCTGACGCTGGTTGTCAACTGGACCTGTCGTCAATCTATGAGCAATACCTAAGTACTAAATTGATTACTAGTTTCCTTCAATCTAGATATAATATAACATCAACAATTGAACGATTATGGGTATTCTTTTAGTCAATTCCTACATTGCCTTTTCGTCTGCCATCGTAATAAATGGGAATAACCAAGTCGTTTAGGGAAACTTCAGTGAGGGGCTCGTGTCTAAATAATAACAGCCGCACAAGTCGATCGAAGGTTCGGCTACGCTTGCCGCGGTCGGTTCGTGGATGGGTGAACATCCATTTCATATTGAGACCCCTTCGTGCCTCGGAAAGCACGTTAATTTACGGTGTCATCCGTAGATGTTTGACAGTCGTTACGGGTCCATGTGGCTTCGGTGTTACCCAGTAACTGGGTTGTGTAGGTCAAATAGACAGTTGCTCCAGTAATCAGCTGCATTTGGTTAGACTGGAAGCCGACCTCAACATAGGAAGAGGTTAGGCGGATTCATTATGGAAATCAATCACTCAGCTTCGGATTTGTTAACTTTTAAGGGCTCAAAAGACTTCCGAAGGAATTCTTCGCTATCAATCAAAAGTTATCGCTATGATTTCGAATATTAATATCTTTAGGACTTCTTCCACATTAAAACAGGGTACTTACAAACAAACAATTTTATATCATTTCATTTTACGAGTACACCCATCAAATACTGGTTTATGAGATCTGACGCAAACCTTTTTAATCTGTTCAATAACTGCATAAACTAGAAACTTCTAAGGTCGAAGAAAACACGTAGTTTTCTCAGATTATTATGTTAACTATACGGATTTTTATCTGAGAAATGAATACAGAGTAGATTATGCAAGATGTGGGCATTGACGTACTACTGAACGTAAATAAGAAGTAAAAACCGGGTCTTTAAATTGAATTTGTGTCATTCTACTGCAAAGGAACATATATATTTACATTTTTCATAATAATTTCAATGTTTGTAGATCAGAAAGTCAATTCTCGTAATTTAAAACGTTCAAAATCTAGTTGCAGTCTCATCTCGGCGACAAACAAATGTCAAAAACTTTTCAAAATGTAGGGAAATTCGAGGTTTTTTGACAGATTGAGACTGAGATCAGACTGTGAACGTTCTTGAAATTACGAGAATTGTCCCTCAGACTTGGTACTTTGATGGTTTTCCAGAGATATTGAGATTTGAAAATGGATAACTCAAGGAACTGTCAGCATGACAGTTCCTTGTGTAACTGTTTTTTGAAACTAAAAATCTAATTGATGCTTTCAAAATATTTAAATCATTATTTACAATTTTTTTTTTCAATGTAATAATATACTGGTGCAACTAATTCCCAAATCCCCTAGAATTTTAACACTTTTCTCTATTAATGCTTAATTTTAGACCATCAGCACCAGGTCGATTTTTACTTTCATTTTTACTTTAACTTCTACTTTCAATAATATTGAGAAAAAAAAACAAACGAATGCATTTAACTTCCTATTACCGTGTTCACCACACCGACATAGTTAGTTTCCAACTCTGTAATTACAAAACAATCATGTGTCCGATCAGTGTAAACCAGACAATTAAAAGTGTTCAATTACTTCGACCACTCATTTATAAGTCCCTCCTGTCCGGACGGACTGTCCGGTCAAACTTGTTCATTTGTGTCAAATGCATTGTGCAGTACCTGGATTTAGGAGTACTGGAAACAACTTGAGTGTTTTATAAATTTTTGGTGATTTTAGGAATATAGTAGGAATTGGAAAGAAATCGGCCTCTCAGAGTATAACTACTGCCGTTTATATGATCACTGGTCATCAGGTATCAACAGTTTCTTTGTTTTCTTACAATGATTTTGGGCGACCTCTTCCAGATCAAAGTGTAAAATATACTTTGGGAGAGCCAAAGCTATGGTCTGATGAAAACGGCAAGTGCAACTTGATTGATTGGTTGATTTATAGTAACCTAGTGTATTCATATTTTCATAATATCATATTGATTTTAAGCACGGCGCCTAACTCCGTCCGACTGATCCACAATCCTTTGGGACTACGTGCCAATTTCACCAATGAAATGAAACTAAACGCGATCAGCACATCTAAACCGCATTCAAGAGCTGACAGCGCCATCATTGTTGTGTAATATTGACACTGACAGCTCTTGAACTTAGTTTAGATAATTATGTTGATCACGTTCCGTTTCATTGGTGAAATCCGCCCTTACGTGTCACATCCATCCACTTTAGTTCAATGTCTCGAATGTAAAAGGGTGTCGATGTGTCAACAACAAATTGATCATTCGATTTTAATTGATGTCGTTAAGCTTCGGATCCCATTAATGCTGTGATTGGTTTTCGGATAAAATGTTTCTTTTTATATGTGTATGCGATATACAATTTGGAAGATAGAGTGTGTTTGAACTTACAAAGAGTTTTTTTGAAGATCAACCTATGAGGAGTGTAAACGGGCGTTTAAGGTTTAACGTAAAAACGTTATTGGTAAAACTGACTATCAATACAATTTACAGAATGATAAAAATCAAAGTATTTTATTACATTCCGTCCTTTTAATAATTAAAAAAAAAATGAGTCGCTTCTGCAACATACCTACCTAAACAAGTAAACATCACCGAATTTTCCCTTTAAAGTTATGACGTCTCTAGAACGCAACACTGTATGTATTCAGACTATCCGACTTTCCATAGTTTTCATAACTGAAATTGTGTCTAGACTAGACACAGTCACAGTCCAACTGTCCTCCACTCCGTCTTTATTAGAACTGGTGCACAAAGCTGAACTCTCCAACTGGAAAACGGTTCAATTGTTAACTAACAACAACTTTAAGCAACAGTTGTTTGCAATCGTTTACCGATGAACAAGTTCCTGCTGCGGTTTCGTTCGGCTGTGTTCGGAAGTTGTCGGCAATTTTCGGAGCCTCCAACAGCGACAATAGAATTTCAATCTTGGTAGAATGAGATAAGGTTTAAAAAACAGTTTGGTGGGGGAGTTTGGGTGACATTTTGCATGGTTTGGGCAGTCTGTGGTTTCAAGTTTAGGGAGGGTTCGACCACAAATGGACCACGTTAGGAAAACAATCAATGGTGTGGTTTAATTGTGGAAACTTTTGTTTGTAGTTAGATCTGTTAGTTTAGGAAGTTTGTATCTTGTTAGTAAGTGCGTTCGTTTTGGTCTAATTGAGTCGTGTTACTTTATATTTGGTTTTGTTTAGTGTCTCTGATACAGTACTCAAGAGGAAACACGGTGACGTAATCGTTGGCGTTCATTCTATACCACTTAACGTATTCCTCTGTTTTCTTTCTAGTTAATGGTACTAGTTCAAATATTTTTTTTACAATTTAATGTATCTCTACCACTGCCATGGGGATGTTTTGTTTTACGGCGGTAATTTTGTTTTTCTAAAATTAATATAATTGCGAGAAAAAAAAGGAATAAGTACGTTAGTATTGAATGAACGACCACGTGACCGCGTTTCCTCTTAAACTAATGGTGGGTCCACACTATACAGACTTTTGGTCGTACAGATATCTGTACAGACTTTGAAAGTCTGAGTAAAAATTTTTATGCGGACATCTCCACAGAATGTTTGCGCAGACTTTTCATTAAGATCAGACTTGGATTTTCGAAAATCTGTTTGTGTCGAACCTCGGTAAGACCAGACGTATCCAAAAATTTTAATTATTTGGCTCCGACAAATACGCAGACATATATGCAGAATTGCAGACTTTTCTGATACACCGACATTTGTCTGTACTGCTTTGTTGCACAGACAAAATTCTATACATGTTGATGAAAGTCTGTATCGCGTGGACCCACCATAAGATGTGGCGTATTGCGGAGTATTGAAGATAGCTGGTCATACATCCTTCAAAGTTGTGTTCAAGATCTTTCTTCGTAAGTTAACTTCCTATATTATTTACATTTCCTTTATCAATTGTACCACCTTTACAACAACACCTACGCTCGTTAAGAACAACCATAAAAAATTAACAAGCGGCCATATTTGCATTAAGTAGCAATATCGCCAGACGTTACTGACCTGCGCCGTAAAAGGGTAATGTCATAAAAATCTCTAAAAATTTTAAAACGCACCCATAAAACTAAGACGATACAGGCTATCCGGCAGCCCGGTAGTAAACCGGCGTAAGTCCGATACGGCGGATTCCAACGGTTCCTATCAAAACTTTTATTGTCCCCGTCCTTTGTCCCTCTCGCACTAACGCAGTTAAAAAGAGATGACGCTAGCACAGTATTATCTTTTTCAGGAATTCATTGTCGTTGCAAGTTTTATGCTTCTTGTGAAGCATCGCATATTTTTATTGCGTCTCGTGGATTGAAAAGCTCCCTGGGTATCTAGGTCTTTCGGTATATAGATTAGTTCGTCCGTTTCTGGGTATAACTTGGGGTTTTATCCTCTTGCGTTTCGGTTCAGTCGGCCATTTTGTTAGAATTTCGTTCTCAGAGGGACTACTTAGCATTTTTGTGCTTGGTCTTTTAGCACTCACTGTCAAGTTAGGAAACTTTCATCTTGTTCTTTCCCCCTTTTTTTTTGTAGATGCTTCTATAAAACTTTGCAAAAGGTACTATCGTCAGTTGCCAAACGTACCGTGCTAAAAATGCTTCAGAAAAAAGGACAATAGGCAATTCAAACCTCATTAAAAACACCACCAACTATTTCTTTACCAATACCTGCGCCAGTTTATACATACGTTAGTTATAAAGTTAAAATTGAACAATATCTAGGATCGCTAACGTACAGGGTAATGAAAAATGCTGCAGTCGCTGAATTTACGTGCAATTCCTGAAAGCGTATTCTCGTAAATATATTCCACGCTATAAAAATGGGAGTATTCGGTTATAAGGTTTTTACAACGAGCATCGTAACTTTACGCAGACCTATTATATTGGTTCCGTGTGTTTGTCAGACTTTTTGAATTAAGCTATATGGAAGGGCTAAAGTGATTAAATGTGTGCAACGTTTGATTTTGTTTTCTTTTTTGCTACTTTTAGGACTTATCAAAACATTAAAACAAGATTGAAGGTATGTTAGTAATCCTTATGTTTGCTAAAATCAATATCGAATTACATTTAATCGTTTTCTTTCAACTTTTGAAGTTGTTCATTAGAAAGTGACATATATAATCAACCTTCATAAACTAAAGTTTATGATGATAAAGGTTCGATTCATCGATCACGGAAGTGACTACTATTTCCATGATGGGTAACCTTTTAATTATAGGATTGAATAAAATTATAACAAAAAAAAAAACGTTGACTATCAGATTACATCTAGTGTTGAAACTCGTATGTGTTTCCCATCAGCATCAACATTAAATGGTATCAAACATGAACTAACATAACGCTAGCGTTTAGTCAAAATATTTTCTCTGAAACGACCCGCATTTCAAGTTGAAGCAATTTAATTAAACTAAGGTGTACGTCATGAACGTTAAATGTAGACGAAGGCGTCCATTGTAAATTCCACCAACGTTTCAGTTTCATAGCTTTAGTTAGAAAACGCCGTCGGACTTTTATGGGCAATTTCGGTTCAGACGTTTTGTTATATTACCAATGCTTTTAAGGTACTGCACCTCTCTCCGGTAAACATATGTGCAATTTTACGAGCCACTAGTTTATGGTAAATGTGTAGTTATGTCTGCGGCAGCGTTAACTCTTATGTATGAAATGCGCAATTTATCTTGTAGTGACAGATGTGCCTATTGAAAACTTTACGTTTGTCTCTCCTACCGTCCGACGCTCGCTTCAGTTTTACGTCTTCTCAACGCGTGAGAATGAAAGAACATTATTATGGTTCAGTTCGAAAGTCATTTTCAGTTTATGATTTTATTTGTGCTGAACTTTAAAGTAAACTTATCTTTTCTGAAGTTAAAACGCGTGAGTTCCTTGTAGGCACGTATAAACAATATCGACAGTTTAATAATAGAAGATCAAAATAAATATTACTTGCCAATAATAAAAGAGAATTCTGCAAAGAAACGTCAGTCCGTAGCCATCAAACACCAGATAGCAATAAAAATTTACGACATTACACCTTTTTCGTCGTTTTTCTCAAATAAAACACGTATTGTGTCGTTACCAATTAGTATTGATAAAGTACACATTGACGCGAATATGTCATAAATACAAGTTTACGAGTATCTCAGATAGTATCTAATAAACTCCGCGTTTTGTGGTGAGTTGGCTTTAAACCGAAGTTTAGTGTAACCGAAGTTAGTCTAACAATCAACGTGTTGTAGCGACCGAAGCAATTATTTGAACGAAGCAATTGAGGCGTTCACTCCATTCGTTCATTATGTTGGTAATAAATTATTTGCTAGGCGGAAAATGTTGATTTGTGGTTATGTCCTTTTGACAGTCGGTTGCGGTGTTAGTAATAATTACGTTTCGTTTTATGGATTACATTTTGTAATCATTGCTAGGTATAATATTTATGGTGTTTAGTATCAATTCCTTTTCATTTCTAATTTAATTATTTCCTTTTACACGTATCATAACGCCTGTGATCCCCAAAGTGTTAGGCAGACATGTACCTATAGTACAGTCACGAACACTAATATGTCAACACTTGGTAACTTTCAATTGCGATTTTTTCGTGAAATAACGAATGCAACGTTGAAATACGATACTTTACGTAAGACTATGGGTTCGAAAATACTATGTTCGCAATAACATAAAATTTCATTGTAAAATAAAGGAGAAAATCGCCTTTGAATAAAGCCAAGTGTATACATACTTATGCTCGTGACTGTACACCTACATTTCGCCAGTTATGTTTAAGTCCCATGTAATCTAGGGCTTCTAAATTATCTAAAATAGTTGGTCATAAAAGGCTAGATTTTTGACCACACGTGGTGTAGGAAGCCCTGATTCTCCAGTGCCGTTACTTTGAAAGGTAAAATGTAAGTGAGATGTTTTATTCATTGAACACATTATTATGTACCTAGCACACAATTTCCTTGGAAAACGTAACTTCTCTTGGGTTATAAAACCGTAGTTCATGTTATCCTGGTAATATCACTACCCATTCAGCAAGGATGTTAGTAGAATTTACTCCAGGGTAGGTACTGTCGGACGTATTTGAGTACTTGTGGAGCTAAATTTTCGTGGTTTAAGCTACAGTAAAGGAAAAAGCAGCATCAATGATTATTTACAAGTCCCGAATTAATTTCTGGGATATTATTTTGGGACCACAGTCAGGTGTAAAGAAAAAGGAATTAGAAAATAATCGGAATTAATATTGGCACACAGGAGATGATCGCGTTTAATGATTTAATGATAGACGTATGGAATTTGTTACTTGGACACACAACAATAATCTTTTACGTGGCCCAATTTACTTCCTCAGTGGCCATTCACTTATTCAATGGTGGTCTGAAATAGGAAATAAATACTGAATGTCAGCCTTTTTATTGTCTCACTGGCCCCGGCAAGAATCTCTTTCTCATCTATATTATACTATCTGCGCCCCGCGGTTTCACCCGCATAAGTTTCGATCCCGTGGGAATATCGGGATAAAAACTATCCTATGTCCTTTCCCAGGACTCAAACTATCTCTATACCGAATTTTTTCTAAATCGGTTTAGTGGTTTAGGCGTGAAAAGGTAACATACAGACAGACACACTTTACTTTCGAATTTATAATATTAAGTAGTATGTATATAAAATTCAAAGTCCTGACTGACTGATATATCACACAGCACAGCCTAAACCGCTGGTCTTAGAGACATGAAATTTGGAGAGTGTTCTTTGTGAAGAGTAGGTTATCCACTAAGAAAGGGTTTTTCGGAATTCCACCCCTAAGAGGGTGAATGGGGGAGGGTGAAATTTCACGCGGGCAGAAGCTAGTAAGTTATAAGAGAGCTTACTTCATAAAAAAAAAAACAACAGTAATAGCTTCTGTCCGCAATTTCGATCGCGTGGAAGTCGTAAGACACCACTAGGTATAGCTCGGCTCCTAAGGGTGCGTGATGTTAAATAACTTTTAATTCTCAACAAACTCTTCAGCTTTATCTTATATATCTTAAATATAAAATTCTCGTGTCACAATGTTAGTTACCATACTCCTCCGAAACGGCTGGACCGATTTGTATGAAATTTTGTGTGCATATCGGGTAGGTCTGAGAATCGGCTACTATCTATTTTTTTTTTTTTTTGCAAAACGACGTTTGCGGGGTCAGCTATATTGATGGATAGTGTAGCTTCAATGTTAAAAAAAATAAAAAAAAACATGCAGAGAAGGAAAATACTTTCATCTCAATGCTTGACAGCGTTATCTGCTAAGATTATGTTTCTAAAGACCTAGTCTAGCCATCCAAGCCTCTTGGCTTCAGGGATACTGACAAAGATTTCCTAAAATCTACTGTTTTAACAACTGGACTGAAACCAGTCAAGGTTGCGGTGGGAAACTTTTTCATAGCTCAAAAATTAAGATGTTTTAGTAATGTCATCAACGTGACATCACAGCCTGTTTTTCCTCAAAGGTACAGACGCCAGCACATCAAGCTACCAGAAACTGTCAAATTTTCCCAATCGCCTTTCAACCTTATGCTTTAGCAATAAAATTGAAAATTTATTAAAGAAATTTGACAAATTGTAATAGCTTGATGTGCTGGCGTCTGTAGTTCTGTACCTTAATACACCCATATTTCACCAGTTATGTAATAGGGGGCGAGCCTATTGCCATCAATCGGACAGAAATCCACACTCCGGGCTGCTTTCGAAAAACCTGTTCGAAAAAGCTAAGTCAAACTGTGAATCATCACAAGGTTTTGTTGAAAAGGCCCACGGAACAAAACTGAACCCCAACCTATTCACTTCAAAACCCACATCCAAAACTTTTCCACTCATACGTTCACAACCCTTCAAATGCCACGAGCTTTTCACAGCCATGAGCACATTTTAACGGCACATAACTTACTCGAGCAATACAGGCAAGCACAGGCCATGTCAGGCAATGCTCGATGCTCGTAAAGTTGCCTATTATGCTCGTGACGTCTTTTATACGCGTCAGATGGCTTATTTGTGCATTTTGGTGTGGTATGAACTAATTAAACTATGCTTTTATGTGTTTTGTGACATTGTTTCTGTTTGATTATATAGAGGACCTCATTCGCCAAGTAATGTAGCTAATAAAGAGGTGATGAGACTACAATTAGTTCATTGCAACTTTATTGCATAAAATTCAAAACGTGCCAATTGCCTATGAATGTCTGTTTTAGGAGTTGCCGATCCGCCCACAAATAAGTTAACTCAGTGCGAATCGCCTACAGAAAATATTTTAACTATTATTTAAAAGTGTCAATTCGCCCGTTCGGGGCGAGTACATTCGTGCGAATCGACTAATTAATCCAATTAGTAGGAAGCTAAAAAGGTTTTTCAATGCATTGAAACTCAATGTCAATGCGAGAAAAATAGCAATGACAGAACTTTAAAAGTTAAATCAGTCATCGCTTAAGAATGTGTCCCGAAAATCTCAAGTAGCATTTCAAAGTAAGTATGGAACCACACTTATTATTGGATCAGTACTTAACCTGGTAACTTGAACAGTGTGTCCATGAATCTCAAGTGCTTTGAGTCACCATCTAATGAATTTAAAGCACCAAAACTTTAATCAATCACTCACAACTTCACAAGCCACTTGAAGTTCAAACCAATAGGTAAGCACTTAGGTTGTTACTGCTTCCAGAACCCATAGCAAACACTACCGTCGCCTGTCAAATGAACCACCATTAAAGAGAGTCACAAAAACCGCCCGTAAATCGAACGGCATCGGCATAACAAACTAACACCATCTTACTGACAATTAAAACTTATTAATTACCCCGCCACTCGGGCTCGTAAACTCACATTTACTGCACTAGGTAATAAAAGAAGTTTTCCTTTTAAAACCTTTAAAACCAGCCTCGTTTCGGAATTCGATGGCAGTAAAGAGAGCTAGGTTTATGAGCGCTGAGTTCGGCGCGTGACTTTTTAGCTAATAACGTACTTTGATTAGTTCGCGAAATTGAACGAACTGCTGTTCGTGGTAGTGTTTCAGTTTGTGTTGTTGGTAAAGGATTGATTGGGTAAAGCTTGAAGCTGTTTAGAGCTGTGGATTCGCCACAATTAATGCAATAATACATTCTTCAAAAGTAACGTTCCCTGCACGCGTAGCATGGCCACCATAGAAACTGGTTCTGTCGACGGAAGAATAGACAAAATGACAGATTGTTGACAGATTTGAAATCTGACATTTTGTCTATTCTATCTGTCATTTTGGTCATGCTACGCGAGCTCGGGAACCTTCTTTATTTTGGTTTTGTTGCCAACCATGCTGTGATGCTGTCTGTCTTATCTTTTCTCATCTTTGACGACACTGTTTATTTTGAAAACAATTTTTAATTTGGTTTCAGTAGCTGTCTTAAAGTCTAACTTACGTAGTTGATGCCAATATACCTGTAAAGCGCAATTAGAATTTAACATTTTTGTAATGTTCTTTAAAAAGCTGTGTTGATGGAGACTTTGTTGCGCCACTTCTTCCTAACGAAAGCACTAGTAAGTGGGAGCGGGCGTTTTGGGAAACTTTCGACGTTCGAAAAATGCTGATTCTCAGTCAAATTTGAATAAATGAATTTTTGATTTTGATTCTTATTTAAAACGCGTATTTCTGAGCGAGTACATGACATAAATAGAAGTCAATAAACAATAAGTATTGGCACTGTAGTGTAAATTGATGCTGAAGTTAAAAGTAAGTGCCATTTCAGTGTAGATGTGTTGTAAATCTGCGGACATTGTCTGTTTATTAGGGTCAAAGTCATCGAGTCGATTGTATTGCAGTGTCTTCAATCTATCGGAACATAAAATTAAGGGATTAAGAAAAGATGCGTCATTTTCACGAGATTTTATGCACCATACCTATCCATTTTGTACAAGTTGGACTTTTTGATAATTTTAGTTAGTTAGTCTCCTTGAAGAAAATCCATACTTCCATACTATTCGTGCTAATCCATACTAATATTATAATTGCGAAAGTGTGTCTGTCTGTTACCTCTTCACGCTTAAGGGGCTTACAGGACCTAAACGCAAAAAACGCAAGTTTTAGAAACAATAAAAGTATATGATCGACTACAGTAAAAAAAATATATGATATTCTTCAGGATAAATGCTAGGAAGATAGTGTGTTGAAAACATAATACAACTTATTTGGTACGATAGAAAAAAATCATGAAGATACCTCTAAAAACTTTTTTTTTATAACAAAAATCTTACTAATATACATACAATCATTATGATTTTTTGTCAGATTATTCTACAAGCAACATACTAAAACTACGAGTATAGTGTTTTAGTTTTTTTGTCCAAACACTAGATTTTTCGTAAATCGATAATTGCTTCATATTTTGCAATAAATTACCAGCGTTGTGGCATCGCGCTTCTCTTTCTTTTCTATGCAGTCCGACAAAGACCGCGCTTTAGGTCATGTAGTCCTCTTAAACCGCTGAAACGATTTAGATGAAATTTGGTATCATAGAGATAGTTTGAGTCATAGGATAGTTTTTATCCCGATACCTATTTGAAAGATGTAAACAACAATGGCCGCTCGAAATTTAATAAAATCGATAGGTATACAAGAACATTTATTTTAAGTAATGTTTGTTTTCGTCTAGACAAAAACAAATAAATGTTCTTGTATATCGATTTTATTCAATTTTGAGCGGCCATTGTTGTTTACATCTTTGGCAAATTTAGAAAAGCCAGACCTTAGTCACCCACTTTCTATTCATATCATCCTTTATGATCTTTCACACAGTCCATCCATCATTTCTTCCGTCTTCCTCTACTCTTATAAACATTCACATTCATACTCAAAACGTTCCTTTACAAAATCGCCGAATGCCAGAATACAACATGGAAGCAACCTACGCAGTAACTATATGCGTATAGAAAAAAGTCTGTCCATGGTGGGCCTCGCCCTAACTCCCATGATTCCAAGTACGGGAACGGCGGCCATTAAGTTTTATGGATCAGTAGAACGTTGTCTCGACCCTCCTTTGTAGGCGTTAGGTACTTAGTTGTAGGGCGTTGATTATTTGGATATAGACAATGATGTGTAGGTACCATATAGAAACTCATTCACAGTGACTGCTTTTGAAAAATTTGAAAAAGAAAATGGAACTAGACAAAGTGCCATTCTAGTTTAGTGTGAAGGCTAAGGTCACAATATGGGTAGAGGTAAATCCTATTTTCTACTATTACTCTTTTCTTATTTGACACTAGCTGTGGTTTCACCGCAAAAATCTCGATCCTATGCTAATATAATGCTCCTACCGCCTTACTTAATAAACGTATTATATCAGATGAATAGTTACACACCGATTTCTCTCTCTCAGTCGTCAGTAATTTGACTTTCGAAAGAAGAAGACAAAGCGTTGTGTGACTATACAGACGCTATACAACGTTTATTAGTAAGGGGGTTAAAGTAATGGAATATTTTTAGTAGGTTTTTTCCTCAAATTAACGCGGATGAAACCGCGGGGCACAGCTAGTATCGAGATAAAAAATCCTATGTCGTAAAGCAGGTCGTGGTCTGCCTATGTGCTAAATAGCATCCAAATTCGTTCAGTCGTTTTAGCGTAAAAGCGTAACGAACAGACATACAAAAAATCAAATAATTTCTATTCAAAGTTGCAGAGTTTGTTTGTTTGAACGCGCTAGTCTCTGGAACTACCAGAAGTACCAGATGGATTAAAAAATAAATGGTTGTCTGTAAAGTCCGTTTACGGACGATAATTTTACGTGATAACGTCATAAGTGGAAGAGAGATAGATGCGTCACAAGCCGAACGCTTAGGCCGATCGTGCCTCTCTATCGCTTGTTCCGCGCTCTCGCTTGCACGCTCGGCTCAGGCGGAACGTGACAATGAGTCATGCTTTTTCGTGCGTGCAGCCGGCGTTCATCTATTTATAAGACGTCATCACGTCAAAAAATCTTGCATTTGATAGCCCAATTCTTCTTCTATTTTATTTTAACATCCGCTATGACTCTCAGGAGCTGAGCAAAAAGAAAAAAAGTAAGAAAGAACGTTAAGTGAAAACGAAGTTATAGCGTCGGCAGGCGATGCGATGCGACAGGTTGGTTCGGGACTTCGGGGGACAAGAATCCCGCGGACGAAATCGCGGGCAGAGGCAGACGTTAGCCTCTTTATAATATTAGTTTAGATACACGTTGATAAAACCAACTACGTATGGGTACATGACAGCTGTGACACCGACAAGTTTATTAGTAATACAACTATGAACTAAATCTTGTCAAGTACTACCTACTTACCTACACTCGTTTGTACAGGCATTCAATTATTTTATCCATTTATGGTGTGTAGATTTGTTGTCGACTATAAGAACTGCCATACATACGAGTACGAATGAAAATGTGTAAAAAACAAAGTATACTTAACGATTCTAGATTGTAGATATTTGTGTTTATTAATAATTCGGTGATTAATTGTTTTTTTCTGGTAATAATGGCTAGGAATAAACAAAATACTTTGACCTGGCTTTTTTTTAAACATTCGCCTTACGACTTGAAACTATTTAGGTAAGTAGAGAGAAGAGTCAAACAACACCTGCCTGGCCTTTTCCCAACTACTCGTATGTTGGGGTCGGCTTCCAGTCTAACCGGATGCAGCTGAATACCGGTATTTTACATGGAGTGACTGACCTATCTGACCTCCACAACCCGGAAAATATTCTCAGTAGTTCCTTCAAAGGAACTAGTGAGTACAAAGGTTGCTGAGTAGGTAATACGATGCCCCTTGGTAAGACTAGTTGTCAGACTTTCGGGCCTCTGACGACCCGTAACGACTGTCAAAGATCCACGGACCAACCGCGGCAAGCGTAGCTTAACCTGATTGACCGACCCGTGCGGCTGTTATTAATTAGCCAAAAGCCCCTCTAGAAAAGAGTCAAACAGTCTTTATCATTAATTATGAATCCGATGGTTAACTCCCCATACAAAACACGAAGTCCTCCCTCCATGCCTATCATCAATTTAAGATCGATCGATTCTATGATTTATTCTGCGCTAATTATTACTTGGTCTCACATACGAATGGGAATGGGAACACGTTTCCTATCTTTCCTTTTCTTTTTCTACATTTATATCTGTGTACATAATAAAGTGTATTCTATTCTATGTCCCATAACTGGGAATAGTTGCTCCAATATCCGTTTGAACCTTTAATTCATTGCTAACTTTATTTAATCCTTATTCTTCTATAGTTCACCCAATTATAACGAAATCAAACCAATTCAATTCAAGTATAAATCTCTTCACCGCAATAACTTCAAAAGGTCCATTGAATCGTCTCAATTACTGTCCAAACAGGCGTTATTTCTTTTTTATTTGACGTAAGCTCTGCGCGCGCGCAACCGTGCAACTTATGATGATTAATGGAAGAGAAAACTTCAAAACACATTATAAATAAGGTTTTGTGCTGATTTAAAATCACTTAGGGGGATAAAAAGAGAATGAATGACTTTATCTTTTTACCCTTTGGAAGTGGGTTATGGAAACAAGGTGTTAGGTGTTTTATTATTATAAGCACTTTATTTATAAACGTTGCTTAAAGTTAAGAAACTTAATCGTCGAAAATGTATGGTGAAACAGTCGCCAATCATTAATTAACTTTAAGGAGACTACAGGACGTAAACGCAAAAAACGCAAGTTTTATAATGCCTAAAAGCATATGATCGACTACAGTACTCGTAAACAAAATGAGAAAAATATGTGATATTCTTCAGGATATATGCTAGGTAGATAGTGTGTTGAAAACATAAAACAACAAATTTGATACAATAGAAAAAAATCATGAAGATACCTCTAAAACTTTCTTTTTAAACACTAACTTTCTTTCTTTCTTTCTTTTTTTTTTACCATACTAATATACATACAATCATTCTGATTTTTTGTCAGATTATTCTACAAGCAACATACTAAAGCACTAGTGTTTTATTTTTTTTCCAAACAATGGATTTTTTGTGAATACAATATTGCTTCATATTTTGCAATAAATTACCAGCGTTGTCTCATCGCGCTTCTCTTTCTTTTCTATGCAGTCCGACAGTGACCGCGCTTTAGGTCATGTAGTCCCCTTAATACGCACGCAATAAAAAATAATATTGGTAATGGCAGAGCAGTGGAAAGAAGAATAATTTTTGCCTGTATACCAGATACCTCGTTTGACTGTACCGAATGGTCGAGTCGAGTGGGTAAAACCGTTGACTATGGCAATATTCTCTAACTATCGTCGGCTATTATCACTCGTTGATGATTAGCTAATAACTGAAAAGCTGCATATTTTTACCTACTTCGTGACGAAGAAGTTTTTATTTGCAATAGTCTACCTCTATTACTTAGCCATGATTAGGGGCGTTTCTAGGCTAATAATATGATTATTACCATTTACCTAGGACTACAGGATACGAAAAAAATAATCTCACACCGTTTAAGGTCCAATTACTTTTTAAAACTACCTGTTTTAAAAGTAAGTGAAGCCTGAAGCCTAGCTTTAAAACAAGTACCTTACTTACCAGTAAATTGTAACTTGAGAAGCTAGGAGTTAAACCGAGTGCCGCACGCAATACATCAAGTGTCAAGATCTTTAAAAACGTATACTTTGACGGCCGATGCAGATGAACCACTTATGTTTTGTAAGGGCCCTATTTGAGGATCATTTTTAACCGGTTGAATGCCGTAATTACAGACACAATTAAAAAGCCATTGTGTCTCGCGTGGATCCACGTTTAAGCATACGAAGAGTTAAGCTAGCCTCTACGAATGGTTATACTTAAAAAACTGGCCAAGTGTGAGTCAGACTTGCAGCACACGATAGCCATCGTGTGCTGCAAGTATTTAACACAACCTTTAAAACAAAACACGTTTCTTGTCACGTTTGTTGTTTACCCCCCGTCATTTTTAACTTTATTTTATTTTTATTATTTGTTGTTATACCTAGTGGTAATAGAGATACACACTGTGAAAATTTCAACTATCTACCTATTACGGTTCATGAGATACAGTATGCTGACAAACAGCCGGACGGACGTACAGCAGAGGCTTAGTAGAAGGGTCCCGATGACAGATATTTACTATATTTATCACACCCACACACACCCCACCGGACCAGTCTTACTCAACAGCAACACACACAAACACTCCCCACGATTAGCTTTTAAGCCCCTTCAATAAATATGTATCAGGGTTATTATTTATTTATTTATTTAATACTTTAAGTACATACATGTACAGAGGCGGACTTAATGCCATAGGCATTTTCTACCAGTCAACCTTTGGGTGATGCAGAGACAAACAGTGGTAGGTGCAATCTTGAACATTGAGGAATAAATATTTTAAATATAAAGATACGCATAAACTTATTAAAACTATGAATATAATATATACCTAATTATTATTATTATTACGCAGTTATGAGTATTTTGTAAAACGTGTAAAAGTACACTGTCCTTCAAGATACAGGATTTTCCTAGTTTGAAGGGCAGGCATCTTCTCATAATATGTAATAGCCAGACCCATCCCTTATTGAAATAACGCTGATGTTACCTAGGCTAAGTCTTTTAGTAAAATAAATAATTACTTACTTCCACTTCTGCATTGCGATGCGAGGCATTAGTGGTTTAAGCATTATAATCGGGGGCTTGTGGCTAAGTAATAACAGCCGCACGGGTCGATCGATCAGGTTAAGCTACGCTTGCTGTGATTGGTCCGTGGTTGGGTGGGCATCTTTACATATCCGTGGTTGGGTGGGCATCTTTACATACAAAGACCCCTCCGTGCCTCGAAAAGCATGTTAAGCCGTTGGTCCCGGCTGTCATTCGTGGATCTTTGGCAGTCGTTACGGGTCGTCAGAAGCCCGAAAGTCTGACAACCAGCCTTACCATGAGGTTAAAGTATTACCCAGTTACTGGGTTGTGAAGGTCAGATAGGCAGTCGCTCCATTTAAAATACTGATACTCAGCTGCATCCGGTAAGACTGGATGCCGACCCCAACATAGTTGGGAAAAGGCTAGGCAGATGATGATAATAGTAACATCATCGTCACACCTGCAAGCTCCAAATGGCTAAAGAGCAACCATTCGCCAGAACAAGGAGTAGCTTCTTCCCTATAAAGGCCACCGATAAAGCCTTGCGCCTTATAAAGGCTACCGCACCAAATTAGCGCAACACACTATCAACCATCATCATCATCATCATCATTTCAGCCGAAAGACGTCCACTGCTGGACATAGGCCGCCCCCAAGCACCTCCACTTCGACCGGTTCTGTGCTTCTCGCATCCAACGGGTTCCTGCGGCATCAACCATAATCTGAATAATTTTGAAGGATATTGCTAATCCATTGCTTCATATAATCGAAAAATAAGTCTGCTCAACAACGTAAATAACGCAATTAATGTTGTTGAACTGTCAAAATGAAAGCCATTGCTACTGATAGTGTGTTTCAGTTTTAAAACTGATAACAAACCATCAAGTTTACTCACAGAAGCCTATCAATCAGGCTACCTCACTTAATCGCCCTTAAATCATTCCTCCACTCTTTCCAATTCCCAGAGCAATATTTCATATAAACCGATGAAATACCGACTCGAACGGAATAAAAAGGAGGTATACACGGATTGTATGGGGCTCAGCAGCCGTCTGCCCCGACTGTGAAGGTCATAAACGGATGGAATTGACGTCTGGCCTGTTTCGTTACGAATCAATACGTGTACAGCCTTAAGGCACACTGTAGATATATAGATCAGAAGGTTAGGTTCGTTTTATTTATATTTAAAATATTTATTCCTCAATTTTCATGATTGCACCTACCACTGTTTGTCTCTGCATCATCCTAAGGTTGACTGGTAGAAAATGCCTATGGCGTTAAGTCCGTCTCTGTACATTTTATGTGCTTGAAATATTAAATAGTAACAATTTTGTCTGTTTCTGCCAAAACATATTATGTTTTGCCGTCTTTATTTACCTGGGTTTTTGTAAGACTGTTCTTATAACTACTTATTACAACAATAGCAATAGATTAATTAATAGGTGCGATCAGGGTCTTAGGATAGCCTCTAAGACACAAAATAGATCTTTATTTTTGAGTCAATATGAGCTCCAGGGCAGGCCTGTCTCATATGCCATAAAATCATCTGCGATGACCAAGGCGGATTCAGAGGATAACATACCTGCTTTGGGCAAATGGATTGTTTTACTCTGTAAGATTTTCATTCCTTACGCGATATCATGTTCACCAGTAAATGTTGGTGAATCCATTTTCACAAAATACAAGTGTGTAGCTGCCACTGCAAGAACTTCTTTTGGGGTTGTTCACTTACCCCACTTCTGAGATTTCACTGTCGTATGGAATGAGCCTTCTGCGTTCTTTTACGATTGGAAAACTCAGGCACTCCAGTATTTTTTATCGTACAAAGTTGCTTTACTAAGCTCGTAAAGATTTTTAGTTACCATCCTAGTTAAATAGCTGGTTTTATTACTTCACTAAAGTAATATAGTGTACATGGCCGAGTTACCTGTAATACAACGGTTTTATTAATGACTAGCGGCGCCCCGCGGTTTCACCCGCATAAGTTTCGATCCCGTGGGAATATCGGGATAAAGTATCCTATATGTTAATCCGGGTTATAAACTATCTGTGTGCCAAATTTCATCCAAATCCGTTCAGCAGTTTTTGCGTGAAAGAGTGACAAACATCTATCCATCCATCCACACAAACTTTCGCTTGTATAATATTACGAGTAGTAGGATAACTTGCTTGTTTTGGTTCTATACTTGTACGCACGGCTACACATCAAGCTATACATAACCAGTATAAGCTGACTTCTGATTGTACGAAACACCTTTACAATGCGAGGCCAGCTAAAACTGGAAATGTATAGCTTGATGTGTAGCCGTGTGTACAGCTTGATGAAATTAAATTAGAAAAATACATGTAATTTCCTAAAGTTGACGATATTAATTGTTGTGCATTAATTGTTGTCACCAGACACCGCGGGCGGAGAATAAAATGGAAGATTTTTATGGTGCAGCAAGTAGTGTTAGATATCTAGAGGAAGCAACTATTTGTAGTAATTACAAGAAAATACCCTTATTACTTACGGCTTCAATATAACTGGCGGAATGTAAGTCTATGTGTAGGTATATAATTATGTAGTATAGAAGAATAATTGAACACATTTTTTTTTTGCAATAAATGACACCACAAAAATCTGCTGTTTCCCAAAAATGTGCAATAGGTACTTACGAAGTCAAAATGTATGGAACAGCAAAGTATTTTTAATAACCGACGAAAAATTTAAACGCGTTAATGGTCGGGGCATATTGGTCGACGGCCTTTCGCAATTTGCCGATTGAAAAGGAGCCCACATGTTCTCTTTTTGTACTTTTTGTATGGACAAACCGTCGAACGCCGTCGATCAATTTGTCCCGAGCCCGACCCTAAATATGCAGGCAAGATGCATTACATCCCAAAAAATACGATAAGTAATATTCCAAAGTCTCGTTCTTTTATTAACTCGTCATCATGATATCGTTCGGAAGCCATGATTTACGGTAATCGATTGCCCGTGAACAACCGCAGCCCAACCTCTCATAACCCTATAATACCCGCTTTTACTTGAACAATCTTGTACATCACACAATTTTGCTCAAGACTTAGTTTACGAGCAAGTAAGAAGCAGGTGTTAGCTTCAAGTACTTAACCGTTGAAACTGTCTCAAATTGTGCACAATTATGTGATTAAGCGCATTTGGTAATCCTACTAATCCTATCCTACTATCCTACTTCCTATCCTACTAATATTATAAATGCGAAAGTTTGTGAGGATGTTTGTTACTTTTTCACGCAAAAACTAATGAACAGATTTTGATGAAACTTTACAGTAATATAGCTTAGGTATACATCAGAATAACACATAGGATACTTTTTATCCCGATATTCCCACGGGATCGAAACTTACGCGGGTGAAACCGCGTAGCGCTGCTAGTCCAAACTAATATTATAAATGCGAAAGTAACTCTGTCTGTCTGTCTTTCTGTCTGTCTGTCTGTCTGTCTTTGCTTCACGCCTAAACTACTGAACCGATTTGTGTGAAATTTGGTACAGACATAGTTTGGAACTTGAGAAAGGACATAGGATAGTTTTTATTACAAAAAATGAAATAAAAAATAAAATTTATTCCGGACATACAGCGCCATCTATTGGTCAAGAGTCGGCATCAATTCAGTACTGAAAATTCATCGGAAAAATGTAAATAAATAGTAAAAAGGTATGAAAATATAATATATCTAATACAACTTTTAGTACAAAGAAAATGCTCTAACGGAGTATAGATAATTCTATTAGTACTATATATGTCGAGTTGGTGATCGCGCAATGGTGTCGATCGTTACACGAGTTCGGTTCATGTTATTGTTTTAATTCATCGGAAAAAAGTAAATAAATAGTAAAAAGGTATGAAAAAAATAATATCAATATAATAAAACTTTTAGTACAAAGAAAATGCCCGAACGGAGTATAGATAAATAATCCGAGTTGTCACTATGCTCGATAGATGGCGTTGGGATCGAAAAATCTGCCGGAAGTCACTATTCCACACGAACGAAGTCGCGGGCAAAAGCTAGTAATATTATAAATGTGAAAGTTTGTGAAGTTGTTTGGATGTTTGTTACTCAATTACGCGTAAACCGTTGAACAGTTTTGGATGAAAATTGGCACATAGATAGACCATTTCCTGGATTAACACATAGGATACTTTTTATCCCGATATTCCCACGGGATCGAAACTTACGCGGGTGAAACAGCGGGGCGCTGCTAGTTAGTTTAAATATGAACAAAACACGTGTCTGATATATAGCTAAAATGTAAGTACACCATTTTATGAGACTGTCTGACAATTCCGAAATTGTCGTCATTATGATAGGTAAATATAATAATTTAGTATATTCGTCCTTTGCGAGAAAGCAATAAATACTTTTTTTTGTTCCTTTATTTCTTTCGTTCAAATCACGAATGTTTTTGATTTTTTGAATTGAAAACTTCTTTAGGCGCTTTGGGCATTTTTTGAGATGGGAAAAAACAATTGAATTCGCGCCACTGTTACCGTAACTGACACCGCTTCGGATGTGTTCGGCTGTTCTCGGGATGTACTTGGTTTTAATGTATACTCGATATGTCAGTGAGTGATGGCAAAGTATTCTGTTTGTGTTTTGTTTTCACTTCTGTCGGCACTCCCGGAGTGTTTTTTTTGTGTCGACCACCATCAATCTTGTGAACTACATTTATCCAAAATCATTTATCAAAAATGCTAAACTTTGGTTTTTGCTAAAGTCGTTCATGTAAATCTTGACCCAGCTTGGGGTCTACTGTCTAAGCACGAAATACGTAATTTCAGCCGATGTTACGGGGATTTACTACTCCTTATCTATCACTTACTGACATATTATGATTACTTTAGGGCCCAAACTAAGAATGAATGACAGTACGATTTGACAGATGTCCGTACTCCTAATGTGGTTTTGCCCGTTCGAAGTAGTTAATGAATCGGGAGTACGGTTCATTTCGAAGTACCCAATTATTTTCGGAGTGGCCCCTTATCTTCGTTGACGGACTAAGAGAGAAGGCTTTTTTTTTATGGATGGGGAATCATCTAATGACTTCTCCCGCTCTGGGTGGAGCGGAAGGGAGTGTCAGACTCTTACTGACTAAACCCACCCGTGTTCCTTCCTTAGCCCTTTATGTTCCGGGCAGCAGTAACCCTTTCGGACAATCCCGCTACACAAGAGAGAAGGCTTATACGAGCTACGTAAACCTACCTAATATATGTCAAACCGATTCCTAGCAACATAACAAAGCGCAACGGAAGTCCATAACTAGGCCACCCATTCTCGGTTGTTAGTTGTTTTGAAACATAGTTGCTCTCAACATCTCGCGGCCGATTTGTTAATCCTTGTTTATAATCGCGAGCCAAGTTGACGTGTCCGCTGTGTCGCATTTTAGGATTAACGATCCGTTTGTTGACGTGGGAGAGAGGTTGACGAATTGTTGCCGTTGTTGGGCTGGCTGATTGTGAAGTGATAGAACGATTATAGGGCAATGACGGTGTGTGATAGTAAGTGATAGGCAGAGTTATCATTTCATTAAATTATACAGGGTCAAATTAAATGAGCTAGTGGAACTCCGCAGACATATCTACCGAAAAAAAAAAGATTTTCTAAACTCCTACTTACTTCAATTAATTACACTGCCTGCGGTCGTTGACCCCAGAAAAAATCTATACCCATCACGTCTGCGGAGTTTCGCTAGCTTATTTAACTTGTCCCTGTACAAGTTGGAACGCGCGTCGAAAAATATGTTTAATTGGTTTTCGGGTACGTCTCTTGAGTGTCGCATTTGGTGACTACTTTGTTATACGTATTTGGTTCCGCCCTGTGAAAATATAAATACCTATAATAGAAATAAAATTAATTACTCAGATGATGAAAAGATAAATAACTGTGTTGGTGTGATTGTGATCATAATAAGTGACAGTCGTGTTACTTTCTATGTAATTATGTACCTGTTATCTTCGAATGATAAGGAAGTGTGTGCTAATTATTTTACTGCTACAAAGTACTGGGTATGACATTGAAAACTTCAGGCTCATTCCGTTTGGAACCTAACGCAGACCTCCATGATTGCTGGGGGCCATTCAAGTATTACGTAAGCAGATTTTTGCAATTATTAAAGTATTAAACCCCCCCCCCCCCCCTCCCCCTTGGTGTTACGTGGTGAGGTTTAAGACTACCCCCCCCCCCCTATAACACATATATTTTTTAGTACCTACAAAGAATCTTAATTTTTTTCTTAAATATTTATAAAATACAGGTATGAGTATCATCTAAATTTATTTTAGAAAATTAAAGACTACAATAATAACGTTTAGAGGTAGACAGAAAGGTTGCTGGTTGTTTTTTACTGACATAAAAATAATGAAAGAAATGCGAAAAGCTACACTACAAGCCGCTTTCGATTTTGTACGCGTTTGACGAAAAAATAAATACACGTGATATATTACTTCACCCCCCAAAATCACGTGATTAATGGACGGCCCCTAAGGAACCTTGTTCCAAAAGGATAAAAATGATATTAAAATCAATGCATAACATTAGCTTACACGCTTCCAAAGATAACCCTGACTCCTTACACGCGTCTATAAACCATTCACCTCAATAGAAAGTTATCAAATATTTGGCAAGCGTACAATTTCTATAAGATTCTATCGCTATAGAATCCGCTTGACGGCAGTTTATATAAAACATGAATATAGGTATGTATATACATAATAATAACCGCTCCACGTGTAAGACAATTAATAGTTTGAAGTGCCTAGCATCGCATTAATTTACTGTATAATGCATGTTTGTTCCCTAGAAGCGACACGATCGGCGCACGCACATACAAAGTTGCACCTTGACCGACAGATCAGCGGATGAATCAGTAATAGATGGTCGGATGTTGACGGAAACTGTGCTGCAACATTGTTGGCGATGTTTTCTTTATTTACAAAACAAACGATTCTTTTTTTTTTTTGGAGATTTTTCTAAGAATATCTGTCTAACGGAAAAGGGAATAAAATGGATTCTGAATTGAAATAAGCAACCGGTCTGTTATACAGGATGGGCAAAAAATCGTGGATCAAACGAAACAGGCCGATAGTTGGGGTTATTTGTAGCAAAAAAAATTTTTTCGAGAGCCCTAACTTGATCTCCTTAAAAGTTATGACAATTTGAGTGTTTACAGTAAGGTTCTAATGTTAGAAATAATTTTTTTTGAGCCTCAAAAGATATTGAAAGAAGTGCCAATACTGATAAATCATGGTACTGTAGAGACTGGGACCTCCTTCTTGAGACTGGCTGGTAATATTTTAATGACGTGTTCCAGTCGGGCATTCAAGCGTGTGTCAAATAGATTATGATGGTGTCTTTTCCTAGATAAAAGTGATAATTTTAATTAATATAGAAAAGTCTCCCAATATAATATTTAATGGAATCCATATAGGAGTTTCATTTAGTAAATAAGCTCCCATCTGAGTTACGTTTCAACAATTGGTGGAGGCGCCGGGTATTCGCGAAATTTGCGAAATATATATATATTATAAAAAAACGAGACCGCTCGCATGCCAAGCTGAGTAAGTGTGTATAAGAGAGGCGCAGAATCGTCGCCAGGAACATAAAGCTAAGTGGTTTAATGATTTTTTTGTAAAGCGAGTAAGATGGCTCAATTTTTTACGGGCACGAATGGCATATGCCTAGAAGAATTTATAAACCACTTTAAAACGGTTGCCGCCTTCAATGGATGGCGTGAAAGCGATTGGGCGCTGATATTTGGCGCATATCTTCAGGGTGCTGCCCTAGCATTGTATAATTACACGTACAACGATGATATTTCATTTGATGCCATGTGTGATGTGTTACGAGCAGAGCTTCCGTGCAGATGTCACAAAGACAAAATTATTTATAAGGTGCAAGAAGCGGAAATCGCACAAGATCTGTTTGACGAAAGCGGACAGGAGAATTTTGTAAATGTAGATGATGATGCTTCTGTATTATTTAGTGGAAAACAAGAAGACCCACTACAGGACGAGCAAAGCTGCCTAGAAAGCAGTGTGGAAGTTGTTGGAGATGGAGAAGATGATGATGAGTACAGCAGCCAGGTGTACAGCCCCGCAGAGGAGGAGAAGGAGCTGATACAAGTGTTCGAGAATGAACACAAGAATGAAAATGATGAATCGGGTCAGTCCATTCCATTTACTAATATATATAGCAATGTTTCAGAGCCACAGGATGAGCATGATGATCACGATGTGGAAACCAATAAAAATAACATCGCTGGTGATCAATTTTTTGAAAATAATTTTTCGATCGATGTTTCCGAAACGAAGGAGAATGGTCATGTGGAGTTCTCGACTGAAATACAGGAGAATGTTCACTTCGTCATCGACACAAATGACAATAGTAAGGTCAATTGTAATATTGAGTTAGTTGAGGATAATGTAAAGTTATGTGCAGTGAGAGATGAAGATGCAGAAATGTTGAAGAATTCTGTACAATTTATAAACTCATTTAATTTTCCTACGGATGAGGTTGTAGTCTTTAATAGTAGTGATTTTATAATACATAAAGTAGATGTTCCAATATTAGAAAATGTTTATTTAAAATGTGCTGCAATCAATAAAAGAAAAGCACGCAGGAAGAAAAGAATTCCATTTGTCAAAAAAGCTAGAACTAAAAGATTAATTCCAAAAAGTTTATTTCCAAAAAGTATTTCAATTATTTATTTTATAAAAACATTTTCTATAAACAAACAACATTTTATAAAGAAGTTTACATTTTCAAAATATAAATTTAGAAAAAGAAAGTTTAGAGATAAAAACCTTTAAAACTTTTTCATAACAGTATGTAAACGTTTGTTGTTTTCTTTTTATTATTGTCATTTATCTTGTCATGTCAATGTAAATATGTCAGCTAGATGTAAACATCATTTAGTGCATTATTTTAGTTTGGATAATATGTTATAATTTATTAATATGTGTTCATTTGTATTTTTTGCATAAATGCTGAGAAAAAAAACATCGGACGTGGCCGGGAGTGCGTGAGGTGCCTCACCTCTCATCTCGGAGGCATGTGAGGTGTGACCTCACAGCTCCAAGGGGCCCAAGGGAGGATGAACATATCGTCGTCTTCAATGTTTTGTTTCGAATAGGCTGGGATAGCATGGACGTACTCCAGTATACTTTGTCGCGAGTTATGGGAGGAAATAATTTTTGAAAACTGTGGTCACTCCTAGAGGGGGGGTGACAGACACTCAGCTTAAGTTGAAACCAACTTTGCTAACGGGGCATAGCCTTCGCAAAGTGTGTTTGGTTGACACATTTGGTTCAGCTTATGTTTGAGGACACACAGTTTTATCAGTAAAGACTGATATTTTTATAGAGTTAGAATTTTTTGAGAACGGAGTAGGAGTTTGAAGTTTTCGTCTGGAGTACGGACATATGATCAAGATTTCTTCGATGAACCCTGGCCTCTTAAACTTTTCCCTCCCTCTGGCTCGATACCGTCCGATGGGGTTAAAAGAGTTCGATGTTAAGATCCTTTAATTTTTTAAGCCTCTTTCAGGCTGATGTGAACTCTCACATCAATTGTTTTCATTAGGAGGCCGCGTCGCGTCCTTTGCGCAGGTTTTGACGTGACGAGGTTTAAGCATGACGAAGTTAGTTTGTATGAGTGTACATTGGCACTTGTAAGAGTTAACTTACCTGACACTTAACATAGTGTTGGATTCGTTCGTCCTGACTTAAGCCTGCTCTTGCAAGAGACGGACCTTACCATGTAAATTTAATTTCCTGCGTTAGGTAAAATTACAGTTAGGATAGGTAGGAAGAGCATTGGATGTCCGAACATGGCGAATAAAAGTCTTGTTTGGTAGTTGAGCTATGCCAATCCTTTTATTCGAAGGTGGGCGTAGCTGATGTAGAGACTGGGACCTCCTTCTTGAGACTGGCTGGTAATATTTTAATGACGTGTTCCAGTCGGGCATTCAAGCGTGTGTCAAATAGATTATGATGGTGTCTTTTCCTAGATAAAAGTGATAATTTTAATTAATATAGAAAAGTCTCCCAATATAATATTTAATGGAATCCATATAGGAGTTTCATTTAGTAAATAAGCTCCCATCTGAGTTACGTTTCAACAGTACCCACTGTCATAAAAGCACTGTTGTAGTGATGATACATTTTTTAAATTTTTTTTATTTATTTTTTTACTGTAAATAACCTCAACTATCGCCCTGTTTCGTTTGATCCACGATGTTTTGCCCACCCTGTATAAAAATCTTGCCGTGAAAACTAAGGTGAAGTGAGTTTGATGTGAGCTGTCATTCCAACATGTGCTAGGGATTGACACTATTGACAGCTCACTTCATGTTCACTTCACCTAAATTTTCAGGGTGAGTGATTTTTACAGAATATACAGGAAGATACGACCACGGGAAGGTACTTTCATGTTTCATCCTTTTCAGTAGTCGGGTTTTAGTTTTTAAACTTATTTTTTATTTAATTATTTTGGGGCTTATTTCAGTAATATTTATATTTAACTGGGATTATCTGATCACCGTTGATCTTTATTTATTCTTTAAGATAATTGCTGCAACAAATTACGATAATAGTGTTCTTTATCATTATTATTAAGTACTTAGGTGCCTCTAGGCACTTAACGAAGCTAGACTAGACGTGGGATATTAATTTTTTATGTACAGTGACAACACTATGCTTGATATTATCTCACTTAGTACTAGAAAAAGTCATCTCTTACTTATTTATGTTCAGGCAGAGCTTTCAATTTCAATCTGAATCATTTTGAAGAATATTCCTAAACCATTGCTTTGTATGTTCGAACATTTGTCTGTTAAACAACGTAAATAACGCAATGAATGTTGTTGAACTGTCAAAATGAAAGCAGTTGTTAGTGCGTTACGCAATAACCCTGCTGTACTGATAACGTGTTTTTTTCAGTGGTTCGAAAAACTTTGTTTGTTGTTGGATATTAGGTATTTTTTCATAGTGATAAAATCAGTTTATTTGACCCTGAAAGTAAGCTTCTGAAATACGTGACATAATTACCAGTGGCGAAGGGTGAATTTATGACAGAGGTAGGCCGGAGCAAAAGAGAATTTCAAGACTATAGAGTGGTTATGTTCTGAATTTTCGAAGGAAAGCTGGTGGGAATCGAGTTGTATGGTACCTTCTCCACTGATAATTTTTTACAGTATACTAGTGATGTCTATGTAATAGAGGGCGTAGAACTAAGACGAACGCCCCGTTGGTGCATGGGGTCCTGTGTTCGATTCTCGGGTCGGACAGTGTTATTGGGTTTTCTATTAGGAATTTCTTAGTAATAGTCCGGAGTTTGAAAGTTGGTGGTTTAATACCCCCATGCCTCTGAAAGCACCGGCTTAACGTGCTTTCCGAGGCACGGAGGGGTCTCGGTATGTAAAAATGGTCATACATCCACAGACCAACCACGGCAAGCGTAGCTTAACCTGATCGATCGACCTGTGCGGCTGTATTTATTTAGCCACGGGCCAAATGAGGGTGTAGACCAAAAAATAATAAAAATGCCACCCTATTATTGTCCCGGGCAAGGGTCTCTTCTCATACAAAGAAGGGTATTTTTTTTTATATGCGAAGAATTAATATTAAATTACAGTTATACTTTCAAAGTTTCCGTTTAGTAGTATCGCATGTTTGATAAAACAGTAGGCCGTGCTTAATTTTTTATTGGCTAATAAACGGTAGGAGACATGCAACTTCCTTGCCGGTAGAGTGACCTTGACTTCGAAAATATTTTACGGACATTTTTTTAAATTAATATTGGTGTCATAGGGGATTTATTTTTTATATGGAATCTGGCATATCAAATGTCGCGCCATTTTTTTTTTTTTTTTGAGATCTACGCAAACAGAAGACATAATAAGACGAAACTATGAACCTTCAAAGCCCTTTCGTAAAAAAGGTTTTTTTTATATTTTTTTAAATTAATTTGTTGATAATAGACATCAGAAAGGTGTATTGTCAAAAGAAAAAAAAAACTGACACAAAAAATTGCTCGTTCTTGTAAGATTTACTATCACGTTTCCTTAGTGTTAAGATAATAATATGCTTGTACTAATTAATGCGTCATACAATAGCAACAATTCAAACAAATTATTTACACATGCACATGTCACATGTCACATTAATCAATAAATTACTTCGCTACTAATTTAATTATACTTTTCAATGTATTTCAAAATATAAAATGTTAGTAATTTAATAGTTTACAAATAAAAAATTTACTTTTTCATTTTATTGATTGGAAAAGGTCAGGCAACGAAATACCGAAGTAATTATGACTAGGTATTACATATTAATGAATATCATAAAATTTTAATAAATATATGACTGTTTTTAATAAGAAAAAAAAAATGTCTAAACTTATGAAAATACATAGTAGTCTAATTTAAAATTGTATGTAGGTACTCGATAGATCGAACGACAATTATTATGTTTATTAAGTTTTTAATTTTTAAGTTTAAGGCCTATTGTCCACGTAAACCGCACGTCATGCGCACGCTTTCGTCAATTAACGATTGCAAGACGAATGCTTGCATCTTGCGTAGAAACAATCAAAACTGTGTCCACGGAGCGGCAACGTCGCGTCAGCCTCTCGTCATGCGTTCGTCATGCGGTGCGCGCGGCAGCATGTCACTACTCGACCGACACATTCTCGCATTGCAGTATTTTGTCTTTGTATCAGTGGTCCAACAATAGAGACTAAATTTTGGTACGTATTTTTAGTAATTCGGTAAAATGATTGAAAAACAGAATCATCTTCTGATAACTCTCTGGCTGCAACAAACAATCTACAATTTATATTTCTTTCGATGTATGGATGAATCCACTACTTTCTTCGCCTGTTTCGTCGTCTTCTAATAAAGTTGTATGCTATAATCACTTCATCATAATCACTTGACATTTTCACAACGGAAAGACGTGCTTTCTCGATGCTAGTTGAAAGAAAAATGAGATGTTTTGTAGCGTGATTGGCGATTGCATGACGATTGCATGAAGCAGCGTGGACATAGCAAATATGCAAAATACGCCTATCGTCATTTGTAGGTTGCATGCATTCGTCAAATGACGCGTTCGTGGACAGTTAGCCTAAGTGAACTATGTAACTATGTTCTTTATGGGAAATAAATTTCTTAAAGCCAAAAATTGTACGACCCTCCGTGGCTTGTTGCATAATCATTTCACATTAAAAAAAAAAAATGGTCGTAAAGAAAATTTTGTGGAGGTCGTATAGTTTTAAATTAGACAATTGCATCCACCTAGCTTCGCAACTTATAGGAAAACTATTCGCGCTGCAAAATTTAATTAGCAGACTTCCGAAGAATCTTTACATAATTATTTAAGCTTTTCTGAAGACATTATAGATTTTTGAAGAGCATTTGCGCAAGTGATAAACCTTAGTACTTTAGTAGTTTAGCTCAACATTAAATTCTCACAGGCTTCTTGGGCGGTAATTTGTTCAGGGTCTGGTATAATCTTTATTTAATTATAGTTATTATAAACCAGTCTGTGGATTTTCATGCCTCACCAAAAACTATGTACAGACGCCAGCACATCAACCTACTATAATCTGTCAAATTTCTTTAAGGGGCTTACAGGACCTAAACGCAAAAAACGCAAGTTTTAGAAACAATAAAAGTAAATGATCGCCTACAGTAAAAAAAACCAAAAAAATATATGATATTCTTCAGGATAAATGCTAGGATGATAGTGTGTTGAAAACATAATACAACTTATTTGGTACGATAGAAAAAAATCATGAAGATACCTCTAAAAACTTTTTATTTACAACAAAATTCATACTAATATACATACAATCATTATGATTTTTTGTCAGATTATTCTACAAGCAACATACTAAAACTATAGTGTTTTAGTTTTTTTGTCCAAAGACTAGATTTTTCGTAAATCGATAATTGCTTCATATTTTGCAATAAATTACCAGCGTTGTGGCATCGCGCTTCTCTTTCTTTTCTATGCAGACCGACAAAGACCGCGCTTTAGGTCATGTAGTCCTCTTAATAGATTTTCAACTTTATCGCTACATCATAAGTTTCAAGGTTGATTGGGCAAATTTGACAGTTTCGGGTAGCTTGATGTGCTGGCGTCTGTACCTGTACCTACATAATTATGTAAATGTTACGTCATTCCTATAATTAACATTTACATAAAAACAGTATGTCGAAGTATCACTCATCAACTACCCCAATCGAGCCGTCAAGTCAATTTCGTTGTAAAGTACTTATTTAAACTTTGTTCATTGTTCTCCTTATTTGACTTCGACTTTTATTATTCGCCGGACTTCGTTCGTTTCGTAATTAAATAAAACACATGTAAAATTATAAAAGGATTAGATAACAAATATAAGATTTATTATTAAAATAACCCTTTAAATCAGATACTTAAGGCTATACCAAGCCGTCTCCAGTATGAAGATAGTTTAGTATTCCTTGTAGCGGAAATAAGCAAGTGATTTACAATGAATAGGAATTTTTTTTATGTTAATAAATGTCAGTAACAATGACAGCGGGTGAACTAAACTATCGTTCTGGATTATTTACTGACGTTCACAAGTAACTTTAGTATGCGCTACAAACGATGATAGTCTGAGAATTTGACAAACATTGGCTTTTAATTTAGGGAATTAATTAACTGATCCTTTAAAAACTTATTGGCTTTCTAATATTGACGGCTTTTTTTAAATAGACGAGCCTGTTTCTAACTTGCGACCCTGTCTCACACTTGCTTGTCAAAACTTTCGGAAGCTTTTTATGCAAATACCTTACCTTAATACCTTATGGGCAACCTTTGAGCCGTTTGGGGTCGAAACGCTCGGGTCATGGGGCCCGAGCGCGCGTCTCCTTTTTAAGGAAATTTCTCGCCGGCTGGTCGATACTTCACGTGACCAGAGGGCTGGGTCGTTCTTTGGTCAAAGAATTAGCATTGCCATTCAACGTGGCAATGCTGCCAGTCGTTTGGGCACGTTTCCGGATGACAGCGATGCGGACGTGTACTTCGACGCCTAAGTGTCCTTTGTTTTTTTTATTTATTTGTATAGTAAGTTAGTCATTTATTTTAGTATCTAGTATATATAGTTACATTGTAATTAAAGCTAATAAATAAAAAAATAAAAATTATGCAAATTGTTGCCTTATGGAAAAGCTTGTTGTACAACACAGTTTTGTACAGGCGTATACAGAGTAATCCATTTTATTTTTATTTGTCCGAGATATCCGAAAGCTTGGCTCAAGTTCACACCCGACCCTTTGTTTCTGCAAATCACATGTAAATGTGATTTATATGTATTTTATCGTCTTAAAACAAATTCTTTCATTGCACCTCAATTTTCAACTTTTAAAATTCAATTGTATGTCCACATTTTATTTATTTAAAGGGTCTGGCCTTGGATTTGTTAGTGCAGTAACCGCAGTTAGTTCGTGACCAAATGGTGAACCGTGTCGAGTTGCGTGCAACCTTGCACTGTACAAACAGATTTTAGGAATTCTGTTTTCTATACGCGAGTCGCTCACACCATGTACTTAGTTTAAAAGCGTTAATGAGGTGTTAATTAATTTAGTTAATAATCTAGGAATTAAATGAGTGACAATACTCTCATATGCAAGTAATACTATGCAATCTTTCGCAATAGTATGTATGCACATTTTCCTCGAAAACTAATTAAACTGTTTTTGTCATTCAAGTTGAATATTTAAATATGTTCGTAACAAACGAAATTAAAATACATGTTTTACTGAAAACAACACCGCATACAGACGAGAAAATAACCATATTTAAATTATACCATAAAAATCGCAATTTACTCACGTAGGCCTACGCTCCGCAACATTGTAGGAGTTATAAATATAATCATATGAGTTTTTTAAACCTAGGTCATCTCAGCGCTTACTTTTACGATTTTACTTCGAATGACGTTAAAATCGGACTTATCCTATTTATCCGAGAAATCGTGGCCGTCCTTTTTCGTATAAAAGTTTAATTGTGTGCCCTCTGTCTTGAGTAAGCCGGCTTAAGGTTTTGTTAATATCATTATTTTTACTTTTATTGTGTTTGATATTAAGGATTAAGGTCATATTAAAATGCTATAAAACAGAACGAAAATACCTTTGGAAATAGTTCGAGCAACGATAAAGATAGTTTATCCCTCCAAAGTTTGTATGTATAAGATCGCTTTTAGCGATTAAGACCTGTGTGTCAACTGTCACCCTATGTATGTAATTTTTACGGTGTATATGAAGAAAAGAAAGATGAGAGGGTGTGGAAAGAAGAAAGGGAAACCTTTGCCCTGTAGTGCGACAACATAGGCAATGTATTCATATTCACCATTTTGAATCAGACAGAAATGAATTACATGTGATGGGCGATGATTCTTCCTTATCACATTGTTGTGATAAGTTCCCGAGCTCGTGGTGTGTGTGACTGCCCCACCCACATACCAACCGAATACTCAATTAATTCAACAAAGGCACATTTCCAATCCATACATTATGCAAAACTGCACATTAACCCAAATTGAAATAATTATCTTTTTCTTCTACCGCGAAGATTGCGAATATACTGACGTGTGTTCTTACTTTTCCCTAACTATTTTTAACGTAAGAATAATAAGTATAATCAGCCTTTAACGTTCCCACTGCTGGGACACAGGCCTCCTCTCTGAGAGAGAGAGTGGACAATGATCCACCACGCGGCCCAGTGCGAGTTAGTGGTTGTCCCACGTCTTCAATTTTTTAGTCCTCTTCTAAAATTTCTAGAATCGTGTGCTGAATTCATGATAACAGTTTTCGCGATGTTCGCTGTCCCTGACACCATGGATAGATAGATAGATGTGAAGAAAACTACCACTGTAATCTTCCAGTTCAAAACGCATGCATTAATTCTTTACAAAGCCAGTGAATGAATTATGCAAGCGTTTAACTTACCTACGTACTAAAGGTATGTATGTAATGGAATGATCTCTGACCCGCCTTGAAAATAATCTACATATTGCATGTACCTATGTACTCACATTTTAATGCAGTGCATGCATAATATATGTGTCACTAGTGTGCATTCAGGAAGTAGGTAGTAAAGGGTTCAGGGTTGTGGCCTTCATTTTGTGGTGAGGTATCAGAAAATAGCTAAAATAAAGACATTTGAGCATTATTTTGACAACCGTCTTCGAGATACATCGAAATTGCTGTACTGGCCAAATACATGCGAGCAGCGGCCGGCAAAAGTTGTATGAAAATCCATATCTGTCGTGGTTTAGCGGCTAAATAAATTACATAGTAAACTCATATCTGTCGTGTAATTTAATAATGGAACGATCTTTTACTCTGAAACATGTCAACCAAGGAGATAGCTTATCAAAGGTTTTATTTAAATTTCGAACTGGCTTGCACATAGAAAACTGTTTAGAAAAAGAAAACAAATGAACACATTAACGCGGGAAAAATTATTGTTGTTCCTTATTGATTTTGAAAAGTAATTGTAATTGACAAAAAAGTTCTGCCTAGGTACTACTTAGTTTTAATTTCCGCTCATTATTTGAGAAAAGTACTATACTAGCCTTGGCCACAACTAGGCATTGATGTACTTAATGCCTCTTTTGCTGGCCGCTGCAGTAATAAGTTTTTATTATATCATAAACGTATAAATAATATAATAAAAATAATATATCCCGGGAGTAGTCTTGTTCTTCACCTCTGGTTTGTCTTTAATGGCCAGCTGGAGTGAACACTGACGAGGAACAGAGCTCCCTCCTCTGTCTTGCCTTTATTGGCCGGCTTGAGTGGAGATTCGCAAGAGCGACAGTGCTCAGAGGAAGGTGGTATTCCAATAAGTGCTGGTAGGGATCTTGACCATCGGGCTCTGGGATTGTAATGATACCCGTGGAATACGTCTCCACTCCTGAAGCACCTCAGGATATGTTGCCCCCTTGTCACTAAGTGCTAGCGACAGTTTCCGGGGCCCATTATTGAAAGTGCAAGTCACCCCTTGCAATTTTTTCCGTGTATCATAAAACATCTATTGGCAGGGGGAGCCATAGTCCTTCCATCCATAGTTCTAGGTGACCAGTCTACTTTAACCATCCAAACACATATTCTAATATCTTTGTTTACATGTCCTGCAATAGTCCTGCACAAACCGGGGGTTGTCATTAGGTGCACTTGATTAGGGCGTACAGGGATAATCTTCGGTTGGCGCCTGCGAGTAGGCTTCGGCCCCACGTACGCCTTCCAAAGGCCCGGGACCCCAGTGTCATGAGATATGTCAAAGACACCCTAAATAATACCACCAGCCTATTATTGTCCCACTGCAGGCTCTTCTCATACAGAGAAGGCACGAGCATTGATCACCACGGATTTCAGACTTATAATAACACAAGTCCAGTTTCCTCACGATGTTTATTCTTGACCGATGTCAGTAATTAAACTCAGAAATTACTTATGAATTCAAAGGTAAAGTTAAAAACAGGGCGAAACAATCGAAACAAATCGATAAAACATACGATATCCAAATGTAACCCCTTAAAAAAATAAAACTTTTATTCTGAATTCCGATTTCCTGAAGACGTTTTTAATGAAAAGGATTTGAATCCTTTTTATCTACGAGTAACATAGCGAAAAACGAGATCTCATTAACCAAGTGCTTTGAAGTCCATATTAATATCAGAAATCTTAAATAATACATACACCCAGGAAAGCCAAACATAAGTTATGCTGTCTTACATTAAACCGATCAACGTAACAGATTATATAATTTTAAAAACTCAATTATTTGTGAAACACAAATTATCATATTGATTAAACCCAGAATCCAAAAGATCTAGATAAAACAATGCCTAGGAATATAGGTCGTAAACTTGCTTAGTTAGTGTGGAAAAGTAAAGGCATTCGCAATGCAAGTATCAGTTTCAAGGTGTCCCTACTTTGTAGCAGTCCGTTGCCCTCACGAGATCATCAGGCAAGCCCGTTTACACGACACAACTTTGTTTTTTTTTTTTTTGATGTGTAACTGGCGGGGATTGATAATTGGACGAGAAATTGAGAGTGAAATTTCAAGGACGCGACTCTCTGTCTCTCACAATAATTCTCTTTTTTTTATTCGACTGAGTTTTAACGATCAACAAAGTCAATCATTTTGTTGGTTTTCGCGAATGCTATTGCCGAAAATGAGAACGAAATTAAAATACAAAATGGCAGCCATTTTCAACATTTTCGTCATGGGTGTCATTTTCATGGTTTCTCGGGGGTGCTTCTCTAAGGAAAGGACATAAGTTTCCAGACAGATTCCCTTTGACCCCGTTGTTGCATGTTTTGCGTCAATCTTATCAAGAAATAATCAGTTTTATTTATGAATATTTATTTGAGTAATTTCTCAACGATTACAAGTGAACATCTGTAATTATTAAAATTGCTCTATTATCGAATAAAGTTGTCATTTCAAATAGATTTCTTTTAATCATGTTAGAGATTGTTAGAGATTACCTTCAATAGGAAAGTATGTCGAACTAGTAAATTATAAAACTTATTTATTCATATTTAAACATATAATACTTTATGGAACACTAGAAAATACATAACAAAAAATACGATTATCACTAAAACACGTAAAATGGGCCGCCTTATCGCTTTCTACGATCTCTTCCAGGCAACCTTGGTATGGACAGTAATTGTGTGGATAAAAAAAATGGGGTATGTATGACCCGTTTAACTTACAATGGTCTTCAGTTACATCATACAAATCGTAACAGCTGGCTAGGTGGTTATTATTAAATCTTAATAATGTTATTTATTAAATTATATGATATTATGACTACTACTAACGATGCCTTTGATTCTAGATTGTTAATGTTTAAACATTACATTGCATATAAAACTATCCCAAGTAAAAAAAAAATCACATGATGACTATGGTTTCATATTGATTCATACATATTTACAATGATTCATTAATATAAATACTATCAGCCAGTTTTAGTAGGAGTATAAGTAAATCAAATCATTAAACTATGTATATTAACCACCCGTCCATCTCGAATAAAATAATTTTTCAACTAAATCGCTCCGTATAGACAGACGTTCCGTACTGTTTGCTAGCATTGTTTTCTTTCTGTTTTCATAGTTTTGTTGTCCGGCAATTTCTTTAAGACGCGAATAGCAGAAGCTGTTCCAAAACCCGTCAACGTCGCGTGCCCGCCTCGCATCGTGTAAACAACAAACCCAACTTGTTTGTTTTCATTAGTGTGGAATTCTTCAAATTAAGTCGCGTGTCGGCCACAATGTCGCTACTGAATCACGGTCAAGGTTGCGAACGACAATGTTGCGCTTGCGTTGTTGATGTAACACTCAATGAGACTGTCGATGTCGGTCGGGGCGTTTGTTTGTTGTTGGACGACTTTCGATTCCGACGTCTGAGTTGTGTCTGAATTCGCAGACAGGTCATTTTACATAACATAACATCACGCCCGTATACCCCGATGAGTTAGGCAGAAGTGAAGATACCTATATTACTATATACAGCCGTACAGTCAAATTAATGTAATGGTGTAGGACCAACTTAATGGTCTGAGGCTCGAAGTGACGAAGAAACGACGAAGATTAATAAAAATAACTTTAATAAACGAAATAGCAGAGAAAAATATGATATCTTTTTTCACGACGAAGACAGAACACATAAAAGTTGTAATTTTTAAAGGCCAAAAAAAGTATATTACATTCTATAAAATTAGTTTTTATCAAAAGTTCCAATAGCGTCGCTTACACTGACTTAGTACACCATTACATTAATTTGACTGTACGGCTACGTATTTCTTGGGAAAAAGTAACCCAAATTAACATGTGTATCGTAATTGGAAAAATTACAAATAAAATTAAACCACTCTTGTATTTTTGGGCACGTTTGACAAGTTGTTTCTGTCAGACGACCCTTGGCCCGCGGACACCAGTTTAATTTTAAACATGGAATGCTGTTTGATGCTTATCTGCGCAGACACGTATTTTGATATCTGAGTTTGCGAATATCGAAAGAGCTGTTAATTTAATTATTGTCTTTACTGTAAGATATGTCGGTATGGTGCAGGAAAGTATGTTAGTCAAGACTGATAAGTAAAACTGCTGTCTTATACATACTTTCATACTAATATACCTAATACATATATAATAATATGAATGCAAAAGAAACTCCCGTCTGGCTGTTACCTTTTCATTAATAGCTGCGAGGGATTCGTTGTTTAGCACACGGGCAGGTATCCCATCATGACCTGGATTAGGACATAATATGATACTTTTTATAGTTTTTATCACGGTATTAGATACCTACGTTCCCTTGGGATCATTTTCGATGGAAACACGGGCCCGCCACGGGCTTTAAAAAAAAACGATTTCTATTGCAAAGTTTTTTTTTTTTTCAAATAAGTTTCAGAGCAGTGGTGGCCAAGTGATAACGGCCGCGACTTACGAGTTGTAGGTCGTAGGTTCGAATCGAATCCAAACAGGCGCTTTACTTTGTGTAAATTATTTCATCACCACTGCTCTCAAAACGGTGAAGGAAAACATCGTGAGGAAACCGGCATGTCCTAGAACTAAAAATTTGAAGACATGTGACATCTGCCAACCCGCACTGGGCCCGCGTGGTGGATTACGGCCCACTCCCTCTCACTGAGAGGAGGCGTGTGTCCCAGCAGTGGGAACATTATTGGCTGATTATGTTATGTTAAGTTTCAGTGACTTATTGACCAAAATTCAGCCAGTCGTGTTACTCTAAACTCTTATTTGACTACTTATTAAATTGAATAGGCCGTATTAAAAAAATCTAAGGTTTGATTTTAGTGTAAAGGACAAGTGCTAAGAGACTAACAATCGAATTTATCCCGACCTGCGATTGCTATGCAGATGCGTTGTTTACTTTGCATACAATCGTGTACGGCTACTAGCGCCACTCAGCGCCAGTAGCTAGCTTATGTTAACACTATTCGAGTAGCGTGTAATAAGCCGATTTGTATTGGAATGTTTAAGTTACGCCGTTTTGTTCTGTATTGCGATTTGAGTTTTGTATAAACTGACTGATTTTGTAAGCTGGAAGTATTTTTGAAGTGAAACTTCTTTACGCACGCTTGACTTGGGGAGTAAGCTGGCGAACGCGTGACGTAAGCGTTACGAAAAGTGTGATCGAGCGAGGCGAACGGTAGTTGAGTGGGGGATATAAGCAAGAGCAGGGCTCGGAACCGGTTTAAAAAGAGCGGTTAATTTCGATTAAATACCGGTAAATATATCGTTCCTTCATTAACCGGTTAAACAAGTGAACTGTTCTTGTTTAACCCAAATGATAAAGGTTACCGGTTACATAAGCATAAACGGTTTTGACACCCAAATTAACCGGTTAATTCCGTAATTCGTACATTTTTTTTGTCTACTTTTTAACACTTCCAACAAGTTATAGTGACATTAGCACCCCAGAAAACATTAGGAAAAAAAATTTTTGATCTGAGGGCCTCAAATACAACCGGTGAACTTAAATGGTGCGGGTAGATTCATGTTTCGACTAGCTTAGTTGCGCGCCCGCAAGCGTCGAGCAAACCTACGCCACTCGATGTGAGTGAACTTAGCAGATCAAAAATAAATTTGAGTTCTTTTCGCATGCAGCTGAGTTCTAGTTCCTGATACTTTTTAGAAATAGTTTTGGCGTTTTTGCATTAAAAAAATCAATTGGCAAAATTGTCTGCAAACTTCTCGTAGCAGATCATTTTGCAGCAGATCAAAAACAAATGTGAGTTCTTTCGCATGCGGCTGAGTTCTTGATACTTTTTCAGAAATAGTTCTGGCGTTTTTACATTAAAAAAGTTAAATTAAAAATTTAAAAAACCCCCGACTCAAACAAAAACCTCTAAAAACTAAAAAATAATATATATTGGCCCTTTAAGTTTAATATAAGTTGCAGGAAATATTTTGATCCAAGCGTCCTCACGTCGGGGGACGGCTAATGAAAATTGGAAGTTAACAGCAGCTATGTTTTCTACAATAGCATGCATTCATAATTGCTGGGTTTAAGCCTCATCTGTTTGGCGTTTTTATTAGCCGTCCCCCGACGTGAGGACGCTTGGATCAAAATATTTCCTGCAACTTATATTAAACTTAAAGGGCCAATATATATTATTTTTTAGTTTTTAGAGGTTTTTGTTTGAGTCGGGGGTTTTTTAAATTTTTAATTTAACTTTTATTTCTTGCTTTTTAAACTTTATAATATTATATTACTAGTAAACATGCTATACGATCGACACGTGACTCGCCGAAATCTGCGAAGCTGTACGTATTTTTACCACAGTGAAGCTAGTTAGGTACTCGTGGTTGTTGGCGTTCATTCCATATTAACGTATTCCTCTATTTTCTCCCTGGATAATGATACTAGTCCAAATACTTTGGCTTAATTATATTTTTTTAAATCGGTTTTATTGAAAAAATAAAGGTTATGATAATGTATTAAATAATGTATTAAAAACTAAATAATTCGTTCGGCCCTAGGTACCAGTCATCACTCCACTTTCCTCATTAATCTAGCTAGTGCATTGATTATACTAAAAAAATAATTTTCAAGTTTTTAGTTTTCATTTCCTTAGTTAATATTCCTCATTCCCTTTCAATATAGTGTACATGATTCTACTAGTCAAGCCCTTTCATTTGATACCCATATTGAGGGAGTTGTGAAAAAATATGTAATCCGCCATTTTGTGGCAGCGGCCATCTTATTTTCATCAAACATAGCTAAGAACACTCCCGACTAATTTACCTTTCAAACAAAAAAAAACTAAATCAAAATCGGTTCATCCGTTTGGGAGCTACGATGCCACAGACAGACACACACACACACAGACACGTCAAACTTATAACACCCCGTCATTTTTGCGTCGGGGGTTAAAAAATAATTGGCAAAAGGATCTGCCAACTTCCCGTAGCAGATCGTTTTGCAGCAGATCAAAAACAAATGTGAGTTCTTCTCGCGTGCGGCTGAGTTCTACAGTCCCTGATAGTTTTCTGGAATAGTTCTGAACTCACGTCCACGTGCCAACAGTTGTCAGAACGTTTAATAAGTCGAAAAATACTATTTTTGTCGTTTCAAACAATTCTTGAAAGCTAGAACTCTTTCATTTTTCACAGGTTCATATCAAAACTTCAATCTAGAACTCGATTCGAGTCCAGAACTCACGTTCGAGTGCCAGTAGATCATGACAGAACTTTCGAAAAGTCGAAAATTACCATTTTCATCGTTTCAAATGATTGTGGAAAGCTAGAACTCCTTCGTTTTTCACAGATTCGTATCACAACTGCAATCTAGAAGTCGATTCGAGTACAGAACTCACGTTCGAGGGCCAGCAGATCATGGTAGAACGTTCGAAAAGTCGAAAAATACCATTGTCATCGTTTCAAATTATTGTGAAAGGCTAGAACTCTTTCGTTTTTCACAGATTTGGATCAGAACTGCAATCTAGAACTCGATTCGAGTCCAGAACTCACGTTCGAGTGCCAGCAGATCATGTCGAAAAGACGAAAAATACCATTTTCATCATTTCAAATCATCGTGAAAGGATAGAACTCTTTCGTTTTTCACAGATTCGTATCAGAACTGCAATCTAGAACTCTATATGAGTACAGAACTCACGTTCGAGTGCCAGCAGATCATGGTGGAGCGTTCGAAAAGTCGAAAAATACCATTTTCATCATCTCAAATCATTGTGAAAGACTAGAACTCTTTTGTTTTTCACAGGTTCGTATCAGAACTGCAATCTAGAACTCGATTCGAGTCAAGAACTCACGTTCGAGTGCCAGCAGATCATGTCGAAAAGACGAAAAATACCATTTTCATCGTTTCAAATCATTGTGAAAGGCTAGAACTCTTACGTTTTTCACAGGTTCGTATCAGAACTGCAATCTAGAACTTGATATGAGTACCTACAGAACGCACGTTCGAGTGCCAGCAGATCATGGTGGAGCGTTCGAAAAGTCGAAAAATACCATTTTCATCGTTTCAAATCATTGTGAAAGGCTAGAAATCTTTCGTTTTTCACAGATTCGTATCAACTGAGAAAAAAAGAAACAGATGTCTAGCCTTTCACAATAATAATTTGAAACGATGAAAATGGTATTTTTCGACTTTTTAACGTTTTGACATGATCTGCTGGCAGTCGACCGTGAGTTCTGTATTCGAATCGAGTTCTAGATTGCAGTTCTGATACGAATCTGTGAAAAACGAAAGAGTTCTAGGCTTTCACAATAATTTAAATCGATGAAAATGGTATTTTTCGACTTTATGAACGTTCTATCATAATCTGCTGGCACTTGAACGTGAGTTCTGTACTTGAATCGAGTTCTAGATTGCAGTTCTAATACGAATCTGTGAAAAACTAAAGAGTTCTAGCCTTCCACAAGCATTTGAAATTATGAAAATGGTAATTTTCGACTTTTCGAACGTTCTGCCATGATCTACTGGCACTCGTACGTGAGTTCTGGACTCGAATCTAGTTCTAGATTGCAGTTTTGATATGAACCTGTGAAAAATGAAAGAGTTCTTTCTAGCTTTCAAGAATAAAATTGTTAGAAACCATAAAAATAGTATTTTTCAACTTTTTAAACGTTCTGACATGATTTGCCGGCACGTGGACGTGAGTTCAGAATTATTCCTGAAAAGTATCAGGAACTGTAAAACTCAGCCGCATGCGAGAAGAACTCACATTTGTTTTGGATCTGCTACGGGAAGTTGGCAGATCCTTTTGCCAATTGACTTTTTTATGTAAAAACGTCAGAAATATTTTAAAAAGTATCAGGAACTGTAGAACTCAGCCGCATGCGAAAGAACACATTTGTTTTTGATCTGTTGTAAAATGATCTGCTACGGGAAGTTGGCAGATCATTTTGCCAATTCATTTTTGCCAGATCTATTTCTAAAAAGTGTCAGGAACTGTAGAACTCAACTGCATGCGAAAAGAACTCATATTTATTTTTGATCTGCTGGACAATGATCTGCTAAGTTCATTCACATCGCCAGTCGCTACTTCTCTACCTCGTTCATTGCGTTTGGTTTGGAGAATTCGTAAACTCACAGCGGAGATATAACTATTTTTATTATTGAAACGTCCAGACCGTGCTCGCGAGAGTGGCGGGGGCCGGGGGGTTCAAACTTGGTTTTAACCGGTTAATTTTCACTATCAAAACCAAAATTCATGAAAAACCGGTTTCCCGCATAAACCGGTAAAAACCGGTAAAGTGCAACCTTTAACCTAAATCGATTTCGGTTTGGGGTCAATGACCGTAACCGGTTAAGAATTTCAACCGGTTTCCGAGCCCTGAGCAAGAGACAGCAGTGCGCGCGCACATTTTCTTTCTTTCTTCCTCTCATAGCCAAATACGTTCCGTATATCTAAGAAGAAGTTTCACTTCAGTCATAAGCACACTCGTTTTTTTTTACTTCTTGCCTTTTTAGGAATATTTCCAGCACCTTTGAGTATTGAATAATTAAGATCTATAGCTAAATGTATCACGGTTAATATAATCAGCCTATAATGTTCCGACTGCTGGGACACACACAGGCCTCCTCTTTGTCAGAGGGAGTGGACTGTAATCTACCACGACTCCACGAGGGCCCAGTGCGGGTTGGTGGATGTTACATATTTTTGAATTATTTGGTTCTGGTTTCCTCACGATGTTTTCCTTCACCGTTTTGAGAGCAGTGGTGATGAAAAAGTAAAGTGCGCCTTCAAAGTCAGGGCCGATACCAATGGGCCACCAATGCTCTTGTATGTACTAATGTACATACGCCAGTACAAGCTACCCGAAACTCTCAAATTTTCCCAATCAACTTTGGACCTTATGCTTTAGTGATAAAGTTGAAAATCTATTAAAGAAATTTGACAGATTGTAGTAGCTTGATGTGCTGGCGCCTGTACCACGGTTGCCCTTGATAAATCAGTCAGAGTTGGAAGAAGAGCTGATTTGAGTTGAGGAATTTACAGAATTTTCCGCTTTTCACTTAGTTGGCTGATATTTCTCCATATTCATTCTGACATGATGAAATATGTTAATCAGCCTCATAATAACAGGATGTAATTATACTTTGATCGCTAAGCGCAATTACACCAACCGACCGATCGATTTAACCATTCACCCGCCATTTTTTTTTAAACGCTAAAAAGTCATAGCCCCGTTACCCCACGCATTTCATGTCATTAAAAAAACAGCCAAGTGCAAGTCGGACTCGCACACCCGGTTCCGTACCAAGACGCCGAACGTTTCTTTTGTGGACCCTCTTTAATTGTTTACTTTATGTTATTTTTATTATTTGTTGTTTTAGCGGCCATAGTAATACACACTGTGGAAATTTGAAGTGTCTACCTATTACGGTTCATAAAATACAGTCCTGTGACAGACGGACGGACAGCGGAGCCTTAGTAAGCGTGCATATACTCGAGCGATTCACGTCAACAGGAGAGACAACTGCAGCAGTCGACGCCGGCGCCGGTCGGTGCTCAAATACACAAGAGGCACGTTGTCGACTATTTGAGTATGGACCCAAATACCGCTCCAGTGTATACTAAAAAGGGTGCCAATGGGACCCCGTTGCACCCTTTGAGTACGGAACCCTAAAAAGTGGCCAATAAAAACAAATATCTGTTTATTTTGTATTGCAGCCAGTCGGCGACAGAGGCGACAATTATGTAACGTTTATAATGAACTCTAGTTTACGATGTCAAGGTGGATGTTACAATGTTGCGGGTTCTTGATCCGATACTACAATACAACCGATGAATCATGGCCGGTCCGAACTTTGCGCAGAAGGCTGCGCAATAATTTATTTTAGGAACCAAATGGTGACATAAGGCGAGTGTGAGTGAGAGGACATGCGTGAACGTTCGGAGAGCCTATGTTCAAGGGGCTTACTCCCAAAATCCGTTGAGAAATATACGGTACGGTAGGAGAGAACTATATTAAAATTTTTGGTTCGGGACTGATGCTCATGTTCATCATGTTCGTCATGCTCATTAAATGTCTCACTGATGGTGGCGCGTGTGTTGGATCATTCGGTTCCCTACAAAATGGTTGAGCTGGATGGTGCTGATCCACGCGTCATGTTCGTGATCGGGCGCCGTCGATTGAGAGCTTGAAACTGGTCATGTCTTAACTGCCAAGGTTTATTTTTAATCTTATATTTTGAATTGTTTCTTCATTTGTGTGTTTTTTTACATTGTTCTCACATATAGAAGCGACAAGAATATTGTACCCAGGATTTTGTAATATCTTGATTTAAAAGAGTGTCCATGGAGTTTCTTGCCCGTTCTTCTCCATAGAGATCTACGTTTTGGAATGGGCTCAACTTTCTTCAACAAGCTTCAACTTTCTGACTAACTGACCGACTATTTAATTTTGACAATTCAAAAGTGCCTGTACATGGTTTAAAATTGTAATAAATGCTTTGAGAGTTTTGAGTTTGAGATGTCAAACCGTGGTTTCATTGCGTAACACACTATCGATCGGAATCTGAATCATTTTGAAGCAAATTGTTGCTAATCCATTGCTTCATAAGTTCGAATAATTTGTCTGCTCAACACGTAAATAACGCAATGAATGTTGTTGAACTGTCAAAATGAATCCGATTCCGATTAATAATGTGTCACGCAATTGCCCCACGGGCCCCAAACTAATCTTACGTCCGTAGGTTGTGCGGAGTAGGTATCGCTGGTAATGTCGGTAAAACTACGAATATCTCGATTAGATTATTTTTCGCATAATCTTTGGTCGTACTGTACCAACATACCTACAATGATTTGTTGCTACTATTTGTACCTATAGCTGTAATACAAGTGTACGATACCTACCTGTTTGAGAGAACAGCTGGGTTTTAATGGAAACAGGTGGTTTGTGACTTTTCGTTTTTGTAAAGTATGATGAATGATTTAATTAAAGCGTCGCTCGGCCCTTTATAACACTTACGATTTTTTTTTTCTCTAAAAACTTAATATGGTAAAAAGAAACACTTTAGTATCAGCACCCTAATTGCATAACACAGTCTTAAATGATTTTAGAATCCATTGCTTCATATGTTCGAAAAAATTCTCTGCCCAACAACGTAAAAAACATCGAGTAAAATAAAACAAAAAACTGAGCAAAATATCTCTATCTTCCATTAAAGATATCTACCTTATATCACGATGTCTTACCTTACAGTCTGACACCAAAACCGCGCATTCTTCACAACCACAGGTCCCCACCACGACCTTGTTGTATCCCCAGTACCGCATAGGCATACAACACGACTTTTTATTTTCCGTAGTCATACATTGCTTTTTTTCAATGGTGAAAGCTGAAGAAAATTTGTTAGCAGCCAGCAATTGACGAGCAAAAAGTTCTTCACGCATTTTGATAGGTGAATGAGTAATAACAATTTTAAAACTATGTGGGAACAGCAACATTGTACAAGTAGCAGCGGCAGGTTATTTTTTGTCTAGACAAGGCGTTACATCGCGAGATAGAATTGAATCAAATTAAAAAGATATAGTCGCTTCTCGAAATTATAATATTTCTAAGCACGTACGAAAAACTAGTTTAAATAATATACAAGGTAATTTATAACATGCTTAATAGTAAACTCAGTGGTTACTAGCGTCCGACTGAAAATAAATAGTTTGGCCGAAAATTGCCGAATACCGAAAACGAAAATGAAATTAGGTCGGACTATAGATATCATCGATATCCGTGGGTCGGACTCTTTACTAGTTAGTAACATTGACTATCTTAAACGATGAGGAAATTTTTTGCACCTAGGTATAGGATACTAGGAACCTATAAACTTTAATAACTTCATACCTTACTTTATAGTATACCTAAACGTCTCTTTTATAACCATAATTATTATAGTAAGTAATAAGTATTAGCTATACTTATGTTTTAAATTATAAAGAGGTAAAATTTGTTTGTTTGTATGTAGGGGGTAATCTCTGGAACTGCAAGTCGGATTTCAAAAATTCTTTTTGCATTGGATAGCCCAATTCTTAAGGAAGGTTATAGGCTACTTAACATCACGCTACAAACCTTAGAAGCCGAGCAAAAAGAAAAAAAGTCAGAAAGCGAAAACGAAGTAATAGTGCAGGCGGGCGATGCGATGAGAAGCTAGTATATAGGGTGACTGGTAACTAGTGACCGATACCTAAACACGTGATTGTACTCATGATAACAAACAACTTTTACTATGGGACCAAACCCAAATCGCGAAAAAAAAATCAGCTGTTCCCTACATTTACGAGTATGTTCGTTTCGTACAACTCGTCAAAATGTAGGGAATAGCTGACTTTTTTTTCGCGATTTCAGGTTTGGTCCCATAGTAAAAGCTGTTTGTTATCATGAGTACAATCACGTGTTTAGGTATCGGTCACTAATTACCAGTCACCCTATATAATATAAGGGTAATTTATAACATGATTGATAGTAAACTCACTCAAAGATGCAGAAACGGACACACTCACATCCAAAGGGAATCCAAAACGTTTCGCAAATACCAGTACGAAGTGTCATCAAACCCAGAATATCTAACAAAGAATTACTACGCTCCCACATAAATTAAACGATTAAAACAATGAAAGACGCATTTAATACCAAACAATACACGACTATTCTCAAACTATCAACGCTTTTTTTTGTACAATTTCAAGTACAAACAAAATATACAAAACCGACTTTCGGCGTATCCTTCAACAATGTATCACTTTTTAAAACTATAAACAACTACATATACGTTATCAACGCACAAAGATTCAATTGTTTTAGTATTAACAGTTTACTGACATGTGATAAGGAACAGTGATACGTTGTTCTTTTAGACGTCGACATAAAGAAATGACTCTTTGATAAAAATGTCTATAGGTTAGTTGTAAATCAGCATTTTTATACAATGTTGTTAATTTATGGTCTTTGAAAAAAGACCTCCTCGGACACGGCTCTGGGGTATTCCTCGAAACGCACCAAATGAAACGTCTATCGATATCATTTATTACGAATCCTTCATGCTCTTCTCTATGTTTTATCGTTGATGCATTCCGAGGAATAAAATTATAATATTTTTATTAACTTTTTTTTCGGCGTATACTTTTGGTGCGTTTCAAGGAATACGCCACGACTTTGCCCTCTTTCTGTAACTAACTAACTCAATTGACAATTCGACAAATATGTTGTTCTAGAGCAGTGGTCGCCGAGTGGTATCCGCCCCGACTTACGAGTTTTAGGTCGTGGGTTCGAACCCAGGCAGGCGCTTTACTTTGTGTAAATAATTTCATCACCACTGCTCTCAAAACGGTGAAGAGAACATCGTGAGGAAACCCGGCATGTCTTAGAACCAAACTTTCGAAGACATGTGACATCTACCAACCCGCACTGGGCCCGCGTGGTGGATTACGGCCCACTTCTTCTCACCGAGCGGAGGCCTGTGTCCCAGCAGTGGGAACATTATAGGTTTGGCCACTGCCACTTGAGGTTGCAATTCTTCGGGCTATGCCGTTTACCTTGGTTCTCCTGCGGATCTCTTTCTTTCTGAATCGATCACGCAGAAAAACTACATGCGTAGCCATAACAGAAGTCCTATTTCAAACAAATCACAACGTATCACAATCTTAGAACCGCAATTAATTTAACCAGGCTCTTGTAATTTCATGAGGACGCCATTTTCATTAAAAAAAAAAACATGTCAATGCTAAGGTTATCACTGTCAATGAATCCTATACAGAGCACGTGTATCTGACAATGTATTATAATTACAACTAAGATCACTCATATAAATCATTTTGACCACAACGCGTGTAAGCTACCAATTGAAGGCACATTTTAATACGATTGTTGATTGATATAATTACCTCACAACACTATGAAATACAGGTAATTGATGTAATTACCTCACTGCACTATGATGCACGTAATTATAATTGTGCGAATAACCATCGGTTTGCAACAATGGAAATTCGATCTCGATGGCGCAATAAAACTCAGAGGACCATTCTAGGTTAGTTCTTCAGTAGACTATGTAGCGGTATCTACAACGCCACATGCGAACAACGCGTCATAGTGACGTCACGCAAATCCTGCAGGATTTGATGAAACTCTGCTTGCGAGATGCATCTCGCAAGCAGAGTTTACCGCGCAACTAGCATAGATACAACGGCCCGACATGAATCATCGGGCAGTTGCCCGCCAGACACAACACCCGTCTTGTCGGAGGATCCTCCCTTTTCTATAGAGTATGAGTGAACTTTACACCCTGTTCCTCATACATCTATAACTATAACCTGCCTGACCATATTTACCATGCCATGAGCTCTATAACCCTTCCTTTCCTTCATAAAAAAAAATGTGGAATTCAGGTTATTCAGGCAAAAATGGAAGGTTTTTTTGAAGTTCTACATTAACAACAATTTTCTTTGAGCTGTGGTGGCCCAGTGGTAGCAGCGAGTGTTAACCCAGACAGGCACTTGTGTAATTTAAATCATCACCACTGCTCTTAAAACGGTGAAGGAAAACATCGTGAGGAAACAAATGTACTAGAACCATATATTCGAAGACATGTGATATCTACCAATCCCCACTGGGCCCGCGTGGTGGAGTATGGTATTAGTCACTCCCTCTCACCAAGAGGAGGCCTGTGTCCCAGCAGTGGGAATATTGTAGGCTGATTATGCTCGAAACCCAGAGTAGACTCGTGAAATAACGAGTCTACTCTTCCACGAAGTAGATATTAATATAAAAGCTTGTCTTCGTGAAAGTGTCTCGTGAATGCGTCGCTATTCCACGTTGTGTGTCAATTGGATATTCTATGTGTGCAATCAATTGATCACAACAATCGTTTCTGTCAATTTAAAGTGCGTGTTGAAAGGTTTATAGGTGTCAGTATGTATCTAGATATCGTATTGACCTACAATTTTCCTGAAATGTTCAGAATTTTCTATAGCATTATTCCAGTTTGCCTACTAACCTAACCCATTACAGTTATTGTGGCCATATGAAACTTAGATAAATGCTCTCTTTTTTTCTTCTTCGTGTCGCTGCCACGACTGTATTTTAGATCTTGTTGGCCCAAAATTTCGCTACTTCCACAGCGTCATCGGTGGCAGCGCAGAGGTCACTTTGACTGCATGTTTTGGGACACAGAGGGCAGGATAGGAGGTGGATCATGGTTTGCGACATAGCTCCACAACCACACCGTATCGCAGTTCCATCGAGGAAATAACAAAATTGTTGTCTGTAAAGCCGGTTTACGGACGATAATTTTACGTGATAACGTCATAAGAAAACATGCCTCTCTATCGCTTGTTCCGCGCTCTCGCTTGCACGCTCGGCTCAGGCGGAACGTGACAATGAGTCATGCTTTTTCGTGCGTGCAGCCGGCGTTCATCGATTTATAAAACGTTATCACGTCAAAAATGCAATAATTAAAAAAATGCCAAGACACAAGTATGTTCTGAGGTTTCGAGCAAAGGTTTAAAAAACTGAATAAAACCAAGACTTAACTATTACATAGTCATTTACAAACAATGTCTAATTTAGTCAATCGAGGGAACGGATCAGGTTTTGAACCCGGGATCTTGCTATCTCAGATCAGAAGTTATTACTAGGTAGGATATTGTCCTGTTTTCAGATAAAAATCGCGTTTAACCGTCTTCAAAAAGGAGGAGGTTATCAATTATAAAGTTTTTTTTTCTTTTATATTTTTTTTTGTATATATTATTATTATTTATTTATTTATTTTTTAAAAGTTACAAATTCCTTAAACTTAAACAGAGCACACAATTAGACCTCTGGGGTCTGTCTTAGCATGCCATGGCCTTTTTTTTTTTTTTGTTGCGCGGTGGAAATTCTCATGGACTTCCTCCGTCGTGGGGTGGACAGAGGGGCATGCCGGACTCTTACCGGCTAAAACCACCGCGGTGTTCCACCTCTACCTATGGCCGGGGGTGCGGGATTCGCATAAGCATTCACCGCTCCCCCGACAGGCCTCGACGCGCTGTTCCTCAGCGGGTCCCACCTCCCCGTGCGCCCATTCTTATAATGGCCGCACCCAAGCATGCCATGGCCTGAGATTTGATCAACGCGCTATTAACAGTTAAGTTATAATCGAATTGATGTAATGGTCTTTCAGCTTACTCTTTATGTTTTTACTATTCATTGAGTCTCTAATGTCTACAGGTATTTGGTTTAGTAAATTGGGTATTGTGAAGGAAGCGGTACGCCTGCCATAGAAGTTATTTTTGCGTGGCACTTGAAATGATTTTGATTTGGCTTGTCGTGTATTCACTGGAATTTGACTATCACTATTACGCTATATCTCCAGCAATGATGGATCGATTTCGAAAATTCTTTTTTTAATGGATATTAGGGTTTAGGGTATGCCTCAAGGGTGGTTCCATATAAATTTTATTAACTTTGCTTAAGCACAGAATAACTAATAGTATTTGTTTATTTATTTATTTTACCATTTCATTTCATTTTCAGTCTTACCAAGAGGTATCGTATTAGCAGCAGCAGTTACGGGTCGTCACAAGCCTGAATGTCTGATAACTAGTCTTGGCCAAAGGATATCGTATTATCCAGTCATGGGTTGTAGAGGTCAGATAGGCAGTCGCTCTATGTAAAATACTGATATTCAGCTGCATCCGGTTAGACTGGAAGCCGACCCCAACATAGTTGGGAAAAGGCTAGGCAGATGATGACCATTTATGTACATACATATATAAACAGACAAGAAGAAACAGAACAGAAAAATAGGTACAAAGGTGATGCTTATTTTACTTAAACTTAAGTAGTTTTTGAGTTAGCTTCGTTAATACATGTATATTTAATCCACTTTGTGTATCTTGATGAGGTTATATTACTTCCTGTCACTGTTATTTACATAGCAAGTAGTTGTATATGAATTGGTGTTGGGTAGATACCAAAATTAAACCTTTTCACAAAAAAAAAAATTAGTTGGCTTTCAAAAAAAGCACTAAAAAGTTAAAACTTACTTTAATTTCGAAAGTCAGTGGCAAAAAACTAAAATATAGAGCCAAGATTGACTTCCGAAATTAAAGTTATTTTTCACTTTGTAGTGTTATTTTTTAATTCTCTCAACTTCATCGCTACTAGTTATTGGCAGGTTTTTGATAGCAACGGAGTTTATTTACAAAATAAAGGTAATTAATTAAGTAATTAATTAACGCAATTAGTTGTCTCTAAGTTCGAATATGCATAAATTGCTAACGTTTCCAAAACTATGATCCAATTACTTGAAGGACGATCAAAGAAATGTTTAGGAATGCTTGAAATGTTGACATCAAAATATTGAGGCAACTACTAAACAGTTCATGCTTGGATATATCTATGTAGGTAATATTTATTATAATGTCATCATCTGCCTAGCCATCTGCCTAGGCTTCCAGTCTAACCGGATGCAGCCGAATACCTGTATTTTGCATGGAGCAACTACCTATCTGACCACCGTAACCCAATTAACAATAATAAAAATCGTTTACTTATTTATAAAAAGGGGATATACAGGGTGTGTCGCAAATAGTGGTCCACCGTTAAGGATTCGATATACCAGATAATTTACTATAACATATATTACAGTTTTAACTATTTTTACCCAAGGGTTCCGAAAATATTTTTTTTTGTTTTTTATTTACGAAATTTCAACCCTTGGTTACAAATTTGGTTGTAGTTTCAACAAAAACCATTATTTTTTCATTTTGATTTCTGTTAATTACTGTTGAATACTAGAGCTATCGTGTAAAATTTTAGTTTTTTATGTAAATTTAGAGCTTTTGAAGTAAAAGTTAGCTCGTCTCTATTTTAACCCTAATTTTTAACATAATCTTGCAAATTCAGGGGCGATTTTGTAAAAAAACATGTACTACTAAAATGGTTAAAATTATAATATGTTGTAGTAAATTATCTGGTATATCGAATCCTTAACGGTGCACAACTATTTACGACACAACTTGTATTTACAATGCATACCTTAACAAATAAAATAGCGCACAATTGCTGATTTGCCTGAACTAGGTTGAACCTGTGCTTCAGGCTAGAAAGTGCATAAATAAATAAATTAAAAATGAGTATAACGTAAAAACTAAATTAAAACTTAGGTAAATAAAAGTAAAATAGCGTGTTAGCAGTTCTATTTGCAGACATTAAGTAGGTCTTCTGTCTGTGCATAGTCGATGGTTAATAAATACTTAAGCATATTTTTTTTACAGCTATAGTAATTTAGTTTATAGATACTTAGTTTTCTATTTAATCTATTGTACAGGAATGGACCTAAGAAAGACTAAAATCTTTCTACAAAGACATGTTTTGAGGTTGCATTTATAGATATGCATACTAAATCATTCCGTCTCTTGTTAGTGTTGCCGGCATTGTAGGCAAACATGGTGTGCTTTTTTAATACTAAGTGCATAATGAAAAGCTGGCGAACAGTTAGTACATTGCAGGAATTATATAGCAGATCTGTGGGCAAAAAGAAGGGATGGAAGTTCGCTACCTTTAAAATTGCTCTCCGAGCTCTTTCAAGCAAACAAAAACTAACTTGCTTCCTGCAAGTTAGGTTTTGTTTTATTTAAAATTACCGTGTCATACGATACCCTTGGTAAGACTGGTTGTCAGACTTTAGGGCTTTTGTATACATCTATGTATTTATTATAATGTATTGCATCTATATAATGCACCAATAACAACCTCATTTTTATGTCTTTATGTTTTGTAGTGTTAAATGTAGTTATTTTGTTATGTATTTTCTGATCTACCATAAAGTATATATAAATACGAACTTGTAAATCCAAATTAAACTAAAACCGCTAAATATCTACTATTCATTACCATCCCCAGCGTCCAAAATACCTACAATTTATAGATCTCCTAATTAAAACATTTAAACGCTTAGGCTGAAACTGAGTCGTGGCTTGTCTGTCTAGCCAGTTAATAAGTAATAGGCTATCAATTAGCCTTTGTGGACTAACCCTCAGTGGACTGTCCATCACTGTCCACCTCGGAATAGATAGTGGGCAGTTTTTCTAGATATTTCGAGAACTGGCCGTTTGATTGATTTAGTTGAGAATTTGTTTAGTCGTGAGAGCCGTTTACATTATGTTGCGTTTGTGCTGCAACTAATTTTGGTTTTAGAAGCAAGTGATTTTGGAGTTAAAATACGCGTGATGTGTAAATTGCCTTTTCACATACATACAATAGAGTTTTTGATGTAGCATTAGGACGTAATATGGGAGTTCGTTTAGTTATCATATTTTACTAGCGTACGCTGTCACCCACTCCTGCGCTATTACGGTTCGTGATTTCGTGAGATACAGCTCGCTGACAGTCAGACGGACGGACGAACAGTGGAGCCTTTGTAATAGCGTCCCGTTGGCACTCTTTGGGTACGGAACCCTAAAAACCCAGTGTAGTGGTATCTAACGATATGCGAACTACGCGTAATACTAATGTCACACGAAATCTTGCATCTCGCAAGCAGAGTTTACCGCGCAACAGTTAGCATAAATATACCCGACATGAATCATTGGGCAGTTGCCCGCCAGACACGACACCCATCTGGTCGGAGGATCCTCCCTTTTCTATGGAGTACCTATGAGTGAAGTTTACACCCTGTTCCTCGTATCTCTATACTAGTTTCACTTACTTTGTACACATTCTAGAGCCAATTAAGGTAAATAATATAATCGTTCGGTGTAGTGCTATGATTACTGTTGAGCATTGACCTTTCACTCGACAATTATAGGCCGATCGCTTAACTGCGACGTTGCCTGAGGTAGCTGTGCGGTGCGGGAGGGGTGATAGTTGTCATAAGTGTAGTGCTATGATTACTGTTGAGCATTGACCTTTCACTCGACAATTATAGGCCGATCGCTTAACTGTGACGTTACCTGAGGTAGCTGTGCGGTGCGGGAGGGGTGATAGTTGTCACAAGTTGACGAATCACTGCGCTCTCGCATCACGTCATCACACCCCTCCCGCACCGCGCTGTTACCGCAGGCAACGTCTCAGTTAAGCGGTCGGCCTATAATTGCATAATGGTCCTTGTGAAGCTAACTTGTAGGTAACTAATTACTCGTATTTAATTATATGCTCTGGTTTTACGCACTTGAATGGGCGATTTTGTGACTATGTGCTGGTTGATTAGGACTGAGGTAACTAGCGGGGTGATTGCGTCAGACACTAACAGTAGCAAAGGCTTTCATTTTGACAGTTCAACAGCATTCATTCTCAATTTGTAAGTGACACTACAAATTGGCATCCATGGGTGTTTCCAGATCTATTTACATTTTAATGAGATACTTTCGGAACAGACAGTACCTATGCACCTAAGTTTAAAGGTCTAGTAATTCAACCTGTCAATAAATCTCCCAGGTCAGTCAACAGCACCACTGATGCAAGTGAAACTTATGTAAATAAACAAACAGATAGTCTTGAACCTGAGACCCTGCGTCCGAGACCCGCCGCTCAGTGCCAGGCGCACTATCATTAAATGTAACAAGAAACTCAATAATTACCGACTAATTTACATAAGGTCCGGCCACGCTCAATTTGCCAAAGATGTAAACAACAATGGCCGCTCGAAATTGAATAAAATCGATATACAAGAATATTTATTTTATGTAATGTTTGTTTTCGTCTAAATCTCCGAGCTAACTAGACAAAATATGTTCTTGTATATCGATTTTATTCAATTTCGAGCGGCCATTGTTGTTTACATCTTTGGCAAATTTAGCGCGGCCGGACTTTACGTACATTGTGAATTTATGACGTCGTTATTATAATAGGTATCTAAATATATTTCACATGCATCGGATTTGTAGAAAGATTATGATTTTTTTCTGGAGAGTATACTTGCTTGACATAACATAAATACAGGGTAAAAATCCGTTATAGCGTAAAAGCGTAAAGATTAATTTTTTGTATGTATGTATGTATGTATGTTTGTTTGTTACACTTTCACACTATAAAGGCTGAACGGATTTGGATGAAATTTGGCACATGGATAGACTATGACCTGGATTAGGAGTATTAGAAAGGACATATTTAGACTTTTTATCCCGATATTCCCACAGGATCGAGACTTATGCGGGTAGCTAGTACCAAATATACAAGGTCAGATTAAATTAGCTAGCGAAACTCCGCAGACGTGATGGGTATCGATATCTACCTAAACATGTTGAAACAAAAATATATTGTTTCCAAACAGTCAAATATACTAGAAGTTTTAAGTTTTTAACATAACATCACGCTTGTAATCCCTGACGTCTGCCGTCGATACACGTCGACGGCGTTGACGTTTGACGCGTGCCGCTCGTGTGTCACAGCTCCTGTGTGTGTGTGACTCTAAGACAGGGGTATGTCTATAGTAAACCGACATTTTGTCAGTTAGAGATAAGAAGTTCGCTAAGAAGTTATGTTAGCATAAATTAAACAGTTATCGATTCATTGTAATTAAACATAAGACCTTTTATGTAATAAGTTTCTTCCTGATTTCACATAATATACATAAATAATTAAGTATATTATTATTCTAGTCACGACTGTGAAGATGTAACTTCAAATATTAATAGCCCCGCAAAATAATAAACATTCTAACTGTGAAAGTCCCATCAAAATAGCTTTAGCCATAAATATTAAAACTAATTGATCCTTAGAGTTATTAACTGGTGACCTATGGGCAAAGTAAGCATTTTCCTTTAATAAACTAAGATGTAAGAAGTGTAGTAAGGGGGTTTGTACACCGCAGCCGTCACTGAAAAACGAGATTATGCGAACCGAACGTGACGTCCTTGTGACGGCGATCGTTTGTCCACCGCGACCGAACTCGGCGGTTCAGTATTATGATAGACAAAACAAAAGCCGGGCGAACGCCGCCGGTGCCATGGCAGTGTGTAGACAAGATCACACGTGATTTGTATTGCCGACACATCGGCCCGTCACAATCCCGGACAAAGTTCTAGCGGTCGCGCCGAACTACTCGAAACTTCGGCGACCGGGATGACCGCGCTCGGGTGACGGACGTGCGATGGTCACGCGTCCATAGTAAATGTATGTATCGCTACTTCGGCGCCGCCGCGCCGCCGCCGTTCTCATTCTCGGTGTCGTTTCGGTGACATCTGCGGTGGACAAACGCACTAAGGTATTTTTAAGACTCCGATCAACAATGAGAGTCGATTGAATATAATAGAATGTTCCCACTGCTGGGACACAGGCCTTCTCTCTTCTATAGGGAGTGGGCTGTAATCCACCACGCAGGCCCAGTACGGGTTAGTAGATGTCACAACTCACATGTCTTCGAATTTTTGGTTTTAGGACATGTTAACCTGTTTCCTCACGATGTTTTCCTTCAGCGTTTTGAAAAGCAGAGTTAGTCAGTATATCTACATATAAAATCTACTTACTCTTGTACACGTAGAAAATAACTTAAGTTTCAAGTTTGTTTATAAGTCATTACATAGCAGAGACAATTTTACTGTCTTATGAATGAGCATTACTAGTAATTAATTAACAATTGATACTTGCAAAGAATTTTAATTGTTTATTGGCATGCTGTTGTAAAAATAAACACAATATTAGTCATGTATTGTAATATTTGTATTCATTATGTTTTTCTTATGAATGTAATGGAGATGACTATAGTAGGTGTAACTGTAGAAATATATATAGTTTCATGATTTAACTTTCAAATAAAGGCGACTACCCAAATACAGCAAAGCTAAACGGAGGGCTATGATCACGCTATGATAAATCAATGCGGTGGGGTGACCATTCATATGTTATTGTGTGAAATATGTATAGATATAGGTACTTATTTGTAAATATTGAACGTGCTGTTAACGTGTAAAGCCTTGTACAATTTACAAACTAGGTGTACAGTATCAGTTCAGTAGAGCAGTGGTGGCCAAGTGATAACGGCCGCGACTTACGAGATCTAGGTCGTAGGTTCGAACTCTGACAGGCGGTTTACTTTGTGTAAATTATTTCATCGCCACTGCTATCAAAACGGTGAAGGAAAACATCGTGCGGAAACTGGCATTTCCTTGAACCAAAAATTTGGAAGACGTGACATCTACCGCTTACCTACCCACACAGGGCTCGCGTGGTGGATTACGGCCCACTCCCTCTCACCGAGAGGAGCCCTGTGTCCCAGCAGTGGGAATATTATAGGCTGATTATGTTATACAGTATCTTATGCATACTTTAAAAGAGTTGGTGGTCTGTCTCACTGATAGTGCACATAGAAAATTGAATCAATCACAAAATCGATGCAAAACAATACAATAAGAAGAAAGATTTATCTTTTTACGTCACAGTTTCTCAATTTAGTTCCCTTTACGTCTGGTTCTAACTATAGCAAGCACTGATATAATAAAATTGCACATAATACATATTTAAACAGGAAATTGTCGCAATAATTACAACTTAATGACTTGATTCTACAGACGGATGTTAAATATCACTATGCAATTAATCTTTGAACAATAAAACCGTATCGGACACATGCAACATTTTCTATCTCGGTATAGAAAACCGACCAGCTATGTTGACCTCCCCTCCCCCTCTTCCTGAGTACATCATGAGAAGTATTGACTGATAATGATCCTAATCAAACGGTTCAAAATATACTGGAATGCACTTCTGCATCGTGTCTACATGTATAAGTACTACGGCACGTGGTAGGTACGCGCTGACTACTTACGAGTTGGCAGATGTATCATTGACACCAGCACACGCGTACTCTGCTTAAAACGAAACGGTGTGAATGCCACATTGTTGCAAGTTAAAGTGCATTTTATTCGACAGGAGATAGAGTTTAGACTTGACTGGTGGGGAATAGTTTGAGGTGTGTGGGTGAGGTAATAAAAATAGATATAGTTTGATAGTGGCATTACGTAGGAGATTTAAATTTGCATCGTGGCGCGACATTGTTGCATACTTGTTGCTATTTGATCGGTCATTTTATGATGCTACTGCTTAGCTTCCTTATTTTGGTAATAACGTTCCTAAGTTATTTTCAGTTTGGATACGCGTTTGATTGGTAATAAGTTTTCTTGGGATTTTCTGATATGTTTTAATATTGTCTGATAAGTTGTATTTGTTTTACACTGTCTCGCCAATGTTTGAAATGTCCATGATGTATTTACGATGTTTCTATTAATTACAATTATGTAACCATGTCTCGTCTTCATAGTGATTTCATCAAGGTTAGATACTAGGAAATAAGGCGCGTTTGTTCCATTGCAGTTATCCTAAATATTTTTATTCCTGTAGTTATATTTCCTTGAAGGCCTGTAATTCAGAACTTCAGAGGTGACGAAAAATAGGGAAGTATGAACAAAAAAAATAGCATCTTCATCGGCCTCGCCTTGTCCCAACTAATTTGGGGTCGGCTAATCGGCTTCCAGTCTTAACCGGATGCTGCTGAATACCAGTATTTTATGTGAAGCGACCGCCTATCTGACCTTCACAACCCAGTTACTGGGTAATACGATACCTCTTGGTAAGACTCGTTGTCAGACTTTCGGGCTTCCGACCACCCGTAATGACTGTCAAAGATCCACGAATGACAGCCGGGACCAACGGCTTAACGTGCTTCCCGAACCATGGAGGGGTTTCGATACTGCTGGACATAGGCCTCCCCCAAGCACCTCCACTTCGACCGGTTTTGTGCTTCTCGCATCCAACGAGTTCCTGCGGCCTTCACAAGGTCGTCGGTCCACCTTGTGGGAGGCCTTCCAACGTCTAAGCATTTTTATAATAATATAGGAAGCACTAGGACGTGGTGAAGGGCGGGGGTTTTAGGGGACTATATTGTGTAAGTTTGACGTTCGAAAAGTGATGATTCTCAGCCTAATTTGAATAAAAGGCTTTTGATTTCGATTTTGATTCCAACAAACCTCCGTCTCTCTCTCTTCCATTTAGGGAGCCTTAATCTAAATGAATACGAAACATTTATTTTTCTTGCCATCTTCGAAGTACCTACGATGAAATTTTTGCCTTCAATAGGTAACCCCCATTAACACGGAAAACTACAAAGATCCTCTCACATGTATGAACAAGGTTGAAATATCATTGGACTCTTAACATAATTGCTTACAATAAAACATGCGAACAGACGCGAAACCACAGTTTGTAATAAAATGTTACATATAAGTACAGATACCAGCATATCAACCTACTACAATCTGTCAAATTTCTTTAATAAATTTTCAACTTTATCGCTAAAGCATAAGGTTCAAAGTTGATTGGGAAAATTTGACAGTTTGGGGTAGCTTGATGTGCTGGCGTCTGTACAATGACAGATAACGGTACTTTCATACAGGTCCAGTTCTGTGGTCAGTAAATTAATATGGAATGGTTATTGATATACGTATATCTGACTGACCAGCAAAGTTGGACTTCCATAACAGACCTTTTACATCCATCCATACCATAGATACATGAAAGAAGGAGATATGTCCGGTACTTGAAAAAGTATGAGAACACGATGTCGCTGGGTTGGCCCCACCACCGCGCCACTACTACACATGTAGCTCAGTAAAAGCAATAGATACAAAGTCCCGATATTTCCACGGGAAAATTATGCGGGTGAAACCGCGGGGCGCTCCTATACTATAGCCTAGACTTACTAGTTAGACAAATAAGATGTCAACAATACGTCAAATCCATTTTATTAATTTTTTAAAGAAATATCTCGCCGGCTGGTCGATACTTCACGTGACCAGAGGGCTGGGTCGTTATTTGGTCAAAGAATTAGCATTGCCATTCAACGTGGCAATGCTGCCAGTCGTCTGGGCACGTTTCCGGATGATAGCGATGCGGACGAGTACTTTGACGCCTAAGTGTCTTTTGTTTTTTTTATTTATTTATTTGTATAGTAAGTTAGAGTCATTTATTTTAGTGTCTAGTGTATATAGTTATATTGTAATTATAGTTAATTTTATTAATATAGACGACAATGGATTACGAATTTCCTTCGGATTGTGCTAGTAATAGCGTATAACTTGTTTCTGCTACTAAGCAGCATTACGATTTTCCGGTTTGAAAGTAACGGTGTTATCACAAGTATGAGACATTTTGAGCTTGTCTCTGGGACGGCATGCACCTGCAAGGTCTTGACATTTTGCGTACTACGGAATTGAGATTTATTGGTCTCTTTTAACTGTAGATATATTGGATATAAATTAACTTTTAAAACATTTATTAAATAATTAATAATCTTTATTACTTATTGAATAAATGTTAACTACTTTATAACTTTTATTACACAAGAAATAAGCTTACTTAAAATCGTTTAAAAAACTCAAAACGATAAAGGAAAACATCGTAAAAATCAGCATTTCCTAGAAACAAACATTCATAGACCACCGACCCACATTCAGCGGCCAACTCTCACAGAGGGGTGGCCTGAGGGCTGAGACCCCAAATCGCAATATCTTGTCCCCAATTTCGACAATACTCAGCCATTGAATTATTAAAGCATAGCTAGATAAATAACAGGACCGATGGCCGGTGGAGCAGACGAGTCTTGGAGTGGAGATCGCGTATCGGCAAGCGTAGTGTGGGACGCCCCCCAGCTAGTTGGACTGAGGACCTAAAGAAGGTGGCTGGTGGCTGGGACAGACTGTTGTGGCGCAGCCTGGGATTGGCCTATTTCCAGCTGTGGACTGCGATAGGCTGAGTTCAAGAGTTGGATAAACACCAGTGTGTTCCCGTAACAATTCAGTGACATAAGCAACATGGCCCAGTTTCTATGAATATAATACAATATAACAATATTGTACATCAAAGGAGTATGAGTAATGCCTAATGAGACGTATCAGATTAGCGCCGCGGTGTAAATGAAGCTTGTGAATTATGATGCGCATGCGCATGCTTAATGGCCTGAAACGTGATCGATGGGAATTTAATTAATATGAGGCGGTGTATTGTAGAATTTGAAATATTTAGTGTGTACAGACAGACGACCATAAAAATACGTTACCACCCCCAAGGTTGAATGTCACTTGTATGTACAGACGCCAGCACATCAAGCTACCCGAAACTGTAAAATTTTCCCAATCAACTTTGAACCTTATTCCTTTATAATCATAATTTCAACCTTGTTTCAATTTACCTACTGGAAGGTGTCAATGGTCAAAAGTGGTAATTACGAGGTAGAATATACCTACCATAAACAAACATCGGACATCATCCAAATATGACAATTTCTCTTGTCTTTCTAAAAATAATCTGCTACAAAAAGCAAATACGCACGATACACCATACTGGCACCAAAAAAATCAAACTTCAATATCATCGCATCGCAGTCAATCGTATGCGCATTTTTATTGACATGTCAGAACGTCTTTATTCTGTCATGACAAAAACAAGGTGACATGTCTCCGTGTCAGGCTGTTTTCATCATAATTTATGAACGGCGTTTGCAAGCACGCCTCGTAAATTTTTGATTTTTTGTCGTCTGTTGTTGTGGTCAGTCGTGGATTTGTGAGGATATACATAAATGTACCAAGAATTACATAGCATAATTTATGCCTATAATGTTCCCACTGCTGGGACACAGGCCTCCTTTCTGTGAGAGGGAGTGGGCCGTAATCCATCACGCGGGTCCAGTGCGGGTTGGTGGACGTCACATGTTTTCGAAGTTTTTGTTTTTAGGACATGCTGGTTTCCTTTCGATGTTTTCCTTCACCGTTTTGAGAGCATTTGTGAAGAAATAATTTACACAAAGTAAAACGCCTGTCAGGGTTCGAACAGAATCTACAACTCGTAAGTCTCGGCCGTTACCACTGGGCCACAACTACATCATAGCTCACAAAAAAGTGTATTCGATCATTTGTTTGATTTTATTTAAAAAACGACGCTAAGCCAAAAGTCTTGGAAGACAGTACCGGTAGCACATTCACCATCGACGTAAAACCATAATGAAGTCATTGCAATGTAACTCTTATCTCGGTAAGATAAGGTATGAACTAGAATGATTACCGAAATTTTACCAAACTATCGGCAATCATTCTAATTTATACTTTAATACAATGTAATAAGATTTACATTGCAGTGACATACTAATGGTTTTACGTCATTCAAATTTTACTGTGAATTTCTAGCTTTAGACTTCCCGGTCTAGGGTTAAACTACAGTTACTTATAGGTAGAACAACATTAGTTTAAGACATTAGTACAGGCTAGCTTACAAGTTTTGTTTTTCTTAGGTTCTTATTTAGGAACTCTGCTAAGTGTTTAAAGATTTAAGCGAAATAAAAACTGTTGGAGTGGTTTTTTGCTAGTAACCATAATATTTTGAATGAGGGCCTAAGGCCTTGAATGAGGCCTGATCTAGGCAGGCCCTCTGTGGACCGAGCGACATCATCACGTTTTTCTTCCAATAACTCGCGCATTATGTGGACATAAAAACCTATAATAGTGAAATAAAGGCGGTAAGTTGGTTTGTTCCTCCGGTTGCATGGCTTGCATGAACTGCGTCGCAATATTAAAAGAAATTCCAACATTTTTGAAGGCGTCACTTCCAGGTACTTCAATCCTATAAGATATGCTAGCGGCAAAGCGCTTTGCTATTTGATTCACAGTGGGGCCATACCTTTTATTGCCACTGTACCGCAGAAATAGTATAGGAGAAAGATCAGATTTTACTCCGTCCCTTTTGAAATCATCATTTTGTTTCTACAAGACGGTTTCTAAAAGTCCATACAATTTTATTTGCCGTCAATTCTTTAGTCAACTGATTGATGACAGTTGGTATTCAGTCGCAGATTTACCGTTCAGGTTTTCGGAAACCAGGCTTAAAGCTCAACGCACACGTCCTGTATCTTAAGCACTGTACTGGGTTGGTACCTACGTGTCAAATCAAGCCGTTCAGGATTCTTTGTATATAAGTCTATACTGAACGCACACTTATTTGCATCGTAACGACATCGCCTCGGCCCGGGATCAGCTAGTAAAACGGCAGTCAACTGTCAACGAGTTTACGGCGGGGTATCTCCGCCCCGCTTACGGCGAGCCGAGGCCTCACGTACGTCTCCACCTTCAGCCAGCCGTGGGTGGTCGGCCAGCCAAAGCGGGGCGAGCCGCGACGACGCCTCGGAAGTGCTGAGCCGATCCGGTTACGTGGCTGGCCGACGAGCCGATGAGGTGAGGTGATGTCGATCCGGTGCAGTGATTGCACGTGTGTTTTGACCTTTAGCCTTCATTCTCACTAAGGTATGGTTCTACCCTGCTTGCAGCGACACAACCACCTCGCACATACGCTAATCTGTCTCAATCTTCCAGCCCACTGGGTGGTTCACCAATGGCGGCTGTACGAGCGATCGCTCTGCTCGCTGCTGGAGCTGCAGGCGCGCAAAGGCTCGTACTCCATGTGCTGCTCGCCGCGGTATGTGCTGGCGCCGGAGTACGCGCCGCATCTGCTGCCGCTGCCTCTCACCACGCAGCGACCCTCGCCGCCGCCCGCGCACTTGTAGCGATGCGAACATGCGCCGCATCAAGTAAGACTTTTATTTTTTTATTAGACTTATTTCTAGTGTCCGACCATGTTTTCGGTTTTGGGCCGACATTAGAAAGTTTCGACAATTAATAAGAAAATGCAGAAAAAAAAAATTTCTTGCATTTATCATAATCATCATATCGTTCATTTAAAATCATGCCTTTGAGAATTTTCGTGTGATTTTGAGTTTAAACCGTTAATATCAATGTTTAACAGATTTAAATATCATTTATTTTACTTTTGCAAGCAAAACCCGATCGACAAACAAATAAAATGTTTTTATCAGGCTAAAATTTGTTTTCAGCTGCAATAAAAACATATTTTCGGTCGAACTCCACTTATGTCTTATACCTGTTCATTACGACGGTCTTGGTTGCTATCGTAGACCTTCAAGTGTGTCATGATGCTCGTCCATATATCGATAGCATGAATACATACATACCTACACATATATTTTGATGCATCTTATCATTCTTATCGTGAGCATATTGGTAAACATGACGACCTTCGCGCCGTCCAATTGCAGCTTTGTGTAAACACGCTATTCGTAAAAGTATAATTTCGCAACAAAAAAATGCGGTCTCGGATTATGTCCTAAATCAGGATATCAATATTCAAGCAATTGTCTTCGAGAAAGCTTGTCCTCTGACGGTAGAGATTGAACAGACAGCTGGTGGCCTACCATGATCTAATTAAAAACGATTCAAAAGCATTTCAGTTTAGGTTCCTAAACTGCATCGCTCAAAGTCGTACCTTGACTTCCATTACGCTCAGCGGCATTTACTTTTAACCCAAAACTTGCGATTCAGTTTGGGACAATCGTTGTCAGATGGCATGGCCTAAAGTGAATAGTTAAACTGACGTCATGGTACGAATTAGAAGAACAGTTCAGTTTAGGTCCTAAAATGGATCGCGTTAAGAGCTTGTGGTAGGACTCCTGTGCTGCTGAGGAGTTTGTTGCGCCACTTCCCAGCTAAAGCACTAGGAAGTGGTAAAGGACGCTCGTTTTGTGGGACTGTCTTATGCAACTTTGACGTACAAAAAGTGTTGATTCTCAGCCTAGTTTAACTAAATGACTTTTGACTTGAATTCTAGAATGCCTTAATCTCATGCGTCACGAAGGCTAATTTGCCCGTATACAATTAAAAAACAGCCTCTATGTAATTGCCAACAACTGGCGACTCCCGCTATATGATCAACTAACACCACAAAAAAAACGGTCAAGTGCGAGTTGAACTCGCGTGGAGAGGGTTCCGCACGATGAATATTTTATCTACCAAGTTTTTTTTAAATCTGACCCAAATTTGTTTGTGGTAACTAAAAAAGTATGTATGATACCGGATTGTAGAGGGAAATTGCTGAATATATTGTCTATTGTTGAATTCTGTCTTGTCGTACTTATATTCTTGAATACGTGGACTAAGGTCGATTGATAGAAGGTATTCCGATATTTAATTTTTTGATTTATCCTTAAAATAAATATTGAAGTCTCCTGCTATGATAATTTTTTCGTGTGCACTAATAGAATTCCTAATGCGCTCGACGGAAATTTTCGGAAGGCATTTTAGTGACTTATATACGGTTAAGAATTGAACTCCAGCTTTGAATTGGAGGCATTCACAATGCCCTCCGCTAAGCACAGAAGGTATGGGAAGTGACGGATGCCTCGCATAAATTATTCCAAGACAAAACTTATCATTGTACTTAACAATGATAAGTTTTTTCTTTACATTCCAACTGAAAATGTAAGCTTGTACGCACAATATTGAGAGATTTATATCACAGACTTCTTATAGGTTTTCCTGTAATGTATAGGTATAGAACTATTTTCTGTATTTTTTTTTTATTTTAGGCTCAGTAGTTTCGGAGATAGGGGGCGGAATGGTCAATGTTCGTCTATTTTCTTAAATTACTTTAATACAATTTACTTTAAAATTATGAAAAATATATTTGAGATCCTCACAGTAAGCTCTTTCATTTAATTTTGATATGCCACACGGTACAGATTGCGAAACTTTTTTTTTTGCCCCCAAATGTGACCCCGTATTCACGTTTATTTACGTTTCACGTCTGTGTTTGGGTCACAGAGAATCATATGTGTACCTACCAAATTTCAACTAAATCGGTCCATTAGATTCGGAGCAAATTGGCTGTGACAGACGGACGGATAGACAGACACACCAATGATCGTATAAATAAGGGTTCCGTTTTTTCCTTTTGAGGTACGGAACCCTAAAAATTGTAGGATCATTAATTATTTTTTTACGTCAAATTAATTACTCACTTTGTTGGCATTGCACTGAATGTGAAGTTATTATATTTTTTAACGTCTTCATGATTACTTTCGAGCTGTTGTTTTATAAATAACTAGCTTTTGCCCGCGGCTGCGCCCGCGTGGAGCCCATGGAAGCGTACACACGGCTACACATCAAGCATCAACATTTCCAGTTTTAGCTGACCTATCGTTGTATAGGTTTTTCGTACAGTCAGAAGTCTGCTTAAACTGGTTATGTATAAGCTTGATGTGTAGCCGTGCGTACTAATACGTTTAATAGATATTTTTAAGGGCAATAATTCCATAATACATTGTTTTCATAATTATAACTGTATTGTTTAACGCGGCGCGCGCCTGTAAAGCGGACTCGGCCATGTTTTTTTCCGACATCTTCAACAATTATCGTCATATTTCAGCCAATTTACACAACCTTTAGTGAATTATACACCTAAACCTTCATTGCTGAAAACCTTATGAAAATCCGTTCGGTAGTTTTTGACTTTATCGCGTTCAGACACGGACAGACGCGGTCATTATAAATTGTCTATGTTCCACTAGGGCAGAAAGAAGGTTAATGTCGGACTTCTACTGACTAAACCTTTGTGTCTATGGTTTTTAACTGCTTTGTAGGTTAATTACGAATGCATAGGACGGATTCACAAAAAAAAAAACATCAATTAAAAGTAACATAAAGTGTAATAATTTAATAGTAAAGAACCTAATAGGTTCTGGTAAAGAATTATTTAATTATTTCGATAACTTTAGTTGTCTTCTTTACTTGCTTATTTCTAAATGCTTCACAAACTTCCACAATGTTTATAGGTATAGTGGCCTCCAAAGTTAGTTGACATTGTTTTATCCGCCTCAGTTGTAACACACCACATTCATCATCTGCCTAGCCTTCTCCCAACTATCTCGGGGTCGGCTTTCAGTCTAACCGGATGCAATTGAATACCAGTATTTTATATGGAGTGACTGCTTATCTGACCTCCACAACCCAGTGGGTAATACGATACCTCTTGGTAAGACTGGTTGTCAGACTTTCGGGCTTTTGACTACTCGTAACGACTGTCAAAGATCTTCGAATGCCAGCCGGGACCAACGGCTTAATGTCCTTTCTGAGGCCTCCTTTCGGAGGGGTCTCGGTATGTAAAGATGGGCACCCATCCACAGACCAACCGCGACAAGCCTAACTTAACCTGATCGATCGACCTGTGCGGCTGTTATTATTAAAAAAAATCACTACGAAGTCATAATAACTTCAATTTCGAAAGTCGGTGTCAAAAAATGAAAATGCGGAACCAACGACACTGACTTCCGAAATTTAAGTTATTTATGACTTTGTAGTGGTTTTTTTAAGTCGGTTGTTTCTATTTTAAATCATTATGTGGCATCATGGCTCAAGTGGAAAAATGTCAACTAACTATTGTAGGCCACTATATATAAATTATAACAAGATCTGTCAATTTCCTCTTAAAATGTCGTAAAAATCCCATTTGAACTAGAGCCGCGTAAACCATAAACCACGTTCACGATTTACGACACACCCCAGGTCGATCAATACACCAACCTTTTTCTCTATTTGACAAAATATTTTGTCAAAAACGGAGTTTTGTTAAATTTATTACATGCTTTATCAGCTTCAATTTCAATATAATCATGTAGGTACCTACAGTCAAGAAAAGAGATAAGTATACAGGATCGTCGGATATAGTTAGGAAGAGCGCTTTATTAATTTTCCTTGTTATAAAGTTAGAATTATTTTCTATCCTCGCCTCGCCGCACCTCACATTGTATAGGTTTTTCGTACAATCAGAAGTCAGCTTACACTGGTTATGTATAGCTTGATGTGTAGCCGCGCGTACGACCTATAAAATAGATAGTGGGTCGTATTCATTGCTATTTAATACAGTTTAAGTACTATTGTATACTTATACCTAACCAAAGGAACCAATAAACAGTTATTTATGACGATAGCTCATACTACATCACCTTTAAACATTCGTCAGACATTTTTATTTATCTGATCACTTTTAAATTATTCAAGTAAAACATGTTGTAGAGTTGGACTAACCAGCGGGGCAATTGCGTAACACATTATCAATCGGAATCGGTTTCATTTTGACAGTTCAACAACATTCATTGCGTTATTTACGTGTTGAGCAGACAAATTTTTCGAACTTATGAAGCAATGGATTAGCAATTTGCTTCAAAATGATTCAGATTCCGATTGATTGTGTGTTACGCAATTAGCGTGCAGTTTATCATGAAACTTCAGGGTGGCGCTAGTAGTAAGGACGTAATGTGAAATTCGGTACATTTGCGAGTTTAGTTCGCAATCTTGCCGTCTCTCAAGATTTATTGGGTTTCGTATTGAGGGGCAGCGAAGGGTGGCCGCTAATAAGATCTTTCAGAGGGTAATTAATCAGTTAAGCTTAGACCACACTAGCGTGGAAAACTTGACTTAATTTCTGTTCTTTTTATATTGGTCTTGTACTTAATTAATATTTTATTAGCTAATTAATTATGTTGCAAAACATCTGGATGTAGCGGCCGTTTTTTTCCCTTGTCTTATATGACTGATCCAGGTCGTTTAACATAAACATGTAAAGGTGAATATAGAGTAATTCCGTACAGAAAGTTCCAGACTATCAAACTGAACAACTTAATCCATGGCCCATGGGACCAACATTTTTTTTTTGCCTATATATTTGTCCCACTGCTGGGCAAAGGCCCCCCCCTAAATCCTTTCAGGAACTCTTTTCCCGCGCCACGTTGAACCAGCCCTCACGGTACGCATCCAGATCGTCGCGCCATCTCTTTCTGGGCCGGCTTTGGCGGCGGCGGCGGCGGCGCGGCGCGGGCGCCGTCGACAACATAGTATACGAGTAGTTAGCGCCACGAAAGATGAGACTTGACACCCCCCGCGCTCTTTCCGCCGCCCCTATGACGTCCGGTCCCGTCCCGCGCTCAGACCTCATACCGCTAAAGAGACCTTAAATCGTGTACTGCACATGTCAAACCACGTGGTGTGTCCAGTCTCAACTTTCGTGGCGTTAATTACACTTATCGTGAAAAAATATTCAGCCGTCCCATACATTAGTTTCGAGTAGGTATTGAAGTTTTGTATAGGACAGATGATGTTTTTTGAAAGGTGTGGTCATGTTTTAAACCACACCTTTCAGAGGGGCAATTCTCGTAAATTTAAGAACGCTCACAGTCTGATCTCAGTCTCAATCTGTCAAAAATACCTCTAATTTCTTTAAATTTTTGACATTTGTTTGTAGCCAAGATGAGAACGACTAGATTTTGAACGTTTTAAAATAAGAGAATTGGCCTTCTGATGCATGCCGTATACATTTGTTCATCGATTTATTAAGACGAAGGTAATTAAGTAAACTCTTAACACGCTTTCTTCACGGAGCGGCGCGCTCATAAATAACTTAGCTAACTATCTACTAACAATTTTACGTCTCGCACTCATATTTCTAAAACAGCACACATTAAAACGTGTTAAATGAACTCTTGGCCATATTTTAGTAATAAATAGCCCATAGTCCACAGTGGGCCACGTTAACTACCCATCACTAGTTTCAAAACCCCATGAATGGGCAGTAAAACCTTGTGTCAACGGTAAAATAAAGCATGTTGTCCTGGACACTGTTATTGGCAATAAACCACAAACAATGCTCGTGTGCTGTACTTACTAAAAATAAGCTGGGTGACGTCATTTGACACTAATATGTGGATAGTGTTTGAAAACTGGACGGTGTTCCTGTTGGCAACTTATAAAATAATATGGTCTAGCAGGCTTTGTAAATAATCCCGCAGACTGGCGCGACGCGACTCTGGTGGAACAATTTTTATAAAACTTCACGGATTTTTTTACCGGTGTCGCTTTGCGCCTGTCTGCGGGAGCCTTAATTGAGTCCGGTGTTAATTAATTCGTCAATAATAAGAACTTATGAATGAAACTGTTAATTAAGCAAGAATTCAGCATCATCATCATCATTGCAGCCGAAAAACGTCCACTGCTGGACATAGGCCTCCCCCAAGCACCGCCATTTCGACCGGTTCTATGCTTCTCACATCCAGCGGATTCCTGATTCAGAATTCAGCATATGCACCGTTAAATTAGTATCAAATGCTTCTGTGTCAAGCTGTTCTTCGCTTTATAAGTTCACTGCTAAAGAATATATTGCTCACGCCTTCAGTAGCAGTGAAGACCGAATTTTGACTGCCTGTCGACATAGAAGTGCTTAAATTCAATAGTAGGTTAGTTACATATCTTTTTTATTTTGGGGGGGGGGTGAACCTTCAAAAGGCGCCCGGACTTTGGGGATAAGACCGGAGTGTGTGGGATTTTAACCTTACAAAAACCACCCCGGTGGTCACCATCTGCACGTGGAAGGGGGCACCGTTACAGCCTGATTCAAAACTTTATGGCGGCTCCGAAATGCGCTACTCGCTGCGCAGTACCTCTCCCTTCACCCCCGCTGACACATGATTTTTTTACTGCGCAGCGACTCGCCTCATGTTCGGTTTAAAGAAATTTATTTCTCATAAGAACATACTGTCCGCTTATAATGAGATACGTGTTCCCAAAACCTCCTAGCTTAGTTAATTTATCTAACTAGGTAAGCTTTTAAAGAATTACCAAGCTGTTCTAAAAGCAAACAATTCCTTTTCACAGCCTGTTAACCGTTGAGCTAATAATAATACCACCTATACCCAAGTACCTGAGCAAGAAAAAGTAAAAAAGAAACTGAACCATTTAGTTACGCCTATCTACGCATTTAAACGCAAGCCTACGAGTCTATTTACAACCAAACCCATATAATAGACATCACATAGTCGAGCTATTACCGTTAGCCATAAAACGCGCCCCGCAGAGCCGTACCACGCACTCCGGCGCATAGACCAACCACGGCACTCGTGCGGCGGCCATTAGCATGCCATACCCCCCACTATGGGCCACTGAGGTATCAGGGACTGTATGCTAATTAACTTGAAACTGGCTTGTCTACACATGGGTGAAGTAATTAGTAATAGAAGGAAAGTGTGGTGGATTTTGAACTCTATTTTCCGACATGATCGGTTTTATTCTGAAGATTCAGTAGGAAAATCTGGTCTACAAGATTGAATTTTCATAAGGAAAGCTATTGTATTAGAGTGTGTTGTGCAATTAGGATGCTATAATAACATGACTGAGGGCGCATTTCACAAATGAAACTTAACGCGATCAGCACATCCAAACCGCGTCCATGAGCTGTCAGTGTCAATATCCCGTAACTATGATGACATTGACAGCTCGTGTACCTACGCGGTATAATGCGTTTAGTTTTATTGTTGAAATTAGCCCTTAATCTTTCAACATTCTTAATCTTAAACCCTTCGAGTGAGTTCGCCAAATTAATACAAAAGCTCTAGTTAACTGTTTTCTAAGTAGCATAAGCATAATCAGCCTATAATGTTCCCACTGCTGGGACACAGGCCTCTTCTCGGAGAGGGAGTGGGCCGTAATCCACCAGGCGGGCCCAGTGCAGTTTTTCTAAGTATAGCTCTGTTATTATTAGTGAAAACACACTTTTCATATTAATCTTTCCTGTCCATCTCACAATTTCTTCATTGAAAGATGTACGAGGTGCTTTTAGCCGGAATACCTGACGTCACTGAAAGTAATGAAGTAATTAAAATATGAGAGGTGTGGCGTGCCAAGCTTTTGACGGAAAATTCTTGGACAGTAGAAGTCATCTTAATGTCGTGGAAAAGTATTCACGATCTTTGTAAGACGTAAAACCATTTAGGACTTAGTCATTGCATTGCAATTGCAATTAGAATGATTGCCGTGAGTTTGATAAATATCTCGGCTATCATTACAATTTGTTCATTACCGTACTGAGATAAGGGTTTTACGTCGATCGAGAATGTCCGATCTTAATGAAATGGATAGCTTTCGTATGGTAAATACCTTCTCGTCAACATTAAACTCGCATTTATACCAAGTATACCAACCCAAAAAAGTTTATTAAACCAACCCTAATATCGTTGATAGAAAATATGCATGTTCTTTCAACGATATTAGGGTTGGTTTTTATGGGAGTCCACGTTGGGTCAGTGGGCCGAATATCTGAAAACCAACTCGCGTAATTAAAACCGTTCAAAATCTAGTCACAATCTCATCTTGACGGCAAAAAAATGTAGGGATATTAGAGGTATTTTTGACAGAAGACTGAGATTAGAATACGAACTTTGTTAAAAAGACGGGAATCGCCGTTCTGTTTGCATGCCATGCTTCTCAGTCTGACCTCCACAACCCATTATTAGGAAGTAAGAAACGAAACAACATCGGGAAGTTTAGTCACCAACATAATATTTATGACCTTAACGTCTCAAGGTGGATGTCAAGAGCTGTCAGTGTCAATACTTCATAGCAATAATGACAGTGACAGGTCTTGAACGCAGTTTATTATGTGCTAATCGCGGAAAGCCCTAAGTAACTTACTAACTAACTTCCTATTACCTAGCTAAGTAACTACCTATACCTAATTAATTCAGATTATATTCTGCAGTAACCAATTAGGTAGGGTTAAGGCCTCTTCAAACCTAAGCGGTATTCGCTGCCACTGTGGGTAGAGGTACATACCGCGCGGGTTTCGCTCACAGAACAGATAAAAGAAGTCTCGCTCAGGTATTTAGTATCAAGTTCCGCAGCTAGAGTGGAATAGTTGGTGCCATAGTACGGCATAGGTATTGTTTCGCTTGTTCCTGAGCGAAAATCGAACTCGGTATTCTACCCACAAGGATAGCGAAATTCGCTTTGGTGTGAACAGTAATATTACCCACTCGCAGACGGTAGCGAATACCGCTTATACCCTGATTACACCTACCGAGTAGAGCGGCGAGAGAGTAAAATGGCACTCGGCCGAGAGTTTGATATGGCCGAGTGAGTGTTTACACGTATTTTTGAGCACACGGCGAGACAGTCAGTCAGTTCAGTTTTTTTTTTACATTTATAACTTAAGCACGTGAGAGCAAAATTCGCGATCAAGTGGCGAGTGGTCGCCGAGTTCACGTCAAGTGCGTGTTCAGATCCACCGAGTGAGTGAGCGACCGAGAGTACTCGGCCTAGTAAGTAGAACGGGGTCCGAGTGACTCTCTCGGCCAGTTGCTCGGCCGAGCACTCGGCAAAGTGTTTACAAGTATCGAGCGCTCGGCCGAGGGCAGTCTCTCGCCACTGTACTCGGCAGGTGTAATCAGGGTATTAGGTTTGAATAGGCCTTTAGGTAGGTTATGATAAAAGTATAATTACGAAATGCTTTTTATTTTACCCATAAAATAAAGAGTTCTCGGGTGGTCTATTTTTTATCGGAGACAGCATGGTTAACCATTTTACTGCCTAACAGTGTGCTAAGTCTTCCATAAACCGCATTTAATTTATACTGTACTACATTATGATGTAGCCCACGTATATACGTACGGGCGCTTTTTTAACGCGACGTTACACCGCACACTGAATTTTAAACTCTCGGCTTAGCGCTGAGAGTTGAGAATTCATCAGTGCGCTTTTGATATATCTGTTGTATTCTCAATCTTGCGCTCAACGTGGAGAGTTGAAAATTCAGTGCGTGGTAAAAAGCGGCCGTGCGTTCGTGGACTTACCCACATTTCCTCATCAGCATAATAATATAATGAGCTATCATAACATATATTGACATACTGCTTTGCTCACTGTACCATACAAAATGGCCGTATCGTATAACAGTAGTACTATTACTAGTAGTAGTAGTAGTAGTAGTAGTAGTAACTGGGTGTGAATTAAAAACAATTGTGGAAATCTATGATAGTTAATTACATGAAAAAGGTGCAATATCATTTTGCTGCTGCCGTATTTTTTGTTTTTTATTGTTAGGCGTTTTTTCCTTCATTCATATTTCATTTGTGTTATCGTTTTATACGTTACTGTCTCTCATTAACATTTCTACGGGTTAATTTTACTGATTTTCAGACCATCGTACAATTCAGGCCAATTTTGATAGGTCACTCTCAATAAAAATGTCAGTTAAGGCGAAAGCGCCAGGGTAGCTTGCGTGTTTTGCAATTTGCTGGTCAGTTTTAAGTTGTAAGTTGATTAAAATATGATTCGCGACCGTAACATATATGCATTTACAGAATTATAATCATAAAAGTCATCAACACAACTCTCTAAGACCAAGTAATCCTACTGAATGACTAAATTCATGAAATCTTGACATTTTAGGATTATACTAACTTAACAAGTTGTATTACTGATTCTAATTATTATAATTCTGTACCTAAATACATTTTTGGTACGGTCGCGAATCATGTTTTAATCAACGTACTACATAATACTGACCAGCAAATTGCAAAAAACGTAAGTAAATTTCAATTTCGCGGGCTAACTTAGCGCTCCTTTAAGGGGGAGGCGGCAGGGTAACCCGCGAAATTCAAATTTTCTTACGTTGTTTGTAATATGCAGTTCAGTGTCAGGTTGTATATTGAACAAAATTAACATAATCTTTGGCAAATTCCGCTAAATTTTCCATACTGTATGAACTTAAGTTCATACAGTATGGAAACCACATATGTATTATTATCGTCGCTAATCTAACTAAGTGACATAACTGATTCGAAGCATATTTTACAAGGCAAGCTATTTGCAGTTGAGGGTTACCAATGATTGAGGATAGCTTGCTCTATATAAGTTCTACTGATACAAAATTGAGCACGTGTGATCTTTATATTGTTATTACTACTATTATTATCGTGTTAATATTGTTTTAATAATAAATATTTTAACAGATACGTCGCTTCTTTTTTTTTTCGTCTAGTTAGCTCGGAGATTTAGACGAAAACTAACATTACTTAAAATAAAAACTATTGTTTATCGATTTTATTCAATTTCGAGGGGCCATTGTTGTTTACATCTGTGGCAAATCTGCCGCGGTCGGACTTTAACTGCTACATTTTTTTTTGTCTTTGCTTTCCTAACGTAAATACGCTTTCTAAGCATATTTAACTCATTTTTGGGAAAAAATACTATTACCTACGTCGATGTTTCTCCAAATGAGCGATATGTCCTCCTAGGGCGTCCCCCTCCCGGCGTTACCAAACATATTTAGTGAAAAAGTACATCAAGAGCTACGGGCGCTGCGGCTCAACTAGCCATAAAATTGTTAACGCCAGTGTAAAACTGAACAGCCAACTAAGTGTACCGGGGTCACGTTCAGCAAACATAGATTCTAAGACCTAGGACATGAAACTTTTTGGACGTAAAGCCTTAAATGACACATTTCCTTGATGGGTTTTCTTTTACGGTTCTTCTCGCTAATTAGTGGAATTTTTTGTAATGACGGTTGAATGCATTCTGCAACATAACAGCACGCCTGTGTTCCCATAGGGCAGAGCAGAGGTGTAGTTACAGTTCACCCACATTTCGCCAGTCATGTTTAATGTCCAATGTTACATGGGACGAGCCTATTACCATCATACGGGCATGATTAACTGGTTGACAGTAATAGGTTAAGAAAACAAAAAAGAGCCGTCTATGTCAAATAGTTATATAAGGTATATACGGACGGAACCCTATAAATGTATCCAATTAGCTTTAAAAGATTGAATTCAAAATATAAATATAATAAACCCAAGAGCTCATATATTGAATGTCCAATCTGCTATTTTCCTTAACTTAGCAAAGATCAACTTACATACTTCACTTAAATTAATTAATCTGTAGGTACACAAAAACTGTAAACAAACCACAATAGCGCCGTGCAATCACTACAATAATTAACATTGAATTAATTCTCATTAGCACAAAATACAAAAACTATCACCAGTTACCATAAATTATATGTAGTATCATAACCCTTACACACCCTTTTTCAATCCAATTGTGATAATAATCCCACATTTATGCATCGAATTACGTCGATAAAATGCAATACTACGAATACAAATAGTCCTAAACTTGAAAACTAAAAGGACGTAAAGGACGTAAGAGACCTTAGCTTTGCCTTAACGCTGTTTAAAAAAAAACGAAACGTCAAAGGGCGTAAGTGACATTAAATTTAAAAGGGATGTCCCTTACGCTCTTGGTCTCAACTTATGGCTGTCACCGCAATAACGGAGCTGTGATTAACATTTCAATTTATACTTCCATAAATAATTGTTCGATTTGTATCGCTTGCATGTTATTTCTTTCTTTTCGATCGTCTGGTATAATTTTCTTGTAATTATGCGTAATTAGTTATGGGTCTTTTGCATAATGATTTACGGACACAGTTGTTTTAACGGACGGAAAATTACATGCACAAGTCACAACCCATGCGCATTATATGAATTCTATTTAAGATGGAAGGTTTTTTTTCTTAGTTACTTTCATTAATCGATGTATTGGCAAATTATAAGGCTGCGTGCACATTGTCTGCCTGAAAATGTTGGGCGTTCCAAATTTAAATTAAACCCGTTCGAAAAACATCAGCAGTTTTGACATATTGTGTTTTGCCCTCAAGCTTCCTAGCTACCGCCAGTTCCTACATAAGTTCACATCGCTCGCATACCCGGTAATAAAACTACCGGTACGGTATACCTATCTCGCGTTTTCACGCTCGTAAACTCACTGTGGAAAGGGACAGCAAACTTTTATAGCACCCCGTCGCTTTTCGCAACAAAAACTTTTATTACCGGCCACTCGTAAATTACGCAGTCTTAACGTTGGGTCGGGGATTTTTTTTAAAAACCGCATCGATTTTAAACTGCACTTCAGCCAAATGCACCAAAATTAACGCTTAAACACCGACTTATTCTCAAAATAATACATACAAGTTAAAATTCAAAACAAAAGCGCCATATCAGGTCGTATTAATTATTATTATTTATCCAATGACCTACCACAAGCAGACCCATTTAAAAATGGAACACGGGAACGAGACGGTCGTAAAATGATCGTCTTGAGTGACGTGCTACATTCGCAATACACCGTATCGATGAAAAGAAAATGAGCTCTATTTCTGATCTTTCAACTTAACCATTCTACCCATATATGCATTTATGCAATTACACTTTGTACAATTCTCATTTCATTTCTCCTGTAATTTGTTTGAAAATGTTACTGTGTTATACTATACAATTATTACTATGAAAAAATAGATGCGTATTCCAGAGAAACACAAATGCGTACAGTTTAAGGGTAATCCGTTCCGCATTTTATCGATGCTTATTACCATAAATATGTGCTCAACTTGCTAATTTGTCAGCGGTTTGAATCAAACGAAGAAGGAGATATCATGTGTCGCTGTATTACGTTACAAATACATGGTTATTATTTTCAGTAGTGCTTCACAAACAGCGGGTTGGGGCAGGTCTTGTAATCGAGTTTCAAAATTAATCAGCGTCTGCGTCTGCGTTGGTTCGTTTTGTCAAACTGTTAAAATATTCAGGCAATCTTATATAACATTCTCGTGTAACTATCTTATATGATTGCATACAAGTGACTAATATTCTGATTGGCGGGACCAGGTTTTATCACAGCAGGCAGAAGAAAAGTTCATAGCTTTTCCAGTTTTCCGTTCCGAAATTTGTGTGAAGGAAACATTAGCAGCTTGTAATGTCTGTTTCAGCAATACTTACAAGTCAACAAAAGTATCGACATATTGTCACACCAGCTAATAACATCACTGTTCGTTTGACGCGTCGTCGTCTGCGGATCGTAAAACTTTTCGCGCGTAAACGTCACCGTTGACATTGGCTAGCAGATGCAGCGCTTCGCAGCGCCCCTTTGTGCCGCGACCGTCTAGTAACCATATTGATTTACTGCTTACCGGTATATTGTTCCTAAAATTTTAATATACAAACGTGTTTCTAGTGCTGGGTCGATGACCTTTACAGACGAATAAAAAATATTGTTTGTGGACTTGTTTAGCTGTTTTGAAATTGACTACAAATTAAAATATTTTGTTGACGTACCTTATTTGTTGAAATTTTATAAATCATCTGTTTTTTATTTTGGTGCAAAATAAGGCTAAAGGGAGCTGTACCTACTTACTGTCAATTAAAATTCCTAAAAAATATAAGGGCGCGTACACATTTCACAACACTCATCCTTGACAGATGCTTGTATCACGAACAGACGCACACAGTAAACCACAATAAAACAGTCATCAAATACTTGAACAAATATTCTCAACAGCATTATCTCGACGAGTCTAGATTCTAGAACATTCCTGTATGTAGCTACCATAAAATCTAGCCAGACATTCATCCAGCGGGCCCCGAGTCCCGTCTTCCGTCGTAAACCGTACCTAAAATAAGCCATAAAATATTGTCTGAGTATTTAAATTTATCTATAGTGAGCTAGGTTAAATTGGAACGTCTCGTGGGCGAATTGTTAAGATATTGGCACACTGTGATAGATATTAAATTAAGGAAATGGTAGAAATGGTAGCTTTGTGTTTGGATTTGCGAACGTTGAGTGACGTTTCTTGTTTTGTTTTGTTTGATTGAACGGGAATAATAGTTTTGATACAAAGGGATACTGTTTTGAAATGGTTGTTGAAAGGATTTCTGTATATTTTTTGTCTATAATAAATTATAAAGACTTTTTGAGTCTGTATGTAGGTACTAGGTAGGTGCCGTAGGTGGTATTCTTCGAAACTGCTGAACCGATTTCGATAATTCTTTCACTAATGGGAAGCTACAGTATTGCCTAGTGTCATAGGATATATTTTATGTTAAAACAAGAAAAAACGCAGTTAAATATTGCGACTTTATTCTAGATTTGCAATAAAAAGCTCACTTTCTTTTAGCTTTTTATTGCTAAATGCTTAATTTATAAAAAGTTAAGCGAGTCCTATCAATTATTTGAATTAGTTCCAAATTAACCCTCTTCCGCCGACGATTTTTATGAGTCCCGGAGTAATAATGGGGTTTCGGTTTTTGCTTCCATTCAGCGGTTTTTGGTACTTAAACAGCTAAACAGTTATTAGCAGTCATAATGATACTTACGTAACAAAAAAATTATAGAAAACATGAATTTAATTTTCTTAAGTATATATATTTTTTTTCGTAACCAACAGTTCACAAAATAGAAGAAAGAAATAAAGAAAAACATGTACTTATTCTACACAAATAAAATGAAATACACAATGGTAATTATTATTTTGATGCAAAAAATAATACTTAGATACTTTTACACAAATATTTTTACATTCTTCCTCTCTCGCAATAATAATGTACTTTTTGACATGTTACCCGGCAAGTTCTGCAGTTTTAAAATGCTACTCATTACAGCCGTGTCGATCACGTAATGAGTTTGATCCCGGCTGTTGCATTCCGTGGTGCCGCGGATTTTTAATTTATTTCTTAATTTATAATCACAGAGTCTTGGCGCGGTGTGTTTGTAGTAAATGGTAAACCTATTGGTGGTGTTTGAATTTGAAGGTTATTTTCTCTAAGAATTTGTTGTTGTTGTTATCCATCCTTTGGTGGTATGTTTTTAATCGAGGAAGATGGCAAGTTTAATTACACTCGTTTTCGATTAAGGGGGCAAATTCAAATTTTCTTACGTTTTTTGCAATTTACAGGTCAGTGCAAGGTTATATGTTGATAAAAATATGATTCGCAACCGTAACAAGTATTTACAGAATCATAATTATTAAAATCATCAAAACTACCCTCAAAGTTCGTAAATAATCCTATTGATTGATATTTCATGGAAATAGGATAATATGATGATGATTATAATCATTGTAATGGCTACTCTAACGTTTCCCCCTTAATTGACTCCAGTGTAAGCTGCGGAGTTGTTGGGTCTAGGTTAGATCGATTTGTCTTTTAAAACGTACTGTTGAAATAGCTTTACCGTTTTATCTGTCTAGATTTCCGGCGACCAAGTCCATAAATCCCAATATTTACACCCACAAGCTGTTCAGGCACAACAACTTTAATATCCTCCTTCACCCTTAGCATAAAATTGAGGAAACAGACCAGTACTGATAAGGTCCTAGCGCTTAACCTGCGGAACCCCAGTAAAACAAGTCGAATGGGTCCGTAGTTCAGGTTTACTACTGGACGCTCGGCTATCACTTGTGGGGGACATTTTGTTTACAGTTTATTGCGTAGGTACTGAACTCGACTACCCAGAACCGACACCGGTTTTGTAAGGGTTAAAAATGATAAAATTGAAGATGGTGTGAAAATTGGAGGTAGAATTTTTGACTGGTCTTGTCATCTTTATGACTGAGGCATAGAATTTTCGGTGTCTTGAAAAATTGAACTTGGAAGATATTTTTTGAGGTAAGGCAGCATCTTTCGTTTACGAATACAACAAAGAAAGTTGGAGTGCTCTCCTTCTCCTGCTATCAGACTTGACATTAAAGTACATATCAGATCAGCTAATTGAGAAACAGGTTATTGATATTCTACGAATTTTTATTTCACGTACGCTAACCACTCAAATACAGCCAAAACAACCCAACTAGACAAGACGTATGAAAAGGACATGGATAGAGTATGGCCCAGCATATAGAGTTAACTATATAAAAAGCTTGGCTCTTGGAAATGGTTGGCTGCTATTCGAAGCATCACTGCTAATGAGATGGGTGACGGGACTGTTATCCATCTCCTTTGCATTGATATCTCAAATAGCAGCTAGTCAGTTCAGTCGTTAATTTACTCCCATGAGCCACGTGCTGACAGATCGCCATGTAAACCCAGCTTATCCGCAGCACATTTCTCATCTTTTTACGACGACATCTCTGCGTTAGAGAACTAGTATTGTTATTTTTGCACTTGCGTAGTATTCTCGACAGAAGTGATCAGTTTAAAAATGCCAAACAAAATCTATGCCAATTTGCATCGATGCCTCTAAAAGCAGCCAACCAACACCCTAATTTGCGAAACACACTTTCAATCTCAATCTGAAGCATTTTGAAGGATATTGCTAATCCATTGCTTCATGTGTTCAAAAAATATGTCTGCACAACAACGTAAATAACGCAATTAATGTTGTTGAACTGTCAAAATGCTCGTGAGTTACGCAATTACCCCGCAGTTCAGGCGTCATTTTACTCACATAATCCACGTGTTATAGATCGCCATGTAAGCCCAGCTTATCGGCAGCGCATTTGTCATCTTTTTACGACGACATCTCTGCGCTGTTACAGAACTGGTAACTTTAATCGCCCATTAACCACGTCGGTTGAGTTTGGCCATTCTCCTGAGCCATCTGCGATGAAAGAGACACGATATGTGGAGGAGACAATATGAGTTTCTAATAATGTTAGTTATTGTGTCTTTGACGCTTCCGCACTTTTGTTTTGTTTAGATTTTCGCTTAAAGTGTGTGGTGAATAATGTAGATTTAGGGATGATTCGACTCGTCGTGGCTGGCTCTTGCGCCTGATCTCTCTCCGTTTGTGTCGGATTGCCGTCCCATCGGACTGTACACATGTTTGAGCAAATAAATATACTTATCTTAACTTGCGCATCGGTAAAAAAAAAAACTGTGATACAAACTGCTTAATTTTTAGCCATAGTCATTTTTTAAACCGCCAAATAGAAATATAAACCTAACGTTGAAATTCCTTCCTTGTTTGTTTTAGTGGACCTTTGCAACTAGAGCTAAAACAAAATTCTTGGAAATTAGTCCTAAGATAGCCATATTAAAGCTGAATTATTTAAGGTTCCCCTAATTCCTTACGACATGATAAGAGGAACCGATATTCCGGCGCAGCAAAGCGTGCGAGATGTCGTATTATGTTTGATTCCGGTCCAGTGAACAGTATCGATCGTGGATCTTAAAGACGTTACAAATTAGATCAGCGATTATGATATTGTTGTGCACTGTCTAGCGTAGCGCTTTGGGGCTTCTTACAAACATATTTATGTAGCGAGCTTTATTAAATAGTAATTCGATTAAGGACTTTTTAAATTCCGATTTTAATATTAACGCTATTATTAATAACTGAGAGAATAGCGTTTCGTGTATTTGACATCTCCGGAACCCTAGATTCTCGTCGGCGCTACATGACTTTTTTCTTCCATACTTCTCTATTAGTCGTCATCTCGATAGTCACCGTCTTTCTAGCCATAAATCATCATTCACACAGTCCATCCATCGTTTCTTTGGTCTTCCCTAATCTTATAGCCATCGAAATTCATACTGAAAACTTTACTCATGAGCTTTTTCTCATTCCTCCGCATCACATGCCCATACCACGACAATGGATTTCCTCACAACTTTTTGGCCACTTTCAGATTTCCTCTTGTGTATCATGTCTACTTGTGTAGTGAAAAAAATTCTAAATTTAAGACACTTACATAGTGAGAAAATAACAGCGGTGCTATTCTGTAAACGATCACCGTGATAACTTTGAAGTGAGCTTAAAGTGACCTGTCATTTCACCTGATGCTAGGAATTGACACTATTGACAACTCACTGTAAGGTCACTTCACCTAAGTTTTCACGGTGAGATTTTCGCAGAATAACGTTACGGTACCTACTTATAGCTTCATATGACAGGCCACGGGCAAAGTTAAAGTAAAGTATAAGTAGTGTTTTTTTGCATAATATTTAGAAGTCTCATTTCCCAGCTAATAAGGCTAGTAAGTTGTGATTTTGCGTAGGTTAATTTCGATCCAGCCTGTCCCTTGCCGCCGTCTCCCAGCGACGCCCTAAGCCGAGGTCCGTACCCCACAGGTCGCTTAGTTTTTAAGTTTCTTAAGCCCTAGCTGGAGGCCTTAATTCATTGAGGCATCCACAGGCAAGCCCGGTTAAGCAGACAACAACCTCGTAGGTAGAGCTGCGAGACGCAATTCACAAAAAAAAAAAAAATTCATAGATCCTCCCTGATTGATGTCCCTTTACTATATTTTAATTTATTGCTATAATTAACGACTGCTTCTTGCGTTTGACTTGTAGCTTGTTATTTTACCCATGAGAAAAACAGCGAAACGTAGTATATAACCTTTTGTGTGTTTGTGACTTGATAATATTAACAAGATACTTTTTATTGTCCCGCGAAGATGTAACAGTAAAAGTTATTGCTAGCTAAAGTAGGTATTTGAAAATTTTATGATTTATTTACTTTTTACTGCAAACTGCTAATAATACGCTGAGTGGTTATCATGTGCTTTTATAAAGTTCTATATTATGTGATAAATGCCGATATTTTTCATTTTTTAAGCATTGGTTGATTTAAACGTAAAATTAAACACCTGCCCCTAAAAATGCCTGTCCCTAAGCTACAACTGTTTAGAAAGAACTGTGCCTATATGGCACCTCTAATATATAACTCTTTGCCCAAAGGAATGACCGATCTGCCATATAAAAGGTTTTGTTTCGCTTTGCGATACAGGAGAGTTTCTATACTGTTAAAGATTTTTTGAATAAAAGCACATGCCGATTTGGTGTCCACTAAGATACTGGTTCAATAATTTAAGTAATTGAAATCACTGTAATTCTAATAATTGTAATTTAAATAGTTCTAATAATTGTAATTTTTTAAATGATTGTTGTAATTTAAATTAACTATAATTTTGCATGCCCGTAATGAGGGTGAAATATGTCCTGTTCTATAATTTAATTTAACATCTTGTGTACCCACCATATTTCAGGCAAATAAATTATTTATGATGTGGTAACACTTGCAGGGCCAACATGGCCAGAGATCGCACAAGACAGGGAGGTTTGGAAGAAAAAGGGGAGGCCTTTGACCAGCGGTGGGACACAATGTAGGATAACAAAAAAAAAGTATTGATACTGTGTATTAGTACTGTCCATAAATATAGTTTTTGAGAATAATTGTCTGTTACATATTGTTTATTTATTAATTATCTAATAAAAACTAAGAAATTATTACATTAGTTATAGGTCCGCAATAAACATAATTTCATTACTTATCCTGGTCCTCCATGCAAGATACTGAAATATTTTAAAACCGGTAAATATGTCTCATATAACCCATGAATGACGAACCAGAAAACTAAACCTACTGAGACTTTCAAAATCCTGAAATTTCTTGTACCTACCTACATATACATTTTCATTTTTAACCTCTATGAAACATCACTATTACAGATAAAGTTTTTTTTTTAATATTATGGATACTTAGATCTTGGGCTTGTGGCTAAGTAATATCCGCTGCACGGGTCGATCGATCAGGTTAAGGTACGCTTGCCGCGGTTGGTCCGTGGATAGGTGACCATCTTTACATACCAAGACCCCTCCGTGCCTCGGAAAGCACGTTAAGCCGTTGGTCCCGGCTGTCATTCGTGGATCTTTGACAGTTGTTACGGGTCGTCAGAAGCCCGAAAATCTGACAAACAATCTTACTAAGGGGTGTAGTATTATTCAGTAACTGGGTTGTGGAGGTCAGATAGGCAGTCGCTCCATGTAAAATACTGGTATTCAGCTGCATCCGGTTAGACTGGACGCCGATCCCAACACAGTTGGGAAAAGGCTAGACAGATGATGATGATGTATACTTCGATCTATCTACATTTACAACAAAATGGTGGCAGACGTAGAATAGAATGTCTTTATTATCGAGAATCGAACTCAGGAAGTTGGTTTCTTGAAAGTCCCGGTCATTCAGATTTATAACCACTAAACCCTAAAAATGCTTACTTTAGCGACGATAACTTCGGGAATGTAAGGCTTGATACTAACTTGCGATTTTACGACAGCGTTTAACTGAATTTTGTAAATTGCAATGTGTTTAAGTTAATAATCTAGTAACAGAAATAGGTAAACAGAAGGCATTTTTGTTAACTCCAATATTTCTTACTCGAAATTAATATTAAAAAATCATTCATGTCTACATTGTTACCTATTAAGATCGAATTAAATGGCTTGCGTGTATTAGGCATACCTACCTAGGTTCATTTTTATTACTGAAAGATGAGAACGAAGACCACAATATGAATACTTAAGAAGGTACATAATTAATTAAGTTCTCAAAAAAAAAAAAATACAATAAAATATACTATTTCGTCCTTCACATTCCTTGTAAAAACATTTATTTTAATTATGAAATTCAATCTGTAATCGATTCTCTGCTAGAAATGACGCATTTCTTCTCAACGGGCGGTAAAAGCATAGCTATTGAGCGTTTATTTATGCAAAAATAAATTAATAATCACTTGTGCATAAATTAATATGCGACGTCAAAAAAGTCGCAAGAGAAAAAGACAAGTCAGCAAGTGTGTTTACGGCCTTAGGGAGAGGAGACATTATTTTTTTAGTTACCATAAACAGTGAAATGGTAAAATTAATATATTTTAAAAACGCTTTTATTTACTTAAATTCAATAGTTACTGTTAGACTGCCTCATCCCACTGCTGGGCAAAGACCTCTCCCCATGCTCTTTCGATCCAGGGGTAATGTTGACCACTGGTCTTTTGTTTTTATTTTTATTTTATTTTATTGTGTTTGGGTGGCTTACAGCTATTAAATACAGAAGTAGTAGTGAGGTGATTGACGACAAGCTATTTACAAGCCTCCACAGTTAGCAAAAATTAAAAAAAAAAAAAGAAGTTTTTTCCAGCTCACCCGCCATTTTCTACGGAATCATCATCACCATTAATTCAAAAGTGTCATGAATAAATAAGATGAGAATCTGACGTTCTGAATTTCTGATAGTAATTAATGAAAACAAAAATTAAGATTTAATGGGGTAACACGAGGATAGCCCGCTAAATTCAAGTTTTGTTACGATTCTTGCAATTACTTTTTCTAGAAAATAGTCATTCAACAGGGTTATATGAACTTAGAGCGTTAAATTGATTTCAATATCGATTATAATAAAATTCTGTTAATCGAATCATATTCTGTTCAACATACAACCTGATACTGACCTGCAAATTGCAAAAAAACGTAAGAAATTTTAAATTTCGCAGTCTGCGCTGGCGCTGTAAAATGTCATCTCATCTGACGCTAGCATGGAATTAGTATGTATAGACGCCACATCAAGCTACCCGAAACTGTCAAATTTTCTCAATCAACTTTGAACCTTATGCTTTGGCGATAAAGTTGAAAATCTATTAAAGAAATTTTACAGATTGTAGTAGCTTGATGTGCTGGCGTCTCGCGTCTGTACCTACTGTATAGTAGAGACGCTAGAAATTGGCACTATTGACAATTGACAAACTCACTTCTAAGTTTTCACGGGGAGATTTTTACAGATTACCACTAAAGGTTCATTTCTATTTTGCTCACATTTGTAGTATTTTGTTGTCAAACCATCCCATTTTTTTTTAATACAACTTTAGGCTATCCTTACAGAGTACAGGGTTATTGGAAAAACACCAACAACCTCTGAAGAGGTACTCATCATTATGAACAACTATTACTATGGGACCAAACCTGAAATCGCGAAAAAAATCAGCTGTTCCTTACATTTTGACAAGTTATACGAACTATTTGTAGGGAACAGCAGATTATTTTTTTCGCGATTTCAGGTTTGGTCCCAGAGTAAAAGTTGTTCATAATGATGTTTACAATAACCTCTTAAGACGTTTTTGGTGTTTTTCCAATAACCCTGTATAAAACAAAGTCGCCGAAATGCCTGTACGTGCATAACTTCCGATTGATTGCACCAAATTGGATAATTCTTTTTTTGTTGTGTTCGGTATTGCCAGGACTCAGCCGTCTGGGTGCTGAGCAGTTGCGCTTGCGACCACGAGACCAACGGGCCGTCAAGGCTATTCTTACACAGTAACGAAAAAGGTCCGATTACCTTTGGGCCATTTCCTTTCGTGTGCATCAAATTCAAATGCACAGTTTAAAGATAATTCCACACATTACGGCAGAATCACGTCGCTGCGGGCGAATCTTGACATTACAAGAAAATAAAACAGTTTGACCGAAACCTTAATTTGTTTAAAAGGTAGGTATTTTAATGGCTTATTAAAGGGAAGTGTGGCATTGTGAAGGAATGGATGCGTTCATCCCACAGGTAGTTTTATTATTGCTATTTTTTGTTTTAAAATGTTCGTAATAGTCCAAGTTAGGTTTTTATGGAAAGAAAAATTGGACTAGTTGCCCCGAAAATTCGGCTAAAACTGAAAGTACTTTTTTCTATTGGATTTTTGTATGCACCTTGAGTCCATATTGAAATTTTGATAGGACAACGTCTGTCGGGTCAGCTAGTTAAAATTAAATAGAATTATCTTTATTGAACCTATTCTAATTACAGACTAAACATTTTTTAAGATAAATCTCCAAAATACAAGTATCTAGTGAGTCCGTTAAAAATAATGACAAGCGCCCATATCGTATCTCACCAAACACCAGAAAAGGACAGAAGTTTCACTTTATCCAAACATTTTATCGAGTTTTTGTTAAATCATGAACGAAAATTATACAATTAAAAAGGCTTGCTAATCCAAACGACATCATTTATCTGTCAGAGTAATTACAGATCATTGGGTTCCTAACGAGTACCTAGAATATAATAGAATAGAATACTACCTATCCATTATTGTCCTCAAATCATGCGATCTATTCTGTAAAACTCTCACCATGGATAAGTATCCATGGTGCGAGTTTCTCTCACTTCACCTAATTAGGTGGTGAGATTGAGAGAACTGTCATTACACCTAATCTTATTCTTCTTCGTGTCAATGGCACGACCGTTTATTAAATTCCATTCTACCGAATGTTATGGATTGACACAATTGACAGCTCACTTTAAACTCACTTCACCTAAGTTTTCACGGTGAGATTTTTACAGAATCGATCAGCTAGTCTCCATTCCGGTTTCTCCGTTTACCGCTCAGTGGGCCTTCTGAGCCTTTTCCTACACAATGATACTATACGTCACTACGAAAAAAAAAACAAAAGCGCATCGAGACGTCAGTCCGAACCGATGCTGCGTCCGATGTATCGAATAATAGCGATTAAATATAATCGTGTCTGGTGGCATTCCGCGCCGTATTCGGACGTCGTGTCTCTGCAACATTGTTGCAAGTAAACAAGGCTAATTCATGAGCGGGTAGCGATTAATTGCAGCCATGACTATATATAACGAAAATGATCTTGACATTTGTTAACGTTTTATGAAGGTCACTAGGTAGGGTGGGGTTGGTCGACTATAGATAGATAATAATAGAGATAGACAGGTTGGGAGTGAAATAAAAGAGTTTGAATAAGAAAATGTCTATAGTCTCAGGTACCAAAAGTTTGTGATGAAATTGTAAACCTGTGGAAAAGTATGGAGGTCAGATATGCAGTCGCTCCATGTAAAATACTGGTATGTAGCTGCACCCGGTTAGACTGGAAGCCGACCTTAACGTAGTTGGGAAAAGGGTAGGCAGAGGATAATGATGATAATGTTTATAAAAGTTTTTATTATCAGCCTAGCCTTTTCCCAACTATGTAAGGTTGGCTTCCAGTCTAACCGGATGCAGCTGAATACCAGTATTTTACATGGAGCGACTGCATATCTATGGGGAAGAACGGGCAAGAAACTCCATGGACACTTATTTTAAATCAAAATAATATGGTCACAAAGTCTTGGTTACGTCATTCATGTTAAAAATTATGCATGTGAGAACGATGCAGAACGTTAAAAGCGTCCATAATGAAAAGACGAGAATAAAAAAACAATTCAAATATTAAATTAAAATAAGCCATGGCAGCAAAAAGATGACCAGCCCCTACTGACGGCGCCCGTTCACGAACATGACACATGTATTAGCACCATTCAGCTCAACCATTTTGAAGGGAGCTAAATGATCCAACACATGCGCCACCATCAGTGAGACATTTGAGTGAGCATGACATACTCTCAGCCGCCAGGGCACATTCAAGTCAATGAAAGACGTACTCAGTAAATGGTAGCTTTATAGTATGCACATAATACTCACACACGTGGTATGCAATTATACAATACTAGGAGATTGAATGTATATAATGCAAAAATTGTATTTTAAAATCTTCAGCAGCTCCAACAGTATTTTCCCATGCTAATCAATTTATTTGTGCGTCCTTATGGAGCAGGACCAGCGTTTAAAATACTGGTACTCAGTTGCATCCGGTAAAACTAGAAGCCAATAGCATTGTTGGGAAAAGGCTAGGCAGATGATGACATGGTCTATTCTCAAATCGTTTCAATACGTTCATAAGCTTTTAACTTGCACCACATCCAGCACCAAGACAGAATGTCACGTTATTAGCAACAGGTGCGTGCTTACGGTTGGTTCATTCACAAATCGGATCAACGGCCGCTTTCATTCCACCAACAGTTTCAATAGTAGCGGAAATTTTGGATTTCGTCTTTAATCTCTTCTAGATGACCTTCCTTATATAATTTAATCTCTTCTAGATGACCTTCCTTATATAAATTTGCGGTGCCAAGACGGCTTAAATAAACTGTTTTCTGTCAGTATCAAACCAAATTTAAAGATTATTTTTGTAAGTATTCCAAATCTGCATATTTTGGTACCGTCTTTACTGATGAGTGAAGATCTTCAGTTATGAAGAGGCATAAAAGAAGAATCTTATCTGCAAAGTTTAATGTCTTTCTAATTTGATTGCTATTGATAGTGGGGTTTGTGGAATCGAGGAATCTAACTATAGTAGTAGCTAACTATGTCCAGAAATAGCAGTCTGGGAATTCCAAAATAACCACAGCAAAATCAAACCGACTCCGTCTACCATCTAATAACCAAGTGATCTACAAATTCTCCTAAAATACAACATTTAATAGAGATCCTCAATCTAGACATAAATCAAGCCCAGCAGCAAAGTATTTCAATCTAGTTAATACAAAGATTTACAGAACCGTGTGTATGATTAATGTGCTTTTCTCCGAAACCAGTCTGACGGATCACTCTCCATCATTTCTGCTAATTTCTGCGGATCAAGTTGCATTTAGACATTATGCGCGCTAATTGTGTAACACACTAACAGTTGCAATGGCTTTCATTTTGACAGTTCAAACATTCATTGCGGTACTTACGTTGTTGAGCAGATAAATTATTCGAACATATAATGCAATTGAAATGATTCAGGTTGTTATTTATAGTGCGTTATCCCGAGCTGATGATAAATTGTTCCTAGTCTGGGTCTATTTCATTATCTGTTTAGTTAATTGAAAACTTCTAATATCCCAATTGCATTTTTTTTTGTATGTTTGTTACGCGACATCTCCGGCAATTGTAAATCGATTTCAAAATCTTTTTTTAACGGATAGGGTATGCCTCAGGGGATGGTCCCATATCAATTTTATTAACTTTGCTTGGGTAGTTTTTGAGTTAGCTTCAATAATACGTATTTTTGCCACTTAGGTTATATTGATGATGTGATAATGACTTCCTGTCACTGTTATACGAATTTGTGTGGGGGTAAGTACAACTTAAACATGAAAAATAAAAACTTTTTTACAAAAAAAAATAACCGGCTTCCAAAAAAGACACTACAAAGTGAAAAATAACTTTAATTTCGGAAGTCGGTGGCAAACAACGAAAATGCGAACCCAACGACACCGACTTCCGAAATTAAAGTTATTTTTCACTTTGCAGTGTCTTTTTTGGAAGTCGTTTATTTTTTTTATTAAAACAAGTCCTCCATAATATGGAGGACTTGTTTTAATAAAAAAAATAATAAAACTGTAGAAGTGTATGATACACGCACTGTATATTATACAGTGCGTGTACACTACACAGTACACTTCTACAGTTAGTTGACGAAAAGACAAATTGTAGAAACATGCAGTAATCAATGGTATCTACTTATTTGCTGTATTGTCGAAACGTTTCCACAAGGTTGCTAATATGAAGATCCCATAAATCATACATAGAGTTCCGTAACTCAAAAGGAAAAACGGAGCTTTTATTAACTGAGTTCTAGATTGGCATTGTCACTTGCTTGCAGGTTTTGGCTTTTCTTTAGTTCCTCTGGTTTATTTTAATTCCATTGTAAATATTTAGGTATACACGACAACATATCAAGCTACTAGCTGCACCCCGCGGGTTCACCCGCGTAAATGTCGATCCCGTGGGAATATTGGGATAAAAAGTAGCCTATATGTTAATCCAGGGTGTCGGGTACCTCCATACAAAATTTTTGCAAAATTGGTCCAGCCGTTTGAGCGTGAAGAAATAACAAACATATAAACACACACAAACAAACTTTCGTTTTTATGATATTAGTGTGATATTTTTCCAGTTTTAGCTGACCTCGCATTGTATAGGCTTTTCGTACAATGAGAAGTCAGCTTATACTGGAAAATTATAGCTCGAAATGTCGTCATATATGCAATAAACTCATACAAGCCAGTCACACTTTGGCACATCTGATTGAGACACAAAAACCTCCCATAGCAACTTTATAGCAATTTTAATGTCTTTGAAACAGGCCATCAATTCAAATCAAAACTGAGTTGTTATCTCAATCATATAAAGCTTCCTTCAATAAAGACCACCATAGTCAAGAGGACTATTCTCAAGATTTTACGAGAACTAGTAACTATTTCCTGCTCAAGCGCACATGTCATACAAGACTAATTCCTGAAGGGACCAACTGCAAGTTAATGGCTTCGCGCCGTGTTCTTCAGCAGTTAAAGTGTAACTTTTAATATATTTTTAACGCAGACGAAGTTCTCAATCGCCACGCTTGTTACGTCTGTATTAAATATAGTAATAAAATGTACAATGTTTCTTTTGAGTGTACGTTTGGCCGTCAACGTGGATGAATGTTTTACGGCCGTCAATCCGTTACGTCTCGCTCCTGACACAATGCGAGTTAATAAATACGTGTTTAGGAGCTTGTTATTTTATTGCGTCGTTTGGTGAATAGGTTGGCTCGTTTTTAGATAAGTTTAGTACCTATTGGCTTTCTGCGGGGTAACTGCGTAACACACTATCAGTCAAAATGAAAGCCATTCAACAGCATTCATTGCGTTATTTACGTTGTTGAGCACACAAGTTCTTCGAACATATAAGAGCAATGGATTAGCAATATCCTTCAAAATTGTTTTACGCGTTAGGGTGCAGGTTTTTAAGTTCTGTTTTAGTTGGGCTCATGAGTATGAGAACTCCTGGTGGTCTGTTTGTTGGACACACAATTAATTGATTTATCATTTTATTGACCATTCATCCATGCAAGATAGATAAGACACTTAATAAATTACGATTTATTCCGGTCTGATTCCCTGAGCCCCCCCCCTCCTCGATCTCCTGCTAGTTCGTCTTCTGTTTTACACTTTGTCTTATCCACTTTATGCTAGGTTACTCTACATAGGGAAACTGACGCGGAAGACATCGTGACGTACGTGCGCCAAAGGTTTGAAGTACGCGCAGACAGTAGAGCTGCTGGAGTTGCATCGCAACGTCAACTTTAAGGCGTTTGTGGTGCGCTTACCAACATGCTACCTGCACCTGGTGATGGAAGAAAGCTTTTGGCTGCAGGATGTGGTATTCCGCCGCTTTCGCGGTCAAAGGCCACCGGAACGCACAAAGACTTAGTGCAAGTGATACTAGCATAGTTATTAAGTTTTATTTACTAACAAAATTGTTACTACTCGTATATTATTATGTATAGGTACTTAAGTTAAGCGTGGTATGTATCTATGGGTCTTTGTTACCTGAAAATAAATGTTTTATTATTATTATTTTTACATCTTTTGATATTTCTCGGGATCCTGGGGCCCCGGGCCTTTGGAAGGCGTACGAGGGGCCGAAGCCAACTCGCAGAGGCCCGTTAGACGTGTTTAATTAAATGAGGCACCAACCGACGATTATCCCTCTTCGTACTATGCAAGTGCACCCAAGGACATCCCCCGGTTGGAGTAGGGCTATTGCAGGATATGCAAACAATGATATCGGATTATGGGTTTGGTTGGCTAAAGTGAACTGGGTATTGAGGACTATGGGAAGTCTATAGCCCCTGCCTGACCAATGTTTTATATAAATTACACAGACAAAATGGCAGGGGGTGACTTGCACATTCAATAATGGGCCCCCGAAAACGGTCGCTAGCACATAGCTGTGTCGTAGTGACTAGGGGCAACATGTCCTGAGGTGCTTATGAGGAGTGGAGAGGTATTCCACGGCTATCATTCCCAGAAGTACGGTCAAGATCCCTACGAGCATCTTATTGGAATACTTCCTTCATCCGAGCACGTTTGCTCTTGCGAATCTCCACTCAAGCCGGCCAATAAAGGCAAGAATGAGGTGGGAGCTCTGTTCCTCGTCATTGCTCACTCCAGCCGGCCAATAAAGGCAAGCCAGAGGTGAGGAACAAGACTTCTCCCGGGAGATAGGGTCCGTGGGGTCGCTACTGCCCAACAGCTCGCCACATGCTATTATTATCATTGTAGGTGAAATGGGTTGATGTAAAAGTAATTTCAATTAAACTTTGACGCTTGTTATGCAAAGGACATTTAACAAGTTATGTGTTTACACTGCGTTTTTCCTTATATAACTATGCCACGACAATCACGAGTAACCCCATCAGACAAACATCGGGTTACTTCAAGTAGCATCGTCCTCTAATTCGTATTTATTCATAAGCGAAATACATTGATGAATCCAACCAAACTTCCCTAACAACTGTGAAAATTTGAAAGACAATAATAATATAATCTCCTCAGGTGTTGGTCGAGGCTCTTGGTTATTAAACCATTAGCTGTCACGACTATCGGCACAATGATCGCTGAGTCCACATCTCACATGTCGACAACCTCGTGAGCCAAGTCAAGATACTTGATTTGTTTATCTAAAGGAAATATAAATGTTGACTCTTGTCAAGGTTTTCTTCCAATAATTATCTTATTATAACTTACATAAAAGAAGACTCCAACGACGATTTAGTTATAATATCTCTTATACAACCTTCTTGAATAAGAATTAGTCTCAATTAAGTAATAATACTTAAGCATTTAACATTCAAAACAAGACATAAAAATCCAATTACAATTCCTTCTACATCGATTCAAGTTACCCTGTATATGAATAGAATATATAAGCAATATTAAGTTTCCATATACGAGTAGCAATAATATTATTATAAAGCAAAACACTTGGAAACTATAGCTACAGTAATAATGTCAAAGTCTACCATTTTGTTCGAAGTTATAGTGCAGCCGAACTTTTATGTAGGGATCCGTGGCTCCGACACGCAGACTGTCGTTGAAATACTCATTAGTATCGGTTTCACCATATCTGGTGACGAAGGCCGTAGAATATGGAAAATATGAATGTATAATGACGGACATTACAATGACTACACCTACCAACTGCGGAACCCCGCTGGTGCGTCCGCGGTTCGGATGGAGCGCTCGCAAATAATGTATCGGAAAAATATCGTTTAACCAATGTTAAACGATATTTTTACCATTTACCATTACTGAATCCTATTACCATAGACTCAATAGTCTATGGTAATAGGATTCAGTAATGGTGGTAGGTCTGGAAGTGGGTTTGTAGTGTGTTTTCTTTTAGGATTAAATATCATGATAGTAGTGTCATGGTTGAGGAAAAAGATCATCACAGTCTGAATAATTTTGAAGGATATTGCTAATCCATTGCTTCTTGTGTTCGAAAAAACTGTCTGCTCAACAACGTAAATGACGCAATGAATGTTGTTGAACTGTCAAAATGAAAGTCATTGCTACTTTTACTGTGTTACGAAATTACCCCGATCATTTGAGGACAGTAATGGATAGGTACTCGTTAGGAACCCGGTGATCTGAAATTCCTCCGTATTAATCTGAATGAAAGCCATTCCTACTGTTAATGTGTTACGAAATTACTCTGAAGGGCGCTAACTTTTAATTTGATTTCCAGGATTTAATGAACAAGGGGAAAGATCATATCACCAGAAGTATGGAAATAAGAAGTGTATAACTTTCTAAATTCTATTCAATAAACGTGTTTACGTGTCCCTATTCTCAAAACCACTCGTAATTAAGTTACGACCACGCTCGACATGATTTATCGCACAGGGGACGAATTCTTTACGCATATTTCACTCGGTACCGCTCCGCTCGACGCTCTCGAAAGGGATGTCAAACACAGTAAATATAATAAAGATGAGGAACGAATTACTTTTTTGTTAACACGCACCACGGGGGGGTCTCGGGGACCCAAAGATCATATCGGCTTACAATCGCGCGAATTAATTAGTTGCCTGGAACCTTCGACATTCGCTGGCGTTATTATAAAATACTTATTAAAGTTAGCTATTCAAATGTTATGGCTGACGTGGCTAGGGGTCCCAGAGACCCCGCTTTGCGTAAAATGGCGACTATTTAAGTAAATGAAATATTAAATGGACCCTCTAAAATCTTTTGACCTTCTAATGATGAACACTTTTTAAAATTAATGAACCTCTAAAAAAATGTTTTGCTTATAATGATGAACTCTTTTTAAATAATTATTGAGCCTCTTGGGCTTTTATCACAGTTGCGGAGTAAATAAGCTTAGTTGCTGCGACCAGGTTAGTTTGGAACTGTAACCAACCACGTGCGAACCGGATTCGTCGCAGTAACTGAACTAGGGCACCCCGACCAAATGGGTTAGGTTAGAACTATGACCAACCGTCGATCAACCGACTAAACTACATCCAAGTTGGTCGCAGTTACTTGGCCAATTAGTAGGTATTTTAAAAGGTCCCCAAAATAGGAATTATTTGGGATTCATAAAATGAAGTGCAATCATTAGGTACCTATATTAGAGTGTTCAATAATATTTTTAGGACCCGAAAATAGGAAATATTTGAATTTGAAGTTCACAAAAAGAGGCGCAATCATTATAATTATGTATTAGTGTTCAATAGTATTTTTAGACGCGCAAAATAAAAATACCTAATTGAGGTTCAATTAAATACATGCATGCCTAGGAGTAAAGTGTGGTTTTACTCCCTTAGATTGGATGGTGTCGGAATGAGGAACGTATTTTAGTAGCTTTCGCTTGAGTTTCAGCTATTTGTCTTTTAATGTCGGCCATTATGGTTTGGTTGTTTCAGTGTGGTAGAATATTTATTTAAACTTCTCGCACACAAAAATAGGTACAGATTACAGATAGCGCCAGCCACGAAGACGCGTCCCATTCTTCTTCCTCGCTTACAGTACAGTTTTATTTAGTTTTAGTAGTACAGTTTTATTTAGTTTTGTCAATACACAGTAATTACTTATTAGCGGGTAATTAGTGTGTATCAAAAAACTAAAACACTAGCGGAAATAACTAGCGATAACCACTAGCGATTAGTAAGAAGAGTGGGACGCGTCTTCGTGGATGGCACTGTCTATACAAAGGCGGACTTAATGCCCTAGGCATTCTCTACCAGTCAACCAAGGATGGTGAAGAGATAGGAGTTTATTTTTTTAACTAGCTGACCCGGCGAACTTCGTACCACGTCAAAATCTATAAGTACGAATCATCATCATCTGACTAGCCTTTCCCCAACTATGTTGGGGTCGGCTTCCAGTCTAACCGGATGCAGCTGAATACTAGTAGGTACTTACGTGAAGCGACTGCCTATCCGACCTCCACAACCTAGTAGGTAGGCAGCACGATACCCTTTTGCAAGACTGGTTGTCAGACTTTCGGGCTCCTGAATTGCCGCAACGACTATCAAAGAACTACGAATGACAGCCGGGACCAACCGCTAAAGGCTCCCGCTGACAAGCGCGACGCGACAACGCGACGCAACTGTAGTAGAAAAATTTCTATAAAAACTTCATAGAAATTGTTTTACCAGAATTGCGTCGCACCATCGCGTCGTGCCTGTCTGCGGGAGTCTTTAACGTGCTTACATTTCCTGAAAATAAAAGCTCAAAGAAAACATTAAAGTCTGAGCCAATTTAGCAACTCAGTGAAAGGAATAAGAACATTATCTTGTACTTTATGTATTTATGATTTATATTCTCACCTTCGTAGAAACAGCTCCAGTCTTTTCCGAGTAATTGAGCACCCAAACAAACACACACACTTTTATTTTATTACTTTAAAAAGTTGAAACTGGTAACTGGCCATTCAAGCCTGCATGCAAATAAGTGCAGAATATAATTTAAACACGTAACTTTGCCGTACATTTAGTGAATTATTTTCTATTTAAATATGTCTGGAGTCGCCCTTTTGGTAGTTTGCTCGTAAAAGTTAACGGCCGTAATTTTTATGGGCGAGTCACCTTCGGCTCTTTGTGGCCGGACCACATACGCATACTAATAAAAATTGAAAAATAAATGTACTAGTTTACTTAAGCTGGACAAATAATGTCGGTGTTTTCGCCACGAGTAATATTTTAATAAGTTAAGATTTCAAAAATGCTGGGCACTTAAATGATTACTTTCAACTTCGACAATCGTTGTACCTTTCATTTCGTTTCAATGATTTCAGTCCTTTCCTGCACTCTGATTCTGTAACATATTCAATCACAATCTGAATTATTTTGAAGGATATTGCTAATCCTATTATAGTACACCTACATTTAGCCAGCGGGGCAATTGCGTAACACATTATCAATCGGAATCGATTTCATTTTGACAGTTCAACAACATTCATTGCGTTATTTACGTGTTGAGCAGAAACATTTTTCGAAATTATGGAGCAATGGATTAGCAATTTGCTTCAAAATGATTCAGATTCCGATTGATAGTTTGTTACGCAATTAGGGTGCAGTTCTATCGCCAAAATCTATTGTTTGGACTAAAAAATTAAAACACTAGAGTTTAGTATGTTTTTTGTAGACTAATCTGACAAAAAATCATAATGATTGTATGTATATTAGTATGGTTTTTATTGTAAAAAGAAAGTTTTTAGAGGTATCTTCATGATTATTTTCTATCGAACCAAATAAGTTGTATTATGTTTTCAACACACTATCTACCTAGCATATATCCTGAAGAATATCATATATTTTTTTATTTTGTTTACTGTAGTCGATCATATACTTTTATTGTTTCTAAAACTTGCGTTTTTTGCGTTTAGGTCCTGTAAGCCCCTGAAGTCCTATCTAATAGGGCGAGCCTATTGTCATCAACCGGGCACAGATTCAGGCTCAGGGCTACTGAGAAATTCTTGATGGAAAAACCCAATAACACTGCTCGGTTTGGGTATCGTACCCAGGACCCCATGCTGCAGCATTAGCGCTTGCGACCACTAGACCAACGTGACAGTTATTTAAACACTAGCAGCGCCCCGCGTTTTCACCCGCATAAGTGTCGATCCCGTGGGAATATCGGGATAAAAACTATCCTATGTCCTTTCCCGGGACTCAAACTATCTCTATACCAAATTTCATCTAAATCGGTTCAGCGGTTTAAGCGTGAAGAGATAACAGACAGACACACTTTCGCATTTATAATATGAGTATGTATTTTCGTTATCCAATCACTACACAGGGTAAAGTGTCAGAGCAGCGGTGGCATAGGCCGCGACTTACGAGTTGTAGGTTCGAACCCAGTCAGCCTCCTTACTTTTTGTAATTTAATTTCATCACCTGTGCTCTCAAAACGGTGAAGGAAAACATCGTGAGGAAACCGGCATGTCCTAGAACCAAAAATTCGAAGACATGTGCCATCTACCAACCCGGACTGGGCTCGCGTGCTAGATTACAGCCCATTCCCTCTCGAAGAAAGGAGGTATGTGTCCCGGCAGTGGGAACATTATAGGCTGATTATGTATATAAAGTAAAAGTACTCCAGTGCAAAACGTCGGTATACTTATGTGAAATATCTCGAATGGTTCCACTTACAGTGAAATTAGAGCGAAATCTATTCGCAGTAGAAATCCATTAGCTAAAAAGTTATTACTTCGTCGAGATAAAATTAATATGCAGTCTCGTGACTTCATTCTAAATTCTATGTCTGCGGTCTGACTTAGTATTATCGATAATAAACTCTATTTGGAGAAGTATAAGGTTCGAGTTAGGTTATGTGGTGAGATTTTTATGTTCTAATGAAATTGTTTTCAACCGCAAGACTGCTGGGTTCTTTATTTTGTTATTAGTCCTATTGTTGTGAACATTGCGAATTATTTCATTTTTGCCCCGAGATTAGGATGTCTATTTATCTATACAATTAAAATTGAAATGCTCGGCGATGAACGGCGGGACCGATATGGCTATTGTTTTTGGTTTCGAATGTTCGTAATATTTGAATTGGAAAATTTGGGAAAAGCTGGACATAATTACCTATTCACTGCAATTTTTGTATCAAATATTGAAAGAATACGAGAACATCTGTCGGGTCCGCTAGTTTGATTAATAATCACGTTTAATGAGAGATAATAATATGGTCGAAAAGAAAACATTAAAACTAGGTACATTACCTACATTAAACTTTTTAATTTTTAAAGGTTTTATGCACGTTAAACCGCGCGTTGGTCCAGGCTTTCATTTGTAGATCGTTGACAGTCATTACGGGTAGTCAGAAGCCCGAAAGTCTGTCAACCAGTCTTACCAAGGGGTATCGTGTTACCCAGTAACTGGGTTGTGGACGTCAGATAGGCAGTCGCTCTATGTAAAATACTGGTACTATTCAACTGCATTCATTTAGACTGGAAGCCGACCCCGACATAGTTGGGAAAAGGCTAGGCAGATGATGATGATGATGACTACCGCAGCGTATGAATAATAATTCATCCGTCCTGTCTATTTGTCATCCACGAAATACACATTCTTCTAATGTCAAAGCTATAGTTATTGCGATCGTGCGAGTTAAACGCAATAAGACTCCCATTTAAAGACTGTTCACCCAATTTAACTATAAGTCAAAGTCAAAGTCAAATCATTTATTTCAATTAGGCACAGTAAAGGCACTTTTGAACGTCAAAAATTATAGTAAATACAATTGTGTGTATAAAAACATCTTGTATTGTTTTAATAAATCTACCACACACAAATCTAGTAGAAAATATATATATTCTTTAAATAGTGTCCCTGTAAATTTTATACAATAAAGCACAGATATATTTAACTGTTAAGTAACAAAACTATTGCTAAATATTGGCCAAATGTGAGTTACTATATATTTTATTATAAGAACTTCATGTACCTACCATATTTGATGCAAATGAATTGAATTGAATATAAATCAAAATAAATTATCTTTGAAAGACAAATTACCACACAAGTATTTGCAGTGCACGTTGACATGCAAATTAATTAGTTCTTAAACGCATGGCGACTGCGTACGCGCAACACTGTCGATATTAGATCGTTTGGACAATCAATTTTAATTAGTTTTAACACTGGATGGATGGATGTGTGTTGGCTTTGGAATTTAGGTCTGTTGTACTCGTGTATGGGATACTAGTTTTAGTCCGCGCCTTCGATCCCGTGGAGTTCGGAAATTATCTCGGGAAAGTACTACCTTGATTAAAATTTGGACCAAATGCTGCGGTTAGCCCGTGGATGGGTGAACATCTTTTCATACCAAGACCCCTCCGTGCCTCGGAAAGCATATTAAGCCGTTGGTCCCGGCTGTCATTCGTGGATCTTCGACAGTCGTTACAGGTCGTTAAAAGCCCGAAAGTCTGACATCAGTCTTACCAAGGGATATCGTATTACCCAGTAATAAAATACTGGTATTCAGCTGCATCCGGTTAGACTGGAAGCTGCGGACCCCAAAATAGTTGGGAAAAGGCTAGGCAGATGAATAAATGATGAATGTGACATGGATTATTAACACGTTATAATTCATTTAAAAAATTGCTAAATTGAAGAGTCCAACTGTGACGTAGCATGACAACTGAATAGACTGGTATTACGTTTAGTTGGTTAGCTAAGTCACGTGGTTTTTTTGTTTACCTTTATTTACCTACCTAAACCTATGGAGTATAAGTGCGTTTCATTTAAATAAATAGGCTGGTTGCAAGTTGATGCAACGTATTTGACGTGCGTTCGAAAGCCAGACATGTCTACGAGACTCGAGACTGTGGGGCGACGATGTTACAAAGTATGTATGTTAATGATAAATTGTGTAGTGTTTTGTTTCGTGTCGGTTACTGACGGGTGCGCATGTGTGCGTGATCTCTTCTGAGCGACTTGTTCCTGACTGATTTTGTTTATTCTGTAATTAGGATATCAGAATCAGCATATTTAAATTTCGAATTAGCTGGATTGAGTCGACGTGTCCTATCTCTTTGAGAAGAAATGGGGTAACAAACTCATGGGTTCAAGTAATTTTTAAAGTCCAGAAGCCTCAAAATCTAGTCGCAATCTCATCTCGGCGACAAACAAATGTCAAAAACTTGTCAAAAATGTTATGTAAATTGATTGTATTTTGGACAGATTGAGACTGAGATCAAACTTGGAATGTTCTTACAATTACGAGAATTGCTCCTCAGATAATTATTATGAATCCAGACTTTTTAGTTCTAGAACGCATTTTAAATTTTTGAAAAAAGACGACACAGATTTCGTAGTAGGTACTGTCTATGTACCTTATGAAGCCAAATGGAAAGTTCATGTTCAATGGAATGCCATTTTTTGTTTTGAGATAAAACGTTTTAGGTCATTTCAGTACACAATTCAAAATGTCTCGTGTGTCACGCTCGGGACCGTGAACAAAACAAAACAACATCTGGGTTGTTTTTCGGGCCTGTGGGACCCGAGACAGTGATCTGTATACCACACAAGTATTGTCGTGGTAGCCCCAAGGTTTCTTCACCCATTTCTGAAACATCAGGCTGTCAACTGAAATTTTGAAAGGACATGCCAATGACATTTGCATTGTTATCGTAATTATATACGTACTACATCTGGAATTGAACTTCTACATCCATTTTTGAAGTACCAAGTTGTGCTGCGCTGAAATCCTGATGTGGAAATACCAAGGTGACAGTTTTATTGCCATAATTACGTACCTCAAAAGTTTATCTCGAGGCGCTAACACGCGCGGTGAATGGTGATTGATGCTCAATTGCTCATTCCGTTTCTGTATGAGCAGAGGCCTTTGTTGCCCTGTAGACCAGTGGCACAATTACTGGTAGGTATTACTTTTTCTCATACATGCTTGGAAATTCGCGTTATTTTGACAACCTTCTTCGAGATAAATCGAAAATGCTGTATTGGTCAAATACATGCGAGATGCGGCCGGCAATGTTAGTACGAAAATCCATATCTGTCGTGTTTAGCGTCCGAATAAATTACCATGAAAACTCATATCTATCGTGTAATTTAAAAATGAAACGATCTTTTTACTGCAAAACATGAAAACCAAGGAAGGAGGTAGCGTATTAAAGATTTTATTTTTAATTTCGAATTGGCTTGCAAATAGAGCTAAAAGAGAAACAAATGAACATATTACATAACATAATCAGTCTATGATGTTCCCACTGCTGGGACTCAGGCCTCCTCTCTTCGAGAGGGAGTTGGCTGTAGCCTGTAGTCAACCACGCGGGCCCAGTGCGGGTTGGTAAATGTCGCATGTCTTCGATTTTTTTGTTCTAAGACATGCCGATTTCCTCACTATGTTTTCCTTCACCGTTTTGAGAGCAGTGGTGATGAAATTATGAACCACAGACGCACAGCACAGCGCTGATTTTCAGTGGTCACCCGAAAGCCATGTGTAACTGCGACAGTAAAGTTAGCTAGTCAATTAATTAAAGAAATATTTTTGTGCGCAGACTAATTTGGCAATATCATCGAAGCATAAAGTTTTATTTATCACCCTTTGTATTGCTCGCAGTAGTTAGTGATTCGCCTAGCTGCCATCGGTTTTGCAAATAGATGTAGCAGTAAGATCGTGAACATTGAAATTTTTCTAATCTTCTAATTCCAATCTATGAATCCGATACGTTTTTCTAAAGAATTTTGCTTATGGCATACTTTCAATAAAAAATAAAAATATTTATAAGTATAGTTTTAATGTCATATGAGGTGTCTATGGGTGGGTCAATTTTATCTTTTTAATCTTCGTTTTTTTTTCACCTTTTTTGGTGTTTTTTTAATACCTGTATTGTGTCTTTTGTTGCACTGAATAAACGTTTTATCTATCTGTCAATATTTTTTTAAATACCTAATTATCTTTATCAACATGGTCCATGAATCAAAAAAATGTTCGATTCCTAATATCAATCCTACTTAACTTATTTTATGCGTTAAACTAATTTGCTTTTAATTATCTACGTCCTAGCTGGCTCGTTTTAAGCATTCTAAACAACTTTCGAAGTCTCTAATTGAATCTATATGGTACAGTTCAGCTGCGTAACACTGCACAAACAGTAGCAATGGCTTTCATTTTGACAGTTCAACAACATTGATTGCGTTATTTACGTTGTTGAGCAGACAAATTTTTCGAACATGTGAAGCAATGGATTAGCAATATCCTTCAGAATGATTCAGGTTGGGATTGAGAGTGTGTTACGCATTTAGGGTGCATTTCTATCTATGTATCTCAACCTGAATCAGCGCTAGATGTTTTAGCCCCTTTCTGATACAATTATATCCGCAGCACTTGTAGTTGTGTTTGTGTTGTCTAATTGTACGCCACAACTAATAGGATCTCATCAATATGTCGTTGGCTTCGTTACTACACTGTCTTCGGGCGATGCCAACTATTCTTCAAGATAATTACTGCTGGCAATTTAGTGGTGAAACGATTCATAGTTATTGTTTAGTTACAATTGTTGATTAAAAGGTTTGTGTTATGTATGAGGTAGAGCGTCAGGTTAATAAAAATAATATCTCTGTTCAATATTTTTTCTGGTGATTTTGTCAAATGTCTGAGTTTTCACTAATTACGCTTTATTTGTGCGCTGCTGGGTTTTGACAATAGATATAAAAAAGAAGAAAAAAAAGTCTGGTTTTGACACTTGACATCAAGCTATTTTCGATACAAAGTCACAATTACCATTCTCTTGTCCATAGACTACTATTATAAACTATTCTTGTCTTTATCTCATTTTATCTGAGGTCGGTGTAACATGTTTTTTTCTTCCATTACAAATAAAAAGAAAAACTTAAAGTTTGTCTAAACTAATAATTATTATAAAGAGAAAATTCTGGGCCGAGTCTATTTAGATTGCTATCGACACGCTAAGAAGAAGAAGAGAAAATATTTGATTTTTGTATGTTTTTCTGTAACGCTTTCACGGTAAAACGGCTAAACGGATTTGGATGAAATTTGACACATGTGTAGACCATAACCTGGCTTAAGATATAGGATTTTTTTATCCCGATATTTCCACGAGACCGAAATTTATGCGAATAAAACCGCGGGGCGCAGCTAGTTTGTACCTAATGTAGGAATTGGGCATCAATGGAAATTGGAATTATGTAGATACGAATGGGTTTAATTTTTAACAGTAACCTTATCTGAAATGTTAACAAAGATATCAATAACATCGAAACGATTACGATACTACCGCCCATTCTGACCCTTTCAAAAGGTATTAATAAAGCTAGTGCTACAATGCAAGCGTCGTAAATACGCTACACATCGCAAGCGCTCGCTCCGGATGTTAGCCAACAAACACCACTTTAAATCAACGGAAAACGACTATAGGACTCACGTTAGGGTATGGGTACACGATTTGTGCATTCGCTTTTTTTATGACGTAAGCTTTGTCGAGCATGAAGGGAAAAAAAATAAAGTAAAAACTTGCACCTAAAATGTGATGACTTAAATTTTCTTTGGTGTCCAAAAAACCTAGAGTCAGAGCAAAGTGTAAACTATTTCATCACCACTGCTCTCAAAACGGTGAAGGAAAACTTCGTGAGGAAACCGGCATGTCCTAGAATCAAAAATTCGAAGACTTGTGGTATCTACCAACCCGCACTGGGCCCGTGTTGTGGTTTACGGCCCACTCCCTCTCACCGAGAGGAGGCCTGTGCCCCAGCAATGGGAACACTATAGGCTGATTAAGCTTTATGCTATCCAAAAAATCTTATGTTGTCATACTTTAGTAAATTGGTATTGCCAATGACGCATGTAATTGGTAGCATGATTCCCTAAATATGAGTAGGTACCGAAGACAAAACGGTGGATCCATAGATATAATAGTAATTAAGTTGATCATAATTTAATTTATCTTATTTGCATATAAGAAATATGCGTAAGTATACCAAAGAAACGATGTACTTATTAACAATTGCGTCAAAAATCCATGAGAGCAATATCGCACTGCTAACACAAGACTGTATCAACTCAAAAAAAAACAAATTCGAGATAACTCATTCTTCATAATTGATAACCTGCAATCTCTGAAAATACTCATAATTAAAGAAACCCCTTAATTTTATCACTAATTTTAAAACAGTGTTCACAATCGTTAACAGGAAACGAGTAATCAGTTTTCCATCATTTCTGAAAAAAGCTTAATTTTGAGTTGATACAGTCTTGTGTTAGCAGTGCGATATGTGCAACTGATTATATGAAAGTACCATTTGTCAAACACAATTTTCGGTGCGAATAATGTGTCCTGAGCACAACAGCGGTCGAAAGCTGAGTCCCGGTGCGCTCCACATGATTGTTTTGGAAATAAACGCCATGGTCCGGTCACGCGCGCGTGATTTTAACGTAAACAAAGCGGTGTGAGCGCCCGCGCGTCTGTGTGAACCCGCCTTAGCAACAAAACAAATTATTTGTCATACATTCGCACAAGATTATACGCCTTCTTATTGCGCGGTTTGAAACAGATGGTATGCGCTTGCGATTATTTTTATCGATAGGTACTTGGTTTTATTGTTTTTATTGATTGTCGTTTATAAGTTGTAATTATTTAGCAGTTTAAGTATGGCTTTTTAGCGAATGGGCTAATTATATTTTAACGTTTTTTTTTATTTTGACATTACTTATTTAAAATTAAAAACAAAAACTTTACAGTTCGTTCCTGGCTGGTCTCGCGTCCTTCAATGAGAACATGAAAGTTTTCCACAGAAACTTGTGAAAACAAATTTAAAACTTAAAACAAATCCTAGTCTTCTAATTAAACATACATTTGCATTGACATTAGTCAAGCAGTCGCTCCATGTAAAATACTGGTATTCAGCTGCATCCGGTTAGACTGGAAGCCGACCCCAACATAGTTGGGAAAAGGCAGAATGTAGAATGTTGTTGTTGTTGAATGTTGGGGATTTACAGAATTATAATAATTGAAATCATCAATACAACCCTCTTAAGCTCATATAATCCTATTGATTCGATGTTTAATGAACCAGTTATACAATAGGATTAATTATGAACTTAGAGGGATTTATTGATGATTTTAATCCCATCTAATCGTAAAAATCAACAAAAACGAAGCATTTGCTACCAAACTAGGTAACTAGGTACTTGCTTTGCACAGAAACACCCAACATTACGGACGCTGCATACCAAAATTGATTTATGTAACACTAAGGAAAATAATGGTTATTACTGTCGTGTATATTACAAAATATCTATTCAGAAACGGATAATTATACAGTGTTTATGCGACCTAATGTTTGTTGTTAATTTATACCAAGACTGTGCTAAAGAAGTTTATTGGCTACTGAAAATAAATAAGGCGATGTGCTGACAGTAAGTTTGTGTTGCGACGCGGTAATTGCTTGAGATCTTGTGTCTTGAGACAGATATAGGATAGACTGGTTGTCGATGTGTGTTGAAGACCGTTTGTGCATAAAATCACGCCTGTATGCCCAGCAGGGTGAGGCAGAAGCGCACCTGTAGGTATTACTACACCCAAATTTCGCCAGTTATGTTTGAATCCCGTGTAATAGGGAGCGAGTCTATTGGCATACGGACACAAATTCAGACTCCGAGCTGCTATTGAGAAATTCCAGATGGAACACTGCCCGACCAGAGAATCGAACCCAGGACCTCATGGTCGGCAGTAGCGCTTGCGACCACTAAACCAACGTGGCAGTTATGAAACATTTATTTGCAAACTTAAGGCTTAGAAGGTGACTTTCGAATTGAGTTAAAAATTATTTTCTATTCAGCAAAAGACTGTCCGAATGATTGATCACTTGATCAGATAATAATGCGATAAAAAAGTCGGATCGTCAAACTTATCGTGGAACGAAAGACGATATGGATATGGACGATATGGGTAACGAGGTTTCGGGTGTGAAATTGTTGAGGCTAGCGCGTGTTCATTCGGGATTTATAGTTAAACTAGCAGCGCCCCGCGGTTTCACCCGCATAAGTGTCGATCCCGTGGGAATGTCGGGATAAAAACTATCCTATGTCCTTTCCCGGGACTAAAACTATCTCTATACCAAATTTCATCTAAATCGGTTCAGCGGTTTTTACATTCAGTACCTATACACCAGCTACCTTCTCCAATGTCCATCTGCCTCCATAAGTACCCTTTAAAAAGGTCAAAGTGGTAAACAGTTTCTCTATACAGCGTCATAAACTAGAAATCGCCACTAAAAGCAGTAAGCACATAGTTTGCTGGTGATATGACCTGGCCGGACACTTAACTGTTCTTACTCAAAGTATAGAAAGTACTGTCGGCTTGTGTAACAAATTATTGGCTTTAAACGTGACGACATCTATATATCGTAAAATAGTGCATAGGTAGTTATTTGATGGTGGTGATGGCAGATTTGTCAGAAATTTTGATGGGGAACGGGAACGATATGACCATGGATTTGAGAATACATGAAAATCCCTTCCAGCTCTGTCTCTGTGTCAGATGTCTCTCTTCCAAACGCGTTGTTAAGTGCTTTTTGGTAACTATCTTCTGCTCGCGTCTTCGTCCGTGTGAAATTTCACCTTCTTAGGGGAGGAAATTTTAAAAACCCTTTTTTACCCTTTGTCTTCACAAAAAACACACCCTCCAAATTTCATGTCTCAAGGACCAGCGGTTTAGGCTGTGCGTTGATATATCAGACTTTGAATTTTGTATTTATAGATTTCAATTTGTAATTGGTTACTTTAGAGGAGCGTCGTGGTTCGTGGACGACAGGCCTAAAGATGATGAGCCAATGTGACGAGAACTGACGTGGTTTTTAATTGAAGCAAAAGGCTTTCTACATTTCCAATAGCTACACTTAGCAAATGCATCTTTGATCGCAATGTTGTTGTTGACAGACAGAACATTGTGTAACTCTTCAAAATGAATTTGGATATGAAATGTGTAACTGAAATAATGCTATTATGAATGTAGTTGGTTCAGAAATGTTTACTGAATCGATTTCTGTAATTTTTAATAAGTACAGGTAAAAAAACCGGCCAAGTGCGAGTCGGACTCGCACACGGAGGGTTCCGTACCACCGTACAATATTTAACACAACATATATAAAAATCACGTTTGTTGTATGGGAGCCCCCCTTAAATAATTATTTTAATTTTATTATTTATTATTAAAGTAAAAATACAACTGAGTATTTTGTGAATATTTCAAGTGCCTACCTGTTGCCATTATTGATATCGTGCAAAAAAGGGCAAAAAACGCCTTTGTTGTATGGGAGCCCCCCTTAAATATTTATTTTATCTTATTTTTAGTATTTGTTGTTATAGCGGCAACAGAAATGAAAATTTCAACTGTCTAGCTATCGCAGTTCTTGAGATACAGCCTGGTGACAGACAGACGGACGGACAGACAGCGAAGTCTTAGTAATAGGGTTACGTTTTTACCCTTTGGGTACGGAACCCTAAAACCACCAATATGGACGAAGTACCTATTACGCTAGACCCTACGTGTGCGACTGTGTGCGTGCGTAGATTTGTAATGTGACCACAATTTTCTCCCGCAATCAGTATAATATAACTAATTTAAGGACGCTATCACATTTTTCCACGAATAACAGTACTTTTCAGGTACCATTTTAGTGAACTTGGAGTCGCAACTGCAAGGATATCTTGGTTTCAAATTAAAGATAATATATTCATCTCCAGAATGGCTCCATAATAATTAAATAGCCCCATACAAAATTTTCACACAAATACGTTTTTACCATCACAGTAATCGCAAGAAATTTAATAAAAAGGGGTTTGAATAAGGACCTATATAGCTAAATCCACTGCATATTTTAACTTAAAAATAAGAAGATATTGTTGCTTATATAGTCCTCTATACGATAAGCTAAATATTTTGTAGATAAATAAATAACTTTTTCATTTATGAGACAAATAAGAAACGCTCTCAAATTTCTCCATACATTTTCTACCCGCGGACACTTGCGGTTCGTCATTCCGCGCTCAGAAGCGCTCGTGGAAGCACGTCTGTGTCGCTTTCTCGCAAAAAATAATTACGTAAAAAAGTGAGTTCCGAGTTGTGTACTGAGGTCGGACGAAGTTGATACTTTTTCGGACCGAAATAAAATTAAGTACGATTATTGGTATTTGTTTCAGAAACAAATACTTAGTTGTAATTTTTACAAGCTTTTATTTAACTTGCAATGTATGTATGTATGTATGTAACTATGTTTGTTCGGGTGGACTCTTGCAACTAAATTTTGAAGCAGATATCTTTAACCGATTGAGCTGAAATTTTGTATGCACGTTTAGTTTGGATGACAATGCATGGTTAGCTGTGTGACGTTATTCTAAATCCAAAATGGCGGAACGCCCAAGATGGCGGACTACTTATTTTTAAGGCACTCCTACAATATGGATATCAAATGAAAGGGATTGCTGAGAATAACTCGAAAAATAAAATGACGTCACTCTAAATCCAATATGGCGGACTTCTAAAGATGGTGGACTAGTTATTTTTAATGCACTCCTACAATATGGGTATCAAATGAAAGGGATTGCTGAGAATAACTCGAAAAATAAAGTGACGTCACTATAAATCTAATATAGCGGTCATCTAAAGATGGTGGACTAGTTACTTTTAATGCACTGCAACAATATGGGTATCAAATGAAAGGGCTTGCTGAGAATAACTCAAAAAACAATGTGACGTTACTCTAAATGCAATATGGCGGACTTCTAAACATAGCGGACTAAGTTTTTTATGCTTTCCTACAACATGGGTATCAAATGAAAGGTCTTGCTCAGAATACGTATGCGAGTTAAACTCCACAAAAAAACCTGTCAAGCGATAACTAAAAAGTAAAAACAAATTAAAAGTAAAAACTTTTTTTTAAAACAAGCTTTTAGTTAAATGCGCTAAAAAGAATAAAATAAAATTTTCCTTTAAAACTTTTACTATCAACTTATAACGTCAATAAGTACACAAGTTATATGATATAAAAGCTTGTTGCGAGATTTACCTGTGTAGATAAACAAGTAAATAAGATGATCTGATTGATTTTAATTTTTTCAATTTTCAAACTAAGTAAATATGAGTTCTTAAATCTGAAAAAAACTTTTTTACTTTTAATTTATTTATTTAGTGGATATAGATGACGGATAAAGATTGTATAAATATTTATTTTATAATCAAATTAAAATGATGGAAATATTTTTTTTAGACATTCGATATTAATAGTCGATTTTGGGGTTTTTCGGGGTGATGATTACGAATATAACATCCATTTTTTATTCAAGGTGGCGGATTTTTGTTTGTGACAAATCGACTTACGGCCAATTTCTTCATAATACCAGTATATCCAGTTGTCATGCTACGTCACAGTTTTACTCTTCAATTCAGTAATTTTTTTAGTGAATTATAATGTTGCTATATTGAAGAATACAATTGTGACGTACCATGACAACTGAATAGACTGGTATTACGTTTAGTCGGTTAAGAAAGTCGCGTGGTTTTTTTGTTTACCTTTATTTAGCTACCTAAACCTATGGAGTATAGTAGTAGTACAGACGCCAGCACATCAACCTACACCTAACTGTCAAATTTTCCCAATGAACATTGAACCTTATGCTTTAGTAATAAAGTTGAAAATCTATTACAGAAATCTGACAGATTGTAATAGGTTGATGTGCTGGCGTCTGTACAATGAAATATTTTCTATGTGAAAAGACAGCTGTGCTGCTGGGGAGTTTGTTGCGCCACTTCTTCCCAGCGAAAGCACTAAGAAGTGAAGGGCGGGCGTTTTGGGGGACTGTCTTTTGTAATTTTGACATTCGAAAAGTGCTGATTCTCAGCCTAATTTGAATAAATTACTTTTGATTTACTTTGTTTTAATTTTTAAGTAAATAAAATACTTACTGTTTTCATAAGGGAATGATTATTTTTAAATATCACAACGAAACTCTACGATAAACTCCCAGGCTAGTATTTGATTATGAAATACTCCAACAATTGACATCAAAAATAATATTTAAAAGTACTTAGGTACATATTTTCAAACTAACAGCAGACTGTGGTATAAATGTGGATGTTCCGTGTAATACTAAAATGTTAAGGTCGTTTTTGGGTACCTAGTAATGAACGTATTGACTGATGAACTTCAACAATACTAAAAACATGATTATCACGCAGATAGTAAGTACTAATAACACTTACCAAATTCGATTGCGAACTTACAACTAACTTTACTAAATAAATACCAGCAAAATTAAAAAAAAATATCTTCAAGTACCAAGATTAGTTAAGTTACGTATAAAAATCGAGCGAACAATGGTTTCAATGTGTGCGTGCGCGTAATGTTGCTGTGTTGCGATTCAGATACCTAAACTTGAGCGAGTTCAAAATGTGATAGCGTCCTTAAGAGGACTACATGACCTAAAGCGCGGTCTTTGTCGGACTGCATAGAAAAGAAAGAGAAGCGCGATGCCACAACGCTGGTAATTTATTGCAAAATATGAAGCAATTATCGATTTACGAAAAATCTAGTGTTTGGACAAAAAAACTAAAACACTATAGTTTTAGTATGTTGCTTGTAGAATAATCTGACAAAAAATCATAATGATTGTATGTATAGTATGAATTTTGTTGTAAAAAAAAAGTTTTTAGAGGTATCTTCATGATTTTATTCTATCGTACCAAATAAGTTGTATTATGTTTTCAACACACTATGTTCCTAGCATTTATCCTGAAGAATATCATATATTTTTTTGAGTTTTTTTACTGTAGTTTATCATATACTTTTATTGTTTCTAAAACTTGCGTTTTTTGTGTTTAGGTCCTGTAAGCCCCTTAATAAATGAATAATGTGGTATAACACAGTAGTAAAAAATCTGTGTGTACATACATATTATGATTATAACATAATGTTCTAAATGGGGTGTTCAGTGGTATGCGTTAACTCCGAGAAATGTTGTATAGAAATATTTTCCGACCAAACAGTTCGATGACAGTCCTATAAATAATATGGTGAATCTTTGACAAAACGTAGCATGAAATAAAAACAATTTTAATTTATTACATCTGTTGGAAATAAGCCAAGAGCCTTTGTAAAGTTTAATTAACTGGGCGGGCCTTTTAAATCATTCCGTGTTGATTTAGTAATCATTAAGGGAAAGTAATTAGGAAGGCAGGCGAAAGGAGTAAGGCTGTGACAGAGTGACGTTTTGGGATGCATGAAGAAGCCTCTTCGTGTAACGCAGTTTGTTCCGCCTGTTACTCAACTTAACCGAGCGCTTGGCGCATCCTGGACAGTCACACCCAACACCTTTTTTGACTGGCCAATTCTTCCCTTGCGGTGGTAGGGCTAACTAACGCCCGCCTGGTTTGCGACCACGCTCCCACCGGAGTGCGGTGTCAAGCAGCCTGCTGTGTTTCGTCGATGCGTGGGAGTTCCAGTGCCTTAAGCAACTTTTGGGCACGCTCGTTCCATCATAGACCTCATCCATCGCTTTCCATCAGGCGTGATCGAGGTCAAGAGCGGACCCATTCAGCAATAAAAAAAAGACGTCCAAGTACTGAAAGACGAGATGTCGGTAGTCCGGTGGCGAGATGAGATGGGCAGACGACATTGATACCATCGCGGGCAAAACCTGGATGAGGCTGGCACAAGAGCGTGGGCATTGGCACGAAAAAAGAGAGGCGTGTGCCCAGCAGTGGGTGAATTCGGGCTCTGGATGATGATGATGATGAATTAGGAAGACTGTAGCGTGTTGTCGAAGGAGTGACGGGCCCTTGAGTCGAGACCGTGAACCAGCAAGCGTTCCCTAGAAAGTTGGATCGCAATGGATTTAGAATTTCTTTTAAAATCCATCCTGGCGCCTGGCGGTATCTTTTTCCTGAGCCATCTCGAACTAGTCTTTACTTAAATGGACGCGTACAGGCCAATAATATCTAAAATAATCTACAATCTGAAATCCCTTTCAAAGATTTCTGTCTGCAGACAGTTAATTCCTGCGCGTAGACAAATATTTTTATGTTTTCCTTTCATAGATTTGTGGCCGAAGTTTTTATGGGTCGGATGTAAAATTTGCGCAAAGTGAGATTGTGACGAGCGTCCCTAGTTTCCTTTTATGTTAACAAAATGTCTGTCTAGGTATTTTGAAAAAAACTATTTTGCTCATGCATAATCAGCCTATAATGTTCGCACTGCTGGGACACAGGCCTCCTCTCGGTGAGAGGGAGTGGGCCGTTATCCACCACGCGGGCCTAGTGCGGGTTGGTAGATGTTACATGCCGGTTTTCTCACGATGTTTTCCTGCACCGTTTTGAGAGCAGTAGTAATGAAATAAATTACACAAAGTAAAGCGCCTGTCTGGGTTCGAACCTACGACCTATATCCCGTAAGTCGCGGCCGTTACCACTGGTTCACCACTGCTCATATACAAATTACTAATTAAAAAAATAATAAAAGCGTTTCCGACGTCATGAACAAATTTTATGCCCCATAATATTCGTACACAATAAAATTACCACTACGCCGTTATAGGCCTTAAATCACAAGCACTAAAAGTCATTATGCCATGTTAATATATTGTATTGTGTGACATACTGTGTGGTGTCCAATGCTCTCAATCAGCCGTTGGGATTACAATGTCTTTATTTATAAACGCTGGTAACACTGGTTGGCACCGCAGTGACAGAACTGCATAAAATAAAATTAGGTTAACTGTTTTTTAGGGTGACAATACTCGAACGCATCAAGGATAAGACGGACTATGAAATAATAGTATTCAGTCCTGTTTGCAAATTATTCTTAACTAGCTGCGCCCCGCGGTTTCACCGGTATAAGTCTGGGAATATCGGGATAAAAAGTAGCCTATGCGTTAATCCAGGGTGTCAGCTACCTCCATACCAAATTTTATCAAAATTAGTCTAGCCGTTTGTGCGTGAAGAAGTAACAAACATATAAACACACTCACAAACTTTCTCCTTTGATAGGAATTTTTTGCAAACATGGTGAATTTGATGATAGATGATGATTTTTGAAAATACTTTAGTAAATTGAGGAAATAAACGCTAATGGAAAACTGACTTATTTCAAGCAACAGGAACCTGCAAAGCCGCATTGTAGCTTCATGATGAAATTAATGTTTCTTTTAGCTTGTAGCCCGCAATATTCAATTTTTAACCGACTTCTAAAAAGGAGGAGGTTCTCAATTTTTCTTACGTTTTTTGCAATTTGCAGGTTAGTGTCATGTTGTATGTTGATTAAAATATGTATGATTCACGACCCTAACAAATATGTCTCCACAGAATTATAATCATTAGAATCGGCAATGAGTTGCTGATTCTTAAGTTTGAATTGGCCTCAAATGTCAAGCGTTCATGAAATAGTAATTCAATAATATGAACTTAGAGAGTAATGTTGATAATTTTTATGATTATAATTCTATAAATAAATATTTTTTACCTCCGCGAATCATATTTAGATCAACAATCTGTGATGGAACGAGCGTGCCCAGAAGATGCCTAAGGCACTGGAACTCCCACGCATCGACGAAACACAGCAGGGTGGTCGCAAACCAGGCGTGCGTTACCATCGCAAGGGAAGAATTGGCCAGTCAAATAAGGTGTTGGGTGTGACTGTTCAGGATGCGCCGACCGTTCGGTTCAGTTGAGTAACTTTCGGAACTAACTGCGCTACACACGAGGAGGCTTCTTCATGCAACCCAAAAAAAAAAAAATTGGGATATTTGAATGTTGAGGGCTGGGCTACCCTGACACTTTTGTCTTAAGTATGTAGTTTTAATTTCACCGTCTTTGTACGAAAACACGGCGACACATCGAGCTACTTATTTCCAGTTTTAGCTGACCTCGCATTGTATAGGGTTTTGGTACAATCACAAATCAGCATTATGCTGGTTATTTATAGCTTGGTGTGTAGCCGTGCGTACAAGCATCAGCTTTAAAACCAATGATTTAATACACCTTTCAAAAACTAACCGTGTCGACTGGACTACAAACAGTAAATCAGGTTCTAGGAAAATGATCTTTTTTCTAATAAAGTGATAACTATAAGCTAGGCAGATAGCACTGTGCAACAGATAAAAATCTTTTAGACACACTGCATATTACGTGCGCGTGCGGCTCTGATGCGGAACCATTGGGGTCCAAATCTTAGGTTTCATCGTTCACGCGCCACAGACGAGCAATAATTTCAATAAATCAAAAAATAATAAAAAAAAACTATATTTATGGATTACGGTAAACCATTTCAAGTTACTAATTGGCAGCTGTTCTATTTACACTAGAATGTTAATTAACTGGTCGTTAAGTCTTTCAGTACCTAAGTAGAAAATGAAATAAATAAAATAAATTATTTGCCACATTAAACCTTTTATGATCCTACTACTGTTGTCTTGGGTGTGAAGTGGGAATAGGTTATGAATATTTCTTTTGAAAAAGAACACATGACATGAAAAAGTCAAACTCAAAGCATATTATTTCAAATAAACCAATTACAGGCACTTTTGAATTGTCAAGGGGTCGGTCAGTCAGAAAGATGAAGCTAGTTTCCCATTCCAAAGCGTAGTAGGTACCTATGGAGAAGAACGGGCAAGAAACTCGCACGGACACTCTTTTAAAATCTTAAAACTGTTACAAATTACAAAATATTCGTTACATCATTCATGTTGAAATTATATATGTGAGAACGATGTAGAAAGATGTGCACGTTAAAAGCGTCCGTCACGTTTTGTACTTGTCCTTTTTTTCACAGCTATGATTTAATTAAAAACAAAACTAATTCTAATGAAAAGATTATTATCTACGAACCTAATAAAAATCCATAAAACCATAAACCTTAAAATCCATTCAAGTTGTGCGTAGCAAAACTTTGGCATCTTTAAATCAGAAGCTTTGCTAGCTTGAGTTAGATTTTTAGGACAAATCTTGCAAACTACATTTGAGTGAACAACTTCCTCTTATTCTATCAAGTTGGAACTTTGTATAAAAAGAACAGTCTTAACTTAACTAGCCTGTATTGTCCCATTGCAGGGCAAAGGCCTCTCTCTCCCTTTTCCACACAGTTCTGTCTTTTGCGAGTGCCCGGCAGTCCTTACGGTAGGAGTCAAGCTAGTCCTGCCATCTTCGTCTTGGCCTGCCGCGATGGCGTCGCGCGTGGTGCTTTTAGTGAGAAAATAACAAGTTGGGGGAAAATATGCGTCACATCCGCGCAAAACAGCCATCGCTCAGCATAATGCTAGCCTATGCGAGAGAGAGCCCTAGCGCTGGTATTCCGGTCCGGTGACAAAACAATTCAGTATGCACAGATTCTCAAAACTGCAGTTTTTTCACAACTATTGTCACCACATAATAAAGAACTTGCAACATCTAGTGTTCCAACAATTTATGTTCCAACTAGTCATCGCTCGTAAAACTGAGTTAGATATTAATTTAGAACTGTCCGCCGATGTTCGTAAATTATGGAATTAGTCGCGCGGAACTGACTTGGTACCGTACGATACGCTTGTCAATAAATCTTTTGACTTTTCACTTGATCTTAACTATAGTTAACAAAAGTATGTACTTTGGTTAACGACGTACCTATACAGGCTGACTTTGAAAACATGCGACAAAATTTAAGGGGGTGTTCTACCCTTCAATATTAACAACTTTTACTATGGGACCAATTTAGATTTCGCAAAAAAAAGACCTTCCTGTATAAAGGTAATTATAGATAGTTCAATTCATCAGTGCGGGCGGCGCTATGTGTGAGTAAAGCTATACCTAAGGACACGTTTTGCTCGGACGACGACTGCCGCGTCCAATGGTCGTTGGCCGCGTCACTGTCACACATCCCTGGTCACACAAATTAAAGCTGTATAATTACAAGCGCACGCACATATGGCGCCGCGCGCGCAGATGATTTGAACTATCTGTAATTCTGTACCCGATTGGACCATTTTGTATAAGAAAGTCGAATACGTTTTTTGAGAATTATTAAATTTTGTCTCATGTTTTCAAAGTCAGCCTGTATATTATTAATAGCTTTTGCCTATGTGGAGGTCGGAATTTATCCCACGGGAAAGTACTACTAGCACCTTAATTGCATAACGTACTAAGGCACATGCTGAATCATTTTGCAGGATATTGCTTATACATTGCTTCATGTGTTCGAAAAATTTGACTGCTCAACAACGTAAATACCGCAATGAATGTTGTTGAACTGTCAAAATGAAAGCCATTCCTACTGTTAGCGTGTTACGCAAGTACCCCGCGGTATTAAAAGTGGAAGATAATAATATTTTCAATTATCTGTTTAATATTAGTACAGAATAACTAATAGTACTTAGATATTAGTGGGATGTTTGCTACTCTCGTTCAGAGAAGCAATATGGATAAAGAACTCAAGACAACTACTGGCGAATTCGACCAAACTTTTATACCCAATACTTATATGTCTTATTCTGTGAATATTTAGGATTCTTGGAGTTTTTTTTTCATAGAAGAACTGTCGGAAAGAACGTTGTACAGCAACGTCCCGGCTGTCATTCGCAGATCTCTGACAGTCGTTACGGGTTACGGGTCGTCATAAGCCCGAAAGTCTGACAACCAATTTTAACAAGAAGTACCTATCGAATTATCCAGTAACTGGGTTGTAGAGGTCAGATAGGCAGTCGCTTCATGTAAAATACTGGTATTCAGCTGCACCCGGTTAGACTGGAAGCCGATCCCAACATAGTTGGGAAAAGTTGAGGCAGATGATGAAGAGTATTTATGAAGCTGTTTACTGCTAGTTTTAGGCCCTTACTAATAAACGTATTATATCAGATGAATTAACACACCGATTTCTCTCTTTCAGTCGTCAGTAATTTGACTTTCGAAAGAAGAAGACAAAGCGTTGTGTAACTCAGACGCTATAGAACGTTTATTAGTAAGTGGATTAGTGAATTGTCCTATGCTACCTTTCATTACGACTTTTACTTTCTTAATTCTTCGAAATGGACCATAAAATGTTATTTCAATATTCAGATAAGTACAAAAAGTTTTCTAAGCAACTGGTTCTTATTAGGAAAGTTTGTACGAAACACATGGTTTATTGATTGTAAACATTGCAATATTATTTGGAATCCTCCAGCAATAAGCCGTAACGTTTATGTTTCTCCATATAGAGCTATAATAGCCGGCTTTTCGGAGAAATATCGGGAGTCTGCTCCGTGTTGCCAGGTTAGAAAATAATGTTTTGCACGACTGATAAAATGTGTGAGCATAAAACACGCTGTATATTTTTCTAATTACTATTTTATGGGGTGAAATAATTAAAAGTATGTAGGTATATTTTTGAGTAAGTGAATAATAATAGAGGAGATTGCATAAATTTAATAACACACGTTATTTTTTTATGGCCAAGTAAAGCTGTGAACCACTCTGACAAGTTTAATCCAACAAATTAATTGCAAAACGATTTCTGTCGACTCGAGAAAGTAATTCCATGACCGTTTCCATTAATTTTCCTCTATTCCAAATTAAAAAAAACCTTTCTAGAAACCAGATGGCGTTCCGAAAAATCAGCAGCACTTCTGCAAGACCTATTCTTGGCAACACTGGTAGCTGGCAATAAAAGTAAGTGGATGCAGCGTTTATGGCCCGTTTTATGGGACTTCGTATAAGTTGGCGATACCCAACGTTACCATGATTAAACTATGCCATTTATAATCTTACTAAATTAAATTTCAACTGAATCTGGTGATCCTCTTTAGTGAGCCAGTTATTTATACACGTCTTGTATTAATTTAAAATAGTTTATACTCCGTTTATATCCCGTTTTACGACGCATAGTGTTGTGATTGGCACTCGCATGGTTTTACTCCGGTTAACGATGTTGGGTATGAAAGTTTTATCATTGAAAAGTTGATCTTAGTTTAATTATAATTAAATTGTGCCGTTTTGATGGGCAAGGATAATGATAGAGAGGGACAATTGCGTGTCAGCGTTGGCAGGTTAAGCTGAGTTCAGATGCACACAGAGTACACGCACGCTGTTGATAATTATTGTGGAGACAGCACCATAATTGGGTTGCAAATTCGCAGTAGCATAATGACTATACCAGTCGACTTCGTATTTAGCATAGAAGGGGCCTATGTAACCATTGTTGATGCTTACCGCCTGTTATTTATTTATTAAAACTTTATGCACAAGTAAAAACTGTACAAAGGCGGACTTAATGCCTTGGGCATTTTCTACCAGTCTACCTTAGGGTGATGCAGAGACAATTCACAGCAGGTGCAATAACAGTGAAAAAAAAAAAATTAGAAAATATTTATAAAAGATATAAGAATAAATACATATATACATACATACATACAACAAAATATATATATATATATAAAAAAAAAGTTATGATACATAAACAAGAAACCCTACGACAACTCAATTCTGAGACGAATCTGCCAGCTTCTTGTGTATGTGTTCTCGAGCTTTCACTTTAAATGTGAACCGATTGGTTACCGTCCTGATATTCTGAGGGAGCGCATTCCAAAGGAAAACCGCCTGGACAAAGAAAGAAGACTTTATAAAACCAGAGCGATGAGAAGGACAACGAAGCAGACGATTATTCTCGGACCGAAGATTCTTGCTGTGTGCAGAGCATAAATATTGACAAAGAGAAGTCAGATAAGAAGGAGAAGTGGGTTATCATGAAAATTATCCTGCTAGATTCACCTCAACTTGTAGAATTTGAATAGTTAGGTATTATGTTCTTTAACAGTTTGTTCACTGGCGATATGTGGGTGTTCGTCTGCCTAACCCATCGGGGACTACAGGTATGATCTTTGATCAACATAACTACATTATTATTATCAGGAATTTCTGTCCCACTGCAGGGCAAAGGCCTCCCTTCCCTCCTTCCACTTGTCTCTATCCTGTGCTGTTACACGCCAATCCTTGTGGAAAGAGTCGAGTTCGTCCCGCCATTGTGGAAAGAGTCGAGTTCGTCCCGCCATCTCATTCTGGGCCTGCCGCGTATAACATAACAACATAACCTGCCTATAATATTCCCTCTCTGTGCGGAGCGGGCCATAATTCACCACGCGGGCCCAGGCGGGTTGGTGGATGTCACATGGATGTGACATGTCTTCGAATTTTTGGGTCCAGGACATGTCGGTTTCCTCGCGATGTTTTACTTCGCGTTTTGAGAGCAGTGGTGATGAAATAATTTACACAAAGTAAAGCGCCTGCCTGGGTACGAACTCACGACCTACACAACTCGTAAGTCGGGGCCGATAACAGTAGTCCACTATCGTTTTCTTTGGAGCTAACTTTAAATCTAAAGATAAAGCACTATTTAATTTAAAATCCGCATAAAACAGAAGATCCTGCGAATTACGACATATATTTTAGCTCCCTGACAAAAAAAAAAAACATCCGAAATTGGTTCGTAAAACTCCAACAATTTTCATTTATCACAAAGACCTTAAAAATAACAATACAAAGAATAAACTCAGTTCCGAATGTTTTTAAAAACGTCATAATCTCAGATAATACACACTGGCCGATCGTTAAATGCCTTCAAAATTATAATTTAGGTCATTTTAAGTCGTAAAACTTATTTCTTAAATGACATTCAATGTATAACGTTTCTGAGAATGTTACATTGATAACTTTTCGGCTTTCGGCCTCCGTTTTGTGTTTAAATTAGTTTTTATTTAATGTTTTATTTATTTTAAACTGCTTCGTTAAGGGACTCAATTGGGCCATTTGTTCGATAACGCGATAAGGCTCTTGATTTTAACCGTTCCATAAAAAAATGGTCGTGAAAGTTTATTGCGTAATTTTTTGCAACTTCTTGTTTCTGTCAAATTAGTAGTTACAAAAAAAAACATAGCCCTTCCTTTTGGCTTCTCCATAGTCGGGTAACAAAGTGATTCATATACCACATGAGATTATTAAATTTTTTGAATAACCGACGAAAAATTTCAACGCTATCTGAATTCATGTTTACAGTTTTCGCGTTGATCCCACCCTGTATGTATAGATGAAATGAGATATGTATGTCTATGTGTCGTATGAATGTGTTTATGTAGATAAGATATAGGTAGAAGAAGTCGTCTATTCCAAACTCCATAAGTCGCCTTTTTACAAACTTCAAAAAACGGTTATCAATTCGTCACGTATGTATGTAATATTATTAGAACTGCAATATATTCACATATGACAATCTATTAGGGCTTCCAAACAAATATACAAAATTTTATAGATGTACTTATGTTTGTATTTTCTCCGCAACTATTAATCGGATCGTGACAATGTTTTTTTTATTGGCTTACATTTACTTCAATTTGGGAACTGCAAGTTTCATCAAAATCGATTCAGTAATTTTCCAGATATATGGACTAATACGTGTAAGTGTAAAGTGTGACGGCCTGGCTTATTGATACGAGCTACGGGTGTAGTGTCAAAGGGTCAAATTCTAGTGCAATATTTACACCAAAACTATTAACTACATATTACAAACAAATATTCCAGTTACTATTTAAAACTAAAAAAAAAAACGAAATAAAAAGTAATTTTATTTTAAAAAAAATCGCCTTCAAAAGGAAATTCACTCAAAATTATAAAATAATTTTAATTCCGGAAGTCGGTGGTAAAAAACTAAAATACAGATCCTAAGACACCGACTTCCGGAATTAAAGTTATTTAATAATTTTGAGTAAATTTCCTTTTGAAGTCGATCAAACACCTGACCGAAACGTCACGAAACAATAGAAAATCAATTATGTCTCATTAGCGGAGCTTGACAGATTAATTTCTTAAAATTACTTTTTTGTATAATAATAGGAAATATAATGAAACAGTTACAGCGTACAGAAAACATGGCATAGGTAACGAATAAATACATTTTATCCAACGCGCTCTCAACTTTCTCAGAAATCCACAAGTTATTTAAAATAACATCTCCGTTACATAATTACGAGAGACCTCATTTTGTAGGAGAACAAGATCACACTAATTATAAACATTCGGTTATAATTCCCCGTATGTTTACAGTCCCACTCAAACATTTGCCGGGTTTAATGTAAATCGACGATCTACTGTCACTAATATTATTAAACATATGCTGTTATATTTGATACATCGTCTAACGTAGCCCGTAGAACAGTCGGAGAAAATGGTGGAAACTCATCGGGGCGATATTGCATGTTATTGTAAGATTATTATGAACATTGTAAAACAATGGGATCTTGTGAAGTACTCCGGTTTAAGTTTAGCGTTACGTGTGTGTTATTGTGGCGGCTAACTCTTTAATTTACATGGTGATCGTTGAAATGGAGCTATGTTTAATATTTTGTATATTTCAGCTGGCTTATATATTTTTTGACGGTAGTATCAGAGACTTTACCAGAACCAGTCTTAGCGAGGGGTATCGTATTACCCAGTAACCGGGTTGTGGAGGTCAGATAGGCAGTCGCTCCACGTAAAATACTGGTATTCAGCTGCATCCGGTTAGACTGGAAGCCGACCCCAACATAGTTGGGAAAAGGCTGGGCAGATGATGAGTATCAGAGATTTTTTATATTTAGGAAAGAATAGAATACCTATAGTAATGGTACCATGTGATTGATCAATCATCTTCTCTGTTTGTTTTATATATTTTCCTTAGTTAGTAAAGGATATATCTTCTTTCTTCTATCTATATATATAAAAGGAGAACTGACTGACTGACATATCAACGCACAGCCCAAACCGCTGGGTCTAGAGATTCCAAATTTGGCACGTACGTTCCTTATGAGGTCTAGGGGTGCACTAAGCAAGGATTTTTCAAAATTCATGGAAATTTCACGCGGACGAAGTCGCGGGAAGAAGCTAGTTCTAAATATATAAAAGAAGAAATGACTGACTGACATATCAACGCACAGCCCAAACCGCTGTGTCTAGAGATTCCAAATTTGGCACGTACGTTCCTTATGAGGTCTAGGGGTGCACTAAGAAAGGATTTTTCAAAATTCACCCCCTAAGGGGGTGAATGGGGGGGGGTTAAATTTCACACGGACTAAGTCGCGGGAAGAAGCTAGTACTCTATAAAATCATGATTTTATGGACATAATACACATTACATAATTATGACATTTTTTCCTCGCTGGTCTAGTGGTCGCAAGCACTACTGCTGAGCATGAGATTTCTGGGTTCGATTCCCGGATCACGCAAAGTGTTATTGGGGTTTTTTCAATCTAGAATTTAGGCTCTCCTTCTATTATATGGGACTTAAATATAACTGGCGAAATATAGGTCTATTACTCTGCCGGAAAATACAGATGAGATAAGATCAGATCTTTAATCATGGGAAGTATATATTATAGTAAATAGTATGTATGTGTATATAACCTATTTATGTATTTGTGTACGGTCAGCAACAAAAGTCGATTAACACTTCAGTTTTTAAAAATCTTAGTATTTGAGCAAAATTGCAGCAGAAGAAAAATGTTTAGAATATAAACTCTTTGCTATTATTTTATTTATGTGAAAAGCTAAAAAGCAATTTATTGAAAAAAATTGTTGTCAATTTAATAACATGTACAAATAGCCGTGTTAATCGACTTTTGAAAACTATTAAAACTAGGTACCTACCACTCGTACTTACCTAGTTTTAATAGTTTTTTTTTAATCATTGTTCCTCACAACCAAAGCACCTGCCATCTAATCTCGTCACCACCCTTGGTTGACTGGTAGAGAATGCCTAAGGCATTAAGTCCGCCTTTGTACCTTTTTGTGCGAAAAGTTTAGATAAATAAATAAATAAAAGGTTCTTCGTATTCTGATCTTGTCACTTCCTCTAACAAAAATCATAAAGTAACCATGAAAATTAATCTCAAAGAACCCAATATCTTCATAACGTGTTTCATTGAATACCAATAATGGCGGATCTGCGGTCATAAAGAGTGTGGCGTTAAAACTTATGCACTTACGTCTGTGTTCGAGAAGACAGTCGTAAATTATAACTAATGCAACGTTATGGTTCTCTTCTGTAACTTCAGGATGTAGGTACGTACGTAGATTCTATTAGTTGGTTTGTTGGTCCGCAAGCGCGACTGCGGAGCGTGGGGTTTTGGATTCGATTCTCAGGTCGGCCAAAATGTTATTGGGTTTTCCATTTGGAAAGCACGTTAACTCGTTGGTCCTGCGCTTGATCTCTCTCCGCTCGTGTCGGATTGCGTGCGGTTTCATCGAACTATGAGAGTGAAGGAAGAGAGAGTGCACCTTTGTCAGCGCATAACGACACGTGATAAACTCTGTAAAAGGTGTTGTAAAACCAAGGAAATTGTTTACCCTGTAGTTATCCCACTTAATAGAAAACTGCAATATTGTCTCTGGAGAGAGACCGCCACTGTACTAACATACAAAGCTATGGTAGCATGCGACCACGGGAAGTTACTTTCTTGTTTCATCCTTTTCAGTAGCCGGGTTTTAGTTTTTAAACTTAATTTTTATTCTACGGCGCGGTTTATACACCGTACCGTAAATAAACCGTGTTGTTTACAAAGGGCTTATGAAAAAAAGGCTTTATGAACAATTTTCCCACGCAATACACACAATAGTATGGTATTAAGTATGCCTAGCATTCAAACTATCGATTTGTAGGTAAATGATACATCATTGGACACAATTTCCGCAAAACGTGGGTGCATTTTAAAATAGCAAATAATTACTGTCCACAAGCTGGGGTGCACCCATGAATGTGTCCGTACCCTGCATTATAGCCTTAATAATGGGTAGGTAGACATATTAATTAGGGTAGAGATATCACATTATACTTTAGCCTTGTCCTCGAGATTAACATTGTACACTTGTTGTAGCACATATAATGTCGCCTCTTATGCACTTTAGTTTAAACCTCTTTAAGATTTTTTTTTTAAAATAGATACCTTATTCTCGCTGTCAGTTTGCCGTCAATGCTTCATTCACATTTTAGGGCTCCGTCATTATTGCACACAAAATATAATTATGTTGTTTATTCCTTTATTTAATTATTTACATATAAATTATATTTTTAAATATAAGCATATTAAATATATAAAAACATTTAAAAATATAAAAAATAGTAGCCCACCGGTATCGGGAACAGGGTCCAAGCTACCGGCGGTCAGGGCTCCAGAGAGAAATGTTGTTTATTTATTATTATGTTATTGATTTTATTTAAATTTACCAAAACTGTATCTAATATAAACTGGAAACGTAGGTAGAAGATTGTACATTTACTTATAGCATACGGTATTTCTAGATCGGTGTTTTTCCAAATAAAATAAAATATTATGTTGTTTACTTACGATTTACGTTGCTTTCTCGTTACGAAAATATGAATTTATAAATTAATATTATGCCGAAAAGGATGCAATCGCATGTAAACTCCATCGAACGCATCAAGAAGTCTTACCAAGGGGTCAGGTTACCCGGTATGCTGGTGGCACAGTGGTCACGTGCTGCCGTGCATAGCGAGGCTCAGGGAAGGCCCCTTTACAGTCTCCCCAGGGATGTGCCCTACAGGCGTTGCACGGGGGGGTTTCAGAATTGATCTTTTTAGAGGAACCGGGACCACCCCTATGTGCTGATGGTGATCAACGGGGTGGTTTTAGTGAGGTAAAAATCCCACACTTGAAGCCGAGTGACTTTTGAAGGATTCCCCCCGAAAACAAAAAAAGAAACTGGGTTGTGGAGGTCAGATAGGCAGTCCCCCCATATAAAATACTGGTAATCAGCTGCATCCGGTTTGACTGGAAGCCGACCCCAACATAGTTGGGGAAAAGGCTAGAAAGATTGTTTTTAATAAATAAATAAATAAACAATCATGAGTGTCTTCGTAATACCGTAATTCTCGGATTATGGAGATTAGATAACGATCGAAGGTATTCTGGCGTAACCATTTAGCCAATTAACCGACTCCGACAGTTCGAAAAAAATGGCGGACAGGTGATGACGTTAATAATAAAACCCTATAGTAATAATACTAGCTTTTGTTAACGTAAGTGATGGCTACTAAACCATAATGGAACACCTCACCGTTTTAATAAAAAGTCTATTATAACATAAAAGTGATGATTAGCTAAGATAATTTCTACGTAGCCAAGCCAGGTAGGTATAGGTAAAAAGGGTGATTCAGGTACGGCTATGAAATAAGCAAATCAAGTGTTATGGAGGGAGAATTTTTCATTTAAATATATCTATCTATATCTAGGTCTATTCTTGCATATTATGTTTCTAAACGTAGTGGTAATTAAGTTGATTTCAGAGTAACTAACGCTATTTAAAAAGTTATAAAAATGTTTGAAGTTGTAGCGTAAACTGAACTTTATTGTGTGGGCATTAAAGTTATTTTTCCAAATACTCATATTTGTTTACATGTTTGGCAAATATATCGCGAACGATGATTATACTTTATATCTATCAATCTATACTTAATAATAATAAAGCCGAAGAGTTTGTTTATTTGTTTGAACGCGTTAATCTCTTAGAACTATCAGTCGTATTTAAAAAAATCTTGTCGCATTTGATAGCCCAATTCTTGAGCATCACGCTAGGACCCTTAGAAGCCGAGCAAAAACAAAAAAAAAACCGAAAAAACGCTGAGTGAAAACGAAGTAATAGCGCGGGAAGGCGATGCGATGCGATGGGGTAATAAGTACTAGTAAGACGGGGTGGGTCGGGAAACAAGCACGCGTATGACGTCTTTGGCAGAAACTACAAGTAAAACATAAAAGTGATGATTAGCTAGAATAATATCTATGTACATACATAGCCAGGTTTAGACAAAATGGCATCCGAACTTTAGCAAAGCTCATCCAGCCACCTTGCGAAGATCGTCGCTCCACCTAGCCTGAGGGCGTCCTACCTTACAAAACACGTCAAACCCAACGGTCATCGGTTCTACGGCTAATATGGCCGGCCCATTGCCACTTCAGCTTGCTTATGCTGTGAGCTATGTCGACAACTTTGGTTCTCTGCCGGATGACTTCGTTCCCTCTACCTCATCCACGGGCAAAGATTATGGCTTATTACTTTTGTAGGATATCTTACCAAATAAACTAAAACGGAGATTCTATGGGAATATAAATATTATTTTCAAAATTGTATGTCATTTTGTCAGGGTCTTTTTTTTTACTCTTAAATGCTTTACAATAAATATAGAGCACTGTAACTAGTGCATTGTCTTGTCAGACATATCTTGATCGAGTTGTTTTGTTCACACCGATCCTTGCTATTTATTGGGTTGACGATACCATTAATATGTGTTGCCTACTGTAACGCGTCGGGAACCAGATATCTTGAATGGTTGGTGATGATGGGCAAGGTAGATGGGAAAAGACCACGCGGCCGGTCACCGCTGGTCAGATCAAGTAACCGCCATCACTGGACTCTGTTACGACCGCACTGAGAGAAGCCTGCTGAGAACTGAACGAAGTGGAAGAACATCGTACATGCTTAAACCGCTGAACCGATTTAAATGAAATTTCGTATAGAGATAGTTCGAGTCCCGGGAAAGGACATATAATACTTTTTATCCCGATATTCCCACGGGATCGAGACTTATGCGGATGAAACCGCTGGGTGCAGCTAGTACTTTTATATTATAAATCTGAAAGTGTGTCTGTCTGTCTGTTACCTCTTTACGCTTAAACCACTGAACCGATTTAGAGAAATTTGGTATAGAGATAGTTTGAGTCCTGGGAAAGGACATAGGATAGTTTTTATCCCGATATTCCCACGGGATCGAGACTTATGCGGATGAAACCGCGGGGCGCTGCTAGTACTATATATATGAACCTGTAGCTACATACATATTATGTTGTGGTTTGTGATATATTAGTTTGATATCGATTTCTAGTCTTCTCCGATACCTAGTTACTAGTTACTCGTATATTTTCTACATTTTATTTTTTGTCTCATTTTAGTGTTTAGTATTTTGTTTTCTTTCTTATGCTTTTGGGTTATCTTTTTATATATCATCATCAACATCGGTAGCCTTGTACCTAATTCCACCCACTGCTGAGGTTAGGGTAATTACATGCCGAAGATGGCTCCCTGCGGTACCTCGCGGTCGCGGGTTAGCTCGCTACCTCGATGTCACCTCCATGTAAAACAAATGCATGCTATTAGACACGCACGCACATGCCGAAGGATACCTCACTGCGATACCTCGCGGGCTGCTTGGAGGTTTACCTCGTTGCCTGCCAAGTGCGTGCGTGTCTGTCTACTAGTGTTTGGCCAGACTGGGGCGCGGGCGCGGGGAGGGCACGGGTGCGAGTACGCGCGCGGGCTGCCTGTCCGCACTGGAGCGCGGCTGCGTTCTGCGTGTTGTCGTGTCCAGTGTTTGTAAAAATATAATATGGATGAAGAAGACTTATTTTTAGTAGAAAAAAGCTCTAGTTTGTGAACCCCGGTCCCCGCACGGGCCACCCGCGCCCGCCGCGCACCCACTGAAATTTGAGCATTATTTTGACAACCATGTTCGAGATAAATCGAAATTGCTGTACTGGCCAAATACATGCGAGCAGCGGCCGGCAAAGTTGTATGAAAATTCATATATGTCGTGGTTTAGCGGCCAAATAAATTACATAGTATACTTACTCATCTGTCGTGTAATTTAAAAATGGAACGATCTTTTACTCTGAAACATGGCAACCAAGGAGGTAACTTATCAAAGGTATTATTTAAATTTCGAACTGGCTGGAAAGCTTTTTATTGAAAAAGAAAACAAATGATCACTTTAACACGAGAAAAATTATTGTTGTTCGTTGTTCGTCATTGATTTTGAAAAGTAATCGTATTTGACAATAAAGTTCTGCCTAGGTACTACTTAGTTTTAATTTCAGCGAATTATTTGAGAAAAGTACTATACAAGCCTTGGCCACAACTAGGCATTGATGGACTTACGTATGTGTGGCTCGGCTTCGCCTCGGCCTACATTTATACGTTCGTCCATCAATGCCTCTTTTGCTGGCCGCTGCAGTAATGTACTATTAAAGACCTTCATTAAGGGGCTTACAAGACCTAAACGCAAAAAACGCAAGTTTTAGAAACAATAAAAGTATATGATAGACTACAGTAAAAAAAACCAAAAAAATATATGATATTCTTCAGGATAAATGCTAGGATGATAGTGTGTTGAAAACATAATACAACTTATTTGGTACGATAGAAAAAAATCATGAAGATACCTCTGAAAACTTTTTATTTACAACAAAATTCATACTAATATACATACAATCATTATGATTTTTTGTCAGATTATTCTACAAGCAACATACTAAAACTATAGTGTTTTAGTTTTTTTGTCCAAACACTAGATTTTTCGTAAATCGATAATTGCTTCATATTTTGCAAGAAATTACCAGCGTTGTGGCATCGCGCTTCTCTTTCTTTTCTATGCAGTCCGACAAAGACCGCGCTTTAGGTCATGTAGTCCTCTTAAATGGCGCTTTCTTAAACGTTTAATACATTACGTCACAATACATGCACGTATAAGTTAACCGGCGCGTGAGTCGGTCGTGGTCGTGATGGAGTGTAGTGTTGCCGATTTTGAGTATTTTTGACATGCCCGAATGTTTTTTTGGTGCAGGGCCGAATTTGGATGTGCAAAAATATTTGGGAATATAGTTATGTTTTTTTTTTGCTTTATTTTTACGTTAATTGGAACATAGGTAATTTACAAAAATAATTTATGTTAATAAGAAAACAGAAAATAAAGTTCTTTTTCATACTCTATTGTTAGCGTAGGGCTTAGTTAATTTTAGTTATTGATCTGAGATAGTGATCTTTACTGTTGTGCTGTTTATTTAAATAATTATGAAAATAGAAAAACAGGGCAACGTAGTTAGCATTTATAAGTTACTTCCTTTTATGGACAAATATTGTAATTTCCAAGCACATTTAAAATGAATTCCAAGAAAATATATGATTAGGCTACTTTAATAACAAGGACAGAATTAAATAAGTAGGTAGGGTAGCTTTAAAATTATAGTATAAACTTATAGGATCAGGAGAAACATTCTACAAAGAGCCAAGAATCGGTTGATTATATTGATAATCATCCAAGTTATTAATCAAGTCATTATTAAGCATAACGAAGATGGCGGCGGGACGAGCTTGACTCCTACCATAAGGACTGGCCTGCAATAGCAAAAGACAGAATTGTGTGGAAAAGGGAGAGGGAGGCCTTTGCCTCGTTGTGGGACAACAATGGCTAGTTAGATTAGATAGATATTATTTTTAGAAAAATACATATTTGAGTGCAATTTTTTTTTTTACTCCTTTTTGTCGTGTGTCACGAAAAGTAATGATAGACCTAAAAGACACGTTGTTGCAGTGTGACATATAGAGAATAAAAAAGAGTACTAGGTTTAACCGTTAACTTTTATTTCAGAGACGAATTTAGAAAAGTCCAATAAAAATTAAACAACAACTTTAAAAAAATCATCTCGGGTTTAAAATGCCACAAACGTGGCAGGTGCCTATTCGGTTTGCTTTTAAAGCAATTCCTTTGAAAGCTTCAATGTATGTATTGAATTATTAGTTAAATAATTCTACCTATTCTAAGCAGTGCGAAATAGCTATCAAGAATGACGTCTTAAACGGAATGGGCCGCCTCGTGGACATTTGTCAATTTCTCAGTAAGCAATAAAATGAAAATACAAATTTATTTTCAGTGCCCTTCCACAGAATCAATAAGGGAACACGTGTCGCACTCCCACTCCGAGTTTTCTGTTCGAAGAAATTGTTCCCTCTGTCACACCGTAAGCGAAAGACATGTTTTCGCATAAACTTCTTCTCCGGCTCTGGAATCGTTCAATCTCTACTATTTTCGCTGCAAAATATCTAGTTTCTCTCTCAAACACTGCCTATTTTCCTTCACCCACATTTAAAAGAGTTTGTTCCGTCTACAGTCTTGCGTAGCGATTGTGTAACACACTTACAATTACAATACCTTTCATTTTGACAATTCATTAACATTCATTGCGTTATTTACACTGTCGAGCATAAGAATTTCTCAAACATATAAAGCAATGGAATTTTATTCAAAATCCTTCGAATTGTGATAGAAATCGTGTTACGCAATTGAGGTGCAGATATAAAACGATTGTTAAATGTTAAAACTATAAATGCCTACCATTCGGTCGTTTGGCAACTGAACACTGGATTACAATACCGTGTGATAGGCAGTCGCGTCCGATGAATGTTTTATTGAATGCAGCAGGTAACTATCGACCGACTTCGCCGTTTCTAACTAACAATACATACTAGTATGTTTTGATTCCGACAAATGAGTCCTAGTAAGTACCAGACGCGTAATATTAGTCTATATTTACTATGTCTCAAAATTCTGTACTATTTTACGTTAATTGAAACCAAACTACTGGTTGCTATTTTTGAAGTGGATGTATAAATCAGTTTTTGAAGACGGAAGTCCACACGCATTATTGTTAATGAGTTTATTTATTAGTTAGTTCTTGTTGGTGCGGTCTGCTACGTTATTAATTACTTAAACATTTTCAAGATTTGGTCACGAATCCCCTATAATATATAGGCAACTTACTTCTGCGCGCGACTGCGTGGAATTTCGAAAAACCCTTTCTTAGTGGATTCACTCATCACAAGGAACACACCCTCCAAATTTCATGTCTCCAAGACCAGCAGCTGTGCGTTGATATATCAGTCAGTCAGGATTTTTAATTATATACCTATATATAGATATAAATAAATTCGTCCGCTCAATTCTTATAAAAATACTAAGTATATTTTACAAAAAATTAACTGTTAGCAATCCCTGTTTCCATAAACAGTCGGTTAACTTACAAAAATAGTAATTTTATGATATTTTAACGTCGCAAGTGGCAATCATTGCGTTTATTCCTCGACGCCGAGTCCGACCCAGTGCTGGGACTGGTTTGCAACTTTGTTGCGGCGGCACACGCATTTGTTTTATTGCTTTTTTTATCCGAACAACTGTGCGATCCGGTCCGTATTGTATGCGCGTAGGACGTTGGCCTACTGACACATATGGTTTTAGACGAAAATTGTTTTTGTTTATTTATTTATTTATATATACTTTATTTTACACCACAAAAATACATAACAAAAAGAATTATCGATCACTAAAAATTAATTATTGTTTTTAGATTTTTAAGGTTATTTTCTGGGTTAAACATGTAGTGAGAAAATGCGTGTATTGGCATGAAATTAAATACAAATAAATACCTTAAACTCGTACCAGAACCAAGTAATCATTCGTTCGTCGGACTGTGTAATTATTAATAATGATTTTTCGTAAAAATGTAATGATTATTGTAATCATGCAAAGCCGAAATGGAATAGTAATCTAAATAAATAGGAACTCCTGTAGCGTCATTCACCAATTCGCAAGAAAAAACGAAAGTGTTAGTCATAGAAATTAACTACGTGGGCGAGATATTACACCGTTCGGACCACAGAACAGATACAACCTCTTTTAACTGTTCTGTGGTTCGGACTATCGGAGCTGACTCCCAGGACTGGCAGGCATAGCCATTGCAGTCTTCATGCACAACTGATATAAAAATGAACTTAAATCCTGTGTAGCAGTAGATGGTGTTTATTAAAAATGTTAAAGAAAGTAGTTTTTAAACAGAAATGACATGCGAGGTCCTTTCGTTTTGACAGTTTAACAACATTCATTGCGTTATTTACGTTGCTAAGCAGATTTATTTTTCAAATATTTGAAGCAATCCAGGATTAGACTTCAAAATAATTCAGACTGTGTTTAATACTGTGCTACGCAATCAGGGTGCTGAAAAGCACCTAAAAAAAAAACATCGGAATTGAGAACCTCCTCCTCTTTTGAAGTCGGTTAAAAACTACTTTTAGCAATGAACTCAATCAACAGGAATTTAAAGTAATTCAATTTCCATTTTACCTATCTAGCAAGTTTTATGTAGCTAAAGCTGTTATAAATTAATTAACTAGATACTATTGCAATAAGTTAGAAATCTATAAATCGAATGTGAAAACATAATTATATCAGTATCAGAGTGTAATACGAGTAGGTAAATAGTAGAATTAAGCGCTATTTAAATACAAGCTACATATTATATTTTGGCGATATCTTAAAGATTAAAAACAGTAACCTCATTGTGTAATACACTCCTAATGCCCGGTTCCTGAGGTTTTTAAACGAAGTTTATCCATTCGATAGTGATTATTTTGGTTCGATATCGTGTTTCTGAACACGTCATTAAGGAAGAATGTAGCTTAAAAGTCGAGTGAATTATTATCGAGGGTTTATCTGAGAGCCTCAAAAACCAAGGAAGGAATTCGCTTAAATAAATAATTATGTCGAATCAACAGCTATTGAAAGTTTAAACTGCGTTTAAGAATTCTTCAGAAAACGGGCATAAGTCATCTGCCTATCCTTTTCCCAACTACGTTAGGGTCGGCTTCCATTCCTACCAGATGCAGCTGTATACCAGTATTTTACATGGAGCGATAGACTAAATGACTTCCACAACCCAGTTACTGGGGAACACGATACGCCTTGATAAGACTCGTTGTTAGACTTTTCGGCTTCTGACTACCCGTAACGACTGTCAAAGATCTATGAATGACAGCCGGGACCAACGGCTTACGAGACAAGGACGGGTCTCGACATGTAATGGATGGTCCATTCACGAACCGCGGCAAACATAGCTTAACTTTCAATCGACACGTGCAGCTGGTATTATTTAGCCACGAGCCCCTCTTTACATAATGCCCTAATGACTATTACCTAGGGGAATTAGGGGGTATACCAACTGTTGATTGACACCGTGTATTAAGTAGGACACTTGAAATGCGTGAAGACGTGTTAACGGATAAACCCACATCACTATTGAAATAATTGAATAGTGTTATCTTATCAGTATTTTGTGTTCTAGAATACTACAAGTGCTTGTATTGTTTTTTGTGTCAATGAAGTTAGAAGATAATGACCTACCTACTCTACCTAGTTTTACCTACTTTTAGGTAAGTGTGCGTAAACATATGCGGCACGCGTGAACGGCAGAAGCAACTGCACCCGTCGACGCCCGCCGTCGACGGGTGCAGTTGCCTCTGCAAATAAAGATAAAAGATAGAAATAGGTTATTAGGACGTATGTATGTATTCCAGTCCAGCACAGAAAGTGACATACTTTATTAAACTATTTGGTCATTTCGGTGTTTTTGTTCTTAGTATGCATTTCCTCATCATTTCCTTTTGGCCTGTGTCCCAGCAGTGGGAACATTATAGGCTAATTATGATGACGGTGGATTTACTCAAACTTTACCTAAGAGCTTCTGATTAAGTAGCATTTATTTAAAAGTAATTTATCCAATTGATTTTCTAATTTCTACTAAATAATCAAGCCTACACAATCCACTGTAAATAATTTACCAGATTTTATTACTTAAATTCCCTACAGACCAATGATTACGATAGAAATAATTATCACCTGTGTAATATTCTATTAATTACAAATAATAAATAATGAAAATTAGGCCAATCTTAAGCGGGACTAGTATGGTTAGTTTGATACAACTGAGGAAACATGTATTGAAAATGTGTGCGTGTTTGTGTGTGTGTGTGTGTGATTGCAAAGGATAGCTACTGACCGTAAAGTAAGGTCGGAGATTCGATCTTATGGATAAGTGAAGGTAATGTAAAATATTATAATAATTAAATTACTGTCTTGTTTGTTGGTTCAAACAAGTTAATTTTGTCGCCGTAATGAGTATAAATAAATAAATTAAAAATAACGTTGCTTATAGTTAAACTATTTCACGTTTTCATCCGATATCCATATGTAGGTACAGACGCCAGCACATCAACCTACACCTAACTGTCAAATTTTCCCAATCAACATTGAACCTTATGCTTTAGCGATAAAGTTGAAAATCTATTACAGAAATCTGACAGATTGTAGTAGGTTGATGTGCTGGCGTCTGTACACAGGTTTACAAAGTCTCGAACGGGTCACGGAAAGTGGGAGAAAAATAAATAAGAATGACATAAAAAAGACTGGCCCTCTGACATTGTCAGGAATGCTACGTTTTTTCAAGAAATAATATGTAGATTATCTGTTAGTTAGACCATTAATGAGTTTTTAAAATTATTAAGACGCATTTCCAGCGATATCCTACAGTTCTCCTAATTAGAAATATACCTATATTTTCTTATGACAGTTGCTGGTTTAATGTCACCTCGACTATAACACAACATGACGCGTTCAAAGAGTATTATAAATAATCGCTACGTTCACCCACTGTTGAGGACTTGACATGTTGCACTTATGTGTGGTACGGGCATTACACTTTCGTTTAAATTGCGAACTGTCAAACTGAATTGTTTTTTTTTTTATATGACTTGCTATGTGGCTATGACAATACTATTATTAAAGCTGAAGAGTTTGTTTGTTTGCACGCGCAATCTCTGGAACTGTTGGCCGGTTTTGAAAAATATTTTTTGCATTTGTTAGCCAAATTCTTGAGAAAGGCCATAGGCTATTTAACATCACGCTAGGACCTTTAGGAGCCGAGCAAGAAGAAATGAAGTCAGAAAAAACGCTATGCGAAGACGAGGTATTAGCGCGGGCAGGCGATGCGATGCGACGGGGTGGGTCGAGGGAGCATAAATATCACGCGGGCAGAAGCGAGTGTCTATAATTAAAAAAAATTAACTACATTTCAGGTAAATAACAGCCATTACCAAACATAATTTAACAGAGATCATATAAAATTAAATAAAATCAAAATTAAATGATGATGATGATGTTTATGTCCTAAGTAATTATTATGTACCTACTTTAAAATGTGTAGAGGTGCCCTAAAAAGGGTTAAAAAAAACACTTTTTTCATCACACTAATATTATAAAGGCGTAAGTTTGTGAGTGTGTTTGTGTGTTTGTTACTTCTTCACGCACAAACGGCAGGACCTATTTTGATATAATTTGGTATGGAGGTAGCTGACACCCTGTATTAACACATAGTCTACTTTTTATCCCGATATTCCCACGGGATCGAGACTTACGCGGGTGAAACCGCGGGGCGCAGCTAGTCAGCTATAATTTTCAACTGGGCTAATAAAATAAATGACGAGCATTGCTATAATCTTTTTTACTTCGCGCCACAGAATTATGTTTCCGGCCATGGTGCATGGGAGATGGGGAGGTCTCGAATATTGAATATATTACGTTAAGAGTCCCTATCAATTTCGCTGTCTAAAAACAGAAAATTCCATTTTTTTCAGCGCAATTTTCTCAATATCCTTAAGTTATCTACTGTTTTTTTAAATGCACAGTTATTTATCATCTATTTATCTAGTAAGTCTACAAATTAAAATTTTGATAAATACTTAATATAAATTAAGAAAAATAAAAATCTAACACACGTTTTTACGTAAACACGAAACACCATGTTTTTCAATTGCTTTTTTAGCTTACTGGTAGCAAATAACAATCTGAAAAAAATCCCAAATATTGGGAACATAGTATATTAGTAAGTCTACAATTTATTTTTTAAAAGTTTAATGAATTAGTAGTTGTAAAAAAATGTTGACTACGCTGAAAAACTCCAATAAAATCATGTGCAAAACCGTCGTCTATGTGTAAGAATTGATTGAAAATAACAATAAGTGTTAAATATTTTAAAATTTGAGGTGTTTATCTACCAAACTCAATTTTTATATTTTAATTTAGACTACTTATTTAATTGTAGTAAAATATTTAAATAATGCCTTATAAACCGATGCGCTCGCTCGATGCATTCAGTCGCGCCCGAGGGCTTCTCGACGACGGACCTGTGTCGCCTGTGACGTTCGCCGCTCCCGACGTAACTAGCGAATCGCGCATGATTTTGTACTACGCCTGACCAGTTTTGAGACCAAGTATATTTATTTTTTTATTTTAATAGTGTGACTTATTAATGTTTTGTATTGTACTATTAGTAATATGGTGAATATATTTTTAGAAAATGGGTCGAAAAAGTGAACTTTATTATCATGGAAAAATCAAAGGTAAAAAGAATAAAGTTGAAAAAACACGAAAGGCACGTGCAGTTCTTAGGTAAATAATAATTGTTGCAATCACCTTAATTAAGAAAATTGTAATAATTTACTATTATTTATAGTCTAAAAATATTTTAATTGTATTTGTAGAGAATTACATGGCAGAAATCTACCAAAAATCAAATATTACTTGGAACATCATCAATGAGCAAAAACACAAATACAAACACACAAACAAGACAAATTATAAAGTAACAGTGTACTCATTGTTGAAAAGCCTAATAAATAAATAAGACAAAATGGCTCGCTATACTATACTCTCATGGTATGCGGTCTTATAGCGAGGGAAATACTACAGACCCCTTCGTTCTGTATTAGGTAAACAATAACACGTGTAATTCGTTTCAGACGTACCTTGTATACGCTGGTCACACTTTGTAATTTGCTTTTGCTATAGTGAATACTAGGTTAAGATGTTTTTATTTCAACGATATTTATTGTATTTAGGGGACCTAAACATAACATGTCATAATCACAATAAAATCCATCCAGTATTACGGAATCTTAGTAAAAACTATGGAGTACTAATAATAGCGGTTCCGGACCAAGATTATTTGTTCCCGCTTCATCGTACGCTTCAACGCACACTACGATTATCAGCTATAGTTCGAACGCACACAGACACATTGCGCTCCTATAATTACCTAATCTAGTAGCGCGCAGAAATTGATAGGGACTCTTAATTGCTAATAAAGTATATCCTAATTAGAGCTGGTGCAAGTGTAACAGGCTTATAAATTAAGTATGAATATGTGATCTTATGATTGTGTCTGTCTGTCGTCAGTTTAATGTGTTTTTTTATGGTAGAAACATTAAAGTTTAAAATCTACATTTTTAACACATGGTTACAGGAAAAAATATGTTGTGTGGAAATCGGTTGTCATGGTATGGGCATGTGAACTGAGGAAAATGTCGTGAAGAAAGTTTTATGTATGAGTGTAGATGGCTATAAAAATCGTGGACAATAGAGGAATACCATAGAAAAGATGGATAGACTGTGTGAAAGAGGATATGACTAGAAAGGGGGTGGCTACCGAGATGACGACACGACTAATAGAGAAGTGTGGAAGAAAGAGACATGTCGCGCCGACCCCATATATATTGGGATAAGGACAGGAGAATTATGGTTACTGCAAAAACAGTTTGAAAACCGAAACCGGGTTGTGCGTTGAACTCCTAAGGGTAATTTTCTTCAATAGTAAAAAGGAATTCTGTGTTTATGAGAGGGTCAGGTTAGTAACTCGTATTCCCAGTTTTGTAATCGCGGGGAATGGAATTACAAGTAGGTTTCTTAGAAAACTTATTGAAATAGAAAATAGACAAGAAATAGAAAAGACGACAACAATCCGTCAAAAGTCTTGCTTTTACATTTCTTCATTAGGCCGATGTAAACCAATTAAGGGAAGACCAGAGAAAAGATGTATGGACTATGTAAAAGATGATATGTTTAGAAAGGGAGTGACTATCGAGATGACGACTAATATAGAGAAGTATGGAAGAAAAAGACTTGCTGTGCCAACCTCGAATAAATTGGGATATTATGCGCAAGAGAATGATGACCGATGTAAATCAATTCAACCATCGCTCAGTTCCACAGTAAGACTTAAATCAGCTAAATTACCTGTACCTAGGTACTACTTAGTTGTCGGGCAATTTTTTGTAAATCCATACTAATATTATAAATTCGAAAGTAACTCTGTCTGTCTGTCTGTCTGTTAAATTTGGTATAGAGATAGTTTGAGTCCCGGGAAAGGACATAGCTGATAGTTTTTATCCTGATATTCGCACGGGATCGTAACTTATGCGGGTGGAACCGCGGGTTGCAGCTAGTCAACTATAAATCTTACTACAAGTTAACTGCCTTCCTGTCATATGTTTGTGAGCTGATTGAAATTTTATTACTTTTGTTGTTCGTTTGTTTAATATTTCCGTTCATAGAATTTCAATTCAAGAAATTGTACAACTGCTGTTAATTTCGTAAGAATATGAGCAGAAGTCCTCATCCGGTTAGACTAGAAGCCGACCCCAACATAGTTTGGAAAAGGCTAGGCAGATGATGATGAGCAGAAGTCGGAAGTATAATATTATAAACAAGCGTCCGTCCGGCGGCAACAGGGGCAAACGACAATATTTCCATCGCAGCAATTCTGGGACCTTTGTATAACACACACAGTAGCAACATGAAGTTATAGATAAAAAAATCAACGGGTTGCACTCCGGGAGTGCCGGCAGAAGTGAATACTTTTTAAAATAATATTTTTAAAATAATTTCGATTTTTAACTTTTGTCTTACGAATTTTCGATCAGGTCACGTGTCCTGACGCGAGTTTAACATTTTTTACCCATTACAAAAAAGTGTACAACGCCGCTAAAGAAGTTTTCACTTCAAAAAACTTCATGAGTAGCAATGGCTTTCATTTTGACAGTTCAACAACATTCCTTGCGTTATTTACGTAAGCAATGGATTAGCAATGTCGTTCAAAATGATTCAGAATGTGATAGATAGTATGTCACACAATTAGGGTGCTGATGCTAAATGAGACTGGCCCAGGAGAGTGGAGACTGACAGAGTCAGAGAGGCTTATGATGTCACACAATTTGGTTGAAGTCGGGCTGATGATGATAACGGTTTATTCTTATAACTAGACTTAGATGTTTCTTGACGTAATCTCTTATTCGAATTTCATTATACATATCCTATATTCACTAGGCACTATACCTAATCGATTCTAGCATAATCAGCTTATAATGTCACAGTTGGGATAGACCCTGAGAGAGGTAGTGGGCTGTAATCTAGCACGCGGGTGCAGTGCTGCAGTGTAGATGTCACATATTATATTCGAGTTTTTGTTTCTAGGACATACCAGTTTCCTCACGATGTTTTCCTTCACCGTTTTGAGAGCAGTGGTGATGAAATTATTTAAGTACACAAAGTAAAGCGCCTGTCTGGGCTCAAACCCACGACCTATAACTCGTAGGTCGGGGTCGTTACCACTGGGCCACCACCGCTCTGATCACAATAGATTCTAGCAGCTGCACAATTATATCCAGGCCCTTAGTTTGTGGTTATTCTGCTGGTAATTCTCATCGCCAGTCACGTTTGTCTAGCCTTTTAATATCGGACGGCTTCATCACCATAATATAGCGGAACACTGCTGGCCATAGCCTCTCCAATCGCACGGCATACAACATGGTCGTCGACCACTCTCATCCATCTGCAATAGCTGGATCCACACCGGACGATCCGATCCAGTGCGCTCCGATCGGGCGCGGCAAGAACAATGCGCGGTCGATGTGGAGGTGCGCGATCGGAGCGCACTGGTTCGTCTGGTGTGGATCCAGCTTATCAGCCAACCCCCGACGTCGTCGCACCACCCAGCCTAAGGACCAACCCGACCTGGTACTCACTTACATGTTCTTGTTTCTTCTTACAGGCGGCGCAGGAGCCCACCGCCCCCGCTTCGACGTCCACGTCGACGTCAGCGGCTGGCGACGGTGCCAGCACCTCATAGGGAGCTAGCATCAAAGTTGGGACTCTGTGTATATTTCCAGGACACCTAGTGCTAGATCTGTTAAGTTACGCCCACACGAAAATGTACCTTATGTTATGTTGTTATAAGACTTGTATTTTTTTTTTTTGCGCACTGACATGTGACTAGGCCTTGGCGGTACCTATCCTACTTTGTTTTTGCTTTTGGAGATCTGGCTCGAAAATAAGGAGTGACTGGAAATAAATCTTGGAATTAATAGTTCATTCGGACGTTGTGAACCATAAGTCCACCAAAACCCATAGTTAATAATGCCAATTATTAATTTCGTAAATTCAACATTGTAATTTGGTATGTTCGAGAATACAAAATCTGTCTGTATTAATGTCAAATCAATTTTCCAAATTCGGATAACTTAAAACTTTCCATTACGAAAAAAATCTCAAAGCATTAATCGCCATTCAACAATGACGGTTAAAACATATTGTCTATGCTCAGGAAATTATAGAGTGAAATAAGGCTGTATTCACATATCGGTGCGTTCACGATCACAATCCATAGAGAAATGTTTATTTTTTTACAACACCATGTAATTAGGAGTCATACGATGTTATCAATGTTGTCTGTCCTATCATTAAACTGTGTGAGCTTTAACTTTGTTTAACACTAACATTTTTACCAGCTGGTCCTTAAATTCTTGGGAATCAGATAAGTGTCGAAAATAATTGTCCTTTTGTACTGGAAGCAATGGTCTATTTTATGGGGCTGCAATTTGTAGGCACAAATGAAAAAATAGTAGTGTGAAAATCAGATTTAGATAATAATTAGACTGTGGTTGAAAAAAAAAAGATTCAGTTTTATGCTTTTATTGTTGTTAAGTACCTTTAAAGTTCTTCAGCATACCTACCTACGCCTTTAAAAATTGGAATAAATTAAATCAAAATCTTTATTTCAGTGGTTACTACCGACATTGTCCTTAAAACTAGTAAACAACACGTTACGATGACATGTAACTGCCATCAGTGAATTACATAAGAACAGTCCACTCTGTCAGCAATCATTTTAAGGCTGACCAATGACCATGACTCAAGCCACCATCGAAGCTGCACTTGCGCATTGTAAAAACAATAAAAACCAGCAATTTTTGTCAATAATATGACACTTCACATAAGTACTCATAACTGCAGTGAGTCGAACGTAATCTCGCCATTTAAAACATTCACAAGAAAACGTAAAATCCGGTATCCATTTTATCAATGGCGTCTGTCTGGTCACTTCGAATTTCTGATTTATTCGCGCATATGGGACATCCATTTATCATGTCCAAAAACGAGCATTGAAATTAATTAATGTTATTACTTCGATATTTTTTACATGTTCAATTTTAACATCTGATTGTGGACAGAGAGGTGCATTATCTTTTAAACGAGCGTACATTTTTGGCACGTTTTCATTTATCATCTTAAATATTGTCAAGGACAAAAGCAACAATACTTGCAAGCAGAATTGTAATAGTCACCGTTGTTCTAGCCACAAACGCACATCAAGCTACCCGAAACAGTAAAATTTTTCCAATCAACATTGCACTTTATGTTTTAAGCGATAAAGTTGAAAATCTATTAAATAAATTTGACAGATTGTAGTAGCTTGATGTGCTGGCGTCTGTACATTCTTCTTTTTGATCCTTCAATACGCTTGCTTCATTTGTTGATATTTATTGGTCCTTTGGTCCCGAAGACACTGGTCTCCTTATCGATAATTTCGTTTGAACTAAGAAAACAAGAAGAATAAAGTTGGCGTTGAAATTAATGTGCCCAGTAGGTACTCTAGTTGCATACCTAACACACTATCAATCTCATCTGAATTATTTTGACGGATACTGCTAATCCATTCCTACATATGTTCGAGAAATTTGTCTGCTCAGTAACGTAAATAACGCAATGAATGTTGTTGAACTGTCAAAATTAAAGCCATGGCTACTGAAAGTGTGTTACGCAATTATCCCGCGGGTGTTGACACATTTCGAATTCATGTGATTCTATGACAATCAATCCCAGTTCCTTCTGAGGACATAGGACCAAATTATAAAACAATCCAAGAATATTTTTGGCTATCGTTGCGTATACCCCTACGCTACGATAGCCAAAAATATTCAAATTTTCTTACGTGTTTTGCAATTTCCAGGACTGTATCAGGATGTATGTTGATCAAACTATGATTCGTGGCAGTAACAAAAATGTATTTAAGTACAGCACCCTAATTGCGTAACACACTATCGATCGGAATCTGAATCATTTTGAAGCAAATTGCTAATCCATTGCTTCATAAGTTCGAAAAATTTGTATGCTCAACACGCAAATAACGCAATGAATGTTGTTGAACTGTCAAAATGAAACCGATTTCGATTGATAATGTGTTACGCAATTGCCCCGCAGAATTATAATCATTAGAATCTTCATCGTCTTCGTTAGAATTGACCTCAAATGTCATTATTTCGTGACATTGTCATTCAACAGGGTAATTTGAACTTTGACAGTTGTATTGATGATTTTAATTATTTTAATACTGTAAATTATACAATATGTGTGTTACGGTCGCAAATCATATTTTGATTAAGCAAAAAACGGCTTACACCTAAAATGTATTGGCTTCTGTGATAATATTCGCCAAACGGCCACTTGGCTAGTTACCTAGCTATTAAAATAGCCTTTGACGTTAAGTCGTAACAATATTAATGGGCTAGACACAGCTAGGGATGTGCGCAGGCGTCGGGCGGGGCGTGTGGAGCGCCGCCCCTGGTTACAAGTCACAACATACGTAAAATGGGCGGACATGGAAAATAGATTATGTTGCTCAATTTTGTGGTTCATCATTTTCTATTCAAAGTAAAACGGCAAAGTTCTACGAAATTAGGGCAAGGCCGGGATGATTTTGTGCGTACAAATTGCAACTTTATGATGTTGGTAAAAGGATTATGATGATGTCATGTCACGCAGTCAAGCTAGACTAAACCCAGTGTAAAGTTACAAAATAACTTAATTTTGTAAAATACTTGTGAGGCAGAAACTTGCGTTTTCTTGATGTTATCTCAATACAATATCATATTAAGTGCCCAAAATATTGTGACATTCAGAAATGTATCGTTTTTATTCTCATTTCATATAAACAGGGTCAAATTAGATTAGCTTGCGAAACTCCGCAGACACGATGGGTAACAATAGGTACTATCGATATCTTAACACGATAAAACAAAAAATAAATTAATTCGACGGTTTTTTGTGGGGTCACCGACCGCAGTTAGAATAGTCGAAAAAAATCTGTTTAAAAATCAGCTTTTTATTGTGTAAACTTTACAAACGTTATGGATATCGGTATCGACAGACTAAAGAAAACAGATTTTTTCAACTCACACTTCAAGTAACAAAACATTCAGCGGCCGTTGAACCCCAAAAAAACATCATATCTTTTTTGTTTTCATTTTATAGTGTTTAGATGTCGATACCCACCACGCCTGTAGAGTTTCCCTAGCTAATTTAATTTGACCCTATAAACATAACACGGTGTGTATTTCTATCGCTACCTGTACATGTGCTAATTTTAACTTTATTCATTCCATCCTGAAAAACACTGTATTCGCGTAGGTTTGGTCAAATGTGATATTTACTAAATTATGAATTGGTTTACGATCTCAATTCACTAACTGATATTTTTTTATAATATTTTTTATTATTCGATTTTTTTTATAAAATTGTTGTATGGTGGCCAGAAAAGTTTTTTTCAAATTTACGAAAATATCTTTTGTTATAAATAAATAAATAAAAACTATACATTTTAATGGATTTTAGACGATTCCTAGACCTACTTAAACAATAATGAATTAACTTTTTGGGTACTGTAGGTAATTAACCTATAATTAGGTACATTTTAAGTAGATTCTCTAGCGGCTTTTCATTAATTTATACAAAAAAAAATATACATGATGTTGTATTTTGATATTAAATTGTTGCTAGTCAAGACGAGAACATGAAATAAAAAAAACCCTTTTAATTCGAATTTTTTTTTAAGTTATGTTTTAAACCGATTTTAATAAGTTCAAAATTTAACGTACCTACATCTTAAGATGGCATTTTAAATGTACTGCATAAGTTTATTTTATTTATTTGGTTTCCCAAAAATATTAGAAGCCTATGAATTAAAAATAGCTTTTTACCCAATTTGTGGGTTATTTTTTTAATACAAGCATGCTCTATTCGTTCAAATATAATTATAAACTTAGTACGTCCATGGAAATTTATATTCAGCCGTACCAAACTTCGTCCTTTTAACAACAACCGTCTAATTACACACAAATGTTAATAAAAACAAGTTGTCACATACAAAATATTATGTAATATTTCTATGTACGACAACTTGAATATATTCAAGAATCTAACTACATCGCACCTACGTCATTATTCTATGTAAATATTTTGTAAATATATTAAATTGTCGATTAGCAGTCGGGATATTATTTAGTTTTAATTAGGTACAGAAATCTCTGCACGCGGAGTGGTTACCTAAAATGTTATAAAATTCTCTGAATATTCGTTTAATTAGTAAAAAAAAGTGAAGTTTTTATTGATAGCACAGTAAGAACTGAAATAATTGTACCCTATTTTAATTGTAGATATAACTTGTGAATGGATCCTAGTAATTTTTAAGATCTTGTAATTAATAAGTCTAGATTTAACGTTGACATTACTTATTTATGAGTATTGTTGTAATGTTTAGATTAACATTTGAATGTTAAACTTCCGCCCATCGAATCGAGGCATCACAACTTTTGTGATATTCAAAATAAAAAATTTAATGTAGAAAAAAAAATTCTTTGTAACTTTTGTCCAATTCGTGAGTCCACTAAGATTGTAAGTAGTGACAAATTAAAGTAGATTTTTTAACTTTACGCAAACATATTTAAAATCGCCAAAGTTTTTTAATGTCTAGCTGCTTTCGTTGAAGAGATATTTGTCAAAGAGCATGAGTACCTACCCCAATCGTCCGTAATGTCTGGTGCTTAAGTCACAATATTCCTAAAATTACGATTTACATTTTTTCTCTTTTGTATTGTAGTATGAAGTCAGTAACAGCACTTATAATAAGCGACAGTCCATCACAGTAGATTAGCTAACAAAAATTAAATTAACGATTTAAATATTTAAGATAGATTTAAGGATATTGAAGTAAGAAAGAGGTGGTTTTGGGTCGATCGGTAATGGCGACATCTATTGCGGAATATTTTTGTTAATATTTTTTTTTTTCATAATTTTTTTCAGCCTTTTACTTGGGAATTAACGAGAGAAGGAAGGTTACAGGCTAAAATATTTTGATGTAAGATTAGACTTATGTAAATATCGACCTGTTTTCTCAAATAAACGGCTGATTTGCGAAATTTTTCAAAACTAAGCTTAGTTCGCATTTGCAGTTACTTAAATTAAAATAACTACTCACCTTATTACAATAAACTCGTGTTATGATAAGAATTACAGTACAGTTAGAAACTTAGGACTTAACTTACTGACAGTTCTACATAAAACATAGATACTTACTGAAATAACCAATAAAGTACACTGATCAAAAAAGGTATCTGCCATTTGTAGAACACGCATATCCTTCTTCTTGGCGTATCGATGGCAAAAAGTTCAAACATCTTTGGCCCAAAAGTCAGCTGCACGTACTCCGCTCTCAGTACTGATGCAGTCATAAGATCATCGACAACCCTATTGAGCCCAATTTGCTAAATTTTGTTATAAGAAATGCTCCACCAGTGAAGTGAGAAACAAACTAAGGGCATGTCCTATATATCGGTTTTCGAAACTAAACTCTATTCTTGTTTAAGATATTTTAAGTAATTAGGTATATTAAACCGCTATTGAAATATTATCCAATTGAAACTGGATACTATTTGTCTCTGAAAGTCAAGAAACTAAAAAAAAAAACATACCCACGGATCGAAATGTGAACCTTAGTGGAAATCGGTAAAAAATTCAATATGGCTGGTATGGTTTTTTGATCAGTGAACTTTTGTCATCCAATAATAAGTTTATAACTAACCGTTTGTGTAACAATAACTGCGAGTGTGAACTTGATTCAAATTCCCATTTTTGTACAATAATTATTATTTATTAAGTGGTTGACATATTGTCTGAAAACATCTCTATCGTATGATAATTTTTTAAAGTCTCTCAGTCTGGAAATGCCCGAAGAACGCACGACGTCGTATCAAGCTGTACATTTCCGGTATAAGCTGACTTTTCATTGTACCTACGAAAATAATGCGAGGTCAGCTAAAACTGGAAATGTACAGCTTGATATGTCGTGTGGACTATAAAAAAATATTAAAAAATGTTGAATATTTCTGTTACCTACCTAAATATACTTTCCGAGATTCTCACGAAGTCTTCTGCTTGAAGAATTACCTAGTTATAGGTTAGTATATAGTTTGGTAACTGTTTTTTTTAATCAGAATGGTTTTGTGTATTTTCGAGCACGTATTTTTTATGGCCCATACTGAGAGCGCCTTCTGTATTGTGTCATCTTATGTTTAAAAATAAATATCAAATACATTTTGAATTTTGAAATATAAAATATTTCTGCAAGTTTGCTGGTTTTCTAATGTGAAAAGTGATATTTAAACTATTTCTTGTCAAATAAACGATTTCAATGATCGTGTTTATATTGTTTGATTTGTGTTTTCCCTATTCCCGAGGATTCCCTGCCTAGATAGATAGATAATTATTTTATATTTATTATATACACCATAATTATGAATCTATACCTACTAATAATAATCTCTGGAACTATCAGTTGGATTAAAAAAAATCCTTTTTGCTTTTGATAAACCAATTCTTGGGGAAGAAAGGCTTATAGGCTATTAATATGACGACACGAGTAGGGTTACCATTTAGAAATTTGGAAAGTCCTGACAAAAAGCCGGACATTTCAATAAAAGTCCGGACATTTTAGTCACAAAGTCCAAACATTACCCACTTAGTTGCAGTGGTATGGTAGGCATGGTAGCAGACGCTCGCGAGGGGAGGGAGGTTGCGGGGTGCGGAGATAAAAAAAAAGTCCTCTGAAAAATATAAAAATTAATACCTATAAGTACCAGAAACTACCGTTAACTTTGATTATTTTACGTAAAACTATTTGTATTTGGTCTAAGAAGTATAGGTATTTTGTTTTCATATGAATGAGAAGTTTGAGAAGTTAATAAATACACAGACTTATTTGGTATTACTTACCTATGTAGGTATATACTTAAGTAACATTTATTACTCGTATTCCATCTAAACCAAAAAATCCGGACAAATTAAAGAGCCGGACAAAAGCCTAGAAGTCTGGACAAATCCGGACGGATGGTAACCTTAGAACCGAGCAAAAACAACAAAAAATAGTCAAGAGAGGAGAGAAAGCTTAGCAAAAACGAAGTAATAGCGCGGGCAGACGATGCGATGCGACGGTTGTGGGTTAAGTTGGAGCAAGATTTTTCACGCGGACGAAGTCGCGGACAGAAGGTAGTTGCAGATATAAAAGTAAAAATTTCCTATTTCAGTAACAGACCATACCTCGGTCAGGCCAGGCAGAGCTGGCAGGAGAGCCTTTGACGACGATGTTGACATTTTTATTACAACATCACGCCTGTGTTTCCCGAAGGGATAGGCAGAGTAGTTAACACACATTTTGCTAGTTATACATTTCAAATCTCAAGGTATAGGAGAGATTATCCCTAAAAGTTAAAATAGCGCCATCTCTTGGTCCATTGTGAAACTTCTTCAGTGGTAAGCGTACTTCTCAGAAAGCCCGGTGGTGCTATATCTGATTGCATAGTTTGTATGGTTTAAGCTAGATGGCAGTGTAAATGATACGGGTATAATAACATAGATGGCGCTGTTTCTAACTGCCATAGTCGTTTTTAGGGACAGCTAAACATTGCGTTTCTGTGCTAATAAAATTATATTTTATGTTTTTCATGATTTATTCCATAATACTTATAAAACATAAAATATACTATATTTTCAACTTTTTAGTTACATTGTAATGGAAGCATAGACCGTTGCATCTCGTAAGAAATATTGATATCGCTAGACATAAAAGTTCGATCGGTCTTTGTAAAGCCGTTTTGTTTGTTATTGCTGTCAAATCTTTTTTGTACATTTTGATTTTATACGGCCCAGCCTGACCCAGCTATCTATGTAAAATGTGAAGAGTTTAAAACAGAGAGTTGCTTTTCACCGTTTATACAGTGTGATAATTGTTTTATCGAATTTACATAAATATTTACGACCTAATGTGAAAATACCATTTGAGGTTATGTATGTGAATAGAGCAAAGTATTATTTCAGCGAATAACTTAAAAATCTTGAATCGTTTACAATGTCGAACCCTTCCATTGACGAGACTATCCTAAAATACGAGACTTTCATCAACGAAGTACTCAAAGAAGACTTACGCAAACTGGAATATCGACTTGAACAAGTCAACGCGGAGATAACCGACCTTGTACAACAAAAACACACTTTAAAAGTTATCACGGACAAAGAAATTCACCCGAATGGCTTCAAAACTCAAGTAAACATCGGTTGTAACTTCTTCATGGAAGCTTCAGTTCCGGATACATCAAAATTGCTAATGAACGTGGGTTTAAATCATCATTTAGAGTTTACAATAGAGGAAGCTAATAGATATTTGGATGTAAGAATAAAGGCTTTTGAGGCGAAAGCTGAAGAGCTACAAACGAAGGCAGCGGAGACTAAGGCACATATTAAATTAATGTTGTTTGGTATTGGAGAGTTACAAGATAAAGTTGTGATGGGAAGTTGATTGTGTAATTGTGTGCTAATGTAATTGGAAAATGTGCCAGAGTAGATTGTGGATCATATTGTTTATATAAATATACTTAACAATGAATTTTAGAGTAAAGTTACGGTTTTCTGGGAAAATGGTTCTGTCATATTATAACGGCCATCATGAAAATCTGTCTTTTTTACAAGTATTGGCATTAACCTTTTAACCGCTTACGTCGGATTAATCCGACAAATATTTTCGTGTCCATTCCGCCAGGGTCGTATATATACGACAAAATAACGCAGCTCGTTTAATCTGAATTATTATTACATCATCACAGCTCGTTTCATCGGCGTTTATTTTTCGTTTTTTTTTTTTTTTTGTTCGGGCGCTGGGGGCACGCCAACTCATATAAAGTCGGGCGGTTAAAAGGTTAAAGTGACAAAAACGCTCTGTATTTGGATAGCCGTTATTGTGTGACCGTTTACTATTTTCATAGGAAACGCAGGCTTTTATAAAACTGAAAACATTCTGAAGGTATTATAAGTTAACACTTTTGATATACCTACTTAACTTATTACTTTTTCAAGGATAATATTTAAAGCTGAATAATATCCTGTTGACAGTGATGCGGACGAATTTTTTGATACCCTTTGTTTGTAAATGTTAAATATTTGTAAATATTTGAATGTGTAAATATTTTAAAATAACTTTAGAGCATAATTGTTATTGGAAATAAAAATTTAAAGCTGAAGCTTGGACTAAATAGAGTAGTTCTTTGTTTTAGAAAATTGTAAGTACAGACGCCAGCACATCAAGCTGCTACAATCTGTCAAATTTCTTTAATAGATTTTCAACTTTATTGCCAAAGAATAAGGTTCAAAGTTGATTGGGAAAATTTGACAGTTTCGTGTAGCTTGATGTGTTGGCGTCTGTACATTACTTACAATATGTTAAAAATATATGTTCTGTGTAAAAATGGACTACTTAAGTCACAGAAAAGTATGACTTAAGTGCGGGTTTAGGTCAAACGGCTATAAAATTGAATGCAGGTTTTAGCGGGTTATCCATCAAAATAGAATTAATCATAATAGGTACTTAGGTGAAACTATAGGAAATATTGTGTGAAACAGATTCATAATTTACAACAGAATCAAATCATATTCATATTCAGGTGTGCATGTTTGAATATTGGCTATCCTTCTTTCTGAAATGTATTCAATTATTGTCACTGAGGGCATGTTGTATAATATAATGGTTCTCTTAACTGTAATTAATAAAATATGTTTGTTGTAACATGGATTTCATTTCTTCTCCAAGAAAATAATGTCTAAGTTTGTAGAATAGTCATCAAATTATACCCTTGCTAAGTCGAGAGAGGGAGAGGGAGGGGGGGGGGTGGGGTATGACTAAACTGACAATACGTTCCGTTTTGAACGGGACTGTCCCTTTTCTCAGACAGCTGTCCCTTTGTCCCCAAAGCTTCGGGACGCAAAATAGTCCCGTTTTCCGAAACCGCACGAAAATTTAAGATTATGTTGACTGACCCGAGTCCATATTGCAATTGTAGCGTGCACAGGCGTTCACAAGTAGTCACTACAACAACGACTGTTTCGATACTGCATTGCGTCTGTATCGATGCTGAATTGCGGCTGTATCGCGTAAGGTTATAATTAATTAATAACGTTGTTAAATTGAAGAGCTGAGTTGTAGCTGCAACGAACGTAGCATGACAGCTGAATGGACTGGTAAATACGTTTAGTCGGTTAACTAAGTCACGATGTTTTTTTTGTTTACCTTTATTTAACTACCTAAGCTTATGGAGTATAGTTAATATCTCATAAACCAGTACCTACCTACCTAGGGAACCCTACAAAACAGTGACATTAAAACCCTCTTTTCTGTAAGTCTGCAAAAGAGTGAAGAGTTTTAATTTAAAGTCAGTATCCCCTAAGAACTTACTTATTAAAGTCTAATATAAATCAAGTGCCTACTCCGGACTTATTACCAAGGTCTTAAATGCCTGTAATCAGCTCAAAACTCGCTGCCCTAAGCGGTTAGCGACAAATTAGGGTTAATTTGAATATTTGATAGTCTCAAGATGCGGGGGTTGATTATTACCCATTTGGTTGGAAACTACTTGAATAAAATTAGCATTGGATATGATTTTAGGGAATGAAGTTTGCTATATGACAGTGTAGGTACCTACACACTAGAAGCGGTACCAGCTAAAAATTTTGTGTTACGCCAGTAGGACATAGTACAAGTTTTTCAGTCGAATCTACATTTTTACAACTTCGGCGATCATGCACAGTTTTGCCCATTATTTTCAAAGAGCATATCGAGCCTTTTCAGGAAGAACATCGTACCTAAGCGCCAAAAATCCCAAAAAACTGTTTTAATGTTAATCGCCAGATCAACTGATTTTGCATTTTGCATCACCTTCTCCTGTAAAATATGCAAAATGGCGGTTACGATCTTCTTCCTGAAAAGGCTCGAAATGTACAGTTTTCAGATCACAAAGTGCACAGTGACATCTAGCGGCGATGCTTAGTAGTAAAGTAGCAATGGCATCGCTCTCGTTCACGATTCTGGTACAATAGCGAACACTACTGGTTGTTTATTTATGGTTCAGTGATCATAGTTCCACTGCAAAAAAAAGATGGCGTTGCGACGAAAGTTCCATCTCTCTTTTTCCGAAACAACGACGCACATTCCTTGACAGCTCCAGGGGCTGTTATCTGTCTGAGCATCTCTCGAAGGTACAGAAGGTAGGTATACGGTTTGGTCACACAGGAACACCCCATGCGGGACGCGTCTTACAACAACTTTTATAAAGATTGTCAGTGTGTATGCCTGTGGAATTCAAAGGACATCATTCACCGACCATACCAACTTTTTTGGGCTGAATGTGAAAGTGCTGGGCAAAAAAAAAAGTGGCACTCCGAGAGTGCCGAAAGAAGTGAAAACTAGAACAATTACGTGTGTATTTTTTGATCGTCAAGAAAACAAAACGCCATACTTACCTATTCCGAAAGAATACGTTTTCCTCTTCATTTTCTACTACGGGACCAAACCTAGCATCATTCTTCATTAGGTTACACGAGTTCGAAAAATCTTTTGAAGTGAAAACTTCTTTAGGCGCGTTGGGCATTTTTTGAGATGGGAAAAAACCATTGAATTCGCGCCACTTACCGTAACCGACACCGCTTCGGATGTGTTCGGCTGTCCTCGGGCTGTACTTGGTTTTAATGTATTTCCGATATGTCAGTGAGTGATGGCAAAGTATTCTGTTTGTGTTTTGTTTATATGACGATTCAAAAAATACACACGTAATTGTTCAAGTTTTCACTTCTGTCGACATTCCCGGAGAGCCACTTTTTTTTCGTACTTATTTCAGACAAGCTTAAGAGTAATGAAATGAATTTCATTGATTTTTGAAACCTATTGCTATCATACTTATTATGATATTACATACCGTATATAGGAAAGCTATTAACAGATGCACTTACACCTTGGCTTACCTACTCAGCTGGCTGTAACACTATTTTTCGAAAATATTCTTTACTAACTTTTTAGACCTTTGTATCCTGCTTATGCGTAGGTATGAAGTTTCATTAAAATCGGTTCATTAATTTCGAAAAACAAGGGCTTGAAAGTTTGTATGAAATGCCGTGCGTCGTTTAAAACGCTCTTCAGTCTCGTGTGGAATTCGCTTCTGTTTTGAAGCCTTATCAGTCTGCCTAACCTTCCTTCCTGCTTCCAGTCTAACCAGATGCAGCTGAATAGGTACCAGTATTTTACTTGGAGCGACTTTTTATTTGACCTCCACAACCCAGTAGGTAATTACTGTGTAACACGTGGTAAAACCGGTTGTCTGTTTGTAGCAAGAAAAAAAGAAGAGAGAAGAAAATGCCTGAGGTTTTCTCGTAATGTTTGCTGCTAAATAATGGTGAGATCAGATTTAAAAAATCAGATGTGGCTCCTCAATCTTTACGGACATCATTACTTGCATAAATAATTACCGTTCATATTGTTCAGCAGATCTACGAATATGAAACTCACGATGCCGCGATGTGTGATCCCGAGATTATTTTAAAACTTGTGTCACACTAATATATTTCTGAAAATCTTAATGATTCGTTTTAGAAAATAGACTATTTTCCATAGAGGCGATTACATCGCCCAGTGGGTTGATGTGATGATTTCTTTGGAAAAAGTTTCACGTAGGTAAGTAGGTATTTAGGTCTAAATACTTTAGGTCATCATAGCAACCTATAGATCTATGGCAAAAAGAAGACCAATTTAATTACTGCTGTAGGTATTATAATGTCTTTGATGGAGTTTAAACTTGAATTATTCAGGTTTCTTCCTTATTCGGAAAACCTTCCCTTTCATGATTCTTTCCTATTTGGTATTTATCAATTTTTTTCGTATTTGTTATTTATAAATCTATTCAAACTTGGTGTTGGGATATAGGTAAGTACAAACGCCACCACATCAAGCTACCCAAAACTGTAAAATTTTCCCAATCAACTTTGAGCCTTATACTTTAGCGATAAAGTTGACAATTTATTAAATAAATTTGACAGATTGTAGTAGCTTGATGTGCTGGCGACTGTACCTATCTAGGTATTGTTGTGCTCTTTTCACGCAAACATGTCAGGCTATATATACCTAAATGAACATTGTTGATGAAGAGGTGTAAGGGAAAGGTAAGACAGAAATAAAAAACCATGTATTCAAATAAAAGCTTAGCTTTATTACTCGTTATATTCACGAAGAAACATCCCTCACTGGTACAACAAGTCTCCATGCTGACATTGCTAGTAGAGATACGACTGTTATGTTTCACCGTTCTTCCATCCAATAATTTTTATAAATTTTGATCAACAGACTTTAGAAACCGCCAATGTGTTTGCCAATAAACGAACGCAATTTGCACGAGCCGCCGGCCACAGGGCCGACGCACTCAATTTGGATACAATTTCATTTTCATTCACAATAATCCACTTTATGTCTAGTACACCGAACAGTGGTTAGATCCTAAAACATTCACGGACAAAGACACACGCTCGTAAATTATAAGCATTATGACAATGTGATATTATATTAATGTATAAGTATTGTTGTAGTATTAAGAACCGTAATAATTAATGCGTAGTTAGGTTAGGTTAGTTTCCTGACATTAGGTATGACGTGTCTGAGGCCCACAGATTACAATAGTGACCCGCTAGCAGCCATTCTAACACAAATACCGACGAATCGTTTACAATTTTTTCCACATTTTTTTTTTCACCTTAAAATTGCTTTTAAATTTATCTTTTTTACATCCAGAACCATATAAACATCTTTGAGTTATTTATATATTTTTTTACCTATATAACCGGCCGGCCGCGCCGCCGCCCCTCAGCCGCGACGCTCAACTTTTTATTTACAAATGGTTAATGCTCCTAAACGTTTTATATCCGACGCTATTCTTAAAATTAAATACAAAAAACGCATGACATTCTAAATTTACCTAATGTCCCATTTTGTCACCGCTATAATTTATGAATTTTGACCTTTACACCAACTTTAGAAATATTCAATACAAAAATACTCTTTTTGAATAAAATTTTATACACGACTCATTATATCGTAGGCGCGTGCCGGGGGCGGGTGCGCGGGCGCCTCAAAAGAAAAGCTTTGAGCCTCGTAACCTTAACATCATGAAATTTGTACTAAATATATCAAAACAAGCGGACGCGGCCACTTAACACTTAGCCGAAATGCGAGGATACCGAAATGACGCCTAAACACTAGTCAAAATCTCAATTTCATTAATGGCACATCGCCTTTTGTCCAGTGCACGACCACAGAGGGCCGAAATGGGTCGTGTTGTGAACAAGAAACATTGCGTCACTATCAAAAATAATTTTGTATTTTTTTAAATTTTGTCACTAATTTTATCACTGGCGTCCGCGTCCGCTCGCTATAGTTTACAAATATATTATAAAAATGTCGCCACATTATGGACTGTGGCTCACCAAAGTAACAAAATTAACACATTACGTACAAACACACAATACAGAACTGAACGTGTATCGCTGTTACCAATGAAGACCACAAGGATATTTAAAATATTGTTTGAAATCCACTACAGTATGGTTAACCTCGAATATAAAATGATGAACGCTTAGTCCCGTGTTGTGGGGCTTGTGCTACGTTCACAAGTTCACATAGTTATACAATTGGGCGTTCGAGCTTATCTCACTAAATTTTATTGATAAGCGTCGGCAGTATTTGTTTCAAGACATCCTAATAGTATATCCGTGCTCAATTTTTGTCATTTTTATGAGATAATATATATATATTATTAAGAATGATACTTATTTCCATAACTACCTAAACTTCAGCAATTTTCCTTATTGATTTTTTCACGTATAGAAAAGTTGATACAGCTATTTGGTACATCTAAATGTCCTAACCTCCAAAAAATGAAACGCTACATACAATAGAGTCTATTACAATTTCGAAAATTTAGGAACCATAATACCCAAACGTGAAACCGAATACTTTCTACATATATTGTTTTTTTTTATTTATAATTAATTTTGAAAATAATTACAATATTTATTTCATTTTACATTGATAATCCAAACATTTTCGTAGACGGATTCCAAAATACTAAACGTGTAAAGCAAAAACTTTAGATACTTAAGTACTTTTTCCGTGAAACATAAATAAACTATCATCTAGATAAAGCATAATTATGAAAACAATGAGAAAGCCGAAACGGGCAATTTCAATAAATCTACATACATATTATATTATAAATTGATACAAACATGAGATTTAAAGTCAACACCGAATTTTGTACTTTTTCTGCGGGATTAGCCCCCATGATCACTGTGGACTAAATATTTCGATGTTTCAAACTTGAGTCTTAATTTTTTTTCATTAAATTTAGAAAAATTGTCAACCGATAACTTACAAATAATTGAACATCGAATAAATTTAAAAAATCGGCTCGATCGCATGTTATATCCATTGTGGTCTTGTTATATTGCACAGTGAGTCACTCAAGTATAAAATTCGGACAAAAATTGTATTAAATTACAAAAATTGATAAGTACATATTCTGAGTTTTGACCTTGAAACTATTTTGTAGTACTTACTTAAAACATTTTAATACGGCTCCAAGTATCTGCAAATTACGGCATGTCGGTTGAATACTGTTGATGGGAAACCAATACATTTCTATTGTAATATGTGTGTGTAGCCTGCGTAACAGTTCTATTAGATAAGAAGAAATCTATGGATAGATCGGAATAACGAATTCATTACTTACTATACAAGGAATTAATCGGTAAATGTCAGTTTAGAGCTAACAAGTGGGCTGTGATACTTAAACAATGCTACCATACTAGTGATCTTAACGAATCTAGTGCTTAGGAATATTCGTACTAGTCATCAATTCCGTTACTCAATTCAGATACTTGTACACTTCTCAGCTCTAAATCGCCAGTGCCTATGTTACGGAGAAACAAACAACTTGTAACAAAAGACAATCAGTATAACGTAACATGGGACGTTGCTCGATCTCGAATAAGCCCAGCGACGACTGAGTACCTGACGTACTGGCGCGAATCGTGGAAACAGAAACCGGGCTATTGTCTGAGGGAGTGGTGGCGAGTGGGGACGCGTCAGCCAGCCTGGCCGACGCGGCGGGGACAATTTAGAAATAAAAACCGGTCTTCCGAAAGGGGGAGGCTGCGTGTTAATCTATGTGTCGATGTCTCAAAAACTTCAGTATCTCTAACTCTCCTAACCTGAGCTACTAAGCACACCAGTCGACGCCTGGTCCATCCTAAACTGAGGTACTCTTATATTATCGTAATAGTTCAAAATGGTTACAAATGAAACGATAACAAACGTGTAATATCAAATGAAATATGCTTACTTGCTTAGCTAGGGCCGGCCGCCCTCTCGCGCGGTTCCGTACATATAAATTAGGATGGCTTAAATATTTTGTACATTCTGCAAAACAATAGATATTTCCCGTTTGTCTATTGTCTCTTAATTAAATACCATTAACGCTAAGATAGTTACTCGATATTATCTCATCTGTATTAAAACTATCGTTATATGTACAAATGGCTATACATTTCTGTACAACTGTCTATCTTATCGTGTTATAATCTATTTGAGAAGCGAAATTATCATTATATCTGTTTGTTCTGCAAACTGAGGATGTAAACTGAAAGTGTTCCCGCGTGGCGGGCTGGCGGCCAGCAACTACATGATATAACAAATACATCGAGATTACGATGCTGCTAGAGCTTGCTCCCTGACCTGCCATACTACATTCAACCGTCTGTACTTCTCGAGTCATGTCATATTCGTCTGCCATCAGTCAGGGAACAAGAGTCCAGCGTATCGCGCTACATATATCTACGAATCAAACTAATTATTCTTCTATAGTATAATAGTAAGTGTGTGTATGTATACTGATCGTTCGATACGGGCGAACTGGGGCATGCGCGGGCGGCGGGTCGCGGGCGCTCTGCGGCGGCCCCGGTTGGGCGGTTAGGTCTATTGAGGGCCCTTTTTTGTATTTAATTTCTTTTTTTTTTTCGTAAAAAATCAATATTTTCTTTTGAAGGCACTTCTGTTCGGACGAGGTGGCCCAGTGCGAAAGGGTTTATTGTTGGATGCCAAATAATGTAGCTGTAATTTTGAGAATCTGGATGTTTTTTTTTTGGGATTTAGATCTATTGTATTGTGTTGCCTTCAACTATTGCTGCTGTTTGGATGTGGGTCAAATGTCTATGTGCTTGATAGCCGCCGCAAAGCGCTCGCCTGCCGAGTACGGGCGTCACTGTGGGGTAATTCAACTAAGTCGTAGTCAAAAATAACTGTTATTGTTAAAAGAAAATGAAGAATGTTACAGTATTTTGCCTTATCATTATCGGGTATATGGTGTTTATTGTGTATGAGTATGGATAATATTAGATAAAATAATGCCTTGATTAACGTGTAAGGAGTGACGGCCCGCACTCGCGTAGTGTCAGTGATGCCCGCACATAGTTTCAGAAAGTAGTATTATCTAACAAATAAACTTAACCCTAATCCGGAGCCGAACTCCGGACAAACTGAACTCGCGATCCGAACATTGCCGAAATATTGTAAATACAAATCAGGATGTTTACATTAATCTTCACATAAGATGTGTAATCTTTTCGAATTTTGTGTCTTCATTATAGTTATTCTATTGATAAATCCTCTGCATGAACATAAAACCGGCTATCAGTATAAAAATAATCTTTAAATTCTTTGTTTGTGGATCGAAAAATAACCCTGCTCTATTGTACTAATGACTATGGTTAACTTTAATTAATTACTCCTAAAATAAGTATGACGAGGTAAAGGTTGACAATTTCCGGCCGCGCGTGGCGAGCCTCCAAAGCAAAAACTACCAGGGATAAACAACATAGCATGCTCCAAAGGACAAGGAAACAAAGGAAAACCAAAAATAAAAACAACAAAAAATTCAAAACTTAAGCAGTAATATATTAATCGTTTTTTTTCCTTAAAGAATAAATCAATAAATGATTTAAGATATACACAACTATAAAACCATTTTAAGATAATACTTAATAATAATATAATAATAATTATATATAGCGAAATATATTATGTGCAGAAATAAAATTCTAGGTGACTTAAATTTTTTCTTACTCATATAACCTAATGAATTTCCTAGTAGAGCGCAGGTGGTGGCGCGGCGGTCACCGCGCCACGCGACGTCCAACGTACAAATCCAAAGTTTCTTTTTAATAATTTAATTTAACGTTTTTTATCAATAATTTTGAATCTGAAGGCCTAAATGCGAGTGTCGTAAAATTTTGGTGTGCGAAACAATCGTCCAATGATTTGTTTTTTTAAATATAATTTAGTTTTTTGCCGAAACAATGTGCGTCGCGTCGATTTGGCGCTTACTCCAACTGCTCGAGAAAGTTCGGCGACTTGAAGTACTCGGGCACTGGGTCGTCGAGCCGCGAGATCACCTTGTAGATGGACTTCTTCCAGCTCTGTTCTGCGTCCTTACCGCCCTGGATGGCGCGGAAGAACTCTCGTAGTGTCTGTTCAACCACATATCTGAAGTTCGGTGGCACCTGGAATCGTAGGAGGCATATACTTAGAAACCACTTCGACTTGCTCAAGCATCAGTTTTTGGGATTGTTAGAGGACTATAAAATGTATATTGATTTCCAAAAGGACATTTTCAAAAATAACCTAAAATATTTAAAAAGTTTTATCACCTGCTGCATGCTCACCTCAATGTGGTTGTTTCGGTTGTAGTGTAGGTTGAGCACCCTGTACAGCTCGGAGTCACCAGCTACGTGCAGGTCCTCCGCTGTCTTCAGACCTTCGCTGATGGCCTGTCGCGCATACTTCTCCATTTGTATGTAGTAGAATTCTCTGTAAAGAAGAAAAAACATACGTTAGATAAAAGTAAAAATAGAAGGAAGACACAAATCAGTCTGTTCTCCACAAATAAAATGTTGATGAAGCTTGGCTAACGAGTTATATGTATAACAAACTTTATACGTATCTGCACCGTGACACTTCACGGCACAATGAAAATAAAAAGCCCTCGAATACCGTCGAGAGCGGGAAAGGATTTGATTAGCCATTTTCGCTCTCTCGGCGTCGCATCGCTCCGCTATCTTCGCTCCGGTTCGCTTACGAGAGCGAGTTGAGCGAATCGAGAGTCTCGCGAGGCTAATTACTTACGAGTTCGCATTCAGACAAGCTAATTCGGTTTTTCACGTTCCTGCAAGTGACGAGCTAGTTGCTGGGGGTAATTTTATGAGCTTTTTTAGGGTTAGGTTTGGCAAAAAGTTGGGTTTAATTATGAAAAGGGCCTAACACACTCTTTGATATCAAATCTTGTAGATAGGACTTGATCACGGGTTAGATTTACACGAAAAAAGCTTAATTTAATCAAATTATTCCTGCCAATCCATAAGCATTACCTTATTTCTCTCATGAACAAAAGTCCAATTATTATTTTTATTATTATTATTTTTTTAATTTTTTTATTATCAGCCATTTCTGTCCCACTGCAGGGCAAAGGCCTCCCTTCCCTCCTTCCACTTGTCTCTATCCTGTGCTGTTATACGCCAATCCTTTTGGTAAGAGTCGAGTTCGTCCCGCCATCTCATTCTGGGCCTGCCGCGTTGCCTTTTGCTGCTGTTTGGGACCCATTCTGTGGTTGCTTTAGCCCATAGCTCCTCCGGCATGCGACAGATGTGACCAGCCCAGTTCCATTTTAGCTTGGCAGCCGTGTGACCTACATCGGCAATTTGAGTTTTTGAACGCAGTATCGAGTTCCTTATACGATCAGTAAGTTTAACTCCAAGGATACTGCGCTCCATTGCTCGCTGACAGACCCCGAGTGCGGACTTTTGACGATTAGTTAATGACCATGTCTGCGCTCCATAGGTGAGGGTAGGAAGAATGCACATGTCCATGAGTTTTCTCTTTAGTGAGAGAGGGAGAGTTTCCTTCATTATTTGTTTCATCGACCAATAGCTCTTCCAGGCGTTCTCGGTGCGTCGAGCAATTTCTTTTTCGTGTCTTGCCTGGAAGGAGACTATTTGGCCGAGGTATATGTACTCATGGACATATTCAATCCTCACACCCCCAATTCCTATGTTGCGCTTGGTGCTGTTGGTCATCACCTTGGTCTTCGTCATATTCATCGCAAGTCCGACCATATTTATTTAACCGCCTTCAAGTATCTACACGTCAAGCAAAATTAGCGAATAACACGACACTCATGTGTCAATGAGCACGGATCATCTCTAAACCTCTTGTGACACTCCTCTCTCTCGCACTCCGAGGGCTTCTATTATTTTTTAATTGGCACTCCGCGCGATATCGCAGCCTTACTAATTGAATAAGTAAATGAAGTATCTAAATAATTAGATGTCTTTTTGGAGGCGGTGTAACCACTGTGCAATTTTAAGTAGGCTCAATGAAATGCCTGTAATTAGTCGTTGATTTTTCTTTGATTAAGTTTTCCGTATTGCGTAATTAGGTTTGGTAAAACGGAGATGGATTATTCCCTTTTAAAATGAAACGGTAGTAGGTATTCACTTCGGTATTGTAGTACTAATTTGATTACGTGAGGTTATACATGAGTTACTGGATAAATAGACAATTATTATCAGGTACACTTATTTCTAAAGAGAGTAATACTGTATGACTAACAAGTTCCACGCTTCAGTTACTAAGAGACTTAATACTCATATCTGTAACTCATTAGTTACTCATATTCGATATTAAAAACATTGATAAAGTTCGAATGGGAGACACATTTGATATATTCGTTGGCGACCATTAGGGACATGTGGCGTGTCGTCACATGTTTCATAAGTGGGTGATATATTAATGATAGTAATTCAAATTAATATCTTTTAATAGATGAACAAGCGTTATTTGGACAATCATTGTGTGAATCAAGTTACATTTTTGATTATTATTTTGTAAAAGTTATCCCGAATATTATACCCCGAAAGCATATTCAGAAATCAGATTTAGTAAACTCAGTTGGATTTTAATCCTAGTACTACGTAAAGAAAGAACTTAATATGAACTACATATTTAGGCATGTTGCCACCTAAACAATTGTGAGAAGAGAGAATATCCAACGTACAACCCTTACACATTTTTTTTGACTATCTCAAGAAATACCTATTCGAGAATTCCTTTGCGAGAATTTCTTAGCAACGCTTCCAAAATCATTAAAAATACCACAAAAAATTACTGACAAAATTGGAAACTTCTCAATTCCTACCCTAGTCGTTGTAGGTCATCGATTATATCGACGTATTTGATAGCGATCGACGTAAATGTGACGTGTTTGTAAGCAGTGAACGTACTAACGCTCAGGTTATGCTAATTGCATGCGGGCGAGCGATTGCAAAAAGAAAAAGTTTTGCCTTTACGTAAGCAAGATAGTAGTATCGAATAAACCTAGTTTTAAGAATAACTGTAATTTAAAACCAAAATAATTGTTATTTTTTCCAGGTGTAGATAACAGTTTGCCCACTGTGCGTTGCGTAACTTTCATTAAGTAGTTGTAAAAGGTTTTCAGGAAGAAAACCTTTTACAACTAGTTAATGAAAGTTAAAACCAAAATAATTGTTATTTTTTCCAGGTGTAGATAACAGTTTGCCCACTGTGCGTTGCGTAACTTTCATTAACTAGTTGTAAAAGGGTTTCAGGAAGAAAACGACTACAAATTTCTGTGTATTTTTTAATAAATTTCTGAACAAATATACAATTTTTTTTTTGTGAAAAGTCTGTTTTTTTTATTATTAGATATTGACTAAAGTCACTTTCTTAATAAATACAAAAGGCATCGTAAGCAGAAATTGGTAACAAAACTAATATTTTAAATAAAACCGTTAACTGTGGGAATCAGCTGTTGCATTGTTCACACAAACTACCCTTGGAAGAATATTTTGGCGAAGAGAGTTGCAAAGAAATATCAAGTCTAAAACTTACAAATTAAAGTACAATATTCCTTGAATAGTCAGCAATTACAATAGTCGAAATTTAAAACGGTTAATGTAATTTTGAATTCAATTTTGAACTTTAAGATGGAAAAGATAAAGTTGATATTAGTTTGGTCGTATCTGGTATTGTTATGTTTTCTTAAGGATTCGCATCTTGCCTACCTGGACCCTAACGTCTTGGCTTATTGTTTGATAGATTTTTTGCAGAAGTTCCTTTTCATCAATTGAACCGGAATCGAAAGTTGGAAGATGTCTTCGAAATAAAGATTTTGTTTCCAATCGAAGATTCTCTTTCAATATTGTTTTACGCTGAGTCTGAATTGAATTTAGATAGAAACAAAAGAACGAAGTATCCGGACGTCATTACGAAAAATCTTTGAAAAATATTGTGATATGAAGAAAAAGTTGTGTTAGTTTTCATAATATTAGGTTAGGATATTATATTTTTAATTTAATATTTTCTTAGTATAGAAATATTAGAAGTTTATCCAGTGTAATTTATACTTCTAAATTAATACTCACTACATAGTTTTCATAATAGGTAGATAACTAACAAATGCAGTGTTTTCTATCATTTTTCTTGCTTGTTCATTCCAAGAAACTCTTTTAAAATTGCATCTTTGCGCACTCACTTTTTCTGTTTATTCATGGCGAACACAATATTGTTTACAATTATATATTTCTCTAAAATAAAATCTCGACATTAAACCCTGTATTTTATTTTGCTTTGACACCATTAAAACCACCACTAGGGTGGCTAAACATTGTCAGAGATATTACCAGGGCTCCTTGAGCAAAGAGCGACGGGACCCCTCAAGAAAGCGATTCGATTCCCGTGTGAACCTCCATAGGACCACAGATTATAAAAATATTGTATCGGAGAAGAGACAGAACAGTTAATATTTCCGATTAGAATAACGTAACATAAATCTATCTATAGTTTACCTCCTATAGATTTCCGTGACGGTATTCTTTTAAACCTATACACTTTATATTAAAATTTGGTAGGTAATTTTTGACGCTAGATCTTTTTCCTTGTCAACACGTCATTTTCCTTCATAAGTTAGTCAAACTTAAAATACAAAAATAAACGCTAAATAGGTACCTCCTTGAACACGTTAAGTAAGTATATACCTACGAAGTTAGCAGTTAAGTGGAAATATTACTAACATAACTAATCTGCGTTCGCGATTTACTTGCCAAACATGTAAACAAATATGAGTTATTGGAAAAATAACTTTAATTCCTACACAATAAAGTTCAGTTTACACTACAACTTCAAAAATTTTTAAGCCTTTTTAAATAATGCTAGTTACTCTGAAACAAACTTAATTACCACTGAAATAAATTTGATATTTGTTTAACTTGAAATAACATCAATTGGAAACGTAAATTTGAATAGATCTTATATTAGTTGTAAAGTATTATTAATTTCAGGGTTTCACACGATAGTGACAAAAGGTTTTTTTATTTAAGAAGTTGTTTCGTCTTATACTTTTATACTCTATGGCCAAGGAGCCAAGGCGTTACTCAGGGGTCACGCATTGTTTTTTTCTGGTTTCTTTTCATCCTTTCATATTGTTGGGTCTTACGAACGTGTGGATTTTTTTGTATCGACTCAAACTCGACTTTAAACGAAGATAATACAGTTTTAAAAGTATTTGTTGATTGTGGAAATATCCGTTGGCCTATATTATTTCCTTAAATCGGGTTATACCTTAAATAGGTGTAACCCAATTTTGCCCAAGATTGTAGTTTTATTTTGAATAAAGAAACAACCTAAGGAATTCCTAGAGAAGGAGGCAAACCAAGAAACAAAAGAGAATCTAAGACCGTTACAAAATGGAAGTGACCTTTCTCAAATATTTTTTTTCGCAATGTTTTCAATTAAAATTCCATCATGTTAAAGAAAATTAAAGTAGTGAACTGTAGTTGATTAGCAACACAAGTATGTAGGGCATGAGAGTCGATCGGCGATCTTTATTTCCATAGCTTACGGTGCTTGCAGATGCGGGCGCACGCGCATACCGCTAACCGATAACACGGGGTAAGAACCTCTACACTTGAGGGTTTTTAATTAAAAACCTAAAGTTTTTCTTTGGAATCTGTTTCTTTTGCTATACCTATCTACAATCTGCAAGCTATACTTTCCAATAATGATGTAATTGTCTGACGAAAGCGATAATGATGAATTATTCCCGTCTAGCTCTTCCTTAAGGGACTAGAAAACTCTTTTTTTGACATCATCATAAACCATCAAAGCAAGCAACCATAACGGTAAGAAGGTGTTTCTTTCTATGCAGAGGCGTTTCACAAGGTTGTATATTTGGACCTATCCTGATTCTTGTTTTTCTTAGCATATCTATATTTTTTATCTATGATAAACTATGATGTCAGTTTCGGACAAAGTGAATACCTAAATTGTATCTAATATTTTCTACAGACACTTTTGCCAGAATTTGAAAGCCGTAAGATTTTGTTATTGAGCAAATGTATCTACCAACAGGTAAATATTTCTCTTAACGTAAAACCCAAGTTATTTAAAACGTAAAACTACAGATTCTTACAAAATGACGCATAATTTTATTAGTTAAATTTCAGTAATACAATATTAAATTAAAGATCTGGCACAAGCTTCCTCTGTTCCATATTACTTGCAAGAACTTGCGATAATAATATTATTTATATATGCGCGCTTTATTCATTTGCTATGTTTTTCCTTAATGTGATACTACGCAAGATTATTAAGTATTTTAATTAGGAACGTGTAACTCCTTTTATATTTACTTGCGTGCCTAGGTATTGGGGAAATACTGCAACGGTCATTGTTTTAAATATATATCTAGACAATGGTTATAAATATAATGGAAGAGTAGGTTTAATTTGTATATATTTTTAAATTAAAATATTGGTGAGTCTTCGGTTTTGTATCAAAAGGAAAGGAAAAAGGCAAGCCTGCTTCTTTCAGCTGTTTACTTAAATTAAGATAATAATGAATGAAGGTAGTGATGCCTTCTAAGGCAAATGATAAACTGCAATTCCTTTTTGTTCAAGTTAGTATCACTATTCATACAATACCTAACCTCGCTTTCAATCAATCATCGAATCATAAAGCCAATCAATTAAAATGCGAGCTATCAACAAATACCATTCACATCATTGGATTTCCACAGGGTATAGTTATATCTCTCTTCAAAACACCGCAGGCCGGTGTAAAACAAACTTCAACAGCTGCCATAAAGCTCATAAAATCCGCTGTACGCACGAATTTTGCGGAAAAAAAAAAATAGTTTCCAGACGTTTTTCGTGCCGGACTGCACCAAACACACTCATTTCGATCGCTCCCAAATACAATAGTTATTAAACGTGATACTCGTACCTAAAGGCCAGGTATTACTGTGCATACATAGATCAGTTATGTATATGTGGGCGTGTTACCTATGTGTGTGTGAGTGGACCGCGTCCAGGTTTCGAGGAGCACGGGAGAATGAGCCGACAGACTGCATTTTACAGAGCACCGCGATTAAATAGAGACGGCATATTTCTTTTTTGTTACGAAAATTGTGGTATTCAATGACGTGTTTTCGTTTTTGTTTTGCTTATCGATTATTGTGGTGTAATGTCATCTGCGTTGTGTAAGCAATGAACTTCAACAATTACCGGTAAAACTTATATTTTTGGTGGTAAACAGTATTCAGTCAGTATTTGTCCGTTACAAAAAGGAATACTAACAACTTTACTTAAAACTTTTTCTTCGCAGTTTTCTACAAGACTACTTCCAATACTCAAGAATAGAAAAACTATCTCCTTCACCTACAGTATCATCTTAAATCACTTTATAGTGTGAATAAAAACGACGCATCTGCATTTTGCGTGCTCTATGCAAAAAAGTTGGCCGGCGGTTCGCACACATGCTCATAACGCACACATAGCCAAGTAAAAGCGAGTAAACTAATACCGGGCCGGATTAATGCTTCAGTTAGTGAAAAAACTTTTTTTCAGACTGCGCCGTCCGACACAGGGCCGTAATCAGACAGTGGAAAATGTGAAAATTATGATATAATGAGAACGATGCCGCGCCGTGTCGGGACGTTTGAGAATAAAATATTTTTGTTTGTGTTGTTTTGAGGTTGTGATGTTTTGAGGTTTGTACGTGTTGTCTTTGATGTTATGTCTTGTATGAAGAGCAGCATTTGAGTTTGACAATTGTTTTGTCTTAGATATTAAGTTGTTTGAGCCGCCTGGCTGGCTGGCTAAGACAGTTTTAAGGGTTGTTATTTTATGTGGTGTGATATCTATGAATTATGAAGAAGATGTACTGAATTTAAAACTCATGAGCAATTCGTCAATTTTGTTACCTACTTACATTTTGTGTTTTCCATAAATTTTATTTATTTCCTACATGGGCAAAGGTATTAAAATATACTCAAATTGTTGTTATTAAAATTACATAAAAATTACAGACATTATTTTTATTTCTATTTTTACGACTTTTACTTATGTAAAAATATTTCCAAGTCACGGTACATGCGGGTTGCAGGTAGATATCTACGGTAACGGCTTGCGCATGAGCAACTTTCTCGCAAAATAAACGTTATCATGCAAAAACTTAGGGGAAAACCAGTTACGCCGTCAACAAGTAAGTAGATATTATGAAGTTATAAATACAATCGATTACAGAGTAAGGAAAATATCGGTTCATGTTATTTTGATCAAAATTTTCATTAGTATTGGTTTAATTGGTACCTATTAAACATACTGTTAAACGGTTATTATTATCTTGTTTTTGTCACGATTACATAATAGGTATATCTAAAATGAATAATAAGGAAATTTAAAACGCTCGGGATACCTAGTATACTATAATATAGTCCCTTTGTTTATTTTTAAATTACGGATAAAACCAGTATACAGTAAAAGCAGTACAAACTTAAATAAGCAAGCCAGGCACCTGGTTTTTTATGTTAACCTGAACCTTGATCTTAATACAGTAACGAATAAAGTTTATATCACTTTAGGCACCACAATATTTTCTCAATCTTCTAAAACATCTTCTTCTTTCACATTTATAACTTATTAACCCTAATCTTACCACGAGACCACGACACATAAAACCTTAGCTTTGTATAATGACTTTGATAATCAGCCTCCTTACATAATACTCGCCCTGAGTCCGGCCCTGTCAACCGTCTCCCTCCTCGCTGACCCGTCTGTCTTGTACCCTAGGCTTCAAAAGTTCAGCTCATTTGAGTGGCTGCCGAGATTTTATTACCCCAACTACTACTCGCTTCGGTATTAAATTTTTTTTCGAAAAAAAAAAAGGGTTAACCGTACGCGTAGCCTTTTAAGGACCATATAAAGCTGACCATTCACGGTTACTTGATCGTTGAATTAGTTCGTTAATTACTGTCGGGAGACAGTTTCAAAACAGTTTTTTCGAGTGTCACTTTATTATGACATTTTTGTTTGTGTATGTCCCGCTTTATGACGGAAGTCTGTAGTTGTGGTTATAAATATAGACATGGTTTGTTTGTGCCTTTAATTCCTTTTTGATTTTAATGAGGTTGATGATTTTGGTAACAGGAATTGATTAACGTCACGAAAAGGTAAAGGAAACTTCATTTCGATATCCGTTTTACGTAATTGGTGGTGTGTAAAAACCATGAACAGAAAGTTACAAAAATGACCATAAAACCTTTATGCAACGTCTAAAAATCACATCAAACCAATGGAACCACCGATCTCAATCAGTTTCCCACAACGTGACGCGGAACTCTGAACAAAAAAGAATTTTCATAAGTTACGCACCAGCCTGTATTAATATACAGGGTGTGTCTAACGATAATTACTTTAATGCGACTAGATATAAGCTTGCTTGCTGTCTCTACTTAAGTTTATTTCCCGAGGGACGTGATCATTGCCACTCGTCAAGATTTTACTATTACTAGTTATTTAATATCTATCAATAAGAAGTCTTTGTGTTTTTAGATATTTGCAGTACCTATAGAAAATGGTTATTTTTACGGATTTCGTGAATATTTTTAAACTCGGATCGTTGGCCACTCACACAAATTGTGAAAAAAGTCAATTTGATTTAAAAATAACTAGCATTTTACACATTTTATATGACTTTTGAATAGTTAAGGAGTCAGTCAAATATTAAAGCTTTAAAAAGTAAAGCGAACGGGGCTCTATTGTGTAGCTATGAAATATACCTACCTAATATTTTATAAGATTAAAAATTGTTGACACTACCGGACACCTAAAATTAAATTAATAGGCAGGAAAGCAAGCACGACATACGACACAATAATAAAAAAAAAAACTATAACATTCTCATAAACGTAAGGGTAGGTTATACATATTAATTAATTATGTCTTAGGGCGGGTCTGCGACAAGTCGCACTTCCCTAATTTCCCATGTGGATACAGCCTACCACACCTTTTTGCCTTCAACGTGCACGATTCCTTACGAACGATAAGTTTTTGTTAGTAAAACTTACATACATTAAGAAATGAGAAATCATGAAATTCGTAACAATATGGAAAATGGCAAGAACCGATTTATATACAGAGTATTTCAACTACGGGCTGTTATTCTATAAGTAGATGTTCTTAATTTAAGATGGTTTCAAGGTGTAGGTATTTTTCTTATCTTATATAGTTAAATAAATGTAAAATCTTTTTTTTTTGCTTTTCTTAGATTTTTCCACTTGAATATTTTTTATTCAGTCTAATAATATCAATGACGGTTGAAGTAGGTATTTTGTATTTATTTATTTTATCCTTGAGACACAGTTGCATGATATGTTTGCTCAAGGATTTATTATTGTTCTTAATTAATTAATGACACGATATTCTTGTTTACATAGATGAAGCCAGTGCCTTATAAATAATAATAAAATCATGTCAATTGTTTATTAGCTTTGTTTGATACTTAAATAAGTACTATCGGAACCTACAACTCGTGGAATAATTTATATTTCTGTGTTTGGACATTGGAAAAAAATAATTACCTATCAAGAAGTCAAATTTTGGCATAATTGGTTTGGTAGTTTAGTAGTTAGGCCGGAGCAAACAAACAAACAGAGGCTCATTTAAATTTTATGTGAGTAATAGTGAGAATTATTTGAAGAGAGGAGGCCTGTGTCGCAGCAGTGGGAACATTGTAGGCTGATTATGTATGTAGTGAGAATTAAGCTCTGAAAAATGGGCACAGTGTCATATCATAAAATGTTTTAAATGAGGCAAATTTTAATGGTTTTCTTGTAGCATTTGCCGGTGCAAAAGTTTAATTAACTGTTATAAATGCCAAATAAATGGTGTAGGTAAACAATCGTTAATTATGACAGGAAGCTACCACAATCAGTTTGTGTAACTCAACTTGATGTTTTAGTTGTTGTTTAAATGAAGTTGGTTAGGTATTATTTATGAGAGAATGTTTTCCTATTTACGTAAATAAAGTGTGGCCTTTCCCAAATTAGAAATAGGTACTTCAACTTTTAATTTGAGAATTTAGAATTTCGTGTGATATTTAGTAAGTATATAGGTATGTATGTATAAAAATGTTACTCTCAATAAAATTATTAAGATTGCTTATTAAGTTAGAATTTACAGTAGCAAAATTGCAAATTAATCAGGATGATGTCATATAATGTGTTTATAGTGGCCACTTTAAGATATTAAACCTTCATACTAGAACAACTTTATTGACTGCAATTATAAACCAAAATATGAAGATCTCTCGATACTAAACAAAACAATCGAATGTCGTCTGAAAAACGAAGTGTTAAGGGTCTCCAGTAACTGGTTGATAGATAGAGTTCCGCGTAAAATGTGAAAAGTGAAAAGTCGATATTATGTCCTTATCGATATATTGTTTACTAACGATTCATTGCAGAAATAATGGCGTCGATATTGAAATTTAAATAAAGATCTTTTAATTAATGATGTTAAAAACAAAATGAACACCATGTAGGTTTAAACTCACAAAATAACAAAATAAATCTCATATTTTTTTGTTTCTTAGCGGCCATCTATGAAATTCATATTTGGAACGATTTCTTGGCGGTAAAATATCGATGCAGAATTTGCATTCGATTACAAAGCATTCGTTTAAACAATCGCTCCTCGCAGCCATAGCCAAGTGCTGCGCCAGATAAGAACAGTGGTCAACTTCCGTTACCACCGATAGTGGCCATTACAGTAAGGATAGAATAAGGACAAAACAATATTACAGATATTTCAATTCTAAGAAATATTCATTTCGAAGTAACAACTTTATTTTACTGAATTATTTTTTATTGAATTTGTTAGTTTTATGATAAACTCAATTAAAGTCGAACACCTGATTAGGCATTTTTTAATCTTGAAAATACAAATACTTACTGTTTTCGTAACTTTACAATAACGGGCCACCAACATTTTACTAAATCTCATTACACTTAAAAACCATAAACAATATTTTAAAGTCCGTGTCATATCATGCCCTCGTAAAAAAAAAGTCGCGTGACGATCCCGCCCAAAATTAACTGTCACTGTCAGGCTAAGGTGTTGTAAGGTAGAGGTTAATGAAAAGAACGCACCCGCTCCTTCGAGACCAACCACAAGGCGTGCCCGACCTCGCATGACGAAACACGAGCTTCAAATATGCTTGAATAACGCGAAAAATTCATGTGAACATTCCTGAGTTCATTTATTACTTGGCTGAACTTAGGTAATATTTCCTTAAGTTTTGCGGCGTCAAATTGTACGGTCTACGTGACTAATTGAATGTATTTCAGGATTTATCCTATACCTAACTTCCTAATTATCCTTTTTTACAAATTTATTTGTAGTTACTTACCAATTTATACGTGATGCATCAGCTAATCACGATATTTAAAGCGACGCGACGTAACAGTAAATTCCTAACACCCTTTGTCCATAATACGACGCATAGGCTCGGCGAAGGGTGGAGTAATTAAAAAACTTAATGCCGCATCGAAGACAAGATAAGGTCGGCCGTCGGAAGAAACCGCCACGTTTCTAATTACTCACTCATTAGCTGATGGATGGTACATCGCGTGTGTTACATCGGCCGTTTGCTTGTGTTTGCGGTTACCGTGCGGCGTGCCTTGTGAGCCAATTGCAAAGCCGATTTTTCTATAGACGCAACGTGAATTACCTTGATTGATCCTATTGAAAAGCAAGACAGGAAAACGAACACACTTTCAACTTTTTCTAGATTTTGAATTCAGAAAACGAAACAAGAAGCATTCAAATAAAAAAAATAGATAATGTAGGACAAGTAATTCGGATGTAACATAAACCCCCTTCTACACGACTCACTCCTTGATCGCTGCGATAAGTAAGACCGCGCCTTCGCGTGTTTTAATTATATTATTAACGACGATGGTCGGCGAAAGGCTAATATTTTATAATGGCTAGCGTATCGCAATGATATGTAAATATAATGCCGCGCCCTCTTCACCTATTACGTACGTCGTTGCGTGCGTGTGAACTTTAATTCGGAAGTAAAGACACGTTAGCGAGAATTTAGTACTAAGGCGTGACGTTCTTTTTGGCCCACGTATGGGGCTTTAGACGAATTCTTATGCTAAATAAACTCGCCCGCTAATGGGATTGGCGTTGAGTGGCCGGCGCGCTCCTAGCGACATATTCCACAGAAGAGAAAACTTCTGACGTGTAATTAGCAGGTTTTTTGAAGGAAAACTACTCATAAGCTTCCTCGAAAGGGTCGTATTAATTACTGGAGGTGCTCGTATGAGCGTGGCGCGATATAAATGGCCGGCCACTTGGCGCCCTAGCCTCGCCGGGCCTTATTAAAAATGTTAACACGTAAATTAGACTCCACACGGGCGCAGTGTATTAGCCAACCAATTAAATTTTACAGTTTCTGTATACAATGTGGTGCGAGGAGACTGCAAGGTGGGGGATGAATTAGTGACACTAACTAGACTCGTCTATACATTCCCTTATGTGCTGACTTCACACGCCTAGTAATGCGTTAGAGTTTACTTTAATTCTTTTTCCTTTACACTTTGATAACGTTTCAAGTATGTCAAAGCATGTTAACGTTAAATAGTGAACCGATAAAATTCTACACTTAAGTTTTTTAATTACAACATTAAATATTGAACTAAATATGTACAGCCTCTGGCTGTTAACACGGTAAGTTAAAAAGGCATGTGGAAATTGCGACGTAAGGCTGGCAACATTTCCGTATCCGACTGTAAGAGTCCTTACAGATGAGAGATTTAAATCTCAGTTTAAAATATTTGCTGCCGATAATCGTTATAAAATGTTTCGGTCGTTAGTTCTGTTTATATTACTGTTCTGAATTTAAAAACATGAGGTCATTACTTTTAACGTATTTCGTAGTATTATTAATTTGATAATAATTTTCAATAACTTACTCGTGAAATTACTTCAAAAGCAAAAATAATTTGTATTGATAATTTGATAAGCTTATGATTACTGTAGGGTGAGCTCACACTTGATGTATGTACATTTCGCAGCCGCGACCGCACACGCGCGTGTGTAAACGCTTAAAAGGTTTTTACCTCGGTTGGTCTAAGTGCACACCCTCATGCGACTAGTTGGATGTGTAAAAAGATTAATTGGAGTGTTGCCCGTGTTTCTAACAATTTACGACGCCTTCTCGGGGCGGGCCGGCCGCAGACCACTTCTGCGCAACTTAATTAAGCGAAATAACTTAAACGAGTCACCGTTGCTAATTAGTGCTATCGTCGTGTCGGCTAATTCTACGAGTGACTCTTTGTTTGCAAGCCCGCGCATTTCTTTGAGTTCTCGCGCCAAAAGAATTTGTCTTTGCATCGACTTTGAGTAAAGGATGTTTGTTTTGCCTCCCGGGAGAGTTTCTGTGAAGACTTTTGTGTTTGTTAGAACTTTTGCGGCGTTGATTTTAAATGAGCTGAAGACGTAAACATCGCCAGTGGACCCGTTTAGAAAAGATTCATTGTAATGTTTTGAATATTATTTTCTGCTTTTCATTTGCAAAAGTTAATATTTTAAAATGAACAGCTCTTTTATTGCTGTAGGTAGCTATTTGTACTACGACTCAAATGAAAATTCAATTTTCTACTACTGCCTCTTTACTTGGCTATTAAAATCTAGAGGATTGAGGCCTTCGAATTTTGGATAACAAGATCCATGTGCTTAACGCCGGTAATTTCAGGCAGGCATATAATAACTCGCTAACTGACTTAGCTACTCCAACCCAACAAGCTTGTTTGCAGGCTAAACATTAAAGAAAACAAATATAAAGGCGGCTCACACGAACCAAGCGTCTAAAAGACACAAGGAGAGCTCTCGGCGGCTAGAGCCCTCGAGGTGTCCTACACGTCAACAAGTGGCCGGTCGTGTGTGCGGGGGTTTACGTCTTCGAATGTCGAACGCTTTGAGAACTTGACAGCAATTCATATTTTGAAATTAGATTTCTAAGATGGCGGAGATTGGAACCCGTTTTGAATTTAAAAGTAAAACAAAATAGAGCAATAGACAATGACAAAATGGGTTATCTATTTTGTCATTGTCTATTGCTCTATTTTGGAAAACTTGTCCCAAATATATAAAAAAATAACAAATCCTTTCGACTTGTTTAGCTTATTATAGGTAATGTTATCGCAAAGTTTATCGTTGACTTTTAGCCCCGTTTTGTTAAATCCTATTATAACAACACAAATCGCTTGTTGTAACACTGATTAGGTCTAATTAAAAAAAAGTAGGTACTCTAATCAGTGTAAAGTCAAAGTTAACGATAGCCTTAGATAAGTATAATGATGTGAAATCGATAATAACAATAACAAAGCATTAATTATCGATAAATGAAAGTTATCAGAAAATAATTAGAATAAACGTGAAAGAAAGTTTTGGAACCGTCATTTTTATTTTCACATATGCCCATTATATTTTATCTCGAAAATATAAATAAAATAGACTAAATAGCTAGATATAAATAATTTATCTGAAAACAAATAAATACCTGTGGTATTTAAATGACTTTGCTCCAGATGGAGAGAAATATACAACAAAACAAAAATTGGATTTTGCTGTTGGGAAAATACCCCCCAATTTTTATTTTATCCCAGTTCTCCCCCCTCTTATGTCTGCGTCTAATAATAATATAATACAGACTTTATAAAACGTTCGATATTCAAACTTCCATTGACCACAGAGTAGGTAGTTTAAACTTAGCCTAATCGATGTTGAAAAACGTCATTCGTCGGACACCTTAGTAATTGCCTTTCGTGCGATTATAGAACTACCCTCACCCCTTTAGCCCTTTCAGAGATGTTTATCGCGAAGGAAATGGTCGTTTTCCGATGTCCACAATGCGACCATTAAGGGGACAATGCTAATGGACTAAGTTGTCCAAGTCGTGTAAGGAAGATTTTCCCGCGTAGCGCCGCCATTTTGATTTTTATTTTACAGTTATTTTTTTATTGGTGTTTTTTTAGCTGAGTCATGCTTGACCGGTCGTTTTGTTTGATAGGTTAAAGTTTGATCGAGTAGAAATCGACTTCCAATAGGGAATGACTTTTCAAGAAATTCTTAGTAATTTATTTTTAAGAATTCCTTCTTTTAAGACTAACTCTCAAATCTGAAACCATAGAGTTTGCATAAGTTTAGTTAAGTAAGTTAAGGAAAACATTGCCCCCTTTATGTTCAAATTATATTAGTGCGTAAAAAACTATGTTATACAAACGTTCGTTATCAAAGCTTTCACTCACAGTATATTTTATCTAACTTAGATAATGATAATACAAGCTTGAGATAGCAGCAGAAAGCTTTAATAATATGAAAGTCGATATATCAGCAACGTCAAGTGTTTAGCACACATCGCGACAGTGCACATATTCTGACGAGCGATATACCTAATAGCGATACGTTCGCGGTATCGCAACGATATTGAAAAACGTGGGGAATCGAAACTTTTTGGACACAATACTTAATGGTGAAGCACTAAAATGTGAATGAAGCATTGTCGGTAAACTGACAGCGAGAATAAGGCATGCAGCTTAAAAAAATCTAGATCAAGGTACACTAAGTGCATGAGTGGGCGACCCCTTACTTGGAACTACAAATGCAATATTAATTTCGAGGACGAGGCTAGACTATACTGAAAACCTAGTAATAAATTAAGTACCTAGTCTAGGTAACAAAAAAAGGTTTATAGATTTATAATGTTTTCGTAGTGTCTTGTAAGATTAAAATCTTAATTAGTTTATTTCTACGAGTTGGCTTTCATTAATTAAAAGAAATTCGAGTGTGTTTTAAATTAAATTTTAAGATTTGAATAACTTAAGAATATTTTCTTAGAATTCTTGATTTAATATGTAAGTAATCCATGAAGATTATTCTGATAACACGAGTATTCTGTTGAAAAAGAGAGGCAAAATACCTATCGCTATAGGGTTTTTTTTTCTTCATCACGGCGCGAGTTGCAGGTAAGTGCGAAAGCGTTAAAATCGATGCGGACTCGAGTGAATCAGAATAATCAGATAGTGTGAAAGAAGGGGGAAGGTGTTTATCATAGGAGCACGCCCCTTATCATAGGACTTAGATAACGCGAAAAATTAGTCGAGTAGAAATCAATACTGGGGCGGATTTTTCCGTTACTTGTAACATGTTTCAATATGTTTTGTGTTATCGCATTAAAATATTCATAATTTTTCTTTAAAAAAATTTACTATTAGGTATGTTTGGTATTGTTTTTATCAAATATGTTTTATTTATATTCGATACGAAAATTGAGAAAATATATTGCAGGTATTCATATCGTTCTTCAGAATATGAAACGTATTTTGTCAATTCTAGAGCTGTTTTTACAACGCAGAATTTACTTAGCCTAGCAACTAAATATTACACTAAGTCAATTTACGTTTTTCTTGAAAAATTGCAAACACGTCTTGAATTATTGTTTAATAATGTAAGGGCGGTTCTTTTTTACTTTGTATTCGAACTGAACGTGTGTTTCTTGTGTAATTTGTTGCAATTTCTTCATTTTATATTCTATTAGGTCTTAGGGGAAACGTAGTCTATCATTAGGGTTACTTTGTTTATATTATTACCTTTGAAACGAAGCAATAATTACGTTTTTTTTTGTCGAAAGGAAAGTGGCGCGAAATCTTTTTCAAACACCTATTATTTAACATTAAATCCTCAAAGTAAATGCCACTAAATTTCCCATTTGTTTATTCTAACCCGTTTAAATTTTAGTTAGGGGGACGCACCCTTCTGAGAATTTGATAATTAGGAAATAGTGAATTCAAAACCCTTTACTGTGAAGGAAGATGACAGAATTGGTATTAATCAATTGATTTACTCAATTACGATGGAGTTTACTTAACGGAACTCGTACTTTCGAATGTTTTTGCAGGAAAAATGAATAGAATCGATTGTTTTTATACTTACTTATGATGTAGAAAATATAGAGGGATAGGTAGGTAAGTATTTGTATTAGTCAGTGCTTCTAAAAACAAGATAACAGGTAACTAACTCCCTCAAATAAACATATGGACAGGGATAAATGCATAAAATAAAATCTATTTGTATTAAACTGTACCTATTAATATTATTCAAATAATCATTTGACGATAATATAGGTACAGGAATGTTTTTCATCGTCAATCAAGCTTCAAACTAAAATGATATAACCACAAGATTAAATAAAATAGGGAACGGAAAACACTCCAACAATAATCTAAAAGGATAGTGATATATTATTAATATAACGTTTACGGATAATTATGATATTTTGGTCTTGTTATGCTTATTTTATATTCAATATAACATTGAATTTTTGAGATAAGATTTTAATTAAATTATTTTGCTATGCTTTAGTTTACGTTTGTTAACCTGCATGTTTTCGAATTTATTGTAAAAAATTGAATAAATCCTATTTTGTCTCGGATAAGGCTGAAAAAAAAGGAAAAATAAAACTAAATCTATGGACTCACCGGAAATTAGAGAACCACTTGACAAGTTGCGCCGTGTTGTTCTTGTTAAACTTGATGTCGGGGAAGTACATCTTGAGGACTGCGGAACTGGGGTACCGCACCCAGAAGAACATCAGCTTGGCCTTGCGGAGGTGCATCGGCGTTAGCGTTGAGGAGTACACAGGAGTTAAAGGATTATTGATTTAAAGATGGCATGACATAAAAATGGTACTGTTGCACGTTCCTTCTTTGAATGAATATGCAGAGGTTTTGTACGTTACAGCCAGTACGATTTATAACAACAACAAAAGTTATGGTATGTTCGAAGTTTGAAAATTATAATTTGTCGTTGTTTTATTTAAACGGCTCATTAAATTATTTTTGTAGACCGTATAAAATTCAGTTTTTTTTTCTTTTCTTTGACATTAAGAACTAAAAGACGTAGGCATTGAAAATCGAGATCAACTTGTTATAATAGGTTGGTACTGAAGTCATTATTACTGAAACGTTATTATTAGAATCTTACGACTGCTTCCTGCCTATAGACTGTATCGTATGGGTTTAATAGACTGAACTATGTACCTACCTAAGTGTTGTAATATTGTTTACAATTAAACTCATAGCAAAGTTGTGGAGTAACCATTTAACTTAACGATATTTCCTTAAGACAATACAAATGAAGACAGTAAATGGAATATGCAGTCTATTCAATCATTTCTAAACAAGTATATCTCCTAGGATTGTCCCTCAAAGATATATAAAATCTGATTAGATCCCCGGCTTGTCGTGGGTGCGCTACGAAGCACCACAAATACTAATCCGTTTGCATTTTCTAATCTTATAATGTGCCTTAGCCGTCTGTAGTGATGCGATGGAATGTGGCGGATTATGTTTGTTTATACGATTGGATACTTGTCTTAGAACTTGGAATGGGGAAAAGACTTAGCAAGTTTATATGAGAGAGTTAAAGATTGATACCTTTTGAGACATATTTATTTAATAATTTCAGCTTTGCTCTACTTCTTGTATTGACAAGATTATTAAGTCATCTCATTGCTATGTGATTGCATAGTTCAAGGAAAACTTAATGTTTATTTATTTCTATTCTACACTTAATAAGTACGCTATAGGCCTGCGATCATGGAAAACGTAGAAACCGCAGCATTTGTGGGGTTTCCTCAGTCGTAATTCCTAACTAGTAAGTAGGAAGTAGGCGGCGGCAGTCGTAAGGTTAAACACTACAGAAATAAGATATGAGTGGGCGTGCGGGGTTCGTGCCCTGTCGGCTGGGCTCGGGTTTCATCGGCAAGTTGACCTCGATACTACAGATTGCTGAAAGGAAAGTTTGTTATTCTATTGAAAAGGATATAGTAGGCTGGACTCCGTCGTAGGGCAGGTCCGTGGAGTTGCAGTCGGAGTGCGGGTCCTGCGCGTCCATGAGCGGGTGGTGCTGCGGACCAGCGTGGTGCGCCAAGTTGGCGTGGTGGTGCCGCAGGTAGTCGGGCGAGGCGTGGTGCGCCAGCAGCGCGGGGTGCAGCAGCGCGGGCGCGTGCGGCAGCGGCGGAGACTCGCGCTCCGGCGCCGCAGGGGGCGACCGCGCCAGCCCGCCCCCCGCACCGAAGAACGGCGAGTACGGGGAGAACACCTGGCTCTCGTGTAGTGCTGGGTTGGGGATGGCCACCGGCGTCGGCAGCCCCGCCATGCCGCCCGGGTACGGCCGCGGCGACGGCGATTCCGGGAACTTGCTCTCTGGTGAATGACCTACACCTTCCCCCAAGATCCGGCTAACAGTTCTGGGTGTGATTCTCGTGTCGGTCACCTTATGTCGCTTCTTTTTGGGCGTGACGACTAGACTCAGGGCCTCGTTCTGCTCGGGGTTAGGTTCGCGGTCGAAGTGTCCGTTCATGTACAGCTGGCCGAGCGGTTTCGGCGGCGTCTGGAACATGCCTGTGGGAGGCCGTATGTGAGCACCGTGGCCTGGCCCGCTCGCCTCGGCGTGCATCGAGAATGCTGCACCGTTCGGCGCGCGGGGACCGTTCATCTGGCTCATCATCATTGGGTTATGTGTCAGAAACGACGGGACGCCATTCGGCGCGCCCGGGTGATGGACGGGTTGGTTACCTGACATTTGCCCTGATGGCCTCTGCGGTGGCTTTGACGGCGGCGACTTTCTCTCGAGCATCTGCGTCGCTATCATGATGTCTTTGTTGAGCTGCTCGGCAGCCGCTGCTGATGCCTCCGACTGCTTTCCCATGACACGTCGCTGATGCATGAAGCGCGTCACAATAGAGTCGATGAGACTTGCGAGAGACGCCGTGATTTCACTTTTCAGCACTTCAGCTAGTCCTTCTAGGTCTGCTCCAGTTACGGGGCCTACGGAGCCCGCATTGCTACGAAGCGCATCTAATCGCTCGGCAAGCTCTGAGGATAGTGGCGGTTTCGGCGTCGGTCCAAGTTGTCGCTGCTGTGGCGAGTGTTGATTGGACTGCGGCCTATGCTGCTGCTTGTTTTGTTGTTGTTGTTGTTGTTGTTGTTGGTGCTGCTGCTGCTGCTGCTCAGCGGCTTCCTTCATGCGCGCCTCCTGCTCTAGGAACAGCTTTTGGCTGACGTTCAGGTACATGGCGGCCGCGTTGTTGAGGTGTTGATGCGGATGAGGCGCGTGCATGTGCTCGGGAGGCAGGTGCGGCATCATGGGCAGCGCGCCGTTGAAGCCGGGCGGCAGGTGCGGGTGACCCACAGCGTGCGCGTGCATCTTAGCCGACATCATCTTGCTCATCACCTGCGAGAGCATGTTTGGCGCGACACTGTTAGGTATTGGGGGAGGCACCTCTTTGGCCGGCGAGGCGGGCTCAGACTTGGGCACAGGGTCGTCGTTCTGTTCTACATCACTAGAAGCACCATCATTATCGTTCGTCTCTGATTCTTGCCCCATACGGTTGCATAATTGCATATATTTTTCTTGCATTTCTGCGAGTTGTTCTTGCATAGTTCTAAGTTGTGATTTAAGTGCATTTTTTTCTACTAACTTTCTTTCGATGGGCGGTGGTCTGTCACCGTCGTCCTCCGAGTCGTCCGACACTGTCTGCGCACTGCTGCCGTGGCTGGTGCCGTAGCGCTCGTGTGCGCCGTCGTGCTGCTGCGGATGATACAGTTTCCGTTTCTTGCAACCGTTCACTTGCGGCGGCTGAGGCGCGGGACTAGAACGCATCGTCGACACTATGTTCTCAACACGGGCACGTTTCACATCTAGCGGTCGCGGGGAGGACCGTTGAGCGTCACTATCACGATCTTCGGGTTCAGACTTGGGTGCGAGCAAGGGCTCGGATCCCTGCGAGGGATGCGCGGGCGGCGGCGACGTGCGCGAGTCGCCGGCGCTGTCGAGCGCCAGCAGCGCGTCGTCCAGGTCTGGCCGTGAGTCCCGGGACTGTGGTCGCTCCGGAGACATCTTGAGTTTGGGCTCGTCGTTGTTGTTGTTGGCGAGCACATTGTTATTGTCCGGGGAGAGGCGCATGAGTTCCTTCTTGCGGCTCTGCAAGATATCGCGCAGCACTCGGTGCGCGATATCGCCGCCGGAAGTTTCGTCACCGGCGTCCTCCTGCTTGGGCGTCCGCCCAAGTAGTTCATTGATCATCTCGGCCGGAGGGTAGCCCGGGCCGAACAGGCCGAAGTGTTGGCGGCCCTCGAAGATGGCGCCGTAAAGTCCGCCGCTCATGTGTGCGGCGCGCGCGGGCGCGAGTCCGTTCGTCGTGAGAGTCGAGTAAGAATTGCGCGGCTCACCGGCGTCCACGCGCTGTCTGGCGCGCTTCTGTTTCCTAAGCAGTTGATCCGCGTACGAGTCCTCCTCCTCCGATGACATCATAGGCAAGACGGGCCACGATTGGCCGGCTGGGCGGCGGGTAGCACCCCACCGCTCTACTCGCGCCGCATCGCCCGCACTGCAATAGGAGGGGAGCGATCAGAGCACACCTGCCTGCGCGCCGGCCGGCGCGTGCGCGCCTCATAGTGCATCGCTTACAAGGCGATGCATTATGAGACGTAATTATTAGAAATGCATTCACTTAATTACGTACTAGCAATTTTCCAAATATTTTTACAACTTGAGTTATTTTTATACAATATTTTACAGTATAGTTAGTGCCTTATCTCTATCGCTTCAATCTCTATCTTATATTCAGTACAACACACAATTCAAACCAACCAGACTTAATTTTCGTTTCATATGTAGATACGTACGTAGATTGTTATCATTAAATCGATCGCCTATTAGCCGACACTGCTAGACATGGAAACTGAACTAAAAAAGTTTCCAGCTATCATACGAACATCTGGATAATTTCTCGTAATGACTGGTCGTAAAACAAAATCACACGGTATTGGAAAGTATAAGGAGAGTGCGATGGGGTTGCAGATAAAAAAGCCACGATATTAACTAGCACACTCGTAATTGGTATCAATTTCTATGAGCAATTGAATATAATGACTGAAAAAATCCGACTAGAAAACCAAAGTTTTGTTAGAACGTATCTATTATCATTAGTAGTCATCAAAGTGTAGCTTGAAGATCTATTCGTAATCCTAACAGATAACAATAAGCTACGGCCTGTATATAACTGTACCTATGTGTACCACCGATGACAAACAGTGGACATACATGATGGCATTAATTTCTTCTGGAGCGTGACTTCGTTTGTAGATGACAATGAAGCTAAAAATGTTAGGAATAATTCTGTGAGACACATGTTTTGCCGCGAGTCCATTGTTCATACGATACGAGTTTTCAGGAAAATAATTGTAATTACAAGTAATTTCAACAATAATATAATGGCATAGTGAGAATATTTATGGTAAGATGCGAAAAATAATGAGTCTTATGAGAATTTTCAAAGTAAGTCTGTACCTTTTCCAATAAGAAAGTTATATCCTTCATGATTCTTAGTTTTTTTAGTTCTTTTCTTAGCTACTTCTTCGTATAAACCGTCAGTTATAAATCAATATTGAAATAAAAATCTACTTAGTCCTACATGTCAAGATATTATTATTTTCTTTCAGTGTAAAAGTGTTTTGATGGTTTTGAAGATTTATGTTATGATATTTTTATATCTTTTTTTTTTCTTGACCTGTCATGAAGATTTTGTTATTATACGCTTTTCATCTCAAAGATCTAAAAAAGCTTCCCATTTATTGGAAATTTTACTCTTTTACGATATTTGTATTTACCTATATTTTTTCTTGTTTACCAAAGAGTACATAAGTGAGTATGGAGCCTGGTCGTCTCGGACATCCGGCAGCAATTTGCTGCTCACAATGAGATGGTATCAATAGCGGATGACTTCCGATGGTGGCGTGACCGTCCACTTGCGACCGGCGTCACGGCTCGCGGCCTGCTTGTGCCACCGACAAACTGTGTCGTGAGGATATGGAGAATATTACTAGAAGAGTCGCAGTAAATTAATCTATAAATTCTAACAGGTGAATCCCTTAAGGCCTCTTGTGAAGTACCTAACGAAGAAAAATATGTGTTGCACTGACCTCAAATAAATTGCGATAAAGGCAAGATAATGATGATAGTGATTGGGGCCTCCTTTTAACCTAACACAGGCAAGGATGCCCCGCTAATATACTATTTTTTTAATTTTCTATGGCATTTGTGGATAAAATGTCTAGTATTACAGTCGGGGTCGGAAATGTAGCACTTTCCTAATCATTCATATTGATTGTGATATTATTTGGTTTAGATATTTTATCAGGAAATATTTGTAGTTTTCCTGATTGTGTAATTGAGATATATGTATATTATTGTGTTGTGATTGTGTTACTGAGATAAAATGTATGTTGACTAACGTCAGTGTAGTTTATTTAATTAGTTTATTTCTCCGTCCTACATTTATTTTCTGTTGTAGTTAAAGTTAAGCTAATTTTTCTTAACCGATTTTGTCAATATTTCTGAACATCTTGATGTAGGTTGCAACAACAAACAATCAACAACAACCTTACTGAATCTCCTAAACAACACAAATTCTAAAACAACTACACCACATCACACCAGTTATACAAAAATCCCTAGGCCAATATTTCCAACAAGATATTCCTAGCTCTTCCCCATGTATCTATATCACCTACAACACCGGTACATCTCAACATCTGCACACACATATATTTTTCATGTGTTGTCTATTCGGTTACAGAACATTTCCAATTAGACCTTATGTAGAACATGTATTGTGCGGCATATAATGAAACAAAGTACTTGCGAGCCAGCGGTCTTTGTTGACGATGTTCGAGGCTGAAATTGTTCACGAACTTGAAAAATAATATGCTTACCTATTATGGGTATTGAAGGAAAATGATTATAGTGGGTTAGACTTGAATGGTTGTTGAGAAATTGTTGGTAAACAATATGGTTTTTTTATAATGGCAGGTTCTGTTTCGTTATTTCTTTAGTTTAGCTGTTTCTTATTTAAGTGTTTTAATTTTTTATATAAGTACTTATAAGTTAGGGCATGGCAACTTGTTTTATCAAAAGTTTTCTGCTGTGTGGAAGTATTCTTATATGACGTGGAGTATTTCCTACAAGTCTTTCAATTGTTTCTTCATCTGTAATTCCCATTTCTGTAAATATTTTGTACATTTTATCATTTACTTTATTTAGTTTTATTTTCGCGTAAATAACCGCAGAATTTTCTAGAACTTCAAACGAATACAGCCTGTATCGCAACCTCATCTGCAAACATTAGATCGAGTCGCCTGCGCATATCATTACGAACTCTTTTGGTCATTGTGCTGCGTAATTTGCGGCCATTTTGGTACGATTGCCATGCAAGAGATTGCGAGATGTCATACAGTCAGCCGCCCAAGTTTTGTCACTGATGTCTAGAGGTATTTTGAACTGTGTGTTTTATGAAATAAAGGTCAGTTTCGCGTGAACTGTTACTTATAATATGTTGTAAGGTGTAAATGGTGACTCGCTGGACCATCTCGAAATTGTTCCGGTACTTCCTGCTCTTTATAATTGTTTTACATTGTATGGTTTATAGGAGGTCGATATACTTTGTGGGAAGATAAAATGACCGGGTTTTGTTTAGCGAAAAAATGTGAAAATATTTTTCTTTTGTTATTTTTTTTTTGTTGCTACGGACTAGTGCGTTGTGGAAAATGTCAGTTAGTTTGCTGTCGTATGGTGCTCTTTTGTACACGATGTGAGAATTTATAGTTTTATACGGAGATATAGCTCACTCCTAGCTACCGATATTGCCATTGGCGTTTCACAGCCCAAGAACATGTTTGCTACGAAAGCGTTTAAAATGTTGAAACTTTGACTTAAATTTTATTCAAGAAGTATTTCTTGTGTGAAAAGTGTTTTCGCATTTACACTTTTTGATATATAATAAATATCTACCTAGAGTCAAGGACTTTCAGGCCCCTAAAAACCATAACCACCCTACATTCCAACCGATTCCACGCTCGTATAAAACAATTTTGGTAATTAACCTCATGATTAAGCAATGTGCTGTCAAACACGTCGCGTTGCGCTTACCGATTGTGACTCCTCGTTTATATGGACCGGTGCTATCGATGCTGGTGAGAAGAAGTTACTGGTTGTTTTAGAATATTAAAGAAATAAAAGAAGAAAACGCTGAACTTGATACCATATTGAATTGAAACTTATGGGAATTATTTATTTGTATATTATATTAGCGCCCCCCGCGTTTTCAGCCGCATAAGTTTCCCGTGGGAATATCGGGATATAAACTATCCTATGTCCTTTTCCGGGACTCAAACTATCTCTATACCAAATGTCAGCTAAATCGGTAGACACACTTTCGCATTTATAATATTAAGTATGGGTTTATATTTTTAATGGTTTTTGCGTACCTTTATATCTAAAAATATTCCTTAATTTTCATAATTGCACCTAAAACTGTTTGTCTTTGCATCACCCAAAGGTTGACTGGTAAAAAATGCCTATGGCATTAAATCAGCTTCTCTATAGGTATTTGTGTTTAGCAGATTGAGACTGAGATCAGACTGTGAACGTTCTTAAAATTATGAGAATTAACCCTCTGTAAGAATTGTTTCATCTCAACCATTTTCTAGGAACACAAAAAATCTACCCAAGACCGGGAGAAAACCACCTCATTCTTCTATAACCTGTCGTCTTACTAAAGGCCGTGTTTCTTAGTAGTCGCATATGAACGAGACAGGCCTGTCGACGGGAACCTGTTGATTTCAGCAGAACAGGGGTGCGGCGTAGGCACGTCCAGGTGGAATGTCGATAATGTCGAGTGTCGATGTGTTGTGTCAGGAATTTTTGGATATGAGGGGCGGGGAGAGGGGAAAATTTTAATTGAGATTAGATTACTGTGGTGAGATAGCAACAAAGAAATCAGATGGGAGAGATGAGATGAACAGATGAATGTGATTTTGCATGATTTGATAATAAAATGAAGAAAATTCCGGATTTTGTAATAATTGTCAAGGCCAGAGGAAAATTGTTCTGTGAAACATTCTAAAAAAATATCATCACGTTATGTATGAAAAAACTAACCTTAAATGAGTAAAAATCAGTAAGTACAGGTAAGTTATACAAACCCTTGTAATTTCTAACACAGTGACAAAATACCAAAATGACTTAGAAATACTTTGGAGGATCTTGCTTGTAAGAATCTTTCACACGTTTACCACCGCCTAATCACTACATTCTCCCACAGACGTCGATAGTTTCCCAACACTAGCGCCTCAACCCGGGCGTGCTTAATTTGGCGTGACCCGGCGTCGTCTAATTTTTACGGAAACATTTTTCTTTTCCCACACACACTCGCAGAAAACGACCCGCAGCGAGCACTTGACACCAGTAAGTAGGATTTTATATGATTTAGCCTATAATGTTCCCACTGCTGGGACACAGGCCACCTCTCGGTGAGAGGTAGTGGGCCTTAACCCACCACGCGGGCCCAGTACGGGTTGGTAGATGTGACATGTTTTCGAATTTTTGGTTCTAGGACATGCTGGTTTCCTCACGATGTTTTCCTTCACCGTTTTGAGAGCAGTGGTGATGAAATTACTTACACAAAGTAAAGTGCCTGCCTGTGTTGGAACCCACGATCTTTATATGATTTGTTAGTAAGTACCCATAGTTGGTACAAAGTGATAGCCTAGGTAGGCTTAAAATTCGATGACATGTGACATCCCCACCGCGTGGGTGTGGGGATTAGATTATGGCCCACTTGCTCACAGAGAGGAGTGGGCCGTAATCCTGTGTACCAGCAGTGGAAAAATTATAGGCTGATGTTGCTATGTTAGGTAGGCTGGAAAGATAATTATTAGCTGCGAATGCATGTAAAGATGGAAAGCTTAAAGACGAGAGAGTCTTCAATGCATATTGAATACTTAATAACTGACAAAACACTACATAAATCGGCGCCCTATTTGCGTAACACACTACCAATCGGAATCTGAAACATTTTGAAGCAAATTGCTAATCCATTGCTTCATAAGTTCGAAAAATTTGTCTGCTCGACACGTAAATAACGCAATGAATATTGTTGAACTGTCAAAATGAAACCGATTCCGATTGATAATGTGTTACACAATTGCCCCGCAGATATAAACTTTAGATGAGAGAGAGAATACTAACTGAATAAGTATAATATATGGAAAATTACTACAAAGAGAGTTTATAGCTGCACTACTGAAGAAATGAGTTTTTGAAACTCAAGACTTGGTTTGGTTTCTTAAGAAAGCGGCGATCGGTCACATAATAACTTTTTTTGACACCTTTTGATGTCAAATACTGCTGAAAATCACAGATTTTTGTGAAGGCCGTTATAGTATGATGGCTATCCTAGGAATCTAAAGCTTTTCTTCAGTAATCTATGTTAAGAAACCGAAGTTCGATTAAGATGATGAAGTAGCAAAATTAAAGACAGCTTTATTTCAATAATACTAAAGTTATTAAGCATTCATATTCCGTTAAAAGAAACTACGATCTTGTTACGTACACACAATAAACTTAATTATATTCTTCGTTAGTTAAATTACAATTTTTTTTTAGTCATAGCAACTATACCTAAAATAACACATTTAAATGCTTGTTCTTGTTGATAAGGAATCAACAAGAAACACATAGGTATTTTCCTTAATTCACATGAACTGCGCACTAAATAAACTAAGTATTAAAACAATTTCCGATAAGATCGAGGGCCATACGGCCATATGGCCAGCACTACATGGGGTGGTGTATGGGAATGTGTGGGAAACTCGCCCACCCCTTGCAATAATTACGTATCTGTCTTTGTTCACCTTATTCCAACGGTGACTTATGGTCATTTGACCATATGGCACGGTCACGCCATGGTGGTGGTTGGGACAAGGATATTTTAATCGGTAAGTTGAAGATAATGTTGGTAATAATATCTATTACCTAGTGCATTATGGTGAAGATGTGGTTTACATATTTGTAACGACATTTGTTGATCGGTTTACCTGCATCTGCATCGAATTGTAGTTTATTTAGTATGGCATAGAGAAATATTCATTAGTTCAGTGAGAATCGGCAATAACCACGGACAGTTTAATGTGAATGCGCAGTGGTAGACCGCGAAATTCATATTTTCTTACGTTTTTTGCAATTTGCAAGTCAGTATCAGGTTGTATCTTGATCAAAATATGATTCGTGACTATAATAGGTAATGTATTAACAGAATTATAGTCATTAGAATCATTAATATATATCTTTAAGTTAAATTTGTTTTCTAAGATCTTTTCCATAAGAGATTTTTTTCTTTCAGTGTAGTTGGATATAATTGTGAGATTAGATAAATCGATGTTTCAAATGTAGATAAGTTAATTTGTCTGAAATAAGATTCAGAGCTCTTCGAGAGTGAAATAACTTAAATGTCTTAACATACACAAATAACTAAATACTGCGCGGTTTGTTCCCACTAGTTCTACTGAACAGTTCTACGGTAGAACTAGTGGGAATTTTTTTCCCACTAGTTCTACGATATCAGGTATAACAAAATAGTAGAACTATTGGGAGTCTCGATTGAGATTTTGTTCCCACTATCGACTATACAACCGTTATTTTGTATGCGTTGCTTCTTTAATCTAAACTCTAAACTAGGTACCTACAGATACACATATATATATATATATATATAATCAACCTGCCTAAAATCAGTGAATTACGCGAAAACTTACCTAAGGACATATAAAAAATTCAAAACAAAACGCCGTGGTTTTTTAATGCCTTAAATAGTTTTATCATTAATTGTCATTAGTTTTGGGCATGACTTTACAAGACATTTATTACATAATACCTACCTGAACAGGCAGGTAAATTAGGTTACATAAATATCAAGTTAAATAAAATGGCTACCTAACTTGTATGGTTTGACACGTCATTTCATTTTTATCGTTCTTTTAATAACGTTTAAAAATAATTGTGTAAATATGTACTCTTGAATACCTAAAAAAATATGGAAAACCACAAGACCTACTTGGAAAAAGGTGTAAGTAGGTATTTTTTCAAACGTCTGTCAAAGATTCACGATTGACAGCCAGTCAGTAATGCCGTCCCAGGCATGAAGGGGTCTCGGTATGCTAAAATCATCACCCATCCACGGACCGACCTAGACAAGTGTTGCTTAAGATGATCGATCGACCCTTGTGGCTGTTATTACTTAGCCACGAGCCCCTCTACAACCCGAACGGTATTCTATTTTTTTTAAATATTTTAGCATCTTTATCTTCTGCCACGACAGTATTTCAGATCTTGTTGGCCCAAAACTTCGCCACTTCCACGGCGTCGTCGGTGGCAGCGCAGAGGTCACTTTGACCTGCATGTTTTGGAACACAGAGGGCAGGAGGTGCAGCATAGTTTGAATTATTATCTTTCCGATCATAATTACCCACTGCGACATTTTTAAATTATATTATAGGTAGTGTGGCAAACGTTTTGAAGGCTGCGACTGACAAGCCATGCACGGTTTATGAAATAGGTCGTCTGCTCGCGTGTGACCAGTGATTTGTACCCGTATTTACTAATAATTACACGTATAATGTCCGCCCGTCTGTTTAGTTACATGATCTGTTTATTTAATGGGCTTATAAGGGAAATTGGGACGCCATCTTTTATCGAATAACCATTTTTTTTTAATTGTTAAAGATGTAAGAACTCTTTCTCAGGTTTTCTACGATTTGTCTATCTCGATTAACTTTTTGATTAGTATCCGCCATTTTCTATTTTTACTTTTCAGGGAAAGGTATCTATAGGTCGTTTCATTTTTAATAATAATATATTTCATCCCATTCCTGAAAACTTTTGTCGAAATTGGTTGTTATAGGAATGAGGAAAATGTCGTGAGGAAAGCTTTGAGTATGAATGCCGCTGGCTATAAGAGTAGGGAAGACCAAAGAAACGATGGATGGATTGTGTGAATGATGATATGGTTAGAAAGGGGGTTACTACCGAGATGACGACTAATGGAGAACAGGGGGGGGTGGTTCAGGGGATCAGACCGAAATAAATCGATTTCGGCTACAGCGACTGTTTTTGTTTCTGACGACTATAACGGAACGAGCGTGTACTCTTAGGTATATGGCTAATGTAACCTATTTGTAATAAGTAGGTAGTAGGTATGAGCATTATTAATAATGTAAGCCTACCTACCAACCTAGCTAGCTACCAATGTAAGTACGTATCTACAAATGATTGTTCCTTTTTGAAATAAAAATACCGTTACTAGCTTTTAAAATAAAATTGATTCTAGAAACCAGATTTGAAAAACGGAATCTGGCCATTTTGATTAAATAAATTATTATTATTTTGAATTACGATTCATTCTTGGCCACCAATCTAGAACACATTTTAGAGATGTCAAGATAGATATCGACATTGGAAGACAAAAAAATACCTACGATAAAACGTGTCCAGTAAAGGGTGGAAGTAGAGCAATCAGTATGCATAAGTTATAAGCATGGATGGCGTGCCTCCTAGCCCATTACTGTGCTTCTATGAAAAAGGACATTTCAGCTTATCGGTGGATATCACGAGAATAAAAACCGAGCGATAAGATCGCGCCGAGGGCGGTGCGGCGGTGGGTATCGATAAGTTTGTAAGGTTGTCGTATAAGGGTAGGCTATTTGAATATGTTGAACTGTCGATGAACTGCTCAAGATAATTATATATAATTATGTTTAAAATTATACATTTGCGACTGTAAGTTTTGCTTAGTTACTTTTACGTTTAATGACAGTATCTGTGTATGTATGTTCATAAAAACAATAAATTAAAAAAAAAAAACTTGTTTGTTGCCTAAAGTCTTTAACATAATAAGTCTGAGCACACAAATTCTACTTTCAAATCTAATCTCAATTTTAATTTCGTTTAGCAAACCCTACAGCCCTGTCCCAGATAGCAGCTTATCGATATTTTCCCCGCCCTAGCATCGTGTGTTGGAAGACAGGCACTTATTAGCCGTCATTATCTACGGCGGTATCGCCTGTGACATATGGCTAATATCGGACACGAGCGGCGGGTCATGCGAGAGAGCCACGCTACTTCCATGTGTATGAAAATATGCTTTAATTACTTATTTGTACTGCAGAACATGGTATAGTGTGCCTGGTATATCTTGGACTGTCATGGCGCCACTGTAAGTACGGCAAAAAGTCGATTTAAAATTCGAACGCCTGTATGGAACGAAATATCATTTTTGCCAAGGTGTAGGTAATGGACATACTTTATACGTACGTTCACATTTATATGTAAGCCTAAGTTTATTTCTAGGCATTTGTTATACTTAGTAGGTTTATTTTATGATCATCATCATAATCAGCCTATAATGTTTCCACTGCTGGGACACAGGCCTCCTCTCAGTGAGAGGGAGTGGGCCGTAATCCACCACACGGGCCCAGTGCGGGTTAGCAGATGTCACATGTCTTCGAATGTTTGGTTCTAGGATATGCCGGTTTCCTCACGATGTTTTCCTTCACCGTTTTGAGAGCAGTAGTGATGAAATAATTTACACAAAGCAAAGTGCCAGTTTGGATTCGAACCTACGACCTACAGCTCGTAAGTCGCGGCCGTTACCACTGGGCCACCACTGCTCTTGTTTTATGATAATATACATTTATTCTATAAAAATGACAATATACGCAGAAGTCACAGACAACAATTTTACATTCTTTCTTTCCATATTTCTGTCTTTATTCAGCCTTTCCATTTCATACGTATCCAAAGAGTTTCCCCCATAAAGAAAGATACAGTCCTTTAGGAAAAGAAAGAAAGAAAGAAAAACATTAATTTGGCTACAGTTCATGAACTGCTGCAGTTGTATTAGGTTACAGGATAGTAAACAATTGTTTCAAAAATTAGCTGAAAAATTTGCTGTCATTCGGTGGATCTTTGACAGTCGTTACGGGTCGTCAGAAGCCCGAAAGTCTAACAACCAGTCTTACCAAGGGGTATCGTATTACCCAGTAACTGGGTTGTGGAGGTCAGATAGGCAGTCGCTCCATGTGAAATACTGGTATTCAGCTGCATCCAGTTAGACTGGAAGCCGACCCCAACATAGTTGGGAAAAGAATAGGCAGATGATGCAGATGATGATGGTGACGAATTATCCTGCAGTCAATGCCAAATCACTATATTCATACATTGAGGAAAAGTTTTAACTTTTTAATTAGGTAAACTGATAAGAAGTGGGGTTTTTAACACAATTAAAACAGAAGTAAGTCATGGGATAAAGCTTTACTGCTTTGCTTTTGCAAAGTTTCTATATTTATGTCTGTAATTCATATGGTGTACATAATAAAGAATATTCTATTCTATGAATGCGTTTATGGACATTACAGCAAAGAAATCAATTTACTTTAAAACACAAGGTATACCATCTGACGTTCATTCGTTTCCCGACTAATTAATAGTTCAATCAAGCTGAATTCATCATCTGCCTAGCCTTTTCCCAACAATGTTGGGGTCGGCTTCCAGTCTAACCGGATGCAGCTGAATACCAGTATTTTACATGGAGCGACTGCCTAACACGATACCCCTTGGTAAGACTGGCTGTCAGACTTTTGGGCTTCTGACGACCCATCCACTGACCAACCGCGGCAAGCGTAGCTTTACCTGATCGATCGAACCGTGCGGCTTTTATTACTTAGCCACAAGCCCCTCAATCAAGCTAAACTTTTTTTTAAAACATATTTTTATCAATTGAATATCGAGCAATTGTAATTTGAAACTCGTGAAAATATGTGTTACGCCTGCCCAGTCCAGTGTTGCCAGTTACATTAATAGATTGCGAAACACGACATGCTATGCCTCACTCACACTTCTTATCGTTTCGTCCGTCTGTCCTGCACAGAAAAATGATAAAACATATCTGGTTACAATTTAATAATGTGCTGTCCAATTTGTGAGTGGGAGCGAATTTTGAAGAAGATTCTTCAACAGCTTCAATTTAAAAACTAAATTTTAAAATTGATTTAGAATAGTCAAAAGATTTTTACAGCTGAACAAGAGGCATTCTTTTGCAAAAAATTCGAAAACATATGACATCCATCAACCCGCACTGGGCCCGCGTGGTGGATTACAGCTCACAGCCCACTCCCTCACATAGAGAGGAGTCCTGTGTCCCAGCAGTGGGAACATTATAGGCTGTTTATGCAAGAATTTAAAGCAAAGAAAAAGCTTATCTAGTGTCCTTGCTAGTTAATTCTTTTCCTAAAAAGGGGCTTTTGTACGTGAGTAGAGAGAATGAAGTAGATTGAGTACATGTGTTTTTGCGTAGTGTCGCTTACGATAGAGCCGAAATCTTCCCTTCCATATTTAACCCGTCTGCCTTCAAAGCAAGAGTGATCAGACACCTTCTAGGTACGCTCGTTCCATCACAGACGTCATCCATCACTTTCCATCAGGCGTGATCGAGGTCAAGAACAAGCCCATTCGGCAATTAAAATAAAGATCTGTAATAGGATTGATTTATACCCCCTGGCCATCCAAACCGCTGTCTTCTGGCTACCCCATTCGCCTATTGCCCATGCCTTAAACGTCCACGTGCTCGACACTGGACAATAACTGAGTACCACATCTGGTGGTTTCTTATCAAACAGAAACACCAGTTATTGTGTTTTGAAGGAAAACATTGGATTTTATCGCTCTGGCACCATTATTCATACATCCGTGCTTAAGTTTTTATACTGTCATTCGGGTATTATGATGTTTTATTTTATGTTCCTTCTAGAGTTTTTTTGTCATGTTTCCTGCAGATAAAGTGTTAGTTAATTATTCTTCCGTTGTTTTTGCTTCGGTCTCTTGGGGCGTAATAAGTCATAATCATAAACATGTTTGTATTAGGATGGCGATTCAGTAGTTTGTTTAGGATTTTAAATGTTATCTTGGGTGCAGCATAAACAAAGATTTTATTTTAGCGTGGTCCTTCGGTGATAATTTATTACACATATTTAAAAGCCCACCATATATCTTCCCTAGGGCATTAAGTGCATTTTGCTAAACAAGATATTTTTTCCTAGAGACCCAGAGGTCAAATGGCAATCACTCAGCGTAGACTCAAAAACTCGCCATTGTTAGCACCTTAATCATTTCTTCAGGTCCAATCTACCAAAGTAAAAGTAAGTATTAGGTTTACTCTGTGTCAATCATTTCTTTACACTGCTCTCAAAACGGTGAAGGAAAACATCGTGAGGAAACCGGCATGTCCCAGAACCGAAAATTCGAAGACATGTGGCCTCGCGTGGTGGATTACGGTCCACTCGCTCTCACTGAGAGGAGGCCTGAATCCCAGCAGTGGGAACAATATAGGCTGATTATGCTAATCTACCAAAAGAAACATCTACAAACAAAATGTAGCCAACAAATCCCATACAGAACATCGTTCAACAAATATTATGACGCAAAGTATACACAGTGGCTGCTCTATCAATTACTCTAATAGAGACATCCTAGCGTCGCGGACGGGCCGTCACAACACAACCCATTACCTTGTATAACCACTTGTACTTAGGACACTACTTCCACTGCGATCGGAATTGTCTCTTCCTCCCATGTCGATGTAGGGCTGGTACTAGTACATTGGTGTTTATCTTGTATGTTTTAAATTAAAGGAGATGTAACAATTTGTATGGATGTTTGGGCCCAGGGTATGTCGGGCTGATAATAAATAATACCTAAGTTTATTGTTAGTATACAACTATGACGTACTTAATCCTTTTGAACTGCTTTATTATCACTCGAAGTTTTGAAAAAAAAACATCATATCAAAGCGATCTAAACGTATGTCATCATTCAATCATATCCCTTATATTCAGTTATTTTTTCTCCAAAAACGAAATTGACAAAATGTTTTTATTTTTCTATTGTGAAATAAGTAGCCCTATCAGTTCATCCGTTGTGCATCACTCACGCGCAGCTGAGATTGACTGGAGTTCCGTCACAAGCGGAGCGCGTGCAAGATTGTTTCCTCGTTAGCCCGCAATTGAACGGAGGTTCCGTTCCTTGCCCGCGGAACCCCAACTCTAATAGTTCAATTGCTCTCAAGTACGTATTTTAAATTATTTTTTGGTTCTGCTTTTGTGTATTAAAGTATTAGGTTGAGTTGATACTTTAGAAGATTATTAAATTAAAATGTTCAATAGGTTTAAAATTGTTTAATTTACTGCATTATTTTGTTAGAGCTTTAAACACAATTTCATACATATCGATTCAGTAAACACTGGAGAACATGCACCAAATCGACAGATAGAAAACGATACTAATTTTCGCATTTGTGCTAGGTATGTAAATTCACAACGAAATTCACCAACCCGCACTGGGCCCGCGTAGTCGATTATGACCCACTCCCTGTCACAGAGAGAAGGCCCGTGTCCCAGCAGTGGGAACAGTATAATTATGCTGATTATGCCAAATTACAATTCCATTCAATAGTCTCATAAAAAACTAGTTTTTTTCCACAGCTGGAACAGGTCATTGACAGGAAAGCGTCATACCTATATCACAATATTTTCCTTTTTCTGGTATCACGTGCAAAAATTACAAAAAAACGTGATCAGTTCCTTCAAATAATATAACTATGTGTTTGTTAGTGCACAAATCAGTCGTTTTAAGGAAACAGAGGGTAACAAACAGTCGGTAAAAACCCTTGGTTCACTTCGAGACAGAAAACGTAGGTTTATAACCTTGATTGTCGCGTTGCCGTCGTGTCGCTTGTGATAATAGGTCCAGTAGTGTTATATTAGGTATAAGCTGCCGTGATTTTAGAAGACCAGATTTTCTGATGGGGGAGCATTCAAAGATAAATAGACAGAGAGATATTATTTATTTTATTCTATTCGGGAAACTTACAGGTAATTTAAAAGTTGTTCTTAAACAATATGCAATTGAAAACAAATTCCAAGTTTCTAGAAAAACAAAAATGGTCAACATAAGAGATTAGAATCTCATATAGTCATTTGAGAAAAATGGTAAATAAATGGTAATTTTGTCAGCTTAATAAATTTTAAGGATGGCAACATTTTTTTTTTCAGTTTACGGGTTTAGTAATAAATAATGACAATAATGTGCCGAGTGATCTCTCAGCAGTCAAAGTCTTAAATGGTTAAACAAATAAAATCCAATGGATTAAAAAATCAAGAGAATAGGAACATAAAAGTCATTTCGTAAAAAAAAAAATGTCGTAATGTGTCAACACTTATTATGGACACAGTAGGACTCAATTTTTTTATTAACTCGTAAGGAGGTTTTTATCAGGGACCCAACCGCTTTTGAACGCAGGCAGGGGGCGTTTAAGCGGTTGGCAATTCCCTGATATAAATAATACTACTTACGTCTGTAATCGTACTGAAACTAATCATATCCGGTATGATATTCACCCACACAGTATTATAATACCTCCTGAAGGATTGCCAAGGTCATGAAGTTTATCTGAATTTTGTAAAGATATACCAATATATTGACGCTTTTAGGAAATAACAATCAGAAAAAAAAAATTGCTGTGAAAATAAATGCAGCATATCTTCTTTTTAAATTCTTACAGGAGACCGTGATGGTTGGGTGTCTTTTTTCAGATTTAGAGTTTGTTGGTGGCATAATTATTATTCTTGGTTACTCCTTATGCTTGTACAGATGCCAGTACATCAACCTACCCGAAACTGCCAAATTTTACCAATCAAAGTTGAACCTTTTACTTTAGATATAAAGTTGAAAATGTATCAAAGAAATTTGACAGATTGTAGTAGCTTGATGTGCTGGCGTCTGTACTAGGAGTTGGTTCACGTCACAGGAGGGGTTCAGCCTTTAGCTTGTTTTGTAATATTTATTTTTAACCAATAGCATAATAGGATTGCCATTTGGTATTTTAACAACCAATAGTAATGTAGAATGAAATTCGGAGTGCACTTTGTGGATTAAAATTATTCACGCATATGCCAAAGCAGATTACAAAATATACAGCTCTTTTGTTACATATACAGCGTGTATCAGACAGGTGTGGTCAAATTTAAGGGTGTGGTACAGACCATCAAACTTCAAACTCAAACCACCAAACTTCATCAAACTTTCTCCATGGGACCAATATCGTAATCGAGAAGAAATAATCAGCCGTTCATACATTATGATCGAGTAGGTGTTGAAGTTTTGTATGGGACAGTTGATATTTTTTTCGTGATTACGATGCCAAAATTGTAATCACGAAATCCCATGAAAATAGTTGTTCAGTTTGATGGTCTGTACCACAACGTTAAATTTGACCACTCGTCATGTACAGACGCCAGCACATCAAGCTATCCGAAACTGTAAAATTTTCACAATCAACTTTGAACCTTATGCTTTAGTAATAAAGTTGAAAATCTATTAAAGAAATTTGACAGATTGCAGTAGCTTGATGTGCTGGCGTCTGTACCTACTTAAGTCATTATTTCATGCGTTCTGCAGGTAATCTAGCAATAAAATATCCTGAAAGTCTTTCTTAAAAGTTTGCTAAAAAACGATATTCATGAAAATGTTCCTACCAAAACCACATTTTGTCGTGTGGTAACAATAACAAATTAAAAAAAAAAAAAAATGACCACAATTCCCATACAATTTAACTTGAGAAGCAAATAACTTTTAAATTTGGCTGTGTGTGTAAAAGGAAACATTTTCTTATACGTCACTGTACGCACAATGACGTTATCAAGCTATACATTTCCAGTATAAGCTGATTTCTCATTGAACGAAACGCAATGTAATAGTTTTGAATTATGTACTACTGTCATTCGTAGATCTTTGACAGTCGTTTTGCGCAATCAAAAGCCCAAAAGTCTGACCACCATTCTTACCTAGTTGTATCGTATTACGCAGCAACTGGGTTGTGGAGGTCAGATAGGCAGTCGCTGCATGTAAAATACTGGTATTCAGCTGCATCCGGTTACACTAGAAGCCGACCATAGTTGGGAAACGGCTAGGCAGGCTATAGCCTAAGTTTCAAAGTGTCTAGCCGCGTATATTTCGCGGGGCAACAAACTATACAAGTTTTCCTCGTCTAATTCCCGTTTCAAAGTAAGGTATGTCCTAATTTCTGAATAATATGTAAATGCAAAAACTTTGGGAGTAAAGGCCGGGACTCAAGTGCATTATATCTAGAAATAAAGCGGGTGCACACTGCAGTCGATTACGCCACGGCTCACTAAACACACATTCTCTTGCGGTATTACCGAAGTTGGTTCAAACGACATCTTGAGGCCAAAAAGACTTCTGGCTACCTTCCAAAGTATACTGGGATATTCTGAATAGAGATATCTGACTGACATACGGAGGTTAAGTTTGGCAAACGGATATTTGGGCAAAAATTTTAGCATGGTACAAAGCATCCAGGTTTTTTAAACAAAGAGCAAGTATGTGTTGTTATAGAGATTAAATTATGGCTTCACGAGATTATGGATTGACAAGAAAAGCTTCGGTAAATATGTCCCAAAACAGTGACATGTACCTAATGCAAAACTGTTCCTAATGTAGTTAGCGCGTCGATGGCAAAAATAACACGAAAAAGTATATGTAATTTTTGAAATTCGTTTTGCCCAAAATTCAGCATCTCGAATACCGTTCGATGATTCAGCCATTAGGTCCTCAGTGTGCAGGTGACAGGGCATGCTTTTTAAAAGATGGGAGTTGAGCGATTGTCCCAATAATGTTCCTAATAACATAAATGAAGACGAACAACTTTATTTGTCATCTACTACATCTTTGTTTGCAAATAAATGATTCTGATTCTAATTCATTCACGTCGCACCAAGTCTCTGAATGACCCAAGTGTCGCATGCACCAAGTTACCAACTCTGTCACTGAACATTGCATCTATCTTCCATACTTCATTATCAGTTCAACAAAGACTTCAAGCTTCACAACTAAGTTCACTTCATTCCAACATGTCAGCCGTTCCAGAAGTCCGTATAACTAACTTAGACTTGGGTTACGAATGACCCGGCAAGTCGCTTGCGTACGCAACTGTACCGGGACAAGTTTCCAGCATTAATGGCGATTGTTGGTAAGTGTAATATGTGTAATAACCGCTGTACGCGAGTCTCCCTGGCTGTTTCCAACCGGAATTATTTGAGGATTTTCTAAAAAGCTGTTCAGGATTGTTGGAAGACTTGGGCTATGTTGTTTGGAATTTGAGACTTTAGTATGGAACGGAAGGGACTTTCCCCGATGATATAAATCTCCTGGACTCCATTTACTCCAGAACTTTTCAGGTACACACTTAGGTCTTATTCGTTGTTCTTTTGTTTTCGCAAACTACTTGCTACTTAATTACTAACAACGCTTTTTGTTCAAAGGTAGGTGTACAAAGTACGACTGCTATCCGACCTCCACAAACCGTTCTATTAGAAAAACTAGACCACTCGTTAATTCACGTTCATTTCAGGATTATGAGCATATATATGTGTGTATTAAAAGTGTGCATTCACGAGTAACCGTACTTATGTATCCGTAATCAAGCATTCAATTAGTCTCGCTATCAACCTTTCTTACTGATCTCTTCACCAAATCTAGAAATATTCCTCACTCCCTTATACCGAAGAAGAAGAGATAAAAAAAGAAGAAACATCAACGATAAGGAGAGGGGAGAGGGTGTATGCTTATGATCACACTAAAGAAGTGAAACTTACGACTGGAGTCGAGTACACACGATTCAGCGCCGAGTATACACGATTTAGCGTCACCGACCGACTGTAGCCGACTATACCCGATTCAGCGTTACCGACCCGAGCGTGACGGTTCAGTTTCGCTCACTGTTCAGAAAGAGAGCAAAGTGCGCCTAAAGAAAATTTCACTTCAACAATATAAACCCTACTTACGTCACCGCTTCACAGGGAAATTCAACGACATTTAATGAAGAAAACATCTATTAATAAACTATGACCTTTATCACCGCTCATTTTAGCTCATAAACCGACGAAAAACCCACATCACAAAAGAAACTAATTGATGTAAACGTTTAAATGAGTACAATTAGACATAATATGGTCGAATTGAGCGCATCTTGCAAACATATGCGGCAACACCTATTCTATTTTAGCGACGGAAGCGCCGCAAACGTAATTAGGACATCTACTAACCTGCTAGTGTACTGTACCATGGACGGTTTAAGGCCATTTGTAGTCTTTTATTAATGTCTATGTGGCCTTATACGGTGTGTTTTTGTATTTGTCATTATTTTATATGAAGACGAGTGGGTTGTATATGTTTCTAGACGTAGCGAAGAAATTTTATATCGGTATTAAAAAAAAAAAACAGCTGTTTCTATGAAACAGATGTTTTTTTTTTACCTACGCGGTGTAAATGTATGGAAGAACTAATATTTTTTTTAATAACTGACGAAAAATTTCTACCCTAGGGCGTCTAGAATCACAGGTTGAGTTCATAGTTACAGTTTGCGCAATGGTTAATTTTTTTTCCTGGATGTATGACGGAGACTATGTTGAAGATGAATCTATACATTTTATTGCATTTCTTATTGTAGCTTCATAAAAATGATAGATTTTTGTGAAGTGTCTTCTTTAATGTGAGATTATTTTTGAAGAGCGATTGAGAGATGTGTCATTATAAGCAGGTATACCCGCCGTTTGCTGACGTAATCGTCAATGCATCGTGGGTGTACGATTGACTTATGTTATCGGACCATTTCATAAATGGGAATTTCCCAAAGACTACTTCGAATGCCAACTCATTCGCCCAATTTAGCTCGCTCAGACAGACAAGACAATATAATGTAACTGGAACTAGAGAGATTGTATTCACCACATCAAACTTATCAAAAGGGGTCACGCAATCCTGTTTAAGAAATGTCGGCGCCACAGTACAATCATCTCAGTGAGTCAACAATTAATCCTTGCCCCAAATGATGGCGTTGCGTCAAAACCAAGACGATATAGGATGTGGCAAAGGTTAAATCTATATCGTCACATCCTCGCGAGCTTCCTGTTTAAATACTGCGTGTTAATTGACTGTGGTCGTTCGTATGTGGTGTTGTTTGTAATTTGCATGCCACAGTATAGCAGAGACAGTGCTGTAATTGCCGTGAGTTGATCTGGTTACATTGTTTGTTGGTTGTCGAAAATAATGTAAACAAAAATGGGCCTTTTTATTTTTAAAAGAGAGAGGATAAATCGGTATGCTTGTACTCAATCGTCGACAGCTTAATGTTATTATTGGTAAATTGTAAATGTATTAATTTGGTAAGTGTCAAAAACCGGTATTTACTAGTTTTCATGACCAGCCGGTCTAGTAAAACATCTCACCGTGGAAACGAGTAAAGTGAGCTTCAAGTGAGCTGTCATTCCAACTGATGCTAGGGATTGACAGAATTTACAGCTCACCTTAGTTTTAACGGTGACATTTTTACAGAATAGGTCTGCAGTGAAGCCATTTTTGCACATGGTAACAATACGTCTTTCTTAAATATGCAACAGCATACAGTGTACTGACTCATATAGTAGCAATGTTGTTACTCTGTGTCCCCACAACATCGTCCCGTGGTCTATATCTGAACGCGCATCCGCAAAACAACTCGCGTGAATTGAGCGCGCGTATTAATTTGTAAAAAAGATATATCCTTAATGAGTGATTAAGCTGCAAGATTATACGGACGGTGCTCATCTAGTGGACACTTTGGCGAGTAGATGACACTTTGTTAAGTGGGATGCATTAGGAAATGCATGTTGTTGCTTTAGAACAATTACAATTGGGTGCAAAGATCTGAAAAGTTGCAAAAATCTACTAGGGTATTGAAGTATTTATTATTTATTTATTTAAACTTTTCGCACAAAAAAGGTACAAAGGCGGACTTAATGCCTTTTTTTTTTTTTTTTTTTTTTGTGGATGGGAAATCATCTAATGACTCCTCCCGCTCATGCCTTAGACATTCTCTACCAGTCAACCAAGGGTGGTGAAGTATTTTTTTCTTGTTTTATTATTTAATTTAGAATTACAGTATCTTTAAATTTATTTTTAGGTAGCCATATTCATGTTATTTTTTATTGATTATATTTCCTGAAAAAAATCTTCTTTCTTTCTTTCAGAAGCTCTTACAATCTTTTTGGCTCACTACTGACATATTTCCAAAAAAAAATCTTGTGCCTACCTAACTAACGAAGCTGTTTCCACGAACTAACTGTTTTTCATTCAGTCTGTTGTCATTGATTTTTAAATTGAAGTCATATGAGAATTAAAGTATTATTTAATTTTCTTAATTACTACCCCATTCTAAGGTCAAAAACACCCTAAGCAATACAAACAAGACAACGATCTCCCGTCTTAATCCGTAACTTAGCTTATAGCTATTTGTCTCGGGGGCAAGTTTACCTAACTGCGCTAAGTTAAAGGTAAGTTCCAGTTAAGATAAGCCCCGGGAACGGCTGAGGAAACGGCTTGTTGTGGTAGGTCAGGGACTTTAATGTAGAACTTGTTGAAGTTGTCAATATCTGTTCTTAGTGACGCAATATAGAATGTTTTGTTTCTAAGCTATAGCTACCATTAGTAATAAAAAAAAAATCAGCTCTTCCCTACATTTTGACGAGTTATACGAACATAAATGTAGGGAATAGCTGATTTTTTTTTCGCGATTTCAGGTTTGGTCCCATAATAAAAGTTGTTTGTTATCATGAGTACAATCACGTGTTTAGGTATCGGTCACTAATTACCAGTCACCCTATATATAACTTTCTTCTACCAAAACAATAGAAAAATTAAGTCAATTCTATTCTACTTCAGTCAAATTTTAGCATTCCCAAACATACACAAATAGTCTAAAATGTTAATTAAACGATTAGAAACGCAATTCCTAGCACAAACTCGAAACTTCTAAACAGCCTAACTTCTGGTACTTGAAAGTGCTTAGTGTTTAGTTCAAAACGCATGTTCAACAAAAGTTTGCGCTATCAGTGATCAAAACCAGCACTTATAAGTGCGAAAGATAAGAACCACGCGAATTTAGTCTGGACTGGAGCTTCCAAGTGCTTTTGGCGTTATTTATAGCATTCGTTAACGACTTCTTCGTGATGAAAGTCTTCATTAAAGAAAAATAATTGAGAGGTTTTGAAATAGTCTGAATATCTTTTGTGGAGATTTTTCACTGGGTAGTTTTAGTACGAAGATAGTCTTATCAAGGAATGGCCATAGGTTGAGTTGATTGTGTTTTTAGTCGCACTACATACGAAACCTGTCTGGTACCGAAAGTTGCTCTACCGTCACCAGTCAAGCTTATCATCATCTGCCTAGCCTTTGCCCAGCTATGTTGGGGTCGGCTTCCAGTCTAACCGGATGCAGCTGAATACCAGTATTTTACATGGAGCGACTGCCTATTTGACCACCACAAGCTAGTTACTGGGTAACACCATACCCCTTGGTAAAACAGTCAAGCTAATATTCCAAGAAATATCAAGTTTAAAACTGCAGTTTAAAATTCTCTTCCCACAAATCGTTAATTACACTGACATGTAAACGAAATGACCTCTTTACAAAGCGTTCATAAAGATGCGCATCTTAAGAAAGTGAGGTCAATTGACGAGGCGAGGCAAGGCAAGGGCCTAGATGAGGCAAGCCAAGAGGCACGAGGCGTGAGGCAGACTCAAAGAGCGAAGAAATTCAGTTCATTACCGTCTTACAAGCTCCTTGCATCGTGTAGGGAGGGGACAGTTGATGATGTTAATTTTTATCGATAGAAGTGTATTTAAAACTTATTTGAAGTTTATAACGGTGTAATTTGGGAACTAGAGATCCATGTTATGATACATTTCTGATGGAATGAATAGCGGTTAAAGTTCAAGGAATTACGTTATGGTAGATTGGAAAATTTTGTGGTAGAATGGAGCTAAGAATTGGAGTGTAGTATGATACTTTCAAAAACATTTATTTTATCTTAGACGCTTATGTTATTGGTCATATAATTAATCATAAAAAAACATTGTTTTAGTAGGTATGTCTTAATATTAGCCAATTCCGTTTTACGCTCTGATAGCACGAAATAATCACCGGATTTAGGTACATTGTTCATAAACTTGACGATGAGGTCATAACTCGCTGAGCACTAAACATAAAATGACATCCGCAATGCAAAAGCAAGTAAGATAAGAACAGCATTCGACTAACAACAAACCAGCTTGTCTGATGTCGAGCTAGCAAAAATAATCAACGAAATTACTATCCCGGCGTTCTCAAAAGCCGAAAGTCACTCGAACTATCATCGTTGCAGCAAGCGGAACAAACTACCGCCAAGTGTGTCGATTTCCAACGACGTCGACTCGAGTAGTGTAGAAAAAAAATATTCTCGAGTCGCAAGTTCAGGGTGGGAGGAGGGGGGGTGCCTACCCTTCCTACGGACCTCCTTAACTGCTGGCAGCGGACAAAAAGAATGAATGGATCCGCCCCTTAACGAATACACCGAGCGGCATAATTCATACTTAGGAAAGTGCAAGGAGTTGACATGGACTTTTATTTTTTTTCGTTTTAATTACGATAGCGTCGCCAATGAGGTTAGGTTTTGCTTTCGGTGGAATATTTTTGTTTGTTTGTTTTTTTTTTTTCGCCTTTTTCGTCGACTTCTCTCTTATACGCGTGAGGCTGGTCGGGAATTTTAGAAGTTTTGGTTTTTTCTGTTTTCGTTTCCCAAACTTGCTCGTATCGTTGGAAACTGCACGTATGCAGTTTGATTTTTTGTTATTTCTTTAGTTTAATTTTGTTTATTCCTTCAACCACATAAAAATGATGTCAGGAAAAGTCATCGCTTGTAAAAGTACCTTACTAATAATTAAAAAAGTTTTACTTTGGTCGTCTCTAACGACATGCCAAATTAAAATATCTTATGCACCATTTAAATGAGTAGAACAACCTCCTGCTGCAAGTATTCAAGTACTTGTACACAATTGATTACTTACTGGGCACCAGTGCTCGTTTGGTTTGCTCTCCCTTTGGAAATAAACACAAATTACACCACTTATAGTATGTTAGTAATAAAATAGAATATACCATAGCGTTGTATGACTTCTTTCAGTGTCTTCCCATTAAGTACCTACACATTTTCGTCGTTAACTTGGGGTATCCCCCAGGGTAATAAAAACAAACCCTAACAGTAGTTATCACTCACTCTAAGTTTCCAAAAAACTTAGTTACTGTCAATCGCATAATCTATTCATCATCTTGTTTTTTTTGTGTTTGTGTTCCTTATCTGTGTCATGTTTACCGCGAATAAACGCATTTTCTGTCTTTCTTTTTTGTTATTTTCAATGACACTGAACTGTATCACAAAAAATCCTTTTTACTAAGTCCTCAACCATCCCCATAATTGACAAGTAAAATGCAAATCCCGTCACTCAAAAGCACTATACTAGGACAGTGACAGTACCGAGTGCACTGGCCGCTGCAAACGGACCACGGAAGCCCGCCTCGGAAGTTAAGATGCGTCGGTTGCCACGTATAATTTTTTCCACTCTCTTTCAATTCACTCCCCCTATCGCCCCCCACCCCCCTTCTCAACCCTTCCGTCTGTCAATCTTAACTACAAGGCGGGAAGCCTCCGTATTACAGGGTTCAGTACTGAACCTACATTTTTTTATTTCACTATCGAGATTTTAATAGGACTCGACTAGAATTTCTGAGAATCGATGATTCGAGCGGGATTACGAGTTGGATGGGCTTCGGAATAGTTTTTAAAGAGTGAATTTCGATCGTTCTGAAATTAGGGAGGTTTTTTTATTATGTTTTTTGTTCGAAGCTTATTTGCCTGTGCCTCGTTTGGTGCGTAATGCGTGCACTGGCGCGGAAAATGTGTTAAAACAAGTCTTGTTTGAATATTTTTTTGCATAGTTGATTAATGTGCTATGTTAACTATGAATGTATGTAATAGCTATTATTTTTTATATTTTTGTTGTATGCATATTTCATTTCCTTTTTGTATTGTTTATACATTTCAAAAAGCATTTACAGATTACTCAAAAAACACTCACACATTCCCAAAAACTGCACAGAACCAAAGAAAACATACCATAATCCCAGTAAAAAATTATCTACGTCTACGCACCATAGACAAAAACAATCATCGGTCATTTTTTCAAAGTGAAAATCCAAAAAGGCTATAAGTTGCCGTCTGGGCACTAATCAGTGGTATTGTGGAGGCTGTTTGAAGTCTCAGTGTAATGGAAGACCAGACAAGCCAAGGGGAGAAGGAAATAAAAAAAAATATTCAACGCACGCATAAGTAGGCGGACGTCGTAGCGCAAGTGCGAAATATTTTGGCTAGACATTTCGGGAAAATGATGTTTCCGTTTTCAGAGATTTTGTAATTTATCGTCTGTTGTGTTATATTTATAACTCACCATGAAAATAAAACGGAATGTAGTTTTAATTCTTGGATAAGTCTTAAAAAAATATATACAAGTAGGAAAAATAAATGTTTGACTGAAAATATTATGAAAAACTGATGTAAAAATCGGAAGTTTTAATAGAAAGTTTAGAATAATCATTGTAGGTAATATCAATAAAATACTTGTGTTAAAACGTCTGCCTCATTTACATATAACTCAAAATGATCATGTCAGTAACACATTCAAATTGTTAGATGTAACCAAATAAAACTTTAACTACCATCAAATTCTCAAAAAAAAAAAAACCCAAAACGTCCACCCAAATCTTGCCTTGCCCCGCGACACGAGACTCAAGATACATCACCAAAGGGGGTCCCCTACGATCCACTACGCTGTACAAACTTACAACAGATAAGGGCCTCAAGTACCCCCCAAAAGGGGTAAGACAGACCCCCAAGTCTAGGCAGACTTTAGTGCAAGAAAAAATAATGCGCGCCGCGGTGACTTCGACGGGCGGACATTTTAACTTCGTCATCGCATATTTTTAGTTTCACTGAACATCGGAGGGTTTTTGTTACGTCAATGTTTTCGTGTTCTTGGTAAGCTGTCTGTGGTCATTTTGTTGATAGTTATTTTAAAGTGATGTTAATTATTGTTTTATTCTGAAGCGAGTCTATTGTGTTTCTTTGTAATAGTTTGCTTCTTGGTTTAAATGGGTTGTGAACTGAAATATAAATTCTACATAAATAGAAGACAGAACACACTGAATGCTTACCTATACGGCTAGGATATGCCGGTTTCCTGTTAATATTTTCCTTCACCGTTTCGAGAGCAGTAGTGATGAAATAATTTACGCAGAGTAAAGTGCTTGCCTGGGTTCGAACTTACTACTTACAAATCGTATGTCACCGTCATTAACGCTGGGCCACCTCTGCTCTATTGCTTTTCCTTACCATAGAAGAAATCTATCTACATTTTTTTCCTGCAAAATGGTTTTACCACCAAAACCTAACCTAGAAATTTCCAAACTAACAAAACCTTTGTTAAAAAAAAATGACCTCACATTAAAAACGTGTCCTTAAATCGTTAACAAAAGGCTCATTGTCTCAAAATGTTCTCAAATAGTCTGAGAAAGCCGCGACGCTCTAATTGTCCCACAGTGCGGCTGATATTGTGTTACCCTAGCATTGTCCTTCGCCACACTGTGCCGTTTCTGAATCTTATACGGAAAGGAATCAATTTCAAAGTACAGTTGGTGGCAGACACATGTACCTATTGTTTGTTTAATTTAGGTAGCATTGTCCTTATCATATAACTAGCTTCTTCCCGCGACTTCGTCCGCGTGAAATTTCACCCCCCCATTCACCCCCTTAGGGGATGAATTTTGAAAAATCCTTTCTTAGTGCACCCCTAGACCCCATAAGGAACGTACGTGCCAAATTTGGAATCTCTAGTCCCAGCGGTTTGGGCTGTGCGTTGATATGTCTGTCAGTCAGTTCTCCTTTTATATATATAGATATATTGTTTTGAATTACATTTGTGTGTATTTTAGATTTGGTTTGATTTGAATGGCATGATGTATTTTAATTTTATTAGATTTGAATGTTTGAATAATAAAATAGTAAAGTAATAAAATATTATTGAGTATGTGTGATTTATATGTTTTAATTTAATGGATTTCTACGAGCTTGGCGCCTACAGACAGGCTTGGTCCACACTAGCTCAAGACAGTGAGGAGTGGAAAGGAGAAAGGGAGGCCTTTGTCCTGCAGTGGGACAACATAAAAATAAATAAATAAAATAAAAAACGGAGTAGACTTAGTCTGAAAAAAAACAACTAATTTTTTGTGGGCTTGTACTGTCCCTCTCCTGAGCAATACAAAATATTAAAAAAATGCAAAAATTATCATCCTTTTTCTTATTGACAACAGTTGCATGTTGTTTAAATTTCTTATAATTTTTCTATTAAATTAATTTTAAATGAAAATTAATACAACTGCTATACTCTGAAAGATAATTTGAAAATGGACGCAGTGCCCAAGAAAATTACATTATTTGCAAAAGTTACTTTCAAATTCCAAGTATTTAAATGTCCTGTTCGGTTCTTAATAAATCTCATCGGTCTAGACTGCGTATTGAAATCCTAATAATTCTAACAAAGTTCAGTCATTATGAGACTTTTACTGCATGATAATTTAAAAGGGTTAATAGATGAACCGTTTTGCAGTAAGAACTAGAAAGGTGAAATAGAAGGCGCCGAGCATCGTTATGCATAATTTTTTATCGATAGATTTGTTTTATAGTTTTTTTTTTTTTAAGAGCGTTAGGATCATTACCATTTCAGCCGAAAGACGTCAGCTGCTGGACATAGATCTCTCTGAAGCTTCGCCACTTCAACAGTTTTGTGCTTCCCGCATCCAGTGGATCATCGCGTAGAGGAAATCGAAAAATAATAATATATATTATAACAGTGAAAGTTTGTGAGGATGGATGGATATTTGTTACTCTTTCACGCAAAAACGACTGAACGGATTTGGATGAAATTTGGCACACAGATAGTTTATAAACAGGGTTAACACATAGGTGGCTTTTTATCCCGATATTCCCACGCGATCGATACTTATGCGGGAGAAACCGCGGTTCGCAGCTAGTACAAATATAAAATAAAACAAAACGTACCTGACATTCTTTTGTTTTTAACTCTACGCGTTCATCATGTGTGCCGAATGCCGATGTCAATTGGCCTAAGTTTTTGTTTATCTTTTTGCTCGAAATATTCGCGTTTACTTTTCCAAGAACCGTGTTGGTCTGTCTGACTGTACCAGCGGCCGCAGTCTCGTGAACTTGATACATGACATTGTCTGCCCTTTTCACGCACTCTGGCACCGCCCCGCCTTTTGTCTTTTCTTGTACGGAGACGGTTTAATTTTTAACTTTATTATTTTTTGTTATAGCGGCAATAGAAATACACAATCTGAGGAAATTCCAACTGTCTACCTATTACGGTTCATGAGGTACAGCCCGTTGACAGACAGACGGACTGACGGATGGATAGACTACAACCTTTGGGTACGGAACCCTAAAAAGAAAAATGCTATTTTTTTCTTAAATAGTTTCGACATAATATTCCTCATCTAGCTTTGAAAAGTAAGCCTCTTGGCAAAAAAAAAAACCGTCAAATGACAGAATTTTATCGTAACTTTTATTTGGGCAAGAACTTCAAAAGGACAATATTGGCAGAACAAAACAACCCTCAAATGCGAACGGTCCTTTGACGACACTTTTAAGTATTAAAGAAAACTTTCACGCGATCCTTTCTTTCATTGAAAACCACATCATTAGACAGTCTCAGAAATGCTTCTCTAGTAAAACGCTTAAATTTTGTGTTATGGTTAAAATATTTGCAAGAATTATGAAAGCAAAATGTTGTTGAGGGAGTTTCCTAAATTAATATTTACTGTTTGAGGAGTAATGAATCGAACTTTAATGTAATAAGTCGTACAAACGATATGACGATTTCATATGAATCATTAATCATTTAGATAGAAAACGACTATAGGTAGAGATAGAAAAAAAAAACTGTTTAATGTTTCTTTTATTTGTAACACGGACTTAACTCAATAAACACACAAAAAAAATTCATAAACTATTGTATTTTTTTTTTCGCATTTGCGTATTTGTACCATCTCTATTAAAAACTTACAGGAAAAAAAATATAAAGTCAATATTTCTTAATCCGTCGCATCGCTCTCACATTTTCCTCATAATTTAGCATTCTCCGGTAGGCGGGGTGGAAGATGGGGGTGCACTTGACCACCCCAGCAACCCTTCATCGCCTCAAGAACAACATCGCGATTTTAATATAGTCCCGTTTTAACTCAGAGATAGTTAACGATACTGTACTTTTTTTTGCTGATTTTTCTTGTGTAAGCATTTTTATTTTGTGTGTTGTTTATAGTTTTATTTCGTTGTTTTATTGAAATTGAATTTGATTTGAAATTCTGTTTTTTATTGTATACGTATTGTTGTATGTTGTTTTCTATAACATATTCGTAGGTTTATGTCTATTTGAATAATCTGCTTACCTAATTAATGTGTGTCGTCTTTATAAAGTAACTATAAAATCGTTCGACGACGTATTGGTATTTTCTTACAAGTCAAACAATTTATTCGTTTTAATTCAGTAATCAATCAATTACGAGCCAACTCCACCAAAATACCAATAATTTAAAAATAAATCGCAATTAAAAAATAAGCTCCCATTAGAAAAATAGTGGGGCTCTCACATGTTTAACTAGCGTTTCTCAAGTCGACACCAAATGAGGGTGAGCAGCATTAATGAATAATTAATGTGCACACTGTTCGCGCCAATTATAATTACGTAAGGAAAGCAATTATGCCAGCCACCCTGTTTGTTCCTCATGATTTGCAAATAGTTTAGGGAAAAACTATGCATACACGCGAACTTGTCTGAATGATGTTATGACGCAACAAGATTGTTTATGTTTCTGGATTTTTTTTGTAAAGTGCCTCGAGTTGCTCATGATATACTTAAACTAACACCAGTAGTGCTATTCTGTAAAAATTGTTCCTCAGCTGCCATTCCACCTTAGGGATTGACACTATTGACAGCTCACTTCAAGGTCAATTCATCAACAAAATATAACAGTGAGATTATGCCAGAATACACCGGCTGTAAATGTAAAGAATAAAAAAAATACATTTTATGACGTCTGTCATATTATTTTGACTGCTATTATTCATAACTAGCTTCTGCCCACGACTTCGTCCGCGTGAAATTTCACCCTCCCCCATTCACCCTCTTAGGGCTGGAAAAACCCTTTCTTAGTATCCACTAAGAAAGGGTTTTAGGGGTTAGTAGGTATCCACCTACTCTTCACAAAGAACACACCCTCCAAACTTCATGTCTCTAGGACCAGCGGTTTAGGCTGTGCGTTGATATATCAGTTAGTCAGGACTTAGAATTTTATTTATATAGATAAATTACGCCATTGGTTTCGCTGTCATTAAAAAAACCAATACTATTTAATATTAAAATCTTAGGATACCTATTTATTACATTTATTCATACTTTTATATTATACAATCTAAATATAAATCTAGCTAACAATCAAACAAAGAACTCTCCTGGTTACAGAAATAGTTAGGCTGAACAATGCGTTTACCTTTGTTTACGTCTATTTAAAACCTAAACACTCCCGCGAATAACAGAAAAGGATCGTGGCGGGTGACGCAACAGAAATAAATTAGTCTTTGATTTATAAACGACTTGAAGATGAAATTGAATTCACTTTTTCTTAGCACTTTGTGAAAGTAAGATCTAAGAAGTAATTACATTTTAAAATAATGATTTTAAATAAAAATATATTTTTTGTCAATCTGTGCGCAGTCGTAGGGTTAAAATTAAAATGGTTTCTTGAACCAAGTCAGATTGAAGACATAGTGTCATATTATTGGGGTCACTTAATATCTTTCATTGCATTCGTAGCTGAACGGTATTCTTGCGTCAACTCCTGAAGATTCTGAGATAATCAGCAATATTTTAAAAATATGCAAGATGGAAGACCACGTAAGTAATTTAATTGTTGTTTTTTTTTTTTGTTAATGGCTATGTCTAAATTGTACTTTTTATTATTTAAAACTTATTACAAAACAATAAAAAAAATCCTTGAGTAAAAAACAATGGATAGCACTTTAGATGACACCAACATCTAATTTGAATAACAATACTTCAAATTCACCGATCCATCTCGTTGGTCAAAACACCTCTCCATAATTACTACCGGAAAGCGCATTTTTTCAACTTGTCTGTGAAATCAGTGCACGTAGTACCTAATTAACAACAAAAGCGACGCGTGCGCAGGACACGGGGCTCGCGCGTCACGCCTTGCTCGGCCGGAAGTACCGCCGGACGTCGAGATTGTGGCCCCAGCCCCTGATTCCTTCCGGTGGACCCGATGGGCTCTTTGCCGGTAAATGCATGAGGCATGAGAGAAAGGAGTTTTGAGGTAAAAAAGTTAAAATATTTTTTTTCGTGTTTTTTTTTGTAGATTTTTTTGAATGGTGTCATGGTGTGGGGTTAATTATGTGTTGTTAATGGTTTTTAGATGTTTGTTTTTATTTTACAAGGAAATAACACCTTTGTTAATTAGACGTGTAATCTTGACCGTTGTTGAGAATTTTTCTTAAAACAGTGCTGTTAATGTAAAAACCAGGCCTTTTGTATTTAGAGCTTTATGCTGATTTATTTATAGCAACATTTTCAGTCACAGACTTTGAGAAACTTTATGTAAATCGTATCGGTAGAGATATGGATTACAGGATGACATTTCAATATAAAGACTGTAAGACATCATCATTATTTAAAACTTTTCGTACATTATAATAAAAAAAAAGCGGATAACATTTTTAAACATTGAATAGCAGCGGGGTAATTGCGTAACACACTATCAGTAGCAATGGGTTTCATTTTGACAGTTCAACAACATTCATTGCGTTATTTATGTTGTTAAGCAGACACGTTTTTCGAACATATGAAGCAATGGATTAGCAATATCCTTCAAAATTATTCAGATTGAGATTGATAGTGTGTTATACAGGGTGTAGGGGTATGGGATGACCTAAAAAGCTATCCGCATTTCCTGAACCCGCTTCAGCTTATACGTTACCCCACACATAAGGTCGTCGCTCCGATCTTCAGTACGGAACGATTGACTGTGATCTTTTTTTTATTACTTGTCATGTACCGTGACTACAACGAGAGAGTGAGTCATGTCGGGATGTAAGCATGAGGTGACCTCTTTGGAATTGATATTGTACGAGTATGTAGTTCGCAAAGAGGAACCTGTTTGTAAGTGAGGCGATCTGTGGGTTGGGTTCTTTTGTTACGTTTTATAATGATTAGGTTTTTATGAATGGGGAGTTAAGTTATTAGACTGAGCGTTAACTTGCAAAGAAAAACAAGTGAAAAAGATAAGTAGATACTAGTTCATTCCAGTGCCAATTTTTATTTTGTAGGTTAACTTATGAGATAGCTATTAAATAGTCATGTTTTCAAACTTATACTATAAGTAATTTTATAGCACTGTGTGACTTAAACCCGCACTTAAGTCAGGCTTTTCTGTGACTTAAGTAGTTTATTTTTACACAGAAAAGAGTGACTCTGCGCCCTAATTGCGTAACACACTATCAATCTAGATCTGAATCATTATGAAGCATATTGCTAATCCATTGCTTTCTAAGTTCGAAAAATTTGTCTGTTCAACACGTAAATAACGCAATGAATGTTGTTGAACTGTCAAAATGAATACGATTCCGATTGATAATGCGTTACGCAATTGCCCCGCGGGTTTAGTTCACACGATCTATAAAATAGTATAACATACGTGCGACTTACGGTGTTTGTACTATAATAGACCCTGATATAGTTACGCCCCACGCGTAACCATTTTATAAGGCCCAAATAAGTAAACCAATTTTTTTTTTTTTTTATTAGACATTCGTGATTGAACGTGATGATCATTGTTTACTAGTATCATAATCCCAAACTTACGAACGCAACCAATACATATAAAAAACCTTAGCCTTACATTAATGTAAAGATAAATGCATGCAATGCACTGCCCTTACCATCAATTGCACTATCTACCTACAAACCAAACAAAAAAAAACTACTTTATAAAACCTAAACCTTAAAAACCGCAGTCCTCCTCAAGTCCCACTAAGATCACTATCCGTCCAAACAAAACCACAAATAAATATCAATAGAGTACTCCAGTAGTAACAGAGTCCTCCGGCGGTAGACCACAAGGATCACCTGTGGGTCACACGGCGCCGGCGCAGTTCCCACGCGCTCGCCTTACGCTTCCTTCCTGTGTCTGAGCATTGAGCAAGTGTAGGTAGGGTTGGTGCTGTCATTACATTATCATAATTTTTGTTTGTGTTGGTAATTATATGTTATTGTATTTCTCTGTGGTGTTATGATGGACACAGGTTTATTTAAAAGTAATTTACATATGAAAAGCAGTGTTACCCTTTCTTTAAAAAAATGTACTTATTAATCGTATGAAAAATTTAGTTAAAAGTAGAGAAATCCTTGAGATAAATAAAATTCAAAATCAAAGACATTATTTTAATAAAATACTACTTATTTTGTGATGATATCTTACAATTTTGTCAAGCAGGAAGTAGTTACCGTAACTTTTTATTTGCGTTACTTCTAAAAACAAAAAATCTTATCAATATCCTTCCAATATCAAAATTCTAATTACAAATCTCATTACACTTTTTTTTAACCTAAAAATGTCTTCTATTATATTTTAGCCTTGTACCCGATCATAGCCCTCAAGGGTCATTCAGTGGTTAAGGGTGATAATAGTTAGCTGCCCCATCGGCTGGGAACCGCGCCTTCCGTTCGGCGTAAGTGACAAATCTTTTTTTGATTGTGAGAACCTAGGAGTATCCGGCTACTTACTATCCGCCTACTTGTACTTAGGAAGGAAGTGATTTGTGCGGGATACTGCAATGTCCTTCACTCTTTATAGACGCACTTATTAGATGATTAGCTCTTAACGAGGCATAGATGTTGAAGTAGTTTTTTTTTTGGGATGGAGGTGTCTGAAGGAGGTCGGTTTTGTGAGTGAAATTGGGGGGGGAAGTAGGAATAGGATCATTTTATTGAATAACTGAATGCTAATTTCCGTATTAAAAACCGTTCAGTATCTAGTCACCATCTTACGTCGGTAAATTTGGTGTTTTTTTTGGACAGATTGAGAAATACATTGGAATTGTGAACGTTTTAAAAAATACAGGAATTGCCCCTCTGGCTCTTTTGAGAACGTCTTTGTCTTGAGAGAGTAAACAAGATTCTACTTGCGCGGTTACTTAAAGACGAGAAAACCTGTTCACATTTCAAAGAGCTTTACTTTACTTAACGTAAAGGAATAAAATCTTAAAACATTAAAAAAAAACTAAAGGAATCTCCTTCGGTATTCCTTTTCAGTGCGGCATTTGGGTCCGTCTTATTTCTTGGCAGTTAACCCCTTTGTCGCCGCGGTGAAGGAGCCCATTGTTTCACTGCGGCCGGTCTCACGGGCCCCGTCTCAGGCAAACAGGTCAGGTCTGTTACATTGTTTAAGTAGGCTAATATTCCCATGGGAGTGGAGGGTTGGACGAAGTGATATTGAAGATCTGTAGTGATGTGCTTGAGGAAGTAGTGTTTTTTGTTAAAATCTGTCGATAAGATAAATAAAGCAATTAATGGACTCACTAAAGCCAATTCTCGTAATTTTAAAAGTTCAAAATCTAGTCGCAGTCTCATCTCGGTGACAAACGAATGTCAAGAACTTGTCACAATGTAGGTAAATTAGAGGTATTTTTGACAGATTGAGACTGAGATCAGACTGTGAACGTTCTTAAAATTACGAGAATTGCCCCCCTACTGTATTGAGTTTCGTAATAAATAGAAGAGCTTTTTCGCGTATTATTAAAGATTAAAAAAAAAAAAAACTAGCGTATTGGAGATAAATACGTAGAATTGGAATTGAACTTTCAAGCATACGCCAGAAGAATTTTATTTACTTATTTTTTTGGTGGCCGTAAAAAATAGTTTTTTCTTTCGTAATGACTGATATACTGTCGTGAAAATGAATAACTCATATCACTTCCCTAATCAGTAAAAACCTATCTCACTTAAAGCATAACGGACGTTTAATTTCATAATAATTACGTACGGAACCGTCTCAAGATTGTGATCATCGCGTGCGGGAGTGTCATTAGGGTGCGTCCACACTGTCATATTGTGTGGATCGCTTACAACGCCGTATCTTGAGGGTGGCACACTGGGGGATGAATGAATATTGTGTAGTGTAAAGAATAAGGCTGAAAGTTTATGTAGATATTTAGATTAATAGTGGTTGTAATTGATTTTAGTTTTGTTTATCGAGACTATTTAAAATCCAGTTGGTACGGTTAAATAACCAAAAAGACATTGTTGAAGTAACAATCTTTTAGCAATTATTAATGTCGTTACTACCTATTTTGGCGAGGTTATTACAAACTGAAATTTAAGTGATGTTTAAGGCGACTACATGACCTAAAGCGCGGTCTTTGTCGGACTGCATAGAAAAGAAAGAGAGGCGCGATGACACAACACTGGTAATTTATTGCAAAATATGAAGCAATTATCTATTTACAAAAAATCTATTGTTTGGACTAAAAAATTAAAACACTAGTGCTAAAAAATCAGAATGATTGTATTTATATTAATATGGTTTTTATTGTAAAAAGATTTTTTTTAGAGGTGTATTCATGATTTTTTTCTATCGTATCAAATTAGTTGTATTATATTTTCAACACACTATCTACCTAGCATATATCCTGAAGAATATCATATATTTTTCTGATTTTGTTTACTGTAGTCAATCATATACTTTTATTGCTTCTAAAACTTGCGTTTTGATCCTGTAACCCCCTTAATCCATTGAAGGACACTGAACGAGACACAATAGAAGATAAATGTTTCGTCTGGAGGCGTTCAATGTCCCGCAAAGTGCTAATAAAATATTTAACAAAATATTCCACCAAAAATGACTGGCGGACTAACAGCCGAAAACGAAAGTCGAGAAAAAGTTATATTAATAACGCGTTAAATCTTGCTTAATATTCAAAACAACGCTAACATTTTCACGATACTAAAACTCATGCAAGTCAACATTCATTTATTATTACAACCTCATTAACAATATAAAACGTCTCACACAACACACACGAATAATCATTCCCACATCGAAACTGTCCGCCTTCATTTTTAGCGCATAATTACGTCTGCAACGGCCCGCCAAGCTGTCGCGTGGCGTACCGGTCGCCGCGCATCTGTCGCGCGTCTGAACTCAGCCTTATGACACGGAACATTATTATAAAATTGTAAAAACAAAAGAATTTAAATTGACGTTTTACTGGTTCTTTTTATGGTGGTGAGTCATTGTATATTTGTACTTTTTTTTTTACTTTTTATAGATATAAGTCTTTTTAGAATAGTTTCGGCTATAGATTCATGTCTACTACCTATACTGTCCAGTTGGTTTCTAGATCAAAATATTGTTTAATTTAGGCAAAGATTTGACAAGCCAAAAAAATTGCAAACGAATTTTACGAAATATCGATTTAAATGCATGTAGAATGTATTCTAAGAAAACGTAGCACGTACGTAGCAAAGCGTAGCACCTACGTAGCAATACGTAGCATCTTCGTAGCGACAGGTAACAAGAATCGCGATACAGACGCGTTCATTTGATGATATTTATGGATGTCTAGTTTGCAAGAAATAAATTTATCAAGAGAAACTTGTGTACTATGTTCCAATTAATTTGAAGTATTCTTTACCTAAAAGGTGTATACTTTTTCAATAAATAATAATCGACAAATAATCACAGGTACTTAAATTATTCCAAATCAAAACTAACATATCGGTCTGACAAACCTTCGTGAAATCAAAAGAGTTGAACATCAATCGTCATCATCACACATTTGTTTCTTTCAAACATGATTTGGCAAAACTATTAACTTGGGGTTACTTGTTAATTATAAAGAATTGTATTCTCCAATTAATCTACATAGTATTTCAAATGTTAAACGTAACATATGTGCTTTACGTTTGCCCTTAGTGACTTGCAAGAAAAGACCCTTACAACTTTATAAATGCACTTAAAACAATCCTTGTTACATTACAAAAGGGGTCCAAATCGATTGTTTTGTGTGGTTTACGGTTGATTAGTTTTAATTTTACGCCCTTTTCGGGTGAACAATGACGTGGAATGAAGAACTTTGTCTTCGAAGAGGACATAGGAGAAGGGTAAGACAGGATAGAAAAAAGTATCAAGAAATGTCTTTGTGTACATTTTGTGAATGGGTTTTTGTATCATAAAAAAAAAAACATAATCAGCCTATAATGTTCCCACTGCTGGGACAGAGGCCTCCTCTCAGTGAGAGGGAGTGGGCTGTAATCCACCACGCGGGCCGAGTGCGGGTTGGCAGATGTCACATGTCTTCGAATTTTTGGTTCTAGGACATGCCGGTTTCCTCACGATGTTTTCCTTCATCGTTTTGAGAGCACTGGTGGTTTTTGTATCAACTGTATTAAATTAGGTGCGCTCGTAATCGGCGTGCGTGATGACCAGCGATGTAATTGCGAAACACATTATCAGTAGCAATAGCTTTCAGTTTGACAGTTGAACAACTTTCATTGCGTTATTTACGTTGTTGAGCAAACAAATTTTTCTAGCATATGAAGCAATGGATTAGCAATATCCTTCAAAATGATTTAGATTGTGATTGATAATGTGTTACGCAATTAGGGTGCTGATGTATGAACGTAACGTACGTGTGATGGGTTCTGTACTTTCTGTCTACCCTCATAGGTAACTGGCGTGTGTTTATGTATGTATGTGTGAATTAAATTAAGATTGTAGTGAGAACTTTCGTCGAGATTTCTGTTTTATGTCTGGTCATAATTTTATTATAGACTAGCAGCGCCCCGTGATTTCACCCGCATAAGTGTCGATCCCGTGGGAATATCGGAATAAAAACTATCTTAATCTTATGTCCTTTCCTGGGACTCAAACTATGTCTATACCAAATTTCCACAACAAATATCAACTTTATTTCAATCATCATTAAGTTGATTTCAGAGTGACTAGCACTATTGAAAAAGTTATAAAAATCTTTGAAGTTGTAGCGTAAACTGAACTTTATTGTGTAGGAATTAAAGTTATTTTTCCATTAATTCATATTTGTTTACATTTTTGGCAAATAAATCGTGAACGCAGGATAGGTAGAGTTTAACGACAGAATGTTTCCTTGAAAACTCAAAATTACTCTTATTTCAATATTCTTTAATTAGGCAGCGTTGAGGGAACTCATTAAAGTTTTCTTCACTTAATAAAGTCACGGTCAACAAAAACAACAAACTTACTTTTACTTTTTAATGGCACAGGAAGATATAAAAAATAACAAATAACTATTGGAACGTGTCTTAAGTTTTAAATTGATACCGGCAGGCGGTGAAGGAACGATGAGTGGACAAGTTTCAATTTCGAATTCGGAAGTCTTGGCTTGATTAGTTAGTTTTTGTGGAGCACAAAGCGCACTTCCGGCTTGTCACGTTCGATATACGAATTGTGGAAATGACGTCGATCCGTCGATGCGCTCCAACGGTTTATTAGAAATTGATATTTGGAATCTTAGATGGTCATTAGACCGTCTGTCTTCCGGTTCTAGCAGAGGGCGCGTGCCACTTAATTGCTTCATTTGTACCCATAATGCGGGATCAATATAGTTTTTTCATGCCTTTGAGGTGTTATGCTCTATTGATGATTGAAACTTATTCATCCATTTCCTAATACAGTCCCTAATAAATAACCAGCAGCGGAACAAACAATATCAATCGTCATCCGCCATCGATGCATCACAATCACGGCGCATAGTAAACAAAATTCGATAAAACTCATCATTTTATACCTAAACGAATTATCTGGTAGCAAATTTTAAGCCAGGCCTGCCCAGTGCGTCCGCTTATACAAACAAAATGCCAACCAATCACGATTTTGTGAATTTGAAATTTGTTAAAGCCCAACGGTTGTACAGAAAACCAATACGGTGTGTACATGTATGTACATGGTAAAACTACGCACGGGCTAAGCAAACTAGTGTGGGTGTGTGTGTGTGCGGCACACTCTCGCACGCACGTCCCGCGTACACTCACTCACACAATGCGATATTGCAAATGGGCTAGTCGAATGTATTCGTTCGCCCGCCGGCCGCCGGGGGGTGAGGCCGCCCGCCGGGGGGGAGGAAGATGCGTTTTTGTGCAGTACTCTCCGCTTTAGCTACGTTTATGAGTAAATATAAGTGCGTAACCGATAACGTCCTTAATACGGGCTACGTCAGTGTGAGTTCCCCGCTTTTGGACTCAATTATACCTGTCTGTGTACGAAACATCTAGACTTTCTTCACAATAGGGTTGTCACCGACGTTGTATACTCGTAACTATCTGTTCGGAACTGTTATGATAAACATTTGTGTGAGCATTAGTGATTCCCTTTCACTAGTTTCCACGCCTTTTAAGTCATTCGGAGAACAAATGCAACAATACATCACCATTAGTACAACATAATTGAAATACATGGTAAACAAGAGAAAACCCATTCCCAATAGCGAGTAATTTCGAGCTGTAGATAGTGCTGAATTCAAACAGATGCTTCACTCGGGCCAATCTGCTTAATCTTTCATAGTATTCTATCATTCTACGAGTACATCCATAAACCAGCGTCCTTTCACGAGCAGTGCGAGCGATAAATGCTGTAAATCTAATTCTAAAGTCAAAAATTATTTATTCAACGCGCGCGGAACAACTTACAAACATGAATGTATGTTTGCTGGTGCTCCCAGTTAAAAGGTTTGCAGATTCGGTGGCAACTGGCGACTGCCGGCCCTATGCCGCACAGCCGGCCGGAACGGTAGGCTTTTTAAAAATAAACGAGTTGTTATTTTTAGTGACAGCAGCAGACTAAGTGGCTTCGACCCGGGGGAAGTCCGACGTCCTCTGAGAGTTAACCACACCTGACTGGCGATGCTCACGGCCCGATTCACACTTCTTTCAGCGCTCCGAAGCGGCCGAACGGAAAGTACATGAAAGGCCTGTTACTTCGTTACTAAGAAAAAGAGTAACACGAGCGCGAAAAATGCTCAGCGAACGGGAATTCGGGTGATGTTCTGTAATATTAGGTAACTTGGGAGACGCCTGTCGGCTTCGTGCGGAGGCGTGTTAGTCGCCGGCCTATGCTCCTCTATTTGTTGTCAAAACTGCACGATGTAAGCTTCTGACACGTGCCTGCCGATATTAATTTTCTAACGTCATTCCAGCTAACATTTACGAGCTGCATGACTCCTTAAACGATTCTAAATTTAAATAATGACATGGCTGATGCTCCCTCCAAATATTGAATATGGAACGTGAAATCGTGAAAAGTTTTCATTAATAATTCATAGACAAATGTCAAAGATAATAAAGGATGGAAGAACAAAAATGTATTTGTAGAACGTGCAACCACAGCATGCGGTCAGCTCGGAATCTATTTCATTATAGGGACGTTTAACTAACCTCACGTCACTGAACCGCGGTGTTTCTAATATAAAATTTATTTTGATTAATCCGTAACATTCTCGTATCTCTGGTAGGCTCGATGCCATTTCCGTAGGTACACGACGCATACACAAAGCAATAGTGGACAGTGTCCACTCCTCTTACGGGACGAACACGAATTTTCGCACACACACAACTGCCTATTTCAGTTTTACCGCACACTGGTGCTTGTATAAAATTTATGGTGCACACTTTTGCATCCGAGCCGCTATAGCAACGTAGATCTGTGGAAGGGGGATGGCGCTGGTCAGCCATTTCGTGTCGACGAGATTTATAACCTCTCTGTGCGTTGCCGCTAACTTTAGTAAGATGCGTGTATGTGACATCGGAAGGCTTTATTAGTCAGACTAGGGTTTGTATTTTTCGAATTACGTTTTAATTCGATATTTGTCGGACGATGAAATTGGAAAATGGTGGTGGGGTAGGTAACAGAGCCGTTGGGGGCATTATTTCAAAATGTACGGTTAGGTGGGGGGGATTTAGGGTGGCGGGTGGGGGTCAGCCCGGTTGTTTGTCTATCGCCGCGCTTTCCCATTCACCGGGTGAATTTTCCGAAGCCCATTGCGCTTCCGGCCCCACCGCCCCCTTGAGCCTTCCTCTCTGTATTTTTATTAACGGAATTATGGCGTCTGAATGAGTAGTGCCTACTTATATTGATTAGGCCTCTAGCATGGTATCGTGTATGTGCTTGATAAGCTCAGTTTTTTATTTGGAACCAAATATTTTCCAGCAAAGTGCTGTTGATTCCTTTCGCTGTTGTGTTTTCAATCTAGTCAAGTTTGTAAACTTTGAATGTTAATAGGTACATGATGGAAAAAGCTTTTTCTGCTTTACCCTTGTGTATGTTTTCAAATAAAGAGAAGACTTACAATAAAATGTTTTTTTTGTTATTGTTGCTGCAAATACCTTATTCAGTGTAGTTTTATTTTAATCTTCATTCTGTAAGTTTTGTTCTGTTTATAATGTGTATGTATTGTGTTTATGATATTTCAAATCAAAATATATCTATGAAACTATACTTAAGTACATATTTATTATTGTAGTAAAGGTTCCGATATAATATTATCTGAAAAACCAGTAACAAACTTTTCAAAACAATTACGAATAGTTCGGTCATAAATAAAAAACAAAACTCAATATTTGAAACACGAATCCCCAATTCTCTTTTTGAACGGATTCAAAAGCTCTGTATAGTCTGTGGGCGTTTCCAAACGCAAGGTTCTGATCAGAAACTCATAACGGACACGTCATGTCTTATCTATGGCGAAAAGTTCGGCCATAGAGTCCGCGGGAAAGCGCTTATGCGCCGTAGTTTTCCGTCACCCGCTTCCGAACGCGTTTTGCTGTTGTGTCTGGTTTTCGTGTTATTTTTGTTAGCTGCAATCATGAACAAAGCTGCATTGAGCGATTGTTAAGGACAAGAATTGAGTTAGGTTATTGGTTTTATTACTCTGTCAACTAAGTAAACTGTTTAGAAAATACATGGTATTTTTTTTAAAGTTGTTGGTTTTCTAAATTGGTGGAGGGGGATGTTTCCAATTACATAGAACTTAAACATACCGGCGAAATGTATGTGTACTATTGGAACTCCTCTGCCTAACGCCTTGGGGAATACAAGCGTGATGATATGTCATGTGTTTTGTTTTCTAGAGGGCTGGTCTAAGAACAAAATATACCAAAACAAACAGAGATTTCAAGGCAATGTATGTGATATGTATCATGTTTGTATAGTTTGATATCGATAGTCGATTTGTTGTTCAATCCCTACCAACCTTTGACGAGTGCGTTGTGCATGTGTCAAATATTTCAGGTCAAAGCCGATTGAGTACGTTTTAGTGACTCATTTCTACTATTAGCGGTGCTACAAACAATCGTGTGTGTTGAATCCTTTGACGTCCTAATTAGTTGTGTGTTTAGGCTAATTTATTAGACACCTTCAAACTAGGCATTAGATACGTCAGTGTCGTGGTTATTGCAGAAGTTTTGGTTTGTTTTGATGAAGTAAAGAAAAGAGTGCGTTAGTGGAGAAAACTTACAAGATGTGGTGTTAACTGCTTGTAAGTAAAATATTTTTTGATAATTCAGGTAGGAAATTACGCATTTTAGCCTTCCGGATATTTAGCAGAATCCAATAAGAAAAGGCAATATTATATATACTTATATAGATTGCATATCCAATACTTGGCAATGCTGCCAGTCGTCTGGGCACGTTTCCGGATGACAGCGATGCGGACGAGTACTTCGATGCCTAAATATCCTTTTGTATTTTTGTTTATGTAGGTATATAGTTAGTTAATTAGTCTTTTATTAGAAAAGTGATTGAAAATCTTTTATATTATCCTTATTTTTAATGTTATTTTAATCGTAATTAAATTATAAACTTTACAGATTCACCGAAAAATCCTAAACTACCCATCAATAGACAAGCTTTTAAAACGAAGTAATTCAAATTACATCAAAAACTTTACACTCGCCTTTCACTTAAAAACAGTACAGGACCTACATTTATTTTTCTTCCAGTCTAATCGCTTATTCGAAATCTTTCTCGCGATCTTAGTAGCCCATCAAGCTCGCCTCGAATTCGCGATGACTGCGCACTGATACGGCGTCGATAGCTTAAAACGTGGGTTTTCGATGCTCAAAACTGTACTGCTGATTAATGTTCGGTTTATCGGTTTCAACTGTTAATTATGGCTTTTTGAGGAACAGTTATCGGTTGTTTACCTGTTAGAATTTCTTGGAAATGGTTATGTATGTTATATTATTGTTTAATGTAGGTACCTGTCACTGAATTTTAGAATGTGTCAATCAGAAAACAGAAGGCCAATGCCCTTAATTAAAACGTTAAAAATCTAGTCGCAATCTGAGGGGCAATTCTCGTAATTTTAAGAACGTTCACAGTCTGATCTCAGTCTCAATCTGTCAAAAATACCTCTAATTTCCCTACATTTTGAAAGTTTTTGACATGTTTTTGTCTGACTGTGACTAGATTTTGATCTTTTTAAATTACGAGACTTGGCCTTCAGATCTCAGCGACAATCAACGTCAAAAGCTTGTCAAAATTATAGGGAAATTAGAGATATTTTTGACAGATTGAGACCGAGATCAGACTGTGAACGTTTTTAAAATTACGAGAACTGTTGTGTCATTGACAAAAACAAAGAATAAAGTGTCTCGTTATATTTCAGCTCAGCAATGTCAGTCATTCCATTTCGGTAGTCTCGCAAACCAAATACAAAACTTCACAGATTCACCGAAAAAGCCTAAAACTACCCATCACTAGACAAGCTTTTAAAACTATACATTTATACAACCAAAAGGTACATACAGATCTGTCGGGACCGTCAGCAAAACGACGTAACATTATAACCGCGGTCGTAGTAACAAGTCAACAGAGATAGGTACGGTCAGCAATGAAAATTCGCTCCCTTCAAATATTCACAACATTTCCCGAACGGGAAAGGGTGTAGGGATGGAAAAACTGTCGGCCGTGTCCACCTCGTCTACTAAGTAACTAATGTGTGAGATAATGCGATTATTTTTACCGCCAACACCGTCAGTGAGTAAAATTAGATATTATAGTACCTATTCTAAAGAACAATCCATAAAAACATGTGTTCTAGGTAGTGTTTTTTTAAATACTAGGTGTTGCAGATTAGATACAGGATAATGTACGGGAAAACGCTATGACAAAAAGAAACGACAACATTTAACATATATTTACTTATCCTCGTCACGTCCATTACTATTTGTTATGTTATAAATAAGGAATAATTATCTAAATGAAAAAAAAAGACTTTGTTAATAGGTATAATATCTTTTATATCAAAAATACTATGTAACAAAAAATAACTAAAATAAATTTAAATAAGCTTTTCAATTATGTAAAAAAGGAATATTTAACAAGTCTGTACCAAGGAACAAATTCAATTTTATGACACCCGACAAGTACATGTGACATAAGTCTATGGCGGCAAGTGTCCCGGCACATATGCACGTCTGATTATTCGAAAATTCATGCCCTGTCCACCCCTGTCAGGCCGCAGACAAAATACGGGTATATGTACGAAATTCACCCGGTTTTATTCCGGCGTTCGGCCGCCGAAAACCGGTGCGCGCCGGTTCATACCGCCTAAAACTGCGTATGTACGTTACAAATGAATTATAAAAGGCCGGTCAAGTCAGAATTGAAATTGGATTTTATTGTTCGAATGTACTTTATTTTCGTTTCGTGGTGTCTCAGGTAATTTGATTAGCTTATCGATTTGTATGAAATATTTTCTAAGCCTGAAATACGAAATGATTATTGTTGAAAATGGAAATGATTATTTTGCAAACTTGCAAGTCTGGTTGGAAAGTTATTTTGGAAAGTTGCTAGTAATTAGACAGGTAAAATATTAGTGTCGCTTTGTATTATAATAATTATCTTACCATTAATATGATTTTGAAATCTTATCAGCTGCGAAATATGCCCGTAGCCTGCGGTTGATCTGCAAAGACAAGAGAAGTTTTGTTAGTCCTCATTTTTACGCATATATGTCAATTTAATGACCAGAACGTCAAATAAGATTGGTCAGAACCAATTTTAACATATTTCGTTTCTCCACCCGTCTACGGAGAATCGATAAGAAAGTACAACACTACTTATCGATATCGATCAGATAGGGGTGGCCACGTGCGCGACCACCCGGCGTGAGCGCGTGCGCAGGGCTGTAGGTAATCTATGGGGTTTTTTGTTTCTTCCGATAAATGGCGATAAAGCCAATCTTTTTGTGAATTACCCCTATCAAAACTTATAAAATATTATCAATGTTTAAATATATGACGATTTAGGGACAAACATCAATTTTATTGTTTTAACTCTTTTTCAAAAAAGTGTAAATATGAGGATCAGAATCCTAGTCTACAACTTTTGGCACTTTGGGCACCATGGCGCAAGAGTGACATAATCATTCTCGATTTTAAGTCAAATTATTTACACATTGCCGAAGTCCCGTGTTTTACGTGCAATCAAGTTTCCAATATTTTATATTTCCAAGTAGACAGAAATAAAGAACGAAAAATATATGGAAGTTCTCCACAAATAAGACCCACATTTTTACAGTCGTGAACAATGGAGATATAGAACGCATAAAATTTACCTACAACACAAATTACCTTGCGCAATTTCTTCGTACAAGCAGCTGATATCCTATTTTCTATTCTTTTAAATCAACATCTTAAACGTCACTACAATATACGATAATTCACACTCAAAAGTACCGAAAGATGTTTCTTTATGTAAACCAGGTGCCATGGGGTGCTGTAGTACTCCATTGATCGTTTTATGGTCTATTAGGGGCTCGGTACAGTTCAAGGACCTAATTGTCAGGTAAAGGAAGCCCTGTAGTGCAGGAAGTAATTTGTTAAGTATAGTATCTTTTGAAGAGGTATGGGTGATTTATTAGGTGCTGACTGTACTTAAGATTTTGCGAATTTTTATGTTTTGTTGTTGTTTTTGGATTATATGTGATGGCCCAGTGGTTACGGCCGTGACTTACGAGTTGTAGGTCGTAGGTTCGAACCCTGTTTGTCCCTTTACTCTGTGTAAATTTTCATCACCATTACTCTCAAAACGGTGAAGGATAAAACCGACATGTCCTAGAATCAAACATTCGAAGATATGCAACATTTACCAACTGGCACTGGGCCTAGGGGAGATTACGGCCCTTTCCCTCTTACAGAGAAGAGGCCTGTGTCCCAGCAGTGGGAAAATTATAGGCTGATTATGTATATACGTCTCCATCATCTACAACTACCTATTGCTGGAAAGAACAGTGCTTAGTTGCAGTGCAAAACGAGCATGTAAGGATCGTAGCCGATGTCGTTCTGTAGTTTCTGCCCCATGGGAATAAGGTGTGAGTTTAGGTATGTAGGTATGTAATTTTGACATTATTCATTACTAGCAGCGCCCCGCGGTTTCACCCGCATAAGTGTCGAACCCGTGGGAATATTGGGATAAAAACTATCCTATGTCCTTTCCCGGGACTCAATCTATCTCTATACCAAATTGCATCTAAATCGGTTCAGCGGTTTAAGCATGAGGAGAAACAGACAGACAGACAGACACACTTTCGCATTTATAATATTAGTATGGATTTTTGTCAGCTTATTATTCCAACCTAAATAGTTCATCGTCTGTCGTAGATATATCTTTTTCTACATCTAACTATTTGTTTTCAAGATGACCAATTACCTACGCCTCCTTTTCTTTGATCAAATTTTTTGTATTTTATTTTGGCTACTGTTAAGAAACGTTGCTTGCTTAAATTTTTTACCGAATGACCTTTTCGAAATGTGCAAATCTAAGAACCACAATAAATCTCAAAAACATCTGTTTCTATTAATCGTATCAACACCGTCTATCAGATTTACGACACTTGAATTCCACAAAGGTAGTATATGTACTACGTGCCAAATTAGTTCTATAAAGGATCAATATTTTGCACAAATTGGGCAAAAACACGCAGATGTTACACATTGACTTCTTGTTAGCTAGAGAATGGTCTTTTTTGTATCAGTTTCCATTTCTATAAGGCATATTAGTGGTATTTGTTACCTTTATACGATTGTATTCTTCAATAGTCATGATTCTTTTGTTTTAGGTGAATATTATAAGTAACTCTAGCATAATCAGCCTATAATGTTCCCACTGCTGGGACACAGGGTCTCCACCACGCAGGCCCAGCGGGTTGGTAGATGACATAAGTAACTCTGCTCATGAGAAATCCAATCTAGCCAATGTATTTTTGATACCTAGTTCAAATGTTTACCTTTATAACGAGTTTTACGCGAACGATATAAGTTGACGATTTATTATGACGTGGTGTTTAGTTTCTGTAACTTAAAAAAAAATGAAACTAACAGTAAAACCGTCCCTCAATCGTGATGCTTCTAAAATGCTCACGAGATCGCCAACTATTAAATCAAGACCCAAAAAGAACTCAAACGTCCCACAAGGACAAGGACTCTCCACGATTAATATTTATTTGCGGGATGCGGGCTCAAATTCAAGGAACCATTCTTGGCCCCTCACACAATGAGCCAGGAATTGGCCTACTTGGCCCACATTCCCACAAAGCCAATATTGGTCTACTTACACCAAATTACCAGTATCGCCCCGCATCCTTAGACCCCTGCAGAGACAAATTAAATTTTAATAGTTTTTTGCAAGAGTTGACGCAGGAAGTAGTTTCATTATTGTACTGTACAAGGTTATAAATAACGTTTTTTCTTGGTCCAGGGATTGTACAAGAGGTGTATCAAAAGACTCGGTGATAATGCGACAAATTGGCAAAAGAATAAAAATGTAACTCGATACCGATATGAGACGGATTGTTACGGTTGGTTTTTTGATTGACAACCGACTGCGAATTATCATATGAAAGATCACGGTAATAAAAACGCCCCCCGACCGGACGCGAAGTCAGTCGAATCAAACGACGACTAAACCAAGAAAGTCAAACCAAAATTACATGTTACATAACCTTTACCCTTTACTTATCTCGTCAACGGAATTGTCAAAACACATTCCTTGTTGGGGTGCGTTCACACACCCATTTGGAAGACTTGTGACGTCAGCGGACGCGACGTAAGGACTCGACGTCTTGAATGGGCACGCACACACGCACACCTGCGCACCGACGTCTTAGAGGCGTGTGTGGGTGAATGAACGTACGTCGTGTTTACGCCGAGATTGCAGACAGTCCGACTATGGAGATTGACGGCCGACTAACGTGGACAAACATACTCGAACCGACTAATTGAAACACGTCCGTTATCCAGGATTGGCAACAAACAGTTTCAAAAAAACTTTCTAATGAGCAAACATACCAGTTTTCCATCATAAATTCACACTTGAATTGCGACGATACGAGTCGAAAAACTGTTTCGTCATTTCCGAATTTTAATAGTGTATGTTACGATGAATGACGGGGGCATTGGACCTTGTGCCAAAACCATAATACACGGACAAAGTTGCTGGTGCTGTCAAAGAAGTTAATTTAGACTCTAATACTATTCAGATAACGCGTTAAAAATAAGAATGGGGTGTCAAAAACTATAGTTGTAGCTGCAGTATCGGTATGGGGTGAACTCGGGCGCTCAGGCAGGTGTGAGGCCAGATGTCTTGAACAAATTGCCGTGCCATAAGGTACGTGTGGACACACCCTTACTTCTGTGGGCTCGGCGTGTGCCAAGTTTTAATTTTATGCTTGATTAAGACTCCGATACCGGGAGCGACTAATTAATGGCCAGGAGATCGACTGTGCGGTTTTTCGAGTGCTTTGCCGCATTACTACTTTGTTAGTAGTTCTTAGGTTTTTGGGTTTTTCGGGTTAAAAGACTGCGGCAGTTTCCGTGAGAGGGAATTTGAATGGGTATTTAAAAAGCAAGGAACACTATAGGAAAATTAACTTTAACAGTTTCCGTAAAATTCTTCTCAAATTCAACGCTCTTTATGCTTTAAAATATACTGAAGATAAGCCATTCTTAAGTAAGAGAAAACACAAAGAAAATTGCAAAAGTATGGATTGCCTAGCAACGGGAGCGGGAAAACAACGGTTAATAAAAAAAAAATGTTTTTTTTTTTAAACTCATTTTGAGAGTAAATTTTTGAGCTCATCTTCTCAAACTTTATCATGAAACTCATTACAATAGCATATTCATCAAGAATGATTAATTTATCCAGGGTTTTTAAGCAGCCAATGGCAAAGCTTTAAGCTCCTATAATTTTCTCCTCACACTCATTACATATTTCACCGTACTATAGGTAGTACCCTGTATGTAAAAAAGCCTGGACGTATCATCAAAGTAAAGCCACTTTTTTACACCGTAAGCACATTTTTTATCACGACTCAATGGACAGTGTACCTTTAGCTAATGGGCGCAAAAAGAAAATTCTCAATGCGCTGCAAAGAATAAATAGAGAGATGGGTTACATATGTAAATTAATTATGTTTTTATTTAGGCATTAAATATTCCGTGTTTAGTATCTTTTTTTTTGTTATCTAAATAAATAAATAAATATTTATTTCTAAAAATAAATATTTTTTTAGGTAGATAGGAATTGTGGAGAAAGTATCTTATAATTTTCTGATGGGAAATAGTACAGTTATATGTTGCTATTTTGTAGATCATTTAAACGATAATCATGAAAGTTCGTACTACAATAAACTGAAATAAAGCTCAAAAAAGAAAAAGCTTGCACTAACTTCAAACATGTAGTAGGTACCTACATACTAATTCCATGCGTCAAACAATCAATAAAAAAAAAACAACTGCAACACTATTGCGCCAAAAATTCACACGCCATATTGAAGGAAAATTCAAATGATTCCTAAAATGGCGACGGCTAGGTAAAGGAAGTGACGATGACCGCTGCGTTCGTAATTATATTATTTCACGGAAGTTTATAGTCATTGACTCTTTGGTCTTGAAATTATGTGCAAGTATACTGTTTCATAGTTTATTTCCATAATGGGAATTTAGGTAAGTACGGAGTTTAATGAAGAAAATGTGAGATTTTTTGGCATTTGTTAAGGTACCTACTGTTATTTGTATGAGAAGAATTGGTATCGGAGTTATGTGGGTGTCCGAGTAGAATATTATAAGTACGAGTAAAATGACATCTGTTGGACGTAATATTAATTTTTGTTGTATGAACATTTTTTTATTCCTGGAAAGAAAATATTTGTAATTAAATTGATCAAAAAGATAAATCGTTAGTGAGTTACAAAAAAAGCCTTACTAGTACTTTGTCAAAAAAGAATTATTCAATTCAAACACGACACAAAAATATTGCTGAAATTATACCTATGCCAATATCATAAATTCATTCTCTTCGTTCAATGACTTTTTAAACAGAAATAAACTAAATAAAAAAACTTTTTGTATTAGAAAAAATAAAGTAGGTACAACTTCTAACTTTCAAATAAGCCAACCCCAATAGCCATCTAAACTTAAAATTGTAAAAGATTACAGCCTCAAAGCTAGGGATGCCGTCAATTGTTATATTCGATCGATTGTTAAGACCCTCATACACAGTTTCTAGGGTCGATTCATCGATTGTGACATGTAATAATAGAGGAAAGGAGAAAGGGGTCGCCTGCACCTTTAGCTATTCCGGTAGAAAATGTCGCGTGCCCGGTGCGTACAAGTATGATACGAGTCATCCCGCGGAACAAATGTGCATCTTTACACCTTGTGGCTTAACTGTATCAGAGACTTACCTTTGCAATCTATCTATACTTTATTACAAAGAGGTAAAATGTATGAGTATGTATGTTTATGGATCTTCAAAAATTATTTCACTAATGTGAAGCTGCAGTACTTATTGTCGAATGTCATAGGAAATATATACTTTTATTAAAAATAAGAAAATTCACGGGGACGAAGTCGCGGGCGGAAATTCGTCTATAATATAAGTAAAGTAGTTCTATAAATGACTGACAGACAATGCACAAACTAAACAACTAAATATATAAAAAACATTGGAAGATATGGGCCTTAGAACTGTGGAGAGGTGCTTTAAGAAAGTAGTTTTTCAAAGTCAACCCTTGAGCTGCTAACGGAGCATTTAACTTAACAATAACATTAGTAAAGCCGCGAGTTATAAATAGGTGTAGAAGCCAAATTACTCGATTTAAAAATCAACGATATCGATGAATTTCAATTTTGAAACAGATGTGGAATCGTTACAGAGAATTTGCATTATTGTATTCGAGTATCTCTAATAGAGGGGCGTACGCACAATTTCGCTGAATTTCTTTATTTTATTGATATTCCGATATAAGCGGCACATGCGTTTGCGCATCTGTGGGGCGCGTGCGTTGCAAAAGATGTTTTGCGGATGATGGATGGATGTCTTCCCATTGTGTGAGCAAAACATATCGAGTTTCGGGATTCGATTGTTTTGGTAGCGAAATAATCGAATAGGTAATTAATGATCTTTTGATAAGATTGCAATGTGTTGATCGCGATCGATTGTCGGCAAAAAATCGAAGAGCCAAAGTTTGTTTTCTTTTTTTGTGGGTTGATGTGAAGGTGCTACTTTCGTTTTTGGTGCCTCATGTTAAATTAATAGTTTTTCTTTGCCCATGTTTCCTTAAGTACCTATTTGTTTCTATAATTCACCACGCGGGCCCAATGCGGCTTGGTGGCAGCCCACTCCCTCTCACAGAAAGGAGGCCTGCGTCTCAGCAGCGACATTATCTGCTGATTATGCTATGTTTTTTTTTCTTTTCCATGCTTATTAGCTTCCGAAGTATTTTCCTTTTTCTAATAATGGGATTTATTCATGAGAGAACTTTTGAATGGCACAATATTTCGAGACATTTCCTACAAAAAAAAAAACTAAATTTTCAAATGACATAAAAATGCTCAAAAGCCAACTACCCCAGCTTAGATTCGCGCACGGAACTATATCGATCGCGATGCGCTCCCCTCGCCGCCATCTTGGGCGCCCGGGCAGCTGCGCCGGCGCTGGGTCAAAGGTGCGAGGGGTAAGCAGCTATTGTAGTGTAGTGGGTGCTGAGTACGCTGTCTGTAGGATTACCGCCATATTGTATGTCGACTTACGAATTGACGATTTAGCGGTTTAGAAAAATGCTTAAATTTAGATAGGTCTACCTATGCGGAATTTTGGCACTACATTTTGATAGGTAGTAGTAGAAATTGGTGTCTTCTTGGATGTATGTGAGCGATCCAACAAGAGCAGATGTCATTTTAAATATCTAAGAATTACCTATTAATCTCACAATAGATTTTTTCAAAAAGCATTCGATTAGCGTCATGTAAAAGTCTATAATTTTTTAACAAGTAAATTTTAAATATGATCTACTAGGTAAAGTAGATCCAGACTAAATCACTTTCTTCAAAACAAATACGGAACTTATAACAGCCGGGAATGAACCCACACCTGGTCACTCAGATTGTTTTAAGCGCCACCGTTGTTCGGTAACCATGAAGATATTTGATACGCCCACAAAACACATTAAGTGCCGGATCAAGCATGTGCATCGATGCTATCTTTTTAACACGTGCCTTGTATAAAACTCAGACCGAAAACCAATCTTATTCACCCAACTGAAGGTTAAAATTCCATTGACGTAAGTTCTAAGGAGAAGACATGAACAACCTTACAAGGTTTAGGCCTTCTCAAGCAGTTTGAGACTTTATTTTCTGGAAAGTAAAGTTTTGAATTGATTGTAAGGATTTTACTCCAAATATTTATCGTAAGGTGCGGGCGTAAAATCAGCTGGTCGGTCTTATAAAGACGTTTTTTCCTTAGAAGCAGTTGCCAAACGGAATTCAACTTTGCTTTTGAGACCGATGGTGATTTTTGCCTTGTTGGTTGATTTGTCAATCTTGGGACTGACAAAAAGGTTTTGCTTTTAGAATCGCTAAGAATTTTACAATATTCGTTCTTATTCCTTAGGGTATACGGTTCTCTGATAGTTTCAAAGGTGTCTATAAAGAATTGGTGCTAGAAGGTGGTCTACTTGTCAATACCGGATGACGCATCTTAGTTTTTTTGCGCGAGCGCCCGATTTGTATTCAATGGATCTACAAGGTGCAGTTTAATCTTTATAATATCAATTATTGCAAAACATCTTTGCACCCTTGAATCGACCTTTAATTTTGGCCTATACTTAGTACCTTTTCCTTTTCTTCTTTCATACTAAGTACTTTTGGGCGAAACAAATTTCTTTCTTTATTGGAGTTTTAATATCAATAACGTAATAATAATACAAAACTTATCAACCACTAATGTATCCTTATAATCCACGAACAATACTCAAACAAGTAAGAGCTTTACGCTTTACAGCAGGGGTCGATCGACATGTGCGCATACGACGCGTGGCTCGACAATCACAGTAATAATAACTAAAAAAATAATAATAAAATCGGGTGAAGAATAAAGAAAATCACCCCCTGCTCCCCTTGTGCTTTATCTTGTAGACTTGGAAATGTTTAAAGATAATAGGGGCGAGTCCCCTCGTTGCTGTGCGCGCGCGCACCTTTCGCGGGGGTTGTGACTGGGGCGTTGTGACGCGTGCGCCGCGGCGGTTAAATTCAAATTTTTGACGCGTCTTCTGTAAGTACGCGTTGTACCTACAATTATGGTTGGAACCGTGTTTATGATTTGATGCTTGCGAGTTAACGGGAATAATACGGAAGCATTTATATTTACAAAATAGCTGTTAAGACTTACATCGAATAAAAATGTTATGCATGTCTGAGATATTGTCTTGTTCTAACAGGAACCAAGCGTAATCCACATTTTAATCAATTCTTAATTTATTTGTCGGCTTTTCCAAATAACAAGACATCAAAGACACATCACGAGATTACGCTGATCCGAATTTACGTACTGATACGTCACCGCGTCGGGTTCAAAAACAGAATTCGACTACCACAGATTACGGTATTTCTAGCCTTGCCTGGCCACGAGCCTACGATCCGTAGCCATTTCCTACAAAACTAGCCCAGGAAATTAAAGCGCTACGCCATTTTTCTTTCGAACCAGACTAAGGGCATCTGTCGTAGTAGTCACCACTAGTTTTTGGCAGTTCCCTCATGATGTACAGTCGAAAACATCTTTATTTCGCACAAAATTGTTACGTAAATGTCTACTGTTACGTTGTTACACCATGCGAAGGTACGTCGCACATAACTGCCCTAAAATCTCTCCCGGATTCAAATATTTCAAACATAGATTTTTTTTTTTTAAGTTTGGAAGATGGTATAGTAATATGGATTATGTAGGTATATGAATAATATTTTTATTTTTAAAGTTCTGTACGTTTAAGTAAATTGACAGACAAGTACAGACAGTTTATTTAAAAACTACGTCAATATAAATCAAAAGCCAATTACGGAGATATGAATGAAACGAGAGGCCGACGAAGCAAAGGACGCTTTCAAAAAGCCAGAGGTAGGCTTTGTTGTCCACCTTTGATTACCTGTGGACGGCAGAACGCCGACCAAAGACAATATGTGGACGTGAATGGAAGGAGGAATTAGTTTTTGCGCAGTTTTTTTTATTTCGCGATTCATTGTGAATTTTGTTAGTTTAATTGTTGTTGTTGGCTGGACTATTGTTTTGGGAATGTACCTACCTACAATTTTTATTTCGAAGTGGTCAAAAATGTGATTCACATTTTCAAGTTTTTCGATACGTGCATTAATTTTAAAACAACTGAAATTGTTTCCCATCTCCCAAAATTAATTTCACCAACCTAAAGACTTCAAAATCTACACTATTTATTCGTAAACTCTACTCCATTGCACTGCTCTAGTTCTCATCAAAATTTAATCTTGGATTTAGCAAAAAATCGGACAAGACATGCGGGTTCGCCATATGTTAGCAAGGTGTTCTATCAATGGGAACTCTTTCGGCAAAAGGTGCAAAATTTTGAAATAGGTCATCGTCTTATTTTTGCTTCATGTCATATCTTCAAAGTTTACCTGGTCGCACGTGGCTGGGCAATCAGCACATGTTCTATAGAAAAAGTTTTCTTAATATTTAGATACCAGTAACTGCTCGGTTTTACGACTTGATAAAACATCGAGACTTCTTTATTATGTGTAAGTTACACATAAATCTTCCGCAATAAATCCTCTAAATTATGGTGTAAATTGCATCAAAATCCGTTGTGCAGTTTGGAAGAACAACGCGGTAACACAAACACGAAAAGTGACTTTCATCCATCCATTCATATCCATGCTAATATTATAAATTCGTAAGTAACTCTGTCTGTCCGTATGTTACCTTTTCACGCCTAAAACATTAAACCGATTTAGATGAAATTTGGTATAGAGATAGTTTGAGTCCCGGGAAAGGACATAGGATAGTTTTTATCCCGATATTCCCATGGGATCGAAACTTATGCGGGTGAACCGTGGAGCGCAGCTAGTTAATAATATTTATAGATATGGATAGAGAAGTACTCGTACGTACCTAATATTCTCTTGCTTTAACTCAAGGAAAAATAAACGTGCATTTACGGTAGAAACCGAGGTTTTGTGGTTACCTGTTGTTGTTTTAATAACGTTAAATATAGATGTTTTATCATTTATGGTTTTTTCATATAGGTAAACACCTTGTTACCATTTTGTTTCTTTCTAATAAAAATAAAGGCTAAAGATTTTAAAAACATAATATTATTTTTGTCTTAATTTGAAGATGTGAATTAAATTGCAGTTAACATTTTACACTACCCCTGAATAATTAAATAATCATAATGCTTTTAAACAATCATAACCATAGCAATTCAAATCAAAATTCATAAACAATCCAAATGATTTACTACACCAACCGAGGTCGCGCCAATTATCTATGTTAGTGTGCCACAATCTGCTATAATCAATAGCGTTTAGCACACGCCACCCCATCGAAACACCATGAAAACACCTCATGCAAAACCACACCTTACTCCTTTGTGAATATAATCCAATTTCCATTGTAACAAAAACTAGTATTTAGTTATAACCAATAATGATTGACCTATCAAAATGTTCCATAGACACGTGTCTTGTTTCTAGCAGGGATGGTGTGAAGGACCATGTTATATTGGTACCATCCCCTGTCTACGTTCTATAGGACATCTGTTTGTAAGTTCTTCAACAGGATAAGCGTGACATTTGCTTAAATGTTACTTGAAGGTTTTTTTATTTGAATCCGGTTTTGTTACTCACTGGTCGTAGGGGCACAATTCATTAATTAGTTAAGGAAATTAATAAATAAAAACTGTTAGTAAACGTCGTTTTTTAATAAAATTGCATTAGTTTTCAAAATATCTCGGAAGAAAATACCTAATGCAATGGCTATTTTTGACGACAAAGAAAATATTATTTTCTAAAGAGAGATTTTCCGAAAATTTTGATTCTTGTGTCAATGTACCTTAGTTTAATATACTCTCATGACTTGAAAAAAGTAGTCATAAGAGTTTTAACTAAATCTAAACCTGCATAAAGTAAAAAAACTACGTCTAGTTAAGGAATTTATTCAAAACGCTCATGAAAGAAATGAGCGTATAAAAGTTATGGAAATGAGAAGTTAACATCAATAAAATTATTTAAATCACATCGCCCCTTTCAATTAAAGTGCATACATCCATTATAGCGTGGCGCACTTCATGAGCGGCGAGCGATTTGCTTTCGCCTATTTAGCATACAAGAGGAAAGTGAGTTAAATGGAGCTTTATGAAGTTGTTTTTCATTAAAATACGAATAATATTTTTATAGTTTTTTTTGCACTTATTTAATACAAGTGGTGGTTCAATCACGATCACTCTAAGATTGAACAAATGCCGAACATTTTCTCAGAGGCAAGACACACAAGAAACTCTTATATACCTCCTCTTCCTCTTCTTCCTCTTTTATTCTTTTGATACCTATAATTTTCATGTGAGTACTTATAATTTTCCGCAAAATGCTTTATCATAATAATTTTTATGATACAACATAACTAAAAATTACAATCAAGTAATACGTTTTATGGCGGCGAGATCGGTGGACGACATTGTTATCATCGCGGGTAGAACCTGAATGAGACTGACCCGGGAACGGAGGATAGGCAAATGAAAAGAGAGGCCATTATCAGCAGTTGGTGAAGTCGAGCTGTGGATGATGATAATAAATACTCTTTATAACATTTGTTTTTTTTTTTTTATAAAAATGAAAAAGTCTAACTCTCCTAACTTGCACCGTTGTTGACGCGACGCTCACACAAGACAGGAAGCGTGGAGCACACACAGTCTCCACAAAAGAGAACATATAATTACGATATCGCGTAACGGAACAGATAGCAAGAAAATGGCGGCAAGTGGCTCACTTGTCGCTTCCTTTGCCTGAATAGAGCACAGGATTTAAAAATTATACGCTATCGTATGACGTCTATTCGTTTGGCGCGCTTTTTTTAATCTGTGGTTTGACGTTTTGCAAGTGATGACATTCAAATAAACAAGTCAATCACCCATCTAGGGTAATTGACCTGTTTATTTATTAAACTGTTTGCAATATAAAAGGTACAAAGGCGGCTTTAAAACCTTGGATATCCTCTATCAGACCTGTTTATGAGCTGTCTTTGGCAATTTTTAAGTAACTGAATTGGATCATGGGATTTTGTGACAGAAAGTTAATTTTTGAACAGTGGAAGCCATTTTGATCGGTCTATAATGCTTAAATAATGATAAGTCTGTGCAAAAATATATGACGTGTAGGATTTAGTCATTATTTTCGTAAACACCAGAACATAGGTACTTATTATTTGACAAAGTGGAAATGAGGGAAGGACTGTACCTAGGTACAACACATTTTACCTTCCGGCGGAAGTTATAAAATTTGTGAGAGGGGAATGTATATGAATAATTTTATAACCAGTGATCCACGGTGCAATATTGTATAAGACTTTTAAGTTTTTTTTGTGGTGCCCTTTGTACCCTGAAACTAGCCACAAAGGACAATAAAAACTAAGGAAAAATGTCAGATCATTTTCATAAATATCATTAAGCCTTCAGCCATATCTACAAATTTTTGAATTCAATTCATTGGACTTCTTGTAATTTATGTAGCTGCGAACTTTTATACTATTATTTTAGGTTATATGCTTTGACTAGCTTCTACCCGCGACTTCGTTCGTGTGAAATTTCGGCTTCGGCCGCCCGCGCTATTACTTAGTTTTCTCTTAGCGTTTATTCTGACGTTTTTCTCTTTTTTCTCGCTTCCTAAGGATCGTAGCGTGATTTTAAAGCTTACCTTACTCACAAATTGGGCTAGCAAATGCAGTAAGATTTCTTCTAATCCGACTGGTAGTTCAAGAGATTAGCGGGTTCAAACAAAAAAAACTCTTCAGCTTTATTACAGATAGATAGTATAGATAGGGCATCAATCTAACCCTAAAAACACAGGAAAGAAGGAAACACACTAAATAATGGGTAATTGACAGCCATATTGTTCTACACCAGCTGCATTCAGTACACAATGTGAAAGAATTTCGTTGTAAAGTAATATTAGTTCCGTACATTCCCACAGGTCACTTCCCCTTTGTGATACTGTAATGTAATTATTACACCTGATTGTAGGGATAGAAAATACACCGCAATGAATATTTTATTTGGTTTTTTTTTTTACAAACAAATAGCTTTTATTAAAATTAGTTTGTGTAGTTAATGAAAAATTTAGTTTAGAATGTAGAGACAAACCAGTAAGATGTTTTTTCTTACTAACTAGAACCAAAAGAAAATATTGAAAAAAAAAAAGGAAAATTCTGCATTAGCACTTTGTTAACGCCAAGATTTTTTTAATATCTTTTTTTTGTTTTCAGTTTTTATACCAATAAATTAGAAACTATCACCCATAAAAAATATCTATAAAATAAAACTAACTTTCTCTTGGTCAGTACTCAGTACCAGCGGCCGTGCGTGACTCCGGCCGGAAGCGGGCGCCGCCATTGTGACGTAGCTTCCGTGCTCTATGGCTCGTATCCGCTCCCGCGCATCGCTTGCGCTATCGCGATCTTGTTAGTAAGATCGTCACCAAGTGGGTAGGAATTTAATAAATGAGGGTAGTATTTGAGACAATATTTTCAGGAAATTTGAAGGTTAAGAGCTAGTTAAGAGTTAACGGTGAAGGAAAACATCATGAGGAAACCGACCAAAAATTCGAAGACATGTGACATCTACCAACACGCACTGGGCCCGCGTGGGATTACGGCCCACTCCCTCTCACCGAGAAGAGGCCTGTGTCCCAACAGTGGGAACATTGTAGGCTGATTGTGTATGATAGGTACCTAGTAGTTGAAATAATGTTTTCAGGAAATGATAAGGTTAGAATGTTTTTTGAAGTAATTCTGTACGCTATTCATTTTATTTTTGTTTGTCAATTACCATATTATTTTATTCCGGGCACAAACGGTGATGTTATGTGTCTTTTATTATAGAATGATGTTGATTGTAGTGTGCTTTTGAATTAAAACCTGTTAAGCTCATAATGGCCAAGGAGAATCAAATAAGATACGATGTTTATATAAATAAATATATATTCTTCTGACTGTTTCATTTATTATTCAGGGGTATTTCAAGATAAATATACTTATGAAGATTTTTTTTACACTTTTGTAAAATAATTATATGCATATAAAAATGAGTTACCTCTGTCTGAGTATTACCTCAAGACTAAAAAATGAATAAAACTGTCTATACTTTACCTATCTACCTACATACATATTTTAAATTCAAAACGACTATGCCCAAAATGTAATTAAAATTAAATGCTATATAATTATAGGCCGACCGCTTAACTGAGACGTTGCCTGAGGTAGCTGCGCGGTGCGGGAGGGGTGACAGTTGTCACAAGCTGACGAATCACTGATCTCTCGCCTCACGTCACCACACCCCTCCCGCACCACGCTGCTACCACAGGCAAGGTCTCAGTTAAGCGGTCGGCATATAGAATCATAGTTGATTAATGCGAATTCTGTGAAGAGCTTTTCATAACATGTGCTCAGAACATAATGTGACGTAACATACGTATATTTTCCACGAAGGGATAAGCAGATCACCCGAAATTCCCGGTATTAGGTATGTTGTAACTACCTCCTGGCCAATTCTGAAAAGCCTATTCAAATATGTGTGACAACCTCCACAAGGTATGAAGGTATTACAGCCTCTTCAAAGCCTCGCAAAATAATCGAAACAGACTAGGAAACATGAACAAAAGGTCTAAAAAGAACAATAAATAAACAAGCAGTTTTTATAACCAGCCGCTTCGGTAAAACGATCGAATCTCTCAATTTTGCCTTTTGCGGTTACCTACATGGAACTCTTCGTGATTCTTTTTCGAGAAATCCCGATTATTTTTCCCGAAAACTCTGCAGCCCTTTCTACGATCACTTAACGAGAATAATGGTTACATGACCACTCAGACAGAACACTGCAACAACGATGTTCGATGGCAAAAAAATCTGTCGATCGAACAAGAGTTACGACAAAAATAAACATCCTTGCGTTTAAAAATCGTAGGATTTTAAAACAAAAGCGCATCGAGTGGAGCCGAGAGGTGATTAGCTGTATGTATCGGATTGAAGGATATTGTTATCTTTTTTTTTGTGTTTTGTTTAGGAACATGTTACGAATATGTAAAGGTGGGTTCAGAAAGTCGAAAGTCGTTTTTATTAAAAATATAATTCCGCTCATCCGGCATACGATTGCGACTCAACCGTTTCCCAGGCAACTGACATAAAAAAAAAAAACAAAAAAAAAATAACATAAAAAGCACAATAATTGCAGCAAACATCTTTAATTAATTAAGTCTCTCATCGCGGTAAAAGCGTAATCTAAACCGAAATAGGTTACACAAAGGCAGTGTAGTCGTGGCTCAAGCGAGCCGTGGGCCTGCGCTGGCTGGCTCTGCACTGCCGGGCTCAAACGAGCCAACCGGCTAATCCCAGCGCATCTGCGCCGTAATGAGCTACTCAAGTACACCCTAACCTGTTTACATTGTATCTTTATTGTGTTTTTTGCTCGACTCTTTCTTTCCTATGTAACGAAATGATTTTTTTTCCTACCCGCAGCCCGTAATAAAACGAAATCTGGCGTCGGTACTGCCTTTGTCTTTTAAGCGATTTATTTTTAATTACGGATGTACGTAGTTGTGTGGATTATGGGTAAGATGCACTGCTCCGGGGTTTGGTTTTGCGAATGTGATTTGGATTTGAAATTTTTCTTTAGTAGTCCGTTTTTGTAGGTAGTAGAGAAAAGGTTTTGTGAAAGATATATCAGCCCTTCTATAGAGTGCATTATTCCAGCGCACCCTGCCATCACTAATCTTTAGAATAATTCTAATTATCTAATATCCTTACCATTTTTTCATTCTTAGATAAAATAAGCTTTTTACCGAACATTTAAGATAATTTGGAGGATATTTTTCATAACTTAGCCAAACTGCTAGCCTGATCTTTCTGTGCCAACCAAATACCTAACAGTAGTTTACATTGCATTTCTATCTCAACACTTTACCACCACAAAAAGGCAAACATTACTCGAATAAAACGTGTGTGCGCAACAAAAAAATATTACCATACAACAGATAATCATAACGGCACGATTCTCGCCAAAGTTTTCACAAAAGTGGACGATACAAAGCAGCTAATCAGGCTGGTACATGCATGGCCCCATTTCACACATTGTCTGTTCGCAGTTCCGTGATTAAGAGGATTGTCGCCACTTTCCTGGGATATTAAAAGCGTATCTTGTCTAGATGCGTGCTAGAAAGTTTAGCCAGCGTTTTGTTTTAGCTTATGTGCCGTTTTTGTTTTTTATTTTTGTTTGAGCTGCCGTTTTTGTTTTAAATTTCGATTGTGTGTTTGTGCCTTTTTTTGTACCTACCTAGGTGTTTTATTTATGTGATATTTTTAAGGTAGTATATATGTTGGTTCGAGCTTAGGTAACGATGATTATGAGAAAATGCTGAAAGCTTGGCACCAGATGTCGGATTTAACGGATTGCAGTTTTCGTACTTAATTAATGATTCCAAGCTAAACAACAATTTAATATCAATTAACTTACTCCTTTTAAAAGTATTAACATGATAAATTAAGCGATTAAAATCATGAAACAAATATGATGATGCAGCACAGAAATTAATAAAGAGGGCTCTCAGAGGGCTGTAGAGAAAGTTGGGAGGATTCACTAATTCCCTCCGATCGATAAGAACTTTCACCGGAAATGAATCCTATTTCTATTAAAGTCTATTGTTATCTCTCTTCCGGTGTATTTTAAGACACTTATATAATATGTGTGGCGGCTTTAGTTTATTAGTTTACTATCGTTCTCAGAAATGGAAACTGAATTAGATGGAAAATGGAAACAATACAAATTACTTAGTATTGTTTTGTTAGGATTTAGTTTCAATTGCATAACATTGAATTGGTTTAGATTTACAATATCTATTCTGAATTAACAGTATAGATGAGCAAATGTTTAGTAGCCATTAAATTTGAAATTCTTGCAATAGATAGGAAAGCTACGATATTAAATAAAATGTTTCCCATTAAAACTCGACTAAGAAGATTAAGCCTTTGTAAGAACTATGAATTAATTGTAATCCGAAGATTTTAAGTCATCATAATGTTGCACCGCGCTGCTACCTCAGGCAACGTCTCAGTTAAGCGGTCAGCCTATAAATTTAGAACGGTTTTAATAACGATAACTGGCCTTGTATATTATATTATATTATATTATTCTTGCATATCAATCAATCAATCAACTCAGCCTACCGCAGTCCACTGCTGGACATAGGCATCTCCCAGACTGCGCTCCGCCTTCCGCATCCAGTCTACCCCAGCCACCTTCTTCTAGGTCGTCCGTCCATCTAGCTGGGGGGCGTCCCACACTACGCTTGCCGATACGCGGTCTCCACTCGAGAACTCGTCTGCTCCACCGGCCATCGGTCCTTCGACAGACATGGCCAGCCCACTACCACTTCAGTTTGCTTACTCTGCAAGCTATGTCGGTAACTCCGGTTCTTTTCCGGATAATTTCATTCCTGATTTTATTCTTGCATATAAAATCTTAATTAAATATCACTAACCTACAACTAAAATCGACAGTAAAATCTGAACCTCTCCACGGCCTAACAGCTTACCTTTAAACACCACAGCCTAACATATACAGTAGCACAACTCGAAATGTTTATTAAAAGTAAAAAAGTAAAGTTCATCGGCCTGACGTGAAGCACCGGGCCCTGTTTGTCATGTCAACAGACACCTATTACTTTCCAACGGCCACTATCAGACTTTTACGTTTATTGTATAGTTTTGTACTTTTGGTAGCACTGTGTTTATGTTATTTGGCTGGACTGTGTACCTGACGATGTTGGAATGTGATTGGTTTGTTAGTTTGTTACTCTGTGATAGGATTTTGTTGCATATTTCGGTTGAGTTAGTGGCGAGATTTCCGTTAAAATCTTTATGGACGGTTTTTAGTTTTAACTTTTACTGTTACTGTACCAGTCAATGATATAGTTTTTGTTATGACTGTACGAGTAAGTATATCTTAGAGTTTGTTCAGAATAGTTTTATTTTTCTACTAGCCATTAATGTCCAACTGCTGGGCAAAGACTCCCTGTCAAGAGCTGAATTGTGAAATGTTCGATGGGTTCCGACTTCCGAATCCTACATATCTTGCTCCGTCGAGCCATCGTTTTTAGTTGGGAAAACAACACTTGATAACCCCAAGCACACTTACAAATATACTTTTCTTGTTTGACTAACATATGCTTTAAAATGCAAAAAAATGCAATCTGTAACAGACAGCGTCATTACAAAGAAATTTACAACCAATATATCGCCACAAATGTCGGCAAAGGTGTTCAATTTTATGCGCACGCGCGGAACATATGTTTGCGTCGCGTGGCCAATGTTTAACCAAACATTTGCACAAAAAATTGATGAGCCTACTCAAGGTGTGGTCTGAGCTATCTAAACAGATTGTGTTGTGGTTTTTTTTTAAGATTTTTGTTTACTTTGTGATAGTTGGCAAACGGTTTTTTTTTTAAGATAACCCTTTAACTTCCTGTTGGGTGTGCTAATATTTAGATTTTTTGTTGACCCTGATTTAAATGTGACGTGTTGCAAGTTTTTTTAGAACCATCTGTTAAAAGCGTGCTCCGGAGAACAAAAATATCAATAAGATGTGTCAGTTTTACATGCAAGAAGATGATTTTTGATTGAGAACAGATCATTTTTTTTTTATTGGCACGCCTGAATTTTATTTAAATTCTCTTATTGGTAGAATTAAACCATTGGCATACATTAATAAGCTATAACCACAATGAAAGTAACTAATCAACTTAATCAAAACATATTAAACAACACGCATTTCCTAAACAAGTGATAAAAATAAACTGTGGTAATTCACAAATCAGATAAAACATCGTAGTTAACCCTCCCACGGCGATCGCCTTAAGTATAAGGAGCATACGTCGCGCTCCCCCAAGCAGAAAACACCCATTTAAGTGTTAAGGACCGGTGCGAATGTTAGCGGGTTATAAGAAACGAAACGTCTTAGGATATTTTCTTGACTTTGTCTACAAAATGGTGGAAACTTTTTATTTGTAATGAAAAAGTAATATGTAAAGTAAGAACTACAGTTAGCGGGATCGTCCGAAAGGGTTACCGCTGCCCCGGAACATAAAGGGCTAAGGAAGGAACACGGGTGGGTTTTAGTCAGTAAGAGTCTGACACTCCCTTCCGCTCCACCCAGAGCGAGAGGAGTCATTAGATGATTTCCCATCCAAAAAAAAAAAAAAGTATGAACTACAGTGTGGAAGTAATAAAAGTTGATGGTTACGAAGAATTGATTTTAAATAAACAGTATAAAAACTGTACCAATTTGACATATTCCAGGAATTTTTCCCAATAAATGCAACAAATAAGCTTCCTTCGCTCCATGAGTAGCGGTAAATATTATTTTAAAAATGAAATATACAGCAGCCCACGCAAATAATACGGTCAAAATGTAAATATTTTAAAAAGTCCTCACACGTTTTTATACAACTCTTTTAAATACTTTACGCGTTATTAAAATAACGTCCACAATAATTGGGTGGCGTCATTTTTCATCATTCATTTTTCTTTTTAATCGAATTCTGTTAATATCTGTTATCGGTGGCAGTTGTTTTAATATTAAGCGTTTTTATTATCCCCATTTATTGGTTACATGGATCAAGGTCTTGTCAATTTAAACGTTATTTTTACACTGCTATTTCTCATGACACAATCATTCTTAAGAAATCGCTCTTTCACTATCGGAGCGGAGCGTTTTTAGATTCTTAGTCGCTCCGCTTACAGTAGCACCGTGCTTTAGTATGTTTAACTAAACGGTGTTTACATCGTCTTGAGACGGAGGGTTAAGAATCAGCTAGGGGTGTCACGTAACAACGTCGTAAATGTTAGTAACACGCAATGTAAACGTAGGGTTTCTTCCATTACCTGTTAATTTGAGGTATTTGTGTCGCTTATGGTTTATTGGTTATGTTATTAGTAGAGGGTGGACTTTGAGGAATGAGCGTGTTTTCTTTTTCTTGGAACTTATGAGCAATGGGAAATTCGACTAAGTATGAAGACATTTGTTGGTTCTTTGTAGTGACTCAATCAAATTATCTGTCTATCCTTTTCCCAACTATGTTGCGGTTGGCTTCCAGTCTAACCGGATGCTGCTGAATGCAAGTATTTTTATGAAGTGACTGCATATCTGACCTCCACAACCCAGTTGCTGGGTAACACGTGACCAATCCCTCTGGAAGCTTTTTATTACTAACGATTTGAGATTTTTCTTTTGCATTCCCTTATATCTTTGATTTTTACCGGGCTTTGTGTAACATAATTGTTTATGTTCTATTCAGACTTTTATATTATGGATATACCTTCTTCAGGTTTTGTCAACTGTCTTGTTTCAGAGGTTATTTCATTCATCCCATCTAAACTAAGAAACCAGAGGAGCAATTCTCGGTTTTTTAAGAACGGTTGCACTTGCATATCAATCTCAGACTCTATCTGTAAAAAATACTGGTAATTTACCTATATGTTTATCTAGTTCTTACATTGATTGTAGCCGAGATGACATTGAGACTAGATTTTAAACGTTTTGAAATACAGGAATCGGCCTTCTGAATTTCTTAAAATCATTATGTGACGAATTATTTCGAGTTTCTCTTTGCCAGCCCTAAGATGGGCCACACAATCTCACGGCTTTATCGAGGGCACTCCAGAGCCCTCAGAGGAGGCCCCGATGTTCACACTCTTATTTTATTGCTCTTTTATAGATATAGATGTGAACTTCGTAAGTAATGTCTTCTCTTTGAGATAAAGATTGAGATAAAATGTGTTTTATTATTTTTTCAGACGTTTCTGTGAAATTTCTTTGGGACGATTTTTATTGCTTGATTATCTTGTTCCAGTGATTTTGACGTATTGATCTTATTTTTTTTGTCTTTTGTATTTGTTTAAAGCCTGATTTTCACGCTGCGAATTAATTACCTTGCGAGCATCAGCATAATCAGCCTATAATGTTCTCTCGGTGAGAGGAAATGGGCCGTAATCCACAACGCGGACCCAGTGCAGGTTGGCAGATGTCACATGTCTTCGAATTGCCTGGGGCATATCGTAAGCTAAAGTAACAATGACTACCGTCTAAACAGTGTTTAGATGATGCAAGTAATTTTTGTAGCTTTAATTTTATTGTATACCACAGGCAAGAAAGACAGCGGTTGGTGGCAGTTGTGGAGGTCAGATAGGCAGTCGCAACATGTAAAATACTGGTACTCAGGTGCATCCGGATAGACTGGAAGCCGACCCCAACATAGTTGGGAAAAAGCTAGGCAAATGATGATGATGAGGCAAGAAACTTGCGTCGTGTTTAATGGAGCTTAACGATTAACTCAAGTTTATAGTATGCATTTTGAAACTGCAGTCTCTAGATAGACGAGCAATCGAGTTAGGACAACTGCAAAAACCCTCATTTAAAATCAAGATGCTCTTTAATTTAATCAAAAGAAATTTAAACCACTAAAAGTAAATCCAACTCAAACAAACGCCAACTGTCCCAGCTGTTTCTACTAGTAATTAGATCCGTATGAGGAGAAGATACCCCTAGCCATCTGTCGGTAAACTATTGAGACAACTCAAACATTTGTATGTAAGTACATAACGTTAATGCCGTCACTATGTTAAGGACGTCCACAGTACGTCCCTCGGGTGGACATCCGTCCTGACTTCGTTCTCTCTTGTAGACATTACCACGAATAGGACGTTTTAGGGTGGGAATGGTACTTGGTGGTTAGGAAGTTTTTGTTATAACATCTGACTTGAAAAAATCTAGATACTGGATTTTGTGAGACTTAATTAGTAGGTAGGTCAGCTCAGTTTATTTTATTACTTGCAAATAGGTTTCTGTAGTTGCATAATTTTTATAGTTTTGTCGAAATGGTTTCTGAGCTTATGTGGTTTCGATTCACTCACGGAACAAAAATTTGTATTGAATTTCGGTACCTAATTGTTCTGATTTTGGATGTTTGTGTAATATGTGTGTAAGATTTCCGTCTGTAAATGCCTTAGGAAAAATTGATCACGATGTTGCATGATATTTTTTTCCATACACAACTAAAGCTTCATTTAAAAAAAAAATTGATTAAGCAACTATAAAACCGATCAAACGTAGCTTTTCTATTTTAAAAGGACTCAATAAAGACCATATTTAATCACTCTCTATTCTTACGTGATCCGATCGATCATAATTTAATAAAACGCGTGTTAAAGGTGTTTATATATTATGGAGGCTGAGTGGGGGCTTATGCAATAGTTCAAATCTGTCATGGACACTTGCGGGATACATCACGCGGATTTTGAAAAATGGTGGACACTATGCGGGTTGTTTTTTTTTTTTGACGAAAATGTGTTTTTGATCAAGGCGTTATAAAAAGAGAATAGCAAATGGAAGTATTTGGATTCTGAAACCTCGGTTCAAGGATAGCCTTTTAAAACACCCTGTGAGCAACTTAATGAATCTTAATAAAAATATGATTAATACAATAGAGTTGGTTAGTTATGCATTAAGAAGCCAAAAACGGTGAAGAACGGCGAAACTGCTCTCAAAAATGGCGAAGGAAAACATTGTGAGGAAACAGGCATATCCTAGAACCAAAAGTTCGAAGACATGTGACATCTACCAACACGCACTGGGTCCGCGTGGTGGATTACGGCTCACTAAGGAGCCGTCTCCTCGAACGAGAGAATCGCGGCGATAGTCTCGCCGTGCCATCAAATTTTCGCCGCAATGATATCGCCGTGTGGAGACACGTTCTAAGAGACTGTATACGTGGCACGACGACAATATCGCCGCGATTCTCTCGCTCGTTGAGACGTCCACTAAGAGGAGGCCTGTGTCCCAGCAGTGGGAACATTATTGGCTGATTATTCTAAGAAGCCAAAAAGAGATATGTGGACATACTTATACACCGTCAAAATCATAAGCCGTTATTTACTTCACTACTATTCCCTAATAAGTACTAAAAACTTCAAGCCACGAACAACTTAAGCACACTAATCGAACTTAAAGTTTTTCCTCAAAATCAATTACAAGTTGGTTCCAAATATGTGGCGGTCCCCATCTTGTGTGATCGGCGGTGAGCCCGGCATCCCTTCAATTTAACTTGTAAGATCTTGGAACTTGAACCATGTATGGTAATTAATTGTTGGTTAGATTGGAAGGCTTTTACTATACTAAAGCGGGAGCTTTATCTTCTCGCAGAAGGAAATAGAATCTACTAAATATCCATCGTCTTGGTAATAGAGACTTGAAACCAAATTACCATTGATCTTTTAAACATAATGAAAACTGTTTAATCACACTAATATTATAAAGGCGAAAGTTTGTGAGTGTGTGTGTTTATATGTTTATTACTTCTTCACGCTCAAACGGCTGGACCAATTTTGGTAAAATTTTGTATGGAGGTAGCTGACACCCTGGATTAATATATACGCTACTTTTTATCCCGATATTCCCACGGGCACGGACATTTACGCGGGTGAAACCGCGGGGCGCAGCTAGTTAAGTATAAGATCAACATTAAGGTGAATGCGCAGTGGTAGACCGCGAAATTCAAATTTTCTTACGTTTTTTGCAATTTGCAGGTCAGATTGTATATTGATCAAAATTTGATTCGCGACTATAACAGGTACGTATTTATAGAATTATAATCATTAGAATCATTAATACATCATTCCAAGTTAGATTTGTACCATTAAGCACTTCTCCATAAGAGATTTGTTGTTCATTGAGTACCAATCGATTAATTTGTAGCTGTGCCTACAATTGCAATTATTTTCTTTTTTTTATTATGCGTCCTACTTGCTTTTCCAATTCTGTTAGAGATATTATGAAAAATATTTCATGTCAAATTAGTCACCCAATAACCGGAAACATGTGACGATAACTCTATATTTAAATCTCCAGGCAAAATTATTTATTTCAATATAGAAAAAAAAAAACCAGCAGAAAACAAAACAACCAATGAGACGTAATCTTACGGCACGCGCACGCGTTTAAAAAAGAGCCAACAAACAATACGCCATTAAACGCGAACAAAAGGAGCAAAAGCCAAGTCGGGGACAATTAAAACAAGAAATAATAAGGAGTTGTGATAATAAGTATTATTATATCGTGGGGCAGAGGGCCCTGTACACCTGGCACGCGATTCCCCTCGAAATATTAAAATGTTGAATTTTTTTAGCCCCTTTTAAAAGATGTGTTCGGGTCCCAATTGGATGTTCGAGGCAGAGAGAATGAGATAATTTCTTTCATTTAGAAATAAGATAATGAACGGGTTTTTGTTTTTGCTTTGTTTCTTTTAGACGTCTTTGTATGGATTTACTTGATGCAGTAATTTTCTTCTGCGGATTGAGAAAATGGTTTTTTAAAACGTTATGTGCCCATTGGTTTTTATAGCTAAATGTTGCTTTTTCTTTAGATTTTATTGCTTTGTCTTTGATACTGTGTTATGGAAAGTCTATATTGTAGAATTTAATAATTTTAAATGTAAACAAAATCCAACAAGGTTTTGAATAAAAAGTTTTTTAGTGTTGAAAATGTAATGGCGCCATTGTAACCTATTCATATATTTCCAAAATTACTTTTTAATCATCTACTTGTTGTATAAAATCATCATAATATTCAAGTAATGCATCCTTATTTGCATGCTCAATGCTCAAGCTATGCTTAAACGTGCGCGTGCGCTGCTTCGTCACATCTGTCAGTACCACCTGGTCAACTTGGTGCATTTCTGAGCCCCATTGTCCAAGTACTTGGGGGAAATAGTATTTAGTGAAGAAAAATAATAGTAATGTAAGTGGACACGCTAGGCACGTCAGAGTTTTTAAATATTATTGTTAGTTTATTTGTCTTTTAATATTTTATGTGGACGAGTTATGATGAGGTTGGAGTCCTTTGAAAAACTATCCTTTACATTATTTATTTATTAAAACTTTATGCACAAGTAAAAACTGTACAAAGGCGGACTTAATGCCTTGGGCATTTTCTACCAGTCCACCTTAGGGTGATGCAGAGACAATACACAGTAGGTGCAATAACAGAAAAAAAAATATAAGAAAATATTGATAACTTATTTATAGCTTTATCCAGATGTATCGATAGCAGTAAACTAGTCATGCTGTTGTAAGCTATATATGTAGTTGATTTAAATCATGTAGCTCTCTAACGTAGGGTCTTTTATATGCGTTTTTACCATTATTGGACTAGAAAACCTACGCATTTTTGGACGAGAAATTGAGAGAAAGTTTTTACTCAGAAATTATTATTGATTCGTTCAAAGCTTTCTATTGTATTAAGCATTAGTACGCCCGCGTGAAATTTCTTGTCCTCTCTACCCACACCGTCGCATCGCATCGCCTCGCATCGCTATCGTCGTTCGTTTCGCTTAGCGTTCTTTCTGCCTTTGGTCGGCTCCTAAGCGCCGCAGCTTAATGTTAAATAGCCTATAGCCTTCCTCAAGAATTGTGCTATGCAATGCATGCAGAATTTTTCAAATCCAACTAGTAGTTCCAGAGATTAGTGCGTTGAAACAGACAAACAAACTCTTCAGCTTTATTATTAGTACCTATAGATTTAAAGTTTTCGATTAGTATAGATTTATAGAATTAAAAACTGTATTCGTACCTATGTATAGGTATGCAAAACAATACTCATCTAAATACCATATTCATTAATACCTGTCCATTCCCACACAGCAACACGTAATTACACTCAATTATGTTAATTCGATTCATACATCCTTATGTACAGGTGTACCAACCTTTCAAGAGTAATTGCCGTGACTTCAGGAAACGGAAGTGCGTTTAGCCAATGGCGGGCCGTCACGGAATGCGCCCGCGCCAATGGTATGAGGACTGGAATACGTAGTTCGGTTTTTATTGAAGATGTAGATAGATGCTGATGGTTATCGGATATGATAATATTGTTATTGTTCGGTTTTGTTATGGTTGTCAAAGAATAGGGCGGTACCATAGGAACTCTAGAAGAGAGCCCCTTTATGTAATTAAATAGCGATAGGTGTTAAAGTAAATTCAACATAAATATTAAGTGTAACTTTTAGTTGTCATTTTAGTAAGTTTAATTATTGTAATCGATAACCAAGTCATTTATTAAGTTGCAACACTGTAATTAAGCTTAGCATTTTTGATGTCTAGCAACACTCTCTGCATTCATGCTTCCAACCGGCAAGTCCATTTTTTCTACTTTTGTAAATTACTAAACGTATTAAATTCTAAAAAAAATTCCACGCATGACTTTTTATTATACAATAAGTTGTCATGCAAATATATTTATAGAAAGACCATTACCACATTAAAACTAGCACTCTTTCTACTAAACAAAAATACCTAATCAAAATATTTGACACTTGCTTGAACGTTCGAATGGAACACATCCTCAATTATTATAACCAGCCTGCACTATAAAAGGTATGGCTACAGCCTCTACATCATTTTGGTTGAAATAGTGAGGAACGATTCACCTTTTTGGAGGTGGCATTTCCTCACAATGTCGAGTGGTTTTCGTATCTTTGTTTCTGTTTTTCTTTGGCTTATTTTCAAGGCTTATTTAATGCATTTCAATAATGTAAGGGAATCATTACCTCTATATCGATTCCTGGTGTGTACTCACTAACGTTTGGATAGGCTTGTTTTCTTTCAAATTCAAATTCATTTATTCACATAAGAATAGAGTAAATACAGTTGGTGGTTCCACATGTTACATTATTTGGTCTTATATTCTATTTAGCCTTATTATGGCATGTGAAGCTTTTGCAGTCCGTATAACCTACTCATACTTAAAAATTTATGGACCAGTTTGGCTACACAATTGACTGTAATATAACGCCTGTAACCTCCGAAGAGTTAAGCAGAGGAGTTCCTGTACTACCTTCACCCACATTTCGCCATTCATGTTTAAGTATCATGTAAGGGCGACTATTGCCAACAACCCGGCACAAATTCAGACTCCCGGAGTCAGTATCTGCTATTGAGAAATTCCAGACGGAAAAACCACCTATTTGACTGTAATATTTCTTCAGAATTATCTCCTCCACATTAGAGTCTACACAATATTGTAAACGTCCAACTATCAAACAGCCATTCATCAGAGTTCTAAAGACGCTTTAATTACTTTTTCTCGCGGTGTGGCCTAATGCGAAAACTTTAAAATTCTTGAGCGTGCCCGCCACCATACGCGGGTGTTCGGGCGTGACTCGTTGGTACCCAAGTTGCCGTGTAAATGTGTGCTCACACTTGTGGGATACACACGGGGTTGGAGTTGGGACGGGCCCGTAAAACGCGGAGGAGAAATGGGCGACGTTTGCTTTGAAAGGTGTCGTGATGGTATGAGTGTTTGCAGTCGTGTCAATGTCGTTTTATAAATGAGTAATGACGATCAAAGAATATGCCAAATCCGTTCGCGTGAAGGTGCGGCAGTCGTCATTTGTTTGTCTCGTCACGGTCTGTTTGGTTACTTTCACGACATCAATGTGTTATTTTATCATTGTGCGTCAGTTAAAAGTTTCTCCATCATTGTATTGCATCTAAATATACTAAATATAAAGGTAATCGTTTTCCTGCCATCCATTACGACAAGTAAGGCAAATGATAGGTGTTATAGAGGTGTGAGGAACAGGGTGTCAAGTTCACTCATACTCTATAGAAAAGGGAGGATACTCCGACTAGATGGGTGTTGTGTCTGGCGAGCAACTACCCGATGTTCTTTCTTTTCCAAAACATTTTCCCCTTTATCCATAAACGTTGCTTAAAGTTAAAAGACGTTTATACGTCAAAAATGTATGGTTACACAGCCGTTAACCATTACTTATCTTTAAGTAACATTTATAAATAATCCTTATTATCTTTTACTGTCTACTGTTATGAAAAAATATAATCGCGCGTTCCCACTTTCTTTCCCTACCCCCGTATGTTTCCCTCATCACACCTCGGCATTCAATTTGCGACGCGTCTCGCGAGCAATTTGCGACTTGCGGCAACTTACCTCATTGTGGTGTCGCGGCGTCTTTTGTCGCAGGAACGCAACCTCATGTGTGTGAACATGAATATCTTGAATAGTATTTTTTTTATAATTTTCTCTTTGTTTTGTTTCGTTGGGTTAAAATAATAGAGGCTTTTGATTATTGAGATTTTTATGTAAAGATAAATTTTGGGTGATATTTTTTTTTATGGGACGTAGATGCTTTATATCGACCTAACTATAATACCAATTTTGTCAATTTTTCTTACAAAGCCTACGGTAACTTGCAAGTAAAGTAAAAACATTAAAAAATTACGAAACAAATTTCAGCCAAGTTTCCCACTGTCCTCTTAGCTCCACTATTCCTCACGATATCTTTTTCCGTCGCAACAAACCTTAATGAAGAATCCTCAACTACATAATACCTCCTTTACCGACTGCGGCAACACCATAACACTTCAGTGCTATCTTAAGTACGGTTTTTCTCTCCGGTCTTAATGGAGAAGCTCTTTCGTACGGTTTTTGAACGTTTGCGGCTGACTTTGTCTTTTTGCTGTCGTAATAGTAGGTATTGTAATTGGGAACGGACGATCTTTTTCGTTCTTTTTCTTTTAGTTTTATGATATTTCGGATTGATTATTTTGTCGCAAGAGAGGGCTCTTAGATTTTTTTGTAAAAATATGATGACGATAGTCTGATCAGTTGGGATTGAAGACTTAATTACGTAGATAGCTAAGATCTTTTTGATAGAAAATTACAAGTAGATAGTCAATTAATTGATCCGTAATTTTTCTACGGTAGGTATAGTATTTAAGCATATACAGGTTATCTCCAAAGCCATAGAACTTGTTCGTCATAAAGTGCCTAAGGGTTGGGATGGGATGGGATCCTTGCATAGAAACATATTCTTTGTGCAAAATAAAATGACTTTCCTTACAACTTACGTACTACACATGACCCAAATTACAATAAAAAAGAAAGAAAAAAGCGCGCTAAAAATATTTATATTATAAAAAAAAACATGTCCGCCGTATCGCTCCATTCCACGTAATGATTCCAAGATTCACGCCATCAGATCGGGAATGTTTCTCTAATGAGATCCACCTTCGTGTCTACGTACAATGGAATGCGATGCGTGAGTTTTCTTTTTTTTTAAGCGTCAAGGGTCGCGCCCATTCAGCCTTCTGGATGACGTTTAAAAAGATGGCGTTCTAAGTAATGATTCTACGTGTGACGTTTTAATTTTGTTAGTGGAGGTATTCGTTTGCGAGAATTACGTGTAGGCTTACCTGAGTGTACATTGTTGCCTAGATTTGTTAGACTTTAATTATATTTTCTTAAAATTGTTTTTTTTTGTGTTGTAAATTCGTTTACAGAGACAAATCTGACGTACACTGTACAAATATATTTTCCTGTAATCTTTAAACCTTTGCCATTTTTTTATATTTCTGAGTAGATTAAGATCTATATGCAAATAATAAGTAATATCCAATTAAAACATAACATAACATAATCAGCCTATAATGTTCCCTCTGCTGGGACACAGGCCTCCTCTTATCTAATTAATTAATAAAATTAAATCCTAACTTAACTAAAAACATACAGAAACTAAAATATAGCGTCGAAAAATTCATCCACATCGCTGTCGACTGGTAATGTACCCAAGAGACTGGCGGCATTAGCACGTTGTATGGCAATGCTTAGCCTTTGGCCTTTTCCTGTTGATCAAATCCATAGACAAGTGGCAATTGCTTTCAAAGCGTTTCGTATTTCAACAGGATTGTTATAAGCTTTATGGTAGCTTATATCAATGTAATGTTTTTTTTTATTTTTTTTCATCGTTATCGCTGACAGGACGCCATTTTGCTCAGCCTCTGCACTAGTCAAATCCTCGAACCTGCTCTCTTCTAAGCTTTAAAATCTTTATTTACCTTTAGTTTTTTTTTTCTTTCTTTCGTCGTCTACTACGAGTATGTTTAGAATAGAATAGAATATTCTTTTATTAGCTCAGAATGTAGGTGCGTAACGTTTTTCAGGAAAAAAATATTTATTTATTTATTACGTAGCAGTAAGGGCGATTTTCGTGGTTCAAGTCAAGTGTTACGATAGAGTTATTCATACTGCATCGGGGATACTTTGATCGCACTAGTTTTTGGTAGGTACGTATTATTTACAATAAGGTGGTTACAAATTACAATAATATTAAAGAATTCTACCATTTTGGCATGCAAACATTGTTGCAGTTCATCATCAAACATACAAACATTGATACACAACTAAAATTTATTAGCAAAATTATTTATTTTTATTTTTTATTTGGTACTTACCTAAAATATGCCTAAAGATGTCACCCAAGGTTATCAGATGTTTTGATTAGAGGTGGTAGAGAAGTCTGTAAACAAGGAAAATAACATAATTTAGTTTATTTATTTCTTAGTAGGCTTTTCTACAATGAGTTCACTGTTTCTAAACAAACGTCAGGATTCGACTAAGAGAATTTTCTACGGGATAAGCATAGGGTAAAATTAAAATAGCCAAAAAAACTAAAAATGCTGTTTATAAAAACAAAATTGTTTCATGTATGTAGGTACCCCGTACTACGATTAGTACCTATATGTTGTGCGATCAACGCATCGACGTACTGGTGAAATGTACCATACAATACCTAGTATAATTTACCGTTGACGATCAGTTGAATCATATATACTATGAATTCATAAAAAATCCAGAAAAATATAGCTTGCTACGAAAACAGAATCTTCGTAGACCCTTCGTAGAGGTTGCTACGAAAATTGTCTACGTCGTAGCCCAGTCGTAGCCACTTTAACCTCATTCGTCGGAATTCCTAAGATCAAAGTCAAAGTTAGTGTAAACTTAAGCCCCGCCCCCTAACGTCTTGTGCACGCCCCTCGCCCCGCGCCGCACCCCCGCGCGGCTCCTCGCGCGCCCACGCCTCGTTTCTTATGCCGCCTTGGTACTATACGCCCTGAAGAGGTGGGGTGACGCGTCTTGGAATCGGGTTATCAGCAGAGATGTAGGTTGTGTGATTGTGTTGAGTTATCAATTAATAAATGTCAAGCCTTTTCCCAACTATGCAGCAATGTTGAGGTAGTCTTCCAGTCTAACCGGATGCAGCTGAATACATTCTTTACACGGAGCGACTGCCTATCTGACCTCCACAACCCTACTGGGTAACTTTTCGAGCTTCTGACTACCCGTAACGACTGTCAAAAATCTACAAATGACAGCAGGGAACAATGGTTTAACGTGGTTCCTGAGTCACGGAAAGATCGCGATACGTAATGGATGGTCACCCATCCACGGACCGGCCTCAGCAAGCGTAGCTTAACCTCTGATCGACCCGTGCGGCTGTTATTATTTAGCAACGAGCCCGACTGGTATCGTTCGATATGCCTTCCGATGAATCTCTGTATTTTCATATCAAGTTCACATTCATTGATTGGCATACGAGTCTAGCGGTACAACAAACGATCAAAGAGCTATGGCCAGAATTGTCCTGAGAACAGATTGTTCTAATCAACATTTGAAGTGCTTTTGTCAGAAGCCACAAAGGAGGAAGTAACACGTGACAGAACCTCTTGTCATAATCACTATTGATCTTCTTTTTTAACGCCAGGAAGAGGGGGTGGTCTTTACGTACCTACTCTATAAGTACGGTCAACAAAAGTATGCAGTGATAAGTATGCAGGACCGTCGGATATAGTTGAAGTTTAATAAGAAAACCGATGGATGTTCTCTAATAAAATTTTATTTTATTAATAAAAAACAAACAGCTCATTTATCAAATTAAATTTCAGTTGACAACATCCATCGGTTCCTTACTAAACTTCAACTAGGTATATTCGACGATCCTGCATACTTATCTCTTTTGTTGACTGTACATAAGAACCTAAGTATCTACTTAGCCAGTTACTGACACGGGAGTATTTTCACTTTTAAGTTAACATGAAGTAGTTTTTCCTGTGTCCCCTTTTATTTTTCGTTAAGGGAAATTCTTATTTATAGGTACGGAGCTACATCTTTGCCAAAGTACCTACATAAAAATCTGTTAAATCATTTAGCCATTAAAAGTACTAAATTAATGCTCATATTTATTTGAAATTAAATTATTAGTGTAGCATAATCAGCCTACTCGTATAATGTTCCCACTGCTGGGACACAGGCCTTTCCGGGGAGTGGGCCGTAATCCACCACGCGGGCCCAGTGCGTGTGAATTAATTCACAAGGCAGCTATTAAAAGTACCTACTAAAGTAGAGCTAATATATACATTTTAATAATCCATACTAATATTATAAATGCGAATGTATGTCTGTCTGTTACCTCTTCACGCTTAAACGATTTAGATGAAATTTGGTATAGAGATAGTTTGAGTCCCGGGGAAACGACATAGGATACTTTTTATCCCGATATTCCCACGGGATCGACACTTATGCGGGTGAAACCGCGTGTCACTGCTAGTAGATTATAATAAGTTGTGAATGGCGGAAAAAACAAATCTTTCCAATACACAAGACAAAACTATTTCGAATCTTCAATCTCCTGTCAATACCAGCCTAGAAGTTATTAATATTGCCCCAATTTTCAGACTGATCAAATATTTATAGCTTCAAGAGTGGCCAAGGCTCAAGATTGGCATTTCAATAGTTATTTCAATATATTTCTCAGCCAATAGCTTGCTAGCACCGCCTACGTCTTGCCTCGCCCACTTTCTTAGAAGTTTGTTAACCACACCTATTGGGCTAGCACGCCTACCCAATAACAAGTCTCGTATGAGGAAATATATATGTATTTGGAAATATATTTACAGTGTGGTTATGAGTACCATGATATAGCTTGGTCTACATAAATTTGCATTTACTTACACGTTAAAATGTTTAAAGGTACTGGCAGAGATAATGCTATTTGAATAAAACCTTATCATAATAAATAATCAATATATATAGTGAGTGTTATAGGTAAATATCGTTATTAACTTCAAAAGAGGATGAATTAAACACTTGTTCTCTATAGTAACTGCGGGTACCTACCTGGCTATATCCTAAATATATCGTTAATTCTATGTACTTTAAATTAAAGAATGTATCTTTTCCCACCCATCGAAAATGTACAATTCGTTTGATTCTAATCCAACACGGTAATCTCATTCGGTAATCATACCGATTCAATGCTACAGTCTACACTTCAAACTAACGCTCCTAGTGCCATCTCTTACTCAAGATAAGAACTAACATTATTGCCGCATCCTTATCCGAATCATAGATGGCGTTGCGTTATTTTTAGAACTGTAATGAGCTGCCATCTATCGAGAAAAAAAATGGAAAGCTATTGACATAATGATTTGGAGTTTGAGTCATAGGTGACGCTTTACTAATATGATTCCATTTGAAAGCGTCAACATACATTATATAACATAAAATCACGGCTGCAACCTAAGGGTTCGGCAGAGGTATACATTTCGCCAGTTATATTTAAGTCGCGTGTTATTCGAGGTGAGCCTACTGCCAGCAACCGGGCATAAAGCCAGACTCCGGGCCGCTACAAAGAAGTTAAAAAAACCCCAATAACACTTTAATAATAGAATAAAAACATGTTTATTGAAAAAACTACGATTTTACATAGTGAAAAAGGAATAATGACTCATATTTTATAACATTTACGTCACTAGCGCCATCTGCAAAATGCGTATAGTTTTACATTAGCGTTTACCGAGGGTCATAGTTGGATGCGCCCGCGACTGTGCTTACAACGCCACCTATGTTATTTTGTCGGAACTTCGTAAAGCGTACCCTACTGCAATTTGTTGTACTTAATTCATGTTTATGTTTGGTGCGTGTCATTTTTGCTAGATGACGCTATTGGTGAATTAAAAAATTTTTGCTAAATTTATTGAAACAACATGTTTCAGGCAATATTGATATTAATAGATAATTACTTGCATGGCTTTGTCTAAAGAATTATGAATATCACGTTTTCGATTAAGTAGTTTCAATTCTAGAAGATAAATCATCTACCCCGGACTCGGAAAATATGGTGATAATTGATAGTTTTTTTTCTTTATGTGAGAAAAACGCTTACCTACGAGTATAAGTAACCCAGTCGTATTTTTTAAAATGGATCTTAATACCTAATTACTTAGGTACTAAGTTAGGTTTTATCGAAGAAAGGTTATAATCACCTTTAGCGTCTTGATAAAACATTTAGTTTCTGAATTATATCCCGGTCATTTGAGAATTATTCTATAAATGTTTTGTGATGAAATGAACTAACGATACCTATGTGTTAGGGTAAGTACCTATGTCGATATCTCGAAAACGGCAGACTTTGCAAAAAGCGGAAAATAGGGTGACTTAGATGAAATAAAACAGACTTTAATAAGTGAAATAGCAGGTGGTTTCGATTTATTCTGACGCTATTTCCACTTTAACAACCTGTTCACATCAGCTTAGGAAACGCCCTGTATCTTTTATGGTCACAGTTTTTACGTTAACCTGATGAGTTCACTTTCCGTAGATATATAATAAAAACAAGTATCGTATATGTTCAAGTTTCAAGATGTACCTATCTAAAACAGTCATCTCAGACAAATGGCTCGCGGATCTTAATCAAGACGCCCGGACGGCGACATTATAGACCTAAGCCTAGAAACGAATGCTGTTATTGTGAAATAATTTGAACTCCTCAGTTTACAGGATCTGTGTGATTTATGTGAAATAAAAACCGAATATAGGAACTAGGCGCGGATGCGTCTCCGGTCCAATCGACTTTCGAGAAAAATAGAAAATCGCTATGAAGACAAATGTTAGCAAAATATTATGTTGTTGCTGTATGTATATTTAAGATAATTATCGGTAAAAAAAATCGACTTATTTTACGACTAATTTACTATTTCATCATCAATTAGGTGGTATTCATCATTATATCAGTAGCAGCCTATAATCGCTGAACATATGTCTTCCCATATCGATTTCAAGTAGGTACCTATTTTCATTTTCTTTTGTGAAACAGACTATTACCTATATCTTGGCAGTGAAAGGGACTGTTTAAACCGGCCAAGTCCGGCTCGGACTAGCACCTGTTTTTTAACTTTATTTTATTTATTTTATGTGCTGTTGTAGCGGCAATATAAATAAACACTGAAAATTTCAACTGTCTACCAATTACGGTTCATAAGATACAGCTCACTGACAGACAGACGGACGGACAGCGGAGGCTTAGTAATAGGGTTCCATTGGCACCCTTTGGGTACAAAACCCTAAAAATCATCGACTTACTAGATTATCTTCTTGAATTACCTACGTACACAAACATAATACTTCCATTTCTCTCGTGGATCTGCGTTTCCTATTCCATTTGAATCAAACAGGACACAAACACGTTATGGTAAAGGCTATAGTGAGACATAACATGAAGGTAATATCAATAATGTGTTGTGTGCACCATTCAAAACCAGTTACTGACCATTTCATAAACGGGTTCCCTTTGGTATTGTGTTAGTCTACCCTAAGTATCTCTTTGCAGCTATTACTTGCTTCTTACGAAAGATATTAATTTGTAGGACATATAAAAACATCGTTTCCTTATTTATTTGTAGGAATCAGAAATCTTGTGGGGATTTATCATTTTATAAGCGTTTGACGAATCAAGAAGCATGGTTTTGAAATAATCCGCCGCGAAATTTCAACACGGCACAAAAATGGTAACAGAAATTATAAAAAATAATTTGTTGTATTGTAATAATGACAAGATGTTGTCAAACCAATTTTAACTTGAAATATGCATATTTTACTGGCGAAAGAATATGTTTTTAAAATGAATTTCAAATATTATGTAGGTAGAGAACTTACAAAGAAGAAGAACTCATTGGAATTGACGTCGGAAATAATCGCATTTCTATACACTATTATTGAAACCCACACAAGTGAGACTACGAATATTTCAAAACTTCAACATACGATCAAAAATATCTAGCTTATTTATCTAAAACGAAAGCTTCATTCATTAATTGAATAACATTAAAAACTAAAATGGAGACAGTTTCGACGGAAAGTTTATACTTACCTTTTAGTTGTAGATAAGGCAAAATAAAAAAAAGAACAAGCAAAAATAAAAATAAAGTTTATTGTAGGTAAACAAAATCATAAAAATAACAAAATAAAAAAAACTTTTAGGTAGAAAATACGGCAAAATAATGAAAAACACTTATTCTATAACAAGAAAACGGTAAAAACATGAAAAACTCGAAAAAAAGCTCACATAAAAGTCGATTAGGTACTCGATTTTCAAACGGTATCGTAATTAAGTTTCATACAAACAAGAAATTAAAAAAATACAGAATTAAAGAGTCTTTTCTTTGAGTTAGCCGCAAAAAACATAAAAAAAAACTAGCTCTACAAGTAAAATCTAATTCTAGTTAAAACGGTTGCTAGATTTGTGAAATGTATAAAGGAGATCGCCCGTCCCGTCGGACGACGCCAAAAAATAAAGAGCGCTTAGAAAACGCAAAAAAAATACACAAAAACAATAAGTCTGAAATTAACAGTAGGTTTTCGTGAAATAGGTACTGTTTGGACACTGCCACAATCACAATTTTTTTTTTATAAAAAAGAAAAAAATACAAATGAAAAAAAAAAGCTATTCACACAAAAATAAAGGATTGTCACTAGCTCTACATAATAAAACATTATTGTTTAATATCACCACCTTGGTCCGGGAGAAGAGTTCTTGAGATCGAATCACAAAAAGTTTGTAGGTACGTCCGAGTAAACCACAAATAGTCCAAATATTAAACTAAGTACAGCAGACAATATTTGTGGCAGTCAATAGTTAGTTCAATTACTATCAATTACTTAATATTAATATAACGCTTATCATTAATTATTATTTACTCATCAATCGCTCACTCAAGATCGCTCGTTAGTTAAGAAAAATAAATTTTAAATAAAAATATTCTCATCAACGGCCAAAAGTTTTAATCTCTTTACAAATGTAACCGACGTAAATATTAAAAATTTCGCAAAAAACTTTTTTTCACTGCCAACAGTTTAGGTCAAAAAAGTGAGGGTCGAGGGGATTTTAGCCTAAAAATATTTTCGATTAGACGCGGTTAATTTTTTTAAATTTACTTTTTTGGAATTTTGTATTTATTAAAATTTATAATCACAAGAGCACGAGGAACGTGTATTACGCCGCGCGGCCCGGCCGGCCGGCGCGACTCCAGACGGACGACTGAGACGGTCCCGCGGCCAGCCGCGCCGCCACCCCCGATCCGCGCCTCCCCCACCCCGGCCCGCGCGCGCCCCCGCCCCCGCCCTGGGCCCGACTTCGTTACGAGCCACTTGTAATCGCCGCGCGATTTTTCCGCCTAAGACAAATTAGGCGGGCCGCCCGCCCGCGCCCCCCAGCGACTTACGTTTGGGCGGTTTCTTACGGCTAAGACGTTTCGTCTCCGCCTTGTATGTTTTTTTGCGTAACACTTGAGTTTATGAACGAAGGTCTTTCATTTCTGTGTACTCGGATTACTTGCTCAGTTTCACGAGCACACAGTATGCACAAACGAGTTAGAAATGCATTGGGCAAGAAGTGACCGTCTACCAACATAATGCTCGTATATAGGTTTACGTAAATATAAATGATCGGCATCCCAATGTTATGGCGGCGAGCTGTTTTATTTTTAAATGGCATTTAATCGTCACTCTCGCTTTCGCCGATGCCGAGGCCGGGTTAATTGTAAATAAAATTCAATCATTCGCAAAAAATCCTCCGGTAATCGCCACCCGACAATATCAATGAGAGATACGTATTCAGCGATTGTACTTTTTAATGCATTATGGTGGCGTGAGTGGCGTGACGTCATCGCCGCACTTTTTTTGTTCGACACTTGTATGATTACATACGAGTCGCTAGTTGATCGATTTTAAGACAGTGAATGTGGGTTTCGATTAACTGTTGATTATAATGAAGTTAGGACTAAGAATGTAGTCTAACAGCATCGGTCAAAATTATTATGTATGTCAAATTAAGCAGTTTCCTAAGCGAAAGGGTCAGGACTGTGAGGAAGAGAAACTAGTTTTTGTTTAGTTTCATCTCACCCTCATTCATGAATTGGTTCCCTAGTTTGTTCACAAAACAAATGGGCACCAAAAAAAACGAGCTTTCAAAATTCAAAATTCTATGAGTTTGGACCTTCCCAAAATATTGGTTTCAATCAGAATCACAACACAAAGTAAACTAATTATAATAATGCAAATCAATTTTAGGAAATAAAGAAAAAAAAATGCCACAAAGTTTTTATTCAGATCGAGTTTATATCATTTTTTGAACTGAGATGTGGTGGATTTAATAAATAACTAAGAAGCAAAAAAAAATAGAAAATATTAATGCTTTGTGAAAAATAAAAATTTAACGGAAAGAAAGCATTTCGGACTGAAACGTTCAACTAGGTACCTACTACGAAATGCTTAAGTTAATCTTTAAAAACAATAAGCTCCAGAAACCAAAAGCTGAATACAACTGAATGACACAAAAAACAAAAAAGGATCGCATCACTCACGGGTCACAAAAAAAAAAACACGATGTACATTTTAACACCCAATAATGTCGAACTCATTGACGGGAAATCCAAAAAAGGAAACCAATAATTTACCTCGATTTCGTTGTGTAAAAAAAAAACAACAACTACGTCACGTCCGGAGCGTATTTTTTTATTTCGCAACGCAAGTGAATGTTCACGTTGGAAACGGTAAACAGCTGAAAGAGTATGAATTAATATGATTCCTTTATCAGAGACTGGTTCGAGCGAGGTCGACGAACCTGACGCGGTTTCACGAGATTTTTCCCCGTAAAATTACGTTTTTTATTGCTGATCGGAAATATTTTTAGACTTCCTATAAATTGTCTACGGGGTGTTGAGAAATAAAAGAAAGGAAGCAAAGAATGTAAGACTTTTTTGTTTTTTTTTTCAGAAAACTTATTTTTTTTAAAGTTGTTGACACGCATTTACCTTTTGTGTTAAAAAAATAAAAGAACGTTTCTTATTATTTAGACATCTAGACAATTTTTTTACGATACCGAAGTACTCTCAGATTAATTAATAAAAGAATGCGTTTACGCGGTAAACGTGCTTCTATTGAATCGAATTTAAATTCAATTGATAGGGACATATAATTTTGTTTACTCATAATATTTTGACCACAACTGTTTGGCCTTGTGATTTATTTGAAACTAGCTTCTGCCCGCGACTTCGTCCGCGTGAAATTTCACCCTCCCCCCCATTCACCCTCTTAGGGGTGGAATTTCGAAAAACCCTTTCTTAGTGCACCCCTAGACCTCATAAGGAACCTACATGCCAAGTTTGGAATCTCTAGACCCAGCGGTTTGGGCTGTGCGTTGATATGTCAGTCAGTCAGTTCTCCTTTTATATATATAGATAACGGAGTTTATTTTTGTAATAAATGTAATGCCGTCACTGAGAATGTGTTTTTTTTTACAAAATGAGCGATCATTGCAAAATAAAAATAATTTAGCAAAAAATAAAAAATAAACTAGAACAACAAACTGAGAATCACCAAAATACAATTTCATACACTTTACCTGATGTGCTGACTAGAACAATTTTTCCTTATCTTGAAAGGAACCACGTATCTTGATAAATTAACTTATTTCTAATTTTCCAAAAACACCACAACGAAATACTTAATACCTTATAATAAACCAGTCCGAAATGTCCGGGGAACTTAACAATAATCTTATAATACAATAATTATTTAATTTCTAAATAAATCCAGTCCAAAAAACCGAGTCGTTACACTAGAAAAAAATTACACTAATTAAAAGTCCTCGACACGGCTAAAGTCAATTTGGAGCGTCCACTAATTAACTGGTAAATTAAAAAAAAATCGAACGCGGCGAAGGAACTTAATACCACTTATAGACTATGCGGCAAAAACGAGCCGAATATTTACATTGGAGAAAAAAAAATGAGGTCATTCGGAGGTTACGGGCAACGCAGCCGGTCGGCGTGGGCCGCGACGGGATGTGGGCCTCGCGCGCGGCTCACCCGCGCCCTCTCCCACACCCGAACCGAGACTACCGAAAACCACGTGTGCGCCACTCACGACAGAGACGCAAATACACCAAATACACGCGCCAGACAGTAACGACACTATTCTTTTTTCAATTTACTATATTTGCTGATTTTTATTATTTTTTCACATTTCGATATTTTATTTTTTAGTTGATGCGCTCCGCAACTCACCTGTTGTGCTTGACCCGGTTCGATCTGCGACCGATCATGTGATCGACGCTTTTCAATACTTTGGCGGCGCGTACGATTATTTTTTGGTTTGGTCAATTGTGTCAATAACACAAAAAAGTAAAAAAAAAACCTAATTATAAAGTTTTTTTTATGTCACATAAAACACCTAAAACGATTTTAGGTACGTGAAATAGTTGCCAGCTCTACGAAGCTCTACGCACGAACCAAAAAGCTATTGTTGATAATCCTTTACGAGAAAAAAGAACATATTTTATAATAAATAAAAAAAAGTCCTACATCAAATTTTAAAACGTTTTACCCTTATTTCAAGACCTCATCTTATTCATAAAATCCGAAATACTAGTTACTACAACATTATTCTAATAAGATATCGCAAGTGCTGCCATAATATAGCAGCGTCGGATAGCAGAACTAAAGCTGAAACCAATGAGCTCGCACACTAGCGCCACTCCGGCGTCAATAAGAACTATTAGCCGATGGTTCATTTCTAACGCGTCGTTTTTTTTTTCAATTTTATTTTTTAATCGTGAAAGTGCAACGTTCACTTCGCCGGGCATTCAACGGCCATTTTCGTTTGCAGTTTCTTTTTCGTTTTCATTGGTTTTTTACAGACGTTTTGATCATGTCGTCGGATCTCTGTCGTTTTGAATACAGTACCTTTACATTTGACACGTTCAATACAGTTATTGTTAATACGACAGCCTGTAATATTTTTTACGCATATTGTTTATAATATTTTTATTTTTTATCTAAGTTCTAATTTGAATATTTATTATTGAAAGCTCATTATACAGTGTTACTTTACTAATTACAATAGATGGCGCTACCGGTCTCGAAATGAGATTATTAGAAACAAAATTGTTTAATTTGTTACGTTTTATTAATTATTATACTCGGTAAATATTATTAACATGTTTAGTCTTACGCTATCGTCAATTTTGAAGAGTTATAATAGTGATTAAAGTTTCTGGTTAGGACCAATAAGTTCAGACACCAAATATTTTTGATTGTTCAGGTTGCAAATGGGTCGTTTTCCATTATATTTTTTACTGCCATAGTTAGTCTAGTCTGCTAATAATGGCGTGGTACAGAGCCTCCTTTAGATATAGTCGTCTCTATAGGTATTAGAATAACTCGCTCTCGTTGTTATGATAAACAACTGTCCCACGTTTCGGTAGCATCTAGGCTATTTATATACTAAATATACTATTATTATTACTATTTTATATACGTATAGATATTAGTTTTGAGTTGAAGTGTTAAACATCAGTGGGTTCTATTGTAACCATTATTATTTTTTTGGTTTTAGATAAAATATTTTCTTTTTCTTTATGGATAATTCAGGGTGTAATTTTAATCACCGTTATCCTCTTAAGGGGTCATTGTACTCATCATTATGAACAACTTTTACTATGGGACAAAACCTGAAATCGTAAAAAAAAATCAGCTGTTCCCTACATTTTGACGAGTTACGCGAACATAAATGTAGCCTGCCCGCGACTTCGTCCGCGTGAATTTCTTGTTCCCCCGACCTACCCCGTCGCATTGCATCACCTGCCCGCGCTATCACTTTTTCACTCGGCTCCTGAGGGACATAGCGTGATGTTAAATAGTCTATAGCATTTCTCATGAAGCAGTCCACTGCTGGACATAGGCCTCTCCTATTGCACGCCATTCAACTCGATTTTCGGCAACTGTCATCCAGCTGCTACCAGCGATCCTGCGAAGATCGTCGCTCCACCTAGCCTGAGGGCGTCCCACGTTACGTTTACCGGTTCGCGGATTACCCCCTACAACCTCACAAACTTTACCTCTTTATAATATTAGTATAGATAAACTGTGTGAGATACTTGTACAAGTAGCAAACAGGTTTTCTTCTTCCCCATCCACCCTATTTATGGTTATCAACGCGTAAACCGAATCTTTAACAACACCGTCCCTTTAAAAAGCATATCTTGTCACAACGAGGTACTAAAGTAACAAGTACCGAATGTCGTAAACTCGTAAACATGTCACTCAATTACTTATTCTAAATAAATTACTTTTACATGTGAATTTTCTCAGAACATCTACTAGTTAGTTGCGTTAAGGAGAATAGATTAGGTCCTATGAACGTTAGTATTAGAGAAAATGTCGTAGTTTAAGTTTGTCTAAATACTGTTCTCAATCAATATAGGCGTCCGAATTAACAGGCCATCCCAAAGTTGCTACTGCTACGCCGCGCTACGCTGTGCTACGTTGCGTAGCGTGGCGTAGCGCGTCTTTTGTCTTGCATCTACGAGTATACGCGTGGCGTAGCGCGTCTTTTGTCTTGTATCTACGAGTATACGCGTGGCGTAGCGCGTCTTTTGTCTTGCATCTACGAGTATACGATATAAAGAGATAAAATTTGAGAGTTTGTATGTGTTTTCTTGTGTTTGTCTTTGGAAGTACTGATCCGATTCTCAATATTCTTTTACTAATGGGCAGCTACATTATGCAGAGTGCCATAGGATATATTTTATATTAATACAAGAAATTTCACGTCGTATAAACAAAGTTTAGGGTCACATTTATGTTGTTGTCCAAACGGAAAAGTAATCTGTTTTTTGAGCATGCGAGATAGACTATTGATTGAGTTTCTTCTTATAATACACCCGTATAATGTACGATGATCTTAATTCTTGCAAGAAACCATTCGATTACCATAATAAAACAGAATTACAAGGGTAGCTCCGCCGTAGTTACCGTGAGTGTCACCCTCACCGGATCATAAAACGTTACCTCAGTAAAGTTACAGTCAAGAGCGTCATAAAAGTGTCGTCAATTCCTTCCTTAACTAGCGCGAGATTGACTTGCCGACACTTCACGACACTTGCCGACAGTTGCCGACAGTTACCGACGCGGGAATAGAACATCAACCTGTTATTTCGTTTGCTTTAGCTGCTGACAGTAAATCTTCGGATGGTTTTTCGATCAAATCTTTCCTCGAGAAGTGTCAATCAGATCAGCCTTCAGCTATGTGGATTGTAAAGTAAAATTACAGTAATCTTAAATAGTCATGATGGTGAATGAATAACATTTCAATTGACCCACATCTTGACTGCTGGCTCCACCACTAAACCCTGTTGGTCCTACATATGTTTCATGGCTAAACTATTAAACCAATAATGATGTTTTGCAGGGTAGTTGTGGCCAATATTGATTACGACATTAGCCTCTTTATTTTTATAAACGTTGCATAAAGTTAAGAGATTGTTAAACGTTAAAAATGTATGATTAAACAGTCGCTAATCATTATTTAACTTTGAGCAACGTTTATAAATAAACCCCTAGATACATAATTATGTTTCTAGAATGGAAATAATACTTTACCCAATGATACTTTCACATTTAAAGGAACGCATTTAAATGAAGTTATTTTATGAAAGGTAAAAGTGATGAACAAGACAAAACGTTCTTTTATCAGGGTCCGTTTATGATCCGATATAAATTTGGGAACAAAATAAGAATAAAATGCTTCTAAAATGGCGGCCGTGGGGCCCATATCCCACACCTTGTTAACGTAAGATGCTAACTTCTTTTTTATTGGCAACACCTTTAACGTTTTAGCATTACGAATAACTTTGAATTTGAAACGTTTTTATTGCTACTTGCTTTTTCTTGTTATGCTAAAAAGGACTTTCGTTTTAGAAGTTAGAGTTGATTTTAGAATGGAAGGACTAACCATGAAGTGTTGAGGCGATAAATAAAAACTTTTTCATTTGTTTTGTTATACGTCATACGTGCGAGCGTGTTTTAGCGACATTAGACTTTATTCAGAGATGTCAAGGTTGGTTTTGAGTTAGATCCTCGTTTATCTTTGCGATAATGTCCTTCTGAACCAATATTGAAGTCTGACAATTTACAGATATTGTTCATCCGTTTTGATGTGACGGGCTACGGAACATTGTACTCTTATAATGTCCGGGATGAACCTAAAGTCCGTTAACGAGTTCCTGCGAGAGGTGCTTCCGTTAAAACGAATCCAAGTTTTTATTTCTTGTTTTATTCAAACACATGGGAATAAAAGGGTGGCTGTAATAAGATGATGTTAATTTTATCATAAAATAAAGCAGGTTTTTATGTTATGAGCATTTTATTTCATTGCTAGGCTGCCTACGAACACAAAATCTTGATAAAAAATTATAGAGAAACTGTCTGACGCCGCAAACGTTGTTTTGCAAAAAATAAAAGTATCCTACGACCTATTCTCAGTCCTTCCCATTATACTTACACAAAAAAAATCATAAAAATCGGTGAAGACGTTTCGGAGGAGTTCAATAACAAACACTATGACACGAGATTTTTATATATTAGCCCAGGTGCGCCCCGCGGTTTCACCCGTATATGTTGATCCCGTAGGAATATCAGGATAAAAGTAGCCTATATAATCCAATCCTACAATAATATAACCTAATCCAGGGTATCAGCTACCTCCATACAAAATTTTATCAAAATTGGTCTAGCCGTTTGAGCGTGAAGAAGTAACAAACATAGGTATAAACACACACATACTCACAAACTTTCGCCTTTATAATAATTATTATAGTGTGATATTAGTGTGATTAGTGTGATGATCAGATATTGGTCATATCTATTTAAAAACATTAGGTACCTCCCCTGCACGGGCAAAAGAATCCTCAGGTTGCAAAGGTCATAGAAACAAAATGTTTGACTACACTCACTACACTGAATTTTTTTCAAAATAATTTTCATAGTACGATGCGGTGTATTTCATTTACTTTAGAGCTGATTTTTCCAACGCCAGATAGTTTTTTCCGAGGAATAATTTTGAATTTTTGACAGTTCTTCCATACAAAATCTGTCAGACGTCAATTCCATTCCACGAATAAAAATTATATGTCGGTTCTACAATTTGTTCTTAGGGCTGATTTTTCAATCGACCGATAATTGAAAAAAAAATAGAATAGAAAAAACATAGACTATGTTAAAAAATGAAATAAAATTAATAGGTAATGTAATAATACGCAATAATAGGTTTCATCTGAACATTCTTCTAGAACTAGGTAGGTACCTACATCGGGCTAGATCTAGACAGTTATTCTAAAAAAAATCGAAATAGCAATAAACTCTTAACGTTTTATTCCCATGGTTGTTAAGATTTTTATTCAGAACGACAAAGGGCAGCACAATAGAAGAAAGAAAAGGGGTAGTAATCCTTTATAAGCATTAGTCTATGGTCATACAGAGAGCGACGTCTATTCGAGCGATTTCTTCATTATAGTAGGTTTGTTAAAGGACAAAAGCAATACAATTATTACATTATTTGTTAGATAAATAACAAATATGAACAAAAATCTTTAAATTAAAAGAAAATACTAACGGTGGTAACCTGTTTAGTCTATGAATTTACAGTTTTCTTTCATTTAATTTCCTTTATTCCATTATTTACATATAAATTATATTTTTAAATATTAGCATATAAAATATAGAAAAACATTTAAAAATATAAAAAATAGTAGCCCACCGGTATCGGGAACAGGGTCCAAGCTACCGGCGGTCAGGGCTCCAGAGAGAGGAACCTCCGGACAATGCGGGCCGTGTCCAGAAGTACCGCTTTCTGAATCAAGCCCTTGATCCAGCTGCCCAACGAGAGCCTCCTCATTTAATTATTATTAAACCTTCAAAAGATTATAAAATACAGGCCTTACTAATGAAACAAGTCTCCTTGTGTGTTTGTTCGTTAGTTACGCTTATATCTTTAAAAACCAATTACTAACCTGCTCTGGGCCCACGTGGTAGATTACAGCCCACTCCCTCTCGAAGAGAGGAGGCTTTTGTCCCTGCAGTGGGAACATTATAGGCTGATTATGCTATTATGCTCTAAAACCAACAATCCGATTAACGTAACGAAATATTTTTGGCTAGGTTTTAGTACAGGTATCTGCTGTATTACTTTACTGTCTACACGCGACCAGAGCTTGTCGCTTCTCGTGTATGTCTGTGACCACGTTATTCTCTTTAACTACGCAACGGATTTGATTTTCTTTTCTACGCACCATTATTTAAAAAGAATATTCCTGAAGGTTTATGTGTATAAAACATATAACCGTGTGAAGCAGGGGTAGGTTGCTAGTCAAGTACAAACTAAGTGTTTTAAAATCGCTATACGCTCCTCTACTCGCTATCAAAGAGACCTCATCCTTACAATTAGCACACTTTATAACGAAATAAGTTTTATAAAAGAACTTTGCGAGGGATTATGGTTCTTTGAGTTTGAGCTCCTTTCCTATTGATGAAATGAGAAATACTTCTATAATGCAGTTTTAACGAAGGCCTAAACGGAAGTTTGATTTTTCATTTGAAGTTAGTAAAAGTATAAAATAAAATTTTTTTGTAGTAGTAGACTCAGAAAAAGAGTTAAAAGTGATTTGAAAATAGTAGCTTTGCACTAGGTACTCAGGAAAAAATAATTATTAGCTGCCAGGGGTCTATTTAATGTCACTGACAAAGTGACAACGCGACATATTTGTCAAAAAATTTAAAAATTTCCACCTTTTCATGACATCATCATCATCATCATCCAGCAGTTATTCACCCACTAGGTACTGATTACTGAGCATAGCACTCTTTTTTCTTGTGCCAATCTCCACGCTCCTGTGCCAGCCTCACCCAGGATCTACCCGCGATGGCAACAGTAACGTCCGTCCATCACGCCGCCGGACGACTGACACTTCGTCTTCCAGTCCTTGGACGCCACTCGGTTACAGCCTTACTCCAGTCTCCACCTGTCATCACTGCGCCTTGCCAGGTGTCCTGTCCAACTCCATTTTTTTTTTGTTGCTACTTGGGCCCGCCCGCTCTTGACCCTGATCACGCCTGATGGAAAGCGATAGATGAGGTCTATGATGTCTATGTTCCATAACGTTTTAGGATATCGAAAACTTTCGTATGTCTTCGGATCTCGGCGTTAGGGACTCGACTCGAATTTTCATAACAAGTGCTGATTAATAAATAAAGCAGAAAACGATGTTTTTTTTTTTACAAAATTGACAGATTATCGGTTTTTCATCTGTCGCCTGTCGGTTTTATTAAATACTCCTGCATAGCTATTCACGACCTTCGACTAAACGACAAGATATCCTATCGAAAATGACACATTTCGATAACCTGGTTTTCCTTGCCCCAGACAGCAGACAGCTGTTGGAAGAATAGCGGTCATCTATTTACGGCTAATTATTCAATCGACAGATAATTATTATTCGTGGAATAAAATTGATGTCTGGCAGATTTTGTATAAAAGTACTGTCAAAAATTTTAAATTATTCCTCGGATAAAACTATTTGGCGTTGGAAAAATCAGCCTTAAAACTGACAAAATTTTCGGGTTTTGGACTTTTGAACAGCGTTTAGAGGATTCCTACGATAACATTGATTGATGTCCGATACGGTATGCGGGTATGGAAGCGTAAGTATCGAATGGTTGTGAATAGCTATGCAAGCTACTTATATTATCGCATTTGTTTTTGCAATAAGATTCGTAGCATCATTACACCAAGCCTAATAATGAATGTAAAATAATAGAAAAAGAAAATTTTGCTATTCGCACACCGAGCCTATGACGTCAAAAAAGTTAGCCACATACGTAACAGCGTAACGCACATCTAACCCGTTTAGAGATATTGTATTCTACCTTACAAGCTATATAGCACAGTTTAGCGTGTCCCGTGCGTGTGTGGATACAATAGACAAACGATTTCATGTGCTGGTACGAAACTGTAATAGTAATTTGAACAATATGTAGCTAGCTTTACAGAATATTCTTGCGTGTATGGCCTGTAATTACAGTTTGGTAGTTTATTTTCCGATAGATAATGATTTAGGTAGGATAAATAAAAATGGAGACCTGTGTCATTAATCGATCTTTCATCATTGTAGTTTAGTCTAAAGTCGTCCACTGCTGGACAGAGACCTCCCCTCAATCATCGTCACAACGCGCAACGACCAATAGGCTAATTCCCGTAATTAAAAAACGTTCAAACATTTACCAAAAAGTTTGTCAAAAATGTAGGGAAATTAGATATATTTTTGACAGACTGAGACTGAGATCAGAACAGTCTGATCTCAGTCTCAATCTGTCAAGATTGTCATGAACGTTCACAGGAACGTTCTTGAAATTACGACAATTGCCCCTCTATTCTGTGCTTCAAAAGAAACAAAAGAAATACACATAATTGCACATGATAAAAGTACTGACAGACAACGCACAACGCAAACCACAGACTTTAGAAGCATGAAATTTTGCAAAAGTCCCCTACATAACGAAGGTGAGCACTAAGGACTTGTGAAACATTCAATCCCTAAACGCAATAGGGGATGAAAGCAGTTTGTATGGAAGTTCATAATTTTTGGTGGTGAGGAATACCATCTGGCACACGACTAATATCGAAATAAAAAATCAGTCTGTCACAGGTTGTCTGACTACCAGAGGGGCAATTCTCGTAATTTTAAGAACGTTCTCAGTCTGATCTCAGTCTCAATCTGTCAAAAATATCTCTAATTTCCCTTCGTTTTGACATTTTGTTTATCGCCGAGATGAGACTGCGACTAGATTTTGAATGTTTTAATTTACAAGAATTGGCCTTCAGGTCTCAAACCTACAGTTGACTAGGTCGAGGCTATAAAAACAGTCAAATTTTAAACCAAATTAATTTCCCCAAATAATATAGTAAAATAAACCAAGTACCAGCTTCTCGATGTAAATCTCAAGCCTCATACATTACCGTTGTCTGGCGGGCCACCCCTGCTAATTTATAGTCAACTTTCAATTTAGCTAACACGTCTGTGTCTCCGTGTCCCGTAAATCTGGACGACCATTAAACTGTTCCTTGTGGTCCCTTCGGTAACCGGACACTTGGACATTGTTAATACGATTCTCTGATTAAAATTTGAATTAAAATGGCGGGTAGTTTCCTTCCCATTGTCTTGATGTCATTTTGTGGGTAGGTACCTACTGTGAAGGTTGCCCGCAAATGGGAACCTTACATCATGCATGAGGGGCTCGTGGCTAACTAATAACAGACGAATCCGGAAAAAAAACACGTTAATAAGTCCAATAAGTCGTTGGTTCCGGCTGTCATTCGTAGATCTTTGACAGTTGTTACGGGTCGTCAGAAGCCCGAAAATCTGACACAAGGGGTATTGTGTTACGCAGTAACTGGGTTGTGGAGGTCAGATAGTCATGTAAAACTCCATGTAAAATATCGGTATTCAGCTGTATCCGGTTAGACTGGAAGCCGACCCTAAAAAAGTCGGGAAAAGGTTAGGCAGATGATGACATCATGCAGGCAGATAAATTATTATGGTTGCATTCGATCACTCATTTGAATTTAGAATCAGTTTCAAAATTGTAAAAGACGCGTTTGAAAATAGTAAAACACAAAATTATTGTTTTGGACGCGTAAAAGTCGACATGTCTTCTTGAAAGTAAAAGCTTCTCATTTGGCAGCATCGCCACGTCCAGTACGGTACCAGGGCTCCAATGCCCTATACGTCTATTTGGATAAGTATTAATAAGAGGTTCACTAACAAATTATCTTTTTGGTTTTAGTCCTTCAGACCTTGACGTTCAAAAGTGCCTTTTAAGTGCCTATTTCAAATAAATGTTTTGACTTGACTAACTTATTTGTTTTTCTTCGAAGCAATACTAAAAAAAACGTCGCAACGTTCTGCCCAATATACTAGTTACGCGAACCGCCTTTCCTAACGCTGTCATTAGTTCCTCACATACAAAAGTAACAGTCCAATATCCCTCATAAAAAAAAAAACTTAAAAGTTAAACCAACATACAAAAAAGTACTCCATACTTAAAAAAGTAAAAAGCTCAATGAGTGCATAAATAAATTCAGCCTTGACACAGCTACTGTAATACAATGTTCCCGAATGCCAAGGTCAGCCAATGACCTCGACCGAATCAATAACTCATTACTTTTTTATTTCGTTTAACGTTTAAAAATAACGTGTTTTTTCGCGTTTCGCGCGCCCTCATCGCACCGATTACGTATCGCGGGTGTTGTGTCGATGGCAATTGTGACGTCATGTTCCGGAGTCGTGACGTATTGCAGATTTCATTATTTTTTTGTCGGTTAACTACTTGGTGAAGGAAACCACTGTAGGTAGCATTCGAGAACTTTTGAGACCTTAGTACTTCATGAACGGTGAATGACAATACATTCATGCCTTTTTTTCCAAGCAAGAAGTACGCCATATTTGTTTTCTGATTTCGTCGAGGCATCATTAAAGGTCAAGGTGCTTTCTTCATAAGCTTGTTAATAGACAGCTAATTAGTTAGTACTACTTTCATATTTTCCTTCACTATTCTCCCATATCTATCAACGCTGTAATTTGAAAACTTTGTAAAAAAAAACAATTATTTTTAAAAGAGTACCTTTCTTTGGAGTTTCTTGCCGGCTCTTCTCTATAGGAAACGACCAGTTGGAACCGTTCACCTAGTTTCTGACCTTTCATAAGGTCCCGTGTAGGTTTATGTGAAATAAAATATTTTGATTTTGACTCTTACAGACATTTTTACATTATAGAGGTATGTTAGTTTTAGATATAGGCAGTGTTATAGGTCCAAATCCTTTCCTCTCTCTTCTTTAAATACATTTGGCTATTGATTCTCCAGCAAAAAATATGACATAAAAATTAAACGGATACGTAATTAGTCAATGAATATATTTTAATCGGCGTATTATTTTCATCTGATCGGGGAAAAAATAAATGAAAGAATGAACTGTTTATTTCACACGCAAATTTTAACCAGATAATTTGGGTAAATATTTTTTAATGGAGCAGATTTTTTGTTTAAAATGTTCTCTTTTTATAACCGACTAGCTGACCCGTGCCCACTTCGTTGGGCGGTAAACATTTTAACTTGTGATGAAATTATGAGTGTGGTTCGGTCCTGCGATGTTCTCGCGCTTTGGCTAGCGAGCCTCTGCGAGCGCTCAGCGCTAGACTCCCTATCCCTTGTTGCAGAGACATGCTGCCTTAAATCACTGAGACGCTGCGCACGTTCAGCGCTAGATTCCCGAGCACGGGCCTGCGATGTTCTCACAGTTTGGCTAGCGAGCCGCTGCGAGCGCTCAGCGCTAGACTCCCTATCCCTTGTTGCAGAGACATGCTGCCTTAAATCACTGAGACGCTGCGCACGTTCAGCGCTAGCTTTCCAAGCACGGGCCTGCGATGTTCTCACAGTTTGGCTAGCGAGCCGCTGTGAACGCTCGGAGCTAGATTCCCCAGCGCGTGCTTGCGAAATATTTTCTCTATTCCTCGAGAGGCGCTGATGATTTTCAAGAGCACTCTTCCGTACGGCGTACTCGAGCTGCTCTTGTCTGGGATGTCTGACGGGAAAGTTGTGATTTCCTTTTAGGCATGATAAGCAATTGCTGAAGCTGAAACTGTCCGAAATCCCAAAAACAGAAATACCACAGCTTCGAACTCGAAGAATGAGAACGCAGTAGTCTGTAGTATTTTATTTGTGTTTTAAGAAACCGAGCAACCAAAACAATTTTAAAGACCGACAATATCCAACAAACTGCGAACAACTCACTCACCTATCTAACGACGAAAGTTAAACAATAACTGGAGAGGGTCATTAAGCCACGGAAAATCTAAACACCGCGATTCAGAAAAATGACGTAATTGCACAACGCCATCTATGGGTAAACGGATAAAACGTCCGTACAAAGCATGTTCTTATGCGGTTCGTGAATGGACGGCGGCATTTTGCGATTTAGTAATTTTATATTATCTTCGAAACTATTTAACCAATTGACATACTGTTTTGGCAAATCGTATCTCTACGATATTCTTGTGATCATAATAATATTTTTTTCGATAAGGTTTAATACTTTGTTGCTTAAAAAATCGTCCAAAAGTAAGTACGTCGAAAAATACTTTTTTTAACACATAAAAGCTACTATATCTGCTAAAATATAAAAGATAGAAATATGGTGTCGCGGACTTTTTTGTAGAACTATTCAAAGCGGACCAGGTTGCCATACATTGTTTTCAATTATATACAACTGTTAAGGCAGCGCATGCAAATAACTCTGTTGTAAGAGCTATTTTTTTCCGCCTGGCTAGACAAAAATTGAGATAATTCGGCTAATATGCATGATATCTTTATAATTTATAGCCTATAGCACTCACGAATAATGTAGCTTTCTACCAGTGAAAGAATTTTTAAAATTGGTTCATTACTTCCGGAGATTACCCCCTACATACAAACTTACAAACTTACAAACAATTTTACCTCTTTATAATATTAGTATAGATTAGTATAGATAGTGTAAAAGTCTTTCTGATTTTGTTGGTTTCTGTTGAAATCAGTTAAAAATAAAACTTGTCTTGTCAAGATCGGTCCACACCAATCAAAAAGAAGTTCCGTATGTAGTATGAGTTAATGTAATTTTTTCTTCGTTCGTCCCGAAGTTTTGTTCCACATTCCAAAAAAAAATTAGTTTGGCCCATATCACTGTTAAAGTTGTGTTTCGTCCCAAATTACAAGTACTTTAAAGGTACAGTCAGCAAAAAAAATGTACAATGTAGGTGTCTGAAATAAAGTAACAGGGAAACATTTTGTGCTAAGCAGACGGACAGGCAGACAGGCATTGCTAAAATAAAAGTTCCAATCTGTCATCATGTTACGGAACCCTAAAGAAGCATAACAAACAACTGTGGATAACCAAGATGTTATTCTAATTTGAACTTTACAGGGGCAGTTATAAGAACCTTAATGGCGAAGCTGGCAGTCTGTTTCTCTAAAGTTGACACTTAAGTTCCTTATCATCACGCCTGTATTCACCGAAGGGTTAGGCAGAGGTGCACCTGTAGTACACCCACCTTACATAATAAGCCTTTAATGTTCCCACTGCTGGGACACATGCCTCCTCTCAGTGAGAGGGAGTGGGCCGTAATCCACCACGTGGGCCCAGTGCGGGTTGGCAGATGTCACATGTCTTCGATTTTTTGGTTCTAGGACATGCTGGTTTCCTCACGATGTTTTCCTTCACCGTTTTGAGAGCAGTGGCGATGAAATAATTTACACAAAGTAAAGCGCCTGTCTGGATTCGAACCTACGACCTACAACTCGTAAGTCGCGGCCGTTACCACTTGGCCACCACTGCTCCCACCTTATGATCATAATAATAATATTATAATGGCAGAGGAGAGTATAGTGGTTTTCAGGCAAAAAATCAAGTGAATGATCTTTTAGCTTGAATTTATGAATTTCAGTACAGACAGACGCCAGCACATCAAGCTACCCGAAACTGTCAAATTTTCCCATCAACTTTGAACCTTAAGCTTTAGCAATAAAGTTGAAAATCTATTAAAGAGACCGATTGTAGTAGTTTAATGTGCTGGCGTCTGTACATACCTATGAATTAAAACAAAATATTGGGACTTGCCCGGATTTGAACCCACCACCTCGTGCATGAGAGGCGAAGCCTCACTGGGCCATCATGACGAGTAGACAGACGAAAGGCACTTTGATATTTCGTAATGATCACCAACTTAATTTACCTGTGATACAAGTAAGAGGGGTCCGTGGCTAAATAATAACAGCCGCACAGGTCGATCGATCAGGTTAAGCTACGCTTGCCGCGGTTGGTCTGTGGATGGGTGACCATCTTTACATACTGAGACCCCTCCGTGCCTCGGAAAGCACGTTAAGCCGTTGGTCCCGGCTGTCATTCGTGGATCTTTGACAGTCGTTACGGGTAGTCAGAAGCCCGAAAGTCTGACAACTAGTCTTACCAAGGGGTATCGTATTACCCAGTAACTGGGTTGTGGAGGTCAGATAGGCAGTCGCTCCATGTAAAATACTGGTATTCAGCTGCATCCGGTTAGACTGGAAGCCGACCCCAACATAGTTGGGAAAAGGCTAGGCAGATGATGACAAGTACAATCCTAGTTCAGGTAGAATCTAATTATTTCTTACCTACCTCTAGTTTAAGGCCCTATTTTGTAAATATTTATGTAACGGCTGATTTTTCCGTCGCCAGATAACTTTTATTCGAGGAATAAAATTTACGTTTGACAGTTTTTGTATGAAATAACTGTTAAAATTTCAAAATTGTTCCTCGAATAAAGTTATCAGGTGATTGAAAAATCAGCCCGTTCAATAAGCAATATCAATTTTTCTTTTGTTTTACTTCTCAAATCACAGTTTGTGCAATCATAAAACCTAACGTCATAATTGACAGCAGATTTACATTTTGTTAACAATAATGTTTTCAAAAACCGAGGATCAATCAATTAGTTCAAATAAAAACATAGGAGATGCTAGGTACCCCAATAACCGTCTAATAAAAATAAAATCAAATTGGAGCTACTTACCAAAATATTTGCAATCCCGACGTCGAATGTAAATAATTAACTAAATAAGGCACTGTTATCAGACTATTGCTTTCCTTACACACAATATATTGCACAATTAACAAAAAATATTAAAAATTAATATAAAAAATTGAGCACCACCATAACCTTATTTTAAAAAAAAAACTATCGATTCTTATTATGTAGGAACTTATCACATTTCTTTTTCTTAACTTGAATAAAGAACAATAACACCAAGGCACTTATTTCGAACAATTTTGAATTTCAATGTGTCAGTTTGAGTTTTGGCGGGAGAGCAGGGGTGGCGTGCGCCCGGCCCGCTTTGTGCGACGGTCTACAAGGAACTCGTCTTGGGCTCAAAAGACGTTACGTCGGTATCGGACCCTACAAACTCCCCTTATTTGATCTTGATAAGTATGTGTGCTCTTTAGTGGCCGTTTGAAATAAAATTTATTTTATTTGAAGCGATGGTAAAAACGTTGTTGTTTTTGATAAGCGCGTAGGATTTTGTGTATGAAGTGAAGATTAAGTTAAATGACTTTGCACACAGCGAAGATTTTTTCAATATAGAATTTGCACTGAACATGTCTTGTAATTTCATAAATTTGTACATTTTACGAATAATGAGTACCTATCATCCAGAAGTTAAAGAACCTAACAATAATACCAGCTAGTTTCAACTTTACAAGAGTAATGACTCGATTTTAAATACAATTAGAAAATAATTTCGGTTTCATACAAAATCTAATTCCAAACATAAAACAAAAAGAGGCGACGGTCACAATTTCATCACATCACAATATTAAAAGCGACCAGTTAAAGTATGAAGGCTCATACAGTACATTTGCTAATGTAAAATAGCATCTATAATTGAGTCGATAAAGTCTAAACGTTATTAGGGCCAGCTGCTCGCATAAAAAAGGTTTATTTTGTTAGGGTGAGCTTTCTTCGCGATTACTACTGTTGTTCGTACACACATAAAAGACGACAATAGATCAGAGATGAACTAGGTAAGTAGGTAGGTATAATAATTTCATAGTAAAGTTTGAATTCTTATACTTAGTAATAAATACCAGCGAGGTAATTGCGTAACACACTAACATTAGCAATGACTTTCATTTTGACCCTTAATTATGTTATTGAAAAAAAAAATTGATAAATTTGTCTGCTCAGCAGACACATTTTTCGAACATATGAAGCAATGAATTGGCAATATCCTTCAAAATAATTCAGATTGTGATTGAAAGTGTTCAATTAGGGAAAGTGAGAAAAAAAATTTGAAAGTAAGTATTTATTTTGGATCAATTTATTAATCGGTGATGTATAATGATAAGACAATGCATATTGTGCCTAACTAGATATCATAATTATTCAAAAATGAAAAGTTAGTTCAGAAAAATGTGTTCAAATGTTTTAGGTATGAATTTTAGTCTTGTTTTAGGCATGATTTTATTTATTTCGATACTATAGTATAGTTCGACATGAATCTAAGTAAATGGCTGGCGAAGCTGCTTGTAGAGAAACTTGTCAAAACCCGTCGAATCCTTTCTCATTTATATTCGTTTTTATACTGCGCCCCGTTTATTTAGATAAATGACGCACTTTATTCTCTATATCAATCAACACAGGGATACACAAGAAAAAAATCCAAGTTCGTCCCTGTGTTAGGAAGTATTGCACGGTGACTTATTTTTAACGGTCGTACGTGGCGCGCGCCCTTGTAGCGAGCTAGTAAACCGCGGCCCGATGCCAATTTAGGTATTTTATAAGTTTCGATTAGATGCACTTTGTAAATCGTGCATTCCTATTTAAAAAAAACCCTTGGGTCACAAACTGTATTACAGAAGTAAACAAGGTGCTTTGATAACTTTCATAAAATTAAAGTGAGCATATTACGCCACGACGTACGGGTCAACTGTGTGGCATAAGAAATCACCAAATTTCTGTACAAGTTGCAAGAAAAAATGATTTGATTATCTGAAGCATACATAAAATACTTTGATATAGGTACCTACTCTGAAAGAAATGCAGTGGGACTGTTTCAGTTGTAGGTAGGTATAATTTGAAAAAGAGAACAACTGCTAGTTTTTACTACATAAGTCAAGAAAACCGGTGCATGCTTATAATATAGTTTTACATACCAGTCTCTGTTATGATTATTTTGAAATTTTGAAACATGGTGGATATAATTTTTATCTATAAACTGCCATTTTAATTCCTGATCCTTTACCAGTCCTAGTAAGTAGCGACCCGTGAGTTGGTTTCCCCTGCCCTCCGTACGTTATGGTCGAACGTTATGCTCCTTCGAAATTCAAAAACAAGCGCTCGAGTGAGACGTGGCTAACGTATTCTCGCATTTTTTATTAGGTAATAGTATTTAGATAAAATAAGGAAGAAGAGACTTAACTTGTAGAATATTGTCCTAATAACTATATTTTAAGAAAGTTTCTATATAATGTTAAGTCTACTCTCCATAGGATAAAACTTCATCATCATCATCAGCTTATTGCAGTGCACTGCTGGACATAGGTCTCTCCTATTGCACGTCATTCAACTCGATTTTCGGCAACTCTCATCTAGCTGCTACCTACCAGCCACCCTGCAAAGATCGTCGCTCCACCTAGCCTGAGGCTGAGACCAAATAAAAAACCAAGACAGAGGGCTGTCAACAGTAAAGTGAAGCCGGTTTCGTAAACATGTGTGCACTTAGTGACGTGAATGAATGTTGTTGTTGAACTGTCAAAATGAAAGCCATTGCTACATTTAGTGTGTTATGCAATTACCCCGCTAGTTTCACATTAAATTCAACTATTTATTGAGGCACTAGTATTGGAGGTAAAATTTTTTTTTTTCTTCGCATCTTTTCTCATATCGCACACAATGACATAGACACGATCCGATACAGAATCGTCGCCATTGCCATAGAGAAAAATAGAATAGAATAGAATTACCCCGCTGTAGCTTTATTCTTAACTTTTTTTTTAAGGTACGTAGCCGTAGGTAACGTTAAAAACGAATAAATTCAAACACAACCGCCACCTGGACAAACTAAAGCATATCGCGCATCATAAAACACAGGACTCGTGCCAGGCACACGAGCGGATGTCTCCAATTTCCATAAATGTGCCACTAGTCCACAATTATTAGAATCCCAACCATCCCTACCAACCTTAACGCCTTAACTTTAAGGGTGATTTTCGCTTGGCAGTGAAGGCACGCGCCGTCTTCATACTGTTCAAGGAATTAACAGGATGCGTCAAAAGAAGGGTGATTCCAAGACGTTGGAGTAATAATAAAGTAAGCAAGCGTTACGACAGATGGCTGTTTCTTTGGTCTAGTGATTAGGCGTCGGGTTTTAATCTATGGAACTGGCCAGTGACCATAAGGTTGGATAGAATCCTTGGTGCCATGCCATCTATACAAATAAATAAAATGGATCTCTTTGTAATGTCAAAATAACAGCTTTTTATTAAATACATATCATGAAAGTAAATAAAATAATGTCCTCCAGACTGTATTTCGGCCACGGCGGCGGCCAATCTCAACGAAGACTAGCCTTCAACGCGGGAGATGTTATAGTGCACAAGTGTGCGCGCAGACACAGGTGCACTCCCTCTTCCCTCACTCTCATAGTCCGATGGGACGGCAATCCGACACGACCGGAGAGAGATCAGGCAAAGAAAGATCATCAAAGTAAAGAAAAAAAGAAGAGAAAAAGAGAGAAGTGTAGAGGGATCATGAAAGTATAAAGACATGGTAGGTACTTATAACAAAAAAACAACTTTAAAATTTTTCGTCTGTCTGTCTATTCCGGCTAATCTCCGCAATAGCTGGACTGAATTTAATGAAATTTGTAGCCTATATCCTATCTGACGAAGGATATACTTAGACTACTTTTTAGGCTTAGGCTTTTTTTTTATATCCACGCAATCACTGTCCATTCCAAGGTTGCCTGGAAGAGATCGCAGAAAGCGATAAGGCCGCCCATTGTATGTTTTATGTGAATCATCGTTTTCATTGTTATGTTTTTTCTGGTGTACCTACAATAATGTATATATAAATATAAATAAATAAATGCGGCAACGCCGCGATCGGGACCAAGTTTTGTAATAATAATACCAGCCTATTATTCTCATATACAGAAGGCACTAGCATTGATCACCACGCTTGCTTAAGACGTGGCGATTTCAGATTTTATTTTGTACTTAACATTTTCTTCCCTTCTAATCTCGCTTCATCATCATGATCATCATGGGTGGTGACCCATAGAGTATTACTTCTTCTTTTTCTATCGAGTCATCACAAACGAATGGTAATTAATAACTATTAAGCTGTATGGGATTTCCTATCGGCAACAAGGAATAATATTCCAAATACTTAAACTTCTTTCGAACAAAAAAAGAATTTTGCAAATCCGTCTTTATAATTATGACGGAGTTATGCCCGAACATACATAAAAAAAATAAACATCCGAATTGAGAACCTCCTCCTTTTTTGAAGTCGGTTAAAAACAATGATACCTAAGCAAGTACGATAATTTTTTAACTTACAAACAAAAATCTAAGTACCAACATTCACGTGTCCAACTTAAAAAATGACGAAAATTCATATAAACTTTCGTCTCCTACTTATTTAACAAACTATTTCTTAATGCTTACCTTCGTTATAAAAGAAACTCTTGCGCAAAAGTTTATACTTCTAGACCCAGCGGTTTAGGCTGTGCATTGTCTGTCATATTTCAGATTTTTATTAAGTAGAAAGACAGGCCAGTCAATATATTTGTTTAGGATGCATGAAGCAGCCTCCTCGTGTAGCGCAGTTTGTTCCGCCAGTTGCTCAACTGCACCAAGCGCTCGGCGCATCCTGGGCAGTAACACAACCAACATCTTATTTGACTGGCCAATTCCCTTGCGGTGGTAGGGCTAACGCCCACCTGGTTTGCGACCACCCTCCCATCGGAGTACGGCGTCAAGCAGCCTGCTGTGTTTCGTCGATGCGTGTGAGTTCTAGTGCCTTAGGCATCTTCTGGGCACGCTCGTTCCATCATGGACCTCATGCATCGCTTTCCATCAGGCTTGATTGAGGTCAAAAGCGGACCCAATCAGCAACAATTAAAAAAAAAATTGTTTTGTGGATGACTACCCAGAGAGCACCAGACGAACTCTTAGTACCGTAACTCGTGGAAGCCCTTTTATTCTAAACAAAAAAAGCTTACAGCTCGTTATAAATTGTCAATTAGTCCCTTAACAAGGCAGTGACCACATACAACAACTATTCACCAATTTGTCAAACACGATCTTGTTGCCGACGTGCTAAGTTAGTTAAGGCTAAGTTCGGAAGTGCTGGTCGGACACAGTTCCTAGATTTGCCACTTAAGTGATTCGTCCCGAAGGCTAAGTTGCGAAATCGAGTAATTTGTCACTCAGTTATACTTCGTCGAGTCGAGTTTGTCCTGCTAAGTTCGTGCTAGATTAGAATAAGGTATTTAGGGGCATTTTTAGATTCAGCAATATGAGTCGTTACGGGTAGTCTGGAGCCCGAAAGTTTTACCAAGGGGTATCGTATTACCCAGTAACTGGGTTGAGGAGGTCAGATAGGCCGTCGCTCCATGTAAAATACTGGTATTCAGCTGCGTCCGATTAGACTGGAAGCCGACCCCAACATAGTTGGGAAAAGGCTAGACAGATGATGATTAAATAGTATTTTTCGGTAAAACCTCGAACATTGTCGGTGTCACAGAACAGTTTTTTTATCTGTTCTGTGGTCGCTATTCCCTTTCTAATAGACTCATCATAGTCACTGAGGACCCTTTTACAAATAAAAAACAAAAAGTTTTACAAATAAACCTTATGTTTCTGTTCAGTCTTCGAATATTACAGTATAATTGAAAATTAAGAAAAAACACAACCGTTTTTTTTTGTTCCGTAACGGTTTGGCCTTACCAAATTAAAAGTAGACTTGCTTGTTTCTTATTGTTTAGGTGATAAGGTTTAGAATTCCATAAATGTTACCTGTGTTAATAGCTGATTAGTTCTGGGTACAGGGTTGATGAGTAGTTTATGACAGTGATGGGTAATCGATTTTGACGATTTAGTTGTCGAAAACCCTTCATTATGTTGTAAGGTTTTTTTTAAAATTATTGTTGTATGTTTGTTTCTTCTTTTAGAAGGCTGGTAGCAAATTTTGTAAATGTTTAAACAAATATAATTTTGACGAACATGGGCTTACTGTACTTTGGTTTAATAAATACTTCTTCTTCTTACTTGGTTAGTTTTCTGAACTTTTCTCTTCTACTGAAAAATTTCAAAGTCAACTCCATGATGTTGCGAAGCCAAAGCTGCCTGCAAAATTCCAACAGTCTGCGGAGTAATTGCGTAATACACTAACAGTAGGAACGGCTTCCATTTTGACAGTTCAACAACATTGGAAACCTGGACTTGTATGCGCCCCGCGGTTTCACCCGCACAAGTCTCGATCCCGTGGGAATATCGGGATAAAAAGTATCCTATGTCCTTTCCCGGGAGTCAAAACTATCTCTATACCAAATTTCATTAAAAAAAAGTAGTTTATTTGGTAACCATATTTGTACAACAAATTTGAGATTGAAGCCTCCTTTTAAGCAAAAGATGATCTAAATCAGTTCAGCGGTTTAAGCGTGAAGAGGTAACAGACATACATTTTCGCCTTTATAATACTAATATTATAAAGGCAAAGACGAAGACGGGAAGGTGGACCAAGCGTGGTGATTAATGCTCGAGCGGTCTCTGGGAGAAACCTTTGCCCTGCAGTGGAACAATAATAGACTGGTTTCAAATCAATCATTATAAAGAATCAGCATCTTCTGCCTAGCCTTTTCCCAACTATGTTATGGTCGGCTTCCAGTCTAACGGGATGCAGCTGAATACCAGTATTTTACATGGAACGACTGCCTATCTGACCTCCCCAACCCAATACTGGGTAATATGATACCTCTACGTAAAACTGGTTGTCATATTTTCGGGCTTCTGACTACCCGTAACGACTGTCAAAGATCCACAAATGACAGCCGGGACCAACGGCTTTGCTTTCCGAGGCACGGAAGGGTCTCGGTATGTAAAGATGGTCACCCATCCAAAGACTAACCGCGGCAAGCGTAGCTTAACCTGATCGATCGACCTGTGCTGTTATTATTTAGCCACGGGCCCCTCATTATAATGAAATCAGGGTGTATAAATACCCATCACCATGCCATCATCTGAATTCTGTAGGTACAATCAAACTAAGTACCTAAGTAAAGTGTTTTTTACACTCGTTACTCACAATTATAATCAGCCTGTAGGTAATGTTCCCACTGCTGGGACATATGCCTCCTCTCCTGAGTGGGCCGAAATCCACCATGCGGGCCCTGTTCGGGTTGGTAGATGTCTATAATCAGCCTGTAATGTTCCCACTGCTGGGACATATGCCTCCTCTCCTGAGTGGGCCGAAATCCACCATGCGGGCCCTGTTCGGGTTGGTAGATGTCTATAATCAGCCTGTAATGTTCCCACTGCTGGGACATATGTCTCCTCTCCTGAGTGGGCCGAAATCCACCATGCGGGCCCTGTTCGGGTTGGTAGATGTCACATGTCTTCGAATTTTTGGTTCTAGGACACGATACCTTACGATATTTTCGTAAAGTAAAGCGCCTGTCTGGGTTCGAACCTACGGTCTACAACTCGTGAGTCACGGCCGTTACCACTGGGCCACCACTGCTCTCGCTGTATACAACCATAAAAGTTTGTTTTTGTGTACACGCCAATTCAATGATCAATATGAACCGCTGTTCAAGTCGTAAATCAGTAAGATAGTAGAATTACTTAAACACTAGCAGCGCCTCGTGGTTTCACCCGCATAAGTCTCGATCACAAGGGAATATCGGTATAAAAAGCCGTGTGTCAAATTTTTGCGTGAAAGAGTAATCAACGTCCATCCATCCTCACAAACTTCCGCGATTATAATAGTACTAGCAGCGCCCCACGGTTTTATCCGCATATGTGTCGATCCCGTGGGAATATCGGGATAAAAAGTACCCTATGTGTTATTCTAATGTATAAACTATATTATTGTAAAGTTTCATCAAAATCCCTTCAGTAATTCTTGCGTAAAAGAGTAACAAACATCCAGCCATCCTGACAAACATTCGGCTTTATAATATTAGTGTGATAACAATTATATTAGTAGGATTTTCTAGAACCACTATCGTCATCTCCTATCGCTTGAATACCGTGGTACAGGGTCGCACCGTTCCACAACATGTGTTGGATAGAGTCGTCTTCATTAACGGCTAAGTGGAATCAGGTGGTACACCATTATCTCAGCATTCTATTCTTCATGCCTGCTTACGTAGGGATCATTGTTATTCTAACGTTCTAATATTTGGTGCGCTTTAAATAGAGATTCTGACGTATGATATTTCTAAAAGCCGATCTATCTATCTATCTATACATATAAAACAAAGTCGGGTTAGTTACACCATTTATAACTCAAGAACGGCTGAACCGATTTTATGATCTTTGATTTGTTGGATTTACTTCCGCCCCGAATAGCAGAATAACTATTAAAACATGGGCAAATTTCAGGGAAAAATAAATTAAGATATCTTTTTAATTAACCAGTGTTTCGATATGAATTATTGCAATTTTTAATATTTTTTTTAATTTACTACAGAACGATATTTTTAATTTTAGTTTAGTAACATTGACAAATTAATCAAAACAGAAAAAAAAATATTTGACAGCTATCTGCGACGTTGCCAACACTCAGAATGCACCCTCTTCAACTTACCTACAATTAACTAACGAAAATCTTCACTAGATCCTACAAATTAGAAACCTATATCAAATATTGTACTTGAGCTACGTGTTGCTTACTCAAGGCGCTAATAAATCTCACGTGCCCTTAATTACGGCGATGTGTTGAGACAGACAGATTAACAGAGGGTGGTTTTACGAGCGAAGAACTCCGTTACGATGTTTGTGTGCCTCTCCAAACAATAGTCCAAGTTTTACCTGGATCAGGGAAATATTTACTAACAAACATTCTATTTTTGTGTTAAAACTATTCATTGGGAAGACTTGACCTAAGCTTTTTTTTCTTTGTGAACTGTTTTCCAGATCTAGGATGACTGGGTATCAGAGACCGATACTTAAACACATGATTGTACTCATCATAGCAAACAACTTTCCCAAAGATACGATATTTTTTACTTTACCAATGAGCGCATGACCAATGAGCAGTGGTGGCCTAGTGGTATCGGCCGTGACTTACGAGTTGTAGGTCGTAGGTTCGAACCCAGTCCGGCGCTATACTTTGCGTAAATTATTTCATCACCACTGCTCTCAAAACGGTGAAGGAAAATATCGCGAGGAAACCGGCATGTCCTAGAACCAAAAATTCGAAAACATGTGACATCCACCAACCCGCACTGGGCCTGCGTGGTGGATTCTGGCCCAGTTCCTCTCACCCGAAGGAGGCCTGTGTCCCAGCAGTGGGAACATTACAGGCTGCTTATGCATTATGCATGACCTCAATCAGCTCAATAGAATATAAGAATAGTTACTAATCTCTTTTTAAAAACAAAATTATTCCACTTTTACCATGAATTTTTTTTTCATTCTTTTATCAACCGTAGAGATCGCACTGTTCTATTGGGGTCATTGGGACCATGCGTTTGATCAATTAAATAAAATGTTTCTTTGGGAAAGTTGTTTGTTATGATGAGTACAATCATGTGTATCGGTCACTAATCACCAATCACCCTATACGAGTTAAAGCAGTGGGCAGTGACAGGGGTTAAAAAATCTTATTTCGCTAATGCATTGTTTTAAATCCTTTTTAAATAATTTTCCAAATAGCATGGTATAAGCTATGCAACAGAAGCTTGTGGCTAAGTAATAACAGCCGCACGGGTCGATCGATCAGGTTAAGTTAAGATATGCTTGCTGCGGTTGGACCGTGGAGGGTGACCATCTTTATATACCGTTACGCCGTTGGTCACGGCTGTCATTCGTGGATCTTTGACAGTTACGGGTAGTCAGAAGCCCGAAAGTCTGACAACCAGTCTTACCAAGGGGGTATTACTAAGTTACTGGGTTGTGGAGGTCAGATAGGCAGTCGCTCCTTGTCAAATACTGGTATTCAGCTGCATCCTATTAGACTGGAAGCCGACCCTAACATAGCTGAAAAAAATCTAGACAGATTGATAGATTGAAGCTATGCTCATAAATTATAAGTCCTGCGAAAGTAGAGTTTATAATCCTGCGATAGTCAACGAATTATTGTCTGTAGTGAAAGACACCATAGAGAAAAAACTTACACCCTTCTTCGTCCATTTTTTTATTCAATAAAAAGTTTATTATTTTAGTAATGATGTCTCCCACGGAGACAACGGTAAAACTGACAGAATATCGATTGATAAGTGCAACAGATGGCGATTCAGTTCTAAGCAAATTGGAGCGAAAAAAACAAAAACAACCCAAGACAGTTCCAAAATTATGCTCCAGAACCATTTATTTTCTAAGGAAGTTAAAAATCTTAATCAATGTTTCTTAAGGCGGGACGCGCCAGGGTAACCTGCGAAATTATTTTTTTTTTTGCGGTTTTTGCAATATCCAGGTCAGTGTCTGTTAACGTATTCTCTATGCAAAATTCTTTATTAGATTTTCAACTTTATCGCTAAAGCGTAAGGTTCAAGGTTGATTGGGAAAATTTGACAGTTTCGGGTAGCTTGATGTGCTGGCGTCTGTACGTACGGTCGACATTACAATTTCTGGCCGTTACAGGGGGTGTCTACAAGACACGATATTGACGTGGTTTGCACGCGGTAAGATTACGCGGGGAATAATAATTACCAAACAGAATTTGGGCCCAGGTTGTATGTTCATCTAAATATGATTCGCGGCAACAAATATTTATTTATAGATATAATTATAATCACAAAAATAGGCGATTACCTAAATAACCGGAGAAATGTAGGTCTAATAATAGTTACACCTCTGTCTAACCCTTGACAAAGACGCGTGATGTTGGGTTATGCTAAGGTCGCGGGAATCCGTGGTAAGCGCAGGAGAGGTCGATGTGGCCATACTTGGCACAGCCGGTCTGTACTGTGAAAGTCTCACCACGAAAAAGGTGAAGGGAGCTGTCCTTCCGGGATTTTTTTTACCGAATATCAGAATATATCTATGTCCAGCCGTGATCATCGCAGATTGTAGAAAACATCGTGAGGAAACCAGCATGTCCTAGAAGCAAACATTCGAAGACTTGTGACATCAACCAACCCGCACTGGGTCAGCGTAGTAGATTACGGCCCACTCCCTCTCACCGAGAGGAGGCCTGTGTCCCAGCAGTGGGAACATGCCAGCAGTGCACCCTTTTCGACGGAATGATGATGATGAATTCAAGAATTTTTAAGTTCCTAGTAAAATGTCTCTTCATGTTGAAAATCACAAGATTTTACCGAATATTAAAACTATTCTTAATCCATAATTTAAACAATGTAACGATTCATTGGTTTTACTTGTCATTAAACGACAAATATCGAGAATAGATAAGGTCTTCATTATCACGTCTGATAACAGCAGTACGCGAAAACAGATGTTGGCATGTTTACACACAAGTAAAAACACTACATTTACAATGTCTCAATTAAGCTTTAATTTTACTTATTGTTATAAATCGCGGTTTAACTATAACATTGTTCTAATTGAAAAGGTGTTGTTTCTTGTTCAGCAAATATTTCTTTTTAATACTTATGTTTTGAATAATCTTTACGTCAATGCTAGGCTAGATTTTCGGTATAAAAAGGTCAGAAAATGTTGTATCGACATCAGTCCGGTTCCTACTCTCAATCAACATGGGAGGAACAGCCTTCGTGATCCTTTGCTGCGCTTTGCAGGTAAGCACACCACCCTTTATTACTATCTATCTTTGATGCTATCCAATTATTGTATTATAACTTTAAATAATGCACTTCAACTGTCACCTTACTATCCGGTTAAGCAGACGACGTCCTCATTGGTTGAACTGCGAGATGACATTTATAAAAAAAAAAGTCACCCTACCGCCATTCGAACCGAAAATTTTGTAACATTTCCGTTTGAGCACCTATTTTTAGAGCACCTAGGAGAGAAGGGATCAATGGAAGAAAAAATATATATGATTTGAAATAGGTGCTCAAACGGGAATACTCCAATTTTATGATTTAAAAGAGTGTCTGTGGAGTTTCTTGCCCGTTCTTCTCCATCCTACTACTCTTTGGAATGGGCAACTACCCGTAGCTTCATCGTTCTAACTGACTGACCCCTTGACAATTCAAAAGTGCCTGTATTTGGTTTATTTGAAATAAAGTTTGGGAACGTCTTCTAATATTAAATTTTGATACTCATGCATAAATATGTTGTGCTACTGTAAAAGAACAAAAGTAATCAACTAATGCATCGAAGGATGTTTAAACATGAACTAAAACAAGGAAAAAAAAATAAGAATTGAAACAGACTGAAGTTTGCTATCAAGTTTAGTAAAATAATGATTTTAAGATTAAGAGCTTTAAACAAACTAGCTGTTGTCCACGACTGCGTGAAATTTCTTGTTCCCCCAGATGTCTCGTCGCATCGCATCGCCTATTACTTCGTTTTCGCTTGACTTGATATTAATTTGTTTGGTTTTAACGGGCAAAACTAATATTATAAACGCTTCACGAATTAGAGTTGTCAGTACGAACATTAATAAAAAAAAACAGCTGTATGACTGAAAGACTATTTGACTGACTCGTTAATATACTCCCACCCAAAACAGCTTACCTACTATCAAGTTTCTATCGTCAAACAGACTATCATGAAGATATTTATTATGTTCCTTAGAGACTCCTAAGAGGTTAACATAAAAGAGATTTTTTACCTTTTTCCACCTCTGATTTGATCAAACGGGGATCTGAAGTTTGTACCTATGTGAAAGAAAGAGGTATACATAAGCTTATGTTATGATAAGACTAAGAGTTTGTTGACGGCTATCGTCAGAAGGTCTCGTCCTAGAGTGGTTGGATCTTACTCTGTTGAGGGTTGGAAAAAAAGTTGCTTTAATTTTCCCCTACTCCCATACCGATGTGCCCTCGTGACTTTTTTTGTTTGTTTTAGTATAACCAAATATTTAAATTTAATTCACAGTATGCAACCGCCAATTTTGCACCTCGGATGGACTATCACCCAGAAAAAATTGCCGGTGCTCATCAGACATTCTTAAACAAATCTGAAACAGTTGTCAAAACTGAAGACGGATATGAGGACATCAAAACTGTCCAATCGGTAATTGAGTTTAACGCTCTTCCACCCGGTCTGCGAAATCTGCATGACGGCCTTAAACATCGTGAAAAGAAGAGGATGAAATTCACCATTTTTATTGATGAAACCGGTAAAGAGACCATTTTTGAGGAAGAGGAAACCATTACAAAGATTTCCGATGCGGAAGCAAATGCTATAGCAGGATCCTCTGCAAGCGCCTCATCATCTGCGAGTGCCTCAGCTGGTGCATCATCTGCAGCAGCCACAGGACGAGGTTCCGGTGTCAGAGGCTCGAACAAACCCAGCGGCCCTGGAGGACCAGCAACCCAACATAGACCAAAGCGACCTAACTATTCTGGCACATCTAGCTCAACGGCAACCTCTACATCTACATCAGGATCAGGTTCACAAGGAGCTGGATATGGACAAGAAGCCGGTTATGGACAAGGAAGCGGTTATGGACAATCTAGCAGTAGCGCCTCAGCAGCAGCATCTGGAACAGCCAGACTATCAGGGCCAAACGGACGAGGTCGACCAAACCGGCCCTCCGGATCAAACGAAAGATTTGAACCAGAAGGAGCAGAAAATGGAATTTCTGGCCCTGGTACACAAGGTTTTGGAAATAAGTCAGGATCGAGCAACAGTGCATCAGCCGCAGCAGCAGCTGCATCAGCCGCGGTAGCAGCAGCATCAGCCGCGGCAGCTGCAGCGGAACAAGCAGAATACCAAAATGGTGGACTGAACGAGCAATATCTATTAGATGGTTCACAAGCAGCATCAGCGGCAGCATCAGCAGCAGCAGCGGTTGCAGCAGCAGCTGGAGAATCCGATAACGGTTATGGAGTTCAAAGCGGTTCTTCCTCATCCGTAAGCTCTTCAAAATCAAGCTCTAACAGAGGGCCAAATGTCATAATCATCACAGAAGGAGAAAATGAGTCTGACAGTACAGCTTCAGCTTCAGCAGCAGCAGCAGCAGCAGCTGGACAATCAGGAAGAGGACCAAATGGCCGTTACGGAAACAAGGATGGCTATGGACGGGGCCGATCAGGACAAGCAACGGGTTCAGCATCAGCAGCGGCAGTAGCTGCAGCAGAAGCTGCAGCAGCAGCGGTAGCAGCAGCAGAAGCTGGCAATGCAGATTTGTATGGACTCGATGGCTCCTACAGCTCTGAGGAAGCATATGGAACCGGCCTTCCAGCATTAGGACCATATGGTCTTGACAATTCTGGGGACGGATATGGGCCCGAATCGGGATCAGCAGGTGCAGCGGCAGCAGCAGCAGCAGCAGCAGCAGCAGCAGCTGGACAATCACGTTTAGGACACAATGGCCATTACGGACCTGGTGCAGGATATGGACGAGGCCGATCAGGACAAGCAACTGGTGCAGCAGCAGCAGCGGCTGCAGCAGCAGCTGGAGCATCCGATAACGGTTATGGAGCTCAAAGCGGTTCTTCTTCATCCGCAAGCTCTTCGAAATCAAGCTCGAACAGAGTGCCAAATGTCATAATCATCACAGAAGGAGAAAATGAGTCTGACAGTACAGCTTCAGCTTCAGCAGCAGCAGCAGCAGCAGCTGGACAATCAGGTCGAGGACCAAATGGCCATTACGGAAACAAGGATGGACATGGACGGGGCCGATCAGGACAAGCAACGGGTTCAGCATCAGCAGCGGCAGCAGCTGCAGCAGCAGCGGCAGCAGCAGCAGAAGCTGGCAATGCAGATTTGTATGGACTCGATGGCTCCTACAGCTCTGAGGAAGCATATGGAACCGGCCTTCCAGCATTAGGACCATATGGTCTTGACAATTCTGGGGACGGATATGGGCCCGAATCAGGATCAGCAGGTGCAGTGGCAGCAGCAGCAGCAGCAGCAGCAGCTGGACAATCACATTTAGGACACAATGACCATTACAGACCTGGTGCAGGATATAGACGAGGCCGATCAGGAGAAGCAACCGCTGCAGCATTAGCAGCGGCTGCAGCAGCAGCTAGAGAATCCGATAACGGTTATGGAGTTCAAAGCGGTTCATCTTCATCCGCAAGCTCTTCAAAATCAAGCTCGAACAGAGGGCCAAATGTCATAATCATCACAGAAGGAGAAAATGAGTCTGACAGTACAGCTTTAGCTTCAGCAACAGCAGCAGCAGCAGCAGCTGGACAATCAGGAAGAGGACCAAATGGCCATTACGGAAACAAGCATGGACATGGACGGGGCCGATCAGGACAAGCAACGGGTTCAGCATCAGCAGCGGCAGCAGCTGCAGCAGCAGCAGAAGCTGGCAATGCAGATTTGTACGGACTCGATGGCTCCTACAGCTCTGAGAAAGCATATGGAACCGGCCTTCCAGCATTAGGACCATATGGTCTTGACAATTCTGGGGACGGATATGGGCCCGAATCAGGATCAGCAGGTGCAGCGGCAGCAGCAGCAGCAGCAGCAGCTGGACAATCACGTTTAGGACACAATGGCCGTTACGGACCTGGTGCAGGATATGGACGAGGCCGATCAGGAGAAGCAACCGCTGCAGCATCAGCAGCGGCTGCAGCAGCAGCTGGAGAATCCGATAACGATTATGGAGCTCAAAGCGGTTCATCTTCATCCGCAAGCTCTTCAAAATCAAGCTCGAACAGAGGGCCAAATGTCATAATCATCACAGAAGGAGAAAATGAGTCTGACAGTACAGCTTCAGCTTCAGCAGCAGCAGCAGCAGCAGCAGCTGGACAATCAGGAAGAGGACCAAATGTCCATTACGGAAACAAGGATGGATATGGACGGGGCCGATCAGGACAAGCAACGGGTTCAGCATCAGCAGCGGCAGCAGCAGCAGAAGCTGGCAATGCAGATTTGTATGAACTCGATGGCTCCTACAGCTCTGAGGAAGCATATGGAACCGGCCCTGCAGCATTAGGACCATATGGTCTTGCCAATTCTGGGGACGGATATGGGCCCGAATCAGGATCAGCAGGTGCAGCGGCAGCAGCAGCAGCAGCAGCAGCAGCTGGACAATCACGTTTAGGACACAATGGCCGTTACGGACCTGGTGCAGGATATGGACGAGGCCGATCAGGAGAAGCAACCGCTGCAGCATCAGCAGCGGCTGCAGCAGCAGCTGGAGAATCCGATAACGGTTATGGAGCTCAGAGTGGTTCATCTTCATCCGCAAGCTCTTCAAAATCAAGCTCAAACAGAGGGCCAAATGTCATAATCATCACAGAAGGAGAAAATGAGTCTGACAGTACAGCTTCAGCTTCAGCAACAGCAGCAGCAGCAGCAGCTGGACAATCAGGAAGAGGACCAAATGGCCATTACGGAAACAAGCATGGACATGGACGGGGCCGATCAGGACAAGCAACGGGTTCAGCATCAGCAGCGGCAGCAGCTGCAGCAGCAGCAGAAGCTGGCAATGTAGATTTGTATGGACTCGATGGCTCCTACAGCTCTGAGGAAGCATATGGAACCGGCCTTTCAGCATTAGGACCATATGGTCTTGCCAATTCTGGGGACGGATATGGGCCCGAATCAGGATCAGCAGGTGCAGCGGCAGCAGCAGCAGCAGCAGCAGCAGCAGCTGGACAATCACGTTTAGGACACAATGGCCATTACGGACCTGGTGCAGGATATGGACGAGGCCGATCAGGAGAAGCAACCGCTGCAGCATCAGCAGCGGCTGCAGCAGCAGCTGGAGAATCCGATAACGATTATGGAGCTCAAAGCGGTTCATCTTCATCCACAAGCTCTTCAAAATCAAGCTCGAACAGAGGGCCAAATGTCATAATCATCACAGAAGGAGAAAATGAGTCTGACAGTACAGCTTCAGCTTCAGCAGCAGCAGCAGCAGCAGCTGGACAATCAGGAAGAGGACCAAATGGCCATTACGGAAACAAGCATGGACATGGACGAGGCCGACCAGGACAAGCAACGGGTTCAGCATCAGCAGCGGCAGCAGCTGCAGCAGCAGCGGCAGCAGCAGCAGAAGCTGGCAATGCAGATTTGTATGGACTCGATGGCTCCTACAGCTCTGAGGAAGCATATGGAACCGGCCTTGAGGCATTAGGACCATATGGTCTTGCCAATTCTGGGGACGGATATGGGCCCGAATCAGGATCAGCAGGTGCAGCGGCAGCAGCAGCAGCAGCAGCAGCAGCAGCTGGACAATCACGTTTAGGACACAATGGCCATTACGGACCTGGTGCAGGATATGGACGAGGCCGATCAGGAGAAGCAACCGCTGCAGCATCAGCAGCGGCTGCAGCAGCAGCTGGAGAATCCGATAACGGTTATGGAGCTCAAAGCGGTTCATCTTCATCCGCAAGCTCTTCAAAATCAAGCTCGAACAGAGGGCCAAATGTCATAATCATCACAGAAGGAGAAAATGAGTCTGACAGTACAGCTTCAGCTTCAGCAGCAGCAGCAGCAGCAGCAGCTGGACAATCAGGAAGAGGACCAAATGTCCATTACGGAAACAAGGATGGATATGGACGGGGCCGATCAGGACAAGCAACGGGTTCAGCATCAGCAGCGGCAGCAGCAGCAGAAGCTGGCAATGCAGATTTGTATGAACTCGATGGCTCCTACAGCTCTGAGGAAGCATATGGAACCGGCCCTGCAGCATTAGGACCATATGGTCTTGCCAATTCTGGGGACGGATATGGGCCCGAATCAGGATCAGCAGGTGCAGCGGCAGCAGCAGCAGCAGCAGCAGCAGCTGGACAATCACGTTTAGGACACAATGGCCATTACGGACCTGGTGCAGGATATGGACGAGGCCGATCAGGACAAGCAACCGCTGCAGCATCAGCAGCGGCTGCAGCAGCAGCTGGAGAATCCGATAACGGTTATGGAGCTCAAAGCGGTTCATCTTCATCCGCAAGCTCTTCAAAATCAAGCTCGAACAGAGGGCCAAATGTCATAATCATCACAGAAGGAGAAAATGAGTCTGACAGTACAGCTTCAGCTTCAGCAGCAGCAGCAGCAGCAGCAGCTGGACAATCAGGAAGAGGACCAAATGTCCATTACGGAAACAAGGATGGATATGGACGGGGCCGATCAGGACAAGCAACGGGTTCAGCATCAGCAGCGGCAGCAGCAGCAGAAGCTGGCAATGCAGATTTGTATGAACTCGATGGCTCCTACAGCTCTGAGGAAGCATATGGAACCGGCCCTGCAGCATTAGGACCATATGGTCTTGCCAATTCTGGGGACGGATATGGGCCCGAATCAGGATCAGCAGGTGCAGCGGCAGCAGCAGCAGCAGCAGCAGCAGCTGGACAATCACGTTTAGGACACAATGGCCATTACGGACCTGGTGCAGGATATGGACGAGGCCGATCAGGACAAGCAACCGCTGCAGCATCAGCAGCGGCTGCAGCAGCAGCTGGAGAATCCGATAACGGTTATGGAGTTCAAAGCGGTTCATCTTCATCCGCAAGCTCTTCAAAATCAAGCTCGAACAGAGGGCCAAATGTCATAATCATCACAGAAGGAGAAAATGAGTCTGACAGTACAGCTTCAGCTTCAGCAACAGCAGCAGCAGCAGCAGCTGGACAATCAGGAAGAGGACCAAATGGCCATTACGGAAATAGGCATGGACATGGACGGGGCCGTACAGGACAAGCAACGGGTTCAGCATCAGCAGCGGCAGCAGCTGCAGCAGCAGCAGAAGCTGGCAATGCAGATTTGTATGGACTCGATGGCTCCTACAGCTCTGAGGAAGCATATGGAACCGGCCTTGCAGCATTAGGACCATATGGTCTTGCCAATTCTGGGGACGGATATGGGTCCGAATCAGGATCAGCAGGTGCAGCGGCAGCAGCAGCAGCAGCAGCAGCAGCTGGACAATCAAGAAGAGGACCAAATGGCCATTACGGAAACAAGCATGGACATGGACGGGGCCGATCAGGACAAGCAACGGGTTCAGCATCAGCAGCGGCAGCAGCTGCAGCAGCAGCAGAAGCTGGCAATGCAGATTTGTACGGACTCGATGGCTACTACAGCTCTGAGGAAGCATATGGAACCGGCCTTCCAGCATTAGGACCATATGGTCTTGACAATTCTGGAGACGGATATGGGCCCGAATCAGGATCAGCAGGTGCAGCGGCAGCAGCAGCAGCAGCAGCAGCAGCAGCTGGACAATCACGTTTAGGACACAATGGCCATTACGGAACTGGTGCAGGATATGGACGAGGCCGATCAGGAGAAGCAACCGCTGCAGCATTAGCAGCAGCTGCAGCAGCAGCTGGAGAATCCGATAACGGTTATGGAGCTCAAAGTGGTTCATCTTCATCCGCAAGCTCTTCAAAATCAAGCTCGAACAGAGGGCCAAATGTCATAATCATCACAGAAGGAGAAAATGAGTCTGACAGTACAGCTTCAGCTTCAGCAACAGCAGCAGCAGCAGCAGCTGGACAATCAGGAAGAGGACCAAATGGCCATTACGGAAACAAGCATGGACATGGACGGGGCCGATCAGGACAAGCAACGGGTTCAGCATCAGCAGCGGCAGCAGCTGCAGCAGCAGCAGAAGCTGGCAATGTAGATTTGTATGGACTCGATGGCTCCTACAGCTCTGAGGAAGCATATGGAACCGGCCTTTCAGCATTAGGACCATATGGTCTTGCCAATTCTGGGGACGGATATGGGCCCGAATCAGGATCAGCAGGTGCAGCGGCAGCAGCAGCAGCAGCAGCAGCAGCAGCTGGACAATCACGTTTAGGACACAATGGCCATTACGGACCTGGTGCAGGATATGGACGAGGCCGATCAGGAGAAGCAACCGCTGCAGCATCAGCAGCGGCTGCAGCAGCAGCTGGAGAATCCGATAACGATTATGGAGCTCAAAGCGGTTCATCTTCATCCACAAGCTCTTCAAAATCAAGCTCGAACAGAGGGCCAAATGTCATAATCATCACAGAAGGAGAAAATGAGTCTGACAGTACAGCTTCAGCTTCAGCAGCAGCAGCAGCAGCAGCTGGACAATCAGGAAGAGGACCAAATGGCCATTACGGAAACAAGCATGGACATGGACGAGGCCGACCAGGACAAGCAACGGGTTCAGCATCAGCAGCGGCAGCAGCTGCAGCAGCAGCGGCAGCAGCAGCAGAAGCTGGCAATGCAGATTTGTATGGACTCGATGGCTCCTACAGCTCTGAGGAAGCATATGGAACCGGCCTTGAGGCATTAGGACCATATGGTCTTGCCAATTCTGGGGACGGATATGGGCCCGAATCAGGATCAGCAGGTGCTGCGGCAGCAGCAGCAGCTGGACAATCACGTTTAGGACACAATGGCCATAACGGACCTGGTGCAGGATATGGACGAGGCCGATCAGGACAAGCAACCGCTGCAGCATCAGCAGCGGCTGCAGCAGCAGCTGGAGAATCCGATAACGGTTATGGAGCTCAAAGCGGTTCATCTTCATCCGCAAGCTCTTCAAAATCAAGCTCGAACAGAGGGCCAAATGTCATAATCATCACAGAAGGAGAAAATGAGTCTGACAGTACAGCTTCAGCTTCAGCAGCAGCAGCAGCAGCAGCAGCTGGACAATCAGGAAGAGGACCAAATGTCCATTACGGAAACAAGGATGGATATGGACGGGGCCGATCAGGACAAGCAACGGGTTCAGCATCAGCAGCGGCAGCAGCTGCAGCAGCAGCAGAAGCTGGCAATGCAGATTTGTACGGACTCGATGGCTACTACAGCTCTGAGGAAGCATATGGAACCGGCCTTCCAGCATTAGGACCATATGGTCTTGACAATTCTGGAGACGGATATGGGCCCGAATCAGGATCAGCAGGTGCAGCGGCAGCAGCAGCAGCAGCAGCAGCAGCAGCTGGACAATCACGTTTAGGACACAATGGCCATTACGGAACTGGTGCAGGATATGGACGAGGCCGATCAGGAGAAGCAACCGCTGCAGCATTAGCAGCAGCTGCAGCAGCAGCTGGAGAATCCGATAACGGTTATGGAGCTCAAAGTGGTTCATCTTCATCCGCAAGCTCTTCAAAATCAAGCTCGAACAGAGGGCCAAATGTCATAATCATCACAGAAGGAGAAAATGAGTCTGACAGTACAGCTTCAGCTTCAGCAACAGCAGCAGCAGCAGCAGCTGGACAATCAGGAAGAGGACCAAATGGCCATTACGGAAACAAGCATGGACATGGACGGGGCCGATCAGGACAAGCAACGGGTTCAGCATCAGCAGCGGCAGCAGCTGCAGCAGCAGCAGAAGCTGGCAATGTAGATTTGTATGGACTCGATGGCTCCTACAGCTCTGAGGAAGCATATGGAACCGGCCTTTCAGCATTAGGACCATATGGTCTTGCCAATTCTGGGGACGGATATGGGCCCGAATCAGGATCAGCAGGTGCAGCGGCAGCAGCAGCAGCAGCAGCAGCAGCAGCTGGACAATCACGTTTAGGACACAATGGCCATTACGGACCTGGTGCAGGATATGGACGAGGCCGATCAGGAGAAGCAACCGCTGCAGCATCAGCAGCGGCTGCAGCAGCAGCTGGAGAATCCGATAACGATTATGGAGCTCAAAGCGGTTCATCTTCATCCACAAGCTCTTCAAAATCAAGCTCGAACAGAGGGCCAAATGTCATAATCATCACAGAAGGAGAAAATGAGTCTGACAGTACAGCTTCAGCTTCAGCAGCAGCAGCAGCAGCAGCTGGACAATCAGGAAGAGGACCAAATGGCCATTACGGAAACAAGCATGGACATGGACGAGGCCGACCAGGACAAGCAACGGGTTCAGCATCAGCAGCGGCAGCAGCTGCAGCAGCAGCGGCAGCAGCAGCAGAAGCTGGCAATGCAGATTTGTATGGACTCGATGGCTCCTACAGCTCTGAGGAAGCATATGGAACCGGCCTTGAGGCATTAGGACCATATGGTCTTGCCAATTCTGGGGACGGATATGGGCCCGAATCAGGATCAGCAGGTGCTGCGGCAGCAGCAGCAGCTGGACAATCACGTTTAGGACACAATGGCCATAACGGACCTGGTGCAGGATATGGACGAGGCCGATCAGGACAAGCAACCGCTGCAGCATCAGCAGCGGCTGCAGCAGCAGCTGGAGAATCCGATAACGGTTATGGAGCTCAAAGCGGTTCATCTTCATCCGCAAGCTCTTCAAAATCAAGCTCGAACAGAGGGCCAAATGTCATAATCATCACAGAAGGAGAAAATGAGTCTGACAGTACAGCTTCAGCTTCAGCAGCAGCAGCAGCAGCAGCAGCTGGACAATCAGGAAGAGGACCAAATGTCCATTACGGAAACAAGGATGGATATGGACGGGGCCGATCAGGACAAGCAACGGGTTCAGCATCAGCAGCGGCAGCAGCTGCAGCAGCAGCAGAAGCTGGCAATGTAGATTTGTATGGACTCGATGGCTCCTACAGCTCTGAGGAAGCATATGGAACCGGCCTTTCAGCATTAGGACCATATGGTCTTGCCAATTCTGGGGACGGATATGGGCCCGAATCAGGATCAGCAGGTGCAGCGGCAGCAGCAGCAGCAGCAGCAGCAGCAGCTGGACAATCACGTTTAGGACACAATGGCCATTACGGACCTGGTGCAGGATATGGACGAGGCCGATCAGGAGAAGCAACCGCTGCAGCATCAGCAGCGGCTGCAGCAGCAGCTGGAGAATCCGATAACGATTATGGAGCTCAAAGCGGTTCATCTTCATCCACAAGCTCTTCAAAATCAAGCTCGAACAGAGGGCCAAATGTCATAATCATCACAGAAGGAGAAAATGAGTCTGACAGTACAGCTTCAGCTTCAGCAGCAGCAGCAGCAGCAGCTGGACAATCAGGAAGAGGACCAAATGGCCATTACGGAAACAAGCATGGACATGGACGAGGCCGACCAGGACAAGCAACGGGTTCAGCATCAGCAGCGGCAGCAGCTGCAGCAGCAGCGGCAGCAGCAGCAGAAGCTGGCAATGCAGATTTGTATGGACTCGATGGCTCCTACAGCTCTGAGGAAGCATATGGAACCGGCCCTGCAGCATTAGGACCATATGGTCTTGCCAATTCTGGGGACGGATATGGGCCCGAATCAGAATCAGCAGGTGCAGCGGCAGCAGCAGCAGCAGCAGCAGCAGCTGGACAATCACGTTTAGGACACAATGGCCATTACGGACCTGGTGCAGGATATGGACGAGGCCGATCAGGACAAGCAACCGCTGCAGCATCAGCAGCGGCTGCAGCAGCAGCTGGAGAATCCGATAACGGTTATGGAGTTCAAAGCGGTTCATCTTCATCCGCAAGCTCTTCAAAATCAAGCTCGAACAGAGGGCCAAATGTCATAATCATCACAGAAGGAGAAAATGAGTCTGACAGTACAGCTTCAGCTTCAGCAACAGCAGCAGCAGCAGCAGCTGGACAATCAGGAAGAGGACCAAATGGCCATTACGGAAACAAGCATGGACATGGACGGGGCCGTACAGGACAAGCAACGGGTTCAGCATCAGCAGCGGCAGCAGCTGCAGCAGCAGCAGAAGCTGGCAATGCAGATTTGTACGGACTCGATGGCTCCTACAGCTCTGAGGAAGCATATGGAACCGGCCTTTCAGCATTAGGACCATATGGTCTTGACAATTCTGGGGACGGATATGGGCCCGAATCAGGATCAGCTGGTGCAGCGGCAGCAGCAGCAGCAGCAGCAGCAGCAGCTGGACAATCACGTTTAGGACACAATGTCCATTACGGACCTGGTGCAGGATATGAACAAGGCCGATCAGGACAAGCAACCGCTGCAGCATCAGCAGCGGCAGCAGCAGCAGCTGGAGAATCCAATAACGGTTATGGAGTTCAAAGCGGTTCTTCTTCATCCGTAAGCTCTTCAAAATCAAGCTCGAACAGAGGGTCAAATGTCATAATCATCACAGAAGGAGAAAATGAGTCTGACAGTACAGCTTCAGCTTCAGCAGCAGCAGCAGCTGGACAATCAGGAAGAGGACCAAATGGCCATTACGGAAACAAGCATGTACATGGACGGGGCCGACCAGGACAAGCAACGGGTTCAGCATCAGCAGCGGCAGCAGCTGCAGCAGCAGCGGCAGCAGCAGCAGAAGCTGGCAATGCAGATTTGTACGGACTCGATGGCTCCTACAGCTCTGAGGAAGCATATGGAACCGGCCTTTCAGCATTAGGACCATATGGTCTTGACAATTCTGGGGACGGATATGGGCCCGAATCAGGATCAGCAGGTGCAGCGGCAGCAGCAGCAGCAGCAGCAGCAGCAGCTGGACAATCACGTTTAGGACACAATGGCCATTACGGACCTGGTGCAGGATATGGACGAGGCCGATCAGGAGAAGCAACCGCTGCAGCATCAGCAGCGGCTGCAGCAGCAGCTGGAGAATCCGATAACGGTTATGGAGCTCAAAGCGGTTCATCTTCATCCGCAAGCTCTTCAAAATCAAGCTCGAACAGAGGGCCAAATGTCATAATCATCACAGAAGGAGAAAATGAGTCAGACAGTACAGCTTCAGCTTTAGCAACAGCAGCAGCAGCAGCAGCTGGACAATCAGGAAGAGGACCAAATGGCCATTACGGAAACAAGCATGGACATGGACGGGGCCGATCAGGACAAGCAACGGGTTCAGCATCAGCAGCGGCAGCAGCTGCAGCAGCAGCAGAAGCTGGCAATGCAGATTTTTATGGACTCGATGGCTCCTACAGCTCTGAGGAAGCATATGGAACCAGCCTTCCAGCATTAGGACCATATGGTCTTGCCAATTCTGGGGACGGATATGGGCCCGAATCAGGATCAGCAGGTGCAGCGGCAGCAGCAGCAGCAGCAGCGGCTGCAGCAGCAGCTGGAGAATCCGATAAACGTTATGGAGTTCAAAGCGGTTCATCTTCATCCGCAAGCTCTTCAAAATCAAGCTCGAACAGAGGGCCAAATGTCATAATCATCACAGAAGGAGAAAATGAGTCTGACAGTACAGCTTCAGCTTCAGCAGCAGCAGCAGCAGCAGCAGCAGCTGGACAATCAGGAAGAGGACCAAATGGCCATTACGGAAACAAGTATGGACATGGACGGGGCCGATCAGGACAAGCAACGGGTTCAGCATCAGCAGCTGCAGCAGCAGCGGCAGCAGCAGCAAAAGCTGGCAATGCAGATTTGTATGGACTCGATGGCTCCTACAGCTCTGAGGAAGCATATGGAACCGGCCTTTCAGCATTAGGACCATATGGTCTTGCCAATTCTGGGGACGGATATGGGCCCGAATCAGGATCAGCAGGTGCAGCGGCAGCAGCAGCTGGACAATCACGTTTAGGACACAATGGTCATTACGGACCTGGTGCAGGATATGGACGAGGCCGATCAGGACAAGCAACCGCTGCAGCATCAGCAGCGGCTGCAGCAGCAGCTGGAGAATCCGATAACGGTTATGGAGCTCAAAGCGGTTCATCTTCATCCGCAAGCTCTTCAAAATCAAGCTCGAACAGAGGGCCAAATGTCATAATCATCACAGAAGGAGAAAATGAGTCTGACAGTACAGCTTCAGCTTCAGCAACAGCAGCAGCAGCTGGACAATCAGGAAGAGGACCAAATGGCCATTACGGAAACAAGCATGGACATGGACGGGGCCGTACAGGACAAGCAACGGGTTCAGCATCAGCAGCGGCAGCAGCTGCAGCAGCAGCAGAAGCTGGCAATGCAGATTTGTACGGACTCGATGGCTCCTACAGCTCTGAGGAAGCATATGGAACCGGCCTTTCAGCATTAGGATCATATGGTCTTGACAATTCTGGGGACGGATATGGGCCAGAATCGGGATCAGCAGGTGCAGCGGCAGCAGCAGCAGCAGCAGCAGCAGCTGGACAATCACGTTTAGGACACAATGTCCATTACGGACCTGGTGCAGGATATGAACGAGGCCGATCAGGACAAGCAACCGCTGCAGCATCAGCAGCGGCAGCAGCAGCAGCTGGAGAATCCGATAACGATTATGGAGTTCAAAGCGGTTCATCTTCATCCGTAAGCTCTTCAAAATCAAGCTCGAACAGAGGGTCAAATGTCATAATCATCACAGAAGGAGAAAATGAGTCTGACAGTACAGCTTCAGCTTCAGCAGCAGCAGCAGCAGCAGCAGCAGCTGGACAATCAGGAAGAGGACCAAATGGCCATTACGGAAACAAGCATGTACATGGACGGGGCCGACCAGGACAAGCAACGGGTTCAGCATCAGCAGCGGCAGCAGCTGCAGCAGCAGCGGCAGCAGCAGCAGAAGCTGGCAATGCAGATTTGTATGGACTCGATGGCTCCTATAGCTCTGAGGAAGCATATGGAACCGGCCTTCCAGCATTAGGACCATATGGTCTTGCCAATTCTGGGGACGGATATGGGCCCGAATCAGGATCAGCAGGTGCAGCGGCAGCAGCAGCAGCAGCAGCTGGAGAATCCGATAACGGTTATGGAGCTCAAAGCGGTTCATCTTCATCCGCAAGCTCTTCAAAATCAAGCTCGAACAGAGGGCCAAATGTCATAATCATCACAGAAGGAGAAAATGAGTCTGACAGTACAGCTTCAGCTTCAGCTTCAGCAGCAGCAGCAGCAGCAGCAGCTGGACAATCAGGAAGAGGACCAAATGGCCATTACGGAAACAAGGATGTATATGGACGGGGCCGATCAGGACAAGCAACGGGTTCAGCATCAGCAGTGGCAGCAGCTGCAGCAGCAGCAGAAGCTGGCAATGCAGATTTGTATGGACTCGATGGCTCCTACAGCTCTGAGGAAGCATATGGAACCGGCCTTTCAGCATTAGGACCATATGGTCTTGACAATTCTGAGGACGGATATGGGCCCGAATCGGGATCAGCAGGTGCAGCGGCAGCAGCAGCAGCAGCAGCAACAGCTAGACAAAATGGCCTTAAAGGATCCCAGGACGGATATGGACGGGGCCGATCAGGACAAGCAAAGGGTTTAGAATCAGGAGCGGCAGCAGCTGCAGCATCAGCTGGTTCAACTTCAGGAAGAGGTTTTGAAGAAATCATCATTATAGAAAATGGCGGATCAACGTCATCATTTACTTCGTCGTCTGAGAGCCAAGAATCCTACGCCCCATACGGGCCAGGCGCTGCTAGTGGCTCGTCTGCAGCCGCTGGAGCTAGCACTTCAGCTGGTGGTCAATCTGGAGGTTCTGGTTCAGGTGCAAGAGGTCGCAAGAACTGCCGCATCACCCGTGGCCAGCTATTTGTGAAGTACGGCACTCGCCGCTCTCCATGCACTACTTGCTAGTTTGGTTATTCCTTTATTTCGTTTGTTTCTTTTTTCTGGATACATCTTTTGTTTTATTTTATTATGTACTTAAATAAATCTTGGCATTTTACTTCGTATTTTTTTTTTATACAATCCTACATTTTGCATTTATTATTCAATTGTTCTTTTAAGAAAGAATGGAAATGTTCATTGGACACACTTATACACATACTAACTAAAGACACCATTTGACAAAGATATAATATAATTATTGGAAAAGCCGACCTTACACTAATTTTAAAATAATTAGGAAAAACTAAAATTTTATCGGCCTAGGGTAATTTAGGAATACAGTTAATACTACAACGTTCTATAGTTGTCTACGACGAGCAGTATTGTCTTGTCGTAGACAACTACTAAACTCCTTCCTTTTATTCAGAGCTTGGTGCTCAATAAAACGAAGGAGTTTTACTTTAAAATGTGGATCTATTTTAGATAGCAGTAGAAAACGTTACACTTCGTTGATTCTAATTTTAAACAAATGTTTTAATATAAAAATAAAATGCGCTGACCGATGGCCGATGTTCCCTTGTTAGAGAATTCCTTTTATTCTATTTATTGGAAAAGTCAGGTAGATTTTTTTTCATATCCGAGTTATTTTGTGTGTGAACTACCGTCACTTATTTGCACCTGATCCGAAACAGTTAGCAACGTTTGACATGGACACTAAAGTCGCTAAAGCATCAGGCGCAACTAATAGTATTTTAAAATCTTAAAGGAAACTGGTGCACACTTGCTTGGGTGCTTATGTATTATTTTAAAAGCATCTTACCGGTGATTATCGAGCAAAAATCTGTGTTTACACTACTTGCTCAATAAATTAAAATGACATGTCAAGCAAGCCTTACCTAAAGCATGTCAATAAAGCCCTCTCTAGCCAGGCAATAATATCTTACTGAATTTCATTCTAACCCGCTGGTAAATAATGTGATTTGAATTTGGAACCACAACGAAAAAAAAAACATAAGTAATATAAAAGTTTGGACCATTAAAATAATTCTATGAATGTAAAGTTCTTACTTCATAGATGTACGGGACAGGTACTCGTATATTAGGCTTTAAAACTCGGTATTGCCTAGACTGAAACCTGAAATCAACCTATTTGAGCAGGGGATAGGCAGATGATGATCATGGTCTTAATTATTACAACGTTTACGACGTTGATATTCGTCTTTTTCTTTTCGTGTCAATATTTATATATAGTTTTAGCCCAGTAGGTTTGATTGCAGCATTCGTTAGGTCATCCGAGATCATCTGTTAAATCGAATAGGTACTCAATACTTTATTTACATTCCACAATGTGTTCTTAGGTGGTTACTTAAAATTATATCGTCGGGTTAATTCAAAAACTTGTAGTACTTACTAGTACTAAGGTGAGACTGGAAGCCGACCCCAAGATAGTTGGGAAAAGGCTAAGATTTATTTTTTTTAAGTCAAAAACTGGAACATCACTGCTCTCAAAACGATGAAGGAAATAACAAAAAAATCGAAGATATGTGACATCTACCAACCCGCATTGGGCCCGCGTGGTAGATTATAGCCCACTCCCTTTCGAAGAGAGGAGGCCTGCGTCCCAACAGTGGGAACATTATAGGCTGATTATGTAATGATCCTTAATCGATGGAATAAAATTGAAGTCTGACAATTTAAAACTTAAAAACTATTTTAATTTTAAAATTATTTATAAATTAAAATATCTGGCATTGGAAAAATCAGGGCTTAATAGTAAATAAACTAAATAAATCATCAAGTGTATGGCAATCTAGGAACTTCTCTGTAAAGAATAACGGTTAGAACCGGTTATCGCGAGACTGCGACCCCTGAGTATGAACAGAACCCACGGTCGCCTGATGACATGAAATCAATGTAAATTAATACAAATTTATGTGAGAAAAGATGACCACTGTCCTCAAGATTTGACCATTTCACCTTTGACCGTACATTTAGACGCATCTTCACAGAATCACTTTTATAATTTCACTTAGTATAGTTGAAACAAAGGGTTTGAAAATCAAGAAGAGATTAAGTGATTTGAGTGTTAAGTATTGCGGTGGTATTTGTGTTGTTACAAAGAATTACGAGATAATATTTGTGTTAATGATAAAAGTGTAAAAGGAGCAAAGTTTTGTTTTAACATAAGTATGTGAATAAATACTTGAAGAAGTGTTTTGTGGTGAGCTCCATGAAATTGAAGCAGCTTACTTCACTGTACAACGTAAGATATTATGTAAGTGAACATGACATACCTATTTTACCAACTAATAATATGAAGAGTTCTTCTAAACAATCAGTCAATCAACAAGTTAGATTTTAATTAGAACAACATAAATACGTCATACAGTAGCATTCAAATCTGATTGAATCATTCCGAACTAAAATTAAATAATGTTTTTAGGTAAAAATATTATTAAACAATTACAAGTTTATTAACGTATCTGTTAACATATCTACAATGATATACCTAAACATTAACACGTCAATTAACTGTCGATTTTACAACAAAATTACTTTGTCTTTATAGCGACAAAACAACAAACGCTGTTGTATCATTAGTGAACATTTAGTAAAAGGATCTAATAATAGTTTTATGTTTTACAAAATTCGAGTTCTAATTTGAAAAAAAAAAAATGCGGAAAAAAAATGGCGGCGCAGTGATCGTCACGGGGGGGCATTTTAAATGTTCCTAACACAGACGCAGCAGTCAGTGCGATGACGCGGCGGGGGCGGCCCTACCCCTCACTATCACTCAACTACACGTACACATACAAATTCGCCCAGTCTACTTTGACACGCTCCACCTCGTTGATTTTCGAACAAAACTGGGCATTTACTCGCGTGGTGACGTGTCACAACGTACTGGCCACATACAACGCTACCAAAAACTAGAGTTGCACACTGACGCAATATGGACGTGGTACGCATAAAATTCGAAAATATACCTATGCGTATAGGTGTTTGTTTCTCTTGTGCGGCCCACAAATGAGATGGTACGCGGAGTGGAATGAATGCATGATTTCGGTTTATTTGACTTTCCTATCTATTCTATGTAGGATTGCCTGCAGTTTTTTTTAACTACACACATGTCTAACGATTAAATTATGTAAACCGAAAACTGGTAAAGTGATCTTAAACAACTTTCTCATTTCGTAAACGTTTCGTGTAGATATTACATAACATACTTGCAAAAATTATATTCCTATAAGTACTTCACACATCTATGCATTATTCGACCGTTATCAACCTAATACCAAGTATTAGGTTCCATACATTGATGATATTATTATGAAAGTTGCACTAGTAAATACTTGCACGGTTACACTTTAATTGTTTTTAAAAAATAAATAAAAAACGTCATCTTTGACTCGGTTCTCTATTTTCAGTTTCGTTTATTGGCATCAAAACTGTTGCTGTTTGACATGTCTAAAGGCAAATGATTCAATAGCTTTACTAGTAAATGATAAATGAATTTTAACAGATTTCAAAAAGGAGGTTCTTTATTCCTGTAAGAGGGTTTGAACAAACACTTTTACACGTCAATCATATTTTTAAAACTAGATGAGGTCGGCGTTTCCTTTCTGACTATTCCGAGAAGAAAGGCCGAAACAGACTCAAAGGTCGTTTGGACCCCCATCTTCTGTAGCTATTTATTTTTTGGTGCTGGCAGTCTCTCTTAAAGTCCAGACATAATCTAGGTCAGATAAAAAAAAAAAAACTTTTCTTCTAAAGGCTTTATCGGGGAAAAATTGTATTAGATACCCCTCAATGTACGGTTTAGCTAAAACGATCTTGCAGAGTGACAGTGATATTTTATTTTTTGGTAACAATGGACCATTGTTACAAAGATTTTTGATATCAACTTAACTTATTCACAATTAACGTATGGGCTTATTGACGAAAATTGTAATTCAAAATATTATTTATTTATATATTATTTATTTATATATACTTAATTGTACACCACAAAAATACATAACCAAAAGAATTATCGATCACTAAAAATATACAATGGGCGGCCTCATCGCTTTCTGCGATCTCTTCCAGGCAACCTTGGAATGGACAGTGATTTGTCTGGACATAAAATGGGGTCATGGGGTAATGTTGGGGGGGGGGGGGTTAATTATCATATCGTAATCAATATAATCACCCTATAACGTTCCCACTACTGGGACACAGGCCCCCTCTCTGTGAGAGGGAATGGGCCGTAATCCACCACGCTGGCCCAGTGCGGGTTGGTAGATGTCACATTTCTTAGAATTTTTGGTTGTGGACATGCCGGTTTCCTCACGATGTTTTCCTTCACCGTTTTGAGAGCAGTGGTGATCATTGTTATCATTCTCTTGCTTCAATTGTTATCATTCTCTTGCTCTTTATTCAATTGATCTTGGGTTAGTGCAGCACGTCTTTTTTCTATAGGTACATATCTTCATCAGCCGTCATCTCACAAATCACATACATACTTCATCATCTGCCTAGCCTTTTCCCAACTATGTTGGGGTCGGCTTCCAGTCTAACAGGATGCAGTTGAATACCGGTATTTTACATGGAGCGACTGCCTATCTGACCTCCACAACCCAGTTGGACTGGGTAATACGATACCCCTTGGTAAGACTGGTTGTCGACCCCTCCGTGCCTCGGAAAGCACGTTAAGCCGCTGAATGATGTCCTTTAAATGAGACCAACTTCGAAGTATAGGTATAGTGACCTACCCTTTCCAATAAAACAAATGATCAAATTCGGACTATTCAGTAAAAAGATTTGCGTGGTCATAAAAAAAATATAAACGTTGACTTGAACCTCCTCCTTTTTTTTTCGTCGGATAAAAATGAAAGAATCAAAACATTAAAAAAAAAATAGATTTCCGAAACTTAAGTTATTATGCTCTTTGAAGTAGAGTTTTTTTTTTATATTTAAAGTACTTATACTTACTTACTTAAATCGTCGCGATTTGAATAATTTCGAATGACGCTTTTAGAGGATATTGGTATATAGGTATGTAGGTACCAACTATTGGTCAGCGCTAGCTCATTTTGAGTTCCTGTGAACTGCGACCAAATCTCGATGCATTTATCTTATCATCCCCTTCAAACCTAACCTGTCCGAGTCGGGGTGCCCCAAGTCCCGAGCTCGCTTCGCTCGCTCTTGGACCGCCACTTAGAAAAAAATCTCAAATAAATTACTTAAGTAATTATCGGACGCGTACCACGAAGGCTGCTTCGAGGTGGCGCGGGAAAAAAGTTCCTGGAAGGATTTGGACGAGGACTTTGCCCAGCAGTGGGACACTATAGGCTAACAAAAAAAAAAGTAATTATCAAGGTTATACGTTGTTTTAAAGATAACAGTTTTATAGAATTTCGTTTCACATAATCGTTAAAAAATAATTCTACCGTTTGATAAGTTTGTTAAATAAAAAATGTGAATATAAAATTCATTGAATTGTGTTTCTGTGAAATATGTTTCATTCTAGTGAATAGTCGTTGATACAATAATATTTGAAATAAAAAAACAAGAACCAAATATCTTATGAAACATTGACTGCGAAACGAAATTCTATGAAATTTCTGTCTGCGAAACAAGGGAACACCCTTCAAATGATAGCAGCATGAGGAATGTTCTTATTTGGAAACGCCCTTTTAATCAAAAACTGATACAACTTACATAACAAAAAGATACAAAACATGACACAACACAACCCGAACGCGTGCGTTTAAGTCCAAAATAACCAATAAAATATCATGGTTAACGCAAACGGCGCCTTTTATTACGTACGCAACTGGATACCTAATAGCGATTTTTGGAGCAGTTCTCAATATATCACGTCGGTTGCAGAATGTCACGGGGTAGGCACACACGCACGCGAATCAACACCCACACGCGTGCACCGCATCATCGTCAAGCTATGGAGTAAGGTCGGAGAAAAAAAAGTGGATAAAAAAAATGTTTTATTTTTTTCATATTGGTGATGGTGACTTTAGCAACAAGAAACAAGCTAATCATGAAATTCAATGTAAACAAGAATGCGTTATTTACTTAGGTATTTCTAGTATAACTTTTTTTGTAACAGTAATTTTTTATTGGTCAAATGAATGAGGAACGGATGCAAGTTGAGATTACTATATCCGACGTACTTTTATATCTAAGTTACTAGCGAAAAAAAAACACGTAAGAATTTCAATTACATGTCTCCAAAAAAAGTTCCCAAAAAAAATCTTCTTTTCCCTTTTTTACCGAACTTCTGCAAACTGTACCCCCCTTGTGGGCATTTGGCGAAGTGTGAGCGGGCCCAGTTATTAGTCCGCGCGCGCGCCCAGGATAGGTTTTCACAATTTTGAACCGAGCCGTTTCACACAATACCGCGCGTCATTTTCTATGATTAATAGTGGCGCGTCAGCCAACGGGTTATGCTATTGTCTATGTGCAGCAAACTTGATGAAGTGCGCATAGGGTTCAGGTTTTATAAGGTGTAGGTTTCTTTGGGTCTAGCACCTGTGCGTCTGCCGTTGTATTCCTTCAGCCTTTTTTCGAGATTTTTCTTTTACATAACAGGAAATACCTAAGACGAAATTCTTCTCCACTACGGTGATCAGAAAGTAAACAATAATTATCTATATAATATAATTATAAAATTCAAATTCCTGACTGACTGATATATCACACAGCACAGCCGAAACCGCTGGTCCTAGGGACATGAAATTCGGAGGGTGTGTTCTTTGTGAAGAGTACGCGCTAAAAAAAGGTTTTTCGAAATTCCACCCGTAAGAGGGTGAATGGGGGGAGGGTGAAATTTCAAGCGGACGAAGTCGCGGGCAGAAACTAGAGTTACCTATAAATTGAAAGAAATCACCGGCTTGCTCATGACTTGCGATATAATACATTTGGTTAAGAGTGATCTAAAAATACTTACCTTAACGCCAAAATTTCAATTCAAATAAACAAACTACATGATAGACATATATAAAAACATTGATAGCTACACAACCACCACTAATAACAATCATAATGAACAATGAAACTAACACAATATTCGATAAACACGGCGAAATTGCCCAAAAAGCTTATGCGAATACTAAAAAGGATGGTTAGGCCTAAAAACGTGGATTTCGGCCATCATTCCGCAGCCTCCCCCATGCTGGGGGTGGGGGATGGGGGACCACCTGCACTATCCCCCGAGCGGCACTTGACGACCGCGACGCTAGAATATTAATGCTCGCACTTAATTGAATATTTTTGACTTATCGACTTTTTTCGACCGTAGGAGTTCGAATGTCTAGCCAGATGTCCCTTTAAAACTCGGTTTTGCCTAGACTGAAAGCTGAAATCAAATTATTTGAGCAGGGGTTAGGCAGATGATGATAATGGTCTTCATTATTACAACATTTGTTCTGTGTCTGGTTGTAATTTATCTATAATATGTATGTATTTAGAAAATATATAAGTATGTTTATCAGTTGTCTAGTACCCATAACACAAGCTCTGCTTAGCTTGGGACTAGATGGCGTTGTGTGATAGTTGTGGAATATTATTATTATTTATTTTTGAATTTATATATCTCGGGACCATGGGGTCCCGGTCCTTTGGAAGGCGTACGAGGGGCCGAAGCCAACTCGCAGAGGCCCCTTAGGAAATTTTAAGGAAATGCGGCACCGTCCGACGATTATCCCTGTATGCACTATGCAAATGCACCCAAGGATAACCCCCGGTTGGTGTAGGACTATTGTAGGATAGGAAAAATAAAAAGTTGGACTATGGGTTTGGGTGGCTGAAGTGGACTGGTTACCAAGAACTATGGAAGAACTATGACCCCTGCCTGATCAATGTTTTATATATACACGGATAAAATGGCAGGGGGTGACTTGCACACTCAATAATGGGCCCCCGGAAACGGTCGCTAGCACATAGTGACGTAGCGACAAGGGGGCAACATGTCCTGAGGTGCTTATGAGGAGTGGAGAGGTATTCCACGGCTATCAGGACAATCCCGGAAGTACGGTCAAGATCCCTACCAGCATCTTACTGGAATACTTCCTTCCTCCGAGCACGTTTGCTCTTGCGAATCTCCACTCAAGCCGGCCAATAAAGGCAAGAATGAGGTGGGAGCTCTGTTCCTCGTCATTTTTCACTCCAGCCGGCCAATAAAGGCAAGCCAGAGGTGAGGAACAAGACTTCTCCCGGGAGATAGGGTCCGTGGGGTCGCTACTGCCCAACAGCTCGCCACATGCTGCCCTGCGGGTTTCTGTATCTCTCTTGGTCTGGCTCCTCACCTTAGACCCATTCCGGAGAGTAAACTCTTTCGGCGCAGGCCCAGAGTTCGGAGCGCGCAAGCCCCACCACGACGTCAACGTAGAGATACGGCGATGGGGTTATTATTATTATTATTTACGACGTTGATATTCTTCTTTTTCTTTTCGTGTCGATTGTACTCTTTCTCATAGTTTTTTTTTTATTTGCAAGTATATAGTTTTAGCCCAGTAGGTGTCCACGTTTATTGCGGCATCAGTAGCATTCTTTAGGTCATCCGAGGTTATCTGTTAATATCGAATACTCAATACTCTATTTACACAATGTGTACTTAGGTGGTTACTTAAAATTATAATATGAGACCATTATGTACCCTGCTGTCGGGCACAGCAAAAAAAAAAAAAAACTTGCTTATCAGTCTTTTGAACTAATTCTAATATTATTGTAAATATGTTTTTCTTATAATAACGATATACTGACAGGTGTCCTGTAATTAATGTATAACCTCTTAAGGGGTACTTATCATTATGAACAACTTTTACTGCGGGACCAAATATGAAATCACGAAAATAAATCAGCTGTTCCCTATATTTATGTTCGCATAACTCGTCAAAATATAGGAAACAGCTGATTCTTTTTTCGCAATTTCAGGTTTGGTCCCATAGTAACAGTTGTTCATAATGATAAGTACAATGACCCCTTAAGAGATTATCCATTAATTACGGGACAACCTGTATACAGGGTCAAATTAAATTAGGTAGCGAAACTCCGCAAACGTGATGGGTATCGATATCTAAACACGAAAAACGAAAAACAAATTAATTTTACGATGTTTTTTGTGGGTCATTGACCGCAGGTAGTGTAGTCACTTGAAATATCAGTTTAAACAAAGTTTTTTTTTGTGTAAACTTCACAAACATCAACATCTCAACATGGTAAAACAAAAGAAAACAGATTTTCTCAACTCATACTGCAAGTAACAACACTACAAACGGTCGTTTACCCCACAAAAAACATTGCTAGAATAATTTCTATTTAGTTTTATCGTGTTTAGATATCCGTATCCATCACGTCTGCAGTTTCGCTAGCTAATTTAGTTTGAGCCTGTATATATAAATATTAGTTACGGCCGCGAATTACCTTTTGGAATGGGCGACTAGAATCAATTGTTTTACTATAATTTTGACGTTCAAAAGTGCCTTTAGTGTGCCTAATTGAAATAAATGATTTGACTTTGACTTTGAATACTTAATATTATAAATTCGAAAGTAACTCTGTCTGTCTGTCTCTATGTTACCTTTTCACGCCTAAACCACTGAACCGATTTAGATGAAATTTGGTATAGAGATAGTTTGAGTTTGAGTTGTTCGGGATTGAAGCTTATGCGGGTGAAACCGCGGAGCGCAGCTAGTCATAATATATTTAGATCAACATTCAACCTGATACTGATCGCAAATTGCAAAAGACGTAAGAAAATTGGAATTTCGCCGGGTACCCTGACGTATTCGTCTTAAATGTCACGTAAAGTTCTTTATCACAAACCTTTCTTGATAACAAATAGATTTTAGAAAGAAGTTGGCATTTAGCGATCATTATATACTCACCCCCTTATTAATAAACATATTATATCAGATGAATAGTTACACACCGATTTCTCTCTTTCAGTCGTCAGTAATTTGACGTTCGAAAGAAGGAGACAAAGCGTTGTGTAACTATACAGACGCTATACAACGTTTATTAGTAAGGGGGTTGAGGTTTAAATTATATTTCCCAGCCAGCTCTGCTCGCGACTTCACTCACAAGATTGTAATGTTGTACAGTCTATTATTTTGACCATATCAATATTTCTCTATAAAATCGGTACAATTAAAATAATTATAAATATTTGCGCCTGGAAAGCATTCAAATGGTGCCTGAAATAATGACTGAAGCTGGGGTCTTGTGTACAAAATAATGTATTCATTTTGCTTTTAATATCTATTACAAGCAAAATTAATACATTATATTGTACCTATACATTACATCATTTTTATGTATTCGTAAATGTTTTATAGAGACGCCACAGTCTGCACATAACTGCCAATCATAATGTTTAATGCTTTTATAAGATCTGAATGTCATTTATCTGTTTTGTTTACGTACCTCTACTTACTCGTAAAAATAAATAAATTTCAAATCACATTATATTATTCAATAGTCTTTTTACCTGATTTGAATCGAAATAAGTACTATGGTTTCGATATTGTAGCAAAATAAAAATCCTGCAAATAATAACAAAATACCCACATATAATAAATCACAGTGGCATTGCAAACTCATTTATATAAGCCAGACCTAACCATTATCCAATTCCCAAGTTACAAAATCGCTATCGAACTATCTCGAACACCCGAAAGCAGTCGACAATCGAACAAATCCAATAAATTGGACGGAACCCGTGTTTCCTCTGAAACCGGCGTCTAATTACTAACCTTTAAATTAATTTCCGAATCGTAAATAACGTTTCCCGGCGAATTCCTACAATGTTATCTTAACAAATTGACGTTAGGTTAGAGCGAGACAAAAGTAAGTATCCACGAATTTTACAATTTTGCGCGCCAGTGTTTAGCAGTGTTTATGAAGGGGGAGGAATGAAGGGGGCTTGGGGGCTTATAGTGTCGAAAGGGGGAAAGGATAAGGAGGACTGACCGAAACCTCCGACACTTAGATATATTTGTACGATGTTACCCCCAAGATACAAGTGTGTGTGTGGGTGCTGCCATGACGATGTTTAGAAGGCTTTGTAAAATAAGGGTAACTTGTTGTGCTTAGTTTGCTTAGATAGTGTAGTTGGTTGGGGAAGGGAAATAAATGGACGGGGTGAATATTTTAAATCAGAACTATATTGAGAGGATATTGTGTTAGACAGACGGTTCAATTCTTATAAGAAACTGGTTTATAATTATATCAAGTAATTTAGTTCTCATATCTTCAAGTATGATGCCAGTTCGTAATTTGACGGTTTGAAATGGATAGATTATAAACTATCGAAAATCATAATTTCAGCCGAAAGACGTCCACTGCTGGACATAGGCCTCCCCCAAGCACCTCCACTTCGACCGGTTGTGCTTCCCGCATCCAACGGGTTCCTGCGGTCTTCACAAGGTCGTCGGTCCACCTTGTGGGAGGCCTGCCAACACTAAGTCTTCTGGTACGCGGTCGCCACTCCAGAACTATCTAACGACTACCAAAACTATCGAAAATGAATACATTATATTGTAATCAGTATGGTTCATAATTTATCGACAGTTTACAATCTCGCGAGATAGATTATAAAGTAACGGTGTTCACAATCTTACGGTGTCATATATATATGCACATTACGAATTATTTTGTGAACGACTTGTTAAATTCAAGTTAGGTTATATGAAAAAGGAGAGCAGTGGTGGCCAAGTGGTAACGGCTGCGACTTATGAGTTGTAGGTCGTAGGTTCGAATCCAGACAGGCGCTTTACTTTGTGTAAATTATTTCATCACCACTGCTCTCAAAACGGTGAAGGAAAACATCGTGAGGAAACCGGCATGTCCTAGAACCAAAATTTCGAAGACATATGACATCTGTCAACCCGCACTGGGCCCGCGTGGTGGATTGCGGCCCATGCACTCCCTCTCACTGAGAGGAGGCCTGTGTCCCAGCTGTGGGAACATTATAGGCTGATTATGTAACATATCAATTAATACATTACGCTATAGGAACTTTCTTAAACGAACAAGTAAATAAATAATATGTATGTAGGTATATGAACACTTCATGGAATTACCTTAGTCTTGTTATCTGACAAATTCTGTTTCGAAGCGATTTCCAATAATTGGAAATCTATTTGAGTACTCCGCTCTCACAAATACAAGTCTATCCAAGTGAAGTCGAAGTTAGTTGTTAGTTTTATTGCCGTTTTCTTATTGGATTATCTATCGTACAGATTGAAACTGTATCTAACACGACCCTAACCATTTCCTCCTATTAGTAATTTAACCCTTTAACGAATATTTCATATAAGAAACTATGAGTTTTTACGGATTTAAACTTAATGGTTCATAAATCATAAACCAACTAGAATATGATTCCAGTTCAACCTTTTTTGGAACGAAGATCCTTATCCCTCGTTATACTCTGCACATTTGACGACTGAGAGCTAGTCCGAAAAAAAATTAACATTTTTTTTTAAAGTCAACAGTTATTTGTCATTTATTTACTATCAAACATTGTTAATTTTTTTCATTGTACCTGTTATTTAATACATAACTAGCTGACGGCGAACTTCGTGCGGCCTCAGTATCAATAACACTGAATTTAAGAGAAAATTAATTATCTTAATTTTTTTTATGGCAAATTTTTCTCATGTTTTAATAGTTATTATTCTATTCGGGGCGGAGACAAATCTAACAAATCAAAGATCATAAAAATCGGTCCAGCCGTTCTTGGGTTATAAATGGTGTAACTAACTCGATTTTGTTTTATTATAAAGATATACATCGAAATTAAAAAATGAAGGCGATGAAAATGGACTTTATGTAATAGTTGTTGGTAGAATGTAATAAAACTAAAGCTCAGTGTGATAAGAGGATTTTAGTGGGAAAAAATGTAAAATATAACATAAATCGAAAACACAAACCAAGCGTTTTGACAGATACAAGAAGAAGCGGTAAAAAGAAAAGAATATCATTCAAATAAAGGAGAGGAGGCCTGTATCCCAGCAGTGGGAACATTATAGGCTGATTATGCTATAGGTACCTACATCGAAAAGAACATTGTTCCAACCAGTTGTCCCGCGGCTCTCTTGGCCTTTTTCATCATTAAATCGAACAAGACTTCCCAAAACCCCTAACCTTGATATCCTAAAAAGAATTCAGACTAATCTTCCCAAAAATCCAATACCTTTGGAGAAAATGGTTGAAACCCGCACCACTAGAGCAGAGAGGAGGGAGGGTACAAAAGACATTCCTTTCCACAATAGCGGGGAAGCTGGGCACCAGCCCGATTTAATATTCTATTTTATGCCTGTGATAAGATTAAAGTATGTAATTTCTTGTGTCCGAATGTGAGAGGCGTTTTGTACGCACTACGTGTTCGTAGGGCTGGCAATATTTAAAAAGATAAAAAAAATTATATTATATAATTATTATGATATTACGAAAATTAAAAAAAAAGAGTTTTACTTGCTGTACATTATTTAATTTTCATCACTACTTTCAAAACGGTCAAGGAAAACATCGTCAGGAAACCATGCATGTCCCAGAACCAAAACTTCGAAGACATTTGTGACGTCTATCAACCCGCGCTGGGCCCGCGTGGTGGATGAGAGCCCACTCCCTCTCACCGAGAAGAGATCTGTGTCGCAGCAGTGGGAACATTATAAGGCTGATTATACTTATGCTAAAAGAAAAAAAAATCTCTATGCGTTGTAGTTTTAATATATCTACGTGTAGCACAGCCTTGGCAGTCTGTTCCGCTACTATTTTGCTGATTGGCTAGTATTTTTACAGCAATATGAGCTAGTTTTAAGAGGTTCGTGAAGATAATATGAGTGAAAATTAATGAGTGAATGTACCACCCAAGACGCTTTAAAATGTTGATAATGACAACATCGCTCACTCGTTGATGGAATCATTTGGATGTTCTTTGTACGGATTCTTTGAAAGCCGTAAATCGTCATCATAATCAGCCTATAGCAGTCCACTGCTGGACATAGGCCTCTCCTATTGCACGCTATTCAACTCGATTTTCGGCAACTCTCATACAGCTGTTACCAGCCATCCTGCCATAAATACACATCAATTTTATCTACTAATTTTAGCGTAGTTTGAAATCAGCTACGACGTCTACGCGGTAGCAAAATTCGTAAGGCTTTATTACAAAACATGGTTTATCGTTAAACCCAGGTTTAAACGATCAAGCTATTTTTAAATTACGAACTATAATCCGACAAAGTTAAAGTTCTTATTACAAAAAACTAACGTCAAACCCGAGTCTATGTTGTCAATTTTCCATTAAGAACTTTACGTTGGTCGGAATAAAGTTCAAAACACAGTAACTGGCCCAAACGTTTAGGCTAGGTTAGGTTAGGTTAGGTTAGGTCAGAACTTGTTTTGTAATAGGACGGGTAGCGTACGTATTAAAGGGCCGATGTTTCAATCATCTGATAACTTTTGTCTGAGGAATAAATATGACAGTTCGACAGCTATTGGATAGAAAGTATGTCAAACCGTCTTATTTATTAGTAGCTTCTGTCTGTGACTTTGTCCGCATGACATTTATTTTTCCCCCCATCGCATCGTGTCGCCTACTCGAGCTATTACTTTATTTTCGCTTAGAGTTCTTTCTGACTTTTTATTTTTGCTCTGCTTAAGGGTCCTAGCGTGAGGTTAAATAGCCTATAGCTGGTCTCAAGGATTAGGCTATCAATTGCAAAAATATTTGTTCAAATCCGACTGGTAGTTCCAGAAATTAACGCGTTCAAATAAACAAACAAACTCTTTAGCTTTAGTGTCGGAGGATAATTTAATTAATTAATTTATCCATTTATTTCAGGCATCAAGGCCCATATAAAACACATACAATACAATATCAATATAACTTAAAAATACTATAAATACATACAACTTTATAATTACACTAAAAACTAACTAAACACGAAGTGACTGCGTCGTGTTTCGCTGACTGGTGTCATGTAGCCGGCCACGAAACCGGCGGTACACAACACCCTTCGGCCAGAACTTTTTTTTTTAGCTTTATTATTAGTATATAGATAGATAGGTAACACGACTTATCCATAGACCCGTATGTACCGTGGTTTCGAACCCGCAGCAAAGGCAAAATTAAATTCAGCCAAACAAAAAAAAAAAAATATCAACAAAAAAGAAATCGCAAAATCAAAAATGGCAGCCCTTATATAGCCATAAGAAGTGCGTCCCCCCGCCCGGGGCAGCCACAGAGCCATCCTATAATAAAACCCTCCCTACCCACACTAAGACGACGTCCAGTACATTGGACAATTTTCGTCCATAGACAATTCGTGAGTCGTGACTCGCTTGCTGATTTAGATTTTACAATTTAACTGTCCTGTTTTAGAATCTAATAGTCGATTTTGATGTTTTGTTAATTTGGTTTAGTTGGGTTAAATGTTTTTTTTTTATTGAAACGTAACAGTTGTATAGGTTTCGTTCTTTCCAACAATATAAGGCTGTGGCCATTTCACTTGTGACCAAATGTCTATTTACTTTTTAAAAAAGTATTGTGGCCAATGAAAGAATGCGCTCTTGACAACTGTCACTTACACGTTAAATATATAAATAAATAAAAAAAAAAATAAGTACGTGTTTTGTGAATTTGCTCTATACCTCTTAAATACTAGAATTGTCGCACTGACAGGTGTGATTTATCAATCCATACTAATATTATAAATGCGAAAGTGTGTCTGTCTGTCTGTCTGTTACCTCTTCACGCTTAAACCGCTGAACCGATTTAGATGAAATTTGGTATAGAGATAGTTTGAGTCCCGGGAAAGGACATAGGATAGTTTATATCCCGATATTCCCACAGGATCGAAACTTATGCGGGTGAAACCGCGGGGCGCTGCTAGTACCTACGTAATGATACCTAAATCACGTCAATTTTAATTTTAAGTCCCTAGAGAGGGCCTAGATAAGTGTTTCGTATGTCTACACAGTCTTTCAACAGGATTGACGGTAACATAAGCCAATCCAATACATTTTTGAGATTTTTATCTTCGCTACCGCTGGTAGAATATCGCTTTTTATAGGCTCTCCGGTTTCCTCTTGATGTTTCTCAGCACTTTTAGTGAAGTAATTTGGACTTACATAAGAAAAAGAAAAAAACATACATACACCAAGTTTCCTTGAACCCTAAGCTACCCCTCAAAAACGTCGCCCGTTAAAATAATGTAATAAAAGCGTGAAATAATTACTAACCCTCGACTAATTCCATTACGTTAACAGAATTTTCGAGAAACACCATGACGTAACAAAAACTAACCCTTTAAACTTCGCCAACACCCCAAAAATGATCCCAAAACCACCCTCGCGATTTTCTTTCATCCCTCCCTCGTTGGGGTTTAAGTCACCCTACTTAAGATCGATGGAAGGGTAGTAGATGAGACTTTGCGATAAGGGTAGAAAGGGCCCCTGTCCCTGAATTAGGGCCCACCCTTTGTGAATCTCAGATGGGTCGCTCGAACTTCATATCTTGTTTTGACGTGTTTTATAATTAATTTGCTAGTTTCGAACCGTAGTTTAACGAGGGTAGGGGAAATTAATTTTAACGAAATTCTGCAGGTTCTGGCTTTATGTACGTTGTAGTGGTTAGGTATATAATATGTAGTGAGTAAATGAGTGATGGTTTAGTTTGACGTTCTTTGCCATTTACCAAATACATGATCTGTCGATTCGTTCTGAAATGTGTTAAGGAGTTGCCACCAATGGTTGCTTTTGTAACCCCGCGTTTATACCAAGTTATAAACATGGTGTGTCTACTGTTTTCGTTCATCGTTTACATCGAAAACATGTTGTAAAGACTATAGAAATGTAAAGACCAGTAACATAGAAAATTGAAATAAAGGCAGTACATTATGTGATACATAATATGCTTCATACACGATACGTATGACAAGTCTTTTACAAGACTTGTTGAAGATAAGTCTTACATCTTGTTTATGGGTGTAAAAATGGGATTGGACACAATATTTTTAATTTCAGAAATTACCCAACATATTCAGCCTATAATGTTCCCACTGCTGAGACACAGGCCTCCTCTCTGTGAGAGGGAGTGGGCCGTAATCCACCACGCGGGCCCAATGCGGGTTGGTGAATGTCACATGTCTTCGAATTTTTGGCTCTAGGACATGGATGTTTTCCTTCACCGTTCCGATAAATTACCCATTTATGAATAATGTAACTGAGCTACTAAGGTAACTTTACCTTTACCCGCACTCAAGTTAAATCACACCCGAAGTCGTCATACCTCGGTCCCACACGGCTCTTAACGCTCTCGTGCATTCGAATTCAAATTCTGATTTATTCGCGGATGAATGGAAGATGATTCCCTTACAATATACATATGTATGACGTACCTTCCGTTTCAAGAATTTGTGACGGGTACCGGCTTTAACGTTCATACTGACCGAACTAGAAATGTTCTGATTAAAGACGTAGGAATAGTATGAATTTGACGTCTAGTGTCCGCCATTTTGAATTTTCAATGACCTTCTACTTATCTGGTCTAGCCTACAAATAAGAATTATTACTTATTCGTAGGGTCTAGCACTAGGATACCTATATTCCGGATCAATGAAAATCAAATTTCATATTTTTTATTGAAAGAAAATATCAAATTCACGATCACGATATTTTCTTACAAAAAAAAAAAAAAATGCGTCGACTCTACCCTCCTTTTTTTCCGTTGCTGAAAAAGGCTTTCAGATTTCATAGGTATTTATTATTTGAGGTGTATATTAATTCTACTAGCATAACATTCTAAACTATTTACCCTAAATGCTTTAATTATTTTTGCTGGTGAATATAGTGCAATAATTTGATCAATATAATAAATGTTTAAATACTATCATTAAAATAGGTATCAAAAAATGTGGAAAAAAAACTGTTTGACGAAAGTTAACGTTATTACAAATCTTTTGCTATAAGTAGCTAGGTTTTTGATCAGAAAATTGGTGTTATTTGCCAAGTAAGTAAACTATTTCTGTCCGGCAGATCCTACACTTGGAGCATGGTAACTGGACCGTCAAATCAAACTAAATAAATATCACAGAATACACAAGAAAATAACATTGTGTACTTATTGTGTAACGTAATACCAAGGGAAACCATTGGGAATGCGATCCACCCGTAGCTAAGCTATTCAAAACCCGAAGGACACTCTCTTTTAGACGCTATGTTACGGTTTACTTTAAAAATAGGCTCATAATGGTTTGAACTGGATTATTATTATTATTATAAGTTATTAAAATATTCTGTACTAGCAGCGCCCCGCGCTTTCACCCGCATAAGTTTCGATCCCGTGGGAATATCGGGATAAAAATTATCCTATGTCCTTTCCCGGGACTCAAACTATCTCTATACCAAATTTCATCTAAATCGGTTCAGCGGTTTAAGAGTGAAGAGGTAACAGACAGGCACACTTTCGCATTTATAATATTATAGTATGGATTTTATAAAAAAATACTGTAAGAACCACCTCGCCTTACCTACTTACTTACTTAGTTTTTTACTGTCAGAATAGGGCTTACTTAATTAAAACCGACTTTTAATCTGTGATATTAATAATATGACAAGATTGCATACTAAAATGTATTGATTTATTTATTTTCTCTTTTACTCTTACACACGCTATCTACATCTCTTTATCTAATTGCCTATCGCAGATATGCTGGAAGAGATTTGTCTAGAAATAAGCATCATCTTTGTACATATTTTACTGTCCTTTCATATTTTCTACTTAATTGTGCAACGCCATGAAAGCTATCTCAAGATTTTCAGGTAATTACCGCAAAAAAACAAATATCGAAACTTAATTATAAGTTTATGCCTTGTCAATGCCATTCCTTGTTATTTCATTACCTTCAACAAAATGCCAAAAAAATATCAGTTCCCATAACGATGATGAACCATTAATTTATTCCAGAAAGTGATATTCTGTAAGGCCCTTTGTACACGGCACGGTTTCTTTACGGTATGTATAAACCGCGCCGTAGAAAAAATGTGTCCTTCAACAAGCTTCCTAGTGATCCATACAACACTGACAACCGTTCATAAATACGGCGAATAAACAGTAGTTTTTCACGGCAAGAAAACCGTGTGTCTACAAAGGGCCTAAAAGTCTCACCGTGTAAACTTAGGTGAAGTAAGCTGTCATTCAAAGACAAAGACATTTATTCGTCGGATATGGTAGGTACAAAGTTGGTTGGTATAAATGGATAAGTTCAACACATCCACCGCTAATACCCGGCATACGAATATTTACAATGTGAACCTAATGTACCTACACGTGGGTAGGTATAACACCTAACTTAAACTCTAATATACAATACAAAACACTTATACTATGGACATTTTATACTCTAATATACAATATTGAATAAAAACACAAAGATAACAATATTTCTATTATACAACTAAATAAATACACAAGTGAATTCACAAGGATAACATTATATGTAATAAGTTTTAGAAAATAAGTTATTATAAATAGGTTTGCTTCACTATTGCATTGGGTTATACCTGTAATAATAGTTGTAAGTGATTAAATAAATAAATAAAATCTACCTTATTATTTAAAAAAAAAAACTTATTTACCCTTATAATCAAAAATTATGTTGGGGAAGCCAATTTTTCATATTCTTTGTGTAAAAAATATTTGGTAGCTCTCTTATCACTTTTGGAATATGATTAATATTTTAATGGACATAAGGTAGCCGTTTCTGTATTGGAGAGTGCTATTACAAAATTGTTTTTTTAAGTTGGTGGGGTCCCTTTTTGCATATCTGTTGTTTTCGGCTACTGTGGAGAAGAAGTGAGAGTTTTTCTTGACAAATTCCACCTGGTGCTAATGATGATGCATCGATGATGGATTGACACCATTGACAGCTCACTTCACAAGAGATTTTCCCTGAAGAGCCCGACTGAAACAAAAGACTCGCTCACCACCGCCAAGACTTCTATGTACAGCGGCCTTGAACAACATACAGTAGCAGTAAACATGTTTAAAATTAACGCTCGCCCATGTAAATAATGTGTTAATAAGTTGTTTGCCCAGCTTTCCGTTTGCTACACAATATTTTCATGTTCTAATTTTCTAACTAGTTGCGTTGTATGACGCTTCAAGGGACACTGGGTAAAGTTGTATGGGAATTGGTCTATGAACTAATTTGAGATGTGAATATTTCAATGATATTTAAAAAATGCACATGGGGATGATAATTTTATTATTGTAAAATCAAGCTCGATAATCATGAATGAAACTTTGTTTTTTGAAAATTAAGAGCAATGGCGGCTGCAACGACAGCAATTTTTCTCTTTTTCTATACGTTTTATTACACTTTTGAAACATGGTTTGGTTTTCGAAGATTAGACCAGCGGGGTAATAGCATACACACTAACAGTAGGAGTGGCTTTCATTTTGACAGTTCAACAACATTAATTGCGTAGTTTACTTTATTGAGCAGACAATTTTTTCTAAGATATGAAGCAACGGATTAGCAATATCCTTCAAAATCATTCGGATTCTGATTGATAGTGGGTTACCTACGTAATTAGGGTGCGGGTTTTGATGACGTCAGAAAGAAGCAAGTAGGTACCACCCTATCTATTGCTTCATAGATCTCTTTTCCCCGGTATCCTCGACGAGTTAACGTTAGTGCAAACCTACTTACAGAAATAAAATCATTTATCATTTATTTTATATAATTTGTTTAAATGGTAGCTTTTGGTGTGGTTTCGGTTACTATGTTTTTTTTTATTAATACTAAGGGCAATAACACTGAACGTTCAAGAGCTGTTAGTGTCAATATCCCACAGCAATGATTTTAGATTGCTGATCTCTTTCAGTTTTATTGGTGAAATTCGCCCTTAGGATTTAAACTACATAAATATCCAACCAAGATTCGTAAGTCTTTGGAAGCAACCTCCATTATGACAAGTCGGCGGCATCATTCAACTAGTTATAGAGTATTTTAATTATGCGAGCCATTCACAGCCGTCTCCTTTGTAAGCGCAGTCTCTTCATTGGTGGCATCGCCTTTGTCTTAAAGACACTAGGATTTCAATCATCAACACAACTATTTAAGTTAAAAATGACCTCTAAAGTCATGATTTCATTAAATAGTCATTTATCCGGACAATCCTCGACAAAAAAAAAAACTCCACCTTTTTGTGGTCACTGAAAATTTTAATACCTTCTTAGGGCATATTTCACCAATGAAACTGAACACGATTAGCAAATTTAAACCGCGTTCGCTGTCAGCGTCAATATCCCACAACAATAATGACACTGACAGATCTTGAACGCGGTTTAGGTTGTTGATCGCGTTAAGTTTCATTGGTGAAATTCACCCTTAAGTATCAACAAACTAAACACCCTATGCATCTTCATATGCAAAGACATCTTTAGCTAACTACAACGACCATTGTGCCACAGAAAAGGACAGCACTACCATCATTCAAGTAGTTATAGAGTATTTTAATTATGTGAACCATTCACAGCGTCTCCTTTGTAAGCGCAGTGACTTCATTGGCGGCAGTGCCTTTGTCTTAAGGACACTGGGGGCTTTTAATGTATGAATACCACCACTATCTGTGGCCCACTATACATAGGGACAATAGTCATTGTTTCAAACGGCTGGAGATAGTTGGTTTTCTTCGTGTCTGTTTGTGTTATCTTGGGTTTTGTTGTGCTGTTTGTACCTATTGGAGTGTTTTGCGTCGAGGAATTACCTAGGTTACCTAGGTTTTTACATAAGTGGTTAATTAACAGTTATAGTGTTGTTGCAGTTTATCTCTTAACTGCCAGGGCTTATTTTTAATTGTTTCTTTGTTTTATTTTTTTACATTATTCTCACATATAGAAGCAACAAGAATAATGTACCTACACAGGTTTTTGTTTTATCTTGATTTAAAAGAGTGTCCTTGGAGTTTCTGGCCAGTTCTTCTCCATAGAGATCTACGTTTTGGAATGGACAACTAGCTTCAACTTTCTGACTAACTGACGGACTCTTGACAATTCAAAATTGCCTGTAAATGGTTTAATTGAAACAAATGCATTTTTTTTATCATTATTCCTCTCAACCAAAGCACCTGCCATCTAATCTCTTCACCACCCTTGGTTGACCGGTAGAGAATGCCTAAGGCATTAAGTCCGCCTTTGTACCTTTTTTGTGCGAAAAGTTTAAATAAATAAATAAATGCTTTGAGTATCTACGTTCTTACACCTAAATGGGAGGTAGGTATATTAATATAAGATAATAAGGGATATATAGTTGCATCATCAACATCGTTGGCAGCCCTGTTCCACCTACTGAGGAGTAAACGCGTCCCTTAGGCCCTTAGGTAACAGTACCTGATATTTTTATAGGTGAATCAGAAAGAAAATACTTTTATTTAGCACAGACTAAAAGACACACAATACACCAGATACATACATCAGATAAAAACAAATAAAAATAAAAACGTGTGGGTTCGGAGGACCCCGGCAGGAACGAAGTTCAAAATAAAAATCCAAGATGGCGGCTGCCAAAATTTCAAAATTACGTAAAATTTTACATTTTTGCAGCCGCCATCTTGGATTTTCATTTTGACCTCACTATCGGCTTCAGCACCCTCAAAAACCATAAAAACGACACGCAAGACAAAAATTAAAAAATTGCAGCCGCCATCTTGGATTTCTTCTTTTTTTAACATATTATAAATGACAAGTCGCATGGAGGGGACATACCACTTTTTCGTTAAATCAAATCAAATCAAAATATTTTTATTTCACATAAACCAACATGGGCACTTATGAAACGTCAGAAGCTAGGTGCACGGTTCTAATTACGTTACGTGACGATTTCTCTCATTTTACTCTTACCCCAAGCTCCGTAAAAGAACTTCGTTCCAATAAAAAGTGAAAAGTATTAATTACTACATAAATAATTTTCGTATTATTTGACTTAGAAATTGGTGATTCTGTACCTCATCGCTTATGTGACAATTCTCGAGAATAATTTTGGTATTAACATTTTTACGCATAAATAAGATTTTTTTTCTAAATCCACTGCCACCACTGCCTTCGTCTAAACCAAGCCAGCCCACAATCCAATCGTAAATTCCAGCGCTAAAGATCACTTTCAACTGTATAAACGTCACGGAATTGTCACAAGTAACCTTTATCACTGCTCGCTGGTCTATAGGGAAAGTTTTCCAATTACGAACACCGTCAAGTGACCACCTCACCACCCTGCTTACCTCAACACCCCCCGGACCTCCCCTTCACCCCCCGCGACCCCTCTAGCTGGGTACAGCCGCACAAAGAAGTTTTAATTGCTAGCCTTCGCGCTAGCTATCAACTTGAACGTACACTATTTGGATTGCCGTATTCATAATGTGGCATTCAAAGGGAATGGTCGTTAATGAGGTTCGATGGGAGGTTTTTTAATTATATTGTTAGTTGACTTTTCATTAGAAAAGTTTGGCTGCTGAGTAGCGATTTTACTGATTGTCTGTGGCAAGTTGTAAATCAGTGGAATTTAAGGCAGTTGGCCGGGAAACAGTTTCTGTATTGGTACTTCAAATTTTCCAGCGCTTTCCACATAGATTATTGTTTAGTATTATAGGGCCAATGTTTTCAAAATCCCTGGAAGTGTTTCCTTTTTTTCTATTACGTAATTAGATTACTTGAGCTCTATGTCATAAAGTCTACAAATAATTGTTACAAGTAACCACGTGCCTGATAGGATTTCCTATCAGGAAAAATTGCGAAATTCCATTCAAACTATACCTAACCTTATATTCGTCCTTTGTGCTCATCTTCAGTATATAAGGAACTCCTTGCGCATAATTTCATGCTTCCAGACACAACGGTTTAGACAGTGCGCTGTCTGTCAGTGGCTGAATGAATTTAAGATTTTTATTAAAGGGGAAGCGCCAGGGTAGAACTCGAAATTACGACCCTCTTAGCTCATATAATCCTATTGACTGATTATTTAATGAAAAATCGCGGCTTACCTAGCGAGAAAATTCACCATTCATATACAAGACCTAGCTGGTCAACCGTCGTTCTTATTAATCTTTATTTCGATCTAAAAGCCCATTACGAAAACAGCCATTTCAAAATAATAATTTATAAACTGATTCAAAATGGACCTGGTTAAATGAATCCCACTATACCGACACCAGGGAATCAGACAAGGCACTCTAATTTGATTCTAAAAGGGTCAGACAGAAACTAATTTTAGTTACAAAAGCAAACATCGTAATACCAGAACTGTTTGCCTAAGTAGTACATGCGAGGGACTTCAGCAAGTTTAAAATTTAATTATCGTTACATATCTGCTCGTCTGCCTGCACATATTATGAGAAACTAGATTTTAGAAACCACTTTGTTTGGTAATTGAGTTCGATGTTTTGTTCTCCCTATAATAAATAGGTCCAATAATATTGTAGAGAAGATTTTGATTTCGTTATTTAAGAGGATTACTGAAACGGCAACTTTTCATCTAGGACTAAAAATTACAATAGGATTACTTATACATACTTATAAAAAATATGGAAATAGATTAGGTAGATACGAGAAAAACTCAAATAGGAAAGTCAGACAGGAACTTTCGACTCCATGTAGCTTATTTTTTTATATCTTAATATTATATTTTAATCCATCTAGCTTATTTTTTTTATGTGTAATAGTGATTCCGATATCTTGTTTACAGAATAAATAATTTCATTTCACTTACGTTCAAAAATCAAGTCAAATCTCACAGTGAAATCGTTTTTAATTAGTTCATTTATCAGCTTTTTGGTGTCAATCAAAAGGCAAATTGGTGGATACCAAATAACTGGCGTAAAAGAGAATGTTCTGCATTGTTACTCTTTTACGCCAGTTATTCGGCATCAGGAGAGCAGTGGTGGCCCAGTGGCAACGACCGCGACTTATGAGATATAGGTCGTAGGTTCGAACCCTGACAGGCGCTTTACTTTGTGTAAATTATTTCATCACCACTGCTCTCAAAACGGTGAAGGAAAACATCATGAGGAAACCGGCATGTCCTAGAACCTAAAAATCGAAGACATGTGACATCTAGCAAACCGCACTGGGCCCGCGTGGTGGATTACGGCCCACTCCCTCTCACTGAGAGGAGGCCTGTGTCCCAGCAGTGGGAACATTATAGGCTGATTATGTTATGTTATGTATTCGGTATCCATTAAATTATTTCAGCAAGAACTAGACCTATCTTTCCAGTAATCCCGCAGTCTACTGCCTAACATTTAAAAATACTTTTTATATGAAATTATACTACATAACTAAGTGTTACGAAAGTAAACATAATGCTCTTAGATAACATGAGGCAGTCAGTCATTAAGATAAAGAACAAAGATTTTTGGGTTTTCTGTGTTTATCCCGGAAGGGTCTGACGTGACTAAAATAAGCCTGTACCTATTTATAGTGTACACGTCAGCCTTATTTATGTCAAATAACAGGATTTGTTTGGCGTATAATGCTGATATTATTATAAAGGTATAATAATTTATTTATGTTTCATTAAACTTTTATACCTAGAATTTTTGACAGTTTTTCCATACTAGAACTGTCAGATGTCAATTTTATTCCACGGATAAAAGATTGAGTAAGTGAAGCTTTGGTGAAATCAGCGCTTAGGAAATTAAGGGGATCGTTAGGCTAGATAGATATATTTTGATTAAAATTTGGACGTTTTCCATCCAAAGCGCTCTTAGGTTCACTGACATTCTTCTTGAGCACTGTTAATAATAAACTGTGTGTGTCTGTGTGTGTGACCGTGTCTTCCTAAATTACGCATCGGATTTTTATGCGGTTTTCATCAAAATTTTGAGAATTTATTCCGGAAGGTTTGTGTATTATTAATAAAGTTACATGTAATAAAGGAATCTCTATGCTTTGTCAAGTCGTTAAAACATGCGAAAAAGGAGCTGGTCGCTAGTAGATGATAATTATATTATATTTCCACACCGACTGAACTGGACGCGTTGAAGTCTATGGAAGGCTAGACCGTGCTAAAACAAGTGACAATCGTGTATTGCTATCAGGGTCACCAACTGCAATATCCCTGCCAAAAGGCTTTCTTTTATTCAATTAAATATGCAAGTTAATTAAAAAACACCATTATTTTTTCTACGCCAAATTAACAACATGGCCTAAAATAAAATGCAAAATAACATCCTTCCGAAGACTATTACGGCTACCATTTTGCGAAGGGGGTTACAGATGGCGTCGAGGGGTCGTCTTAATTTCGCCGTATTAGTGAGTCTTGCTGACCCTCTGGACATTAATCGTGAAGGGTCCAGAGGTCACCGACCCATAGAATTAAGATGGAAACTTGGGGTAAGAGGCGATCGTTAAATCCGACTACTATGTAGTGTAGTTTTGGAATAAGATTATAATTTTGTAGTCCAACAAGGCATGTATTTTTTAAAGTTTTTTGAGCACATTGCTAACAACGTATTCTGCCTTTATAGACTTTTATTATACAGACAATTATATAAAATACTATATATTCTACCGTACCTTCTCACGCCAAAAAGTTGTTCGCACAACAATCTATAAAGAATCTAGAAAGCTATGCATAACATACTGTGTATTAAATATTATATTATTATTGATAGTGAATTCTTACAGACTATTCTATTATGTATTAACAGCTTGTTAGTATGCTTAAACAAGAGGACACCAATCTTCTTAGTCGCCTTTTACAGCACGGCCGGGAATTAGATATTCCTGTCGAATTATACATTCTACAAAGTATTCATTTATTTTTTTCTTTACTCGTATCGGCTCGAGATAGGCTCACTTCACCTAAGTTATCATTGTGAGTTCTTACAGAATATATTAGCAGGAAAACCTCATGTCGTGGTATAATGATTAACCAATCAACAAGAATTATGCTGAGACTGCGTCAAACATCCCAAAATATCGCCTCCTGTGAATGTTTTCATCAATAACAAAGAATATTTACCTACAAAGACATCACGTCTATATACCTGAAGTACATAGCGATGTAACAGCACATAGCCTGAGCCATATAATGCTCGGACAAGATAAATAATGCGGAGCTATCGCCCAGCCATCCAACTTTATAAATTACTTTCTCAGATAGCGCGGCTCGTTCTACAGTGGACGTAGAAATGGCATAAATTACATTTAATTTTTTTTTTTGCTTCATTTGGTGGTTGTGAAATAGAATACTATTTATTATGTATACCATATAAATGAAAAAAAAAATGAATCATCATCTGCCTAGCCTTTTCCCAACTATGTTGGGTTCGGCTTCCAGTCTAACCGGAAAAAATTAATGATTGAATGAAATGTGTATTACGGTCCATTCAGAGTTATTTTACCTCTGATTATCACTGTCAATATCACAGTGATCTTTAATCTCGTGACAATAAGGTTGCTATCGGGTTGCTGCAACTGTCAAGTCTGTCAAAATCACAGTGATCTTTATTGTTGTTGTAATGATCACACTGAGGTCACAGTCTCTTTTAAAGTCCAAACATAATCTTGGTCAGATCATGTGAAATATCCATGCTATAGATGGTGTCTGAAATGGTCTTTTGAGGAAAAAATCACATAGATTGAGTGGACCTGTCCAGTCAGTTCACGCATTTGTCAGTAATCGTGCAGCTCAACATAAATAGCTCAACGATTCGACGAACAATACCAAAGAAAGGGCCAGGGGGTACTATTTGGGTAGGCCGCATAAAGTACTCAAACTGCACAGACCATACTAAAAAATTTACTGAGAAAAAAAATGGTGCTGGTTACCCGCTGCATATTAGACATAACTATAAGAAGACAGCTACCATAACTATTACTCGTACGTACCACTGTGGACGACCGTACGCGTGGGGCGGTCCCACAAAGGCTGTGCCCGCAACTATCGCGGCAAACTTCTGCCCAGCCCGCCCCGCGCCCCGCACCGCCCCGGTGAGCTCCGGCCCTTCTGGCGCCTCTCGACGAAGAGAACTCATCATCAGGACTGTTTGTACATAGATATAAAAATGATGATAATCAAAATGATCTGAGATGCTGTTGATTGGAGATTTACGCTGTAATTCCCGTGGGAGCGCCATTTTTAAAGTAACTGTTGAAATGCGTGTTTCTAGAGTGGCGATACCTGCCTTTCTTTCGAATGAATGTCGGAAATTTTATATTTTTAGGGCACCCGGGTGCTATTGAAAAAAGGCAGACCTAAAATCAAGTAGGTAAGTACTAATAATATTTAGGAGAAATTATAATTTGTCCTATTACATGGAACTTGAACATAACTGTCGAAATGTAGATGTACCTACTATAAATTCACCTGTATGTACCTAATCCTTTGGGGATTACAGGCGTAGTGTTATGTTATCGTTGCCTTTTGTCCATGAGGTTTTCACCGACTGTGACAAGTACAAACTGTATTTTTTTTCAATTTTCTTTAGATCTTATTAAACTGCATGAAAAGCAAAACAAAACGTGTCTCCAACGACCAACACAAACCAAATTGATAATTTTCCCATTCGCTATTCGTATGACAGCAGCATTTTACCGCCCCGCACCTCAGCACTTGTTTTCTTACTCCATCAGGACTTTTCCAACTCATTTGCATGCAAAAGCAGATAGTAGTGATGGCGCGATACCGTACCTTTGTGGGTTCTGCATAGTCTACAAAGTTGCCTACTGTAGTTCCGCTAGTGTGCTGCCAGTTGCCAACTTTTCCTGAAGTTGGCGTAATGTTGTGGCAAAAAGCGTTCATGGCAGGTTTAACAATTACCTAAGCAGGGCCTGCAAAGTTTTGCACACCAGTTTTGTTGTTGTTGCTTTTGCAACGTTTAGGTTTGCTGTATATTAGCTCTTTTGTTTATATAGAGGTATAATTAAGAATATTCTGCTTGATGTTATACGCTGAATTGTTCGTGCTTAAAAAATTTGGATTAGTTTAAATTTTTTAGTTTTTTGGCACTAAAGTTTTTGTTATTGTGTGAGTGAGTGTCAATTGAATTTATTTTGAAAGGTTCAGGCATTCATTAAGACAAAATTTTTACAAAGACATTCTAATTATCGATCCGTTCACCAAAAAGCATAACTAGTTTTTGTCGTTTGGCTTAAGAGTGGTTACAGAGTTATTGGCAAACAGAACAGTAATAATTTACATTTGGTGAATATGTGAGTAAACTCAGAAAGCCTCTGATTAGCTTAGTACTTTCACAGACGTCACGGCTAGAGGCGTATTGTTTTTCGTGTTTGATATGACGCTACGCCCACAGGCTGTTAATTTTACCAAGTCTAAACACAAAAACCGTCTATAGCCGTGTAAATTTGCGTACATTACTAAGAAGCCATGTGATACAGTGTCGTGTTGCACTCACTTAATTTTTAGGGTTCCATACCTCAAAAGGAAAAACGGAACCCTTATAAGATCACTTCGTTATCCATCTGTTTGTCCGTCTGTCAAGACCATTTTTCTCAGGAACGCGTGCAGTTATCAAGTTGAAATTAATATCAAATACTTAGGGTTGCAATCCGTTGTAGCAGTGAAAAAAACAAACTTGTAAGTAAGTCAACGCAATCAAACGATACGGGCGTTTATGTTGCGGAATCAAAACCTATAGGGTACTTCCCGTTGAACTACACGCGTAGCATGGCGGCCGTAGAATCGGATTTTGTCGATGAAAGAATAGACAAAATTACAAATTGTAGAAATATTTATACGCATTCTACGCGTCTAAGCATGGCAATGTGTAATTTTGTCTATTCTTGCTAGAATCATGAGGAGCAATGTCAGGTAGCACAAGTAATGAAAAAATCCGAAAACCGTAAATTTGTAGTTACATACCTACATTACGGAACCCTCGGTGCGAGAGTCCGACTCGCACTTGACCGGTTTTTCTAGTGTCAAGGCAAAAAATATATAAATATATTTCGAGACCCTCTTCGCAAATGTATGTGCGACGACGCGCCTCTAGACGTTAGTTCTCTATACCGCCAGTCATATAGTATCATATTACAGGTACAGTCAGCAACAAAAGTCGATTAACATTGTCATTTTTACATGTTATTAAATTGACAACAATTATTTTCAATAAACTGCTTTTTAGCTTTTCGCATAATAGCAAAGAGTTTATATTCTAAAAATGTTTCTTCTGCTGCAATTTTGAACAAATATTATGCTCAATAACTAATATTAAAAAAACTGAAGTGTTAAACGACTTTTGTTGCTGACCGTACCATGACTTGTTTTATTTCGGCAAACTGGCTATAGGCGCTGAAATTTTTTGTATGAAAACTTTTAGTGTCATTTTCAGAATGTCATCTTCGTCTCATTGTCCTTGAAAGTGATATAGGCCTATATTCCATTATTGGTAAAGATAATACATAGCTCTTAACTCCCACTGTACTATTATAGTTAGCAAATGAAAAGGTATATATTGAAAAATGCTGAGTTGCAAACAAATCTAACAAAATAGATAGGTATACCCACTGACCGACTGTTGAACATAAAACGAATAAATCCATACAGATGTACTGACATCAGTCCAGCAACAGCATAGCAGAACAAATGTCTAACTCGGCACATCTGCGAACATTACGTAAGGACCATTAAAACTGTCCGAATACACTGTGTTTTCAATTACAGGAGGCTCGCGAGATATTTGACTCGAATAGGGGTGTGTGCACGAAAATATGTTGCGGTTTGGTAGAACAATTATATATATATAGGACTATTATTGAACGTTATTTAGTGAATTTTATGCAAGTACTAGCTGTGCCCGCGACTTCGTTCGCGTGCATATTGGATTTCATGGGTTTTATTTTTTTGGGTGGAACCTTATTTTTTTTCTATAATATAATATTTAATTTCTTAACTCTTGTATATTTTTAACCTATATGGCTGTGTCAGTGTTGTTAAAAATGTCACACTATTTGCATACGTCATTCTCGCCAACACTTGAGCACCATCAAGGGCATCAATTCATTGCTTGTGGACATACCACAATTTGCGTAAATTATTGCATCACCGCTACTCTTAAAACAGTGAAGGAAAACATCGTGTGGAAACTGAAAATGTTCTAGAACCATAAAATCGGAGACATGTGACATCTACGAACCTGCACTGGGCCCGCGTGGTGGATTACGGCTTACTGGGATCGCACAGAGAGGAGGCCTGTGTCCCAGCAGTGGAAATATTATAGGCTGATTATACTATAATTTGAAGCAATCGTTTAAACAGTGTTTAGGAAATACAAGTCATTTGTTGCTTCAATTTTACTGTCACAAGTAAGAAACTTGCATCTTGTAAATGTGGCTTTATTCATCATGGGAACCTCTACCTTTTTCAATAATCATTTGGACACAATTTCACGATATTCACAGAATTAATAATTACTCAATTACCTAATAAAACCCCTACCCTTTGTTTCATTCATATAATTCTATTATTACGTAACCATTATGTCAAAATGGCAAATAGTTTTATGACAGCTGCGCGCACAGATTACTAAAGATGGTAGCATTATGCCGAGCGATAGCCGTTATGCGTGGATGTAGCGCATATTATCCCCCTCTTTGTTCGTTTTTGGCTTTTTACTCTGCATCATGTTTGCCGCAAATAAACGTACTTATTTTCTTTCATTCTTATTCATTACGAATCAACCAATTTTTTCTCATACTCCAGTGTGTGTCGACATAACCCTATCCCCTGCGCGGTATCCGCGTGCCTTCCCGCCTCGGCGGCATTGCGGCAGCCATGCCATTCGACATCAGCCGGCCGACACCTTACGTACACACCTTTCGGTATACTGGGAAACTGATTGAGGTTTCGTATGGAAAAAAGCTTGAAACCAGTTCGGGATATAGCGTTCATTTGCTACAAGGTCGACATATCTCAAAATTGATGATTCTTTAGTTATTAATACAGTTGTGTTGAAAAAATTGCGCTCTGTTTACTGTAAAAACGTAATTTCTCTAAGCAAGAGAGAGAGGGCAGATATTCACATATATTAATGAAGTTTTTACAGTAAACAGAGCGCAATTTTTTCAACACAACTGTATTAATAACTAAAGAATCATCAATTTTGAGATATGTCGACCTTGTAGCAAATGAGCGATAGGTTGGATTTAATATTAAAACTGCAAGGTAATTGCGTAACACACTAACAGTAGCAATGGCTTTCATTTTGATAGTTCAACATCATTCAGTGCGTTATTTATGTTGTTGAGCTGACAATTTTTTTGAACATATGAAGCAATGGTTTAGCAATATCCTACAAAATTATTCAGATTGGGATTGAAAGTGTGTGACGCAATTTGGGGGCTGTTTGTGACAAGTTCAGTTTATTTCTTGAGTTATGGAAGCAGCGTCAGTCTGCGTCCTAACTGAAAGCGATCATCGTGCGAGTACGCGATTGTTGCGCACTTATAAATGAATCTCGTACGTACAGACGCCAGCACATCAAGCTATCCGAAACGGTCAAATTTTCCCAATCAACGTTGAACCTTATGTTTTAGCGATAAAGTTGAAAATCTATTAATTTTTCAGATGTCAGATTGTAGTCGCTTGATGTGCTGGCGTCTGTACCTACTCGCGCGGTCAATCAAGTCGAGTTTGTACGGTAACTTTTTTAGACATAATAATAACTACGAAATTGCATTTGACCGCAACGTAGTCTACCTTTAAGAAGTTCGTTCACACTGATTACCCATTATCACATTGTTTGAGATATTACTTTTTTTAACGTAGATAATTAGGCTTCATCAATTTCAGTGTTTTACCTCGTAACAATGACTAATGCTGATGAGAGCCCACAACGCGTATTCTCTACGTATTTTTTTGTGCTCTCTCATTCACTCATAAAATAAACTAAATTTTACCTGATGTGAGATGCATACAAAACATTCCCTAAATCCTCATTACAGTGCGAATATCAACAAAAAGAACTACCATTAAGTTGGTGTCGTAACCTCATTCCTATTTCACTCGAACGAACGTCTGACTTGTGGTATTCATTAGCTCCCTAATACGTGTTACTTTGTCCTAATCTTACCACAAAAGACCACTGACACAACTGAAAATAAACCCTCTAACCTACAAAATAAGGTTTAGGATCAACCGTCTGAATATAATCATTTTAAGTCGATTTGACATGCCGGGGACTAAGTATTTCGCCGCATTGTTTCGCATTCAGCGTTATAAAAGGGAATTTGTTAATTTCCAAAATGTCCGAATAGTGGGTAAGTTTCGACCCTTGGGGGGGGAATTCTCTTTGAGTTTAATATCAAGATTTAATTATATTCGGATGGAATAGTAATATTTATCCTTGTATAGTTAGTTTCGAAATAAACTATTAAAGCTATATATGCATTTAAAGTTCTGTTTGAAAATTACTGGGAAACTGATCCAGGTTCTGAGAAAAAGCGGATAATGAACTCTATGGATGCAATACAAAACTGTATGTAGGTAGGTACCTATATAAGTTGAATGTGAAGTTTAATTACGTCACGTAATCACATCACATGAACATAATAAACAGTTGCTATTATTATACCGACAGAAAGAGACAATAGCCAATCGATTTAATAATTTTTAACAAAAGCTGGTTTAATGAATAAACTCTAAAATCTATTTCGAAGCAACGCTGAAGTATGCATAATCAGCCTATAATATCCCCACTGCTGGGGCACAGGCCTCCTCTCTGTGAGAGGGAGTGGCCGTAATCCACCACGCGGGCACAGTGCGCGTTGCCAGATGTCACATGCCTTCGAACTTATTGATTTTAGAACATGCCAGATTCCTCATGATGTTTTTCTTCACCGATTTGAGAGCATAACATAACACATAGCATAATAATCAGCCTGTAATGTTCCCACTGCTGGGACACAGGCCTCGTCTCTGTGAGAGGGAGTGGGCCATAATCCACCACGCGAGCCCAGTGCGAGTTGGCAGATGTCACATGTCTTCGAATGTTTGGTTCTAGGACATGCCGGTTTCCTCACGATGTTTTCCTTCACCGTTTTGAGAGCAGTGGTGATGAAATAATTTACACAAAGTAAAGCGCCTGTCTGGATTCGAACCTACAACTCGTAAGTCGCGGCCGTTACCACTTGGCCACCACTGCTCTCTGAGAGCATTTGGTGATGAAATTAAATACATAAAATAAAGTGCCTGCCTGGGTTCAAACTGAAAGGTCAAGAGGGACTTTTCAAAAGTTTGCTTACAAAAATCCACCTAAACACTAACGAGTGATTTTAACCACTCGAGCCCGGCGTGGCGTGGAGGGGTCCGTGGCTAAATAATAACAGCCGCACAGGTCGATCGATCAGGTTAAGCTACGCTTGCCGCGGTTGGTCTGTGGATGGGTGACCATCTTTACATACTGCGACCCCTCCGTGCCTCGGAAAGCACGTTAAGCCATTGGTCCCGGCTGTCATTCGTGGATCTTTGACAGTCGTTACGGGTAGTCAGAAGCCCGAAAGTCTGACTACCAGTCTTACCAAGGGGTATCGTATTACCCAGTACCTGGGTTGTGGAGGTTAGATAGGCAGCCGCTCCATATAAAATACTGGTATTCAGCTGCATCCGGTTAGACTGGAAGCCGACCCCAACATAGTTGGGAAAAGGCTAGGCAGATGATGAGCCCGGCGTGGTATGATATCGGCCCATTACCTACAATAGAAAATCAATTGTGTCTCATTAGCGGTGATTAACCGGTTAAATAAAAACTCGCAAAAAAGTAGGACACAATTTATTAAACCCTATTTTCCATCCGAAAAGATACTCATAAATAAAACATAGGTTCGACTAAAATAATATTTATGTTTGAAGTTTGTAATAAACTAGGCTGGAGTCCATGGACGCGTAAATTGGCTATCCCCTTGAGGTCAATAAAACATTATGTAAATCAATAGCTACCACTACAACTAGCGCCCTGGCAAGACCCGAATTACGTAATTAATCACACACACATACATACTCTCTCTCACACACACACATAATAACGAAGACCGTTATACAATATGTGTAGGAGCTTGGGGGGTTAATTCGTATCGTAAAGGAACAGACACATAAAGACCGGAGATTATAAATTAAAGTTGACAATGTGAATTTTCGATTATTTTCGTTAATGAAAAAGATAAGAGTAGATACAAAGATTGATTGAATAAAGAAGTAGATGAAGAATGATTTTTATTTACTTAGAATTAAAATAACATGTTAATAAATAACAAGTAATACCTAATTAATATAAAAAAAATACAAAATTATATCCTAACTATTAACTACTTAAAACTATTCACAAACTAAAATATAGCGTCGAAAAATTCATCCGCATCGCTGTTTACTGGTAATGTACCCAAGATGATGAATTTTGATTAGGTACTGAATGAACAAAGAAAACAGAAAAAAATAGTGGTACGAGGAAAGCAGAATGTTATGTCAACTTGGACAAGTTGGAGACAAAAAATGCAAGAGTAGAAAACTGCAGAGAAGTTTAGTCTTATCAATCAATTATGTCAGAATTTTTCATTTGTCATCTCGTCCCAGCAGAATTTCTATCAACATTATTCTTCTAAACATTTCATCAAAGCTGGAACTCCTATCTCCAAAATCTACACGACACATCTAACGTATAATTACTGCTAAAAACCTACCCAAAGCCATTGCATGCACAAAACATAGGCCTCATAAAGGAACGTCTAAAGATAAGGGAAAAGCGGGTCGCAAGGATACAGCAATAATGAATCTGGGAGTCACAATTAAAGAGGGGAAGTGCGTGCGGATGATCTTCGAGTAATCTAGGGGTGGGGAGGGGGAAGGGGGTAAAATTAGGGGAGGGACAGATGGGGTAATGTTGTATGTAAGGATAGGGACGTGTTTGCGTTGTTGGCTTAGAATTAGATAGAGGTTTTTACTCTCTTGATCTTGAAGAACTTTACAAGTTTAATTTTTTTCGGGGAGGTTCTTCATAAAAGAGTGTTCGCATTCAGATAGCACACGCATATTTCATGTTTAACTATACTAATAATAAAGCTAAAGCGTTTGTTTGTTGGAACGCGTTAATGTCTGAAACCACCAGTCGGATTTGAAAAAATATTTTTTCATTTGATAGACCAATTCTTGAGAACGTTTATAGACTACGACCCGTAGGATCCGAGCAAAAAGAAAAAAAGTCAGAAGGAACGCTAAACGAAGTAATGCGATGAGGTGGGTCGGGGGACAAAAATTTCACGCGGACCAAGTCGCGGACAGAAGCTAGTTTAAGAATATACCTAATTATACTAGGTGCAGGCCAAAGGCATATAGAAAAGGAACTAGCATTTAGATTTATTCACTTTCCCTACCTTTTTAGGACCATTGACATTTTTCCCATGGAAAAACAAACAAAACTATAACTTTTCACAAGAATTTATTTTTATTACTTAAATTGATTAGTTATGTATGGTCAAAACAACGGACGTTGTTCACGAAATGAATACTTTGTATCATGGCATAGACAAAGGGATCAAACACCATGGTTAGGTTTTCCGGAAAATCACCAAAACTGAATCAGAAAATGGGCGAAGTCAAATTCGGATTGTGACATTTAAATCAAACAGACTGACTCTTAAAGCTGGCTTTAAAACACGAACATCATGTGTCGTTTTCATCAATTTCTTTCATCGCCAATATTTAACCGTCGCATTTTCGTATTCTAAACATTGCGTCCCTTACATATTCGTCGTAGGGTGGCAAGGGTCGCCAGAGGGTGGCAACCCACTAGATAAAACGGTGTTATTTCGCCCGAGGCTGGCAATTTCTTGAATAGTCCAGTCAGTAAAGTAGGGGTGACCCTGCGAATTCACTTGTCTTCTACGACCGAATTAATTTCGGCTTTACGAGGGACCGTTGATTATGTAATTTGTTTATGTATTATACATGTATATGTATTTAAAGTTGTTTATATTTTGGACGTGTTTGTGTAAAGTTCTTTGTTTTAGCTAGCCTACTACATTTTTTGCGGTGAAATTGGGGTGTGGTTTATTTAGATACAAAGTTTTCAATCAATCAATCAATTTTACTTTAAACGAAAAGCCGGATATTGACTAAACTCACACTCGACTTCAAGTAATTCTACATTGGGATTGGGTAACAAGATGTTAAAATTTATAATATAATTTTTCATGTTTTAATACTAGTACTGTAGACATTATATCAATTCTGTGTTTTGGCTTTATTGTTTGGTTATCTTATGTACTTTTCTGTACCTATTCTGAGCTTATTACCTAATCATTGTAGTTGAATTAATTTAAATGTTATAGATTTCATATTTAAATAATTAAGTTGACAAATTGATCATTTATGTCCTTTTTTTGTATTGAATATGAACTTTACCTGAAATAAATGAATTTTACTTTTAATTTAAAAAACATTGCTGTCAAAATAAATTGGACTAGAAACAGATCGAAATGAGCTAAACCATATACACGTTGAAGTTTAAAATATAAACTAAATGGAATGGTCACAATACCTCACGAAACAAAATCAGTACCGGTAAAATGGGGTTAGTTTGATACTACGGGTTTACTTTGATAACAACTTTCGACTTAAGAAAAACTTAACTTAACTTAAATTTTATTAGATTTAAATATATAGATTTGAACAAAAAAATCTGTTATAATTGTATTTATTAAAAAAAACCCATCATCTTAAAACAACGGCAGCACAAAAAATTGTGGACCGATATTTCTTAGTTTTTTACTTGGTTAAGGGGTTACTATCAAAATACGTACCAAAAACTAGTGCGATCAAAGTATCCCCGATGTCAGTATGATGCTGATCACGATGATTGTTATTTTTTATTTCTCAAAAAGGAGTGTCCAAAAATATTACTTTAATGTAAACATATACAACCCAAAAAACCGATGTTACATTTATTTTTGTTAATTTTTCAGCCTTCTTAGTACAGAAATATTTAACCTCGAATTTTAAAATTGATCAAAATTTATCAATGTAACCCCATTTTACGGTATAGTCGATAACCAACAGCTTGGAATCTAAATATTCCCGAATATTTTTTATTTTTCTACTTTAGCAACACTATAGGTACTTACTCTTAACCATTTTCATAGCCTATGCACCTATACTTTTACAATTATGAGTTTCAAACGCTATTTCCGTGACGGTATCAGCAGTGAGATGGTGTTGCCGGTTCAATGGAGTCACAGAATCACTGAACTGTTGCAGGCATCTGAGATCAAAAGATCTGAACATAGGATTTTGCGCCTGCAGTGTTAGCCGCGTGGAATGCGACTTGTTGTATGTAGATACGACTACTTTTATAATAAACTGCAGCCTGAGGGGCCATTCTGGTAATTTTAAGAACGTTTACAGTCTGATCTCAGTCTCAATCTGTCAAAAATACTTAGGTACGTCTAATTTCCCTAAATTTTTGACAAGTTTTTGACATTGATTGTCGCTGAGATGAGATTGCGAATACTTAAATTTTGAACGTTTTTAATTAAGAGAATTGGCCTTCTAATCTTCAACTTTTTATTAATAGAAATACGTAGGTATTTGTATAAAATAACACAAAGTTTAGCAGTTTAGACATTTTTTTTACGCCACACGTCGAATTACAAGTAACCCTGTATTATACGAAAGTAATATTATTTTCAAATAACACTGCGTTTTGACTATACTGGACTGACGGACGCAGAGCGACTAATCGTAAAATATGAAGGTCAACGGCCGTAGTGCGATAGATTTGAAAAAAAAAAATCTTCCAAATACAATAAGGTCACAAACCGACGCTACGCGTATCGGACGTCGTGTGACTTCGTCAAAAATAGGCCCATATTCTTTTTCTTCGTGTCGTTGCCACGATAGTTATTCAAGTTTTGCTTTCCCAAAACTTTTTCACTTCCACGGCGTTGTCGGCGGCAGCGCAAAGGTCACTTTGACTGCATGTTTTGGGGCACAGAGGACAGGATAGGAGGATAGGCCCATATTCATCCCTATTATAACTGGATGAATATAATTAATTTTAAAAGAACATAAATTTTGTTCATCAGTCAATAGCAATTATTATAACATAGTTTATCTACTCTATATTACTAGACCGTACAATAAGAAAAATAAGGCTACATGCAGATGGAACGTGCACAGACGCGCCTATAGGATCTTTGTACCACGGTTTCTTTACGGTACGGCGTATTTACCGTGCCGTAGAAAAGACGTGTCCGTCAACAAGCTTCCATAGTGAGTGATCTATATAACACTGATGACCGTGCTTACAGACAGAGAATAAACCATAGTTTTTCACAGTAACAAATGTACAAAGGGCTGCTACACATTTAGTCATTTCAATTGCCAAAAAACGAGTGACATGCTTCTTTTGTCGACGACAGATCAATTTTATATCATGTGAACTTAGCGTTAGGTACATTAGAAATCACGACATTAACATTACAAACGACCGAATTCGATTGACGTTCTGTCAAAAAATAAGTACATAGTTTTCATTCTCCTCTAGATCATCATGCATCTGGCTGAACCCAATTAACCAGCAACAACCAAAAGAATATCATCTACAACTGAAAAAATATCCAAAAATAATAACAAAACTGTTACAAGAACTCCCATAACTCGATATAAAAGATAACAGCTAGGTAGACACAGTAGAACTCGGCCCGTCTGCGGTGCATACTAATTGATTCCATATCGGCGCTGTCCTTTTGCATCATTTCCTCTCCGCTGAGATCCAATCACTTTTATCTAATACGTGCAACAACACTCGCTGGGAACTGGCCACTGGGAACTGGGAGCGGTGATTGCTTGTGTGTGATGAGTTATAAATGACAAGTTTGGATTGAGCCTTAGATTGTGGGATTGATAAAAATGTTAGTTGTATGTTGATTTCATACTATATACTTACCTATTTGAAGTTATAATAGGTAACTACTTACCTCTAGTAGATAGGTAGGTAGTTATAAACAGACTAGAGTATGTTTCGGGTATTATAGGTTATAGGTACATAGTTTTAGGAAGAAAAACTTAACATCAAGCCTGTACTCCTCGAAGGGTAAAGCAGTTTTTGGAAAACTATTTTCTATATTTAGTTTTTTTAATTGATGCATCTTTATTTAGGTACAAAATTATGATAGGTATATGGATGGAATAAGTAGCCTTTGATCGTCATTACAGTTCTCTCCAAAAGTTAATATTTGAAGATTATTCACTTCAGCTTTAATGTCACATTATGATTTCAAACTTTTGTTTCAAACATTTGAAAATAGGAAGGAAAACTGGTAAGGGAAGACTAAAAAACCGGCCAAGCGCGAGTCGGACTCGCAAACGAAGGGTTCCGTACCACAAGGAAAAAAAACGGCAAAAAAATCACGTCTCTTGTATGGGAGCCCCCCTTAAATATATATTTATTTTATTTTGTTTTTAGTATTTGTTGTTATAGCGGCAACAGAAATACATAATTTGTGAAAATTTCAACTGTTTAGCTATCGCGGTTCTTGAGATACAGCCTGGTGACAGACAGACGGACGGACAGACAGCGACGTCGTAGTAATAGGGTCCCGTTTTTACCCTTTGGGTACGGAACCCTAAAACAGCCACACTTCCCGACAGCGCTATTGCTCCGTTTTCGCTTAGCGTTATTTCAGCCTTTTATTTTCGTTTTGCGCGTCTCCTAAATAATTTTCCTCAAGAATTGGACTATCAAATGCGAAAAGAATGTTTCACATCTGACTGGTAGTTTCAGAGATTGACGCGATCTAACAAACAAACTGCAGATTTATTATTAGTATATACATAGGGTGACTGGTAATTTAGTGACCGATACTTAAACACGTGATTGTACTCATGATAACAAACAACTTTTACTATGGGACCAAACCTGAAATCGCGAAAAAAAAATCAGCTGTTCCCTACATTTTGACGAGTTATACAAACATAAATGTAGGGAACAGCTGATTTTTTTTCGCGATTTCAGGATTGTGCCCATAGTAAAAGTTGTTTGTTATCATGAGTACAATCACGTGTTTAAGTATCGGTCACTAATTACCAGTCACCCTATATAGATGTCACGGAAACCTCAAAACAAAATGGCCGATTACCTACACATTATTTTCACAAACAGCAGTTGAGCCTATTGCAAAAGTTACACCAGAAAACGCACAAAGTCAAATTAACATTTTATCCAACAAACACGCATACACAACATAGATAGGTATATTAATAATAAGCTGTAACATTTCAGTTTTCAGCATGTTACGGCAAATGATGATAGCACAAAGTTGGTAGGTATACCAACGTGGGTACATAGGTAATGTATTGATGTTCTCCCGATATTTGATATAGTGGCATATTTTCACGTTTATGTTCCAAGCTTTAGTTTTAAAATCCATATGTATTATTTATTTGGAACGTTGATGAGCGTAGCTGTCGGCTATTTACTTTTATTTATTTTAGGCGAAATATTTTCCTGCTGAATTTGCTGCGTTCTCAAAATACCTATGTGTTTTGATTTCGGTTTTTATTAAAGCGTGTGTTAGGTACTTTTGAAAGCATTGAATAGGTCCCTTTGTAATGTTTTAGTTTTAATGTACATACACGAATGATGTTTGATTAATTTTACAGTAATATATAAAAAAAAACGAATTCCCGAACTTCTTCTAGGACGCAGTCTACATGATATCATAATTTTAAACACAAAACTGCTTCAACAAAATAACGCGAAAACAAAAACATATTTGATAAATTACCACCCAAAAATCTCCTTCATCATAATATTAAAATACTCGTATCTAAACTAAACCAAAAACCTAATGCATCATTACATTACACTAGCTAAAAACCCGACCGGATCAATACATGAAGCAAAACTTAAATTTCGTCCCCCCGTAAGAAGAAGGTTGGACGGCTCCAAATTCGTATGTTAATACATCCCCCCCACTGCGGGGCGGGGGGCCTCCACCCACGAGGGAACGGACCGAACTATTATAAAGGGTAGCACGAAAGTTAGATTAATGATGTTAGGAGCTGACCAGGGTACAGGGGAAGAGGACAGTGGATTTAGATGGGGCTTTTCTTGGGTTAGAAGATGGTTCTTTAAGCGCTGGTAGGTAGGCATATTGGATTCATCGTCAGATGGTGATTGCTGCAAATAAGAGCAGGACTGAATCTTGCACTTTCTTTGAAACTATCAAAAAAATTAATCCTGTGTATAGTTTTCGCAACTTTGATAGGCCTATTCGGTTTCTAGTCAGTCCAGATGCGGCGGACGAGTAGCGACTTCTGCTCTAGATTCGGTATTCCATAGGTAATAATATTCTGATTAATATTGTTGTTAGATTTTCAGTGACATGGTCATATAAATATCTATGACAGCTGTCATAGATATTTTTGTGACAATCAAGACCAAGGGATTCTCGTGCTTTATTAGAAGTAAGCGTGCTCGGTAAGCACCAACAAGTCAAGCGTTTCGCCGAGACCCGGGCAAGTTCCTAAGTTATGACATTTTTTTTTGTTTTCTCTATTTGCTTTGGGTGCCACAACAGCTTCAACATGAGAAAATTCCAATGTTTCATCACATTTCTTTTATAAGAAATTCCTCAACAGCCAAACATATCGCTCATTCCTGCGCCAATTCAACCTGTAGGTGTACCTCTCCTATCGAGTCCCGCGGTAAAGTGTGGACGATCTAACTTCGCCTTACACACACACACCCCCACTCCCTCATGCACACACACATACACACACGACACAGTAACGCTGCGGGCTGTAACGCTGAGTTCACATGGGATTAGATTCGTCACTACACACACAGTTTTTCATTAGACACTGTGTTGCATAAATCATATGCAGAAAGCCACGACACTGTTTGAGAAAGGACACTGTGTCGTATAGTGTCTGCTGTGGAAAACGGGACGAAATTCTCTGTGTATGAAATTAGAAATATTAGATGTTTTACTTCTTTTATACCAATTTGTTGCTTTTAAACGAGGTATTGTTTTAGTTTTTTTTTTAGTATGAGATGTTTATTATGAAGATTATAGTTTTGTTTAAGACTTTATAATTAATAACCGTTAGTTTTTCTACATACTTAATCACTGTCATTTTCAACACGCTCTACAGACATTTTAGTCCTATGACGAAAAATAATTTCCAAAATCTGCAACTCTACCCTTACAATCCTTATTAACAACGAACGAAATAACGAACATTAAACTAAAATATCTAATGTATCGCATACACACATAATTACTGTTAGACACACACACTCACACCGCACACACACACACACAACACGTCCTCAAGTGATCCGCCTTCACCACCACCATCATGTGAATTCAAGCAATCTGTTATAGGATATGCTAAAATTAAAGATTATTTTGCATTTTTAAGAACTGAATTTTTAATATAATTTACTGAATGTTACAATAAGTCCGCTAAAACAAGGAAAAGTACTAAATGATCATTTAAATTGATTGCCAATCAAATAAACTACATTTTAATTTTCAAATCATTTGAAAATAGTACATTCAAAAAATTTTAATTTGAGAAAAAAATACTTTATTAATTCTCAATGTCCAAGTTTCATTTCAAAATTAAGGAACATAACATTTACAAGGTTTTCAAATATTCAAAATGATTCAATTGATCAATTTCTTAACCCCTCTCGACCTCACAAGTTTAAACTACAAAAACTCGCGACCCTTTAAGAAACAAGCACAACAAAATATTCCCCAAAGATCACGAATCTATTAAAAACTAGTTCGATAAAAGATCAACGGTCAAGTCAAAGGGACACACCGAGGTCGCGCAGGCGCATGCGAGATTGTGGGAACTCTGGCCTCATTATTATGCGTTTTGATCTCTGACCGGAGAATCTCACGGTGACCGGTCCGGACCGGCTATCTCCCTTACGATTACCAATTTATTCTATTTTTATTCTAATAGATTTTATTAATTATGTGGAAATCTAACGACGTTTCTTTTGATATTGAAGTTTTTGAGAAATTCCCATGGTAACGGTGTGAATTATTTAGATTTTATGTTTTATTAGATGTTTCATGGGGTTGAATTGAATATTTTAATGGTAGTTCTCGTTTGTATATTCTGGAGGCAAGTCGTGTTGTGTTAAAAGTTAAGTGTATCTAGTAGAATAGATTTTTTGGTGAGTTTCGTTCTATGATCTTTGTTTCTTCCTTCTATAGTTGTATTGTAGTCTATCAGTCATTTACCTATAAGTGAATAACCAATTCCTATCTTACTTACCATGAGTTTTTGTTCATAAAATTAAACATAAGACGCATAAATTTATCTGCAGTTCCTACATATACTACAGAAGACTGCCGCCCACTCGCTCGCGAATTCGACCAAAACTACACTCACACCCCGATATATTTACGCTTTATCCCGAACTTGTCGCCTTGCATGGCGCTCCCCCGTCGACAACTGAGGTGCTGGGTACTGCCCGACGACCGCACGGTATAAAAGCGGATTTTAGCCATGCCCTGTTTGACGGAAAGACGTTTTTGCATGGTTTTTGGTTGAATTAATTTGCGGTTTTTCTTGGAGCTACATTATCCACTGATATAAAAACGGGTTTAGACCGTTATTGATGGGAATAGGATTTTTTTTGTGGTTTTTCATAGAATTTTCCATGTCGTATTTCCTTCCTTGCCGTCTGACATTAATTGGACTTAAGGCAGGTCATGTATCCTGGAAAGAGGTTTTGATATACCTACTATTTCCAGTTTATTGATTGAAGGATGGTGGATGATGAATTGTGGAACTAATCGCCTTGTATGGCACTCCCTCGTTGGATTTTGCCATTTCGTTGCTATTTCACAACTAAGTAATGCTGAGAAATAGTCCTAATATTGGGTTGATGGGTGGTTTTTTGTGGGTAGGTCGGCCGGATTTTGTTTAGTAGATGGATATAGCTGGTCTAACAATCATATATAAAACTAGCTTCTGCCCGCGACTTCTCCGCGTGAAATTTCGGTCCCTGAGCCACCGCATCGCATCCCATCGCCCACCTGCGCTATTATTTCGTTTTCGTTTAGCGTTCTTACTGACTTTACTTAAATGTCTCACTGATGGTGGCGCGTGTGTTGGATCATTCGGTTCCCTACAAAATGTTTGAGCTGGATGGTGCTGATCCACGCGTCATGTTCGTGAACGGGCGCCGTCGGTTGAGATTGGTCATCTCTTAACTGCCAAGGCTTATTTTTAATCTTATATTTTGAATTGTTTCTTCATTTGTGTGTTTTTTTACATTGTTCTCACATATAGAAGCAATGAGAATAATGTACCCAGGATTTTGTAATATCTTGATTTAAAACAGTGTCCATGGAGTTTCTTGCCCGTTCTTCTCTATAGAGATCTACGTTTTGGAAATGGCAACTAGCTTCAACTTTCTGACTAACTGACCGACTATTTAATTTTGACAATTCAAAAGTGCCTGTACATGGTTTAATTGAAATAAATGCTTCGTATTTGAGTTTATTTCTTTTTGCTCGACTTCTAAGCGTGATTTTAAATAGCCTATAGCCTTTCTCAAATGTTGAGCTATCAAATGCAGAAAGATACTTTAAATCCGACTGGTAATTCCAGAGATTAGCACATTAAAACAATCAAACAAACTCTTCAGCTTTATTATTAGTATAGATAATTAATTAATGTAAGTATCCAAAATACTGTAAAACATTTTTAAAAGAGTATCGGTGGGGTTGCCACGAACTACCTTTTGGAACTACTAGATTTTTTTTGTAAATTTTTACGTTCAAAAGTGTATTTGTTTAAATCCAAATTATTTGTCTTTGACTTTGATTCAATTATTTTACGAAACTACCTTTTGAAGGGGCGACGAGAATAAATTTAATTTTTTTGTAAATTTTTACATTCAAAGGTGCCTTTTTTGATAAAAATTATATTTGTCTTTGACTTTGATTAAATTTCTTTGTAACTTTTTTTAAGTTTTAGTACAGAAAAAACATTTGTACTTACATCATCAGTACAAAACATAAACAGATGTTGCCGTATTTCTTTGCTCGCAATTAAATTGCGTTATAAACGTGTTACGTCATTCACAATCCACACTAATTTAGATTGCTGCGCGGACACCGTTCCACGTCATGTCTATGCAAATCAGAAATTAATTTCGTTAATTTATATCCTTATAAACAACAGAGCGAGCGTTTTAAAAAATTACACATGTTTCGGTCAATTTCGGTTGATAATCGAATCGGTTTAGGGCGGCGCGAACTGGATTTTTCCGGGCTTGATCGGTAATTTATCCCAATTAGTGTAGGCAGAGCGAGCGGTAAAAGAATTTTGGTGGAGGTGTGACTTTAATCGTGTTAGTCGATTAGCTTCCCCTACGTTATTTGATTTGTGTCATCGCTATGTTAGATTCAAATGAATGATACAATATTGCCATCGACTTTGTTCATGTACCTACGATCCTGAAGGCTGTTTTGGCAGATTACTTCGTCCCCTATAATGAGATATTTTATGGTGGTCTTTTTATTAATTAGTTTTTAGTGTAGGTTACCTACTAACAATAGTATTTTAAGTGTAAACCTTTTTCTAATTTATGGATCTCTTAGCGGTCCGAAATGCGGAAGTGAATTTCTCATTGTGTTTGTTGAACACACACCTTACGCCTTTTCACGGTTTAACTGACGAATTGGTTTTGAAGATATCCTAGATTGAGACAGATCGGATGAGATAGTCCATACTTAGATACAATGACAATCCGAAAGATTTTGAAAGAAATTCATAATCCATTGCTTCATACGTTTGAAAAATTAATCTGCTCGAGAGCGTAAATATCGCAATGAATATTATTTCCATTAAAACAGTGTGTTACGGAATTAGGTGGCAGACCATCTATATTTTTCAAATAAGAATTCCTACCTACTGTAATGAAATTAGAAACATAATGACTTTAATTCAATTTCCAAGTTAATATTTAGGTAGGTACACATAATATAAGCTAACCGTCTAAAATAATAACAATAATATGTACAGTACAAGTATACAGGGTTATTGGAAAAACACCAACAATATAACTCGTCAAAATGTAGAGAACAGCTAATTTTTTTTTCGCGATTTCAGGTTTGGTCCCATAGTAAAAGTTGTTCATAATGATGAGTACAATGACCTCTTAAGAGGTTGTTAATGTTTTTCCAATAACCCTGTATAAAAAAATGAGGGCTCTTTGCCCTCATTTTTTATCATAAGCCATCAAAAAACTCGTCCGTAGCGCTGTCAACAGGAAAAGTGCCCAAAAGGCTGGCAGCATTGCCGCGTTGTATGGCAATGCTGATTCTTTGGCTAAAAAACAGGCCAAGCTGGTCACGTGAAGAGTCATATTTGCTTGTACACACAGCATCACAAATCTCTTACGTATTATATGTGCCTGGTACCTTCCTACGAGTATATCAGTAGTCAATACATAACTCAATATTAACATAAACATAAAAGATACACGAATATAATATTTTATTTTTAGCTTCAAAATACTAAAATTATAACAATAGTTAGTTAAACATCCATATTTGCTGTCACTAAACAATATTGAACCTCTATTTAACTTAAAACATCTGTGCAACCATAATCCTGAAGTGTGTATTTTGTTTCATTAGACATCCTCGTAGTTTAGTGGTCATAAGCGTGTCTCCTAAGCATGAGGTCTTGGGTTCTATCTACAAGTCGTGCAAAGTGTTATCGAGTTTTTCCTTAGACATTTCTTAAACCGGAGTCTGGATTTGTGCCCGGTTGACAGCTCGCCAAAACAGAAAGAAAGGGAAATATTTTAATTGGGATACGCACAGGAAATTACAAACAATAAAAAAGGTGTTTAGCAAAATAATGAAATTATAAAAACCGGTCAAATGCGAGTCAGACTCGCACACAACGTAGGTATGTACCTAGTTTAATTTTTTTTTTGTAATGTAACTGCAAATTTTCGGATTTTTTCCTATACTTGTGCTACATGACATTACTTCTTGCCAAATTTCATGATTGTAGGTCAACGGTAAGTACCATGTAGGTTTTGATTCCGGAACATAAACGCCCGTATCTTCTGATTGCGTTGACTTAGAAGTTTGATTTTTCACTACTTCAAGGGATTGCAGCCCTGAGTATTTAATTTTGATATTAATTTCAACTTGATAACTCCACGCGTTCTTGAGAAAAAGGGTCTTGACCGACGTTCAGACAGATGGACAACGAAGTGAACTTATAAGGGTTCTGCTTTTCCTTTTGAGGTGAGAAACCCTTAAAAGTGCATTTAAAACAAGCAAAATAATGAAATGAAAAAAGACTTGTGAGAGGCTAAAAAGGCTCCTATCAGTCACCATACCTAATGATGCATAGATCTTCAAAATATCGTTGTCGAAATGTGAAAGTACTCTGCACTTCTGCCTATCCCATCGAAAACTACAAGCGTGTTGTTGTATATGTCCCTTTAATCATACTACGAATAATATTCTAAAAGTTTTGTGCAATTAAAACCCGCTTGAGAGCAATAAATCCGTTTATATCTGGTAGTCAAAGTTATCGTTAAAAACTTATACTTCGCTGGTAGTTGTTGTTTATAGCTAATATTTTAATTATCTCTCTGTAATTTTAGTTTTACTTATTTAGTTATGTGTGGATTGGGAATTTGAGTTTGATATTGTTTTTAGAAAGATGTCTGATCTAATTGTAAATAGCCGGTCTGGACAAAGGTAAATTAATATTATTGTAAAGGTATCTCGAAAATATGCAGTGGTGAAATGATTAGCTAGTGAAAATTATTGTTAGGGATGCTGACTTCCCTACATGCGTCGGACGTTCCTATTTACTTATCTCCAGTCGCACCTAAAATTGCATAATGTAATTGTGTAATGTATTGTGTAATTGCACCTTACAATTATTCATCTTGCCCTTTGATTTTTGAGCTTGGCCTTTGATTTTTTTACCAGGTTGGCCTGTTTTTTATATATAATAAGGAACATTAAAGATTGGATAGTGATTTAGTTTGGCTTTCACGTCCTCTTTTTATATTGTTTAAACAACGGGATCCACAGTTAATCAAATTAATTATTATAAGTCTACATAATTATGTTTTCGTAGCATTCTCAACATTTTTAGTGATCCTTAAAAGTTCAAAGATTATGATAATCTGGGATCAATTTCAACAATAAAAAAACAGTAAATGTATTGATTTCTTTTAACATATCAGCCTACTTTCAAATTAAATACACCACAGATACAGATAAAATTGTCCTTTTCTTTTTTCAGTTACAAGGAAAAGGAAGTTGATCAACGGTGCCTGAGAGATGGACGACGCTACTACGTGGGTGCCATCTTGATGAATCAGTAAAATGATTTTATTTATTTATTTTATTTTATTTTATTTGGGAAACAAACAGATGCAATAACAAACATAAGTATAAAAAATAGTTTCACACAATCCAGAAACAGTTTCCACAGATTACTATGACAAGTACAGTATATGTAACTAAGTGTAACAACTACCAGAAGTTCACACCTGCAAAGTTTACAGAAATTACAATTTAATATTATATAACATATAACACTATTATTCTTAATGATGTAAGTTTCTATCATACTCGTACATTATTATTTCTTCATATGTTTATGTTTTCTCAAAAACATAAACACTTGTTCATACCCCGTTTCTCCATACATAAATGTCGTGATTTTATTTATTTATGTACAGTCACCAAAATAGATAAGTAATAACCAGGGTCGCCGGATATAGTTGCTTAGTAAGAAACCGATGGATGTGACCAGGGATTCAGTACTTACATGAGTCTGAACGCGTTGAAATGTTTAGTCGGATATTAAAAATAAAATTAGCTGTTCTATACATTTTGATCGCGTAGGTATTGCGCTTTTCTATGTAAGAGTTGTTTTTTTTTTGATAACCGACGAAATAGTCTACGCAGGGGTGTAAAGAATCGTCATCACCTGCCTGGCCTTTCCCAACTATATCGGGGTCGGCTTCCAGTCTAATTTGATGCAGCTGAATACCAGTATTTTACATGGAGTGACTGCCTATCTGACCTCCACAACCTAGTTACTGGGTAATACGATACCCCTTGGTAAGACTGGTTGTCAGACTTTCGGGCTTCTGACTACCCGTAACGAGTGTCAAAGATCCGCAAATGACAGCCGGGACCTACTTTCAATCTCAGAAGATCAGCCAGATCTATGATGGATCTAGTAACAATTGTTTTCTCATTAAATGTATTTATATAAAAAAATAAGTAAAATGGATCTAAAGATAATTTTTGATGTAAAAAAAAGTAATGCTACAAAAACAAATAAGTATCACTAAAACAAGTGACAACCACTAATTTCAACAATTAGTATCCTGACACCAACGGCTTAACGTGCTTTCCGAGGCAGGAGTGTAAAGAATCATATTGTGCTGAATTCATGGTCGTAGTTTGTGCATTGATGTCCCTGCCTGTACATTTTCAAGGGGGTACCGCAGGAAAGCCCAAAAAAAAAGAAACCTTTTTTACGAGATTATGTTTTATTTACTTATAGATGAATGATGATGAATGATGAAAAATGAAAATGATGCGGATGAATTTTTCGACGCTATATTTTAGTTTCTGTATAGTTTTAGTTAAGTTAGGATTTAATTTTGTAATTTTTAGTATTAGATATACATAGATATTATAGTTGTATAGCTTTTAATTGATTACTTATATTGTTTCGTGACATAATATAAGTGTCTTATAGATACAACTGTTCAACCGATCTTCACCCAACAGTTCAATACAAAATAAAGAAAAGAAACGATGTATTTTCATGATTTCCAATCCGAAATCTCCAAAAACAATTTCTACTTGAATCTGTTAACTTGAAAGCGTATAGAAATCGCGTTATAACCAGTTATTTTTATTAGTTTACTCGTAGTACGTTTCAAACTAAACCCGCTTTTAATTGTTTTTTTTTCAGGCAGTATTGGTGTCTGCGCCATATCCGTACACAACCAAAACGAGGGGAACAAGGTCTGTTCGGAAACCATAATAAAACTATTATTTCTTTTCTGTTCACGGTGAAAGCTTGTAGGTAGTTTGTCGATTAAATAACTATGTTTGTAGGGGTATTTCAGTATCGGCAGCGACTTTATGAATGAGTGCGGATGCGTTTTTAACCGACTTCGAAAAAGGAGGTTCTGTATTCGACCTATATGTATCTTTCGTTACCATCACATGGGCGTAAGGTGAATTTTATTCACTGTTAATTTTTCTGTTATACAATAGTTCTTGTAGTAAAAAAACGGCCAAGCCTCATATTTTAACTAAGGTGTACAGTTTGTGAAGTTAGAAGCTTGGCTCTACATGAGATCTGATAAGTTTTTGACAGTGCGAGCCATATGTGGTCTCGTCTTGGCAACATTTTACATGAAAATGTTTTTGGTGGATCGTTATTTTCAATCATCTTTGTAGCAACTGATGATTGAAAATATTATTATTTATTATTAGTCATTAATGTCCCACTGCTACTCTCTTTCCGCCTCTCTCTGTCCAGAGCTGCCTAGGACCAATCTTTATTAAAGGAATCTATCTCCAAGTATTTGTCTGTCCTTCCCCTTTTTAATCCATCCAAAGGTTGTCTTTAAAAGATCGCACTTAGCGATAAGACCGCCCATTGTGTCGCCCATTGTAAAATTTCTATATTTATGTCTGTAATTTATATGGTGTACAGAATAAAGAGTATTCTATTCTGATTGAAAATTAATTGCTACAATTATATATATTGAAATTAAAAGTTATAACTTTGAAATTTCAGGGCCAGCATCGTCGACGAGCCTTCATGTTGCAGTAACGGAGTAAAGCATCAAACGAAGCATCATCGGAGACCTGTAAGCATTTCTCCTTCGCTTCGCCATCAGCAGCGCTTCGCTACTCTTCTGCTTACGCTCATCGTGCAATCCTTTTGGTACTTGCTTCGGAGCTAAGGGCAGATAGTACAGTCAATAAAAGAGATGAGTACGCAGGATCGCCAGATATATTTGAAGTTTATTAAGAAACTGATGGATGTTCTCGAATAAAATTTTATTTTATTAATAGAAAACACACTGCTCATTTATCAAATTAAATTTCAGTCGACAACATCCATCGGTTTCTTACTAAACTTCAACTTTGTCCGACGATCCTGCATACTTATCTCTTCTGTTGACTGTACCTAGGCGTTAAAATTTTAGACGGTAGAATATGGATGAAGATATTTAGCCATGCGTGTTGTATAGGTTTTTACCGTTGAAAAGTTTTTCTTCTAGTTTTTCTTAATACTTATTCAATACACTTTTATATTACCTAATCAGCTCATATTCAGTATATGTGCAGGCACCTAGAATTTAAATCAATTTTAAGCAAGCTCTAGGGGGCGGACCTTTTTGAAAGTTCATCTTTTTTTAGTTCATTCCTAATCAGTCTTATATCCATAAGTACTATCATTATGAGCTGTAAATACTAACTGAAAAGCTGAAAGCCCAAAACGAAATAATCAGAAAGCGATAAGGCCACTCGTTTTATATTTTTAGTGTTCGATATATTTTTTTTTGTTATGTATTTTTGTGGTGTACAATAATCACAACCAAACAGTACAAAATTACTTAATTTAAATATTCAATTTACTTCGAATAATATTTGCCTGTTTAGGAGTAATTTTATAAAAGCAATTTTAGAAGACATTAGAGATAAATCCAGAAGTCAGAATTATATTACCAGCTTGCTTAATGTTTTGTAATAAAAGGCCAATTAGTTATTTCTAGCAACATTTCAAAGCACATTCATCGATGTCAAGCTCTCATTGTTGTCCTTGCTTACTTACATATAGTTATTTAAAATGATCGGGTGTTTGGTTATTCTTAGAAATTATATAATTTAAAAAATTTAATAAATTAATTATTTAGGAAGCAACGTTGTTTTATTATCCTGAACTGCTGCAAGCTTCTGGGCTTTCACCAAGCTTAGCATCAAATGGTGACAGGTAATCATGTGTTCACCATATTATAGGCTTCTTAAGGCTTCTTGACCTATAAACAAAAAGACTTTGTAAGCCTTGTAGACTTTAGATCTGTAGACAATTTTTTATTTTTTCAAGTACCTGGTACTTGTTGACAGGCTTACGCTGTCCTCCCATACCTACTGTAATTTGAAAACATTATAAAAGCCAATTATTTTTAAAAGAGTAACCGTGGAGTTTCTTGCCGGTTCTTCTCCATAGGAAACGACCAATTGGAACCGTGCACCTAGCTTCTGACGTATCATAAGCGTCCATGTCGGTTTATGTGAAATAAAATATTTCGATTATGATTTTCAAAAAAAATCGTTTTGCTTTCCAATGGCCTTTTTTGTTGCCAAATTGCATTTAAATAGATTTCTTTTGCGAGAAACTAATTTTACCTGTGATAGCTACTTCCATATGGCAGGGTCTACTATGCAAGGCTATGAGGTATTTATTTAATTGTGGGTAAAGATACAGTAAGTCTTAATTTTACCATTAAAGGTCCATAAATTATAGGAAAAGGCCATTAGGTTATTACAGTGCTGGAAATAGGTACGTCTTAAGATGTAACACGGTCGCCATTTAAAATTGGTAATCTGTTTAAAGTCAGCATTATTTTAACAAACGTACAATGAGCTAATTCATACAAAACGATTCGTTTTTGTTTTATTTGTCTCCTGTCGCGTCTTCATGGCATTTGACAAAAGCACGCTATTTAAAAAAAATATATTCAAGCACCAGTTTATCTAATGTCATCTCTTGAAAAAAGGTTATATTCTAGAGAACTAGAATCTAATTAAACGTTTGAAAAGTCATTAAAAGTACATAAGCCTTTACAGTTAGCATAACCCTCCACCGAAATTTTAAAGTGGACGTAGCCGTAGGTACAAACATTTAATAATGAACTGTAAAGGTACAATTTGAAACGTCTATAACAATAGAAAAGTTTCAATAAAACAGAATATTGTATCAAAACCAAGATGAACTGAAAGAAAAATGGATCGAATCTCGGTTGAAAATCATAACATTTTTCACAATCTTTTTTTTCTATCAATTTCCTTTCTATGTCGGAAACCTAATCCGGTTCACAAGTCAATACTTCCAGTTCAATATAACGTGCCCGTGTCAATACGTAACCCCACGACAGCCGTCTGTTACCAAAAATCAAAAGTAACCCGTGCGTCGCCGCTGAAGCCCCTTCGTGTGAAACCGGTCGACTAAAGCGCCACCGAGTAAATTTTTTCATAACTAAATGGCGACCGAAAAAAAATCGCGCCGGTAACGGCATCTCTTAGCGGACGGCAGAATTTTTCACGAGTTCGGTCATAACACCCGACCACGTGCATTTGTTTTGGTTGGGTTTTTTTCTCGAAAAAAAGAGCATACATAAAGCTCACCTCGGCCGCCTCGTAGGTGCGCAAAGCAAAATGGTCGTCATTTTTTTCTTCTCTTTTCAGCCATCTGTCCGTCCTTTTCGGTCAAAAATGCGATCGTTATTTCTGTTCCGGTGCGGGTGTGTGCGTCTAGCGGCTGGCGTGCTAAATATACGCCACGTTTACGCGCCGCGAATTTCGACTGTATTGTTACGGAATAGGGTTAGTTTTTGTAATGGATTGAAATCTTCTTACGTCTAATGTTTGACGGAGAAAAAATAGAAATATAGGAGGCACGGCGTGTACGATAAAGAGAGCCGGAGTCGTTAACGATTCTGCGCCGGGAAGTTGCGCAGATTGCGTTTTTGGTGCTTTTTTTGGGGGCAGCACCTCACACCACGGGGAGTTTTTTATGGCTGTCTTTTTCTGGCACGCAGTCTCACTCGGCGCTGCGATGTGTTAGCGGCTGTGCGTGTGTGCGGGGGGCAAGCACCTAGTGCTAGATTTTTGCGTGCAAACTTCCTAGATAGGTGATCGGCGGGTAGGTACATAGTCGCGGTATATAATGAGATGTCACCGCTATGTACATAGTAAATAGAGCTGTGGAACAAAGCGTATGTACGTTGACGCTGATTAATCGTGGTCTTTCATAATTCCGCGCACCAACCTACTGACTGTTAATTGCCTATTCAGATGAATATGAAAAGTATATGCGTAGCTTTTTGAAACAAAGGATAGGTTTACCTTTTGATAGATTTTGGGCTTTGTTTTTTGCTTGGCTAACCTAAAATTTTTCGGTTCTGTCTATTATTAATTCATCTATTGAACTAGTACCTTAGTTAATTACTATACCTATTCATCCCAATAATTCAATAGGGTGGGAGATAGCTTGCAACAGTTGTGTGCGACGGTAGGTAATAATAAAGTTATAGCGTATGTATACTAGTGCCCCTTGCTGTCGGCTCGAGCCTCGATATAGGTACCTACTCTTAATGAATTAAATGTTATTGTATTGGCGCCAAGCGTAGCCATGGCAACGAGACGAGTTTTTCTTTTCTACAGAATGGCGAGCTGGCGTTCGGTAAATATCGCAATATTATTGTTTGAAAACATTTTGGTCAGTTCTTAGGTAGTATTTATTTTGGTCTTTGGAGACCAAGTTGACGATAAAGTTCGATCTCTCAGATCGAGATTTGGCGGAAGAAAGAGGTGATTTATGTTTCAAATTACGATGTTGGATACTTAGTAAAGACGGTGGAGCTAGGAAAATTAAAAGCCATGGAAAATACAAATAAAAAATATAGCCAAGAGGTAAAAAAGGGAAATGTTTAATTGATCCTCTAAAAACATTTTGGTCTTCTAATGATGCACAGTTTTTTTAAATAAATGAGCCTCTTTTTAACTTTCTCGTCTTTTCACACATTTGGTCGCAGTAACTGGGCTAGGAGGCCCTCACCAAACGGGTTAGGTTAGGTTAGAACTGTGACCAACCACAAGGCTGAAAATTTGAAATGAAGAAACACAAGCACAGTCAAGTAAAATGTGAAAACCGATAGTGAAAAAATTTAAAGCTTCATTTTTTGGTATCGTCTTCAAAATGTTTTTTCTTAGTCGCTATACCGATAAATCGACAGACCACTTCCACAATAATTGCAAATAATTTGCGGTCATCCATCCTATTCTCATCTATTCTTCAAGAGCAGTGGTGATGGTGACCCAGTGATAACGGCCCCGACTTACGAGTTGCAGGTCGTGGGTTCGAACCCAGACAGGCACTTTACTTTGTGTAAGTTATTTCACTACCACTGCTCTCAAAACGGTGATGATAAACATCGCGAGGAAATTGGCATGTCCTAGAACCAAACATTCGAATAAATGTGACATCCGCTAACCTGCACTGGGTCCGCGTGAATCTTGATGGATCATGGCCCACTCCGTCTCACAGAGAGGAGACCTGTGTCCCAGCAACATTATCGCAAAAAAACATGAGCATTAGCTCATGTTTTTTTTTTAATCTTTTGAGCAAAAAAAGAGGATTTGATCATGCATGATCATGTCATCCCCATAGTTACATACATCTTACATATTCACATCTTATCTATGTTTTAGGGCACAATCAACCATTTGTATACGAATTTCGCTTCCTCTGATAAGGGAATAGCAAGAATACTGTTACATAATACCGGTGTCGTGTAAGCTAATGCCGTAAGCAAGCATAAAAGATACCCTCTCGGCTTCGTTCCGAACACATTCCACTAAAATATGAAAAACATCTTCAATAAAATCGCAGTCGCAGCATGGATATCGATCCCGTGGCTCAAGTCGCACCTACATTAGCTATAACTTTAAAAAATAAACGATTCAATAGACTGACACAAAGTAAGTTGGCGTACCTATTTCTTACAGCGCGTTTACACCAAGTTATACACTGTACAGACGCCAGCCAGCACATCAAGCTACCCGAACAAAGTAAAACACAAAGTAAAGCGCCTGCCTGGGTTCGAACCCATGACCTACGACTCGTAATTCCCGTTACCTCTGGACTACCACTGCTCTCAGCCCCACTTGCTCGAGCAATCGTTGTGATCAACGTCTTTCCCTGTATGTACAGACGCCAGCACATCAAGCTACTACAATCTGTCAAATTTCTTTAATAGATTTTCAACTTTATTGCCAAAACATAAGGTTCAAAGTTGATTGGGAAAATTTGACAGTTTCGGGTAGCTTGATGTGCTGGCGTCTGTACCTATGTGACGAGGTTTGTGCGCTGCAGTGAGACATTAGCCTGTTATTATTTTACAGAAGCCTTCATAGAATCAAAATGTAACTTTTGAACAATACTGTAGAAAATAAGGTACCTAAAAAACTAGGTGCGTTAAATTTGAATATAGGTAGGTACCAAATAATTTCCTTTTAAATTCAAATAGTAGCTGGGCAACTAAAATTAAAAGAGTCTAATTATCCTGCATTTGCCAATGTTTTTGATGAGCGATTGCTATTCCATTTGTTCCACGATACCTAATTAGTTGAATTATTTAGTACTTAATTGATCGAATGTGTTGTTTATGCGTAGTTTTAAAAGCAAAAAGAGATACTCATTTGATGAAGGGTTGTCCGATTTTCAATAATTCATACAAAAATCCCATAGGTACCTAGCTAGAATAAAGCACTTTTAGTCTTTCCCGAATTTTTCAATGATCCGGGCAACTTTCATTTACGAAATTTTCACTATTACTAATTCGGACTATTACGAACATTTTAAAACAAAAAAACTGCAAAGTCGGTTCAGCAGTTCTATAGTGATGCGCTTACTAACGAACAGAATTTAATTTAATTTATATAGATTACTACACTATCTTTTTATTGCTTAATAAAATAATAATTAAAACTGTAAGAATTATTTATTCTGTTACCAACATACATTTTGTGGCATACGAAAGTTAGCACTAAACTTTTTTAACAAACGTGGTCTACGAAAATAAGTCGGTCGCAGCGATTAGTTTCGAACGCCATCTGTACATGTTTAGAAGTACTAAAGTAAATTGTTTAGAAAACTTTAGTAGTTTGCATAAATTTTATTTTTATGTAAAATGTTTTTTTTTTATATTTTTTATTATTATCTGATACGTGACTGTTGAATTCAAGAACAATATTTCTAAATAAGTGACATTTAGAACAGCGCCATCTATTGGTGAGTAGCAGAGTTTCGACTAAAGTTGTTGAGTGTCAAACAGTGTGAACGCAGCAATGAGTAGGGTGAGCATCCCTTCTGTCTGGAAAATTCGCGCCTATTTCATTTCGAGTGAACTTAAAAAATAATAAAAGTTAGGTTGTTGTGCACTGTCATAATAATTATATTAGAAACAAACTTCATGATGATATCTGTATGATATGTTTATGTTTATTTAGATTAAATAAACGATATTTTGTTATTATGAAGGTCCATGTTTCACTCTAAATGTAACAAAAAAAAAAAGAAAAGAAAATACAAAGAAAAGTAACATTTAACGAACTTAAAATACATCTGTCTACTTAGTTTGCAATTTGCTAAATTAATATAACAACAAGCTGTGACAAATTACACACTAAATGATAGCTCACTAAATATCATGTATTATGCGGGAATCGAACCAGCACCCTATAGCACAGCAAGTCAACCCTCTTGCCGCTGCGCCAATCAACCCTTGTCTTTAAAATTATAATAAGTTATCTTATGAATAAAATTAAATTGAATTGAATTGACCATTCACATTATACTCCACTACTAGACTAAGGTGTTCATAAAAAATGGGTTAGGTAAAGATACATAAAAACGGTTTAAGAAAGAAGAGAAAATACGTTTATTTACGGTAAAGATGACGCAAAGAAAAACACAAACACAAAAATAACAAGTGGTGCAAAAATATGCGTCACGTCCACGTAAAGCGGCCATCGCTCAGCATAATGCTGCGACCCTATGCGAGACAGAACCCCAGCGTTGCGTTTAGAGCCGTGTATGCACTAACGAACTAAACATGGTGAACACGAATAAGTATATTGGATCGCCACGAATATTTTTTACGAACACAGTTTTATGTTCGTTAGTGGTACGCACGTGCAAAAAAAGTGTTCGATGTTCGTGTTCACCATGTTTTTGCTCGTTCGTGCGTACACGGCTTAAGAAATGGTTTTATATTGGTATGGGAATCCTCGGTGGAATTCGGGGACACGGGTAAGTCAGCCGTCCACCATCTAAAAGCACGTAGTAACTGCGCCCAGATTATAAGGAGGAGGAAGGGGAGAAGGAGAAAGGGAGGAAGGACTCTGGGAACATCAGTAGACCGAAGAAGTGCTGCCTCCCATAGATCTATATTTGGCCCGTCGAGATTAACACCCTAAGGGTTTATCCCCACTGAAACAGCAGCGGCCGGCAGCGGCCATTATCCATAGTCATTTGAAGGCAAAGGAGGGGCAGCGCAGCGTCGCGAGGCTGCGCGAGCCTACTAAAAAGAGGAAAGTCACTTGCTTTTACGGCCGCTGCTATTTCGGTGGGGATAAACCCGTAGGGTGTTGTTCTCGACGGGCCAAATAATTGTAGATGGGCCAAATAATTGAAAATGTAGTTTCTTATGGAGAAGAATGGGCAAGAAGCACCAAAGTTACTCATTAGAAAAAATGGTTCTACAAAATTTTGTTCACACAGCTGTTACCATCCCTAGAGAAGTATCACCAATACTTGGTCTCAGTGTTCATCTATACATCCATATAAAATTCAAAATCCTGACTGACTGATATCCGCTGGTCCCAGAGACATGAAATTTGGAGGGTGTGTTCTTTGTAAAGAGTAGGTATCCACTAAGAAAGAGTTTTTCGAAAATCCACCTCTAAGAATGTAAATGGGGGGAGGGTGAAATTTCACGCGAACAAAGTCGCGGGCAGAAGCTAGTCCTGGATAAGTGGATGGGCAATGGGTATGGTCACTGACATCTATCAACCTGTGACCATAGCGCATGATGGCAGGTAAGTCCACGTCTCTTCATAAACCAGCAGCTGGGATCAAGGGCAACAGGTATCCACCATCACGTGCTGGGAAAACTCCACGTATTTGAGATATTTCAGTATATTGTTTCTAACTTGTAAGGTTCCCTTCTTTTTCTAACACTTACCATAATCTGCAGTCAACCTGTTAAAACTTACCACGTGCATAATCAGCTTATAATGTTCTCACTGCTGGGACACAAGTCTCCTTTCGGTGAGAGGAAGTGTGCCGTAATCCACCACGCGGGCCCAGTGCAGGTTGGTAGATGTCTCATGTCACATGTCTTGGATTTTTTGTTCTAGGACATGCCGGTTTCTTCACGATGTTTTCCAACACCGTTTTGAGAGCAGTGGTGATGAAATAATTTACACAAAGTAAAGCGCTTGTCTGGGTTCAAACCTACGACCTAGAACTCGTAAGTTGCGGTCATTAACACTTGGCCACCACTGCTCCTTACTTATCACATAAAGTAGATAAAATACATACAAGATACATAGACAGCTAGATTAAAGTTCGTTTTTTAAACCCAGATACCTACTAATTTGACAGGTGTAATGTCAAACTTCTCTGCCTACTAGAAAACGCAAACACAAGAGACTTAAATGTCAGATTAGTATCTGGGATTAAAAGACGAACTTTAGGTAGTTATTAAAATATCAACAAACAGACGTCATTCCAGCTTACAAATAGCGATTATCATAAGCACGTAATTACAAAGTCATTAACGTGAATAATTAATACAGTGTTCTATTTGATCCGGAAAACTACGAAATAGTTACAGCGGTAAATAATTTATTTTCACTCACCCCACTTTTATAATTTTATATAAACGTTCAAACCAATCACGAAATATATTTACGAATAAATTAAATATTGTGTGCATTAACTATTTATAAAATAGTACCCCCGAGTACCCCCTTTTCCCGCGAATAGAGTCACCCTATTGCTAGTAATAGATGAGGGTGTCTATTTTGGCCTTCAAACGAAATTTAACTTTATTTCAAACGCTCTACAGTTTATTTTCCCCTTCGGCTTTCTTTTATTATATACTTTTATTCGAGCTTATGTATAATCCGTGTCTATTTTATGTATGCCGTGGGCATACTGGAAATTGTTTATAAAATTTTAGAGGAATTATATTATGGAGGTAGGCTGAAAATAACATGTCATGTCAGTGTAAAATGAAAATGAATATGCGGAGAGCATTTTTCATTTTTAGGACTTCGGATATATCGATAGAAATTGCGGTTTTTTATGTAAACCAGTTTGTAGATGATGGAATTTTTCATGCGTCACCTCCGTAACAAATGACAAGCAGATTCATATTATATATTATTATGCTTGTGTAAATGACATTGTCCGAGATCATAATTATTAAAGAATAACCATAGCGTCTTTATCTAATTAAACTTCCTCATACCTAGTAAAAATAAACTTTGAATAGGTATGTAGGTAGGCACAGCTAATAGAACATTTTATAATAAAGCATTATAAAAAAAAATAACCTCTACGTTAGTTCCGGAGCCGGCATTGTATCTTCATGGGGTATTTTTGACCTCATACTCAACAAAAATTAAAGTCCAAATCACTGCCTAACTATGGTCTGTTCCAAAAGTATTGGATGATGGTGTAAACAAACCCTGTTCAAGTTAAATTCTTCAACAATCACTCACTAATGGTAAAAATTAGAAAAACATTCAAACAAGCTAAAACCTCCTTACTACAAATACATTTTGTATTTAGGAGCTCTTAACTTTATTAAGTATCTCACCACGTTTGCCAACAATTATTGTTTAAATAACATTATTAATTTATAATAGAAATATCATTGACGAAAATTTAGTCAATTATGGAATGAAAAAGACATCTTAGAAGGTGATTTCAAATAGAATTTCGGGTTGAAATATTCAAGTAATTAAAGCACAACATTTGTCCAAATTGGCATCCACAGGTACGTCTTATGATCCATTTGTTTACATTTTCGCCAAATACTTTTGAAACAACTATACCTACCTACTACTCAGGTGCACTAGAAAGCTCCAAAACTTATCGACAAGCAGTTAACACAACCAAACTCATCACAAACAAACTAATAATCTTAGAGAGATTAGCTTTAAAAATACTCTTCGTACAAATCGCAACACCGACCGACTTCATAAAGTTGTCTATGACCTATTCGCTCAACTGTCGCTGACTCGCATTTATTATTTTTCGGAGCAAACAAAGCCTGGAGCGACTAATAGTAATTTATCTCGCAATGAAAATAACGAAAAACTTCCTATAGCTAGATGATACATGCTCTAGGAATGCTCACTGAAGGTATTATTAGTGCTTTTTCCAATCCAATTTTCTTACAGACAAAGCTTTCGATGGATACTAACAAGTAGGTACTAGGAATTGGGAGCGAGTGAAATTTCAAATAGACAAGTGTAAGGTGCCTGTTATTTCTGGACCTACAGTAGGTACAGACGCCAGCACATCAAGGTACCCAAAACTGACAAATCTTCACAATCAACTTTGAACCTTATGCTTTAGCGATAATGTTGAAAATCTATTAAATAAATTTGATAGATTGTATTAGCTTGATGTGCTGGCGTCTGTACAATAAGTTACTAGTTGGCTCACTTCAAGTAGTTAGAGTTAGCTGAGGTGAGTTGACGGAAACTTTGGATTTTAGTAACACCGTAGCCCGATTTAAAAGTAAAGATTGGATGCTAATCCGCAGTGCTCGCGATAGTAGTAAGTAATTTGTCAACTAACTTAAAAATGTGTTTAACGCTATTATAAGTGAAGAAAGTAAGTAGGTTGCTGCGTATGCAGTTTTTTTTTAAGTTATGATGGAACAGATGAACATACATACATACATACTGGTCAAAATCATAACCCTCTTTTTTGCTTCGCCGTAGTCGGGTAATAAATTGTACGTGAACCGTACAGAGACAAATTAAGAAACTTCGTTCCCAATTCAGTTAGTCACAATTCTGCTTATCTACTCCTTTAACTAGCTTCAATGATTAGGTAAATGTTTTGTCGAATAAAATGGGCTATGAATATGATTGATTCAAAATAAAATAATTTAAGGTAGTAAATTAATAGTCTATCATTCGTTGATCTTTGACAGTCGTTACCTGTCGTCAGAAGCCAAAGTGTATCAGTATTACCCAGTAACTGGGTTGTGGAGGACAGATATACCTACAGTTGCTCCACGTAAAATACTGGTATTCAGCTGCAACCGGTTAGACTGGAAGCCGACCCCAGCATTGTTGGGAGAAGGCTAGGCAGATTATGAAATAGTCTGATCACAGATGATACCTGTACCTGCATCAATGTTTCGTTAGATCCATCCAGTATTCAATTTTTTTTTAATATGAAACTCACATCAGAATAAAATTGTGTTATATTATTTTCGAACTCAAGAGGTTATTTGAACGAATAGGTACAATACTTTGCAGTCCATGTAACTCGGAGACCTTTAAATAAATAAAAAATATGAGGCTCTACGAAAACCCAACAAAAATAATTCTGAAACAAAACACGAATTTTAATATTTTTTTATACGAATCCACTCTAACCTACAAAACATTAAAACGCCTACTTCTTTTGTAACGACCCCTATAATTGTATCACGTACCATAAACTCACAATACAGGCTGTTTGAATAAAAACAAAAACGGATTTATTTCTTACGCATTCAAATTAAGCTTGCCCACCATTTTTATAGCTTAAAGCATTCCGTAGCGAAAATAAACGTCCTTTATTTGGCACATAAAGGACTTATTTGGCACATAACGGAAATAAAGCTGGTCCATATATGAATAGGTGTTGCTGTTTCACACAAAACCCTTTAATTTATACAAACGATGTATTGCGAATGAAGATATGTGAAATAATGGTTATTTGATGCTTGAACATAGTTGCCATTGTTTTTCTCTGTCGTATGTACCTACACAGTACGCACGACGACATAATTAAATTATACGTTTCCAGTATAAGCTGACTTCTCATTGTATGAAAAGCCTATACAATGCGAGGTCAGCTAAAACTGGAAACATATAGCATGATATGTCGCCGTGTATTGACAGAGCACATCAAGCTACCCGAAACTGTCAAATTTTCCCAATCAACCTTATGCTTTAGCGATAAAGTTGAAAATCTATTAATGAAATTTGATAGATTGTGGTAGCTTGATGTGCTGGCGTCTGTAAATAAGTAGTCAACCTCAAAGCATTTATTTCAAATAAAACAATTACAGGTACTTTTGTATTGTCAAGGGGTCGGTCAGTCAGAAAGATGAAGCTAGTTGCCCATTCCAAAGTGTAGTAGGTAGGGTACCTATGGAGAAGAACGGGCAAGAAACTCCACCAGACACTCTTTTAAATCATAAAGAGTCCGTATTGCATTGCTTAGTGTGCCATTGTGTGCGAAAGCAATCGCTAACTTATTTCATTTTACAACTACTGATGTACTTTTTAAAGCCTTCAATGTGTACCTATATGAAAATTATGTACTAACTGGAAATGTTTTTAATTATTGCAATAAACACTTTTTAGTAAAATATTTTGTTTTCATTTAATCACAGCTAAGCTAAGTTTTCATTTAATACAGTCTCTTAATAACGACCTCTGCTTCTACATCGTGCCGAGTTAATTGACAATTCGAGCAAACCAACCTTACTATGTTATCAGAAGAGTACATTGATCAATGTTCATTAAGTATTTACCTATATACTCGTAGAATAGACCACTGCAGTAATATAAAAAACTTAAGTTTTTTTTTGTTTTTTCTTTTGTGTTGTGTGCAGGACTTTTAAAACTCACATCAGAGCCCTAATTCACTATGACCACTAAACGATTCCTTACTTCAAAACCACGTCAATTCCTTAGCTAATCACGACATTCTGCTATTAACATATTCTCTATGACACAATGGCGTGATTTGAACTGTCAAAATACATGTTGTCTGTGCGGTTGACATTTCGATTCCTTGCCGTGAACAAGACACGATATTGACGTGGTTTGCACGTGGTAAGATTTCGCGGGGAATGATACAGAATTTGGGCCCAGATATCCTAATTTTTTTTATAAGTTTCGGTAAAAAAAGCTCTCAACTCACGTTATCCTGATGCTCTTCTACTCGCCATTAAAACACGATAAACAACGAAAATAATTCAGGCGCATTCAAACCATATCTTTTTTACATAAAAGTGGGTGCGCAGACAATTTTATAATCCACCCCATTTAGCACACCAGGCCGACAATAAAGCACCCAGTTCCCTTCGAAAGCTCGCCATTTTTCTCCGCAGGACCCCACATATATTAATAATATATTGCACTGTAAGAAATCGCAAACGCGAGGGTGGGCCGGCTAAATGCTCCTCGATCCCTTGCGGCACGACCAAAAAATATACGAAATCCCACACACGAATTTCAACTACATTTTAAGAGAGATAAGGTATATTTTTGTCTGTAAATATAGAGCACTTAATCACTGCTGTCTCTCGCATAATATGTATGTAGAATGGTCGCGTACTTAGGCCTTTTTTAGCAAAAACTGTGACGCCTCGCGGATTCAAGATGGCCGCTCCATACGTATGGTGTTTTCGTGTAATTACATGCTCTTCAGAGTTCTAAATGGGTTTATGTTTGGCGAGTGAAATCATTTGAAATTAGAACGTTATTGTTTTTGGCGCGAACTGAAATTAGATTGCGAGGGGAACGTCATGAAAAATGGAGGGAAATGACAAAAAAACGGGCATGTGTATACAGACGTTTATTTTTTGACACGAATAATGTATTACAAGCAAGATTTTGTTGCGGAAACTCTGTTTAGATAGACCAAATAATCAGAATGTAATTACAAAGGAATGTAAACGTTAAGTTACAAATGAAATCTTCCAATGTAAATGAGTACAAAGCAAATTAAACTTAGTGGTAAGAGGTAGGTGTATGTTATGGAGAATTAATACTAAGTCAATCACTGAAAAGCAAGCGAGCATAAGGTCACTTAGGATATGCACGGTATCAGCAGGTCAACTGAAGGTGAAATCCTCAAGTGAAAGTGTGGTCACATGATACTTTGGATGCAAAAGGTCTCATGTAATATCTTAGATTAGATTATAATAAAAATAGATTATTAAATCTAGAAGCTAGATTAAGTAGTTCAGAGATTAGTTTTTTAGAAGGTGTAAGTGTGTACGTAAGATGTTGGTAGGTGTAATGTGTGCAGTGTCGTAGTGTTGTGTGTATATGGTGTGTAATGTATGATGTGTAATTTGTGGTGTATAATGTGTGATGTGTAATTTGTGGAGTGTAATTTGTGATGTGTAATTTGTGGAGTGTAATGTGTGGTGTGTTCTTATAAGATTTCACTGTGATCACTAATTCATCCCAGCATGGCGAATTAGCCACATCAAGATCGTTCCCAAAATGAGTTCATTCAATTTTCTGCAGTGAATTGTTGATTTTGAATAAAGAACAATACTGAATATTATGTTGAATTACAAAAGAGGCACTAAGATCTATCTAAAATTAAAATAATGTGACAACAGCTAACTTTTGTTTGTTGTAGTCAAATTAGTTGATTTTGACTGTAGATCAATTAGTGAATATTACATCGTATTCTATTTGTCTTAAATTACAATCAGACAAAAATGATTACCTACAAAATAAAATAGTCCCATAAAGGCACTTGAAAAAAAATCTATGACTGTAGCAGCTGACGTTCTAAAATTAAACTAATTTGACAACAGCAAACAAAATGTCCTCACATCTGTCAGTTTAAAAAAATCGAACAGTGAATCGATGTTGCTTGAGTGAACTTGTGTGGTTTTAAAACATTGAAAACAAACGTTTGGTATTGATTGAGTATCGACTTTGTGTTTGTTGAAATCAATATATGATATCGGTCAAAAATCCTTGTTTGTTGTACGTCAGCTGCTTTTCAACCAACCATGACTTATTTTTAATAATATTAATGATGAAAGGAAACAATATGTTTTGGTGTTTTGATTATTAGCTGAATATCTATTTTAATAACACTTAAATGTTTTGTGAAAACCGTAAGTGATTTCTTAAAAAAAATCGAAAGGATTTTGAAAAAAACATTTTCGTTACAGAAGTAAGTACTTATTTGAAATATTTTTAACCCATGTTTTAATCGTTAAACAGTTAAACCAATAATATTAGTTTGAGTGGAAAATTTTTGACTGAAAATTATTTGAAATGCTTCGATCATCATCTGCCTAGCATTTCCCAACTATGTTGGGGTCGGCTTCCAGTCTAACCGGATGCAGGTGAATGCTTCGATAGAAAATATAATGTTAGTGAATAGGTTAGAATTATTAAAATTATCATGTAGCCTTTAAAAAAATTGCAATTTCTTTTTATTATCTTTTTACCTACTAGGTGAGTTAACTGTGTTATTAAAATAGGCGACAACGTGACGTGACTCTAGTAGAACCATTTCTATGAAAACTTCATGGATATTGTTCTACCAGAATCGCGTCGCACAGTCGCGTCGCAACTGTCTGCATGAGCCTTAAAGTATCACTTACGGATCTACAAAATAACAATAGAATTCGGTTTTCTACCAATTACATTTTCTTTTGTTTTGAAATATCTATATGGAATAGAAAATTGAGTGCCTATTAATATCTACTAAAGTCGCAATGAATTTTGGAATTTTTTTAGATGCCAGTACACAAAATTAACATGAAATAGCTCAAAAATAAATCGGATTTTTCTGTTCAAATCAAATTCGTTTGCAGTGTTCCAATTACTAAATAATCGTTTATAGATACCTACTTGAGTTGAAATTATAATGGTAAATAATAAATTATTAATAGACATACGAAATTATAAAAGTGTCAACATTAGTTACGTTTGAAGCAGTTTTGAACTTGAAATTACATTTCAAAAATATCTCAATTTTATGTTTCTTTAGAATAAAATTACAATAATTATATTAAAGATGTTTAACCAATGTTTAACAGTGAAAACGTTCACATTTCATAATGTTTTTAAGCTGTAATTCAACACTTATTAAGAGCCTGTTTCATCATTTTAAAACAAATTAAAAAGTTTGGTAGCAACGGCGCATATTTATAAAAAAAAATGCTTATAAAATATCTGGGTAGTGACTAGTGAATAACTAATATTTAAAAAACCTAAAACTGTTATCTGAAGAACCAGAAACTACTATTTTTTAACGATATGTTTCATCATTTTTTTTCTTTTCTCAAATTTTCTAATCATGACAGAACAAGCCCTCAAAACTAGAATCCAATACAATATAAAAACCATTTACTATAATCCAGTCATACAATCTTTAAAACACGAATCGATTCCCTGAAACCGATTGCAATCGATACTCATATCGGTATCGGTAAAAGAATTCCACCAGCGAAGTGTCGGCCATCCGATCGTGAGTAAATATTGGTCGATTTTGTCTTTTTAACCGAACGGCGTCCGTGGCCGAGTTAGAGGTTATTGTTCCATTTTTGAAATTCCCGCCGAATTTTGTTTTGTTTTTGACGTGTAATGGCGATGCGTTGAAACTGTTTTCGTTTCCAGATGTATTGGTTTGCACTGAAAAAGAAGTTTGTTGATATATCATCTCGGATTCTTTGATTATATAATGTCTAGATAGAGCATCAATTGCGCGCAAACGTGTCAAAAAATACCAGCCAACTGTTGGACTGTAAGTACTTACCCGCCGATTAGTGCCGATCGTACCGCTATGGTGTCACTACGTATTACGCGCGCTAAGTAATAAACAAATAACAGCGATAAAATGACGGTATGTGCTATTAAACTGTGCCGAAATTATAAAGGAAGGGTAAAAAACACCAAACACATCACATATCATCAGTAAGTAACCAAAAAAACTACGTATTTGTTTTTTGTTTTTATATTTACCAAATTACGCCCTATTACGCCATATTTTATCAGTGTTGCCAGTTTCTTTTTCCATTCTCCCAACTTAACGTCCTTTTTTTGTGGGTATATTCGTTGCTTTATGGTTACGTTTATATTATTTAGTTGATGTACTTTTATTATTCGATTTCAAAAATGGTGAAGTTTTTCAATTCGTCTGTACTTTTTTATAATAATATAATGTTCGCGTATAACTTTTTTGTTTATGAGCCCATTTTAATGATTATTGTTGCATTGGGTCCAATAAACTGATTTCAAAGGTGCCAAGAGTAATTTTAATAAGATTAATTTATTCCATTCGTATTATCTGTGATATTTCATTTGAAATTTCGGTTAAAATTTCCATTATGGGCCATCGATTTATGGGGCGGGGAGGGGGGAGGGGGAGGGGGGGGGAGGGAACTGCCCCCTGTACCACCCCCACCCCGCGGAACCCCATGGTTATGGAGATATCCATCGTTAAAGTTTTTAGGTTAGAATAAAATTTTCCATAAATGTTCATCGATTTATGGTACGGGGAGGCCCGGCTACCCCCCTGTACCATCCCCACCCCGCGGAACCCCATGGTTATGGAGATAGCCATCGTTAAAGTTTTTAGGTTAGATTAAAAATGTCCATAAATGTCCATCGATTTATGGTACGGGGAAACCCGGCTACCCCCCTATACTATCCCCACCCCGCAGAACCCCATGGTTAAAGTTTTTTAAGTTAGAATAGCGCTATTTAGTCAAACTAGGGGGAAGAGCTTCCCTTTCCCCCCCTAGTTTGACTCCGCCTTATCTCCGGCGCTGCGGGAAGAGCAGCCCTTTCGCCCTTGCGTGCCGAAGCACGGTCACTCATGCTCGGCTCCGCAGCTTCGGCTTGTTGGTCGCCTCCGGCGACCAGCCTCAGCCGCTCCACCTCGCATGGTTCCCGCGCTTCGTCACAGCGGGCGAGGGCTGCTCTCCCTCCGCGCCTCCGGCTTTTTATATACACTCTAGGGGTAGGGCAGACAAGACCACGTGGAAAGTGGGGTGCTCTGATTCGGTTTTGGGTATTTTTCGGATATTCATATAATGAGAATCTCATCTGAGTCCAACACTTGCACATCATTCGAATCTTCAGACACAGAAGCATAGGGCTTCGGAGACGCCATGGTTGTCAAAAACGATCACTGCAAGGGCAACAAACGAATGACAAACGATGACTGATTGACACTCAGACACTGATAGTGATGGCTAACAGATAAAAAGACGCTATAAAACAAAATGGCGTCGTTCCGTTCCACAGTGTAAACAAAAATTCGTTATTTTTTGTGTAAAAGTCAATATAATTGCATAATACAGCACGGTTATTGTGCATATTACTTACACACCAAATTTAATATTTGAATATGTGAAAATAAAATAAAATTTAAATAAAAAATATGGCATAAAATTTACTTAAATACATCTCTACCGTCAACGGAACGTGAAATGTCAACTTTGACGTCTACCATGACAATTTATCCAACCTAAAAACTTGCAAATGGCGTGCTATTTTCCAATTTGTATAGAAAGTTTAAAAAATTATATCTCGTAAACCGTGATACTCCGCAACTTAAAATTTTGCAAAAAGCCTTCTATTTATGAGTACTATCTACAAAAAAAAAATGAACTTCCAAATCGATGGCCCATAATGGAAATTTTAGCCGAAATTTCCAAATACAAACTGCCTAAAAAGTTAAATATTCTAATTGAATTAACTTAGCAGATTTAATTTAACACAACATTCACACACACAACTCTAATTCAATTAAATAGTGTTTTTTATTTATAAATACAAGTAAATAAAGACACTACTAAAACTGAATAATACTACAAACATACACCTAAAACTTACTTATATTATTTGTATAGTCAATTTTTTTAATATGTGATTTATGGGAGAATTGTAGTAGCTGGTATCATTATGCACGCACACAGAGACACAGATGCACAGTGTAAAACACCGCCCGCACGCACACATGTTTGAAATTGTTGCCTCGTTTTCTTTGTTTTGATTGTAGGGCGACGCTCTATCTAGACATTATATAATCAAAGCTCGGATTTTGGAGTTGTTATTTCACACGTGTAGGTTAAAACTTTTACTAAGGGGTCGATTGATTTGCGTTTATGTAATACCTACGAGGGTAGTGTGTAGGTGTATATTTTTCCTCAATCAGCACTCTTATTGAGTGCTCATTTAGGAAAAAGGATAAAAATAACGTATAGATAAAATATCAGATAAATAAGGCAAAAAATTAATGGAAAGCTATGTATGAAAAATGTGGATAAAAATATTCTTGTGTGGTCACAAATGTGCAAATTTTAATGCTAGTGGCTTTTTCACACAGTTCACAGATAGAAACAATATTTTACTGGAATAGCACATGATTCCTTTTATTACACTAGGACCCGGAACAAATATCCGTAGGACATACAAATATTGGTCCGCGCGGGAATCGAACCCTTCACGCAGGAACTGGCTTTTCACAACGTTAATAAACTTTAATAATCAATATGAATGAGTTCAAGATGGTAGGTAAGTAATATAGAAATTCTCAATCATCTAAATCTATCATCAACTTTCTAACATTATTTTCCGCTTTGAAACTACAACCTGCGACCTAGAACGACAATCAGAAGGCCAATTCCAGTAATTAAAAACGTTCAAAATCTCGTAATCTCATCTCACCGACAATCAATTGTCAAAAACTTAAAAAAAATGTAGCGAATTTAGACGTAGGTATGTTTGACAGATTGAGACCGACATCAGACTGTGAACGTTCTTAAAATTACGAAAATTGCCCCTCTGTTTTAATTCTTAATTTCAAACAGGATTTTTGAATGGATAAAATCGGTTAGTTTTGAATCGAAACTTAAATTATTTGCTAGAATGTTAGGAAGTAGAAAAACAGTAGACAGAAAACAGACACAGATACAAAAGCCGAAATCATCTAATAAATAAATGAAAATGACGCAGCCTCACGAAGCGGCATAAGTAAAGAAAACGAAAAAACACGCGTCAATGGCGCGGGTACACAACAACAATTTGTCAAGCAATTGTTCTCATTTTGCGTAGAATGCGCGTCGGCCGTATGGCGTGCGTCTACTCTCAACAAATAAATAAACAAAATTGTTTTTTTTTTTACCTGTGGTCTGTTGCCGCGTGGATCGTCTGCGCCTTCGGAACTTTTGGTACTTTTGTTGAAATTTAGATTCTAGCTGGATCATAATATTGTTTTCTTCATTAGATGTTTCGGAATGAAAGTGATGTTTTGATTTAGGATATATTACAAAAATGTTCTCATTTTTAAACTGCTCTAAATTTAGAGGATTTTGAACACTGGCATTATTTTATGAATACCATTTTTGAACTATTTGATTATGTAGTTAATATTCACTGTTACATTTTGAAGTAATTTTGCAAGCGAACTTATCGATCGGTGGCCAGATGTGAACTGAATTCGATCGGTGCTCGCAATCCTTTCACGATTCGCATCCCCACTCTAACTATAAGAAACATATTTACCTGGCCACCAAAATCGATCGCCAGACCAAAAAAGAATACTAATATTTTATTGCAAAAAGAATAAAGACCAAAATCCTTTGCAGATTTCAAAATGAGATGCCAAAATAAAATGGATACTAGTTCGCCAGCCAGTCTTTATAATATGTTTGAAAAAGAACTGGTTTTAAAAACGTTGCAGCTTTATATGGCTGGAAGTAAATAGGTTGCAGCGTTCTTGCTGCAGAATTGAGCTCAAGCGAAGGGTGCAACCCTTTGTCGCGTGGTCACTCTATGTATAAGTATATACTGGACAATCTTTACAGGGGAACCGTCGGTTTGTTTTGTACCTAACCAGTTTAATTCGGTAGAAAATTTGCTTTGATTGTAAAGGTATTATTGAATGGATGGGAAGATTATATCCCGTTTGGCATTGAGATTGTGTTTCAAAAAACCGTTATATCACAAAAAATTTAAACTGGCTTAGCTGGTCCAACTATGACCATGGTTCACCATCCTGCTGATTTTCTTTCAGTTTGTTTAAAATTTAGGGTCAACATTAGCAAAAAATAAAGTAAAGTCCGTAGGCTACATCCTACGGACTATATCGTATATTTTGCTAGTACTTATACCTACTTAAAAATTTTAATGCTATGTTTTTGTGTTCCTATGCATCATTTATTATTTCTTTAAGTAATTAAAATGGTTTAAAACCAATCAAAAACAAAAACATTACACAAAAACACACACACACATCACTACAAAAACTTTTTTCATAAAATTTTATGAAGTTTGTGGAAACCGTGAATTTACACACACACATTTTTGGCAGTTCTATATGAATGAAAGCTAAAAGAGTAAACTTTGAGTTATAAACTCTATAAATAGTTCTCGTTTAGAAGGTTAGCGTGATCGTAATGAGTTCTTTTTGTTTCGCAACTACGGCGTCCTTAGCAGATTTTAATTAAATTGTAATTTAGCTTTATCGTGCGTAATCCAATCAAAACTGATCTCAATTGTAAAATGCTTATAAAACTTTATTTCTACATTCGTTTTATTTACGATATTAGAAAAAGTAAAAGACATCGTGAGGAAACCGGCATAAACTAGAACCAAAAAATCGAATACATCTACCAACCCACACTGGGCCCGCGTGGTGGATTACGGGCCACTCCCTCTCACAGAAAGGAGGCCTGTATCCCAGCAGTGGGAACGTTATAGGCTGATTATGCAAACGAATAACAGAAACAGGTAAGTATTTTTTAGGTATTCAATATTTTATACAACATTCCCAGACTGCATAAAAAAATTCAACCAAATATACCCAATTAGTCACTATAGCTAGTTAAAGATTGGCGAAACCCATAGTCGGTGCATCACTACTATTGTTGGCTATTAATGGTAGGCTGATTTTTCAATTGACAGATAATTTTTATTCGTGGTATAAAATTGACGTCGATTGACGATTTTGTATGGGAGAACTGTAAAAAGTTCTAAATTTTTCCTCGGATAAAATTTTCTGGCGTTGGAAAAATCTGCCACTTTTTTTTTTAATTCGATGTTAGGATTTATTTGATAGTTACAATTACAAAATAATTATATGGTTTAGTATATCAGCGTTTGCAATTATTGTCTTATGTTCGTCTCCAATTTGTATTTGTTTTCTTCTAAAAGAAAGCAGACTACCAATCGTCTTAAATTCTTAATCAAAGACAAAGGACAATGAGCAACCTTCAGCGAAATTATTAAACCTAAAAATCTGTCCAGCGAAAAAAAAACTACCTACGCATAGGCCGGTACCTCTCTATAGTATAGGTAAACACCGTTGCGGCCCACCACTAATCTAAATGCAAATCAAGCATCTGCATTACGTCGACTAAATTGAACCACATTGATTATACTTTTGTTTTCCTATTTATAATGTAGGAAAAGATTTTTTTATGTCTGTGGTGCCTTACTTTCATCTATTTTTTCACTTACTGTTTTACATATTGATTAAAAGATAGGTAATTTCTTATCCTGTTTTAACATCTTAATGATAATTATTTAAATCACGAAATACGATGTGAAAACTTACGGTTTTTTTTTATTTTACTCGTCGAAAGTAGATTTTTTACCTATTGCTTTGTTGCTACTTCCTAATATCTAAAATGATATTGACTTGTAAAAACAAATCAAAATACATGTTTTATTTATTTAAAATGGACTCCAAAATAGGCTGGGTAAAAACTTGATGATGGAAAACGGAATTAAGTTCAAAAGTCCATTTTATATTATGGAATTCAACGAAAAAATTATCAACTAAAATTCCAGCATGGCTGATTGCATTTCCACTTACATGGAAAAGCGTTGAACTAGATGAAATCCCTTGTTAAACATGGCGTACGGACTGCATACCTACGCAAATTTATTGAAAATACAAATATATAATTTTCCAACAAAAAAAAAACACTTTAGGATACCCATTATGAACTAGCTGACCCGACAGACGTTGTCCTGCCCAAACCATTACTTACTTAATATAAAAACCCCATAGAAAAACGGACTTTCAGTTTCTCTTATTTTTTCAATTTTCCGAGAAACTTCACCAATTTTTCTTTCCTAAAAACCTCATTTGGACTATTACGATCATTTGAAAAACAAAATAATGGGCCATTCGGCCCAGCCATTCTTAAGTTACGCTTACAAACGAACAGCATTTAATTTTTATTTGTATATATTATCTTTAAAAATAAACTAGACCGCGCATCGGTTTGTTCAAGAATTTTAGAATGAAAAACTTGTTTTAGATACTCATCACAAAAATACAATACCTATCCTGTAATAAACAAAAAACATCCAATGTCCGTTTTAACGAACACGTTTTAAAGGCCACACAAAAACGCTACAAAATGACTTATGCTCCTTTATATAGGTACGCTATTATACCGATATCGGGATCACAATTGGTAATTCAAACGCTCCCCAGTCTAATTCGCTCATTTCGACCGAGCTCCGTGCAAAACGCAGCTAATGCAATCATGCAAAAACCGGATTCTAAAAAACGGATAAAATCATTTTATTAAGCCGCCAATAAAGTTTGAATGAAACAGGTTTTTCGGAACGAGGGTTTCTGCAGCGCACAGGTACCGCGGAATGCAAACTTCGAGCTGCAGATCACCAAACGGGTTCCGCGACGTGTTTTCGACATTGTCCTCAAGAATGAAAGGGGTAGCCGAACAATCATTCGCACAAATAAATACGGCAGCTGCAGGTTGCAAAAACTGGTACGGCTCGAAAAGATCCGTTTTAGTTTATTGTAATATTTCAATAGCCATTTAATACAGTACAGACTCTTGATATTGTTAAACGATAATCCAATGAATTCAGTTGGTGTTGCATCTCCAATCCAAAATATAATAAGAATTATAACGTTCTTTCAGTGTTCCATTTTGTAAATTAAATTTAAAAAATGGAACGCTTTTTACACAAAGGCGTAAACGTCATGCTTTGTTTTTAAAACTAACACCGAATGCCAAGAAAAGAAACGTGTTGTGCACGCGGCAGCGAATTAAAAAAAAAACAGGCAGACATTTTTAAAACAGCGTAGTATTCACATTTTCCTACTAAGATAACGCTCCGCCGAGCGAAATATGAAAGGAGTTATCAAAACAATCTCGCGCGCACTAAATCACTGTATATAAGGGGAAGAGGAGTCCTATTTACTCGGAAACGGACAAAATAAATGTTTTTATTACATAATGCGAATTTTCTCAAAGTCTCATTCTAAATGTGGGAACCACAAAAACAGTCCTTGGCGTTTAGAATATAGAGTCAAGTTTCTATTGTAGATTTTTTTGAACATTGACGCCCTTGTTTGTTAATTACAAAAGGACCTTTTTGTTGTAGGAATAAGGCTTGTTTTCGTTTGTGAGGTGTGAGGGCAGATGGTGGGCTTTGTATATAAAAAGGTATGGTGCACAATTTTAAGCAGAGGGATTTGGTGGCGCTCGACAGCCCAGTGGCTTTCGTCGCTTACCTACCTCTGCATACGAGTACCTACAGGCTGAAATACGGCCCGTAGGTAGAACACTCTGTATGAAAACATCTTTTATACAGTGATTGTGTATGAAAGCACGAGTTTCTCTTTGTTTTCCGGGGTGATTTCTTGATGAAACTCTTTATTATACTTCATTTAAACGACTATCTGCATGATAAGTACTTTGACATTTGTAATCTTTTATACTTTGACATCTTACTCTTTGAAATACTCTGACATTTAACCTCTCACACGTTTGCCTGCCTACCTGTCGAAACACCCCACGCGTCGGAGTAGTTGAATGGGCGCAGTAAATTCATTGTTTTAACAATGACAATGACAAAAGAACAATGACACTGTTGTGTACACTTGGTGTACCGTTGACGTTTCGTGCAATTTCTCTTATGTAGGTACACTTGGTGTACACTTGGCGCTTGAGGGGTTAATGATACTTTGACATGCTAAATAAATTGATTTTTATGTTATTATTTTTAACCGACAAACCTCAATTTGTAATTTTAATTCGTAACTATGCAACTAATAATGTTAATACTAACCTAGTAATATCTGTCCTGTAATAAATGTATGTACCTAATATTTGCACGCCACACTTGGCAGAATGTGTGATGATACTATTGACTAATCATCTTATGACCATAATAATGTACCATTTTCTGACAAGTAAGGGGTTTATTTATAAACGTTACTTAAAGCGATTCCGTTATAGCTTTAGACCACTTATTGTTCTGATCACGGAACATAATTCTCTCACGCTCTCTCTTGCTCACATGACTAAAAGTCCTATTTAATTTTTTAGGTGATTTGAGTTAGGACAACTACATTTTTCTATTCGTGATTCTTTACATGTTTTTGCCTTTCAAAATGGTTATATTTTGAGATCCAAATAACATAGAAGTACGACGGTTAGTGAAAAATGTAAAGCGTCACGAATAGAAAAATGTAGTTGTCCTAATTCAAATCAGCTAAAAAATTAGAAAAATGAGATAGGACTTTTAGTCATGCGAGCGACGAATTATGATCGGCCCATCTCTATTTCAGTATTTTTGTATGGAAGCCTCCTTTAGTTTGGTACTGTTTCAATAAACAAAAGCATCCGAACTCCTCATAGCTTTAGGCAACCGTAAAAATATGATATTCTATGTGTATCTCGTGTAACACAAGTATCGCTATATAGATCAGCGTCACTCGTTAGCGCTTCCGGCTAACGGTTCGGGGTTGGATCCGGGCAAATGTAATTAGAAATTCAGTCAGAAAAATCCGCGATGACTATCTATGGCGATGACGGTAGATGAGATATGTATCGGGGAAGTGTGCTGTGATAATGTTTTGACGAGGTATTGAAGTTCACATGGGAGTTGTTCTGATCGATTCCTATAATTTACGGACCGTTATTGGTTATATTTATAAAAATAATTGTGCGCAATCCCTTGTTCATATTATTTAGCGCAAAGTTAGGTTCACAAAATATAGGGTGACTGGTAATTAGTGACCGATACCTAAACACGTGATTGTACTCATGATAACAAACAACTTTTACTATGGGACCAAACCTGAAATCGCGAAAAAAAAATCTGCTATTCAGTAGGTACATTTTGACCAGTTAGGCGAACATAAACGACTAAACAGCAATTTTTTTTTCGCAATTGCAGGTTTGGTCCCATAGTAAAAAGTTGTTTGTTATCATGAATACAATCACGTGTTTAAGTATCGGTCACTAATTACCAGTCACCCTATAGGTACATCTATGCAATTTTTTTATGAAAAATATCTTGACAATTTGACATGTCTCGAATTATTGTTGTCATAAATTTCTTGAATAATATCACACCAATTTAAGGGCTCACGTACATAAATGAGATTTGGGAAGGCTTTAGAAGTAGCGCCGCCTGTTCAAACATGATTGCATCAATGCGTGAATGTTTGCAAGATGTTATTGACGCCAATGGTGGATATACCAGATTCTAAAACTGGCAGCACCATTGCTTAAACATTGCCCGGATGTTTCCTACCTTATTTTAAATGATAGGTTTTCAGAAGAACAAAATAAGAATTTCAGAATAATAAAATAAAAATTAAATACTAAAGTAAATTTTATTTTTAAAAGCGACTGAAAAGTTTTAAACAAATAGGTAGGTTTAGTCTGCGTTGACTCTAAGATTTCCTAAAATTTAATTAATCAAATAATACAGCTCTCAACGTTGTCAGATTGATAGTTCTATTACGAACGGCAACATTGCATTATTACTCGTACTTCTGCTCCGGCAAGCAAAAATAAATTTAATGGCCATTTAGTTGAATATTCAAAGCTGTATAGATATTTACGAATCCTAGGTTGCACCAAATATATCGAAATCTAGAGTATTTAGATATTTATGTTCCGAAGAGTAGGCAGATATTTTTGACTGCACTACCGTAACATACTTATGAACAGTTTATATGATAGTTTATAGGATTATAATAATATGATTATTTTAACGCTTACAATATTTTGAGACATTGGCACTGCCAATAGGTATATTAGTGAACTCGACTGTACCAGGGCGGGAAAGTACAGTATCTACCTGGCAATGATTCTAGACAAAGGAGAATTTACCTCTTTTATTCTTTGTTTTCAGTTTTCCGCTTTAGACTCACTTAATTGATTCGTATATTATCACAAAGCAAATGCTTTTTTAAATTCCTTGCCATAAACCTAATTAAGGCTCCCGCAGACAGGCGCGACTCTAGTAGTACAATTTCTATGAAAACTTCCTGGAAATTGTTTTACCAGAATCGCGTCGCAGTGTCGGGTTGCGTCTGTTTGTGGGAGCCTTTACGTTCGTTATAAAAAAATGAATTATACCTATTTTAACATACCTAACAGTTTGTAAATTTTCAATCTTATTACTACATTTAAAGATATAAGAGACCCCGATTTCCAGATTTCTATCCTCATTCAATGCAACATACCTATTCAATCACCCGACATTACTCCTGACATCTTACTTGCATAGCGTCGAAAGTGAAAGTGCAGGGCAAACACATCCACACCCCCTGCCGTCGCGCCTCGGAACTAACGATATCGCACAGTAATCGACCCCTGTCGGGCATCGAATCCAGACTACTACGGATACACTAATTGTACTGGATTGCGGAACATGTGTAGCTTAACTAGTTTGGGCCGCAATTTCGCCTGGGTGTGAATATTGTTTTATGTATGTAAGCCAGCTATATTATTCAATGGAGTATTAAATTAACTACTTATGATGAGTTGAAAGTTATTGGTAAAGATACAAGACTCATGATTTCAACCAATAACGTCATCTCGGTAGTCACTCCTTTCTCTATATCATCTTTCACACAGGGGAATTAACTATCTACCAGAAATCGTTTGTTAATTTAACCATGATTATAACTTTTATAATAATAGCTTGTTAGTATGATGTTAGAATCAATGGACGTCTGCAAAATGCCTAAATTCAATTAGATTGTTTAATTTAGCGGCATAATTAGTGGTTGGTGTTTTTTCGAAAAATGACGAAAGTCAGCCATGATTAATACTATGATTAAAAAAAAATAAAAAATGTTGTAAATACCAGCTAGGTCTGTATTGTACTTAAATATCTAAATACCTGTATCAATAAAATAAAAAGATACTGGGAAAAACATTTTTCATTACATTTTCATAATGCTTTTCCAAGCGTAACTCGCACTGGTTCCCTCTCGTTTAATATCGTACGTGTGATAATCCCCATAGAGAAATGAAAGTATAAACAAAAACAAAGCGCCCGGACCCCGCCTATTCTAACCTCAAAACATAACTCTTGCTCATAAGCCCTCAGAAACAAAAAAAAAACGTTCGCAGAGACCGCTCCAATTATAAAAGGCAGTCGCCCCGAAAACCCTCGGCTTTAAAAAAAAGAATAAAAAAAAGTTATTTAAATAAAACCCGGCGCCCACGCTCTGTGTCGCATAAATTGCCTTCATTAATTTCCGGACCCTGCAAAATATTGTCTTGAAAGGATAATCAAATACAAAAACGTGGAAATGGCGGTGCGTCATTTCCATAACATTTCCCTGGCCCGCCCCGCGCGCCCCGCTGCCCCCTCGCCCGTTTTTCGTCCCCTTTTCCGGTCCCTCCGTCCCCTTTATGAGTCGTCCAATTACGACCCAACGTCGGAGCTTAAGGCTCGCATTAGAGAGAATGGTAATGGTCGCAATTAGATGTATATACTATGCAGACCCACGAGGTTTTATGTGCAAACCATTGTTTAAGAAATTAACTTAATTTTTTTAGCTAATCTCGGGGAATACGCAGTGGTAGACCGCGAAATTCAAATTTTCCTACGTTTTTTGCAATTTTCAGGTCCGTGTCAGGTTGTATCTTGATCAAAATATGATTCGCGACTATAACAGGTACGTATTTACAGAATTATAATCATTAGAATACATCTTTCTAAGTTAGATTTGTTCCATAAGAACAAATCTCATATGGATAAGTGCTTATGGAACAAATCTAACTTAACGAGATATGTTAATGATTCTAATGACTATAATTCTGGCATACTCACGAATCATATTTTGAAGATACAACCTAACTCTGACCTGAAAATTATAAAAAAAACTTAAGAAAAATTGAATTTCGCGGGCTACAACTGCGCATTCACCTTAAGGGCAAATGTGTGAGCAAGCTAGCCTGCCTACTGTCGCTAGATTCAACTGCAGGGCGTGAGCAGCAAAGACTGCCGAAAACGACACTTGCACAGTAAGGACGTTTTGCTCCCAAACTGGGCCCATTGTTCTTACCTACCTTCGAAGCAATGCATTACTTTTAAGTGTGGCGTTCTAAATCTACTCAAAACTGATGCTGACGCTAATCCTAGTCAAAATAAGGCGTTGCAAAACAGCACCCTAATTGCGTAACACACTATAAATCGGAATCTGAATAATTTTGAAGCAAATTGCTAATCCATTGCTTCATGAGTTCGAAAAATTTGTCTGCTCAACACGTAAATAACGCAATGAATGTTGTTGAACTGTCAAAATGATACCGATTCCGATTGATAATGTGTTACGCAATTGCCCCGCAGATTTACGTTCAACACTCAACTCAGTAGATACTGCCGCATTATCTTTGATTTTCGTACAATATGTTTACGTTACTTTCCAAGAACTATTATGAGTTCAGTTCAGTTCAGTTCATTTATTAATAATTATTAAAATTGCTTCTAGTTTTCTTATTAGGTACCGGACGCTTCGAATGCCTCAGTTAAGGGGTCGCGTGTTGCATCCTTTACGGATCAAATACTTGTAGAATTTCTACAGCAAATTGTGCTTATCCTCGGTCATTCCCATACTTAAAACTAATAAGAAATCCTCGTTCTTTTTCGCATCAACTTGAGTTATACGACAATTATAAACCATACCGTGATTTAAATAATGACCCAGTGGTAACGGCCGCGACTTACAAGTTGTAGTTCGTAGAGCGAACCCAGACAGCTTTTTTTGTTTGTGTATTTCATCACAACTGCTCTCAAAACGCTGAAGGAAAACATCGTAAGGAAACCGGCATGTCCTAGAACCAAAAATTCGAAGACATTTGACATCTACCAACTCACACTGAGCGCGCATGGTAGATTAGGTCCACTCCCTCTCACCGAGAGGAGGCCTGTGTCCCAGCAGTGGGAACATTATAGACTGATTTTATTCAAATCACAACAAACATTCCTTGAAAGTTCTATGAAATGGCTATAGCACGAAAAATTACCGTAGGGTGTTAATTAACTTAACAATTACCTAATCAATTTCTCGGACTGCACATGCATCAGCAAATCTAGTTTATCGCTACAACTATAACGATACAAATTCAAGCACCCATTCCTAATTCAATTAAACATAAAATTAAATTAGGGTCTTCAAAAACACATACTATTACCTACATACAAAGGGCAAACACAGACGCGCAGCGAATTCGTTTCGAAGCTTGCTTAAATAAACAAAAGCATTTATTGGTTGTGTTTGTCCCCACTTAATTAATTTTCTCATTTCCTATTAGCCCTGAGGTGAGGTAAAGGATTTTCGTTGCCCTGTTTGGTTTTTGGAATCATGTTATGTAAATTCACTGAAGGGAACCCTTATGTAAACGTAGTAGGTACTCTATGTGGGTAGGAATGAGGCACTTTGAAGCAAGGCACTAAGGTTTATTATTATACATACTAATATAATAAATGCGAAAGTGTGTCTGTCTGTCTGTTACCTCTTCAGGCTTAAACCACTGAACCGATTTAGATGAAATTTGGTATAGAGATAGTTTGAGTCCCGAAAAAGGACATAGGATAGTTTTTATCCCAATATTCCCACGGGATGGAAACTTATGCGGGTGAAATCACGGCGCGCTGCTAGTTTTTCTATATGTTTTTGCACGTCAATATTTTTTTGGTCAATATTTTAAAACTAGATGGCGTTGATTAAAGTTGAGTGACGTTCAAACGTCAAAAATATATGGTTAAACAGTCGCTTATCAATACTTAACTTTGAGCAACATTTATGAATAAAGAGATTTGTATAGGTACCTACTGTAGTATGAAAAACAAATATTTATACAAAGCTTTAAAAAAAGACATTAAAATCATTACATCCATTTTGGGCTTTTCCGTTGTCTGGTTATTAAAACAATGGTTTATGAAAAGCCACACAAATTCCAATCTTTAGTTACCTTTGTGTGAAAAAACAAACTTAATTTCGTTACTGATAAAACGCCAGTTTTATCAGTAACGAAATTAAGTTTGTTTCTTTGACTTTTGAAGTTTGTTTCCAGGTAGTTAACTACCTGGTAGCTTTCATGTTACACAAAATTTATAGATAACTAAATGACTATGAAAAAGTTTTTCCACCACAAAATATTATTTAAATATTCAGTCATCACTGTATTTAATTCCTTCAAAAATGAACCTAATGGTACACACAATTTTATGTGATAAAAGTACCAAAATTAAATGTTTTATTCAATAACAATAGGTACGGGATTTTCAAAACCAGGTTTTATCATTTGATGGCTAAAATGCTGTAAAATATTTTCTATAAAAGCAAGTAATAAAATATTGAAACCTCATATAAATATTATGAGATTATGCGGTAGAAGTCGGTGGATGTTTTGAAATAGGTAATGAAATTGGATTCTCATGATCAAAAGTGTACCAAATGGGATCGAACTCACGACACCACGTATCACATGCCAATCCAGGCTTTAACCGCTGGGCTATTGTCGCTTACGTTAAGAACGTTTCGAGTAGGTTTCATATCTTTCTATACATACGACATTGTTTAAAATTATAGGCCGACCGCTTAACTGAGACGTTGCCTGAGGTGGCAGCGCGGTGCGGGAGGGGTGTGGTGACGTGATGCGAGAGCTCAGTGATTGGTCAAATCAAATCAAATCAAATCAAAATATTTTTATTTCACATAAACCAACATGGGCACTTATGAAACGTCAGATGCTAGGTGCATCGAACATCCATCGGTTTCTTACTAAACTTCAACTATATCCGACGATCCTGCATACTTAACTCTTTTGTTGACTATACCTACTTCCCAAAACTGATCGGCCTACATAAAGCTCGAATAAATAAAAGTTATATTTCATCTCTCATTGTTTTCCTTTCCATCGTACAGCACTAATGCCGAGGGGATTCAAACTCAAGCTGGGATTCATTGATGAAACGAAAGTACACGCAGGGCGCCGAAGGCCAACGCGGGTCGTAGATGTTGGTTTTACTTTTATAGACGAGTGTTTTTATCGTCAAAACCGATTTATAAATAGCAGTTATATCAATGCTATGTGCTCACCCCATTATGGCGTACTTATAGCGTAGCTGCGTGTAAAAACACAGGAATTAATAGAATACGAAATACGAATCCGCGCGCCCAACTTCAAGTTTGGTATTATAGCTTCGACCCTAGAAACTGTCAGCTACGTGAGCTACGCCGTAGTCTTCAAAGCGTAGCAATATCGTAGCAAACACTCCGAAACCCAAGTAAATACATCCGCAAATGAAATCAGTGTGCAAATCTTGTTACTTATTTAAAGTGTAGTTTTGAAAGTAAATATTATGTTATTTGCTTAGTATTATTTCTATCAACTAACTCACAAAACTTGATAGAAAATGTCTAAATTATAAAGTTTTTGCGTCCAGTCAATAAAACTGCGTTCTGAAAATCATCATCATCATCTGCCTAGCCTTTACCCAACTACGTTGGGGTCGGCTTCCAGTCTAACCGGATGCAGCTGAATACCAGTATTTTACATGGTGCGACTGCTTATCTGACTGTTTAAAAATGTTGTGTTTAAAACTGCGTCCTGAAAATATAAAAAAAAATTGTTCAATCTTTTTTCAGCGCTTAACAAACTCATGCGCTGTATTTTTTTCTATGTTAATCTAAAAGTCAACCGCTAGTTTCTAAAACTCAACTATTAATCTGCACGCAAAAGTAACATTATCTATACCTACTCTATATTCGTCTGCAGCAGCCTAGTCTATGCTCTATGGGGGAGGCCCATGCTAAGTAATTTACGAGCTAATTTTATGGTGCAGGTGGTTATAAGTGTTGCCACATAACGCTCTTTTTTGCATATGCTAGCGATGCATTGCAAACCTTTATTTATTTCCAAAAGGGGAGGAATCGTAACCAGTGACCCTATATAAATACTAATAAAACAATGATCTCGATACTCGAGAAATAACACTTGGGTTTATCAACCGCGTATCAGAAAGGTATAGTACAATCTGTCAAATTTCTTTAATAGATTTTCAACTTTATCGCTTAAGTATAAGGTTCAAAGTTGATTGGAAAAATTTGACAGTTTCGGGTAACTTGATGTGCTGGCATCTGTACATTTATACAGACTATCAAACTGAACAAATTTCTCCATAATAATATGACCAACATCGTAATCGAGAAAAAAATTTCAGCCGACCAACATTTGGGTAGAATAGGTAGGTATTGAAGATTTGCATGGAACAGTTAAATTTTTTTTCACGGTTGAACCCCTAGTTTTATAAGCCCGAAAGTGTGACAACCCTTCTTCCCAAGGGGTATCGTGTCACTTAGTAGCTAGGCTGAGGAGGTCAGATAGGTAGTCACTCCCTGTAAAATACTGCGGTATTTTATTTAGGTATTGTATCTTACATTTTAGTTAGTTTTATTCGGTTAAACTGGAAACCGACCCCACATATTTGGGGAAAGGCTAGGCAGATGATGATATCAACCTAAATAAAAAAGGCAAATATTTTGACCGCAAGAAAGAAACAAGAAATTAAAATGTACATTAACGCCATAACTACCTACTTGCCAAGAGGATCAGGAACACCCCTCTATCTGCTTATAAAAATACACTGTAATCACAAATGCACCTACAAAGACATTGATTGGCAATCGTTTTTCAAGAAAAAAATAGAAAAAGAAAGGCTTTCCTATTACCGTTTAAAAATAAAGGGGACATGGATACAAACAGAAAAAGTACCCCTTTCGCGACGACCGACCAGATTGCAGATTCTCATTAAAATTAGGAAATAACATTGTTGTGTTGCTCAATCAATCTTTCATCAATACAAAGTATATGTATTTTATTTGCGATGAACTATCAGCATAATCGATTAATATTTTTTTTTCTGAATCGTGATTTTCTTATACTTAACACTGCGAGGCGACACGGCGCGGCCTGGCATGGCAAAAGATTTTCGTAAGCAGAAATGATTTTGAATCTTATGATCATACCCTAAGTCACATTTTGTTGATATCGTCACAAGGGGACTTGAGCATACCAGCTTTGGCATGCTTCGACCATAAAAATGATAAGGCCTTGGCGTATCACGCCGCGTCGTGTTGCCTAGTTAGCGGCGACCTTTATTTTAATCAATTCTTCTCATCAATAAGTCTCTTGACTTCTACATATATCTGTGATACAGGCTTATCCTAGTACAGGCATCTAACATTATTATACCTTTGTAAATAATTTCTAAGACTTTATGTAATCATCATCATCTGCCTAGCCTTTTCCCAACTATGTTGGGGTCGGCTTCCAGTCTAACCGGACGCAGCTGAATACCAATATTTTACATGGAGCGACTGCCTATCTATTTATTATTAATTAAATTATTTTTAAGACTTTACGTAATAATTTTACCAATTTTAATACTGAATAAAACATTTATTTATTTACTAGCCTCTGCCCGCGACTTCGTCCGCGTGAAATTTCACCCACCCCCATTCACCCTCTTAGGGGTGGAATTTCGAAAAAACTTTTCTTAGTGGATACCTACTCTTCACAAAGAACACACCCTCAAAAATTCATGTCTCTAGGACCAGCGGTTTAGGCTGTGCGTTGATATATCAGTCAGTCAATGTCCAAATTGTCATAAAAATGTATTCTGTAAACACATACTCGTAGTAACTACACCACGCTGTAAAGAAACTTCTCTTTGATATTTGCTCGCAGCTTCGGCGTGGATGTCGGAATATATCCCACGCGAACCTAATACTGTGATTTATTTATTTATTTTAAATAGAACGCCCAAAGCCCTTACACTATTTAAACATTATAATTTATATAACATAGTCATGCATTCTTCTCAAAAAAATTCAAACATTCTGACAGTATCATCTTCCATTAATTCGCAAACATCAAGATCTGTGTTTGAGTTCAGGAGAGCGTTAATAGCGGCTAATGTGCTCAGCTCACTCCATCGTCGACTTTGTCTCTGTCACCTCTAACCTAGACTAGGGTCAAGAGCAAACCCATTCGAAATTAAAAAAAAAATCCGAGGAAAAGGTGACTTAGAGTGTGAAAAGTACTAAAAGTAAATTTAAAAGTAGCCTATGTGTTAATCAAGGGTATAAACTATATTTATGCCCAATTCCATCCAATTCCGTGTATCTGTTTTTGCGCCAATCCAGAACATACATCCAGATAAACAAACAAAAATTCTTCGTTGATCTTTCATTATATATTTAGAAGATACACACGGACGTATAGTTAAATTGAAAACAAACACAGACTTTCAATTTAAGTCCACGTCCGTTACAAACCATAATCATTTCACAACGCCATTTCCCAACACAATCAAAGTAAGCAATAAACATACACCCACATAAAACACAGCACACCACACGATGATATAAAACGCACACCCATCTCCACAAATAGGCTAAACTCCAGTAAAAAGCTGGCAACATTTGCATAATGACTTTATATTATGCCCGCAACTCCAGCGCAGAATTTTAATGACCCGAGCAGCGTTTTTGAGTTTTTAATGTAAGCAAACATACGAAATGTTGTGTAGGAGTTGGTAGGACGTGCCTGGTTAGTTGAATATTGCAAGTTTCTTTGTACACATTCAACTTGTAAAATCTATGCAATTAAATAAAATTTTATTGTCTGTTTGTAATGTTAAAATAACAGCTTTTTACTAAATGCATAATGAAAGTACGAGTATATACATAAGGTACAGTCAATACATTTAATTTTATTGATAGAAAACAAACAACTCATGTATCAAATTAAATTTCAGCCGACAACATCCATCTGTTTCTTACTAAACTTCAACTATATCTGACGATGGACGCCTCTTCACGCATGCCAAAAAAATTTTTTTTTGATGACCGACAAAAAATTCTACTCCAGAGGTCTAGAATCATGTGATGAATTCATGGTTACAGTTTTCGCTTCGATATCCTTGCCACTCTGTATTATATATTTCGCCAATACTTCAGTACTTCGCCTACTATCACCATCATTATCATCAGCCTATAGCAGTCCACTGCTAAACATAGGTCTCTCCTATTGCACGCCATTCAACTCGATTTTCGGCAACTCTCACCCAGCTGCTACCAGCCATCCTGCGAAGATCGTCGCTCCACCTAGCCTACTTACGTTTACCGATTCGCTTAGCCTACTGACGGCTGTTAAATACCAAAATATAACCGTGATTTTCGGCATCACAATCTCATTAAAAAAAACCCTCATTACGTATCCAGCTCCATATTTACATAAAACAGCTATTATATAAAACACGTATTATGTGAACAGACAAGGGTAAATCCCTGCGATTTACGTCACGTCGTTAGTCATTACGCATTCCCGTGAAGGCTTTGAAGGCAAAATTACTGGCCCTTGAGGGGTGGTCCCGAAGTGGGAGGGGTGGATAATAAATGACGCGGCCAGGCCCAGAGGGGTGAAGTTGCCAACTTTTTTTGACAAATTGCTGTAAAAGTGCGTGCCTCTAATCGTAAGGGTTTAATGTGGCGGTGAAAGGGGGTGAGTTTCCATCTAATTCTAAATCTGTGGGCTTTGTCCTAATTTCTGTCGGTGTTGTATGTACATAAAAGGATTTTTGGTTAAGTATATTAGGTTGAATTTATTTTATTTTCGCGGATTCATGTGAAGTTTTATTTGTGTTGTGCTTATAGTTTAGAATACACAACTTCTAATCATTCTTTATTAATTTTCTTTTTATTAAATTAATTACCGCGGACTTGGTGGTCCGCGCCCTTTTTTATAATCTTTATTTTGTTTACACTTTTTTTTTTTCTATTTATAGGGAACAGTTACATTCTCCCACATCGGACACATCCTTTATAAACTAAACTAAACTACTGTACTAGCTTAAATCTACGTGAGTCCATCTTACTATTATATATATTTTATTTATTTATTTATATATACACGCATGCTCATGCAGTTCATGCTAATTTATTGTAAATTCTTTAGTAATTCATCTGCCTAGCCTTTTCCCAACTATGTTAGGGTTGGCTTCTAGTTTAACCAGTTGCAGCCGGATGGTTTATCTTTAGTAGATATGGTCTTCAATTATAAGAGAATAAAGAACTTTTAGGTCTATTTTAAATCGATTCGTCTCGTTTTGGTGTGCCCTAGTAATTGAATCAATGAATTCCTGAAAGCAATGGAACGGAAAGATAAAATAATGATTGATCAATTAATATTCTTCAGAAATCCATTTTGCATTCACTTTATTTTTGATTCCCTTCTGTTTGGTAAATCCATACTAATATTATAAATGCGAAAGTGTGTCTGTCTGTTACTTCTTCACGCTTAAACCGCTGAACCGATTTAGATGAAATTCGCTATAGAGATAGTTCGAGTATTCTCACGGGATCGACACTTTTGCGGGTAAAACCTCGGGGCGCTGCTAGTACTAAATAATCACTTCATTCAGTTAATCATAATCAATCATTGTCTTCGCAAATTAGTTAATTATGAATAACTGATTATATTTAAATAATAATACCAGTCTATCATTGGCCACTGCTGGGCAAAGACCTCTTCTCATAAGGAGAACGCATGAGGCATGATTATATTTTATTTTTGGAAAATTAATGTAGACCACATCCATAAGGATTAAGGATATTTATTTATCTATTTGTTGTAGGCATCAAGGCCTATATAAAACACATACAATAATAATATACTTAACCTAAAAATACTATGTGTAAATATTACATTATAATTACACTAAAAAACGAACTAACTAACGCACACGAAGTGTCTGCGTCGTGTTTCGCTGACTGGTGTCATGTAGCCGGCCACGAAACCGGCGGTACACAACACCCTTCGGCCAGAACTCTTCCTTGAGGAACTTCTGGAGATATGCACCTACTTCCATACCCTACTCACGTGATCAATTTACTCGTTCATGCGTCTTCACACGTTCAGTCGAAATAATAATTAATAAGATATAAATAAAAATTACTTGTGACAAAGCCCCTACGTGACCACAACACAAACCATGATTAAAGTCTTTTAAACATAGTTTTTTCGTGCTAAACATAGGCTAAAAGACTGCTACAAGGCGTGATCCCAAGTCCCAAAATGTTTCTTAGGTTACAGTTTTTAATGAGCATAATTGCGCAAAGCTTAACTTCCAATCAATATGAGAAAAGATCGGACCGAAACTAGTAAACAATCCGGACAAGTGGTCCTATATGAAACCTTATAAATAATCAAAAACACACACGTACTTACCTTATAACACATACCCACCCAATTCTATTCCAATGCATTTTAATCAAGCAAAACACACGCAGGGCATTATAAACATATACCTACCCATAGCTCCCCTTCCGTAAACTTTCAATACATAAGCGCAGAGTTTCGGAGCAAATGGAATATTCATACAACCGTTCCGTTTACGGCCTTGTAAAGGGCCGCATAAAAATTTAGAGGCAAAAAACGAGTACATCCCTTTAGATGTACTCTTGGGATGGAGCTGAAGTTTGTAATTGAATTTTTGCCAGGAGCCCGCAAAGGGCCGGCCTGCTTAATTTGTCGTGCGCGGTAAAAGGTTGACGCGTATGGTGTCCGGGATGAGCGGACGCGGGATCTGATAAGGGTTGTAATACCTACTTATGTTATTAAAAATTCCAGTTGGTTACGGCTCACCTCACGCTCAGCAGTAGCGCTTGACCAACTAGGCAGTAAGGCTCAAATCACACCTAGATGGCAGCGAAGCGGCGAGCAGTTTCAGTGTCATATAATTTTAAACTTTATCTTCATTATTATAATACATAGTATCGCTTGCGCCCCTTTTCAAGTTTCTCAAGAGTCAATAGTGGCTCTTCTCCTATTACTGTAGGTCACCTCTGCCTAGCCCTGCGGGGAATACAGGCGTGATGCTATGCTATGTTAGGTATGTTGTTTACAGTTAAGGCGACTACATGACCTAAAGCGCGGTCACTGTCGGACTGCATAGAAAAGAAAGAGAAGCGCGATGACACAACGGTGGTAATTTATTGCAAATATGAAGAAATTATCTATTTACAAAAACTATTTAATAATAAATAATCCATCACTGAATGCAGTTTGGCATTAGACATTTAATGGTATATTTTTAATTGTAATTAAAATTGTTAATGAAGGGATAAACTGCTTTAAAGAAAATTAAGAGGTGTATTTGAACATTATTTTGATGCATTAATGTATATTTATTTATGATTTCAGTTCCATCACTGTATTAAAGTAAGACTTGAAAATATCATAATTTTTTCTTTGGTCAAAAGTATTTACGGTTTAAGAGATACACTGCTTTAAAAAACTAACTTTTTGACCGTTTTCGGAAACCTCCGCCTTAACAATAAGTATCCATACTTACTACTGATAGTTGAGAGGGGCCCGTGGCTAAATAATAACAGCCGACCGGTCGATCGATCAGGTTAAGCTACGCTTGCCGCGGTTGATCTGTGAAGACCTTTACATACCGAGACCCTTATCTCTTTTGTTGACTGTACATTATTCTAAAAAACTAAAGTAGGTACTTACTTAAGACTCGCTAGCCTCCTCTAACTTAAATCCCCACATAAGATACAAATTATATTGTTGTAATCAAAAAGAAATATTCCATTTTTTACCAGAGTAAGGGTTGTTTGGGTCTCCTTTTTTCGGCCTACGTGCTAAAATTTAATTCGGGCTTTCCGGATTATGTAAAGGTACGTTTGAAATACATAACCCCTTTTTATCTTTGGTGAAATAAAAAAAAAAAACGGAACACCCTTTATAAAAGGCGACACGTTACATACATTTAATTCTATTAAGTTTTTGTAAAATGTTTTGTAGATGAATGTTTTTTTCGTTCGTTCGGTTATTCGGTGTTTGTTATTGAAGGTGATATTCAGTTGTTTTTATATAGGTACACTCGTATCTGGGTTAGGTACTATCGCAGAGCACTTTAGATGCCTCATCAGCCTCAGCTGGAGATGGCGCTGTCAACACTTGCCATTCAAAAACAACGAGTCACCGTTTACTCGCACTATGACACAAATGTAGACGTCATTTAGAAACTGACGGCTTTGAATGGTGAAGATGACAGAAGCTGTGCGTGTTCGTATCCGAACATAGATTTTAAATTTATTTTGGTTTTAAGCTGGCTACATTTTAAGTTTATTGTTTTAATGGCAACATCGTTGTACAGATTTTTTCTCTTACTAAAAATGGTCGAATGTCATGGACCAACTTAACATCAAGTGTAGTAGTTTTAATGCACTTGATGTCAAGTACACTAAACTAATCACTTTATTCTATAATTATGGAATACAAATGTTTAATTGTATTCCATATAGAATAAAGTGATTTTCTATACATTTCACAATATAATTTTATTTATGTTTTCGCCACGAATAGTGCGCTCTACGGCATTTTCGGCGCCACGAATTTGATGAGTACTGTCGTCTTTAGACGCTGCTGGTATAGCGACGTTCAAAAGTTCCTTATATGCCTATCTATACTAATAATAAATCTGAAGAGTTAGTTTATTTGTTTGAACGCGCTAATCTCCCGCTATGACTCTAGGAGCCGAGTTAAAAGCCGAGAAAAAAGGCAGAAAGAACGCTATGCGAAAACAAAGCCATTACGTGGGAAGGCGATGCGATGCGATGCGATGGGATGGGTCTGGGGAACAAGAAATTTTACGCAAACGAAGTCGCGGGCAGAAGCTAGTTTGAAATAAACTATTCGAATTTTGACTTTGACATCGCGATTCCATGCTCTGTGGGTAGTATTTTTATATTCTACCAAGAGCTTAGTTTATTTTTGGTAGGTAAGCTGAAATACTGGAAAGCGCTGAAGATTGGAAGTATTTTGTTGAGGCTAAGAACGTTTCGTTTCAGTTTTGATTTTCCATTTCATTACCACACAAATGTTACTGTGATTGTGAGATAGTTTGTTTCATACTTTTTACCCGGAAAAATCATGACTAATAGTCATGATTTTTCCGGGTAAACCAGCGTTAGTAGACCAGCGAAAGCATTTTGTATAATATAGACTTACTAACGGGCATTTTTGCTAACACTAGATGACACCTAAATGACGCCTTTAAAATTATTGAACTGTTGGATATTCTACTCTCAGCGCTCGGACGAGATTTCAAAATCCAAGAGTGCGCTTTTATCTACCTAAGAATAGCATTTAGATATCACCTAGAAAACGATAATAAGGTAAAAAATCATATCCTTTTTATGTTTTGCGTATCAAATTTTTTTTCATTACCGTACTCAAACGTTTTATAGAAAGCAATTCAAAACACAAATCAACTCAAAACCTTAATTTCTTTAAGTGGTAAAAGGAAAGTTGATATCGAGTTGCGGCTTTTATTGATTGAAGACCAACGTAATAAGTGGAATGCATTAGATGTGTTTGCTTACTCAATAACCAATCACTTAGCGTAAGGGATAATTTACTTTACTTCTTTGCCATAGGGTTTTTTTTCCAGCACCTAGGTAGTACATGCATGCAGGCAGGTCCTAGACCCAAAATTAGAACAGATCTACCAACCCGCTCTGGGCCCGCGTGGTGGATTACAGATCACTTCCTCTCACCGAGAGGAGGCCTGTGTCCCAGCAGTGAAAACATTATAAGATGATTATGCTAGGTAGTACCAATCTTCGTCTGCCTAGCCTTATCCCAACTATGTTGGAAATTGGAATCGGCTTTCAGTCTTACCAGATGTAGCTGAACACTAGTTAGTAGTACGTGGATAGACTGCCTATCTGACCTCCAGAACCCAATTACTGGGTAACATGACACCCCTTGGTAAGGCTGGTACTGATGCTTTTTCAGAACCTAGGTACACCTTATTAAATAGCCATCTTGTCGTCAACAAAACTGGTGATCATAACAAATCTTTGTGCAAAAGGTAAGTTGTAATTTACAACCTTATGTGCTAACGTTCATTTCCCAAAAAACCAAAGTATATTTTTATCACACGAAAAATAAAAACCTTAACACAATTTCAGCATAAAACCCCTATCTCCAGTTTTAAGCCCGACAGCCCGGCATTAAATGACAAACAAAAACCGTCACTCTAACCCAAAAATAAACACAAATATCATTTATTATCTGTGGACCAAAAAAACGTCACGCAATCTTACGTTACGCACAAACAGAGCCCTGCTTAAAACCTATCCCAGCCTTTGCTTTTCCATTTTCCACTACCAACAAACTCTGAACCCACTCTCCCCTCTCTTCGGTACTAAAAGTGCTAAAATCGGGGTTGTTGTTTAAAAAGAGGGAGGTCCGACTAAAATGGACAGTTACCCCGTCCAGCGTCGTATGACAGATGATTATCTACGGGCGACGTCAAAGTGAATAATTGGAATTTAGAATAGGCATGTTTTTGGAGTTTATGGTAGCTCGATACAGCGAGCTTGTTGATTATGTTGTAGTGTCGGACGGCGGGGATTTTTTAGTAATTTCAACTAGCTATGCTTTGATCTGAAAAAGGTAACAAAAAAGTGTTGTGTAGCTGCTTATAGCATTGAAAGGATTACTGATGTAACATCAACGAAGCGATTGTCTGAGTTCTGTACTACTAGCTTTGAGTGTCAAATCGTGATCTGCTAACGTGTCTGTTGTAAATATTCTGGAAACCAAAGCTCAATTAAAATAAAACTAAACACAGTATCCCATTTAATTGACATAGGTACTCTATTCCCTATATTCCACACTCTCAACCCGTACACAATACCAATATCCTTAAATCAGGTACCTCTACCTATCAAGTGCCCTATACATACATATTATTATCTACAAAAGCATTTAAAACGCCCAAATGAAAGTACTAACACCTACACATTAAAATTCTTTCACCCCGGGCATGCCCGAAAAAACAAAAGAAACGCGTCCATGTTTTATAACGACTACCTAACACGAGCGGCGAAAATGAAAGGGTACTAATTAATTCTACAAACCACACACACACGGACAAAAAAAGTATACACATCTATCTATAAAAATGACCACATCAAAAAATGTTTCGCATATCAAAGGGATGCTCAAGAAAGATAGGCGAAAAAACCAGTACCTACTGAAACAAAACCCCGCCCTCCCCGCAGGTCTCAGCGACCGTGTCTCCCCTGCCTCGGGGGAGGCTGGGGCACGCACATGCGTATTTTGCCGCCCCCACTCTAAGCCAGCCTTCCATTTTGTTTTTGCGTGGTCATTTTTTCCCCGTTTTAGTTTCGCTAGACAACTGTTTTAATAGAAGAACGAATTGTAATGATAATTATAGTCTGATACGATTTCCTAGTACAAACTTAGATTTAGATTATGATAATTGAGTTTGTGTTCAGAAAAACCAAAGAGGTTTAGCTTTCGCTAGCCATATGAAAAAAAAAAAAGTATGATCATTCGTTCGTCCGCCATTCTACCTGCTACAGTTACAAAAAGCTACATAGCTTAGCGTTGCTGCATTTGTTTTCTTTTCTAGAAACTTCCCGAATAATTCCCCTTATCCATTGTTCTGTAAAACGCTTTAGTTACAATCATCTTTTGGGGGATTGTACCTACTGGCTAATGGTATACAATTTACCATAAGGTGTGTGTTTAAGAGCCTTCACGATATTCATATTCATATCTTCATTTGCATTCCACAATGTAATGTTTGCGGGTGTTACAATGGCTTCAAGCTAAGGTACAATTACGAACTCTGTAGGATACAGCCAAAAGTATAAAATTAATTAATTATTAAAATGAACATAATTATAATTAGGAAAACAAATTAACAATATACATTTTTTTAATAATTATGTTATTATAACATTTATTAAAAATAGGTATTAAAATCTCTGGCGCACCCTATGTCTACACACTGTTTAGGGGTCCTCTTACGACTCTATAATAAGTCAGTTCGTAAGATAACCCCAGCTCATACCGTAGTAAAAAGATTAGGTATCCATATAGTTAATCTTTTTGAGGAGCTCGTGGCTAAGTAATAACAGCCACACGGGTCGATCGATCAGGTTAAGGTACGCTTGCCGCGGTTGATCTGTGGATCGGTGACCATATTTACATACTGAGACCCCTTCGTGCCCCGGAAAGCACGTTAAGCTGTTGGTCCCGGCTGTCACGCGTGGATCTTTGACAGTCGTTAAGGGTCGTCAGAAGCCCAGGCTGGAAGATGATACAGTCTACCCCAGCCACCTTCTTTAGGTCGTCCGTCCATCTAGCTGGGGAGCGTCCCACACTACGCTTGCCGATACGCGGTCTCCACTCCAGGACTCGTCTGCTCCACCGGCCATCGGTCCTTCGATAGACATGGCCAGCCCACTGCCACTTCAGTTTGCTTACCGCTTCTTTTCCGGATAATTTAATTCCTGATTTTATCCTTCAAAGAAACTCCGAGCATAGCTCGCTCCATAGCGCGCTAAGAGACCTTGAATTTGTGGTTTTGTGGAAAGATATCCAATAGTTTAATCATTAAAGCTAGTCAAAGATAGGCAAAATCCATAGTCAGTTCGTTTGAAAAAAAAAACACTTTTTTAATTTCGATGACTTAGCATTTATTTGATAGTTCCAAAATACTCTTATGCATTCGTATTGCCTGCCAGGTGTTTTAATTTATTGTCTTTTAGTTGTCTCCACATTTTATAATCACTTCTTAAAAGGTGCTTCTTCGTATATCAAATACTAGCTGCGCCCCGCGGTTTCACCCACGTAAATGTCGATCCCGTCAGAATATCGGGATAAAAACTATCCTATGTGTTATTCTGATGTATAAGCTATATTACTGTGAAGTTTCATCGAAATCCGTTCAGGAGTTTTTTCGTGAAGGAGTAACAAACATCCAAACAAACTTTCGCATTTATAATATTAGTAGGATACTTTCAGTAATGTAATGAATGTCAAAAAATCTATTTCAGGAGCTGGAGAGTGGAACCTTTTATCAAGAGAACCCTCTAGTGGGAGCCTCCAGCGAAGAAAATACATAAACACGGTATTTATGAGAACATTATGTATTTTGTAATAGTAAACAAATTAAGGATTGAATTGAGAATCACCCAACAGAGAGGCGATACCGGTTTCGGGTTTCGAAAAACGGCATACGTCTCTCTGATGTCAAATACATTTATGTTACTGAAAATAAGTTATCAGAGTTTTATGAAAGACGCTCATTGTGACTGCAGGTAAGCCACTCTGCATTACGTCTAAACGTCGGTAACAGTTTTGTAAAACGTAGCGCAATGACAATCTAGCTGAACGCTGTTCAGTTGTTTCACATAACGGAGCTGTTTTGTGAAACAACTAGCAGTTTTGTAAAACAGCGGATTCTTCAATCCATCTGCGACATATACATTCGAATGCACTCCTACAATATAGGTATCAAATGAAAGGGCTTGCTGAGAATAACTCGAAAAATAAAGTTATACAGTCAGCCCAGACCTTCAACTCCTGAAGCGTGCCGACAGCAGGACGCTCTAGACACGATATAAAGTGCCCCATTGTTTTTGGGGATACCACAAGCAATGGGGTATTACACCACATTTACACTCCCTAAAGACAGACCTACAGGCTAATCACAGTTCCTAATCAACAGCAGCCCAGACAAACTCGAACAACAACAAAAGCAACCTAACATCCATTAGAAATTAACACATCAATTACCTAAAACAAATACAGATCTACCCTTATTTCCTTTATAAACAAACCCTCGCCTATTTACTTACCGATAATGACAGACACAGTCTTGCAGGAACCTTGTTACTTCCCCAACACCTTCAATTTTGAACCTTAAGTCTTTAAGTTAAGGCTGCAAGAAATTACACGGCTTGAGCGAGTATCTAAGGTAGAGCCATGCGATTTTGAACCTTTGTCCTTTGTTATAAAGGTGTAGAGAAAATGGAAGATATTTTACTTCCGCGCTTGGGACGGTGATCCATCATAGTGTCGTTTCTATTTATCTTGATGAGGCCTCACTTCCTGCACTAATGGCCCTTTGTTTTTTCCCCTGTTTGTGCAGGGTAGGTACCTACCTACCTACCCCCGTGGCTGCAGGGTGCAGATTAATCATTTACGTAATCTACCGCCATGTGTTTTTGTAGATCCAAGTCGGTATATAAAGGAGTGGAGGGTAAATATAATTATGCTAAACATTATGCTGTCGTATGTTGATACCCCCGTATGACTTGTGAGAGCAGTGGTGGCTCAGTGGTAACAGCCCTTACTTATGAGTTATAGGTCGTGGTTTCGAACCCAGGCAGGCGCTTTACTTTGTGTTAATAATGCGGGAGTCGGTGGTAAAATACAGATCCTGAGATACCGAGTTCCGTAATTAAAGTTATTTCATAATTTTGAGTGAATTTCCTTTTGAAGTCGATTTATTTTTTTTAAATTACTTTTTTGAACCAACAATTCCAGTTTTCTTATTGAATTTACCAAATCGCAACTTTTAAAAGAGGTGAACTAGTAACGCCGTTTTGCTTATTAAATAACAACAAACTGCGATATCTACTATAACAATTTATTACCATTTCTATTATTCACTAGCTGACCCGGCAGAACTTCGAATGACCTCAGAATTTTTTTTCGTGAATTTTTCCCATGTTTTAATAGTTATTCTGCTATTCGGGGCGAAGACGAATCCAACAAATCAAAGATCATACTTAGCAATCGGTCCAGTAGTTCTTGAATTAAAAATGGTGTAGGTAGGTAACTAGGTAACCCCACTTTGTTTTATTTATATAATATAATTATATTATTAATCACACAAGCACTTAACATTCAAAACATAGTCTAATAATTATAATAATAGACAATAGCAGTAAAGCCTACAGGTCTACAGCTATTGTATATTTAATATCTACGTCAAAACTGGAATCAAACTCCCAACCACAGGAGAACCGCTCCACCATTCACAACTACCCTAAACTTGTTAACGTGATTACCACGCTAGTTGTGCAGCTAATGCCTACAGGCCTGCCTACCCCGTAATCGAAATGAGCGCAAAGATATATAGTAAGCTTTATCCCACCAATTTGTGGATTGCAACTGTGAATTCATGGGGATCTGCGTGACAATGCAGACGCGCGGTGGGTTATTAGAATGTACAGTCAGTTATATAGCCATTAGCTGACCTACCTTTGCATAAATGGTTGTGATTTTTTAGAAAACGAATTGATAGAAGATTGATTAGAATCAATCAAATTTATAAGTCCGTGATAAGGCCTGTCGTACTTTATGGGTCTGAATTGAGAGAGAGAATTGAGCAACCGATGACAAAAGATTTTTTGTTAATCTATTCAGAAACCACAGAGATCAATCAGAAAAAATACAATATTAACAATATTTCGGGCCACTTACAAATTGAGTTTTTAAAATTTTAGCAATTCTAATTTGAAGTTGTCTTAAAGAGGTTTTTCTTTTGACAATTCACATTAATTCCATAACTTAAATTTTCGTCCATGATTTAATAATGGTCTTGAAACAACAATTATTGGAAAACGTGGTGATATTTAAAGTTTAAACCTTCTTAATACAGAGGAATATGTTACTAATTCCCTTTAGTATGTGATTGCATAAGAATTTTACCAGAACAGCTTTTGTTTACACTTTCATGAGATATTTCTGGAACAGATTATACACACATACTTTACCAAAAATACGCATCGAATACACCACCTCCTCAAGTTCAGAAATCAGTTAAACTCGTCCAAACTTCGTCCGTTGTTCTCCCTCAGATGAAATCTCCCGAAGTGATGGCTCGCCTACAAACGGCTGCTGCATTATGGACACGCAAACAGTTTAGTCCAGCGTCGGTGTGCGACTAATACGGCCATCAAATTAGCTTCAGTAAGCGTCATTGTTTCATTATATTATTAATTAGTTTGAGGTTTTATGATTGGGAATGGTAGTGGAAATCTGTTGCTTAGGTGTTCTTAAGGCGCTGTAAGAAGTAAATTTTTAGGTAATTGACTATAGCTCATCGCAGCAACAAATACGGTTCAAAACAGTGCAGCGATGCTTTTGATATTCGTTGATTAAAACAGAAGACGAACTAGCAGGGGATCGAGGAGGGGGGCGGGGGGTAGAGGGGGGGGGGGGGTCAGAACGGAATAAATCGAATCGAATTACCACCAAAATAACAGTAATTTTGCAGTTTTAATTAAATTAAAAAATAAATGCACGGCGCAGTGGAATGATTTATAGGTATTTCTTTAGTTGAGTGAACTCCCCTTATTGTCATTACATAAAATATTATAGTTTATGCTCAAGATTCTAAAAATTATGCGACGAAAAAAATTTTTTGAGCTGTTTTATTCTTGTTTTGTCATGTTACTATTGATTTTAAGTTTTAAGTCTTTTTTTTTTACATTTGACAGTACACCAAATTTTGGCTTGGTTTGTAATATGTACCTACCAATACGTCTAATTGTGCGACAAAAAGCGTTTTACGGTGTCTACGTTATGGGCAGCGCCTTACGTTTGATGTTGATGCTCTTAATAATTTGTGTCCTTGTAACATTATCATCATTGGAAATCTATACATATTACTTATAAATTAAAGTATTATGTGACTTTTTTGCGTTCTGTCTGTGTGAACGTAATAGATTATCTTAATTAAAGGTATTGTTATTGTTATCATTTTACTGTTAAAACTTGATAAAATAGTAATGTTTTGCATAACCTAAATATTAAGGAATAATGTAGCAAAACATAGAAAATATTCCAAACGGATATCCACCTTTTATGTCGTTGATATTTTGGATGACGGTAGATAGAAACGTCAAAGTTGTTCTGTTCACGACAATAAAAGGGGGAGCCCAGTGGCGGGGATCATTCTTGTTCGAGACATCGACCAGAACGGAGCTCCGGCCTACAGTCAGTTGATTAGTACTCGTGACGTTATTATGTGGAATAGATCGACCAGATATCATGTAAGTTAATTGATATTATTATCTTGATTATTACTAATAACTATGGTTTCTGTAAATGTAATAATATGGCCAATAATGCCAATGTTTTAAAATGTATAATGGAATATTCCTAGCTATTTTTATTATGTTGCTATTATTCTGAGTTCTCTTGGACCATTGCCCAAGAGGTATAATTAATTATTTTTTAAATAATGATAATTTATGATACTTTAATACTGTTTCTATGGAGTTTCTTGTCCTTCTTCTCCATGATGACCTAGATTTGGAACGGACAACTAGTTTTCTGATTAATTACTGACAAACCTAAATTGAAATAAATGTCTAGCTTGTCTTTCTGTGCTTTATTTCATAAAATCCTTTCCCTACATACCATATTCATAGTTACATTTACACATATTAAATAACTAGTAACCATTCTGATATTCAAAGCTTTATATTTGGATAATATACGTATATATATAGACTTTTATAGATAGATTATACTTAATTTTCTAACAAACGCATGTTCTTCTTAACTACGCAACGCATAGCTTTACATGCGGTTTTCACCATCATTTAGAGAATTTATTTCCGAAAGTTTAGGTATGTGTATTATACCTATTAATATTATAGTATAAAGAAATCTGGATATCAAGTTTTAAAAACCGTGCGAAGCAGGGGCGGGTTGTTAGTTAGAAATAATGGATATAGAAATCAAGTGCACGTGTGATTTTTAAAGTTCACTTTAGTCTGCTCACAATATTTGCTCCTGAAAGAAACGGCCATTAAAATTGGAGTACCTAATCACCACGCTTGGACAAATTAATCTAATGTATTTTCTAGATCATTAGCCTAAGTCTATCTGACCATAGATACATGATAGGGCGGTAGGATACTACTAGGTAAGGGCTAAAGTGAAGGGCGGGTATTTTGGGGGACTGTCTTATATTATTTAATTTTCAATTTCGAAAAGTGCTGGTTTTCAGCCTAATGTGAATACTTTTGATTTCAGAAATATATAATTATGACAGTTTTACATTTATTTTCTATACAAAAACAGTCAAACCGCAATATTTATTCCTCGGATAAAAGTTATCTGACTATTTAAAAATCAGCCCTTACTAGAGTTATAGCATAAATTTGTAGTAGCAGTTTTTTTTATCATTGTTCCTCTCAACCAAAGCACCTGCCATCTAATCTCTTCACCACCCTTGGTTGACTGGTAGAAAATACCTACCTAAGGCATTAAGTCCGCCTTTGTACCTATTTGTGCGAAAAGTTTAAATAAATAAATAGGTAAATTAGGCTGATAATTTTGATGATTTCAATCGACACAAAAAATATCTGAACGGATATTTCTAATTGTTTAGCTGTTTCCCCTCCTAGCAATAAGCACAAAGAACTAATTCCACGAGTTTCTTTTTCCAGTTTCCAGTTTCTGCATCTGCATTATACCTCACAAAGTAAATAAACAAGTATCTAAATAATGCGGAAATTCAACGCAAGATCATCCTATTCTTTAAACAAAGGCCATTCGTTGAAAACCACATTATTTCCCGGCCTTCATTGCCATAGGCTCACACAATGGTCCCCACAACCAAGACAAATGAGAAATACACAATATCTAAAGCCTAGGTAAATAGGATAGCTTTGTCCTAGCTACGCAAAAGTGGCACCTTCTTTTATACAAAATACGTTGCAAACGAAAATCGTCTTTAAGTTACAAAAATAGAGCGTTTTTTTGCTAAACGTCAAACGCCGCTTCAAAACTCCGAGACCGTTTCGTTTACATAATATACTATGTTACTGTGATAAACTTACTTGAAAGTCAACCCTATAGACTTAAATATAAAGTTCAAATTCGCTGTGTATGTTGTGTAGTATACAGGCTGTTTTGGCTAGTCAGAAGCGGTCAAAATTTATTGCGCGTAAATGTGCTCTGGCTAACCCGGGAGTTAGGGGGTGGGGAAGTAGGCTTAAAAATCGGGGAAAGGGGTAAAGGGGTACGTTTTTAGCGTTCGCAGCGCGTCGGCCTATTTGGGGTGTTGACGGCCTACAGGGACGGACTTGGGATGTTTTCAAATCGTGTTTTCAAAGTTTGTGTTGCCATCACTCTTGAGTAGTCGTGAGTTTGCCGAGAGTGTACGGTCAGATGTTTTGGGAGTCAGAATAATGTTTAATACAAGTATATGGTTCTGATTTCATTTTGAGTACCTACTTACTAAATATCTAGTTTATTTTAAAGCTAGGTTTATGGCAGTTTTATAATATTTAAAATGTAATATTTCAAGGAAATACATACATACGAGTAGGTATTAGTGAAGCCATGTGTGATTATTATTACTTATTTGAATTAACACATTGTATTTTACTAATTTCAGGATATCCGCCGAAGAGTACCTAGGTACCTAAAGATGCTGGATCTACATTAGACTCTGCAGAAAGCTTCACTGCTTCTCTAAAAGGTAATTAACACATTCAAGAATTTCTTAGCATGAACTTATCTCTATTCAACTTGTCTGAGAAGAAATAGGTATCTTTTATTAATTTCCACACGCACCCAATACTGTGCTGACAGGAGTGCCTCAAAGGAAAAGAAAAAATTTGGAAAACTTTTTACATAGTTAAAGGTACTACTTACCTAATTCGGCGTTCAAACGCTAGCTGCACTGCGTCAAAAGTACTTAATACTACAAAAATACCTCAATCCGTCCTGTTCCGTCCCTGTAACGCGTTTAACCCCGCACCCTCTCGACCTACGCACGTCTCACTCGCACAAACTACAAAAAGAACTCTCCGTCGCTTTCCACCCTTTGCTTAAATTATTGCACCTCCGGTCCAACCCGGCACGAATAGACCTAACCGCCGTAAAAACTGCCGTACGAAAATATACCCTATTTTCTTCACAATAGGGTAATAATTAATGTTATTCCACACAACTGTAAGAACGAATTTCTCCAAAGAACGTACAGTGATGATCTGATATCCTATTAGATACTGATCTAACGTTAATTTTGTTACTAAGCAAATATATACCTTAACGTCTAGTCTTAGAATACAGTTTTGTGTGTTCTTTTTTGTGTAAAATTCGTCTTTTAAGAATCGGAGAGTAATAACGGAGAGGTTGTGAGCAAAAGCGGAGGGCATTAAAAAGGCCACCCAGGGGTGGTAGTTTAGGGGTGGGAGGGGTGAAAGGGGTGGGGGTAAGGGTAGTCAGCATGCCGGAGGGTAAAGACGCATTGCTCGGACAACCACCGGCATGAGAAGACGTCGATTGGTTAAAGATTTCTATATTGGTGACATTAAACAATGTTTTTTTTTGGCAGGTCGTTTGATTCTTTACTTAGAATAACACCCATTTGTGCTGTAGGAAAGTATGAAATGAATAGGTATTTAAAAATAAAACAAACAGATCTTGAACAGTTTAATACAAATTAATATCTGCTATATAAATTAATTTCTGCAAGCAATCATAATAATATGATGACGAAAATGGTTTTATTATTCTCAATGATAAAAGCACAAGCTTCAAGAATAAAAAAAAACATTTTCCCTTTTCTGCCATTCTTCTTTTTTACAATAAATATTTATTTTACAGTTAGTTTATCATCACTAGACAAAAGCACGTTCAAAAAGTTGGTAACGGAAGTTTTATGAATTAGGTGTACGTAAGTATGTATTTTTTTATATTTTAATAGTGATTCAACACAGTAAAAATAATAACTAAGATATCATCATCTGCCTAGCCTTTTCCCAACTATGTAAGGGTCGACTTCCAGTATAACCGGATGCAGCTGAATACCAGTATTTTACATGGAGCGTCTGCCTAACTGACCTCCACAACCCAGTTACTAGGTAATACGATACCCCTTGGTAAGACTGGTTGTCAGATTTTCTGGCTTCTGACGAACCGAATAATAATTATAAGATAAACATTGCAAAATCATCCAAATATAAAATAGCATTAGAACTTATAAGCGACACAGTGCGACTTGTTAACCTTACTCACTAATTAATTAGTTCAATTATTACAATGGTATAATCAGTGCATATACCATAAGCAATACTAGAATAGCTGTAAGTCTAGTTTGATAAGAAATGTTTCGCATAATCAGCCTATAATGTTCCCACTGCTGGGACACAGGCCACAACTGGTTCCCATCTATTTCTCAAGAAGTGTTAAGAAAGACCAAATTACCCAGGAACCAAAGATAGTAAATAGGGATACCTACCTACATCAATATCATGTCTACATAATTACATTTATGTAAGTATAGGTCCACCAGAATCTCATGGCATAAAAAAATGAGAGTTTCATGTGGCAATGTCAATCCATATGAAAATCAAAATTTTTTTTTTGCCATGAGATTCTGGTAGACCTATAGTCCAAAAACCCTTTTGTCAATTTATAATCTAATTGTGTGAAACCTATTATAATTTTTTTCTATAATGTTGTTATATCGATATCGAAAAAATGCGTTATCTCTAAGTATAGACCATACAATATTGATGATATTTTTTTTAGTAGTCCTGGTAAAACGATGATCGAAAGCCACCTTCCAGTTATTATTCGGAAAACTTGTTGCGAATATTAGTGATAACGTGATGTGCCATCAATATTTACATTATTTATAACCCCATCAACTCGCCTGCAAGACAAGAGAACTCGTCGTTTTTTTCCTTTCTCACACATGTGACGATTCTAAAACGACCTGTACGTACCTACAGCCATCTAAACGGGTAGAGTGTAACGGCACTATTGTCGACGCATTTTTTTTTTTACTGAGCGTAGCCCGCATGACAACGAACAGTAATGTGAACGGTGCGTACAAAGAAACTGTTTGATAAAGCAGTGCCAGTCAGACAGTATTGGATTCCAATTAGAATCAGGGATTCACCATCTATTACAGGAAAATTTAGTATTTAGGACACAGATTTTTTTCAACAAAAAGTTTGAAGATATTTGTAGATCCGAGAATCAAACCTAAATAAAGCTGTGCATCTTATCGATTCATTTCCATAAGGTCGACTTATGCTCGGTTCCTATAAACAAAAACGAATCGTTTTGCTTACCTATGGTAGCATTCTTTATTGCCAAATTGGGCATATTTAAATAGATTCGTAAGCTAATTTTACCTGTGATAAGTACTTCCATATGGAAGCTACTCTCTAAGCAAATCTATGAGGTCTTTGCTTTATTATTGGTAAAAATAAAAGAGTCTTAATTTTAACCAGTAACGGTCCGTAAATTATAGGAATCGTCCATTAGAGCCTATATCATAAACCCCTTCTATCATGTAACCAAAACAAGCAACATCACCAAACCTTCACTCAAAAGTTGTTGACGTAAATATTTCTCATAAACGCTCGTTGCACTTTTGCAGTTCAAAAGGACAAAATGAACCTCCTTGTAACACTATAAAAAATCCATTAGCATAATCCGTTTACCAACGTCTGAGATATTGAGGCGAAGTCTATCAAAAAGATACGCTGACCACAACCCACTACACCACAAGATTGGCCCTATTAAGATAACATCGTCTTATAAATAGAAACATTATCCAAACGAGCATGTACAACACGAACAAAATAACCAGCAAACGATGAAGACGCTTCCAGCGATACGTCGCTTGTCAAATTATGATAAATAATTTAGAAGTGAACAGATGAACATACATACATACATACATATCGGTCAAAATCATAACCCTTCATTTTGCTTCGCCGTTGTCGGGTAATTGTGGCTTAGGGTGCGTCCACGAACCGAATGGACATTAAAAATTCGCCGCGAAAGAATTCGAGTAGCACCTGAATCTTTCACGTTGTTAAAACCGTAAACATTAAAAACTTACGTCGCAAAAATTATAGTATCCTGTAAGTTGCTCGTAATGCTCGTAATAAAATACTGTCCTATATAATACTTACCTATTATATCTACAGGCACAGGTGAGGGTAGCTGAACAAAACGCACGAGACAGCGTTGGTATCAGATGGGCGTAATTTTTCATTACATTACCATAGGATAGTCATGCGCGCGTGAAGATAAAACCTCGTCCCTAACCCTCGTACTGCGAGACGAATGCGGGGAACGATAGCGATACGACAAAGGGTTTATTTTTTTGTTTGAACTAGTTTTTTCCGCGACTTTGGTCGCATTTAAATACTCCATGGTACCAGTGGTCAGTGGAGTTTTTCGGAAAATCGTTTCTAAATTCATCTTCTAGGTACAGGTTCTAGAAAATTATTCTTAAGTCCACGATTTAGTAGGAGATTAAAAAAAAACAGTGGCACTCCGGGGGTGCCGAGAGAAGTGAAAACTTGAACAATTACGTGTAGTTTTTGAATCGTCATACTTACCTATGTACAGACGTGTCGGTTACGGTAACAGTGTCGCGAGTTCACTGGTTTTTTCCCATCTCAAAAAATTCTCAACACGCCTAAAGAAGTTTTCACTTCAAAAACTTTTGTTCAGTAATAGACGTGTATCCCTTCGTATAGGTGAACGTGGATCCACGCGAGACAAAATGGCTTTTTAACTGTTGCTGTATTACGGCATTCAACGGTTAAGCTTCATGATTTTTCTTGACTTCGTCTACCCATGAAGGGCCGCTGAAAAAAGTACACAAAATACTATTAAACAATTATTCAACTAAATTACCTTATTACTATACTGCAAAGAAGGTATTATGGTAAACCTACATAGGGATTTTTTATGCGACGTAGCATTATTGCTGCACCAGCTACGCAGCTTTTACCTATGTTTGTATTACTTAGTTACGAAACAAATGAATTTATCAAGCTTTTATTAATTACAGCCTCAATAAACTCTCTCATTTACCTAAACTAAAATTATAAAGAGAAAAGATTTATTGTAAGTATGCTTGCTTGTTACGCTTTCACGCTAAAACGGCTGAACGGATTTAGATGAAATTTGGCAAATGAAATTTGGCAAACCTTGACTTGGATTAGGACATAGGAAATTTTTTATCTCGATATTACTACGGGATCGAGACTTATGCGAGTGAAACCGCGGGGCGCTGCTAGTTAATTATAATGGGTTGATGAGTTTTTTTTCTAGATGAAGCGCCAAACGTGTTCGTTTGTTTTTCTTTTAGGTACTTCTTTCTTTCCAATGATTCTGGATGGGTTAGTCATGGTGTTCAATTTAAATTATATCCACTGAAGCAATATTACCTAAACATTTTTTACGACATGTTGATGACAAGTAAAAAAAATTCAAGAATAATCCATCACAAATACTTATGATAGACGATGTAGTAATACTTATGTTTCAATGTTTTATTTGAAATATGCTTGTTTACACAAGATGGCAGATTACAGTCGACTCCTAGGATGATACGAGGACTGGTCGAAAAAAATCTAATAGAGAAAAAAGAAGATTCCGGTAAGATCAACAAACAAATCTAATATTTTACTGTCTAGCTACCGCTGTACAAAAAAAAAAAATAACAATCAAAAAATCCCCAAAAAAAATTAAAAACAATCGTCGCATCTTACCATGGTACGAGGGCCGGGGTGTAGAGTTCCCTTAGGAAATTAATAGTCGAGTGGCGGAGACCCTTCGGGCTCGAAGTTCTCGGGAACGCCGCTAGGTGGCGACGTCTGACGCGGAATGTGGCGCCACGAGGCAAACGGTCAGCGACGCTTCCATTTTTAAATTTGAATATGAGATTACGTACGTATATTGCTGGGGACTTGGAGGGCTAGGCATGTATGTGTAAGGTTGAAAAGTAGTTGTAAGTTGTTCTTGTAAATAGGACGTTTGGAAATTGTGATTGACTATCGACGCCAGCCTCAAAAGTTTCAGCAATGCTACTCGTACTTACTAGAAAAAATCGAAACTTTTTCGCAAATCTGACCAATTTAATTTATGCGCTCAATACTTTCAATCGAAAATAAGAATATTATTTATTTATTTAATACTTCAAGCGCATAAATGTACAGAGGCGGACTTAATGCCATAGGCATTTTCTACCAGTCAACCTTTGGGCCTTTGGGTGATGCAGAGACAAACTAGTAGGTACAATCATGAAAATTGTGAAATAAATATTACAAATCGTCTTCTGAATCTTTTCATTTAAATTTTGTGAAAGAATATTAAGTACCTAGGTAGATTTAATGTTTCATTTTCAGCACTCCTTGAAACTAGCTTAATGTAGTTTTTTACAGTTATTCTGCAATATTCCCTGCTACTGGAACTCCTGCAAGCTAGAATCAACGCCATAGTAGGTACATTATAAATCATCACAACACAGCACATTTTTCGAAAATTGATTCCCACCAAACCGTACAGATGGCGCCACCCAACAAAAATACGACCGGAATAAAATCACCAATTTTCAAATGCACGTAACAGGAAACTACGAACCGCACACAAACTATTCTGCTTACATCGAAATATTTAATAGTCGCTAAAATATTCGCCGAGCCGCGACGTACAGGGGTAGAACTAAGCTAAATTAAACCAACTGCTCAGTTTATTAGTTGTAGAAATTATTATGATTTTAGTTTTGCAACACTCGTAGCGTAGGGTTGAAGTCGAAAACTCGGAATGTTGGCTTGTTAATCGTTGCAAATTCTGTAGAGAAGCGCTTTCGCGAATGTTATGAGCGAAATTAAAATTAGAATGTTGAAAGCTGTTACTTTACTCGTGTAGCTTCTAATGTACATGAGATTGTTTACGCGTACTGCAGACGGGTTGGAATTACATCCAATTCAAATCTTAGTGCGTTTAATTATGAAAGGAATCTTTGAGGGACTAAAAGTAGATAGTGATTCCAATTTGGGGCTAAATTGTCATTTTGTTGTTCTTAAAACATCATCATGAGCACTGGTGGCACAGTGATATCGGCGCCAACTTACCGAGTTGTAGGTCGTGAGTTCGAACCTAGACGGGCAGGTACTTTGTGTATTTAATTGCATCACTAGTACTCTCGAAACTGCGAAGGAAAACATCGTGAGGAAACTGGCATGTCCTAGAACCAAATATTCGAAGACATGTGACATCTTACCAACCTGCACTGGGTCGCGTGATGGATTATGACCCATTCCCACTCGCAGAGAGGAGGCTTGTGTCCCAGCAGTGAGAACATTATAGGCTGCAGATTATGCTATGAACTCATCTTCATTGGTTATAGTTTCGTTTCTAATTATAACATTTTATAAGATTGCCTATGTAATTTTCCTTTGCATTCTCAGTGAAACAATAACTAAAATGTAACACAAAGAAAACTCACGTGGATATTACTGAATCCCGATGCTTCTATTCACAACCTTGATGCTATAATAATATTCAATAGCAGTGTTTCTAATTAAAACTGTAGCATTTGTGAATATATATATTTTTTTTATAATTATTTATTTATTAAAAGACTTAGCCTAGGTAACATCGGTGTTGTTTCAAAAAGGGATGGGTATGGCTATTAAAAACGAGTACCCTGTCCTTCAAACTAGGAAAATGTATATTGAAGGACAGTGTACAGACGCCAGCACATCAAGCTACTACAATCTGTCAAATTTCTTTAATAGATTTTCAACTTCATCACTAAAGCATAAGGTTCAAAGTTGATTGGGAAAATTTGACAGTTTCGGGTAGCTTGATGTGCTGGCGTATCTTTTTGTGTTTCGTTTCTACAGCTACAAAACCATACTCCTCATATTTTAGATTCATCATAGGTAGTTTTTTTTAATCAGACATTATTTTCTCTGCTTTAAAATTTTCTCATTCATCATCAACGAGGTCCAACATTTCCAATTACGAAAACTATCCTTAACCCATCGAAAGCAACCATGGCGTCCGCAAGTACAACCCTCTAAAAGCCAACGAATCTAATTTCCGACCTCGGCAGCTCCAACTATTTAAACCGAAGTTAGTTTAGCGAGTCTAGAAGTCCCAGACGCAACGCACTCTCAATTAGTGAGTCCCGTATGAAAGTTTAACCGCCCATACATAACCATTATGTGTAAAATACGGGTAAAGTGGAAAGTTAGACAGCGTTTCTATCCTTGCGAGGCTATAACTCGTGTGTGGCCAACTTCTGAGAGTAGGTACAGTGCGCAGGCACAGGGTTAATAGTTTTTGTGATTTTTGATTGGGTAACTTTTGTTCAGTGAGGGTTTTATGTGTATTGTGTTTTATGGACTTATAGTTATGTTATTGTTTATAGTTGCTCTTAAATATTTCATTGCACACCAAGCTTGCATTTGTTTAGGAATTCCAGCAACGCAGCACCCTAATTGCGTAGCACATTATCAATCATATATAATCTGAATAATTTTGAAGGATATTGCTAATCTATTGCTTCATATCGTTCGGAAAATTAGTCCGCTCATCAACGTAAATAACGCATTGAATGTTGTTGAACTGTCAAAATGAAAGCCATTGCTACTGATAGTGTATTATACAATTATCCAGCTAAAATTCTTACCAGAATGAAACTGATTCAGATTGAGACGGATGGTGTGTTACGCAATCAGGGTGCAGGACTCCCATTTGGTACAGACGCCAGCACATCAAGCTACTACAATCTGTCAAATTTCTATAATAGATTTTCAACTTTATCGCTAAAGCATAAGGTTCAAAGTTGATTGGGAAAATTTTACAGTTTCAGGTAGCTCGATGTGCGTATATGGCCTTGTATTATCTTTACAGGTAATGTCAATGTCTGTAGAACTATTATTTAATTTCTTTCTTTCAATATTAACAACTTTTACTATGGGACCAAGTAAGAATTTGCAAAAAAAAAAATTCGACCTTAGTTCTTATACAAAATGATCCAATCGGGTACCTTTATACGGGAAGTTCTATTTTTTTTTGAGAATTCTAAGTTGGTCCCATAGTATTAAAAGTTGTTAACATTGATGGGTAGAACACCCCCTTAAATTTTGTCGCATATTTTCAAAGACAGCCTGTATATCTTTCAACTGACTACAAACACGATTCTTTTCGAGCCACAGAACCTATAAAAAGCCCCTTACTTGAATAAAACCTGCCTTTGCCTTATTTTGCAGACGGTGCTAGGGAGTGCGGGGCGCGGGGGGGGGGGCGGCGCCAGTGTGCGGTAATTGTACAAAAGTTACCATCCTCAGCTACGGTGGATTCGTTCACGCTTCCTTAAACCCGAGCGGCGGACGGGCGGACGAAACGCGGCGGTTGAAGCGCTGGACTGCATCGCTGAAAGATTAATATGAATCAGTTAACAGCAGGTCTTGCTTGCTTACCATACATCCGCGGGGTAATTGCGTAACCCACTATCGGTAGCAATGCCTTTCCAATAACATTCATTGCGTTATTTACGTTGTAGAGCAGATTTTTTTTTTCGAGCATGTGAAGCAATGGATTAGCAATATCCTTCAAAATTATTCAGACTGAGATTGATACGAGTAATATGTTACGCAATTAGGATATCGTTTCTGAATTGAGAATTTTTAATCGAGGGCTTGTTAAACTACTTTAGCGTTATCAGTACAAGGTTATTGATAAAACATTAACAACCTCTCAGGACTATATTACTAACATCATAAACAGCAACTTTTTAATTAACCTGATCGATCGAAACGTGCGGCTGTTATTACTTGGCCACAAGCCCCTCCCTCCCCAAAAAACAGTAGGTAGTCTCCAAGAAAAATACAGGTAAAAAACAACACACGACACCTCCCTTTACCTTACAAATTACCCAGCTTTATTTCCCATCACTACGGAGCCATTTTCCGAACTTAATCAAATACTTTCCAAGTCATTTCACACACGCCCGGTCCCCTAAAGCCGTAACATTCGATTTCCCGTACCGGGCCCCTAATCGTAACTTTTCTTCAATCAACCGTCTACGAAACGTAAAAGTAAAATCTAATTACCGCTTACAGATTGCCATCGGCCCAGGGCTGCGCGTGATTAAAAATTTAAATTATGTTTTAAAATTAGAACATTTTAATCTAGGGTCCTGGTTTGAAAAAGTTTTTATTCAAGTGGGAATGCTTAAAGTTGACGGCCGTTGTTGAGTGCAAGTGGTATAGGGTTGCCGAAAAAGTAAAAGAATTCTATTTTCAAATGATTTTCTTTTGTTTTCTCATTCGTAACGACTTTTTTTGGGTTTTTCTATTTAGAATTTCTTTTGCAACGACTTTTTATGTGGTTTTTCCATTGTAAATTTCTCCGGATTTGCCCCTAATTACCTACAGTTACTTAACTGCCTATCCTTTCGAAAAATACAGGCGTGATGTCACGTTATATTTCTGGCAGCATTTCTACTGAATAGATTTTTTTTTTTAACTTACTTCATTAGAGCTCTCTTATTCCAAAATAACACCCAAAAACAAGACCCAATATTTTATTATCAATAACATATCAATTCCATAGACTATCAGTTTAAACTGTAGGTACTCTTTTTAATTATGTATTATCACTAATTGTGTACTTGAAACTTTCATGCGTTGTTATTGCCGTGGTTTTGTGCAATATCGATAATTTTAATTATATACGGGTAATACGTAGGTACTTCAAAGTACTCTTAAATGTTCATAACCATCATTAACATTCAATTCGAAAATTTATGTTAAATATGTGATACATTTGTACTTACCTGAAATTGGATGATTTTTTGAAGTGAAAACTTCTTTAGGTGCGTTGGGCATTTTTTGAGATGGGAAAAAAACATTGAATTCGCGCCACTGTTACCGGAAGCGACACCGCTTAGGATGAAAAAAAAAAACACTACAAAGTGAAAAATAACTTTAATTTCGGAAATCGGTGTCGTTGGTTCCGCATTTTCGAGTAGGTACCCAAGCAAAGAGGTTAAAAAGAAACATTGCTAAAGGTACCTAAAAACGGTTCTGTACCTAAGAATGACTATTTTTTTATATATTTTTTATTACACTTTCTAATATCTAAGCTTCTAGCCAGCCCTGTAGCTCGCACAAGTTAGGCAAGCGGTAGCCGGGGCGGGTCTTGTGGCGCAGGGCGGGCGGTAATGAGTTGGCCGGCTGTGCCCAGGATCTGCAGAGGCGGACGTAGGCATTAAAGTTTGGGTGGGTTTGATTGGTCGAGAGTTTGACAAACTTAGTCTGACAAATAGATTATGATAAGCAGTTCGAAGAGAAGTTTGTAGTGTTTTAAAACGTTTGATAGACTAATTGAAAACGCTTTTTAATTTTCAAAATACACAGAAAAGGATGCCTTTTTCCCAATAGCTATCGCAGACGTGCTTACATGCTTCTTCAAAACATCATCATCATCACTTCAGCCCGGGATCACCCGCTGATAGGCCTCCATTTTCATCTGTCATAATACTTCCCGGTTCCGTGCGTCCCTCGTCCAGGTGTTTCCCGCGAGTTTGACAATATCGTCAACTCAACGTGCTTTTGGACGACCTAACTTTGTCCACCATTCGGTCACATCTTTACTCCATCTACCATCAAAACCAAAAAAATGCAGTAATTAGTAAAAGAACACGAGTTTTGGGATACATAAAGAAACCTCCTCGTGTAGCGCAGTTTGTTCCGCACAGTTACTCAACTGAATCGAGCGCTCGGTGCATTCTGGACAGTCACACCCAACACCTTATTTGACTGGCCAATGCTTCCCTTTCGGTGGTAGGGCTAATGCGCGCCTGGTTTGCGACCGGCCTCCCACTGGAGTCAGATTAATTAATTGTTATTTTAGCAACTCAATCAAAACTGACGTGATTTGAATTGATGCATTTTTCCTATCAATATCAGAGTGGCGAATCTACGAAACTTTTATCCGTACATGACCCGGTTGATTTGCGAACTATCCAGTAAGCATATTATCCATTTGATAGATGACGCTGATAGATCACAGTTGCCCATTATTGACTATAGCGTAGATACGTTTTAGCGACGTTTTCATTTGTATTGTTAGTTTGGGTTTTTAATGGATTATTGGTACCTGGATGTTGTTTACAAAATGCTCATAGTGATGTTGTTTTGTTACATCAGTGGTATTAAAATGAACTAGTAGATAGCTACCTGAAAGAATGATCATTCTAAAGAAATTTAACGGACCATGCCATTCCTACTACAATATTTCGAATTTGAAGCGGTCTTTGCCTTAAACCATGGGTTTCTTCCTAATTCTTGATAAGTGAGGAAGTAAACTTGTTATGATAATCTCCAGCAGTCTCGGAACGAGAGACAAGGGTAGCCTATCTTTTGACAGCAAAAACTTCATATTTGGTCCAACGATGTGCACTCAAGGAAATTTATTGCTATGCAAATTGACACCCTACGTCAAATAACCGTGTTATAGCCATTTCATGTCAAAGAATGACAATTGCGATTTGAATATACAGACAATTTAAGGGGACTATATGACCCAAAACGCGTTCACTGTCGGACTGCATAGAAAAGAAAGAGAAGCGCGATGACACAACGCTGGTAATGTATTGCAAAATATGAAGCAATAATCTATTTACAAAAAATCTATTGTTTGGACTAAAAAAATTCAAACAAAGAATCAGAATGATTATTTATGTACCTATATTAGTATGGTTTTATTGTAAGAAGAAAGTTTTTAGAGGTATCTTCATGAGTTTTTCTAGCGTATCAAATTAGTTCTATTATGTTTTCACACACTATCTACCTAGCATTATATCCTGAAGAATATCATATATTTTTCTGATTTTGTTTACTGTAGTCGATCATATACTTTTATTGCTTCTAAAACTTGTGTTTTTTGCGTTTATGTCCTGTAATACCCTTAAGTTCGTAGTCGACTTGCTTGACTTGCACTGACTGACCAAGCTGCGATAAAAACAAACAGAAAACAAAAGACTGTCGAGTCTACATTTTTTTCTTCGGGCTCTTTGGTGGAAAGTTGAAATTCGGCTCCGCTCTCGAGACTACAGATAAATATCTGGCCGTGGCCGGACTTTTTTAATATAAATGTTCTTTGTTCCTGACGGGAGAAACTTTTAATGAAAATTCAAATAAGGACAACTTTTAACCTTTTTTTTTTTTTTTCACGATTTTTTTTAGCCTCTGAATTGTTTTTTGTTATTCCAAGTGCCGGTGATAAGGATCGTGGTTTGTTTCGCTTTGTTCTAGTTTTTTTTTTGTTTGTTGTTGATAAATTATGTTTAATGTACTTACCTCTTACTTTATACTTAATTAAGGTTTTGTCTCCGTTGTGTTTATATTATAAATTACACCTAAACCAATCGTTTTGTCCAATTCATGTGTTCTAATAACATTTCCAAACATACTTTCTAATAATCCTAATTTCGATAATCTATTAAGCATTATCCTTTCTAATATATTAGTGTAAACTCCTCCTCATAGAAGAGATTATAATATATAATAACGGAGCCAATATACGATATAAATAGTTCATTGTATAACCAACACAGCTCTTCAATATGGCTGACATAATCGTTCAACATTCAATCGAATCGAAAAGCCCAGCCTGGTCTATTCTGTAAATCGCCATACGTGCAGAAGTGATCTTGAAATGAGCTGTGATTCCACCTGAGGAGCAATTCTCGTTATTTTAAAAACGTTCACAGTCTGATCTCAGTCTCAATCTGTCAAAAATACCTCTAAAATCCCTACATTTTTAACAATTTTTTGACATTGACTGTCGCTGAGATGAGATTGCGACTGGATTTTGAACGTTTTTAATTACGAGAATTTTATTGGCCTTCTGAGCTCACTTGAAACTCACTTCACCTAAGTTTTCACGGTGATTTTTTTACAGAACGGTAGGTACACATTTTCCATAAAGCCTATAACCACACCCACTCTTCAAAACCCACGTCGCTACCATTCTCCCACACCGTCATTACCTTACAAAGAATTCCCAGTAATGAGTGTAGGCTTTATTTATTCGGCCCCATTGCCTCAGGGACGAAAAGCAAATAAAACCCTCTTTATACAGTCTATGCCAACATACATTTTAATCAAGTGACCCTGTCAGAACCGTAGGACCTACACTTAATTACTTAAGTTGATTAGGTCCATGTACCTATGTGTGTCACTTGTGGGCGTTTTTAATATTGTTGAAGTAGTTTTGTTAGTAAATGTGTGCGATAGAAGAAAAGTGTTGTGTGAGCTTGTGGGACGGAGTTGGACGTAAATGTATCACTAGGGACTTTATTGCTGTAGGTAGGAACGAAATTATTGTTCTTTAATAAATACCATCAAATTCGAGTACCATACATACTGGGTTAATTACTTTAGAGGGCTGGTATTCAGCTGCATCGGGTTAGACTAGAAGCCGATCCCAACATAGTTGAGGAAAGGCTAGGCAGATGATGATGATGACAGGGTTACTTTAAATTAGCTAGCTAAACTCCGCAGATGTGATGGGTATCGACAATAGAACATGAACACGCAAAAATAAATTGATTTTTTTTGTGGGGTCATCGACTGCAGTTATTGTGGTGACTTGAAATATCATTTTCAAAAATATATATAAACTTCACAGACGTAGTGGGGATTGAAATCTAAACACGATAAAACATTTTAAAAAAACTTAAGAAAACTGTTTTTCTCAACTCATACTTCAAGTCAACAGCATTTATAGCAGTCGTTGACCTCCCAAAAAAAAACATCAATTATTTTTATTTTAGCGTGTTTAGATATAAGTACTCATCGCGTCTGCGAAGTTTACCTAATCAATTTAAAATAACCCTGTATATTAGTTATAATAAACTCAATATGTAGAGTTTGGTCAACATTTTCCAGATAAGGATTCGATAATTAGATCTTCAAATTCCATACTCGATGTAAACAATTTACCCTTTAAATGAATTATTCAGCGTTAACTATACTAAGTAATCATTTTATTGTTCTCGTATTTATTGTAACTTCAGTGAGCAGTGGTGGCCCAGTGGTAACGGCCGCGACTTACGAATTGTAGGTCGTAGGTTTGAACCCAGACAAGCGCTTTACTTTGTGTAAATTATTCCATCACAACTGCTCTCAAAACGGTGAAGCAAAACATCGTGAGGAAACCGGCATGACTTAGAACCAAAAATTCGAAGACATGTGACATCTACCAACATGCACTGGGCCCGCGTGGTGGATTACGGCCCACTCCCTCTAACTGAGAGGAGGCTTGTGTCCCAGCAGTGGGAACGTTATAGGCTTATTATGTTGGTATGTTAATTGTATCTTCAGAAGTTTCATAATTAAACATTCGGAACTTTTCTTAGAATTGACTTTAGGATTAATTATGCCAGAACATAATGAAGAGGGAATGTGAATGCAATGAGTTACTATAAACATTTAATGAAAATTCTATATAAATTAAAATTAAATGCTGTTCCGCATCATCATCCGCATAACTTGAAAATGGCTAGACGGATTTGGCTATTTTTTGTTTAAAAAAATTCGTAATACCTAGTCTGAATTAGGTTTTTATCAAAAGAAAAACTGGAAAAATTGGAAAATTCGAGAAAACTGTAAGTGCATATTTATTATGGATTTTTTGTATGAATTATTGAAATTTGCAACGGGGCAACGTCTGTCAAGTCAGCTAGTTCAAAATAAAACAAAAAATATTGTATAACTACACTTTACCATCACAAACCAAGCTTGAGACTCGAAACCTCATCAACTCTCAAATAATGAAATACAATACTCTCGAACATTACCTACCGACCAAAAAAAACGACCCCTCACAAAATTAAAATCCTCAAACAGTACTCACTTTGAAAGAGATATATGGGGGTGTTCTTTCATCTTTCCCAAGCGGTGACCTTACCTTAGTCGTTTGCGGGTTAGGGGCGGGACCAGCGTACCCCTAAGGGGGGCAAAAACCCGGGAAAAGTTGGGGAACAGACCTCTGCGGTGTTATTTATGGGTCTCTCGAGCACAGTGAAGTGCCCGCTGAATATAAATCCTGGGGTCGGCAAAGACTTAAAATGTAAAATAAGAACGGAAAAGGGACGCATTTAAAACCCACGGACCGTACCTATGTTGTTTAATTTAGGAGGTTTAATGCTTAGGTATATGTTTTACTTGTTAATGGTACATGACCTAAATAAAAAGTACTTCACATACATAACATAATCAGCCTATAATGTTCCCACTGCTGGGACACAGGCCTCCTCTCAGTGAGAGGGACTGGGCCGTAATCCACCACGCGGGCCCAGTGCGGGTTGGCAGATGTCACATGTCTTCGAATTTTTAGTTCTAGGACATGCCGGTTTCCTCACGATGTTTTCCTTCACCGTTTTGAGAGCAGTGGTGATGAAATAATTTACACAAAGTAAAGCGCCCGTCTGGATTCGAACCTACGACCTACAACTCGTAACTCGCGGCCGTTACCACTTGGCCACCACTGCTCTCTTGGCCACCACTGCTCTAAAAGAAAAGTACATACGAAGGCTAAAAAAAGCTCATTTGCGTGCTTGGTACTTATTGTAGCGTACAAATTCAAAATTCAAGAGTTATTTAAGCGACAGTTCTACTTTTGCGCCCGTTTGCCGCCATGGCATTTACATTTACGATTCAACGCTTGGCAGCCTGACTGAGATACGAGACTTACAACGTAAGCGATTTTGAAGCGCGAACGCAACGTGTAGGTACAATCGTAACGTACGTTACGAATGTTATGGTAAATCGCTAATAAAGAAAGAAAGAAAAAGTATTTATTGCGACTCGTACAGGAAGATCACAAACTAAATTAAATACAGTAAAAAATATAAAATCAAGTTATACAATAAAAAAAAGTAATAAAAAGAAAAATGAAACGGAAAATCCTATACGAGGCCAAAAGGCTAAAGCAAAGCACTCTTACAGCTTTGTTTTATTGCAAAATGGGCCAGCTCTTGACCTCGATCTCGCCTGGTAGACAGCGATGGATGAGGTCTGTGATGGAACTAGCAAGCCCAGAAGATGCATATTCACTCTTACTTTGAGGTCTGACTGGTTATACGTGGGGGGGAACACAGATGCTGGCAAGAGAGTTCCACAGTTGGCCGTGCGAAGCTTCCTTGAATAATCTACTCAATTCAATGTGTAAAAACATTTCCACAAGGCAACCAAGCAATTTACATAAAAAAGTCACCCCTAAAAATTATCTTTGACTTCACCCCCTATAAAGATGAATAATAAAAGGTGGGTCTGGCGACCGAAGTTTTCCCGCTTAGGGTCAAGTTACATTTTTCATTCTCATTAAACGAAATGAAATCTGACCCCCGATATGGGGGTTGAAGGAATCTTCACCTACCCACGCAATGTTTATGGGGTGAACTGTTACTTAAATGGAATGCTTGACAATCTGTAGGTACTAAAAACAGCTCGAAAATGTTAAAGACTTCGCTTAATAAAATTTGGTTTTCACGTGATTGGTTTTTATTTTCAAGATATAGGTACCTACTTAATCTGCATTCGCGATTTATTTGCCAAAAATGTAAACAAATATGAATTTATGGAAAAATAACTTAAAATCCTACACAATAAAGTTCAGTTTACGCTACAACTTCAAACATTTTTATACCTTTTTTAATAGTGCTAGTCACTCTAAAAGAAAAATTTCTATTCGTCTAGAATTCATGGTTTTAGTTTGCGCGTCGATGGGTCTGTTACCCTGTAAAGTAACGGTTCAATATTGTTGCTTAGAAAACCGCTGAGTATTTTATTGTTATTATGCACATAAAAAATAGGTGCCTGAGACCTACAAAGTCGGTTTCAAAACCTAAAGAGTAATTCTCGTAATTCTAAGAACGTTCACAGTCCGAGGGCCTAAAAAGGCCACTTTGGCAGAATCATAAAAGGATAACATTATCAATCATAATAAACTCGTAAAATGGTCACAAGCTGACAATTCATAATATTATTTGACATTAAAGCAATCCATATTTTGTGGACCATTTTACGAATTTCCATAGAAAACTGTCAAACAGATGAATTGCGTGATATGAAATTGTTCGCAAATAATATTATGAATTGTCAGTTTGTGACCATTTTACGACTTTTATTATGATTCATAATGTTATCCTTTTATGATTCTGCCAAAGTGGCCTTTTTAGGCCTCCAGATCTCAGTCTCAATCTGTCAAAAATACCTACTTACCTACAGAATCTAGAAAATTATAATATTATGTAAAACGTGATTACTTTTTATCAAGCGACGTAAAAATGATCTATTCCCATCCAATACCAAGAGCTAATACCATTTGGTATTAGTTTATTTCCGAATTTATTTTCTATTCCCAACGAGTACCACATTTTAAATCCAAATCCCAAATCTATTACTAACGAATACCAAAACGTGACTTTTTGTACACTCAGCTACACAAAGTTGTATTTTATTTTCTAACATTTACATAGTATACTAAGGTAATTGAAAATGCTTACTACTTTTAAATGTTAGCAAATTATTTATATTTGATTTTTTTGCCAAAAAAATGCTGATTTATTACTACTAAGCTACATAATTATTTTAAAAGTTGATTGTGATATTTTATAACTATTGTTAGATTGTAAGTTAAATATCCATTTTTGAAGTTTTTGCCAAAAACATTGTTACATTAAAACTTGATTATTTGTGATATTTTATAATTTTGTTAGATTTTCAGTACTTTAACGATTCATATTCGATTTTTTGCCAAATTTTTACGTGATTTATTATTAACATACGCAATTATATCATCACCGTATATAAGTCGATTGCTCGAGCATCGCTCTATACTTTTACATACTAGGTAAGTATCACAGTTAATTAATAAGTACTGAAAATTGCTACTGTTTGATTGTTTGTATATAATATTATAATTGTTGGACTTGGAATAGTAAAATAAATGAGTATCTAATATCTCTAAATTTCTAAAAATTACAAAATAAAAGAAAAAATCAATATGTGATTTATATTCAAACCCTAATCTTGATTAAACATTACTTAAACTCACTCAAAGCATTTTCATTTTAATGAACCTGACTGTACCTATTTTCTTCAAACTTGTTTTGGTATTGGTTTTAAAATGTGGTACTCGTTGGGAATAGAAAATAAATTCGGAAATAAACTAATACCAAATGGTATTAGCTCTTGGTATTGGATGGGAATAGATCGTAAAAATGAGGTGGTTATCAACGCGACTCGTATTTAATAACCACTATTATCTTTTTACAGACAGAGTCCGATTTTGACGATTCTCATTATAGGTTTTATTTCTATTTCAACAAACATCTTTATTAAAGTATCAAGACGAAAGAACAAGTAAAAAAATGCAGAATTTTTTTGAGTTCCATTAACTTTTAGGTATGGCTTTTTGATTCGTTTCCTTTCAAAGTTATTTATTATATGTAAACAGTCCGAATAGTTTTCGTGGTAAACATTCGTTTCAACAAATAATATATTTTCACATAGATAGCAGGATTTAATATCATGTTTGATCAACTCGATACAAACTAGCACAACAAAATATTTTCGGCGCTCATCAGCATGGCGTGTACGCAACTAATATTTTTGTATCGAGTATGTTTTAATGAAGCTAGCTGATCTATTCTACCTGTTTCATATCAGTGATTCATCGTTTCATCATTCATCATTTTGTGTAGTTTCTGCAGATTAATCATTTACATAATCTACCGCCATGTGTTTTGTAGATCGAAGTCGGTATACATGAAGACTTTTTTATCACCATCCAAATTTTTACAGGGTGAAAAAAATCTGTTGTTTAATAAAAAATACCTACGTGACCAAAATGTATGAAAGAGTTAATTTTTTTTTTTCGTGATTTCAAACTTGGTCCCGTAGTGAAAGTTGTTCATATTCATGATAGAACATCCTATATAAATATTTTCATCACCACTGCTTTCAAAACTGTGAAGGAAAACATCGTGAGGAAATCGGCATATCCTAGAACCAAAAATTCGAAGACATGTGATATCTACAAATCCGTACTGGGCCCGTATGGTGGTTTAAGGCCCACTCCCTCTCACAGAGAGGAGGCCTGTGTCGCAGCAGTGGAAAAATTATAGACTGATTATGCTAAATGTTTTTGTTGAAAAGATTTAATGCTTTTCGAGGGCAGTCTAATTTATGTAGGTAATATTAACATTTGAAAAGTACTGATTCTAGCTCCAAATTAGAAGAGTAAATTAATGAGTTTTTGTAATGATTTGGCTCAAATGAAGGTTAGTACGTCTTGGTTTAGAAGTACGGTCAGCAACAGAAGTAGATGAACAATTTTTGGTCTATTCAGATTACATGTAAAAGTCCCAGCTTTTACATACCTACATGTAATCTGAATAGACCGAAAATTATACGATACACTACTTTACAGCATTTCATGTAACAGTTAATAGATATTTTTATTTACCATTGTGTAGGTACCAATCTTTCTCTCTAAAAAATTATGTTAAAAAAAACTCAAGTGTAATCAAATTTTGTTGCTGACCGTGCATACATTTTAAAATGTATTTGTCAAAACTTCGAAATAGAGGTCAAATAGGGGCTTAGAGTTCCATATACACGAGGTCGTAGTCAAAAGCTAGTACCTATTTCACAAAACCCCGAGTCGGCACAGAATCGTCTAAATGTGCTTAGGCGAAGTTTACACAGTCCATAGGTACCGGGTAATCTGCAAAAAACACGCGAATTCGTCATAACTCGCAAGCCCGTCCGTAAAGTACGCACTTCACTAAAAATATGAGTTTTGGTACAAGTGATGAGAGATTTGGTGAGCTTTCCAAACTTTGTGTGCGTGTTTAAATATTCATGATTTTTGCTGCTAATATACGAGTTACGTAATATATTATTGTATTTTCCCAATCTACCTTGAACCTTATGTTTTAGCGACAAAGTTGAAAATCTATTAAAGAAATTTGACAGATTATAGTAGCTTGATATGCTGGCGTCTGTACATGTTGTGTATCAATATTCATAATTTCGTAATTTCATTGATTGATGTCAATTATCAACTCAGCCTATCGCAGTTCGCTGCTGGTCATAGGCCTCTCCCAGGCTGCGCCACAACACCCAGTCCTCCGACTTCCGCATCCAGTCCATCCCAGCCACCTTCTTAAAGTTGTCGGTCCATTTAATAAGATATTTTTTAAGATATGATTTAAAAAGTTTGTTGTTGATAAAACAGTATGGCGGTGTTAGTTCTGATTTTGGCCACGCGCCAAAGGAACCAGCGGAGTAATTGCCCAACACACTAACAGTAGCAATGGCTTACATTTTAACAGTTCAACAACATTCATTGCGTTATTTACGTTGTTGAGCAGACAAATTGTTCGACCATATGAAGCATTGGATTAGCAATATCCTTCAAAATGATTCAGATTGTGATTGATAGTGTGTTACGCAATTAGGGTGCTGGTAGCTTTGTATTTAGGAAGTAAAAAAATCGGAAAGTCTCATCTCTAACCGCTGCCGCTTATCACTCGTCCCACCCCCCACACCGTGATGTCGCACACAATCCCTCATTAAACGGAACACGGCGCACGCTCCGCATTACGGCGATAATTTGTACCAAACTCGCATCGAACCCATTTGTACCTCGCTTCACGTACCGACTGCGAAAGAGCTGCAACTATTAGGACCTACACTAACTGCAGACTTTTTGTGCGATCGAGTCTGTGTCGTAAAAAGCCTGCGTGGAAGCATTATTTTACTGTTCAAACATAATTTCCTACTATTGTCCCTTTTGATGGACAAGAAACTGCGTTGCGTATTATCTGACTTTAGTCACGTATACGGTGTGAAAAATTTCGCAGATTTTTTGGTCGTCGCAGACTTATTCGCACGAAAAGTCGGTCGTCTGCGTGCCCCTTAACATTATGTTCGTAAGCATTGCCTGTGTGGTGACTGTTAGTGGATGCTGACGGTAAAAGGGATTGGTACCAATGTTTTTGTTACATATTCGTAAGTCTCGTTTTTTGACGAGTTTTGAGGGTAAATGCCTACCTACATGTTATTTCGTTGCCTACATTTAAAGTCAAAGCATTAATTTCAAATAGGCACATAAAAGGCACTTGTGAACGAATGAAGAACTGATTTTAGTTGCCCCTTCCAAAAGGTAGTTTTCGTATGGAGAAGAATGTGCAAGAAATTACTCTTTTAAAATGTCTTACAATATTTTGTATATAATAAAATTATATGTGAAGACAATGCACCTAGAATAAAATTACTATACCACAATAGGTAAAAGAATAAAAAAATAAGCCATGACAGATAAATTAATTATTTGATAGATACATGGTGCTCACAATTATATACAAACATTGTAAAAATAGATGATTCTCATAAATTTTTTAACAAGTAATAAGTCAGTGTGTGAGTTAATTCGATTTCGGCAACCCCATGGATTTTCAAAGAACTTCATCCATCTTTTGGGCCTAATTTACCTAAAAGAGGCACCTTGGTTTTTGTACCAATCCCAAGTATATTTAAAGAGCTATTCCCAGAAATCCTCTTCAAATATATTGTATTACAGTTCGTTACACAGTCAACTCATCAGTGGTAAAAAAATGGTATCGACAGCACCTTTATGTCGTAGAAATAAAGGCGATTTTCGTAGTGCAAGTAGCACACAGCTAACTCAATTCATTCAGCTTTTAAAACACCACTATATTATTAAAATCTTTCGTTTATTTATCTAAAACTGTATCATGGCTTATTTTGATATGCGAGAGGATCGAAAACGTGTGCTTTAGTGTACAGACGCCAGCACATCAACCTACTACAATCTGTCAGATTTCTGTAATAGATTTTCAACTTTATCGCTAAAGCATAAGGTTCAATGTTGATTGGGAAAATTTGACAGTTAGGGGTAGGTTGATGTGCTGGCGTCTGTACAAAAATCGTTACTATAAAGATCAGTGTAGTTTATTTCAACTCTCAGGGGATACATTGTAAAACCCGAAACTACGCCACGCGTGCTTATTAGCAGATTAATGGAACCTATATTTTCACAGTAGGTAAGCACGCTACATACGCTTAAAGCCCTTTGTACATAGCACGGTTTTTCTTTACGGTACCTGCAGGGTAATTGCGTAACGCACTATCAGTAGCAATGGGTTTCACGTTGACAGTTTAACAACATTCATTGCGGTATTTACGTTGTTGAGCAGACATATTTTTACGAACATATGAAGCAATGGATTAGCAATATCCTTCAAAATGATTCAGATTGAGATTGTAGTGTGTTAAATTAGGCTGCGTTTCCACCAGAGATGTGCGAGGATGCGGCGATTAGGCGATTAACACACGGCACCGCGTACCACCGCGGAGGGCGGCGACGGTAAAGCGGATTTCGTAGCGGTGCCCCACGCGGTAAGGCGGTTTACGCGCCTCTCCGCGCGGATCGATTTAACACGGTTTTGACCAGTTTGATCACAGACACTGGAAAGAATGGATTTGCAACACGTCCTGCACCCACGATGATCCGTGCGGCTATGCGGCGCCCCGTGTGTGAGGCGCCGCTCCACCGCGCGGACGGCAGCGCGGAGGGGTGGTGGCGGTGAGAGCACCGCTCGATCGCGCGGTCGGGCGGTGTACGTGTGTTAGGCATCTACGGATTTATTAGAGGCCAATGCGACATGAGATCCGCTTCACCGCCTACCGCGGCGGTGCGCGGTGCCGTGTGTTAATCGCCTTAGGGTGCAGCGGTGTTTAAACCGCGCCGTAGAAAAAAAAACGTGTCTATCAAAAAGCTTCCATAGTGATCCATACAACACCGACAACCGTGCCTACGCACGGTGAATAAACCGTAGCTGTCCACGGCAAGAAAAACGTGTGTGTTAAAGGGACTAACATAGCATGACTTTTTCATAAGTCTATTCAAAATATTTCGCACTAATCTACATAATATTTTACCAAAACAATGAAACCGGAGAAGCTGGCAAAACCCGCAAGCTCCCCTAATTTTCCATTATCACAAAATTCTGCCATAAAGAGTGTCCCTTCAGCCTGAAAATATCTTATGAAAGAATTTATAATGAGCCGCTGAAAAGGGATAATTGATATGAATTTTCCGTCGAGCCTTCGTTGCTCGGAAAGGCTTTGTGATGAGACAAAAGGAATTATAAACAAGTGGTACGGACGATGACGGGGTGTAGGCAGGGAGCCCGGGTCTCGTCACGTGGAATTAATGTAGAAGGATTTTGAAACGATGTATTCTTAAGTTTAGATTGAAATTTCTCATTTCTCTACGTGTACTTCATTATGTACATATAATCAAAAATGATCTGTTTTTGTTCAAACGTTATGTGAAAGTGTGTGACGAGAAAATGCGTTTTTGACACCTGTAACTTTCATACAAACGAATACGTGTTTTTATCGCGCGAATTTCATATTTATTAGCTACTAGAATTGTCACATTGGCAGGTGTCAGGAACGCATTCTCTCAACGGCCGGACTGTAAGTAAAGTTTCTTTCATATGTATGAGACATTCTAGTTGAGAACACGAAAAGTTTGCCCTTATCAAAGGAAAAGTTCTCTTGTAGTACTTATATCTTCTGCAAAACCTCACCCTCTTCATAACCTTATGTTAAACTCAAACGCACACTTTCATCATTCGTATAGGTATTTTGTGCCATAATGATATACAATTTTTGTTTTGCTAGCTCCCAAACCAACATGCATCTATAGGGACGCTCTCCTATACGCATATACATGGATATAGAATTTTGGATAGGCTAATTAGCAATTTTGTGAGTAAAATAGCCACTGCGGGATGATAAACATTCCAGTTTTGTTCAATTTACTGGTTTGTTTTTATTGATCCGTGTTTGTGGACTGTAATGGCGGTTCATAGTTCTTTTATTATTACAGTACTTATGTGTAAATGTTTCTATGTACACGTTTATGTCAATAGTCGAGGTTTCGGTATGACATCGAGTAGATTTATATTATAAGTTATACATTGTTCAATATCTTATTAACAGAACGGGAAATACGCGATAAATAAGTAGGTACTTAATAATTGAAATGAATTTAAAAAGTCTTTCTTTTTAACTATGTAAAATACAGTAGGTTGTTTTTTTATTTTTTTATTGCTGAATGGGCCTGCTCTTGACCTCGATCACGCCTGATGGAAAGCGATGGATGAGGTCTATGATGGAACGAGCGTGCCCAGAAGATGCCTAAGGCACTGGAACTCCCACGCGTCGACGAAACACAGCAGGCTGCTTGACGCCGGACCCCGGTGGGAAAGAATTGGCCAGTCAAATAAGGTGTTGGGTGTGACTGTCCAGGATGCGCTGAGCGCTCGGTTCAGTTGAGTAGCTGGCGGAACAAACTGCGCTACACGAAGAGGCTTCTTCATGCATCCCAAAATCCCTACCTACCTAGTGGCATTACATGTACTTACATTTTTTTTCTTATCCCGTATTGACACGAACTCCAGTCTAACCAGATGCAGCTCAGCCCAGAGGTCTCGATACGCAATGGATGGTCACCCATCCACGAACTGACCGCGGCAAGTGTAGCTTAACTTTCTATCGACCCGTGCGGCTGTTATTATTTAGCCACGAGCCCCTCCCTACCAACATTTAAGAATCGCCACTCACAAAGGCTATTTTAATACCACTTAAAAGTGGTTACTGCAAATCATAGTCAGCACCCTTTTAACCATTCCACACTTTAATTTGCTTGAAGCTCGTCAGAATCTATTCATTGAGCGTTCAATTAAAACAAAAGGTAGTGATTACTTTGTTCAATTTCCTCTTGGCACAAAAGAAAGCGCTCGCAGCGCCCCTAGCGGGAAACCGCTGCAACTCATTTTGGCTAGCCAAGTTTGATCAGCTTTTATCTAGAAATGTTTAATTATGTTATTGAAGCTTTTGGTAAATTATTTTGGCTTAGGTAGTTAGTGTTGGTAGATTAATTAAGAAAATTAATCATTATACATACTTCATGGCGAAATGTGGGTAGGTACCTATACTACAGATACACCTTTGCCTAACCCATCTAGAATTACAGGCGTGAAGTTATCTTATGTTATGTATATTTTATGATTTGGATAATTATATATTTTCACGATGCCATCTTTGGTGCCATGACATCTTAAAATAATAGAGTCATCACCGTCATTTCAGACGAAAGACGTCCACTGCTGGACATAGACCTCCCCCAAGCACCTCCACTTCGACCGGTTTTGTGCTTCTCGCATCCAACGGGTCCTGCGGTTTTCACAAGGTCGTCGGTCCACCTTGTGGGAGATAACAATAGAGTATGCTTCTAAATTTTTTTTTTATAAACATTCTTATTTATAATTATTATTTACTGATTTTAAAAAGTTTAAGAAACTAGTAACCTGCCAAACATTCCATATTTTTAATTAAATCGTCGTTGTCGTAATGGCAAGAAGAAACATAGTAAAAAAATGGCATCCTTGCCTAATAATAACCTATGAACTTATACAGCATAATCAGCCTATAATGTTCCCACTGGTGGGACACAGGGCCCTCATAGTGAGAGGGAGTGGGCCGTAATCCGCCACGCGGGCCCAGTGCGGGTTGGTGGATGTGTGAAATTATTTCATAACCACTGCTCTCAAAACGGTCAAGGAAAAAATCGTGAGGAAACCGGCATATCCTAGAACCAAAACCTAGCCTATTTAGAATATGCCGGTTTCCTAATAACTAAAAAATAAATAACTAAATTCAAACCTCCGACCTACAACTCGTAAATCCGTTACCACTGGGCCACCCCTGCTCCCACGTAACCTTTATCCATAATATGGTGTACAAAATAAATAATACCTATTCTATTCCATGAAAAAAACATTGGATACTTTTACCAAAAACTAAAATTAAATAAAACCAATTCTAAAATAAAAATCTAGCCAGTACGAAAATAATTATTCTATTTCTAATTACGTCGCAGTAAGTCGCGTGGTCAGCTCCTCCTAATGAGCTCTGGCAATTGTTTCAATTTCGTTTCGCAGCTGCCCACTGCCCAGTGCCCAGACCCCAGTTTTTCGTGCCCTGTCTCGTTCCAGATGGATCTGTCGCATGGCAATTGTTTAGACCGACTTCTAATTAATTTTATTGTAACTTCAGACACGGTCGGAAATTCAGTTTCAGAGGAAATTCGAGTAACTTGTATTTTAGGGTAGACTTTCTAATTTGGAGTAAGATTTTTTAGATTGAATTGTTTTCTTTTTTTTTGTTTTGTTTTTTAATTGGGTTGTGTAAATAAAAAGGTTCTTATTTCGTTTTTAAATCTATTTTCCACTTTCTCTAAAACTGTTTGAGGAACTTTATAGCTACGTGGTTGAACATAATATTGTATTGTTGCCAACAAGTAAAAACCATAGTTCTAGGAAACTACTTTAGTACGCCAACATTTCGCCATTTTTGTTTAATTAAGGTGAAATCAAGTATGTGAGCACAGACAAGAAAGCACTAAGCATCCAGAACTGAGTAATATTGCATGAATACATACATACATAATCAGCCTATAATGTTCCCACTGCTGGGATACAGGCCTCCTCTCTGTGAGAGAGAGTGGACCGTAATCCACCACGCGGGCCCAGTGCGGGTTGGTAGATGTCACATGTCTTTGAATTTTTGGATCTAAGACATGTCGGTTACCTCACGATGTTTTCCTTCACCGTTTTGAGAGCAGTTGTGATGAAAGTAAAGCGCTTGTCTGGTTTCGAACCGACGACCTACAACTCGTAAGTCGGTGTCGTTACCACTGAGCTACCACTGCTCCTTTACGAGAAAGCTTACCCAACATAAACAAAAAGAAATCTAGATACTATTCTAATACAAGTAATAAACCCTATCCACCACATAAACAGACTCTCACTGAACCCGAAGCACCCAGCTCGTAAATAAGGGAGTAAACACAAGACGTGAATAAATACGCCACTATTAGTCGACCAGCATCCACCAATTATACCCAGTCTCGGCCAGCATGCACCAATTATAGCCACTCTCATTTAATCCAGCTGCATCTGGGCATCTGAGGCCACCGTTAGACGTATGGATTGAAAAATAAAATGTATTCATTTGTTTTTAGACTGATTTAGAATGGGACATTCGCCACAAAGTATGTATTTGGCTTTTATGTTTGTAAATGTAAAGTAATCATTATTAACGCTGGTGAAAATAAAGTACCTAATAAAACACGAACTGTGTACATAAGTAATAGATATAATAGTGCCTCATTTTATTAAAAACATCTAACGGGTCTTTGCGAGTTGCCGTCGGTACCTAGTGCGCCTTTTTAAGGTCCCGGAAAATAATAACAATAATTTAATTAGTCAAATAACAATGATAACATTAAATCTAAGTATTAGTATTGCTATATTGATACTTATTTGTAACTAGCTTTTGCCCGCGGTTTCGCCCACGAGGCTGTCGGAAAATATACCATTTGACTTTCATTTGACCTCCAATAAACGTCAATAAGTAAGCAGATAGGGAATACTTTCGGTGCCTCCCATGATAAAAAAAATCAAGTCATATGTCAACTTTAGGGATGGCCACAATACTATAATGCAGTCGATGCGAAAAATTCGGTCTTTTTATCGATTCGAATTTAACGTTAAAAATCAATTCACACAAAAAATCATTATTATTAGTTAATCAATATAACGATAGCTAGAAAAATCCATGCTCTTTACGTAATAATCATTATAAAATCATTCGAACTATTTTGTAACTTCTAATGGTGTTGGAAACTTGCAAATATAACTACTACTTGATAATTGGTTCGATAATAGTTTTGAAAGAAATCATTCACAGTCGTGCACCACAAACTCGCATTTCTAACGATTAGTAAGGATAGATTAGTAATAAATATACAAGATTAATAACAATAATCGATTAACTGTAATCGAGTTACTAATTTGATAATTGATCAGTTTAAAGTAATAAATGTTCGATTATGTCGATCATTCCCACCTCTAAAACTGGCAAGTGTCATGCTTGAAGTTCCTGACGTCAAGCATAAACAGTAGGATGTTTTATTTTCTCATGAACACTTGATCTTCCAGCTCACTTTAGACATTGGCAGAATAGTCGACATCGGCTTTGCTTGCCATTTATTAAAAAAATAGAATAGAATAGGATGTTTTATGATTGTGTTATACGTGGCCAAGATTTTCAACTCTTCAGTCTAGAATTTAGAAAATTTATTTAAATTTAATGACTGCTTGGAAAACCAAAATATTGAAATTAGTTGCTTAATTAAAAATATTTAAAAAAAAATACCTGTAAAAACTTTGCATAGGTACCGAATTACCTTAATTTTAAGAACGTTCACAATCAATCAATCGGTTCTCGGTCTCAATCTGTCAGAAACATCTCTAATTTCCCTACATTTTTGACAAAATTTTGACATTGATTGTCGCTGAGATGAGATTGCGACTAGTCTTTGAACGTTTTTAATTACGGGAATTGGTCTTCAGGTAGCTATTTTTTTTTACCAAGAGCTAGCCACAAGTACACTACATTTTAAAACAAACAGCCCTGATTCACCCCTTGATTTATATCCAGCACCGGCCCGTATTAGGATTGACAGTCGCTCGCAATAGTCGCAGTCTCTCCGATCATCTATGAATAATTTCGTAAGATTCATAACGTTTGGCACGGAAATAGGCGTATCCAATATTCGGCCAGTCGTCACGTCTATAATGATATCTTATTTCCGGACGTGATTGGCAGAATTTTTAATGAAGGCATTAAATGTCTGTGCGGTTATGTGTGCAATTCTCAATTACTATGGCTTAGTAAAACGTAAAATATAACTTAATGCTGTATCTACATCTTCCTATGATATTATTTTCCTTTTAAGCAATAATTTTTCTCTCATCGGTGTTAGTACCTCTTCAGATATAGGTGCATTGGGGCAATTACGATAATGGATGCATTCCGATTGACGATAATTTCTACCAAATGCAGCGGCATTTTTATATTGGCAACATAATGGATAGACGCCATTTTATCGGCCGCCGTCTTTCGCTGTTGCTATATAAAAAAATATTATTAAACAGTATTATGTTTAATGATATTTTTTTATATAGCGACAGCCTACTATCGTAATTGCCCCAATAAACGATACCCCAAATTATAATATGCTCTTTGGATAAAAATTATGACTTATGCATTCAATGTTTCATCTCTGAAAATGTTGATACTTATTAAAAATTAAATAACATAACACACAACCTCAAGCCTGTTTTTCCAGAAGGGTTAGGCAGAGGAAAAAACAGAACAACCAACCAACCAAGTAACCAAGCAACCAACTAATCAACCAACCAACTAATTATTTACAGGTCAAATTTTAACAACACATAAATAAAGTGGTATATTTTTAATGTTCAAAAACAAAAAAGCATCTCCACGAGAGCTTGAAGATAGGTCAAGTCAGTTTATACTATAAAGACGTAAATAAGGCCAGGTGGCAATATTTCAAGTAGACCGCTAGACAAGCTTACGCTAAGTCTTGCAGCTGCATAAAACGACCAAACAAATCCACTTCGTTGGCTAAGTCTAGGGTTGTCACAAAAAGAAGAGACTGAAAAAATTAAACTTTTTTGGTGCCCATTTCTTTGAGATTAACAATACTGTTACTCGTATATTTCATTATATTCAATGCTCAATTCAATACACCTACATAGACAATCAATGCTATGCTATACTAATTGACGAGAAGGGTACTGGGTTCAAAAAACACTTTGGAATATTTGAACGATACTAAGCAAGCATCGTTCTAGAGGAAGACTAGCTTCTGCCCGCGACTTCACCCTCTTAGGGGTGGAATTTCGAAAAACTCTTTCTTAGTGGATACCTACTCTTCACAAAGAACACACCCTCCAAATTTCATGTCTCTAGGACCAGCGGTTTAGGCTGTGCGTTGATATATCAGTCAGTCAGGACTTTGAATTTTATATACATATATAAAAGATGGCAGAAAACGAAAATGTTTGTTGCACTTATAACATTTACTTTTCAGTTTCGCATCAGGCTTAGTAGTTGAATGTCCTGTGAAGAGGGTGCAGAACATGCTAACTGAGTTTCCCACCCATTCAAATTAGAAACAAGTTAATTTAATGTAACTTTTAAACATTTCGAATATTAATCCATACTAATATTAAAAATACCAAAGTAACTGTCTGTCTGTAATGTGTGTCTGTTGTTACCTTGAATCAATTGCGATGAAATCACATATACATAGGTCCTGAGAAAGGATATAGGATACTTTTTATCCCGGTAGTACGTTTCCATGGAATCATTTCCGTCCTCCACGAGGGCAAAAGCTAGTAAGAAAGAAGACTTTTTTTGCGTGACAACCCTAAGTAAAGCCCCAGACACGAGGGCGAGGTTTGTTCCAAGTCTTTGCTTTAGCGCTGTTATTTAACGGATTAGGTTATTACGGAGCCAACATAAATTCTTATCTTGGCCAACTTGGACGACGCTTTTTAAAATAAACCAGCTTTATTGCGGCTTCTTGAATTTTTTACACTTTTTATTATGAAAAAATCGTATACTGGTGGCTTGTAATGGAACTTATAGACTTTGTTCTAATAAGATTGGCTGTAAGTTTTCATACTCTTATCATATTTAAGTTACATTAAAGTTAGTGTCTTTGAGCATCATGGACGTAAGTGTTGACAGGCATGCAGAAGTTTTATATTCCAATACTAACATGCTTGGAAATTAACTAAGTAAGTATGCACTAAAATCCTATGCCATAAAGTTCTATGGCACTCGGCAATAGTCTTTTTTTCGTTGAAACAATTTTTAAACTAAGATCAGAATACCTCTTGAAAGCAAACAAAGAATGTTACCACTTTATAATATTAGTTTAGATTTACCCATAGATATCCGGATTTACCTGAATAACGAGCTCGAGATAGTGCTTGGTATATTAGTCTAAATATGTAGGTAGGTATAGGTATGTCCGGGGGGGTTCCGGAATTAGTCTTTTAAGAGGAACCGGGACCGCCCCTATGTGCTGATAGTGATCACCGGGGTGGTTTTAGTGAGGTAAAAATCCCACACTCTCCAACCTCCCTCCCCGGAGGTCGGGTGCCTTTTGAAGGTTTCGCCCAGACAACAAAAAAAAAGGTATAGGTATGTCAAAATTGTGAGCTGTCAACGAGCTCCGCTGTCTATAAAACTATACGTCTTCTAACTTACTATCATCTGAAACAAGGTCGTAAAATAAAGAACAAAACCGTATATAAGTACTGTCAGCGACAAACTGGATAACACTGCTATGTACTTTTACTCATCATCTAAGTTCAGCAGTTCATATATATAATACTTAGCTTAGAATTAATATTTTTTATTATATTTTAATTTGCTCCGATTTTAATTAAATACATAATATAACATAATCAGCCAATAATATTCCCACTGTTGGGCCACAGGCCTCCTCCCTTCGAGAGGGAGTGTTCTGTAATCCAACACGCGGGCCCAGTGCGGGTTGGTAGATGTCACACATGTCTTCTTATTTTTGGTTGTAGGACATGCTGGTTTCCTCATTATGTTTTCCTTCACCGTTTTAAGAGCAGCCATTTTAAATAAATATTGAGCACAATAATTAAGATGAATAAAAGTATCAATCGAATTTTGTCGCTGACTGCAACGACAAAAAACATCTATTTCAGAAGCGCAGACGAAGCCAAAGCAAAAATAACCTCCCAACTACTCCCGTACATTTTGAGAGAACATTTATTGTTGTAGTACTAAAGTATTAACGTTCACCGGCTAGAAGGCGTCTATTTGAGTTCGGACAAGTAGTGATTCACATTTAGAGCGCGTTTAGCTCTTGACAGGCAGCTCGCGGCGTCCACTAATGTTGTGCTGACTGCACCCCTCTATAGACCTCAGAGTGCTCAGAAAGAGACAGGGATTTGCCCGAGTTTGGAGGTGATTTAGAGACATTTAGAGTAGGTTTAGTTCACTTTTTGTGGTGACTGCACACCTCTAGAGATATGAGAATACTGAGGAATGCGGAGACGGTCTTCAGTTTGAGTTTGAGAGTAATTTAGAGACATTTAGAGTGGGTTTAGCTCGTGAGAGGAAACCTGCGGCGTCCACTAATGTTGTGATAAATGCACCCCTCTACAGCCTTGCCCTGACAAGACATAGACGCCATATTTTGTTTTGATGTAAATTCATTTAGAGTGAGTAGTGATTGAGAGGCTCACAGCCGTTACTTATGTCATACTGACTGCATCATTCTAGAGCTAAGAATACTTACACAGACATTTAAAGCACATGTGGTGTGTAGTGAATGACTCGCCCTAGTAATTGCGGTTGTATTGCTGCCATTGACAAGTCTGTCAACATCATAGCGATCTTTATTATCGTTACAGTAAGGCTGCAGTTAGGTTGCAGCTGTCAGAGGTAAAATAACTGCAATGTGAACTGACTGTACGTGTACACTGCTACGCGGATTTTTTGGCGCTCAAATGATGTTGACAGAGGGCGCTGTTGGTAAACATTTGGTCGTATAGTCTTGAAAAAACAAGATGGCGGCTTTAGTTCCGATTTTGGCCACACGCCAATAGCGCTCGAAGTATTTTATCTAACAATTATATTTTAATAGTTTGTTAATTTATTCCTTTATTTCGTTATTTACATATAAATTATATTTTTAAATATAAGCATACAAAATATCGTCGTCATGCTGCCAAAGTTAGCTAAATGCACAATAATGCAATTAGAGATAAATCAATTTGAAAGTTTACTGTAGATTGTTTTGTTAAATACTAGCTTTCATTAATATTTTTAGTTCTTTTCCGATGCATTATTTATCCTTCTGTAGAAAGCAAGACTAGTTGATTCGATTATCCTTATAGAAACGAATAAAAATAAAAAAATATCTCCGAGAGGACTGCTTTTAATCAATTTTGGCTGCCAATTATCAAAAATAGTTTTTTTTTTAATTTGAACCTTTAAGTCTTACAATTTTAATAATCCATAGAAGCAGATATTCATTGTACAATTATACATATGTAGAAAATTTTGTGTCTATTGAATGTTATCAGAAGAACAGAAAAAAGAGTTAGACATAATTTTAGCTAGTTTTACCTGACGAAAAAATTAAGAATTTTTCATTTATTCTTTTTATACTCATCTATACATTTTGTCTGTACACGTTAATATCCGAAACTACAGAACGGTTTTGGATGAAATTCGGTAAGTAGATAGATAAGGCAAAGGATTAACACATAGGCTACTTTGTATCTCACTGCTGGACACAGGTCTCTTTCAAAATTAATCTCTGAAACTACTGAACGGATTTAGATGAAAGTTGGTAGGTGGATAGATAAGGCACAGGATTAACACAGGCTACTTTATAACCCACTGCTGGATATTGCTATTGAGCTTGATTTTAAAAGATCAATGTAAATAATTACTTGGTAATCGAGTTTTTGTTTTTACGAGGTGTTTAATTAAATGGAAATTAAATATTAAATGGAAATAAAACTAAGTGCATAAGATTTTCTTTACCAAATGTCAAAGGTAGTGATTATGAGATAATATTGAATCAAGAGAAACTAGAATTCGTCGATAAAACTGTTTTCCTAGGGATCACGCTCGACTCAAGGCTACAATGGGGTCCTTATTTAACATTTCTTGCAGGACGGCTGAGTTCAGCAGCTTATGCTGTCAGAAAAATCCGTCAATTCACTGATATAGATACCGCGAGACTAGTCTACTTTAGTTACTTTCATAGTATCATGTCTTACGGTATTTTACTTTGGGGACGGGCTGCAGACATCGATTCTATTTTTATTCTGCAGAAAAGAGCCATCAGAGCCATACATAATCTCCGCAGGCGTGATTCTCTAAGGGAATTGTATAAGGAAATTAACATCATGACGGTGCCTTGTCAATATATCTACGAAAACATAATGTACTCGTATGTAAGGAAAAATTTACATCTTTTTAACAAAAGAGGTGAAAGACATAATTATAGTACTAGAAATAGGGACCTATTAGTTCAACCAGGTTTCAGACTGGCTAAAGTAGACTCATCTTTTATGGGGTACTGTTTAAAATGTTATAATAAAATACCTCCCCACATTCTTCAACTGAATGAGACAAAATTCAAGTCTTGTATAAAACGCACACTATGCAGGCAGGCATATTATAAGTTAGGCGACTACATCGCTGATAAAAATGCCTGGCTCAATGCTGGTCCTGCTCCACAACCACAACTAATTGATTAACACTTGAAAATTCTGTTGGAGCTGCTGAAGATTGTAAGACTATCTTTGCATTGTATAAACTCAATTTTCTTTGTATTGTATAATTGCATAGCACAGATGTGAGTTCTATGTACTATAGTGCTACCATTTACCGGGTAATGTCTTTCATTGACTTGAATGAGCCCTGGCGGCTGATAGTATGTCATGCTCACACAAATGTCTCGCTGACGGTGGCGTGTGTGTTGGATCATTTAGCTCCCTTCAAAATGGTTGAGCTGAATGGTGCTGATCTATGGGTCATGTTCGTGAACGGGCGCCGTCAGTTGGGGCTGGTCATCACTTAACTGCCTCGGCTTATTTTGAATTATTTTATTTTGGATTGTTGTTTTGTTACTATTTGCTGTACTCTGGACGCTTTTAACGCGTAAGTCTCTTTTTTTAGGCACTGAAACGGTTTACCAACAGTCGATTGGTCCATGAACCGTTGGCCAACATTATCCTTAAATCATTAACTTTTCATCCAAAGAACTTTTCACCCACGAACGTTTCGCCAACATAACTCTACGTCAGTGAATGCTTAACCAACATAATGTTTTGACCAATGACTTTTCACCCAAAGAACAATTGACCCATGTCAAATAGAACTTAGGATTCTAGAGCGAGCCAAGCGAGCTCGGGACTTGGGGCACCCCGACTCGGACTTAGGTTCGAAGTGGATGATAGCGGTTCAAGTGAGCGAGCAAAGCGAGCGAAGGGCACCCCGAGGTTAGGTTTGGTTAGGTTACTTTAAACCCTTTTCACAGAAATAGTCGACTATGTCTTATTTATTATTGCTTGTAAACCAACTTAGACCCGCCACGTGATCTTCCCCACGGGGCGGAGCAATAGTATTTAAAAACTATCATATTTTTTATTATTTTTACAAGCTTTTATTTACTTTCACCTTTCCCGCTGTCTGTTGGCCTTATTCTTTGGGTGAAAAGTTATTGGTCAAAACATCATGTTGGTTAAGCGTTCACTAACATAGAGTTATGTTGGCGAAACGTTCGTGAGTGTAAAATCCTTTGGATGAAAAGTTAAAGGTTTACAGATAATGTTGACCAATGGTTCATGGGCCAATCGACTGTTGGTTAACCGTTACAGTTTCCTTTTTTTACATCGTTCTCACATATGATTATAAATTCAAAATAAATGATGTAACTAATATTTTTGTAAAAACATAATTTAAAAGAGTGTCCATGGAGTTTCTTGCCCGTTCTTCTCCATAGGTACAGACGCCAGCACATCAACCTACTACAATCTGTCAGATTTCTGTAATAGATTTTCAACTTTATCGCTAAAGCATAAGGTTCAATGTTGATTGGGAAAATTTGACAGTTAGGGGTAGGTTGATGTGCTGGCGTCTGTACCTACGCTTTGGAATGGGCAACTAGCTTCATTTTTTCTGACTGACCGACTTCTTGACAATTCAAAAGTGCCTGTAAATGGTTTAATTGAAATAAATGCTTTGAGTTTGAGTTTCGTCGAGCCGAATGTGTCGCGTCGTAATGAAAAATGAATGAATGAATGAACGAACTAACTGCGCCGCGCGCCAACGCGAATCCCTGGCAACTATAGGTATCATCATTTAATCGCTTTTGGCTGCAGAGACGTTTACCTAATAGAACCCGTAGTAAGTTTACCCGAAATCAATTAAATGCATATAATTATATTTTTCACAAAAACATTATTTCATCTTGCATGTTAAGGGCGCGGGCCAAAATGAGTTAAAGTTAATAATTTAATTTTTGCTGACGTATGTTATTAAAGTTTTCAATAAGTAAATATTTTTCCAAAACCGGCTAACGGCATTTGAAATACTATGGCAGAATAAATCATCTGTAGACCTGCTCCAGTGCGTAAATGAGAAAATCGATTAAACGAGTTTAATATTATTTAGCAAGCGTAATATCGAAAAACCTATCATTAAACAAATTTAATCGTTTTTGTCTGGCGACTTTTTACAGACATTGATCAATTACCCTTTATTATGCACAGAGTATCTCTGCAACTAATGGGTTTCTGCGTTTAACCGATATTGGCAAACGACAGAACTGAAAAACTGAATCGATTGATATTTTTAACACAAAATTGACCAAAAGTGCAGATAATCGGTTTTGGCAGCATGACGGCGATATATAAAAACATTAACATTAAAAAACATTAGTTTATTTATTATTAGAAGTTTATCCCGTGTATACATTGAAATGAAAACTTCTTTAGGCGCGTTGGGCATTTTTTGAGATAGGAAAAAAGCATTGAATTCGCGCCACTGTTACCGTAACCGACACCGCTTCGGATGTATTCGGCTGTCCTAGGGAGGTACTCGGTTTTAATGTATATCCGATATGTCAGTGAGTGATGGCAAAGTATTCTGTTTGTGTTTTGTTTTCACTTCTGTAGGCACTCCCGGAGTGCCACTGTTTTTTTTATCCTCTTAGATAAATGCTTAAAATTACATTTTATATGAACCCAGCCACCTCTAAACTCTTCCTAACTCTTCAGGACCTAAGCTTTTAGACTTGCACATCGAGCTTCTAAACTTTAAGCTCGAGTCATATATAATTCTAAAGCAAGCTTTTGTTCCGCAGGGAAATGGCGAGAGTTCACAGTTAAATAATATATCCGGCCCGGCTCTAGTTACCCGTAGACGAAGCGGTTAAATACGTAAATGTATCCGGTTTAGTATAAATGTGGGATTCAATAAGAATTTTCGTGTTAGATAGCGTTTGATAACGGTTTTTAGGAGACTTTAGGTGGAGTTTTTTTTATAAAATTCCAGTTGGAAATGAAATATTAATGAATAACTTTATAAAGATTTCTCAGTCGTTACTGGTCGTCAGAAGCTCGAAAGTCTGACAACCATTCTTACCAAGGGGTTATAGTATAACCCAGGTCAGATAGACAGTCGCTTCATGTAAAATACTGGGTTGTGGAGGTTAGACCAGTATTGTACATGGAGCGTCTGCCTAACTCCATGTAAAATACTGGAACTCAGCTGCATCCTGTTAGACTGGAAGCCGACCCTAACATAGTTGGGAAAAGGCTAGGCCGGTGATGATGACGATAAACTGTATAAAAATTTGAACATCGTATTTATTTATTAAGATGTTAATTCATTTAATGTTTACGTTTTTTGGGAACGTTAGGTGCATGGAGTTTTTACAGATAATTCAAATTAGAAATTAAATATTATAAAGATTGACTGTGTAAAGATTTTATCATCTTGTCTTTACACTTGTCACTTGTCTTCATTTATTTAATGATACAGACGTTTAGCTTTCGTAACGTTTTTTTGTTTCTCAGAAGATTTGCAAAATTGGTCACTTCAAATACAATTCAACAATTATTGGCTCTTTGGCAGTCGTTACGGTTCTTCAAAAGACCGAAAGTCTGACAACCAGTCTCACCAAGGGGTATCGTATTACCCAGGTCAGATAGGCAGTCGCTTCATGTAAAATACATTCAGCTGTACCTGGTTAGACTGGAAGTCGACCCCAAAATAGTTAGGAGAAGGCTAGGCTAGGCAGATGATGATCAAGTTCCCATGATCCCCGGTCCAAGTGTGAGACGGGAACACCGGGGTGGTTTTTAGTCAGTAAGAGTCTGACAGACCCCTCTGTGCACCCCAGGACGGCGGACATCCAAGAAGATTTTCCACCTCGGAACAAAAAAAAAAAAAAAAAAAACAAAAAGAACTGATCACAGACACTGATCTGCAAATTGCGAAAAACGTAAGAAAATTTGAATTTCGCGGTCTACCACTGCGCATTCACCTTAATTCCGCTATTGTTTTGTTTTTTTTCGATACACGCTAAATACCCACAAAGTAATAACCCCCTCACTAATAAACGTATTATATCAGATGAATAGTTATACACCGATTTCTCTCTTTCAGTCGTCAGTAATTTGACTTTCGAAAGAAGAAGACAAAGCGTTCTATAACTATACAGACGTTATATAACGTTTATTAGTAAGGGGGTTAGTAATTAGTGTGTATCGAAAAAACTAAAACACTATCGGAATGTTGCACACGTGTACTGTAAAAGATTAGGAAGAAGAGTGGGGCGCGTCTTCGTGGATGGCACTATGTTTATACTGATTTCGATAGAAATAGCAAAATCCACAGCTGCCACTGACGTCTGACCTGCCCACTTGCCCAGCCTTTGGGGAATCTAGAAATAGGGTGACCTAATCTTTCCAATCCAGACGACGAATGCGAAAATATATTTAGATTTAGTTATTAGAATGGTTAATGGGGCTTGAGGCCAAGTAATAACAGCCGCATGGGTCGACCGATCAGGTTAAGCTACGCTAGCCGCGGTTGGTCCGTGGATGGGTGACCATCTTCACATAGGTACCCCCTTTTCCCCTTTTCTCCTCTTTGCCTTGGAAACGTTAAGCCGTTGGTCCCGGCTGTCATTCGTGGATCTTTGACAGTCGTTACGGGTCGTCTGAAGCCCGAAAGTCTGACAACCAGTCTTACCAAGGGCTGTCGTATTACCCAGTTACGGGGTTGTGGAGGTCAGATAGGCAGTTGCTCCATGTAAAATACTGGTATCCAGCTGCATCCGGTTAGACTGGATCCCGACCCCAATATACTTAGTTGGGAAATAAGACTAGGTAGATGATGATGATTAGTATGGTTATAATGAGATATTTTCATAATCACCACGCTTAGCAGACACAGATGGCATAGACCGCATGTATCAGAAACCAACGATCAATTGCCTCATACATAACTTCAATACCTCCTCGACCCAAAGGTATGGGACAGCTGATTGTTTTTTCGAAATTACGATGTTGGTCCCGTGGAGAAAGTTGTTCAGTTTGATAGTCTGTAATATGACCTCACCTTTCTGCTACATGCTGTAGACAAATCCTTCACTTTACGGAAAAAGCTTCATGGTAAACTTTGACAAGAATTGAGCTATACTTAATAATATATTGTATTAGTACAAATTCCTGTACTTTAATATAGTTATTTCCGAGCCATGTGTTCCGTATGTTGAACCTGCCATGTTTTGTCCCTGCATCACCTTATTGGTATAAAATGCCTCGGGCATTAAGTCCGCCTGTGTACAGTATTTTTTTACTTGTGCATAACGTTTTAATGAAATAAAAAAAAATATTAACAGTTACGTATGAATGTATTACATCAATCAAGAACTCCATTTGTCTAGAATGAAATACGATTATTTCGCCACTATGCTTGGGAGTACTGCACATGAGTAGATATTCGACAGAGACCAAGCCTCATACAATCACTGACATCCTACTATAATTATGGCGCGGGACGTCTCACCAACGTGCAACGCGTTCAAGTACTCACAGTGAAGGAACTTATTAACTCGGCGACAGATGTAAATTTCACGTTACTACTAATATTCCTGCTAGTCCCCTTAAAAGCCTAAGTGCGATGAAGATGTATCGGGTAAAAGTGTTTAACATCTCACTACTGTTTCAGGATAAAAACTGCAATAATATTTATAGCAGTTTTTAAGTCTTGGGTAGTTTATGTTATAAGTAGTCATTTCAAATTGCTTTTGGAAAGAAGAAAGAACTTAATTAAGAAGGAAATGTCTAATTTTTTTATGATAATGAAATACTTAGTTCACTTTTGTAAGCGTTTATCATATTTGGAGGATTAACCTGTTAAATTATGTAATTACTGAAACAAATAAAAAACCATTGTGTCTCGCGTGGATCCATGTTCGGCATACGAAAGGTTAAGCAAGATTTTATATTGAATCACAGCCATTTCACAGCGCATCTCTGTTCTCAAAGTTCAGTCTCTGTTGTGTACCATACTCTGCGTCCCCAGTAAACACGGCTATCGTCCATTGTTGGCTGGTCGGGTAAAAACAGGACTGTGATGGATGAGTGTAAGACGCAGCTGTGCGCTTAATTATCTAATACTGTTGAGTGCTTGTCTAGCTGTGTAGCTTCTATGTAGGGGTAATATATTTTCTATGTACATGGTGCAATTGGAAGGCGGAATGTGGGCGTTAAATGCGTTTGCAGGACTTATTTATTGCTGTATTTTCTGCACTTAAATACTCGTAGATATGTGTTATAGGGAGGAAAATATTGCCATTTTGTAGTGAAATAAAAAATAAACTTTACTGCTTAAACGCTTATAATTTGTTGTTAATAAAAATTGCATCCAAAAATAAATTTATCACGTTAAAAATCTTTCAAAAAAAATATTTCAGAATAACAGAATTCTGTAGCGTATTATTTTGTATTCTTATTTCCTATTAAATGTTATAAAAATGTGTCTGATGGAATATCTCTCCTAAAAAAAAACATCTTCAGAATCTGGGTTCTATAGAGTTGATCTTGGACGGAAAACCTACTTAGGTACTTCAAAATATCGAACGAAATTACGCCCGGGAGGGAGCGTAATTTCCCAAAAGTATTTTTACAATAATGGAATTATGACAAATTATAATTTTGTCAAATATCCTACTTAAATATGTGTTATTTGTGAATACTATGCTCTATTAGATACATCCAAAAGTAAATTAAACGCATAATAATAGAATTAAGTTCAAACTAAATACGAGTTACTACCTGCCTAACACACGAATGTGAAAGAGAAGAGAAATCTGAGAATAGCGAGTTGTATGCCAAGTCTCATTGTCAGCAACAGACTTCCTATTAAATATAGTTGAAGCCGGCCCGTTTGTAACTTATTGTACTGAACCCTCGCTACAACGATAGCCTAGTTAGAGGTTAATTTATTATTTATAACTATGACTACCTAACCCTAAGCTGCCTTGAAATGTAGGTATGTGCACAGAAAAATGACAAATACTTCATTGGAAGGTCTGACGTAAAACGACACACTCTTCTTTTTTTTAAACCTCTATCACCGGCGCAAGTCAAAAAATCAAAATCCCAACTGCCTTAAAAGCTAATCGAACGAACATCAATCCGATCCCTAATTAATTCCTTGTCCCGTGTAAACATTGAAAAAAAAATTAAAAAGAAAAAACACACGCATGTTGAAACCTCTCGAGCGAAACATTGGTACTCGATTGAATCAATTTAAACTTCAACCGAATCTCATCTCGCAGGGTACGTCCCTAATTATGCCCGCGGAAGGACAGGGGTAGGGAAGAGACAAAGTTAGATTTGCGCGCGCAAAATTCGAAAATAGAACGTGCCCGTTCCCTACGCATAGAAATTATAGGCCGTTGTGACGTTCCGTTTTATTTGACGATTTTAAAAATAACGTTGCCGAAGTGTAATCGTCTGTTTCGAGCAGGAGAGGGTGGGATAAGGGTTTCCAAAATGGCGGCGCGTAAGATTTTGTACGGTTATATTAATTAAATCTTCGTAATTTATGACCGGCTCGTGTACCATGTGGTGTTTCGTGATTTATCGTTTTTGCTGTATTAATTTTACATTATGCTGATTCGAGAACAATCTTGTAAATATAGGGAAGTAGGTACTTATCTAGAGAGTCATTACTTATGTACAACGTCAGAAGCAGGAATATGTATTCTTATAGCTAGAGAGCTACTTGTTTATAAAATCTATGCACTAAAATGAGAGGGTATTCGGAAGTTAACTATAAAAAGGAATAAGTAATAAGAACGTATACAGTAAAAGAATAATGAAACTAAAATAAAAAGAAAGGACTTAAAAACACTTTACCGTTTTGTAATTCAAAATGAACGAGTTTAAAAATTAAAATGGCGATGAATTTCCTGTTCTCTAAATTGTATTTAAAACAAAATTTTAAAATACATTTCCGATTATTTTTTAAAGTAAAGCTTGAGCTTAAAAACGTGCCTAAACACATACAAGTCAATTGACATCAATGAGATCCCGAATACAGATAATTCCATTATACAGGGACCCAACCTCTTTTTAACTAAACTCTGCGTAAAAAATTAGGGCATCCCCCCTTCGACCCTTGCCCACCCCCCGGGCCGTGCGATAACTCACCCCCCGAGTGCGGCCCTTGAGAAAAATAGCTCGAAAAACAGACAAGATTTAACTCGGCCCAGTTTATTTGGGTTGACATTTTGAGGGACGATATTATAACGTGAAATATGCTTTTTCTATAGAACTTTAGCTCCACAAATAGGCCTTTAATAATAATAAATACATACAGTCATGCAATGAATGCTATTATTAAGGGATATTTTACGTCTGTGATTAATTTTACAAAGCCTAGCCTAGTTACCTTTTGTAATTGTAATATTGTCAGCAACATCTTTTAGTTTCTATTATTTGTTTTATAAATCGCCTACATCGTGTTCATTTCAAGTAAAGTATTTTCATAATAACAGATGAATTGTACAGTTTTTCTCAACTTCCACGCGTCGAGACGAGCTAGGTACAGGAGACTAAATGGTATGCCAAATGTGAAGGTAAAAATATCTGTATGTCTGCAAAGTTAGAAGCGAGGCTAACTGTCTAGTCGGCACTTGGCATCCTAGAGTTATATCACTCTTAGAAATATTACACTGTGAAGAAAATTTTGTAAAATCAACTTATTATTAAAGGATTTTATTTGCTCCTCGAAGATCTTTCTCCTTCTTGAGGATCCTTCTTCAAATCCTCTAAAATTCTACCCTACCTATGTAACACAACATTTTAAAATAAAAATAACGTTATTTTAATTTGCGAATATCATTAAGTAATGTTAAATTAACGTTTCAATATCGTTAATCAAGATGGCCGCCTTTAGGTACGATCCCTTACGCGTGCCTGTAATCTAGGCAAATGTTCCGGGCCGGGCACGGCCCACCTAAACTGTTTGATGTTTTAACTCACGGGATTTCTACAAAAACTTTGTTTATTTAATCCCTACCCTGTATGATGTAGATGTATAAGAGGTATTATTATGTATATGACAAAGGATCGCCTTTGAACCCAAATGGGAGCTCATCTTTGTTAATATAACTGTCGATTTGAGATTGGCAGAGGAAATATATAAAATGTGTGGAGTATGCTGCCTAAGTTTATTTTGATTAAAAACTGGAATATTGAGAACAATAAAGTTTTGTCATTCTTGGTTATCGTTTATAATAATACCTAATTTACCCTTGTTCCATAATATCCTTTTTTATCCCCCGCATTATTTCCTAATTTCTCCACGATCGGTTGCGATGTAAAAATTGTAAAAACTAGAAGAATCATCATCATCTGCCTAGACTTTTTCCCAACTATGTTGGGGTCGGCTTCCAGTCTAAAGGTGGATCCACACATTGCGAGGCATGCGCTCCGCACGGCGCACAACGCATGCCTCGCCAAGTGTGGACCTGTATATTCGTGGCGAGGCATGCGCTCCGCACGCGCGAGGGCGAGCCAACGTATGTCGGCAAATGCTTCAAGATCAAAGTGCCTCAGTGCGAGCATTACGTTAGGTGTGGACGTAGCCGCGCATGCACGTTCGAGGCGTGCGCCGCGTAGAATATCAACGCACGCCTCGACTGCGAAAATGAAACTGCGTTTTCTCGGGCCAAACAGCGCGCAGCGCATGCTCGGGCCGATCCAACCCACACAGCAGCAGTCAAGATGGCGCCTTTGCATCGCATGCGCGTATCCGCTGCTGCTTTTATAATTATTAATTCAATTATTGAAAAGAAAAGGAAAGAAAAAAGTCGTCGTTGGTGGGTTAAAAAGTTCTTCCGCCTGCGTTATGAACACGGAAATAAGCTTTTCGATGATCTCTCATTTGAAGAAAATAAATAATGATTATGTTTAGGATCCCATAATAATCTATTACTTTCGTATAATAAAACTGCTTTTCTTAACATTTCTTTGTCGTTCATAATGCGCGCGTACATCCGCAGCGAGGCGGACACAACCATCCAAACGCAACGCACTGCTCGCAATGAGCCGGCCGCCACACGGCGCACAGCGAATAGCGCGTGTGCGGCGCACACGCGCTGTGCGTTGTGCGCCGTGCGGAGCGCATGCCTTGCCAAGTCTGCGCGCCTACTTGCCTCGAGCATTTGCTTCGCACGCGATGGCTCGACCCGAGCATATGTTGGTATAATTTGTCAACACGCACGCCTCAAGCCGAGGCATGCGTTGTGCGCCGTGCGGAGCGCATGCTCGCAATGTGTGGATCCACCTTAACCGGATGCAGCTGAATACCAGTATTTTACATGGAGCGACTGCCTATGTGACTAGAAGAATATTAGTATCAATATATGCTAAAAGGTTTAGTATCTAAGAATGAATTAAGATAATTAATGCCATTAGACAAAAACATGTAGTGTTTTGTTTCATTACCAAGAACAAACCCAAAAAAGCAATCAATATTCATCCAACATCGTAAGTCCGAAAGCACAAGCCCAAAAAGCAATCAATAGAAACCAACTCCCTAAATTATATCCTAAGTTTCAACCCACTTCCCATTAGTACGTACCTAATAAACCTGAGGTATAATCCAAGGTACCAATAGGATCATCACGAAGGTGAGTGTTGTCGAAGATGTCAGGTGCCCGACGCAGATGTGCCAACCCTCCTCAAGTGTGATACGTGCGCCAAATTGACCTGCACGGACCATGGGCCCCTACAATTAATTAATTTGTCTTGTGTGTACCTACTTACATGTGATGGAGGATTTACGTGGTCGAACATTTTTACATACCTAGCTAGATAGATATATACTCTTTTTGGAGCAAAATGTGGAAGAAAGGAGAGGTGTTTCACACATGGATTATAGGGGTCTTACTATTAAAACTTAAACACTTGCTCAAAGGTAATTTTCATTCATTTTCAAATATCTTTATTTATCAAAGGAACAATAAACAAAATGCACTTATACTAAGTTAAATTAAGTACTTAATTATAATTTAGGCACTTTATGAGGCTCACCTTTCAAAGCTTATGACAGTTAAGTAGTTTTAACTGCCTACAACATACATTTTACTCACAATAATCATGGGTGCATGATGACAATTATGCAAATTATTTAGTTAAAAACTGATTGCAAGGTGTAACAAAAATTATTTGACTAATTTGCTGTTCGCAAGGTGTAAGCACTGTCTTATTCAAAGTGTGTCTCATGTCAGTCTAACGTCAAACTCCATACAATTATGTCGTGTTTAAAAGGTACTTAGCTTAAACAACTGATAAACACTGTTTTGTGGTAGTAAGGTAAGATAGTTGCTAAAAGGAACCTTTTTAGCATAAAGTCTACATAACTCTGCTGAGATGGTTAACCGGTAAACTGTGAACAACTTAGATTATAGTGTTTAAGAGTTAGGCTTAAAAGAAGCACCTTTCACATTTATCTATAAAAGTAAACTTATTCCTCAATAAAATTACAAAAGTTTTTTTCATTCCGTTACCGTAATATATTATATTATTCGTTTTTACATTCCTAATATAGTCTAAATCTAAACCGCATTCATACATGCTTTTTTTTTTTATTAGTCTTCACTATCCCACTGCTGAGCAAAAGCCTCCACCAAAACCTTCCAGACATCTAGAGCCACTCGATCCAACCCTTCAAATACGCATGACGTCTAAAAGTATGAACTAAAGGTGCACAGTGGTAACTAACAATCAAAATCCACAAAACTTTCATCGATAAAAGCCAACCCTAAACCGCCGAAAAACCCGAACCCACAATCCATAATGACACTCAACTCTTACTTATTCCAAAAGGACAAACTGACACGTCACAACCATGAGCCAGTCAATATTGATCAACACATCGACACGGTCAGGCAGGGGTCAAATGGGCGCTCTTGAACCCTGTGTGCCGCCAAAGAAAAAAGAAGTCTCTACGAGCGTTTGTAAACTATCAGAGTGCCGGGTTCCGTTCAAAGTGGGGGGGTTAGATTCTGTCTTTGTTTTTGGGGGGTTATGATTTGGGTGGTCACGTGGTGTATCTGGATGTTTGGGTGTTGGTTTAGTTTTGATTTCTGTCAGGTCGAATTATGAACATTGATTGGTGTTTACTTGGTTTCTTCATGTGAAATACTGGTATTCAGCTGCATCCTGTTAGTCTGGAAGCCGAATCCAACATAGTTGGGAAAAGGCTAGGGAGATTATGATTGGTGTCTACTTAGTAGGAACACGCATTCATATTTCGTCTTAAATTCATTAATAACTATTAGCGACAATACCCGTGACACTGGTTAAGTTGAAAAGTATTATTAGTTCGATAACACCTAAGATGATCTATGGCGCCTGCCATGGTCTACAGTCCGGCCGTCCAGAGAATGCGTTCCTGGCACCTGTCAAGGTGAAAATTCTAGTAGCCAATAAACATAAAATTCGCCAAACACGTATTCGTTTGTTTGAAACTGACAAGTGTGAAGAACGCGTTCTCTGCATCCAAATTCAAAGCTATATTGAGTAAAACTTCAAATCCTTTTTTCCATGATATGCTACCGGTCTTCCTACTCCCATTCGCTCCCGCTCCAGTTACCGTCCCGCTACCCGCTGGCGAACACGTTCTTAGCCTAAAACAGGGAAAGTGTTTAGCAATATTGTGCACACTACACGTAGCTAACCGATAAATTGAGGGAACCTACGTAATTGGTAATAGGAATAGCTAATAACTGCCCGATCAGCTGGAGCAACTCACGAAATATTACGTACCATGGCGTTCTAAAGGTACTAGAGCCAACAGAGAATATTCTTCCGACAGTCACTGGAGGGCGCGTTGTTCAGTAGATATGAAAATATCGACACAAAGAGAAGGTTATTGAATCTATTAGTTCAGTGTCATTTACTTGTATAGGTTTAATTTTTGGCTAATTTCTACGCACTCCGCCAATTATTATCAGATCAAAAAGAAAACCGACCGAGATCACCCATTAAATATCTTCTCAAGTCTGTTCCTACAAGAAATACAAAACCAGTAAGAATCATGTTCATCCCAAAATCTTACCAACACGCAAACGACAACTTCCAACAAACAAAGATTAGACAAATTGGGCCTAGCGAGACTAATCTTACTAGATACCTAAAATATATCATGTTCACCCTGAAATCTTCCCACCAAACAAACAAAAACTTATCAGTATAAACAAACACCAATTCAATCGTTATTCCTATCACAAGAGACCATAAAATACTCCGGACAATGGCGCTCAAAAACGAGGAACAAGAAAGCGATGGAATCGCAGCCAAAGTGTTGAGTCCACGGAAGTCTGGCACTCGGTCGCCGCTCCATAACACTCGACGATCACTGCACTTTTGTGAACCTAGGCTGAATTGAAAACTGTCGGAGTATGCAGAGTTCGAGGGCAAAGCAGATGCGAATATGTCTAGGCTATATACATAGCTCTGCTAAAGTGTGTTTAGAAAAATGCTATTGACGAAAAATATTTAGAGATTTTGAAAAGTGCTTTTCTAAACTTAAAAAATCTAGTTCCTGCAACATAATATTAATAATAGGAAGCTATTTGAATGTGTTATGGATATCCCTAACACTTTTTAATAGCATCAGCAGGGAACCTCACAATAATTAATGCTTGAAATAAATATTATAATACTTATGTGGTTGTGTCCTCTCTTTATGCTACTTCTTATAGAGAGGTAGCAAAAACACATAACTAAGTATATTTTTAGCTTAGTATTCCTAAGAGTAGGGTGAGGAACACTCACGAGCATAAATATATTATTATGAACAGCTCGGCAATAATATCTGATTTCATGATTCATGTATTAATATCTGTCGTCAAGATGAAGGCATAATGTGACAATTTGTGGAAGACATAATATTATTTACAGAAGCGGCAGCACAAATATCTGACATTGTAGGAACACGAAAACTATCTGACGAGACAAGCAACGCGAAGACTGATACATACTGCATCGGCTTCAAAAAGATGTATCACCTCTTAGAATGCCGAAAACTGAGGCGGTGTTGACTACTGTACTCGGACCTACTAGGTACTAAAACATGTACAAGCTTCAAAAATACACCACACAAAAAAGAGTGAGGACGAGAAAATTCCGCCTCAAAACATATTAGACCTTTATCCTACCGCCCAACGAAATTGCGAGCGAAATCCTTTCACATAAACATACAAAAAAGTTGATTATCATCTGGGCCCAATTCCCGAAGCGGAAAACCCTTTTGTTATTGTCAAATTAGCCAATACTCAAGATAACAAAACATCCCTTTATACTAAGGGACAAAAGCCCTTTTATTGACGGGCAAAATTTATACAGGGTGGGTTTTAACTATCTTCCGTACCTACATAATCCGGGGGGAGGTGGGGGAAGGCTGTATTTGTTGGGTCGAATGGCTGCGGTCTTCTCCCTTCGTGGAGACTTATCTGTAGCTTTGAAATTGGAGCAGGTTTTCGGTCGGAAATTTTATTAAATTCTCAACGGGTGTTGTCGTTATGTGTGTGTTTTTGGCAAGTTGCGAAGTCTACTCGTATAGATGTGTTCTTTTTTGTAATTTTATAAAGGAGTTCGTCAAAGGAATTCGGGTATTTCTTGTATTGTTACTTTGCGGTTGCGGTCCTCGGGTACTTGAATTCTTGATCTGGTTGATATTGATAATAGTATCCCCCTACCGTGAGGACTAACGAAAGCTTGTGAACGGTCTTTAATTTGAAACTTTTATAAGCCTTTATTTCACTTCTCTCAAAACGGAGAAGGAAAACATCACGAGGAACCCGGCATGTTCCAGAACCAAAAAATCGAAGACATATGACACCAACTCGCACTGACCCCGCATGGTGGATTATGGCCCGCGTTTTTCAAGAAAGGATAGGTTAATTATGTTATGTTGTAGCCTATATTATTAGTTGAACAAGAGCTTTCATAAATTCGTGGTTTTGTACCTTCAGTTCCAAAAAATCCTTCTAATATTTACATCCCAACACTAAGTAAACAAAATCCCTACGTTTCCCCGTCTCAATTTAAGTACACAGACTCAAATATTAATACTGACTACGTAAGCGATACGCTCAAATTTAAGCGTCCCACCTCGTTTTATTAAAGACATAAAACCTTGCAATTCACCACGCGAGGGGAGAAGGGGGCAATTTTAACTATCCTTGTATGTAATGAGGGTGGGCGTGGGTGTTAGGGTAGAGAGGGGATTACGAGGGTGCGTCTTGCAAACGGGTCTGCGTGCCTGGCCGCGGGCAGCAGCGATTTGTCCCTTACATCCCCGGTCTACCCTTGCGCGTGACTGCGGTACTCAAAGTGTTCAGTTGTAAACTTGATGAATGTAAGGGTTTGTGGATGGTTTTGTAAATTGAACGGAGTTGTAACAGTTTTTGGGAGTTTATAAACGTATATGTATGATAATGAGGCTATGCTTATTTCTTGTTTTAAAAGTGCGAGTCGTGATACTTACAGGCATGAGAAAAGCGAGACAAGAAGACGTGTTTGGCTTCTCACTTGGAGTCTTGAGTTTAGATCATTAACTATCAACACTTAGGTACTTACCAATTCAACTTAACGCTATTTTTTGACCTTGTACTCTAACTGGCAACAGAAAATTTACCCTTATACATTTTGATTTTGATCTCGTTTAGAAGCGAATAATCATAGAAATGAGCCAGACCCCCGGTCTAGAATACGGTCCTCATTATTTATTATTCAAAGAACATTAATTCTGAAAACTTTGACAAACTCAGCAGCAACGCTTGTTTACGTCGTAAAAGGTGGTCGATAGAGATGCAGCCCTCGCGAGCTAACACGCGCCCTCGCTACGCGCGCGCCGGCTGAGCCGCACGTAATGGTGAGAGATGGCGGGTGGCGCCCTTATTATTATTACTTCATCTTTATACGTTACTCCCGTAGCGCAGAAGGATTAGCTAGACATTCTAATAGGTATATGGAGTGTATTACAAATGAAAAAGTAAATCGATTAAAGGAAATGCTTGGGTTCTTTAGGGCCTCGTATTACCTGCGCGCCGACTAAGCTGCACGTAATCGTGAGAGATGGCGGTTTATTACTCAATCATTGTTAGGTAGGCTCTTTGGGTACCTATTAGCACAAAAAGCTGGATTTGATTGGTACATAAATTATAAAATGAATTGAAGAAATCTCTTGAGATAGGTAGGTACCGGCGCGGCCGTCCAAGCCGCGCATTATCGTTAGAGAATTGAGAGATGACGAATTTTAGGCAGACCTATTACCTATTATTTCCTACTCAATCTTTACACCTAGGTACTGTAGGCTTTTTAGATAAAAGTAGGAGGTAGCTTATAGCTAAAAACGGTTTGTAGGCACCATATAAGTAACAAATAACTAAATGAATCGAACAAATATGTCGTTCCCAGCATTCGCCTTAACCTTGGTGGATCTTGGCGGACCATTGGCACTTCTCATTAGAACACAAAATTGTGTTCTCTAGAGTAAGACTAAATGAGTTTCATTTCCTAACTCCCATGTTTTCATAACGACCAGTTATTTTTAAACACTCGTAATAAATCTATAACAAAAAAACTAACAACACACTGGATCGCTCAAACCGTTCCGCTGAACAAAATAACTAGTTTAAATATAACAACGTTACAACGTGTCTAACCCTACGCTGCAGCACGTGTCAAAAATAACCAAATCAAACGTGTTCGAAGGTCAACCATGTGACCTGTGACCCGTCACCGTCGCCCCGTGACCATAACGTGTTTACAACTGACCAGTTTCGCTCAACAAGGGTTAGAAATCAGTTTAAGATCAACCCTTTTGAACGCTCTGTACCGCAGAAGAAAGGACCGTGCATAAAAACCCGTGTCAAGAATCAAACGTACATTAAAATAAAAACAACATGTTGATATCACCCACACAGAACACTACGTAATAAAGATATGAGTAGGTACTCATTGTGAAAGTGATAATGACATTGAAAATTAAAACACGATGCACTCGTCCCACTGACCGAGCGCTCGTAACCGAAAAAAAAAATCAACAACACGCAGACCAATAAAAACGTAAAATTGCCACTGACATTATCCTATTACGTCATCATTCCATTCATGAAAACGATGCGCGAAAAAACAATCGCATCGGGACACGTGTTAAACGATGCCATTAAACGGCTGCCCGTCGAAAAATATTAATTATTAATTAACACGCTTGCGTCGAATTAAAATATTTTTATTGGCGCCAAAAGGCAAAAAGTCGGGAGTTAATTCGGTGGCCGCGATGGCATTGTTTGCGGGCCGCGTGCATAAAAAAAGGAAACGAGTCCGTGGAAAAAAATACAGACGAAACTTCAGGGAAATAAAAAACTGAGCCGCGTGGAGCACACCGTGATTTAAAAATAAAAAACGTTGGACGTCCGTAATGAAATCGAAAGGCGGTTCGTCGATAGCCATTGGAAAAAGGTAAACGAAGAACGGCACTTTCACGCGTGAGAATTTTGGCTTTTTTGGCATCGGTCGCGGCTTCGACGCGACCGCAAAACCGTTTGTGTTTTAGGGTTAATAAGACAAGTAGTGAAGGGCAACGTTTCGCTTGCACAGCTTTTATTTTAGGTGTAGCTGTCTGTTTGATCCAGCACCTCGTCCTGCTTACCGGTGTCTTTTTATGTCTTATCCTTTTCATTACATTTTGCTGGCTAATTTCGTTTAAATAAAGCATATTCTTTTATGGGTATTTTTGCACTGTCCCTGTTCTCCACAATCTCCGCACACAAGATTCTTCATCTAAGCACGCGGTACACACTTCGTCCATAATCAAGTAGAACAAAATGTTCGGGTGGATGGGTACTTTCATAAGGGCGCCGTGTGTACCCATTCTATTAAGTATCATAGTAGTAGCCGTAATTTTCTGTCTGAAGTTTGAAGACATACTCCTTTGATTTGCATGCTCATCGTGACAAAAACTACTTGTCTTTTCTCCTCTAATAGATCATCATCAATCTCCTGCCGTTATCCCAATTTATTTGGGGTCGGCCCAACATGTCTTTTTCTTCCATACTCCTCTATTAGTCGTCATCTCGGTAGTCGTCCCCTTTCTAACCATATCATCATTCACAAAGTCCATCCATGGTTTCTTTGGTCTTCCCCTACTCTTATAGCCATCGACATTCATACTCAAAACTTTTCTCACGACATTTTCCTCGTTTCTCCTCTAATTGGTACACAGGCAAAATTTTAAGTTTCTCTTATTCAAAATTAACTTTAAAGTAAGTACAAAGCTATCGAGATTCCTTATCATGCATCCTAATTGCGTAACACACTATCAATCGCAATCTGAACCATTTTGAAGGATATTTCTAATTCATTGCTTCATATTTTCGAAAAATTTGTCAGCTCAACAACGGAAATAACGCAATGAATGTTGTCGAACTGTCAAAATGAAAGCCATTGCTACTGTTAGTGCGTCACGCAATTAACCCGCCAGAAACATTGCATTTAAAAAAAGTTCTAAAACGATCGAACACACATCCCGTAATAATCTAACCCGTTAACAAAACAAGCTCAGCGACCTATTAAAAGTTTATCTCCTTGAAAATTGTACGGAGTAATCGCCTATTAATTTTAATTAAAATACTAATTAACAGGTGCGGTGCGACAGACTAAATTGCCCATTTTTGTGTAGCGGTAAAGAGCTTAGCCCCGGCCTCCGCCAAAAAATATTCTTCGAAACAAACACTCCATAAATAAAAATATACCAGCAACTCTTAGCGCTTAATTTTTATTTAAGCCCAAAAAACAGTTGATTATGTAAACGTTTAATCCTTAAAAGTGGTCTTTTATTTCATACCTAGCTTTTATGAAATGTAGAATGAAATTTAGATAATCTAGATGAACGGGGCGTTTCGTCGAGTTTAGTCTAGTCTAATTTTATATCTGTCCTATAATTTAGCACTAAATTAAAGCTCTAAAACTAATTCGTAGTATTTATAATGCTCGAGGGCTTCTCGTCACGAAAGGCATGAACAAAGTGATATTGTTTTATGTCTTTTCTAGGAGTGGCGTACTAAAAATTGGATAAAGTATTATTAAAAAAATTCTAAGCCACTCTTACTCGGCAAAAAAATAAACAAAGTGAAATTTACTGTGGCTAGAGACAAGGTAAAATAACACGATTAAAAAATATAAAAAGGAACTCATTATGGGCCAACATCGTCAGCTACTGTTCCCTTTAGCCTCACCCTCTAATATGATAACCCTCCCACACCTCCCAGGGTCATAACGGGCGTCCCTTCGAAATATTCTTTCAACAAAACTCGGCTCCGTCCCTTCGAAACAAAAAAGAAAACGCTGCATCACGGTCATTTTTAATTTTAACCCTAACGACGCCATTGAAGGCATTTAACGTCGGCCATTACGGAGTTACTATCTGGTGCGTGCATCTTCCCGCGCTAAATGGACGGGAAAGGGTCTGGAATGACATGGATAACGTTCGGAGCCTGGGGAAATTAAGTAGGTTTTGTGCAGGCGAAAATATTAGCTAGCTTTTAATAACTTGCGGGAATAATTCGGGATTTGGTCGTCGAAAATTTATCGGCCAAAGTCGTAATAAAATTAAGTACCTAACAGCATACTACGCGAAAGATCATTCTTAAATTACGTACCAAGTACAGAAACCAGACTATTTCAAAACAAACCGCTTCATAATTTATTCTACCCTAACTACAAATTAGAATCCCGACTGTCTCAACAGTCACTAACGAAAAATATTCAAGAGATTTCGTATCCAATGAAAGCCTAAAGTAGCCATGCATAAACACGAGCTGGGAGAATTCATCTCTCCGTTCATATTAATATTAATACCCGTGATTTGCATTTTAGCACTTGGCTCCGGTTCCCCTGTAGTCTGGCGCGGAAAAATCTCCGCTATGACGGACATCTGAGTAAATGGCGCGAGAAAAATAACGCCCGTCGAGCACACGCTCGCGGAAATTGAGGACGCGGCGTAATGTAAAGTGTTGCGCGGAATTTTTCCGTAATCGCTGTACGAATGTCGCATTCTTGGGGTTAATTCGGTACGAAAATATTTTTATATCATAATATTTTTTTGGTGTGGAAAAATTATCTACAATGCTTTCCTAAACTGAGAAGATTCTACACGGAGTCCGAGCCGTTATGTGCTTTTACGATGTTTTTCAATATTTATACGGTGTTAGAAAATAAAAATGGATCCATTATTCTTCGTCAATATACAGCCGGGGTGACCTAGCGCCATCATTGTTTTCTCCCTGAATTATTTGTTATGTTCCTTCATCCTATTTTCTATAACTAATTGGCAGATAGCCGGATTTTACCCTCATGGCTAAGCACCAAATAATGTTCAGCGGAGTATCTTCGTGCTTAATGACTAGTAAACACTGGGTGGGGGCGGGTATTTGGGAACGCTCCGTAAATGAGGCGCCGATTATTTGCCCCTAAACCGGGCCTTTTGCCCGCGCCTCCTCCACTAATTGATGCGAGCCGTTCGCGCGGAGGCTTTTTTGCCAAGACCAATGTAATGGGGCTCTTTGGAGTGAAATATCTTTTTCGGTTTTTTGTATTTTTTTCCCGGACCCCTTTTTTGGGTAAAGGGTAGGTACGTGGAGGTAGAATGTATACTTATGGAATTACTGTAATCAGTTGTGGAAAGGTTACTTTTGACCCGAGCCTCCCCTAATGTTGCTGTAAATTTAGCAGCGTGATAGCGAGGGATTTAATGAATAGGATTAATTAAAAGCAATATAGTGTAGCATAAGTGATACGGGCGAGAGGAGGGTTAGAACGTTATAGGATAACATTTATTTCAACGTCTGTGCAATTAATACTAACAAAGCGTTTTCGAATTTAAAGCAAAAAGAAGTACCAAAGTACTGGAAACAATTCGCATCTTTTCAATGAAAACTAAACTTTTCAAGTCAAGCCAAGCCAATGTTACACGATCCGTGCATTAAGTAGTTCACTATTTTCTTTTAAAAGCATTTCATGATCAGAGGGGCAATTGTCGTAATTTTAAGAACGTTCACAGTCTGATCTCAGTCTCAATTTATCAAAATACATATAATTTCCCTAAATTTTTGACAAGTTTTTGACATTGATTGTCGCTGAGATGAGATTGCGACTAGATTTTGAAATTACGGGAAATGGCCATCTGATACCTACACACCTTAACTTTAACTAAACCACATATTCTATAAAACAAGACAGATTCAAACATTGATCAGTTAAAGTAAAAAGCTCACAGTGAAAACTTAGGTGAAGTGAGCTGTCATTAGTGTCAATCCTTAGCCATCAAGTGGAATGACAGGTCACTTCAAGCTCATTTCACCTAAGTTATATTATCTGTGACCTAAGATATCAGACCGGCTATACTCAAATCTGTAAGATATCAGAGATCAATGCTTTAATACGGTTATTAATTACATCCCTAACATATTTCCAACTCAATCAATCCTAATGAGCACCACATTATTTTTGTAACAGGCAACATTCAAAGCAACAAATTTTCCTCTGGCAACTCTGCCAGTACCTACTGTCCTTCCGTATAATTTGTGCGAAAAATTTACATGTGTCGACTTAACCCGCCCTTGCTCGGTGATTGATGATACTTTCGGATATTCGGATATTATATTAACGGGCCCCGTGGAGGGTTTGTGTGCCTAATATCGGTATTATGTGGGCGTTGGCCTGTCTTGGGGGAGTATGGAAATTGCGGCAGGTTTAGCGTCCAAAGATGACAGAGTACGTAGGCCTTTGTATGTGGATAACAAACTCGGATTATGTAGATGAAGGCTTGTTTGATGGAAGTAGGATTATTTTGTTATGTTGTTGGGGAGAATCTAACCATAGTTTATACTTCCATAGACTTATTGTAACTGTAAGTTTTGTAAGACTAGAGAAATGATGTTGCAACTTGTTGGTATAATTCCCACACCAAAACCATTAGAACGTGTGACGTAAAAAAAACATATTTTCAAATTCAAACTTTTTTTTATAGGTAGGTATATACCATATGTACAGACGCCAGCACATCAACCTACCCCAATCTGTCAAATTTTCCCAATCAACTTTGAACCTTATACTTCAGCGATAAAGTTGAAAATCTATTAAAGAAATTTGACAGATTGTAGTAACTTGATGTGCTGGCGTCTGTACCAACTTGAAAACAATTATTGTGGCCCTTCGTAATAATTGTGTATTTTCCACAGAGTTTTCGTATTTTCAATATACCTATAGTCTTTATAACAAACAAAGTCCTTGATAAAATTCTTTAAACTCTAAAATAGTTTAATTCCAGCTAATTCTCCCCTAAACCACAGGATTCTATTCCAAATCAATTAACACCTGTTCGTAGTGTTGTAGCCCATTAGTAAGTAATTAATAAACGCATCGATATCGATAAAGTCGCTACTATTACCGTAGTGTTGGGCTCAATGAGGAGGGCATTGTATCGACACATTAAAGCGGCCCGTCCGAGGATACCTAGAATAAACTGTACGGTCTGACTAAAACGAGAGATTAGAAAATTTGATTTGAATATTTATTTTATTTTATGTTAATAGTGTTGTGTTTAATTGTGTACCGTATTATTAATTAGCTTTTTATTGTACCGTATTTGAAAACTGCGTTGATGTTGAAGTCAAATAGGTAAATGTTGATTAGCATGAATGGCACTTTATAAATTACTACGTGTATTCCTCTAAGTAAACAGTTTGTTTTAAATATTTCGGTACATTTTAACTTTATAATATATATTTATTGTTTGTACAGATAAACAAAAATTTACACAAGATAATACATTACCTAAATGACTAACTATAATATAAATGCGCTATTCGCTGCGCAGTACCTCCCCCCTCACCCCCGCTGACACGTGAATTTGTTACTGCGCAGCGACGCGCCTCATGTTCCGAGCTGCCATAAACTTTGAATCGAGCTGTAACTCTCAAACTTCTTTCTTATAATTTGTTATGGTGAACAATCTGTATGGTCCTCTCAATCTGACTGGTAATCTTCGGAATTACAAATTCTTTCACTAATGGGAAGCAACAGTAGGTATTGCCGAGTGTCATAGGATATACTTAATGTTGAAACAAGTAATTAGACGTGGATGGAGTCGCGAGCAGAAGCTAGTTTATCACTAAAGAGTATTCTATACAATCATCATCATAATTAATCAATAAAGAGTATTCTATAGATTATCATAATTCTATATAAGTATATCGTCATATTATTCGAGTTAATAATTTTTTGTATGCACGTGTTTCTGTGACAAATAAATCTATTTTTCTTTATTTCTTTTACCTAGCCTTTAGCCTATATTTATTTTATTTTTTTCTAGCCTGCTTGTAGACACAGGTAAGTCTCTAAAAAATTCTAACTCAACCCTTATACTTAATGTTGAAACAAGTAATTAGACGTGGACGGAGTCGCGAGCAGAAGCTAGTTTATCACTAAAGAGTATTCTATACAATCATCATCATAATTAATCAATAAAGAGTATTCTATAGATTATCATAATTCTATATAAGTATATCGTCATATTATTCGAGTTAATAATTTTTTGTATGCACGTGTTTCTGTGACAAATAAATCTATTTTTTTTTTCCTAGCCTTTAGCCTATATTTATTTTATTTTTTTCTAGCCTGCTTGTAGACACAGGTAAGTCTCTAAAAAATTCTAACTCAACCCTATTTCACGCGTCCCTAATCTGCTGCCCCTACATCTCACAGCCCCGTTACATGGTTAATAGTGTCGTGCGGACATATACACATAAAGGTTCACTTTCACCACACCACAAACAGTAACACACGTAAATACCAGCAGTACCTTGCGCCGACAAATTGCGGTACCAACTACCGGTACCGGTACCGACAGATTGTGATACCTATTATGGTTTACGGTCTAAGCGTTTAGTGTTAGATTGGTTTGTTAACGGGCTTAGACGGGCTGTAGGTACAGGGTAGGTGGCGTAGGTGCTATGGTGTTAGTATGGCTAGTCAAGGGTGCCGAAGTTCCGGGTCGAGGTAAAGGGATTTATCGAGTACACAGTAATAGTTTTATAAATTGTATTTGACAAAACAGCCCACTGATGTTATCGCGGGGTAATTACGTTACACAATAACAGTAGCAACGGCTTTTATTTTGACAGTTCAACAACATTCATTGCGTTATTTATGTTGCTGATCAGACATTTTTTTCGAACATATGAAGCAATGGATTAGCGATATCCTTCAAATGATCCAGATTGTGTTTGATAGTGTTACGCAATTACGGTCACTATAATGAATATTTTGTTTGCCGGTAATCTTCTTCGAGAAAATATATTTTTTGTCAGTTTTTCCATCTGTCAAACGTCAACTTTATTCCTCCTCTTATTATTATGTAGGATAGGTAGATATCCTATCCTGGCGATGGAAAAATCATCCAGCCTATTCTGTAAAAGTTACCTCTGTTCTTTCTTACTTTTTTTCTTTTTGATCGGCTCTTAGCGTGATGTTAAATAGCCTTTCTCTACAATCGGTCTATCAATTGCAAAAATATTTTTACAAATCCGACTGGTAGTTCCAGAGATTAATGCGTTCAAACAAACAAATACGCTAAAGGAACTACTGAGACTAAAGATAGTTCCTTTAGCAGTTCCTTTATACCTAACTTTTAATTTATTTTCATAAAGACAACACGGCTCTTTGCGTGTTGTCTTTATGAAAATAAATTAAAAGTTTCAGAAGCAGCCTTGAACGTTGTGTATATATAGATCTTGATGCACCAAATAGCGAAATATCACATAACAACACAATGGGTTCCGTACCACAAGGCAAAAAACCTCGAAAAAAACACATTTCTTGTATGGAGACCCCTTTATTTTTATTAACTTTATTGAATTTTTATCAAGAATTAGTTGTTATAGCGGCAATAAAAATACATACTCTGTGAAATTTTCAACGGTTTACCTATTACGGTTCATGAGATACAGCTCGCAGACATAGACGGACGGACAGCGGAGGCTTAGTAATAGGGTTCCGTTGGCACCCTTTGGGTACGGAACCCTAAAAAGTAATATATTGTACACACGGCTACACATCAAGCTATACATAACCAGTATAAGCTGACTTCTGATTGTACGACAAGCCTATACAATGCGAGGTCAAACTCACAAGGATCCATTTCAGAAATAACCTTGTGCCTAAATCTGTATTGGGCTGCCAAGCCCAAATATCATAACATATCAATACAACAAACCAAGTCATCCCATGACCTAGTCTAGACTACCTACATACCTAACGACGTCACTAACCCTGAATCTTGCACATAGTGTACACGCGTATGTAAATACATTACCGTCTCACTCTCACTGCGGCTGACCTCACGGTACATCTGAACCGGCCGGGTATCAGAATTCCTTGGCCGTTACGTAGTTATGTAGTTATAGTCTGAGAGCTAGGTTGGGGGCTGAGGATGTGTGTATGGGGGAAGATGCGTAGAAAACGAGATGTTGTGGTCTTAGAATGTTTTTCTTTTAGTGATTTTGAAAAAAAAGGGTATTTGAAGCATGATTCCTTTTATGGTTGCTAAAAATAGGGTATTTCAAGGATGATTCTGATCTTAGCGGTATCTTTGAACTGGTCAGGTATCGGAATGCCTTGGCTATTACGGAGTCATGTAGTTATAGTCTAAGAGCTAGGTTGGGAGCTAAGTGTGTGTATTTGGGGGAAGATGAATAGAGTATGGGTTGTAGAATAAAACTTTCAGTGATAAAAATGAGCATGCTCAAAATATCCCATAGGTATTTAAAAAAAAAAGTATAATTGTAGGATCATTTTAACCTCAGCGGTACCTTTGAAGTTGAACCGGCCGATCATATCGGAAAAAAATAAAATCAGCATATCGGAATGCCTTGGCCGTTACGAAGATATGTAGAAAAGTCTGACAGATAGTTAAGGAGCTAAGTATGTGATGTTTCTAAGTACAGAATGTTAGAAATGTTGGGTAGATTTATTTTGTAGAATATGGGCTATTACACTAAATTGTAGATAAAAATATGATGGTTTATTCTCTAACAACGATCTTTAAACTAATAGAAAGCCGTGATATAAGATAAGGTAAAAAGAAATAGTTGTATGTAAAGATTTGTTGTTATTGTGTAATGTCTGTCAATCTCTGGGGGTTTAAGATGTTGGGTTTTTCAGGATAATCTCTAGTTCAATGGAGGGCTTATTTTTAAAGACTTTTGTGAATTCATTTGCAGCCGGTAAAGCAATATGAAACAAAAACGTAAAGGTTAGGTTATTATTTTTAAGTAAATTTTGCGATAGAAATGGTGCTGAATTATAGAATCCGTAAATGATTTAAAACCTTCATGTAAGTGACCATCAATTTACGTTGTCGAGTTCAATGTTTAACCAAGTCTTCCTTTTCTAACCCTAAACCACAAAACACTAACCCCAAAACCGAATATGTTTATCCACCGTCCATTTATTACTAATTTTCTAACACTTTATTCACTATTACTAAATCCCCTCCACTACAAACAGATCTAACACCACAGACCACAACATAATTACCCCTCGAATTGATTCACTAACATATAGCTGTCATCAATGAACGCATGTAGTGTCTAACGTGTTCTAATGGCACTCTCACTTGCGCCAGTTCTAGTACGCAGCCTGTATTTGTACAGCTATTAGCCACTGGGTCAAGGCACCACTTTCACTGTCTTTGATTAGTATACAAGGATGGAGTAAGATGGGGGAGTATGTCTTTGGAGTCTTGGGGGAATGGGGGCGTAGTAAGAGATGGCGTTTGGAAAAAAAGTGTATAGCTCCGTGACTATTTTTTTTTATTTTGAATGTGTTTTTGTGTTTTTATATATTATATTATACTATAGGTAATGTAGAAGTACGTCTACAAGTTTATGTTTATATATATTTCAAGTTATAACGGCTGGTTGACACTTCCCGTGTCCCAAGGGCTGGCTTTTACCTTGGCCAAAGGCTAAGCATTGCCATACAACGTGGCAATGCCGCCAGTCTCTTGGGAACATTACCAGTCGACAGCGATGCGGATGAATTTTTCGACGCTATATTTTAGTTTCTGTATAGTTTTAGTTAAGTTAGGATTTAATTTTGTTATTTTTAGTATTAGATATACATAGATATTATATTTGTATAGCCTATATTATGAAAATAAAAACACACTAAGTTATAAAAGTGTATGATTCAAATCGTTAAGAGGTAAATCATTCCAGAAAATAATTGAACCTAGCTTTATTTGGACGGCTAGAAGATTATAAGCAGGATATATTACGTACGTTCATATAAACATATTAACATAGTCATAAGACATTGTTAATTAATAGATCGCGTCGAGTTCCTGGCGATTTAGAGAGCTTCTCTCTGATCTTTAAATCTCTGAGATTTAGAGATCTAATATCAGATTTAATAACAGGATATTTTTATATTATATTATAAAGTTTGAAAGTCACTAGTTTTTTGCATCTGTCTTTACATACTTATTTAATTACAAATCAGTATTTGCAAACCCAATATACATATTATGTTTATAAACACAGGTTGGTAAGTACCTGTTGTGTGTAATTTTAAGCTCCAAATAAGTATAGATATTGTATATAGACCTTTAGTTACCCCAATTTGAATTACATAAAGTCCTCGTTACCCAAGCCTCACTAACAAAGATATCTAAACCGAATCAACCCGACAAAGTCCCCCCGCCTGCGATTAAAGAAAATTATAACGCGGGCTTTATCGACCCACACACGAAGGCGGCGTTGCCTAGCAACCAGGACCAACGAGCCTAACCCTTCAGATGCCGCGAACCGCTTACTTTGCGGCCAGGCCCGCGGCGGGGGACACAAACCCCCGTTTTTCGGCATTGATCCGAACACCACCGCGCCTGCGTGTTGAACGAAAAACGAATCGAGGAAAAGCAAGGTCACATCACTACAAGTTCTTTTTTCAAATTCGGATATTGAATGGAGAATGATTGCGTTCAGAAATGTTGCTTGTGCCGCTTTGTGCAGTTCAGTAGGACAGTGCATCGCCGGCCGCCGAGATGAATGGACGTCCGACCGACAGGATTGATTGCAGCTAAGATTAACTCGCCCCTCACTACTCGGTAGCGTCTGTACTCCAGCTATTTGTCTGGCCAATATTCGTATCTATAACACTTTGAACTGAGCTGTCAGAACTTGAGTCTTCGCTTGAATAATCCTACACTGAAACTGTCTTTCAAAATCTTTAAAGTGAGTCAGTTTACCATAATTTCTATAGCATAAATGGAATCAGCCTATAATGTTCCCACTGCTGGAACACAAGCCTCCTCTCAGTGAGAGGGAGCGGGCCGTAATCCACCACGGGGCCCAGTGCGGGTTGGTGGACGTCACATGTCTTCGAATTTTGGGTTCTAGGACATGTCGGTTTCCTCACGATGCTTTCAATCACCGTTTCGAGAGCAGTGTTGATGAAAAAAAAAGTAGTAGTAGTAGTAAAGTGCCTGACTGGGTTCGAATCCACCACCTAGAACTCGTAAGTCGCCGCCGTTTCCACTGGGCCACCACTGCTCCTACCCACTGCTTTCCTATAACTATCCTTTTTATTATTAAATTCAAAACGAAAATCAAAGCGACGCTCACTCATAGAGTCATTTTCAGCGTTAAATATCGAAATTATGGAATCGCATGATGGGCTACACATTGGGAGAACGCTGTCTGGCACATTTCAGACTCACTATTGACGTTAGAACCACGATTAGCGAGCACAAATATTTGGCATCCACCGCCGAACGATGCAAGTTGAGCATTAAATATCCGAAATAACGATAAACTTAATACCGAAACCGAAAAAAAAAATAGAATAGCGTTATGTGTGAAGTAGTTCCGAAAATAAGTATAAAGTTTTTCGAAATCGTACTAAACCTAAAGGCATCAACTGTTCTCAACATCATATATCTATGGTTCTCAAACTGCTCCCTAATTGCGTAAAACACTATCAATCTGAATCATTTTGAAGGATATTGCTAATCCATTGCTTCATATGTTCGAAAAGTTTGTCTGCTCAACAACGTAAATAACGCAATTAATGTTGTTGAACTGTCAAAATGAAAGCCGTTGTTACTGTTAGTGTGTTAAGCAATTACCCCACTGTTCGCTTATTTTATGTATTTTTTCTAATATATAAATATAAAAGACTCCAACACACAGCCAGGATTACTGCAAACGCAGGAATTTGCTAATATCGAATTCGAAAAAAGGAGGAGCTTTTTCCTCCTCCTTTTTTTGATGTCAACATAAAATTATACCCACGTACTCATTAAAATCAGTAATCATAAAACCTAATTACTACCGTCGCCCGCACCGATCGGAAATCAAATTATCTAATAAATTAACGCGCACGTCGATTATATCCGAATAATTGAAAAGGAATCGTGGAAAACGGTACTAACTAATCGTTTTGTCGTACCAATTAACTTTAAATTGAGACAAATCCGATATAAATAGATAGGCGGCGTCCACACCAGCGGGTTAGTCGATACGACCGGTTGAAAATTAAATCGGATGATTTTATTTCGGATGTGAATGCTTCTAAAATAACTGGGCGAGGCATTTCTGTTCATGTCGAAGAATTGTAAAAACTAACTGCTGGTTTGTTATATCAAATTGCAGTATATTTTACATGTGTTTCCTATGTCTGTTTTTGCGTTAAATTCACGGATTTATATTCTGTAACTATTTTGAAATTATGCAACAAAACACCTTGACGTATAAAATTAGACGGGAAGGCAACCATTCGCACCTTTACTTGAGCCAAGTGGTCTCTTTCCAGGCGGGGCCAGACGAAGAAGTCACAAGACGAATAGAAAGCGCCTGGAAGCCTGAAATGTAGAGGAAATGGAGGGAGGAACAAAAAAAAACCGAGTACTTACCTATTGAAACGATTTAACATCTATTTTATTTTTGTCACTTCATAGATGTCAAATACTACCACAGATTTTAGCTTAAAAGGGCGACCTTAATAAAATGGCGGTCAATTCCCCGCTAGAATGTACGCAGCCTAATGCGTGGACGCAGCAAATCTGTCCGTAATGGTAGTTACCTCCCCCACGTAAATACTTTATTGGCTATTTAGTGGCGTCTACGGCCGCATCGGATGAAACCGATCAATAATTCAACTTGCTTGTCTTAATGCATTTGTATTTACCGATATAGGACTTAAACTGGATAGACTTTAGAGAAGGTTTTTGTACAAAACATATATCATAACAATGGACAATCACTTATTACTACTTGTAAACCATAATTAATTCATATTACCTAAACGTAATCGAAATAAAGTATTATAAGTAGGTAACTATGTACTATAAGATACGGAGGTACGTACCAAAGAATATTAGACTTTCACACGGCTCTCAAAACTGTGAAGGAAAACATCGTGAGGAAACCGGAATGCCCTAGAACCAAAAATTCGAAGACATGTGAAATCTACCAAGGATTACGGCATACCTACTCCTTCTCACAGCGAGGGGGCCTGTGTCCCAGCAGTGGAGCAGTGGGGTAATTATAGGCTTATTTATTGTGTTATTTCGCGTTTTCCGTTACCAAATTCACAATAGAGTACCAAAGTCTAGATCTAGCAATAACCCCTTATACATAGGGCTTATACATAACTAGTGAATCAAATTTCATATCAAGAAATCAGAAATCATTTATTTGCCAATAATGTAGATATACAGATAACATGGTTATTTTGATGAGAGTCCCGATACATTTTGTCTTACGGCATGCAAAATGGTTTAATACTAGCTTTTACCCGCGATTTCGTCCGCGCAAAATATATTGTTTTATTATAAAATATATCCTATGACACTCGGCAATTCTGTAGCTTCCCATTAGTGAAGAAATTTTCGGAATGTTTTAGGAGTTCCGAAGATTCGCGATCCGTAAAGAAAATGCCCGAGACCGCGCGGGGATTATTCCTCTCTGTCTGTGCTGACCCTTTAGGTCGTCGGAACACAATTAATCAAAAAGAAAGTAGTTGAAATGACAAAACTTAGATAAACGAAGTATCTATGATAGAAAAGAGATAACGTGTTGTGTTATTCCCATAACGAGAAATTGAGTCTCGCTCGCTTGCGAGAGAGACTCAACTCCGAATAAAAAAAGGAAAACAATCATGGTTCTAGGAACTTTTCAGGAACAAATTGTTAAGTTGAAATTGTAAAGAGAATTTGTAAACTTATTTTTTGAACACAAATGAAATCCTATTTTGCTTTTAGATCGCAAAAAAAATAGCATAGAGCATTTGACCGTGTCCAGTTAGATCTATTGCCTACCTAAAAACTGATAATACAATAAATCACTTCTTTGTTACTTTTCAAATCCACACTAATAAATTAAATTGATTTTTGTTATGACTTTTGTTCCTCAAAACCTTTACTTACCGCATTGTCTCCTACAAATAGTGTCACCAAGAAAACTTACAGATTTACTACAAAAAAAAATGTACTTATTTATTTATTACAACAAACATATAGGTACCACTTACCACCACATCCTATACCACAATATTTTTCAAAACACTACACACACAATATCCAATTCACAACACAAACTGACTGGTCACTCAAATCTTGCATAATAACGACTAGTCACCTCCAGCCTCCACTAGACTCAACCGTCTCACAGACAACTCACACTTAATCGCGACAAAAGAAGCGAATTTTAATTACTCAACGACTCAACCCTTCAACGGCCACAACTAAAAAATAACGTTAAAAAATTTCACACGACAAAACAAACCCGAGCAAAAATATCAAAAGAAATGCTAATAAACTGCGAGAGAGAAAGATTTATTTGTATTTTTACTATTTTTACAATAGTTATGTTAATTAGTAAATTAGGTATGCAAGTAACAGGTGGGGTCATCTAACTTCGCTAAAGGGGTCATCTTGGACCGTGTTTTTGCTGGTTATTGTCGATCTAATTAGACTTGCAGATGATATAAGATTTCACACGGAGCGATTTGTTAATGTTTTTAGTTTTATCTTTATGCATAGAGTCGGAGTTTTGAAATGAGATGTGCATATTTATACTGTTGTGGGAATTGGTGTATTTTCTATAAAGAGTTGGTCCATTGCAATTGCATTTTGGTCAACGTGAGAGATTCTCGTAAGTATTTAGATATGCTTTAAATATACACCTCGATGAATTAAATGAAGGAAAGCTTAGCTAAGATTTCGCTTCATTATAAGCGTAGGTAACTTAAGTCGGTTGCTACCATTTTTGGTAGTAAAGAAGACTGTAAAGAACACGCAGAATTAATTGACGAAGTGGATTTTAAATCACCTGAAGAAATGAAAATGTTGAAAGTGCAGATTTATAAACCTACTTTAACTTATATTTTTTTAACATTAATAGTCTTTTTTGTACTTAACTAAAACATTATATAAAATGGTAAGTAAATAGTTGTAAGTCAAAGTTAAACCTCTTATCCTCTCTGCTACGAACGTATTAATAAAACGTTCAAGAAAAAAGAACATTTCATACTTTGCCTCCAGCAAGACTTGAGTAGTCTTACAAGCTTTTATTAAATATTCATAATCCTTTCCAACTGCCGAGACAGCTAAATCTTCTCATACTTAACCCTAGCTCGCTGCAAGAAATTTAAATTTTTAATTCGCTACTAAAATTTCGCTTTATGCAAATTCGCTTCTCAGGCCTTATTCGACAAAGGGTCATCTTGCGATCGCGAGTCCAACTGGACCATGCATTGTCATGACCTCAACTGGGACATGCTCCTATTGTGTCAAAATGATATTTAAAAAGCATCTTTATGTTAATCCGGCACACGTAGGGTCAGAGGTCTCGACTTCTCTAAGGGGTCACTTTTGTCACGCGGACAGGTCAGATTGACCTTTAACCTGGCGTTCTCACGGTGAACCCTCGGAAGATGTTGCACGTTTCTTTTTGAGAATTCTTAATTGGGTTTAGGCGAGTGTTTAAAAATCTAGTTTGGCGTTTTAAATTAAAACGCGATGTTGACAGTTTGCATAATTTTAAGAGCGAGGTCTTCGTAGCGTTTGTAGTCTTATTTGATTTAAGATAAGTAAATGTGTGTTAAATGCAGATGGTGTCGCTGAGGACGGAAGAAAATGCTGGCTTAATGAGTTAGGCTACGTTCAAAGAAGTAAACAATGGTGGACGATTTGACCAGCTATGGGACACTTTAACCATATACACTATAGATTGACAAAAGATAAGGTACGTAGTGAATTACTTACATACTGTTACTGTTAGCCTGCATCATCCCACTGCTGGGCAACGGGCTCTCTCCATGACGTCCAGCTCTTTCGATCCAGGGCTAAACTAGACCACTGGTCGTTTGTATTCTCCAGTACGTCCCGTCTTCTTTGACGGGGTTTGCCGCAACGCCATTTTTCTATTAATTAAGTAGGCACCAGGATTAAGTTATTGTGTGTTATCTATTTTAACATTACTTGGTTTTCCAACCTGAGAATTCCGTAAATCTATCGATAATTATATGTATTGGTAGGTAGTACCACTACCGACAATTTACTCAATATCGGGTATCGAGGCGAACACCGAAACCGTTCGGTCTTTAATATTTTCATTCGGATATTTTCTTCCGGAACTTTTAAATTGTATTCGTTTATGTATTGATAGTGCGAATACCGATACTCTGTTTTTTATTTAAGGTTTTTTCGAAACGTTAACCGAACCTTTATGGAATTATGTTTTTGTTTGTTTTAAGACCTTTCTGTTTACCTAACTTTTTAAATGCAATGAACAGGACAATCATATTGCGGAATAAATCTTACGATAGAAATGAGTTCATAATTAATATTTAGGTACCTACCTATGACGAGAGACAATCAAGGGGCCCCGTGGCTAAATGACAACAGCCGCACGGACAATAGTCGATCGAAGGTTAAGCAACGCTTGCCGCGGTCGGTTTGTGGATGGGTGACCATCATTTACACTATATCCCGATATGCCTGAGAGCATTTTAAGCCGTTGTTGGTCCCGGCTGTGGTTCGTAGATCTTTGACAGTCATTATGTGTAGTCGGAAGTCCAAAAGTTTAACAATAGCTTTACCAAGGGTATCGTGTTGCCCATTAACTGGTGGAAATCAGATAGGCAGTCGCTTCATGTGAAATACTGGTATTCAGCTGCATCCAGATAGACTGGAAACCGACCCCAACATAGTTGGGAAAAGGCTTGGCAGATTGATTGACAAGAGACGACCAAATTGCGGCAAATTTTTCGGACAGTAGGTACCTAAGTATATTTATTTTCTGAAATAGCATGTCCATTTAAGAAAGTGACCATAGATATTCTGCAACAACGAGTATTAGGTATTCGTTTTATTATTCCATTTCGATATTATTATTTAGTTCGTATGTTGTTGGTCGCAGGTGGCTTTTATGGCCTAGAGTGCCTATATATGTAGCTAGATTAATACAGAGGGATATTCTTGTCTATAAATGTTTTGGGAAGAATTTTAAATTGTCGTCAGATTGTGGTGTAGCAGGTACCCAAGGGGTAATTGTGTAACATACTAACCATTGCGCTGTCTTTCATTTTGACAATTCGACAACATTCATTGCGTCATTTACATTATGGAGCAGACGACTTTTTCAAACATACGAAGTTATGGATTAGGATTTTTGTTCAAAATCCTTCGGATTGTGAAAGTAATTGTGTTACGTTGTGCAATTGTGGTACTTGTCATTTGCCTGTACAAAAAACATTACATAGTCTAACCCTTCAATAATAATATTTAATTACTTCCCGTAGGTATTTGCAAACCGCAACAACGAAATCATAAACTCATTTTATTACCTACCTACATTTCCGGCCGGTAGGTACATCGACCAAATTATTTTCATAAAACTAGATAGGTAAGTACGAAGTAAAATTTCCAGTTAATTAATTAGGCAACAAGCCGCTATCCACCAATCAGAGCGCTCATCATTTCCATCAACGTAATCGGAAATCATTTTTGTCATTAATTATCTCATATTTCTACAGCGCGCGAACTAAGTACTCCAAAAACCGTGATTAAATATTCTACACCACTATTCATTATCTATAGAATAGCACGGGTATAAACCACCCCTAAAACATTACACGCACGGCCGTTACACCCCGACTCACCCCGTCGACCCCCAAACGCAACGTTTTTCTCCCCGGCAAGATAAAGACCAAATAAAAAAAGAAAACGCGAAAAATCCCTCTGTCTCTTTTTAGCGCGCGCATAACACGGTGGTGCGAACAGTGCGACATCTAAGCTACGAATGACTCACGAAAACTTGGGCCCCGCCCGAGACGGCCGCCTCTATCCGTCTCTCTCACTTTTTCACACTTTTCATCTGATATCTTTGCTACTGGAATGGAGCATGTAACGCTAAAACCCCGAACTAATCTCAACTCTATTTTCATCGCTCTAAAGTCAAAACTCATTTGTTGCTAACATCGGTCAGAAAATATTTTAGAATGAAAGCGTTAGGGAGTGGAAGGTCTCTCTCGCTCGCAAAAAAGCTGTATACGGTCCGTGGGGGGGGAGGGTTAGACGGCGCGGGGGGGTGTGCGGATAGTGGCAGCCATGATGGTCGCCCGACGGCGGACCAAGACTGGTTTTAATTTCGGATTAATTCGTTCGTTGATTTCAAGTATTTTATTGCTAATGCTATCCAAATGCACTATTGAACTATAATGAAAAATAAAAATTGATAGAAAAATGTTTTTTTGTTCCACAAATCGTGACTTTTTTTTCTTTGTTAGGTATTTTTTTTTGTTAGATTAATGAATGAATAAAATAGTTGTTTTAACAATTCGGAGTAGGTACATACTGCACATGATTATTTCGCCTTTGTTTTAGTGCCGGGAACTATAATATTGAACAATGGTTATTTGTTCAAAAAATATTAAAGTAGGTATTTGCATTTTACATTACCTACCTATGTTTTATTTGGAGGATTATTTTTATGGACGATAATTTTATGTTTTTTTTAATGAGAATATTGATTTGTAATATTCAACATTATGAAGACATAGATTTTTATTTTTATTAACTATGCAGCATTCTAAAGATTTAGAAGAATTTCGAAATTAGTTTTATTAGTTTTGCATCACAGTGCACAAAGAATTAGATAATAATGAAATAGCTAAGTAATTCATTATCTTTCCCTATTCTGTCTTTACTAACGCAGTTTCCATAGACACATTTTTTTACTTTACCTACACAATATTATCATTGACTTTTAATGCTGAAATATTAAGGATATTTAAATAATCAGACAGAATCCTGAAATAATGTGTAATTTGTGCTTGAAACAATTATTCGTAAGTAGGTAAATAAATCATTATTCCTGGAGAGACGGATCATCATATTTCAACAGCCTATATACAGCCTACATATTACCTACATAGATATCATCATATAGATAGTGGGTAGGTACCTACTTTTATGTAGTTATAGATATATAGGTACTGTTTCGGTATGAAAATGATTGAAACATAAATCATCCATGTTTGTATTTCATTTTAGTTTGTTTAATGTTTGTTTGTAGTTTTCTGCTGATAACACAGTTTATCTCAATATAAGTAATTTCGGTATTAATTCGTAGCCGGATAAAATCATGAACTAACAGAATTAAAAAAAAATTGTAGGTAAGTACCTATTTAGGTTTTTTTTCGGAAGAACGAAAATAATTGGATCGAATTAAGGAATGTACCTACAAAAGAAAATTTACATTTACAGTGATTTTTTTCCAATATTTATTTAACGAATAAAATTTATGATTTAGAACATAGGATAAACATATTGGACGCTTATAAGCTACTCTTAAATGGAAGGAATAGTTCAGCGTTGAGTATTAAGCAATTGTTGCCACGAGCCATAATATTAACAGAATCACAATAATAATAGGTAAGTATACCTAAACGTCGTCTATACTTTTATTTATTTATTAAAACTTTATGCACAAGTAAAAAAAAAATACTGTACAAAGGCGGACTTAATGCCTGAGGCATTTTCTACCAGTCAACCTTAGCCAACCGACCACCAACCAACCTTTTCATATTCTTGTGAAGACCGCAGGAATCCGCTGGATGCTGGAAGGACAGAGTCGGTCGAAGTAGCGGTTATTGGGGGAGGCCTATGTCCAGCAGTGGACGTCTTTCGGCTGAACTGAATCATCAAATGATGATTCATTGAGGCTAAATAGCCTTAGTACCTAATATATATATTAATAAAACTTTAATTGAAATACAGACCCAAAGAATATCGTCAACGTCACATCATTTATCAAAATCATAAACTAGCCACTTCAAAAAATCGTGTATGAAATAAAATATTTTCTAAAAATAGTCGAACTTCTCCATAAAATCTTACATGGTGTATACCTACTAACCTAACCTAACCTATCGCAATAATCGTTCTAGCGTCTCGATCTTAAACAAGCACAACGTATTTAAAACCTTCATAAACCTAGTCTTCCAATGACAAATGTGCAGCAGATTTTGTATCCACTGAGGAAGAATAATTATAATTTATAATAATATTGAATTGCTACTTAGCCCTTTTCCTCTCTCCTAATTTTTGCTGTGCCCGACAGGGTCCATATTGATCTTTTACTCCATCTATGTAATACATATGGAATGCAATAAAGAATTTAGTATTGAAGAAAAATTTACTAAAACTAGTTTTGATACATATTCGTTTGTATAATAACATCAATAAAACAATGAAGTGCAAGCTTTAACATATACCTACTCGTAATTCTTACTTAAACTTAGTAACTCTTTTTCCTGTGCCTTTAAATGGTTAATGGAAAAAAAAATACAACATCAAAGTATTCTTCAGCATTTCAGCATCGCACGGTAACTACAATAAATACATAATGCACATAACATCCTTGTATAATATTTTGACAAATCATTCTATTCTATTCTAAAAGACTGAGCCATAAAATAGACTTTTAAACGGCTTATGAGGCACTACTACGACACGTTATTTCTAATAAAAATAAGGTATTAATAGGTATCTACTGCTAGAGCTACACAAGTCTTAACTTAACTACGAAAATCAGTCAATAAAAACAGTCCACCGCAACCTTAAAACGAATCCCGACTTACCTACACGATATAACCACTAGCACACAATATAATGACATTCACGCCATCTCCCTAAGAAGACGGGTAGAGAGGGAAGCCGACAATATCGCCTTCAATGAAATTTCATCGCCACCCTTCGCCGATTGGTTGGAAACGCACTTAAACTGATTACAGACGACAATGACTTCAGCTGAGGTTCTATTAAGACTCGTACTTGGTATTTTACGAGGCGAGATAAATCTTCAATGGGACATGTATAGAATAGAACTTAGGAATACATAACATAATCAGCCTATAATGTTCCCACTGCTGGGACACAGGCCTCCTCTCTGTGAGAGGAAGTGGGCCGTAATCCACCAAGCGGGCCCAGTGCGGGTTGGTAGATGTCACATGTCTTCGAATTTTTGGTTCTAGGAAATGCCAGTTTCCTCACGATGTTTTCCTTCACCGTTTTGAGAGCAGTGGTGATGAAATAATTTACACAAAATAAATCGCTTGGCTGTGTTCGAACCTACGACCTATAACTAGTAAGTCGCGGTCTTTACCACTGGGCCACCACTTCTCTCCAATTCTGAACTTAGGAATAGTTTTTCCTAATTGTAGGTTCTAAATGAAAACGAGTCATCATTTACCTACTCTTATCCCATTTTATTTGGGGTCGGCGCAACATATCTTTTTTAAAAACATCTCGGTAGTCACCGTTCTAGCCAAATCATCTTCCACACAGTTCATCCATCCTTTCTTTGGTCTACCCCTACTCTTATGCAGATTGCAGACCAAGAGCTAAGCTAAGTTAGTCTAGCTTAGCTCGCATAGCTGAGGTTATTTTTCATACATCTGTTCATAGTTTGCGGTCTGTACACAAAATAAGATATCACTTCATAATTATCATCTTACAAGAAGAGGAATAAGATAATCCAAATAAATAGAAAAGGCCGAAAAACTACATCAGCTATGCGAGCTAAGCTAGAACTAACTTAGGTTAGCTCTTGGTCTGCAGCTCGCATTAGGTATAGTAAACTAGCTGACTCGGCGAACTTCGTACCACCTCAGAATCAATAAATATTTTGTTATCTTATTCATCAAGAAAGCCGTTCCTTAAGATTTTACAATTTATCTTCTTTTTTTTTGACAATTTTTCCCATGTTTTAATAGTTATTCTGCTATTAGGGGTGGAGACAAATCCAAATCAAAGATCATAAAAATCAGTCCAGCCTTTTTTGAGTTATAAAATGGTGTAACCAACCCGACTTTGTTTTATATAAAGAGGAAACGAATACCTAGGAATGTGCGTCAAAATTTGATGTTGGAATAAACTAATAAAACAACTCGCAAAGATTCTCCAAATGTGTTCAGAGACAAAATCACACATATTAAATACCCAGAAAAACTAAATATGTTTCATTCAAATTAATGGTTTGCAATCAAATAGGTACGATAAAAGATTATATAATTTTATAAGACTGGAAAGAAATTATATATTTTCTTATTAGGTACTTTTCATTTTTTCTGAGGGTACATATTCGCTAGCTATTACAGTTGACGTACGTGGCTGAATACAAACCTCCCCCTAATTCACTTACATATACATTTACATACCAATATTACAATACTTTACACATAATCATCTGCCTAAACTTTTCCCAACTATGATGGGATCGGCTTCCAGTCTAACCGGATACAGCTGAATACCATATGGAACGACTGCCTATCTGACCTCTACAACCCAGTTACTGGGTAATATAATATCCCTTGGTAAGACTAGTTGTCCGACTTCGAGCTTCTGACGACCCGTAACGACTGTCAAAGATCCACGAATGACAGCCGGGACCAACGGCTTAACGTGCTTTCTGAGGCACGGAGGGGTCTTGGTATGTAAAGATTAATCCACGGAGCAACCGCGGCTAACGTAGCTTAATCTGAGCGATCGACCTGTGCGGCTGTAATTGCTTAGCCACAAGCACTAATTGCAATACAATTAGTAGTAGGTATTAATAAATGAGCCCCGTCAATTCTAATACTAAATTAAAGTGACTTTTAATGTAGGCTAGATTGCTGAATTGAAGCTTACTGGCATGAAATTCTATTCTAGTTGGAATGCTTTCGATTGCCTACTAATATATCTATTACTCTTATCAGATAAATGAGATCACTAATAAAGCTGAGTTTTCTGTTTTGTAAAACCTTAAATTACCCTTTCACATTCTAATAAGTAAGTAGGTGCATCCAATAGAAAGTTGAATGTGTTTAATCTATGAATTCGTAGATAAAACTCTCGATAAATAAACACTGGATGGCTGCTGAAAATTGTCCCATAATTTAACCCTGTTTCTGTTTCAATAATTTTAATTTAGGTACAAAAAAACGCTTACTCCACTTTATTAATCGGTTTACGTTGTGAAAATAAAACTTTAAAAAATAACTCGGCTTTAAGAGAAAAATTAATGTAATAAATACTGATACAATTTAAACGAATCAAAACAAAATCAAAAGCATTCTAGAGAAAATTTCATAATTTTTTTAGAATGCAGTGCTCCACATATTATCGTATTACTAATTTATTATATAGATACCTAGGTCAACAGCATACATGTGAAACATGAATATGTAAACTTAACTATATAGGTACGCGAATGGTGCCGATTCTGTTGTTCACAAACTAAACTAAATTTAAGTTCAGTGCATCTTTTTCTTTCTATTTCATTAAGAAAAGGACAGAAGATAAATTTTAGTTCAGTCCTATCAAATTGATCAGCGCCTGACGTAAATTGACGTAATTTTTGTAGGCAAGGTTTTAATCACGTCTAAACTTGTATGGAGTAGTGTCAGGCGCTGATTAATTTGACTACTTGATGATTTGGTTTTTCCAATACAGCTATGATGCCACATAATGATTTAAAATAAAAAAATAATCAGGTACTCATAAGGGATTACTCGATAGTTTTTAATTATAAGTCAAAGGTAGTTGAATTAGTCAATAAAAACGTTATAGCAGTTCAAACATTTGGATCACTAGAATTTTAAATCATAATGTGGCGTGTCACAGCTGAAGTGGAAAAAATGTCAACAAACTTTTGAAGGTAAGGACTGTAAGTATGTTCTGTTTGACGGAAACAGTTTACCTAAGTACTAATTGACTATCAATGTCAGAGACCTTTTCTATAATGTTTAAATTTAATAATACCTTGTATTTCAGCATACCATCCAAACGTATATCAAACTTTTATATTTTAAATAATGTTAGTGGGATTCGATACCTTGGTTTGGATGTAAAGTCAGGGGAAATTGATTGTTAAGCTACCATGTTCTTGGTGAAAGCCACGCGCAATGTTCTAGTTCTATTTGCTCCTTCTACTTGAACAGAGTCAGCACAGTAACTTCTAAAACCCCTGAGAATTTCAGTTACTACTCAAAATAAAAATAAAAAAAACAAAATCTGACCTGCCTTAAAAACAAGTACCTAATGATACTAAGTGTAAAACAGTTTTAGGTGTCTATAGAGTACAGACGCCAGCACATCAAGCTACAATCTGTCTTTCTTTAATCGATTTTCAACTTTATCGCTGAAACATAAGGTTCAAGGTTGATTGGGAAAAATTGACATTTTCGGGTAGCTTGATGTGCTGGTGTCTGTACATTGATTTGGTTTATATGAGTATTTTTTTTCTTCAATAGCTTTCCGAAACCTTTTTTTTTTGTTTTGTGATTCTTTTAAAGTAAATATTAGCGCGATTTTAGCAATCATGGGTGATCTGCTGCCATCCATTTAAGAGTTTTGTCTTTCATCTCCGTAGGAAATCTTTAGATCTCTAAAAAAACATTGGTTGTCTGTAAAGTCGGTCATAAGAAAACATCCGATCGTGCCTCTCTATCGCTTCTTCCGCGCTCTCGCTTGCATTTTCGCTTGATTTATAAGACGTTATCACGTCAAAATACTGTCACATGAGCAAAATCGGTTAACATACTAGCTTAAAACCAACACCAAAAAAGTCGAATTGAGATCGTCGTCTTTTTTAATCGGCTAAAATTACCTAAGTAGAAATAATAAGCTCAGTTTTTAGCATAAAAACACATACCTACATGCACAGCACAAAACGATAATTTTTAACGACTATCTACCTACTTAATTGGATGAAGTCAAAAGGAATAAGAAACATTATTACTCCAGAAAGCCACAGTAATAGTACCAAGTTACCGACACATAAAAATCCAAATTATTTTTCGAAAGTTCCGCAGAGTAAAAAATAAAATCGTTCAGAAAAACCAAAAGCCTGCGATTCTCCCATCCAACGCTATTCAAAAAGTAACTTCATGAAAGTAAAAATTGATACCTTCCTAAACTTTTCGTGAGAAATCGTTACGTTTTAACCACTACGATTTCACATTTCAAGCTCTCCACAGTTTTATCCAAACAAAAAAATTCAATAAAACTTCATATTCTTTCATCGGCAAAGTGCAATGAACCGACTGGTGTTTTGAAGAGGCGGCGCCATCTGTTATTGAGTAGCAGAACTAATAAAAATAAACAACCTTACGAAAAGCTTTGTTACTATTGTAAAACTAATAAACATATATAGCAAAATCTATTTCCATATCCTAAAAATATGGTTTTTAATGTTTTTTAATTCAAACTGTATTTTAAACATTGCTTAATTTTCAGCCGAGTGGAATATATTTTCACTATTTCCATTATATTTCGATAGAAAAATATTATGTAATTTTGTCATTAAATAAAATAATACCAAAATCACTACTATTATGTATTTGCGTATTAAAAGTCAACTAACGTTTTATAAATTCACTCCACAGGTTATAAAAAGAATCGTAGCTACTCGCCGCTAGATGGTGCTAGTGGTAGTATTCTTGTATTTCTTATTGGATTCTATCGAGGTCGTAAACAAACCGAGTGCGAACAGATATTGAATCGCTCGACTATTTTTTATCTCGCATCGATGTTGTAAACAAAAATAGGATTATGGTTTCTTAGTTTTTGTTAACTTTGAAACGTTTTCTGGTTTAGTTCGAATAGGTACATAGAGAAGTAGGTATATAGGGAATATAGATTGTATTTACAGTCAGGATGGTAGGTTACAAAAAGTATAATGGTTCTAATAAGACATATTATGATATTTTCCAATGAGAAGTTTTCTATCGGTTAAAAAAACAGTTTTCTAATTTGGTATCTTATAAGTTTTTTAAAAGATTGCTCGCAATGTGTGCCTATTGCATTACATGTTTCCCTGTTACCCCCTCCATACTGCAACGAGTAGGGTTCGAACTCGCGACCCCATACTCAATAACAGTCCGACACCTTAGCCGTTAGCTAGGGAATTGAAGAATATGGAACAGTCAATCAATCATAGTCGTATCTTTACCAAAATGACAATGTATTTGGCTTAACTATATATACTAATTACTAAGAGGGGCTTGTGGCTTAGTAATACAAGCCGCACGGGTCAATCGATGAAATTAAGCTACGCTTGCCGCAGTTGATCCATGGATGGGTGACCATCTTTACATATCAATACCCCTCCGTGCCTCGGAAAGCACGTTAAGCCGTTGGTCCCGGCTGTCATCCGTAGATCTTTAGCAGTCGTTACAGGTCGTCAGAAGCCCGAAAGTCTGACAACCAGTCTTACCAAGGGGTATCGTATTCCCCAGTAACTGGGTTGTGGAGGTCAGATAGGCAGTCGCTTCATGTAAAATACTGGTATTCAGCTGCATCCGGTTAGACTGGAAGCCGACCCCAACATAGTTGGAAAAAGGCTAGACAGATGATGATCTATACTAATAATATTATAAAGAGGTAAGTGAGTTGTGGGGAGTAATTTTCGGAACTATTGATCGGATTCTGAAAATTCTTTCACTAATGGGAAGCTACATTATAAGTGAGTGTCTTTTGCTATATTTAAAAAAAAAGCCGCGCGCGAACCTCTCGAAATCTCAATGTTTTCAAGTTTCAAGTCGTAAAAAGCAAAGGCGGGTCGCTAGTTACTTAATTTAACAACTAGCGACTTGCCTTACCAATCATTCTCATATTTCCTTAGACAAGATCGATATTCCACACAAGTAACGCGAGATAGTCCCCCTTCTCCAATAAGTGGCTAGAAACTAGTTAGTCGTGGATATTGCATAAGTTTCTAGGCATCGCTTGTAAGCAAGGCAACCCATCAAAGTACAATCACCCACAGACAGCCAACTGTTCGCTGTTAGTTTTATGTTTATCAATATTGACATAAGCAAGCTTTGAGTCATTTGTTGCATTTTTTTAAAGCTAGATCTATTATACCTACTCACACCCGGGTTACGGGTTCTCGAACGAAAAAAAAAACGAATGTTAAGTAATCACTGATTGGCTGTGATCCAGTCAACCAATCAAAGAAGTTATTCATTACGTTGTGTTTGATAATGTTTTGTGTTTTTCGATCTAGAAACCGGAGTGGAGTTCGTGCTGTGAAAATAGACTAAATAAGTAACCGAATATAGTCACCAAGTTTTTAATAAATATAGGTAAAGATAATTTAATTATCACTAACCATCAATTACTTATAATGAAGTGAAGAAGTCAATAAAAGCTATGTTAACACAACAGTTAAGTAAGATTAATTCCACTTTTCAAAATGGAGCCATAGGTACTACCGCCATATTGAAATTAAAAAAAAAATATAGCCAGTGTCACTTGGGATGATGTAAGGATTCTAACGATACCCCAGACATCCAAATCTGTTTAGGCATTTAAAAGTTATGGTGGAATAAAGAAACTCACATACATACAAACATACATCAACCCTGAATACATTACACTCCTTTTTGGGCAGTCGTGTATTTATATAATGGATCAAAATAACATAGGACTTCACTGATCAACATAAATAAACTTGATATTATTCATGTGAGATAAGAAATTTAACAGTAGTCGTTTCTTGTTATGCATAGATTGTATAGACAGAATTAAGCACGCCTGAAACAAAATTTTAAGACACTCGATCTTCTTCAACCAAAAAAATAAAACGAGATAAATTAAATGTAGGTACAGTACCGGACACCCACATCAGTTCGCGCGACAATTCCCTCCACACAGCTCAAGTAATTATCCCGAAGCAATCGAATTACTTTAACATCAGAGAAGTATGAAGACATGTGCTCTCTTCAAGCAATTAGCCCCCGGGGGAGGGTCCGGTCTCCCCATTTCCAAGGGGGGACCCCGCACAATTCCGCCAAATCATCTTCACCCCGGTTTTACTGATGAAGATATGTAAATTCGTGCGATCCGAGATATTTTGTCGTCGACTAGAGCGGGGGAGTCCGACCTTTTAGTTTTAGGTGCTACAATAAATAGTTTAAAATGGATCGGTTTTGTTACACGTGTATGGTCTAGAATATTTAATATATCATCCTTGAAACTGTTTACATAAATGACAAAAATTATTTTATTTCTGTAAGTAGGTTTGCACAAACACGTCAATCACATTTTAAAAACCAGATGAGATCGGCGTTTCCTATCTGACTACTCTGAGAAGAAAAGCTGAAACATACTCAGAGGTCACAGTCTCTTTTGAATTTCAGACTAATCTTGGTCAGATCATGTGAAGACCATGTAGAGCGATGTCTGAGATGGTCTTTTGAGGAAAGAACCACACAGATTGAGTAAACCTGTCCAGTCAGTGCACGCATTTGTCAGAAACCGTGCAGCTCAACTCAAAACTTAAGGAGCTCAACGATTCGACGAACAATACCAAAAAAAATACATTTGGTTAGGCCACATAAATTACTCAAACTGGCAGACCATGACAAAAACTAACAGAACAGAAAAAAGGAGTTATATAATATATTGTTAGTTAGATTTTTTTCTGCGTCGTATTGTACAGGGTGATGGGTGCAAAGCTTTAAGGCGAAGATTGTACAGACAATTTAGAAGCATTTAAGCTACTTACCATTTTTTTTTTAGCAGTTTTACAAATTCCCAAAATTTTAAGTAAACTGCTTATTTATGGCCAAATTGAAAGATAAATGAATTCATTTTTATTTTATTTTATTAAAGTAATGTGTAAGCAATCTAGCAAAACATATTATAGGCCTCTGTGTCATTAGACATAAAAAAACATAAAAATTAAGTAAAAAAAATTGGTAAGACTTGGTCTAAGACAACCATTGCGTAAATGGTTCTAAATTGTCTGTACTATCTTCGCCTTAAAGCTTTGCATCCATCTTCCAATCATCCTGTATAACTAATTTTGGCCCAAATGGCGCTTTAGCATTTTCTCCTTTCCAGTGACGAAATATAAATTTGTCATTGTGTCTACGTCTCTAAACTCTTGTGTTATAGGTATTGTAACTGTGTCTTTTACTCTCTTTGCCTTTGTAATTGTTCCTTCGTAGTGTACATACCATAACATCGCGCCTGTAATCCCGAAGGTGTAGGCAGAGCCATCATATATTACACCAACATATCGCCAGTAAGGTTTAAGTCCCATGTAATAGGGGACGAGGCTATTGCCATCAACGAGACGCAAATCCAGACACCGGACTGACACAGAGAAATTCCTATTTAAATAAAACTCAAACTGAAAGCATTTATTTTAATTAAACCAACTACAGACACTTTTGAATTGTCAAGGGGTCGGTCAGTGAGAAAAAATATGCTAGTCACCCATTCCAAAGCGTAATACAGTTACCTATAGGGAAGAACGGGCAAGAAACTCTTAAATCGTTTTTTTAGATGTAGGTTTTTCAATCCATGTCTTAGCCACCACATCGCCAAAACCTAAACACAACAAGATATCTCACCATGTATTTACCTGCCAAGAACATTCACTTAATTATGTTCAGTCCAAAACAAGACTAGCCGGTACAACTACAGTTTTGTAACGAGTATGCGCGGCTATTAATCATGTCGACGGGTTGTTTCTCGCTAAGACATACTCTGTGAGGTAACCTGAGAATTTATGTATGTGTTTATATCTTCTTTTTGCATTTGGGAGATTATGAACTAAAGTCCCCGTCACGAGAAGCAATAAATTTTGTAAACACACATTCAGGGGTTCGCAACCTTTGGATCAAATAAAAAACAGTTTTGTAATGATTTTTATCTTATATAGGGATATAATTATGTTAACACACACATCTAATTACTGTCGTCAGACGATTCCGAGTATTCTGTAGCATTGACAGCTTCAGCGTGAAATGACGGCCCAAATTTTTACGTTCCATGAGTCAAACGCGTTCCAGTACCACAAAACATTAGAAGGCAGCGCTTTATATCGCTAAAATATAACCCGACCAAGTGAAATTGCTCGCTAGTTTCGTGTTACACATATGTTACTTTCGAGTTGATTGAATTTGGGATTATTTGTTGTTGATTAATTTATCGCTATGTAACTTAGTACTCGTAGAAGTTCTTTATTTACAAAATTTATAGCTTCTCGTGGCGGGGACTTTACCTTGTAATACAAGAGATCATCGATAACTAATTTCAGACGAAAGACTTCCACTGCTGGCCTCCCCCAAGCACCTCCAGTTCGACCGGTTCTGTGTTTCCCGCATTCAGCGGATTCCTGCGGTCTTCACAAGTCATCGTTCCAACTTGTTTATAAGCCATCTTTCCACTTAATACAAATCTTAAATTCACAGACATAACGCTCAGCCTAAACAGCTGGGTCTAGAAGTATGAAATTTTGCACCAGAGTTCCTTATACAACGAAGATAAGCACTAAAGAAAAATTTTTCTCATTAGCCGTTTTTTTAATACCCACTGAAATAAGGTGACATACCACGCACTGCTACAACAAAATTATTTCACCACATTCCTTATACCACAGGAATCTCAATATTGGTCAAAAGGCTATGAATAGAATAGACATTTATTTTGCAAATATGGGTAGAACATAATAGATGTTAAAATACATTAAAACCCAGTCATATTTCACCGTTCGGCATGCAACATCTATAGTATTAACATTCACTTAAATTAAATTTAGCCAAAAGCCAGTAAGCCAGATCCATCACATAATCAGCCTATAATGTTCCCACTGCTGGGACACAGGCCTCCTCTCAGAGAGAGGGAGTGGGCCGTAATCCACCACGCGGGCCCATTGCGGGTTGGCAGATGTCACATGTCTTCGAATTTTTTGTTCTAGGACATGCCGGTTTCCTCACGATGTTTTTCATTCACCGTTTTGAGAGCAGCGGTGATGAAATAATTTACACAAAGTAAAGCGCCTGTCTGGATTCGAACCTACGACTTACAACTTGCAAGTCACGGCCGTTACCACTTGGCCACCACTGCTCTCAGATCAGGTGCAGATCCATCAATGCAGAGCAATTCAGGCCATTCTTTTCTCTCATAAAAACTCAGTCACACTATACTACGTTTTATCTATCAAAAACTCACGTAGTCTACTCTTAAACAGCACTGTTGTCCCAACCACTTGGTAATTTATTATTAAATGATTGGGGCCATAGAGTAAAAACTCTTCGCGCCAAAGTAGTTCGACACGATAATTGACATAATTTACGCCTGTCTCTTGGAAATCGACTTGGATTAAATTTTGCATTACAGACATAGCTACTTCGAAAATATAAATACATGTTTCAGTAGTAATTGACACAGTTAGTCAAAAGGCTTACCTCTGTAGTAATTCCCACACTAAACTGTTGTTGCCTACAAATGACCATCCTCCATCCCATCAAACAATTTAGTCGATGCTCGGCGTAGCCGCCTACGCTTTGTCTACGGTGCTACGGAACTACGGATTCTCGTAGCAAGTGTCTTGATCGTAGACGTTTTGTAAGTCAAAGAAATTGGATAAAACGAAAACTTGTAGATTAGTGAATGGAAGAAATGGATTGTTTCTATCTTTTTTATTAAAGGTATCGCTGCCCAATGCTGGCCATATGCATTTACAATTCTTCCCGATAATCTTTAAAAATCACAATTATTTTCAGTGATACATGAAAGCTTAAATAGCTCATTTATCCAACAATAAATAAAATCATAGCTACTAAACAAAATTAGACGAGCACAGTTGGATTGCTTCAACAAAACAACTGCCTCCAGGTTGACAAGGCGAGGTTTCTGTCCTTAGTAAAGACGTTTACACTACGTCATATTTTTCAATCCCCATTAGGACCCGTTGACTCTATGACCCGTTCAGACGAGCGTTTCAACCGCAGCGTACGCCCGCCAGCCTGCCACCGCCACGCTCGCACCCACGTACCGAAGATCATTATCTGCCACGAGAAAGTTGGGAGGAATCTAGTTAGAACCCATCCCTCCCCCCCGCCACCCGCCACCCTAGAAGCCTTAACTTGTTATAACCAGTTTAAGCCAGTTCAGTTTAGTTGGGCACCTGCGATACAAGGCAAACTCCATGGTTTGTCTTGTGTTGTTGTCCAGGAGGTTGTTTTGACTTGTTCGTATGTATTAGTAGTGTTTTGTTTTTATTTGGTTTTGTGGTTGAGGTGTATGCAATGGATGGATGGAACGTACATAATAATCTTGGGTAGTAAACTGAAAATATCATGATTATGGAGGGGCTTGTGGCTAAGTAATAACAGCCGCACGGGTCGATCGATCAGGTTAAGCCACGCTTGCCGCAGTTAGTCCGTGGATGGGTGACCATCTTTACATACCAAGAAAGCACGTTAAGCCGTTGGTCCCGGCTATCATTCGTGGATCTTTGACAGTCGGGTCGTCAGAAGCCCGAAAGTCCGACAACAACCAGTCTTACCAAAAAGTATCGTATTATCCAGGGTTGCGGAGGTCAGATAGGCAGTCGCTCCATCCAAACAACTGGTATTCAGCTGCATCCGGTTAGACTGGAAGCCGACCCCGACATAGTTGGGAAAAGGCTAGGCTGATGAGTTTTACAGTTTGCATTTTCTGTGCGTGTCCCAAATAAAATATTTATCTTTCTTCTTTCTTTCTAAATAAGTCCGTAAAAAACGTCGTCTACCAGCACCTCCAGACAGTTCTTTTTAATGTTTCTGGTTAAAAATTCACACACATTCCGTTTCATCTCTTAATCCAACTGGTCTACAAGATAGTGCGTACCCAGCCACTAAACCATCATTACTATAAAACAGTTAGCCCAAAATATTCCCACAATATTCTTCCCAGCAACTACAATATGTCCTGACCCTAACGCCCAAGGTCGCCAGTCTGGCTCGAGCTCGTAAAATCTTATTTTCCACACAATCCGTCTGCCGCCTTATCTCTCGGCTTAGCCCCGCAACCTAACTTGAATTATTAACATAATCTGATTAAAGCCTTTCGTTTATCTTTAAGCTATGTTACGAAGGAGGCTGGTAGTAAAACTTTGTAGTTTTATGTGGGTAGGGTTTTAGTTTATTTTAATTGACTTAATGGTTTATTATTATCCACGTGCCCCATTTTTCACTCTGGTAAGGTCTCACACAGAGATGAGGTCTGTGTCCCAGCCGTGGGTACACTATAGGCTGATTATCTGTATATCGACATTATATTCGAGACATCGCCAAGCAGTTGGTCGACTCTTCACGTGACCAGAGGGCTGGCCTATTTTTTGGCCAAAGAATCAGCATTGCCATACAACGTGGCAATGCTGTCAGCCTTTTGGGCACGTTTCCTGTTGACAGCGATGCGGACGAATTTTTCGATGCCCTTTGATTATTTCCCCTGGTTATTATATACTTGTACATATTATTATTTTAAGACTGTTAGCTTTTTAAATTCTGTATATCTATACTTACATACATACTAATAATAAAGCTGAACAGTTTGTTTGTTTGTTTGAACGCATTAATCTCTGGAACTGCCAGTCGGATTTGAAACAATATTTTTGCTTTTGATAGCCCAATTCTTGAGAAAGGCTATCCGATTAATATTGTAAATGCGAAAGTGTGTCTGTCTGTCTATTACCTCTTCACACTTCAAGCGCTGAACCGATTTAGATGAAATTTGGTATAGAGATAGTTTGAGTCCTGGGAAAGGACATAGGATAGTTTTTATCCCGATATTCCCACGGGATCGAAACTTATGCGGGTGAAACCGCGGGGCGCCGCTAGTAGGTTATATTAAATCACACTAGGATCGTAAGAAGCCGAACAAAAAGAGCGAAAATAAAATAATAGCGCGGACAGACGATGTGATGTGACGGGGTGAGTCGGGAGAACAAGAAATTTCAGCGGTCAGAAACTAGTGCTTAATAAACTGGATATCAGTTTGTAACTGAATGACTGTAGTAAAGACCTCTTCTCAAAGAGAGTAGAATAGAGCATTGATCACTACGTTTGTTCAGTATTTTATCTCTTTGATAAGTCTGAAAAATCTTAGATATTAAAAAGAACATCATGAAATTCAAAAGTCACGTTGTATGACGTTTTGAAGCTCAAGGAAATATTAAAGCCCAAGCTTAATTGAGTGCTTCAAAAACAGTACAGAAACCTAAATACGAGTATGTTATATTGTAATGAATGCCCTATAAAATTAAAAGTATAGTCAATATAAGTCAGCTGTCAAATACAAACACCTAGGTATCTCATCCCCCATTTTAAAATCCCACCTATGAAAACGAACTCGTAGATCAATGGCCGTAATTCCCTATTTTTCCTTTAACCGAATAATTTGAAAGTGAATGGGAGCTGGTTCAATACTGCGGTTCATTCGTAGTAGCCAGTGTACACACCAACGTAAAGAAAAAGAACTAAGCGCTACGTCGTAGCTCTGACGTCACGCCTACGCCGGCTACGCTCGTAGCACATCAGTGTTTTCAACAAATATCGCTTGCTTTTATCTTTGATTCATGGGTATTGCCCAAATTTTTTCACCTAAATATTCTTTGTAGTATCTTTTCAGCTTTTATCCACAAGACTTGGGTAGCGGGATTGTCCGAAAGGGTTACCGTTGCTCCGGAACATAAAGGGCTAAGAAAGGAACACGGGTGGGTTTTAGTCAGTAAGAGTCTGACACTCCCTTCCGCTCCACCCAGAGCGGGAGGAGTCATTCGATGATTTACCATCCACAGAAAAAAAAAACCACAAGATTTGTTCTATTGCACCTATTAGGTGTTTTTTTTTTTGCCACTATCATTAAAAAATAATAAACAATGAAATCGTAACTCCTGGAAAGTCTAGCTTTAGCCACATTTACTTTCCTGAGATGTTTAATCTAGGACAGCCTCTGAAACACAGATTTATAACGGCTCATTTTTACAAATTGATACATAACTTTAAAAACTACACACACAAAATAAATAACTTGTATGACTCTCATTCTTTTGGCTTGGATTTCGTTAGCTCATCAATATAATACTCACAATAAAAATAGTAAATAATATTTAAATTCCTTCCCATCAATGCCTGCAGGCCAGTTTTCATTAAGTCCATCTGCAGATTCCTTGAGAACCGTGCCAGGAATACGTCTCCTATATTACAAGGCTATGCATCCACCCCACCACTGCCACTTGACCACTCGAATATACTAAAGGAAGGAAAGCGGAGGGGTCTTCTTAAAATGGACGAAGGTATGCGACGCTTAAGGTATGTACAGATTAATGAATAATTTAACTGAAATACAAGACCACAGTCTTGGGTATTAGTTGAGGATTTATGGACGTTGCGATGTATGGAGTTTTGGAAAATTCTACGTAAACATGACATCATGTTCATACTTTCTGAAGCAGTAAGCAAAGGATCGCCCACATTTCGCCAAACACGTTTAAAATTCCAAGTATTGGAGCAGCCATGTTGTCATTAAACGGCCACAAATTCAGACTCCGGGGGGCTTCTGAGAATTTATTTCCGATTAGACTCAATAATGTTATTGGGATTGGGAGATGTAATGTCTTGACTTCGGTCTTCAGGCCAAGTGGCCCGAGGATCGAAGTCAAGACATTACATCTATGAAGCAGTGCTGCATTAATGAACCTGTTATACACATGAAATTTAAATCACAAATACTAAAGGTACTAAACGAACAAAAATAAAACTATTTTATAACAAAAAAAAAAAACTAAAATATTTAAGGGGTGATATTTGTTGTGTAATAGCTGGGCCCCGCGGTTTTACCCGCATAAGTCTCGATCCCGTGGGAATGTCAAGATAATAAGTATCCTTTGTCCTAATTCAGGTCATGGTCTACCCACATGCCAAATTTCATCCGGATCTGTTTAGCCGTTTTAGCGTGTAGGTGTAACAAACAAACAGACAAATAATCTAATGTTTCCTCTTTATAATATTAGTTTAGAAAATAAAATGAAATCGTAGGTACCCAAGCTACATGACCACGATATTGTGCACAGCCACTTACACCTCTCACGCCTGACTCACCACGGCTGCGTGCGATGCGTATGACCCTGTTGCGTACCAGGCGTGAACGCATGGGGTTGTCTTAGCTAGCCGCGTATTTTTAACCGATGGGTAGAAATAACGGACGATCGGCGAGTCGGCGACTGTTCGTTACGTGTGCTCGACAAGGTGTAAAGTGCGTGGGTGTTTCTGAGGAGTATGTTGAGTAGCCTGCATTGTAGAGGGTTATATTGGTTTATTTAAGAATTATGAACACAATAGGTGTTCTTGTTTTGACCAGGTTATTCTTCCGAAATTTTTTTCGTGCCAGGCATAGGATAATCAGCCTACAATATTCCCGCTGCTATGACACAGGCCTCTCGGTGAGAGGGAGTGGGCCGAAATCCACCACGCGGGCCCTGTGCGGATTGGTCGATGTCACGTCTTCGAATGTTTGGTTCTAAGACGTGCCGGTTTCCCTACAATGTTTTCCTTCACCGTTTTGAGAGCAGTGGTGATGAAATAATTTACACAAAGTAAAACGCCTGTCTGGGTTCGAACCGACGACCTATAACTCGTAAGTCGCGGCCGTTACGACTACCACTGCTTCACGTGCCAGACATGCCATGTCACATTTTGTTGAGATTAGTTTGAAACTATCTATCGAATTTCGTAAATGTACCCGTTTATTTTAAAACGTTGTCTAAAGTTAAGGACGTTTAAACGTCAAAAAAGGTATGCTTAAGAAAATGCTCATGATTACTTAATTTTAAGCAAAGTTTATAAATAAATGTGGTATTGTCTTATGAAGTTAACAAAACATTAAAACGTAACCTTTTCATAATAAAAACCTAATTCAGAAGTAATTTACCTCCAGTTTCAAAAGGATTGTAAAATCAATGCGTCAAGCTTGCAGGGGACATAGCTTCGTTCATAAAGTTATCATACAACAACAGACTTTTACAAATACCTATGTCTAACATTCTTCCTGTATTACATACCTAAGCCATATAAAAAACCAGTTACTCACCATTCAAGCCACACAATATCAACTCGACACAACAGGTAGTCGCAACACCAAACCAATAAGCTTACATGCATATTATAGTCAATAAACTGAATACAATATAACTCCAAACTCACAGTTTAAGCGGTGGTAATAAAATCAAGCGTATACTTGAATACCTGCAAGCTGAGCGTCGCTTATCGCTCGATCAACGTAAGCGATAGTCAAACTACGCACATAAAGGACGTCGCACGCACATAAAGTGGTTATCTGTACACAGCCTTAGGCGCCAAGCCGGAGTGTGGGTGGTACTTGTCATAGGCTGAAGCGTTTTACTATAGTTTAGAATAACGGTGATTGTCCTTTCCCTAATATCTAGACGTAGGAATTCGAAAAATAAAATATTTTTAATTTTTCATTATTGGAAAATATTGATGATGCCGATAGATATCGATCGGACGTTTAGTTTCGGTTTTTTAATTGAAGAATGCTAGAAAATGTAGGTGGGGTCAATGAACACTATTGCCATGCTAAAACGCAACAACTTCACCTAGTGGGGTGTATTTTCGTTTGTTAAGTTTGTTTGATATAATCGTAGAAGTGTAGTACCACAATCACAGCTCCTTTAGCAAAATGCATAGAGCATATTATCTATGAATACACCGAATGAGGAAAGTGGATTTAAAGTTAATACGGAAGTACTGAAACAAAGGAAGACGCGTTGTATTGCTGCAACGAGGATCACTGCTTATGCTAGATACTGAAAATAGCAATCATAAAGAACCAAAGACCTGCCAACGTGATGTGATCAAATACTTCATTTGTTTGTGAAGAAAATATGGCACGATGAGGGAATTATGTCCTTATTGAAAGTCATCGCCTTTTCAAACAACCAATATAAAAGAAATTTTGTTGAATTTGCATACCAAAACGGTGATAAATGTATTTGCCGTTACTTTGTATGACTCGAGTTCAAAGTTCTTTAAAAAATGTATTAGTAACAGCCCGTAGTTTGAAAGTTGTGATACCCTCGAGCATTGCAACCGCCTGATCTCTCTCCGGTCGTGTCGAATTGCCATCCCATCGGACTGTGAAAGTAGAGGAAGAGAGAGTGCACCTGTGTCTGCGCAAACACTTGTACAGACGCCAGCACATCAAGCTACTACAATCTGTCAAATTTCTTTAATAGATTTTCAACTTTATCGCTAAAGCATAAGGTTCAAAGTTGATTGGGAAAAGACAGTTTCGGGTAGCTTGATGTGCTCGCGTCTGTACACAAAAATATCTCCCGCGCCGAAGGCTAGTCTCCGCTGAGATTAGCCGCCATGGTCGAAATTCGCTCTGGAGGTACATGACTGTAGATCAACCCGCTCTCCGCTCATAACTCACAAACACAAGAAGTAATTTGCACGAGGCGATTGTAAAGTATCGTTATGGTGATTACATTGTTACTAATTCCGGTCCGTTGTATCTAAGTCATTCGGAGTTACTACCGGCGCTCGCCGGCGCCTCAGGCAGCAAAGTAACTAAATAGATTATGTTACGTACGGTTTTGAGGTATGGTTTATGTGGCTATTAATTTTGTATGTAATTTTTCGTATCTTATCTGTATAAGACGCCTTTACCAGAGGGGCATTTCTCGTAATTTTAAGAACGTTCACAGTCTTATCTCAGTCTCAGTCTGTCAAAAATACCTCTAGTTTTCCTGAATTTTTGACAAGTTTTTGACATTGATTGTCGCTGATATGAGATTGCGACTAGATTTTGAACGTTTTTAACTACGGGCATTGGCCTTCAGGGCAAAGGTATACGTAGTGGGACAGTTATGTACCTATAAATAAGTACTTACATACGTCAGATAACGTAAACTATAGGTATAACATTTTTGATTATTTAAAGGCTATTGTTTGGTTTAAACAAACAATTATGCTTAACGATTCCTGTACTATTGGTACATCTGTGACTTTCCCTTCAGAGAATGCAGACTATGTCGTTATGTGTGGGTTAATATATGTTCTGTGTTGAACGCTGAAGTAAAAAGTTTAAGGCTCAGTCTGCCGTATTTAATGACCTGCAAAATACCTGCAAAAAAAGGAATTGGGATAAACTTTTATAGATATTTATAAGATATTTTTCATACTCAAATAGCATATGACACTAATACAAAAATATATACTCTTTATTTAATTAAGGGCTGATTTTTCAATTGTCATATGACTTTTATCTGAGGAATAAATATTGCGGTCTGACAGCTTTTGTATAGAAAATATGTCAAACTTTCATAATTATTCTTTAGATGTTATCTGACTTTTGAAAAATCAGTTCTTGGTAGTTAAATAACAAAACCAAAAAGTTAATATAACTTATAAGTTATCTGGTGCAAAACCTACTTTAACATCTTGTCTACTTACCTATTGCAACTCTATGTTAACCAGTATATAACAAAATATTCCTTGATACCAAATAAAATACAACATTTTCACATAGAAGCATAACTTCAAAGTATAGTTCACATGATCCCATACGCCGTACACAACATTTGAAGAGCGGGTGCAAGACGATTTGCAGCAGGAAATGAACCCGAACAGAGGAAGGAGTGGCACGGGCTTCACGTATCTATGTGGAAATGCTTAGATATACTTCAGAAATACGCGACTGAAGCGACTTGATGCGATGTCAAAGGGAAGTCAGAAAATTATATTATACTTATTATACAGGTACAGCTAGATGTTTCTAGATAACTTTGTATGATCTATATCCCATCAAAAACATAATTGTGAAAATGAGAGCCAAGTTTAATATTATGATAATTATGGTGTGGTTGTCAATTGTGGTATTCAGCTGCATCGGGTTAGACTGGAAGCCAACCCCAACATAATTGGGAAAAGGCTAGGCAGATGATGATGATGGTGTGGTTGTCAACTTCACCGATAAGAAATTTGAGATATAAATTGGTGCCAAGTTCTGTAGACAATCTTGATATTTATTAATAAGAACGTATAACATTCTTAAGTCAATTTAAAATACATTTTTTTCTGCTACAACAATATTTTCTATTTAAAAATATGAATAATCGAATTATTTACATTTTAACACTATTAGTCTTATTCCATAATATTACGTCGTCTCTAATACACAAGTATACCCCTTTTCATCTATTTTCACTAACATCCACCAAACGATGTTTGTCCTCGATTCAAAGACGTACTTAACGTTAACGTAAATGTTTGCGTTACGTTCTGGTTCACTCAAAAATAGCTTTGATTTTGGAATTTACTAAACTTGTAGGTACAGGTAGGAAATGTTATGGGATGTTTGTGGTAGTATTTGGTATATAAGTTTATTATTATAGAAAAATACACACTAACTATTACATTATTGGCTTATTTTTTGGCCAAAGACTCAGTATTGCCATACAACGAGGCAATAATGCCAGCCTTTTGGGCACTTTTCCTGTTGACAGCGATATGGACGAATTTTTTGATGCCTTACGATTCTTTTCCATAGTTTTTTATATACTTGCACATATTATTTTAAGTCTGTTAGCTAATACATTACTAGCTTCTGCCCGCGACTTCGTCCGCGTGAAATTTCAGTCTCCCCCCATTCACCCTCTTAAGGGTGGAACTTCGAAAAACCTTATCTTAGTGGATACCCACTCTTCACAAAGAACACACCCTCCAAATTTCATGTCTCTAGGACCAGAGGTTTAGGCTGTGCGTTTATATATCAGTCAGTCAGTCAGGACTTTGAATTTTTTTATATATATGTATATAGATGTTAATATTACATTCTGAAATAAAAACCTCAGTACTACATTACTTAATATACTTAGATAAGTTATTCGTTGATTCGTAGTTATACGGGATTTGAAAAAAAAAACGTCGTGCACAGACCTCTGCTAAACAAAAAACTCCGATATACGATATCTTCTCCTACTATCAAAATATTCGTCCAAAATGATTACTAAAATTTTAAAAGTTGGTCGATGCAAAGACATTAAAATATTCATCCCTCCATCCTTCCAGACGGTTAGAAACCAATTCCCACAGAATCTGATCTCCATACGAATCCCACGACACTGGTATCAAACACTAGAATGGCTCAGGGTCAAAAAGAGCACGAGTTCAAATCTCGTATGCTCTAACAACGGGATGCTGCATCGAACTTAATGTATGCACACACCTTTCTGTTTAGACCAACTTAACATTGCATATACAACACAAAAAAAACATACAAACTTCAACCTTAACAGTGGAGCAATATAGGTGAGGTAAAACTCCAGGGGTTGTCAACAATTATCTCGGTCGCTTACTCAGCACCCTTAATTTGTCCGGTAATAACCGGTTTCTGCACAATAGTAAGGCCTATTAACATAACTCCTTGACCGGACACAACCGGACACTTATTAATATTTATAATAATGTGTGTCTGTTCAATTTTTAAAGTTTATCTTTTAGTTGTTTGAGTGATGCGGGAGAGGTGACATCAGTTTTAGTGATTTGAAAAATGTTTGCGGCAACTGATATGCTGAGGTCCTGTAACCCGTTCGATGGGTAAGTCAAACTTTTTTTTTTTTTAACAAATCATTGAATTACGACATCTTTACTTTTTTTTCTAAGTGTTTGAAGGTTTTCGAAGTGAAAAGGTCATCAAAAAATTATTTATTTCAAATAGACGCATAAAAAGGCACTTTTGTACGTCAAAATTTACAGAAAAATAGAATTGATTCTAGTCGCCCCTTCCAAAAGGTAGTTTCGTATGGGAAGAATGGACAAGAAACTACTAAATTCCTGACTCTATTAAAGGATTAACGATAGTAGTTTTCTAAACAATAATTTGTGTAAATATTCAACTTTTAAAACCCTAAAATCCAAAACAATTTTCTCAAAAATTAAAACAAATGAGTGCTCTTACAATAGAACACGTCCTTTGTGACTAACACATTCATCTCCAAACAACATAATTTCATCCCTAGAGATGAAACACAACCATTCCTTCCCATTAAACATTGCCAAACCTGGCCAACAGACAGTACATCTTGCCCATCAAATTCTTCGATACGTTTCCCAACACTAAAGTACCAATAAATCGATATGCGTCGCGCGGCTGGCCGGCTCATCACTAATTTACAATTTTATGGCTTGTGGGATCGAGTGGGGAAGCGGTGGGGCAAGGGGGGGTAGGTCGCCACTCCATTAGTGGAGTTTGAACCCCCCGCGCGGACCGGTTAACCCTACGGGACGGTGGACAGAAAAAATAAGTTTTCTAGTAAGAATTTTCTGGACATTTTCTTAGGTCGATGTTTTCTCTGAAGATTTTTAGAACCTTGTTGAAATGAAGAAAGCTAGAAAATTCACAATCTTCATTTCATAACCGTTTCCATTGGACACGTGCACACTCAAAATCTTCATCGCTTGTTCAGAATATTAGTTTTTGTAATAATAACACAGCAGATATATTTTATAGATAGGTACATCTTCTTTCATCAGCATCGTATAAAAAACTTAACGTGGATTGTATGTAACTGTTACGTATAGAAACTTATAATTATGAGCTTAGGTAAAACAAAATGAATTTGTACCAAAACAAGAGTCAAAACTATAAAATAACCTAAGCATGAATGTAGTCATTGCTACATCCCCGACCAATAAGTATTCCAAAACCACAAAAATAAAAAACTACAAATCAGCCCTTTATTTGCCGACCGTACAATTTCACGCCTCCCGACAAGAAACGCGTGCAAAGGAGAAAGGAAAAAACTGAGACGGGGCAGAGAGGGAGATCTTAAAGATACGTTGCCATGGCAACCGGTAACACGCACACATTCACACCTACCCAGTTTAACGATAGTTGCCACCCACACACCGCCAGCTTTAGGTATTAGGAGAATTCGACCCTACCCCCAAAGTTTCAGTTATTAAGCAAATGCTTTGTAAACACTCTGGGTGGGCACCTTTACTTGTACCACTATAAATAGGTTGGGTAAGGCTTACAGCCTCAATTAAGTAAATGTGTGTAAAGTTGTTTTGTTCAAATCTAGACGGGACATCGAAATTTTATCGTATTGAAGGTGGGTTTTGTGATGTTGTTTTGTGTTTTGAAAGAAAGGTTGTAACATTTATAATCAGCCTATAATGTCCCCACTGCTGGGACACAGGCCTCTCGGTGAGAGGGAGTGGGCCGTAATCTACCACACGGGCCCAGTGCGGGATGGTAGATGGTACATGTCTTCGAATTTTTGGTTCTAGGCCATGCCTTCACCGTTTTGAAAGATTAGTAAAGTTTATTGCGAAGATTCTACTCTGTTACAGCTGAAATATTTGGTGCAAACTTGAATGAACAAGCTGTTCAAATACGCTAAATCCCTTCAACTGTCAAGAAATCTGTTAGAGATCGGTAACAATAGAATAAATAATTGTGTCTCATTAGTGACCGTTGAGCTAATAAAAGTACGTAACTATCTATACGTTTGGCACGGGACGCAGAATTCTTTATACACATCTGGATTTTTACAAGTTTTCTAACAATAGGGGTCTCATCTTCACATAGACTTTTAAAGACAACCTTAGGAAGGACATAAAACGAGATATCAAGAAATATACTATAGAACATTTTATTATGATTATTATAGTAGGACACAGATTGAACTTAATCATTTATTCTGGACTAGGTACCGCTCGCGGCTTCGCCCGTGTGGTAGGTATGCCGATAAAAATAGCCTATGTTCTTTCCCAGGATGCCGTCTATCTCCTTGCCAAATTTTATCGAAATTCGTTCAGTGGTTCAGGCGTGAAAAGGTCACACACAGACAGACAAACACAGTTAGTTACTCTCGAATTTATAATATTAATTTATTCAAAAGAAAAGCTACCAAGAAACGAAACACAACACTGAAATTAAAAACTTGCATCTCAACGAGCTTCTGAACCGAGGTTTGGTTCAAACTACCGACAAATTGCCATGTCCGCTAACGACCTCGCCAGCTTCCACGAAACGGTCTAAGAACTAATAATGAGTAGTACCTACTCTAGAATATTCTGCTAGACTCTAGAGTATTGTTCAGTGAATTGCACTCAGGTGAACAAAGATGAACTATTTGTATTTGCTCATTTTGTACTAATCTTTACATTAAATGGAAAGAAAGAAACAGAAAAAGATATGTTTATTTACATAACATCGCGCTTCTATTCCCCGAGTGGTTAGGCAGAAGTGCACCTAGTACACCCAATTATTATACTTAAATATTTACTTGTGGCTAAGTAATAACAGCCGCACGGGTCGATCGATCAGGTAAAGCTACGCTTGCCGCGGTTTGTCCGTGGATGGTTGACCTTTCACATACCAAGACCGCTCCGTTCCCCGGAAAGCACGTTAAGCGGTGGTCCCGGCTGTCATTCGTGGATCTTTGACAGTCGTTACGGGTCGTCAGAAGCCCGAAAGTCTGAAAAATTATAGTCTTACCAAGTAACTGGGTTGTGAAGGTCAGATAGGCAGTCACTCCATGTAAAATACTGGTATTCAGCTGCATCCGATTAGACTGGAAGCCAACCTCAACCAACTACGAGTAACTGCATTCTAAACATAATAAAAAAAAATATTATGTATGGCGTGGGTGATAATTTAGGCATAAACACACACCATCTTTCTGTCTGTCTGTCTATCTATCAGTGTTTATGAATCGAGAACCATTTATCGTATTTTCATGATTTTTAAATACTGTTAATAATATTTAAGTGAAGATGTTACAATTACTTAAAAAAAACAAAGGAAATAACCTTCTGTGACAGACGGACAAAACAATGATCTTTAAATAACGGTTAACTTTATTTACCTTTTAAGGACGAAACCCTGTAAAGCGAAAGATTTCAAGATCTAAGTAGGAACGAATTAAAATATGGAAGACTATAGGATGTACCTATCTAAAAATAAACACTATTATAAAGTGTTGTGAACATTTATTCGGTAGCATCGCGGTAGCTGGCAACAAATTGCCGCAGCCACTAACGACTTTACTTAGAACGCTAGTTTCCGCCACTACAGCTAATAATGATTACTGTAACAGTGTGAAAATCATATTTTTGTGGAAGATAAAGATATGATTGGTTTGTGACGCAATTCACATCGAACGATGTTAGTGATCCAATGACTGTACTTTTTTCAATGCAAAAGTACCTATACAGGGTGGCAGGGATTTGGACGCGTAAAATGTAACCATTAATTCAGTACATGACACTAGACCCCATAGCCGGGGGGCTAAAAATGTTATGCTAGTGGGGGACTAACTAGCATAATCTGCGTTCGGGATTTATTTGCCAAAAATACAAACAAATATGAATTAATGGAAAAATAACTTACACAATAAAGTTCAGTTTACGCTACAACTTCAAACATTTTTATATTTTTTATGGTACTAGTCACTCTTACTAATTGGGCAAAAGTAGCCACTGACTGGATTCCGAATAACAGGAATCGGCGACGCGGTAGACCCAGAAAGAGATGGCGTGACGAATTGGACGCCTATCTAAAGGATTGACCAGAGAAGGCAAGAGACAGGAGAAAATGGAAAGACGGAAGGGCGGCCTTTGCACTGCAGTGGGACATAACAGGCTCATAATAAGAATAATAAAAAATAACTAGTCACTCTGAAATCAACTAAATAGTCATTGATATAATGTTGATATTTGTTTAACTTGAAATAGGGTGGGGGTGTGTAGCAATGCGCACTTTTATTATAGAAATTTTTCGTCCGTTATCAAAAAAAAAACATTGGTTGTATTTAAAGTCTGTTTACGGGCGATAATTTTACCTGATAACGTCATAAGAAAACATCTGATCGTGCCTCTCTATCGCTTGTTCCTCGCTCTCGCTTGGACACTCGGCTCAGGCGGAACGTGACAATGAGTCATGCTTTTTCGTGCGTGCAGCCGGCGTTCATCGATTTATAAGATGTTATCACGTCAAAAAATCTGCTGTTTCATAGAAAAATTCAATACTTACGCAGCAAACTGTTTTGTTTAAATATTTCAACGCCCCTGCGTTTCTGCGGTTCCGAATCATGTACTGAACCCCTATAGATTCAGTATATGATTCGGAACAGCCCAGGTTACGCCTCGATGTCCTTGCTGGTTTATTTGCAATGAATCTGCAGGTTGCAGGTTGCTTCTTAGAAAGGAGCTTTGGATGATAGAATCACTCTAATTCCATGAGGAAAAGTCATTGCTAACTGTGGTATGTTTAACATTTAAACCGTATAAAATTGCATCTAAAATTCTGAGGTACAGGTGGCACAACTTCTTTGACCTTGACGACTACCGCGCATCGAAACATGGAAATATATATCAATCAATCAACTCAGCCCATCGTAGTCCACTGCAGGACTTAGGCCTCTACCAGGCTGCGCCACAACACCCTGAACCCAGTCTGTCCCAGCCACCTTTAGGTCGTCGGTCCATCTAGCTGGGGAGCGTCCCATACCACGCTTGCCGATACGCAGTCTCAACTCCAGGACTCGTCTGCTCCACCGGCCATCGGTCCTTCGACAAACATGGCCAGCTCACTGCCACTTCAGGTGTCGTATATTATGACGGTTTATTGCCATCATGATTCTAATGTAAGAGAAAGACGGAGCTATACATGACCGCTAGTACCATCCCTTTTTCGCACTGGACTTTGTAATACGGCCCCAGTTTGCTTACTCTGCAAGCTATAGGTATATATATGCGTAGGTATAAAGAAAAGAAATAAACGTTCACATAGAAATCGTAACACATAACGTTCCCTAGTAAACGCTTATCTCCATTTAAACTCGAACATTAAATACAAACCTACATAAAACCTTAACTTCTCCGAAACCTAGTAATAATCATCAAAACACGTCCCAACTTCTAGGACTGAACCCAAACTACGACTCAACCCTCTCCCGCCCCTTTAATAAGTTCCTATCGACCTGAGGCTGGCTTAAGGCTACCTCCTTAAACCCCCCGTGCCACCCCAAGACATATTTCATCGAAACTCTTAACTGCCGGCCGAACTTTAGCTAATATTTCACGTACATTTACAAGTTACGTGAGCAAATATACAGGGTGACTTGTGAAACGAGGGACAGGTTGAAGAAGGATAAATATAATAGGGATGATAACATTTTTTTTATTTTTAAACTTTAAAAAATGTTGTTTGCAAAGAGTGCAAATAATATTATAAAAAGTGTAAAAACGTGTTTTGAAATAACTGGTAGACAAAGACTGCACTATCACAAACGTAACGTCACGACTATGTAACTAACTTCATATTAGCACCATACATTGTCCGTCCGTACCGCGCGATAAGGACGGGAATAATACCTTACAAAAAGTTTTAAAACATGATGTTTGTCCATATTTCCATAAAATTTTTCGATTATATCATTTAATTACATTATTTGTTCGAACATTTCTAATATTACTCATCATCCCTGTTCTCGATTCTCGTTCCAAATATGTAAACCATTTAGAAATTTTAATATTTGTGTACCTAAATAGTCCACTCGACACTCGCATTTTTAATGTTTTGTAGGTATGAACGGAAAGCGGATCTTTGATTCCGGTGCCCGCGTAAGTTATACTTAAGTTTTCTTTATTTTATGTGTTTTTCTTGAATTTCTCGTCACATAATATGATAATAAATTATCAAGTTCTTGAGTATGTCCCTCGTGTATATAGTCACATTCTATAAACGATATGTACGTGAGAGTACATGTTTTAAGCGATTATATTATGTGTTGTGTACAAATGTTAGGTTGTCTTTTGTTTTTTTTCTCATATTGTATCAATTTTGAGCATTCCCAAATAAATCTGAGGGGCAATTCTCGTAATTCTAAGAGCGTTCACAGTCTAGTCCCAGTCTCATTCTGTCAAAAATACCTCTAATTTCCCTACATTTTTGACAAGTTTTTGACATTGATTTTCGCTGAGATGAAATTGCGACTAGATTTTGAACGTTTTTAAGCACGAGAATTGGCCTTCTGATGTCAAATCTCATGGTTTGTGATTGGTTGACTGTAATTACAACGGCCAATGAAGCCGTGACAGCAAGTTACATACAATAATGTTTCATCCGGTCTATTCTGTAAAAATATCACCGAAAAAACTTAGCTGTAGTGAGATTTAAGTGAGCTGTCACTCCGCCTGATGTTACAGATCACTAGGGATTGGCACTATTGACAAATAAGCTCACGTCACCTAAATTTTCACAGAGAGATTTATACAGAATAGATCTGCAAAAATCAACGATAGATTGTAGTATGATTTTGAAAATTGTAATAGAATCGTCTTTATTATATCAGTATCTACTTGATATATGACGTTAATCATTATATTAAGGAACTATGGACGCCTATTATACGTCATATGAAATTTCAGCCTCACCCCATTCACTCTCTTAGGGATGGAATTTTGAAAAACCCTTTCTTAGTGAATACCTACTCTTCACAAAGAACACACCCTCCAAATTTCATGTCTCTAGGACTAGCGGTTTAGGCTGTGCGTTGATAAATCAGGCGGTCAGTACTTTGAATTTTATATACAACGTGTTTTTTTTATATCCCATAACTCTAGGGGGTTATTGTACTCATCATTATGAACAACTTTTACTATGGAACCAAACTTGAAATCGCGAAAAAAAATCAGCTGGTCCCTACATTTATGTTCGTATAACTCTTCAAAATGTAGGGAACACCAGATTTTTTTTTCGCTATTTCGGGTTTGGCCGCAGGGGAGCCAAGGTAACCGACATAGCCCGAAGAATTGCCAAACTTAATAGGCAATGGGCAGAGGACGTTGCTCGTAGAACAGATGGCCGATGGGGCCGAAAGGTTCTGGAGTGGCGACCGTGTACCGGAAGACGTAGCGTTGGAAGATCTCCCACAAGGCGGACCGACGAGCTTGTGAAAGTCGCTGGAACCCGTTGGATGCGAGAAGCACAAAACCGGTGGGGGTGCTTGGGGGAGGCCTATGTCCAGGAGTGGACGTCTTTCGGCTGAAATGATGATGAATTATTATATGAATCAGTGCAATGGTGGCTAAAACTGATAAACATCGTAAGTCGATACAGAACATGGGCCAGCCTTCACACTTTCTCAATTAAGGTTCACCCCACGGATATCGAGTTCACCCCAAAGCAAAATAGTTTAAATAGGCGCCGCGCAACGACCGTATATCGAAGCCTTGTAAGTTTTAATAGAAGACCGACCTTTCCCTTCTCATCTATGTCTTTTCAAAACGGTATATAATATTAATGTGTTTACAAACTTTAAAAAAATCGTATTTATTAAACCTCTGAAAATCTGCTTAAAATTAAACTTCGGGAAAATAAAAACATTTAAATTAATTGTAAAATTGTGTGTGTATTAATTCAGTCTTCTTGTTATCTAAAAATTTGTTTGAAAAGAGTTTTCAAATCAAAAGAGATCGGTATACATACAGGCTGCAAAAAATTTCAAAAGTAGTCTGAACAAGCTTGTTTTGTTTTGTTTTGTTTGTTGTGTTTGTTTTTGGATTACACACCGGCTGTCGAGAGAATTCGTTTCTGACACCTGTCAGTGCGACAATTCAACTAATAAAGATCATGTTCGCAAAACAAGTATTATTTTGTATGAAACTAACAGGTATCAAGAACGCATCCTCTTGTTGGCCGAACTGTAACTGACGTTAACATCTCTGTCCCTCTCTCTTTTTCTCTCTCTCTACTAAAAATCTCATAATAGCTCTGGACTCACTCTTCCTTATCTTTTCACATTTTGTTTTGTATACATCTATCATCACTTATCTCATATAAAAACTAGGTACTTACATCCACCTCTACATATCAATACACTAATAAATATAAATAGGTACACAGCGCGTATCGAAGCCATGCAAGTTTTAATGAGAGCGCTCCTCTGCAAACACCGTGTATATATGCTTACTACACACTCTTACGTTACGTACGCACTACTGTTTGACGTGGTTTTACTTGCGTTATTAGTAGGAAAGAGATTTTTGTCTTTGCTTAGTTCTAAATTGAAAAATTCACTTTTAGAAAGCAAAATAAGCTTTCTTGGCCCTAAATCTTTGTCAAGCACTTACATTTTATTTATATGTCGAATAGATTAATTTACAAGGCCATGTGAAACTCCTGGGAGTAACGTTTTAATAGATAATGAATTATGTCTCATTCGTCAGTACTTAACAGATTAAACAATAGAATTATTTTTTATTTAAATTGTTATTTTAATTGAATTCATGCCACAATATAACGCTAGTGACAAAATTTTTAGAATCTTTATAAAAAATACTTTATTTAGATCTCACCCAATGAAAGCACAGGGTAAGCGTACCTTCATTTATCTGATAATAATAATAAAAAAATATATTTTAAAATTAAAATAATAAATCAACAAATAAACCCCTTAAACTTCATCGTATCAAAATCATCTCCTTCACAACAAAGCCCGATCTCAAATTTAAATAAACACGACACACACACACACATACAAGCTATACATACATGTACATACTCAAAGAGTACATAAAAGCGATAGTTTGTAGGCAGCCCGGCCGGGTAGAATTACCACAAGATTGCTGTCATTCTTTAGGGCTCCCGAGACCCTCAACCCTTGGAAGGCAAACGGGCTGAATTTGAAACCTTGCGTGAGATAATTTAATTAATTATTCTGATTTCAAGTAGGTCGTGCTGCCGTTTAAAGTTTGGTCAACGAAATTTTGAGAAGGTGTATTAGATGTGAATTGACTAAACTTGTATACTTGTATTATTCTGTTCTATTCTTGTTGGAAACTGTTTCTCTTCCACTGTTTTATACAAAGATATTGACTGCAGTTTGAATTTGAAATTGTCTTTATAGGTATCGTATGAGAAGATTTCTTTTTTCTGTTTTCCTTCTTAGTTAGTTTTAATCATGACCTGGCAGTTTGAGTAATTTACGCGGCCTACCCAAATGTCCTTTCTTTCGTATTGTTCGTCGAATCGTTGAGCTCCACCAGTTCTGAGTTGAGCTGCACGATTTTTGACAAATGCGTGCACTTACTGGACAGGTCCGCTCAATCTGTGTGGTTCTTTCCTCAAAAGACCATTTCAGACACCAATCTACATGGTCTTCACATAATCTGACCAAGATTTTGTCTGGACTTTAAAAGAGACTGTGACTTCTGAGTTTGTTTCGGCCTTTCTTCTCAGAGTAGTCAGATAGGAAACGCCGACCTAATCTAGCTTAAAAAAATATGATTGACGTGTAAAAGTGTTTGTATAGACGCCAGCACATCAAGCTACCCGAAACTGTAAAATTTTCCCAATCAACTTTGAACCTTATACTTTAGCTATAAAGTTGAAAATCTATTATAGAAATTTGACAGAATGTAAGTAGCTTGATGTGCTGGCGTCTGTACAAACCTAATTACAGAAATAAATCATTTATCATTTATAAAACAATCGTCACCTTTTAAAATAACCTCATCAGAACAAACTTCGCCGGCGTGAAATTTTTTGTTCCCCCCACCCACTCCGTCGCATCGCATCGCCTCTTCAGAACGACAGTTCTATACCAATATAGCTATGGAGGGAGGAGGTAAGGAGAACTGTCTCTGTTGTGAAAAATGTCCGTCAAACTGCGTTAAATTAGGTTGGCGCCGCAGTATCAACAGGGTAAACTCACGTCAGTAATTTTAGGTTATGTTTACAAAATTATTTTGGACTACGTAAATAGTTGAGGTTTGGCATACTGCGCTGTCATTAACTACTTTAGTTACTAAAAATATTAAATTTTCTAACTCGGCATACTTCAATCCGTCAACAACTGCTACATTCATACCATACCCTTTGCCTACGCTAGCGCCATTTCGGAGGGTTTTTGAACTGTTATTTACTGGTTACAGCTGGACACTTTTTCAACTTTCACTTTTCTTTATCACTTTTTTTTTTTTTTCTTTCCGTCTCATATGGGGGGAAAGTCGCTAGCTATATTGTATGGAAGGTAGAGACCCTCCATACAATATAGCTTAATGTATACCACAGATAAGCTTGATAATTTTAGACAAAGCTATTGTCAAAACCACTCTGAGTAATAAACTATAAACTTTTCAGAACGAATAGACACACGTGTCTCCCTACAACGAAACTTACTCAACCCTCAAAAGGAAACCAAAGCAACCATAACAATATAACAACCATTTCACTCAACAAATAAAACTTTCTTCCAAACAATCCGAAGTACAAACTAATGTTCAAAAAGGAGATTTTCCGCGTTTTTTCACAAGTAGGCCAACGAAAGTTGTGGCGCGAGGGGGTCGCTTGTACCGTTCACGCGCGGTTGAAGGTTGAACGCGAACACTCAAGGAAATTGGGTCATTTGTCCTTTCTCCCTTTGAACACTTTGTTTATGCAGGATTGGGTTCGGTCGTGAGGGCAGTATGAATGTGATTTGGAAACTGGAAATGGCCTTGAATGTGTGTGATAAGAAAAAGGTCCGGTTTGCGAGCCGAAGCTAGGAGGTTTCTTTGCTTCTTGTTTTGGCAAATCGAATGACTTTTGACTGAACTCTTTGTGTAAAAGATTATTTCATCCGAGGCAGTTCTGCTTAAACTATTTAAAACGCCAAAAACAATTAATGTTTGTTCCTTTCTGATTACAGCGTTGTCGCCATACAAATAAATATTTCTACCTACTGCCACTATTCAAATAAAATGTACTCATTCCTGGCCGCCGACTTTTTTCTATCTAAAGTCGCCGAATAAAATGGGTGATCTCCTTTTAGGACCGTCTTTGATCGACCATAGCGATATTCCGCGAGATGAAACATTGGTCTACTAACAAACCTATTAAAATCATACTCATAATCAGCAATGATATTTCCGTACTCATTATGAACTAAGAAATCATGATTTGTTCCGGTCTGATCCCCTGAACCAACCCCCTCCACCTCCCCCCCCCCTCGATCCCCTGCTAGTTCGTCTTCTGTTTTAAACTTTGTCTTATCCACTATAAGCTTTCTATGCATTCAAAAAACAAGACACAAAAGCGATTAAATACATAAGGCTATAAGCAAGAAAAAACTACTACTTTATCATCTAAAGCTAAGTATCGCTTATACACGTCCATACGAGTGTTAGTTTTAATATAATACAAACAAATAGAAACGTCTCATCCTTCCATCGCAAAACTATTGATCCGAACATGGCAGACCCATCTTAACACAAAACTACACACACACACATACAAAATACATACTCATCATCCAATTTAATAATGTTCTTAGCACCCCCAAGTGGGGCCCAAGTTTCTGGGCCCCCCGCGATCAGTTCTTATCCCGGGGGGGTGGGCCCCGCCTTAAAATTGAGCCCAGGGGGTGCACCCCTGATATTAGTTCCCACCGTCAATGTAATCTTAGGGCCCATCTGCGAGGTTGCTTATTTTAATGGTCCAAGGAATTGTGCGGCGTTTTGTGTCTCTCGTGTTACGAGGGATAGAATTTTGGGTAGTGTTTACTGAGAGGGAAAAACGGTTTAAAAAGATGTGCGTATATTCTTATGTCTTTTTTTATGAAACTATACGAGTAGCTATTCTATACTTGCGTGCTTTTAGTGGCCGATTTCGCCAAACGCTGTCAGTTAAATGTCATGTTAAATATTTTGACGGACTTTTATCAGTAGTAGGTACCTACTGTGGTACCTACATAGCAAAAAACAAAAATGGTGTTTCTTGAGTGATGGGCACTACTTAGTGGATTGACAGAAATGAAATGAAATTGTTTATTCTGTAAATTAGACGGAACAACTTTTATACGTCACATTATAAAAAACCGGTCAAGTGCGAGTCGCACCGAGGGTTCCGTACAAATTTGTAGGAACGTAAACGGTTCCGTACAAATTTGTAGGTACGTAAATAGTTTATCAAAGGATTTTTTTTTTTGTAAGTAATTTGAACAATCAGTTTTCACATTTTGTTCCTTTACTTGTGTTACATGACATTGCTTCTTGCCAAATTTCATGATTATAGGTCAACGGGAAGTACCCTATAAGTTTTGATTCCCTTGCGAGAGTCAAAATATGCGGCATAAACGGAACATAAACGCCCGTATCTTTTGATTGCGTTGACTTAGAAGTTTGATTTTTTTAGTGCTTCAAGGGATTGCAGCCATGAGTATTTGATATTAATTTCAACTTTATAACTCTACGTATTTCTGAGAAAAAGGGTCTTGACAGACGGACAACAAAGTGATCTTATAAGGGTTCCATTTTTCCTTTTGAGCTACGGAACCCTAAAAATAAGCTAGTTAGATTTGATAGTTCCTATCTGACTTCACTCTGCTCTTCTTAAGACTAAGAAGAAAGGGCCGATGCCTGTCGGGGCCGATGCCGGCCAGGGTCGCGGGCTGTTCGAAAGAGATACCGTGTCCCCTGGCACAGGCGACTGAAGGAACACGGGTGGGTTTTAGTCAGTAAAAGTCTGACACGCCCTCTCGCTCCGCCCAGAGCAGGAGAAGTTATTTGATAATTTCCCACATAAAAAAAAGGAGTAAGAAGAAATGGCGAAACAAATTCAAGGCTCAAAGTCTCTTTTAAAGTAAAGACATAATCTTGGTCAGATCATGTGAAAACAATGTAGACTAGTGCCTCGTGTTTTGAGGAAAGAACTACACTGATTTAAGTGGATATATGCTAGGTAGATAAGTAGTGTAAACTTGAAAACATAATACAACTAATTTGGTACGATAGAAAAAAATCATGAAGATACCTCTAAAAACTTTCTTCTTACAATAAAAACCATACTAATATGCATACAATCATTCTGATTTGTTGTCAGGTTATTCTACAAGCAACATACTAAAGTACTAGTGTTTTAATTTTTTAGTCCAAACAATACATTTTTGTAAATAAATAATTGCTTCATATTTTGCAATAAATTACCAGCGTTGTGTCATCGCGCTTCTCTTTCTTTTCTATGCAGTCCGACAGTGACCGCACTTTAGGTCATGTAGTCCCCTTAAAAGGTATTAATATTTACAACAATATAACATCAAACATTGGGCAGAGGAGTACTTTATAGTACACCTCTGCTAACCATACCACGAATATTATTTGCTTTGCATATTTAATTTTACCTACAAGTTTAATAAGTTGTCGCAAGATTCAAAAGAGGGATATACCAGAACGTCACAAACAGAGATGGGTTGATAGATGAATGACGCTACCTCCTAAATAAATATAGGGAATCGGTCAAGAGGGGCGATGTCATTACTCTTCGTTTCTTGTATTGATTCCTCAAGTAATGCAAGTGAATCCAAACAGTATTCGCTTAGCATTCAAAAAGAAACTTATTTGGCTTTAATTTTGACAGTTCAACAACATTCATTGCGTTATTTACGTTGTTTAGCAGAGCAAGTTTTCGAACATAAGAAGCAATGGATTAGCAATATCCTTCAAAATGATTCAGATTGCGATTGAAAGTTTGTAACGCAATTAGGGAGCTGATTTCAGTACCAATCTGTCAAAAATACCTCTTATTTCATACATTTAAAAACGTTAAAAACTTTTATTTTATTACAAGAATTGGCGTTTTGACTTCGTACCTATAACTCGAGCTGACACGAGGGTGAACAAACTATTGACTTTTAAACATATTCTCAATTTTATTACTGGTAATTCCAGCAAATAATACGAGCTCTATGTAGGTCATATGTTTAACATAGCCTAAAACAACAGCCTTAAATAGAAATTATCTAGAAGTTTGTTTTAATGTAGGCTTTAGCTCTGAAACTGATAACTGAACTCTTGTAGCATTAAAAAAGGAAGTATTCCCGTTTGAGCACCTATGCATTGAGCACCAAAAGTATTCCAATTTGAGCACCAATCAATATTTTAATGTGGTGCTTAAAGGGGAACAATAAAAAATATTATAGATTAATTATAGATGTTTGTCAAAGTCGCGGGTGACACTTGGATGAGGGACGCACGGAACGGGGAAGTAGGTACGGCAGAAGAAAGGGGAGGCCTAATACCCAGGCAGTGGATGATTCCAGGCTGAAATAATGATGATAGCCGTTTTATAAACTAAAGCTTCGAATCTCAGAAGTATTATAGAGGTATGAGGAACAGCGTGTAAAGTTTACTCAACCTCCATAGAAAAGGGAGGATCCTCTGACCAGACGGGTGTTGTGTCTGGCGGGAAACTGCCCGATGATTCATGTCTGGCCGTTATATCTATGCTAGTTGCGCGGTAAACTCTGCTTGCGAGATGCAGGATTTCGCGTGTCGTCAGTATGACGCGTTGTTCGCATATGACGTTGTATATACCGCTACAGTATTTTTATCCATGATTCATGCAAACTAATTTAACTATGAATACAGACGCCATTTACTTCGCTATACCTACATAATTATATAAACAAGTCAAGGTAGTCCAGTCTTCATGTACTCACAATAACTAACTTGCTTCATACAAGCTATTATTCTCTCCCGCGGTTACCGTATAGCCAACTATTACTTCGCAACTTTTGCTAAGGGTAGGAACATAGGACGGAATCATATTCATGAGGTTTACGGTGAATTGACAAGAAAGAATAATGAGAAAATTGGGTAATCTATACAAATAAATAAAATTGAAGTTTCTGTTTGTAATGTCAAACAGCTTTTTACTAAATGCATATGAAAGTATACATGGTACTTATAACAAAAAACATTTTTTAAATGTTTGTTTGTCTGTTCCGACTAATCTCCGAAATGGCTGGACAGATTTTGACAGGACTTTCACTTGAAGATAGCTGATGTTATAAGGTGCAACTTAGGCTACTTTTATTTTAGAAAAAGGTTTAGTTTTCCCATTTGTTTTACATGCATGCGAACGAAGTCGCGGGCACAGCTAGTAGAGGAATAAATTGATGTATTCTATGTTCAAATTAATTCAATGAAACAAAAAGGTTCCAAGAAGGACTTCCAATTCCAAACCAAATTAGGGACTGGCCGGCAACGAACGAAACTTCCAAATTCAAAACATTTACGAAACACACTTCAATTTAGAGTTGTAAAGAGGCATCTCATCAGCAACTGAGAAGGTTACGGACAAAAGGCGGGCCGAGTGCGAAATTTAAATCCTACCCACAGCTGCGGAATAGAACGGACCTTAGAAACAAACAAATCGTCCCTCACCCCTCCCCCAAACCCCGGGAACGAAACAGGAATGGCCGCCTTATACGACCACATCTTACAGGCCCCAATTCCTACTTCCTTTCCATTACACAGCCAGCGCTGACTAAACATAATCGCCGAACTTCCTTACGACTCTACCCTTCCGGCCAACTGCTCGCAAAAGTAACACAAGCCAAATCAAACTTTACAGCACAACAAACAAAGTCGATTATATTTGGAACCGTTTCAAATTCGACTATTGATACCGATCGCGCGAATGTAAACTTCAGTAAGTGCGTCAAAAAGTCTATTTTCGCGCGCTCGTCTTTCCATTTCCAATTTTCCTCGAACGACCGCTGAAGCACCCGAGTTAAGAACATCCCCGAACAAGTTGTGCTGTTAGCTGGGAACGTTTGAATAGTTTTCGTTGTCGAAACTTGTTCTCTCGGTTGTTTCGGGTGTATTTCTTACACAAAAGATGGGGGCGAGGGGGGGGGAGGGTCATGATAAATGGCACAATATTAATACTCGGGCCGGGCGTTGTATAGTTTTATGATCTTAGTTGGGTAGTAATATAAATCTGCTTTTCCGGGCCGGTACTCTTCGCTAATGTTTTAGTTTAGTACTAGCTATCCCTACTGGAATATTTAAGTGCCTAACAGTTAATAGTTTCTATTATCGTAACGAGTACATGCTCGGTCGCTTTATGTACCTACTGTGATAATAAATATAATAAGTAGTTTATTACTTTGGTATGATTTTAATGTACCGTACATATTAATATAGGTACCTACTATCTTTCTCCAACCTTCGTTTTCGCTTTAGGCGTCGATATAGACAGTGCCAACCACGAAAACGCGCCCCACTCTTCTTACTAATCTCTATTGGTTATCGCTAGTTAATTCCGCTAGTGTTTTAGTTTTTAGATACACACTAATTACCCACTAATAAGTAATTACTGTGTATCGGCAAAACTAAAACACTAAAGGAATGTTGCACACTTGTACTGTAAGTGATTAGGAAGAAGAGTGGGGCGCGTCTTCGTGGATGGCGCCATCTGTACAGTGTGGGCTTCAAGTTGATGCGTAAGCACCGCCTTTGCTACGAAAACATTCTGAATCCCTACTCCAATCTCTAACCAAACGATTTAAAAAAAAAACAAGGTCTACATGACTGTATTCGGTAGGTATTATTCTCAAACTCAAAGCATTTATTTCAATTAAACCATTTACAGGCACTTTTGAATTGTCAAGAAGTTGGTCAGTCAAAAAAAATGAAGCTAAGTAATTGCCCATTCCAAAGCGTAGGTACCTATGGTCTCTATCCACAAGTAGATTTTAGTTGAAAAGATAAGTAACGCACATTGCCATCACACACACACAGAAAGAAACACCAATTTAACCTCCACCGCAGAGCTCACTTTCCATCCCGCCACTCATATCTATAGACATAATAAATTAAATCATATCGCGTCTTACCTCGTCTGCTCGCCCTCAGAATAACTACGCATCGCTTGAAAACAGAGGCCCTAGCATAAACGCACGATGTAAACATAACCACAGAATACATAACGTAAATCCGAACGGACTTTTGAATTGAAAGCATCCTAAATATCCTACAGAATTTTAGTTGAAATTCTTCCTACTTGAACAAAATCGGTATCACCAATAGATATGAATAAATTCATAAAACTAAGTAAATATTATGTGCGGAAAGAGTATTTCCGACTTGAGAATCGTTCGAATTCTGTATGTTTCTCCGCGCAATCGCGCTAGGTTCTCATGTGGACTTAAACAGATAAAACATGTTCTTATAAAGGTTCCGTTTTCCTTGTAAAGTTGGAACTCTAAAAAACAGAATAAAGTGCCAATTTTAAAACCTCTTCTTCAAGATCAATGTTCCAATCCGCCAATCATATCATAATCTCTCTCACTCACCCTCAGAAAAACTACGCATAATTTAAAAACAGAAGTACTAGAGATGTAAAAAGTATACAGAAAACTCCAATTTCAAAACCTCCTCTCCAAGATCAACGTTCCAATCCGCCAATCATATCGCGTCTAACCTAGTCTGCTACCCTCAGATAGCTGTGCAGTTAAACTGATTGATTGTGCCGCCTCCTCTGACCCACTCTCTGACACTTGATGCTCTCTTGTTGCGAATGATTTGCACCTCGCTTGATTGACGAGTCGAATCTTTAGATAGTGATGTATGAGCTCTAGCAAAACTGACCGAACACTAATCTCGATTTTAAAATGTAATCTAATCTAGTTTTTAAGTAATTTCTAGAGATCGTTCTGGAATATGAACAGTAGCCATTTCTCCCTGCAGCAAGCAGTATCGCTGAGATTTTAAGTCCCGAGAAAAATTAGACTTTTGTGAAGTCAACAATGCATAGGTAATCAATCCATTGGGTGTAGTCAGGCGGATGTCACTTTCTATCAGAACTTTTGTGAAAATTGCGAAATTATTACATCTAAAACATAATGAAAAGAAAAAAAGAAAAAAGATTGCGTTTATGGGCACAAAAAATAAATAATATAATTTATAAAATTACATGAAATAACACGTTTCCGGATGACAGCGATGCGGACGAGTACTTCGACGCCTTAAGTGTCCTTTGTTTTGTATTTATTTGTATAGTAAGTTAGTCATTTAATTTAGTCTCTAGTGTAAATAGTTAAATTTTCTCTAAATAAAAAAATAACACGGTCCACTCATTCAAACATCACCTTTAATCGTTCCATACCTGGTAAAACAATACTTTTTCCCTTTTAGTGTAGTTTAATAAATGGCACAGTTTCATAAATAATTCTTACAACCGACCAACACTAAAACTAAAAGCAATCATAGAAAACTTAGTTCAGTTAGTTTCGCCTTATCGCGCTCCAGTATAGAACAATATTCATAAAGCGTGCCGCGTCGTCGACAAGATTTTATTACTAGCGCTTCGAGCGAGTGGACCGCCGTAAACCATGTAATATAGTGAGAATAAACCACTGAGCAGACGCCGCCAACCTTCGGTTCAAGACAAAGCCACAAACTTATACTTCTGCCAGAAGTATAAGTGGTTGCCATTTTATTACAGACGCTTCGAGCGAGTGGACCACCGTAAACCATGTAATATAGTGAGAATTAACCGCTGGCCAGACGCCGTCAACCTTCGGTTCAAGATAAAGCCACTTATACTTCTGTCATTTTATTACAGGCGCTTAGAGCGAGTGTACTGCAGTAAACCATGTAATATAGTGAGAATAAACCACTGGCCAGACGCCGCCAAACTTCGGTTCAAGATGGCGGAAGTATAAGTGGCTTTGCCATTTTATTACTAGTGCTTCGAGCGAGTGGACTGTCGTAAACTATTGTAATATAGTGAGAATTAACCGCTGGCCCGACGCCGCCAACTTTCCGCACAACATCTGACTGCTCGATATTTACATATCGACCATTCATGCTCATGAAAAAAAAAATGTTCAAGTACACTCATATGTATTCAAATAGACGCTGAATTTAGTATAATATATAGTTATGATTTAAATTCGACGGCTGGTTACAAATTTCTAAGTTGTCTGTGGACGCAGTAAAATCTAAAAATAAACATATTAAGTGTGAATTCCACCAAACGTCTATACCTAGAAAGAGAGGCCACCTACAAAAAGAGATATTCTTTTACAGATTTTCCATACTAGAACTGTCAGACGTAAATTTTAATTCAGGGATGAAAGAAACTTGTCATGGACTTTGGTAAAATCAGCCCTAAGAAGCACATTCTTTATTCGTTATTTTCTAATATTCATAAAACATAACCCCACAAACCACGCAATGGACTTATTAAAACTAATTCGCAGGAAAACTCTTAAACATAACCACAAACCAACTACATAAAAAAGGTTGTGAACGCCTTCTATTGATCGTGTTCTCCCGGAAGATTCTCGCACGCTTTCTATTCAACGATTAAGTCTAATTGTCCCTAAATTTATCGCCTACACTCTGCTATTATAGTATGATATCTCTTATTTATAGCACGCAATTTGTGCACTACAGATATTAAGATTATTTATTGGATAAGGTTGTTATATATGGGTGGATGCTGCGTAACTGCTTTCTGGATTAGTAAAGTACTGCAGACTTATTAGGTAAAAATGTCACTGTGAAAGCTTAGGTGAAGTGAGCTGTCAATAGTGCACGACAGCTCACTTGAAGGTCACTTCACCCTAGTTTTCAGGGTGAGATTTTTGCGGAATAGACCGACTGAACTTTAGTCCCCTTCCCAATAAACGTTGTATAGCGTCTGTATATTTACATAACGCTTTGTCTTCTTCTTTCGAAAGTCAAATTACTGACGACTGAAAGAGAGAAATCGGTGTGTAACTATTCATCTGTTGCCCCACTACTTCGATTTAGTGGGGCAGATTCCACTGCAAAATTTTAGGCATTCCACTTTGCCCCACCAGTGGAGCGACCGGTGGGGCAAAGTGGAATAATTCGATGTAATACGTTTTTTAATAAGGGGGTTAGTGTTTGAAATAGAAAATGTTTTAAGTATGATTTGCGTATATAGTATCTGCGATATAGTATTACTACATCATTCCAAGAAATTCTCTGAAGTTATCCTATAATATAATATTATATAATATATATAAATGATTCTATTCTATTTTAAGATGCGCCTCAATCTCATATTCAAAATCAAGCTACCAAAAGTTAACGGACGTCGTCGTGAGAGACTGTATTTAGATGAAACTGTAAAGATCTATTTTATCCCACGGTACTAAAAAGAACAGAGTAGGTCGGTACAGGTTCTCAACCCTTCACAACGCACCGGTTACGATGATCCGCGGGTCAAAACTGTCACCCCGAGGTCAGATTGCCCTAACGGTCCACAAACCAACTATTGCATCAGCACCAGCCCTGAAAATGCTGAAACTACTAAAGATTTAAATAATCCATCCTCTTTCATCTAATTATGAAAATGGATATCTTATGGATAAGATTTCATACCTATTTTCCTCAAATATCTGACTAAGCGTTTTTAACCCTTCACAAGGCTACCGGTTGCTATGACCCAGGGGTCGCGGTTATGACCCCCGGTCGTGGCCATGTTGCCTGCCTTGTTGTTGACTGTCACTACTAACGCTCATAATATCATACCATAGCTTTAATTAGAACATCAATGGAAAATAGCGTCCTCAACGTCTTTTAAAATACTTCATTTTTTTTCATACCAGTGCCATAATCTGCAGACAAACTCCAATCCCTATATGGATTAAATGATGCTGTTTAAAAAAATCCGTGATAATTAATATATTTTTATCCTTGTTTCTATCTTAAGTGGTTTAGACAAAGCGTTGCCACGCAATCAGTCATAGAACTGCTTTTATACCCTAGAATTACCTACGCTGAAATTCAAATCACATAAACCTGCATGGGACTTATGAAACGTCAGAAGCTAGGTGCACGGTTCCAATTGGTCGTTTCCTATGGACAAGAGCCGAGAAGAAACGCCACGGTTACTCTTTTAATTTTTTTTTCAACTTACGTTGTCTTTAGATATGTGAGGACATGTCCGTGTGGTGCCGGACTTAAAGAATAGCACCACTCTACTTCCCATGGGTGTCGTAAAAGGCGACTAAGGGACGTACCGGAGAATGGGCAGCAGCGTTCTCTATGCATTTTTCTATCATACTGCGATCGCAAACCCGCATGCTAAGCGTGGCGATTATGGCAAAACCCCCCAGCTTGAGGGAGGCCTATGTCCAGCAGTGGACGTCTTTCGGCTGAAATGATGATGATAATGTGAGGACATTGAAGGCCTGTCAACGAGTATTATTTACTTAGTTTAGCTCATTTTCCTTAATGTCTGTCTATACATTTTTTAAACCCTTCATACGGCTACTGGTTTCTGTGACCCGTGGGTCGCGAATCTGACCTGGGTCGGCTTGCTTTGACGGTTCACGGATATTTCTCACGAGTGTATCTCGGCCATGTTACTGATTCAGATGATGTTAATTTATCTAAAAACAAAGGAATAATGTCTTAATGATATGCATCTTTATTTATGTAAATTATGAGTAAGTACCTATTGATCATGATGGTAACGTTCATTTTAGTTAATAAGTCTGTTTGCCTTTAGGTTGATACATGTTTACTCATAGGTTTTAATCAAGAACACTAAATAGACAACCCTATTACAATTTTTATAACACGATCAAAAGGTTTAAAGAAAGAAAGGAAAATATTTTATTTGCGACACGCAGAGGAAATACAATCAATAAAAAGAACATAACAAGAGGATAGGATAGGACAGTTTAGTCCAAACGTCCTGAACGTTAAAACTACTCTGAAAACAGAACACAACATCAGTTTCAATTAACTACAACATCTATGCCAACCGTTCTCAAATAAGAACAGTGTAAAGAAAACACGTTTTAACACAAGAATATCTAGCTACAAACTCATCTCGTTGTACTCAAATCTAATCTCACGTGATGCGCGGCCAGTAGTGACCCGGGGTCACAGAGACCCTTCATCTCCGCATTTCTCACGACGCCACAGCATTCAAAGGGTTGATTCTCATGTAACTCGTTCTTCTAACTATTTGGAGACGCAGTTTAAGGTATATACTTTATTCGGACTTAAATCTTCATATTTATACTCTCACGGGACGAATGAACAAAATGTTATCCATTATATTTTTATCCAAAAAGATTGAATTATTATTTCATCACAACGAGTACCGTGTTCAACAAAAATATAAATGATAAATGATTTTATTTCTGTAAGTAGGTTTGTAAAAACACACGTCAATCATATTTAAAAAATTTAAGTTCGGCGTTTTCTATCTGACTGCTCTGAGAAGAAAGGCCGAAACAAACTCAGAGGCCAAAGTCTCTTTTAAAGTCCAGACATAATCTTGGTCAGATCATGAGAAGTGCGATGAACAATAATTCTTCACATTTTTTCTTTTAAAATTCAATCATATATTGTCCATTGTCCATTGTCTCGCCAATTATTAAATACATTGCTTATTAACTAAGTAACTACAATTAAATACTCTCGTAGCAAGGCCAAACAACATAAAAAAAAATTACATGTCAAAGTCCTATTAACCAATGGTTGATTTTAGAGAAAACCTTTGTCGATAACAAGCTGAAAACAAAGTCGTTCGTCATCAACATCATCATTCTCCTTTATTTTTTTTTTATTTGCCCTATACTGTCCCACTGCTGGGCAAAGCCCTCCCCAAGGCCTTCCAGGAACACCTTTCCCGCGCCACTTCAAACCAGCATTAGTGGTACGCGTCCAGGTCATCTCGCCACGGATTTCTGGACCTTCCCTTATCCCAATTTATTTGGGCTCGGCCCAATATGTCTTTTTCTTACATACTTCTCTATAAGCCGAGAAGGGGGTGGCTACCGAAGCCAACCCCTTCTTACCATATCATCTTTCACACAGTCCATCCATAGTTTCCGATTTCCAGTTTTTTCCGATTTCCAATTCTTAAATCAACATATGACATAACATATTTTCTACCTTATACAACACGTCGACACAAGCCACTTTTAGAGCCAAATAACCTAAAAACAACGTCTTCATTCTCATTCTCCTTAATAATTATTAGGATGTTATCTTTAAATCCAGCGGGCAAGGCCACTATGTAGGTATATATAATTAAATTATACGTGGGTCCACACTAAGGCCGATAAGACCGGGTGCGGCGCGAGGGGGGTTGAAACGAAATGTTCGCGCAGGGGGTGGGCGTACGTGAAGACAGCGAGCTGAAGACGTGCTTGTAAATGTATAGAGTTGTTTGTGCGATTGTTTATTCAGGGTTTTGTTGAATTTGTAATAGTTTACTGACGTGTTGGGAGATAGTTCCTTTTGTTATGTCGATAATCTCTACTACGTTGTAGCTTTACAGTTTTTTCTTCTCCTGCTTTTACTTTATCACTGTAATTGCAGTTTTTTTAAATGTTAGTTACGATTTTCACAACGCTTTAGAATATCTCTTCTAATGGAAGTAAACGCCAACAGCTACGACCCTTGCACAATATTTTTGCTTCGTTTACGGTCATACATCTGCGGGGTACTTACGTCACACACTATCAGTAGTCAATGCCTTACCTTTTGACATTCAACAATATTATTGCGTTATTTATGTTGCTAAGCAGACAATTGCTTCGAATATATGAAGCAATGGATTAGCAATATCCTTCAAAATGGTTCAGATTGGGATCGATAGTGTGTTTAGAAATTAAACAAACTTTGTTATAGTATAAAACTTGAAGATTATATTGAGATAATTTATCGTTACAGTAATGTCGTACGCGCGGTTGTCGGGTCGTTTGCGGAGTGTCGGTCGGCGCGGCGCGCGGCGTGGGCTGCGCTGGCGTTGACGCCCCTCGACCCCTCTCTTTCCCCTCGCTCGCCCTAGTGCGGGGCGCGTACATAGTATGTTACGCAATTAGGGTGCTGGTCATACACGCACGCTGGTTGCGAGATATTAGAATAATATTAATTATATAAATCTAGTGGTATTCGAAATTGTAAAGAATAATAATACCTTCGAGCTTAAATTAATATGTAGTCTGCTATGATTCTCCGTACAAAATACATTATCTACAACAAAGTTGGAATAGTTTAAACACGATATAATGAAAATACTCACAACATTTTCTTCATTGTTCCAGGTATCATGTACCAACTACATAATCTCTTATACATTCGACACCCTCAAAATACATCAAGACGCAAGACATAACCACAATATCAACATGTACACATCACGTATCTATGAAAACAAACCTGTCATCAAGACATCCGAAACATCAAGAAAACGCCGTTCTAGATCTATGGATGAACTTCAAGGTGGATTAGATATTTAAGGCGAAATTGATTTCTGATTGATTGATTTTTCACGGCAGGATCATTCGAAATCTGACCAATTTTCTAACTAAATTAAAGTTACTGAAATAACAGAAGAATTATACAACAACTTGGATTTAAATGTAAATATAAATATTATGGAAGCATCCTACACAATATCATCTGCTACTAAAACTAAATAATTGCACAACAACATACAAACATTTTCCTCTGGCGGTATCATCAACTCTATAAACCTTCCCCGTGGTCCGGTCGAGCAGAGTCCGGGCGACTTTCGTTAGGGTGAAAGCAGTTTGAAAGTCGGGTCGGGGTATTGATCGAGTGTCTTGCCCCCCTCTACCCTCACCCCCCGCGACCCGCGCTCACCCCCGCCAGCGTCCATAAGGAGCGCCCAATTCTGAGGATGGTCGTCTTTAATGTAGAATTAAGGCTAGCTTTAGTTATATTATGTGTATGTATGTGGTGTGGGGTTTTAGGTATGTACTGTGTGAGTTCTTTGGTGAGCGAAGCTTTGGTTGGACAAAGAAATTCAAATATAGTACCCACGTAGTTTGTACCTATACTATATTTGAATAAGGGTTTTTGGAAATTATAGTGAGTAGCGATTATGAAATACTGGCCGTCAACGATTCGTTTGAAATTATTTGGAATTTTTCAAAACATTTATGGATTAAAAACCAAAAGGCAATCAAAGTGAAAGTCAAATTATTTATTTCAAATAAGCACATAAAAGGCACTTTTGATCGTCAAAATTACAAGAAAACAGAATTGATATTAGTCGCCCTTTCCAAAAGGTAGTTTCATATGAAGAAGAATGGGCAAGAAATCCACCGTCACTCTTTTAAAATGTCTTAAAATAAGTTGTATACATATAATTACATGTGAAGACATCAAGATGGAAACGGTTCAATTTAAGACACTTTTATGAAAATTATGAGTGAAGACCACAAACATTTGTTTCAATTCCAAGTCCCAATAAAACTTTTTTCTACTATTTTTATGCAAAAATATGTATAAGTCCGTTTTATAACGACGCTTGATATATAATATACTGAAACCATACCTCTTGTACTACGAAAGACGTTAACACTCATTCTTAATATGCTAGACTAAAATGACAGCTATAATATATACTAAATAATGTCATGTTAACAAAAATAGGTCGATCGCAGATTCGCAGCCATTATTTTAGTCTTACAAATTAAAAATCAGATTTTAGTTGCTTAACTCTGATATTTATGATACTTTTAAAGGAAATTATACTTAGTCTATATTATGTGTAATTAAATTCATAATTTCATATCTTGTCGGGAAACCCTAATATTATGTACCTACTGCATAATGTGTTAAATATTTTCTTTAGGCTCGCTATTTACTCAATACTTTTTGGTATTATATCGATGGCTAGCATAATATCAACTCAAAAGCTAACGTTATTTCCTGTTTTAAATGTTATATTTCATACTATTTTTCTACTGCATAAGATTATGTTAATGATTTTAAAAAGTGAACACATAAAAGAACATCTGTCATTTAAAATAATGTCAGTGCATTTTTAATCAGCAACGAGAACCAGTCTGAAATTATAAACTAAACTAGAAAACCAACTTAAAAATTCAGAATTCGTCCCAAAAAACTTAAAACGATGTTAAAAAAACTACTAGACTATGTAGTCTGTACACAATGACTACTTATCATAAATAATGATGATGGTAACACACAACGATTTTACATTACGGGCAACCCTATTAACTGCGACACCTGAGAGGCAGCCCTAGCGAGATCGAGGGATGACACCCAATACGCGGGCCTATTCTGTTAGATGAATTAAACTTTTTTTTTTGTAATACTTCTTTATATAAGAGCGTCAAAAGTCGAGTAATAAATAGATATAGTAGCTACCATTACTTGAGTGATTTTATAAACGTTATAAACGTTATCATTAATTCACATAATCTGGATAGATAGGTAGGTGGTACATGAATGTATAGATAGCATTAAAAATTGAAACCTCATATTAACAATTGTTGGTATACGAAACGTACCATCTTGTGGTACCACTTTTCAACCTTTTTACTAAAGATATAAGCGTGAAAAGTGGTTGACCGCCATTGTCCGCGGTTGAACATATTAGGTTTGTTTAAAGAGCAATATTTCAAATAGTAAACATTTCTAAGTCAGTGTTGATTTGAACACTTAATCCTGGACTCACCATTATCATCAGAAAGATTACCTACGGAAAACTAGAACTCACTGATACATTTATCCTGAAGAGTGAAAACCCAGAGAAAAGTCTTTCATGGAATCCGGGTAAACAAAGAATTTATTATCTTCAAGATCTTTATATTACTTTGGTCCTGAGCGAATGAGTTCTTTTGCTAGATTGATTGGTTTCAATCTACTCAGCCTATGGCAGTCCACTGCTGGACATAGGCCTCTCCTAAGCTGTGTCACTACACCTCATTATGCTGTTTGGTTAGGATGCCTAACCAAGAATATTAATAATCATTTCAAAATATAGAACGCCACCAAAAACATCCCTCAATATTAAAAAGAAAACACGTAATCGATAAAGCCAACGGGAATACAACCGCAGGCTAGCCACGGTACACTTTTGCCCGCTCTCGCCTTACATTCTCGACTTGATTAATGTGTGTACCGACCGAGTTAATCACCCACTCGAGATGCCGATGATAGCCGCTCGTTGGTGTCATCGCTTGTGCTTTAAAAAAAAGTATAAGATTTTATCTATGGTTTGGATTTCGATTGCTGTTCAAAAATTGTGAAACACTTGATTTTGGAAAAATAGTAAGTATTGAATGTGTGCCATGATTGATTTGATTTCGACCTCAACCCTTGCGAAAAATATCACTAAAAACTTCCACCGAAATTGAACTCTAGGGAAAATTGTAATGTAAAATTTTAGACATATTGCTTTTCACGTTGTCGATATGATTTTTTTCTGATTTTATGAAGTACAAGCCATGCGCCCGCTGAGATTTGTAACCTGCAAAAGTGACGATTTTCTGAACAAACTTTCATCTACTTATTCGCTTTAGGGGATGAATTTTTCTTTTCTTTTCTTAGTGCTCCTGCTCACCTTATTTAAGGAACTCTTGTACAAAATTGCAGGCTTCAAGGCCCAGCAGTTTAAGCTGTGCGTTATCTGTCAGTAAATTTAAGAATTTTTATTGAGTAGAAGCCTAATATATCTATAAGATACACACACTACAAATAAATAAAATTGAAGCATCTATTTGTAACTTCAAAATAATAGCTTTAACTAAATACAGACACCAGCACATCAAGCTACTACAATCTGTCAAATTTCTTTAATAGATTTTCAACTTCATCGCTAAAGCATAAGGTTCAAACTTGATTGGGAAAATTTGACAGTTTCGGGTAGCTTTATGTGCTGGCGTCTGTACATATGAAAGTACGGTACATATAACAAAAACATTTTCTTTTTTTTTGTCTATCTATTTGGCTGGACCGATTTTGACGGGGATTTCACGGGCAGGAGTAATTTCAAGGAGTAACAGAAAAAGATTTAGGGTTCCGCGCAAAAAAAAATAAAACCTTTTAAATCCCAATATGCACGCGAACGTGTCATAATAACGCGCGTTCGTCGTTAAGAAAGTCGCGAGTAGGTACAGCTAGTCGCGTCATAGAAGGGCAAGAAAGTCTTGAAAATTCAAAATGAAAAACAGATCACTTTCCATTATGACATATTTTATATCACATAGTCGAATCTCATTAACATGTTATATGACACTTGTCACAACCTAACTTCGTCTCAACTCTAGCTAGCTATAACATGTCCTCAGCAACTCGTTTCACGTCGTCCCGACCTGTCCGCCATAATTAATGGTACCACGAACTGCCACTAAGAAGTGGCCGGTGGGCGGCGATCGATAGAACCCACACTTTAAGGATCCTTCCTTCTGGAGAAATGTAGCCTTATTGTACAATTGTGACTGGTGGCGATTGGTTGCTGGTATAAAGAAATTTATGGTTTGATTGACTGCTTAGCGTTTTGCAGTCTATAAGTGGACTTAGCTATCTTCCGGCACAAACACATGATTCCATATTAATAATAAGACAAGATTGTTTTAAAAAAATTCTGTTTTTCATGTAAACAAAATAATTTTTGGATACCTACGCTACGTGAATAGTTCACAATCTCTGATATACAGTTTTTGATAATGCATAGGAAAAACTAAACTTTTGAAGCATCATTTCCAAAGTAACTCTTAGTCATTATCATCCTCTTGCTTCGTAATAGAATCGACATGGACTTCCTCTTCCATACATCTCTATCAGCTATCATCTCATTCATTATCATTTTTCTTTAAGCCCATGACTGGACAATATTGTTTTTCTTTTTGTTATTATTTTATAAGGATATTGTGGTGAGAAAATAAAAATTATTATTATTATTATCTCAGCAACATAACATACTAGTGTCGTCATTAATTCAAATAAAACAGCTATGTAAAACAAAAGACGGCCGCGACAGTTGCACAACAATCGCAAAACGGTCGCAGTTCCTCTATACACTGGCCCCACAGTTTCAGCTGCGGTACCCCGCGGCCCGCCGGGCGTTTCTTCTCACGTTCCTTACGTAGGTATACCTCCTACCACCCGACCAGGGTAACAGGAACTCTCAAACTTCAGCCAAAGTTACCATATTTGTACAACGTTCTCATTAGGGTGTTTGTAGACGAGAGACTTGTTCGTCATCTTCTTGCAAACGGTCCTTTTTAGGGTTCCGTGCCCAAAGGGTAAAAATGGGACCTTATTACTAAGACTCCACTGTCCGTCTGTCTCTCTGTCTGTCTGTCACCAGGAACCGTAATAGCTAGACAGTTGAAATTTTCACAGATGATGTATTTCTGTTGCCGCTATAACAACAAATACTAAAAACAGAATAAAATAAATATTTAAGGGGGGCTCCCATACAATAGACGTGATTTTTTTTTGCCGTTTTTTGCTCGATATTAATAACGACAACCGCTAGACGCTTGAAATATTTACAGAATAGGTACTTAGTTGTATATTCACTTTAAAAATAAATAATTAAATTAAAATAAAATAAATTAAGGGGGGCTCCTACACAACAAACGTGATTTTTTCATATATGTAGTATTAAAAATATTGTACGGTGGTACGGAACACTTCGTGTGCGAGTCCAACTCGCACTTGGCCGGCTTTTCTTCTCTTGTATGTATATGAACTAGGTACAGAAAAGCACATGTCGTGGTAAAAATATTCGCCAGTTTTGCAAAGTGGTAGTGGGATTTGACTCGCCTTAATTATCGCATATAATTACCAAACTCAACATGCCATTTTCGGAGACAAAACATTTAATGATATTTGAAGTCCATTCTCTCCATTTAATTCCTGAATTCGTCAGCCGTGCTACCGTCCTCACAGACTAGTTAATCTTTTTACTATTTTTATGAGTTTTTCTTGTAGGTATTGTTTGTGCCGACTGACTCAAGACAAGACGAAATCTCTGTTGTCTTGCATAAAGTTAAAACAGAGCCATCAATAAATCATTTCAATTTCTGGCGCCAAAAAATTCGGCCATCTTGTCGATCGTTTGCAATCAACCTAACCCAGAATAAAGGCCAAGCTACACTGGTAGTTTGCATGTTCCTTAGTGGGTTGGGTTGTGTGTATGTGTGCTAACTTTAAGACAGTTATTGGGGTCGCAATCAGTACTAGCAGTGCTTTTCATTAGTACAAACGTTATCTCCTTGGTTGTACCTGTTTTGTTACAAGGTTTTGTTTTTGCGAGTATTTTATTCAATGGTATTCAATGATACTGGCCAGTTTTTCTGATAGATGCCATTTTGGAAATTATTTTAAATATGGAATGAATTTGTAATAGTTTTAATGAAAAATGTATTGTAGAAAGCAGAATGGGCAAAATTATTGGTCTATGAATAAGAAGTCTAATTTTTTGTACACATAGTTTCACATCTTAATTGATTTATTTCTTTTGTTCAGAATTCACATGTAGCACCGATTAAAACCAATTGAACAATTATTAAATTAAAGACGAACAATTTAATCTAGATAATATTAAATGTCATCAAATTATTACTTTAACACAATAATGTTCCTACCAAACAACATAAAAACGTTCCCAAAAAGGCTTCCATTTTCATGGCACTTACCAAAGACTCTTTCATTGACATATTTTTTCTAATAAAGCCAGTAATGGCGGGTCGATTAAGGCCCGTTCACATTAGCATTCAACCCTCCACCGCTGCACTTCTTTAATTCTCGCGCGGAACACATAAACGGGTTCGACGGCACGTGAGTTGAAAGCTTAGCTCAAGACGGTTATTTAAATGTTTTGTTTTTTATTTGCTCAATCCTCAATTCTTTATTGCATTCCATATTTAAACGCTATGCTTACATTTGTATGTGTCCGTCTTGTATTTATTTATTTATTTAATACTTCAAGCACAAAAATGTACAGAGGCGGACTTAATGCCATAGGCATTTTCTACCAGTCAACCTTTGGGTGATGCAGAGACAAACAGTGGTAGGTGCAAACATGAAAATTGAGGAATAAATATTTTAAATATAAAGATACACATAAACCTATTAAAACTATGAATATAATATAAACCTAATTACATATAAATATAAGCACAAATAAATATACATAAATACATGAATATACTTCCTAACTAACTAAAAAGAAATAAGAAAAACAATGAGAAAATATTACCGTTGTGATGATCCTGCCAGGTTCTTGCGAATGTGTTCACGAACCTTAACTTTAAATGATAATCGGTTGGTTGCCATCCTGATTTCCTGGGGGAGCGCATTCCACAGAGAGATAGACTGAACGAAGAAGGATGAGTGAATGAAGTCTGTGCGGTGAGTGGGACATTGGAGAAGACGATTGTGTGATGATCGTAGATTTCTATTGTGGCTGGCGCAAATGTACTGAAAGTGGGGTGCTAGATAACCAGGGGAAGACGGAGAATCAAGAAATGATAACAAGGTGGTCAGCGCCCTTAGCTCTCTACGCTGGCGTATGGGCAACCACTTTAGAAGCGACCGATGCGCAGAGACATGATCATATTTACGCAGATTGAAAACAAATCGAATGCAATTATTGAGAAGACGGTCAAGTTTGTTGAGGAGTTTGTTGTATGATGTTTTGTATGACAAATAGGACTCCAATGATCGATTTAGATAAATCTGTGAGATGAGAAAGTGAAAATGTCAATCCTAAAAGAAAATAAACCGGCCTGGAATCCTGGAATGAACCAAAAATCAATTTTTGGAAATGATCAAGGTTTTATATTTATAAAATTTAATTCATAAGTATTCTGCGATGTAACTCCTAACTTGGGTACTTAAATTAAATTAATATTCAAATGTAGGTAGTACACGTGTGTCTCTTACTAAGTCAGAGCCTAGATTCTTTTCCACAAAAATAATAAAAATTGCTGGGAGAGGGCTCAAGCAAAGAAATTCTTTACAATAAAAGAATCTGTGTAAGAATGAGCGGACGTTTGTTGAAAATTCTTTACAAAGCAACATGAGAAAATTATTTTCATGACAAAAGACATTCCATATCTTCTTTGTTTCTTAACTAACGCTGCAGGATGTTGTGTGCTACGTTTGTTTCAAATATATAATAAAGGAATTAGGTAACACAAGCTATTTACAAAAAAAAAATGCTCTTAGAACATTCATTCAGTACTTAATTTTATACGAAACGAACCTTTTTATATTTAAGTCTTAGACAAGTATGAATATTCTATGGTTAGTTTTACGTAAACGTTAAAATACTAATTTGTTTCCAATAACAACAAACTTAAATCGATAAAAAAAAAATATGCTCGACGAATTGAAAACCTGCTTCTACGGAATAAAAAAACACTTCAAGTAAGTACATGAAACCTAAAAAGCAAAAACAAAAAAGGTCCATCTTAACTAAGACGTCAATCCAAACAAAAATAACTGGCCAGTAAAAAAGGGAAGAATTTTAAAGAACCAACCGCAAAATGTCTTTTAAAAATAAAAGAGCCGCTTACTCTGTGAGGACGCGTTCCCACTATGTCGTAACGATTAATTTATCGTTGGACGACTGTCGTCTCTAGCTGTTCCCAATAATACGATTGTTTGTCATCAAATTTTTTTATCGTTTAGCGACTATCGTATCTAGCTGTTCCCATTGGATCGCGACGACATTTTATCGTTTTACGGCAGTCGCTTTGTCGTTTACACATCAGAAAACACGAACGTGTAAACGACGAGACGATATTTTTATCGTGGCTACGATAGATTTGTGGTCACGATTTAGTCGTAATGATTTTTTATCGTTTTACGACTGTCGTGCTAGCCGTTCCCACTGTCATGACAATCTGTTGTCACTGCAAAAAATGTTATAGACGACAATAAGTCGTGTCGTTCTATATGTGAACACCTCCATTTAAACACATAAGCCACGACACTTAAAACTACACGATTATCTGTCGTCACGACAAAGTGGGAACGCGCCCTGAGTCGCTTCACACTACAGAAAAATTATTTTCAACACATTCCTAGTCCAGGGCTGGCGCTAACCGAGCAATTTTTTGTGGAGAAAGGAATATTTTCTGAGTAAATGATTGTGTTCGTTTACTTTTGACGCAGTCTCATAGGTTTTTCATGGAAAGAGTTTTTGTGTGGAACGGTATGACTGAGGTTTTAGTTTATCTCGGTTTTAGTTTATATCTATTTAGGATTGCATGGTGCTACAAATATTGCCGATTAGTTGCGTTCCGATATCTTTCCTTTCAAAATAACGATTTCGATTTCTGTCAAAATTAGTTTCAGAAAAGCCAAATTAATAGAAATCAGTTTTCTATGAAAAATTAAGGTTTCAATTTAATAAATTCTAGACTAGGCTCGAATTTGTACTTAGTCTACATCGCTGCGTTAAAGCCTAAAATCTAAAGTAATTCAACAAAATTACTTTGCAGTTTTGCACGAGGTATAAATATCAATTAAGTACTTCAGCAGACCTTTTAATTAACATAGGTATTTGGCTAAGCTTTTAATTTTGTTAAGAGACGGGACGCTCCCCATTCTAACTTTAATTACGAATTGTGTTTCTAGAAGTTTCTCACGGATTAGTATTTTTATTAAAACTCATGCTTGATCTTAGCCATCATTTTAGTGGTGTTTAATTAAAATTTAATCTATACCTATTATAAATTAAAGTCGCTTTTCGTGTCTGTCTGTGTGGCCGTGTTATTCTCCTAAACTACGCGGATCTATAACTACACGGATTTTGATGCGATTTTCACCATCATTTAGATAATTTATTACGGAAGGTTTTTATATACGTAGAACACATTTATATTCAACTCAAAAAGCACTAAATCTCAATGTTTTGTCAAGACCTAGTCGTAGAAAACAGTGCGAAGCAGGGAGGAGGTAATCGCCAGTAAGATATAAAAGATAAAATAAATAGTTATTTCAAAAACAACAAAATCTCTAATTATAATAACAGTTTTAAAATAACCTTTTCTAAAGCTCTTCTATAGATCTCAAATAAAAAACTCTATACCTACTTATGTTATATTCTTTAAGCAAAATAAAGTAAGTACGTACCTAATAAAAAAATTATATAAATTAGAAGTCAACCCTAAACCCGGCACGGCGTTTGTTCCTCGAATGCTAAAGTAGCGGAAAAAGATTTGCATAAAATTGTCTTCTTATAAGGTCCACTCCGACGGTAATGCTTCCTCACTTTTTATTATTTTCATTTACATTTTTATCTCAGCCTTCGTTTTTTCAAATTAGTCTTATATTTACGACGGCTTTAGCCGCTCTTTTATTGGATTGGGTTCTTAATGTGTTCCTTTTTTTTAATTGATCATAACGTGTGTGTTTATTGGTTAATAATGTGCTTCTGATTCTAAGTCGTCTTTTGTGTTAGTATTTCTTTTTTTTTAAGTAGATATTAAAATTTGATAGAACTAAATTGAAATGTTGCTAGGTTTGAGTATTATTGTAGGTATGTAGATTAGAAGCAAAAAACGCTTTCACTTCAGGATTTCACCTTCAGTGAAACTGATACTGTGCAGATCCTAAAGTGTCTTGCTTGCTTGCTTTAGTTAGTAATAAAATCTATAACATTATCTAGTCTTATTATGAACTCAGCATAACAACTATAATAAGAGCCATTCAGAGCCAAAGATTAACTCTGTAGAACTAAATGTCTCCCCCGACAACAAAGCGGACCAGCCACAATTCTAATAAAGAAATACCGAATTGTCGCGTTGTGACGCAACGCAATAGAAATCTCCAAGTGTCCCGCGCGAAATCGTAAACGGACGACCGGGCTGAATACAAAACAGGCCGGGGTGGGGCTACCCCGACCCCACCCCGCCCCACCGCGCCCCCCGCGCCCCGTCTTCATGCCCTTCTTCCTTAATATGTAACAAAGACACCCCTCTTACGCTTCAATGTATTTGTGTAGTTTTTACGTCTGTGTGAGTGTAGTTTTACGTTCCTTTATACTAGGTACGCGCGTCACTGTGTGCGTTCGCTGTTAGTGTTGCCAGTTTGAAATATTCCATATTAAATTTCAGGCCTCTATCAATATAGGGCGTGTTTGGGTTATCTTTTGTGAGGTATCCGTTATTGTATAGTTTGAAATAACTGTAGATGGAGCGTTAAATGTTTATTACTGCTGCTAGTTTTCCTAGTAGGTATAGGGAATTAATTGTCCATTATTTGATTTTATTATACTTTATTACTTTCGACGTTTACATAGGAAATACTTTTTGGGTGAGCTGAAATTGTACTGGGTGATATTTAATTTTAGAAATAAGCTACTGAAATACTTACAAGGCGATCAGCAAAGTCACGTGCCTATTTTAAAATGTTTTTTCTTACAAGACGTTCATAGGAAAATAGCACAACTAGTCAATAATATGTTGAATGTCTGTTCTCATTATACGATCAAATTCGATTATCCTTGTCCTAATCCAGTACACAACTAAACTTATAAGTACGCAAAACCCATACAAAGTGCATTAAAAATAAATAAGTCAATTCTAATACCAGTTCTCGCGCAAATTGCCACTCGTTAGACACTTAACGATGGCAAAGGAAACGACCGACTCAGCCTGCACCGACTAATGTGTGAAAAAAGTTCGAAGCAAAGTGTGAAAACTTCGCGCCACACACGACCCCTACACAGTACAAATAAAACTCACGCTTTACTAATGTTGTTGGAATATTTCGCTAACTCAGAAAAGCAAATAATTATCTTAAAACCTTACAGACTTAAATGTCTATTATTTTGACAGTTGACGCAAACGTAACACCTGTTCAGCCAATTTTTCTTGAGGCTACACCAAAACGATACTTTTTATTTCACTCTGCCATCCTTTTGTTTGAAACTTTTTTAAATTTCAAATGTCAGACAGTGTTCTATTATTCAAAAGTGTTCTTCATGGAAAGATTGTGTTTTTTGTTGAACGTCTGTTTCTAATTGGTAGAGACGTTCCATTTTTAATTTGAAAATAGAATAAAGTTCTGCGTCGGGTATTTTTAAATTGTTGAGCAGTTGAGTTGCTCTTTGGATTGTGAATTAAAAATACCAAGAGAAAGGTCCAGATGTAATTTTTCTTCTTGTTTTTTAATCTAATCTTGTATAGGATTAGATATTTTTCATTAAACAAAAATATCATTTTATTTTTTTTATTTAACAAAATCTGGTAACACTGCAAGCAATGTCAGATTGGTCTTCCGGATTTTAACATTGATATTGATATTCTATTCCGTATGGAAGATAGATAGGAATACTATATATTGTATAGAACACCAATCATCCTTTTGTTTCGTGCTATAATATTTGTTTATTTTTATAATAGGAAAAACAAATAAAATTGAAAAGAACACCATGTTACTTTATTATTGAAAGAAATCCATTTCATTCTTTATTATCATTTGAGTCACTATGTCACCAAAAAAGTATTGTGCAGGCAATGTAATACATTATCTGTGTCCGTAAAAGAAAGAAGTCTAGGCTTAATCTATTGAAACAATTCCCTGGCAGCTCCACAGGTCGCCCGCGAATACATTAGCGAAGAGTTTTTTATTTATTGCTTCCTTAGTTTGCAGACGTATGATTCTGTCTAGGATTATGTCTAGGAGTATTTATTAGCAACTAACTAAAACATCTCAGACTGAACTATATGAATTCTTCAAAGTAGGTAATCAAAACATTTTGTGTTTTCATTTTTTAAGATTTTTTCCTCATAATTACTTTTCAGTTCTTATATCTTTTAAAACATTAATTAATGTATCCTCATGAGACTCCATTAATACCTACTAAGATTTCTGTTTCACGTGAGCTTAATTTAATTATTCTACTTGATAACTTTCATTTACTTTTTAGTGGAAGACTGGTAAACTCTTCCGAATCGAGCCACTTTTTCACATCGCTAGTGCTATTCTGTAAATACCTCACAGTGAAAACTAAGTGAAGTGAGTTTGATGTGAGCTGCCAATAGTGTCAATCCCTAGCATATGGTGGAAGGTGGAATGACAGCTCACTTCACCTTAGTTTTTACGATAAGATTTTTACAGAATCGAGGCAGTTTTTCCAGATTAAAGTCTCCCGCAGACAGGCGCGACGCGACGCGATTTTGGTAGAACAATATTCATGAAGTTTTCATAAAAATTGTTCTACTAGAGATGATTCACGCCTGCCTTTGATCTCACTTCGTACACAAATTTATTTGCTAATATTTATTAATGAAAACATGTAACTTATCTCCTTTTAAATTAACGCCATCCAAATTCACCCTTCGTTAGCACGGCGTCTCAAGTCATCCACGGTGTGCGACCACCCCGCTAACCCCCGGCCCCCCTGACCCCCTGATTAATGTCGGTGTCTTCCGACATCGTTGTCATTATGCTAATAATATCCAGCGTTATTTAGAGAGGGTTATGGTAATTCTTCATTTGTTATGTGCCCTTCCTTATTCGCGAATTGTATTGCAAGATATAAAGTGTTAGGTACGTAATGAATGATAAAAGACGACTCTTTAAGTACCCATTAACAATATGGCCCTTTGTAGCTTCTTGTTGCTCAATTTTACATTGGGTATAGTAGAAAATATGTTTGATTAACTGTTGCCCGGGACTTCGTCTACGATCCAGGATGAAAAGTAGCCTATGTCCTTCCCCAGGTTGTGGTCTACGCATGTGCCAAATTTCATCCAAATCCGTTCAGCCGTTTTAGCGTGAAAGGTTAGTGAGATGAAACTCCAATATACAAACAGAATACCTATTCCGTTTGCACCTAAATTATTATCACACAAGACAATCTAAATCTTCCTTTTCTTCATACTGACATTTTCCTGGGCTGTCGCCAAAAACCTCTTTGCACTAAGAAATGTATTGCGCGCGAAAACGCGTACGGCGTAGTTATAGACTGATTTCACATAAAAGATAGAAAGAATAACGATTATTTGGATACAGTTGGTGAAACACAAAATTAATTCCTCATGTTTATACTTAAATAAATCCTGAACTGTGTACACTTTGTTCAGCCTTTCAGGCCCGAATCTAAATCGATGCTTACGAAAACTCAAAGGAAAAAAAAAAGAAAAAAAAATTGAATAGAGAATTGTAGTTTTAGGGCCCGCTTGCACTACAAATCACTAAATATGCTAAACATCATTCTGTCTGTCATCTTCCTAACGATTGACAGAAACAGAACGATGTTTTAAACTCGTTTAACCCGAAACGTTCTAATTTAGTGATATTTGGTGCAAGTGGGCATAATCTGCCAATTTTAAATCGGGATTCTTACGTCACTTTTGTTCTAGAATACGTGTCTGTACGGTTGTAACAATGAGTCATTGACACCGTGGTATTAGTTTTTATCAGCACACCGCCACTAAAGGCTCACTAACTGAAAATTAACGTTAATAAGGGACCGGTAACCACGTTAGTGTATACCAGGTCACGGCTGTCCAGATAAAGCCTATAAACTACAAATTAATTATACAGTCAAAAAAAATACATTCAAGGGATATTGAGCCTTTCTGGACCTGTAAATAAGGGCTAGGGTGATGTTTGGGGGCGGCAAAAATAAGTGTGTCGAGGTATTTTGGACAGGACCGTTCGGTAATTTTCTTTAGAACGCTCCGTTGGCGCGAAAAATTGTGTTTTTCAAAGGAAGAGCAGCTGCCAACACTGTGGAAGATTGACTGCCGTTTGCTTGAAATAGGCTGAAAATTGTGGCTGGTCAGTTTAACTAGGCTTTAAGCATATTAACGTAGGTAATTACTTGACTGTAGTTGGATAGTTGAACATGTGTATTGGTGTTCTCATTTTGAACTAATAAGACGTACCTATTTGCAAGATTTTGGTATGAAAAGTTCTTATTGGAGTTAAATGTTTCGGCCTTTGCCAAAACCTCGATACTTTAAAACATTTACAATGCGAAACTCATTCCGGTTCAAAAAGTTACACATTGCTAGTTTTGCTTGTTTGCAAAAACTTGACATGCATAAAATTGAGGAAGTTTCCTCTATTTTTCGGAACGGTTGTCAAATAGCTTTGATGGCTTTACGCAAAAAAACACTTTTTTATTTTTCGTTTTCAAACATAGGTGCTAGTGCTATCTAGTATCCAGTAGCCAGAACTAGATAGTATCCACTACTCCATCACAGATGTCGCAACTGTCGCTGAAGAACTTCTACAAATCACCGCGTGTGTCGCTGATGTCGTTTAACGCCATCTGGCGTCGAATAGATGTGCAAAACTAAACAAAAAGTTTTTATTAAAAATATATCTTATTAGCATCGTTTTAATCTTTGAAAATGTATTGGCAAGGATAAAAACAAAAAAAAATCGAAACAACAATTAAATACAAACGAATAAGTTTTAAAGAATCGTATGATGATACTCGTATTTTCAACATCCATCATCGTATCGTATGCCACTTCCTCTACTCCACGTCCAAGTGCGTATTTTATTGTTTCATTAGGTAGGTATACCTACTTAGATACCTAGGAGGGGCCCGTGGCTAAATAATAACAGCCGCACAGGGGCCCGATTCTGTAAAATAACTAACTTGTCAATCGTGTGTCGGTAGTGTGTCAGTAGTGTCTCAATAGAATAGTCATTGACATTTGGTATTCTACAAGCTTCAGTGGTGTCTCAGTAGTGTGTCGATTGTATGTCGATAGTGTGGCAGTACAATAGTTTTCAGTGTTGCTAACAAAAATAAACCATCTGCATAAAAATTCTCTACATTTAAAAATAATTTTGACACAACTAAAATGGAATTTTACAATCGCGACTCGTCGATACGTGGTACTTGTTTGCCCTATCCCGTGAATTTTTTTTAGAGCCGCAGGCGCGCATGGTGTGGATTTGGTGTTTTTTAAGGAATTTGTCACTTTTTGTATGGAAAATATAAAAAATTATTACCTACATGTTGAGTTTTAGGGGTTTATGGGTTTCCTAAAGGGGGTCGAAATTTTCATTATTTTTGCGATAGGACACACCATTTTCGAGATATAAGCAATTGAAAAAAAAAAGATACAGTAGTTTTTGCACTTGAAATCGAGGTGTTGGTGTGAATTTCTATTCATGACGACTAATTTTATTCCACACCTTTTTACATGCACACTTTATTTTAAATTAAAAAAAATAAACAAATTGAACCAAATCAACAATAGCGGAAAGAGGTGTCGTTGTTCGATGGCTTCATAATGGCGGTTCGATGGCCAAAATACTATTCAAACACGATAGACACAAGTGTCAAATACACTTAAAAATATTACAGACTACCAATAGTATTAATAGTCTTACTGTGGCGTTTCAATGGCACCACAGTGGCAAGTTAATGACCAATAAATAACTTGTAGAATGCCAAATGTCAATGACTATTCTATTGAGACACTACTGACACACTACCGACACACGATTGACAAGTTAGTATTTTACAGAATCGGGCCCCAGGTCGATCGATCAGGTTAAGCTACGCTTGCCGCGGTTGGTCTGTGGATGGGTGACCATCTTTACATACCGAGACCCCTCCGTGCCTCGGAAAGCACGTTAAGCCGTTGGTCCCGGCTGTCATTCGTGGATCTTTGACAGTCGTTACGGGTGGTCAGAAGCCCGAAAGTCTGACAACCAGTCTTACCAAGGGGTATCGTATTACCCAGTATCTGGGTTGTGGAGGTCAGATAGGCAGTCGCTCCATGTAAAATACTGGTATTCAGCTGCATCCGGTAAGACTGGAAGCCGACCCCAACATAGTTGGGAAAAGGCTAGGCAGATGATGACCTACTTAGATACCTAATTTAAAAATAAAAAATAAACCTTTTGTCAGTTTTTGCAGAATTAAATTAGAGTTGCCAACTTATCAAAACTGTTATTTCTAGCACAAGCCTACCGAACTAGGTACTAATAAGAACAAAACTCTCTAGGACCGAATCGTAACTACTAACAACTGACTAAATAACCAGTAATTTCCATTCACTAATATCTATTGAAACTGGCCACTGAAATATGGAGAGTGTACACAATAGCTTATTAGAATAACAAACAAACAGACATCGCTCGCAGCTGCCGGACCGGTCTCGGACACCGGCGCCAGATAATACTCTGAATAATTTGTAATTAATATTATTTTATCAATCTGTACAATGTATGAAAGAGGTTGACTGAGATTAAAAACTCTAACGTGAAAAAGTTGACCATAGATTTGCATGACAGTCGAGAACATTAAAATTTCGAATTCATAATTCGAAAATAGCCAGATGTAGCATCATTTCGTTGGGGTTCTTGAACTTAGATTTGAAATTTAAGAATATAAGAGTTTTTTCGGAGTTTATTGTAAGTAATTTCCCAAAAATCTTGCAGGTACACTTACTGCCAAAATACATTTTAACTGTTTACGTTAATAATTAGCATTTCTTTTATTTAAAACAATTACATTAAGTTAGTCAATACACAAAGACGAGAATAAACAGGCCCACACCTTCGTCACTTCAGTCTTATTGCCCTTCGGTGACACATTTTCCTTTTACCTGATTGCCCATTATAGAAACAATAATTGCTATCGTATAATTTTATTGTTATTGACACGAGCTATTTCTACTTTTTCGTATTTAGCCAACGACATTTTTATAAACTACTTGATTGGCTGTTTATAGATAAACCTGTTCATTATAAGAAATTGGCAAAAAAAAACAATGTTTTCGATGGATCATTTCGAAATTTGAACTGGGAATTTTTGAGAATAGCTCCTAGTCTGCGCTGAAAAAGTTAGTTATCGAATTCGTCAGATTAGTCATCATAGACTATTTTAAACTGGTGTTTGTGTGAAAAGTGCTAGGTTAAAAATAAAAAACAAAATTTTGAATGAATATTACGAAACTAATTACTCTGAACGTATTATCGTCATAATTTCACAAACGAATAGAGACAATATTTTGTTTATGAAATGAATAGGTAATACAAACTCCATTCAAACTTTCTAACCGTCATTTATAAAATTAATTTATCTAAACGTTTCCCGGCACTGATTAGTAGTAACTAGTTGAACCACCATTGGCTACCATTTCAAACGTAAACCAAAATACGCTAATTTGTTGATATCAGTAGATTTATCACCGAGTAATTTAGAGGCTCACCTAATCAAGGTTAATAACATAATATCATTGATGTTATAATTAATTTAATGTGTTAGATTTTAATTACTTGTTTGTCGGTGGTAAATCCGTGCGTACGTAGTTTGGAAATGGCTAATAGCATTGTTCAACATATATTGGGCCCGGTTTTACATTAATTAGCCGTTTATCTTTCTTAAAGTTTTTGGAGATGACAGTGTATTTTCTTGTAAGGAAATTCCAAAGTTGCGGTAATACATAAAATTGTGTTGCATAAGTTGGTACTTAGATGTAGATACTTCTTTATGGTCGCTACTCACTACTAGTTTTTTTTTATTTCCAAATTATTTTAGGTTTTAGGCACAAATTCGATAACAATCCCACTGGAAACTGCACGTTATAATAATAAAACAAAAGTGGATTTAACACACATTTTTTTTACATGTGCCTTTTTGTTTTATTTTGCCAGTTTTTGAACTCAATCTGGCCTGGTGGCAAGCGATGGATGAGGTCTATGATGGACCGAGTAACCCCAGAAGATGCCTATTCACTTTAACAGGCGCAATTTGTTCATACATCCTCCATTTATAAAATTATTTGTACCTAGATATATTAGTAAGTACTTATTTGCAGTCATTATACTCAAATGTCAAATCTCTCGCTCAGTGTGCAGTGTAAATCAACAAAACACCGAATACCATGAAATTCATACATAAATTACGAATTCAATCGGTGCAAATCTCTAAAACACACTTGGAACAGTAAATTTGAGTGTAACAGATAAAATATTGTCATTTATATAACGTTTTGTAGGAGCACAAACAGCGAGACTGACACCCCGCCAAAGAATAAAAATCGTGTTTCAATACAATCCAATACAAAACTGTTAGGTTACTTTTATTAATTTTTTTGTTATTTTTTTCATGCTTGATTTTGAGCACCTGATTTTGAGTACAAATGTTTAAATGAAACATGTCTTCATTGTTTTTGTTTAAGTTCTATTATTTTTTAAGTTTGTGTTACTTTAAAAGTTAAGTTTCAAGTTTGTGATAAGTAAAACAGGGAATTTCTGGCGTTATTTGTAGATTCATAACAAAATGTTGTAGTACTGTTTTTTTTTATTAAATTAGTTTTATGAAAAATAATTTGTTTAATTTATTAAACCTGGATACTTTCTACTTTGCTTCCTTTAATCACCTTACTTTAATTATTACAACAGAGATCCAACAGTGCATATGTTTGGAAACTGAATACCTACTTTATAAAGAGCATAAATAAATCCGTCAAGTCATAGGACAGATAGATCTAAGCATACATGACATGACATAACTGCCCAAAACTCTTCAATCAGGAGTAACAAAACCATTCTAATCCGTGTAACACGCTAACACTTTTCCATACACCAGTACCTGTTGAACGTGCATCTTCTTTTTATTTCCCATACACCGCTCGCGTACTAAAAATCGAATAAATCAAAATAACCGATCACGGGACAAAAGCTTATTCACAATTTTAAAACCAGTTTTTTTAATTCTCCTTTTTTTAATACGCATGAAAACCGCGACGGACGCAGCATCCGCGGCCTCTGTATAGATCTTTTGTGAACACAAAAGACAAAGTACTCGATAGACCGGTTTTTATTTTATTATAAGTAATGTTTTCTGAATCGCTATTTAGGTCACCAACGGCTAGTTTGCGTGTATCCGAATCAGTTTAGAGTGAATCCCGATGCGGGACGTTGTTTTTTTATTGAAAAAGAAACTAATTCGGTTTTTAAATTAGTCGCACGTGCGAACTTTTAGGAGTGATCGAGTTTTTGTCTCTGACGATATTTTTTTTTTTAATTTTGAGTGAACTTTTTTATTTTGATTGCGATGAGTAAGTAATAAAGTAAACTAATTAATAAAGTGAAGAAGTTGTAGTGCTAATTTATCAACAGTATTAAAACTTGTTTGCAAAAAAATTGCAAGATTTAAATCGCAAACATCAGCGCATCATGTAAGTATACCTAACTTATCGTCTATTTTTAGCCAAACTTAATGTTATGTAGACTTATAAATCGGTCAGTCCACTTCTTAACTTTGTGGGTCAGCCCAACTGTCCCAAGTGTGTCTTATAGGGGGACACGACAATCAATTGAGACTTATCATGTGTGATGTGGGCCATAAAACATGCGACTTGCACTTGTATAGTAACAATATTATGGGCAAAAATCATTGTTCAATGACGATGGAAAAATAGTTGAATTAAAACTGTAGATTTACTATCAGATCGTATTTTATAAAATGGAATAGAATTTAACATGATTAGAATTGAGAATTCTTATCAAAACGACCTTTGAGAAATAAAAAGAAAACTGCTACGAGATTTGCTACGGCGGCGTAGCGTAAAAAGTCCTTAAAACAGTGAATCATAGGCATAGCATTGTTTAACATACTCAAGTGTCAACTGATTTTGTATAACTTTTTAAAGTAACTACGACTTTAGGCCCACGTAAAAAGTTAAAGAAAGTTTTACAAAATTGCTTAAAAAAAATTGCCCGCCATGTTGCAATTCGAACAACAAAACAACTTAACGGAAAAAAACCCGATTCAATAATGAGTACATACCGCCATTCGGGTATCGATTTTAAGATCCCCTTTCTCCTATTATTATTTTTTTTCTACATAACAAAGCAAGAAAATATAAAGGAGGAGTTTTGCAAGGGCGCGCGCCCCCTAGCCGCGGTGTGCTTGTGTGTGTCGGCGTGTGTGCGAATAGTGCGCGTTGTGTGTGTGCAACTTTGAGACGATCGGCGGAGTCGAGTGAAATAAGGGGAGTGATTTGTTGTGCGAATGTATGATTTTGATAGTTTTGGCCAGGATAAACTAGGGCTTTTTTAGAAGGGGTTCTCGGGAGAAGATTTTTTGGACTTAGGTTCGAAGTCGATCGCAGTTGCTTCATGAAACCTATGATAGCTGGTTTTCGGGCAGTCTAAAGAACATTTTACAATAGGTATACTTTGCACTCTGGAACAGTCAGATATAGGTTGTGGAGAAACATCGAAGCGTAAAATTCTGTTATTCGATCTTATCTAAGTAGTTCGAGAAGATGTAACGTTAGAGAAACTTAATAGTTAGATGTTAATGGAAGTAAGTTAAGTGATATCTGACGTTCAACTAAAACTTTGAAACGCAGTTCACAAAATAAGTTACCAATGTCTTTTATAACAAGTAGAGACTTTCCCCTTTACTCATAAACGTTATTGTTTAAAGTTAAGTAGAGATTAGCGACTGTTTAATCATACATTCGTCACTTAACTTTAATCATCGTCCATAAATAAACCCCATTAATGATTACACAATTTTTTATAATATCTTATTTCTGGTATTGTAATCTGTTTCCACTACTTTCGCAAATCGTTATGTCTGTATTTAAAAGCTTAACCATTCCTAAAAATATCCGAACAGCGAAATTTTTAGGCAAAAAATTGCACCACGCAAATATCAAATCCAACAAGCACCCCTATAAGAAACGAGGGTCCGAAGAAAGCATCTCTTAGCATCTCCCCTCCTTGCACACACACACACCTACTGCGTTTGTGTTTTAAAAAATACGCAACACACACATAACTAGAGTTATCAATAGATTCATTAGACGTATTTCTTTGATACCAGCGTGCTTTTAGCAAGCACTTAAACCACGATACTGATGCTTATGAAAACCTGTTTTTACACGATTATGACCTTTATTACGTAACATTTTTGGAGTTCATGAACTTTCGGGGTGGCACGAACAAGTTTGCGTAGAAGTAATTGCGTCTTTGCTAGGCCGATTTTTTTTCTTCACCCCTTTCTGGAAGGGTCGAAGTGGGCTGCGTCGAGTTTGTTTGATGTCTTTTAAGAATGGCAGTTTATTACAAATGTATAGTATCGCTCAAGGTTTTTTTACGTTTTCGAGGCAAACAGAGGGCTTAAGATCGATACTGAATAAAATCTGAGGTGAAATTGCGTGGAGATTATGGCATGATTTTAAGCAAAAGCTTTATATTTATGAAGTTGTTTTACGGTGCTCGAAAGCGAACTCGACGTGGATGATAATATCATGATTATAGTAGGTACCTAATGACCGTTACAATTATTACAATGACTGTCATCATTGCTTTGTTTTTTGCATTCTGATTAGGTCAATGCAGCCTTGAACCATTCATTGTTCATTGTAATATTTGTCGAAGAAGAAACTGCAAAAGTGTTTGTTATTTAGGTAATTAACGTCTCTTGACCTATGATATAAACATAAACTGAAAAGTTACTTTTTCTAGTAGTTTAGGTTAGTATTGTTATTATTTCTAATTGGTCTTATTTGGCTTAGGAACAGAAACACGCAGCATGTAGGTAAGCCGTTTCCAAAGTGGCGTCTTTAGATATGCAACAACAGTGAAGTTACAGACACCCTTGCTGAAGTACAGCACCAAATAAATCACAATTTTCTCCACAAATCGCATGACTAGCAAACTCATTGGTATATAGATACATATGTATATCAAAATAGGATAATAATAAAGGGTGTATGCCCATAACTGATCGATTTCAATAAGAGAGACCGCAACGACGCGGTGACGGCATTCAGGGGAGGGTAAGATTAACGATATTGCTTAACACAGATAAATCTCAATATTTACGTGTTTATGTTATGTTAAGTATTTGTACAGTCAACAAAAGAGATAAGTATGCAGGATCATCGGATATAGTTGAAGTTTAGTAAGAAGCCGATGGATATTGTCGACTGAAATTTAATTTGATAAATGAGCTGTTTGTTTTCTATTAATGAAATTAAATTTTATTCGAGAACATCCATCGGTTTCTTACTAAACTTCAACTATATCCGACGATCCTGCATACTTATCGCTTTTGCTGGCTGTACATATAAGTTGATGTATATGCTACGGGTGGCTTTATTCCGAATTATTGGGATTTCTAGGTTTATGTAGGTACTAGGTGGTGAGTGAAGGGCTAACTGAAATAATTTTGTCGTGAGCTAGCGGGGTAATGGCGTAACACACAATCAGTAGCAATCGCTTTCATTTTGACAGTTCAACGACATTAATTGCGTTACTTACATATTATGTTAATTCAGAAAAAAAATTCGAACATTTAAAACAATGGATTAGCAATAACCCTCAAAATGATTCAGATTGAGATTGAAAGTTTGTTACGCAATTAGGGTGCATTAATAAACTGGATGTTGTAGAACTTCAATCGCTTCTTTGGGATAACGATCAAGAAACTGTGGCTACCATACGATGAGGTTAACTATCAATTGCAACTTAAAGTTTGGAACTTTGCTCGATAAAAGTATTCTCTCCCTCTACGTTTTTACATAGTACTTTATCTATTCTTAAAACAAAAGACACTTGTTTCAAGAGGTCAACGCTTGACCTCGAGTACGCCTATACAATCATAGTCGGACGAAGCTGTTAACGGGAATTCAATATTTCATATGGTACCAACCCGCACTGGATCGCGTGGTAGATTATAGCCCACCTTCTTTGGAAGAGAGGAAGCCTGTGTCCCAGCAGTGTGAACATTAAAGTACCATTTCCTGTAATTCACAAAATCTTTCTTCTCGACAAAACAAGAAAATCTAGTTCCAGCCCCCATCATCCGATTTTCAACCGTGTCTAATAATAACAAATATCTCCTATAATCATAATCCTGTATCTAACAAGGCACGGGGCAGGTTGTCCCCCGGTGTATCGATGCATGTGATGCTCCGTCCAGCGCAGGCTGCCACCGACGACACGCTGAGACGACTTACTTGAACCCCCTGATCTGGTCGTGGTGCAAGGATCGAGTTCAAAGCGAGTAATGATGATGCATAAAACTGCATTCCATTTGGCATATACGAGGATGTGTATCGAGGAATGTACCATGTCAAAAGTACCGATAGTTGTTGGGTGCTGGGTGTTAGTGTGCGAGAGCGGTGGTGGCCCAGTGGTATAGGTGACCCGACTTACGAGTTGAGGTCCTGAGTTCGTCCCCAGACAGGCACTTTACTTTGTTTATAATTTCATCACCACTGCTCTCAAGAAAACGGTGAAGAAAAACATCGTGAGGAAACCAGCATGTCCTAGAACCAAAAATTCGAAGACATATTGTGACATCTACCAACCCGCACTGGGCCCGCGTGATGGATTACGGCCTACCCCCTCTCACAGAGATTAGGCCTGAGTCCCAGCAGTGGGAACATTATAGGCTGATTATGCTAAGCTAGTGAATTTTGACTAAATTAATATCATTTTATTTATTTCCGCTTTTCACTTGCACCACGTCATAAAATATATCTAGTCCACCTACTTGGCAACTGATAAGTGGACGGCAGTCCGTGTGGGTGCAGGAAACATGTTATGTACCTACTGTGTTCATATATTATAGTTATGTAGAAAACTATGAGGGGTAGGTACGTCAGTAGTTTGTATTAATAGAGCCTTGGACTTAGCTTAGATGCTAGGAAATCGTACGTAACCTACACATAACGAAGGTAATAATATTGTGATTGTAAGGCGGTTTGCTAAGGGGTTTTAGCTACGAATAATATTTATTATTCGTAGAGTTTTAGGTATACAGGTTTATTGGAAAAACATTAACAACCTCTTAAGAGGTCATTGTACTCATCATTATGAACAACTTTTACTATGGGACCAAACCTGAAAACGCGAAAAAAAATCAGCTGTTTCCTACATTTATGTTCGTATAACTCGTCAAAATGTGGGGAACAGCTGCTTTTTTTTCGCGATTTCGATTGACGGGAAACTTATGCGGATGAAACCGCGGGGTGCTGCTAGTTCTGAATAAATGTCAAATGACCGACTCTTTAACAATTTTTAAAAAAGTGCCTTTAAGTCGAAAACTCAAAGAATAAATTCTTTAAGTTATGAGATGTACTCTAAATCAACCTTTATCCTAAAGCAATCGACACACCATAATCACATTATAGATCTTAATTGGAATTGCAATTAGTGCCGTGAAGGTGGTAGCGAGCAGCATTTCCGGCGGAAGTGACGCCCGCCCTTCGGCCACGGGGAACACGCCCGCCTAAGATGGCCCGCGCGCCCTGACAACCTGACTGATGTTTATATTATATTTATGAAAGTTTAATTTGGGCCTAGAAATCTTTATTCTTCTTTCCTATCCGAACGAACTACTTAAGTGAGCTAAAGTCGTGGAAAAATATTACCGCGTCAGCAAGTTAAATTGGCAGGTAAGAGTCTGACACTCCCTTCCGCTCCACCCAGAGCGGGAGGAGTCATTAGATGATTTCCCATCCATAAAAAAAAAGCGTGCCCCATACGTACAGTATATACAGTTTGTTGATAAAATTGTGTAAGGACTGATTTTTCAATCGACAGATAATTTTTATTCGTGGAATAATATTGACGTCTGACAGTTTTTGTATGGAAGAACTGTCAAAAATTCAAAATTATTCCTCCGATAAAATTATCTAGCCTTGGAAAAATCAGCCCTAAGACGATTCATGTGTAATTGTTTTTGCCCAAGTAGCGTGTAGGTATTGCGATTCATAATCAGCCTATATGCTCCCACTGCTGGGACACAGCCCTCCTCTCGGCGAGGCAATGGGCCGTAATCCTCCACGCGGGCCCAGTACGGGTTGGTAGATGTCACATGTCTTTGAATTGTTGGTTCTAGAACATGCCGGTTTTGAGTTCGATAACAAACACTGTGACACGAGATTTTTATGTATTTAAGTAAGATAATTAAACTACTTTGAATAAAAGAGCCATTTTCAATAGGGTTCCTCGTATGGGTGAAACGAATCTGTTTAAAAAAAATTACTTAATTAATTGATTTTTTCGCAAGCTACAATGTTTTCAGGTTTCACACTTGATTGACGGGAATTTTTATACAAATATTTTGATGTCTTTTTCGTTTCCACTACATTAAATCAATTTTTGAAAAGTACAGAATTAATCTTCATTAAATTATCCATACTAATGGTATATAAATTAAGTTTGTTCTGTGTACTAGCAGGAGTATCTACAATAGAAACAGTTGCAGAAAGGAGGCAAAAAATATCGATCTTAAAGCACTCTCTAATCTTTCGCATAATGAGTCGTGCAATAAACTACTACTACCTACTCAAAGACACCAACTTCCGGCATAATTATTCATTAGTACCTAAATATGAGAGTTTCAGTACAATTGCATTTTTTAAGTGTTTATAACAGCATCCCAAAAAGAAAATTTACCTGAAATTAATTTGTTAAAACAAACCATAAGTATAATTATTCCTATTCATAAAACACCCACCCAGACCTATAAGAGGTACCTATCCCTCCCAAAGACCGATCTCGGTCTATTTGTACTTTCAAAGCGACTGGATACGTAACGTACAGCAAGCGAACGTGTAAGACAAATTAGTTTGTGTCCACGGCCGACTACAGAATGGACTTGTACCTATGGGATAGAGAAATATGTGGAGAGGCTTTTTTTTTATAGATGGGAAATCATCTAATGACTCCTCCCGCTCTGGGTGGAGCGGAAGGGAATGTCAGACTCTTACTGACTAAAACCCACCCGTGTTCCTTCCTTAGTTCTTTATGTTCCGGGCAGCGGTAACCCTTTTGGATCGAACGGTGAGCTACATGTGGAGAGGCTTGAGTTTACAGTTTTTTTTTATTGTATTCCATAATCACAATCAGCCTATAATGTTTCCACTGTAACCTAACATGCGGGCCTAATGCGGGTTCATAAATGTAACAAGACTTCGAACTTTTGGTTCTAGGACATGCCAGTTTGCTCACGATGTTTTCCTTCACCGTTTTGAGAGCTTTTATTTAATTCGAGCATAAGGTTGTTGGTTTACCAATGTCACTTTTCCATTTCAAAGATAAAATTTCGTGCAAAAACACGAGGGCCTGGACAAGTGGCAATCGCTTTTAAACCGTTTCGTGTTTCTACAACAACTTTCAATAGAATTGACTAGCTTTTAGGTAGCATATTTATAAGTCAATCCATTTCATTTTTGACTTCTCCATCATCCTTATCGCTGATAAAATATTAATTTGTCTACACAAAATACATTGATTTGGCCCATTTCTTCTCGAGAAGTCGTTCTTTCTCTTTGCGAGGAACGAGTTATTTCAGTGGGATACAATGAATTGTTGAGAAGTATCTATGGGTAAATTGAAACTTATTTACTGCATCTGTCGCCGGCTACGATTGTATACCCAAAATACCCCATTTATTTTACCACTGATATTTTATGAACAAAAACACAACCCCATTTGTGCAGCTCAATAACTTTTTCAAATACTTAAAATATTTCGATATCCTCGGGCACTCCACACCATTTCCTATTTGCCGTCCACGCTAATTATCATCAGAGGATCGCTGTAGGGTAAAATGCCGGCCTGACCACGTGACCGGACCTTTTATTAATCCATAAATTATTTATAGACTGAATTGTCACCCGCCATCTGCACGCCTTACAACTAACATACGGACACAAACGGTCTTATGACTACCCCATAAGGTATAATTTCACATGATTTAAATGTAAAAGGAGTTGTTTTTCGTGTCCGTTCGTAACCTGCCATCGATGGGTAAATATTTTCAATGTTTGTTTACTTTCAGCGGATTTTTATACGGATGTCGCTGGTTACCGAACCGTGTAGTATTTATATACCGTAGCCAAGGTTAACTGGCTCTGAAAAAAAAATAGGGATGTAGTCCACTTGGGTGAAATATTATCAGAAACGATTTGTTGCCGAAAGTGGTAAAAACTTTTGATAAGTTGTTATATGTTGTGATTTAAAGTAGCGACTTAAAATAATACTGATAAGTACTCAATAGGTATATATAAAAACATAAACATTCTCCTGCAATCAATAAAACAAATCCATAACGAATCCAACGCCAATAAATCAGATTTTTATTATCTTCAGAACATTAACTTTATAATAATTCCATTTCTAAAACGCCACCGCAGCAACTTACGCAAAGCAACTTAGGGGGAAGAATCGGTAAAAAATACAGCCCTATTCGAAATTACGCAATGAAACGTTCGCTGAGCTCGCGCGAATTCGCAAATCGTTGGCCCGCGTACCCCTAGTCTCCCCTTCGATATTTGAAAAATCAAAATGGCGTCTCCCGCGTCTTGTCTTTATCTTTTCCTTATGTAAATGACTTGGAATTATTCGATGTTTAATGAGATTAAGAACTTTCTAGACAGCCATGGCGCCAAGCTCGAGGCGTTCGCTCGTTATGCGATGCTACTGGCTTCCTGGCTCGCGGATTTTTTCCTCTTTTTATTGTGACAAGTCTTGAGCTGAAAACAGTCGCGGAAAAGTCTTTGTAAAAATTTATTGTGTATTTCGATATCTTTCGTGAATAACTTGCGCTTACAGAGGTGAAGAATTTTCTTGTTTTTTCTAAAGCCTTACATAATACTTAGGTAGGTATTATAATCCATTGCTACCATAGGATCTCAATGGTTATAGGTAAATCAAAATCGATATCGTAGAAGCTGAAAAAGAGAGCCATTGATTTATAAACATGTGTGTGTTATGGAAAATGTATCATCAATTTGGATACAACCTAATTTTTATATACTTTTACATATTAAAATATATATTTTAAGACTGTTACCTTTTAGATTACCAATGTAAATATTATACTATACCAAAACTCTTTAAACAAAACCTATTTGGTTATTATTACTCTCTTTACCTGACTTGTTAACTCAAATTTAACACAGCACCAAACCTTTATTCCCAAGAGGTTTCAGCAAAAGAGTTTTTATCTCAATAACTACAATTTAAGCCAGACGTGTGTACTAACATTAGGTAAACTTAACCCCAGTATAATAATGTGTCTTACGGACGTACCCCTCGCACCCACTCCTGAGTAGAAACCATTGCCAAAACACCCGCGAATTTATTGCCGAGCGGAAGTCTTCGCTACTTCCTCGATGTCACAATGGCTCATCCGTTTCCGGTGCTCACTTGAGAGTCAAATGTATTATTATTAGTTTCCTTATTATTATTAACTTGAACTACTTGTGGTGTATGTTAGGTAAATTATATTTAAATGAGACTGGTCATCTCTTAACTGCCAAAGCGTATTTTTAATCTTATATTTTGAATTGTTCCTTCATTCGTGTGTTCTTTTTACATTGTTCTCACATATAGAAGCAACAAGAATAATTTACCCAGGATTTTGTAATATCTTGATTTAAAAGAGTCCATAGAGTTTCTTGCCCGTTCTTCTCCATAGAGATCTACGTTTTGGAATGGGCAACTAGCTTCAACTTTCTGACTAACTGACCGACTAAGTATTTAATTTTGACAGTTCAAAAGTGCCTGTACATGGTTTAATTGAAATAAATGCTTTGAGTTTGAGAATGTCTTACTAATCTTATGCTATATACTATGCGGTGTATGGTATTGACATGTGATGCGGAGGAATGAGGGAAATGTCGTGCGGAAAGTTTTGAGTCTGAATGTCCCTGGCTATAAGCGTAGGGGAAGACCAAAGAAACGATGGATGGAGTGAGTGAAAGATGATAGATACCGTTCGAAAAAGAGTAACCAAGATGACGACTAATAGAGAAGTATTAATGAAAAAGACATGTTGTACCGACCGCAAATAAATGCCATTTAAGGGCAAAAGAATCTCCGCTTCCGCGGCAAATAGCGGCGGAGCGGACGGACCTCCGCGGAGGGGACCGGTGGCGGAGCTCCGGCGCGATCTCATGGTGGCATGGAAAGAGCGACTTTCGCAACCCAGCGCAGGGCACGCCACGATAGTGGCGATAAGACCCCTCTTTGAGGAGTGGCTAGAGAGGCGTCACGGCGTTCTCACCTACCGCCTGACGCAGGTCCTCACCGGACACGGATGTTTCGGGAGGTTCCTGCACATCATCAGGCGGGAGGAGACGCCCGGGTGTCACCATTGCGAGGATCGCCCAGAGGACACGGTGGAGCATACGGTGGAGGTCTGCCCCGCTTGGGCGGAGCACCGCCGTGTCCTCGTAGAGGCGATCGGCAACGGCGGCGACCTCTCGCGTCCGGCCCTGGTTCAAGCCATGGTCCGGGGCGAGAGGGAGTGGGAGGCGGTCACCTCCTTCTGCGAAGCAGTCATGCTAGCGAAGGAGGTGGCGGGACGGCTCAAGGAGAGAGTCGCACGCCTCAGCCGCCGCGGGAGACGCTACGGGCGTCGGGAGCCGCGTGACGACTCCCGGCCACCGTAGGCGCGGGCCTGCGGACGGAGAGTAATGGGTAGCTCTCCGTCCGATCAGGACCAGGCCCGTGCCGGACGGCGCGTATGTGTTCCACGCGCGCCTCAAAGAGATGTCAGCATAAAGGAAGGGGCCCGCCAGGGCCGAAGCCTGCCGGGGTAGCGGGATCGTCCGAAAGGGTTACCGCTGCCCCGGAACATAAAGGGCTAAGGAAGGAACACGGGTGGGTTTTAGTCAGTAAGAGTCTGACACTCCCTTCTACTCCACCCAGAGCGGGAGGAGTCATTAGATGATTTCCCATCCACAAAAAAAAAAAAGGGCAAAAGAATGATAATATGAATCTTATATCTGCTTGTCATAAAAACTGCCTAGATTGTCACGAGTGCGAAGATACATAGCAAATATGTTGGTGTACTTACTGCTAAATATATTTTTATTAAAATAGCCTAATATTATTATTCTGTGTCAAAATTCATTCATCATCATCATCATCATTTCAGCCGAAAGACGTCCACTGCTGGACATAGGCCTCCACCAAGCACCTCCACTTCGACCGGTTTTGTGCTTCTCGCATCCAACGAGTTCCTGCGGCCTTCACAAGTTCATCGGTCCACCTTGTGGGAGGCCTTCCAACGCTACGTCTTTCGGTACGCGGTCGCCACTCCTGAACCTTTCGGCCCCATTATTCATTCATTAATTAAATTATTTATATGTATGTATTATAAGTTCATTTTAGTAAAGACTAAAACCAAAATTCAAAAGATTTTCTATTTGAAAGACTATGTAAAAATGAAACTACTGAAATCAATTCTGTGCTGATTTAAACTCAAACTTAAAGTATTTATATCAATAAAACCATTTACAGGCACTTTTGAATTGTCAAGAAGTCGGTCAGTCAGAAAATATGAAGCTAGTTGCTTCTTGATTCTGAAATAACTAAAAAAATACTTTTAAACAGTGTATGTAAATGGAAACCCTTCAGGGCCATACGCGGACGAATTCTCGTTTCCACCCAGTTACAGGCCGAATATAAACTGTTCCTATATGCGTTCGGCATTTAACGTAGATATTAATAGAACAAGGGTAAACAGAATCTACATAAATAAATAAGTTAAGTAACTGACCGAAAAGGTTCCGGAATAAAAATATATAATGTATTACTGGAATTTGGGATCACGAAATATTATACTTTTTACGATCTTGATGAAGAGTGTGAATATGAATGAAACAAAAATGAACAGTGAAGCGTCAGATCGGAAGAGGTCGTTGTTGACGATACTGCCACTCTTTCTCCTACCTCCTTTTCATAATTTTTGCTATTAGTATAGGTAATAAGCCTATAATGATTTCACTGCTGGATCACAGGCCTCCTCTCAGTGAGAATCTTCGAATTTTTGGTTCTAGGACATGCCGGTTTCCTCACGATGTTTTTCTTCACCGAAATAATTTACACAAAGTAAAGCGCCCGTCTGGGTTCGAACCTACCACCTACAATTCGTAAGTCGCTGGCGTTACCACTGGGCCACCACTACTCCGCTTGTGCTATACATATACACACATCAAAAGTGTCTAGGGATCAACATATATTTTTGCAATAACTTTTCTCCTGATTGATATTAATTAAAATTTTCTTTAAGGATTCATCAAATAAAGTGTTTTCGTTTGTCACAGTAACGATAAACCAAGTCACCTTTGCATTAATAAAGAAATTTGCCATTTTCCTAATAAAGGGATTTTTGACATTTGAACCACTAACACAAAAGTTCGAAAAAAAGACTGAAATAACAGTTTTCTTTAAAATTTTATTGGGTAACTTAAACAATTAATAATCCGTGTTTCTACCGCGAACACTAACAACACAAGAACATCGGTTTGGCATACTCAAAATGAGTTCATCCAAATCACGCTGTGGAATGGCAGCCCATGTTCGTTGCAACAACAAAAAAAGGTCTTCTTGCGACTGGATACCCTCCATATTCGGCAGAGCTCTTCTCTGTAGCATATCCCATGCATGCTCAATCGGGTTCAAGTCTGGCGACTGAGCAGGCCAGGGCAGGACATTGATGTTAGCTGCGGCGAGAGTCTGTCTTACAACTCTTGCGGTGTGCGGTCGTGCATTATTATGCATTAACTGAAATAAGGGACCGATTTGCACTTGTAGAGGAACGATGACGTCTGATACAATCGTCTCAGCATAAATTTGAGCGTTGAGGTTGCCTCTGATCCAAATCAACTCAGTTCTTCCGCCGATCCAAATACCCGCCCATACCATGATGGTTCCACCACTATAAGGATGGACTTCCTGGCAGGATTTTAATCGCTGTTGGCGTCCAGGGGTTCTCCAGTGTCGTATACGTCTTGTATCCGGTCTCATACCAAAACGAGACTCATCAGAAAAGCACACGAAACGCCATTGTTCTTCTGCCCAATTTCTGTGTTCAAGAGCCCATTGATATCGAATCCTACGATTGTGCATTGCTATAGGTGGTACCCGTAGCGGTCTTCGGGAATGAAGGTTCACTTCATGCAAGCGGTTTCTGACTGTTTGGTCGCTAATTAAGTTCCCTGAAGAGTGATGAAGCCTCACGGCTAACATCATGGCGGTTATTGTTGGAGCTCTTCGAGTTAAGATTTGAATGTATCGGTCTTGTCTCCGTGTGGTGCAGCGATACCGTCCTCCATGGCGCTCAGCCACGGTACCAGTGCTTCGGTAACGTGTCCAAAGTCGACTGATAACACTCTGACTTGTATTCAGAGCTAAAGCCACAGTACGTTGCCGGGAACCAGCTTCTATCATTCCCACGGCTCTGAGCATTTCTTCCCTGCTTAAATGACGTCGCCGCTCCATAATAACGTTGGTTTTAATCAGTAGTAGGGAAACAGTAGCACTAATAATGTCTTCAATGCGTTGTATGTTTTTATAGGGAAAATATTGACAGCTGATTTTCATCTTTTACTCGAATTTGATTCACAGTTCCTGATTCAAATTATGAAATGCACCAAAAAGGATCCATATAAATTTATAAAATCATAAATTTATTACAAAGCCACATCTCAATCTCAAGAAATCCGCATAAAAATGCTTGATCCCTAGACACTTTTGATGTGTGTAGTTTAAAATGATTGTATCTAGCTATCTATTTTCTACGGTCCCAAAGTACAATAATCGATTCGCCCAGAATTTTCAAGTAACGTCGAAGTCAAATACTTGAAGTTGTAATTTATATCAGTACAAACAGTTTGTTTAGACAATGGCGCATTGTCCGTCCAAGACAAACTATAAATCTATCGGGCTGTGGGGTGAGCAGTGTTCAATAATTCGACAAGTTGCTAACTTCCCGAACACCGGACTTACGGACCAAGAAAATATAGAACTCGCTTACTGACCAGTTTTTTAAGTGATGGGTAAAGGAAACTATCGATATCGATATTATTTACGAGAATCACATAGCCTACATGAGTGGCGATACAGTTTGCTGAATACTGATAGGTATTTTTACTATAGAATTGAATGTTCTCACAACATAGTTTGTATGCTGGAGAAGAAAAAAAATGTGTATTGGTAAATCTGGATACACCAATAAAATTGTAAGGATAGACATTATAGGCGATAGAATAGAATAGAATATTCTTTATTATGTACACCATCGCGGCAGACCACGTAGGAGATGGCGGGACGAGCTGGATAGGTTCCGTCAAAACTGAAAGGAGGACGCGCGGGCTCGCGAAAGATGGAAGGAGTGGAGAGACTCCTTTGCCCAGGAGTGGGACAGCGTACGCTAGTAAAAAAAACGTACCTACACCATAAATATTACAGCTATATGAATGTAGAAATTACAAGGGGTGACACAATGCGCGGTCTTATCGCTTAGATTTAACTTTTATCCAAAACTTACAAAAAAAAAAAACATAACTGTAAACACAGTTTTTTTACTGCAAGAACCTGGTGGTCAAGAAAGTCTGGTTTCATTTTCAGAGTTCGTTGTTTATTGAACTAATTGATTTACCTAAGTATTTTTGTAACCTTCCTTTACAATAGGGGCTATTATTTTTGCACTCACCAGTTGGCGCCACTGGCGTTAAGGTCTTATCAGTACTTTTAGATGTGTGTAAGTTCCCACTACTTCAAATAGTGTAATTTTTCATTTCAAAACTTCGAATGAATATACATTATAATATTCCTTAAATTAGCCAAATAAATTCTTCCACTTAAAGTAACAAGTACATAGTCCATATTTGATCGGAAGTTGATACTTATAATCTTAAGCCATAATTCATTTGAAATGGCACAATATTTAAAAAAATTAAGAATAATTTGTAAAAGTGTCACAAACAGTGAACGTTCCGTTCGTTCGTAAATGTTACTATAATACATTTGACATTTCTAGAGAACTTATTCTACACTAGCGTCTCTTTCGGCGAATTCAAGTGCGACAGCGCTCATTTATCGACACCCACACTATTCCTCGTCGTCACAGCACTAAAATATCGGGTGCGGTGTTTGCGAGGCAAGTCTGAGCATTTAAGCTGAAACAGTAGCTTACTTATTACCTGAGATGGCACAACTTGCTCCAACAGAACTGCGATCTGCTCTCATAGAGACGCTCATGAATATTTTAAAGGAGTTGTTGTTAGAATTAAGTTGGTTCGCAGAGCTTTGTTCTACTTGAATTCTAGAAAATGATTGGAATTATGTATAAAGAATAGAATAGAATAATTTTTATTCATAAGTTCACATATAAATTACATAGAAGTTACATCATTACAAAGTTCCATATTAATATTATGAAGAAAATATTAAACTATGCCTAAAATAAAATAAACCGATAGGATAAGACAGGATTTTAAATCTAAACTAATAATATGAATAAAGATTTTTTATATTTGTTTGTTACGCTTTCACGCTAAAAAGGCTGAACGAATTTGGATGAAATTTGGCATATGGGTAGACCATGACCTGGAATAGGACATAGAATACTTACTTTTTATCCCTATTTTCCCATGGGATCGAGACTTATGCGGGTGAAACCGTGGAGAGCAGCTAGTGTATTATAAAATTAGAGAGAGATGTGAGTAGTTAGGATACGCCGGTTCTAGCTCACTCCTGAGTCACCGCCCTCATCGGTCGTCAACGGACGACGAATCCTAAAAAAAAAAAAAAAAAAAAAAGTTTGGTATGGTTGGTATGGTTTTGATGTGCTCTGAGCTCGAATCTGCGGTCCATTTTTGTGTAGGATGCACGGTTTCGGAGATGTGCAGATCGATTTACTCGTATCTAATTGAGTCATTAGCGTCCCATTATCTCTGATCGATTTACTCGTATCTAATTGAGTCATTAGCGTCCCATTATCTCTTACGATCTACCTCGCTTTTCTGAATCATCAATAAAACACATTCCTTCATTTTACTACCATTTTTATTTCCAAAATGTTGTTGCTTATACTCGTATAACAACTGGCTTGTGTAAAAATAATTATTGATGAACATTTAAATTGTAGCCTTGTCTACTTATACAATACGAGCGAAACATCTCATCCACTAAAATATCGTTGTACAGTGTGTTCCCTGTAAATATGCTCGTAAAACTATGCATTGAACGTCCCTGAAACTTAAATAGCAAATACATTAAGCAATATTCACCACAAAGTGAAGTCCAATCATTCTGAATCCTATCAACATTCCAGTCCCATCTCTTACAATTCCTTTTCAAAAACTGGAGATGATATCGCTCAGGTGTACGTCCATATGAATCAAAATATTGACCGATGTTATTCGTATCGATATGTACAGCTTACCCAGTGTGAGCCTGGTTTATCATCCGCATCCAAATTGCATATTATATACGTTGGTACATGGGTATACATAGGCAGTCTATTAGCAGCATAAACATTATTTTCTAGACTGGGATGAATCTTTTTCGTATGTTTTTGTAATTCTAGTGTATCCATGATTTTACTGTTATTAGCAGATTATTACAGTACCAATCTATTCAATGGTTGTCATAGGAATGTTCAATTATAGTGATTTGTAAATATTAAATCGCATTCTTTGTGTGAGTCACAAATTTCGTTTTGTGAATATTTAATTATAGTGATTTGTAAATATTAAATCGCATTCTTTGTGTGAGTCACAAAACAGCAAAAAGCCAAGAACGGAAGAAGAAGCGTCTACCTCTGCAGGGACCAGTGTCGGTAACGATGATCAAGTGGAATGTCTAACGTGTCATATATTTATCAAGAAAAGATATTTAGCTAATCATTTTAAAAGTAATGTTCACAAAAATAATCTTTTAAATTCACATAATTCTTTATCAAACGTTAGTGTTATTGAATCTGCTTTTGGAAACAGAATTTTAACTTATAAAATCAAGAGTAGAGTAGATCGTTCATCATTAGTAAATTTTGAAACTCCTGAACTGTTTTTAAATTCTATTAAAGATGATATTTTATTTTTAATACGAGAGTGTATTCATCAACACATCATTTTTAAAGTAAACTTCATACTGCATGCTGATTTTGTTCAACAAACTAAAGATATTCATAATACATTTGATTTTCAAACATTTAACTATATTATTTGTCAAGGAGATGACTTAAATATTTTTCTTTCATCTTTGAATGATACAATTACTAGTAAAATTAGTGCATTTGAAAGAAAAGATAGTGGATGGAGTCTAAAAAACATAAAATCTATAGACATGAATGTTAATAAATTCAACCCCCTGCGTGGTACTTCATACATAGACCTTCCCCGTGACATAAAATTGAAAAAGGCTGTTTTAAATGTAAAAAACAAAGATTATTTTTGTTTTAAATGGGCGTTACTCTCAGCGTTATATCCCGTAAATAAAAACGCGGATCGGGTGTCATCGTACGCTAAACATGCAAATAAACTTAAATTTGATGGTATTTCCTTTCCAGTTAAAATTTCAAACATAGCAAAAGTAGAGAAATTAAATGATATTAGTATTAATGTTTTCGGGTTAGAATATAATAAAGAAAAACGATGTAATACTATAGTAGGTCCATTATTTTTAACAAAGTGTCGTAAAACTAGACATATCAATTTATTATTTTTTTCCAAGGATACGAAAAATCATTTTTGTTACATAAAAAATTTATCGCGATTAGTTAGTAATCAAATTTCAAAACATGGTCACGTTATGTATATTTGCGAAGCGTGTCTACTTCATTTTCCATCTCAGGAAAGGTTAAATAACCATGAACAATACGATTGTGCCTACATTTGTACAGAATTACCAAACAGTGAAACTTTAAAAAAGAATTGGTTTGGTCAACCTACTTCAAGTGATAAAATTAAATTTGACAGTTTTGAAAAAAAGTTAAAGATACCATTCGTAGTTTATGCTGATTTTGAAGCATTTTTAAAACCAATAGAATCATGTTCTAACGATCCATCCAAACCTTTCACACATAATATTCAGAAACATGAAGTGTATAGTTTTGGTTATTATATAAAATGTTCATATGATGATAAATTATCAAAATATGTAACATATTGCGGACCCAACTGTGTACAAGTGTTTATGGAAAGTTTATCTAACAATTTGAAAGAAATAATTCGAAAAAATAGATTTCAAATATGTCCAGTTACGCTAACAAATGAAGACAAAAACAAAATTTCAAACGCAACCATTTGTCATATTTGTGAAACAGAATTAGCAGAACCCTTTTATGATTTTGATTGGTACACAGGTAGTTTTAGAGGTGTTGCTCATGAATCATGTAGCTCGAAGTTCAGAACACCACGTCATATTCCAATATTTTTACACAACCTTAGTCACTATGATGCTCATTTTATTGTTCATGCATTAAACTTTTGTGATGGTGAAGTCGAAGTTATTCCTCAAAATAAAGAAAAATATATATCCTTTTCCAAAAAAATAAAAATAAATAATAATGAAGTTATATTGAGATTCGTAGATTCATTTAAGTTTTTATCATGTAAATTAGAACAATTAGCCAATAATCTCAGTAATGATCAATTTCAAGAATTACGTAGAAATTTCCCTAATGATGAAGATTTCATTCGTTTAAAACGGAAAGGGGTTTATCCATATGAATTAATGACTAGTTATGATAGTTTAAACCTAACGTCACTCCCCGAACAAAAACATTTTTATAGCTCGCTCACAGATTCCCATATTTCAAATGACGATTACAATCATGCTAAAGATGTTTGGGAACACTTTGGTTGTTGTAGTATGCTAGATTACTCAAACTTGTATTTAAAAACAGACGTTTTACTTTTATCCGACGTATTTGAAAACTTTAGAAAGCTATGCATTGATACTTATGATTTAGATCCTGCTCATTATTACACAGCTCCTGGTTTAAGTTGGGATGCAATGCTAAAATATACAAAAATAGAATTAGAACTTTTAACAGATTATGAGAAAATTGCATTTATTAGGTCAGGTATCAGGGGTGGTGTATCTCAATGTAGTAATCGTTACGCTAGAGCTAATAACAAATACATGGAGGATTATGATGCTGAGAAACCAAATTCATATATCACATATTTTGATGCCAACAATTTATATGGTTGGGCTATGTCTCAATATCTTCCTACTGGCGGATTTGAATGGATAAATCCGAATACAGATTTTAATGTGTCTGAGACATCGGACTTCGGTTTCATTTTAGAAGTTGATTTGGAATATCCAGATGAACTTCATGATTTACATTCGGACTTTCCTTTGTGTCCAGAAAACATTTGTGTAGGCAATACTAATGAGAGTAAATTAATCCCAAATTTAAATAATAAAGATAAATATGTAATTCATTATAGAAATTTAAAGCAGTGCATAGAAATGGGGGTTAAATTAATTAAAATTCATAGAGTTTTGAAATTTAAACAGTCTCCCTGGTTAAAAATGTACATAGATCTAAACACAAAATTAAGAACGTTAGCAAAATCAGATTTTGAAAAAGATTTTTATAAATTAATGAATAATTCAGTCTTCGGTAAGACTATGGAGAATATTGAAAAAAGGGTTAACGTAAAATTAGTTACACACTGGGAGAATCAGGGTAAAGCTTTAGGTGCTGAAGATCTAATTGCTAAACCACACTTTCATAGTCTTTCTATATTTTCGGAAGACCTAGTTGCGGTTCAGTTGCGAAAGACTAAGTTAGTATATAACAAACCAATTTATTTAGGGTTTTGTATTTTAGATAATTATATCAAAAACCTTAATGTATGATTTTCATTATAAATATATGATTCAAAAGTTTAGTAAAATCAAATTATTGTATACAGATACGGATAGTTTAGTATATCACATATTTACAGATGATTTTTACACTGATATAAAACCTGACCTTTCCTCGTACTTCGATACCTCAGATTATGATTCAAATAACATTTTTGAATATCCAAAATTGAATAAAAAGAAATTAGGTTTTTTCAACGATGAAAATAATGGTAAAATCATGAAAGAATTTGTAGGTTTACGATCTAAAATGTACGCTTTTAACTTAGAGAACAAGACTATAGCCAAGGCAAAAGGGATCAATAAATGTATCACTAAAAAGATGACAATGAATTGTTATAAGTCTTCTCTTTTTAATAAAAAAGTGCAATATTACAGTATGCTTAGATTTAAATCAATTAAACACACAATTTTCACACAAAAATTAAATAAGATTGGTTTATCGTATAATGACACAAAGAGGTATATTTTAGATAATAACATTGAAACATTAGCTTGGGGTCATTATAAATTGCGTTAAATGTTAATATTTTTTACTTTTATGTCTGTGTGTAAATAAAATTTGTATTGATTGTAAAATTTAATTATTGTTTGATTGTAAATAATGTAAGATAATTGTGGTTTCTATTTGTGTGTATACATTTGAGTTGATTGTAAAATTCTGATGTACTAATTATTGTGTTAGAAATAGTATTCAAATCATTCTGTTTTATAATATAATTTTAACATGATATATATATTATTTTTTTAAACAACACTTTCATTTCTTATTTCATCCCTCTGAACTTTAGACGTGTGTAATGTTCCACTTTATCCATCCGTTTACTGCTATTGTGGCGGGGCCAAGTGGATGTGGGAAGTCAAATTTTGTAACAAATTTCATAAAATCAGTTACAGAAATATGTAATTGTGATTTTAATCAAATCACATGGTGCTTTGATGAAATGCAACCTTTATATAATTTACCAAATGTTAACTATCATCAAGGAATTCCAAATCTTAATATGTTTGATGGTGAAAACCCACATCTTGTCATTATTGATGATCTAATGCGAGAGTCTGATGGACGAATTGTGGATATATTTACAAAAGGTAGTCATCACAGGAATCTTAGCGTATTTTATTTGACACAAAATTTATTTCATCAGGGTAAAGGTCAAAGAGACATTTCTTTAAATTCAAGTTATATAATATATTTCAAAAATCCTCGAGATAAAACTCAAATAAGATATTTAGCGCAACAAGTGTCACCAGATAATCCAAAATTTATCGAAGATGCCTACAGGGATGCAACTTTAGAAGCGCATGGATATTTAATGGTAGATTTAAAACAGAATACAAATGATTTTTGTCGTATCAAGACAAATGTATTCCCATTTAATGGTTACTGCACAGTCTACGTCCCCACGAAAGAGTTTAAATACACCAAGAATCAAACAATTCAAATCATTTCTAAATGATGCATCGTCGACTCAGAACGCATAAACATTTGCTAAACGCTTTGCATACGCTTAAACCAAAATATCAAAGAGCGTTACTTAAAACGTGTGATGAAGAAGAAATAAATTGTATTTGTGAATGTATTCATAACGTTTTACAAGGAAAGATACCTCTTAAAGATCAAGATAAACAAAAATTGAATAAACACAAAAATATACTCCGTAAACTGGTGCATAAGTGTAAACATAAACTAAGAAAAAATATTATTATACAAAAAGGAGGGGCGTTCTTACCAATAATATTAGGTGCAATATTGAGTGGATTAGTAAGTGGACTAGCCAGTTAACATGGAAAATGCTAAGAAAATGATACTTATTGAACCTGGATTGATTGAAAAATTAAAACAAGAAAATAAGGTTACTAGTAATTTGTCTCGATTAGATATTGAAATGCAAAATATTATGAATAGTAAGACGGAAGACCGAAAAAAGTGGATGTTATATTTACAAACACTACAAAGATACCTTCACTTTACCGAAGAGGATCGTCAACCACTCAGATTACCAATTTATTCTGATACATCTAATGAAGATTCAAATGGGTCTAAAATTGGTTTTAAAAATAAAGATAGAGATCTAAAAAGTTCAGTTGATGCTGAATCTTTGTTGGCGCAAATTACTAGTAACCTTATTTTCTTGTTTTAATTTTTCAATCAATCCAGGTTCAATAAGTATCATTTTCTTAGCATTTTCCATGTTAACTGGCTAGTCCACTTACTAATCCACTCAATATTGCACCTAATATTATTGGTAAGAACGCCCCTCCTTTTTGTATAATAATATTTTTTCTTAGTTTATGTTTACACTTATGCACCAGTTTACGGAGTATATTTTTGTGTTTATTCAATTTTTGTTTATCTTGATCTTTAAGAGGTATCTTTCCTTGTAAAACGTTATGAATACATTCACAAATACAATTTATTTCTTCTTCATCACACGTTTTAAGTAACGCTCTTTGATATTTTGGTTTAAGCGTATGCAAAACGTTTAGCAAATGTTTATGCGTTCTGAGTCGACGATGCATCATTTAGAAATGATTTGAATTGTTTGATTCTTGGTGTATTTAAACTCTTTCGTGGGGACGTAGACTGTGCAGTAACCATTAAATGGGAATACATTTGTCTTGATACGACAAAAATCATTTGTATTCTGTTTTAAATCTACCATTAAATATCCATGCGCTTCTAAAGTTGCATCCCTGTAGGCATCTTCGATAAATTTTGGATTATCTGGTGACACTTGTTGCGCTAAATATCTTATTTGAGTTTTATCTCGAGGATTTTTGAAATATATTATATAACTTGAATTTAAAGAAATGTCTCTTTGACCTTTACCCTGATGAAATAAATTTTGTGTCAAATAAAATACGCTAAGATTCCTGTGATGACTACCTTTTGTAAATATATCCACAATTCGTCCATCAGACTCTCGCATTAGATCATCAATAATGACAAGATGTGGGTTTTCACCATCAAACATATTAAGATTTGGAATTCCTTGATGATAGTTAACATTTGGTAAATTATATAAAGGTTGCATTTCATCAAAGCACCATGTGATTTGATTAAAATCACAATTACATATTTCTGTAACTGATTTTATGAAATTTGTTACAAAATTTGACTTCCCACATCCACTTGGCCCCGCCACAATAGCAGTAAACGGATGGATAAAGTGGAACATTACACACGTCTAAAGTTCAGAGGGATGAAATAAGAAATGAAAGTGTTGTTTAAAAAAATAATATATATATCATGTTAAAATTATATTATAAAACAGAATGATTTGAATACTATTTCTAACACAATAATTAGTACATCAGAATTTTACAATCAACTCAAATGTATACACACAAATAGAAACCACAATTATCTTACATTATTTACAATCAAACAATAATTAAATTTTACAATCAATACAAATTTTATTTACACACAGACATAAAAGTAAAAAATATTAACATTTAACGCAATTTATAATGACCCCAAGCTAATGTTTCAATGTTATTATCTAAAATATACCTCTTTGTGTCATTATACGATAAACCAATCTTATTTAATTTTTGTGTGAAAATTGTGTGTTTAATTGATTTAAATCTAAGCATACTGTAATATTGCACTTTTTTATTAAAAAGAGAAGACTTATAACAATTCATTGTCATCTTTTTAGTGATACATTTATTGATCCCTTTTGCCTTGGCTATAGTCTTGTTCTCTAAGTTAAAAGCGTACATTTTAGATCGTAAACCTACAAATTCTTTCATGATTTTACCATTATTTTCATCGTTGAAAAAACCTAATTTCTTTTTATTCAATTTTGGATATTCAAAAATGTTATTTGAATCATAATCTGAGGTATCGAAGTACGAGAAAAGGTCAGGTTTTATATCAGTGTAAAAATCATCTGTAAATATGTGATATACTAAACTATCCGTATCTGTATACAATAATTTGATTTTACTAAACTTTTGAATCATATATTTATAATGAAAATCATACATTAAGGTTTTTGATATAATTATCTAAAATACAAAACCCTAAATAAATTGGTTTGTTATATACTAACTTAGTCTTTCGCAACTGAACCGCAACTAGGTCTTCCGAAAATATAGAAAGACTATGAAAGTGTGGTTTAGCAATTAGATCTTCAGCACCTAAAGCTTTACCCTGATTCTCCCAGTGTGTAACTAATTTTACGTTAACCCTTTTTTCAATATTCTCCATAGTCTTACCGAAGACTGAATTATTCATTAATTTATAAAAATCTTTTTCGAAATCTGATTTTGCTAACGTTCTTAATTTTGTGTTTAGATCTATGTACATTTTTAACCAGGGAGACTGTTTAAATTTCAAAACTCTATGAATTTTAATTAATTTAACCCCCATTTCTATGCACTGCTTTAAATTTCTATAATGAATTACATATTTATCTTTATTATTTAAATTTGGGATTAATTTACTCTCATTAGTATTGCCTACACAAATGTTTTCTGGACACAAAGGAAAGTCCGAATGTAAATCATGAAGTTCATCTGGATATTCCAAATCAACTTCTAAAATGAAACCGAAGTCCGATGTCTCAGACACATTAAAATCTGTATTCGGATTTATCCATTCAAATCCGCCAGTAGGAAGATATTGAGACATAGCCCAACCATATAAATTGTTGGCATCAAAATATGTGATATATGAATTTGGTTTCTCAGCATCATAATCCTCCATGTATTTGTTATTAGCTCTAGCGTAACGATTACTACATTGAGATACACCACCCCTGATACCTGACCTAATAAATGCAATTTTCTCATAATCTGTTAAAAGTTCTAATTCTATTTTTGTATATTTTAGCATTGCATCCCAACTTAAACCAGGAGCTGTGTAATAATGAGCAGGATCTAAATCATAAGTATCAATGCATAGCTTTCTAAAGTTTTCAAATACGTCGGATAAAAGTAAAACGTCTGTTTTTAAATACAAGTTTGAGTAATCTAGCATACTACAACAACCAAAGTGTTCCCAAACATCTTTAGCATGATTGTAATCGTCATTTGAAATATGGGAATCTGTGAGCGAGCTATAAAAATGTTTTTGTTCGGGGAGTGACGTTAGGTTTAAACTATCATAACTAGTCATTAATTCATATGGATAAACCCCTTTCCGTTTTAAACGAATGAAATCTTCATCATTAGGGAAATTTCTACGTAATTCTTGAAATTGATCATTACTGAGATTATTGGCTAATTGTTCTAATTTACATGATAAAAACTTAAATGAATCTACGAATCTCAATATAACTTCATTATTATTTATTTTTATTTTTTTGGAAAAGGATATATATTTTTCTTTATTTTGAGGAATAACTTCGACTTCACCATCACAAAAGTTTAATGCGATGAACAATAAAATGAGCATCATAGTGACTAAGGTTGTGTAAAAATATTGGAATATGACGTGGTGTTCTGAACTTCGAGCTACATGATTCATGAGCAACACCTCTAAAACTACCTGTGTACCAATCAAAATCATAAAAGGGTTCTGCTAATTCTGTTTCACAAATATGACAAATGGTTGCGTTTGAAATTTTGTTTTTGTCTTCATTTGTTAGCGTAACTGGACATATTTGAAATCTATTTTTTCGAATTATTTCTTTCAAATTGTTAGATAAACTTTCCATAAACACTTGTACACAGTTGGGTCCGCAATATGTTACATATTTTGATAATTTATCATCATATGAACATTTTATATAATAACCAAAACTATACACTTCATGTTTCTGAATATTATGTGTGAAAGGTTTGGATGGATCGTTAGAACATGATTCTATTGGTTTTAAAAATGCTTCAAAATCAGCATAAACTACGAATGGTATCTTTAACTTTTTTTCAAAACTGTCAAATTTAATTTTATCACTTGAAGTAGGTTGACCAAACCAATTCTTTTTTAAAGTTTCACTGTTTGGTAATTCTGTACAAATGTAGGCACAATCGTATTGTTCATGGTTATTTAACCTTTCCTGAGATGGAAAATGAAGTAGACACGCTTCGCAAATATACATAACGTGACCATGTTTTGAAATTTGATTACTAACTAATCGCGATAAATTTTTTATGTAACAAAAATGATTTTTCGTATCCTTGGAAAAAAATAATAAATTGATATGTCTAGTTTTACGACACTTTGTTAAAAATAATGGACCTACTATAGTATTACATCGTTTTTCTTTATTATATTCTAACCCGAAAACATTAATACTAATATCATTTAATTTCTCTACTTTTGCTATGTTTGAAATTTTAACTGGAAAGGAAATACCATCAAATTTAAGTTTATTTGCATGTTTAGCGTACGATGACACCCGATCCGCGTTTTTATTTACGGGATATAACGCTGAGAGTAACGCCCATTTAAAACAAAAATAATCTTTGTTTTTTACATTTAAAACAGCCTTTTTCAATTTTATGTCACGGGGAAGGTCTATGTATGAAGTACCACGCAGGGGGTTGAATTTATTAACATTCATGTCTATAGATTTTATGTTTTTTAGACTCCATCCACTATCTTTTCTTTCAAATGCACTAATTTTACTAGTAATTGTATCATTCAAAGATGAAAGAAAAATATTTAAGTCATCTCCTTGACAAATAATATAGTTAAATGTTTGAAAATCAAATGTATTATGAATATCTTTAGTTTGTTGAACAAAATCAGCATGCAGTATGAAGTTTACTTTAAAAATGATGTGTTGATGAATACACTCTCGTATTAAAAATAAAATATCATCTTTAATAGAATTTAAAAACAGTTCAGGAGTTTCAAAATTTACTAATGATGAACGATCTACTCTACTCTTGATTTTATAAGTTAAAATTCTGTTTCCAAAAGCAGATTCAATAACACTAACGTTTGATAAAGAATTATGTGAATTTAAAAGATTATTTTTGTGAACATTACTTTTAAAATGATTAGCTAAATATCTTTTCTTGATAAATATATGACACGTTAGACATTCCACTTGATCATCGTTACCGACACTGGTCCCTGCAGAGGTAGACGCTTCTTCTTCCGTTCTTGGCTTTTTGCTGTTTTGTGACTCACACAAAGAATGCGATTTAATATTTACAAATCACTATAATTAAATATTCACAAAACGAAATTTGTGACTCACACAAAGAATGCGATTTAATATTTACAAATCACTATAATTGAACATTCCTATGACAACCATTGAATAGATTGGTACTGTAATAATCTGCTAATAACAGTAAAATCATGGATACACTAGAATTACAAAAACATACGAAAAAGATTCATCCCAGTCTAGAAAATAATGTTTATGCTGCTAATAGACTGCCTATGTATACCCATGTACCAACGTATATAATATGCAATTTGGATGCGGATGATAAACCAGGCTCACACTGGGTAAGCTGTACATATCGATACGAATAACATCGGTCAATATTTTGATTCATATGGACGTACACCTGAGCGATATCATCTCCAGTTTTTGAAAAGGAATTGTAAGAGATGGGACTGGAATGTTGATAGGATTCAGAATGATTGGACTTCACTTTGTGGTGAATATTGCTTAATGTATTTGCTATTTAAGTTTCAGGGACGTTCAATGCATAGTTTTACGAGCATATTTACAGGGAACACACTGTACAACGATATTTTAGTGGATGAGATGTTTCGCTCGTATTGTATAAGTAGACAAGGCTACAATTTAAATGTTCATCAATAATTATTTTTACACAAGCCAGTTGTTATACGAGTATAAGCAACAACATTTTGGAAATAAAAATGGTAGTAAAATGAAGGAATGTGTTTTATTGATGATTCAGAAAAGCGAGGTAGATCGTAAGAGATAATGGGACGCTAATGACTCAATTAGATACGAGTAAATCGATCAGAGATAATGGGACGCTAATGACTCAATTAGATACGAGTAAATCGATCTGCACATCTCCGAAACCGTGCATCCTACACAAAAATGGACCGCAGATTCGAGCTCAGAGCACATCAAAACCATACCAACCATACCAAACTTTTTTTTTTTTTTTTTTTTTTAGGATTCGTCGTCCGTTGACGACCGATGAGGGCGGTGACTCAGGAGTGAGCTAGAACCGGCGTATCCTAACTACTGATGTGGTACCTATGTTTTTAAATAAATAAAATTTTGGTTTTAAGAATGTGTTAGTGTGTTAGCGGATAGGCAAATTAAAATATGTTACGTTAAACTGTATTTTCCTAATAAGAAACCTTCTGTACTTCGAACTTATTTACCTTTAAAAATTTATCTGAAAAAATAAAGAGGGTAGAGGGTATTCTCAATCTTGTATGGCCAGTCCTGCTACTGTCTTTCCCGAGATACATGTTAGTTTTTAAAAGAATTTACTTACTTATAGGTATGATGAAAAACTGTAAAAAAAAAATATTTTTCACATTTTTGCTATGGTACCTACCCCATACCACTACTTACTATGTAAACAACAGTGACAGGAAGTATTATAACATCATTAAGACACAAAGTGCATCAAATACGTACTAGCGAAGCTAACTCAAAAACTACACAAGCAAAGTTAATAAACAATCATATGGGACCACCGCGCAAGCTTCCTCCACCAAATTAAAAAACAATTTTCAAAATGGGTCCACAATTGACGATTGAATTGATCGATGAACCTAATTTTTTTTTATATATTTTTATTGATACTAGGTACACACAACATAATTATATAACCTCCTACTTTTTGAAGTCGTTCAAAAATTAGATTTAAATTATTTTAATTAATTAATAACCGATAAAGACCAAAAAACCCTCATAGGTCCAAAAGTCCACTTTGTACCACATTGTTGCGAAATGACACTTACCGCACTCTTCGTAACGACCGCGTCGCACTTAGTAAGCCTGGCTCGCGCGGCTCTATCTCCTAAACAATACATCGAAGTATTAATAACTTAAGACTTCGCAACTTAACTAACAGCTGACGCTCTTTCCTTCGTTGTACCTAAATTATATTAGATTTTACGGGTATCATGCCGTTTAGAGAGAAGAGCAGTGGTGGCCAAGTGGTAACGGCCGCGACTTACGAGTTGTAGGTCGTAGGTTCGAATCCAGACAGGCGCTTTACTTTGTGTAAATTATTTCATCACCGCTGTTCTCAAAACGGTGAAGGAAAACATCGTGAGGAAACCGGCATGTCCTAGAACCAAAAATTCGAAGACATGTGACATCTGCCAACCCGCACTGGGCCCGCGTGGTGGATTACGGCCCACTCCCTCTCACTGAGAGGAGGCCTGTGTCCCAGCAGTGAGAACATTATAGGCTGATTATGTATGCCGTTTAGAATTGAGGGCTTTTTTAAAGACTAGGTAAATTAATTTTGGACTACTTAATCGGTAAATCAATACATATAAGTAGGGTGGCGCAGAGACACTGAAGTGCAAACTGGCACCATGGATTCAGCACAGCATGAGTCTAGATAGCATAGAAGTTCGGCACAGGTGGTCGCAGGCGCGAATTTTGAACTATGGTTGATGTGCAGTAAAATTCAATACAGCACTGCATTTATCAACGTTATGAGTGCTGAGATACTTCAGATATCTAGGCCTATTTACTATTTTTCTTTAAACACGTAACATATAGGTACGTCTTTTTCTTCGTATCGATGATTCCACATATCTATATTTATAGGTTTCGACAGCAGGGTTTCAAAGTGCGGCGGGTAATTGCGTAGCAAACTATCAGTAGCAATGGCTTTCATTTTGACAGTTCAACAATTTATATTCATTGCGTTATTTAGGTTGTTGAGCAGACAAATTGTTCGAACATATGAAGCAATGGATTAGCAATATCCTTCAAAATGATTCAGATTGTGATTGTAAGTGTGTTACGCAATAAAGGTAAAGCGTTGCTATTCTGTAAAAAGATCACCGTGATAACTTAGGTGAAGTGAGCTTAAAGTGAGCTGTCATTCTACCTGATGCTAGGGATTGACACTATTGACAGCTCACTTTAAGCTCACTTCTGACTTCACCCAAGCTTTCACGGTGAGATTTTTACAGAATAGCACTGCTGATGTTGCACAGAGAGCACAATAAGAGGCATCTTTTGAGATACAGCGCACACCACAATCGCATTGTGAATCATTGGAGTAGGTACAGCTAGTTAATACAGATATTGCAAGCCCCATACGACTATAAATCCATTTAAAACCATGTAAAGCCATTGAAGCATGTCGTTCAAAGCATTCGCAATCAGTATTAGGTATTCATGAACAATGCGCAGATAAATGGGCAATCGATAGTTAGAGCGGGTCGCGGAGATTCCTAATCAAAGATGCGGGCTGCTCGAATCTTAGCAAATTGGTGAGGGAGACACCCTTGTTCGGGGTAGGGCTGTCGCAATTAGAACACAAGTTTAATCGAATATGCGCACTTTTTGGCAGCTCGGAATACTGCTTATCAGTGGCGAAGGTACCATACAACTCGATTCCCTTCGAAAATTCAGAACATAACCACTCTATAGTCAATTCATCATTGAAATTTTCTTTTGGAATTTTTTTTTGCTCCGGCCTACCTCTGTCATAAATTCACCCTTCGCCACTGCTGCTTATTATAAGTAGTAGTATTTTTCTTAGACGGTACAAAACGTCACAGGAAGGACGTTGCGAATACTACACACATGCATGTATAACCTCACGCTTTTTCCCATGGGGATATGCAGAAACTACAGAACTTACTACGATCCTTTTGCCTCGTTTACGTTCATACATCTGGGTTACGAATACTGTTTACGAAAATTACCTTGTAGCTCTTAGGTTGCACCATTTAGGTATATCATCAACTTTTTCTAGGAAACTAGAAGTTATATTTACTTCCAACAATATATTTAAGTGTGTCATCATAATTGCAGATACGGCTTATTAAGACTTATTAAGTCTTTTACACAAATTAGGCTGAGAATCAGCAATTTTCTAACGTCAAAATTACATAAGACACTCCAACAAACTCTCCAGCAGCATAATGCCACACAAGGCTTTTTGTGTAATGTTAGCATCTTCAGCATAGATTTTATGTTCGTTGATAAAGGTTTTCCGCTCATTTTAAGTGGCGACAGATTGATTGACAGACTGATAGACAACTGACTGAACCACTAATATACGGATGCTCGTTTGAGATTAGAGTTTCACTTTGAAATGATTTCACCCTTTAGCTGTTAAAACCGGGATCCATTTTTGTATTTGTATGTGAACGAAATCGCGAGCTATAGTTTTGTACATACAAGACCACACTTAAAAAAAATGAAAAAAACCAAAATCTCAATTGGAACTGAATTGTGTGTTAAACTGTGTGTTTAATTAATTTATTATTTTGACAGGCTCATTGACGGGGCAGCCCTGCATCACCCAAGGAGTCCGGCATAACGTCGTCTTGAGTGGTCACCGGCACCGCTAATGTTACTCAAAGAGCTTTCAGACGATACATGACTATACATGCATAACGTCCCCTCCCTACGCGGTAATTAATTAATTTAACTGCGACTTGTTACTGATCGGCGGTGGGGAATTGTTTAATTTTAGTTTAATTGATTTAATACTTAAACGTTGTTAAAGCTGTTGTTTTTTTAATAAAATAAAATTATATTGATAATTATCACATAGGTGCTGTTATTACTTTTAATTATTTTTTATCCTATCCCATCATATACCTCGTTTTCGATCTCATAGCAGTGCAGTGCCTAGGTCAACACAAATATCTGCAGTTAGGTAAATAAATATACTTTCGATAAATACCTACTTATAAACTCCTATTACAAAGGAGATTCTTACTAGCATTGCAAATGCGAAAGAAAAAACGTCAAATTCATCGTACTTCGCCAAAAAAATGGAATCTAATAAGTAGGTAGATATCACCATCTGCCTAGCCTTTACCCAACTATGTTGGGGTCAGCTTCCAGTCTAACCGGATGAAGTTGAATACCAGTATTTTACATGGAGCGACTGCCTATCTGACCTCCACAACCCTGTTACTGGATAATACGATATCCCTTGATAAGACTGGTTGTCAGACTTTCGGGCTTCTGACTACTAATAAGTTGGTATACAGGATAAAATTTAAACCAAACGCAAAATTTTTCGCCGATTATAAAAAAAAAATCTGTTGTTTCATAGAAAAGTGCAATACGCGGTCAAAATAATGTATATAACAACTAATTATTGTTTTTATTACCGACGAAACATTTCTACGCCAAGGTGTCTACTATGCGAGCCAACTAAGAATAGGATCGCGCTTGCTGCCAACTTCACACGATAACTGTCAAATTAGTACTGGCAACAAAAAAAAAATTAAAAATAAAAGATATTTTTTTATTCATAGATTTTATTATTATTTAAATTAATTTTTATAAAATGTTATTCTTGAATTCCATAAATAGATAATTTTGGATAAATTAATAATATATGGAAACAGTATTAATTAAAAAATAATTATAGGTATAGAGTACTATAGAGGAATTATAATGTCATTAAAACTGAAATAATTAAGAAATGGTTTTTATTAACATGTTTTTTTTTTTCAAATCCTACTCGTGTATAATTAATTTGGCGTAAAATTGATTAGAAATACCAAAAAAGTGAACAAAAATTAAACTGAATTTATAATTTTTCTTTAGTTATTTTTTTGCACACCTTACGCTTTGTTAATGAAGTTCGAGAGTATTGCAGAACAAAATGGCGTCTTGACAGTACTATTCTTAGTTGGCGCGCATAGTAGACTCATATGCTGAATTAAGGCTTACAGTTTACGCACTGGTTAAAATTTTATCCTGTATGATTCGCGAGAACGAAACTGTAACAAATACCTCGTTTCATCACATAAAATTGCTTATGACATAACGCTGGCCGTATCTATTTTTACGAACGTGTCTTTTTACCCAAATTTCGTCTGAATGTATTTGGTGGTAAAATGCTCTAGAGATTCAGGCCTTTACAGCTACTTAGTACCGACATGTAACTTAAACTAAGGTAGGTAGGTAAATATGCAAATGCTACTTCATCTTCTAATGTTCTGAGCACCAAGCTTTACATAAAACAAGAAAGAGATGCAAGTATATCAGCTTGTCAATTAAGAAGATCATTCTCTTTCACAAAAGTTTAACTTAGGCGCCGCCTAAAAATATGCCAAAGATAGCTTTCAGCGCTATTGTAGACGGAGATGATCTAGTTTGCCGGACCAATTTTAATTAGTTAATAAAAAGAATGAAGAAGAAAGAAAATAGTTACGTTTATTTGCGGCAAACATGACGCAGAGAAAAAACACAAAAAATAACAAGTTATAGTTCGCCATGGTGAACAGTAGAATCGTCACGCCTGTACCTATTCCCCAAGTGTTAGGCAGAAGCAAAACTACCTATACCTTTTTTTTTTGTCGAGGGAAACCTTCAAAAGGCGACCTCCGGGGAGGGAGGGTCGGAGAGTATGGTATTTTTACCTCACTAAAACACCCCGGTGATCACCATCAGCACATAGGGGTGGTCCCGGTTCCTCTTAAAAGACCAATAGTGCACCCATATTTCGCCAGTTATGTTTAAAATAGTTCAATATAAAAAGCCAGTCTTCAACTAAGCCGATGTGACATCTATTGGGGAATAGAGGCACCTACACCCTTGGTACCAGTACCTATACTAGCGCCATCTGTTGAGGGGTAGCGATAAACTTTGCCATCTAGTGATGAAAAGCATCACTAATTCACTGAATTTAGCAGTGACATCTAGTAGCCAATAGAATGATTATTATAATATTTTGCCAAGGCTATGACTCGTATCTGTAGCAAACTGGTACGACTACGGATTGCTACGAAGACTGAAATTTTGGTTAAGTGTGATCTTAAGAATTTATTTCGTTTGGTATAATTCTCTTACAGAATTCACTGTTTTGAACGTCTTGTTTTACAGTTCTACTAAAAAACCTATAGCATAACATTTAAAAAACAAAATGTACCAAATCAGTCGAGCTATTCACAGGTGCTACCAATGAACAGCATTTTGTTTATAATACATAGAATAGATTATTTAATAGAACGAGCTTAAGCTTAGCATAATCAGACTACAATGTGCCCACTGCTGGAACACAGGCCTCCTCTCTTCGAGAGGGAGAGGGTTGTTAGAGTAAGTGCGCCAAATATGGACTGGTTTTGTAATATGGACTACCTTCATTTCTCAGAAACCGTCCGTCGTATTAAGCCACCGATCGCCGCGCGCTAAGCTCCACCCCTCCCGCGCCTCGCTAATCGCTTGCCGGTCGGCAGAGAGAGCGCGCGTGTTCACTGCAGTCATTTTTCGTTTTTATCAACGCGCGATGTAATTTTTTACCTAATTTCGTAAGCTCATAATTTCAGCAAATATTACTGTTTGGGAAAGTGGATTAAACTAGGGGAAAGGTCTACAAATTCTACAGCTAAAGGCAAGATCAGACAAACATGGGATAAAGATGATTTAATTTCTGATTTAATTTTAGGCAACACGTCCATTTTTTTATATAATTTTGAACCCAATTTACTGTGGTCCATATTTAAAACCATGTGGTCCATATTTTGTCCACTTTTTGCAAATGCAAAATAATCTTATATTTTAGAAAATGTTGATTATTTCTAAGATGTTCATGTTTCTTAAGAATTCTGATATTCGTTTTTGATACCAAATAATTATCGAACTGTTCAAAATATATAAGGCTGATTAATCTTTATAATTCTGAGTTTTATTTCACAAAATCCTTATGGTGGTCCATAATTGGCGCACTTACTCTATCTACCGTACGGGCCCTGTGCGAGTTGATAGATGTCACATGTCTTCCAATTTTTGGTTCTAGGACATGGCCGTTTTCTCACGATATTTTCCTTCACCGTGTTGAGAGTAGTGGTGATGAAATTATTTACTTACACAAAGTAAAGCGCCTGCCTGGGGTGGCGTTGGTTCGAAACCACTACCTACAATTCGTAAATCAGGCCCATTTCCACTGGGCCAGCAATAGAAGTTGTGTTAAAAACTCTTTCCACCAGCCACCTCAAACGATTGTGACAGAAAATCAAATTAAAAAGAAACAGAAAAAGAATAGCTTTACTACAAGAATGACTTTGCTATTAGATATTCTTTTGTAATAAATTATAATTATTTCGACAGGCGGAGTTTATTCGAGCTTTTTATTTAGTAACAATGTTTAGCAGAAAAGTGATTTTGAAGCGAACGGTACGTAAGTTATGTCGTTTTCTCATACGCGCCTTGGAGATATGCAGATGTGTGCATCTGAAGCTATATTCATTCTAGTATTGTGGTGTGGAACAAAGATTCATCATCATCTGCCTAGCCTTTTCCCAACAATGTTGGGGTCGGCTTCCAGTCTAACAGGGAGTAATTGCGTAACACACTATCAGTAGCAATGTCTTTCATTTTAACAGTTCAACAACATTCATTGCGTTATTTATGTTGTTGGCAGACAAATTTTTCGAACATATGAAGCAATGGATTAGAGATTGATAGTGTGTTACGCAATTAGGGTGCGAGTGCAGCTGAATACCAGTATTTTAAATGAAGCATCAAAGAATGAACAAAGATTCTGGAAGAAAAAAAACCAGTGCGTACTTATGCAGATTTTCGTGAGACTAAGAGCTCTTACACACCACGTTTTTATCAGACGCCGTCAACGCGCGTTTCGCTATCGCGAGTTCTCGGCGCTGCTAAACTTGAGAAAGGCAAATTATTTGCGATTGCATCGCTGCAAACTCACGAGAAACGCTACAGACGCGCTGTGCCAGCGCGTATCGATGTAACTCCGCGCTAGTGGCGCGTCGACGACACGCGAAAAAGTTGTCGTCTGCATACCTATTACAATTTTATGAACGTGTGAATAGGTAAATTGGTTGCGACAACAAGTTTTTGCAAGAAGAGTTGCTCACGCGCATCTGTAGCGGTTCTCGTGAGTTTGCAGCATCTGCCTTTTCCAGGTTAGCAGCGCCAACAACGCGCGATAGCGAAACGCGTGTAAGAGCTCTTAGTATTAAAATATCATCATCATCATTTCAGCCGAAAAACGTCCACTGCTGGACATAGTCCTCCCCCGGCCTATGTCCACTTCGACCAGTTCTGTGCTTCTCGCATCCAACGGGTTCCTGCGGCCTTCACAAGGTCGTCGGTCCACCTTGTGGGATGCCTTCCAACGCTACGTCTTCGATACGCGGTCGCCACTCCAGAACCTTTCGGTCCCATCAGCCATCTGTTCTGCGAGCAATGTGCCCTGCTCGTGCCCACTGCCACTTAAGTTTGACAATTCTTCGGGCTATGTCAGTTACCTTGGTTCTCCTGCGGATCTCCTCATTTCTGATTAGGCAATGGAGAGCCATTGCCCTTTGGGTGACTTTTAGCCTTCTAATAAGGCCCATTGTGAGCGACCACGTTTCAGTGCCATTTATGTTATCACTGGCAACACACACTGGTCAAAGACTTTCGTCTTGAGACACTGCGGTATGTGGGACGAGAAGATATTGCGTATAGCTTCCCGAACACTGCCCAGCCGAGTCGGATTCGACGAATGACCTCTTTCTCGAAGTTGGACCTACCTAACTGGACAGTTTGTCCTAGATAAACATACTCGTCCACGTCGTATTAAAATATATGTACAGACGCCAGCACATCAACCTACTACAATCTGTCAGATTTCTGTAATAGATTTTCAACTTTATCGCTAAAGCATAAGGTTCAATGTTGATTGGGAAAATTTGACAGTTAGGTGTAGGTTGATGTGCTGGCGTCTGTACATATAAACAATAATGTAACTCTGAAGCAAGTCTATCTGAGCTAATTATTTATTTCTGCTTGTTGGTAGAAATACGGTTAAAGTTTAGCTTATACTCCACTAGTGTAATAAATGAACGACCTGTAAAAATGTTGGAATGGGCCGTTAAGTAAATAATTCGGCAGCTCTTAGATATTTACGTTCCTAACCTAAAAAAATACTATTTTTTATATTTTATAAAAAAAGAATACGCGTCTCCAGCAGAAAAAACATTTTGGAGGGCTAAACTCGACCCGAAATAACGAGGTAATGTTATAAACTGGCATTTTCAGATCCTTGGGGTAAAGAAGTACATATTCAGCGCACCTCCAAGTAAGACCTCCTCGTGTAGACGATATCATCAGGCTAACCAGTTTCAATATGCAACGTAAGTTTTATAAAATATAAAAATTGTGAAACATTACTTAAGTATTACTTATATTTTTTTAAGGTCCTAATAATACCATAGAGATATGAGGAGCAGGGTGTAAAGTTCACTCATCCTCCTTAGAAAAGGGAGGATCCTCCGAGCAGACGGGTATTGTGTGTGGCGGGCAACTGCCCAATGATTCATGTCGGGCCGTTGTATATATATGCTAGTTGTGTGGTAAACTCTGCTTGCGAGATACAGGATTTCGTGTGACGTCAGTATCAGTAGTAGAACTACGACTAATGATAACATGGTAGCTAGACTTTTTAAAATAACATCAAAATCAAAATATTTGATTTCAAAAAATCTACATGGACACTTATGAAATGTCAGAAGCTAAGTGCACGGCTCCAATTGGTTACAATGTATTCAAATTAGTTTTAACAGGTATGGGAAGACAATGCAGTCCTGTCAAAAAGTACTAACAAAATAGAAGGTTTAAGCAGAAGTGTAGCTAAAGTACGCCTACATTTCGTCATTCTGTCAGCCTTCAAAACAAGAGCGAGGCGTCTTCTGGGCTTACTCCTTCCATTGTAGACCTCATCCATCGCTTTCCATCAGGCGAAATCGAGGCCAAAACCTGCCCATTTTGCAATATAACAAAAAATTATGTACTGATAAAAGAATTTTAATTTTCAGCTCCAAAGCAAAGAATATGTCGACAACAATAACGCAGCAGCAGCTGATCCGCAAAGTGCACACCACGTCTGCAGTGCGCAAGGAAGAGACAGTGAATGCACCGACCTTCCCGGATTCAGTCACCAGCGGCGATGCCAAGTAATTAATATAAATCTTCAATTTTAGAAAGAAGATCAAATAAAATCGAATACATCATCTGCCTGGCCTAGCCTTACCCAACCAGTGTAACACACTATCAATCAGAATCTGAAACATTTTGAAGGATATTGCTAATCCATTGCTGCATATGTTCGAAAAAAAAATCTGCTCAATAACGTAAATAACGCAATGCATGTTGTTAAACTGTCAAAATTAAAGCCATGTTAGTATGTTATGCTATTACCCCGCAGCTTCTAGTCTAATCGGAAGCAGCAATACATGAAGCGACTGCCTATCTGACCTCCACAACACCACAACCCAGATACTGGGTAACAAGATATCCCCTTGAAAGACCACTTATTAGACTTTCGGGCTTCTGACTACCCGTAACGACTGTCAACATAGATATATAAGTTTTTATATTTCGTTGACTGCCACAGATCTACGAATGACAGCCGGGACCAACGGCTTAACGTGCTTTCCAAAGCGTGAAAGGGTCTCTGTACTATGGATGGTCACCCATCCACGTACCTCGTCAAGTGTCAGTTAGCCACGAGCGGCGAGCCCCTCAAAGACGCTCATGCATTCATGCCAATAATTTGAGCTCTTTTCACGCGGTTAGACTTCTCGTTCTTATGAAATGTACGCCCGTGTTACAGCGGTCTGAAAGGGACAGACGCCTTTAATCCCTAAAGGGTTAAGCAGAGAGGTGTACCTACCTATAGTACACCTACATTTCACCAGTCAAGTTTAAGTCCCACGAGAAAGTGGGCGAGCCTATTGCCATCAAGCGGACACAAATCTAGCCTGTGGGCTGCTACTAAAGGATATTCCTGCTGGATAAATCAATAACACTTTAACCGACTTTTGAAATAAACCTAGGACCTCATGCACAGTATTAGCGCTTGCGACCACGAGACCAACGAAGCTCTCTAGGGATAAAGATAGAAAATGCTGATCTGTGCGTGTTACTTTCCAGGTTGATCAAGAAAGAAGGTGACGCAGTGGCAATGGACGAAGTGGCTATGGAGATAGAGACGGACAAGACGGCTCTGCCGGTTATGTGTCCCGGCCACGGCACCATCACTAAGTTCCTCGTCAAGACGGGCGATTCGGTCAAGTCTGGGCAACCACTCTTTACGGTATAAGTATCTATTACTATATATATTATAAACTGAAGACGCGTAGTTATTCTAAAATATGCAATGGATTTTTAACGGCTTACACCATAATTTAGAGAATTTATTCCGGAAGGTTATGTGTAAGTATAATACAATAATATTAAACTTACATATACAGGGTTATTGGAAAAACATTAACAACCTCTTAAGATAGGTCATTGCACTCATCATTATGAACAACTTTTACTATGGGACTAAACTCGAAATCGCGAAAAAAAAATCGGCTGTTCCCTACATTTATGTTCGTATAACTCAAAGTAGAACTCGTCAAAATGTAGGGAACAGCTGATTTTTTTTTCGCGATTTCATTGTTTTTTCTTTCTTTTTTTCAGTTTTTTTTTTCCTTGTTAAGACAGTTTTAACGTGGACGACGGCGTTGAGTACGCTGACCAGGAAAGGGAGCATGAAGAGCTTCCTCATGACACCACTCATTTAGAGATGGCGTTATTCCTTTCAAAATTATTACGGTGGACCTTCATATATACCAGCGGGGCAATTGCGTAACAATTATCAATCGGAATCCGTTTCATTTTGACAGTTCAACAATATTCATTGCGTTATTTACGTGTTGAGCAGACAAATTTTTCGAACACATGAAGCAATGGATTAGCAATTTGCTTCAAAATGATTCAGATTCCGATTGAAAGTGTGTTACGCAATTAGGGTACTGGTTCAGGTCCATCTTATCTTTCTTTACCCTATTCAATAAAAATTCACTATAAGAGAGCGACCTTAAGGCCCTTTAAACATACACGTTTTTCTTGCCGTGAAAAACTACGGTTTATACGCCGCGTAGGCACGGTTCGTCAGTGTTGTATGGATCATTATGGATGCTTGTTGACAGACACGTTTTTCTACAGCGCGGTTTATACGCTGTATCGTAAAGAAACCGTGACGTGTACAAAGGGCCTAATTCTAATTCATGAAACTTTACAGATTAACATAACTGGAGTAGCTCCGGCCGCGGGAGCTAAACCTGCAGCTGCAGCTGCACCAGCGGCGGCAGCAGCGCCGGCAGCAGCGCCGGCAGCAGCGCCGGCGGCAGCCGCGCCGGCAGCCGCAGCACGCGCACCCGCCGCAGCTCCCGCAAAGGCAGCAGGCCCAACTGTCTATAAAGGCTTAAAACTTGCACCCAGTGGGCCTACTGTAATTTTACTTTATATTCATATCATAAGATCCTTCTGACCGAATTTCGGTCACGGCGGTAAATTCAAACCTAAGCTGTATTCGCTGCCGCTGTGGGTAGAGGTACATACCGCGCGGGTTTCGCTCAGGTATTTAGTATCAAGTTCCGCGGCTAGAGCGTGAAATCCGCTTTGGTGTGAACAGTATTACCGCATACCCACTCGGTTTTCTCTACCTACCGCAAACGGTAGCGAATACCGCTTAGGTTTGAATAGGCCTTTAACCAATGAAGTGCGGCCTACAGTACCTATTCTCTTATTTTCTACATAAACAATAACAGCTCAACAGTGGGCATAACACGAACGTGCGGGGTAAGCCCACGTGAGCACGGTCGTAAAAATATCACGCACTGGATTTTCGACTCTCAGTGTTGAGCCGAACGTTGAGAATTCAACAGAGCGCATCCCAGCGCGTCAAAAAAACATACTGTTGGATTTTTAACTATGGCCGCTGAACAGTGCGTTAAAATTGCATTGCGCAAAAATAAAAATCGCCGCAGGAAAAACACGCCCGCGATTACCTTTGCTAAACTTAACGTAAATTCGAACGATTTTATAATTGAAAATACTCGTTTCGCACATAATATTTACATCTATGGGCGATACTAAAATGAGAAAAATGTCGTGAGGAAAGTTTGGAGTATGAATGTCGATGGCTATAAGAGTAGGGGAAGACCAAAGAAGCGATGGCTGGACTGTGTGAAAGGTTAGAAAGGGGGTGACCACCGAGATGAGGACTAATAGAGAAGTATGGATGAAAAAGACATATTGTGCCGACCCTAAATAAATTGGGATAAGGGCAGGAGAATGATTGATGGTGATACCTAATACCTACTGTGCTTGCCGCAAAAATATAAACCAAAGCCGATAGTTTTTTTTTATAAGTAAATAAATAATTTATTGGCATAAAAAATGTGTATAAATAAAGTGAAGCAATAACTCCTGCGCTAGGTCTCTGCATTACAGGAGTCAAGTTGGTAGTTGCATATCCGATAAAAAAATCGTTCTGATTTACGTTATGGTTATGTTTACGTCACTTGTTCGTTCTAGGGCCTCAGTTATACCTAACAAATAAAAAATTAAAAAAATATTTTGATATTAAGTTGGCAGCCATGAAAATTGCCGACCCGACAAAGACAATTTCGGGCACTCGCACCGAGCACCCGGTGCCCATGAACAAGATGCGCCTGCGCATAGCCGAGAGACTGAAGGACGCACAGAACACTACCGCCATGCTGACCACGTTCAATGAATGTGATATGAGGTAATACTATCATCACATTATCTACAGTCACATATAGTGGCCTCAAAAAGTTAATTGTCATTTTTCCACTTCAGCTGTGATGACTTGACAGAGTTTCGCAAGCCAGTTAATTTGACCCTGTAGAATAGTCACACAAATTTACCCTGTAGAATATTCACATAATTTGACCCTGTAGGGGCAGTCACACAATATGACCCTGTAGAATAGTCACCACAATTTCAGTGTGAGAGACGACGCTCTACAACTCGTCATCTCAGACTCTATTTCCATGTTAGCGGCCGTGAACGGTACAAGTACAACATTGTCCACAGCAAACTGATGGCGTTCCGCAAGGCGAACTTGAAGGAATTTGTCAAGAAGTACGGGGTGAAGCTGTCCTTCATGTCTCCGTTCCTGAAGGCCGCATCCAACGCCCTGATGGACCAGCCCGTCGTCAACGGAGTTATCATTGGTTCTGACATTATTTACAGGTAAAGAATAAAAGATTTTGGATGACACTAAAGCTTAACATCAAAAATAAATATGAATTAGTTTCCTAACCCCTGGATTTTAAGGCCTGCAAAAACTACCTCGTGTAATCAATGAATCAGTCCAAACTATTTCGAACATAAAAAGCAATGGATATTTCTTTCACCGTTTTGAGAGCAGTGGTGAAGAAATTATTTACACAAAGTAAAGAAGCGCCTGTATGGGTTCGCACCCACGACCTAAGCACCTGTCTGGGTTCGCACCCACGACCTACAACTCGTAAGTCGCGGCCGTTGCCACTAGGCCACCACTGCTATCCATTTTGAATTTGAATACGTTTAATTTAACAGGGACTACGTGGACATATCGATCGCAGTGGCGACTCCTCGAGGGCTGGTCGTGCCTGTACTTCGTAACGTTGACTCCATGGACTACCCGCGCCTGGAGCTTGAGATGAGCGCGATTGGTAATAAAGCCAGGGCAGGTAATAAACTAATAAGCTCACTTACTGTTTTAGAAATTCCTTAAGGCGAAACCGCCAGAGTAGGCCGCAAAATTCATATATTCTTAAGTTTTTTTGCAATTTGCAGTCATCAATACCTACAATTCTCTAGGTAGGTATTGCAAATTGCAAAAAAAATCCTTTTTCATAAAATTATAACATTTGAGGCCAATTCACACTTAGAGAGTTGAATTGGTTTTAATTCTGTGAATACACATTTGTTACGGTCACAAATATAGGCCGACCGCTTAACAGAGACGTTGCCTGAGGTAGCAGCACGGTGCGGGGGAGGGGTGTGGTGACGTGATGCGACTCGAGAGCTCAGTGATTCGTCAACTTGTGACAACTATCACCCCTCCCACACCGCGCAGCTACCTCAGATTCACCGGTAAATTGCGGATGCTGTCACAGGCTCACCGCCGAGCAGATCGGCGAAATCACGTGGGAAAGAGATTATATAGAATCAAAATCAAATGTGCGTTAGAACAGACAGTTTAGAGTCAAGTCATGGCGGAACTACTGCGGTTTCGCTGCTATGGTTTCGCGGCGAAGATGTGTTACCCAACTTAAAAACTGCTTGATCGACATTATTCCGTGAATTTCAGGAAAATTGGTGCCAGCAGACATGCAAGGCGGTACCTTCACGTTAAGCAATGGAGGAGTGTTTGGATCGCTCTTGTCTATGCCGATCATCAACCTGCCACAGTCGGCCATATTGGGCATGCATGCTATATTCCAGAGACCAGTCGCAGTGAATGGCAAGGTACCTTAGACGGATCTTTTGGTCGTTCGATCGTTGTTGTAAACATTTGTGAAATTTTCACAGAAATTGTATTGACAACACAAGATGGCGCCGTTAGTTCCGATTTTGGCCACGCGCCAGAAAAACCTTGTAGCAGTATATATTCACTTGCTTAGATCATTATTATCCTTCTGTTCTTTTCCCAATGTATTATTGGGTTGGCGCTGCATTTCTTCTTTCATAAAACTTTATCATCTTTATCAGCCTCTCAGTATAAATCCCCTTTCTAGCCATATCATCTTTATAATCTATCCATCGTTTCTCTTTCCTTTAGCCTACATTCAAGAAGGATATTGACCAATTTGTCAAATTGGTAACCATGGATACTCGTGAAGCTTTTTTCTGACAAGCCTATTTTGTGTTTTTTTCTCGGTCATCGTCCCGCACTTCAAACTTCCTTATTTTTTACAGGTTGAAATCAGGCCTATGATGTACCTCGCCCTGACCTATGATCATAGGTTGATTGACGGCCGCGAAGCAGTGATGTTTCTACGAAAAGTGAAGTCAGGGGTTGAAGACCCGACTAATATACTTGCTGGTATTTAACTTTAGGTCTAGGTATCGCATAGCCACAGCTCGACTGATACTCCGCGCTTACCGTAAGCTCTGCGATCTGTGTGGCTCTGTGGAGCACGAAGACGCCTCTGTGGTTGTGCAAGCGTCGCTCTCTCGTTTGAATTCTTACGTATTTTTCGTGTTTTGTGCCACAGACTACCTAAGAACGGTGAGCAAAGAGATTATGCTAGATTATACTCTGTTAATTTAATGATGACTGATATTGACACTTATGCTAGGTAATCGGTTTCTTTAAAGCTTGCATTGGTTTATCATAGTAGGCACACATCAACCACTAATCAAGAGTTGATTCAAAATAAATCGAAAGTTGGTTATTTTAAGTATCATGCCCAGCTGGTGCCCTGTGGTACTCGACTACTCGGTACCTGTAAACAGTTTATCATTGAACGCTTAAAAAATGCATTAAAAGGTTATTTTTGTACGGTGAGCTTCAAACTTTATGGGTGTTCTAAAGTGCGCTACTCGCTGCGCAGTATCCCACTTCACACCCCGCGGTCACATGACTTTGTTACTGCGAACCTACTCGCCTCGTATTCAGGAGGTTTACTCCATAAACACGAAATCCGCAGTTTCGACCGAAGTTACGGGCGTTTCCTGCTCCGTATCACCTACGGACATAAGTTTATTTTAGGTCCCCAACTAAGAATGAATGACAACAGACAATACGGTTTGACAGTTGTCCTTACGCAGTGCGGGGTAATGGCATAACACACTAACAGAATGGCTTTCATTTTGACATATCATCAATATTCATTACGTTATTGACGTTGCTGAGCAGACAAATTTTTTGACCATATGCAGCAATGGATTCGCAATATCCTTCAAAATGATTCAGATTGTGATTGATAGTGTGTTGCGCGCTCGCACACGGCATACTTTTTGTAGGTCCTACAATCAGTCAGATTATTTCGCCCTATGTTATTTAGACCGACTTTTTGTAGGACGTGTGTGTTGTACAGACGCCAGCACATCAACCTACTACAATCTGTCAGATTTCTGTAATAGATTTTCAACTTTATCGCTAAAGCATAAGGTTCAATATTGATTGGGAAAATTTGACAGTTAGGTGTAGGTTGATGTGCTGGCGTCTGTACTATTGCAATCAGTACGTTCTATTTTTCTCCTACAAAAATCGGTCACCGATTATCGGACGTGGGCGAACAGCCTTAAAAAGTAAATTAATCAGGGTTCACTCCGAAGTATCTAACTACTTTTGGACGGAGCCGTATCTTCGTTGATAGACTTAGAGAATAGCCTCCATAAAGTTTGCATTGGGCTATAGGAAGGTGGGTGTTATCTCAATCACATAAAATGAGCAGAGTATAAAAGTTATTTTAGATTGATGATGAGATTGTAAATGTATACAGGTTTAAATTTTAATCACCGTTATCCTCTTAAGGGGTCATTGTACTCATCATTATGAACAACTTTTAGTATGGGATGAAAACGAAATCAACATAAATGTAGGGAACAGCAGATTTTTTTTTCTCGTTTTCGGTTTCATCCCATACTAAAAATTGTTCATAATGGTGGATAACGGTGATTAAAATTTCACACTTTATAATAATTGTGAATTTAAATATTACGTTGTAAATATTGTTTACTGCAATGATATATAAACATTATAATATAATTATATATAATAAATACGTCATTGGTTTACTGCCTTGTCTTGACATAATAAGTTCGAAATCAGCCGTATAGGCAATTTAGTACCAAAATGTAAATTATGATTATTTTTAATTTAAAAAAAATTACCTACATACAATCATGTTTTCTTTCTACCTATTATCAAACTGACTGACTAATCGACCAATTTGAAGATTCCCGTTTTATGTGTTGTTCAGTCAGAGGCGGTGGCAGTCAGATTGACAGACATGTTTTTGTACAGACGCCAGCACATCAAGCTATCCGAAACTGTCAAATTTTTCCAATCAACTTTGAACCTTATACTATAGCAATAAAGTTGAATATCTATTAAAGAAATTTGACAGATTGTTTGATGTGCTGGCGTCTGTACTTTCAGACGTTGAATCTGCCAACACATCATGTCAAGTCCGTTCAGTTATTTTATCTCTGATTTTGCATCGCTGTCCAACTCATAATGATCACACTGTCATTCTAATTATTAGAGTATGTTAATCTATGATTCTAATAGGGTTGCTGTTGCTGCATATCAGCAACAGCAACGAGTTAGACCACCCTAAACCAATTACAGGCACTTTTGAACAGACAAGCAGTCGACCAGTCAATGAAAATGTCATTGTGAATTATCCCCGCAACGCATTCATAATACCTACAGTACGTTCCGTTATTTTACCTCTGATATCAGCAAAATACAAGAACCATATTATTTGTGACGAGAACAAGATCACGATTTTGGCAGACATGTCAATGGCAGATGGAAGATGCGTCGGGCGTAACGTCGTCAGCTTCTAGTTAGTAAGCCGGTTGTTTCAAATGGTTGGTTAACGTACGTCAAATAACGATTACGTAATCGTTATTATTTTAACGTACTTCAAGGCCATAATTTGTACCTAATTGTAATTTAAAACGACAAACGACGCTTTTTGGTTTAACGATAGGTAGTTAGCGCCTTTTTGACGTAAAAGGCGTTCTACACGATCCAGACCGACCGCCGACAGAGGTGACCTTGGTCGCGTCAACCAACTTTTGTATTCGTTCTACACGGTCGGTGGTTGACACCAACTTGTCAATTCCATCCGGTGTTCACAGCGTAAAGACGTATCAATATGGCTCCTTGCCTTTCAAACCAACGGAAGGTCGGTTTGGCAATAACTTTTTTATGCTTGAGTGAAGAAGAAAAACTAATTATTAAAAAAAAAAAATAATTAAACATTTTCTTATTCTTATCTTTATACAGGGTTATTGGAAAAACACCAAAAACCTCTTAAGAGGTTTTTGGTGTTTTTCCAATAACCCTGTATAAATTAGATCCAATGTACAGACGCCAGCACATCAACCTACTACAATCTGTCAGATTTCTGTAATAGATTTTCAACTTTATCGCTAAAGCATAAGGTTCAATGTTAATTGGGAAAATTTGACAGTTAGGGGTAGGTTGATGTGCTGGCGTCTGTACCAAAGACATGATAAATCAGTGTATAAAGATATAAATTCGGTCAGAACCTCTCGTTCGCGGGGTTCGTTTTGTGAATCAATAAAGAGCACTACATTTTTTATAACATGCGACTTACATTCAAAATATACCCGTCGAGACCCAACACGGCTAAGAATTCCTTCACATCAAAGCACATTATGTCATAAGAATAGCTTTATCACAGCAATAAAAATATTCAACAATATTCCAAAAGAAATAAGGGAACTCCCTCTAAAACGCTACACAAGGCTTATTGATAATTGTTTTTATAGTGTAAAAGAATTTTTTGATAAAAAAATAGACGATAAATATAAGATATGATGCTGAGTTTTAATTATATTACTTTATATACCTATTATTCTTATGTGCTCAAATAGATACGAAACCCTAATAACCAATGTTATTAAAAATATGTTAATTATAATGTCCATTTCAACCGCGCGGCCAGCTCATAAAATTTGATGAAACTTTGCCAGGAATTAGTGGTAATTTGTTACTATAAACACCTCTTTTCCTGAATTTGTTGCAAAAAAAACTAAGACGCTATGGCCAAAAATAGTTGGCCGGTAGAACCGCCACTTGCCGTAGTCATCACCTGTGATTACACAGAAACTAAATAATGCAGGTAGGCGAATGATGCACCAAAAGAAAGGTCTTAATTTGTTGTATTTGTTGCAAAAATAAAAAACGTCAAAACGTAAATAAACAAAAAGTTATGCAATATTTAGTTTCCAGGTTATGGGTAGGTAGGTATCTCCCCATAAATATCAAATTAATAGAGGCTTATGTGTATGGACAATTAGTTGCTAATTTGTTGCAGCGGATAAACAAGAAAAATACTAGAAAATATAGGTTCAATAATTTGTTAGAGTCGATTTTAGTTGGCCGCTCGGACGGCAATATGCCTAAAATACAATGACGTTTATTTCATTATTAAAAATAGGTTCAAGCTTAGTTACAGTACTAATCGACAGGTAACGTAACCTAGTTTGGATAAATGTGGCGAATATAACGGTGAAATTCATATTTTAGGAGATATTCACTAAAATACAGTAGTATGAAACTGTATTAGAGCAGGGTGACCATGGATTTTCACAATGAACTGAGACTGAATCGTGATTATTGGAATGTTCGATAGTCATATCTTATTTTTTAGGGCAAGTGCTTATATAAAACACACTAAGGCATATAAATACAATAAGCATTGTTTATACTAATTATTTATGCTTTTCTAATGTAATTTTATTAGTTCAAAACTAATAATATACATTTTAATAGGTCAATAACTGAGGACCTTTGACCATAGTCATTTATTAAATTTCGCGCCGAATCGTTTCTATATTTGAATTTATCTTCGGAATGCGCTCGCCGTTTAAAATTATTTTTATTTATTGTAGTACAATTATTTATTTTTGATACTTTCTATAGTTTGCTACAGAATGCACAGTATAAATTTTTTAGGTAGGCTTAGCAAGTTTGGGAATAATAAACTAATTGTATAAATTGGGTATTCCGTAATCACTTTACATTTCAATATGTTTTGTTAGTTGTATGAGCTTGGTAGCTTTTGTTTCTATTAGTTTATTTGAATGATAGAAATTGATTTTTTTGCGGTAGAGACGCCAACACATCAAGCTACTACAATCTGTCACATTTCTTTAATAGATTTTAAACTTTGTCGCTAAAGCTTAAGGTTCAAAGTTGATTGGTAAAATTTGATAGTTTCGGGTAGGTTGATATACTGGCGTCTGTACTTAGTTTCCTAACGAAATTTCATTAATTTAAGTTCATAACGTACCTACCCAAAAATTAAAGTGCCGGCCAGAAAAGAAAATTACCGTCTTCTTATGGGGACGAACATCTTGAGCATTTCTTACTATTACAGCGAAAGTCTGTAATGAATCCCCTTGGCTGCATTTGAGTTTGAAAATGCCAAAAATCTTATTTTTATAACAAGTGTTTTAAGCTTAACATTTAAAAAATACCAACTTTAAATTGAATAACAGAGTACAACAAATACACATATACATAATAAGCAAACAAAAGATACAAAAATTAGGTTGATAAATTGATTAGTGATGTAAGAGTATAGGTAGCTAGTTTAAACTAATATAGGTACTCGTACCTTATATAAATAGAATACCTTTCTACCTATTATATTTAAAAAACATGCCTTCGTACTTATGTAATCATGGTCACCCTGCTCTAATACAGTTTCATACTACTGTATTTTAGTGAATATCTCCTAAAATATGAATTTCACCGTTATATTCGCCACATTTATCCAAACTAGGTTACGTTACCTGTCGATTAGTACTTTAACTAAGCTTGAACCTATTTTTAATAATGAAATAAACGTCATTGTATTTTAGGCATATTGCCGTCCGAGCGGCCAACTAAAATCGACTCTAACAAATTATTGAACCTATATTTTCTAGTATTTTTCTTGTTTATCCGCTGCAACAAATTAGCAACTAATTGTCCATACACATAAGCCTCTATTAATTTGATATTTATGGGGAGATACCTACCTACCCATAACCTGGAAACTAAATATTGCATAACTTTTTGTTTATTTACGTTTTGACGTTTTTTATTTTTGCAACAAATACAACAAATTAAGACCTTTCTTTTGGTGCATCATTCTCCTACCTGCATTATTTAGTTTCTGTGTAATCACAGGTGATGACTACGGCAAGTGGCGGTTCTACCGGCCAACTATTTTTGGCCATAGCGTCTTAGTTTTTTTTGCAACAAATTTAGGAAAAGAGGTGTGTATAGTAACAAATTACCACTAATTCCTGGCAAAGTTTCATCAAATTTTATGAGCTGGCCGCGCGGTTGAAATGGACATTAATTATAACAAATTAATGCGTTAAAGTCACATTTAGTATGTTTAAATATTTGCATGCCAGTCCATGGCGAAACGTGTAAGATCATCACTTTATTTATAAGACCTTAATGTATACCATGTTTTAAAGCAAATAAATATATTCTATTCTATTCTAATCCGTCGCTGTGACACGCGATGACGTGCGCCCACATTGACTGACAAACGCACACTGAAGCTCTCCCGTTGGCCGACAGCGTTCCAGACGGTTGGGGCCGACCACGGACGCAGCTTGTCGTGATGGATGCGCTGCCGACCAAGGTTGTCCAAAGGTCGTTTGACCCCGCCCATATTTGGTCGGCGGACCAACGTCTACACGGTAGATTTTCACACCAACTGGACCAAGGTCACCTCTGTCGGCGGTCGGTCTGGATCGTGTAGAACGCCTTTAAACAACAAGTCTGCGCGCGGCCGAAATCGGTACTAATCTAATCGTTTGCCGCCATCTTAACGTTTATCTCAGGTGTTCATCAGGTATTGTATTCGTTTTCAAAGTAAATATTCGCCATTATTATGCCGAAAGTGATAAGTGCTGGCAGGGATATAATCTTAAAGGTCAAACGTGCTTGTGAAGAAGAACGAGAATGAAAACGGGCCTAGATACCGTTTTCAAAACGTTACTTATTTGACAGGTAATTTTTAGGGCTGCCATAACAATATCCCCTAAACAGGGTGAATTTTTCAAGTGGGTGTGGATGGCCAAATCCGAAACTATGAGGAATATCGAAAAGTACTCAAAGGAGTCTCCGGCTCGATTTTGATGAAAACTAAAACTGCATTATTGGATTTTTGAAAAATCAATATTTCTAGCCAATATACTTCACGGGTGCCTACTTCACGGCTTCATCGTTATCGAAAATGAAACATCTCCTTTATTCTGAACGCGTCTTATTGTAAATGTAAATTTTAATGGCTGGCAATGGTGTAGGTATAAAGAAATGTCAAATGGATTCCATGTCCGTGTATGTATTTTTATTCGGCGCGACAATTGATCAAACTTGTTTTTCTTGTGATTACCACCTTTTTTCATGTAACAAAATACATACTTCGAATACCAAAATTAAGTGAAACGCTTCTTTCGGTGTATAGTGGCTTAATATGTGTTAGTTGTGAAATAATGAGGCGAGGTCATCCAGGCATTGGAGGATGGCGAAGTGAAAATCAAAGGCATTTTAGGCCTAGAGGTAATGGGCCTCCTCGATTTAGACCTCCCAGGATCTATCCATTACTTGAAAGCCCCAGGTAAGACCCTAGTATCAATATAACTTCCAATATTTGCATTGCATCACTGACGCGCCAATATTTCGTATACCTTGAAATGTAAAAAAAACAGTGTGTATAGGACAATACGTCGATAAAACTCCTAAATTTTATTTTGTTATATGTAACACATAAAAGTGGGTATATTGAGAAATAGAATTTTTTGTTTTTTTTTAGTTGCTATAATAATCTATTTCAGATTCCCGCCACCTAGCCCTCGACTAAATCAAAGAGGCCCACCACCTTTCAATGCTCACGGAGGACACCCAGACGACCATGGTCGACAAGATCACCATGACAGACACAGAGAATATCAAGACAGCCATCGCCAAATTAATCAGAGAATGCCAGAGAGAGTGCATAATCCACGCTCTAGACAGATGTACCAATATGTCAATCCTAATATGAGATCAAAAGATAATCAATACAGCTCATACAAAGAGGTATCAAATTATTATGAGGATGCCGCACCTGAGCCATTTCATGTTAACAGTATGGGAGATATAGATCAGAGGCAGCTTCCTCTTATACGTAAACCACCAGATTCTTATAGTCAGCAACAGACATCTCCTTGGGCCAATCCACCTCCAGGCTTTAAAAAACTTGACCATGACGAAAGAAATCAAAATTCTTTTAAACATCATGATATTGCAGAAAGGAATAAAATACCTGCTGTAGATTATACTGGTCACAGACCACCTGCATCAGACCATTACGGTGGGACCTCTGGTCCAACAACCAATAACAATGACACATCATTTAGTAGATCTGTAGATGACACTGTGGATATTATCAGGAAAAGGTTAATGAATCGTAATGATCCAGAGAGGTTATCACAAGATGCTGCCATCCATCAGAATATCACTGAGCAGGAAGGAAGCGAGAATGCTAATCAGCATATTCAGCCAGAGCAACCAGCTAAGAAGAGAACACCAAGACAGAGGCACAATGTAAAATCTAATTGTGATAAAATGAAATCAAATATTGTCCACCAACTGTTTAAGATGGACAAAGATAAGATGCATAAACTAATGGATGATCCGGGTTCTTCATCAAAGTTTGAGTATGCCATTAGCAGTTTAATAACAGAGTCACAAAATAGTTTGAACCGCCATTTAAGATCTGTGGCCGAGAAATCATTGTACAGTTCGAGCACAGACTTCATTCATAATGACAATAACACTATCTATGAGGATACTTTCATGAAGCAGATGCAGTGTCTCCTAGATCCTCAAGACACTGTATTACTAGAAGATATAAAGCCCATTGTCATGGCAGAACTTAGTAAAGTTCTACAGTTGTCTGAATTTGAACAAAGATTCGATGTGTCTGATGAACACAGTGCCCATCATAGTGCGGATGGACAGCTTAACTATCCCTATTTTGAACCCTACAATTATGATGAATACTCACAGGACCCATGTTTTGACCAAGATCTACCTTCTGTAAATTATGAAAATTTAAACAGATTAGATGTAACAAATAATTCCGATAAGAACTTAAATTATGATCATGAACCACCATATGGAGAAGGCACGCCTCTATTTGAGAGGCGACCATCAAAAAGAAGTGACCCTGTTCAAGAAAGAAGACTTAGCATAGAAAGCCAGAGGAAGAGCCAGAGAAGAAGTTTGGAAATCCCTGATGAAGAGCCATTTAATTGTAAAGAAGAACCAGTACCACTATTTGATGGCAATACTGATCAGCTGTCTGAAGAAGAGGATACATTTGCCGAACTAGACAGGCAATATCATGTAGCTGTTGACCACAACTTTATTGAAAATGATGAACTCTCAAGTGAACTTCCTGAACTTCAACCTGTTCAAATAGTACCACCTCACATTGTGAAAGAAATCGACAATCATTTGCAAACAATTGCCCAGTCACCATTGGATCTATTTCCTGTGAGTAGTACAGAGAGTCTCAGAGATATAACTAAGCATATCAAGCAAGAAGGGACATTTCTAGATTATCGAAATGAAAATACTACTAACGAGAATACATATAAAACTTCTGACAATGGTGTTCACAAAGTGAGACAAATTAAAATAAAACAAGAGCATGTGCCTCTACCTAAAGATACTGACAAAGAGACTGAAAAAGGAGGGAGCTCAAATATTATTAAAAATCCTCCATCAAACTCACGAAAAAGATCTATTGACCAAAGGCCATCTCATCGTAAGGAAAAACGAAAGAAAAGTGAATCTAGCCAGTCTGATTCTGCAAAACCAACCTCAGATAAAAATGTCCCGGCCAATACTGGTTCCATTAAGTCAACGGAAAAGTGCAATGATGCCCCAAAGCCCTATTATAATATATTTTTACCTAAAGATGATAGTACGAAAGAAACTAAGGATAATAAAAAAGTTGACTTAACCGATAAAAGTTATTCAGATAAATATGTCAAAAGGAAAGAAACCTCAAAAAAGCCGAAAGAAAAAGAGAGTGAATCAAGCAGAAAAAGACATTCAAGCACATCCAGTCAAACCATCCTCAGTCCAAAAGATAGTAGTAATAATACAAACAGTCAAGTAGCTTCAAAATCAGATCCTAAAATTAAACTGAAGACTATTGATATGTTTGTAGAGCAGCCCAAGAAGGCGTCATCTCACCACCACGCGCATAGAAACACTGCTTTAGCTATAAGCCCTACAAAATCCACTGTAGAGGAAAACATACCGAAACAAGTGCCAACAACAACAATAACACCAACCCCTCCACGCAATAAGACAGTGCAGACTAAACATGTGGGAACTCAAGTCATTAGAAGACTAATTACAAAAGAAACTCAAACATTTCAAAGTAAAAATACCAGTACCAGGTTTTGTCAAACAGAAAGGAAGAAGCTGGTCTCAAAATATGTGCAAACACTTGCTGTGTCTTTAGAAAACTCAAAACCCAGGTCAGCTGACGCTTTCGAAAGAATGAAAGAAATAGACATGGAAATACAAGTTTTAATACAGGAAAAATTTAAGCTGTACAGTTCCTTAGAATCCAAAGACTCGTGTCCAAGCAGTATGGGTATGACTGTTCTGAACGTAACACCTATTGACGAAAGTAAAGATGAAGGTGAAGATGACACTGACTCATTGCAGGAAAATGTAATGAATGAAGATGAAATTGTAGACGATTTCACCAACATACCTGTGGAAGATCTGGAGCAAATAGCTTTAGAAAGTGTTCAAGAAGATAGCACTGATTCAACTAAAGTTGAAAAGAGAAGTTTACGACAAAAATTACTGCAACAAGAACGAAAGAGTTCTGAGAGCCCCACGTCAAGTAAAAGAAGTAATAAAAAAGCGAAACCGCCTAACATATCTCTTATAGAGCAGATCATTACAGATGATAGACCTCTAGAAGACATCATATCACTAGACGACCTAGAGGAGCCGCAAGCTAAAAACAAGAAGAAACCTCGATCTCAACCAAAGAAAAAACCGACTAGGAGAACGAAACCACAGAAAAATGCTAATGCAAATTCATTTGTTTTAAAGGACTGCTCAGTGGTTCTTATCCAGACTGATGTAAGAAAGTTTATAAAGGAAGAACCCATAGATACTGATGAAACATCTGTGCCTGTGGAGACTGGTGAACCTTCTATAGAGGATGTGGTCCCTTTGGAGCCGGAATTAAAACCCGCGCCAAGACCGAGGGAAGTGGAAGAAGAGAATGTGGTTAATGATCTCCAGTTTGACATGTTAGATGTGTCTGAAGATATAGTTATAGGAGAGGAGAGTGAGATAAAATGTAATGATAAAGACATGCATGGGAGAGAGGCGATAAGTGAGGAGATAATACTGGATAACAGTCAGTCGTCAGCGGATGACGCGTTCACGGCGGAGAGCGGGCAGGCGGAGAATGAGTGCAAGATGTACGACTACTCGACTGATGAGAAGTTGCGCCGAGATTCGGTGACTGTCACCGGAAATGCTGATGCTGTACTTGCGATAGAGGTGAGTTTTTAATTATTCATTATTACGTGGGCTCGACCGCGTGCCAGAAGACGTAGCATTGAAAGCCACAAGGTGGACCGATAACCTGATGAAGGCCGCAGGAATCCGTCGGATGCGAGCAGCATAAAACCTATCGATATGGTAATGCTTGGGGGAGGCCTATGTCCAACAGTGCACGTCTTTCGGTTGAAATAATGATGATGATAATGAAATGAACTCTATTATATTACCACACAATAATTTGCTATTTATAAAAACTAACAAAATACGCATTCTTATGTATTATTTTGTTCAATGTGTGTAGACTTATGCTTCAAATTACATACCACTAACAATAAACACACAACAATAGCACAGCAATAGCTCAAACTAGTAATTCGAGCAGCATAGGCAACATCATAATCATCAAATTCCCGCCTAGTTATAACAAGATAACATAAGCTTAGTCAGCCTATAATGTTCTCACTGCTGGGACACAGGCCTCCACTCGGTGAGAGGGAGTGGGCCGTAATCCACCACACAGGCTCAGTACGGGTTGGTAGATGTCACATATCTTCGATGTTTTTGTTCTAGGACATGCCGGTTTCCTCAAGATGTTTTCCTGCACCGTTTTGAGAGCTGTGGTGATGAAATACTTAATAACAAGATATAATTAATGCAAATTAACTTAAAATTCCAGTGCATAGAGACTGACTTCATAGCAGCATGCTTGGACGGCAATGTGTACCACTTCAGTGGTGATGGGCAGCTACTAAACACTCTTCGAGGGTCCAACCTGGCCGTCACATGCCTGACCATAGTCAAGGAGAAGTACGGGACCACTGTGTACACGGGATCACTGGATTCTAGGATACGATATTATGATTTGGAGGTAAGATTGTTTGACCTACTGTGTTCTCTAGTTTAAACTATTTTTTTTTTTATTATTTTTGAGTCAAGGTTGTCCCGCCATCTTCGTCTTAGCCTTAACCGAAGATGGCGGGACGGACTTGACTCCTACCGAAAGGACATACGTTAGGGCGTTTACGCACTAATTCCGATCCGAATCCAAGAAATAGTCCATCGTCCTATTTGTTCGGATCTAGTGCGCAACCCCTCATACAAATAGGACAATGGTCATTTCGGACCGTCGTTTCTCGGATTCAGATCGGATGTAGTGCGTAAACGCCCTAACTGTCGCGAATCATAATTTGTTCAACACGTAACCTGACACTGACCTGCAAATTACAAGAAACGTAAGAACATTTGAATTTCGCTGTCTGCCCTGGCGCTTCCCCCTTAATTCCGGAAACAACGCGATCTTTCTTTACGTTTTTGCTGCGCGTCGCGATGGCGCCCGAAGACATTGTAAATGCGAAAGATCATGAAATATTCTTACTACAACATAAACATGGGCCCTAGAGGAATAATAATAAAGTAAAGGTTTTATCCATAATGTTGCCAACCTATATGGCGTTGGTATAACTAAATCAAAGTTTAAATTAGCAACAGAAGTTGCAAGGCAAGCAATTTTTACTTAGAAATCTTACGAAAGTGAGCTTGCCTTGCCGAGATTGTTTATAATGTACCTAAGTATTGCCTGCGAAAGTCAACTTCTGCAAGGTCATCAGGCTAATCTAAACTTCGCTTTACATAATTCACTGTTTACCAAAACAATATTGTTATTCTAAAAATCTAAACATATAATAAAACTAGCGGCGCCCCGCGGTTTCACTCGAATAAGTGATCCCGTGGGAATATCGGGATAAAAACTATCCTATGTCCTTTCCCGGGACTCGAACTATCACTATATCAAATTTCATCTAAATCGGTAAAGCGGTTTAAGCGTTAACAGGTAACAGACAGACTAGTTTATAGTATTAGTATAAATATGGATGCTATTAACTATTGATGTTAGTTCAAGGCTAGGAATTAGGTCATCTTGAAGAGGTGACGATGAACGGATTTATCAAGTGGGATGACAGCAACATCCGTCGTTATCCGTAGGTGTACTGATAAAATCTCTGCACGCCTACAAACATCGTATACAAAATTAAAAGTAAACGTTTTGCAAGAAAATACCGGTGAAGTGCGAGTTATTTTCGTGCTCAAAGGGTTCCATATTTTTTTTTTAGCTTGTTTACTTACTACACTTGCGTGCAAAAAAATTGGCCCACCCCATGCTCTCCATTTGAGACACGATATCTCAAAAATCGTAATGAATATAATTTATTATTTTATACTGTGTGAAGGTAGGTAAGGTACAGTTTATTTGAACATACACTATACTTTGTTCAAAGAAATATCTTTGACAAGATCGACTTGATTCTTCAGATGTCCTCATTACTCACTTTTGCTCGGAAAAAGTGTGTGACTTTTTTTGTCAATGAAATTGACAAATGTAAAATTTTGTGTATTTCTGTTTGTTTAATCAAAATTGAACTTGACTTTTTTAACGGACTTAAAAAAAATGGAGCTTCTTTATTCAACCCCCATATTTATAAGTTCGAGATTTTCTCAAAAACTAATGAATCTGTTTTGATAATTCTTTCACTAACGTAATCTACATACTTTTAGGAAGATTTTAATATACAATATATTAGGTTATTGTTAGTAAAACTTGTTGAATTATATTGTTTCAAATCGAAGAGCATGGGGTGGGTCGATTTTTTTGCACGCAAGTGTATTTGATAGGAACCCCTAAATATGTGCAAAACACATTTACAGCATCTTGTTGGTCGCTTTGTATTGGGGTCGAAATAAAAATTCTTGTTACTTTAAAATTAGTGAAAACTATGGTCAAAAATTTTGAGAAATGCTCACGCAGCTGTTGTTTAGTTAGTCGGAGAACCTGTTTTGTGAGGTGGCCATCAATTATAGGGAGTGCTTCCTTATCCTATCTGCACTCACTTTAAACTTATAATATGACCTAAAACTAAACTTTGCCATGCCTATCGAGAATCGAAGATAAATACCATGTTCTAAAATACCAAAATAACATTTCTACTTATTCATTCCTTCTTTCTCTTACATTCTAGACGGGTCTGGAGAAGGGTCCAGAGTGCAATGTCCTCAGTCCGATACAGACGATGGACCGCGCGTGGGACACGGTCTTCGTTGGCACCAGGACTGGTTTTGTGCTGCAGTTTGAATGCAAGGTAAGCATAAGAAAAATAACCTTTCTTGTTACTTATGTTGCTATGCCCTTACAGGGTCCATAACTGTATCTTAGCTTTAAGCCTATTTTCAACACATTTTATTCACATTATGGTATGCAAATAAATGAAAATGAAACCCTAATACAACGTTATAATGGCCTAGAAATCAAAGAGACTCGGTATTAGAGCAAAAAAATGCAGGTTCCTGGTAGAGTCCGAAATATCCCAATGTTCGAATACCATTTTCGGTCGACCTCTAGTTTCAAGCTACATGACAAGAATGAAATAGTATAATACAGGGTGCTAGGGTAACAGGTTGTTACCTGTTACCATGGATTCAGTACATGATTCAGTACCGATTTTGACTTCTATACCGTGATCATAGGATGGTAATAAAAGCAAAAAAATGGTTACATTACCAACTGCTTACTGCAGCTGCCATATGTCATGCCACCAACGCAATAGAATTCAAAATCGGTTGAACGGACTGTAAAAAAGGTTTATTTAAATGTCTAATCTTATTTTAGCAACTACTTCGCGTGCCAAAAACCGCACCAGCTTACGTACAAAAATCGTAAGCCGCCACTTTCGCGCTCATTCCTGTGTACTGCTGGCTGGGTGAGCGTGAGCGCTGGCGCTAGGCCCCGGGGGTGGGGCGAGACGGGTGCCGCACGCGGTGGCGTCTTTGAATCGATTTGATTTTCCTATCACTAAATAGTTCTTGTAACGTCATAGTAGGTAGTCAAAAAAATGGCATGCTTGGTTTTCATACAGATCGTGATACTTGCGTCATCTAGGTCTATCTATATCTGTGTAATGAAATTTGGTATGAGGATATTTTTAAGCCTATGTCATTCATTGGCTACTTTATTACTACTATCGACACCACGCGGGCGGAAGCTGTGTGAAAATTAAACTAATGAATCATTTCATCACCTATTCCAGAACAACATGCTGATACCAGTGAGCACAGTGAAGTTCTCTGAGCAATCAATCCTGGCTCTGCGTGCCATGAAGGAGGGTCCCCGCAAAGTGTTGCTAGTCGCCGCCCGTTCAGAAAACGTGACGATAAAGGACGCACAGACTGGTCTGTTGCTCCGGACGCTCTCTGGGCCTAAGATGACAGTGTATACTCTCCTTTTTGAAGATGGCAAGGTGTTCTGTGGGACTAGCAGCCATCAGATACATGTTTTTGAGTATGCTGTAAGTATAAAAGTAATTTTTTTTTTTCTGAAAAATGGATTTTTACAAACTGGCAAACAGTTGAATTGCAAAATAAATCTCGATAGTAAAGGATAGTGTTTATAGTTGCAAAAACTTTGTTTTAAGTGTTAAGGTTGTGCAGGTCAATTAGGCCAGCGCTCCTTGTGAAATACTATTCAGCTGCATCCGGGAAGACCGGAAGCTGACTCTAACATAGTTGGGAAAAGGCTAGGTAGAAGATGTTGGAGAGGTTAGCAGGACTACTATTCTGGTACAGTCGCCATCAGATATATTGTAGCAGACAAGGTGACCAAATACTTCTGAACAATTTAAAATGTCAATAAGTTCCATACACTACAAGTTACCATTAATATCTGAACATTCTTTACTTCATTAATATCTGAGCAGATGCTTGTCAATAATTTCTATACAAACAACTAACCAAAAATATCTGAACACTTACAACGTCAAGTGTATCTACGCAGACAAACACTGAGCTTACCATTAGGTAAGCTCAGTGTTTGTCTAACGAATTATCGTTAAGTGCGTGATATAAAGGACGAACCAAAAAGGACTATCGACTTGACAATCTGTGGTTAGTCTAGTCATTTGGTAGTTTTACCTGGAAAGTTTTTAAACTGGTGATTTTATTGACGTGTTCTCTTCGAATTTTCGACGTATTCTCTTCGAATTTTCACATTTTCCCCAGAGTTCTACCGCAAAGGCATAAATGACTATTGATTTTACCAAAAAATTGTGAAGACATAAATGGAAGGAAATTTTCTCTAGTTTCATTTTGTTGATTAATGTGTTATCGTAAAATGAATTGTCAAAAAACTGCTATTAGGCGCCATTTTTCCAATATGGCGGTGCGAGCGGCAAAGATAAAACAATGAGCGACAAAGTGAAAATTCGAAGAGAACACGTCGAACTCAATAAAATAACCAATTTTCAAAACTCCCGGAAAAAATTCATGACAAGACTCAAAACTACAAAATGTTATAAACTGCCAGGGTCATCATAGTATACAACTAAAATGTTTAAAATTATAATATATTATAGTAAATTATCTGGTATATCGAATCCTTAACGGTACGACCACTATTTACGACACACCCTGTATATTGTATTTATAGTAAAGTTGGAAGCATTTCCTACTGCAATTTTTCCTCAACTGCTCAGATATCTAAGACTACCCCATCTGCGTAGATACGCTTGACGGTATAATTGTAAGTGTTCAGATATTTTTGGTTAGTTGTTTGTATAGAAATTATTGACAAGCATCTGCTCAGATATGAATGAAGTAATGAATGTTCAGATATTAATGGTAATTTGTAGTGTATGGAACTTATTGACATTTTAAATTGTTCAGAAGTATTTAGTCACCTTGTCTGCTACAATATATCTGATGGCGACTGTACTAGGCTCCTCTGTTACTGTGATTGGGACTGAAACATAACTGGCGACCTGTGGGTGTACTATAGGTGCAGCTCTGCCTATCCTTGTGGGGAATACAGCCGTGATGTTATGCTGTAAAGTGCAATATATTAATTATAAACTTGTTTTTTTTTAATGGTTAAAATGGGTACTAATATTTCTTGGAGGGGCTTGTGGCTAAGTAATAACAGCCGCACGGGTCGATCGATCAAGTTAAGCTACGCTTGCCGCGGTTGGACCGTGGATAGGTGGCCATCTTTACATACCAAGACCCCTCCGTGCCTCGGAAAGCACGTTAAGCTGTTGGTCCCGGCTGTCATTCGTGGATCTTACAGTCGTTACGGGTCGTCAGAAGCCCGAAAGTCTGACAACCAGTCTTACCAAGGGGTATCGTATTACCCAGTAACTGGGTTGTGGTCAGATAGGCAGTCGCTCCATGTAAAATACTGGTATTCAGCTGTATCCGATTAGACTGGAAGCCGACCCCAACATAGTTGGAAAAAGGCTAGGGAGATGATGGGTACTTATATTTCTGTTACTTTTACTTCCAGAGTGGAAGCCACACGGGTTGCCACGAAGGCGGTAAGGGCGCGGTGTGCCTGCGGGCGACGGGCGGGCTTCTGTTCGCGGGCTGTTACGACGGCTGCGTGTACGTGTACCGCGAGGGCGAGACCAGGCCGCTCGCTCAGCTGCGAGGACCCAGCCTTATGTTGTTGTCTCTGGCTGTTGTGGGCAGCAAGGTGAGATAGCATGACGATAAATAATATTTGGCTTCAGAGAAAATCACCTGTAATAGTTAAACAGACAATTTAGGCATAGAACACACAAAATACTGTCTAGTGATTCAGGATAAAATTTTCTAAGTATGCATACATTCGAGTGACATGCTTCGACGGTTGCAGTTGTCTCTGTCATCGACGCGTCTCGCTCGTGTGTATGCACAGTAATAAAAAATTATTCGAATTTAATAACCAGCAACCCAATTGCGTAACACAGTTTCAATCACAATCCGAAGTATTTTGAAGGTAAATAATAATACGTTGCTTCATATGTACAGACGCCAGCACATCAACCTACACCTAACTGTCAAATTTTCCCAATCAACATTGAACCTTATGCTTTAGCGATAAAGTTGAAAATCTATTACAGAAATCTGACAGATTGTAGTAGGTTGATGTGCTGGCGTCTGTACTAAAAATTCGTCTGCTCGACAACGTGAATGACGTAATGAATGTTGTTGAACTGTCAAAATGAATGGCAAAACGTGTGTTACGCAATTACCCGCAAGTGTGAAATGGAAACTCCGCGAGATTTCATAAATGGGTTGTAGTACAGACGCCAGCTGCACATCAAGCTACCCGAAAATGTAAAATTTTCCCAATCAACTTTGAATCTAATGCTTTAGCGATAAAGTTGAAAATCTATTAAAGAAATTTGACAGATTACAGTAGCTTGATGTGCTGGCGTCTATACAAATAAGAGGTACTAATTTATTGTGTTAAACGGTCGCGGGTTGTGTTCTCAGATGTAAGAAAAGGATTATATACACAAACCTAAACTACACACACACAAACTCACACTTTCTTCCCATGAGGAAGAAACTACATAACGCCACCTGCTACCATCCTTAAGGTACGGTTTCCTAGAAAAGCGGTGTGTGACTGTCACGAAAATGATGACAGCGGCATAGATTTAAATCGATACGTCAAAAGACAGTCGCGTTTCTGTTTCGTTTTGACGCCTCTAACACAATGTCGCAGTGACTTGACTAGATAGTCATGGAAACGTCACATAATAATGTGTGAGCTCACTCTTCTCAGTCCCTGGTTGGAGGCCTTTAATTATTAAAGCATCCACAGGCAATTCCGGTTAAGCAGACGACAACCTCCTAGGTTGAATTACGAGATGCTTATACCCAAAAAAAACTTCTCAGTATGGACACTTTTTCGCGTGACTAAGCACGGTGAGAGCAAATCTAGCGATTTAAATTTTTGGGCAGCAGGGTTTGAATTTACGGTGTCATAAACGAAAACACACCAAATGACATTCATAGCCAATGTTTCAGTGACGTCATTCACCGGTAAATTGCGGACGCTATGTGGCTTCTAGGAAACCGTAGCTTTTGTTTCGTTTGCGAAAAAGAAAAGGATTACTTAAATATTATTTACTTTGTTACAGATTATCGCAGGCTATAAAGACAGAAGTTTGTACATATGGAAGATACCATTAAGTATACTACAAGAGATGATTTTATGAATTTCTACATAGGTGTTGTAGATTAAATCTCACGTTTACCTTTAGTTGAATATATTCCATGATTTGTTTGGTTAAAGCCAATGTGTAAATAATAAAATAAAACAAGTTTTAACTACATCGGGGGTTTAATTTCTTTAAGTCTTAGAAGAGAAGATTGTATGTGGCATCAAGGAAAGTCAACAAAAAATTTATAAGTAAAAAAACAACCGACTTCAAAAAAACTACATAGTGATAAATAACTTTAATTTCGGTAGTCGGTGTTGTTGGTTCCGCATTTTCGTTTTTTGACACCGACTTCCGAAATTAAAGTAATATTTATCACTTTGTAGTGTTTTTTTTTAAGTCGGTTGTTTTTTTGTAAAAAAGTTTTTATTTTTAACTTTTTAGTTGTACCTACCCCACACCATATTACTTTACTCTATGCCCCACACAAATTCAATATTAACACTAGTGCATTGAAGAATTGAACACACCAACTAGAAGAATCATCAAAATTCGCATAGAAATGCCGGAGATTAAGCATATAAATACAACTTCGTACATAAGAATAATTACCGAATGTATTATATACTAAAACCTTCCTGAAAGTATGTAGATCACATTAATGAAAGAATTGTCTAAATTGCTTCATTAGTTTTTACTTTTACATACATACGGGTCGAATACAGAACCTCCTTTTTTGAAGTCTGTTAAAAATGGATACTGCATTATTTTTACGGTTAGGTATCTGTCGAGTTAGGTCCAAGCATGACCGCTAGATGGCAGTGTGCTGATGACGCGTATTTCTGAATCGCGGTGTCAAGATTCTCCGTGTTTGACTTAGGCTCCCCGATTTCCAATTTTCTGGCATCGCTTCTCGGCCTTTTGGCTAAGATCAAAGTGTAGTATCTGTTCTTTTCAGCTTAATATCTGAAAGTTCCCTCACTGAGGGACCAGTATATTAAACTGATTTTTGTAAGCTGACGGGATGTTCGGGGCTCGCTCCACTCCCGTCGCGGGTCGGCCCGGCATTGCAGTGCCGCCGGGATCGGCCCACATAATACCTATCAAACACTCGCTTAGGAGTAAGAAAAGTGCTATCATACCCACTGAGGATGTAACCTTTTAACATAGCATGAGCCATAGGTCCACCGTGGTTATGGGATGTTCTAAACAATTCCTAATTTACGGTCATGGTCCCTGACAATTTATGTCCCTGTATTATATTGTAGAACGGAAAGAGAAGGGTACTCAGTAGTCTCAAGTGAGAGGAGGCCTGTGCAACCTAATGATAAAATCTGACTAAACTCCCGTAATTCTTCTTATTCTTTCACACTTGATTTCTTTTCTTTCTAATTGACACTGCATCTCCGTTCTACAAAAAAAACTTAGAATGATTACTTCTAGGTGTGCTCATGTAACTGCCTGGGCAACAAGCACTGCGAGGGCGGAGCCCTGCTGGCGACTCAGTCTCGTCCACACCGGCACCGGCTGCATCGCCGTGTGTCTCTCGCACTCGCGCCCGAGCTCATATAAATAACATGGGTAATTTGAACGAGTACCTAGTGGTAATACGATAATGAACAAATGGGTAAGTAAGATCTAAGATGAGCTATGGTCGTGATAGAATGAGAAAAAATGTTATAAAAGCTTCGAAAAAAAAAGATAATTAACTTAGTATTATTTTATTATTAGTTGAACCAATTTTATATTTAACACATCAATTTATTATGATTGGTACTTAAATGTTTCTTTTGCCAAAGGATTGTTTATCGAACCAAGCACCCCACATGGATGAGACTAGTCACTGAAGAAGACTGTTGCGAGTGTGCGTGCACCTTCTGCTTGATGTTCTTGCAGTTTTTAGACCTGTCCAATGTACAGACGCCAGCACATCAACCTACACCTAACTGTCAAATTTTCCCAATTAACATTGAACCTTATGCTTTAGCGATAAAGTTGAAAATCTATTACAGAAATCTGACAGATTGTAGTAGGTTGATGTGCTGCCGTCTGTACGTAACATCAAGATATTTAGAGGAGTAGGTAACTTTTTATGGACACCCATCCCAAAAGATGTTACATAAATGGTTGCCGCTCGCTTTTCTATTGCGGAGATGAAATACAAGACTGGGTCTGTTGCTTTACCTGGCTTCGGAGTAACTATGACCTTTGATTTTCTCCAGAGATATGGGTATTGAGGGTAACTCCCGATAGTTGTTGTATAGTTGCAACTAGTCACAGCAACTGGGCCTAGCTGTTTGATTTTCTACGATAATATTAGAGGGGCACATAAAAAAAAACTCATAGAAGTTAGAATCTTCAAGATTTTGCCCTGACTAAATATGACAAATCGTCGTTGATAGTCCAATTCCGCGTAACTAACGTTGTTAAATACCGCGTATGTACACTTCCACTAGTTTTACATGAGGGTCAAAAAACTAAGTTTCTAAAAAACGAATAGGCCGAATTTTGAACGAACTTGAATATATAGGACCGTTTCGTTCTCCTTAATTAAAAATCCGGCCTATTAGTTTTTTCGAAACTTAGTTTTTTGACTCTAAAGTAAAACTAGCGAAAGTGTACATACGCGGAATTGGACTATCAACGACGAAATACAACTTTACATAATTATTATACTTCATTCATTTATTATTAATTAAAATCATATCAGTTCATAAAATCCTATTGATTGATATTTCATGAACTTTCAATTCTGGTAAATTTCTTATAATTCTGTAAATATTTACATACTTGTTACGATCGCGAATCATGTTCCTTCATTCATTGTTCAACATTTGCCAGTATAAGTACTATAGTCATACTAATAAATATATTTACATTTCTATGGTCATACTCATGATACTATAGTAGTCTTTAGAGTAAATAATAATATGTTCCTTGTTGTCCAACATACAACCAACCTGACACTGCCCTGCAAATTGCAAAAAACGTAAGAAAATTTGAATTTCGCGGGCTATCCGTGGTGGCGAATAGAGAAAGGTGTAGGAATGTTGCTAAGTGCTAAATAGTTACTTTACTCTTTGGTGCTAACCATCGGTGCTAACCATATAATAAAGCCGCGTTTTCACTAGGGGACATTTGTCCCTCGACTCTGTTGCTTGACACGAAAATTTGTACGTGTCCCGCGCGATGTCGTCCGACGTCACTTGCGACATCTACGGGTCGCGGGACTGAGCCTCGACACGCGCGACCTCCGTGTCCCTCAACAGTCGCCCGACAAGCTTTGAATAGTGAGGACGTGTGTCGCTTTGTGTTCCGAAATGACAGTTGCGTGGTCCGTGATCGTCCGTCCGTATGCAAGCCGCACTGAACAACACTACCTCCTCGGGCGACATATTGTTCACAACAGGGTAGTGTGAACAAGACAAATGTCGAGCAACATTTTCCCACAAAGTCGCAATGACCTACCACGTGAATGTTGGGCGATATGTCTCTGTGACATGTCCCCTAGTGAAAACGTGACTTAATAATAAAGTCTCGCTTATTGCCGCGGGACTTCTTTCTTGAAACGGACTTACCATAAAATGACGACTAATAGAAAAGAATGAAAGAAAAAAAAGACATGTTGCACCGACCCTAAATAAATTGGGATAAGGGCAAGAGAACTACAAGGGCCGACCGAATGGCTTGGCTGCTCTACTATGTGTAACGGTTACATGCTCTGTGTGTGTAACTGTAAGGTTGCAATACATTGATTCAACTCTAAAGCCGTACAAAAACCTGGAGTTGACACTTGAATGCAACACTATCACTGTTACCATGCTCTGTGACTGTTACGTTTTGCAAACATTAACGTTCGGGTTCGAATCTTGCATACACCTTTAGCTTTTTCTACAAGCTCTTCCTTTAGAATAGGTACCGTCTTATATTTTTTCTTGATTCGACGGAAGCAACATGCATAGTTTATTTTTCACGTATCCATACTGTCATCAATTTGAAATTTAGTCGATTTTTCGTTTCTGAACGCATTTTAGTTTCTGCCAAGTGGCACTCCTGTTTGAATTTCTGACTTACGTTACGTCAGTGGGTGTTTCGGACGGCGGCCATTATTCTACGTATAATTATTAATTTTTTTGCTGTTTTGTGCTAGAAACAAAGAACTCAACAATTTTCGACATATTCTATAATATTATAGTTTTGGAAAAAATACATTTATAGTACAAAAATGAATCCAGAATAGTAAGTATTTTTGATACATGTAACATGGCGATTCAGAAACAAGGATGGTGCAGAAAACCCATCTTTTTTGCGTGTTCATTGTCATTGCGTGGAATTTATATCTTAGAACTCTGTACCTTTAGTTTACGAACAAGTTGTGGTGTCTCTTTATTTAATTAATTTACTACAAATGGGGTGACTCATTGTGTATTCGTGGTAGGTAGGTATTATCGAAGTATTTGTGAAAACGTAATCGTATGGATCATGAATGGCGCATTAGTGAGCGATGATTGTACCAGTCCTTCACTTCCTGGTTTATCTGAACTGGATACGTAGCGATCGAGAAGTCTTTGTTAGAGGGAACAAAGTAACGCCTCCCTTCGTTTATCATGAACGTTTATTGATGCGCATCGCTCGTGTTGTCCTTGATCTGAACTGCTACACTCCACTAAACTACGTAATGTGTTCTCTTTCAGCGACTATTTGTTTAAACTACTCCTGATTGGTGACTCTGGTGTTGGAAAGTCATGTCTGCTGCTGAGGTTCGCCGACGACACTTACACAGAGAGCTACATCAGCACTATCGGTGTGGACTTTAAAATAAGGACTGTAGACTTAGACGGCAAGACAATAAAGTTACAAATATGGGACACAGCTGGACAGGAGCGGTTTAGAACAATCACTTCATCATACTACAGAGGAGCGCATGGAATTATCATTGTTTATGATTGCACAGACCAGGTAAGAACCTCAAACTTATTAATTGACCATAAATTCTCCCCACATAATAAACATCCCTGATTATAGCTATGTTTATTATGTTGGTAGAGGGTATTCAACCTTCTTTGTTATTAATATCACAATGAATAAATCAATGCAGAACAAAGACCAGATAACCTTAGACAGTACTGATCAATATTCATATTAAAATAAGCAATGTATGAAATAAACAAGTTGATTGCAAAAGAAAATCTGCAAAAAATAAGGTAGCAAAACTAAATTAGGTTTTTTTGTTTGACTGCTTAGGAAAATAAAACTGACACTGCATATGTTTTTAATATATGCTGTAAGCTAGAAAGTAGGCAAAGTGAACCATATCAAAAATAAAGAAAAAACTTTTTAGGTTTATCTATCAACTTCAGCTCTTTTTTTGTCTGTTTGAAATGGAAGTGTTTTTTTATTTGAATAGCTGTGTCTGAAAGCAAATGAATGTTGTAATATTAATTAGCAATTTCCTCATGCTAATTTTCCTTAAACAATTGACTGTCAAAGATTTATTAAGTTATTTCTTCCACAAACTATAGATCAGATTGTCGAAACAACAATAAGTCATTCTAATTATTAATTAATCCAAGCAATGTATTTGTTTCACAATTATAATTGAACTCATAATGCTAGTATTTAATTAGGTAGTTTAGGTTAGTTGATTATATTGGCCTAGACTTCTTAAAGGAACAAGATATAAAAACAACTGAACATGCAACCTTCATATAGTTATTACCTCTAATTCATTGTTGTGAGGATATCAATAAAAAAATGAAACCTGGTTGATAGTAATAGGCTCGCCCTGTTACAAGGGACTTAAACATAACAGGCGAAATTGTGGGTGTACTATAGGTACACCTCTGCTTACACTTTTTTTTTGTGTGGATGTGAAATAATAAAATGACCCCTCCCGCTCTGGGTGGAGCGGAAGGGAGTATCAGACTCTTACTGATTAAAACCCACCCATGTTCCTTCCTTAGCCCTTTATGTTCCGGGGCAGCGGTAACCCTTTTGGACAATCCCGCTACCCCAGCAACCCTTTCGGGCTTAACCCTTTGGGGAATACAATCGTGTTGTTATGTGTGTATGTGTTGAAAACCTTAATTCAACATCAATTAATAATTGGCAAGATTTCTTTAATAATAAAACATAACAGCAAGTAATACAAGACTTAATTTCAATGCTAACGATACCATGGAGATATATTTATACACATATTGATTAAATTATCTATATAGTATGTAAATGACCTATAATAACTTGTAGTGGTGACTAATTTGTGCATGTGGTGTAGTAAGGCCGCGGACGCACTGCACGACAGATGTCTCGCGATTCGTGTCGCCTGTAACATAACGACTTCTCTACACTGAGTTTGAAATATCTGGCTACCAGTGGCTTAACGTGAAAGATTTCATTAAATAGGAGAAGATTAAGTAGAGTTGTACTATAGGTACACCTGTTTTGTAATGTGCGAGAAGACAATAAAAAACATTGTGCGAAAATTCTGAGACACTAGTACAGAGACTAGACTCGCCGCTGATGACTGACTACTCAAAAAAGCACAACTGAGGTTCTGCGACGTCCCCAATGTTGCACGTGTCATTGCGGAACATCTGTCGCGACTTCGCAAAACATTTGTCGCCTAGTGAATACAAAGCTTTATTTTTACCACGAGTTTTGTGTATTAGTTAGTAGATTAGCAGAACATAAAAAGCAATGTGTCATCTGTATAATGTGCTATTAAGAGTAAAGTGATGAGGATGAGTTGGACTTCTTTAATAAAGATTGGTCCTTGGCAGCTCTCGACATGTGGAAAGAGAGTAGGGAGGCCTTTGCTATCAGGCTAATTCCATAGACTTCTATTAGGATTTAGGATATTTATTTTAGTGTGATGTCATTATAGAAGTTAGTAATTTAATAAACCTTTATCATATTAAATGAGATAAGGTGTAGGAATGTATGTTTTAATAGAATTTGAACATAATATTATAAAAATCCATATTGTAAGCTGTTGTGTAGGAATTAGAAGAAATAAATTGTATTATCTTTTTAGTTTTTAAATCCGTTTCTACGATGGCCCAACGGCTAGGGCTTCGTGCTTGCATACGAGTGGTCGGCGAGTTCAAACTCCGTCTGTTACATAATAAACGAATTCCTTTTTGAAATGTGCAACTTGACACACATTGCTAGTTAACCAATCAAAAAACTCGTCAGTCTGTCTCTCCCAAGTTGTACGACAACATCTGATGCTCGGCCTTCCGCATACAGTTTGTTCCAGCTGACTTTTAACTTTTTAAGTTCATCTCGTTGGGGTTGCCCAAATACAGGGTGTTCAAAGACCCATCACATAGCCGCTATTGTGTACCTCAAAGTAACATTGAGCAAAAACTATTGCTGGGAAACGATTTTTTATTTTTGGTGTGAAAAATCTCTGTTTACGGTAAGCACGCAAGTCATGCTGCACGGTGGGTGCATGCAACTGTACAGGAGTTGTATGGGTGTTTAGAGTTATGTTATAATTAACATTTAAACTTGTTTTCGTGAAAAAAAGTTGGAAACTTTGACCTTCAATATCTATGTCCGTTAACAGATTGTGCCCAGGTATGGTCCGGTAAAAAAAACCACAATAACGGGGAGTTTAATTAACTCTCGGCCCTGTTAAGCGTCTTTTTACACCCGTTATTAAAATAAAGGCGAAAGTATAAGTTTATTATCAATCCACCTTTGAGCCCATAAATCTACAAATTCTTGAACATGGTAGTAATGTTTATTTATAAACAGTTCAAAATATTTTATGGCCTATATAGTTAAGTTGGTGCAAATGAGTTATGGAGCACAAAGTTGGCTTCCGTCCAAACTGCCGAATGCCTACTCTCATGCAATTCGTAAACAATGATGAAGGATGCTAATGATTCAACGACCTAATAAGCTTTGTTTAGCTTAATTTTTATATATGCTACGGATTGCGAAACACGCGCCGTTCAATAAAAAAGCCGGTCAAGTGCGAGTCGGACTCGCGCACCGAGATTTCCGTATTTTGTAGCTATGTAAATATTTTATCACGGGTTTTTTTTTTTGTAATGTAACTACAAATTTATGGTTTTCGGATTTTTTCCTTTACTTGTGCTACATGGCATTGCTTCTTGCCAAATTTCATGATTCTAGGTCAACGGGAAGTACCCTATAGGTTTTGATTCCGGAACATAAGCGCCCGTATCTTTTGATTGCGTTGACTTAGAAGTTTGATTTTTTCACTGCTTCAAGGGACTGCAGCCCTGAGTATTTGATATTAATTTCAACTTGATAACTCCACGCGTTCCTGAGAAAAAGGTTCGTGACCGATGGACAGACGGACAATGAGGTGACTGTATAAGGGTTCCGTTTATCCTTATGAGGCACGGAACCCTAAAAACCGATTAAGTGCGAGTTGGACTCGCCCAGTAAGTTATGGTCCGTAGGATAGTTTACCCTCTTTTTATTTTTTATCATAATAGTGGCCATATTTTGTGAAAATTTCAACCGTCTATTATTACGGTTGTAAAGATCCGCCCTATGGACCGGCTGAAAGACAGGCGGCTTAGTAATAGGGTCTAGTTGATATCCTTTGGGTAAAGAAACCGACTAAAGATGTCTTCTCATATACAATATCTTATAAGTACTTATTATAAAAAAAATCCGTTGATTATATTTTGTCTCTAAAAGAAGCAACTGAATGCAGTTTTAAATTAACTCAATATTAATTCAAAGTTTTCCTCTCCATGTTATGTTTATTTTTTTGTATAAGTAAATCCATTTCATTTACATACAAAACGTGATCAATAATATGTAGGTAAAGTTATTTACAAACATTCAAGTTGTGGGTAGATGATATATATCTCATTATATTACACATGCTATAATACCAGCCTACTGACCCACTGCAGGGCAAAGTCCTCTTCTCATATAGAGAAGGCACAAGCATTGATCACCATGACCACGCTTGCTCAAGACGGGGTGACGATTGCAGACTTATATTAACTACTAGCTGTGCCTGCGACTTCGTTCGTTTTTTTTTTTTTTTGCGCGGAACCCTAATTATTTTTCTAAAATAAAAGTAGCCTAAGTTACTCTTTATTACATCAGCTATTTGCCAGTGAAAGTCCCGTCAAAATCGGTCCAGCCGTTTCAGAGATTAGCCGGAACAAACAGACAGACAGACAAAAATTAAAAAAAAAATTATTTTGGTATATGTACCGTGTATACATCCATATGCATTTAGTAAAAAGCGGTTATTTTAATATTAAAAACAGACACTAATTTTATTTATTTGTATAGAGTATAGATACGTCCAGGTTTCCTCACGATGTTTTTCGTTCACGGATGTCAGTAATGTCCAAAATAAACTCAGAATGTACTTATGAGTTGAAAAAGTCACATTGGTACTTGTCCGGTTTTTTTTTTTTTTTTTTTTTTTTTTTTTTTTTGTATGGGTAATCATCTAATGACTCCTCCCGCTCTGGGTGGAGCGGAAGGGAGTGTCAGACTCTTACTGACTAAAACCCACCCGTGTTCCTTCCTTAGCCCTTTATGTTCCGGGGCAGCGGTAACCCTTTCGGACGATCCCGCTACCCCGGCAGGCTTCGGCCCTGGCGGGCCCCTTCCTTAATGCTGACATCTCTTTGAGGCGCGCGTGGAACACATACGCGCCGTCCGGCACGGGCCTGGTCCTGATCGGACAGAGAGCTACCCATTACTCTCCGTCCGACTTGTCCGGTTTGAACCCACAACCTCGACACATGCTATAAAAGTCGGTAAAAGTTTAATTACTCTCCTCAAACTCAAATTAGACCTATTTGTAAACTCTTTATTGACCTATTGCAGTTCATCCACTACTGCTATTCTAGATAATTATCTGTTCCACATTTTGTCTCTGGCCTCATTTTGAAGGCAAGATACGATAATTGACGAGTTTGCATTCATTCTTGGCTAATTAGCAATTTATTTCTATTCTATCTGCTCAATTAGCCCAAATGCATGAACTTGGTGCGTGTATAGTCCCAAACAGTAAACCACCTCATTTTATCGTGCACACTTGCAAGCGCGTTTGTCATGGTAAAAGTCCTGGGTTCAATCCTCGAGCTACGTACATAATCAGCCTATAATATTCCCACCTCTGGGACACAGGCCTCCTAACTGTAAGAGGGAGTGGGCCGTATTCTACCACGCGGGCCCAGTGCGGGTTGATAGATGTCATATATCTTCGAATATTTAGTTCTAGGACATGTCGGTTTCCTCACGATGTTTTCCCTTCCCTCACAGTTTAAGTTACGCAAGTACCTCAAGTACTTAACGTAAATATCAGCATATTTTTTAATAGTAGCATACTTACATATAAAAAAGCAGTAGTCTAGAAAAAAAATGGTGGTTATTCTAGGGATCCTTCTTTGATGCAATAATATCACATATCAGCTTTTGTCCGCTGCTTCGTACGCTTCGAAGCCACGGGAACGTACTACCGGGCATAAAAAGTATCCTTTGTCACAACACGGGTCATAGTCTCTCCTTGCGTGTCAAATTTCATCGACATCCACACTAACAGTAGGAATGACTTTCATTTTGACAGTTCAACAACATTCATTGCGTTATTTACGTTGTTGAGCACACACATTTTTGGAACATATGAAGCAATGGATTAGTAATATCCTTCAAAATGATTCAGATTGTAAATTGATAGTGTGTTACGCAATTAGTGTGCCGTTCAGCCGTTAAAGCCTGAAAAGGTAACAGACGGACAGTTACATTCGATTTTATAAGTTTAGGTAAAAAAAAATAGGTAGTAGGTAACTCTTAGGCGCCACACAAAATAAATAATTAAATATTCAACAGGTAAATAACTAATTGGCTCGAACAGTTTACTTACAAGATCAATACCTACTCACTTTCACTCTATATAAAGTTAGCGAATGGCTTTTGTCTATTATAATCGTTGGCGAAAAGCGAAAGTGCACCAATTATGTGATATTGTTCAAACTATGGGCTGTGGTCTGACAATAAAGACTTTATTTATATTTATAACTGGCTTCCGCTCGCGACTTCGCCCGCGTGGTATCTCGATAAAAAGTTTGTCCTTCCCCAGTGTTCAAATTCAAAGCATCCCCATACCAAATTTTATCATAATTGGTCCAGCCGTTTCGGAGATTAGCCGGAACAAACAGACAGACAAAAATGTTACAAATTGTTTTTTTTTTTTTGTTAAAATTGCCGTATATACTTTCATAAGAACTTAGTGAAACTCCGAAACGGCTGGACATATTTTGACCGGACTTTCACTGGTACATAGCTGATGCCTTAGGCTACTTTTATTTTAGAATTAGGGTACAGTGCAAAAAAAATAAAACCCATGAAATCCAATTTGTTTTCCGACATGCACGTGAACAAAGTCGCGGGCACAGCACGTTTAAAATAATTCTATGAAATCAATAACACAATCCCGAAACGATAATAGATTGTGACTTACTGTACAATGCCTGTGTTATATTATAATGATTGTAATAGGATCATTTATAATTTAAAACATGTGCGATTGACGACATAATACGAACTTGCATACTTTAAATTATTTCTTGGAACTGACTGAGTAAACATTGTCTAGACTGAAATATAGATTTTTTCTCAGGTTGAAATACTTTACCTTTTATCTTACGACCTTAATTTGTCTCATACCTTACGCGTTTAATAGCAATAATGGCCTAACTTGAACACTAATTAGCATAAATTTACGCAATATTTCGTTTTTATGTTTTATTTTCGATGAACTTGTCTGTCCCTTGGGTAAAGCCTTGACCCCTGCAACAGATTATAAATAAACTTGATATGTTGCGCATTTTCGAATAACGCGCGGTATACGAAGAACGATCGTTTGAAAATATATACTGTAACGTCTGTAACGTAGGATAAGATAAAATAGTCAATAAACAAACTGATAAGAAAGTTTTGAACCACAAATATACATTTGCGTGTCAGTCAGTGTCAGCGCGTTTTCTGTCTGACTGAACTAACAACGGATTTTAGTGCGGTCTTCGCCATCATAACAATTTACCCCGGAAGCTTTATGTGTCTAATATTAAACTTACATGATAATAAAGAAATCTTTGTGAAGTCGTAAAAACCGTGCGAAGGAGGGGCGGGCCGCTAGTATTCAATAATGCAAGCTGCAAGCCCCTCTACTCATTTAGGTCAACCGGAAAATCGGGATCTGGCAATATGCCGAAATAAGGCCACAGTACTTACAAAGTGCATTGAAACATTTTGAGGGTACAACTGTGAAAAGTAGGTTATTATTAGTCCTTTTATAGAACTACTAGCTGCGCCCCGCGGTTTCACCCGCATAAGTCTCGATCCCGTGGGAATATCGGGATAAAAAGTATCCTATGTCCTTTCCCGGGACTCAAGCTATCTCTATACCAAATTTCGTCTAAATCGGTTCAGAGGTTTAGGCGTGAAAAGGTAACATGCAGACAGACAGATAGAGTTACTTTCGAATTTATAATAATAGTATGGATGCAACTGAGGGGCTCGTGACTAAATAATAACAGCCGCACGGGTAGATCGAAGGATTATCTATCGCGGTCGGTTTGTGTATCCATTAAATATCGAGAGAGAGAGAAGCGATTGGTCCCGGCTGTCATTCGTAGATCCTTGACAGTCGTTACGGGTAGTCGGAAGCCCGAAAGTCTGACACCAGTATTACAAAGAGATATCGTGTTGCCCAGTAACTGGGTTGATGTCAGATAGATAGTCGCGTCATGTGAAATACAGATATGCAGTTGCATCCGGTTAGACTGGAAGCCGACCCCAACATAGTTGGGAAAAGGCTAGGCAGATTGATATTGCACTGAGTCATGAGTAATGCTATTGTTTAATGAGTTGTGAACTATGTTCCTCGTTATATGACCTGTCCAGTGTATCTATTGACTTCGTTCGAAGCGCGTTCGTCACGTTTTCCTTGCGATAGTGTTTTTATTAATTTTATACATCACTTTAACCTAAAGTAACAATGTAGGTATTTGATCTTATTAGTAAAAGAACTTGTCTTTATATCAAGATAAGGTGCAGCGGGGCAATCTCGACTGGTAAAAGCTAAACCACAACTTTGAAGGTATAAAAATATTAGATGATATAGTTTTATTAAAAATGTAATGTATTGACGCTCCAGAGTCATTATCTGTGTATTATTTTTACAAACTCATATTAAAAAATATTCAATAGATAGGCTTAAAAATGTGTTTTTGTCAAAAAAGGCAAAAATAGTTGTAATTCCCCCTCCGTGGGGCAATTTCAACTATTAATTATAATTTCTCTTCTAGAGCTCTTAGCTTGATGTTAATCAGTTGCAGAGTTTTTTTATAGGGATGGTGATCTAAAGTGAATCTTGTCATATATTCAGCTAGGCTCATTTTTGAATAAAAACACGTTAAAGGTTTAGGCGGGGTAATTTCGACTGCTCGCCATAGTTAATAGTGATGGGATGGTAATAAAAAATAAGTCGATAGATACACCAATAAATAATTTTGGTCTGCAATCTACTAAAGGGACTATATCTACTCACTAATCATAAATCAAAACTTCATTTTAAGAAAGGAATATGTATTTAAAATAGAACCAGAGCACCCCTCGTCCTAAATCTACAATCGGTCATTATAAACGTTACGCAATTTTATAATTTAGGACCAAGATTCATCTGTCTTTTTTAGTTTTAAAACAGCAATTAATAATCTAACAAATATAAAAATTAACAAAAGTCATAATAAAAAGTAGGTAATCAACTTAAAAATAATCTTTGAATTCTTAAAAAGTACTGGTCGAATTGACAGGCACCTACTAATTATGTATTCAATTACAAACAAAGATTTTTGCTCTCTCTCTCTCTCTCTCTATAGTGGCGAACCATCGGCAATAAATTAATAAAGTAGTAAGAAATTGAAAAATCCCTCGAAATGCATCGATTTGAATCGTGTTGCGATCCTGCGAATAGAAAGATTACAATAATATAGCTACAAGTTAAATATTTGTAAAGTATTTACATCGACAAAACATATCGAAACATGCACATCACTAGTGTTTGTTCATTTCCATATAAAATCTGGTGGGGCAATTTCAACTGCAAAATAGTTGAAATTAGCCGCCATTACAATCCAGGTGGGGTTATTCAAACTCACACCAAAATGCTGTTAAAACGCAAGTTACAACAGAAAAAAATAGCTAAAAACATGAAATAGGCTTTAATTAAATGTCTTACCTTTGAAAATCTTCGAAAAACACATTAATTACCACTTTTTTTCGCAAAAATGTGAGACACTAATTTGCACGTGCAAACATGAAAAAGAGAAGAAAACAAAATAGCCGTGTCGATCAAACAGTATTGGGTCTAGCAGTGTCATCTATGTAGAAATTATGAAATTGCTTTTGAGCTATCCGGCCATAGATGCCACTTATTCAAATAAAGTAAAATGTAGAAGTTATTAAGATTAGTTGAAATTTCCCGCTGTCGAGATTGCCCCGCTGCACCTTACTAGCTTCTGTCCACAATATAATAAAATAACAGCTGCATTTCCCGCCCTTCTTTCTGACCGTTTTACTTGTTGCTCGACTCCGTAGGGTCGTAGAACTCGTAGGCTGATTTAAAACTATAAGTATATATATATATAAAATTCAAAGTCCTGACTGACTGATATATCAACGCACAGCCTAAACCGCTGGTCCTAGAGACATGTCATTTGGAGGGTGTGTTCTTTGTGAAGAGGAGGTATCCACTAAGAAAAGGCTTTTCGAAATTCCACCCCTGAGAGGGTAAATGGGGGGAGGGTGAAATTTCACGCGGACGAAGTCGCGGGCAGAAGCTAGTATCCTATAACAGTACTCAAGAATGGAGCTACCAAATACAAAAATAAAATTTCATATCCGACTGGTAGTTCCAGAGATTAGCGCATTCAAACAATAAACTGCTTTCTTATCCATAATATAATATTATAAATGCGAAAGTGTGTCTGTCTGTCTGTTACCCCTTCACGCTTAAACCGCTGAACCGATTTAGATGAAATTTCGTATAGAGATAGTTACGAATCCCGGGAATAAGTATATTCCCACGGGATCGAGACTTATGCGGGTAAAACCGCGGGGCGCAGCTAGTATTAGTATATAATAGATTATTCTAGAGGATTTATTATATTGTAGTTTCGTCGTTTGTTGTCTTTACGTAGCGTAGGCGGCTAATAGAATGTATCTTGTTTAGATGAAAGTCTTGAAAGGTTTGTTTTACTTTTAATACCATTGTCTCAGGAAATTGGTTTAGGGAAGATTATGCCCCTATTTCTTTACACATCAAAATAAAAGGCAGTTTCTTTGTTATAAAAGGCTTTTGAATTCCAAAACAGACAACCTTATTACAAGCGTTTTCTTTCAATGAACCTTAGAAAAGCCTAAAATAACATTTCATTTTTTCACTCTAAATAATAATAACAAAATTAAAAACAGTCACCATTTTATAAGGTTTATAACAAACCTCATTCCAAACGTCGAAATCTCTAAATCTTCTATCATCACCTTCCAGGATTCATTCAGCAACGTGAAGCAGTGGCTGGAGGAGATCGACCGCTACGCCTGCGACAATGTCAACAAGCTGCTGGTCGGCAACAAGTGTGACCTCACCACCAAGAAGGTGGTCGACTACACCACAGCCAACGTGAGTACTACACTGAACCTTATGTGTATGACGTTAGATATCAGGATTGTAGTCACCGTAGTCACGCCCCACTATCTTAAGGCGCTTCCTCATAACAGAAAAATAAAAGATCAGCAGGACAATTCCCCTGATTAAATACGTTCAAAATCTAGTCGCAGTCTTATCTCAGCGACAATAATTAATGTCAAAAATGTAGGTAAATTAGAGGTATTTTTGACTGCGACAGATTTGAATGAGATTGTTCTTAAAAATACGGGAGGGAGTTCCCCTCAGGTAGACAGACGGCACTACTCAGGTACTCAGCTTGGTAATTTTGCCTGAAAGGTGTTCCACAATAACTTTGTTGGTGACTTCATTGTTTGTCCTCTTGCTCGCTGGTCATCGTCATCCACAGCCCGACTTCACCCACTGCCTCTCTTTTCTTGTGCCAATCCCTACGCTCCTGTGCCAGCCTCATCCAGGTTTTGCCCGCGATTCCAACATTGTCGTCTGCCCATCTCGCCGCCGGACGACCGACGTCCCGTCTTCCAGTCCTTGGACGCCACTCTGTCACAGCCTTACTCCACCAGCTGTCATCGCTGCGCCTTGCCAGGCGTCCTGCCCAACTCTATTTGAGTTCCATAATACGCTTTCCGATATCGAAGACCTTCGTACGTCTTCGCATTTCAATGTTTGGAACTCGGTTTATTAGCCTGATGCCAAACATGGAACGCTCCATGGCTCTCTGTGCAACTCTCAGCCTGTACACAGTCTTCTGCGTGAGCATCCACGTCTCAGGACCTTACGTCATGGTGGGCAGAACATACTGGCTACAGAGGCAGGACTTCAGACATTGTGGCTTATTTGAAATGAACTATTAGGATATTTATATTCCTTTCACTTTGATGGCCTTACTGGCTACTTGAGGATAGAATAACAATAGTCCTCCAGACCGTATTTCGGCCATGGCGGCCAGTCTCAACGGAGACTAGCCTTCGGCGCGGGAGATATTAAAAGACAAATAAAAATAGGTCAAGTTTATTTTAGAAGACAATCGTCGTAAACATTGATAAAAATCCAGCCACATTTGAATAAGGTTAACTTGGCAAACATATTACCAAGCCCATAAATAGGAAAACGCTTAGGTTAATAGGTAATCAACTAGAACTGCCCACGGCCAAAGAGAATGAATGATACATAATATATCAGTAGGTTTCTTAATGATTGCAGCTTGCTGTTATTATCACATAAATACACAATAAATAAAATGTTGCATCACGAAATAGATAGATATAGATGAGCACAGAAGGCTGGCACCCTGGACGAGTCAAATGAAGAACAACCTTTAAGGCCGAAGCGCCAGGGTAGCCTGCGAAATTCAAGTTTTCTTACGTTTTTTGCAATTTGCAGCTCAGTGTTAGATTGTATGTTGAACAAAATATGATTTGCGTCCGTAATAAGGATGTATTTACATAATCATAAAAATCATCAATACATCTCTCTAAGTTCATATTACCCTATTGAATGACTATTTCATTAAATCATGACATTTGAGACCAATTCTAACTCAAGGAGTTGTATTGCTGATTCTAATGATTATAATTCTGTAATGCCATATTTGTTACGGTCGCGAATCATATTTTAATCAACATACAACTCAACACTGAGCTGCAACTTGCAAAAAACGTAAGTAAATTTAAATTTGCTTTCGTTTTTGTTCGTTGGAGTCGACCTTCTGTACCCATAAAGTTTGTGTCAACTGCGACGACGGTATGTATGTACGCAGTAGTCACATTTTTTCGACATACCATTTGTTGTGATGACATTATCACATACCATAATATAAGTTCGCGCCATACTAATGTTAACGATAATGTATATCCTTCCTTATATTTATTCATGAAATATGTTGTTAACGACTCGGTTAATAGGTAACACAAGTTTTATTAGCGGTGATAAAAATAGATTAATTATTGTGTAATGCTTTAATGATTCTTGTGAGAGAAAAACTGCATTTAATTTGGGTGCAGCTGGTCTAATTAAATGTTTCTCTTACCACGTCATCACAGTGTTTTGTTAATTTCTTGATGCGCGTATGTTTTTATCTTCATAGAAATCTACACTTCTTAACTGGCAAATAACAACATTAATGACCGATTTCTTGCCAATTCAGAAATTCTCTGTATAATGTGACTTTAATTATAATTAACCAACCATTTCTTCCACAGCAATACGCGGAACAGCTGGGCATCCCATTCTTGGAGACCTCAGCGAAGAACTCGACGAACGTGGAGCAGGCGTTCATGACGATGGCCGCGGAGATCAAGACCCGCGTGGGGCCGCCATCCACGGGCGCCGCGCCGGTGGGCGGGCAGGTCAAGATCGACCAGGGACACCCCATCGACACCGGCAAGTCTTCTTGCTGCTGAATACGCCGCCTACGGTGAGTTGGTGAACTGTTTTATTTTGAACTGTTGTGGTCCTCGCGGCTAAGCAATAACAGCCGCACGGGTCGATCGATCAGATTAAGCTACGCTTGCCGAGGCGGGTCCGTGGATGGATGACCATTTTCACATCGGTATGTGAAAATGGTCATCCATCATGGTGTCTCGGTAGACACCTCCGTGCCTCGGAAAGCACGTCAAGCCGTTGGTCCCGGCTTTCATTCGTGGATTTTGTGCAGTCGTTACAGGTCAGAAGCCCGAAAGTCTGACAACCAGACTTACCAAGGGGTATCGTGTAACCCAATCGTGGAGGTAGGATAGACAGTCGCTCCATGTAAACTACTGGTATTCAGTTGCATCTGGTTAGACTGGAAGCCGACCCCAACATAGTTGGGAAAAGTCTAGGCAGATGATGGCAATTTTTTTTTTCGTTGGAAAAAAACCCCTGGTTCTCTTTATCTGTCTGTATATACATTTCTCTTCATCTATCATTGTTCCCGTGCAAGAACAATTTTTTTTCTTACTCTGCCACCCTATATACTACTAAGAGCGGCTTCGCACTACATCCGATCCGAATCCTAATTAAAGATCCGACTTACATCCGAATTGGAAATGTTCTAAATTCGGACGGATAGAGTTCGGATCTAGTGCGCAACCCCTCATACAAATAGGACTATGGTCACTTCGGACCGGCATTTCTCGGATTCGGATCGGACGTAGTGCGAAACCGCTCTTTGGCTGACGTTTATTATCGCGGAATAAATCAATGCGATTCATATTGGAATAAAATAAAGAGGGCATAAAAAAATTCCCGTATAACAAGCCTGCTTATTACTGTGTATGTATTAGTTTCAGTTTGTGATATAAAATATTATAGGTATTGTAATCTAGATCGTCACCAATAGAAGCAACGCCCACTTTGTGGAAATATTCGCTTCACAACAGCTTTATTTGGTCCCGACTGATTCAATGACCTTTAGAAAACGTTTCAGTTGAAAAGAATTAGTATGTCCTAGTATAGACTGTATTTGCGGTCGCAAGCCACTCCTACCAGAGAAAACCAGCTAATTCCAGATGAAAATAACCCTATTACCTAATAAGGTTTTTGTTTTTTTTTTTAATGTTGTAGCATCATGCTGAGATAGGAGCCTTTTGGCCTCTTATAGGACTTTCTGTTTAATTTTCTTTTTATTACTTTTTTTTTTATATACCTTGTTTTTTATTTTACTGTGTTTAGTTTAGTTTGTGATCTTCTTATACGAGTCGCAATAAATAGTTTTTCTTTCTTTCTTTCACCTGGAATTTTTGAGTAGCAGCCCGGATTCTGTATTTGTGCCCAGTTGATGGCAATATTGGCAAAAGGCTCGCCCCCTATTACATGGAACTTAAACATAACTGGCGAAATGTGGGTTTACTATAGATACACCTCTGATCCCGCGGTGATGTGATCTTATGTTAAATGTAAAAATACAGTGATGGGGATATAATTTTTTATCATTACGTGTTTCCAGGCTGGCGGCAAGACGTACGGGAAGCGGGAGTCGCGGGCGCCGGCCGCCTACACACAAGAAATGCAATTACCACAAAACGTTTCATGATCGCATCATTATAATTATATAATTATAAATAAATAAATACTATATAGAGAGGCGCGACGCGGCCGACCGTCGCCGCGTGTCCTAAGCTAACTTTCTATTAAGTTGCTATTGTCCGATATCTTGTTAGTTAAAGCAAACAGGTGAAATGGAAGGGTGTATGTTTATACATGTTTATATATAATGAATATTGTAGGTTAATTTTGTGCTGTTTCCAGAATAAGAATTTCGATGCAGGTTCCAATAACTGACCGCCACTGTAGATTGTATGAGAGGAAAGTTCACAAGATTTATATGGTTATTATAATATAAACTTTTATTTTAAAGCTTTGTATATCTATTGTCGTAAGTCCGTCGTGGCGTCGCTCGCACTACGTCACTGCGGTCGGTGGCACCATGAGTTAGCCGATTAATTGCTTGTTATTAGTGTCACCTAGCGTAAGCGTAAGTTAAGGTTGACGTGAGATTGTAGCTGTAAAATTAACGTGCGGTGTTGGTGCAGCCGGCCCGAGTGCTGCTGTGGCACAGGAGGCTTGCTAAGTAATGTGTGAGCTTGCGTGGCGTAGTGATCGACGTACATAAGTTTTATCTCTCAGGCTGTCCATTAATTATCAAGTGTAGGCTAATTTCCGTTTTTATTCCAGCTTGTGTTAAAATTATAATTTCTCGTCACTTGAGGTACTAATAAATAAACCTAATTGTATGCACTGGGTGTTTATATTATTCATTCTGTATATCGTATAGCTGGTATTGTTTGGGATATCTGTGATTCTACGTCTGTCTTGTTTTGCATCTCGTTAAACGCGCCAGGAATGATGACACACTGATTCTAATGGGGACCATTTTGTTATTGCGATGACCGCAATGTTTCATGCATTTGTCGATATCTTCAACATTGCTTTTACTACTGTGCAATTATAACGTCGCAAAGTTTTTATTGAGTTTGGCGAATATCATTACATAATAGAATCTTATTCGGTCTCCCACACAATACCAGCATATAGATCACGTTGTATTTATAATAAAGCGTACTGGGGCTGCGCTATATTGAACATTTTTGTGTTGATATATTTAATTGGATCGCGAATTCTAACACAAATTGTAGATATAGCATATTGGCCTTAGACATATAGACAGATATAGTAAACTTGTAGCTATCGAAGCGGGATCATAGTATTAATTAAAAGACATATTCATTATCACTGTCACAGCAATAATGTGATAACTAAATTTTAAAACAGTCCGATGTTTCACTTATTAGAATAAACCCACTCGTAAGGTTTTCGTCCTATTGTTACCCGACTGCGCTAGAAGGAGGATATTGTTTTTCACTTAAATTGTTAAGAGGATTAGGTAAAAGGTTATATGAATTTTAATACTAATATATGAAACATTTGACTATAAAATTATATGCTATAAATTATTTGATTCTCGATCTATAACTAACTTCGTTCGTCGTTATTTTTGTACTATTATGTCAGAGTTAAGTTTACTTAAATCAAGACCGCTAACCCCCTATAATTCTGTATTGAGGGTTTCTTAGAAATTAAAACAGTATGCTATATATTAGAGATGTTTTATTTTTTACCTTATCTTCTTTTAATTACATAACTCACAATACTCAGCAGTGGGACAGCGTAGACAAACTACAAAAAAAAAGAGATCACTGGTACCAATATCAACAACAGCACCGCATCATGTACTCGTAGTCGTGACATAGTCCGTGCAGGTTCAGGGGACACTGCAGGAACTCTGGACACAGCACCGGCAGTTGATCTGCGAACAAATATGAACGAATTTTAGTCCCAATTAAGCATTCATATCCAGTTCAGTTCAGTTCGAGCACCATTTTCATATTTCTGCTAAAGAGGGTGTAGACGAGACGATTTGTGCGTGATCCTGCCTTCTGTGCCCCAAAAATGCAGCCATAATGACCTCTGCACTGCCAGCGACGACGCCGCCGTGGCAGTGGCGAAGATTTGGGCCAACAAAATCTAATTCACTGTCGTGCCATCGACAGGACGTAGAAGAGGCCTTCGACAAAAGTTTAGAAACGTCAAGTTGATTTAAAGTATATAACTAGTAATAATTCTTTCAATATTCACAGATACCCTGTGCCTTCTGTGTTAAACATGCAATAATTCAATACCTAATGAGTAAGCACATCCGCAGCAGTATCCATGGATGATAGCTTCGTCTTCTTCGCAGCTCTTCGGGGGACAACCGTTGCACCACATGCCGATCCAAAGCCACGGCAAATTCACTGCAAAGAACATTAATTAAATCTTATAAATTAGTAACGCAACATTAGACACGAAAATAATCAGTTATCTGCAGAAAATATGGGCGTATATTTACCATCAATTATTTATTTTATTATTTTTAATCATTCCTGTCGCCGTTTTGAGAAAATGAGTGTGGGTTAATGTTATTATTAATTATTTATTCAAAATAGACATAGGTACTTAAGTACAGTCAACAAAAGAGATAAGTATGCAGGATCGTCGGATATGGTTGAAGTTTAGTAAGAAACTGATGGATGTTCTCGAATAAAATTTAATTTTATTAATAGAAAACAAACCGCTCATTTATCAAATTAAATTTCAGTCGACGGCAAGTGGTTTTCGTCTAAAAATGGATTACAAATTTTGACATAATTTAAAATGAATGTACTAGGCTATAAGCAAAGTAAATCATCTATCTATATATATAAAATTCAGTCATGACTGACTGATATATTAACGCACAGCCTAAACCGTTGGTCCTAGAGACATGAAATTTGGAGGGTGTGTTCTTTGTGAAGAGTAGGCATTCACTAAGGGTTTTTCGAAATTCCACCCCTAAGTGGGTGAATGGGGGAGGTTGAAATTTCTCGCGGACGAAGACTTGGGCAGAAGCTAGTAATACATATACCTACTTACAGTCGAGATCAAAAGTGTGAGACTTGACTGTAAGTTAATTTTACAAAAAGTCATTTTCGCAAACGTGAGATTTGATACAATGACAGATAAAGTTAGGTAATTCATAGGCCATTATTGTCCAATCTCTGTCGCTGATTATGAAACTGTTTTGGGGAAAGATAGATACGTGATCATAACAGTCTGCTTACCTCTAGGAGCTTTTTTAACAGCATCTATACCGCTAGCACTTGACGATGGCTTAAAAAATATACCAGAGACACATTTACTAAGAGACATTAATACAAATATAAGGTAAAACGTCCTCTTCGAATACATCTTGTTATCCTTAAGTTCAAGTTAACGGTAACTCCTTTATATATCTGTGAGTTAATTAACTAACTAACAAGGTGTGATTTTAACTAATGAGGTGTAGGTCAGTGCCATGAGATAAGGGCATTTCTTTGAAATATGACCAATTTAGAAATGAAATAAGTAACTAGTGGGCATACCAGTTGTTTAGTCATAAGTTCATAACAGATTTACTTCCTTACCTACTTGGAACTTAAAATCATTACTCTTACATTGCTGCTTCGTAGTTAGATATAAAAATCGGTTAGCCAAGGGCGTAGCTATTACTGTATCAGCAGGAGAAAATAAACATCCATGAAAAATGTGCCATGTGTTTCATGGTGATCAGCGTTAAGAGCCATTTCACGTTTTCGCGCGAATTTCTAAGATTTTAGTCGCCTAATTTACCGTCTTAGGTAATACCCTGACATTGTTGAATACATGTAAAAAAAAGACCAATCTTTCGTATTGATACTTCATGTAACACATTTACAAAAACTTATTTGTTTTCTTTGTGGTGATTAATCTCCCACAACTAGTTTACTGAAAAAACATCGCAGAGCCAATTTCAGATTCCTATATCTATCATTAGTATTTATAAATTTGACAAAAAAAAATACATTAAGCATCAGACATATAGTTTTGTCGACACATAATGTAATAGAATATCGATTACCAATAACATTAATTAGTAAAAAAATAAAGTCTTAGGACAATTTTTACGTTTTATATCGCTATCTTATCGCGATTTTTTGGTTTAAATAAAGCGTAATTACAGTAAAAAAATTATGTCAAAATAAACTATGATCTTTAACAAAACTAATTCTAAAGTTTTATTAAAATCCTTTCATTTAATTAGACATAATATTGTTATTGACATCACTCTAAACTATAATAAATTACAATGCATAAGCGGACATCGATTAGTACGGCGCGAGCGCTCATCGACGAAGGACCTGTGCCATTTTTTCCCGCCTCCCGATTGTCGAGCGCACGTATCGTGAACGCATTATTATACTACGAGTACAACATTTTGATCCTCTTCGTATTTTTTTAAAAAATGCTTCCGAAATTGACTCGGTTTTACCAAGATTGCGTATTGCCAGAAATCATAGACCCTAGAAAGGCAAGATCAATGCCTTTACGACAAATATTTATATAGAGTACTCGTAAATTATAGTCATTATTACTTCACAATAATGTCTGATTGTTTATCTGTTAATTTTTATTATACGCTAGTATTGCAGGAGAGGGGTCCGTGGCTAAATAATAACAGCCGCACAGGTCGGTCGATCAGGTTAAGCTACGCTTGCCGCGGTTGGTCTGTGGATGGGTAACCATCTTTACATACTGAGACCCCTCCGTGCCTCGGAAAGCACGTTAAGCCGTTGGTCCCAGCTGTCATTCGTGGATCTTTGACAGTCGTTACGGGTAGTCAGAAGCCCTAAAGTCTGACAACCAGTCTTACCAAGGGGTATCGTATTACCCAGCAACTGGGTTGTGGAGGTCAGATAGGCAGTCGCTCCATGTAAAATACTGGTATTCAGCTGCATCCAGTTAGACTGGAAGCCGACCCCAACATAGTTGGGAAAAGGCTAGGCAGATGATGATGACGCTAGTATTGCATACAATTAAGTATTCCTAACTGAACAGACAGCTATGCTGCTGGGGAGTTTGTTCCGCCACTTCTTCTCACCAGCGACAGCACTAGACAGTGGTGAAGGGCGGGCGTTTTTAGGGGACTGTCTTTTGTAAATTTTGACGTTCGAAGTGCTGATTCTCAGCCTAGTTTGAATAAATGACTTTTGATTTTTACCGACTTCACAAAAAGGAGGAGGTACTATGTTCGGCTGTTTGTATGTTTTTTTTTTTTTTTTTTTTTTTTGTATGTTTGTTCATCGAATACTCCGCCAATTGTCGACAGATTTTCAAAATTCTTTTTTTGTTCGAAAGTAGATAGTTCTGAGGTGGTCCCATTGTCACCAAGTTAGGATCTGATGATGGGATCTTAGAGAAATCGAGGGCAACCCTCAAATTTTATAGGCTTACTTATGGTTTTTCGCATATTTTATGAAGTATCTTGTGTATTTGCGTATGGTTGTCACCATCTCAGGTAGCTGGGCTGATGATGGAAGGTACAACTCCTTAACAGTAAGAAGTTACTCAAACAGGCAAGGACTGTTTTAGTAAATTGTTTTGATGTTTGATTGGGCATTTGCCACATTTTGTCTCATGATCATCAAGTCATGACCTGATGCTGCAGTCAGGATAGTCTGCAGAGTACCTAACTCCTCGACAACTAACAGCAGATATATCGTGTTTAGGCTCATTGGAAAGGGCTCGATGTGTGGATAAACGTAATGTTAATGAGGAACACCGAAGTACATAGAGACCTGATGCTGAAGCCAGGAGCATCAGAAAAAGTACAACCCTTGAAATTACAGCACCGTAGTCAAATCAAATCAAATCAAATCAAAATATTTTTATTTCACATAAACCAACATGGGCACTTATGAAACGTCAGAAGCTAGGTGCACGGTTCCAATTGGTCGTTTCCTATGGAGAAGAACCGGCAAGAAACTCCATGGTTACTCTTTTAAAAATAATTGGCTTTTACAATGTTTTCGAGTTACAGTAGGTATGGGAGGACAGCGTAGGCCTGTCAACAAGTACCAGGTACTTGATAAAAATAAAAAATGGTCTACAGATCTAGTCTACAAGGCTTACAAAGTCCTCACATTTACAAAATAAGGATGTATCAAAAGGATAAACAAAATATAAAAATCTACTAAAACCAAGAGATATGATTGCCATTTCAACTAAGAAAGAGGTGAAAAATTAAAATTGTCTGTATATAATGTCAAATAATAAAAAGATTATGTCATAGAAGTATGTACAAATAAAAAATAAACATCGTAATTTGAGAGCAGTTAATAGACATTTACGTAGAACTTATGCCGTCAAAGAGGTGCCAGGGAAGCCACATGTGCAGAAGGAATTATTGCCAAACTACCTTGTCTTCAACGTAGTCTTTAATCTTATAATATGCTTTTTTGATAAGGACTCGTTTGATGAGGGTTTTGAACTTTCCATCGCTAAGTTCTGTAACCGACTTTGGCAACTTGTTATAAAAACGGATGCTGTTTACAAGAAATAACTTGCTAGTTTTAGTTAGTCTAAATTTAGGTATCACAATTTCATTTTTACTGCGTGTATTTATATTATGGAAATCGCTTCTTATTTTGAAAAGTCCTAAGTTTTTGCGAACATACAAAATACTTTCTAAAATGTAAAGAGAAGGCAGAGTTAGTATATCAATTTCTTTAAATTTGTTTCTAAGAGACTCGCGAGGACCCATTTTATATATTGCGCGGATTGCCCTCTTTTGTAAAATGAAAATTGAATCTACGTCAGCTGCCGATCCCCACAGCAGAACACCATAAGACATAATACTGTGGAAATATGCAAAGTATACTAACCTAGCTGTGGCTATATCTGTCAACTGCCTTATTTTTCTTACTGCATATGCAGCTGAACTTAATCTACCTGAAAGAGCTCTAATGTGTGCGCCCCATTGTAATTTTGAATCTAAAGTAATTCCCAGAAATACAGTTTCCGTAATAGCATCTAGTTTTTTGCCATCAAGTTTTAAATTCAGATCCACTTGAGGTACATTTGGTAATGAGAACTTAAGACATTTAGTTTTGTTCGCATTAAGTAAAAGATTATTAGCTGCAAACCATTTCGAAAGAACAGCCAGACTATCGTTGACATGTAAGACATCCGTATCTTTTCTATCTATTTTAAAAATAAGGGAAGTGTCATCAGCGAATAAAATGATATCCGATAAGTTAGCCATCATGTAAGGAAGGTCATTAATATATACTAGAAATAAGAAAGGGCCAAGAATTGAGCCTTGAGGCACGCCCATCTTAACTAGAGACCCCGATGACGTCGCCCCGTTAACGTCGTGTTTGGGATCATTTTAAACAGGACTAAATTTTAAGTTCAATGCAATGTTGACATAAGTTTGGCCTGATGCTGCAGCCAGGATTATCAGCATCTAGTCTAATTAATGAATAAGGTATGCTTCAGAGGTGGTCCCATATAAATTTTATGAACTTTGCTTGGGTAGTTTTGGAATTATCGTCAACAATACGTTTGTTTTCCACTTAGTTTATATTGATGATGTTTATCTTCCTGTCACTAGCAAGTAGTGTTATATGAATTTGTATGGGGTAAGTAGGTACAACTAAAAAGCGAAAAATAAAAACTTTTTTACAAAAAAAAACAACCGACTTCCAAAAAAAAACACTACAAAGTGAAAAATAACTTTAATTTCGGAAGTCGGTGTCAAAAAAACGAAAATGTGGAACCAACGACACCGACTTCCGAAATTAAAGTTATTTTTCACTTTGTAGTGTTTTTTTTTGGAAGTCGGTTGTTTTTTTTGTAAAAAAGTTTTGACATATTTGTTCTTTTTTTATTAGTCTAGAAAGAAAACTTTAGTAGACTGAATAAATAAAATAACTTTTTTTATAAGTCTAATCTAACAAAGGTGTATTACGCTCTTAACGGCTCAGGATTGTTTAGTCCGTGTCGACACTCGCGCTACACTGTTTGCATTGTGTATGTGTGGATAGCTACGCACACATACAAAATGCTGCCATCTTTTACCTAAACTCGAGCGTCAAACATTTGTGAAATGGCTCTTAAGGACGCTATCACATTTTTTCACGAATAACAGTGCTTTTCAGGTACCATTTTAATGAACTTGGAGTCGCAACTGCAAGGATATCTTGGTTTCAAATTAAAGATAATATATTCATCTCCAGAATGGCTCCATAACAATTAAATAGCCCTATACAAAATTTTCACACAAATACGTTTTTACCATCACAGTAATCGCAAAAAATTTAATAAAAAGGGGTTTGAATAAGTACCTATATAGCTAAATCCACTGCATATTTTAATTTAAAAATAAGAAGATATTGTTGCTTATATAGTCCTGATACGACAAGCTAAATATTTTGTAGATAAATAAATAACTTTTTCATTTATGAGACAAATAAGGAACGCTCTCAAATTTCTCCATACATTTTCTACCCGCGGACACTTGCGGTTCGTCATTCCGCGCTCAGAGGCGCTCGTGGAAGCACGTCTGTGTCGCTTTCTCGCAAAAAATAATTACGTAAAAAAGTGAGTTCCGAGTTGTGTACTGAGGTCGGACGAAGTTGATACTTTTTCGGACCGAAATAAAATTAAGTACGATTATTGGTATTTTTTTCAGAAACAAATACTTAGTTGTAATTTTTACAAGCTTTTATTTAACTTGCAATGTATGTATGTACGAGTATGTATGTATGTAACTATGTTTGTTCGGGTGGACTCTTGCAACTAAATTTTGAACCAGATATCTTCAACCGATTGAGCTGAAATTTTGTATGCACTTTTAGTTTGGATGACAATGCATGGTTAGCTGTGTGACGTTATTCTAAATCCAAAATGGCGGAACGCCCAAGATGGCGGACTACTTATTTTTAAGGCACTCCTACAATATGGATATCAAACGAAAGGGATTGCTGAGAATAACTCGAAAAATAAAATGACGTCACTCTAAATCCAATATGGCGGACTTCTAAAGATGGTGGATTAGTTATTTTTAATGCACTCCTACAATATGGGTATCAAATGAAGGGGATTGCTGAGAATAACTTGAAAAATAAAGTGACGTCACTATAAATCTAATATGGCGGTCATCTAAAGATGGTGGACTAGTTATTTTTAATGCACTGCAACAATATGGGTATCAAATTAAATTACTTGCTGAGGATGACTTGAAAAATAAAGTGACGGCATTCTAAATCCAATATGGCCGAACACCAAAAATGGCGGACTAGTTATTTTTAATGCACTTCCACAATATGGGTATCAAATGAAAGGGCTTGCTGAGAATAACTCAAAAAACAATGTGACGTTACTCTAAATGCAATATGGCGGACTTCTAACGATAGCGGACTAAGCTTTTTATGCTTTCCTACAACATGGGTATCAAATGAAAGGTCTTGCTCAGAATACGTATGCGAGTTAAACTCCACAAAAAAACCTGTCCAGCAATAACTAAAAAGTAAAAAACAAATTAAAAGTAATTTTTTTTTTAAAAACAAGCTTTTAGTTAAATGCGCTAAAAAGAATAAAATAAAATTGTCCTTTAAAACTTTTACTATCAACTTATAACGTCATTAAGTACACAAGTTATATATGATATAAAAGCTTGTTGCGAGATTTACCTGTGTAGATAAACAAGTAAATAACATGATCTGATTGATTTTCATTTTTTTAATTTTCAAACTAAGTAAATACGAGTACTTAAATCTGAAAAAAACTTTTTTACTTTTAATTTATTTATTTAGTGGATGTAGATGACGGATAAAGATTGTACCTATAAATATTTATTTTATTATTTTATAATCAAATTAAAATGATGGAAATGTTTTTTTTTTGACATTCGATATTAATAGTCGATTTTGGGGTTTTTCGGGGTGATGATTACGAATATAACATCCATTTTTTATTCAAGGTAGCGGATTTTTGTTTGTGACAAATCGACTTACGGCCAATTTCTTCATAATACCAGTATATCCAGTTGTCATGCTACGTCACAGTTTTACTCTTCAATTCAGTAATTTTTTTTAGTGAATTATAATGTTGCTATATTGAAGAATACAATTGTGACGTAGCATGAAAACTGAATAGACTGGTATTACGTTTAGTCGGTTAACAAAGTCGCGTGGTTTTTTTGTTTACCTTTATTTAGCTACCTAAACCTATGGAGTATAGTAGTAGTACAATGAAATATTTTCTATGTGAAAAGACAGCTGTGCTGCTGGGGAGTTTGTTGCGCCACTTCTTCCCAGCGAAAGCACTAAGAAGTGAAGGGCGGGCGTTTTGGGGACTGTCTTTTGTAATTTTGACATTCGAAAAGTGCTGATTCTCAGCCTAATTTGAATAAATTACTTTTGATTTACTTTTTTTCTTATTTTTAAGTAAATAAAATACTGTTTTCATAAGGGAATGATTATTATTAAATATCACAACGAAACTCTACGATAAACTCCCAGGCTAGTATTTGATTATGTAATACTCCAACAATTGACATAAAAAATAATATTTAAAAGTACTTAGGTACATCTTTTCAAACTAACAGCAGACTGTGGTATAAATGTGGATGTTCCTTGTAATACTAAAATGTTAAGGTCGTTTTTGGGTACCTAGTAATGAACATATTGACTGATGAACTTCAACAATACTAAAAACATGATTATCACGCAGATAGTAAGTACTAATAACACTTACCAAATTCGATTGCGAACTTACAACTAACTTTACTCAATAAATACCAGCAAAATTAAAAAAAAAAATCTTCAAGTACCAAGATTAGTTAAGTTACGTATAAAAATCGAGCGAACAATGGTTTCAATGTGTGCGTGCGCGTAATGTTGCTGTGTTGCGATTCAGATACCTAAACTTGAGCGAGTTCAAAATGTGATAGCGTCCTTAAAGTTTCGCAATCTCATTATCATGCTGACTTGCCGAGTAAGCGAGCACTGAGCACTTACTTACTCATTATCATGCTGACTTGCCGAGTAAGCGAGCACTGAGCACTTACTTATTGCCAGTAGAGTGTGGTTTGATAGGTATTATGTGGGCCGATCCCGGCGGCACTGCAATGCCGGGCCGACCCGCGACGGGAGTGGAGCGAGCCCCGAACATCCCGTCAGCTTACAAAAATCAGTTTAATATACTGGTCCCTCAGTGAGGGAACTTTCAGATATTAAGCTGAAAAGAACAGATACTACACTTTGATCTTAGCCAAAAGGCCGAGAAGCGATACCAGAAAATTGGAAATCGGGGAGCCTAAGTCAAACACGGATAATCTTGACACCGCGATTCAGAAATACGCGTCATCAGCACACTGCCATCTAGCGGTCATACTTGGAACTAACTCCGTGGATACTAAACTAAGTTTGATGTTGACACACCGATGTTAGTCATTTAGTTTCTCATTTTATATATTATAGAAGAATTATATTATAGTGTTAATAATATAGAGTAATCTACATAGTATTATAACAGACGAAATGTGAGTGTACTTTAAACCCTCTGCTCTGCCTACCCGTTCCGGGAACCGAGGTATGATATTTGTTATAAGGAAGTAACAGCGGTACTTAGATATTATATTAAATTAAACACAGTCATCATCTGCATAGCCTTTTCCCAACTATGTTGGGGTCAGCTTCCAGTCTAACCGGATTAAATTAAACACAGTATTTTATAAAAAAAAAAAAGTTTATTACTTTACATCGAACATTGTAGTAGATATATCATAATACAAATGTAATATTAAATTACAAATTACATCGGCGAGTCTTCAAGGCGCACGCGTCGTCAACAATAAAATAAATAACATTATGAGATCAAAATCATATCACAGATTAATATCCAGACATTGTGCAATATACTTAAAATTAAAATAAATAAATAAGCTTTGTGATATACTTGTAAAGTAAACCCGTATCTTTTTGCATTTATGACTAGAGTTCATTTAATTCAAATAAGTAATTTAGGAAGATCAGGCTATTTTGACAATCTCTGTTGTGTACATCAACCTCGTACACTATGCTACAGCTCGACGACAAGACGCAACGACACGCTGCGGCCGACAATTTTCATATAATCAATAAAACATCGAGTTGCAGAGTCGCGACACCGCCCCGACCCTTGCTCGAGCCAGACCGCGCCGCTGAGCCTGTAGTTTTACATTCGTCCTTAAATAATTCCGATCCAGCCTATCCCTTGCTGCCCTCTCCCAGCGACGCCCTAAGCCGAGGTCGGTACACACAGGGGATGCCCTTAGCATGTAGCTGACTGGAGGCCTTAATTTATTGAGGCATCCACTGGCAAGCCCGGTTAAGCAGACGACAACCTCATAGGTGGAACTGCGAGATGCCATTCACAAAAAAAGTCGCATCGGCAATGGGAGTAGGGGAGCCGCACGCTGTCGCTACTTGTCGCAGCGTCTAGACGCAGAGTTCACGTGCATACCGACAGGTCAGTGTCTGGTCGCATATCGCATAGGGTGCGAGGTGGTTTACTGATTGATTAATTCTTATTAGCTAACAAGTTAATTACACAACTCGCATTCGTGACTAGGCGGATGACCAAACTAGTAAAACTTTGTGAAATAGGTACCTAAGCCCTTTGTGTCAATTTAATCTCCGCTGATTGGGTTTATCTACGTATTCCCATAAGATCTACAGTACCTAGATAATCATCGTAATTACCGAAGTTATCATAGAAGTAGACACTTGATTTTGATTACATGTTACATCAAAAGTTTTCATATAAAAGTTTTGGCACTGTGATCTTATAAACTATGAGCTATGTGTCGATTTATTAAAACTTTAGTCGATTGTACATATTATATAATGATGAGTAAGTCTCACACTCTCAAAGATAGAGATTTAGTGAGTAATATAATGTAGTCGCTGAAGAACTGTGAACTATACGTATAATACAGGATGAAAGGGGCATCGACGCGCAAACTATATCCATGAATTCAGCACATGATTCTGAACCCTGTCATCATCATCATCATTTCAGCCGAAAGACGTCCACTGCTGGACATAGGCCTCCCCCAAGCACCTCCACTTCGACCGGTTTTGTGCTTCTCGCATCCAACGAGTTCCTGCGGCCTTCACAAGGTCGTCGGTCCACCTTGTGGGAAGCCTTCCAACGCTACGTCTTCCGGTACGCGGTCGCCACTCCAGAACCTTTCGGCCCCATCGGCCATCTGTTCTGCGAGCAATGTGCCCTGCCCACTGCCACTTAAGTTTGACAATTCTTCGGGCTATGGCGGTTACCTTGGTTCTCCTGCGGATCTCTTCATTTCTCTCTGAACCCTCTAGCGTATAATATTTTCGTAGTTTATTAAAAAAAAAAAACTGCTGTTTTATAGACAAGAGCAATATACCTACACGGTCAAAATGTATGGCAGAGATATTTTTTTAATAGCTAACCGACGAAAAATTTCAACGCAGAGGGTTTCAGAATCATGAAGGTAGTGAATCCATGGTTACAGGTTGCGATTCGATGTCCCTACCAGTCTGTATAATATTATTTATAATGTAACTTTACATTTAAAGCAGACTTGTGTTCATTTGTCTTTGTGTGTAACTATGAAAGTTTCCATTAAATCTACACATTGATTTAATTATAACCTATTTACATTGGTCCTAAATAAACAAGTACCTAACTATTGCTTCAAAACAAATAAGAGAAACAGTGTAAATATGAAATAATTACCTACTGGTTAGCAAAATATGAGCTCAAATGATAAAGAATACAGGTGTAAAATAAAAGTCCCATCACGAAGCCGTCATGTACGCATTCTGTACATCAAACTAAGTAACTTTGTGCAAAAATAATAGCTAGAAAACGTCTTTTATTTTTAGTGCAATACAGGGATCGTGATTCGTGGGAGTATTTAAAGTTATCCATACTAATATTATAAATGCGAACGTGTGTCTGTCTGTCACCTCTTCACCGATTTAGATGGGTATAGAGAATTAGAGATAGTTGGAGTCCCGGGAAAGGACATAGGATACTTTTTATCCCAATATTCCCACGGGGTCGAGACTTATGCGGGTGAAACCGCGGGGCGCTGCTAGTAACTTAATACTTAAACCTATTTTCTAAAAAAACGCCAAAAAAAGAACTTTGACTTTCAATATCTCTTACAGGTTTCCCATTTATGATGATAATACCGGTAAGAACCACTGACTTTCGGCTTCCGTTGAGGGTATTTTTACACCTGTTATTATAACCTACAGGACAATAATAATACTGAAAGAAGTCCTCGACCAATGTAAACGTCCCATACAACTAATTACAACAGTATTTAATTTACTAAAATGTTGGCACAAAACAGACAACATCTATTTCCACAACACTAAAGGAAGATATCCGACATTTTAATGAACATTTAAAACCATATACAATCCAATTTTGGCGAATGAAACATCTAATCATAACAATTTGATGTGTTAAATAAATGTTATTCTTTGATTAATACCTTTCTACAATATTCTACAAATCACTACTCTCTGATACCTAATAATCACAGAACTAACATAAGTACAGTCAACAAAAGAAATTAATATACAGGATCTTCGGATATAGTTGAAGTTTAGTAAGAAACCGATGGATGTTGTAGACTGAAATTTAATTTGATAAATGAGCTGTTTGTTTTCTATTAATAAAATTAAATTTTATTCGAAAACATCCATCGGTTTCTTACTAAGCTTCAACTATATCCGACGATCCTGCATACTTATCTCTTTTTTGACTGTACATATAGATGTATCACATACTAATACTACAATCGCATATTATTTTTAAAACAAAATGCAGCTGAAAGTTTTCCACATAAAACATAACATAACAAAAAAACTAATTACTAATTAACATTAAAAAAAAACTTGTTCAACTATTAATAAAATAATACTGTTAAGGTGAATGCGCAGTGGTAGACCGCGAAATTCAAATTTTCTTACGTTTTTTGCAATTTGCAGGCCAGTGTCAGGTTGTATCTTGATCAAAATTTGATTCGCGACAATAACAGGTACGTATTTATAGAATTATAATCATTAGAATCATTAATACGTCTTTCTAAGTAAGATTTGTACCACTAACCAGTTTTCCATAAGAGATTTGTTGTCGTGGTACAAATCTAACTTAGAAAGATGTATTAATGATTCTAATGATTATAATTCTGTAAATACGTACCTGTTATAGTCGCGAATCAACTTTTGATCAAAATACAACCTGACACTGATCTGAAAATTGCGAAAAACCTAAGTAAATTTGAATTTCGCGGGCTACCCTGGCACTTCCCCCTTAAGTTAATTATGATTTTCTTTTTCGAAGCTTTTGTAACATTTATCTCGTTCTATCACCACATCTTAGATCTTACCCATTTGTTCTCTATCAAAAAATACCACTAGGTACTCTTTCATCTCACCCATGTTATTTACACGGAAGCCCTCTCGATGAGCTCTGGCGCGAGTGCTAGAGACACACGGCGATGCAGCCGGTGTGGACGAGACTGAGTCGCCAGCAGGGCTCCGCCCTCGCACTGCTTGTTGCCCAGGCAGTTACATGAGCACACCTAGAAGTAACCATTATAAGTTTTTTTTTTTGAGAACGGAGATGCAAGTGTCAATTAGAAAGAAAAGAAATCAAAAGTGTGAAAGAATAAGAAGAATTACGGGAGTTTAGTCAGATTTTATCATTAGGTTGCACAGGCCTCCTCTCACTTGAGACTACTGAGAGGGACGACATGACATGACTGACTGACTGATAACAAATTATTATCAATCAAGCCACGCTTTATTAGGCTTACTTATTTCCAGTCTATCAAAAAGTACTCTGTGCTTATTCCTAAGCAAGGTACACACGTAAACTTATAACATTCCTCTGTTTCCTTTGGGGGTTGGGGTTACGCCACACGCGACCTTAGAACACTAATGACAACACAGAATGACAATATAATTGTCAGGGACCATGACCGCCGTAAATCAGGAACATCCATATTAATTCATAACGGATCATGATCCATCATGATTTTTTACGGCTTAGCACGTTTGCTTATTGCTATGCGAAGGTTTGATAGTGTATTATGTGGGCCGATCCCGGCGGCACTGCAATGCCGGGCCGACCCGCGACGGGAGTGGAGCGAGCCCCGAACATCCCGTCAGCTTACAAAAATCAGTTTAATATACTGGTCCCTCAGTGAGGGAACTTTCAGATATTAAGCTGAAAAGAACAGATACTACACTTTGATCTTAGCCAAAAGGCCGAGAAGCGATACCAGAAAATTGGAAATCGGGGAGCCTAAGTCAAACACGGAGAATCTTGACACCGCGATTCAGAAATGCGCGTCATCAGCACGCTGACATCTAGCGGCCACGTATGGAACTAACTCCGCGACTACCTAACCTAAAAATGTGGGTATAAATTTTTTTTTTTGTTGTTGACTCAACACTCAATATCTTTATTGCTTTACCATAATGTGTACTTAGGTGGTAACTATATAATTTAGATCATTATGGACCCTGTAGGGCACAGCAAAAGGTAGGAGAGAGGAAGCCCCGTTTTAGGAGATCATTAAGTTGTTTTTGTGGGAACAACTTATAACATAAATATAAAAATCACTAAATCATACAAAACTCACCGATGCCTGGTCATCATGAGACCTCTGTCGTCCCATTATAGGATGTTCATCTATTGGCAGTAGAATCCTGGAGCCATCTTTATCTTCTTCATCACGGGCGGCGTCTTCAGCTTGCCTAGAATTATTTATATTTTACAGACAAATCGGGAATTCATTGAATGCTATAATATTAGAAACATTATTAATACGCAGGTAATAAAAAATCTCAATAAATAAATAAAAAATATTATGCGTAGGTCATATAGGTAGGTACCAAAAGGATGAGTCTGGGGATTGGCACATGTACGAAGAATCCTATGCTCAGCAATGGATGAAGTCGGGCTATGGATGACGATTGTGACATTTGTGACCAATAGGGCAAATTAAAAAATCATACCGATGATCACGGTATACCTAGCGATTGTAACTAAATTAATAAAACTCAATGCTATTTTCTAGTTACAAAGAGCTATAGAGCATACAAGCTAAGCTACCACACTCACATGGTCATGAACCGCAGCACTAGCAAGTTGATGCTAGCAGCAACTACAGCCAGCCCAAAGAGGATGAACACCAAACTGAGAGCGACGTAACCAGGCTTGCTGGTCAATGCTTGATCATTCTGGAGAATTTAAAGTTTAACATTATAGGATTTAGTCAGTCTTTCTTTACATATGCCAATACAACAGAGGGAAAATGGCCTTAAGGGTCAATCCCCACTGAAAGAGCAGCGGCCGTAAGAGCAAGTGACTTTCCTCTTTTGACTAGTCGCTAGAAGGCTCGTGCAGCCTCGCGGCGCCGCGCTGCCCCTCCTTTGCCTTCAAATGACTATGGTTAATGGCCGCTGCTCTTTCAGTGAGGATTGACCCTTATCATCGCGCATTTAGAACCAATTGGTGACATTAGTCTAATGTAGGCTCTACACACTATGAATAATTTCAATAATCTGTCTCATTTCAAGACTACCAAAATGCAAATGCTTAATGCCTATGGCATTAAGTCCGCCTCTGTACATTTTTGTGCTTGAAGTATTAAATAAATAAATAAATAAAATAATTCTTCAACTCCCATTTTAACAGTCTCCGCTATGTCCCATTAGAATGTTGGGGTAACTTACTTATAACACGAGGTTATATATTATATAATGAAAAATAATACGTACTTGTAAAGCAACGTAATCGCCGAATCCGATGGTGGTTAGAGTAACAAAGCAGTAGTAGAAACTGTCGAAGTAGCTCCAGCCTTCGTATCGCGAGAATACAGCAGCACCTGGCAGACATACGTATGAAATATATTGCTACTAGCAGCACCTGGCAGACATACGTATGAAATATATTGCTACTAGCAGCACCTGGCAGACACACGTATGAAATATATTGCTACTAGCAGCACCTGGCAGACATACGTATGAAATATATTGCTACTAGCAGCACCTGGCAGACACACGTATGAAATATATTGCTACTAGCAGCACCTGGCAGACACACGTATGAAATATATTGCTACTAGCAGCACCTGGCAGACATACGTATGAAATATATTGCTACTAGCAGCACCTGGCAGACATACGTATGAAATATATTGCTACTAGCAGCACCTGGCAGACATACGTATGAAATATATTGCTACTAGCAGCACCTGGCAGACATACGTATGAAATATATTGCTACTAGCAGCACCTGGCAGACATACGTATGAAATATATTGCTACTAGCAGCACCTGGCAGACATACGTATGAAATATATTGCTACTAGCAGCACCTGGCAGACATACGTATGAAATATCTTGCTACTAGCAGCGCCCCGCGGTTTCACCCGCATAAGTTTCGATCCCGTGGGAATATCGGGATAAAAACTATCCTACCTATGTCCTTTCCCGGGATCCAAACTATCTACAGGGTGTTAGGAGAACGCTTCCGAAGCCAGAACGTAGATTATATACTTACAACCTAAATGCAAACGGATACCAATAAACCTTTCGCTTTAAATTGGTTATTTTCAAGACTTCATATTTCGTAAACACGCAATCCAGATTTTTAATGGTATCGTATCGAGAATCACTAGCCCTATCACCTGTCTTCGTTTTCGGAAGCGTTTCCCTTACAACCTGTATACCTATACCAAATTTCATCTAAATCGGTTCAGCGGTTTAAGCGTGAAGAGGTAACAGACATAACAGACACACTTTCACATTTATAATATTAGTATGGATGGATAATAGTAATTCAGGTGTTTAATTTTTTAGCTTAGCTTCACTCGATCTTTCCCCGATAGGGAATGTAGAGGTGTGTGTAATACACCTGTTTCATGAAACTATGCATGATATTTACAACGGCGGATTTACACATTTCTCAAGTATATGCTGTAAAAAAATTCTACAAATGTCCTAGAGTACCTACCTATTTTTCGAATCCTACAATTTGGTTGAAATAGCGTAAGAAATGGTTTTTGGGTATATCTCTGAGCTAAACATAGCTCAATCATGTACGACTAATAAGGCCGGTAATGACTTACATTCTGAAAGACGGCTACAAAAAACTAAAATCTACCGCCCTAGGCTCAAGCCCCTCAGCCTGCGGGTAAATCCGCCAGTGGTTATTCGGTAGTTTGGGCATATAAGATAATTGCCTGGTACTTTCCTAACGGCCGAACCCAATAACCTATTGACCGATCGCTACAAAATAACTGCCAGTACAATATAATCATACGTTAAAACCAGAGATAAATAGGTTTTTCTACCTCCAGTATGCCAAAACTGGTGACAGACAGGTAATTAGATTCGGCCGTAAGAGAGTACCAATGAAATGATGAATCATTAAGGCTCAATTGCTGAAGAGATTCTCCTCTTGGACCCAAGGGAACCCGGATGTAGGTCTGATAGAGCTTAATCGAGTTTAATGAGCTAAATAATAGAATATCAAGCTTTGTCTTGATTGTAAAATATAAATCATCAGAGTAAGTAAAACCATAAGCCCTAAGGAGAATATAGCAGTCTGTTACGGCATTTAGGGACTTTATGGAAGGTAAAATCCTACCTGTAGTAATAATTATCGACGACAGCATCCCGGTCGCGAACATGAGGTTCATTTCCGTGGCCTCGGTGGTGTTACAGCGCAGGTAGCACTTGGCTCGTCTGATAACCACTGACGCGAACTTGTTGAGACGCTCGCCTATGCTCTGGAACATCACCAGGCCTAGAGGGATTCCCACCTGGAATGTGATACTTATATCGTAAAGTTACTTACTATCGTATAGATAATTAAGTTCTTCTAACTGAACAGATAGCTGTGCTGCTGGGGAGTTTGTTGCGCATCTTTTTCCCATCTAAAGCAGAGCTAGAAGGTGGTGAAAGCGGGCGTTTTGGGGGACTGTCTTATGGAATTTTGACATTAAAAAGATCCTAGCCTAGTTTGAATAAATGTCCTTTGATTTGAAATTAGATGGTTAATTTATTGGTTTGCTAAATCAAGGGGCCTTTTTCAGTGTGTGCAGGTAGGCAACACTCCCCACTACAAAAAAAAAAAGATGGGAGCAGTGCTTTTATGTAATTATCTTCTAGAATAAGTTTACAAGAACTGTGGGTAGGCTGTATGAATGCTAGATGGGTCCTGAACCTTCTAGTTAGCCATCAAGCCTGTCATGATTGTATAAATAAACGATTGTAAATATTATATTACGAGTTATGAGTTTACAACCCTTCATAATTATTTTTTTCAAGTTTTTGTTTTATGAGTAAATCTTTTTATTTTTATAGGTTTTGTTCAATATGAACATGTCACCCTCATTTCAAGATTTTTAAAATATAACTAATAAAAATTACAAGATTTTAAAAATTTAACTTTCAAAACCAAAGCTTATAATTCTTACCATAGCATAAGCCATGCAAAATGCCTTCCCTCCATACGTAACAGGTGTAGAGTGACCATAGCCAATCATAGCCAGTACCACGGTCGCAAAATAGAAGGCCCCGGCGAACTTCCACTGCGGGCCCGCTTTGTGTGGCTTGTTCTCTATGATTACTATCTCTATCATGTGGTAGTCCTCGGGTGTTATATTGTATCTACGTATTAAGCCATTTCTCATGTCTGGAAAAGGAATGTTAAATTTATAGTTAATTGTAGTACTTATTTGTGCATCCATCATTATACGCAGGTGGCTTCATTAGTGTTTTCCAAATTATTATAACAACCTCAGTATGTTAATACTCCTTGGAGTTAACTGCTAAAATTAATCTCTCTAATAAATTAAATAGGTAAATATATAATATTTATAGTAATAATGTAAGTTGTAATACCTATTGTACTTGTGCTACTATAAATATTCAAAACTTTTCATTTCCTATCTTTTTGATTCTATTAGTGTAACAAGATTCCAACAAGACCATATCACTTAGAATATTCCTGATAGAGTACGATAGGTTTTAGACTCACCAGACAACACTTCCCATCTTTTACTCTCCGTTTCGGACTCCAAAGCATCGAACACTGCGGCGCCGATCAGCAAATATGTGAACGTGCAGACCACCAGAGATAGTGTGCGGACGTTTTGACGCTTCATGATCACAACCAAGACCTTCTAGTCGCTGGCAAAAAATAGTTATACAGGACTTACACCATGATCTGGAAAATTGGAAAACGTTTATGAAAAATTGCTTGAAACTGGAGGAGACGGGTTCTGGTGGACTGCACATAGCATTTAAAAGTTTTGGCTTCATTACATTTCAAGGAAAATTACAATTTCTTTAATGAAAATACGAAAACACTTTTCCGCAGTTTTCCGAATTTAATTTATATGGAACTACTTACGTTCTATTTGGCACCTTATTTTATAAGTTAAAGCTGCTGGTTTAACACTAAGACATTTTGGAATGAATAATCGTAATATAAGGCATTTGAAATCGAGCTATATACAAAATATTTAAAAATAGCAAAATGTTTCAGTCGATAAATTGAATGAAAAAGTACTCTGATAGTACTACTATTGAAATTTTTATATACACTTCCATGTTTGTAAACAAGCGTTGAATAGTGCATCGTATTGTACAAGCAATGTATAATGAAATATTGCGTTTCATACTTTGTGGTTTTTCGGATATATAGCATTTTTCCGTGGTCTATACAAAGAAAATTAAAAATGCATACCTATTTTTGTATCTGGGGCGCTAAAACAGGCTGAGATGCAAACAATGCGCTTTTACTAGATGAAAGGTACCCTATATCCTTTTCTATAGACCTCCTGACAACGTACTGCAAAACATGATGACCGGTTCATTCGATTAGGCGTGAAAAGGCAACAAACAAACGTACTATCGCATTTATAATATTAGTTAGGATTTACACGAGTTAGTTTGTTGAAACCAATTTCGCAGGAGGACGACATAACATCGCATGCGATTTTATTTGCTGGTGGTGGTGGTGGTGAAACCATTTGGTTTTGGTGGTCAAAGTATGCGTAGAATGTAGTGCTTTTGACAGAGCTTAATGTCAAAGTGACAACGATTTGTCAACGCGACAATCTGTCAATATCCTCTTGTGTGGACTTGTTCGGCGAGTGCATGGCACTTTTTCCGAAATAAATACAATTATTGTAATACAAGTCCCTAAACTGCTTCAAAATGAAAGTTGCGTGCAACAAATCCAACCCGCCGCTAGGTAAAATACAGTGTTCCATACATATTTCTCCATATTGCATCAGCTATAAGGGCTAGGTTTAAAATAGGATTCCTTTATTAACTTTCAGGTGGTTTGCTAGCTTTGGAGTTCTATAGATCCTCAGCAAAAGACGTCCAAGTCGCCTGGGGTGGCGAATCGACCGTAGTGCTGCCGAACTCGTCAAAACCGGTGCCATATGTGACCAGCAATGATTTGATCAGAATTCTTGAGAATGCCTTCAATAAATCAGCTCAGCCCCTCCAGAAAGTGACTATGAACCATTGGCTATCGTTCAGCCTAATCCTGGAGGATGAGATCCCTAAATCCATTGAGTATTTGGACACAACACTTGGTCCAATCACCTACTTGGTTGGAGAAACTTTATCTGTGTCTGACTTGGCAGTCTTTAGTGTTCTGTATGGTAAGTGCTGTCACTATCTATGTCCTACTATTACAGATGTCAGTCTTATCAGTATTTTTATGATTCTAATAAAACTACATTTATTTTCATTACTTTTGTCATTCAATTTTATTAGCAGTAACCTTCCTAATATTTAATTCGATAAAACTCGTGTGCCATCAACTAAGAGTGATGTGTATGTTACAGTATCAGCCAAGTTCAAGGATGTGTCAAAGAAGAATCCTCCTAAGAACATTCTCCGCTGGATGAAGCTGATTGAAGCCCAACCACCTGTTACTAAGGCTCTGAAGGTACTGCCTTCTGAAGTCTTGGATAGTCTGAACAAGGCTTCATCAAGGTTTGTTATACATAATTATTAAAAAGTTAAGTTAATTTCCCTAATAAAATTGGTTAGTGAGCAACAAAAAAAATAACGATAAAAAGTCAGTCAGAAGCCATTTTTTCATTTATTTAAACATTATGCAAAAAGGAGGTCTTAATACCTTTTGAATATTAAACTTGTGTTAACTGAAACTAAGTGTTAATTTAATTTTCAGGAAGTCACCATCAGGCAATGCTGAAGGCAGTCGTCAACAGGAAGGCAAGTTCATTGAACTGCCCCACGCGGAGATGGGCAAGGTTGTGGTACGGTTTCCACCTGAAGCTTCAGGGTAAGTACACCTATTTGCAAAAAATCTGTCTCCTTTGTTGTACACATAGATAGCAATGACAACTCATTTAAGGCGGTCTGTTTGCCAAACCATAATGGTAATAATAACAGTCAAAGCATTGCCAAACCATAAATTAAAGTATAATTTAGGTTCTTAAAAACAATATCTTTACGTTCTAGTTTCCTCCACATTGGGCATGCTAAGGCTGCTCTCTTGAACCAGTACTACCAGCTAGCGTTCCAGGGGAAACTCATCATGAGGTTTGATGACACCAACCCTGCTAAGGAGAATGCTGAATTTGAGAAGGTATGAGCTTAATCTATATTATACAGGGTTATTGGAAAAACACCAACAACCTCTAAAGAGGTCATTTTACTCATCATTATGAATAACTTTTACTGTGGGACTAAACCTGAAATCGCAACAAAAAAATCAGCTGTTCCCTACATTTTGACGAGTTATACTAACATAAATGTAGGGAACAGCTGTTTTTTTTTTCGCGATCTGACCTTAATTTCAGATAGGTAGTCGCTCCATGTAAAATACTTGTATTCATATTTCTAACATATTCGGGATCAGTGGGGTAATTGCCTAACACACTAACAGTAGGAATGGCTTTAATTTTGACAGTTCAACAACATTCATTGCGTTTTTGACGTTGTTGAGTAGTCACTTTTTTCGACCATATGAAGCAATGGATTAGCAATATCCTTCAAAATGATTCGGATAGTGATTGATAATGTGCTACGCTGCAGGCTAGACAGATGATATGACTGTTTTTCTTACTAATACAGCATAATTACTTCTCCAGGTAATCCTACAAGATGTAGAGATGCTAGAGATCAAGCCAGACCTCTTCACTCACACGTCCCAGTACTTCGACCTGATGCTGGACTACTGCGTGAAGCTCATCAAAGAGGGCAAGGCGTTCGTGGACGACACGCCCGCCGAACAGATGAAGAACGAGAGGGAACAGAAGGTTGATAGCAGGAATAGGAATAATTGTATGTATTGTGGTCTTGTTTTATTGAATAATTAGTGAACCGCCCCAATTTCGCACGGGTGCGATCAAATCGTCGAGATTTCTGCACTATATCTAAATAAATATTAATGTTTTATACACATAAACACTGTGAAATTAATCAGCGTCTGACGTAATTTTAGTAGGCAAGTTTTTAATCACGTCTAAACTTGTATGGAGTTGTGTCAGGCAGGCGCTAATTAATTTGACAGGACTAAACTAAAATTTATCTTCTGTCCTTTTCTTAATGAAATAGAAAGAAAAAGATGCACTGAACTGAAATTTAGTTTAGTTTGTGAACAAGGGAATCGACACCATTTTAAATAATTATGCTCAGAAAGAATCGGCTGCTAGGGGGTCTAGAATCATGTGCTGAATTCATGGTTTCAATTTGCACGTCGATGTCCATGCGACCCTATATAGCAGATTTTTTTTAAGTCATAACATAGTAACAGAATAATGATTTCTCGCTAATTTCCAGCCGTAGAAAAGAACCTGCAACTCTGGGAAGAGATGAAGAAGGCAAGTGACATTGGTGTACAATGCTGTGTTCGCGCCAAGATAGACATGCAGTCACCCAACGGATGCCTGCGAGACCCCACTATTTACCGCTGTAAGCCCGAGACACACCCGCGTACCGGCACACAGTACAAGTACGTACCTGTTAGACTACTATCACACTAATAATATTATAAAGGCGAAAGTTAATGAGTGTGTTTGTATGTTTGTTACTTCTTCACGCATAAACGGCTGGACCAATTTTTAAAAACTTTGGTATGGAGGTAGCTGACACCGTGGATTAACACATAGGATAGTTTTTATTCCGATATTCCCACGGGATCGACACTTATGCGGGTGAAACCGCGAGACGCAGCTAGTTCATACAATAAAAATAGATAGTGTAGCAACCCGCACTGGGCTCACGTGGTAAATTACAAGCCAATTCTTCACGAAGAGAGGAGGCCTGTGTCCCAGCAGTCGAAATATTGAATTCTAATTATGTTATGTTATATATATAGGGTGACTGGTAATTAGTGACCGATACTTAAACACGTGATTGTACTCATGATAACAATCAACTTTTACTATGGGACCAAACCTGAAATCGCGAAAAAAAAATCAGCTGTTCCCTACATTTATGTTCGTATCACTCGTCAAAATGTAGGGAACAGCTGATTTTTTTTGCTACAATGTATTCAAAACCTTTCCTACTTACTAAAATACAATTATCTTTCCAGAGTGTACCCAACATACGACTTTGCGTGCCCCATAGTGGATTCCATCGAGGGTGTGACGCACGTACTCCGTACCATGGAGTACCACGACCGGGACCCGCAGTTCTACTGGTTCATTGACGCGCTCGGCATCAGGAAACCTTACATCTGGGAGTATAGTCGGTGAGTTTGAAAAGAACAGTTTTATCCAGGACTTAGAACCAAAAAAGCAAGAACAATAAACATTTTCTAACGAGATTTAGTTTTAGTTAGCTTACTTGCTCTGTTTAAATTCCAACTGACTTACTATTACATTTAAAAGACAGAAATACGTTTTACTAAGTGTACAGTCACCAAAAGAGATAAGTAACCAGGGCCATCGGATATAGTTGAAGTTAAGTAAGAAACCGATGGATGTATTCGAATGAAATTTAATTTGATAAATGGACTGTTTGTTTTCTATTCATTAAATTAAATTTTGTTCGAAAACATACATCAGTTTCTTACTAAACCTGCAAATTTGAACACCGTACTCAAATACACGAGCGGCACGTTGTCGACGGCTGCAGTTGCGTCTGCCGGTGACGCGTGTTGCTCGTGTGTGTGATCACTAATTAGGGCACTGCTGGCAACGAATCCAAAAAAACGTACTATCGAGGAAACGTACATCTATACACCGTAAGGGCTGTTCTTGCTTGCAGCGCTCGGCCGCTATAGTAACGCTTGCTAACAGATGTGGTCATCTTGTGCACGGGATTTTGTTTTCAAATTGGGCAGATGTAAGTTTCCTCGATGGTACAATTGGTTTTTGTATATAATTTAGATTTATTGGCTCGCATCAGCTGCGCAGCTGACTAGATGTGTTTACCGACCTGTGTTTGTCTTTTTCTTGTAATAATTAATTTGTTTTATTTGTATGTGTTCACAGACTGAGTATGACAAACACAGTGCTGTCAAAGCGAAAACTTACGTGGTTCGTGCAAGAAGGATTAGTCGATGGATGGTAAGTTGTTCATTCCTATTAGGGCTGACAGTTCTAGTATGGAAAAACTGTCAAAAATTCAAAATTTATTCTCAGGATAAGACTGTTCTAGTTATTTAAGTTCGGTGAAATTCGCCCGTACTGAAGTAATTTCCAAACAATCACTACCTGAGTTTATGCGCATGATCAAGCATCTGATAAATAAATTTGCTTTAAAAATCTCATTAAATTCACTTATTCTGTGAATTGAGGTTGAATTGTCTCTGTTGGGCTGAATCTAAACAAAATAGAATAATTATATGTGCAGACGCCAGCACGTCAAGCTACGCGAAACTGTAAAATTTTCCCAATCAACCTTGAACCTTATGCTGTAGCGATAAAGTTGAAAATCTATTAAAGAAATTTAACAGATTATAGAAGCTTGATGTGCTGGCGTCTGAACATCAGTCTAAAGTATAATCATCAGTGTATTAATCGCGTCGATAGTAGAATAATAAATTTATTTAGTTCCGTACTAAGTTTTTTTATAGTAAAATCGTTACTTACAGTTTTTATTTTCAAAGTTCTTTAAAAATTTATTTGTACCAGGGACGACCCTCGTATGCCCACCGTCCGCGGTGTTCTCCGTCGTGGTATGACAGTGGAAGGTCTGAGGCAGTTCATCACAGCGCAGGGCTCCAGCCGCTCAGTGGTCTTCATGGAGTGGGACAAGATATGGGCCATCAACAAGAAGGTTTGTGATCGATATTAGAATTATTTTAGTTGTCAATGTCGTGTGAAATTGAGTATAGGCCTCATTACTGCCTAAGAGATATAGCGCTACAAGATTATTTTTGCGCGTGACCAAAATCGGAACTGGCACCGTCATCTTGTTTTTTTGAATACATTTCACAAAACAATTGTATAAATGTTTACAACAGCTCCCCCTTGTCAACGGCATTCGGGCGCCAAAAGATCCTTGTATAGTATTTTTATCTCACTAAGCGACGCGCGCTTTATTTATTTATTTATTTAAACTTTTCGCACAAAAAAGGTACAAAGGCAGACTTAATGCCTTAGGCATTCTCTACCAGTCGACCAAGGGTGGTGAAGAGATTAGATGGCAGGTGCTTTGGTTGAGAGGAACAAGGATAAAAAAAAACTATTAAAACTAGGTACACAAATACATAAATAGGTTATATAGGTACACATACATACTATTTACTATAATATATATATATATTTATACATATATACAAATTCAAGGGAGAGAGATGTTGAGATGACTCTACGCTACCTATTTGTTTTGAAAATAACTGTAATTTCCGCTTAAATGCATACCGACTGGTGGCCGTCCTGATATCAAGAGGAAGCGCATTCCAAAGAAGAATGGACTGAATATGAAAGGAGGAGCTTTACTTGTGGTTAACAAGTGTACAAACACGCTGTGAATGTTGTGTGTAAGCGCAGGAGCTCTCGGTACCGTCCGAGACATGGCGAAGTCGGAAGCGTGTGTGTGTGTGTTACATGCTGACGCTACTCGTCGTCACGCATACGTTTACAGCGTGTTTGTAAACTTGTTTACCACAAGTAAAGCGTGCGTCGTTTCGTGAGATAAAAATACTGTAGCAGTGTCATCAATATAATATTGTCATACCTAGACTAGCTATATTAATCTTACATACACGTAATTTCCACTCTGCTTGCGCGATGCAGGATTTTGCGTGACTTCGGTGTGGTGCGTAGTTCGCATGTGGCAATGTAGATCCCGCTCAGTTTTATTATTTCTTACAGTAACTGATTCATTTTCCACTAATACTAACATACTATCATTTATCAATTTCAGGTGATAGACCCCGTAGCCCCTCGCTACACGACTCTAGAAACGAACCCAGTGCCCGTGAACCTCAAGGGGGTCTCCGACACTACCCTGACCGTAGCCCTGCACCCCAAGAACCCCGACGTAGGGTCCAAGACCGTATATGTATCAAACAGACTGCTGATAGACCAGGTCGATGCCAAGACGTTGAAGGAGGGGGAGAATGCAACGTTTATTAGTTACGGAAATATTTTAATTAATAAGATTAATAAGTGAGTATTTTATTAATATATTAACATAAGCCTTTTTAGGGTTCCGTACCCAAAAGCTGCTAGGTAGACAGTTAAAAAAATATTTGAAGTAAATATTATGAAAATTCGAAATTTTCACAGCGTGTATTTCATCGCTATAATAACAAGTGAAATGAGTTTGCTTGTTTGTTACGCTTTCACGCTAAAAAGGCTGAACGGATTTGGATAAAAAATTGGGACACGGGTAGACCATGACCTGGAGAAGGACATAGGCTTCTTTTCATCCTGGATCGCAGACGAAGTCACGGGCAACAGCTAGTTTTATAATATATAAAATCAATCCCCAGATCCGCGGACGGCACAGTTACCAGTGTAGACGGCACCCCCAACCTAGACAACAAGGACTTCAAGAAGACCGTCAAGCTGACCTGGTTGGCAGACTCTCCACAGGCACCGACCGTTGAAGTTTACTGTGTGTACTTCGACCATATCATATCCAAGCCGCTGTTAGGCAAGGATGAAGACTTCAAGCAGTATATTGGGCATAAGACTAGGGTGAGTAATGAGAGATTTGATTGAAATCATTGTGTTTGAATATATTAACGTTAATGTTATAATTAATTAAAAAAGTACCTAAATTGAAGAGTACAACTGAGACGTAGCAAGACAACTGAATAGACTGGTATTACGTTTAGTCGGTTAACTAAGTCACGTGTTTTTTTGTTTACCTTTATTTAACTATCTAAACCGATGGAGTATAGTTACAGTTACAAAATGAAATTCTTATGTGGAGAGCCTACATAATAATTTCATTTTGTCAAACTACCTGGGGCCTAAGTCACCATTGTTAGTTCTTGACAGATTTTGTATGGCAAATCTGTCAAAATCTCACAACAGAGATACCATTGCAACAATTGTAAATTAGTACCTAAACTAAAAGAGCACCGACCAAGTTAGCTCCTAAACTTTAGAAGATTTTCTTTCTTAAGGACGCTATCACATTTTGAACTCGCTCAAGTTTAGGTATCTGAATCGCAACACAGCAACATTACGCGCACGCACACATTGAAACCATTGTTCGCTCGATTTTTATACGTAACTTAACTAATCTTGGTACTTGAAGATATTTTTTTTTAATTTTGCTGGTATTTATTGAGTAAAGTTAGTTGTAAGTTCGCAATCGAATTTGGTAAGTGTTATTAGTACTTACTATCTGCGTGATAATCATGTTTTTAGTATTGTTGAAGTTCATCAGTCAATACGTTCATTACTAGGTACCCAAAAACGACCTTAACATTTTAGTATTACAAGGAACATCCACATTTATACCACAGTCTGCTGTTAGTTTGAAAATATGTACCTAAGTACTTTTAAATATTATTTTTGATGTCAATTGTTGGAGTATTACATAATCAAATACTAGCCTGGGAGTTTATCGTAGAGTTTCGTTGTGATATTTAAAACTAATCATTCCCTTATGAAAACAGTAAGTATTTTATTTACTTAAAAATTAAAACAGAGTACTTAAATCAATAGTAATTTATTCAAATAAGGCAGAGAATCAGCACTTTTCGAATGTCAAAATTACAAAAGACAGTCCCCCAAAACGCCCGCCCTTCACTTCTTAGTGCTTTCGCTGGGAAGAAGTGGCGCAACAAACTCCCCAGCAGCACAGCTGTCTTTTCACATAGAAAATATTTCATTGTACTACTACTATACTCCATAGGTATAGGTAGCTAAATAAAGGTAAACAAAAAAACCACGCGACTTTCTTAACCGACTAAACGTAATACCAGTCTATTCAGTTGTCATGCTACGTATTCTTCAATATAGCAACATTATAATTCACTAAAAAAATTACTGAATTGAAGAGTAAAACTGTGACGTAGCATGACAACTGGATATACTGGTATTATGAAGAAATTGGCCGTAAGTCGATTTGTCACAAACAAAAATCCGCCACCTTGAATAAAAAATGGATGTTATATTCGTAATCATCACCCCGAAAACCCCAAAATCGACTATTAATATCGAATGTCTAAAAAAAATATTTCCATCATTTTAATTTGATTATTAAATAATAAAATAAATATTTATACAATCTTTATCCGTCATCTACATCCACTAAATAAATAAATTAAAAGTAAAAAAGTTTTTTTTCAGATTTAAGTACTCGTATTTACATAGTTTGAAAATTAAAAAAATGAAAATCAATCAGATCATGTTATTTACTTGTTTATCTACACAGGTAAATCTCGCAAAAAGCTTTTATATCATATAACTTGTGTACTTAATGACGTTATAAGTTGATAGTAAAAGTTTTAAAGGAAAATTTTATTTTATTCTTTTTAGCGCATTTAACTAAAACCTTGTTTTTAAAAAAAGTTTTTACTTTTAATTTGTTTTTTACTTTTTAGTTATCGCTGGACAGGTTTTTTTGTGGAGTTTAACTCGCATACGTATTCTGAGCAAGACCTTTCATTTGATACCTATGTTGTAGGAAAGCATAAAAAACTTAGTCCGCTATCTTTAGAAGTCCGCCATATTGCATTTAGAGTAACGTCACATTGTTTTTTGAGTTATTCTCAGCAAGCCCTTTCATTTGATACCCATACTGTAGAAGTGCATTACAAATAACTAGTCCGCCATTTTTGGTGTTCCGCCATATTGGATTTAGAATGCCGTCACTTTATTTTTCAAGTCATCCTCAGCAAGTAATTTAATTTGATACTCATATTGTTGCAGTGCATTAAAAATAACTAGTCCACCATCTTTAGATGACCGCCATATTAGATTTATAGTGACGTCACTTTATTTTTCGAGTTATTCTCAGCAATCCCTTTCATTTGATACCCATATTGTAGGAGTGCATTAAAAATAACTAGTCCACCATCTTTAGAAGTCCGCCATATTGGATTTAGAGTGACGTCATTTTATTTTTCGAGTTATTCTCAGCAATCCCTTTCATTTGATATCCATATTGTAGGAGTGCCTTAAAAATAAGTAGTCCGCCATCTTGGGAGTTCCGCCATTTTGGATTTAGAATAACGTCACACAGCTAACCATGCATTGTCATCCAAACTAAACGTGCATACAAAATTTCAGCTCAATCGGTTGAAGATATCTGCTTCAAAATTTAGTTGCAAGAGTCCACCCGAACAAACATAGTTACATACATACATACATACATTGCAAGTTAAATAAAAGCTTGTAAAAATTACAACTAAGTATTTGTTTCTGAAACAAATACCAATAATCGTACTTAATTTTATTTCGGTCCGAAAAAGTATCAACTTCGTCCGACCTCAGTACACAACTCGGAACTCACTTTTTTACGTAATTATTTTTTTGCGAGAAAGCGTCACAGACGTGCTTCCACGAGCGCCTCTGAGCGCGGAATGACGAACCGTAAGTGTCCGCGGGTAGAAAATGTATGGAGAAATTTGAGAGCGTTTCTTATTTGTCTCATAAATGAAAAAGTTATTTATTTATCTACAAAATATTTAGCTTGTCGTATAGAGGACTATATAAGCAACAATTTCTTCTTATTTTTAAGTTAAAATATGCAGTGGATTTAGCTATATAGGTCCTTATTCAAACCCCTTTTTATTAAATTTTTTGCGATTACTGTGATGGTAAAAACGTATTTGTGTGAAAATTTTGTATGGGGCAATTTAATTGTTATGGAGCCATTCTGGAGATGAATATATTATCTTTAATTTGAAACCAAGATATCCTTGCAGTTGCGACTCCAAGTTCATTAAAATGGTACCTGAAAAGTACTGTTATTCGTGGAAAAATGTGATAGCGTCCTTAAAGCATGAATATGTATTTTACTATATTATTTCAATTGCAGTGGGAAATCCCGATGTTAGGCGAGACAGAGCTCCTCAAAGTGAAAGTAGGCGACATCATCCAGCTGCAGCGGCGCGGCTTCTTCCGCGTGGACGTGTCGGCCGCGCCCGCCTCCCCGCACAGCGCGCGCCGCACGCCGCTCGTGCTGTTCCACGTGCCCGACGGACACACCAAGGACATGCCGGGACAGGTCAGTGCCTCTATTCAACTCAACAGTTTTGCGAACGAGAATTATAGCAAAATTAATATGACAAAATGTCAAGCGCGCGCAAGTTGCTGTGATTGGTCAAATTATTTATCAACAGCCAGGTGTATAGTTCACCCACATTTCAATCATCATTGTTATTACTTGGGAATGCATGGGACTAAAATATAACTGGTGAAATGTCCTGGTGAATATTGCCATCATCGGGGCACACATCCAGACTCCGGGCTGTTACTGAGAAATTTTCAAAAGAATAAACTCAATAGCACTGGAAATCGAACTGGACTTCATGCTCAGAAGTGGAGGTTCTTGCCTGTTCTTCTCCATAGAATAGAGATCTACGTTTTGGAATGGGCAGCTAGCTTCAAGTTTCTGACTAAAGCCCGGTATCCACCAAAGCGGAGAGGAGAGGAGACGAGAGGAGATGTGCTGCGAAGCTGGCAGGTTATTTCCACCAAAGCGGAGAGGAGAGGAGACGAGAGGAGATGTGCTGCGAAGCTGGCAGGTTATTTCCACCAAAGCGGAGAGGAGAGGAGACGAGAGGAGATGTGCTGCGAAGCTGGCAGGTTATTTCCACGAAAGCGGAGAGGAGAGGAGAGAAAAGGAGATGTGCTGCGAAGCTGGCAGGTTATTTCCACCAAAGCGGAGAGGAGAGGAGACGAGAGGAGATGTGCTGCGAAGCTGGCAGGTTATTTCCACCAAAGCGGAGAGGAGAGGAGACGAGAGGAGATGTGCTGCGAAGCTGGCAGGTTATTTCCACCAAAGCGGAGAGGAGAGGAGACGAGAGGAGATGTGCTGCGAAGCTGGCAGGTTATTTCCACCAAAGCGGAGAGGAGAGGAGAGGAGATGTGCTGCGAAGCTGGCAGGTTATTTCCACCAAAGCGGAGAGGAGAGGAGAGGAGAGGAGATGTGCTGCGAAGCTGGCAGGTTATTTCCACCAAAGCGGAGAGGAGAGGAGAGGAGATGTGCTGCGAAGCTGGCAGGTTATTTCCACCAAAGCGGAGAGGAGAGGAGAGGAGAGGAGATGTGCTGCGAAGCTGGCAGGTTATTTCCACCAAAGCGGAGAGGAGAGGAGAGGAGATGTGCTGCGAAGCTGGCAGGTTATTTCCACCAAAGCGGAGAGGAGAGGAGAGGAGAGGAGATGTGCTGCGAAGCTGGCAGGTTATTTCCACCAAAGCGGAGAGGAGAGGAGAGGAGATGTGCTGCGAAGCTGGCAGGTTATTTCCACCAAAGCGGAGAGGAGAGGAGAGGAGATGTGCTGCGAAGCTGGCAGGTTATTTCCACCAAAGCGGAGAGGAGAGGAGAGGAAAGGAGATGTGCTGCGAAGCTGGCAGGTTATTTCCACCAAAGCGGAGAGGAGAGGAGACGAGAGGAGATGTGCTGCGAAGCTGGCAGGTTATTTCCACCAAAGCGGAGAGGAGAGGAGAGGAGAGGAGATGTGCTGCGAAGCTGGCAGGTTATTTCCACCAAAGCGGAGAGGAGAGGAGAGGAAAGGAGATGTGCTGCGAAGCTGGCAGGTTATTTCCACCAAAGCGGAGAGGAGATGTGAGCTGTGTGTAGCGGAGATGTCTGATGGGAATGACTCTTTCGGATGTGCGAGGCGCGGGGAACGGGGCCTCCGACCGACTACACACATCTCCGCTCTGCCCCGCTGCTTACTTGCGAGCTCGCGGCACAAAATTCTATAGGAAAATGAGACATCTCCTCTCCTCTCCGCTTGATCCATTTCCACCGAAGCTAAGCGGAGAGGAGATGTGAAAATAACAAAATCTGATTGGTTATTCAAAACACATCTCCTCTCGTCTCCTCTCCTCTCCGCTTTGGTGGATACCGGGCCTAACTTACCGACTCTTTGACAATTCGAAAGTGCCTGTAAATAGTTGAGTTCAAATAAATCGAAATAGGAAGTGCAATAACTGCTACATATTCATTATAAATTGCCATTTAAAAAAAATTCGTGTAATTATCGTCTTAGATAGTGCAAACTGAGTTATTGCTTTCAAGTAGACACGAATTATCGTCGTCCCAAAATTATATATTTTATTTTCGAAATTATCAAAACATGTAAGAAAATTTAAGTATTGATCAGTTTTAGCGCGCGCCCGATAGGCAATAATATATTCATCGCAGAGTTCACAACATGAGTAAGTTGGCAACGCTTTGAACTAGCGGTAGTTGCCTAATTTTGATCGTTCCTACGAAAAAAAGGTCGCGCGTTGACGTTGCCAAATTGCTTGCCTAAAGTAATTGTCTACGCGCTCGTATGTGCATCCCTTTCCTTAATAACATGCTCTAAAAGTTCGTCTTTATAGATAGATAGATAAAACGTTTATTCAGTGCAAAAAAGACACAATACAGGCATTAAAAAAACATCAAAAAAGGTGATAAAAAAAAACAAAGATTAAAAAGATAAATTGACCCACCGATACCTCATATCACTAACTTTATGTTGTGCGAAGGCGACATAAAGTCGCTTTTTATGTTCTAGTGCATAAAGTATTTTTTTTTTTATGACAGATTATCAGGCCCAACAGCACGCACAATAAAACGTCGCAGATTAAAGTCGTTATTTTATTTAATTTGCTTTATTTTGTATCACTTCCGTGTGTTGTATCGTAAATGTAATAAAACCAGATAAAATAGTTGTCATTTATTATTTAAAAACGCAAAGAAACGTTTTACCGTAGTACTCAACCCAAGTCGAATGACACATCATGTTGAAAATTAATAAAAAAAAACTTAAATAGTTTTGGTGCGGGAATTAGCTATTCACTTCTTCAATTTTGCAAAATTTTTGAACAGTGAAAATATTGTTATATACTTTATGCCTGTTTCATTTTCTCGCAATCGCAGTGAAAATCAGAGTGTATAAACTCGGGCATAAACGAGCCATTTTACCCGTCGACCTAACTATCCACCCGAGCCGTCAAATGGCTTCTTTTATGCTCTAGTTGTACAATCTACTATTATAACACGATGAATTTGATGTTTTCATTTGGCGCACCTATTCAATTTCATATATATTTCGTATATTGTGTGCTTGGCTCCAAACTGGTAATAATTTAACAAACCACTGCATGCCGCATTGCTATGTGTTCGGATTGGTTCGGATCTTCTAAATTAAGAATGTCTTAGATATGGATATGTCGCAGCCAACTGGTTTAATTAGCCGTTTAGTTAACCGCCTAGCCTTTTAACTAAATGGCGGCCGTTCCAACTAACGGCCTGAATGATATTCAATTATTATAGTTTAGGTTGGAACTGTAACCAATCACGCGCTAGCCGAATTGGTCGCAGTTTAGTCGGTCAGGGTGCCCTGGGTCCGGGGATTCGGTTAGATTAAAACTGTGATCAACCGTGTGCGAGCCGAGAAAGCGAAGCGAGGCGAGCGCTACTTCCAAAGGCCAGGCGGTTAACTAAACGACTAATTTACCCAGTTGGCTGCGACAGATACATCAAATCAAACAACATATTCTGTAGAAATATATCAAAAGTTTAATCATAATGAGATAACACCACCTTACTTGTAACTGATAACAATGTCTGAAACTTAAATAAAAATAAATATCGAACAAAACCGTGAGACTCTTACGAAATAAAGACAATAAAACAAATCAACATAATGAAGAGCGTTCATCACGCGCGGGCTGGCAACGTCGCATTTCTAGTAGTTTTTACGTGATTATTTTATTAAATCTAGATCGTTGTTAATATAAATACCAACGACCTAGTGCTTGGCTGTAAAAACTAGTACTTTGGTTTAAATTTAATAAAATAATCACGAAAACCACTAGAAATGCGACGTGGCCCGCGAGGAACGCTCTTAAATCTCAAACGCATCTAAATAATTATGACAAAAAGTATTAAGTAATTCTCAGAATTAAACTAATTATGTATAAATTCGCTGGCACCAACTAATTGTATTGGCAGCCTGTTTCTTGGGTCCAAGACCAACATTTGTTCCAACAGTCTGTGAAGCAATTCGAATTTATGCATGATGTTCCGCTTTTTACATTTACTGGCATTTCGCGCCTGCTGTCTGAACGACTGAAATAATATTCTGCGAAGATTGTCGTTTCTTTGCAGAGAATTTACCACACGAGTTTCCTGAAACAATAATGGTTATTTATTACGTAGGTATATGTAATATCACGTCCCGTAATATCGTATCAAATAAGGCCATTCACACACGAGGTGACCAATTTTCAACACCGACGCAATCAATCGCGTTAGCACATACATTTCTATGGCGGTTCTGACACGACGTAACTTGTCGAAAACTAGTTACCAACGGCGACTCAACACGCGCGACTGGCAGTCCAGGTCGCTCGGTCGTTGCCAACGCAATGTCTCATAAAATTAACGCGATGAATGATGAAATGACTAAAATTGATACAACTTGAGTTGGCCCATTAGAGTAACAGTAGCATCGCAGTTGGCAACGCCTGTTGCCATCCAGTTTAGGTTGAGTTGCCGTCACCCCGTGTGAGAATGGGCTAATACATAAGTAATAAACAAATATTATTATTTACCTTATATTTTTCGTAATAACTTTCTTGCAAAAAACCAGAACCATAAAAGTATAATGCTGCGTATCTGGATTGTTCCAGCATTGAATAATGAACACTACCGAACGTGCATAGTTGTTGGGACAATATTACATTATTAGAACCTCCCATGAAGAGTGTCTTATTGGTGGCCATCTCGAACATGACGAGGGCAGTGGACCATATGTCTATTCTGTGGCCCTCTTGGAAGCCTAATATAACCTCAGGTGCCCGATAAATCAGCGTGCCAGTGCTTGGTGTAATTTTTATGCAACTACTGTAATTCGATCGGTCAAAGCCGCATAATTTCAATCTGTCGTGTGCACTGTTCAGTAGGATATGACTGGGTTTTATATCTGAAAAGTAACGTTAATGAGTTAGTTTTGTTTCTTTTATGATCAATATAATTAAATGGCATTTAAGTAAGTCGTAAATGGTTACAGAAGGAAAGCTTACCTGAATGTATAACACCAGCATTGGTCAACATACTGACCGCATCAACTAGTTGTCTGGATAAAACTTGTACTTGATTTATTTCAAAACCATGCGCGTATCCATGCAATGCTTGCTTCAGGTTTACAGGATAATATTCGGTTAGTAAACACCAACTGTTGTACACTTCCAAACCGCTAATTAAATAGACTACAAAATAATCCTGCTTCGGTCTGTATTTTTGCAGTACGAATAAAATTCCCTCCATGATCATGCCCCTATTCAGCTGCCTGAAATATAAAAGTCGTTATAAAAAAAAAAGCCCATGGAATACAAACTACAACGGAATACGTTTTAAAACACAAAAATGTTTGTCATTTAAGAGTAGATTTTTCTCTAGTCTCATATTTTGTTTGACCTTTTATTATCAACAAGACTCGCACAGTTTAGCAAATCAAAGAAAATATACATACTTGACAACCTTGACCGCATACGGTTCTCCTTTGGTGTCACAGCATTTGTAGATTGTGGAGAAGCTCCCATTATGAATAACTGACAAAATAGAGTATTTCTTCCCTAAATATTCCGACATCTGTGTCTCTAAATTTGTTACGAAATTCTTTATTGCCGGTGTAAATATCTCTGCTTGCTTATTCGATTTTTTCTCATCTTTATTTTTGCTTCCATCAGGAAACAAAGTTTTGTTGGAAACTACTTGTTCTTGCTTTGTTTTATTATTTGTCGCTATTTGGGAACGTTTACCCAATTCATTGTCTTTTATTGTTATTTTGTTTAAATCACAAGCATCATCAATCGTTTCTAGCTTTTGTGTATTATTTTTCTCTGATTCTGATTTGGTTTGGTTGTCTACATTTGATTTCTTACTTGCTCTTGGAGTAGTTTCTTTATTATTCGCCGTAAGCGAATTTTCAGCTTTGACAATAGAAGTTTTCCGTGACGTCACTTCTATATTTTTATCAGAATTTGTTAATTCAACACTGGTAGTCACGTTGGTCTTGTGTTGAATGTTACTTCTTTCTGGTGACTTCTCAAATTTGACTTCCAAGTTTTGTAAAGTTAATAATGTTTTTTCTTCAATGTTCTTATCTGACTTATTTGATTCACTTCTAATGTTGATCTTTTGTTCAGAATTATCAATAGTAGCTTTAGAAGATGTTTTAATTGTTTCTACAGATGTTTGCAAAGGTTCGCCCTTTGGCTTGTTATTTTGACCTAAGCTGCTTTGTGGTCTGATATCAATTTGTGAGGAACTCAGGCAGTTTTCTGCAAAACTTTTTGCCGTTTCAAGAATTCCTTTAGTTGAGTTTCCAGAATCAAACGGTAGTTTATTTTTAGATTGTGGTAAAGATATTACATCATTCGTTTTCTTTTCAATTTTATTGATCGGTTTATCTTGAGGTTTATTAACGGTGTCTTCTAATGTTTGCAAAAGTTCTTTAACATTTTTACTGGATCTGCATATTATATCCATTTTATTGTTAGCCTTCTCTAGAATATTTTCTTCAGTTTCAAGAGAGTTTTTAGATATGCTACCAGATTTTCGTGAACAATTTTCTTTTACAACATTTAATAGCTCAGAATTTATTTTAATTTCATCGTTCTGTTCAATGCCATTTTTGATTGTTTCTGGTAATATTTGAGTTCTAGGTTTTTGTGTTTCCGATTCTGTTTTGATATCTTTATCAGTTACATTTGGCAGTTCAATTTTTATTTCATTCAAGTTCTTATTTTGATTCACTATATTGCTCATTTCAAGTGGTACTTTTGTCATTACTTGAGCTGTTTGTAACACATCTATTTCTTTTTGTATATGTTGACCCGAGCTTGGCAGTTCAATATCCATATTAATGCCGGTGTCTTCATATTTATTGCTATTAAATAATGTAGTTTCAAGGGACACTTCCACTGCTTCTACAGATTCTTGTATTGAATTTTCTTTTACATTTTCATCACATCTATTAATTTTATTTTGTTTGATATTATGTTTACAAATCCTACCATTCTGCTCACAGTTATTAGGCATAGTCTCAAGTGATGCTTCGATTGTGTCTTCAGAATTATGAGAATTAACATTCTTTCCTTTTACTTGTTTATTCAAAGTATTTAATTGTTTGATCACATCACTTCTAACGCCGATGCTATCAATAGATTTATTTTGTTCAATATTAAACATTGTTTGAAGACAAGCTGTTTGCTTTATGTCTGTTATATTAGTTGGGTTTAATTTTTGTTTAGCGTTAATATTGGTTTTATCTTCATATTTTGTATTATGAACTTTTTTGTTTACTAAACCTGTTTCTTTATTAACACTTGCTTTAAATTGATATTTGGATTTGGCAAGATTTGCTTTCTTAATTAATGTTGAGGTTTGGATTGGTTTTATTGGTCGAAGATGTTTAGAATTCGTATAATGTTCATTTTCGTCAGTGATATCTATCACCTCTACAACACTGTCATCATCACTAAAATTAATTGTTTCCTTCGTCGCATTTGTATCACAATATTTTCTATTCAAATATGTTTTATTATTTGCCTCTTGCTTAGTATTTCTATCAACTTTTGATTTCGTTTTAATATTTTGTTCATTTTTGCAAAGATTAATTTTTTCCTTCGGTGCACTTTCTTTGTAACCTTTTCCAATTAAATCTGTTATATAATTTGCCACTTGCTTAGTATTTCTATGAACTTTTGAGTTTGTTTTAATATCTTGCATAATCTTGCAAAGATCAATTGTTTCCTTTGGCACATTTCCTTTATAATCGTTTCCAGTTAAATCTGTTACATTATTTGCCTCTTGCTTAGTATTTCTATCAACTTTTATGGTCTCGTCCATATTTTGTCCATCTTTGCATTTCTTTGTATTAGTAACAGATCTGTAAAATTAAAATCGACAACGAAGAATAATTTAAAAGTGATATTTTTATATGTATATAATTATGATTGTAAACACCGTTAGTGTATAATCTATCTCGCGAGATTGTAAACTGCCGATAAATTATGAACGATACTGCTTATAATATAACGCATAAATTTTCGATAGTTTATAATCTATCCATGTCAAACCGTCAAATTGTGAATGAACCTGCAGGGAAATCGGGTAACACACTAAAAGTAGCAATGGCTTTCATTTTGACAGTTCAACAGTTGTTGAGCAGACAAATTTTTCGAACATGAAAATTTTTCAAAATGATTCAGATTGTGATTGAAAGTGTGTTACGCAATTAGGGTGCTGTACTTACAGACAGGGTTCACTATTTTTCGCTAGTTCATAATCTCGCGAGATAGATTATATACTAACGATGTTCATAATTATATAGTGACATATACATAGTATGCTATGCTTCTTACCCGATTTTAATATTCATATTGTCGTCTACTGTATCTGAACTTATTTCTATGACTTGCCCTTTGTGCGAACTTGTTTCCTCTTTCTTTGTTATTTCGATGGCTTTCATATTGACATCATTAATGATACCCTCTTTAGGTTTAGTTTGATCATTATGTTTATGGTCATTATTTGTTGTTATTGTTTTGTTAGGCTCGACTTGACTAATATTCAGTGAATCAACGATTTCATCAATATTCAAGTCCTCGAGGAAACTGAAATCTTCGGCCGATGAACAGGATTCATTTAAATCCTGATCAGAATTTGCTGAGTCAGAGTCAGAGACTGGACACACTATATTTATGAATATTTTTATTTTTTTATATTTATTGAGTTTAGGTTGATTTACAGTTGGTGCTAATATTGGCGAATTCTTCGAATCGTCTTGCACATCTTGATTAACTGTTATCATAGGGCTTTCCTGAACAAGTGTATTCTCAATAGGTTCATGGTAGTGTCCTAAATATTTACTTCTTGCTCTTTTACGGGAGAGCCTTAATCTAAGATCTTCTACCCCATCAGGGGTACAAGATCTGACACGCTTTCTCTGCGAAAGATTATTATGAATTTTTTTATCTACTCGTACAACACTTTTAATTAATTTAACTCTGTCTGTGTTATTTTGGTCTATAGCCCTTTTCATATCAGTATAGTTTTCAACACTTTCCAAATTAGGGTTAGTATTGACTTTACTACGATTTTCACTTTTTATAGATTTCTTACGTTCATCTACGTTATTTTTACTAACTGGGTTATTTGTTGTAGTTTCACATGATTTCCTTCGTATTTTCTTACGGGGCAGGTTTTCAGTTTTGATCAGATTCCTGCTTTTGTATTTAATTTTATGATCATCATTGTGACGCATGAAATGCTGAAAATCGTTATATCTTTTAATTGAATTGGGACTTAAATCTATTGTTCGGTCTCTTATAGAAACTTTTGAGTCTGGTAAATGACGAAAATTTGTTTCGCTTTTTGACCTTTTAGTATATTTAGCCATGAATCTTCTTTCTATTATTTTATTCCTTAAGTCCTTTGTAGGATTACTGTTAGAAACGTTTCGTAAGTTTGCTTTACTACGGCTAGATTCCATTATTTTGTTCCGCAAGTCCTTTGTAGAATTACTGTCAGAAACCTTTTGTAAGTATGCTTTGCCACGACTAGATTCTTCTTTTGATTCTTTGTACTGTGTCGTTTTACTGCTGCTTTTTATAGCTCTGCCATGTTTTTCTTTGGCTCCTTTAGCTTTTATTTTTTCAAAGCTACGTTTCCAGAGCTGTTTAAAGTATTTTTTCATCTTGTCTTCCATATCTGTTTTATTTGTTTTGGGTTCACCACACGTAAGATTTTCTGTGTTTCTCTCACTGTAAGTTATTGTTGGCTTCGCATTTGTTGAAGATTCTTTTGAGATGTTGTCAGTTTTATAATTATCACTGTCTGAATAATCTCTATGTTCGTTTTCATCATAACTGGTTTTCATTTTATCTTGTTCGATCTTAGGATCATCTATCAGTCTCAAATCTTTATGTTTAAGTAATGAACTCGTACAGACTCTTTCTTTTTCTCTTTTTGGTATATTGAACCCAGTTAGATCAACTAAGTTGTGGCGCGGTTTGTATTTATGTTTAGGCGTAGAGAGATCTTGAATACTCTGGCTCTTATTAAATGCAAGAGTTTCAGTCGATATTTTGTCTTGTATAACACACAGCGAATTTTTAAACTGCAAAAATTAATGATATATATTTTTTTTAATAATATTTTGACGGAAAAAATATTATGTTAACCAGCCGGTTATGCTGTAATGTCTGTATTTCGGTACAGTTAAACGGTTTAAAAAACAATGATAATTATAGCCATTTCAAGCTTTGTTATCCTAGGATAGGATCGCCCGTTCCCAATTGTGGTCTAAAACCAACTGCTAATTTTATCACCTTTTCTATTTTAACGTCAGTTCGTCCATCCCGTATTCCTATGATAATATAGCACAATAGATTCATTACCATTTTTGTACTCTTTCTACATTGTTCTAAGGGGACTTTTGGGACCTACTCAATTATAACCAGATGCGTCACTTTTGTTGTTCCATGCACTTGGAGAAAACATATTTCACTCCGCTTTTAGGCCGCTTGTATACGTCCGTTTTTTTCACCGGACAACGGACCGTTTTTCTTCGCCGGATTCGCGGTGGTGTATGGTTTTATAATGAATGTGTGCACATGCATCGGACATAGGTCCGGCGAACAAATTACGCCGGATGCACCGCCGCCTCCCCTCGGCACAACGGACACTGGTCCGGCGTAAGAAAAAAAAAACGGATGTCTGCCTTAGAATTTGTTATGAATACATAAACCGACGGCTGGCTTGCTACAGCCCGATTCAAACTTTATGGCGGCTCCTTCTTTCATATATCTATGGGCGGCTCTGAAGTGCGCTACTCGCTGCGCAGTACCTCACTCCTCACCCCCGCTGATACGTGAATTCGTGACTGCGCTGCGACTCTCCTCATGTTCCGAGCCGCCATAAAGTTTGCATCGGGCTGTACTTCTAGTTTATTCCCATAAAATAAAGATTAATCAGTCTCGAAGTGGCCCGCTAACGTGTTAGGGTTTAAAATAAATAAAATACATAACATACATAGACTCACGCCTTCTTCACATGGGGTAGGCAGAAACTAAAGAAAGCCACTCCTTTTGCTTCGTTTACATTTTGTTATAGATCCAATGTAACAGATTATATGCAAACATGTTTATTTGACTTGACTAAATATCGAGTGTCAAGTTGTACTTTGAGTCCAACAACATACCGTAGATTTGCTCGCGTAAGCAATATTATGTAACTACCTAACATTCTTACTGCGATGTTTTTTTTTAATATTATCAGACGTCTCAATGTATGTAGATTATACGAAAATTCAACACAAATAGGTATTTAATTTTCCTCTCATAAAAAGTGTTTTTTTTTAACACAATCATTTATCTTGTTATTTAAAAACATTGACTTCTTATAGGAGTTCCTGTAATCAATTAAATAAAAAAATATATTTTCGGACCCTCGTAGTAAGCTCTTTCATTCGAAATACCACTCGCTACCGGGTACAGTAACAAAACTTTTTCTTACTATTTATTTTATTAAACCTTTGTGAACGCACAAGGCAGCACGTGGCGGCAACAGGGTGTGCCGCTTATCGGCTAAAAAACGATCTATTTAGCGGGAGGATTATAACTACCTATGTACTTTTTACCAACATTTTAATTTATTGTGTGACATTTTATGGGCACCTACATCCGCTACCTACATACTACACAATCATTGTTATAAGATGCTGAATAAAATAAATGCAAGTCGTACACCGACCTACCTCTATGTACAGACGCCAGCACATCAAGCTACCCGAAACTGTAAAATTTTCCCAATCAACTTTGAATCTTATGCTTTAGTTATAAAGTTGAAAATCTATTAAAGAAATTTGACAGATTGTAGTAGCTTGATGTGCTGGCGTCTACGTAAACAAATCACAATAGACGCGCAAAGGTAGACGAGACGAGACGATCGATCGATATCGGTTTACCTCCGTTTGCGTAGGTTATACCTATTTAACTATTTTATTACCAAAAATATTAACACTGCTTTGCATATTAATTGTACTTACGTTGTCTGAAAACTTTGTGCTGGTACTTGCATTTGAGCTCACAATCACAACTGGCTTTTGTTGGTTGCAATTTGAGCGACACGGCAATGCACATGGTTCGCCAATATTATCCTTTACAGGTGTTATTTGTTCACAATTTAATGTAGGACTAGTTGTTTTAGGGTCGGCTCTTTGTTTCGTCCCTGTATGCGGAGGGCTGAAAGACACTGTAGGCACTACTATTATGTTGGGGTTTCGCTGGTCATGATATCCGAAATACATGTTCGTCGGCATTGTTCACCTGGAAATTCATGGACGTAGGAATCTATTAGTAGATCAAAGTTTTGGTTATTTGTTAAATTGTCACTTTTGACATTAATGTTTTTCTTCTTCATATGCTTTTTTAAGTGGCTGCAAGAAGTTTTTATTACGCTAAACAGTGCGACATGCGGTCTTCTTTTAACGATTGTTTACTTTTTAACGTTATGAGTTGTAACTAAGTATTTACACAAAACGGAGGCTAATTTTTTTAGCAGTTTGTGACACAATAGACTATTATTTTATTTGGAAGTTACATACCTAATATCAAAACCTACAATTGAGTAAACCTAGTGCCGAAGCCGGCCGGCCGAGCCGGGCCGCGCGCGCGAATGCTTCGAGTGGCAGATGCGGAATGAACTGTGAACATGAATGGTTGAATGACATCACAGGAACCACCGGGGAGGACTAGAGACGTGATTAAATTGTGTAACGGATAAGATTTTAACTTACCTACATATTCGTCTTATTTTTACTAGTGTGTTATTTTGAATGACTGTGTGTTTCAATGTTTAGTCAGATCAACATCGTTTATGGTTGAACCTTATTTTTATACATAAATGGGTTGAACAGTTGAACTAAGTAATGTTTTCGTAAATTAAATTGTTAGCTTTCAAACCACAAATCTCAAAACAATCAAAACGTTAAACCGAGATCACGATTTGAATGAAATATTATCGTTAAATTCACCGAACATTAAAAACTTGCAAACTAACTCTTGTATGTAATAATAACTCTTTACTCAGCGAAATCCAATCGAGCCACTAGCTAGAGTGCGTTAAAATCTATGGTTAAAATAAACAAAATTGTAGATTAAATTTTCATTAAAATACATTTTCTATACGGTTATCTATCTATCATCATCACTGTAAACTTAATTTGAAACACAAATAAAAAGTACTTACCTAGTTAAAAATAAATATTACTTTGCCTGAAAAAAAAACTGACAACGCTGGCACTTTCATACCTAGCCATTTTCACCTTCTCTACATATAATGGGTTATTGCAAAAAACACCAGAAAAATCTAGGAAGCCTTGGAGACAAAACTGTTACCTCATAATCAGCCTATGTTCCCAGTTTCCCACTGCTGGGACACAGGCGTCCTCTCTGTAAGAGGGAGTGGGCCGTAATCCACCACGCGGGCCCAGTGCGGGTTGCTAGATGTCACATGTCTTCGAACTTTTGGTTCTAGGACATGCCGGTTTCCTTACGATGTTTTCCTTCACCGTTTTTGAGAGCAGTGGTGATGAAATAATTTACACAAAGTAAAGCCCCTGTCTGGGTTCGAACCTACGACCTACAACTCATAAGTCGCGGCTGTTACCACTGGGCCACCACTGCTCTGTTACCTATCAATATCAAATTATATAAAACAAAGAAAGTTTGTTGTTATAAACATTATATTAAGCTAAGCTAAAAATAATGTTAGGTGTTTTTTTGTTTCGACGTTCTAATATTTTCTGTTCGGAAACCCTGACGGAAATTACTTATAAGAACGTGTGCGTTAAAGAGAAAATTTTGTATGAAATGCGTGCATTCTGGGTCTCCAAATCTGATTTCCGAAACAGGAAACCGGACGTATGCGGCCAGCCTTAGTCATACTCCCAAGTCCCAACATGACCAATTTATGTCAGCATAATCTTTTAAATTTTTGTGACTACATCTCTGTATGTAGTTCTTAGCGTAAAAATCAACTCGGTCCATATGGGAGGAGTTCCGATTGTTATAAGTTTCCTTTCGCCACACTATGGACCGTTACAAATAACAAATGACAGCTACAACACATTTACTTTACACGATATACATTGCTGGTTTACATTCATAACCAATCATCCCCGCTGTTGAAAGCCTGCTATGTATAGTAAGGTCATGCGATTTATTCGAAACAGGTTGGCTTGATATGTTTTTAGAAAGTACTTTCTGCGTACCACGTTGTTCTTTGAATCGTCAGTACCTATTAAGTCAAGTGTTGCATATTATGTTCAACATATTTTAGTTTATTTTGCCGTTTTTTTTTTTTTGTTAATTTGTCAAGTGTAAGTGATACTTTGACCTTTTTAATTTAAGTATAGTTTTTATGAAATTGTTGTTAAGTGCGTTTTTATGAGGTGTTACTCGTAAACTTCTTTATCAGTGATTGAAGGTGTCAACTTATTCATATTCTGCATTCCATAATGTTTGAAGTTCAGCCAAGGTACAATTATGGACCCTGTGGTAACACAGGGCACAGTAGTCTATACATAATATGTATATGTATTACATATACGAATAAAACTTAACGAAGAATTTTGTCCACTTGTTTTTATGTTTGTATGTATGTTCCGGATTGGCTTAGAAATGGCTGAACGGATACTTTTAATCCCGGTTCCCGTGGTATATATTTCCTACATCCACGCGAGTGAAACCGCGGGCAAAACCCAATTCTTAAATCTAACTACTTATTTACGGTTTTCGGATTTTTTCCTTTACTTGTGATACATGACCTTGCTTCTTGCCAAATTTCATGATTCTATGTCAACGGGAAGTACTCTATACATTTTGGTTCCCTTGATAGTGTCGAATTACGTTAACTTAGAAGTTTGATTTTTTCACAGCTTCACGGGACCGCAGACCTGAGTATATGGTTTTAATTTCAACTCGATACCTCCACGCGTTCCCGAGATAAAGGGTCTTGACAGACAGACAGACGGACAACAAAGTGATCGTATAAGCGTTCCGTTTTTTCCTTTTGAGATACGGAACCCTAAAAATTAGGAAACAAAAACGCCTTTCCTTGTGTTGTTTGGTTGCTTCAATTCATGTTGCGTCGGCACAGTTATCATAACGACCTCTTAAGTTGCGGCCGGATGACAGGATACTCGACTTACAAAACAATATTGTGCTTATGCTTACTGATTACTAACAATAGTGACAATATTAGGGTTCTTGTTTATTTATTTTCTACAAAGATAATCCTCGCGACCATAGATATAAGAAAGCTCGGGATCGGGACCATACTGATAAGTCCTTTAGATTTTCAAATTCATCATCATCTGCCTAGCCTTTTCCTAACTATGTTGGGGTCGGCTTCCAGTCTAACCGGATGCAGCTGAATACCAGTATTTTACATGGAGCGACTGCCTATCTGACTTCCACAACCTAGTTATTGGATAATACGAAACCCCTTAGTAAGACTGATGGTTGTCAGACTTTCGGGCTTCTGACGACCCGTATATTTATATTTAAAAAAGTGTCTTGTCTTTAGTTTGCCGTATGTCATTACTTCCCAGAAGTCGATCCTTATTAGCGACACTATCGAATGGTGTAATAATACAGTGTGTGTTTTTTTTTTCAAAGTCAACAGGTTCAATTCCTTGCTATAAATAAATTTATAATATGTTAAATATTTATTTTTCAAAAATCTAATGATGCAGTTTTAGTTTTCATCAAAATACTTTTCGCTATTCCTCATAGTTTCCGATTTGGCCATCCACGCCCACTTGAAAAATTCACTCTGTATATACCTACTACACTTTGGAATGGGCAACTATCTTCATCTTTCTGACTGACCGACCCCTTGACAATTCAAAAGTATCTGTATTGGTATAATTGAAATTTACTTTGAGTTTGAATAAGTAGGTATATTTAACATTTTTTATTGCGATAGCTCTGCGCATTCAAACTATTACTTAACTGTTATCATTCAAAGCTCCTTTGTTAAAACTAATTTGTTTGTGTTATCAGACTTTGACCAATAACATCTCTTGCCAACAGCCAAAGCCGGTCCCAACGACGGCAGCTAAGCAGCCAGCAGCGGCAGCACCAGCAGCGTCCGGGGCTTCCGACCTGAACGACCAGATCACCAAGCAAGGAGACTTGGTCCGCTCGCTGAAGTCCGCTAAGGCCGAGAAGGCTAAGGTCGACGAGGCCGTCAAGGGCTTGCTGGACCTTAAGGCTAAATATAAGGCGGCTACTGGACAGGTAAGTGGATATGCGAACTTATCCTACGTATAATAAATGTGAAAGTTTGTGAAGATGTTTGGATGTTTGTTACTCAATCACGCGTAAACCGTTGAACAGATTTGGATGAAAATTGGCACATAGATAGTTTATAATTAGGATTAACACATAGGATACTTTTTATCCCGATATACCCACGGGACCGAAACTAACGCGGGTCAGACCGCGGGGCGCTGTTAGTACATGATACGCATTAAGTAACTTAACTTAATAACTTGACACGATACCCATCGCTGATCGCGTCATTAAAAGGCTCTGTGTGTGTGTGTGTGTGTGTTTAAATAAGTCTGATAAGATAGTGAGCTGAACCGCGATCGCGAGGTATCGCAGTGAAATGAAGCATCTTCGGCATGTACCTAATTATCCTTAGTCCTACGTCGGATCTCTGAGTTACGGACACGGTGGCCATGACCACTTAAAATAAAGTGGATCGGCGGCTTGTTTCCCATCCAATAACATAAAAAATCCAGCTCTGTTCTACCCTTTTTAAACGACTACGTCAGAAGAAGATTTATGGTTTTACCGATCTTCATTGTCTTGTAGGATTGGAAGCCAGGCGCGTCCCCGGCCCCCGCTGCCACATCAGCTCCATCTGGTGACGCAGCCTCCCTAGACCAGCAGATCACGAAACAAGGAGAGGCTGTTCGTACCCTGAAGTCCGCTAAGGCCGAAAAGGCTAAGGTCGACGAAGCCGTTAAGGCGCTGCTGGACCTTAAAGCTAAATATAAGGCGGCTACTGGACAGGTGAGGCGATAATTGAATGCATTTAAGCGTAATGTGTGTGTACGTTTGGGGACCGCCCCTATGTGCTGATGGTGATCACCGGGGTGGTTTTAGTGAGGTAAAAATCCCACACTCCCCGACCTCCCCCTCGGAGGTCAGGTGCCTTTTGAAGGTTTCCCCCCGACAACAAAAAAAAAAATGTACGTTCGATTTAAAAGTTGGTTGTCCATACTTATTATTGAACAAACATATGTATAAAATTAAAATCAATAATTAATAGGGCATTCACTTTGAATGAACAAAGTATGCAATTTTATGCTAATTTTAGGCAGATTTGCTGACGACAAAAGATACACAAATTCTTGAAAATGCAACACTACGGTGACACTTTTATAAATGACAACGCAATCGTATTTCATAACTAACAAAATCACACCTGTATGCCTCGAAGAGGTAGGCATTGCATTATAGTCCACCGATATTTTACTGATAGGAGCAGTGGTGGCCCAGTGATACCAGCCGCGACTTACGAGTTGTTCAAACCCAGACAGGTGCTTTACTGCTGGCGCTGTAAATTATTTCATCATCACTGCTGTCAAAACGGTGAAGGAAAACATCGTGAGGAAATCGATATGTCCTAAAACCATAAATTCGAAGACATGTCACATCTGCCAACCCGCACTGGGCCCGCGTGGTGGATTACGGCCCACTCCCTCTCACCGAGAGGAGGCCGGTGTCCCAGCAGTGGGAACATTATAGGCTAATTATGATGATATTTTACTAGTTATTTTTGTTCCATATAAAAATATGGAGCGAACCTTTGCTACGAGGACAAAACATTTGGTTTTCAGACAATTTTTTTTTTATATAGATTTCTGGTAAATTAGCAATTAACTTATGCTCTTCACTCAGGACTGGAAACCAGGCACGGCTCCAGTCGCTAAAGCAGCCTCAACTCCTTCAGGAGACGCGTCCTCGCTGACCCAAGAGATCACCAAGCAAGGAGACTTGGTCCGCTCGCTGAAGTCCGCTAAGGCCGAGAAGGCTAAGGTCGACGAGGCCGTCAAGGGCTTGTTGGACCTTAAGGCAAAATATAAAGCCGCTACAGGACAGGTTAGTAATGATATATGAACAAAAACTGAAAAATTTAATGATTTTTGATGTTGCAAACCTAATTTGCAATTTCTGCGAAATAAGAGACTACTTCTATTCGTATTCGTTAAAAAACATAACACTCCTTTTTTTGGGCAGTCGTGTAAAAAAATATAAGTAAGTAAGTACGTAGGTACTGTTAATTTAAACACCATTAAGGACATACAAACATTTTTTTTAATTTGTACGGTACTTACATTGTACCTACAATGGACCATCTTATCACAATCGACGATTAAAGCCGTTTTCGCTTATAAATTCCATTGTTTATTATTGTTTATTGAAATAATTGATTTAAGTACATAAATATTTACAAAATAGGGCCTTAAACTAGAGGTAGTTAAGAAATAATTGGATTCTACCTGAACTAGGAATAAACCTGTATCTCAGGTATCTCACTCAAGTGCTTATACATAAGTATTAGGTATCTGAAATTCCTAAAAATAGTAAATAATTTATCTGCTTTAATTATGATTACTTATGTTCAAATTGTGCAAAATAGTATGCCACTTTTTGCACATGGTAAGACATTTTTGCAATCATATTCTGTTATGATTTTTGCAATGTTACATTTTTAATGAGGTCGCGTTTACTTTGTCATACAGAAAAAATTGCCGTGTCAACAAAATGTTAAGATTAGGATTAGAAGACATGTTTACTTATAATATACCTAATTTGTAAAAACTAATAAAAACTAGGTAAAATTAATTTTACGGATTATAACTACTTAGTAAACGACAAAATAACAATAATTATATAACATAAAGTAAAAAAATTCTTATAGATAAACATTGGCAGTCTTAAGTGACGTCATTATAATCTATAGAATTGATGTATCTTGTCTCAGCTATTTTCATTGATTTTATATACCGAGCCCCCGAAGATATCATCAAAAGTTATTTATTAAAATTAGGCTGAGAATCAGCATTTTTTGAACGTCAAAACTACATAAGACGGCCTCACAGAAAGCCCGCTCATCACCACGTCATTTATTATGACGGCTCTTACTTTAACCTGGTAACTGCTTATTGTATGACCTGAATAATAAACAATTTTCTATTCCTATATCCAGGATTGGAAGCCCAGCGCAGCCCCATCAGCTCCCGCAGCTTCAAAACCAGCCCCAGTTCCATCAGCACCCGCCTCCGACGAAGCATCCTCGTTGAACCAAGAGATCACCAAGCAAGGAGACTTGGTCCGCTCGCTGAAGTCCGCTAAGGCCGAGAAGGCTAAGGTCGACGAGGCCGTCAAGGGCTTGTTGGACCTTAAGGCTAAATATAAGGCGGCTACTGGACAGGTTTGAGTTTATTATTTTATTTGAAACATGGCATGTAAAGACTAACTAATCTTTTTTAGGAAATAGCTATGACCAAGTTTTTTATACCAATATTATTTACTTTTTATTTGTTAATCTTATTTGTTCTGTTTGTTAAAGTGTACTATTTCTTATTGTTATTCCTTCTTTGTAATATTTATTTTTATTGAAATACTAACTTCTGCCCGCGACTTCGTCCGCGTACAATTTCTTGTAGCGGCCCACCCCGTCGCATCGCATGGCCTGTCCGCGCTATTACTTCGTTTTCGCGTCTTTTTGCGCGACTCCTAAGAGTCCTAGTGTTATGTTTAATAGCTTGTAGCCTTCCTCAAGTATTGGGCTAATAAAATATATAAAATATAAAATGCGAAAAGAAATGTTCAAATCCGACTGGTAGTTGGAGAGATTAGCGCGTTCAAAGAACCAAACAAACTCTTCAGCTTTATTATTTGTAGTATAGAAATAGATAACTATGCAATAACTTTGACTTATGTCTGTAATGTTGTGCATATTTTGTGATATATGTATTCATGTCCATTGTATTCCCAGGACTGGAAGCCAGGCACAGCCCCAGCGGTTCAACAACAACAACAGCCCCAACAACAGTCACAGACAGACGACAACAAACAGATCGCCGTGCTATTGACGCAGATCGCCACACAAGGCGACAAAGTGCGCCGCGTCAAGTCGGAGAAAGCAGAGAAGAGCGTTGTTGACGTCGAGGTCAGTTGTTACACGTGTGTCTATCAAGAACAGTCTATATCTCAACAACAGTGTAGCTATCAACAACTAACAGATCGCCGAACTATACTGCTACAAAGCTGTTGTTACAGAAAAATAACGTAACAACAAAAGATTTTTACTTCCTTTAGGAGAGAAAACGCAACTCGTGAAATTAAATAAATATTAGCAATAAAAATCATAATATAATTAGCCTATAATGTTCCCACTGCTGGGACACAGGCCTCCTCTCTGTGAGAGGGAGTGAGCCGAAATCCGCCACGCGGGCCCAGTGCGGGTTGGTAGATGTCTTCGAATTTTTGGTTCTAGGACATGCCGGTTTCCTCATGATGTTTTCCTTCACCGTTTTGAGAGCAGTGGTGATGAAATGATTTATACAAAGTAAAGCGCCTGTTAGGGTTCGAACCTACGACCTATATCTCGTAAGTCGCGGTCGTTACCACTGGGCCACCACTGCTCTACATAATATGACATCAGTACATAATTAACCAAATTTTTCAATTTACAGGTGAAGAATCTCTTAAACCTGAAGGCGCAGTACAAAGCGATTACCGGCACTGATTGGACGCCGAACGCTGCCCCTGTCAAAGTTGAACCAAAGGTATAGTTATTAAAATCACACTAATATTATAAAGGCGATAGTTTGTGAGTGTGTTTGTATGTTTGTTACTTCTTCACGCACAAACTACTAAACAGATTTGGATTAAATTTGGCGCACAGATAGTTTATAACCAGGATTAACACATAGGACACTTTTTATCCCGATATTCCCACGATATCGAAACTTCTGCGGGTGAAACCGCGGGGCGCAGCTAATAATGTTGTATGTATTTATAGTATTGTTAAGTTATATTAATATTGTATTGTATGTGTTTTATATGGGCCTTGATGCCTGAAATAAATGGATAAATAAATAAATAAATAATAATATATATTTCACATTTTAAAAAGATTTTGTACAACGTGGAACAGAATGATTTACGATTTGCACACTGATTGTCGGTGTCATATTTTACACAACCAATAAAAATAGTAGTTCATATTCTGATTAGATGAGTGGCGCATATTCTGTTACTCTATTTTTGGAGAATACTTTAAAGCATTTTTACTAACCGACGAAAAAACGGAAGAGGTTCTCAAGTCGACGCGTATTTTTTTTTTATGTATTACCACGCATAACTTTTTTAGTAGTCGGAACTTGTATATTTTATGTTTTTTTTATTAAAATGTTATTTGTCGCAGGAAAGTATACCCGCAGCCGCAGCAATGAACGGCACTAGTGCTAAGGCGACGGAGCTCGGAGCTCAGATCACCAAACAGGGTGAACTAGTCAGAGAGCTGAAAGGAAAGAAGGCTGAAAAGGTAAATTACTGAGAATCGTTGAGCTCCTTAAGTTTTGAGTTGAGCTGCACGATTTCTGACAAATGCGTGCACTGACTGGACAGGTCCTCTCAATCTGTGTGGTTCTTTCCTCAAAAGACCATCTCAGACATCGATCTACATGGTCTTCATTTAACCTGACAAAGTTTATGTCTAGACTTTAAAAGGCCAATGCCTTCTGAGGTCACAGTCCCTTAACGAGAATTGTCTCGTAATTTAAAACGTTCAAAATCTAGTCGCAGTCTCATCTCGGCGACAAACAAATGTCAAAACCTTGTCAAAATTTAGGGAAATTCGCCAAACATTTTTGGATTTCATTTGCAAACAAATACATTTTTGGGTTTAAAATTAAAAAAAAAAATGTCATCATCCCTATTCTCTTTTCTTTGTAAATATTGTGACAAAAAATGCTTATCTATTATTTTATTATAAATAATTCATTTAAATAAATAATTTGTCTTTGACAGGCATTAGTGGACGCAGAAGTAAAGAAGCTCCTCGAACTGAAAGCAGCGTACCAGTCGGAGACGGGCTCGGCGTTCGCGCCACCGGTACAGCCGCGCGACCCCAAGCCTAAGGAGAAGAAGGACAAGCCTAAAGAGGCTAAGGACAAGCCTAAGGAGGCCAAGAAAGAGGCTAAGGCTAAGGAACAGGTGAGGAATTTGTTTCATGGTTATTGCTTCTTGATGCGCTTTTAATAAAAAATGTGTTTATGAAGGAAAAATGTGTGTGTAACTAAAGTGCGCCCGACTAGAGAATGCGTCCATGACAACTGTCAGTTTTGTGGGATCGTGTGGTGAAATAAGTTAGGAACGCCGAACAACTCAGACGCACGCACGACCACGCACGCCGATTGATTTTCGAAGATCCGAGATCCCAAAGTTTCATACAAACGAATACGTGTTTTGCGAATTTTATCTTTATCAGTTACTAGAATTGATGAAACAAACGACCAGTGGTCCGCTTTAGCCCTGGATCGAAAGAGTTGGAAGTCATGGGGAGAGGCCTTTGCCCAGCTTTGGGATGATGCAGGCTAACAGTAAGTAAGAATTGATGGCTGGACTGTAGCTTTATGTTAATTTTGTACAAGCCAATGTTTTAGAATAAACAAAAAAAAATCTGGTGGTGGTTAAACCTACAAGACTGGTAATATTATCCTATGATAAATGATTCCAAGATTCCAAAAACAAAAACTATTTTTTGGATGCGTTTCGATAATGACGATAATGATAACAGACTTCCAATATTAATGACGAAAATAAAGATAAATCGTTATAATTTATAACAGGATATAATTTTTGCTATAAATATTATTCCGCAGATGTTAGTCAGTCAGTATTCACCAGACGTTTACTGTTAGTTTTAAAGATCATCAACTAATTTACGTGTTTATTGCAGTCCCCAAAACCTGCCAAAGAGGACTCCTCATCAGGAGTGAAGAAGGTGACGCGCCTCGGTCTGGAAGCTAGTAAGGACACTGATCTACCGGAATGGTACTCTCAAGTCATCACCAAATGTAAGTAACACAATTTATACCGTTTATTTTTGTTTTCTGATAATATCAATAATCAGCGAAATTAGAATTGACAAGTCGTTCTGCAGAAAAAATTAAGATTCTTACAAATCTAAAGTGATCCAATTTAGACACGACAGGTCTTAGACCCGTCGACCTGTTTGTCGATGTCCGATTAAATAATAACATCGTTATACCTTAATTTCATGACTACAGCGGAGATGATAGACTACTATGACATCTCCGGGTGCTACATCCTGCGCCCGTGGTCGTACAGCATCTGGGAGCGCATCCGCAACTTCCTCAACCCCGAGTTCCGCAAGCTGGGCGTCAAGGACGGGTACTTCCCTATATTTGTGTCCAAGGTATGTTTAATACGATTATAGTTCATCAATATTTGGGACGACATAAAATAATTATTATTTGTCTTGGGTCTGATTTTTCCAACGCCAGATAATTTTATCGGAGGAATACTTTTGAATTTTTGACAGTTCTTCCATACAAAAACTGTCAGACGTCAATTTTATTCCACGAATAAAAATTATCTTTCGATTGAAAAATCAGCCCTTAAAAACAAATAAATTATGAAAAGCACACTTTTATGTTAGGTTTGAAAGTCTTGATCTTTGTAAGAAACAAAGTACCTATATATTTACGCGTTTATTGTCACAAAATCTCAGTAGTATAGCTCAAGCAGACGATTAAGGACTCAGGTACTGCGGGAAATGTTTCGTTTGCCGATATGGTGAAGAAGGGTGCAAATGATTTCATTCGACCTAACAATTTAAGCTGTGTTGCTATTTAATACAACGATAAGTTAAAGTCAAGTGACGAAACAAAAGACCTGGTGCAAAAAATCATTCGCCCTGATCAAATGAAGCTGCATGTACGTGGTGTCCGAAAGACCAAAAATGGAGGCGTTATTATTAGTACAGAGACGAAACATGATGCTGACAAACTCAAGCACGCAGTCCAGCTCTCTACATCCGGACTTACCGCTGACGAACCAAACAAGCGCAGACCTCGGATCGTGGTTGTAGGTGTGCCGACTACTTTGGCTGAAACTGAAGTCTTCAGGTGCATTTATGAACAGAACGTAGCCGATAAGTTTCCAGCAATGCCTATGGAGTCCTTTTTGAGCGTGGTTAAATTGAGCCACAAATCTGGGAAGAAAGATGCGTCGACCTGTAACTACGTCATTGAAGTTACAGCCAACATAAGTAAAGCCCTATTATCCCAATCAAGGCTTTTTATAAATTGGACGTCATGCCCTGTCAGGGATTTCACCTTGGTCACCAGATGCTACAAATGCCAGCAATATGGTCATGCAGCAAAAACATGCAGAGAGCTAAAATCTACGTGTGGTCACTGCGGTGAAGTAGGACACTCGATGTCAGAGTGCGCGAAGAAAGCTGACACACCGAAATGTGCAACTTGCTCACGCTTTAAAAAGCCCAATAACCACAAAACGGGAAGTGATGGGTGCCCTGCTAGGAAAATAGCGGAATACAGGTACATCAACTCTATCGACTACAAGGGCGCCTAGAGCGTCATACTTAAAGCCAGACTTCCGTGTTTACTGCCTGCTGCTGACTCAACAAAACATTGCACTGGCCTACACACCCTCGATTTTGTTGATGAAACACATGGTCTCGGACGTGATTTAATTTTGTGCAACATTGATTTTAACCCACTTACCAATTTCTGCTGACGCAAAAATTTTAAAGTGCAATAAAGTATTTTACGCTGACTAAGTAAATAATTACGTATTAGTATAAGACTTTTTGTTGTTATTGTGATCTTTAAGATAGGTAAATAGTATTTAAGTAAACTAGGTATAAAATAATTAATTAATAAAATTTTGTCATTATTTCTAGACTTCTAATGCTAAATATTGTTATGAATGTTATTGCCCAAAAATCACCATAAAGTATGCTCATGCCGCCTGTGATACAGGTTTATCCTAGTACAGGCATCTAACATTATTATACCTTTGTAAATAATTTCTAAGACTTTTATGTAATAATTTTACCAATTTTCTCTCTTAAGGGGTCATTTGTACCCATCATTAAGAACAACTTTTACTATGGGACCAAACCAGAAAACGCGAAAAAAAAAACAGTTGTTCCCTACATTTTGACGAGTTATGCGAACATAAAATGTAGGAAGCAGCTGATTTTTTTTCACGATTTCTGGTTTGGCCCCATAGTAATAGTTGTTCATAATTATGACTACAATTACCCCTTAAGAGGATAACGGTGATTAAAATTACACCCTGTATAAGATTGAAGCTCTTCTAGACCGTATTTTCCATAGCGACCAATCTCAACGGAACCTAGCCTTCAGCGCAAGAGATATTATAGTGCACAAGTTGTGCGCAGATACAGATGCACTCTCTCTTCCCTATGAGAGTGATCTCATAGTTCGATGGGACGGCACTATAATCATAAATTGTGTTCTTCCACAGGCCGCATTAGAACGCGAAAAGGACCACATTGCCGATTTCGCCCCCGAAGTAGCGTGGGTGACCCACTCGGGCTCATCGGAGTTAGCCGAACACATCGCCATCAGACCGACTTCAGAAACAGTCATGTACCCAGCCTACGCTAAGTGGATACAGAGCCACAGGGACCTACCCTACAAACTAAACCAGTGGAACAACGTCGTGGTACGTATTTGTTTCTCTGTGTGGCCGTAGCACAGATTCTATATAATCATGTGATATATATAGCGTAGAAATGTTTCGTCAGTTATAAAAAAACAGTATTTTCATAGAAAAGTGCAATATCTTCGCGGTCAAAATGTATCATCATCATCAGTCTATAGCAGTCCACTCAGCTACAGCATTTAGCAGCATAGATCTCTCCTATTGTACGCCATTCAACTCGATTTTCGATTCAAAATCTATGGAACAGCAGATTTTTTTTTTGTCTTCTCTGCAACTGTTTCTATTGTTATACTCCTGCTAGTACACAGAACGTACTTAATTTATATACCATTGTATAGATAATTTAATGGAGATTAATTCTGTACAACACATTTCAAAAATTGATTTAATGCAGTAGAAAAGAAAAAAAATATTAAAATATTTCTAAAAAAAAATCCCGTCAATCAAGTGTGAAACCTGAAAACATTGTAGCTTGCGAAAAAATCAATTAATTGTTTTTTTTTTTAATAGATTCGTTTCGCCCACAGGAAGAACCCTATTGAAAATGGTTCTTTTATTCAAAGTAGTTTAATTATAATAATAAAAAAATACTAACTAATATCTATATATATATGGTTTTTTATATACGATCAAATGAGCATTATGAGTCGTGCACTTTTGGTTTTTCCAATTTTTTTTAAACTCAAAGTATTTATTTCAATTAAATCATGTACATGCAGTTTTGAATTGTCAACATTAAATAGTCGGTCAGTTAGTCAGAAAGTTGAAGCTAGTTGCCCATGCCAAAACGTACATCTCTATGGCGGAGAACGGGCAAGAAACTCCATGGAGACTTTTAAATCAAGATATTACAAAATCCTGGGTACATTATTCTTTATACATACATAGTGTCAGCCTGAATAATCCCTCTGCTTTCCAAAGGCCTTCCGTAAAACATTGACTATAGAAACGAAACATATCATAACATCACGCCTGTATTACCCAAAGGGTAAGGCAGAGGTGTCCCTATAGTACGCCCACATTTAATAGGAGGCGAGCCTATTGCCATCAACCGTTTGTTTCCGGGTTTTATATGTTAATATCACACTAATATTATTGTTACGAGCTTGGGGTTCGTGACAATAAAAACTGCCGATTTAATAACCAAAAATAAACACTTTAATTAAATAACACCAATTAAACACAAACACACTACTTATAAAAGACAATCGCACTACTGATCACTCTTAAGTCGCACTTGAAGATCGCTTCGAATGTTATCGCTTGTATCGCAGAACCAATACTGACTCGGTCGCGGCCCGTGCCGGCCTTATATAGGGCCTCAGATAGTTCCAGAACATTCTACTGTAGAAACATCTAGAATGTTCGAGTACATACCGGCCCCGATCGACCCGATGTCGATAGTTCTAGAATGTTCTAGTGTCGAAAGTTCTGGAAGCATCTCGATCTACTAGTTCTGCTACTCGATACTAGATGGCGCTAGTGGTAGCTAATGTCAGGCATTAATTATGGCGCGTAACACTGCCCCCTCCTAAGACATGCTCGTCCCGAGCATTATCGGCCCCGTAATAACGCGCCAGTCGATCCACATGGACGATCTTAGGAGTACCTCTTGCACCTTTCTGTATCCGGTAGGTTACGTCGTTGATCTTTGTCACAATCCGGTACGGCCCGTCCCATTTAGCTTGAAGCTTAGGAGATTTCCCTTTGCTGCGGACTGGATTGTGCAACCACACTAGTGAATCTTCGTCGAACCCTTTATTGTTAATTTTTCGGTCATAACGGGTTTTCATCTTTTCAGACATTTGCTGGCTTGATTGTCTGACGTGCTCATAAATGTCATTCATTTTGTTCCGCAAGTCATTCGCATAATCGGTTATACTGCGTGGGGCATCAGGTGGTATTCCGGTGATCAGGTCTGCAGGCAGCCTTAATTCCCTTCCAAAGTTTGCGAAAGCTGGCGTCACCGATGTACTTTCGTGAACAGCACTTCTATATGACAACAAAAACGGTTGTATGTGCTTGTCCCAATCTCCTTGCCGATTTTCCACAACTTTTGCCAGGTATCTCTCCAATGTCTGATTAAATCGTTCCACCATTCCATCCGATTGTGGGTGGTAAGAAGTTGTTCTCGTTTTATGAGTACCCATGACTCGGCAAGTTTCCTGGAATATTTGGGACTCAAAATTCCTTCCCTGATCGCTGTGAATCTCCAAGGGTACTCCAAAACGGCAGAAGACTTCATGAACCAGTTTATCGGCAACCGTTGAGGCTTCCTGGTTTGGAATGGCGAAGACTTCCGGCCACTTAGTGAAGTAATCCATTACAACCATGAAATACTTGTTACCACTTTCACTTACCGGAAACGGCCCCGCAACGTCAAGGGCTATCCTCTCCCATGGTGCACCAACATTGTACAATTTCAATGCACCTCTACTACGAGTCTGAGGTCCCTTTACAGCTGCACAACTCGTACATTTGCGACACCAGTCCTCGACATCGTCCCGACAGTGGACCCAGTAAAACCGTTCTCGTATCTTCAGTAGAGTCCGTTTTACTCCCAGATGGCCTCCTGAACAGCCATTATGGTACAGCTGTAGAACATCCGGTACTTTAGCTTTAGGGACAACCATTTGCAAATGACAGCTGTCCCCCCGAGCATTTTCCCATTTACGGCACAGGACTCCATCCTGAATCACCAAGCTGTCCCATTGGGCCCAATAGCTTTTTGTGATCGAACTCATCGCTGAGACGTCGCTCCATCTGGGCTTAGGTACACTGGCCTTCATCCACTCTAGAATCGGCTTGAGGTCTGAATCTTCCTGCTGTGCACGTTGAAGCCTTTCCTTCCACTCATCGCTGAGGTCTGTTCTGAGCATCCTCACAGGTACCACTTCCTTACCCTCTTGCCTAGTACAATGCTTGCAGTCTTCTGGACAAGGTCTTCTTGATAATGCATCTGCGTTGCCATGAGATTTCCCGCTGCGATGTTCGACCACAAAGTCGTATTCCTGCAGTAGCTCAATCCATCTCGCAACTTGTCCTTCTGGATTTTTGAACTGCAATAGCCATTTCAGTGCAGCATGGTCAGTTCGTAAATGGAATTTCCGCCCCAGAAGATATTTGCTAAAATGCTGCAATGACTTTACCACAGCAAGCAATTCCCGTCTCGTGACACAATAATTCCTTTCCGGTTTTGACAAAGACTTGCTGAAGTACGCTATCACAACCTCTTGATCACCATTCCGTTGAGACAACACACCGCCAAGTCCTATGTCACTTGCGTCTGTGTCAACTATAAATTCCTTGCCTGCATCAGGATACCCCAAAATAGGTGTTTTGCACAGTCGGTCCTTTAACTCCTGGAATGCGATGTCGCAACTTTCATCCCAGCAGAAGTGTCGCTTCTCCTCTGTTAACTTGTGCAGGGGTTTGGCTATATCCGCAAAGTTCTTAACAAATCGCCGATAATAAGAGCACAAACCCAAAAATGCTCTGACCTGCGTCTTGTCTTTTGGAACTGGCCAATCCTTGACAGCGGCGATTTTCCCTGGATCCGTGCGGATACCTTCTTCCGACACTACATACCCCAAAAAGCTAACTTGCCGTTTGAATAGTGAACATTTCTTTGGACTCAACTTGAGGTTGGCACTCTGGATCTTCATGAGCACCCGTTCCAGGTTTTGAAGATGTTCTTCAAACGTACGGCCTACAATGATGATGTCATCCAAGTAGACCAGACAGGCATCGCCAATTAACCCGGTTAGTACAAGTTCCATCAGCCTTTCAAACGTTGCCGGAGCGTTGCACAATCCGAACGGCATAACTTTAAATTGCCACAGACCCTTTCCTGTCGAGAATGCAGTTTTCTCCTTGTCCTTAGGATCAATTTCGACTTGCCAGTAGCCACTTTTCAGGTCCAGCGTGCTAAACCACTTTATTCCAGTAAGCATATCCAGCGTGTCATCTATTCTTGGTAAAGGGTAGCTGTCCTTCTTCGTAACGTCATTCAGACGACGATAGTCAACACAAAACCGCATGCTGCCGTCCTTCTTTCTTACCAGCACTACAGGTGAACACCATGGACTAGATGAAGGTTCAATAACACCATCCTTCACCATTCCCTCAATCATGGTTTCCACTTCCTTTTCACGTGCTACCGGCAATCTCCTTGGCCGCTGACGGATAGGCAATTCTTCACCTGTGTGTATTTTGTGTTGAACTAAGCCAGTCTTCCCAATGTCACCGTCATTTGACGAGAAAACATCGGCGTACTTGAGTAACATCTTCTTCGCCTTGACCATTTCATTTTGGGACAGAGCGCTGCGGCAGTCTTCTAAAAGTGTGGACACTTTTGTTTGTGCATCCTTGCTGAGGGTACCAGTCGATAGATATTGGCATCGACGCAACCAATCCACTTCCTCGCAAGTACCAACTAGTGTGCCTTTTTCTATAATCTGTTCCTGATCACAAAGGTTCAGCACACGTACCCCTGAGATGTCGGTGGCTCTGACCAAAGTTCGTGCCACTTTCCATGGAAGGTCATTGTCTACCCTTTCCACGAGTACACAACGATGAGTTTGCCCAGGATTCCGAGGAAGACTAACCGGCACCATCGTTTCTGATCTCGGCGGAAGTACAATCTTCTTAAGGCTGTACACATTCCCTGGTAACGCCCCTTCCATAAAAAGTTCTTCTTGTCCACATTTCAAAACACCTTGCTTGACGTCAATCTCACAACAATTCTTCCTCATAAAGTCAAGGCCCAAGATGCAATCGTCCATTATATCAGCCACGATGACATTATGCAGGTAGAATCTGTTGCCTAGCTTCAACTCCATCTTCTTCTCTCCATGGACGGGTATGCGCTGACCGGTGGCTGTTACCAAATTAATGCGTTCTCGGTTGTATGCGGAGTCCCCAAGGAACCGACTTGTAAGTTGGGAACTAATGACCGTACGAGAGGCTCCTGTATCTATGGTCAGCTTACAAGGCGTTCCGTTGACCTCGCCCTTGATGATTAAACTGTTCCCGTCATGGGTTTGTGTGATCGAAATCCTTGGGGCTCTTTGAACATCAGCCAGCACCCGCCCCGTAGTCCTGGCTATTACTCGTTTCCCTGCTGCTGGTGCTGGGCGGTGCTGTTAGCCGCACTGCCCTCTAGAGATCGGCCGTCTTCTCTTTCTGAAGTCCGCTTAGGGCAACTGGATCTAAGGTGGCCCCTTTCCCCACAGCCGTAGCACCTAGGGCTGTATCCTTTATTGCGGTCGCGAACTGTAGCCGCTGCAACCTCCCTGACGCGATGGGAACGATGATCCTGCCGCACAGCTTCCACCTCCAGTGCATGGGCCAGGGCGTCCTTAAGTGTCCCGTGATGACCGAGCCTCACAGCAGCTCTAACTTCAAGGTCGCGGATGCCATCGATGAATACCTGCACCAGGTTCCCATGAATAAGCGCAGGTACAGACTGGTATGCTTTCCGAACCAGCTTCTCCACTTCAAGGGCCCACTGCTGCAGGTTTTCATTATTGCGTTGCACGCGATCCTTTAGCTGCGCACGAAACACGTGTTCCAGGTGAGCGTCGCCATACCGAGCCTCCAATGCCTCAAGGAGCTGCTCGTAAGTCACTTCCTTACCGAGAGCTTCCAGGACAGTTAAGGCCTGGTCACGCAGGCCTAGGGTGAGGGCAGTCATGGCCTGACTTTCATTCCACCCGTTCGCCTTCATGACAGCCTCAAACTGGATTTTATAGGCGGACCAGGAAGAAGTTCCGTCGAACGGTGGCACTTTGAACCCACGTAGCGTAGGTGTTGTAGCTACGGGAGCTGCGATTCCATCCTCAAGTTTAAGGCAATTCAGGGTTTTCTTCACGTCAGCCATCACGTTGTCAACCCGACTATTCACTTGGTCGATTCGGGTTTCAGCTTCCAACAGGCGGTTGTCATGTTGGGCAACCTTATCCTTCACCTCCTTCATGTCTTTCCCGAAGGTAGCGTGAAGGTCATTCATAAGGAGCATCTGTTCTTCCTGGCGGCGGGCCTGTTCCTCCTTATCACGCTGGAGCTGTTCTTCCAGCCGACGAGCCTGTTCCTCCTGACGGCGGGCCTGTTCCTCCTTGTCCCGCTGAAGCTGTTCTTCCAGCCGACGAGCCTGTTCCTCCTGACGGCGGGCCTGTTCCTCCTGACGGCGGGCCTGTTCCTCCTTATCGCGCTGGAGCTGCTCTTCCAGCCGACGAGCCTGTTCCTCCTGTCGGCGAGCCTGCTCCTGCAGCATCATCATCAGAGCAGCCAAATCTGGTGCTGATGATGCTGGAGCAGCTGCGGACGGGCCGGCCTCCGTGGTCGGCAGCTGGCCCTCCGACATCTGTGGCGTAGCTCCACCAAAACGTCTCTGGTCCGTTTCCTGTTGGCGTTGACTCCGGGTACGAATACCCTCCGTGTCGTCTTTGGGTAAAATCGGCATGATTTTAATCCTTGCTTCTGACACCAATTGTTACGAGCTTGGGGTTCGTGACAATAAAAACTGCCGATTTAATAACCAAAAATAAACACTTTAATTAAATAACACCAATTAAACACAAACACACTACTTATAAAAGACAATCGCACTACTGATCACTCTTAAGTCGCACTTGAAGATCGCTTCGAATGTTATCGCTTGTATCGCAGAACCAATACTGACTCGGTCGCGGCCCGTGCCGGCCTTATATAGGGCCTCAGATAGTTCCAGAACATTCTACTGTAGAAACATCTAGAATGTTCGAGTACATACCGGCCCCGATCGACCCGATGTCGATAGTTCTAGAATGTTCTAGTGTCGAAAGTTCTGGAAGCATCTCGATCTACTAGTTCTGCTACTCGATACTAGATGGCGCTAGTGGTAGCTAATGTCAGGCATTAATTATGGCGCGTAACATTATAAAGGCGAAAGTTTGTGAGTATGTTTGTATGTTTTACTTCTTCACGCAAAAACGACTGAACGGATTTTGATGAAACTTTACAATAATATAGCTTATACATCAGAAAAACACATAGGATATACTTTTTATCCCGATATTACCACGAGATCGACACTTATGCGGGTGAAACCACCGGGTGCTGCTTGTTTTACATATATTTATTTTATTATTTATTTCTGTAACTGCCCGTGACATCACAGCGGGCCCTATCAGAATACCAGTACATCATGCTGAGAGTGGTTCGTCAACTAGTCCTACATGCCTACGGCCCATTTGGGACGACTTGAAGAAAATCAAAACAAATATTTTGGGGCGTAGGCATGCAGGACGAGTTGACGAAGAGATAGGAGCCTTTTGGTCTCGTATAAGACTATGTTTCAATTTTCTTTTTGTTCCTTTTTTATATACATAATATGTAATTAGTTTTTTTTTTTTAATTTTTGACGTATTTAGTTTAGTTTGTGATCTTCCTGTACGAGTCGCTATAAATACTTTTTCTTTCTTTCTTTAACCGGGCACAGATCCAGTCATCGGGCTTGTTACAGTCAAATTTTTAAAAGAAGCGAGTTCAAAAATAATTAAAACGTTTTTATTAATCGTACAGAGATGGGAGTTCAAGCAGCCGCAGCCATTCCTGCGCACGCGCGAATTCCTGTGGCAGGAGGGCCACACGGCCTTCAGGCTGCAGGAGGAAGCAACTGAAGAGGTGCTGCAGATCTTAGGTAAATACACAATCAATATATCCACATTAATATCAATTCATATATCGTGATTTATATCGATTGAAACAGCTCTAGTACAGACTCAAGGCGTTTTATATCTTCGTCGTCATTTCCTATTGGTACATGAATAGAATATAGTCTCTCGCATGACATGCCCGGTTTCTGAGGTTTTTAAACGGAGTTTATCCTTTCGATAGTGATTATTGGTTCGATATCGTGTTTCTGAACACGTCATTAAGGAAGAATTTAGCTTAAAAGTCGATTGAATTATTATCGAGGGTTTACCTGAGAACCTCAAAAACCAAGCATAAGGAAGGAATTCGCTTAAATAGATAATTATGTCGAATAAATAGCTACTGAAAGTTTAAACTCCGTTTAAGAATTCCTCAGAAACCGGGCATAACTGTCCTATCTCATTTTTTAGCTGATTTAGGTTGGGACGGCTACACACCTCTATTCGTGATTCTATACATTTTGTTACTTTTCAAAATGGTTATATTTTGAGATCCAAATAACATAAAGGTACGATGGTTAGTCAAAAGTGTAAAGAATCACGAATAGAAGAGCGTAGTCGTCCTGACTCAGACCAGCCAAAAAAATTTAAAAATGAGATAGGTATCCCACATTGACACAACAATAAAAAAAAGCATATAACCCTGTCCTAGCTGTCGCACCGTCGGGTAAAAAAAAACTTGCCTAAATATTATTTGGCAAATAATTTACCAGTTTGCAAATCTTTACTAATATTATAGAAGTAAAATTTATGGATTGTGTGTAGGGGGTAGGTGTATTGGTTATTAATTTATATATTATGTCCGTTCAGATCTGTATGCCCGCGTATACGAAGAGCTATTGGCTATCCCGGTGGTCAAGGGCCGCAAGACGGAGAAGGAGAAGTTCGCGGGAGGATACTACACTACCACCGTGGAGGCCTACGTGCCGGCTAGTGGCAGGGCTATACAGGTACGTCAATAATCCAAACTTAATATTATAAATGCGAAAGTGTGTCTGTCTGTTACCTCTTCACGCTTAAACCGCTGAGCCGATTTAGATGAAATTTGGTATAGAGATAGTTTGAGTCCCGGGAAAGGACATAGGGTAGTTTTTATCCCGATATTCCCACGGGATCGACACTTATGCGGGTGAAACCGCGGGGCGCTGCTAGTAAGGACTAAATCTTTAAATGCTACCGTAGAAAAATATTAACGGATTGTTTTGAAACAACTCCCGTCTCGACTTATGTCTGTTCCAAAAGTAGCTGATGAACCCTGTTCAGGTTAAATTCTTACGCAGTTGTAAAAATATGCAAAAGATGAAAGAAATTTACAGTATTTAACGTTTATATATGCTGGTTCTCAGGGAGCAACCAGCCACCACCTGGGCCAGAACTTCTCCAAGATGTTCGAGATCGTGTACGACGACCCCGACACGCAGGAGAAGAACTACGTGTTCCAGAACTCGTGGGGTATCACCACCAGGACCATCGGTACGGTAGCCATTTTAAAGTTGTAACAAATTTAACCAGTTGAATGCCGTAATTACAGAAACAATTAATAAGCCATTGTGTCTCGCGTGGATCCACGTTCCGGCCATACGAATAAATGAGAAAAAATTAAAATTTCATTTGGTACATACCCAAAAATTTAAGTGAAAGATAGGATACTAGAGTCGAGGAAACGAACGTTCTGTTTTTTTACAGGAGTGCGTGTTCCTTGTAACAAAAAGGAACATCTACATTCGTATTCCCATACAATTTCGCCTATTGTCCTTTAAGATAATTATTTCCACTGTGGAAAAATGTATGTATAACATTACTTGCTCGACTTAAGAGGGAACAGGGCGTGCGATTCTTCATACAAATGTATTCCCCTTTTTCTTCCTCTAGAGCAATTTTTTTTTTCATAAAATCAAGGTCTGCTGTAAACACGTCCCTGTCATTTTCTTTTTTTCAGCAACTAATTAGTAAAGAAAATATTATGACCCTCTAAAAATTACAAAAAATGCCCTATTTTTACCGCCGTGATTAGAGGACTACCAGAAAATTTGAAAAGTTTTTAACATAAAAGAAAACCTAAACATACTCTTTCTTAAAATGTTAATGTAAAAAATAATTGAATCGCTCAGTTTTCGAGGAGAAAAAAGGGGAATACGAAACGTCGATCTCGTCAAAATTTTTGTGATAATTTCGGTCTGAGCTACAGCTGTCCCTATCACACACTACGGGGGCAGACTTGAGGTAAGGCGACGGCAATAGTTTCTTCAAATACCTCGCAGGCCCCGTCCCCTCTTAAATTTTCCTCAAACTAAAAAAAAATAATTGTTTTACGAAGTGTTTATGATTTTTGTAACATATTTTTTAAATAATCCGCACACTACAGGTGTCATGGTCCTCGTCCACGGCGACGACAAAGGCCTGGTCCTTCCTCCCCGCGTAGCCGACGTGCAAGCCATCGTGGTGCCCTGCGGCATCACCGCCTCCAGCTCTGCGGAGGAAAGGGCCAAGCTCATGGACTCTTGTAAGGAGCTCGTGGACGACCTGGTCGCAGCAGGACTGAGAGCCGAAGGAGATTACAGGGATAACTACTCACCTGGGTGGAAGTTTAATCATTGGGAGCTTAAGGTATGAGGGCAATATGTACTTTACTCTTTTCAACAATATAGGAAACAAGAAAACAAAAAAAAAAACATCGCAAAAGTGAAGGAAATATTGACTGAAAATCCTCATTCTGCAGGCCGTATTTTTATAAATTGGACATCATGCCCAGTTAAAGATTTTACTTTAGTAATAATGTTTATAATATTATTTGAGCGTTATGCGGCGTTTAAGAGAGCAAATTCGAAGAAATAGGTATGATTTGTGGAAAGAAATTTGTTGGACCACCACGATAATGCGCCTTCGCACAAGGCCATCATTGTGAACGAATTTTTGACCAAAAACTGAACAAATACCATCGAGCAACCACCTTATTCACCAGATATGGCTCCAGTCGACTTCTTTCTTTTTCCTAAACTCAAATTACCACTTCGTGGCACCCGTTTGCATTCGGTAGAAGACATAAAGGACAATTCGCGGCGAGTACTAATCGCAATTCCGGAAAAAGCGTTTTAAAAATTTTCATGATTGGATTATTCGTTGACGTAAGTGTATCGTCTCTGAAGGGTATACTTTGAAGGCGATAAATTTAATTTGGATGAACTCTTTTGATGATTTGAACTCTGTCAAAATGTTAATTACTAGCTAATTATTAAAGGCTAGTTGTCAAACTCATGTTTGCTTTTGTGATAGGCTGAAAAACTACTAGGTACTACTACTGACAAGAAAATAAATGTATTTTCTTTCTCTTCTTTTCTTAGGGTGTCCCAGTCCGCGTAGAACTGGGTCCTAAAGACATGGCTCGCGGCGAAGTAGTGGCGGTGCGTCGTCTGACGGGCGAGAAACTTACGCTCAAGCGCACTGAGGCCGGCAAAAAACTGGTCGACCTACTGGAGAAGACGCACCAAGAGATGTTTGACAAGTAAGGAGAAAATAATGAGATTTTTATCACTATTTTTTTAACCAGTAATGTTAATTCTGTTTTCAAGTTATTAATTGTAAGACAGAAATGGTTTCCATGATTGCTACAATCATAGAATTTAGAGGGCAATTCTCGTAATTTTAAGAAACATTCTTAAAATTACGACAGTCTGATCTGATCTGTCTCAACCTGTCAAAAATACCTCTAATTTCCCAACATTTTTGACATTTGTTAGTCGCCGTGAAGCAGTTGCGACTAGATTTTGAACGTTTTAAATTACGGGAATTGGCTTTTAGTTCTCTCCCAGTTTGTATTTCCAGAGGTTTATAATTTTGCGCTTTTTCAGTGGAAAATTAGAATTCAGTTACCTACCAATATTTTCGTCTACGCGTGTTTATTACGACCATTATCTATTCCACACAGCATTCTAAAAGTTCACATATTCGACAATGTTTTTGATGATTAATGATGATAAATCCATAATTTTCGCCCACTTTAACAATAAAACTTTTATTCAGGGCAACTAAGGAGCGCGACGCGAGACTATCCATGGTGACGAAATGGGATGACTTCACGAATGCTCTGGAGCGCAAGCACATCTTACTGGCTCCGTTCTGTGAAGAGATCCCTTGCGAAGACAATATCAAAAATGACAGTGCTAGGCAAGTTACTTCTTTTAGTTTATTATTTTTGTTAGTTTTAGTTTATAGCTTTTGTGTCCTACTGCTGGGTAAAGGCGTCCCCTTTTTCCTTCCAAACCTCTCTATTTCTTAGATCCCTAGTCATGTAGTTTATCCCTAGTTTGTACAATAAACTTATTATTTATTTTTTATGTTGGCCACATAAACATGATTGGATCATCACACCATCTTCGCCGTGTGGCTAATAAGACTAGCTTTGACGATAGTGATTATACTTTCAGTAACAGGAAGGCTGTTAAGTTACGCTTGTCTAGGTTTGCAGAGTCCGATACACAGCAAGTTTCCTATCTGTGACATCATCAGACCATGCATCTGTGCAGTAGTGTATAATAAACATTACTGCGATTATGCTATAAAAATGTATAGATTTGATAAGATTACTACTTTTAGGGCTGATTTTTCAATTGACAGATCATTTTTATTCGTGGAATAAAATTGACATCTGACAGATTTTGTATGGAAGAACTGTCAAAAATTCAAAATTATTCATTGGATAAAATTATCTGGTGTTGGAAAAATCAGCCCTTAATAATCAAACCTTGTATTGGTAGTTGCAGTTGTTAACTTATTCAACCAATCACACCACTAATAATATTAGTGATATTAGACAGTACATATAGTGATCATATTAATAGAAGCCAGGGGTTATAAAGCAGTATTTTTTTAGAATTTCATTGTGGAATTGCAGAATTACATGTTTCTCTTTGATATTGTGAGCAACAAAAAATGTCTTGAACTATGATAATTTTCCACAGGGAGGATGACCCAACAACTGAGGTGAAGGGCCCAGCAGCAGGAGCCAAGTCTCTGTGCATACCATTCAAGCAGCCGCGTGAACTCACTGCACGCGACAAATGCATCCACCCTGCTTGTAACAACAAACCCAAATCTATCACCATGTTTGGAAGAAGTTACTAATAAGTTTCAATGAAAACAACAACTTTTATACAAAATATATAGTAATTTATTGTTTATTTTGTTGTTTAATTTCTTTGTTTTTGTGTTATTTAAAAATTTGCTTGAACGCTAACATTATTATGTTTTCAATGTTCAATGTTAGATGTCCGTGACCACCGCAGGACCACCAACGCCAATCGCTTCCATATTTGGTGAATAATTAGTACTCAATTGGTACAGACGCCAGCACACCAACCTACCCCTAACTGTAAAATTTTCGCAATCAACATTGAACCTTATGCTTTAGCGATAAAGTTGAAAATATATTACAGAAATCTGACAGATTGTAGTAGGTTGATGTGCTGGCGTCTGTACTAATTAGTACTCTAACAAAAAAATTGGTACCTTCGTAGTTTTCGAGAAAATCGACTTTGAAGGTGGTCCTGCGGTAGTCACGCTCCCTTCAGCAGGACCACCATGAGCGCCGAAAAAGGGGGCATGCTACAGCTATTCTAAGTATACAAATAATTAGTACCCACAAATGTGATTAATTTCGTAAAAAAAACAGAACCGAAACATTTGTATTTACCGAGAAATCAACGATGATAACTTTCGCGCAATTGTTCAGCAGGACCACGATTTTGAATGTTGATTCCAAGTTTGAGAAGCTTGTCGCTTTCCTCAAACCTACATAGAAAATTAGTACCCTGCAAGATAAAATTAGTACCCAAAATTCAACATTAGTACTCCAGTAGTTTACGAGTAAATCGACTTTGAAGGTGGTCCTGCGGTGGTCACGGTGCAAAATTTTCATTTCAGGATTTCCCCATTAAAAACTCTGTGATTTCTTCCCAAAAATTTGTACCCATAAAGAAGTTCAGATTCCTAAGTGTTGTATTTCAAGAGAAATTAGCTTTCATTACTTTTCCATACTAAAACTCCGCGTATAACCCTTTGATTATATAATGTCTAGATAGAGCGTCGCCCTACAATCAAAACAAAGAAAACGAGCCAACAATTTCAAACATGTGTGCGTGCGGGCGGTGTTTTACACTGTGCATCTATGTCTCTGTGTGCGTGAATAATGATACCAGCTACTACAATTCTCCCATAAATCACATATTAAAAAAATTGACTATACAAATAATATAAGTAAGTTTTAGGTGTATGTTTGTAGTATTATTCAGTTTTAGTAGTGTCTTTATTTACTTGTATTTATAAATAAAAAACACTATTTAATTGAATCAGAGTTGTGTGTGTGAATGTTGTGTTATATTAATAAATCAGCTAAGTTAATTCAATTAAAATATTTAACTTTTTAGGCAGTTTGTATTTGGAAATTTCAAATGAAAGATCACAGATAATACGAATGGAATAAATTAATCTTATTAAAATTACTCTTGGCACCTTTGAAATCAGTTTATTGGACCCAATGCAACAATAATCATTAAAATGGGCTCATAAACAAAAAAGTTATACGCGAACATTATATTATTATAAAAAAGTACAGACGAATTGAAAAACTTCACCATTTTTGAAATCGAATAATAAAAGTACATCAAGTAAATAATATAAACGTAACCATAAAGCAACGAATATACCCACAAAAAAGGACGTTAAGTTGGGAGAATGGAAAAAGAAACTGGCAACACTGATAAAATATGGCGTAATAGGGCGTAATTTGGTAAATATAAAAACAAAAACAAATACGTAGTTTTTTTGGTTACTTACTGATGATATGTGATGTGTTTGGTGTTTTTTACCCTTCCTTTATAATTTCGGCACAGTTTAATAGCACATACCGTCATTTCATCGCTGTTATTTGTTTATTACTGAGCGCGCGTAATACGTAGTGACACCAAAGCGGTACGATCGGCACTAATCGGCGGGTAAGTACTTACAGTCCAACAGTTGGCCGGTATTTTTTGACACGTTTGCGCGCAATTGATGCTCTATCTAGACATTATATAATCAAAGGTATAACCCGACCAAATTAAGTTGTCAATCTAACTTAACTAAAACTTTAAAGAAACTACATATAAAAGTATAGATAGCGTCGAAAAATTCATCCGCATCGCTGTCATTTTTTTTTATTAGGTATTAGCAGAGAATTAAACGGTATTAGGTATTAGTTATTATTTGCTTATTTTACTATTTGAATAAAAGTTGTTAATGGTATGGAGCTGTTTATGAAATGTAAACTCATGCAGATAAACTTATGGATGTCGGAATAGTAGGTAATAACAACAGTTCAATATCTAAATTTTATACAAATTGTGTATCTAAGTACATATAAAAAATAACCTATCGCTACCTTTGTTAACGACGTGAGTATGTAGGCACTCGAATAATTATTTTTCTGTATTGTAAGTACCTACCTATTCTCTGTGTTGTTATATGAATAAGAGCGATAGGTATGTCTTATTTATTTCTTTCTTTCCTACTAATTTACCGTTGATACAAGCAGTACCTAAGTATTAAAAACGTAGTTTACTGCAGTAACAATATGTTGCTAATAACGCAAGTATAAAAGGATTACATAAGTAATAGGTACCTATATATTTGAATAATATGCATTGCAAAGAGCACATCACGCATGTTTTTAGGAAATATGTGTTTTCATATCAAGGTGTACTACTTACCTATTATCTTCGACAAGCACATACCTATATTTAAAATACCTACTATATCTATTTATAATATAGTTAATATCGAAATATTTCTGTAACTTTCTATTGCTAATTAGCCCTAATTTAAAAAACTTTTTTTTTTAATATATATTATACTTCCTTAGGAAATAATTATTAATTATATCGTTTTCTGAAACCTTTAAATATTGAGACATTTGACCTTTTGGAAATTGCATATTCATTTATTTCTTTGCTTAAAAAAATCTTGAAACCATAAAGGAATAAAAAAAGAACTCTATGTACCCCGCACAACACGCTTCGCGAACGCTTTACTTCGATAGGAGTGAGGCGTATTTATCGTAAAAGTTATTGTATAACAGGTATCACAAGATAATAGACTGTAACTGTGACAAACAAACAGAAAAAACAGCTTCTGTTCCACGACCGACGAGATAACAGAATCCATCCAGTCACAAGCTTTTCTCTATTCATGCTTATGACAGTACCTTAGTTAGAATAAGATAAAAAATGTTACTGTTACTGTGACACCCTGTTACATCGTCCGTTACAAGCGCTTTCCTTTTCTCGCATAGGTGTACACCTTCAGAAAGAGAAGTACCAACTCGTATGACTCAGGTTTTTTGGTCCTGTTAGCCGGTTACATGTTACTGCGATCGGATACACACTGCATGAGTTTACATTTCATAAACAGCTCCATACCATTATCAACTTTTATTCAAATAGTAAAATAAGCAAATAATAACTAATACCTAATACCGTTTAATTCTCTGCTAATACCTAATAAAAAAAAATGACAGCGAAGCGGATGAATTTTTCGACGCTATCTATACTTTTATATGTAGTTTCTTTAAAGTTTTAGTTAAGTTAGATTGACAACTTAATTTGGTCGGGTTATACGCGGAGTTTTAGTATGGAAAAGTAATGAAAGCTAATTTCTCTTGAAATACAACACTTAGGAATCTGAATTTTTGGTCGCTATAACTTCTTTATGGGTACTAATTTTTGTATAAATTTGGGAAGAAATCACAGAGTTTTTAATAGTGAAATCCTGAAATGAAAATTTTGCACTGTGACCACCGCAGGACCACCTTCAAAGTCGATTTACTCGTAAACTACTGGAGTACTAATGTTGAATTTTGGGTACTAATTTTATCTTGCAGGGTACTAATTTTCTATGTAGGTTTGAGGAAAGCGACAAGCTTCTCAAACTTGGAATCAACATTCAAAATTGTGGTCCTGCTGAACAATTGCGCGAAAGTTATCATTGTTGATTTCTCGGTAAATACAAATGTTTCAGTTCTGTTTTTTTTACGAAATTAATCACATTTGTGGGTACTAATTATTTGTATACTTAGAATAGCTGTAGCATGCCCCCTTTTTCGGCGCTCATGGTGGTCCTGCTGAAGGGAGCGTGACTACCGCAGGACCACCTTCAAAGTCGATTTTCTCGAAAACTACGAAGGTACCAATTTTTTTGTTAAGAGTACTAATTAGTACCAATTGAGTACTAATTATTCACCAAATATGGAAGCGATTGGCGTTGGTGGTCCTGCGGTGGTCATGGACATCAATGTTAGTTAAAAATCATTTATATGAAAACTTTTGGTTGTACAACATAATTTTTGGAATAGTGGATAGGTTCTGGAAAAAGTGCACATATATCAGTATTGAGTCACAACCAATACTTGGTTGCCACTCTGCTGCATGTCTCTCCTTTCCTCAATGATCACCACCAAAATCGTTTGAGTCCGATATCTTACGAACGTTACCTTCCAACACCTGAATTCTTCTTTTCTTAGCATTCAGCAATTGTATAAACTTACCATAAAGACTCGCTTCTAATTCGGTTTTAATATCCACAAACTTTTCTAACTCTGTTTTGCATTTTTTTAGTTCTGTAGTAATGGTGGCATTTTTTCCATTCAGAGTTTCAATTGTGGTTCTCAGATCTCTATTCTGTTCCAATAAAAAATCTAGTATTAAGTCTTTTGATTCCACGGTCTTGTCGAGTTTTACAAGTACAGAACCGTGAACTAGAACAATGGACCCACCCTCGAATTTCTTTTTCCAAATAAAAGTAGCCAATTCGCTATTCTCTCTATTTATTACGAAATCGTATGTAACGTCGTGGCGAGTGGATTCCTTCAGGAATCTCTTAACGTGTCTTCTATACTGGTTTTCGGTCTCTTCACAACGTTCGCAATATTTTTTTACAGATTCATTAGTAAACTTTCCGGTCCAAGTAACGTCGCCGTCAAATATCTTTAAGGAAAACATGGAATCATCGTTGGCGTCGTCCGGTTTCCAAATAAATTTTACATAGAGAGTTTTACCATCAATATTGAATTTAGTCATGGAGGTAGCTTTTAAAACATTATGATCCATTTTCATAGAAAAATATTAACACATGTATCTGAAACTGGGTGGGTTGCTGGTTGCTTGCCGATTTTAATTACACAGTACCAGTACACTTTCTTGTTCACATTTTCTCGAAGTTCGAAACTTCGAAGAGTCGATCGATGACAGTGTTGACAGTTTGACTTTGACACAAACAAAATACTCTCTGCAACTCTCTGTCATAGAGGAAAAAAATTTACTCTCTGTATTTTGTGTCGTTGACCTCCGCCCCTCTATAGTTACTTTACTCTTTGACCTCCGCTAGGAGCTCAGAATAATAACTAAGCTAGGAGTATAATGTGTTGTCGTTGACGGTCTGACGGTGACGGCAAGATGAGAGTACCTGTCATTTTTGGCATAAGTCCATGGAATGGAATTAGTAAGTATTTATAGTTATAAAAAAATTATAACCAACCAAATGCGTGTTGACCACCAATGTACTCTGTGTTGACCACGCACAGGCACAGTGAAGGGTTGCGTAGCCATTATTAAATATCGCCATAAAAATAAGGTTTCATCTTATTCCTCGAAAAAACTATGAAAAACAGAAAGACAGATTTACTCAGAGTTATTCGGTTGTAAGCACAATAAAAGAAAAAAAAAGTAACCGACTTCCAAATAAGACACTTCAAAGTGAAAATAGTAGATTGTTTGCCAAGGGAGCAAACAACTATTTTAAAGGCGAGAGTGTTTCTTTGAATCCAGAGCGGAGCGAAGGATTATAGAGTAGAATCCCTCGCTGCGCTCGGGATTCAAAGTACGTCACTCAAGCATTGCTCCCGACGTGGACACTACTTTTTATCACCCTCTATGAAAAAATAAGTAAGTGCAACTTATGAATAAGAATAGTACGTTTATTCATTTACATAGGTACAGTTACTTGAGGAAGACATACTATTTTTTTTATAATACTAGGTAAAATACTAGGCAGAATGCTTTTCGCGCGTTTTTTTATATTTTCAGAATCTTTTTTATAATTTGACTCGCGCGTTTTACTTTATCATTATCATACAGCCTGTCACTTGTTCATACAATGTTCGTGATTGTTCTCTTTGGTGATTGGAACTTTTACTAACAATATCCACATTACAAATTCAAATCACTTTTAGTCCCTAGGGAATAAAGAGCTATTTTAGCCCTGTTTCGTTTGATCCACGATTTTTTGCCCACCCTGTATAAGTTCCTTGATGGGATCACAGTAACAGTTGTACCTATCTTAAATCTTTTTGGTAGGAACTAAAACTAATATATACAGACAAACAAAACAACTAACATAACTTTAGTAGGTAATAATTGTCTAAGTAATTACCTACCTAATTGGGTAGGTTTTAAACTTGTTTGTAGTTACTTTATAAGTAGGCAAATATTAAAAAATCCTGTACCTAGGTAGTGAAAAGCTGTAATAATTTCACCGTGAAAACTTATGTGATGTAAGTTTGCAGTGAGCCGTCAGTCCTCGCGCAGGAATTGACCGTCAGCCGTCAGGGGTAAGAATGTAGAATGACAGCTCACTTCACGTAAATCACAGTGAGACTTTTTTGAATAAGCCTGCTGAGTTGATTGCTCAGGATGAACAAATTACCAAACAATTTACAAATAAGTAAATAACAACAGAGCAATAGAGAAAACTGCCTGTTACCGAATCCTTTACCTATAAACAGTTGTTACGCCAACCGCAACATGCGAGAACAATTTTTTACAATTTACGCTAAAAATTACCTATAATTCTGTGTAAGTAGATGCTTTTGCAGATGCATTTCCATTTTCAATCCTGCTACCGCACTGAACCAAGAAGGTACCTAGTGCGAGGTTTAATAAGGCGGGGTAGGTAATTGCGTACCTAACACACTACCCGTTTCCGTTTCGCTACCATCCCATGGGCGTAAGGTGAAAAATTTATTCACTGTTCATTATTATTAAGTGGAGAAGAAGAAGAAGAAGCGTCCTTGTCGGAACCAGTGCGGCACCGCGCTGGCAGGACCCAACATGCTGCTGTGTCCAGCAGTCCCGACGACGCAGCTGTACGTGTCCAGACTGCACCACTCCACGAAGGTTGAGGAGATCGTGGAGTACATGCGTGTCAAGACCAACTGGACTTTGAGGGTCGAGAAGTTGGAGTCGCGTCACAACACCAACTTCAAGTCGTTTGTGGTGCGTGTTCCGACACATCATCTCGAGAAGTTCCTCAAGGAAGAGTTCTGGCCGAAGGGGGTTGTGTACCGCCGGTTTCGTGGCCGGCTACATGACACCAGTCAGCGAAACACGACGCAGACACTTCGTGTTTAGTTAGTTTTTTTTAGTGTAATTATAATGTTGTATGTATTTATAGTATTGTTAAGTTATATTAATATTGTATTGTATGTGTTTTATATGGGCCTTGATGCCTGAAATAAATGGATAAATAAATAAAATAAATAAATTACCAATTAGCTCTTGTACATACCTAGTAACGAAATGGCCAAGCCTCATATTTTGACTAAGGTGTAGAGTTTTTGAAGTTAGGGCTTGTAGAGTTAGGGCGTGTAGAGTTAGAAGCTTGGCTCTACATGAGATCTGATAACTTTTTGACAGTGCGGGCCATATGTGGTCTCGTATATATTGGCAACATTTTACATGAAAATGTTTTTGGTGGGATTCCTACTTACCTACAGAAATAAATATCATTTATTTTATAATTTACCTACAGCTAGATCGGAAGTAGGTAAAGATCAAAAATTGGTTTGGTTACCGAATTCTTCTAGAGTGAAGCTGTTGGTGAACGCTAGTATGTGCTAGATTTCGGTGTAGTGTCCTAGCGGATGGGTATATAAAGTTGCGAATCACATTCGAACCTTATCAGAAGCGTCCGTGATGTTCAGAACGTTAACCCTGTTGTGTCTCGTCGCGGCATCCGCTCTCGGTAAGTTTATTAATGTAATAATTTTAATATGGCCGCCGCTCCAAGATGGCGGATTACATATTTTTTCTGAATCCCGTTAATATGGGTATCAAATGAAAGGGCTCGAAAAGTAGAAAACGATAAAGTTAATAACATTACACT